>CM066733.1:96143586-98777753 GCA_033961575.1 Aselliscus stoliczkanus
TGCCTGTGGTTTGCAGATAGCACTGGTGGACACCACGCTCTGTGAATAATCAGTGTTGCCGTGTCTTCATTGATAGTCCTGTGTTGAGGGTCCCTACTTGTGGAATACAGTCTCAGAAGAGGGAAATGTCCCAGAGGCTTTGGGAACATTAGCCACTCCTTGTGTCATACTTCTGGCATTCAGTTTACATTTGTCTCCTGGCATCTGGTCTTTTGGGCCCTGATCGAGATTTACCAGGGCCAGGTGATAAAGTTTCTTTAGAGTAGGGAGTGGGTCACCTTTCTGTTCTAACCCCACTTGTCCTCTGGTGGTGATTGCAGCATCCCCATAGTGATCACTTTTGGATAAACTAGTACGAGTGTTGCAGATTGAAAACTAGTACGTGCTACTGGCACTCTGTTGCCCCGGTGGAATGCGATCTCTCTGCAATGCACTGGCCTGAATCCCTGGCTGGTCTCCTGCCCTTAGTGTAAACTAAATAATGGCTAGAGCAGACTCCCAGCCCATCACCCACGGAAGCTACCGCCCTCGGAGAAATGGGGACAAGGCTTTGGGCAGGGAGGGTGCTGAGAGGGTGTGTATTGACAGAGTTATTTTCCATCTCCAGGACTAACAATTCTGGCTTTAGAAACAAGAACAAAGGGGTGATGCAGGCTCTAGTCAAAACGAAAACCCTCCTCCTTTCTATGATTGCTTCAGTTCGGAAGTTGGTTTTCTGTTGCTTCAGGGAGTGGGCTGGAGGACACACCTGTAGCATTTAAGGTCATTGACCACACTTGAAATGGCTTTGCCCCCACTTTTCTCCCTTCACCCGTCTCTCCAGAGGAGGGTTTGTGAAAGAAGCCTGGAATGGCAGCTCCGCTGGCCCCTTGTCTCTGTGCTGCTGCAGTCCCTGTGCTGGAGCTGTCTGCCGAGGCCGGTGGAGTGTTTGGGCCTCCACTGTTCCCACTCTGTAAGCGTTTATTTCCCTGTTACCATAAAGGCAGTTTATTACAGAGGTTGACCCTTGCCGCCTCCTCCCTCCCTTACAACATGCACATTGCATTACTGCTGAAAGAATGCACACTCCGTTTCTCTGTCTTCTCAGCATCATTCAAAAACATTCTGCCCATATGTGAATGATTCTCTGACACTTCAATCAGGGCAGTGTTACAAGTCCTCTGCCGGCAGGAGGGAGCACTCCAACAAAATCTGAAGACCCAAAATTTGTCAGAAGCAGTGATGAGCAGCGCAGGAAACCACAGAACATTGTGAACTGAATGGATGACTTAATAAGCTTGTAGATGGGATTTGGCCAGTGTTGGTAGAGGAAGCTCAAGGGAAAAAGGCAGCAAGCATTGTAACGTAAATCACTGCAGACCCACTGGGCGTGACAGCCCTAGGAAGCCAATGATCTCTCCAGGAAAGAACTGACTGCAGTTATCCAGCAACAGAACTCGCTGTAGAACAGGGAGGACAGACCCCCGGATGTGAGTACAGTCTCTCTTCTATACAGGATTTGGAGCAGTGGGAGCAAAGTGAGTTCCTGTCACTGATGGTGCTCTGTAATCTCTGGTGCCTGGGTGCCTGTGGATCATCTCTGGGGGGTGTGCATAATGCCTGGCTGGGACTTCTGTCTGCAGGTCTCTTCTAGAATATTTTGCCTGAATGTAGTGGTTTTGGGATATGGGTACCAGGAGACTTTCTTGTCAATCTTCCAGAAAACAGCAGAAGCAAACCTCCTAGACCTTTTGCTGTACAAAGAAAATCGAACGCATCCCAGACGAAGCAGCTGTGGGGCCCTCTGGCATTTGTGATGGAAGACAAAAGCACTGGCAAATTGGAGAACAATGAAAATAAGGCTGTTGGCTGGGAGGAAGGAGGGAATTCTGTCTTGGAAGCGAAATCCCTTTCTGGATTCAGGATGCTCGTTGCATATTTATGATCATGCATTTATTTCATTTCTGCTTAAAGAGCTGGCAGCATGTTTCGCATTTAAGGTTTTTCTCCAGAACGCTGTGAAAGTGAGCATCGTGACAAAGAGGGATGTGATTGATAGACTTGGGCAGAAGAAGTTCCTTGCTGCCAGCAATGGGAAGTGTCTTGAATGATAGCTGATTTCCTTGGAAGAGGAAGCTGAGATTTAATGAGGGAATGGGGCTGTGACAGCCTGGGAACCCAACAGGTTGGCAGTGAAGTATAACTCATTGATTGTAGACTGATTACCACCCCTTTCTTCCTCTCCCCTTCCCATTTATTGTTGAGGGTCCTCCATCCCTCCTTATCTCTCTCCCCCAGCCTGCCTCCGCCTGGCCTGATTTGTCAGTTTAGAGGTATCAGATGAGAAGCTGAGTAGCCCCGTCACTCCAAAAGGATGGGGATCATTGTTCTAGATGGGAGGTAAGGATACCAAGGATTTAGGGCAGTGCTCATGAGAGATGGGAGGAATCTGAGCTGGGCCTGCACTCCTACCCAAAGCTAGAGGTTTAGGAGGAAACAGAAAGGAAGCAGGAAAGAAGACTCAGCCACTTTCATCCCTTCCCACCTACCCTGTGTGTAAATGCAAGTGCAAAGTGAATGCTAGCAATGAGGCTATTATTGGATTTAAATTGAGAATGAACTTGAGATACACAAGTACACATGAATGGTGCTAGCAGCAGATGAGGAATGGAAACCTGGGATTCTGTTCCAGAATTTGCAGGCAATTTTCTGTGCGATGAGTGGGAGTGGGGTGGAGGAGTGTATCCCAAATCCTATGCTGACCTATCTGGGGTGGTGAGGGGAAGGTGGGCTTGAGATGGTGGACGGGTGGAGTGGGGTAGGGAGTGGGGAACATTTCATTCTCAGGTAGCTGTCTCTGAAAAGCAAGGAAACAAATGACATTTCTGTTTGGCCAACATTTTGTCGCAACTGTAGTGTTTCTCCAGCTTAAAATAAAAGGAAATAGTAATGTGTACTAGATTTGCAAAGGGCTGTTTACTGAAGGTAATTATGTAAACAATACTATCTCAGTAGCTTTCAACCGTGGCAGAAAGTGTAGCTGTGCTTTCATCTCAGAGTCTGAGAGGCTAAATTTGTTGCATGTGACAGGAGGGTGGGAGGGGAGTGGCTAGCAGTGTGCCACAGGCCTGTTGACCCATGCATCTGTTGCTGGGGAGACTGGACAGCACTGCTAGTCTGGAGCTCATGACCTTAGTTGGTGGCTTGCAATGAGGTTGCAGCAAGCTCTCTCTCCCCGAGAGCAAAGCTATGGAGTGGAATGAGTAAAATCTTAGCCATGATAGCAATATTTGTATGAACCAGGCCAATGTACTTGAGACATTCAAATGCCCATTGCAGGAAAGGTTTGGTAATGGGAGGGTGGTGGTTTAGGTCAAGTGCATAGAGATAACAAAAGTAGATGGAGAAGAATGTGGTTGTGGGAGGGAGATCATGGCTAGTATTGTGTATTTTCCTGCCATTTGGGCCTGGAGCTGCTTTTTTTTTTTTTTTTAGCTTCTTTTGCTGTGTCGGGGCAAACAGAGCAGCTCAGTATAACTGGTTTGAAGGTACCACAGATTCCCTGGATAAAGACAGTGTGTCCTGTGTTTCCAAAAACAACTTTCGAACAGGGGATAGTCTGGCAAACATAAAGCCCAAACTACAGTCTTTCAGTACGATCCTGAGAATTTCCAAAGGCATTTCCAGCTCATTTCTCTCTGTTTTGAATCTCAATTTTATTCTGTCATTGGCTCATTCATTCAGGCAAGGATTTCTGGCACATTCCAGGGATCTCTGACCATAGCTAGCGGAAGAGCCTCTGCCTTGGCACATATCTCTTCTCCAGGTATCTTGTGCTTCTAATGAGCCTGGGTGACCAGAGCGGGATGGCTTGTGATGGTTCCTTCTCTCTGTTTCCTTGTGATTCTTCACCTGCATTTTGGGCAGTTTGGATGACAAGGAGAAAATTTTTGATAATTCATGATTGGGGAGAGAGAATTCTTTCTGAAGTTATAATACTTCACATTTGGCCAATATTTTCACACAATAATATACCATGTTTAATCCCCACCACAGTCCTGTTTATTTTATTTATTATTATTATTATTTTTTTTTTTTAGCTGAACCATCCTACCACCTGTTGGCAGCTCAGCAGTAGCTTAGCTCAGGCTCGGCATCGAACTGCTGTTGCTCAGAGCTCGGCTCGCACTCTTGAGCAAACTCTTAACCAACTGAGCCACTCGGCTGGCCCTATACAGTCCTGTTGTTATGTCTGTTTTATGTGTGAGCATTCCCAGACCAGCATGCCTAGATGTCATGGTGAATGCGAGGTACAGCGTGGTGCAGTCCAGAGCTTTCCCAGTCAATTCCTTAATCTTTAGAGATTGAAAGGGGCCTTGGCTTTGCCTGGAAGCAACTGTAAGAGATGTCTGTATGTTCTGGGCCTTCAAACTTAGCATAGGAGGTAGGAAGGGCCTGGAATGAAGAATGGTGCTCTTTTGATACAGCATTGTCTTTCCTTTTGCATATGAGGTCTGACAATTAAGTTCATGCTTGTTGCAACAATGTTGCTAACCTTTTCTGATATCAGAGGGATTATTCATTATGAATATGTACCAACTAAACAAATAGTTAACCAAGTTTACTATTTGGAAATGCTGAAAAGGCTGTGTGAAAAAGACGACCTGAACTTTTCGCCAACAATTCATGGCTCTTGCATCACAACAATGCACCAGCTCACATGGCATTGTCTGTGAGGGAGTTTTTAGCCAGTAAACAAATAACTATATTGGAACACCCTCCCTACTCACCTGATCTGGCCCGCAATAACTTCTTTCATTACCCGAAGAGAAAGAAAATATTGAAAGGAAGACATTTTGATGACATTCAGGACATCAAGGGTAATATGACGACAGCTCTGATGGCCATTCCAGAGAAAGAGTTCCAAAATTGCTTTGAAGGGTGGACTAGTTGCTGGCGTCGGTGTATAGTTTCCCAAGGGGAGTGCTTCGAAGGTGATCATAGTGATATTCAACAATGAGGTGTGTAGCACTTTTTCTAGGACGAGTTTGCGAACTTAATTGTCTGCCCTTGTATATTGGTATTTTTTAAAAGTATGTTTTAAAAGTCAAAGGAACACTCACTTCCTTGCTGTTCTGGCAGGAGTGGATCAGATCCTTAAGCATTACTTCTGCTACCCAAAGAACCTTTCATCTCTGAAATAATTACCACTGGCTCTGCTTTGGTGTAAAGTTGGCCCAGGGCTACTACTAGGAGGAGTCAGTCTTTAACATTCCATTCATTTGGCCATTTGGTGGAAAGAAGAGCAGAACAGAAGTTTGCTGGTTAAAACCTCTAGCCACTGCTCTGAATGGCCTATAGGTAGTTTTTTTAGGCCATTTATCTCCCTCTTCTTCAGGGAGGCTATACTACTAGCCCCTCCCAGCACAGTTGGCAGCTCGCGCTGTCAGTGTGTCTAGCATCCGAGTTGCTCCCAAGGTGGGTTGTTCCAGCAATCACTGGGCCTGTGCCCAGCTCTCCATCTGTTCCAGAGCTCAGGAAACTGCACCATTTGCAGTGAGGAAAAGATGGAGGAAGAGAACTGCAGTAAATGCTGGGAGAAAATCCCAAGGAGAGAGTTCACTCCTCAGGGTCTCTGGGGTGTGCTCCATGGGCACCTAACCTGCCAGGGGAATTGGCACATCAGCCATGGTGGAGCCACAGAACACAGCCCCGAAAGCCCTTTGTGATAATACATAGTACAGTTACCTGCCCAAGGTGGGTCTGGAAACCAGATGGTGTTTAGGGGATTTTATTAGGCCTCTGTTGCCCCACCCAGAAATGGAGAGCAGACCTCCCAGCTCTGGCCATCATCCCCTGGAGAATCCAGAGGCCCCTGAGAGGGTAGAAAGGAGGGAGGTTGGCACCACTGCTGCCTTCCACTTGTAAGCTCAGGGGCTTTGCTGTGCAGTGCCCTCCCCGCTGTCCTGTCTCCCCCAACTCCCCTCCCCTGCCATGAGCAATCAGCAGAGTGCCCTAAAATCAGAGAGAGGAGAGGTGGCCTGTCCTGCGTGCTGAGTGACACTGATGGCAACTTTGTTTTGTAACCCCTAGGTCCTGAAGATGGCATAGTAATAAAGGCACCTTTCAATGATCGGGAACATCTTACCCGTGGGTGCCGGCCCTGGCCAGTGGTGTCGTGTGGAGCTGAAGGGACGTGTCTACCGCTCTCTGGAAACCTCTTTCTCTCCTAATTCATGAGCCAGCAGGATGCGGTCGCTGCACTGTCAGAACGCCTTCTCATAGCCGCGTACAAAGGCCAAGCAGAGAATGTGGTTCAGCTCATCAACAAGGGTGCCAAGGTAGCGGTTACCAAGGTAACAAGAGGGGGGAAACGCTTTAGCCATCCCTGGGAAAAAGCCTACCTCTTAACCATTGTCCAAGAAACTGCCGTGTTATTTTTTAGCTTTCAAAGAATTGTGTGGTTTTTTTTTGCTTGTTTGTTTGTTTTCCAGTGAAGGGGATTTGGGGAGAAGGAAGAAGGATTAAAAATGTTTTCATTGAGATCTTTCGCAATGGAGTAACTTGTAATTAGCATTTGACAGTCCTTTAAAATCACAGTGTGGCTTTTTTTCACCTACTTTTTCAGCCCTATGGACAGGAGAGCTTCTCTGGAGAAGTTGAGATACAAAAGCTTGTTGGGTAGAGTGTTTGTGTGATAATCACAGGCCTCCCAGGATGGTGGACCAGCTTGCGGATGGGGCAGGCTCTGCTATGCGGAACCTCATTGTCCCCGTCTGTACAATGCCAGACTTGGACCAGAACACTGCTACAGCCTCTTAGGCTTTGATTTCACATGGGTCAGTGAGAAGGTGTGGGCAGTGTTGGAGGACATTGCTTACCCCTCACCAACAGATGATGCCATAGTGGACAAGCGAACATACGGGCCAAAGGGCAGCCATGTAGCCAAGCTGAGCAGAGACAGGCTCTGCACAGTGAAGTGACACATTCCAATACAGAGATCTAATAATGCTGATGGCAAATGCTTACCCAGCACCTAGTGTGGGTTTAAGCACTTGACAGTCCTCTAAAAGAGGTTCTCTTGGACAGGCCGAGTGGCTCAGTTTGTTAAAAGCTCGCTCAAGAGTGCGAGCTGAGCTCTGAGCAACGGCGGTTTGATGCCAGCCCGAGCTGAGTTGCCGTTGAGCTGCCAACAGGTGGCAGGATGGCTCAGCTAAAAAAAAAAAAAAAAAAAAAAAAGAGGTTCTTATCATCTCCACTTTAAAGATGAGGAAACTGAGGCACAAAGAGATTTAAGTAACTTGCTCAGAGTTCCTGATCTGCTGAGTGGCAGAACTAACTCCAACTTGTACCCACAGAGTCTGGCTCCAAAACCCACCCTCTAGGCCACTCCAGAGAAAGCTATGGAGAGAGGCAAAGTTTAATTTTCAAAGTTTAATTTTCAAATGGTAATATCTGCTACCTTCTAGCCTCCTGTGGCAAAGATTGGCCAGCTCACATTTTTAGTTACTTATATGCAGTCTCTGTGTTTTGTACTTCCAATGTGTGCTTTTCCTAGCGCCTCCAAGCAATGAACTTAGTGCTGACACTCTCTACCGGGAGATAGCATCAGACCTCACAGGTTAAGGGCTCAGTGCCACAAGACTGCTCTTGCCCGTTCAGATGCCAGTCAAAAGTCCAGGTTGTCACCTTTGCTTCTGACCACTGGCTATAAATCAGAGGTTCCCGTGACCCCCTCCTTGGGTTAGATTAATTTGCTAGAGCAGCTCACAGAGCTTGGGAGAACATTTTACTTACCAGATTACTGGTTTATTATAAAAGGATATAACTCAGGAACAGCCAGATGAAAGAGATGCATACTCGTAAGGCAAAGTATGGGAGGAGAGGGCACAGAGCTTCCATGAACCTTGTCTTTTGGGTTTTGATGAAGGCTTCATTATATAGACATGATTGATTACATCGTTAGCCATTGGTAATTGATTCAACCTCCAGCCTGCCTCCCCTCCCTGGAACTGTAAGTTCCAACCCTCCAATTATGGTTGGTTTCTCTGGCAAACCAGCCCCCATCCTTAGGGACTTTCCAAAAGTTACCTCATGCTCATAAATTCAGGTGTGGTTGAAAGGGATTTGTTGTGAATAACACACTCCCTTCACCTTTTTGGCTCTGGAGCTATTTCAAGAACTGATGACAAACCACCAACTATAGTAACAAAATATCCCACTGCCCTTATCACTTAGGAAATTCCAAGGGTTCAGAGAGCTGTAAGTCAGGAACGGAGACTAAGAGGAAATACATGTTTGTTCTTGTAAATCACAATATCACAATGCTAGTCTCTAGGGAGATAGAAAATCATGGGCTACTTAAATGTCACCCATTGGCCTAACAGCACTACACACATGAGGTGACTAGGTTGCTAGGTTGTGCAGAATTGAGAGTGAAGGGAACCTTAATGCAGACCCCCGTGTGATCTACCCACAGTGTTTCAGGGATCAGGCTGTTACAGGGATAAGGAGAAAGGGCACGGGCTCTGTAATTAGGATGCATTGCTCATGTATTTTAACTGCTGTGTTTGCTAATTGTATAAGTTGCTTAACTTCTTTGAACCTCAGTTTCCTTAACTGTAAAAAGGGGATAGTAATAATACCAACCTTCCAGGATTGCTATAACAATTTATTGAAGCACATAGCTCATAGTCTGCAAGTTCTCTTTTTCCTTTTCTTTTTCTTCCTCAGTATATATTTTATGATTCATTCAATAAACATTTGTTGAGTACAGACTAAGTGCAAGCACTGTGCATGCCAGAGATCAGGTGGGAGATTCAAGGGAAATGTACGGCTCTGGCCTAGAGGAACTCATAACCTAGTGGGGTGATGATGCCAGCAAGGCAGTCTGTCGGTTCCCTCAGCTTTGTTCTTGTCAACTATAGGCACCCAATAAAAACATTAACAAATAAAACCCCATGATCTTTCAGTGAAGGGAAAAGTCTCATGATACTGAACTTAAAAATTTATGGTTACTATATAATACGGATAATACTGTAGCAGGAATAAACTTCAGTTTACAAACTCCAGTGTGTAACAAATAGAATTTCTGTTTTCTTTAAGTGAACTTTATTTCTATTGTAAGCCCCCACTTGGCTGCAGTAATAATCTTATCACCGGAGGCCCGCCCCCTTCCTCAGAGCTGTGTCTAGGTTAGGGAATTTCTGAAGTGCCAAAATGAGGAGACGCAGGAGACACTAGGTGTGTGCATCACTGGTCCCCAAAAGGATTCTCTAAGATGTCATTTGTCCATTCTAGTGTTGGTCTGCAATCTTTTGGTTTCAGTCCTGACAGGCCTGACCCCTCCAATCGTGGTGACTGGCTGGCTTTGGGTCAAGGATGTGTGTAGCTTTCTGCGATGTGGCAGAAATCTCTGTGAGGTGGCCTTTCTGCCTGCCGCAAAACATTTTTGCTGAGGAAGAGCTTGAGGTTTCAGATTAGGTGACTGGTCCAGAAAAATCTGTGCCAAACATGTTTGGCAGAAGAATCCTTTGATAATTCTTCACGGAACGTGTTAGCAGAGCATTTTTCTGATAAGACTGAGGCTGAGGGTCCTAAGTAACTCACATAAGGTCTTGATGTAGCAACAAAATCTAAACTGAGGTCTTGCTTTCAAGGCCCCTTCCGAAGCAGCTGCTTTTGCCTCTGAAACAAATGTGCCTTCTGGCACATAACAAATGTGTAACCAACGTTTGGCCATTGTCACTGGTGTTCTGTCTCTTGTTTTCATACATGAGGTTAATTTGTAGTATTATTTCAGGGAACAAATACTTGAGTGCCTACTACATGCAGGCATTGAGAACTAGAGGAGAATTAGGAAACAAATGATAAACAGGTTAAAAAAGAGGAAACCTAGACAATATCGGATGCTGCGTGGAAAGCGTCATATTTAGGGTAACCTCTACCTGCCTTCTCCACCTCTTTGTCATGAGGCAGCCCTGGGCATCCCTGTGGCCTCTGACATTGAGTAACAGGAGGCTCAACCTGTAGGGACAGCAGCATGAACATTTTTTTCCTTCTCTTCCTGACAGACTTCAGATGCCACTTGTTCCCCCTGCAGACACCCTTTCACTTCTTTAGCTGGGGAGCATTCTGCAATGAGAGCCAGCCTGACTCCCCCTCCCCTGAGCCCCCTTCCCCACGGACCTTGCAAGTTATCTTGTTAAAATAGACTTCATTTGCTTTTTTAAAAACAGCTTTATTGAGTTATAATTTAACATGCCAAAAACATTCAACCATTTTAAGCGTTCAATTCAGTGAGTTTTAATATATTTACAGAGATGTGCAACCACCACCATGTTCTAATTTTAGAACATTTCAATCACCCCAATAAGAAATTTCATAAATCTTTAGCTGTCAGTCCGCATTCCCACTACCAGCTCCTGGAAACCATTGGTCTACTTTCTGCCTATATAAATTTCCCTTTGCTGGACCTTTCATATGAATGGAATCATACATCGTGTGGTCTTTTGTGGCTGGCTTTGTTCACCTAGCCTAATGTTTACATAGTTCATCTGTGTTGTAGCATGTATCAGTAATTCATTCTTTCTTATGGCAGAATAGTATCCCATGCTATAGATATACCACTTTTTGATTATCCAGTCATTAGTTGATGGACATTTTGGGTTGTTTCCAGTTTGAAACTATTCTGAATAATGCTGCTGTGAACATTTGCGTGCAGTTTTTGTGGGGACATATGTTTTCATTTCTCTGGGTAGATACCTAGAAGTGGAATTCCTGGGTCCCATGGTAAATCTATGTTTAATATTTTAAGGAGCTGCCAAGCTGTATTCTAGAATGGTTGCGTGATTATACATTCCCATCAGCAATATATGAGGGTGCCAGTTTCACCATTGCTTGTTATTGTCTATCTTTTTTAAACATAATTTCTTTTTAATAGTTATTTTTATCAATGTAATGCATGCACATAGGAGCTTTAAAAGTGTAAGTTCAAATACTGCTGGAGGAGCCTGGGGTCCCACACAGGGCAGGGAGGCCTGTCTTCTCAGCAAGTCCAGGCCAAATGGGAGGGACAGGACTTGTCAAAAAGCAACTCTGGAGCTTACATTTGTTTGGAAACCAGTCTTAAGGTCCACCTGTCCCCACTGATTTGTTGATTTCTGTACTTGAAAAAATGTGGTACCAAACCCAAAGAAGGAGAAAGGAAATAACAACAACTAGTGCAGAAATGAATGAAATAAGAAATGGAAGAAACATACAGAAAAATCAGCGAAACCAAAAGTGGGTTCCATGGAAAGAGTGACAAAGTTGACTAGGCTGATGTAGAGAAAAAGAGGGAAGACTTCAAATTCAAAGAATCAGGAAGAAAGTGGGATATTACTACTGACATTACAGAAATAAGGATTATAAAGGAATTCAGTGAATGAGTGTATGCCCAAAATTTAGATAACTAAGATGAAATTGGCAAAGACCTTGAAAGGCACAAACTACTGAAAATAGCTCAAGAATAAATGGAAAATTTGAATAGAGCTATGTCGACGTAAGAAACATCTAAACCTGTAGAGAATTTTTAGGGGTTTATTTGAGCCAAACTGATGACAATTGCCGAGAAGCAAAACCTCAAGGGATTGAACAAATGCTCAGGAGAATGGCAGTTTTGCAGCTTATTTTATATATTAGAATTAAAGGAGGAGATTTAAAGGTTACATGAAATCCATTGGTGGTAGATTAAGGGGGCAGGAGAAAGCAAAGTGGGGAAAATCTCTGGGATTGGATAAAAAGGCACAATAGAGAAACACAGGCTTCTTTTATATTGGTGGTTACTGGATAGCTAATCATTAACATTTACAGCACTTAGAGATGGTATGCAAGGAACAAGATAATAACAGGGGTTCTAAAGTCTCCTATTCTGGTGCTGGTGGTTGTACCTTTGAGGGGTCTGGAAAAGAAGATTACTTTTGACATTTCAAAGGTATGTTATCTTAGATGCAAAAAGACAATAGACACACTCACGTAAGGTAAAGATTGACCTTTGTCAAGGAAACTACAGGCCTAGGATGTGACTACCCACCATGATGCTCTTTGGGTTAGGAATTTTTATGTTCGGGCCATCCTATGTGGTTACTTTTGGTCTCTGAGTTTGTAAGGCCCCCCCATGCATACCTCTCCTTATCTAATCAGGGTGAGTATGTGACCCTATTTTTGTCCACAGCTGTAACAAATGAAGTGATTGAATTAGTAAACCACAAACCACCCCTAAGTAAGCGTAGGCCCAGATAGCTTCAACATAAAATTCTCCAAAACTTAAAGAAGGTTAGTATGTATTCTTTGGGAACTCTTCCAAAAATAGAATGTGAGACAGTCCTTCACGCTCATTTTTCTGGGACCAGTACTACTATGATTCCAAAACCACCAATTTAATCACAGAAAAAAAACTAACACGCTTATTTCTTATGTGACTATGAATGCAAAAACAACAAATACTATCAAATATGGTTTAGAAAATGTACAAAGAATATACACCATAAGCAAGTGAGATTTATTCAAGAGATGAAAAATTCGCGTTACAAAATCCACAAATGAGATCAGTAGAAATGGCAAGATCATCTCAATACAGTCAAAGAAAATAATTGACAAAATTCAATATCCTTTCAGGATTAACACAGTCAGCATATCCAGAATAGGAGGAAATTTCCAACTTCATTATGAGCACCTGTGGAAACCCACAGTTAATATTATATTTAATGGTGAAAGACTGAATGCATTCCCCTGAAGATAAAGAATAAATTATGTCTACTCTTGTCACTTCTATTCAACGGTTTACTGGAGATTTTAGCCAGAACCATTAGGCAAGAAAAGAAATAAAATGTGTGCAGCTTGGCTATGAAGATATAAACTACCTTTACTTCCAGCTGAAGTACCTTGTATATGGAAATTTCTAAGGAATCCACTGAAATACAACCCCCAAAGCAAACCTTCCCTCAAAAAAGAAAAACTTTTGGAACCAATAATTGAGTTCAGCAAGTAGGATTCAAGAATGAAATATAAAAATCAATTACATTTCCATGCACTTGCACTGAACAATCTGATAATAAAATTAAGAAAAGAAATGCATTTACGGGCCGGCCGAGTGGCGCATTGGTTAAGCGCTGGTTTTGGGATGCCAGCGGCCCCGGTTCGGATCCCACATGAGGGCCAGTGACACTGCCCTCTACAGCTAACAACAGCTCCACCTGGAGCTGGGCTGTGCGAGCCCCGGTGATGGTGTGGGCTGCAGCCCCTGCTGCAGTGGACTGCCATAGGCTACAGTGAGTGGCCCGCAGCCAGCGTGAGCGGCTGGCAGCCAAGCGTGAGCTGCCAATAGCTGCGATGAGCGACATCCACTGGCCAGCGACCGATCTGCCTCATCCGGGAAGAGCGCAATGACGATACCAACAGTGAAGCAACATCCTCCGCAACTAAACTGAAGAACAAGAAGACAGCAACTTGTCTGTTCCCCTTCCCCGATTCCCCAACGCTGTTCCCCTCCACCAATTCCCCAATAAAATCTTTAAAAAAAGAAAAGAAAAGAAAAGAAATGCATTTACAATAGAATCAAAAGGAATAAAATATTTCAGCAAATTTAACAAAAAGGTATAAAATATAGCCTGAAAACTATCAAACATTGTCAAAAGAAATGAATAAATGCATGAATAAATAGGAAAGCATCCCAATTTCAGGGATCAGAAGACTTAACATTGTTGAAATGGCACTACTACGCCACAGTGATCTAGTGATTCAGCGCAATACCTTTCATGATCTCAGCTGTAATCATTATAGAAATTGGCAAGCTGTTTCACAAATTTATGCAGAATTGCCAAACCATTCTTGAAAAAGAACACAAGGTAGTAAGACTAACATTCCTTCATTTCAAAACTATGTACAAACCTACAGGAATCAAGATAGTGTGGTACTGAAGCAAGGGTAGACATACAGAACTGTGGAGTAGATTGATATTTGAGTATTTGAGAAATAAACCCTTACATCTATAGTCAATTGATTTTTTTTTTTTGAGGGCAGTGTCACTGGCCCTCATATGTGGGACACGAACCAGGGCCGCTGGCTTCCCAAGCCAGCGCTTAACCACTGCGCCATTCTGCCTGCCCTCAATTGATATTTTTAAAAGGTAGCAACAACGGGGAAAGAATATATTTTCATAATTTGTTTTTATAAATGGGTGGTGCGCCAACTGTGTCACCAAATGCAAAAGAAACAGGTTGTACTGTATACATCACTCCACATACTATAATTTACCAAACAGGATCCAAGACCTAAACATCAGAGAAACCAAGAACAAACTTAGATCAAACATTGGAAAATTTTTCTGACCTTGGATTTGGCAAAAATTTTGTTAGATACGACACGAAGGGCAATAGGAAAAAATAGGTAATTTAGACTTTCTGAAATTAATGACTTTTGTTCTTCAAAGGCCACCATCCAGAAAGTGAAAACACCCATTGAAACCCCTGTGCACTGTTTCTGGGAATATAAAATTGTGTTGCCAGTATAACAAAACAACATGGCTGTTTATCGAAAAATGAAGAACTGAGATATCATCTAATCTAGCAATTCCACTTTTGGGTAAATAACCCAAAGAATTGAAAACTAGGACTCAAACAGATATATGTCTACTCGTGTTCATATTAACATTATTCACAATAGCCAAAAGGCGGAAGTAATCCAAGTGTTCATCCATAGGTGAAGGTATCAAAAACTTTGGCACAAACATGCAATGCAATATTGTTCAGCTTTTTTAAAAAAAAGCAAATTCTGACACATGCTACAATATAAATGAACTTCAAGGACCTTATGCTAAGTAAAATCAGCCTCTCAAAACAGAGCAAACTATGATTACATTTGTTTGAGGAACCTAGCGTAATTCAAATTCAGAGACAAAAATTAGAATGGTTGTTGCCAGGAGCTGGGGTGAGAGGTGAATGAGGAATTGTGTCTAATGGGATAGAGTTTCACTTTTGCAAGATGAAAGTAGTTCTGGATATTGGTTTTATAATATCTGTCTCCTTCTCCCTACTGAAGGACACATGAAATGTTGCAAATGTAAATTTTATGGTGTGTGCATATCACTATAATTAAAAGTTAAATTTTTAAAGCAGAATGAAAACACTACCCATAGAATGAAAGAATTTTGTAAATATATCTGATAAGGAACTTGTATCAAAAATAACTAAGACCTCTTATAACTTAAAGAAAGTCAAATAATTCAATTTAAAAATGGCAAAGGATTAAATATACCTTTTTCCAAGTACAATAAATCATCATAAGCAGTTGAAAAAATGCTGGACATCATTAGTCATCAACAAAATGCTATCTAAAGTGAATGCTAAAATGATATGAAGTCATCGGTCAAAACCCCAGTGAGATACTACTTCACAACCACGAGGATAACTAGAATCAAAAAGTGAGATAATAACAAATGTTGTTAAAGACATATGGAGATATTTGAACCCTCATACATGGAGGGTGGGATATAAAATCACGTAGCCACTATGAAAAACCATCTGGGATTTTCCCAAAAATTAAACTTAGAATAACAATATAATCTGCCAATTCCTCTCACGGATATACGAGTATGTCCAGGAAAAATAAAAACACATGTTTGAACAAAATCTTATAGAAACATTATTCATAGTAGCCCAAAAGTGGAAACAAACCCAATATACATTAATGGATGAATAGATAATAGCAGGTATTGTATCCATCCAATGGGATATTATTCAGCCATAAAAATAAAGTATTGGCACACGCTGCAACATGATGTCTTTGAAAAAATGATGGTATGTCAAGGGAGTCAATCACAAAACCCATAGATAATAGAGTTCCTTTCATATGAAGCCAGGAATAAGGAAAGCTATAGAGACAAAATAAATTCAGGGTTGACTAGGGCTGAGGATTGGAGGAGGAAGATGGGAAATTGGGGAGTTATAGAAAAATGGTAGAGTTTTTTCTTTTTTAAGTGATGAAAATGTTCAAGAATTGATTGCACACATATGTGAATATATACTTTGAATTGTATACTTTATTTATTTTTTTCTTTTGAGGGCAGTGTCACTGGCCCTCACATGTGGGACCGTACCAGGGCTGCTGGCTTTCTAAGCCAACGCTTAACCACCGCGCCACTTGGCCTGCCTGAATTGTACACTTTAAATTGTGCACTTTAATGAGGTGCATAGTACATGGATTACATCTCTTTTAACAAAAATAGCTGTCTCCTGACCCACCCCTAGTCTGCTTCCCTGAAGAAAAACCTTCAAATCTTTTAGCTGGTTCCCACTTGCCCCCTGGCATTTATCTCCATATTTCTAATGAATATGCATATCCTACGAATTTGATTAATCAGTCTAATTTTTAATTTAAACACAATTTAGATATTATTTTAATTTTTGTGTTTAATTTTGTGTCAGATATTTTTACTGTTTGCCTTCCGTTTCTGATTCTCCTATGCGACCGCTTTCAACAGCTTTGGTCAGTTTTTTTTGTGTTTACATCTATAGAAGACATCATGAGATTGCTAAATCCTGATTTTTCTCTGTTTTGGGCATTATCTATTGACTGAAGACTGAACAATATGAAAACCAATGATTTAAGATGCATCTTTCTTTTTCTCTCTTGCTCTCTCTCTCATGTGCATTTCTACCTTCTTCAATGTAGATATGTTATAACTTAGGTGACATCAGCATTCAGTCTTTACATACATTAACCAATTTATGCCATTCATAGCTGAGCTACCTGTATGTGGTATGTGCTATCACTATGTTTCCTTTTTTGCAATAATTTGTTTTCCCTGATGTTAATAATTGCTTTATGTTTGTTTCTTTGGTTTTGTCTGTACCTATCACTAGTCATTTCCAGTTGTGTAATCTTTCTGGATGTTTGGAGTGTCAGGTAGTCTCGCCATTGATTCTCCTTGAAAAGATGTCCCCGGAGTGCCCTCCCCTGCTTTAGTCTGGACTGGCGACCCATAGGGCCTTCTGATAGCTGTCTGGGGATCTCCCTTTACTCTCATCTCAGGGATTCTTCTTGCCACTTTTACATATGTTGATTTTCTGTTTTCTGGACCCCAACATCATTCTCTTTCTGTATTCACTCCCTAGTTTTGATGTGGTATACTCTCTAGTACAGTGCTGTCCAAATTAACTTTCTGAAATAGTGTAATGTTCTCTATCTGTGCTGTCTAGGGGTAGCAACACATGGCTATTGATTTGAAATGTGGCTAGTGTGACTGAGGAACTGAATTTTAAATTTAACTTTAATTAATTAAAATGTAAAGGCCCCATGTGGCTGTTGGCTGCCATATTGAATAGCACAGTTCTACTCAATGTGGTACATGGGAGAGATCAATCAGTTAGAGACATAATCTGTTGCCCCTTTCTCTCCCACATACTTTCAATTTAGTTATATCACAGTTTTTTTAGCAGATCCATAATTAGCATGATTATGTTAATGCCCTTCATTGGTGAGCCAATAATTGTACTATAATTACATTACTATTCTTATGTAACTTGGTGTTTTTCCTAGAGTTGATGATTGCCTTGATTTTTCATTTGTTTAGTTTTATTCAAACTTACAGTTAAATGTTTCCTTTACCTTCCAACAACTCTGTAAAACAGCTCTTAATACAGTTTTCCAGGTAAACCCTATCACGTATTTATCAGTTTTATTCTTTCCCTGGAGCCATCCCTTCCAGAGTAATCCATCCCTCTGTTCCATTTTGCTCTGGATTGCTCTCTAATTCTGTTGCACGAAGTTATCCTGAGAATCCCTTTCACCTCTCCTCTGTGTTAGATCCCCTGTTTGATGGAACCCATGTCACTCCGACTTTGGTGGTGTATATGCTCAGAGCTCTCTAAGAAAGGGAACATGGGAGATAAATATTTTAAGAATCTGCGTGTCTGAAAAAATGGTTTTTATTCTACCCACTCACTTAATTGATAATTTGGTATGAAACCTATGCTGAGAATTCTTTTGCCTTGGAACTTTGAAGGCAATGTTTAGTTGTCTTTGAGCTCAGTGTTGCTGTTGGGAAACTCGGCTTATAGGTTCTCCCTTGCAGCTGCCACCTGAAAGGCCTTTTGCATCTCTCTGTCCCTTTAAGGCTTGCCATTCAGAACCCAGCTCCAGAGGCACCACCAACAGGAAGTCCACCCTTAGAACAAACTAGAACGAATGGTAACCTGCATGGAATTCACTCTCCTGTCAGCTGATGAAACAAACGCTTGCTGTTTATTTGCTCTGTGTCTCTCATATATGGATTCTGCTCTGTGGATGCTCAGAACTCCCCAGCAGACTACCACTCCTATATTTATTATTTCTCTCTTATATTTATTTCTCTGTGTTTGACACAGAAGAAAAGCCCTGGAATTATGAATCCAGACTTGGTACAAGCGCCTGCTCCCCTTCCTGCTTATTAACTACTTGTTGACGGAGGCCAGGCTTCTCAGCTCCCCCTATTGGCATTCTGGGTCAGATAATTCTTTGTTGTGGGAAGTTTCCTATGTATTGTAGGATGTTGAGCAGCATCCCTGGCCTCTACCCATTGGATGCCACTAGTACTCCCCACTCAATGTCTCCCTCCCTGAAGGAAATCTGTTTTACCTGTTTCATGCATTTTTTTTTTCCTGCGATAGTTCATGAATTTATGTGCAAATAGATTTGTCTCCCCACAGATTGTTTTTATATGAATTGTGGGATATGATGCATATCGTTCTTCATTTTGCTCTATTCGCTGAACCATAATCTGCTATTGATGGCCATTTAGATTATCTTAATCTTCTGCTCTTACAAATTATGCTGCAGCGACTAACCTTGTCCTGAGGTCTTACTGCAGTATGGTTATATCTGTGGAACAGGTTTCTCTAAATGGCACCGCTGGGTCAGGCGCGCGCCCCCTTGTAATTTTGACAGCTAGAGAGCAGAACTGCTCCGTATAAGGGTTGCGCCAGTGAGCACTCCTCCAGCTGAGTGAGAGAGGCCCGAGGACCGGCCTTGAAGCGCACTGTGACCAGTGAGTGGCTCACTGGGCTCCCCGTTCCTGATGGCTCCCTCCTCCCCCCTATTCTGAACTCATCCTGCCTTTCTAGCTCTCTGCTATGGCTAATTTGGCCTATATTTACCTTTGCTCCTCTCTACTTCAGCATGGGTCCATAGAATTTTCTCTTTTTCACCTGCTCTGGGTTGTGTCTAGGGCCCTCTGCCTGGGAGAAAAGCAAGGGAGTGGCTGACGGGGTCCTCCACACCTCTGCTCCCCTTCCTCACCCTCTGCTCACAGCTGGAAAACAGGGGTCCCTCCCACGGCCACAAGCAGTAGCCTAGTGAGGGCTGGGTCTGCGCAGGGCTGATGCACCCCAGTCCTGCTCCAGGCTAGGAGATCCACATCTCCATGGGGGCGTTGAGGGTATCCAGTTCCATGCCAGGTCAGACAGAAAACCTGCTTTTTGCTCTGCAATAGCTAGAAGCATCGTCCTGTGGAAAGAAAATCTCAGCGGGGAAAGTTTAGGTCTTTGTACTTTATCATCAGAAATCATCAAGGAGACTTGACATATGGTTATTGCGAGCAACAGTTATAAAATGAACATGTGCTAAGATTTTATTTAATCAATTAAGGAGGGTGTTAAGATGTTACAGCCAATTTAAAGGAGAATTCAAAGAATTACAGTTACCATGAGCCATTAGGAAAGCGGAAATAAATTTGCTCATTAGATGTGAAGCTGGCCAATAGATATACACTGAATCTCTGCCGGACACAATAAATTTGCATCACCCCCCAGTGTTCTAAGACTTATAGGCTTATAAAATTGCTCAAAGATATGAAAGTAAACAGGAGATAACCTGGAAGGAAGTGCATTGTGCGTGCTAGTCACCTCTCTCTCTCACTGTGTGTGTCTGTCCTTTACCCATTTTACTTTAAAATCTCTTTTGTTTTAAAAATATTATTATAAAAGTACGTAACACAGAATTTACCATTTTAACCGTGTATAAGTGGACATTTCAGTGGCATTAAGCACATTCATATTGTGAAACCATCTTTCCAAACCAAAACCCTGTACCCTTTAAACACACCGCATTTTCCCATCCCCTGGTCCTTGGCAACCGCCATTCCACTTTCCGTCTCTATGAATTGGTCACCCATTTAAGTCATTCCCAATTTTTTCTTACCAAGAGTAGAGGCAGTGAGTTCCATGTATGGGCTCTGTGACCCTGGCCAAGTTATTAGCCCCCTTGAGCCTTGGTTTCCTATCTGTAAAATCAGCATAACAACACTTACCTCAGGTTTGTTGTGAAGATTAAATGAGGTAATCCCTGCAGAGTGCTTAAGTCCAGGGTAATAAGGGTATAGAAAGAGCTTAATAGGGCTGGTAGTTATTATTATCATGGTTTCTGTGTTCTCACTTGAGTTCATGCCCCTCCGAGGTACAAAAATTCCATCAGGTCAGGGATTCTCAGTATTGACTGCCTCTGTGATCACATGGAGAGCCTTTAAAATTAAAGTACTGATGCCTGACACCTAGAGGTTCCAATTAATTGGTTTGGGTGTGGTTGGGCTTGGCGGTTTTTCAGAGCCCTCGGTGACTCTGATGAACTGTTTGCTGCTCCAGGCCTTTCTCCCTGGTGACCCAGAGCCTGTGTGTGGGGTAGGACAACATTCTCTATGTAGCATTGGGCCAAGTCTGTAGTTACAATCCCGGAAGTCATGGCTCTCTGTAGAATGACTTCAGAGAGTCATTCTGTAGAACACCATGAAATATTGATAGCTCAAGGTAGAAACAAGCTTACAACAGAAAATACTTGTGTGAAGTAGGGGAAGGCAGATGCATGCTGTGAATTGCTGCGAGGCTTGCCTAGGAGGCAAGGCATGGAAAGTTATGGGGTCAATACTAGGAGAGTCTCAATAAGTGTTAACTTATTATTGTGAGGGTGTTAATAGGGTAGGCAGCACAGTGACTGGGTGTTTTTGCGAAAGATAGAGAGGCGCCCCCAGAAGGAGAGGGATAATGTGAGAACTGGAATTGTGGGTCAGACATAAGCCCATGCATGAGTCTGTGGGGGAGGCATGCTGTAATTGAGGAGAGTAGGCCTCAAAATTTTGGATGAACCCTCAATACTGACTCAAGCATCTTAGGAGAGACCATTGCAGTTGCTTGGAATGGGAGTCCCAGGATTGGCCCAGAGCTTCTCAGTGTCTTTGTCCTCCCTCTAACTGCCTCTGAGGAATTCTGGGGAGTGGTCCCTTGCTCTGCAGGGCCCCTTCTGTGTCTCTCCTGCCTGTGTTTACAGTGGTGCTGGGGGGTGGGAGATGTGGAGGCAGGCGCCCCCCCCCCCCCCCTTAGCTTCTCTTTCACCAGCTGTGGGCAGGCCTGGTGGCTGTGTTAGCCTAGAAGCCCTTCCAGCACCCGGGTGTTCAGCCATCAGATTGCTCACCATTCCCCATTCCCATGGCCTGTGTGGTTGGCACTCTGTTGCCTGAACAGTCTACACTTAAAACTGAAACTTCTAACCACACAGCAGAGTATTTTATAACCGAGATTAATGTGCCAGCAACCCCACCCCTCCCCGGTCATATATTTAACAGGCTTAACCACTCTAAAGGGGATATTGTAATGTTGTGGCACAGCTGGATGTCAGCATTTTCAAATCCTCTCTAAATATGTACCTGTATCTTTTCTGAATGAAATGCATTGGAGGATTACTGATTTCCTGGCCGGTAATTGGCCTGTTGTGAGATTTCTGAAGCATCCTTCTAGGAGTGCTGTGAATGAAGATGCCAAAGAGGAAAGGAGCTTTAGAAGCTGTGAGTTGCCCCCTGAGGCCTGTGCTCCAGTGCCACTGCAGGTGGTCTGTTGGCAAATTTTCTGAGTCCCTTATTAGTTTCCTTCTTTCTCGTCTCTTTCTCTTAAGCTATGAATTAGCTTTCAGAAAATAAAGTAAGCCAGGAGCCTGTTTTGGAGACTGAGAAGTCTTTCTCACAGGCCTGTTGCTTTGCTTCCAAAGAGAGTTGGCTGTTGTATGCTTAGGTGGTCATAAACTAAGGATGTAGGGTAGATGGGCGAGTAGGTGACAACTGTGTTTAGTTTTCTTTTAGCCCATGTTTTCATTGAATCGAGCAATGTGTAAAGAATTAGACACCATGAGCAAGCAAAATTTATCCCAGGTATGCAAGGCTGGTTCATCATCCATCAATCAGTGTAATCCCCATATCGACAGCTGCCTTAGTCTGCTGGGGCTGCTATACATAATACCATAGTCCGGGTGGCTTAAACAACAGACATTTATTTCTCACAGTTCCGGAGGCTGGGAAGTCCAAGATCAAGGTGCCAGCAGATATATTCCTGTGAGGGCCCTCTTCCTGTTTACAGACAGTAGCCTTTTTGCTGTGTTCACACATGATGGAGAGAGAGAACTCTGGTTTCTCTTCCTCTGTTTATAAAGACTAATCCCATCATGGGTGGGGGGTGTCTTACATTCATGACCTCATCTAACCCTAATTAATTCCATAGGCCCCCATCTTCAAATACCATCACATTGGGGGTTAGAGCATTTTTTATTTTTTATTTTTTATTTTTTTTAGCTGAGCCATCCTGCTACCTGTTGGCAGCTTAGCGGCAGCTCAGCTCGGGCTGGGCATCGAACTGGTGTTGCTCAGAGCTCAGCTCGCACTCTTGAGCGAGCTCTTAACCAACTGAGCCACTCGGCCAGCCCCTAGAACTTTAACATATGAACTTTGGGGACACAAACATTGAGTCCAGAACAGGTTAAACAAGAAAAGTTATATAATCATATCAACAGATGCAGAAAAAGCATTTGATAAAACTCAACACTCATTTGTGGTTAAAAACTCTCAGCAAACTAAGAATTGATAACTTTCTCAACATGATAAACATTAGCTACAAGAACCTATAGCTAATGTACTGACTGAATGCTGTCTTCTGAGACAAGGAATAAGGCAAGGATATCTGCGCTTACTACTTGTATTCAATGTAGTGCTACAGATTTTAGCCATTGCAGCAAGGCAAAAAGAAGAAAGGAAAATCATACAGATTGAAAAAGAAGAAATAACACTGTCCCTATTTGCAGATGATATGATTTTCTACATAGAAAATATCAAGGAGCCTATTAAAAAAGAGGGAAAAAGAAAAGCCTCCTAAAACTAAAAAGAGAGTACAGCAAACTTGCAAGATATAAGATCAACACATAAAAATTAATTGCATTGGGCCAGCCGAGTGGCGCATTGGTTGAGCGCTGGTTTTGGGATGCCAGCGGCCCCGGTTCGGATCCCACATGAGGGCCAGTGACACTGCCCTCTACAGCTAACAACAGTTCCACCTGGAGCTGGGCTGTGCGAGCCCCAGTGATGGTGTGGGCTGCAGCCCCTGCTGCAGTAGCCTGCCATAGGCTACAGTGAGTGGCCCACAGCCAGCATGAGCGGCTGGCAGCCAAGCGTGAGCTGCCAATAGCCGCGGTGAGCGACATCCAGAGGCCAGCGACCGATCTGCCTCATCCAGGAAGAGCGCAATGACGATACCAACAGTGAAGCAACATTCTCCGCAACTAAACTGAAGAACAAGAAAAGACAGCAACTTGTCTGTTCCCCTTCCCCGATTCCCCAATGCTGTTCACCACCGCCAATTCCCCAATAAAATCTTAAAAAAAAAAAAAAAATTAATTGCATTGCTATTAATTCACTAATCCACTAATTCTGAATTTGTAGACATGGAAATTACAAACAATACCTTTTATAGTCACTCCAAAGGAAATGAAATACTTAAGTATAAATTTAACAAACCATGTACAGGAGCTGAAAAATTTTTAAATACTGATGAAAGAGATCAAAGGAGGCCCAAATAACTAGAACTGTACACATACCATATTCATAGTTAGAAGACTCAATATAATAAGGATGATTACTCTTTCCAAATTGTCTAGACATTTAATGCCATTTCTACTAAAATCCCAGCAAAGTTTTTTGCACATGCATATACACAAGTTTATTTTTATTTATTTTATTTTTTTAAACTTTATTATTATTATTATTATTAGTTACAGATGTACAAAAACAAGTTTATTTTTAAATAGATGCAGAAAGGCACAGACCCTTGGATAGCTAAAGCAAAATAATGCATGAAGAATTCCTGTACTTGATATTAAGCCCAGCTATATAGTACAGTACTGGGGAGAGCATGGTATTGTGGAGGGATTGACACAGATCAATAGAACAGAATGGAGAACCCAGAAATAGACCCACACAAATATGTCCAACTGAATTTTTCAAAGGTGCAAAGCAATTCACTAGAGGAACTCTTAACAAATGATGTTGGAATAATAGGATGCCCATAGGTTTAAAAAAATTGAGCTTTTACTTTGACCTACTTAACTTATACAAAAATTAATCGTTTGGGTCATGGCCTTAAATATAAAATTATAAAACTTTTTTTAAAAATCATAAGAGAAAGCCAGGCTCTAAAACTAGGCAAATAATTAGACTTGGCACCTAAAACATGATCCATAAAAAGATAAATTGGATCTCATCAGAATGAAAAACTTTTGCTCTGTGAACAACTCTGTTAAGAAGATGAAAAGATTTGCTCTCTTTGGCAGCACATATACTAAAATTGGAATGATACAGAGAAGATTAGCGTGGCCACTGCACAAGAATGACATGCAAATCTGTGAAGTTTTCCATATTTTGTGCAGTGCCCAGCGTCTTCACACCCTTTGCTGATTAGTTCAGAAGAAATAGTGAGTCAGAGCTCAACACATGGCCCTCAATAGAAAATTGTGACTTTTCACTATAAAAATATTCACGTAAGGCAATCTGAAATGAAAACAAAGCTGACTTACACCTGGACATTTATGTGCAAATATGTCAACTTACATTTCCTTCATAAACCTTAAATAAACAAAGAGGATGAAAAGACAACCAACAGCCTGGGAGAAAATATTTGCATACCACATATTTGACAGAGGATTCCTATCTAGAATATAGAAAGAGCTCTCAAGATTCAACAGTAAAATAACAAACAATCCTATGAGAAAATAGGCAAAAGACATGAAGAGACATTTCACCAAAGAGTGAATATGGATGGCAAATAATCAAATGAAAAGATGTTCAATATGGCTAGGTATTAGGTAAATGAAAATTAAAACCACAACAAAATACCACTACATCTATCAGAATGGCTAAAATGAAAATAGTGCCTATACCGAATGCTGAAAAGGATGTGGAGAAACTGGGTCTCTTAAAAATTGCTGGTGGGAACATAAAATGATACTTCCACTCTGGAAAATAGTTTGGTATTTTCATATAAAACTAAATATGCAACTACTATATGACCCAGTAGTTAGTTGTACTCTTGGACATTTATCCAAGGGAAATGAAACTTATGTTTACACAAAAGCATACAAAGAAATGTTTATAGTACCTTTATTTGCAATAGTCAAAAACTGGAAATAACCCAGGTGTCCTGCCATGAGAGGAATGGTTAAACGAATTATAGTACATTCAGACCATGGGATACTACTCATCAATAAAAAGGAACAAACTATTGATATATGCAGAGTTACACACTGTATTATTCCAAATTAGAGAAATGGAAAACACTTGTGTTTTCTCAGGGGTTAGGGATGGGGGTGGAGAGAGATGAGGGAGGAAGGTTGGGTGTACTTGTAAAAGGGGAACAGAAGGATCCTCCGTGATAGAGCTGTAGTGTATCTTGACTGTATCGATGTCAATATCTTAATTGTGATACTGTACTATAGTTTGCAAGATGTTATAATTGAATGAAACTGGGTAAATGATTATTTCTTAAAACTGCACATAAATCTACAATTATCTCAAAGTAAAAAATTTAATTTTAAAACATTACGAAGGGAAGACAGGATTAACAAAAGCTTAATTGAGAGCTATTCATGTCCTAAGGGCCACAGTTACAACCTCAGCCTAAGGCCAACAAAGGAGTCCCAGGTTCTTGTAGTTAGGCTTGTGCAGCTGTGCAACCAACGTCTGTGCTTCCCTTACCCAGGCAGTGAAGTGGCACCCCAAAGCCTGGATCACTCTGGTCTGTCCATGGTCTTGGTTCTGGTGGTGTGTTCCTGGTATTTTAGTATTTTATGCCCTGTGAAGGGAAGATTTTACAGTACAATCCCAGTACCTCTGCTCGTGTGCGATTGGACTTTTCACCCTCAGTGCTGGAATTTTACGTCTGTCCCCATTACATTTTGTCTTGTTAACATTGGCCTGTTCTTCCAATCTGAGATTGTCTTGTATCCTGATTTTTGTCATCCAAGGAATTTATTCCCTTGCTGCTTCTTGTCATCTGTAGTCTGATTAAGATGTGATGTGTCACTCATCCAGGTAGGCAAAACACATTTCTAACAAGGAAAGAAAGCTCTGTAGGTTTTTTAAATTATACAGTTTTTTAAATGTAAAGTTTTATTTTCTCTCCTTTGATCCTTAACACTTCTTTCCCCATTTTCTTCTGAGTGTCTTTACAACTTTGTCTTCGTTGAATCAAGCCTGAGAAGGACTTGGAAGTTTTTGACCCACATCTACAACATTCCAGTTGAGACTCTGGGAATACAGTTGAGATGCTTGGGGGGTACCAAAAAAATTGGTGGGGGTCTTCTATCATTTAAAACCTACAGCGGTGGTTAAGCACTGGCTTCAGAAGCCAGAGGCCCCGGTTCGGGTCCCACATATGAGGGCCAATGACACTGCCCTCAAAAAAAAAGAAAGAAAAAAAACCTACATGAGGGGCCACGTGGCCAGAGTTCCATCCCTATGCAGTTCTGCCACAAATAAGATTCGAGATCTTGAAAAATCATTGAACTTTTGTTTTCCTTATTGTCCTCATCTAAATTAAACTCTTTTTTTTTTTTTTTTTTTTTTTTTTTTTAAAGATTTTATTGGGGAATTGGCGGAGGGAAACAGCGTTGGGGAATCGGGGAAGGGAACAGACAAGTTGCTCTTTTTGTTCTTCAGTTTAGTTGCGGATGTTGCTTCACTGTAGGTATCGTCATTGCGCTCTTCCCGGATGAGGCAGTTCGGTCGCTGGCCTCTGGATGTCGCTCACCGCGGCTATTGGCAGCTCACACTTGGCTGCCAGCCGCTCACGCTGGCTGCGGGCCACTCAATGTAGCCTATGGCAACCCCCTGCAGCGGGGGCTGCAGCCCACACCATCACCGGCGCTTGCACAGCCCAGCTCCAGGTGGAGCTGTTGTTAGCTGTAGAGGGCAGTGTCACTGGCCCTCATGTGGGATCCGAACCGGGGCCGCTGGCATCCCAAAACCAGTGCTTAACCAATGCGCCACTCGGCCGGCCCTAAATTAAACTCTTGAAGACCCTGTTTAATCTGAATATTATATTGTTTCTAACTAATATGTGCACTTTTATTTTACTAGTGTTACAACTTTCTTGTTTCTGCATCTCTCCTTTCTTATTTTCTTAATGCTACAGATAACATAGACATTATTTGCTTCATAAAAGACTGCACAACCCTGATCTATTGTATTTCTCACGATCTCCTAAAGAAAGGAATTGTCGTCCTTTTGAAATTATTACACTAATCTAACCTAAATTCTTCCTGTTAATCTGTTTCCCCTTGTGTGGGTCACATCTGTGTAACTGCCCTCCTTGTAATGGCCCCCAGCTAAGACAGTTAAATTGTTTTATTTCTTTGAGCTAATGGGTCTCCATTCCTTTCTCCTCCTTTTGCCCCTTGTCTCTGTGTGACCTTAGGCATAAGCATATCATTGAACAAAGGTGGTGTTCCAGGAATGGCTAAGCACCAGCACCCTTCTCACTTTTCAGGTCCACTCTGTTACACCAGGCAGCTGCCCCGAGGAGTATCAGGGCTCATCGTTCATGGGGCAGGTATTGTTGGTCTGAAAGGCCTGCCTTTTAGCAAGGAGGATCCAAGACACCTAAGCGGGGCGGAGGACTGTGACCCAATCTCTGAGTCTGGCTGGAGTAATGTTTCCAGATCACAGAGGTCCGGGCCCCAGGGTGTCGGGGTGGGGGGCGGTGGTGGTAGAGTCTTTCCAGGCTTGTTTCTGTGGATTGTGGTTCTCAGATGACCCCTAGTCCCCCTCTCTGGGGCTCAGCCCCTTTCTAGGGAGGTCTCTCCTACATAAACACCTTAGCCCACCTGGGATTGTCCAGTGAGAAGAGTTTAGCACCACGTGTGAACACATGCTGGGAACAAAACACCTCCACTTCCCTTGAAGGTGTATTTTAAGCTGGTTTTTGAAGGTGTATTTTAAGCTGGTTACCTTTGGTGGGGCTCCGTTGTCCTCCTCACTGGCAGCAGAGCTTTATCTAAACAGGAATCCTCCCCCTGGAATGTTCCCTGACAGAGCCTGGCCCCTCCAGGTAGGAGTTGGCCTCTTCAAAGTGAGTATCAGGGACTGTTTGTCCTGTGCTTCCTTTGTGATCACCTGCTAGTGTAATTTATGAGTCACCGCTGGAATGGGACTTGCTCTGATATTCTCATGCAGCAGCTCTGCTGGAAGTTAGGACTCACAAGGGCTCAACCTGCCAGAACAAAGCAGCACCCCAGACCCGCACCCCAGAGTTGTCGACAGTGGAGCCACTTTTTTGTGGTTGTTGCTTGGCAATGTCTCAAGGCCCTTTGCTGTCCAGTTCCCTGGCTCTGAGTCTCTGCCTCTTCCTGATTGGATCAGGGAAATGTGCGCTCCCTGCATGGTCCTATGGCCTGTCATACCTGCCCGTCTCAGATGGCATATCCTGATACCAGGGCAACTTGGAGGAACCAGCACCTTTAAAGGGTCCAAGGCTGGGGTTCATGACCTCTGGCTACACATTGGAATCACCTGGAACTTTAAAAACACCCACAATAGATCCCACCCTAAGCTGGTGGAATTCAGTCTTTTGGTGGTAAAGTTTGGGATTTTAAAAAAAATATATTTTTTCAGGTGACTCTAATGTGCAGCAAGGTTGAAAACCAGTGGTTTATGTCAGTAGCTCTCAAAATGTGTTCACATCCTGGCAGCATCTGCTTCTCTTGGAAACTTGTCAGAAATGCAAATCCTGTCTCCATTCCAGACCTACTGAATTAGAAACTGGAAGGGGGTCCAGATATCTGTCTGTTAACAAGCCCTCTGGGGAGAGATCCTACTGCCCGGTAAAGGTTCAGAACCACTGGGTTCAGGCATAATATTAATGCAGAAAGCAGGATAGTTTTATGTGACCTGTGAATATAACTATGCAGAAACATCAATAGAAAAGATGTACTGAAAAAGATTGGATAAAAATGATAATAGTTGTATTGGAGGGTAACATTACAGATGATTTGCTTTTCTCTTCCAAATGTTTAGTAATGTCATTATGTTGCTTTATATACTTGTGTAAGGTACCGGAAACTCTGGGTTGTGGTGATGCAGTGTCTTAGTGTTTTGTACTGACTGGTGCAGACGGGAGCATGAAGAATGTAGCAAGAGGAATGACTCTTGCTTGGACAGGCCCAACAAGGCAGGTTTCCCCCGAGGGCCTGTAGCTGCTCTGAGCAGAATTACCCTGGCCCCTTCTCACCTCACCCAGAGGTTCTCAGTATAGGTGGGCAGACTGACGAACAGACCAGCCAGCCACCCAGGTGATTCACATGTACAGTGAGAATGGAGAACATCTCTCCATCCTCAAGATTCTGAGGAAACCAGGTTATTTCCAAGCACCTTCAGAGGTCAGCGTTTGGGAGTCCTGAGAGTGAGACTGAGCCCCTCTGCCAGGAGACAGCCTCACCCTCACAGCACAAGCAGGCAGCAGGTAGAGGGGGGTTCAGAGCATGGGGGTTGGGGTCAGACCGCTTAGGGTGAATCCAGACTCAAATTACCTGCTGTATGACATGGGACAAGTGACAGAGTCTCTCCATATAGTTTACTCATCTGTAAGGTTGCTGGTTTGACTCTCGCATGGGATGGTGGGCTGTGCCCCCCATAACTAGATTGAAAGTGGCGACTGACTTGGAGCTGACCTTGCACCCTCCACAGCTAAGGTTGAAGGACAACTTGACTTGAAGCTGATGGGTCCTGGAAAAACACAATGTTTCCCTTCCCCAGTTCCCCAACCTGTTCTCCTCCCCAATTCACCAAAAAACATCTTTAAAAAGAAAAAAAAAAAAGCACTCTTGTCCTACCATCTTCAGCCTTCCTCACAACACACATGTCTTTCTCCTTGTGCGTGCAATGAACATCCCTGTGTTTCAGAAATTTTGTGAAGGTCACTTATCCGATATCCTTGATGGGGACACATGGCGACAGATGGAGCCTGGGACCAGGCCTAGTGGGCGGGACCCAGTTGCTCCATCTGATAACTGTGGACATTTCATTTAAAGAATCAAGGTTAAGTAGCATGCGCTAAGCACAATCACCAGAGAAGGAAGGTCACTCCTCACCTCAGACGTTGCCTTTTTTGGCAAGGCTTTTTATATCCCACTTTCTTGGGAGTAACTTTTTCTTAATTAAGAATTCTAATTTTAAAATGAGCTCTGACCTCTTTCTTTCCAGAATCATTCTAGTGCTTTGATTGCATTTCATGGGTGGAAATTTGGATCCTTTATCATCTGCTACCTGTTTTCCTTCACGGCTAGTTACCCATGGAAAACTGGCACTTGACTGAGATCGTAAATAGGTTCATCTTGCTAGAATATCAATGAAGGTCTATGGGAAGTTTTATTGAGATGCTAAAAAGGACTTAAGGCAGTGTGAGACTCTTATTCCCCCAGGTGTGTTTCAGCATGGCTGGGCCCTGGTGAAATGATGTTTGAAATGGAGTGGAAACATTTCTTCACAGAGATCTTGAGTGAGAAAGCAAAGGGGACATAGTGTCTCCTTTAGAATTTGGAGAATTTTGGCAAGGTCAGTTCTCTGGATAGAAGTTGATTTGTACTGAAGAGGGTTATTCTCACCCTCAGTGTTGTAGTACCACAGGAGCCACAGCTTAGGGCAGTTAAAGGGAATGGTCATCTCTGAGAGCCAACTGCAGGGCTGAGAAGCCTTGTCAGGTGCACAGGAGAGGTGCACACCACTGTGTTCTACAAAGCACCGGAAACCACTGGCGTGCCCATCAGTAGGAGCATGGGTGAATGGTGAAATAAGTCAACTGGAGCTACATGTGACGATATGAAAGAAAAGAAATCTCAACAATATAATGGACAAATTGCCAAATGATACTGTACAGTTTAATACTATTTATGTAAGGTTTGAAAACAAGCAGAGCAATGTTGATGTATTGTTTATGGCTACAAACAGGTAGTAAAATATAACAAAAGACAAAGGAATGATGTAAAATATAACAAAAGACAAAAGACAAAGAAATTATCAAATTTAAGAGGGTGACCTCTGGGGTTGGAGGGGAAATGAGATCTGGGAGGGGTTCACAAGGAATGGCTGTGGTTTTTCTCATGTTTTCTTAGAATGATTAGTGGTTATGTACATTTTTAAATATTCATCTTTTTGAATGGCTGGAATATTTTGTAATTTGTTTTCTTTTAAAAGGGGAGGACCTATTCTGATCAGTTTGGCCAGCAGTTTCAATTTTGAGTAATTACTAATCAGATTTTTCTGGGGCTGATTAGCTTGGCCTTTTGCTATTCACCCATCTCTTGCCCCATCAGATTCATTGTAGCCATTTATCATCCCTTAGTATTAGCACCAGTAAGAAAATAAGAGAAACCATGGAGCCCCTCATTTTCTTGTTAGCTTGATGAGTGGGTAGTAGGAATTATACACTAAAGAAAATCTTCACATTTTGAGCATATTTTGTCCATTGATTTCAATGCCAATAGCCAAGGTTAACTGAGACAAATTTGAATTCTGAGTAAACCCATAAGAATGTCCTGCTGAGCTGGAGGGGAGAGGGGAGTGCTGCTGTGCAGCATTGCTCCAGGGGTATGGTTTTGGTGTCCTGTTTTGAAATCAATGTTTGCTTTGCATTAACAGCATGGGCGGACCCCCCTGCATCTTGCTGCCAATAAGGGCCATCTTTCTGTGGTCCAGATCTTGCTGAAGGCTGGCTGTGACCTTGATGTCCAAGATGATGTGAGTAGAAGCCATCCTTCTATCGGGGGATGTGTTATTAGGGGAGCTTGTTTGTTCCACAGTATAGCGGGTAACCATCTATGAGGTAGGAGGGTAGTAGAAGCTTTCCAGCACTTTTTATCTCCATCTTGGTCCCCAGGGTGGGAAGAATGTCCTCTTGAAGGATCTGCTCTGGGACCCATTCTCAGTAGCAAGTTAGAGTTTGGGAGTGTGGGGTGGTTTTTCCCATCATAGTTCATTTCCGATCTAGTATCATTGAAGTGCAGAGCCTCAAAGGACCTTTTTGCCTGTGTCCTGTCTTAGTAGGAAGTAACACATCTCACACACACACACACACACACACACACTCACACACTCACACACGAGTGAGAATGGGCAAGTCCTGCTGGAAATGGATATTACTGACCAAGCTTACCATTGGAGAAAAGTTGGGCTTAAAAACTTAATTTTATTCCTTTTCTCACCTTGATTTTTCTGTCAGTGTACATTTAGTTTAACACAGCCTCTTCAAAGAAAATAAAACATATCTCAAGGCGTCTAAGAAAAAGGAGGCTTCCAGAAAGCAGTCAGTCTGGTATTATACCATTAAGACTCAGCCTCTGAGTCTCTTCATTCAAATTATCTAGAGAGAGACTCCAGCTGGCTCCTTTGGGGTCAAGCATCCATCCCTGAGCCAATCAGCAGTGGTGGGGTGGAGCCACATAGGACATGGGGCGCCCTATTAGGTGTTTGGAAAGGGCAGCTTCTCTAAGAAGGAGATATAGAAAAGATTATGTAAATTGTCCTTTAATGAACTATTAGGAAAAAGTCCTGTGAGACTGTGATTGGACTGTTGTGTGTTTTCACTTCTGTTTCTAACTCTAATTTATGTAGTAGCGTCCTAAGAAATAAGTCCTTTTGTGAGAATCAGATTCTTGAAGAGTTTGCACTTATTACCTCTTCCAGATTCACTTGTAATAACTGGTTACAGAGCATTATCACATTTCAAACCCTCAGGTATGCTAGGGTGTGCATTACCAAAATGCCTCATGTGTTCTTTGGGCCTCTGCGAAATGTTCTAAAACTTGGCCAACACACAGCGAGAAGGACAGCATTTGCAAAGAAATAACTAAATATGTAATTGTTTTATGATGGGCAGAAGGCTGTCCAGTGTCATTCATAAATCTCTGGTTATATTTGGAAACTGTTGGGTCATCAAGAATGTTATTTTCAAAAGATGCTGACTTTGCTTTAAGCTATTGATTTTCACTTTGGGTCATAATACTTCATTTTCATGTACTGTAGCCATCATAACTAATTCCTGATTATATCCTATCCTTAGATGACAAGAGCAAATATACAGGGAGTGAGGAGAGATTCTGACCACAGAAAAGGCGGGGCATGGAGTCACTGGCGCACACACGTTGGGATACATCTGTTCTTCTCTTTGCATAATTAAAGCCCTTGCTTGTCATGGTGGTGAGGCTGCAGTGGCCAGGCCTGCTGACCTATGCCAACCCAACACTCCTGCCTTAGGTCCGAGTGTCACTGTGTTCTTATTCAACAAAAACTAGGCTAACTTCCTAGAACTGCTGCTGTTTATATCAGACAAGGTAGGAAGTAAAACACAGGAGTTCTCACAAGGTAACCAAGGGGAGTCATGTCAGAGTAGCTATGGCAGCCGAAGAAAAGCCAGCTCTGCTTTTAATAGGAACACGCTCTTTCATTATTGGAAGTAGTATTTATTTTCTTTCATCTTTTCCACCTTAAATAGACAGTGCATGCACTGCTACTCTCGGGTATCTTACAACAAAACAAAATAAGAACAGCAACAAAACAGTGTAAAAATAGGCGAGAGTAGAGACGGTGGAGTCGACCTTCACTAGTTCTAAAGTGATGCATTTGCCAGAATATGGTTGATGTTTGTCTTCTATGTATATTTACCATGCTTGCTGATGATCAACCTTGAAATTTGTACAAGAATTTGAGAAAGAAAACTCTTTATGGGTGTTCTTTCAAGAAGCTGGGAGATTCTGAAAAAAATCATTTCAGAAGTTACCTGTCTTGGATGATGGGGTAGAAATAGAGAATGTTAATGTTATGAAGCATTTACCCCTAACTTCATATTCTACAGATACTGTTCTTTAATGTCATGGTAAAGACTGAGAATTAGTTGAAGAATGACCTCCAGTGGCCTTGAGTGGGATTATTATGAATTTGAACCTGTGGAAACCAGTTCTTTAGAATATGCAACTCCAGGAGCAAACTCTCTCTTGCTTCCCGCCAATCCTGTCAACTCTCATTGGAGCTCTAACGCCATCTCTGATTGGTCAATGAGCAATCACACAGGCCCCACCCCAGAAATAGTCCAGGACCCTGTGGCCACGCTAAAAGCCATGAAGGAAGACAAAAATAAGAAAAACCAGAGAAGAAAGGCTAGGAAGAACCCTAGAAGAACAGAGAGAGAAAAAGAGGTCAGCACCTTGCTTTGCGCACCTCGCCTGTCTTGAGTTTCCTTGTAACATGTCTGCCTGCGCCTCCTGATGAGGGGCGCTGCCACCCTTGCATGATGGGGCTTCTTCCATGAGCTTAGCTTTGGAATCTGCCCGCACTGTGCTCACTCTCTTTCACCATATGGGAAAGAATACGAAAAGTATTTCAGAACAAAGATTTAGACCTCAGAGGTTCCAAACCTTTTAAAACCCCAAAGTAAGAAACACCAATGTCTTAGAAAAATTGAAATCTGGCAGTTTGTGTACTTTGCAAACAGGTTAACATGTTCCAGATCAAAGTGCCAAACTGCAAGTTTGCGGGCTCTTCACGTTTCCAGCTTCAGCATTTTTCCTATTTGTAGTTAATCATTCAACCACTGTTTCTTGGGCGCCTGTGGCATTGTGCTACAGCACTTAGCTGGTTGATGCCATAAAGAGGCGGCCCCAATCCCACGGAGGTACTGGATCTCTTTTAAGGCCTGCCCTAAGGTTAATTGACTTCACAGACGGGAAACAGGTGTCAGTACAAAGAGCCTTGACAATTTAAATTCTGGCCAAACCATGGTGCCCTGAATTAGTTGGCTGTCCTAGGCTAGGCACTGAACTGCACTGGGCCTTGGTTTTTTGTTTTGTTTTGTTTTTTTTAATATTTTATTGGGGAATTGGGGAAGGGAAACAGACAAGTTGCTATCGTTTTTGTTCTTCAGTCTATTTGTGGAGGACATTGCTTCACTGGCCCAGGTTGGCATCATCATTGTGCTCTTCCCGGGTAAGGCAGTTGCTCCTGGCCATTGGATGGCCGCTCACAGCGGCTCATGGCAGCTCATGGCAGCTCACGAAAGCACGCTTCAACTGCTGGCCAGCTCCACTGCAGCCTATGTCATAGCCGGTGACTCATAGCAGCCCAGCTCCAGGTTGAGCTGTTGTTCACCATCTTAGCTATAGAGGGCGCAGCATCACTGGCTCTCATATGTGGGATCCGAACTGGGGTCCTGCTGCTCAGAGCTGGCGTCCCAAGCCAACTCTTAACCAATGTGCCACTTGGCCTGTCGGTCTTTTTTTCTTTTAAATCAATAAAATGAAAGAATTTGATGCCATGGCACTTGGATCATAGTAGGGGGTCAATACATATTCACTGAATAAATAATGAGTCAATGCTAATAAGCATTTTTATTCTATTCTCTTATACTTTTCCCAGCTTTTTTTTTATTTATCCAAATTTTTAGAATTTCATATTTGATTTAAATCATATAGAAATAAGGATTATGCAAAGCTGCTTCTTGGGTCTGTCAGTAAGTAGGTATTGTGGATACATTTTGTTCTTTTCTGTGTCTTATTTCAAAGAGGAAATAGTTCAACAATAAATTTTAGTTTTACAGGAGGAAAAGTAGTTGATTCACAGGGAACTGACCCAGCTCCGGTTGAAGGTCTCAAGTCATTCAGTTGTTGGTGTTGTGTACTGGGCAAGAGCAGTTCTGAGATAGATAGCCTGAGGCAGCCCTCTGCTTATGTATTTCATGGCTTCCAGAGCCTTTAATTCTCATCTTGGTAACTTAAGGGTGGCTGGTTTTTATATGCCAGAGGTGTCTCACTCAGTCCTCCAGAACGATCTCATCCAGTGTTAACAAAGCTCATGGGCCAGCTAAAGGGCAGCCACTTGTGGTGGGGAAAGGCCGACTTTGGCCCTCACAGCAGCGTTTATCCTCAAGGATCCAGGCTCTGAGGAGGTCTCTCTCTGAGGGAGTAAAAATGGAGGGGCAGCTGTGGCCTGGAGACATGGAGTGCAGCTACAAGATCTCTGCAGAGAAAGGGGAGATGCAGGAAACACGTGTGCCAGTTGGTTGGGGACAATTTGTGTTCTCCGGCAGCCTCACACAAACCCTTAGAGCTCTTTGAACCTTGTCTTGATAATCCATCTGGAAATTGACTCCTAAGGGCTGAACTAAAAGTTAGATTTAGCTTCTTTAATTGAGCTAGAGTTTCACAAAAGAAAGTTTTCTCGAGGGAAGTAAATACAGTAGTAGACTCATGCTGAAAGCAAGTAATAAATAATGGTGACATCCTGGCTCCAAAGCTGCCTCAGTTCATGATTTAGTGACAGCTTGTAAAACACGATAAAGCATTTGACCTAAAGCAAGGCTGAGGGTAGACTGTTCCCCAATCAGCAGAGGCCTTTTGTATGATGACTCCTGTGGCAAGAAGGTCTGACATGACCCATGTGTCTAGGGCTTGTTCACACTTTATGTACAGTATGGGCAGAATGGTTAAGTTGCGTGATGTAAAAAGGTTGTTCTGATTGGTCCAAGGGGTGCTAGTTAAAGTGCCAGCAGTTTGTGGAAATATGAAAAGGCCTCTAAGCATTAGAAATCTGACCAAGTCAGTATTTAACCTGAAAGAGTGAACTGTAGTCTCACCTTTCTTGCTGAGAACAGTGCCATCTTTCTCATCAGCTCAGTGATAACAAATTGCACTTGAGGTACATTTTGGAAAAACTCATCGCCATTCTGATAGGGAAGTGGGCAGTCTTGAAAATTCCTATAGAAGTTCTATAAAGTTAAAGTTTACGCCATTTCTCATATGATTTTTTGTTTGGGCATTAAGTATACCTCATCTGGAAACACTTCCTAAGATGTTTGAAATGGATGTGTGATGGCTTAGCATAGCCCCTGCAACCGTGGATCCAGTGGCCACATTCTTTTTCTGCCTGCATGCCACATAGAAAGTGTCCTCTTTGAATAGGAGGTCCAGGAAAGTGGAGAAAACCAAGTCTAAACTACTCTATAATGGAATAGTAGCTTAGGATGCAGAGGGGAGGGCTGCTGCTAGAAATGCAGCAGCCAGTGGATGAAGTCACGGTAAAGGGGCTGGGAGTCGCGACCCATCACTGCAGAAAGCCCTTAAACTCTGTGAATGAACAGCAAGAAAAAAATTCTGAGACACAGATAGCCCCAGAACTGTTACATTGTTACAGCTTAGACTTTTAAGAAATAGCAGTTGTTCCTGGTGCTAAAAATTAAGTGTTAAATATAATAAGTTGGAACATATTAAAATGTACAAGAAAGAAAGTAAAAATCACTTCTTGTGGATTTTTAAAGGGAGATTTTTGTTTAACTTTAAGAAAGTGAATTTGAGTTTTACATAGCATTAAGTGCTTTTGGTTGTGATAAAAGGTGCATAACATAAAATTTACCACTTTAACCATACAATTCAGTGGTGTTAAGTACATTCACATTGTTATGCAACCATCGCCACCACCCATTTCCAGAACTGTTTTTCTGATTAAGGTCTTTTAAAGTGCATTGTTGTTTGTTATAGATTCCAGAGAGATTAGTAATTAGAATCAGCATTTCATTAGGGCAAGTAGCAGCGCATCCCTCTTTGAAAAATGTTCTTGCTTTAGGTTTTAGGATCGTCTCTCATTGTTCTCTTGGTTAAGGAGCAGGGATACCACAGGATACACCGTTTGCCCCTCTGGTGCTCCACCAGGAAACCTCATTTATGCAGAACTCGTACCAACCAAATCACAGAACCCGAGAAGGAAAGGAATTTGGGGATCATCCACCCCCTCCTTTTACACGTGAAGGACCTGAGGCCCAGTGAGGTGACAGGTGTCTTCCAGGGCTGGCAGCACTCACATCTCCTGACCCCCTTGCCCTGTGTTTTTCCCTTCCTACTGGAAAATTTTCACACTGATCATCCATCTTCCCATTTGAACCTGGACCCCAGACTGGACTTGATTTGTCTCGGCCTGACTTCCTGAGTACATGTCAGAGATAAGATGTGCTCTTAGGGACTTCCGAACTCTCTCTCATTACAGTCTTGACCATCTTACCTCTAGGAGCAGTTAGTCTTTTCCTCAACTGCAATTACAGGAGGGAGTCAAGTTTCCTTTGGCGCCTTGATGGAGAGAGAGAAGGTCTGTAATTCCAGGAATCTGATCGCAGAGAAAAGGGTCAAATCAGTGAGGGAGTTGTCATGAAATATCAGAAGAGGCTTCTTAGAGATATGCAGTGATCGCTCGCGATCCCTGGAGCCCTCAGATGACATGGTGAAACCCCCTACATTGCTCTCGGCAAGTACAAGTCAATCAACAAATATACACCTGCCATCAAATCATGAGTCCTGCTCACTGACATAGCTGGATGGTGATTTCTCTGAAAGCAGGGAGCGAAAGAACTCAGTAGGGAGTAAAGAGTCCAGGCATTGCTGGTGTAATTGCATAGCACACACAGCCCTGCTCTCAGACCTGCTTTCCACAGATGTGACAGTCACAGTCCAGGGGAATGCTGTCATCCTCCCTGGGCAGCAGGTGAGGGCTTGATCCTTATTCTGAGGTCAGCTCTGTGGCCAAGGGCTGTTCTGCTGTTGGCTTAAGGTTCCCACTGAACAGAATTGCTATGCCTGGTGTGCGTTGTTTACTAACCAGACCGCAAAGCCTGCCTCACCATGTGGGAGATGTCCTGCGTCAGAGTGAGTGAGTGAATGAGTGAATGGTGAAGGGGTGGTGGAGGAGCTGACCCCTGTTCCTGCCTCCGCCTCTTTCTGCAGGGGGATCAGACCGCCTTGCACCGGGCCACAGTGGTGGGCAACACCGAGGTCATCACCGCGCTCATCCAGGAGGGCTGTGCCCTGGACCGACAAGACAAGGTGAAGATGGACGTGCCAGCCTGAGGAACCGCTGGCAAGATGTCACCTTTCCTGAGTCTTATCACTATGATTTAACATGATGAAATCAGCCCATATTTCCTTTGATAGAATACCTGATATCCCAGTAAATTAAAAAAAAATTCTTCCCCCTGTTTTGTGGCAGAGTAGGCCACCACATAACTATACATGATAAAGGAATAAAAATAGAAATAATGACCTGTGGAAGCCTGGAGGGGGAAAGGCATGTGCCTGCGCCCCCCCCCCCCCGACTCTATTTCCTTTATTTATGAATTTATTGATAAGTGAGCAAGTTAATTTTTAAAACTGTATTGGAAGAAAAAGAAAAGAAGCAAAATCAAGTTTTTAAGAAATCCCAAGGACCTATATTAATACAGTGTTTTTAAATTGTCAAACAATCTTAAAACATGGAACTTTGCATTGAAGTGCAATTCAGCCTGTTTACATTTTTAAACAACTTTTTATTCATGTATGTGGACAGAAACGTTCACACACAGCAAGTGTAGCTCAGTGAGCTTACGCTACCTGAGTGCATCTGTGAGCACCCAGATCAGGAAGCAGATGGTACCGGCACTCCAGCCGCCCCTCCCAGCCACTTTTCCTTTTGCTTCTTGCTTCTTGCAGCCAGTCCCACCATCCAGGGCACACATCCCACTCCCATTCCCAGCATGCCCCACTCCCGGATTCCTTAGGTACTGCTATCTTTGAGAACCTAGACTTCCCCTTGCGGCTAGCAGCAGCACTAGGCCTTGTCTCCTGGTGTGGTTGGATGAAAGTCTAAGCCAGACCCTAGACATACTTGAAGAATTCACCTGCACTGCCCCCGGTTGACTGCCCAGCACCCTGGCCTAGAACAGCACAGAGGGTGTTTCTATCTCTCCTCTCCATGTTCCCCAGCAGCCTTTTCCTTCCATGCCCCACCCTGCTTAGTTCGTTACACTTAATATTTCTTTTTCTTTCTAGTAAGTTAAGCAAATACAAGGTCTATTAAATTGGTTGGTTTTTATTTAAAAGCCACATATTGAGGACACCACCTTATTTCCAAATCACTGTTTTCTTGGGGCCTTGAGGCTTCTGGATGAAGCTGGGTGAGATTAAAATTTGAATCTACTATCTCTCTGGTCCTTGGGCCCTGAAATTGATGAAGCTGGACTCTTCATTGACCCAGTCTTTGCAGGGTTCTCTTTGGGGCCCGGAGCAGAGCAGAGCCCAGGGGGTGATGGAGGTGGGAAGGAACGGACATCATGCCATCCTGATGTTGCTTTCTGTTCACTGTGATTGTGCCTTTCTCCACTGGTGTTCCCAGAGAGTGAAGCTCTAAGGCCCCCATTGTGTCATGAACCTAGAATGCATCTAGAATGGTACTTGTTATGTACCACTTCTGGGACAGTGGAGAAACTGGCCACTCAAGCTGTTTTCTGTGCTCTGTGGTTCAGATGAGAAACCCCAGTCGAGAAAGGCCCTGTGGTGTGCCCTAAAGACACACTCTGATAATATTGATTATGATGGGGTGAATGAGGTCTTGGGTAACATGCTTTCTATCTGTGCGTGTGTTCCTCAGGACGGGAACACGGCCCTGCACGAAGCGTCCTGGCACGGTTTCAGCCAATCAGTCAAGCTGCTCGTTAAAGCAGGAGCCAACGTACTTGCCAAAAACAAGGTGAGGCCGGCAGGTGCTAGAACTCCTCTTTCACAGGTGAGGGTGGCTGCTGGCTTCCTTCCCTGTGACAGGGAAGTGTGTGGAACCTGTCCAGGGAAAGAAAGCTTGAAACTGCTCCATAAGTAGTCCGACTGGTGAATGAGAGAACCTACTTGAGTGGCTTTGGCTTCCTTTGAACTCTCCCAGTTCTCACTGCTTTTCCATCGGTTTATTAGAGTGTGGGTGTCCTTATGGAGACAGGGAATGGGCAGTGGCATTTCTTCTCCCTCTTTCCTGTCTTTTCTTTCCAGTCACTCATCACGCTTCATCCCTCTCACATCTGTCCCTCTCCTTCCATGCTCATTATTAATGTGTCCTTGGATTATTTCAGAAGCCCCACAGCAGACTGACCAGCCTGCTTAGTGCCATCTCCATCCTGCTCTTCCTCTGCTCAGAAACCTTCCAGGAAAGCTCTTCAGCCAGACGCTGTCTGGGGACCTCCCAGAGTGGCCTCATCCTACATCTGCAGCCTCTTCCCTGTGCTTTTCCCAGCATGTGCCTCCTGCGCTGTCAGCTTGGCTCACTGTCCCCTCCTGTGGCCCACCCCCGTAGGGGCAGCCCTGTTCCCTGTTCCAGCCCAGTCCTCCAGGACAGTGGTGCCTCCCTGGCCGTGGGGCTGTTCCCTGCGGCACTCACTGGGCACTGCACACAGCTTTGTGCTGTCGTTTACTGGGTACCTGTTTCTTATGGTTCCCTCTTGGGTCAAGAGCTTAAGGAAAAGAAGCAAGCCATGCATAATAACATCTCCAATCATGCCTGGCTCCCTGCCTGGCAGGCTAGTGGCTGCCCCATTTCTTCGAAGTGGTACAGAGTCTGAAACATGAGTTGTTGAGGTGGTACCAACGATGAGAAGTACGTGATTTCCCAGTTAATGGATGGGGAAGCCTAAGCTGGGACCCAGCACAGTCCTTGACTAAGACACATGATTCATTTGTGACACAATTAGGACTATTAACTAGCCCAGTTCTGTCTGCCCCTCAAACGGCCTCCTATTCTATGCAGGGCCCCCAAAATATTGTGGAAAGCCACAAGTTCTTGCTCCAGATAAAACAGCACAAGCTGTTGGAAGCACAGGTGAAGTGCTATCCCAGGCAAGAGACTTGTATATTCTGTACCAGCCACAGCCTCTGGGGAAACTTCTAGAAAAGTTCTTCTTCATTTTCCCCCCCAGCTTTATTGAGGTATAACTGATAAATAAAACTGTAAGACATTGAAAGTGTACAAGTGATAATTTGATACCTGTATACATTGTGAAAGGATTCCCTCATCAGGTTAATTAGTTAACATCTATCACTTCACATTCACCTTTATTTATTTAGTGATAATTCTACTCCTAGTAAATTTCAATGATACAATACAGTGTTATCAACTATAGTCACCATGTTATACATTAGATCCTCAGACCTTGTTTATCTTATAACTAAAAGTTTGTACCCTTTTACCAACTTCTCCCTATTTCCCACCCCACATCCCCAGCCCCTGGCAACCAATTTCTAGTCTGTTCCTCTGAGTTGGACTTTTTTTCCCCAAGATTCCACATAGAAGTGATATCATACAGTGTTTGTCTTTCTCTGTCTGTCTTATTTCACTTAGCATAATTTCCTCCAGTTTCATCTGCGTTATTGCAAATGACAGGATTTTCTTTTTTAAGGCTGAATAATATTCCATTGTATAAGAAATGTACTTCCTCTTCAGCGAGTGTGGCAGTTCCTCTCTGGGAAATCAGTACTCATTACCCAGGATGGGAAAAATGCCTGCTTCTGTTATCTACTGAGGTCAAATTTTTTTAATGTCAGGTTTTGAGGTGTAATTCATATACAGTCAAGTTCATCCTTCGGTGTACTGTTCTGTGAGTGTTGACATTTATACAGCTGTGTAACTACCACTGAAATCAAGACATCGGATGTTTCCATCACCTCCCAAAGTTTCTTTGTGCCCTTTGGTGGCTATCTCCCATCCACCCACCCACCCACTTCTAGCTTCATTGATTTGATTTGCTTTTCCCAGGGTATCATCTAAATGGAATCATATATCAATAACATGCAGCCTTTTGTGCCTCACTTTTTTCACTTAGCATAGCGGTTTTAAGATTCCCCCATGTTGTTAACATGTGTGATTAGTTCATTCCTTTTTATTGTTCAGTAATAGTCTATTGTATGGATGTGCCATAATTTGTTTGTTCTAACCTATAGTTTTTCGTTTTTCTTTTTTTTTTAGCTGAGCCATCCTGCCATGTTTTGGCAGCTCAGTGGCAGCTCAGTTGGGACTGGGCATTGAACTGCTGTTGCTCAGAGATCAGTTCGCACTTTTTTTTTTTTTTTTTTTTCTGTTTTTTGGGCAGTGTTACTGGCCCTGATATATGGGACCGGAACTGGGGCCGCTGGCTTCCTAAGCTAGCGCTTAACCACTGTGCCACTCAGCCGGCCCTCAGCTCCCACTCTTGAGCTAGCTCTTAACCAACTGAGCCACTCGGCTGGCCCTTGTTTTTCATTTTCTTGATCCAAATGCTTTTCAGCATAATTGATATTTTCTTATTGACAAAGCAAATTTTGGTATGATGTATTTTTAGAACCACCGGATTTCTTTTATTTCACTCATTTATTCAACACATATTTAATGACTCCCATGAAGGCAACAACTTTGAGATAACTGACTACATGGGCAAGGAGAATTATAAGCACGGAGCCCTTTCACAGAAAATGCAGTGTTTAAACTGCGGGCAGATCCTTGGTTTTTGAGAACTAAGCTAGCAGTGGTTTTCTACCTGGCTGCATTTTAAAATCTCCTGGGAAACTTTAAACAAACAAACAAAAAAACAGGGTGGGGGGAACCCACACCTACCCTGATGACCGGGACTGGGGTGACCAGCTCAGTTTGCCCTAGCCTGAGTGGTTTCCCAGAATGCTTGACTTTCAGTGCTGAAAGCTGACCCTACCTAGCTTGGACCCCACCCCCCAGGCCCAGTAAATCAGTCTCTGAAAGGGTTGCATCTGTGCCTGGGTAATTTTTAAAGGCTCCCCAGGTGATTTATAAGGGCAGCAAAGGGTTCATAGCCATTGCGCTCACTAAAATCTCAGGCTCGCAACTCCTCCCAGTTCCTGGAGGTAACAGTGAGGAAGAAAGACTCCACCCAGGCTGGTTAGAGCTAAGGTTATGAGAGGGAAGGTAAGTGAACTGCTGACTTAACAGTTTTCCTCTTGTTTTTTGTTTGTTTGTTTTTTGTTTTTGTTTTTTTAAATAACTCATTCCTCTTTTCAAAAGGTGAGGAATATAACATCCTTGAGTGTGGGCAGACAGGGCTGCGTGATCCAGGAGTAAACTAGGTGAGGGAAAAGCCATCAACAGGCAGAGTAATAGCTCGGAGCCCACGCAACTACAGTCCTGTCCCAGCTTTTAAGCTCATCAGAACAAACATTATTCATGTCTTTAACCTCCTGAGAGCTCACCAGCTATCTCAGACCAGCCCCAAAGCTGCTCTCATGCTGCCTCTCATGTTGAAGTTAGAGTCAAAAAGTAAGAGGGACTCTATCTGCATGGTAAGTGACAGTGCAGTTGTATGGTCTGTTATGTGGGGATCTTGTCCATAGTTCAGATTTTGTTGTTTCAAGAAAAATACAAGAACAGATGGTTTGAAAAAGGCTGTAGTATAATCTCAGCTACCTTTAGCCTACACGTACAGGAAGTGGCCTGTTTTGTCCTCTGTGCTGCATTGGTAGTGTAGTGACCACAGCTTTTATCTGTGTTGGGTAGTCAGTGCTCACAGCCTCAGCATATAGGGGGCAAGCTCCATTTTGCAAGTAAGGAATGCAAAGCTGAGAATATTAAGAGCCTTGGGCAGTGGCTTTCAACTACTGAGTGGCAGAGCCAGGACTTGGAACCTAGGTTTTATGACAGATGTGCCTCTTCTGCTTGTTTGGATTCCAAATTAAATGTTCCTGCCACAGAAACCCCTGCTGAGACCGCCGATCCAGAAGCAGAGAATGTGAGCATTTCCTCTTTTCCTGTAAGGTGTCGCCCTCTGCAAGGCCTGCCTGGTGCGGGCGTGCCGAGAAGCGCGTGGCTAACGTCCTCCCTTCTCTTGCCTCTCTCCAAGGCGGGGAACACGGCCCTGCACCTGGCCTGCCAGAACAGCCACTCCCAGAGCACACGCGTCCTCCTGCTGGGCGGGTCCCGCGCCGACCTCAAAAATAACGTGCGTGAACAAAAACCGGCATCTCTCGCGCTCTCGTGTCATCGCATAAAATAACCCTGAACGCATACTTATGTGTTAACATCTAGAAAGTAAAAATGTGACGTGTTTGGGGACTATCTAGAAAGTGTTTGTTTTTTTGCTAATTTCCTAAGGGGTCATTTAGGGGCATGAGGAGTCACAAGACTCGGAAACGCTTTTCTCCCATCGTTTTCCCCTTGCTCCTCATCCTCGGTTTTTTTGATCATTTCTTATAGCATGCGTTGGTGAATGAGTCTCGGAAACCCTCTAAATGTCTTACAGTCTCCACCCATGTACTGTTAGCACATAGGGGATGATGCGTGCAGGGGTGGCCTTCTGATTCATGCCCAGCGTCTACAAATTCATTACTGAGGCATCAGCATTTTGGGGATGAGCGGCTGGGTCAATAGTTCTTAAAGGATGCCTGACCTCACAGGTCACATGGGTGCTCCTCCTTCCTCCACTAAAAGCCATTTCAGTTGTAAGTCCCAGGCCTCAGCCACTCACTTAGAGGGTCTGACTGAAGGTTCTTTAAAAAAATGGCCTTAAGAGCTGGCCGAGTGGCTCAGTTGGTCAAGAGCTTGCTCAAGAGTGCGAGCTGAACTCTGGGCAACAGCAGTTCCATGCCCAGCCCAAGCCGAGCTGCTGTTGAGCTACCAACAGGTGGCAGGATGGCTCAGCTAAAAGAAAAAATGGCCTTCACCTGGGTCTCCCTGGTTGGGGCAGACTCACCTGAGGTGATTCTCAGAATGCTCTGAACCTCAGCTTTGCACTTGGCTCCTTCTTAATCTAGGGGAGAAGGTTATGCTGAATGGTTGTCATCTCTAGACAGAACTAGAATAAAAGTGTTGAGAACACTGCAGAATGTGACACCTTTGTCTCCAGTTTTGCTCTTGTGTCTCTGGGAGCATTCTGGCCTGTGACCACTAAGGCAGACCCTGGTCCAGAGTTTTTCTGGGTGTCTTTTGTTATGCCCCGTGATTTCTGCTTCATCAGTTTCGCAGACTACATTGCTCCATATGGGATGTTGGGGTCTGACTAAAATGGGGTGTGATCTTAAAAGGCAAACCCTTGCCCTGCTGCCCTGTCCTTATAGCCATGACAGATCCATGAAGTGAAAGACTCATTTCCAAACGGTGCTCTTGGTCTTAATTCAGTCTGTTCCAGAGCCTTTGGGTTGTAAGGAGAGGCTGGGCTCAGTGGATTCTCATCAAGCCCGGGTAAGCAAGTCTGCCTTAGCTCTTGAGAAGGTCTTGTGGGGAGCTGCTGATGACATCCAGCAGATGAAACCTGAAAGCAGGGAATCTGCATGGTGGAAAATGAACAGGGCTGCAGACAAAGGGCTGTGAGTCTGGGAGTGAAACATCTATGGTGAAAGAGATGCTTATAATTCAGGCCAATATCCTTTAAAGAATATATGCTAGTCTGCCAGCTTGTAAATGATAGTTTCTTTTTACTTTCTCTGTTTTGTTTTGTAACCGCTCAGACTGTGCTTAGAGTTTGATTTCTGTCCGCAGGCAGGCGACACCTGTTTGCACGTTGCCGCGCGCTATAATCACTTGTCCATCATTAAGCTCCTCCTCAGTGCTTTCTGTTCTGTCCATGAAAAGAACCAGGTCAGTGCATGTGTCCTCCCCATGGCTGCCGGGTCCCCTTCCCACAAGGCTAACTGACAGGTGTGTTAGCACAAGCGGGAGCAGAGGCTGCTGGGAGCCTCGCCTGGATTGGGACTTGGCCAGTGCTGTCCTTTGCATGGGTTCCACCTAGTTCCCGTGGCCCTTGTTTATCTGGCCTCCTAGGGAGAGCCTGCCCTTCTCATTCCAGTGCATATCACCACATTTGCATATTGAACATTTTCTGGAGCTCCTGAGATGGGTTTTGTTTTTAATGTGATTTGACAAATGACACCCACAAGAATGTGGCTTAGTAAATAAGCAAGGGGACAGGCATCACACGATTCGAGTTCTTCTCCTTGTACTGCCACTGTGTTTGAGCAGATGGGGTTTGGTTTCTGCAAAATTGGGTACATGATCTGTATCTGTGCCACATGATGGGATTTTGAAATAAAGCTGCGATTATTATAGTCTTGCATGGAAATGTGCTTGACATTCAGGAGTCATTTAGATTTCTGAAAATGTCTAGGTATTTATTGATACCTAAGGGACGCATTGTGTGTCTTTTCTGAGTTTGGGTGCATATATCTGAAATTCAGAAAGTAAATTGTTATTCAGATTAAATATCTCTATAACAGTAGTTTCTGATCCTGGCTGCATATAAGAATTAAAAATACCATTCCTGACCAGAACATCCAGGTAATGGGATTTTTAAAAAGCTCGTGGCTTGAGTGTGCAGACAGGATTAAGAACCACTAACCTAGCTAAATTGTCGTTCTACAGCCTTCCAGTGGTATCTAGTTCATCAGATGACCTCTACACAGTGCTTCTCCACCTTGGCGGCATGTTTCAATCACCTGGGAGCTGTGAAAAGTCACCATGCCTAACCCATGTGCTCCAGACCAATTAAATAGGCATGCCTGGGGTAGGACCCAGGCATCAGTAGCTTTTAAAGCTCCTCAACTGATTCCAACATGCACCCAAGATTGGAAACCACTGCTGCACAGCTCTCTATCCCCAACACATCCCCAACACGCACAACTGAGATTCAGCAGTGAAATAACATTCCCCCCCCCACCCCTATCCCCACCACTCACTGGGGGAAGAGGGCCACGGGGATGGCTAGATTTTCATGCTGCCCAGGAAAAAAGGTATCAGGATGCTTTACCTGATCACCTGACAGGAGAGAAGGAATTATTTCACTTCTCCTATATTTATTTGCCTGACTTTTATACCATTCTGTTTTGGGGTGAAAAACCCTACCATTTGCATTTGGAGTGGGCCCACCAAGCTGCATTTGTCCATATCCTCCTTTTGTAGTTGATTGTCTGAAACAGTTGTTGTATAAAGAAAATATGAATACTTACAGGCTATTTGGTAACAGGTTGAAAACAGTTGGTGTTAAGTGAACTCAGATTCTCAGTGACTCCACCCAGCAAAGAACACCCTGAACCTGGAAAGTGATTCCCGGTGGCCCCTTCACATCCCTGCAGGTGCCTGTAGAAGTATAATAGCCATCTTCGCAGCATCTGCTCATTCTAGCCCTCAGACACCAAGGGGTTCTCTGTCCTCTCCCCTGTCTGTGCAGCAGGATGTGGTCCAGAGCTCTGGGATGGCTAGCCTACCGGCTACTCTACCTGCCCATCATCCTGCCTCAGTGTAAGGCTCCAGGTCTGACAAACCCCAGCCCAGCATTACTTTTTCCCCTGCGCTTAATCCTGTAATTTCTGGTATTCTCAACCAGAAAGGAATGTGATATTTGTGCATAGGTCATTTAGTTCCACAGTCTTTAAAAAGAACCACATAACACTTGAGCAAAGGACCCCCCTCCCCCATCAGTCTACAGCAAACCTTAGATTGGCTTTGAAAAGTCACCACCAGGCCATGGGATGAAAAGCTGGAGGGCTGTGGGCCATGATCAGATGGGGTTGAGCAGGCTTTCTTCTGATTAATTTCAGGCTGGAGATACAGCACTTCATATTGCTGCTTCCCTAAATCACAAGAAGGTGGTTAAAATCTTACTGGAAGCTGGAGCAGATGGGACCATTGTTAATAATGTAAGTTGAGTTGCAACAATGGTTTCTAAAGCCCTTCCCATTCCCTTTCCAGAATGGGGCCTGTTACTACCTCACCTCCTGCAGACTCCACATAGCCTCACCAGCCTCACTCTGAAAGAGGGCAGAGGTCTATAAAAGCTATAGCTCCTGGTGCTCTCAGGAAAGGACTAGAGGACACCCTTGCTCTTAGCAGCCCCATGAGTTGATAAGCCCTGAGGGCTCATCTTTAGATTCCTAGCTGAAGTGAATGCATCATAATGTGAAAAGGAAGGTCAGGAGTATCTAAGTAAACTGACAAGTGTGTACAGATGTGGTCTTCAAAAAAATGGCCACATAGTCATAAGATTAATCATCCTCAAAACTCTTAAGGCCTTTCTTGCCAAAATTTCCTTATCTCACTCCCACCTTCTCAATATCTCCCTCTCTCACCCTCCTTCTTTTCTCTACCTTCCTCTCTCCTCTTTCTGTCTCTCCCAAATCCTGTAGCAGACACCAGCCCAGGCACCCTTTTTTCCTTAAGGCTTGTCTGTGGTCTCTGCCCTCCTGAAATAGCACAGACTCAGGGGACTGAGGGCAGAAGAGTTGTGTGAGTGTCTGGAGTGTCAGGGGCCTTGCACTTGGTAAAAGCTTCTGCATATAGCTTCCCCCTTCTTCCTCCTCACAGTCCTAGTGCCTGTATGGTACTTCATGGTACTTCATGAGGTACCAAGTACCTCATGCTACTTCTCCCATGATGCCTTGAACACATTTCCCATCCTTTGAATCCCATTGTTATCAACTCTTGGTTTTTGGCTTAATCTCCCTTGAACCTCCATTATGGCCATAGCTTCCTAATTGTTTTTCGCAACCCAGTTCCTGAGACTCTGGCTAGGTCCTCATCTGCCCTTCCAGGAGTCTCCATTGTTTTCCAGGGAAAATCCATTGCTTGGCTAGATTTTAGAATCCTTTGTGTTTCCTCAACTGAAATCTTTCACCTTGACCCCATCTGATTTCCACCTTCCTTCATCTCTTCTCTAGAAGCATTCTTCTGTGGGCAATGGCCCAGACTTTTGCCTCTTAAAGCACTTACCACTAGTGAGCACTTACCCTCTCGTGTCCTCAGGTGTGACTTGGCTCACTGGTGGGATGAGGCTCAGGAGCAGGACCACATCGTCTATGTTTTGTTTGGCATATGTAGGCGCTGCTGTGATTGAGTGCAGAGCTACTGTCCCAGTTGGGCTATGTGCGTGCAAGGTTGGTGGCCAGTGCTCACTTGTCCTCCCTTGTGCCTTTCCTTAGGCAGGCCAGACCCCACTGGAGACTGCCCGCTACCACAATAATCCGGAAGTTGCTCTTCTTCTCACCAAAGCTCCCCAGGTAGGATTTATTGCTTTTTTTTAAATTTATTTTTTTATTTATATATTTTTTAAATTAGCTTCAGGTGTACAACAAAGTGCAATAGTTATACTTTTTATTGCATTTTCTATTGTAATGATTATACGGGGCTGCAAAGTCACTGGGATTCTCTGGTTGCAATCTACTGAAGCCAGTTCAAACTAACTTCAATAGAGAACCCATGGGCTTACTAACCAGGCAGTGGGAAATGGAATCCATATGGGTGTTCAGGATAACCAGAATCAGAGAATTCAGGCCCGACAGGCTGCTCTTCACACATGGGCATCATTTTGTTGCTGCCAGCTTCCTGGACCATAATTGCCCAGGTTCTCAGCCAGGGAAAAGTCCCAGTTTAAAACATCACAGGAGGGGGACATAATTGGAGAGCTTGGGGCAAGTGCCCTAAACAAGTGTGTCAGAGGCTTTGAGAAGATGGCTGCATCCATTTGACCTTGTGGTCAAGAGAGAGGAGGGAGGGAGGGGCCCATTCTGAGCAGACATAGTAGTAAATGTCCACTTACAGGCAGTGAAGTACAGTCTTTTTTATTGAATAATGGTACTTTGGTAATCACTCAATCTTAAAAAATTATTATTGATACCATTAGAAGTGGAAATGATTTCAGTAATAAAGAAATTTAATAGTGATCATTTATGAGCTAGTCATAACTTCAGCACCCTGAAATAATTTTTGTTTCTTCATATTATCTTCCACAGACACATGATTTTTATATAATTGTGCTTGCCATGTATACACGCATTTGTAGTCTGCCCTTTATTCTGACTATAATAGGAGAGTGCTCTGCATTCATCACAGTTATTCATTATAATGGAGGCAGAGTGCTCTTTTTTATTGCTGTCCAATATTTTATTAAACTGTCTCCTTAATGTAGGACATTTAGGTTATTTCCCGATTGGAGCACTTCTGTTACATTATGGCAAACCCTGATTGGTTTTCCACCTTATTCTGGCTAATGTTGAAAGATGATGAAGTGTCAGGGCACCAGAGGAAAATTCCGGATACCAGCTTGCTGTATCGTAGCCCAATCCCAGCCAGCCCAGGGTTCTCCATGGTCTTTGTTTCATTTAAGTTTTAAAAACATGCTGCTGATATATAATTAGCAGCTTCTGGAAATGGTTAAAATTTTTGTCATTTGCAAAATGGATCACCCTTATCCTTGGGGTTGGTCCTTCTTGCTGGTCCCTAGGAGTCATCGAGCCTCTGACAGGTATGAGTCAGTGCTCCTTTGGGAAAAGGCTCCTCCTTTCTCCAGTTATTTGCAAATAAATCATCAGTGGAATCAGTTCATGAATCCTGATAGAAAAATGCTGGTCTCTCATGGATCAAAAAGTATGAGGTGCTGTGTAAGTGTCAGAGTCCATCACAGTTATCGGGCATCTCAGTGTTTGGTAGTTTAATGGACTACCAGCCCCGTGCTCAGTCATATGAAAATCATCAAGTCTTGCAGGGGTGGAGAATGCCCCAGGCACACAAATACTGATGGGCCTTCGACCCACTTGTCATTTGTCTTCCAGAACCCAGGGATCTTAATTCGTAGGGAAAAACAGTTTGTTGTGAATAGTTTTCCTATGCTATTCTTTGTGTTTCCATTAAAAAATGACTCAGGGCCGGCCAAGTGGCTCAGTTGGTTAAGAGCTCCCTCAAGAGTGCGAGTTGAGCTCTGAGCAACAGCAGTTGGATGCCCAGCCCAAGCTGAGCTGTCCTCGCTAAGCTACCAACAGGTGGCAGGATGACTCAGCTAAAAATAAATAAATAAATAAATAAATAAATAAATAAATAAATAAATAAAGGGGGGAAAAATGACTTAGGCAAATTGTTCCATGCCCATATTGAATAGCAAATAGGATAATATTTTATGAAAGTTTGTCTCATATAATTGTACATGCTGAGCCCTATTCTCAATACAAAGAAGGAACTTTAGAATATGCATAATATGATATGCCTATTGTTCTGTTGTTCTGTGGTTACAGAAATAGCCTTACTGTTTGTTTTGTCTGAAGTGTGAAATCTCCTTGCCTTGGTACCTTAGTTGACCATGGATTTCAATGGTTCACAGCAGTTCTAAGGATATTTCTTTCCAAGGCTTTAAGATCAATATTCCCTGACTTTGGGGAACTGGAAAAGATTGATCAGATGGAAAAGATTGATGATGCTTCATTTGGTAGATGTATGGTTTGCTGAGGGGCTGTAAGGCATGCAGTTATTTTCATTGGCTAAAAACATGGTCTATGGAGGGAATTTTTCTGATGATTATTTGGGTTTGGGTGACCTCTGTCATGTCTCATTTTTAATTGATGTGGTTCACAAGTGGTTTCTGAAAGTGAGTTGCAGGCTGATTCTGGTGCTGTCTCCTGTTGTAAGAGTCCATAAACCTGATGAGCGGACAGCCACTAGTCATGTCCTTTCAGCGGGCTCAACTTCCTAGTAAATCTAAATTTAGCTTAGAAATGGCTCAGCACAGTGGTTCTTAGACGTTTTTGGTTTAAGAACCCTTTTAATGTAACCCTTTTAAATATTTTGGAGGCCTACAAAGAACTTTGTTTATGTGAGGTTGGCCCACCAATAATTACCATATTTAAAATTAAAGTTGAGAAATGTTAAAGATGTTTATTCATTCATTTAAAAGTAAGTCCATTTTGTGCTAATAGAAATAGCATTGTTTTGTGAACAAATATGTTTCAGAACAAAAATCGAGAAGGGTAGCCTTGTTTTACATTTTTGCTGATCTCCTTACTGTCTTATTAAAAGAAGAGAGCAGGGGGCCGGCAGGGTGGCGCGGTGGTTGAGCGCTGGCTTGGGATGCCAGCGGCCCCAGTTCGGGTCCCACATGTGAGGGCTAGTGACACTGCCCTCAAAAAAAAAAAAAAAAGAAAAAAAAAAGAGAGCAGGGTTCTCATCTATTTCTGCATGCAATCTATTTGCAATATCATGTGTGCAACCTCTGGTAAATGCCACCGTACACTCATGAGAGAACGAGAGTGAAAAAGGCCCACATTGTCTTAATATTCTGAAAATAATTTAACCTCATGGACCCAGGGGTCCCTAGATACTTTCAGAATTGCTGGTTTAGGGGATGAGAATAGGGTTTAAAAATCAGGTTCATTCACAGCAGATATTATCAGGGATTTTCCATTTAAGTGATACCCTCTGCCCATAGATTCTTTTTTTTTTTTTTTTTGAGGGCGGTGTCACTGGCCCTCATATGTGGGACCCAAACCAGGGCCGGGTGGCTTCCCAAGCCAGTGCTTAACCACCACGCCACTTGGCCGGCCCCCCATAGATTCTTTTTGATGTCAATTGAATATAATGAACATAAGAAAACGATGTGAAACTAAGAAGAAAAATACTATGCTGAACTTCAGAGAGCCCTTTTATATAAGAGGACAATAAAATGTTTTATTGCAGAAAGATAGTGTCACCTCCAAAAGTGTTGTCACCTTCTGAACCTCCTTGGTGAAAGGGGTAAACCCTGGAAGTGGGGTAGGGGGCTGCGGAAAGCGTGTGAAGCTGAGCCAGGGAAGGTTTCCACGGGCTCCAACATCTGTGGTTAAACATCCTGTGCCCGTGAAGCAGCTGTAAGGCACCGAGGTGGGCGGGAAGAACCTGTCAGTGACTGAGGATCCAAGGTGTGCCAGCCACCCACTTTGTCTTGTTAATCCCAACAACTACCTGTGTTTACATTTGAGAAGATAAGAGCACCGAGGTGTCAGATGACTTCCCCAAAGATCCTACAGCTGGCTGCTGGGTCCCATCCTGGGGCTGTACGACCCCACATGCACGTGCCTGTATCCATTCCTCCTCTTGGCAGACCCTCCCTTTTGGGGATGAGATTCCTGCCCCAGAGTTGGTACCACGGATCATAGATGTGCCTCAATTCAAATCAAATTGAATATGATTTGGATACTGCTTGGCCAAGAGAAAATCTGATGGGCTAGTTTGGGTCTGGTGTACCAAGATGGTGGGACGGTGCTTGGCTCAGGACTGCCACATCGCACAGCTCCAGGGGACACCGTTCCTTTCCTAGTCTATGTGAGTGGTGCTTCCTGGAGTAAAGCCTGCACACGTCTACATGGCAGCCCTCGCCTGGGACTTAATTGTTATTATTGTCACAGACTGTAAGTTCCTCGAGGTCGGGGACCATGTCCTACCCATCTCCAGGTCCCTGAAGTGCCCAGCATGTGACCTAGAAGGCATCACAGGTGGGCAGTAGTTTGATGCGAATGCTTGGTCTCTCCCACTAGGCTGGAAGTTCCATTAGGTCCGAGTGCACCGGGTCCGTGGAGAACTCCCACACGCGATGCTGCACACACCACCGGTTTGTAACAGTGCCTCTTGCCTCCTCCAGGTCTTGCGCTTCAGTCGTGGGCGAAGCCTGAGGAAAAAGAGAGAGAGGCTCAAGGAAGAGAGGAGAGCTCAGTCTGTGCCAAGAGATGAGGTGGCACAAAGCAAGGTGGGGGGTAGCCCTCCGCCCTCCCAGCTCCACCCACTATCAGAGGCTGGGAAACTGCCTCCCTGCTTCCTCGGGTTCATCTGGCGGCTGCCATGCCCTCCTCTGTCTCTTCTTTTCCACTGGGTTTCTTCACAGTACTGTCAGTCTTTTCCCTTTGGCTTCATGCCCTACACTCCTCCAGGGTTGCAGATTGTGTGCCTGTGTGTGTGCTGCCCATCTTCCCCAGCACCCTTGTGGGTTACTAGCCCCGAGTATCTACGGCCTTGCCACTGCCGTGTGGACAGCACTGCGTCTCGGACACCATGCACTTAATTGTGTAAAGCAGTGGTTTTCAAAGTGTGGTGTTCACCGTGTCCTTGGGGGCCTTGTTAGAAGCAGATTTGGGGCCTCGCCTCACACCCACTGGATCAGAAACTCTGGGATGGGGCCCGGCAATCAATGTTTGAACAAGCCCTGAAGGTGATTCTGAAGAGGACTAACGTTTAGGAACCACTATCATGGGTTGCTGTCTTTTTGCTTTGGGAATGGACTGAGACTGTGCTAGCCCATATGACTCCTTTGTGCAAATTAGAAAAAGGTACTCTCTGGGCAAACCAACCCAGCACAGGGCACATATGGTGAATAGAGCCTGAGTTGGATTTCAGCTCCCTCTGCTCTTCTCATCCCCTCTGCTAGGTGCCCTTGTACAGTGAGCAGCTTGCACAACCATACCCAGCAGCTCTGGAATGAACTATGCCTCTCCCAGGAGTAAGGAGACTAAGATATAGAGACAATGTTGGGCACATAAAGTTTTATGCCAAGTATTTATTATTCTGTCTATTTCAAAATCCTCTTATCAATTTCTAGGGCTAAAGCATTGTAACTTGGATTAAGTTCCTTTGTGTGTAAGTTGTACATATTAATTTATAAAAGTTCTTACAAGGACCAGAAACATGCATTTTCATTTCAGAGGGTTCTCTCTACTATGAATCGTGAGGGCCCACGTTCAAACAATGAGTGTGGTTTTTTGTTAAAATACAAAAGACCAGAAATCTCTACTGCTAAGGTGTTTTGTGTGTAGTAGGTTGGTTCCTGAAGTTCACGTAGAAGTAGACCCAAGGTTATATTTAGTTTGGTACCTAGTAAATGCCAAACACTCCACTGACTGGGAAAAGCATACATGTTAAAACCACCAAGCATTGCCCCCAATGTCTGAAATTTGTCATTGGCAGATTCCCATGGGTCCTGTAGTGGATGGAGCCTTGCAAACAGAATTTTATGCCATTATTGAAAAAGGCCAAGGGTGCAAGTAGAACAGGTTTCTGGGCTTTTTTTTTTCTCTGTAGGGAAGTGTCTCGGCAGGAGACACCCCTAGCAGTGAACAGGCTGCACCCAGAAAAGAAGAGGCTAGAGAAGATTTCCTGTCAGCCTCCCCAGAGCCCCAAGCAAAGGACAACAGGAGGAGAAAGTCAAGGCCCAAGGTCAGGAGGCACGTGAAAGCAGCTAAGAGAGGGCTGGGAGGCTGGTTGGCAGAGGGCCCTGGGATAGCGTCATGCCCAACAGCTAAAAAGCCACTTCCCTTGGCTGGCTGGTTTGGAGCCAGAGCACAGAAAATCTGGTTAACTTCAGACCCAAGGTTAGCATGCTGATATATTTCTTTGGACATGTGGTGCTTGGAGTAGAAGACCATGAGACAAAGCAAGGCGGGGTTCTTTGCCCTAAAATGGGCGAGATGGGAGCCATTGGCTGGGTGTCAGTCTTTCAGATGTCAGAGTGCTCAGGGCTGCTTGTCTTCCTCTCTCACAGGTGTCAGCATTTTCTGATCCCACCCCACCTGCAGACCAACAGCCTGGACACCAGAAGAACCTGCACGCTCATCATCACCCTAAAAAGAAGCCCAGGCATCGATGTTCATCTCCTCCTCCTCCCCACGAATTCAGAGCATACCAGCTCTACACGCTGTATCGGGGCAAGGATGGGAAAGTGATGCAGGTACCTTCCTAGCCCGGTCAGGACACAGGACCACAGGCCTCAAGCAAGACTGTCTTTTGAACACTATTTCTGGGGGCTATTCTCCTCTTTAGGCACTGGCTTAAGGAAGCATGAGCTTTGAAGAGAAGCCAGCTGGCCCACCCCACCCAAACTTATACTCCTGGCACTTTGGCCTAGGCAAACGGGGTCGCCATCCTTAGGTAACTAGATAATCTTGAGGTCCCACAGTGGATGGATGAAAGCAGCCAGAGGACTGAGAATATATCTTACCCTCAGAATGTTCCTAGTGCCTACTGGACCCAATGCCTGGCCCATGGGACATGGTACAGTGATGACAGCGCCGAGTCTGTCTGTAACATCTGTAACCCTGCTGTGCTGACGGGCACATGATGGGTACTCAGAACCCATTTGTCGAAGGAACAAGTGAGTTGGGTTGATTCCTGTTTTGTTTCCCTCTCAGGCACCAATAAATGGTTGTCGATGTGAACCCCTGATCAACAAGCTGGAGAATCAGTTGGAGGCAACTGTGGAGGAGATCAAAGCGGAGCTGGGATCGGTTCAGGATAAAGTGAATGCAAAGCTGGGGCATATGGAGAATAAAACCCAGCACCAGGTGCGTGAGTCCCCCAGCCCCTTGGGCTGTGGTGTTCTGATAGACAGTAATTGGTAGGACGCTGCAGTGCACCTTTCCATTCTGCAGACTCTGCCCTGAGCATGTCGGTGGGCTGGCAGGGAAGAGGCCCGCTTATGGGCTTCTTTGAAGCCCATTTATTTAAAATTTTAAAGAACTTGTTTCAATTGCTTCTGATTATAAAAGTGATATTAGCACGGTGGCTAAGCGCTGGCCTGGGAAGCCAGCGGCTCTGGTTCGGTCCCACATATGAGGGCCAGTGACACTGCCCTCAAAAAAATAAATAAATAAATAAAAGTGATATTACTCATTACAGAACATTTTTTTTAAAATATGAAAATTAGAAATCACCTGTAAGCCCACCATGATGAAAACAGCACTATTAATATTGGGGTTTATTTTCTTCCAGTTTTTTTATATGTCTGTGCACTCTATGCCCCTTTTCCATTGCACACAAAATTAGAATGATATCCAGAGCCTTTTTCTTCCCAGCTTTTTATTTTGAAGATTGTCAAGTATACAGAAAAGTGTATAGTATAATAACAGTGTAATAAATGCTTGTACACCCTCCACCTAGATTCAGCCAGTTGTCAGTGTGTTGCCACATTTGCCTTGTGTGTCTCTCACGTACACACTTTTTTCTCTCGATGAACTGTTTGAGATTTAGTTGCACTGTCCTAGACTCACCAAATACTTCAGAGTGCACTAAGAATGAGGACTTTCTCCTTCATAACACAACAGTATTATCACATCTGAGAAAATGAACAGCAATTGCACAGCATCCGGGTCATATTCAGATTTTTCTCAGCTCTCCCAAAATATTTTTTATAACTTGTTTTTGTTTTAAATCCCAGCCCAGGAACCAGTGAATCTTTTGTGTATTTGTGTTGTGTTGTTGTGGTCTCTGTTAATCAAGAACAGTCCCTGCTTCCTTCGTTCAGCGTTTTTTTTCCCCTCCCTTAATACTAATTTTTTAAAGAGTCCAGGCCGAGTGTTTGTTTTTTTTGTTTTTTTTTTAAAGATTTTATTGGGGAATTGGCGGAGGGGAACAGCGTTGGGGAATCGGGGAAGGGGAACAGACAAGTTGCTGTCTTTTTGTTCTTCAGTCTAGTTGCGGAGGATGTTGCTTCACTGTTGGTATCGTCATTGCGCTCTTCCCGGATGAGGCAGATCGGTCGCTGGCCTCTGGATGTCGCTCACCGCGGCTATTGGCAGCTCACGCTGGCTGCCAGCCGCTCACGCTGGCTGCCGGTCACTCACTGTAGCCCATGGCAGCCCACTGCAGCGGGGGCTGCAGCCCACACCATCACCGGGGCTCGCACAGCCCAGCTCCAGGTGGAGCTGTTGTTAGCTGTAGAGGGCAGTGTCACTGGCCCTCATGTGGGATCCGAACCGGGGCCGCTGGCATCCCAAAACCAGCGCTTAACCAATGCGCCACTCGGCCGGCCCAGGCCAAGTGTTTTATAGCATGTTCTATGTCCTGCGTTTTTCTGATAGTTTCTTTGTGGTGTTATTTAACTTGATCCTCTAGCCCTGTATTTCTGTAACCTGAAAGTTAGGTCTAGAGAAGTGGTTCACAGTGTCATTTCCAGACCAGCAGCATCAGCCTCATCTGGGCACTTGTGGGATAAAAACGCAAACTCTTGGGCCTCATTCCAGATCTACTGAATTTAATTGTGAATAAAACTCTGGGGATGGGGTCTAGGCACCTGTGTTTTAACAGAACTTTTAGGTAATGCTGGTGTATCCAAAGTTGGAGAACCATTGGTCTAGATGCTTAGCTGGTTCAGATTAAATATTTTTGGCAAGAATACTTCATAGTTAATGGTGAGAACTTCAAATGGTGTGAACTTCAAATTACATCACATCAACAGGGACATAATGTTAAAAGTCCCATCGTTAATGATGCTCAGCTTGATCACTTCGCTAAGCTGGTAACAACTATCTCTCCATTGTCAAGGTACTTATTCCCTTTGTAAATAAGAAAGGTATGATGGATGTCATTTTTAAATACAAAAAAAAACAACACTTTTAAAAAACTTACAAAATAACACGTTTATTGGGAAAAACATGCCACATTTCAGAAGTATGTATCATACTGACGCTGCTCAGAGATCCCTTCCCTTCCTGGTTTGATGTATTCTCCCCATAGGTTTTCTCTTTTATAGATAGTAACTGACATAATTATCTCTTTTAAACAAAATGGAACCATGCTGTACTTTTTTTGTTTGCTTTTTGTTTTGTTTTGTTTTTGCAGCTGACTTTAAATTTAGTGATATGCCTTAGACATGTTGCGCTGTGGTGTGCTTTTTATGGTGGTGTGCTCTTGCTGTGTATGGAGGTATTCACACAGTTGTGTCCTGCTTTTTGTACTTTATATCATGAACATTTTCCCATGTCCTTGGCTTCATGTTCCAGTATATTAATACAACGTGGTTTACTTTGCCATTCCTTTTTGTTAGACTTTAAAGTTGCCTATAATTTCTCACTCACATGATGCTATGATGAGCATTTACGTGCGGAGACTTCTCATGCTTCTCAGGTTATTTGCTCAGAATGAGGATAATTGGGTGCAAAGTTAAGAATATGTTTAAGCCTCTTGATAATTATTGACAAACTACTAAATAGAAAAAGTTGTACCAATTTCTATCTACTGGCAGTGTTTGTGTTTCTGTCTCAAACCTTTGCCATCACTTCACATTATCATTTCTTAAAAAGTTTTTGCCACATTGATTAAGGACACTCAGCTGTTTATTTCCTTATTTGTTGGTGAGGTTGATGTTTATTAAGATTTATTTGCTATTTGCATTTAGTGAAAAGCCTATTTAAGAAATCTTTTGTTGGAGCCATATGTATTGGTTAAGACAGCTTTGGGAATAAAAACCCACTTCAGATAACCTAAGCCCAAAGAGGAGTGTATTAGATAAATGCTGAGATGTCTCAAGGGCCTCTCTTTGGTTCAGACTGGGGTGTAGAATTGTAGCTCTAATTCCAAGTCACAGGGAAAGGACTTGGGCCCAGCATGAGTCAGGTGCCTCTGCCCGACCCCAATCCACCGTATCCCAGGAACAAAGCTGTGTATCAACATGGCTGCTCTCGGCAGGGCCCTCTGTGTAGCGGGTAATGAGGTGGGAGAGCAGGCTAATCCTAGAAAACAGGAGGAGAGCGGCTCATGGGAAAACATGAGGACTGAAGAGATGAAACGAAAGGTGCTCACCATATCTCCAGAACTGAGGCTTTTCTTTTTTTTCCTTCAAAATCTGAGTGTGGAAAGTCTTGCATGTCCCTGACAGGAGAGAGGAGCTCATCCGTGAGCCCTTGTGAGCTGGCTCTCACTGACAACAGTTCCTTTCTCTTCTTTGGACCTTGGCAAAGCAGTGAAAGTTCAGACCTGCTGGGTGTTATGGTCCTACAGGAAATGTCACGAAAGGGGGACCTATGAGGGCATGAGATTGAGAGGTGACAATCATTTGTTCTCTGAAGCAGTCTCTTTGAACTCCTTCCTCAGCCTTTATACTTGCTTTGGCTACTTTCAGTGACGCCCAAGAGGATTTGTTCACTGGAAAAGCTGGGAATAGCTCCATACTTCTAGAAATAGCTTTTCTTTTCAATCATAATCTTGGAAATACTGTGTTGAGACCTATAAAAATTCTCTTTTACCTATAAGGTCTGCATTGGCTGAAGGTTTTATATTTACTGTATATTCAGTGTCTCCTAAATCCCTTAGGAACTATAACGTATGAGAAAAAGAAACATTGGCCTACATAGAAATGTGCTCAGGAATTCTGAAAATGAGAGTGCCATGAATACTATATGAAAATGGAATAAAAGGAAGAGTGGAGGTTTGCTTGCATTCTCTCTGGTCCCTGTCTGGTACCCCAGCAACCTCGAGAGACCAGGGCCCCTCCTTAGAGCATCTCAGTCATGCGCTCTTTGCCCACTGAATCCTAGATGCGTGTTCTGGACAAGCTGATGGTCGAGCGACTCTCAGCAGAGAGAACGGAGTGCCTGAACCGGCTGCAGCAGCACTCAGATGCAGAGAAGCATGAGGGAGAGAAACGACAGGTGAGAGCCAGCACTTGTCAGTCCTTGACTAGTGACTTCCCACACCTCTCCACGGAGTTAAGGCTCGGATGTAGCCTTGAGAACTCAGAGGCTGCCGTCCCCTACAAGTGTTTGTATTACACAGCATGTCATTTGTATAACTGAGATGAAGTTAATAAGAAAGAACTTGCAGTTCAGTTCATGTGTGTTGCTGAATATGTCGGCCATAGGTGGAGACTGAACAGCTCATAGAGCTTGCTGGGGAAATGTAATGTCTGCCTTGAAGCAATTCTGTGTATTGTGCATTTGTTGAGCCATCTCTTTTGAACCAGATTTGGTTCCTGCCCTCAGGGAGTATATGGTCTACCCAAGATAACAGACGTAAACTGAGTACTTATGTGTGAGTTCATGCTCTAAGCAGCCAGGAATGCCTGGTGGGGAAGACTAGGGAAGCTTGGGGTGTTGGAGTTGAAGGTGGCTCTAAATCACATAATGAAGATTATAGACAGTATTGGCCTGGCCGTTCATAACCTGAATCCCGGTTATGTGTGGCCCGTGTGTGTGTGGCGGCGGGGCGGGAGGGGGTGGTTATCCACAACTTCTGGGCTTGCCAAAGTGGTATTCTCAGCCATCATAATTAAAAAGGCCATTCTTGAGACTTTAATTCATTGACCATGTATCAAATTCATGTGATTATTTTGTGTGTTTTTTAGATGTCTTTGGTGGATGAATTAAAAACCTGGTGCATGTTAAAGATCCAGAATTTGGAGCTGAAGCTTTCTGGAGATTCCAGGGCCTTGAGGGCGAAATCCATCCCATCCACTTGCGAGTCCTCAACAGGTAACCCACATACAGACAGCCGTTCCATCCAAAGGTGTTTGCACCTGTATCTGAAAGTGACCCATATGACAGGGTGTGGAAGACACTGGGTTGCAGAGTAAACTACAGGGCAAGGGCCATGTTTTGCTTCCTACTGTATACTCATTTCCTATGCAGTAGAAAAGCACTCGTATTTCAGTGTTGAAAAATATTTGAATGAAGGAATAAAAGAATTGTTGATCAGTGATAGGAGTGCTTCATGTACAATGTTAATGGTGGCAGAGTGGACCCCAAAGGTGACGGGTGATGAATGGACATCGTCTCCTCAGCAGGGCCCTTGCACTTGTACCTCTTCCCCTTTCTCCTCTGTGACTGGCCTTTTACCTTTGTCCAACTCTGTAAAACCTCACTAAGCAGCAGTTAATATATGGAAGCTGCCTCAGGTGCTAGATGAGAGATGCTTTGAGCAAAACATCTTCACATTAGGCACAGTGATCACCCTTGCTGATAATTTGGGGGATGCTCAGAGCTTTAGTAATCAAATCTCCATGGGGGGTTTGGCTATGTCAAGTGTTTTATGTTACCACAGACTGTCTCTGGAACTGTGGTGTTTCCTTCTATATGCCCATAACAATGGGGGAAATCCTGGTCAAATTTTCCATACTATGACTAGTTATGGAACTCGGCCTGGAGCTCTTGGTATGGGGAATAGGACCATCTTTACAAGCTGGAGTTTGGGTCAAGGAACTAGTAACGGGGGTTATGGTGTGGAAAGGGCCCAGAAGTCAGAGAATGGGGATATTCATTCTCATTGATAAATGCCCAGTTCTGTTTTGAGACACTTGATGAGCTGTGTCATCCTTAGCAATCAGGAAACGGTACCCAGAGCCTTCTAGGGTAGACTGAGACAGGCTAAAGGAAAGGCCAGCAACTTTTTAGGCTTAGATGCCACCAGCGTGAAACCCCTGATAAGCCGTTAACTGGGAGAAGTAGAAGGAAGGGCAGAGGAGGAGTTATACACTGTGCTTGGTGATTGGGAAGGCTGGTGGTTTACAGATTCTCTGGACTCTCAAATCCCAGCCCACAGCCACATGACTGTGTGATTTACTCTGACTTGTGTTTTCCTTCCAAAACCAGGTGTGGATCAATCAGTGGTGACTGCAGGTCCCGTAGCAGCTTCTGACAGTTCCCCTCAGGTGGTCAGGCCCAAGGAAAAGGCCCTCAACTCCACCGCTCCCCAGAGACTCCAGCAGGAGCTGTCTTCCTCAGACTGTACAGGCTCCCGACTGAGGAATGTTAAGGTCCAGGCAGCTTTGCTACCCTTGAGAGAAGTAGCTAGATGTGATCAGCAGGCTGGGCCCTGTGTAGATAGAAGCACCCAAACTAAGAAGTCTGGGAAAAGTGGGCAGACGAGGCATCGAGCCCAGCACCCAGCACCCAGCACCACCTGTGGGCAGCTGCCACCAGCAACAGGCAGTGAGCAGACTGCGCCTCACGTTCGAGACACCTCCCAAGCTCTGGAGATTACCCAGTATTTTTTTGAGGCTGTTGCTACCCAGATGGAAAAGTGGTATGAGAGGAAGATTGAAGAAGCACGAAGCCAAGCCAGTCAGAAAGCCCAGCAAGACAAGGCCACGCTGAAGGAACATATTAAAAGTTTAGAAGAGGAACTTGCTAAACTAAGGACTAAGGTGCAGAAGGAAAATTAGGACCTGCGAAGTGGCACAGAAAGGATTCTTGAGGATTTCTAGTTTTGCACCTGTTGGATAGTTGTGCCCAAGCTGTCAATTACTGTGCACGTAGCTGACTTGCCTTTAAAAAAAAAAAAAAATCACTAATTTCTTAAATGTGCCAGACCCATGTTTCCTATGCCCTGAAGTTATGAAGACTTTTAACAATTAAACTGAAACCAGGGGAAGCTTGCTTAGTTTCAGGTTTCATTACAAACTCAAAACCTCAGTCCAGGTTCATCTGAAGTTCAAAAGCTCAGAGTAAGCGAGCCGCTAAGAAACTGAAGGATGTGTAAACCTAAACCCTAAAATTCAGGATGTACAAAATAATATAAATCAAAAGCAAGAAAATAAGTTAATCCCTTGTGAACTCAAATCAAGTAGTCATTCATGTAAACACCTGCTGTGCCTAGAGGAGAGTATCTTTCTGTAAACTGGAACTGAGATGCACCAAACCCTCTCTCAAATGCGTAATTCTTAAAATGCTGACATCCTAACCGGTGAAAATTTATCAGATTTTGTGGAGAAAGATTTCCATGATGTCACAAGATCCAGTATATCCTAAAAAATGTTTTGAAAAGTCAGGGTGTATTTAAATAATGAGTAATTGGCTAATAGCATGGGAATGTTGATTAATAATGGACTCAAATGAGAAAGGTGCAAATTATTTGATCATAGTTTCTGTATTTTCAGCCAAAATATAGAAATACTACAATAGATTAATCCTAGTGTTTTTAAAGCAGATTAATGAGAAAAGAAATTCATGTAACAATTACCTGAAACTTCTATAACCTATTCATAATCACACTCAATTATCTTAAAATACCTTTCTGAATTTGAGCTTATTGATCTGCATTTTATAAAGAAATGAGGCTATTTCTTAAAACCATTTCATTTTTAATTGAGTTGTCATTGAAAAACCTCAAAAGCTTTCCCACTGCAAAATGGTGACTACATCAAGGTGAAGAAGAACTCGACTGCGACCCCACCATTCCCCAGCTTCATGGAGCCCCAGGGATTTCACTCTGTTCTATGGAATATACAAAATTGTAAAAGTAGCTTGAGTGTATTGAAATTTTGAATTTAATTGTCTTCCAAACTTCCTTTCCCTTGGAATGTGGGGGTATATTCATCTCCTTAAAATTCCATGTATGCATAGAAACCTCAGTTCTATTTCTATAAACATAGAAGCTGTTGTCGGTAGTTTTGATTAAAATGTTGTTCAATGAGCTAAAGAGAAAAGAAGCTTGACATGGAAACACCCAGAAAAACAGTGTGCTTTTTTTAGTGCCTTTGTATTTTGCCTACCAAGCTCACAGTTGGTTTCATTTTTCTTAATAGTGACAATCTATGGATATTAGACATAATAACATAGATGTATGTCAGCATTATAACAGAATGTGGATAGGGAATTAATTTGATGTCCTCTCAAGCTTATTTTCATGTTTGGAAGCTTGTCTTGTCCCTCAGCTCCTACCTAGGTAGACGGTTCTTCCCCAGAGACTCTTAGAATTGCTAACTGTTGAGGCACTTGCTTCTTTTCATTTCCCTATGTGTTCCTAATGCAGAATCACAGAATTGTAGTGAAGTGGTACCTTCTGTCCAGAGTGCTTTGGTAGGAATTATTTTGGATGTTGTTTTTTGGGGTTTTTTTGAGGGCTTTTGAGGGCAGTGTCACTGGCCCTCATATGTGGGACCTGAACTGCGGCCGCTGGCTTCCCAAGGCAGCACTTACCCACCGTACCACTTGGCCGGCTGGTAGGAAGTATTTTGATTATGTAATTCCTACTCACCAGACACAGGAAGCTTATTATTGTGAACTGCATATTTTTGTCAGTCACAGGGAGTAGGGAAGAATGAGAAAGGTCAAATGTGCCTGGTCGGCAGATTGCCTGAATTTCAATCTCTCTCTCTCTCTCTCTCTCTCTCTCTCTCTCTCTCTCTCTCTCTCTCTCTCTCTCTCTCTCTCTCTCTCTCTCTCTCAACTATAATAGGCAAGATAATAGAACAGAGTCAGTCAGCCTCTGAATCTAAAACTGTGTTTGGTCTGTTTTTGTTCCTTATTGTCAAAACTCAACTATGGGTCTGATGTGTATTTTTCCTTATTTTTCCCTTGTGCTATCTGCTAAAATGAGCAAATGCCACAATAGTACTTTTCCAAAGCAGAACTATTAACAATTTATAGCCTGTTGTGTAGGTTGTGTTTCAAACTTAGGCTGGAACTTTGAATAGCAGTGGGGAAAATGATGTAAAATACATAAAAGTTGTACAATATTGCAATGTTTTTTTAAATTGTTATTGCATTATTGCATTGAGTATAGTAAATATCTGTGATAGACTGAGTATTAGTTCTAATCTTACTTTTGACTTTGGGAGCCCAAAATAAAGGAAGTGATGTTTTCATGTTTATACCTTCTTTTTTTTCAGTCAAGCGTTGATGCTTGAGACGTATGTTGTCTTCTATTGAATATTTTTATCACCTTGAATTTGTACCTCTTCCAAGCATTAGACATGGTTCTCAACACTATGGATATGAAATTCCTTATTTAAAACATGAAAGTGTGAGTACTTTGTTCAGCCTACATTTTCATTTGTGTGGGTGTCCCAAATTTTATGGTTCCTGAAAGAGTGCCTTTACCCAGTCACTTGACCATGTTTCCGTAAAAGTGTAATTTAAATACATCTGTTTAAAATAGAGATCAGGTAAACTGCATGAAAAAATTAAAAACAAAACAAACAAAACGCCTGCTATCACATGGAGATTTCTCAGTACATGCTTAAAAACATGTTTTGTTTAAACTGTTGACATTTTGGAACATACTTAACAAAGGAAGATAAAACATTACTTATAATTGTATGCAGGCAAAGATAACATTTTTTGACAAATTGTTCCTAAAAGCTAAATAGATTCCTTCTTGCAATATTGAAAGCCAATCAATTAAGAGTTATAAGACAAACCAGTTTTTAAAAACTGAGTTTTTAGAATACATTTTATAAGAAAAATGATCAAAATATGTTTTTTGTAATTTAAGGAGAAATACCCTTTCCTGTAATAAGTCAAATATTGTGACTATAAATGTGAATATATTAATTTAAATCCAAGAGACACAAAAAGAAGACACAGTACATATAATTACTTTTTAAAATATAGAGTTGGTAAAAAGTGATTTACTCTTCTTAGTAAACAAATAATTAATCCTAATATAATTTCTCAAATGCCTGACTCAAGGAAGGAAATAGCTTATGGTCATTTCTAATTTGGCAGAATGACAATTTGCTTTTGATCCTGTTTGGGTCTTATTCTGCATAATGCTGATTTTTTTTCAAGGTAGATGTGAGCTGCTTCCTTTTTTTCCCTAACTCCATAAAAAAGCTAATTTAGATAAGTGTGGGTCTCTGCCTCTTAGCCTCTCCTGAGTGACTGCTAGTAGGACTACAGTAATACATGTACCAGGAAATTTGTTTTTCTCAAATATTAGAAAGTCATCTGTGTCTGCAGGCACATTTACAGCAATGCCTGTGCCATGAACTTAAAACACAACACACTTAAAAGGGGGAAATGACACAGGGGCAGTCATATGTTAAATAATAAATAGCCTAAGCTACTTCTCATGCTAGAAAGCTTTTGTATTAAAACAAAAATTAGTATGAAAAGATTGATTTGTTAGTTCAAATACATAAACTTAACATTGAAACATCTTAAAATTAAACGTTAGGAACACAACTTTCACACTCAAACAAAAGTACAGTTTATGGGGAACATTCAGGAAAGTAATTTGTCTAATCCAGAATATTGATAAAGATGACGAATAAAATGTGTTTCACCAGCAGTTCTATTATGGCCAGCATCTTATAATGACCATGGCTCCTTATGTGAGAAGAAATGGCTAAATATTCTTAGGCTAATGACAGACTTGGCCTATAATTCAGAGGGGATAAATGGAGCACATAAGTGAACAAATTAAACTGTTTTTTAGAGATGAAGATAAAAGCTTGTCTGTTTTATCATCTTAGCTTCTGGAAGATAAGAATTAAATTTTCAGTGTTTTACAAAACCAAAACCAAACAAACTCCAAGTTAGGTTTTCTTGGTCTTTGGTATTTGCATCTTGCAAATTCAAGCCACAAAGGCTGTCATGTCTTCCACTGCTATGAAGACATCCCCAAGTCTCTGACTTCCACAGCTCATAAAAGAACGATTTTTAGATTCAAGAGCTTACATTTTCTAGAGACAACTTATACTTGCTATGTATGTCAATCATGCTACACAAAGAATAAATATTTCTAAAGGGTTCTCTGTTCAGAAACTGTTCATGAATGCCTTTTTTAATCAGATGGCTTTGCAGTAGGTTGATTATTGTACATCTTCATAAAAATCTGAAAATTGTCGCATGGAAGGATTTTGAATTAGATTACCCTGTGGAAGAGTTTTCAGAATTATTTTGTTTTGTGGTCTCTGAGGCTGTGGGATGGGGAGATAGCCATGGCAATGTAAGTTATTGTCATGTCACCATCAGCTTACGCCTCTCCTCTGGCACACAGTCCAATACTAAATACCATTTTTCATTCTGCAAAATTTTAGCTACATCTTTCAGGTCAGATTCTTGGATTAGCTTTAGATCTGTTCTGTAAATGACCAGAGGACGGAAGTGTGCAGGACTGCCAATGCCAGCCACGTACAAGCTTTCACTTTCACTAAATTGTTATATATTTGCTCTCTTTCAAGTGTCTTGAAGTCAACTTCTCTGATATATTCTCTGAAGTCTTTGTTTTTTCCTGTCACGGGAGGAGGACCTACTACAGTGAGGATCTTCCCTGACGATTTATTTTACTTCTATTATACATGGATGTTAAGGTGATCGCATTAGTTTCATCCAGAAGTTGCCTAAAAAGTAGTTGCCACTTCTTTTGGTAAATGTTTCAAGGTATTCATTAAGCTTCTCTTTCTCTTCTCTTATGAACAAAGATCTAGAATCCCAGTGATCTTTGTGGAGAGTCCTCTTGAGTATCATCAGATTATGACATATCTGAAGAACACACCTCCTCAACCCTGAGGGGTAATGCAGAAGGATTTTTCAAGGAAGTTCCAGGGAGTTTCCTGAGGTCAGTACACCTCCAATTCTACATCACATACTCTTTTCCAAAACACCTTTATTGACTTATGCAGTGTTATATGCCAATTATATCTCAATTTTAAAAAATCAGAAAAACCCAGCTTTATTGAGTTATAATTCAGATGATTCATGTAAAGAGTACATTTAAATGGATTTTAGTATATCCAAAATCTAACTTCAGAATATTTTCAGCACCCCAAAAGGAAACCCCATATCTATTAAGTTACTCTCCATTCTATTCACAGCCCTAGGTAACCACTGATCTTTCTGCCTATTCTGTACATTCCCTATAAACGGAAGCATACAACATGTGATCTTCTGTGATTGGCATCTTTTACTGAATGTTTTCAAGGTTCATCCATGTGCAGCATGTATCGGTACTTCACTCCTTTTTATTTATTTATTTATTTTTTTTGAGGGCAGTGTCACTGGCCCTCATATGTGGGATCCGAACCGGGGCCGCTGGCGTCCCAAGCCAGCTCTTAACCACTGCGCCACTCGCCCGGCCCTTCACTCCTTTTTATTGCTGAATGTTTTATTGTATGGATATACCACATTTATTATTTATCCATTTATCAACTGGAGGACATTTGGATTGTTTCTACTGTTTGTTATGAAATGCTATGACCATTTGTGTACAACTTTTTGTAGATGCATGTCTTCAGTTCATTTGGTTATAAACCTAGGAGTAGAACTACTGCATCAGGTAACTTATGTTTAACCTTTTGAGCAACTCACAGTCTGTTTTCCAAAGTGGCTGCACTATTTTATTTTCCCACCAGCAGGGTATGAGGGTTCCAATTTCTCCACATCTTCACTAATATCTGTTATCTCCCTGTTTAAGTATAGCCACTCAAGTGGATGCGTAGCATCTTACTGTGGTTTTGATTTGCACTTCCCTGATGGATAATGGTCTTGAGTATCTTTTTCTGTGCTAATTGACCATTTGTTTTACTGGTTTTGCTTTTCACAAAAACTGATGACAAATCCAGAAACACAGTTCTGTGTTTCAAAACACAGGGTATATTTTTCAGTGCTAAGGCAATAGTTCTGATGCACTTCTCTTTTGCTCTCTGTGACATGCCATATTGCCCGAGTACTGTACATACAAATAGTTTGACTTGGCTTTGGGCTGCTCGTCATTGAGCCTAAGCTGAACAAAACACATGGAGACTGAAAATCTTTCAGAATAATGCTATAGTTAAGATTTTGCTAAAGCAAGTGTTTTCTGCAACTCCTTCAGCTGTATATTGCCTTGTGTGATCATCATCCGGATTGTATCCTGTAGAAAAAAGTGAAATCTGGTCACTGTTTTACCTGGTTAAACAAGGTGCAGCCCTACCATTTTATTTGTTAAAATCAAGAATCAATATTGAGCACTGGAACTGCTGCATATTAGGAAAACCAAAGTTAACAATTAGGGGTGCACATTTCTGGCATGTTTTCATACACCCCAGTCATATTTCCCAAACCATCATGCTGTAATATTTAAAATCTTTTCGTGTGTGTGGTGTGTGTGGTGTGACAGAAAAATCAGGTGATGCAAGAGTAGTGTTGCTATAACAAAGACTGTAAAATTCCAAATATCATTTAAAAAGTGGAAAATCAAAAACATTAAGAGCAATGATTAAGATAAACTATCTCAGTGAAATTTATATTCCAAGATGTCTACAAACATTTTTAAATGCACTAATTACTACAAAAAGGCCAAAAAGGCCAGGGCCTGTCTTCACCATAATCTGTTCTCACCTCGTCTGTGGCACTTTTGTTTCTTTTGAATTCTTCCCTTGCCCAGTCCTTCAGGTATTTGCGATCCGAATCACTTGGAACTTGCCGAATCGCTTGTAAAATCCTTCTGTAGAGGAGGAGGACTTGTTGTCTTCTCAAGAACTGTACAGGGGAGGAGAAATGGCATTTACAACTATACAATCCCTGGATGGCTCCACTTGAGCAAAACTGTAACCAGATGATTTCTCTTTGGTCCTCAATTTGAAAAGGGCAAAGAAAAGCATTTTTCTTTTTCTTTTAAGGAAACGACGTTTATCTGGGTTGTCTGCTTACTACTCTGTCAAACAAGAGCTTCCAGGGCAGAAAAAGGACTAGCAGACTCCTAGAAACTGTAGCCACAGTTACAGCACTTTTTCTAAATTAACGTAACGGTTACAAATCCCTTGGTAACCTCATTTGCTCTTTACCATAGCTCAGTACGACAGACAGCAGTTTTTACCGTGGCAACTGGACAGCTGAGGCATTAGGGTTCCAAGGGCTTAGGAGAGAGGCACGCCTCTTGGGTGCACAACTGTAAGACAGGTTTCTGCCTGCCCCTCCATGCCCTGGTCCGCCTTCCTGTCAATCCCAGGGCAGGAAGCAAGCCCCGCCCCCTTCGGCCCGGGCCAATCACAGCGGGAGTGCGGGCCAGGCCCCCCGCCCCAATTGTTCCCCGGACGCATTCTGTAGCCTGGGTGTAGGGAGAGCTGGAGAATTGAGTCCACACCAGGTAAAGCTGCCCTAGAAGGCCCGCAAGCAAAGCTGGTACCTGCTTTAGTGTTAGCGTCGCTGCGGGGAAGCGGGAAGCGGCCATGTTCTCCAGGCGGCGTGGGTCACTCGAGCGCCAGCGCGCAGAAGCGGAAGTGCGGGGGCGGGGCGAGCAGCAAGCTGACGGCGTGGGCTGGGAGCCGCTCTGTCGGTGGGGATGCAGTGAGAGGGTTGGGAGCCGCTTACAAGCTGCGGGGCCCTGGGCAATGCCACTTACTTGGGCTTACGTTTTCTCATCTGTACAACGGGATAGCAGTTCTGGTGTCATAGGTTGTGATAATGTAGAAGTGGTAAGGCACTGAGCCCAGTTCCTGGCACATGGTCATGTTTCATTAAGTGGAAGTTGTTTTTTGGAGGTGGGATTATTTTAGTGTATTCCTTTTGAGCTCTTTAAGTGCGTGTCGTTATACATAGTAGAAGTTTAAAATTCTAGTATTTAACGTTTGCATCCAGCTCCTTGTGTTTTCTTCCCATTTTCACCCTCTTTTCTATTGGAATCCTAATCCGGGCGGTGGTGGGCTTCGCTACCCCCATTAGTGACGAGGCTTTGAATGGCTGCCCCACTGCGGCTTTGAGAGCTTTGCATCACTAGGTCACAAGGAGCTGAACAGCTGTGCGCCTTAGGATTTCATTATAATTTTGTCCTCCTCACCACGTACACCGCAAGCCTCTAGTTATATTCCTCTAAGTGGGGTTAGTGAATCTTTGCCGTTTGCTTTTTCCAAATACGATTGTTCCAAATGAAAACACAGCCAAAAATGTTCCATGATCCGTTTACTTGATGAACATTTACAAAATGTTCATTCAATTACTGGTTGCTCTTTTTGGGATGTTTGGTGCTCCCGCTTCCTAGCTGTTGTTCTGGTGGCTGCTTACCGTCTCCTGGCCTGTCTGCTCATCTGGAGGCGAGAGGAGCACGCCTGCCACGGTCACTGTGCTGTATGCGATGCACCGAGAGCAGGACCTGGCGCTACAAGCACTCTGATGAGGGGCATTTTGGAATGTTCCCAGGCTTAGTCCCATGACCACTTTTGAAAATTTGTCTGCTAATTAGCAATAGCAATTTGTTGCCGATCTTTTTCTTATTTTAGTGAAGTTAACCATCCTTTGCTGCTTTTAGTGACACGTGTTTGGTAAATTGTCATGACTTTGGTTCGTGAATGCTGATCAAGACTTTCATCCTAATTTTATATGGCCTATTTGCCAGTTTTTTATTGTAGCCCTTTAATAACTTCAATAACATGTATTTTTTTAAAGGTTTTCGATTTCATTTTCTCTTCAAAGTTTTGTCATTTTTTTCCCATTGTTTGAAATATGTACTCCATCTAGAAGTTAAAGTATGGCATGATATGGATGTAAGTTTTCCAGCTGCTGAACTATAACTTCAGTAATTTCTTCTTCCTGGGCTTTGTGATGACCATATGGCAAATTCTTTTAGGGTTTGATATTCTGTTCAGGATTATTTCATCTGGGACTAGTGTCATGTTGTTTTAAAAATCTGGCAGGAATACTCCTCTATAGTTTCTTGTAAGAATCTTATATTAATGTATTATCTTTAGAACTGTTTTGTATCATTTCCCTCAAAATCATCTTAGTCTTTATTAAAATTATGATAGTGTTAAATCTAAATTAGTATGTGAGAAGACAATTTAAAGCTCTTCTTTCCATCCAGAAACAGTTATGTTTGATAATGGCAATACTGTCCTGAGTCCTAAGTGCTCCTTATCCTTAGCCTCACGCTTTGGGCAGGAAGACAGGTAAGTCCAATATAGTGTATGACAGGTGACCTCAAGGTTCATACCATGGGAGCTCCTTCTTCCTGGGGGGCTTGTCTGAGCTAGAGGTTTGTCAGAAAGGCAAAGTAGATAAGAGAGTTCCAGACAAATGCATGGAACACTGGCAGATTCCCGGACCTCTGTGGTTTGATATGACCAAATCACACACTGTGGGGGGGGGGGGGTGCAGGGAAAGAAGGGACAGCAGAGTCAGGTCACACTAAGAATCACTGGATAGTACTGTCTTCACCAGAGGAACTTCTGAAGGAATTTTTGAAAGTTCTCCTTGGATGTTGTAAGATGAAGTGAAGATAGCAGTTATTAGTCTGGAATACCACATTAAGTACTCCAGATTACAGATTTTAAAAATTCCAGCTGCAGTACAGTCAGAGGAAAGCATAGGGGAAGACAGGATAAGATAGATGTCCAGAAGTTAGAGCAGAAAAGACTGGAGTTTGGATGAAGGCAGAGGAAAGTAAAACAGATGTAAAGGCTGGGCAGCAGATGTGAGTATGAGAGAGAGCAAGCACTCGGTACCTTCTAAGTGACTCATGCTCCTTATCCTGGGCCAGAGTCTACCTGACCCCGACCCCATCGGTTCCTGAGAGGTCTCCTGAAACTGTTCACATTCTTAACCCTTTCCCCTGTCACATCACAAGCTGAAAATGGCACTCTTGGGTAGGCTTACTGGAATTCCTACTGTCCCAGATTGTATGAGCTATTCTAGGGCCAAGGGAATCACTATTTTAGCATACCAGTAGGGATGCTCCTGTTTAGAGAATCCTGTCAATTAATGGTACATATGATAAACTACATCACCCTCATAATGCTGGTGTCTTTTCCTGCCAGATCCAACCCTGTTGGAAGAGTTAAACTTCTTGGCCAATGAAATCTTAAGTGGAAGAGACGTGTCATTTTGGAACAGAATCTTTCTGTGTCCAGCAACTCACCTTTTTCCCTCGGCCACGAGGCAAGCATGCCACTGCTCACCCACCTGGACATGACACAGGTAAGAAATAAACCTTTCCTGTAAGTAAGCCACTGATGTTGTTGGGGTCATGTCAGCCTAAACTAGTGACAGCTGACCGACCAGCAGCAAGAGGATTCCCAGCCCATCTTTTATACTCCATGGTTGTATTCCATTAAGAATGGTTGCCACTCACATCACTGGTGGTATATTTTTTAATAGTTTTCAGAATATAAGCTGCATAGCTTTTTAGGATAAAAAATAATGATATAAGATCAGGTACATGCTTTAGGATGCTTGGTTAAATAACAAGCAATCTGTGTCTTTCATGACCACCTAAAAAGAGTGGCAAACTTCACAGTGTAACTTGATAACAGGCGTGGAGATAGACAATTACATCATGGCATGTTGTCTACAAAAGAACATTCTTACAGTCAGAACTTAAATAGAATACAGCATACAGTTTCAAGTATTCAAGCACTGCTTTCTGGCCAAGTCAAATCTGCCTCAAAACCACTGAGGTATTTTGAGCAGGGGGAAAAAGGATGTTAGCTGCTTAGTTCTTCTGGATAGAGCATGTCTTTCTCCAGAATGAGACTGGCTCAGACCACTTTGGAAGCAGTGTGAGGAATGATCCTTCCCCTAACTGTTAATAAAAAAATGAACTAAAAAAATAAATTACTACAATAACAGGTACTATGGCGCTGAGAAAATGAAATAAACAAAGGAAAAGTCATCTTTCCATCATTGCATAGTCTCCCAAAGCAGCAAATGTGAGGGACACTGAAAAGCCACTTCATTCTTACACAGCCTAAGGATTATTTTTTTTGAGTTCCCGTGTTGTCTGGTTGCTTTATGAGCATACACGCAACAAGCTTCCTACCCTTGAGAAGGTAGCTCCTTCCACATGAAGCTCGGTAAGAAAACACATACTCAGATTCTGAAAACTGCAGCTATCTCAGCCACGTGACAGTTTTTGGGGTCCACATTGTGGACTTGGCAAGGGCGAACCTTAGAGCAGGATCAAAAGGGCCGCTCCCTTCAGGCCCTTACTGAAAGGACTGGCACAGTCCCATGCTCCTGGCAGTGTTTCCTCAAGGCAGGTGTCCAGGGTCCCTGCGAGAGAAAGCAGGCAGCTGGGCCCCATGGGTGGGGTCGGCCTACTCTCAGGCCAGGGCTTCCAAGCAGCTCTGTTACAAGAATGGTAGCCTAGACAAAGCAAGGAATCCGAGAGCTTTCTCTGTGCTCTGAAATCAAGTAAAATAAAATGTACATAGCAGTAACATTTTTTGTAGCTGTTGGGTAAATTTTTATAAATCAGGTCTAAGAAAGAATATAATACTTTAGAGCTGCGAGTTCAGAAATAGTCCAGAAGGGAACACCTGGGCAAGAAGTGTGACATCTTGATGGTGGTTTAAACTCTCAACTTTGGACTATGTTGTTTCTGGTCTACAGGTGGTCAGAGGCTGTCACCAGCTCAAACCACTGCCTGAGAGCATCACTGAGCGTCTCGGGGAGCGCATTCATATCACGAAGAATTATATAGAAAGGGAACGGGAACTCTTCCATGTAGGATCGGATTTCAGGCATCTCTCCAGGTCCTTTAAATATTGGTACTTTAATGTCCAAGATAGAATCCTGTCAACAGAAAACATTTTGAAATAAAATCTAAATCAGTGTCCTGGCTAGCGCTTCCATGATTTCTTTTCCTGACATTTTTCAGATCGCCTGTGTCTTTTTCAGATCGCCTGTGTCTAATTCCTGCACATTAAAGTAGCTTGTATAACTAAGTAAAACAATTTTCAGAACTCTCATTGAGGAAGAAACAGATCTTTCTAAGCATCCTTTGCAGAACAGGCACCAAAAGTGAGGGAAAGGGTTATAAGAAAACCTGATTTCCCTGCAATAGTATCTTGCATTCTTAACTTGGAATGATTCACACTAAACCTTCAACTTGCTATGTAGGCCTTAACAGGACCTGCAGAGATGGTGCTTCCCCTAGAACAGAACTGCCCTGTGGACATCTTGCACTTGACTACTGGTGCTTCCTGCGCTGAGGTGGGCACTGCTGATACAAACAGCTGGAAAGGGCTTGTCTCCATGTCCAACTGTACAGGGCCCATTACCAAGAGTCGGCATAGGAAGCGGTTAAGAGGACGGCCTCTACAGTCAGTGTGAATCCTGGCTTTCTTACTCCTTACTTACAATCTGTGTTTCTGTCCTTCACTGTAAAGTGGGAATAATGCCCAGCTCATTGGGTTATTACAAAGTTAAATGAGAAAATAGTTATAAAGTGCATAAAACGTGCCTGACAGAAAACGGTGTTAGCTTTGAGTATGATGGTGCGACCCAGACCATATGTCAGATACAAAAGGTTGAAGAGCACCCCCACTTTACCCTCAGAAAGGTGGCATTTAGTCATCACTCACCCGTGAATTGGGATTGTCCAATACAACAAAAATGACAAAGATGTTAGCATTCCGGGCGGCCTGAACTGCTGCCAGGACTCGGTCTTTACCCTCGAGGAAAAGGCCGCGTCCATCAGAGACCACTAGGAGGAGCTGTGCTGTGTCTGTAGAACATACAGCAGGAGAGGAAGGAACAAAATGGAAATCCATTCTGAACAATAACTCAAAACTACCTAAAGTAAGACAAATTAGTGTAGGCTTTCTCTGTACTATTAACACCAAACAGATCTCTGAAATCAATGAATTCCGGGGACAAGTGAAAGAGGCCTCTAATTAGATCTATTTGCTTCAGATGCCTGACTCAACAACAAGGCTTGCACGCTCACATTCAGAGCTTCTGTCAATCAAACAATTTCTCAGCAGTGTTTCAGGGAATGTCACATTTAGATCAACTTCACTGTGAGCAACACATGAGAGCTAAGATAGATCTGTTTATGGCTATAAAATACAAAAAATACAGTACTGAGTGGGCCATTAGAAGAAAATGCCCAAATCAAAAACCTGGATTGGGCAGGTCTCTTCCAAATTTCAGTCACTGTCTATCACCTTCAAATTTTTGCTATCACCTTCAAATTTTTGCTAATTTTGAGTTCCTGATTTCTTTTGCTTTTTCTTTTTTTTTTTTTTTTGAAATTGACTTAACCCTCTGTTGGGCGCAACTGATCTCACAGATTCATTGCACACAGATTTTCAAATATCTAACAGTTAAGTATCGTGACTCACGGTATCTTCCCCTTCTACTGTAACCCATCACCTGTCGTGTTTGTGACTTAGTACAGTAAAGGCGTATTTCATAGTGGCATTTTTGTGTGCAATGAATCTGTGAGATCAGTTGCATCCAATGGAGGGTTAAACAAAAACTTAAATAGAAGAGACCAATACAATAAATGGTGAATTAAAATGTTTAAAAATTTTTTGCTGTATAATGCTTCCAGCAAGAGACTGTAGTGCTTGAGGGCTACCTTTCTCTGTCAAGGAAGTTTAGCAAGTGTAGAGAGGCATGAAAGACTTGCTTCCAACAGGAAGTTTCTCCACGATACAATCAGGATTAAAAGATTATTAGAAAGAGCTACATAAAGAACTAGTGTGTTCCAAGCCCCAAATCAGTCATGGCTGGATTAGCTGGTTTCTGAATTATGACCTCTGCTTTCCTCTATTAAAATGTTACCGAGTACTCTTCACACCTTGCTCCTTTCTTTGAAAACTCTGAACTCAATCTATCAGATAAGTATAAACTAGCTAATTATAAACTAGTTAAATAGTGTTTAATTCCTTCATTATTAAGCCTCATGAGTATGGGTTCAATAAAAATTTGTGAATGAATGGATGATTTTGTAAAGAATTTCCATGAATGCCTAATACCGCTCCATCTCCTGTTTATGTCTTTTCCTGAGGAGCATACACTTTATTTTTATTTTATTTTATTGTTTTTAAGCTGAGCCTTCCTGCCACCTATTGGCAGCTCAGCGCTCAGCTCGCACTCTTGAGCGAGCTCTTAACCAACTGAGCTATTTGGCCGGCCCTAGGAGAATACACTTTAAAAGATGGCGCTGGGTACGGTGCAGTGAAATGAAGCAAGCAACTTGCGAATACAGACAACAGAAAGGCATTTTATCAAAGGCAAAAGAATGAAGCTCACCTGGACTGACGTTTTGGGAGAGCTGCTGAGCGGCTGCAAACATGTTGGCTACAGACTCTAGAAACTAAACCAGAACCAGGAATAGACAATTAAAAAACTATTTAAACTCCCTTCCATTGTCAAAGAGCCTGAAATTACATCTGACACATAAGTGATTATCAGAGAATCACCTCAGATCTATAGGCAATCCTGCAGTAAGGACCCACTGCGTAGCCTTTTCCCTGGGTACTGATATTCTCAAACAGAGACATGGATCTCTGGCACACGCCCCACTAGTGTTCTGCAAGACACCCCTAAGGAAAAGAAATACTTTCCCTGGGGGATAAGAGGTCAATAATTCCCCAAATTAACTAAACAACTATCTTTTTTCAAGAAAACTCAGCATAAAAAGAAGGCAGGAAAACAAATGTTCAGTGCGACATAACAAGGCTAAATAAGGAAAGAAATCAGGACTTCAGAATTATTATCCCATGTACTATTTTGAACTTAAGTCATCCTGAGCAAGTCGCTGGCTTCATTTCTTCTCTAGTTTAAATGGGGGGATGGAATTGGCCTTGACCCACCTGATAAGGGTACTGGGGAGATGGTTTGTTTTTCAATATGTTTTAAACCTCAGAAAAATAAATAGCCAAAAAAATCAATGACACAAAGTCAAAAAGGATCTTTGAGAGGTTGAGAAAAAAGGTTATACCATGTTTAATACTGGGTGCCAAGAAAGTTTCTATTCCAGTAGTACACAGGCTGGGGTTTAAGACTATTCAGTATTGAAAATTTTACCTGCTCATATACCATATTGGGAAGAGGGCAGTCTAAAAATTATGTCTCCAGAAGAATAACTGCAGAAGACATCTGATGTTATCAGCATACCTGAGCAATTCTGGTTTTCTTTTGTTGGAATTTGCAGAGCCGCAGAATCTGGGACCCTGAGTAATCACTGAACTGTTCATGGAATGGGTGTAACAGCTTCACAGACTCTCCAAAACTTAGGGAGAAAAACCAAATACCATGGGGTTATTTTTTGTTATGTGAACAAAATAACAAAAGAAGGTTGGTTTTCTCACTGGGACTAAAAGGCACCCCTTACCTGCACACTGCAATCTGACCCACTTCCAGAAGAGTCAGGGCATTTCCAATCACAGCCAAAGATTCATATGCAAGCTGTGAAATAGAAAGGTTAGGGCTCAAGGAATCAAGTACCATCTAACCAGTGCCTTTCCATCTTTTTTTTTTTTTTTTTGGGGGGGGGGCAGTGTCACTGGCCCTCATACGTGGGATCCGAACCGGGGCCGCTGGCATCCCAAGCCAACTCTTAACCACTGCACCACTCGGCCGGCCCCCCTTTCCATCTTTTTTATACCAACATCCCATAGAAAACTTTTTTTTTTGTATGGCACCTAGGGTACACCACCAATATGGTTATTCACAACCAATCCAGAGGCTTTGATGGCCTTAGGCCTCCTTTGGTGACTAATAGCCCAACTGCTGAAATCCAGAATCTATCACACTCATACGAAAGGTCTGTTCTAGACATCATCCAATAAAAGTGATCTTGAGAGATTTGGTCCATACATTTTAAAAAATTCTTTTTTTATTTTTTGACTACATAAAAAGTAATCTCGTGTACATATTTTAAAAACCAATTTTAATCTATGCATAAATGATAGCATGGTTTTAAATTTTAAGTTCAATTAAAAAGACAATGACTATACTTATAGCAACTAACATCTACTGAACACATGTCAAGTGCTAGACATTAAACCAAGAGCTCCGCATCAGTTATTTCATGTAGCCTTCAAAACAACTCGGTGAGTTTGAGGTATCGTTATACTGCTCATTTTTCAGACTGACTCTTAAGAAGTAAATAAACAGCCCAAAGTCATGTACATCATGTGGTAGTGGGGAGCTGCGATCTGAACCCAGATTCAGAGGTTACACTTTCCAAGAGCATATGTATAGATTTTAGGTTGCTCATTTGCTAGTGGATCACTGCAGAAAAACAGCAAACACCTCAGTGTCCATATTAATCATGGCATCAAAACTAATTCTATTCAGCCTCCTAAGCCTTTTAACACTGATATAACACTAATTCCAGATAATTTCAGACTTAAGGAAATGTGTACTGAATACATTTTTTTTTAAAAGATATTCAGATATTATGTTGTGATGGTCTAAGGAATAGTTTAACAGTACATGGCATTTTGTGGAAAATACACATTGTCAGATTTTCTTATTTTGCAGCTAGACAATAGCATAGCTAAGAAACAAAAAAAGTTTAAAAGATCTGGGCTGGCTGAGTGGCTCAGCTGGTTAAGAGCTCGCTCAAGAGTGCAAGCTGAGCTCTGAGCAACAGAAGTTCGATGCCCAGCCTGAGCTGAGCTGCCGCTGAGCTGCCAAGAGGTAGCAGGATGGCTCAGCTAAAAAAAAAAAATAAAAAAAAAAAATTATAAGATCTACAAGTAGGAACCAAAATATTTGAGACATCTTGAAATTGCTGTTTTGAAGTCTTTAAATTTTAGGTCTTCCCTCAGAACCAGATGGTATTTCAAAGTGCTTTTTGCCAGATCATGTTTAAAACATGGTGGCCTATAGAATGTGATTTGGTGTTAATTTCTCATCCAACTGCCACTGCTCCTCTTCCTTACCTGTTTGGTGTGGTTGTCTACCATGCTGGAAGAGTCATCAATAGCCAAACAAATCTGATACTGGCGTTTACTGGGCTTGGTCCTTCGAAGCCAAATCTTGTCTTTTCGAAACTGACTAGCAATGTACGGAATGACCTTCCGCATGTTCAGTCGCTTCCCAGTTCGATAGTCTCCTCTATTAAATGCACCCAGATGGGACAAAGATTAGTTCACTGCTCATCCCTTCAGAATTTTTTTAAAGAATGAAATTACATTAATAATACCTTATAACCAATTATACCATGTAACTAGTAACCTGGCACAATGAAGTATTACTGCAGTTAAGGTTGAAGGGGCCAGGATCAGACTGATCAGCAGCCAGAAAAACCGGTTATATCTGTGGCAACAACTATTAGGTCTACAAAAATTGAGACATTTTTAAAAATAGGAAAAAAAAATGTTTGCACTGAATAGTAAGTCTTGGATTCTCTTTTTTGTTCTAAAGCTATGATTTTGGTCACATGTATGAAAAGATACAGGTAAGTAACACAAGCAGCAAGTGAGTAACCCAACATGTAGCAAGGTGAGCGGCACATTCACACCAAGGCTTAGTCAATTTCCCCATCACATGTTAATGAATCAAAGAAACTACATGCATACCGAACTTCACATTGACTTGTGGCGGAGATAACATGAAATGAGGGTAAGGGACACCATACCCGGTGCCCGGGCAGCAGAAATGGCAACCTGGAAGCCAGCACCAGAAGCGGTGAGGTGCTGAGTTCAGCGGAAAAGACAACACTGCATCTTTTTAGGGCTGAGTGCGTCAATGGAGAAGACTTACTTCAGCTTGGCTGCCTGGGTAGGCTCTAATATGAGACGGAGCTGTTCACACAACTGTTGTGAAAGAGGCGCAGTTAAGACCAGGTAACTCTGCCACATCTCTGCTGCAGCCTTCTCCTGTGACAACAGCAACAACATGTGAGTGACCCTTGGAATGTCAGGGCCAAAGCTATCACAGCAAGACGAAGGGTTGAAGCTAAGTAGTGGAAAATGACGTGCATGAACTTTCTCAACAGAAGCATTTTACAGCTTCTCTTAGCAAGCTGCAGTCTAATTTACTTGATGAAAAATGTCTCCCTTTCCACCAAACCCACAATCCAGAGGGCCAACTGAGAAGGAGTGAAACAAGGCAGTAAAATACTGGAATTCATGACTAAATCAATGCCGGATCCACACCACCTACATAGAGTGTAACCTGCATCCTTCCTGTGGGGAGGGAGCTGTGAATGGTCATTCTGGTGCCAGCAGATCCAGCCTCTTAATCATGGGCTCTCAGGGTCATGTTTCAAAAGCAAAAGTGACAAGTGCAAATCTCTCAAGTAACACAATCAACAGTGTGCTTATTTCCTGGGCACAAATTTTTTTGCCAACTACGACAGAGAAGTCAACACACATTTTGTGGTGGGGATGATAACAAATATAAAACTAAAATATCTGTATGTACAGTAAATTTAGGATGCAAAGTCATTAAAAAAGAAACTTATGGCTGATCCACGTTACGCCAGCTGCCAATGTTTCAAGTAGCCTATTCTGAGGATGCACGGTATCTTTTTGCCCATTTTTCAACCACTGTCACATCTATTACATCCATTACAGAGTGAGCAACAGAAGTTCAAGATTTAAACAAGTCAGTTTCTCTCTGTTTTAGTTAAGTTACAGGTCTAGTGGTAAAGCAGGCAAAAATCAATGGACAGACAGAGTCTTTGGGATTGTACTTTTGTTCTGTAGGTACTCCAGTCCCTTTTACAAAGGTTACTGGCGCTAAGAGCCTATTAAGTTTGCTGTATCTTAATAAAAGTCAAGATATTTTATGAAAACACCAGTGACTTACTTCTTCTGGACTTCCAGATTCATGTGGCTGCCACGTTTCCAGCTGTCTCTCCAGCTCTTGTCTTAGCTCACCGACATCTTTTAAAAAGGGCTAAGACAGAAAAAAACAAAAAAAAAACACAGATAAGAGGCAGCCGGATTGGAATTACTGATTCTTTTCACTGGCTGCCTTCTTCCCTGAAGTATGAACTCACTACATTCCCCTAAGATGTAAAACTTAAGCAAATGTAATGGCACAGTAAGATGCCAGACAACCATCCTTATTGATTCTCATTTGTAGAGACAAGATGGATAAAGGAAATTTTAACATTTATAAATCCATCCCAGCAAAACAAATTCCCAGGAAGATATCAATAATTAAAATATTCTTTAACTCAGACTGCCATTAAGTTAAATGATTAGGGAAAATAACTCAGTTACTCGGCTCTTCCTAAATGCAGGCAATAAGATTCTTTTTTTTTTTTCACTCTCTGAAGTCATTTAAAAAAAATTTTTCAATTATACTTGACATGAAATATTATATTAGTTTCAGGTGTACACACTGGTGATCAGGCCTTTATATAACTTATGAAATGATCACTCTAATAAGTCTAGTACCCATCTGACACCATACATAGTTATTACAATATTACTGATTATATTCCTTATGCTGTACTTTACATTCCTGCGTCTGTTTTTATAACTAGCAATTTGTACATCTTAATCCCTTCCCCTTTTTCATCCATCCCCCAACCCCTCCCATCAAAATGTTCTCTGTATCTATGAGATTGTTTTGTTTTGTTTAGATTCCACATTCTTGCTATTTAACTAACATAAACTGTAACTTGTGAACATTTTAGTACATGAAAAATCGTGTCCACAAGGAACTGATGGGCCGTGTGAATGGTCGAATCTCGGCTTCTCTCTGGCTTCTCCTTCTCCGTCTCCTTGTGGGATTTGTCTGTCTGGGGGTCTTGGTCTTCCTCTGTTTTAACAGTTTGGATCTCCATCTCATCAAAGCCTAGTTTCATACAAAGACAGAATTTTACTTACCGTAACAGTAACATAAAGAACCTTCATGGTTGCCTGTCAATCCTAGCAATTACCCAAACTTCATTCACTCCCCAACACATTTCCACATCTTGGTTCCACATGTTTTTTCTCTTTGAGACAGTCACTCATTGCCAATTTTTATTCCCCTAACTTTTCCTCCCACCTTGATGTTAAAGGGGGCTGTTCTGGGTGGGAACACAGGAGACTATAGTTTACATTGACAAGCCTCATACAGCTGTGTGATTCTTTAAACTATAGGTAAGTAGAACTCTGATAAAAGTGAAAACTAAAATAAATAAAATCACAGTTCCATTTCACAGATGAGGAAACTGAGGTAAAGAAAAGATGAATAATTTGCCTCAACCTGTGAAGTGAACAAAGAGGCAAAGTGTGGGTTCGAATCTAAGGAAGTCTAATCACAGAGCTGTGCCTTTCCCATTGTTATATAATGGCCACTTAATCATTCTAACACCCTTGGGGGGGACAGGAAGGAAGCAGAAGAAAAAACTTTTGAATCTGTCAAGTTCTTCTGAATTTGCATTTATTCCACTGCTGATAGTTATTTTTTACATTGAAGTTATTTTTTAATGTGTTGAATACTTTTTTTATAAACTGCAGAGTAATAGTACTTGGTCAACTATGAAATGGAACTGTATGTAAGGAGTTTTGTTACTTTCTCACATGCATTTTCCCCATTCCATTTAAATATTTTACTGCATCTGATGCTATATTATATATTTTCATATAACGGAAGACATTATTTCTCTAATAATCAAGAATATATCTTCTTGTCACAACGGGAGTAAGTGATCTATCCTGTTTTCTTCTTTATATTTTAAAAAGACTGATGGGATTTTGTCTGAAACTCAAATGTCAGACATCTCCTTGAGAGACTGTCCTGCAGCCCACTCCTCCGCCTTTCCACTTCCAAATGAAAGGTAGTGAAATTAGGAGGTGAATGCATGTCTAAGCCCTGGGTTAGCATGTGGAAATAATGGACCAGACTAGACTACAGCACAAGAGAAGCAACTTCACCAAGTCAGAGCGCTTAGGCGGGGCTCACCGGAGCTGGCTCTGGCCCCAGACTTGACCTCCTCTGGCTTCAGCTGCTCCGTGTCAACTGCTTTGAGCTCCTCCTGCTCCTCCATGTCCATGAAAGCATCTTCCATCTCCTCCTGCTCCTGCTCCTTGGAGCTGGCGTCTTTTGCAGATTGTTGCTGCTCCATGCTGGCCACATCTGGCAACAAAGCACACACACACCCAGAACAAAGTAATTGTGAGACAGTGTGCTTTCTGTCATTTCTAGCTTCCAAGATTCTACTGATGCTGGTTCTGCCACTGACCAGCTGTGGCTTGGACACAGTGCTGGCCTGTCTGTGCCCAAGATGTCCTACTGACTTATTGATGCAACTGCCTATTCTGTACCCCCACAGAAGCTACAAGGATACAGTGTAACTATACACAGGACCACAGAAGTAGGATGATGAGCTGGTTTTTACTGCTATGATCAGAGACTGAACCAGAATAAACAGGCGGGGCATGTGATTCAGAGCAGCTAATGGAATTACCCACATTAGTAAGTTATGGGTGGAGAAATGGTAGTGATTAAGAGTATCACATAGGGCACAGAAAGACCAACGTGGGAATCCAGCATTCTGATCTTGGACAAGTTCTTAAACTTCTTTGGCCTCAGTGTGCTCATCTATAAACTGGAGACAGCCTTGCTCAAGAGATGATTGGAGGAATTCCATGACCATGCAGCAAAGGCTCGGAACAGTGTTTGGCACAAAGTAAAAGCTCAAAACTATTATTATTATTATTATTATTATTATTATTATTACTGCTTTATTTTTCTAACAAGTAGAGACAGAAGAGGAAAAAAGTAATCTACAGCACAGTAGTCATTTTTATACTATCCTCATAGGTAGATAATATCATTACTTTACATATTGGGAATGAAACAGTGAAAAGTCACCAAAAAATAGAAGGGAACATTGATGGACGACTGACTACTCCCTTCTTGTGCTGCAATTTTTTTTCTCCCTTTTTCACTTATAAAGAAAACATGTAGTTCAAGTCCACCATTCCTGCCATTGCAAGGAGCCACCTCAAAGTGATGATGAAGAAATGTCCATTACTCAGAAACCCTGAGATCAGCGCTGGGTTTGGGTGTGTCCAATGGTTACCCAGGATATTTAATGGGCTTACAGAAGACCCAGAAACCCTGAGCATTTGCACTTGGCTACAGACACCTTTAAGCTAAAAACAATTTGTATTTGTGCACAGCGATTAGAGAGAAAGTAGTTTTAAATACCCATTCCCCTCCCTCCTAAAATGAATTTGTAATAACACCTGGAGGGCACAGCTACACAGCATAAGCTCTCAGCTCAACGAGCAAAGGACAAGCCTTCGCTGCCCCTACCGTAGGCCTGTGCATCGTAAGGGTCACTCCCTTGTTTAATGTGCTCAAATGCATCTGCGTCCTCCAGCTGGGCCTGGGGCTGTGGGGGCCCCTGCCCAGCAGGGCTGTCCGTATCCACTGTCCTCAGCCTTTTATGTACACGCTCGTTGTGATCACCCATGGAGCGCTCGTTGTCAGCCTGTCCAGGTTTCCTCTTAAAACTCTGTGGGAAATACAAGGAAATTCATCAGAGCCTTGTCTATAATAGCAAAATGATACAAAATAACCATAATGTCCATCCATAGGGAACTGGGTAAGTAAATGAGGCACAGCCATACAAAAATGAATTCCATGCAGCCGTTAAAAAGAATGGGAAGGTCTTGATATACATACAGAGAATAATCTCTGATATACTTTTACATCTGAATAAAGGTGAGAAAGTAAAGAAACACACACACACACACACATATGTTCATCCACACATACAGCCACATGTTGCATATGCAAAAAAGATCTCTGAAAGAGGACAAAACTGGTAGCAGCAATTTGCTCTGGGGAGGGTTCCTTCGGTGGCTTGAGGCAGGAACAGGATGGAAGCTTTTTAGGGGATTGGTTTTTATATACTAATTTTGTATCATGTGCATCAATAACACCCTATTAAAAAAATTGGTATTTAAAACACAAAAGACTACGGACAATGAAAAGAGGAATATTGGTTGGTGCTGAGCAGCACACAGCCCTCGGCTCCTGTTCCCTAAGAGGAAGGGGGCTGGGCTGGAGGTTATGTGTCTCCGCATCCCTGCATAGTGAAGAAACCCCAGTGACGGGTTCCACTGGGAGAGCCCCAAGGTCCTAGTTTGCTCATCAGGGCTGCCATCATGTCTGGAAGAACAGGGACAGCAAAGGCAGGGAATGTGGTTTGTTTTTTTAAATTACTACATTTAGAGCATCTTTTTCCACATGCAGCTTTCACTTTGGTTTAGTTGAAGTGTCACGGAGACCTGTGTGTTTTTCCTGGTCTGTTTCTGGGAGGCCAAACGGGCGATGAAGTTGGATTCATGGCCTTCTGCCTGGTTTGCATCTGCAGCTCCACTCCCATGTTCCTATAAAACCCAAGCCAGAAAAGAATTAGGGCAGAGGAAGCTATCCAGTTGCTGACTGCATTGTGCACAGCTTCTCTCACCATTATTCTCACCTCCAATAATCCCACCTGCCTGCCTGCTCTGGGACTCGCCCGTGACTAAGCCTGGCCTGTGGACAGGGGCAGAAAAGTATCGAGACCCGGGTCTGTTACTCTCTTGGGTGACTTCACTGTGCAAGGCTGATTCGTTCTTTGTTTACAGGAGTGCAATGGCAGGACAGACCTCTATTAGAAACCAGGATTCATCAGCAACCAGTTGCGTGCCCTTGAGATTGCCATTTAACTTTATTAGGGGTTATTTAACTCAAATATAAAATGGAGAAAATAGAACAATAATATCAGCTTTCTTATAGGGCTCTCCTGAGAACTTGCTGAAGTGACGGAAATGCTTCGCACCTAACGGGTGCTTAATAAGTGGGGTGCAGGGGCATAAGAATATAAGCAGTTGTTATTGGTAAGAAAACTGGGACTTAGAGAGACTAAAGGACTTGTAGAGTCATCATCGTAGCAACAGGTCCTCTGACTCAGTGCTCTTTTCTTTTTTCTTTTTTTTTTAAGCTGAGTGTTGGCAGCTCAACGGCAACTCAGCTCGGGCTGGCCTCGAACCGCTGTTGCTCAGAGCTCAGCTTGCACTCTTGAGCGAGCTCTTAACCAACTGAGACATTCGGCCAGCTCAGTGCTCTTTTCATAGCATGCCAGTGGCCCAAACTGTAGCCATATACAGAACACATCATTCTATGTCAAGGAAAAAAGAAATGCTTTGCTTTCTAAATTAAAATGTTTACAAACCTGGTGAATAGCGAGGAAAAGGGAAGCACTATTAGAAGCACATTATTGCATGAAGTCTGAATTCTACCTTTCCTTCCTTGGGAGCATTCTAGAAAATAACATGAACCTGATTCTCCCACAGAGAACTACCAGTCTAGTAACTTTTTCTCATTAAGCACATCACTTACATACAGTGTACAGCAAATATTCTGGGGTTTGTTATGGCATATAAAATAGGTCTGAGATCATTTTCTCACAGAAGGAGATACATTTTAGGTGCCAAGGGCAAATAAACAACACACGTAAACCAATTACTTCTAAACAAAACACAATTTCTGACAGGGAGGCCCTTCTGAGAGTCAGCTGGCCGAGGCAACAAGGGCCCCTCACCTCCTTCCCTTGCTCCTTCTCGGGTGTGGCCCCGGCCAGCTCCACAGCCTGTGAGCTCTGCACATTCTCCAGCCCCGTCTGCCCACAGGAGTCATGCTCTTTCCTCTCCGTAGCCTCTGGCATTTGCTCTTCTGTGTCCGAGATCTCCCCCTCTTCTTTTTCTTCCTTCTGCAGGGAAATCAAACATAGCATTAAATGCTTTGGGGAAAGAACATGAGGTGGGGAACACCTACAGCTAGCAGACACCCCACTCCTCACCAAGGAGGCGGTCTGCAGGGAGGGGATCAGCCACAAAGGGTCTTAAAGAGAAACTGAAAACCTCTTGGCAGCGCCACCTAATGGAGATTCTAGTGGGAATAAGATAATTTCTCCTCCTCACTATTATTTCTAATATAAGACAAACCAGACACCTCACAATACCTGAGGCTGGAGACCTTGATCAACAGAGATGCCATTGTCTGCATTTTCCTCACTGGCTTCCGCATCCCTATCCTTGTCCTCCAGAGACGGCTGCTCCTCGTCCTCGGAGCTCTCTTCAGGATGTTCGCTTGTTTCTTCGTTTTGGTCACCAGCTCCTGTGTCCATCTCTTCCTCCCCCTCTTCCTTGTCAGCTTCATTGTCGCCTTCCTCAGGCTCATGTTGACCCTGACCTTCATTTTGATCAGATTCAGCCTCTTCACTTATGTCCTCAGCTTCATGGCCTGCTTCTTCAGTGCCCAGTGGTTTTTCTTTAATGTCCAAAGGATTCTCTTCTGGGTAGATTTTAAAAAAAAAGGAACACAGAATTTAAGAAACCAACAATATAATTTCTTAAGATGGGATGTAATTACCAGGAGTTGGCAACTATGGCCTATGGGCCTAATTTGAGATCTACAAGTTTCCATAAATCAAGTTTTACTGGAACACAGCCACATCCATTCGCTACTTACATGTTTACGCCATCCACTCTGTATTGCCTATGGCTGCTTTCACACTATAACAGAACTGAGTATGTGTGACCTCTGTCACAGCTTATAGTTTGCAAAGCCAAATTTATTTATTATCTGACCCTTCACAGAAAAATTTTGCCTACCTCTGTTCTAAACTACACTTAATATTATTTACAATTGATTGGGTGGTATGTTTTTTTAAATAATAACTAATCCACTAAAAAAATCCTAAAAGCCACTACAACAGGAAATGACAGTCTGATTTTCAAATATCAGTGGGAATAACTGGTGGTCATCACTCTTTAATCATACACAGAAAATATAACACATATTCAAAAGGAAACAATCCTATTTGAAAAAGTTTTATTTAAAGAACTTCCTTTTCTATACTGTGGCCATGTCCGAAATCAGTTACTTTGTTAGCAAATATTTCTTTAAAACAACTGCTCAATAGCTTAAAATGAGCCTGGGTACTTTTCTAGGGAAAATGGCTTGTTATACTCTCAGCGAATTTTAATTTTCTTCATTTTTTTAAAAAAAAGATTTTATTGGGAAATTGAGGGAGAGGAACAGTGTTGGGGAATTGGGGGAGGGGACCAGCCAAGTTGTTGTTCTTTAATCTTCGTTGTGGAGGGCGCCAGTCACCATCTGGCTTCTCGTCGGCAGCTCATGGCCTCTAAGCTCAAGGTGCTGTGTTCAATGTTAGTGCATATGGATATAGCCATCATTCCATGTGGAAGTCGAACCGGCAGCCTTGTTGTTAAGAGTTCATGCTCTAGCCACTGAGCCATCCAGGTGGCAGCTCAGCACAAGGTGCCGAGTTCAGTCTTAGTTGTGGGTGGGCATGACCACCATGGAACAGGCAATCTTGTTACACCAGCTGAGCCATCCTGCCACCTGTTGGCAGCTCAGCGACAGCTCAGCTCGGGCTCAGCATTCACTGGCCCATGTGGGAATGAAACCTGCGGCCCTGTTGCTCAGAGCATGCACTCTAAGCCAATTCTTAACCAACTGAGCCACTCGGCTGGCCCCCTAATTTTCTTCATTTTATGTTTGCTTGCTGGTGGAATTTAAAGCGGAAATCAAATTCCAAAATTTTAAGTTAATGAAATAGCCTCAGAAGCAACAACTTATACTATGCTTAAAAAGTAAATTAGAAATTCACAGAGTGAAGAATGTTCTGAGCATCAGGAAAGCCTGTATCAATTTCTTAACCAAATGGTTCTAATTAAATAGCAAGTTCACAAATTGATTTCTAATTACCAAAACTTTGAAGGTGGAGAATAGATTTTAAATTTATCAGAACCATAAACTCACTTCTTAGATTTAACAGATGTTAACATTTTGCCATATTTGTATCAAACATCACTTGTTCTTAAAAAATAAATGGTTCTGGATGCAACTATTGGGTTGTCGGAAAAGTCAAGACGCATTTTTGCAACGAAAAACAGAAAAAATACGTCATGACTTTTCCAACAACTCAACTCAATATCTTCCTACTTCCTTAGATGTCATCATAACCAGAAATTGTGTATTATTCCTTTTCATGTTTTTTTTTTTTTAAAGATTTTATTGGGGGAATCGGGGGAGGGGAACAGCATTGGGGAATCAGGGAAGGGGAACAGACAAGTTTCTGTCTTTTTGTTCCTCAGTCTAGTTGCGGAGGAAGTTGCTTCACTGGCCCATGTTGGTATCGTCATTGTGCTCTTCCCGGATGAGGCAGATTGGTCACCGGCCTCTGGATGGTCGCTCACCGCAGCTACTGGCAGCTCATGCTGGCTGCCAGCCACTCACAATGGCTGCCGGCCACTCACTGTAGCGTATGGCAGCCCATTGCAGCAGGGGCTGCAGCCTACACCGTCACCAGGGCTCACACAGCCCAGCTCCAGGTGGAGCTGTTGTTAGCTGTAGACAGCAGTGTCACTGGCCCTCATATGGGAGATCCGAACCGGGGCCGCTGGCATTCCAAAACCAGCTCTTAACCAATGCACCACTCGGCCGGCCCACTTTCCATGTTTTTGTACATTTTGGTATACCCATAAACAATATATGGTACTGTTTCTTGTATTAAATTTTTACATAAATACCTTTTTTTTGCAATTTGTTATTTTTATTTCAATATAGTATTTTCAAATTTTTATAAGCTTTACTAAATAGTAACTGATTCATTAAGAAGCAGAGTGAGGCTAGCTCACATCTTTCTATGTGGTTACCCACCATGGTAGAGGCCCACTATTACAGCAGCACCTTCTCCACAATGCTTCCAACTAAAACCAGATGACAGTGTGTAGGGGAGTCCCCAGGTTGAACAATGGGTGACAAAAGCACTAAATTAGCATCATGTGCCTCGTGACTGATTTGAGATTATCCAATTCCATTCCCTATTAAAATGACTTCATATTTCAGGCTAAATACATAAGCAGAGCAATCATTTCCCGAAAAAAAAGCTGTAACTGGGCTACATGAGAAGCCTGGGTGTACCCTACGCGGCAGTATTTACATCAGCCCGTGAGACGGGGCCCACAGTGATGGATGGCTGTGGGGAGACGCTGCTGTGTGTGATGAGGCACCACCCATGCACAGCAGTGTTAAACACAGTAGTGAGAGAGACATGCTGGTTTATAAGCTTTAGGTCTACTCAGGTGAGAAACACTACGAAGAAAAAGCAAATAATTTTCGCAAACTGGAATTGAGCTGACCAGACATGATTAATGACCTGGCCATGATATTGGCCTGAAGAGAAATCAGTTAGTGCTCATTTTCAACGAGTTTCAACTGGTCTTCTTTAGGTTTTGAAATACACACCTTCTCCTTCCTCATGGTCTGTGTCTTCATCACCATTCTTGTCTTCACTGTCCAGGTTCAAATCATCTGGAAGGTCCAAGGCCTCAGGTTCTGGCAGCGTTTCCTGATTGCCATGGTAAGGGTCTACCTCATTCTCATCATATTCCCGCTGACCAGTGGAGAGAACAGGAAAATAATAATTTAAAACGTTTTTAAATAGTAGCATCCACATACAATTAGCTCTTAGTAGCTATGTTGAAAGAATACAATGTCTCTGCCCTAAAATTACCAGCACACATTAGAATTTTACTGATCTTTTTAGAATTTTCATGGTGGAATTTCCAATTTCACTTTCTGTGTAGCTTCTCCACTTGTGATAAGAGGTCCTGGATTACTTTCAAAGAAAGAACTGAAGTTTATGAGATGTTTAGCTTCCAAACTTCAAATGATCCCAAACAGCATGAAGACTGCCTCACTGATAACTAGCAGTGAGCTATTTTATGTCCTATTAAGAGGTTCTACTACACATTCTTTTAGGAGACAATTGGAAACAACTGAAAAAAGGCCTGAGACACCTAAGAGCTGTGTAGTACAGTCCCTGGCCCTGAATCAGGAGAGGGATCAGTTCTGAATTCTCATTACCTCATCTATTTGTTCATTAATTTTGTCTTGGCCTTGTCCATCATTATCAGCTTCTGCTTCTTCCTTTTCTTCCTTCTTATCTTGCTGGGTTTTATCTCTGTTTGACTTCCCAGGATCCAAGTTGTCATCTTTAGCAACAAGTCCACAGTCTTCCTAAAGGTCACAGGCAGAACAAATACGAAATCATCACTCCCAAGCTAAGAAACTGCCTTCACACAGGTTGACTCCACCGAGCACAGCCCTTAGACATGTATAATTCTGCCCGCTGGGCCGGGCCTATCCCATGGGAACATCCATGGGCACTGCCCATGACCTGGAGAGAACAGCCTGGGTCTGTCCGGATAGCAGTAGTAACAGCAGGTGTATGAACAGCGGGTGGGTCATGCTGTGCTGCTGCAGTGTCACCCCCAGCCTGCAAGTTCTCCTACACAGGGAGCTGGAGTTCAGTGGCCACCAGCAGAATCAGAGGCTCCGTAATGTCCCTCCTCCATAACAAATGGGATGGCTCAGGTCAATCCACCCTCTTAGCTCTGAATCAGTCAGTAAGACATACAGGAAAGAAAAAAGAAAAAAGAGAGATGGAAGAAAGAGAAAAAGAAAAACAAAGACAGAAAAGGAAGTGGTAGCTGGTGGGACGGCTGCCCCCTTGCAACCTAGGGACCACAGGATGGGGGGAATCTTCTAAATTACCTCATCCATTCCTGGTCCCGTTTCTTCAGTTGTACTGTCTTCTTCATCCTCATCTTCCTCCTCGTCATCACCCCAGAGCCTCTCATCTAGTTTGTCAGCGTCCTCGCCGTTCAGATCGCCCATCTGTTTGTCAAGGTCTGCGCTCTCACTATCTGATTTCTCATCATCCTCTTCTAAAAGGGAAAACACTGAGCTTAGTTAGGCAGATCCCCAAACTGACCTGGTCTTGTGTGCATAGGAGACATGGGCCCACAACCAGGGCCGTGCTGCCTGCTCCTACAGAACACTATTGGCTGGCAGGTGCCTTTGGATCTGCTGAAGTGGTCCTATTGTGTTTTGCAAATTGTTTGCAAGAAGTCAGTAACAGGTTATGTGAACAGGCCATTAGAATGATGCTGGCACAGCTGTCAGGAAGGCACTGAGCAACCACATGGATTGTTTCTTATCTGTGAAACGTTAGAGTTGGACAACGTGATTTCCAAAGTCCCACCCGTCTCCAACATATGACACTTCTATGACTATCCAGTATCTACAATCCCATGTACAGTGCACTCACTTAGCATCTCCCTGCAGCGCACTGTCTTTGCTCAAGGTCCACTGTGCCCAAGGTTCTATCTTTAGGCTGTTAAGGGAAGAGTACATACTTCTATTCTGAGGTCAGTTCTCATTTCTGCAACAATTTTGCTTAGAATAAGACACTATCTCAAATTAAGCTTTGCAGAGAAATTTAGAATAGCTTAATTACTATTATTATTTTTTTTTTAGCTGAGTCATCTGTTGGCAGCTCAGCTTGGGCTGGGCATCGAACTGCTGTTGCTCAGAGCTCAGCTCGCACTCTTGAGTGAGCTCTTAACCAACTAAGCCACTCAGCCGGCCCCTCTCAATCATTTTTAATGACAAGGGGAATGCTAATATGTTAAACAAAAAAAAGCAGAATATAGAACTGTGTATGGTCTATGAGTATATGAGTATACACACAGAGGATGCCAAAAAAAATGTATACACATTTTAAGAAAGGAAAAAACTGTACTAAAATTGTAATACTCAATGTATACCAATAATAAAAGATTAATACAAGTCATGTGTATACATTTTCTTGGCATCCCCGGTATATATATGCAATAAATAGAAAGAAATAAACCATAATTTATTAAGTGGTTTCAGTGGCAGGCCTAAGGGGTATCTATTTTGTTCCTGCATTTGGTTTCCAAATTGTGTACAATAAATGTCTACTATTTTTGTAATTAGGAAAAAACAGTTATTATTATTATTATTATTTTTTTTTTTTTTTTTTTTTTTTGAGGGCAGTGTCACTGGCCCTCATATGTGGGACCCGAACCGGGGCCGCTGGCTTCCCAGGCCAGCGCTTAACCACCGCGCCACTCGGCCGGCCCCAGAAACAGTTATTTTTTAAAAAGCACCCTAAACGATTTACTTCTGAGCTGAGGCCAAGCTCTGTCTGGGACCATGTCCTTGCACTTCCCTGAAGGGCAGCATCCACTCACACACTGGCACACGAGGCTGCAGAGCATCAGTCAGCGCCTCAGTTTACTCACAGAAGAATCTCCAAACCTGACTACAGACTCCTACTTAGGCGGAGATGGTGACGACACACGCATAATGCTGATGTTGACAATAACATCCTAACTGGGAACATGTAATTTTCTGGATAAAATATTTATTTTTCAGAAACAAGAATCACAGTGATAATCTCAAACCTTGTTCTTCAAACTCCCCGTCATGCATTTTCCCATCAAAGTCTTCTGACATCTCGATGGCATTATCCTCGCCCTTAATGTCTGATTTTGAGTCAGGATCCTCTTTATCCTTTTCTTGACCCTTCTGAAATGTATCTTCTGCCTAAACCAAACAAACAAAAAAAGAAGTACTTAACTAATGTTTATTCAGCTCTAAACAGAATATAAATATATAAATGCCAAGGTTAAAGCTATAAAGTTATCTCTGGAGAAAGAAAAAGGAGAACCAACAGAGATAACAACACACGGTAATTTCTGGTTTGCTTTAACATTTCTGTAGTTAATTTCCAGTTTTAATGCATTTTTGATTAGAGAATATAAAATTTTGTTGAGGTTTTCTTGGTGATTGTTTAAAATTTGTTCACTTTTCCTTAAACTACATATTCTCCTATACTCTGTGTGATATTTGGGACAAGATTCATGATTGTTATCTCTTTCATTATGGTTGAATTTTAAAAGTCATTTTTTAATATACAAAAGTAATTAAATATTAAAAGAATTTTAAACTCAACAGAAAGAGTAAATTTCTCAAGGTACCACCATCTTCCCAAACTCCCCAGACTTACCCCAGTGACACTCTGGTGCATCTCTTTATCTATAAATACATGATTAGTAACACAGGTGCCTCCCAACAGCATTTTAAACACAAAAAAGGAATCACAATTTACCAACTGTTTTGCAATTTACTTTTTCAACTTAAAAAGTGTCTCTTAGATATATTTCCATGTTGATACATATAAATCTACCTCATTCTGTTTATTTATAGTATTGCTCTGCATATTATCTTTGACCCTTATTAGCATTTCTATAAATACACATAATTTAATATTGCCATATTGTTCTGATAGCTTTTTATCCTTCTTAATGTTTTTGCATTGGGTTGTAATTTTTCTATAAGGTTTACCTTTTGTTTTAATTTTGATTTTTTTTTTTTTTTTTAAGATTTTATTGGGGAATTGGGGGAGGGGAAGAGCATTAGGGAAACGGGGAGGGGGAACAGACAAGTTGCTGTCTTTTTGTTCTTCAGTCTAGTTGTGGAGGACGTTGCTTCACTGGCCCATGTTGGTATCGTCATTGCTCTTTTCCCGGATGAGGTAGATCGGTCGCCGGCCTCTGGATGGTCGCTCACGGTGGTTATTGGCAGTTCACGCTGGCTGCCGGCCACTCACTGTAGCCCATGGCAGCCCACTGCAGCAGGGGTTGCAGCCTACACCGTTGCCGGGGCTCACACAGCCCAGCTCCAGGTGGAGCTGTTGCTAGCTACAGAGGGCAGTGTCACTGGCCCTCATACGTGGGATCCGAACCGGGGCCGCTTGTGTCCCAAGCCAGCTCTTAACCAATGCGTCACTTGGCCGGCCCTTAATTTTGAATTTTTTTTTTTCCCATTAGAAAAGTATTGCATGCTGATTAAGTTAAATTTGAGAAATTACAGAAAAGCCAAAATAACAAATATATATAGATAGATATACTATCTACCATTCCACCATATAAACACTAGCAGAGCTCTTTTGGTTTTTTAATTTCTTTTCAGTATTCCCTTCAGAGAGATGGGAAGTCTGAATTGGCTATTTATTATTTTATTTTATTTTATTTTTTATTTTATTTATTTATGTTATGTTGTTATTTTATTTTATTTTATTTTAATTTATTTTATTTTATATTTTTTGAGGGCAGTGTCACTGGCCCTCATATGTGGGACCGAACCGGGGCCGCTGGCTTCCCAAGCCAGCGCTTAACCACTCGGCCGGCCCCGCTTGTTCCTTTATTTTTAATAGCTACAACCATACCTTATAGAGAAATTTATGGTCTGCTTTAGACTTACAATGTAAGTGATTAAAAGAAATTCTATTACCTCTTATTTCTTCAAGTTAAGTTGATTAATATAAATGACTAACAGTAGCACGTATACAAAAAAAACACAAAAAAAACTCGCAAATGATAGGCGTTTTAAAAAGCAACACAACTATCTTAATCCAAAGTATCTGAATATTTCAAAAGCATTCTTGATTCCAATCAAAAAAGAAAATAGATTAAAATTTTCAACATGCCTTAAATACACAGCGCAATAAAACCTATTAATAATAAACACTGGCATTATTATTTAATGCAATTATGACTTAAAATAGCTAAGCTTTCTATCTTAAATCGATCACTACCAAAAATACTGTCTAGAAAATCATCAGCAAAAATCTCCTTATTTAAAATTAAAAAAATGTTTGCCAAGTGGCTCAGTTGGTTAAGAGTGTGAGCTCTGAGCAACAGGGTCGCTGGTTTGATTCCCGGCCTGAGCTGAGCTGCCAATGGGTGGTGGCAGGATGGCTCAGCTAAAAAAAAAAAAAAAAAAAAAATTTAAATTTTAAATCATTTCCCTGTCAAATTATAGCTGTAACCAATGGCTGTGTTGCAAATTTCTTTTCTGTGGTCTTTAAGTGTATTATTTACACCCACTCCTCCCACTCCAACATTCTTAGGGTTCCACAGATCAGTTTGAAAACCACTAACATTTATGTGTGTAATTTAAATACTGGTAAGAAAGGGGAAATGGCGTGAGCTTCTGTACTCTGCACACACACTTCAGGCATGGGAAAACATACCTGTTCTTCATTTTCTATCTGGTCACTCACATCCTTCACGCCCTCGCCTTCTCCAATCCCACCTCCCTCATAGTCATGGAACTCAGTTGCTCCCTCTCCTGCTGAATCTTCCATGAATTCTTTGGGTAGACAAAATCCCTTGAAAATAAACAGTGAACAGTTAGGCACAATAGCAATAAAAAAAGGGATTTCCAATCCTGCCACAGAAAACAAAATTTTTAACAAATGCTTAATTCATTTTCTAGCTCAGCATTTTAAATCTGATGTAAGTACAAGAAGATCTTTGGCATTCTTCTCTTCCTTAGTGATAACAGTCATTATGCAGTTTCAAAGCTTGACATCATATCCAACATGTGAAGTTTTGGCTTTGTAGAGGCCTTTGGTGTGTGGTAATTTGTCATTTTGCCAAGACGAAACTTTGAGGTATATTAGGGACTGTATTTAGGAGCAAGTCATTGAAGGAGAGTAGAACCTCTCAGTGTCTACATTCCAAAGGGGTTTGTACTGCTTTACTTTTTATTTACTTCTCAAATTAGTTAGCCTGAGAGGAGAGACAAAAGACAAGTAACCATGGAGGTACAGCAACTTGAAGCAGATACTAAAGTGGGAGATTTCATTTTTACTTTCAAAATTAAAGAAAATTTTGTGTGATGCTTCTTAAATAAAATGTAAATTTTATTTTATATATATCTATCTCAAATGCCTGTCCCCCAATTCTTGAAGTAAACCTGTCACTCTTGGGGAACTTGCCACATCTGGTCTCAGCTGTTTGCAGCCCGGCACCTGGCGTGGGCATGGGGTCTCGAATGGAGAATAAAGTCAGACACAGTCATGTCTGGGAAGTGTTACTAAAACCATGTCATGTTAGAAAATAGCTGAAAAGCAAAATCAGCTACTAGTGTATGGGACAAAAATGAATTAAAAAAGAAGAAAACAGTGGCTCTCAATCATAAATTTTAACTTTATCAGAGAATATACAGGCTATCAAGATATCTGTCAATCTGAAAATAAAAACATAGTAAAAATAAGTTAAAAATAATCTGTCAACCAACAAGGAATTAAGATCCAAGGCCTGCAAATACTGGCTGTGACTTAGCTATCTGTGGATTAAGTGCTGTAATTACAACCTAGATCTACTACCTTAGCACCATATTTAATCTACTTTCAAGTTCCCTCAACACTACTCAGAAACTATATGAATATAATTTGGACACTTGAAAAAAATAAAGGAAAGGCAAACTTACTTTCAGGACATATATTCTTATAAAGTTGACTGAAAAACACATTTTGGTTAACTTATCTAATTTTACCATTGAGCTACATTATTTTAAAAGAAATATGTTTAGTATAGGCACATCACTACAGTAGCTGAAGCTGGGGGAGCCACTGAGCTCTTAGCACTTTGCCTATGTCAGAACCACTTCCACCCCCACACCCCACCCGAAAACACACACAAGGCAGACAGGCCCAAATCGCTCTAGAATCTGTCAGACCAGAACAATGGTGCCAGTGGACAAACAGCTGACTCAAATCTCAGTGTACTCTCACCATACACTGTCCTGTCACTGTATTGCATGCAAAGTTCCCACCAAGAAGTGATGGGGTGTAAGACTGGTTCAGTGCCCATTAGATAGAGGGGGTAAATCTGAGATGCACTCATTTATTTATTACTCAACAAATGTACATATTTATCCTCTAGATACAAGGCATGGGCATGCTTCCCATTTTTTTTAACCCTTTCCAGTATTCTAGATACTTAGAACTAAGAACTCTTTTACAAGAAGCCTAGACCCCACCTTTAGTTTGTAAAGTCCTGTCTCCCTCAAGTGAATCTCACTTGCATTGTACCTAGATTTGGAGAAAATCTTGGAGTACTCAAGAAATAAAACAAAGCAAAAATCTACAAATGTAACCAAAGGAGGGTCTCACAAAAATGCTAAGGAGTATAGGCAGATCTCATTTTACAAATGAGGAAACTGAGGCTCAGAGAGGTTAAGTGACAAACTCAAGAGTCCAAGAACTGGATGTCTCATGATGGATTGGATTTACCACACCATGTTGGGTCTGTCAGATTTGACTGTCTCCTGCTCCTGAACTTCCAAGGGTAGGGTTTCCAACCTCACAAATTCAGTGCTTTTCACAGTACCGGGTACATGGGCTGAATGAATGAATAACTTCTTTACTGAGGAAAAATGCTCCACCTAACACTAACAGCCCCATTACCATTTCATCACAATTACATTAAATAATTTGAAGAAAACTTAATAGCCTTAAGGAGTCATCTATCCCGGAAGTCTAGCTCAAATTGGAGCCTGGAGAGAAGGGTGTGAAGAGACAGGGGCCGCCTTCCGACAGCCTCTGGAGTCTCGGGAGCTCGTCAGCTGGGGGCCTGCAGGTTCTAAGGCTTTAGTAGAAATAAGCTTACAAAAGGGTGCCAGACAAAGCCCTAAAAAGTCCACAGGGAGAGCACATCACCTCCTGCTTTGGGGAAGGTCCAAAATAAAAGCCCATCACATCAAACACGAATGGGCACAGGACGGCCCCATGGTGCAGCACGTGCATAGTCCCTAGTCCCTACCTTCTGGGCCAGCTCCGTGAAGACCTGGGTAAGCACAGAGAGCAGCTTCGCAGTGCTGCGGTGAGTTGCCAAAGACAGAGTCAGGAAGAAGAGGACGAGGTCCGAGTACCTGGACAGCATGGGCACCAGGCGCACCAACAAGCAGCACGACTGGCTGAAGACCTGCGGGCAAGCACATGAGCAAGCACATCAGAAGGCCTGCTCACACTGCTGAGTAGGAACCAACGGGTTTCCTTTGGGGTGATACAATGCTGATGAAAATGTTCTGGAACTAGGCAGCAACGTTTGCTGTACATCACTGTGAATGTTCTAAATGTCACTACTGGGGTTTTATGTATATTTTAATATACATACACACACACCCTGCTCACTGAGATTTCTTCTTTATTCACACAAACCCTCACAAAAGCACACTTTATTTTTTAGCTGAGCCATCCTGCCACCTGTTGGCAGCTCAGCGGCTGCTCAGATCAGGCCGGGAATCCAACAGGCAACCCCGTTGCTCACAGCTCTCACTCTTGAGCGAGCTCTTAACCAACTGAACCACTTGGCCGGCCCTAAAAGTACAATTTAAATTCTCAACCACTGAGGTCTCATTTAGTTAACAAGGTTGTGGTTTTTAAAAAAAACAAAATGTTTATAAAAAATTGTTTTTGGGAATCAAAGTTAGCACTGGAGGCGATGCTACATAATAATGTACAATTTACTGTGAAAGGTGGGTATTTGCAGAGTGCAGCCATTAAGCACTAGCTGATGGCAGTGACATCCACCACTGACACCAAATACCCAGGAGTATGTAAGGCAGGAGATGAAACAACCCCCAAATAATGGATTTTCCAAATTGCTAGCATATTTTCACCTGTGCATCTTATAACCGTATAACTCTTAGCTAACAAGCCATAACTAAGCTTTTCAAAGTTTGTCAATGACAAGTACATGTATAAAAAGACGAAATTCTTCAAGTGATTCTGCCACATGGAGCGATATGCAACCCACTCTCTTTGCTCAGCCCACTCCCCAACAGCAAGAAGCTTGTAAAGAGCCATTGATTACCATGTGCTTTGCAGCTGTGCCATCCTCACCGTACGATTTCAGCCTCTCCAGCAGTTCAGAGATAGCAGAAATCACTTTCTGCACATGCAAAGAGCTCACGTCGGCCCAGAAGTCTTCCTCTAAGAGTTTTGTTAGGTGTCCTGATTGCAGTCTCTCAAAGCCTGCTGCCTCTTTCATTCACAGAAAAGAACGACATGATGAAGAACAGAAAATAAACCCTTTTTATCTGCATTCATCCAGCCACCATTTCTAGCATCTGTTTTTAAGTATTTAGTCACAAAAATAAATCATCAAGTAAAAACATTAAGTCAAGCATGACACTAATTTGTGCCTGATTTCAGACATACCATCTTCGTCCTGTGGCCTGGTCTGGTCAGCGTTCTCCTCTGTCTTCTTACTGCTTCTTTCTGCTAAGTTCTGGATGGCCAAAAGGACGGCCCGGATGGCAGTTTCCATTTGCTCTGCAAAATCTTCTACAAACCCTTCATCCAACATTTGGTTTCCTAGAAAGTCACATGGTACAAAACAAACAAACAAAAACCTTGACCATTTGCTTCAGTGCCTCTGGAAATCAGTAGCCCATCTCATTTGTTATAAATGGCCACGTATAAGTACCCACTGGGGGTGAGACACTGTGCCCAGCTAAGCTGGCTACAAAGATGAATGAGACACAGTCTTTACCTAGATAAACCTGTATGTTTATCGTCTTGTATTAAAACAATTTTGCTATAAGAATGCCCAAAATACGAAAATAATAGTTACTGTGTTGTGTATAAATACCAGCGTCGTTCAAATATTGCCCTCAGCTTTTCAGTTTAAGGGAGAACTGGCTATAACAGCTGAGGCAGCCTGTGGTGTCTCCCTTCACGTGTTACCAAGAGAGATGTAACAATCCTAAGGCAAAGGGCTCAAACAAATAAGATAAAAAGTTAAGAGCTGTGGGTTCCAAGTACACCTGTCTGCCTTAAAACCCTGGAAAGAGTGGTCTGGAACAAAAGATGATATGTCTTTAAGATTATCTGGACTTCATTTACAGGCCATCATCCCTACACTGGGCTTTCACTCCCTTACTGAACAAGTCCTTACCTCCTGGGCTGCCTGAAGCAAGTAGGTGTGTCTTCCAAGTAGTAAAATCATCTGTGGCTTTATTAATTTCTCCTCTGACATATTCCAGGCTCTCAATTAATGCCATTTGTTGGTCTGTTTGCTCAACCTCCATCCCTGGAAGAATGAACAAGGACTCTAGGCCTTGCAAATGAGCTGACACCTGGGACAGGCAACTCAGCCCAGAAGAGCAAACTTCAAAATCTTTCCTGCAACAACAGAAATGCCACAATGTTGAAAGAAGGGGGTCAACACACACACACACACACACACCAACCATTAAAATGTAAGCAGGGAAAAATTCACTGTACCGGAAGATTTACAGATAGACATAAGCCACAAAGCACTATGCAGATCCACTGAAAAAACAGAGGACTGAAGCAAAAGTCCTTTCATAATTTTACCTCATTACCTAACTCTGAACAAGTACCCAGGCACCCCGAGAAGAGTAAAGGCACAGGCATACTCACCAAGAATGAAAGAGAGTCTCACAAGACTGCTGCCTAATCCTGTCCACATCAGTTTTCACTGTTCTGATGGTTTTCAGCATCTCTGTTAATCTTGAAGTTGACTGTTGCCAAAGTGGGTCCTGTTTCCACATCCGGCAACCAGAGGGCAACTGACTTCCAGGTACTGGGGATGGGTAGCTCAGATCTGATGGGATGAGATCCGGCACTGTTCTGGAAAGCTGTTCGTTGCTGAGCTCTGGTCCTTCTGGGTAGGGGACAAAAGGCTGACCCTGCGCCTGGGCATCACCGTGGCCTGGAGCTGGCTCTGCACTGGGGCAGCACTGCAGGAACCAGGAAAGCTGCTCAAGCAGGATCTGGCTCTGCATGGCCAGGTGCTGGAGCCTCTCCGTCCACTGCTGCACCCCGTCCTGAGGAGGGAAGGCCACGGGATAGAGCAGTGGCTCCATCAGCCTGCCGTGAATCTCCTGAACACAGCTGAGAAGGTTCCTGGGTAGAGAAAGCCATGGGGGAAAACACGGCACCTTTAACCTGTGTCACCTTGTTGTTTTTAACAGTAAACTTGCCCATTTCGGAACCAAGCATAGACTTTTTCACATAATCAAGAAGAGACAGGTAAAAAGTCTACTAAAATGCCTCCCAAAGTACTTAAACACATCCATCAGTCTTTCAGGAGAAGTTACAAAATTCACTGCTTATCACCTGCCCCCTTACAGCCCTCTTACATCCAATATATGCAGCAATTCGAACCACTACAAAAAACAAAACAAAAACTAGTAAATGTAGTATATTTGCTAGATAAGCCCTAGAGTGCAGCGGAAAATTGCTGAAGTTGAAGTGATTAGTCTGGAAATACTACCTCTTAACACTTAGCCGATGATGATGGGCTTCCTAACTGTCCTCATCTCTTAAAATATCTCTTTCCATTGAGAATCACCCATGTATGGCTCAGCATATTGCAAATCTGTGGTCCAAAAAGCCTAACAAACTGCAGCAAACTCAAATCTGACTTGTGCCAAGACTGGAACACCCCAATACCATGAATACAACACTCTCAGCCCATATGGACTGTCAATCACATATGCCCTCATTCTAAATCCAGGTGTCATTCAGCTATGGCAATATTTACTGTCTGACTCAGCCCTGGACTCTACCCACAGGCCCCATTCTGCTCAGAGGTGTTACAAGAACCAGGGGGCAGAGGCCCATCACTAAAAACCAAGAGAAACCCCACTGGCCTCTCTGAGCCACAAATTTCATTTCACAAATAGAGCAGGACGTGCAGCCACTCTGAGTTGACCCCTGCAATCCTTCCCAATTCCTGCCACAAACCCAACTAGTCAGCTGGTACCTGAGGAGAATCCATTGCTCAGTCAGCATGGTCAGGGAGCGCCGCTGTCGGATAACCAGCTTCATCAAATGTGCCGAGAACCCTTTACTCCGCTCAACGTTGCCCATGCCCATCTCCTGGCAGCGGGAAAGAAGAGCACGTTGAGGTGCTGCTCAGCAAACACCACCACCCTGGTAGGTGCCACCAGAAAGATATTTCCTCCAACACTCTCTGGGGCAAGAGGCCTTTGCTTAGATAAGGTTTGGCTGTGCTGCACTCAAGAGGCACCACATTGATCTTTCTGAGCAGCGCTTCTCAAATTATGCTTCTGCAGGTCACTGATATTCCATGAATAGGAACCAAGCTTAACATCAAAATTTGCATTAGTGGTTTCTTTCCCATTTCACAATAAGAAAATGATCTGAAGATGGCATTCTTAATTTGAGGTTTGTCTCCCATAATTTTTCTTATTTGCCTGCTGGCAAAGGTAACAACTTATTATAAGATGCTCTCTAATGATTAAGCACAAAATTATACTGATTTGTCTTGTAAGTTTAATGATGTTCTACAAAAATCTAGTAACTTCCAGCAATAGACTGTTATTATTTGACAAGGTCTAACAACACTGCCCTGGGATGAACAGAACCAGAACTTTCCCCGTGGCCCTGCAATTTTGAAATTCTAGCATTTTACCTTGGCAGGAGCTGCTAGGGCTGCAGTAAGTCTGGCGTGCCGTGCGAGAGAGCGGTAAAAATACTTCTGGCACCCCTCCCACGAAGACGAGATTTCTGTAAGCAGCCTGAAAAAAAAAATCAATCATGATTTACTTAATTAAAACCATTGTCTCCTACCTCAAATCCTAAAGACTCAGAGATTGGTACAATCAGAAGCTAAGAGTCTGAACAGATTTATCTCTGTGAGGACTCATTCATCAGGCACTTATCAGTCTTTTATGTAAAGGATGTATTATATACTTAGCATTGGCAGTACAGTGGGGAAATAAATGATGATGACAATATGGTTTCCTTAACGAGGACTTTATAACTACCTTGGCAGTGGAAGCTAGGGGTCATAAATTCTGACACCTATAAGGGCCAAGCAGGTGACATAAATGATTAAGGACAGACAGGCACAAAATCATACATGGTAATGACAGCAACGTGGGAGAACAGGGATTGTTATGGATCATAGTGAACTGAAGAGCAAGTCAGAAGGAGGGGCCAACTTTTGACCACAGGGGAAAGCAAGCCCACCTGGCTGAATTTTCCTAAAAAACTGAAAATCCAAAATGTTTATGTAAAATTTCTACTTTTTACAATGTTGTGTTGAATTCAAACTTAAGAGCATTGAGAAGGCTACTGAGCAAACAAAACACAAATGTATGTCATACCCAGTTCATCCAAATCATCATTTCCAACAACCTCTGCTGTAGTTAACCCCAAGGTTACTGTCTCAAAGTTTACAGTCTCTCAAATCTGAGTATATTTTAGAACTTACAAGAGGTTTATGTACGTAAAACAGCTAAACATATGGCTGTTCTCTTGCAGATTTTCATCAGTACATTCAAATCAAATGAGAAGCCCTCAGAAATATCAAAAGACCAAAAAAACAATGGAAAAGCGGAATACGAGGAGTAGAGAAAAGGAACCAAGGAAATTAACACTTACTGCATGTTCACTGCGTGCCAGATCCTGAGCCAGGCACTTTTCTAAATGTTATCTTTATAGCAAAGCTAGGAGAGCAGCATACCTATTTCCATTTTGGCAAATGAGGACATGGAGGTTTCAATGACTGGTTCCATTTATAATTAAAAAAACAAACCTAGAATCAGCCTCCTGAGTGCTGCTGACTATAGACAATGCGCTCCGGAGATCTAATGGGCGAAGATGAAGCATCTCCTGAGGGTTTTTTGAACGGGCCCAGGCAAGACCTTTGCGATAAGACAAACCTAGGACGTAAATAGCATGTGTTTAAGTAAAGAAACTCAGGAGAGAATGGATGTGCCATCCCCTCCACCCTCACTCTACATCACTGATGCTCCGACACCTCAGAGCAGCACCACCCAGAAGCTTGTTAGAAAGCAGATGCTCAGGCCCTGGCCCTCCCCCACCGAATCCTACTTCTGCACTTTCACAAGATCCCCAGTGATTCATACATGCATCAAAGTTTGAGGAGTGCTGCACTCTAAGCTATGTTGTAAGGGTGGGTGTTGTACAACATATGGTGATGAAAATGAAATACATGATTTCTGAGAAACTTCGTTACAAAAGTGTGAAAACATTTGGGACTCACAAAAGGTTCATCATGGGATTTTGTATGGCTGGCTGGCATTTCAAAGCCGCACTTGCCACCTTTTGTTTCCCACCATCTATCTCAACTGTCTCTAGAAGTTATCTCCAATTCACACATGTTGCTTCTCTCTTTAAAAGCCGGTGATTATACCTCACCAGGCTTCAAGCTTCAAGTGAGAACCTTACCAGTTTTTGCAAGGTGTTTAAAGAGGTCTGCTAAGGCTCGCTGCTTCCGCATGAGGATGTGCTTGGCTTCTGACTGCTGCTTCTCCTTCTCTGCAGAGGACTCCACCTTTAAGCTCTGCAGCTCACTCACAGAGGAAACTACTTCACCTGAGGGGAACACAAAGGAGAAAGATGGAAATCCCAAGGGCTTATTAATATGCTAAAATTACCCAAGCCCATGAACATTCTGGGAAATGAGGACCAGGTATCATTCATTTTTATATCCTGGATAACTAGCATTGTCCCTCGCATTTGGTAAATTCTCAATTAGAGTGATCAAGATGTATGGAAATTAGAAAATAAAAACACACAGGATTTCATATCCCTTGAAAACTCAGATAAAAGTAGTAATTCTTTTTTTATTTAGGGGTTTATAGTCAAGCAAAAAAGCACTTACTAAGCACCAATTATGTGCAGTGATTTATACTAGGAATTTTAAATATCTGAGGTAAATTTCCTATAAATAAGATACATATTAAACTTCTACCCTGTACATGGTACTTGGTAGATGTTCTTTTAATCTACACAAATCCAGAAGCACTTATTAGTAGCTGCCCAGAGGGGCTCAGAGAGGTCTGTCACTTTCTACAGTCCATTCAGCTAAAAAGTGGATTTGAAGACAGAACTTGAACTCGGACCTAACCAACTCCAAAGCCCAAGTTCTTTGTCCAGCAACATGCTGCCTTCCTAAATACCCAGAGGTACCTATAATATAAAGGGGCTGCCAGCCTGCCACAGGCCATGTTATGGACTGACTGTGTACCCCCAAATTCATATTGAAGTCCTAACCCCCAGGACCTCAAATGTTATTATCTTTGGAGATAGGGCCTTAAGGAATTAAGGTAAATGGAGGCTTTGTGGGTGGGCCCTAATCTAATCTGACTGGTGTCCTTAAAAAAAGAGATTAAGACACAGATACACACAGGGGAAGACCATGTGAAGATACAGAGAGAAGACAGCTATCTACAAGCCAAGGGGAGAGCGAGGACTCAGAAAAACACCAAATCTGCTGACACTTTGATCTTGGACTTTTAGTCTCCAGAATTGTGAGAAAATTAATTTTTGTTGTTTAAGCCACCCCATACGTGGTACTTTGTTAAGGCAGCCTTAGCAAGCTAATAAAAGCAATCTCGTCTTCCAGATGACAGCAAGCACACCGCACCCATTACATTGACAGTGTAGGGGAGTTAGAGGACAGAATGCTTTGGGTCATAGAGTGTGGGTGCCCTCTCCAGAATATGCACATGGGACTTGTATTCCATTCACCCTCATCATCAGGCTCAGGCAGAAGGCTCATCTTGAGCAATGGATATTAGGCTATCATTCTAACAAGCATTAAAAGTAAAGAGCTCCCTGAGACCAGATTGCAACCTAAAAGGACCAGACTCACTCTGACACCACACACACTGGAGGAGATGGTGGGGGAAGTGGTGAAAGGCTGCCAAGAGCCCAAGCTATCTATTAAGCTCTGGATTCCCACCTCAGCGGTTGCTGCTATACCACAGAGGAAATCCTGGCTCTCCATTTCCCTGAGCAGGGATGGCCAGGGAGATGAAACTGTCATACCTCTTTGAAGTGAAGAAAGCAAAAAGACTGGATGAATCTTCCTTTTCCTTTGACCCAAGAGAGACAACATTTTGAAAGGTGGGGACAGGTTAGTGACTCCGGGTAATCCATCTCCATCCCCTTTACTCTTGCCCCAACCAACAAGAGCTGATATAGACAAGCTTGTCATAGAAAATGGCCTAACACGGTACTAATTTATACGAGAGGAGGACAAGATGAAAATTGTGATCAAAGTTTGTATAATCTCAGTTGGCTCTTATGACTGGGCTCTGCTGGTTTTCAGCCCACTTGTTTATTCAATTAACTGCTCAACACTATTGAAGATGACAAAAAAAAAAAAGGACAGAGATGACAAACTGGCAGCCCTCGTGGGCCACTGGGGAAAACGAGAGCAAAGCTCCGCTTTGCCCCTGGCGGCTGGCACCCACCGGTGAACTGATCAAGGCCCTCCACTAGGTGAGGGAGGCGGCTTTCCTTCATGAGTGCCAGGCACATCCGCCTCATTCGTTTCATGAGCTTCGGCAAGCGGTACAGAAGCTCCCCCTCCGAGGGGCAAGTTGCGCTGGGACACTGTTCTGGAACTGTGGCCTAGGAGGCAGAGCAAAGTTAGTTTTCCTGCCGAGAACAATAGTAAAATCACGAGCCTACATGGACGTTAAATTAAAATGCTGCACCCCTCTATACACACCCAGCTCAGCAAATATTAAATTCTCTTCTCACCATCTCTGAAATCTCACAAGCACAAAAGTAACATCACCAATATTAAAATAGGCATGTACCATGGATATTTAGGAAACTGTATTGCTGCTCCATATGAGATCATGGAAGTAAAGGACCCCCACCTCTGGCAATGCTTTCTGTGCTAGCCACAAGGAGACTCGCAGAATGAGTAACTGCTACCTTTGAGGTGCTTGCCGCACTGTTTTTCAGACACACAGCAAGGCTAAACTGATCCACCAAATCCCCCTTCTATTACCATCTCTCCCCACCCTCCACCTCCTGTGCAAATAGCAAGAACTCCGATATTAGATGAAAAGGCAAGCTTTTGTCCATAGGGGCATATTTTCATTATTTTCATTATTTTTCCCCTAAAATTCTTATGCTGTCATGGTTAGCAACTCAAAATTTTTGATCAGCATGACAGATGAAGTGAGTTGATATATTATCAAAAGAAAATAAACTTGGCAGCCATCTTATCTGTAATGCCACATCATGGCTATATGCTCAATTTCCATTATGCTCTCTGTAGTGTTAAAACACTACAAATAGCTTGAGGAACTCCACTGCTAACTCTACAGACCCAGGGTGGGAAGTACAATAGGAACACAAAAGTAATTAATCTAGAGGGGTGCCCCTGAATCCCAGAGCTCCTCACAGCCAAGGACATAAAACAGGAACTCCCATCCTGTAAGAGACCTGCTCACCCAAGGTCTCCACAACTGTTAAATTGTCAGGAATTTTGCAAGCCAGCTCCTGTTGGTGCTTGAAATTGGCTATGATGAGAGTATTTACACCATAGTCATCAGTAACCACTGCAAACCAGCATTACCACAGCACACATTCACACCCTGTGTTGTAGCTTCATCATGTGGGAGCGCCAAAGGAGCTTCAATGCATAATTCCTACACTGATGCTTCAAATCTTTTTTCACAGGTAAATGACATGTTCATAGGTAAGGAGAGCACCTCTTTTCCATAGACTAACATTAAACTTTCGGCACCAGGATCCATGCTTTTTCTTTTATTCTACAGCAGGGTCAGGTACACACACAAATGCTATTGATGTCAAAGAGCAAGATTTCAAAGGCATTTCCTTTCCTGGTGACAACAGTCCTTACACACACAACACAGATCCCATCGGACTGGCCCAGGAATAAGCTAACACTGTCCAATGAGCCAGTACCTGCGCGGCCGCCGGCCGGGCTAGCAAGGTCTCCCTCAGCGCCCTGTTCAGACTCTGAATGGGGGACACCTCACTTGTGGCTGCTTCTGTTGGCTGCAGCAAAAAGTCAGGCTGTTCCTCCTTGTCACTCTCCACCAGGAAAGACCGGCAGGGTTCACTCAGGACAGCTTCAAATTTCTTCATGAATTTAAAGAGGGTCCTGGTAAGGACAGAGATGAGGAGTGGGGAAAAAAAATGGGTGGAAGTGATGAAATGTAAACATGACATCATAATGTGTACAACACATAACTTAATAGCCTGTACCTTATGCATACAATGAGTTCCTTAGATACTCATAATCATCTTTTTTTTAAATGACAGGTATGATCATCTCCCTTTTCCAGAAGAAAAACGAAAGCCATGAATGGTGGGATCACTTTACTCAAGTTAAAACACCTAGTAAAGTAAGTTTGGGGGAGGGGATTGTCACTTTGAGGGATAAAAAGTATAATTATTGCACTGTGTTGTACACCTTAAACTAATTTAAAAAAAAAATTTATTTCACAATAAAAGAATTGAAAGAAAGAAAGAAAGAGGGCCGGCCGAGTGGCGCACTGGTTAAGAGCTGGTTTTGGGATGCCAGCAGCCCCGGTTCGGATCCCACATGAGGGCCTGTGACACTGCCCTCTACAGCTAACAACAGCTCCACCTGGAGCTGCGCTGTGAGCCCCAGCGACGGTGTAGGCTGCAGCCCCTGCTGCAGTGGGCTGCCATAGGCTGCAGTGAGTGGCCGGCAGCCAGCGTGAGCGGCTGGCAGCCAGCGTGAGCTGCCAATAGCTGCGGTGAGCGACCATCCAGAGGCTGTCGACTGATCTTTCTCATCTGGGAAGAGCACAATGACGATACCAACATGGGCCAGTGAAGCAATATCCTCCGCAACTAGACCGAAGAACAAGACAGCAACTTGTCTGTTCCCCTTCCCCGATTCCCCAACGCTGTTCCCCTCCCCTAGTTCCCCAATAAAATCTTTAAAAAAAGAAAGAAAGAAAGAAAGAAAGAAAGAAAGAAAGAAAGAAAGAAAGAAAGAAAGAAAGAAAGAAAGAAAGAAAGAAAGATAGATAGATACTGGCAATATATGCTATTTTACCTCTCTTATTAATGCAATAAAAAGAGGCCAGTTAATATTGTTTAAAAAAAAAAACACAAAAACACCTAGTAGGTGTAGAAGACTCGACCCTTCCATAGCATAGAGCCTGCTTTGTGTAAAGGCACACCAATGCTGCCTGCATCCAGACTCTGCTTTGGGTGGTGTTGGAAAGCAACGCCAACACACTCTAGTGTTTTACAGTAAGTTCAAGGCAGCATTAAGTCAGCCATTGTAAAAATGCGGTCTTGCTGCCTACCCTTCAAAAAGTTTGAGCTTCGGTCACCCCCAGTTTTAAAAGAGGAATTAATTACCTGTGTGTCTTTTCCACAGATTGTTTAATGGACCAGAAGCTGACATCATTCCACTTGGATATCTTAACAAATTCCTGTAAGATAAATGAAGTTCAAGGAATGGTTGTATAAACCTGGTGTCATTCTGTTCCTTTCCAGATCATCTGTTTGCCAAAGACCAGATCCCTCTCCATCCCAAAGGACCGTATGTCAATGAGCAAGTAAAACATGTCTAAAATAGGAATCCTGGGTTTGTCTCAAAGAAATGAAAAGCAGAGTGCTGCTAAAATCAACAGCTCACTTGGGATGTATTCCGGCTGATACCTGGAGTTGGTTCCACAATCACGGTAAGTTCCAAAAGGAGAGAGCCCTCCTTACCCCGTGGCGCCTCAACAGCACATGAATGCTGCTCATCTGAGGGGAAGACCAGCCTGGGCAAGGCTGGGGGAGGAAGCACTACCAGGCGTCTGCGGCCACCCTCTCAGGGAGCCCTGACAGGGGCCACCCCACTGACAGCTCGCACACTTGGCCGGCTCCACGAAGGAGTCAGTGCCACAAAACGTGAATGATGCCATCCTACTCGGCAGTTGTGGTGCTTTCCCCCATTCCCCACGCCCCCGGGGAATGGGTCAAGAACAGAACTGAGAAAGAATTTGTGATTTTGTTCTCCCAAGAGTGATCATAACAGCTGTTCATCTTACTTTAAGTTCTTTTTCTAGGGGGGAACGAAGTTCCACAATTTTGGCCTGGACCCGGTCAAAGAACTGCTTGTAATAATGGTACAAATTCCATAGCACACTGCAAAGTGAATCTGGAAGAAATGAAAAGGAAACACAAAACACCACACTTGCTGCATGTGCTATTGGCTCCACCTGTGGGCTTCATATTTCATAGATGTTCCTTCCTCAGCCCTCTTTAGGCCACGGGGGGTTATAGTACAACCTTTTACAGGCTCATCAGGGAGCCTGTCTGAATTTACCAGTTCCCAGAGATGCTGGCTGTTAACGCTATCCTGTTTAATTTCACCTAGCAGTGAAATTTTGTTTGCACTTCTGTTCTTAAAGGTGGTGTACTCAGATGACCCGCTAGACTCACAATTTCGAAGCCCTTTCTCTGAATCTTAGACTGTAGTCAGCAGAAACCAAGCCTGCTGTAAGATATGGCGGATGGGAGGCTTCCCTTGATCAATCATTCATATAACAGTCTGTACTCATTTGATACCGACTGTGTCATCCAAATTGCTGTGGCCATGGACAGTTAATCGACGGGAGGAGTTTTGGGTGTGGTTACTTGACAAATGGCAGTGTTTCCACTATATCCAAGGACCTAATAATGGCCTGGATGGAACAGCAGCTTAGCAGGACATGTGTACTGTCTAGACAGAAAGATGTGCTGCCTCGACACACCACTTCCCCTGCCCTGCACCTGGCAGTTTACCTCTGCCAGTTCATTGTCAGTGCTTCACGAGAACCAGCTTGCACCGTACTTTGAATGTTTTTCTCTGCATCTAAAGTGAATTACATTAAAGTAAAAGATGATGACAAGTATCTTGTTCAAAACCTGGTATGTAACAAGATACCTGTGTCATGTGGAGAATTCGAAGTCTAACCCATTTTAACAGTACAGTATAAAAGTAAAAAAACAAACAAAGAAACCCATATAAAAAGAAAGAAAAAAAAAAAATATATATATATCCCCTTACCCTTTCCTTCAACTTGTGGCATCAGTAAGACATGACAATGGAAAACCAGTAACATCTGAAGCCGTACATGGAATTCTCCCAGTGAGGATCCTTCAATAAACGCTTGCAATGTGCTGACCAGAGTCATCTGTTTGTCATCTTTAGAGAGTCAAAGAGGAAAACATGCATGTGCCTGCAACCATCACTTATTCATAACACGCACGCTGTATACCATGGGATACACTGAGGGGTGGCAGTCCATTCGAGACCACACAGTTAAAGGGAAGTTTTGAAGCAAGGGCCATGGCTAAATTCTATGTGGATTTAAAAACAACAGCTGCACTCAGGATGTGTATTAAAGGTACTCACAGCAAATTATGAAACTGAATTATGAGGTCCTTCTTTCAAGTGCGCAATGAAACTTTTAACTCTAGCACATTTACTGCTACCTACCAAGATGACAACGTTCATTTTGACTTGTCTCATGGATATAGAGAATAAGGAAATCTTATCTTACGACCAACTCTCTAGACTTTGGACAAGTCACTTAAACCTCGCTGGCTTTCGTTATCAGAGGAGGTACACAGCTTTTGGGGCTGACCTCTCAGGGTACCATTAAGTCAAATGATGCATCCTATGTGAAAGCAGGTGGGAGGGGACAGGGTGCAGGCCAACCCCACACTTTATGGCACTCCAATTTTAGCTTGAATCTCGAAATAAGCAGGGGATGTACTGACAGGTGTTCCCTTCTTGCTCTTCTGTTTGTTCCTGCATGTACTTCTCAAGCATCTGATAGATGGAGAACCAGTGCTTGGTCGATTTCTCAGTGTGGCGCTTCATGGTATTATCCAAACTCATACTCCAGCAGCTGAAACATGAAAAAGGCCAAGGAGGCAGTTAAGGAAACCCATCCGAAATGTCTGAAATCAAGAAGCAGAAGCAAGTGGCGATGGAGGCGCCTCCCAGCTTGTTGCCTCGGCAAAGCATGCTGGTATCTGGTCTTTACGAAGGCCATTTGAATGCCCAGCTTTTAACTCTGTGACTACTGACAGAAGAGCACATTCTCTAACTGCCACAGTACATGAACTCTGAAGAAACATACTATCAAAAGACGAATGTCCCTGCAACATACGGTCAGGAGGGGAAGGAAGTGACAAATATATCACTTACTTCAGTTCCAGTTTACGCCAACGAATGATCATCTGACTAACCAAATCGAGGTGTTTCCGCAGAGACAGAGCTCGACTTGCATTCTCCTCCCAGTCCTAAAGAAACAAAACTAAAATTTACTACGGTCATTACTCAAGTCCTTAATCACCTCTTCCCTCAGGAACATCCTGGACTTTTCCTGTGTAAGATGTTTATGCTAATTTACCAATAGCAGCAATGGGTTTACACCTTGTGTATCCAGCTTCAAGTTCTTCCTGGTCACTTGACAGAACTCCAGCAGAGTCAAGTTAGAGACAGGCAAAAAGTACGGGATTTGGAGACTTCATCCTGAATTCCTATTATTAATCACGTGACCCCTTCAAAGCTCAGAGCCCTAACCTGATCATCAGGGTCACAGCAGCTAATGGGCTGTGAAAGGGCGGAGGAGGACCACATGTGCCGGCCCTCTGCTGGTCTGAGGGCCCACCTGAAAGTTCTGGCAGGGAGCCCTCAGCACCAGTGCATCTCATCCCTGGGAATAGGTGAGGCAGGTGGGTTCCACTTGCAATGAGCTGAGCCCATGCCAGGAAAACCAAGGAGATTAATCCTTCTCCAACCCAAACTATAACTTTCTGTCCCTCTAACAACAAAGGTGCCAAAAGATCACTTTTTCAATTGACTACAAACTAAACTGAGGAAGAGAGGGGAGATCATCAGACCTGTGCCTTTGCGAGAAGGATCTCTAAGCCATTCAGAAACTTTGAGATGGGGCTGGAAAGTGGGAAACTGCGGATTCTGTCCATTACCACCAGCAACTGCAAGGAGAAAAAAAAGATTTGGGTATTTCTGTGGGAACACAAATCACCCCAAAGTCACAGAGTACTGAAAGAGAGGCAGGCCTCCCTGGAAGTTTCACCCAAAGGCCATGCCTCACAAGCACCTGTGAATGCTCTGGATGAAACTTCCGGGGCTCTGGATCTGAGATAAACATTTTATCTGTTACACTACTCCGGAAAAAAGATTCAGTTTGATAGGCTAATTTACTCTTATTACTCTATTATAAGAGGTATTACAAAATTGGCTGAAGATCATAGAACAAGGTCTGAGTTAAAACTGCCAATCTTGAAAAAGTCAGGCCTTTGCAAGTATGCTTATGTGTCTGAATACATAGAACAACAGAGCAGCATTTTGGTATGTGGACAGACAGCAACCCCTGATCAACCAATCAAATTAGTAGAATCCCAAACATCATGTATGCAAGAGCAATACAGACTGGTATGTTCACCCTATAGTGGGTGAGTAGTGTCTCACTGAACTGGGGTCCCTGATGCAAACCTCTGTTTATATGTGCAAACGTACAAATGAATGCCCCCCAGCCATGGCGAGAGGCCACATCTTCAGTGTCCCCTCGTCAGCAGCTGCCCTACCTGCTCGAGTGCCGGGTGTTCCGGCCAATCCTGCAGCAGCTGACCGACAGCCTCTGAGAACTCCTGAAGCACAGGTTGACAATGCCGTGCTTCTGGGATGTTGGGGTGCTGGTAGAAGTCATAGGGCCCATCAGGCTTCACTGTCAGGTCTGAGGTCGCCTCCCCAAACAGAGTGTTCTGGGAGAGGGTGCAGGCCAAAAGTTGGCTGCCCAAGAGCTGGTCATTCAGCTTGACTCCTGTGAAGTCACCAACATCACAGTCAACTCAGTGGACTCAGTAAGCTGGTCTATCAAGATGTCAGAAACATGCTCAAAAATAATGAACTGCTAAAACAAATGAAGCAGGTATTTCAATGCCATTCGCCCCCAAAACAACATAAGCCTAGAGGACTGTGACCCTAACTCTGTGGCAGTCACGAAAATCTGCTAAGTTTCTAGGATATACAGGGCAACTTGGATACTATTTGGGTGTAACCAAGAAGGTACAGAGTTTGGTTTCAAAGATTCAAATTCCCAGTTTTTGTAGTTTTTCTTGGTAGGTAGAAAACAAACTTAAAGCCTCCTTCCTACTTGTATGGAACAACTCATGAGGTCATGGAGAAAACTGCATCAGACCATATACTGTCAGATTAATTGCCAAGTTCCCAGGAATACGTGATTTCATTCGAAAAACCCTGGTTATCAGAGGCAAACGGGAAATGATGCTGAAGAGCAAGACCATTTTAACTATATCCACATTCTAATTTTCTTAATCCCTTTATCCCAAAGTATTCAAATAATAAAAATCCATCTTAACTGCAGAATTTTAAATAAATTTTTTTGAATTAGTTCAAGTTCCTTTAAACTAAGGAAATTCACCAATAAGAAATCTAGCAAAAATAGGGAGGTAATGGTTTTCATTGTTCCAGAAGCAGAAATTACATCTATTTACTTTGATTTCCCCAGAGTATAACAAAAGTAAACTGCCATACCCATCAGGGGGTAGAAACGCGTCACAAGAGAGGCCCCCGTCTGATAGCAGGATAGAAAGAGGCTGAGGTAATGCTTTGCTTCATGTGGTGGCAGAGTCTGTTGGTACCACAGGGAGCGGGCAAAGCTGAGACACAGCTGCTGGTGAATCAGCATCACAGCCTGCATGGAGCTTGGGGAGAGGAGGGCAGGATCACTGGACACTTCTTCATGCCCATCAGAAGCTCCCTTCTTCTCCTCGAGTGTTGGTTCTACCAAAATATCTGCAAAATCCTGTACATAACATTAGAGCAATCAAACTTTTGAAAAATCAAAATCTGGTCCTAATCAGATTAAAAGGAAGGGGGAAAGATGGAATGTGATCAATCAAGAAAACAAGGCAGCGACTTATATGTTTTAAGCTAGAGTAAAAAGATTATGAAACTATTGGAAGGGCAAGTATGTGTTATCAAGGGAATGCCTCCCAAAACCAACCCTGACCTTCTCATGCAGTGGGAACTGCTTCCGGAACTCCCATTCTTCCTGCTCCTCCTCGCTCAGGGCTGTCTTGGAGTTCCTGCTCCTGTATCTGTACAGGCTGCTCTCCTGCTTGGCCTTCTCTTGGGCTATGCGTTCCTGTTCATCCCACTCATTGATGATTTCCTGAAAAGTCACACATTCAGAAGGAAGCTTATTTGCCTTTCCTGGGGCACTTACAATGAAAAAAGGGAAGGCTTGTCATCTCTTAATTTCTCATGAAAACCAAAGTATGATGGTTTGGAAACAAATATATGCCAACAGCCAAGAAACTAAATCCCAGGTAACAGAGATCAAGTGGGCTTTGTTTTCAAACTGTATCTGTAGCAACCCACGTTTCCTAAATCGCCCCTTGCTGTAGCATTACATTTTCACAGGTCTGAAAACTTGCTGCAGTAGCTCTGAGGGGAGCTTCCTGTCAGGAGTGGAGTTAATGGTGTTGTGCACTACTGACAGGCTGGGGTCAGCACTAAGGGGTAACTCAGGCTGCCCCTGGCTGGCACCTCAGGGAACTGGCCCAGCCGTCAGGGTGTTTGAGGGGCACCCATCAGGAGACACTGGGCTATGCCTTATTAGGCACTTCTTAAATTCCCTCCTAACTCTAAGATTTTAGGTCCTTCAATTGGGAAAAGGTATAAATTAAAGAAACCACCGAGTACTGATGAAGACTGAGCAATGAGCATCCACCCATCAGTAAGATAATTTGTATTAAAAGCCTAAGCAGTTTATCTTTGTCCCAGCAATTCTGCTTTCTAGAATTTGTATTCAAAGACCTAGTTATAAGACTATTAATGGTGGTGGTTTTTTATCCCCAAAAACAGCAAAAAAAAATGTATATACAGATATAAGTGCTCAATGATAGGAAATTAAATTACCTACATCATACCCACACAACAGAAAACTAGGCAGGAACTAAATATGATGCAAGTGAAGAACATCATAATTATGGGGAAGAATAACCACCAAATGCTGTCAGGGTTTTTAAAGCAAGTTATAAAGCAGAACGGACTTTAATACTGGTTGGTAGAACTCTAGTGATTTAAGGGCCAGTCTCCTGGACCATGGAGAGCAGAACTGTTCTCAACCAGAGAAGCTCTTTTATCAGTTAAATATTGGGTCATTATCCTAAGATTTTTATCTTTAAAAGGGTTCTACTAAAAAAATTTGTGAATCATTGGGACAAATGACTTAAAATCAATTTAGAATGTCATAGACATACATTTACAGATACATATACACAAATAAGTAAGCCTAACATTGGGTACACCAGTATGTGAACACAGTTTGGTAAAATACAATACTTTTTGTTTATATTTATTTCTTTAATTATCTAAAATGAGAACAAGCTGCTTTTGTTGGTAAAGGAAAATACAAGTTATTTTCTTCATATTAATAAAAGCTGATACAATTACATGGCAAAAACCACCATAAACAAAGTCGAAAGACAAAGAAACAAACTATTCGCAATGTGTAACACAGAGAATGGTCTAAAAGCACTAATTTTCTAAAATCTCTTAAAGATGGAGGGAAAAGGCTGGAAAACCTGACAGTTTAATAGGAAAAAAAGAAAAAGACACTGGATGCCCACTCACTAACCACACAGTCTCTGCACCCTGGGCCCCGCGAACGTCCTGCAGGCACCCTGCTTATGCTGCCCGCTCCCTGCAGGAGGAGGGTCAGGCAGTCCCCTCCCAGGCCAGGCTTACCTGGCACACATGTCTGAAGAGCTGCAGGGCCCTCTGGTCCAGCTCTCCCTTGCACAGAACATGGGAGCGCAGGTACAGGAGGGCATTCAGCAGCAGCTGCTCTCGGCTGGGGCAGGGTCTGAGGCCCTTGCCTTCCAGTTCCTTTCCTCCTGAGCGCTTGAGGATCAACTTCCCAAGGCTTCGCACAACCTCTTCTGATTTCACTGAGCACAAAGCATCTGCATGAGCATAGTAGGTGGGGAAGGTGGGGCTCACCGACGGGAAAGCCAGCAGGGACGTGGCCAGGGCGTCCAGCCTGTCTGCACAGACCACGCTGCTGTGGAGTGAGGCATGGACCGCGGATGCCACCAGCCTCATGCCATGCTGCAGCTGCAAGATGGAGGCCTGCAGCGGGGCCACAGAGTCTGGGTACAGGGTGTACTCCTCGGCCAGCCGCTTCCTGAACTGGTGGTGTGACTGCTGCCAGGAGGCCTCCTCCTTCAGAAGGTTCTGGGCCACCTGGGCAGACCGAGGCCCATCCACGTGGAGGGCCTGCAGGAGCCGCGCGAGCAGATCCTGAACGGCAGGGGCCTTGGCAATGCTGGTGACGTAGTGGTGAATCTCCTGTGCCAGCGACTCGTACGCAGGAAGCTGGGGTCTGAAGGCCTGCTTCTTGGACAGGCTGCAGATTAAATTCTCCAGGCGATCAATTCTTTGGCGAAGCAACCTAAAAGCAATTTAACACAATATGCAAATTCTGTCAAAAGAAGAGCAAAATATCTAGACTGAGCCCTCAGGAAAATAGAATGAAGACATTTTAGCTACTGAAGAATAATATGATAATAACTGACAATTATAATGTAAATGGATAATATGTAGCATTTACCACGTGTCACATATGTCAAGCAATTTAGATCAATGTCTCATCGAAGTATCCTTACAACTCACTGAGGTAGGCACTGTTATCCTTCTTTTACAGATACAGACACTAAGGCTTAAAGGCATTAAGTGGCCTCCTTAAGGTCTAAACCCAAAAGGCATGGACAGAGCTGAACTGAGAAGCCATGACACTAGACAGCATTTCCAAGGAACAGGCCCACACAGTGTATATCATCACATATACTGAGAATAAGTTCTGCTTTCAACCCTCCTGGCCCCCATGTGACTCCTTCCCCTCCTTTCACAGAGTATATCTTCTTCCTGACTCTTGCCATGGCTCTGGCTTTGGGATCAAGTTGCTAATGTGGTTCAGAGATGTGTACCATCACTTCTTTTTTTTTTTTTTTTTAAATTTTTTTTTTTTAAAGATTTTATTGGGGAATTGGTGGAGGGGAACAGCGTTGGGGAATCGGGGAAGGGGAACAGACAAGTTGCCATCTTCTTGTTCTTCAGTTTAGTTGCGGAGGATGTTGCTTCACTGTTGATATCGTCATTGCGCTCTTCCCGGATGAGGCAGATCAGTCGCTGGCCTCTGGATGTCGCTCATTGCGGCTATTGGCAGCTCACGCTTGGCTGCCAGCCGCTCACGTTGGCTGCGGGCCGCTCACGCTGGCTGCGGGCCACTCACTGTAGCCTATGGCAGCCCACTGCAGCAGGGGCTGCAGCCCACACCATCACCGGGGCTCGCACAGCCCAGCTCCAGGTGGAGCTGTTGTTAGCTGTAGAGGGCAGTGTCACTGGCCCTCATGTGGGATCCGAACCGGGGCTGCTGGCATCCCAAAACCAGCGCTTAACCAATGCGCCACTCGGCCGGCCCTGTACCATCACTTCTAACACTGTAATTATACTATAAAGGTCGACCTCAAAATGTCTTTTTAAAAAGGAGTATCTATAACCCCCAACACAAATAATCGCTCTGCTGTGTTACCTGATGTGAGGATGACAGTAACTGATAATGACCTCATCTTCCAAATCTCTTCCAGTTTGTAGCTGGGACAGGAGGTTTCGGGTCTTCCACTCGCACTGCAGCTGGTCTAACTAATGGAAAGAAGAGAAGCTAGGATGATGCCGGAGCAGACAATGCCCTGGGGGAGGGGAGAACAACTGGATGGAAAGAATTGGGTTCCTGAATGACCCAAGGGTAGGGGGTTCTGCTCCATTATCCTGGACCACTCATCTTAGAGTGGTTAGGTAAAAGAACTATCTTATTTATGCCACTGAACTCCTGAGACTCTGCTATAGCAGCTTAGCCTTCACCCCAACCAATACAATTTTCCTTCTTCAAAATTCAGAACTAGTATATCACTATCTTTATGTATTCATTCCTGGGTTTGGTTGGAAGTTCAAATAGGGATGTCCAAAGGATCTGAATTACCTGATTCCTGAATTTCAGATAACGAACACCAAAAGCTCAAAACCTGAGGAATCTATATCCTGTCTAGAGAAGTTACCCAAATCCAAACACCGAAAACTTAGTTGAGGGAGAAGTAGTCTGGAGTGAGAGATATCACTATTTCTCTGGCAGTGCCTTAGGTCTTCTACTGCTGCACCCTCCACCCCATTGGCAGATCCATCAGAACCTTAGGAAGGGCCCCTCCTCAGAGGAACTCTCACAGCAGAAAACAGTCTTTAGAACACACTCCTGGGAAGTCCCACGGCAGCTTATGCAAAATCACCCCTTTGAGGCTCTGAGCATCACAGAGGGAGTACAAGGATCACTATACTAAGCAAACCCAGCGAGTCCGGAAGGGAGCCCCCGCTCCCAGTTCTCATCTCCATACCTCTTCCTTGGCGTACTTGAGCTTGTACTCCCTCTTCACTGCAGGGTCAAAGCGTGCTTGGGGAAGCCACGTCTGAATCTGGAGCAGGCCGAGGCTCACCCACAGGCTCCCGCGCCGGGCCAACTCAGGCAGGTCCCGCTTACTCTCCCCTTCCCCAAACAAGTGGCGCAGGGAGGTGAGCAAAAGGCACAGCAGCTCTTTGGGCAGCGCCACCTGTCCGGCCATGTCCCCAAGAGTCTGGCCCACGTGCTGGAAGGCCTGGCTGTCCCCACAGAGCAGCTGCTCACAGTTCTGTAGGTACTCTCGCCGTCGGGTCTCAGGGAGCAGCTCCGCCAGGCCTGCCAGGTGCCGGCACAGCACCAGCCCCTGGAGCCGGGAATCCGTGCGTCTGTGGGGTCAAGGAAACACTTAAAGGCTTGCACTGTGTCAAACAGCATTTCTTTCTCACACTGTCATTCCTTCAAAAAATGACATGTCAGACTGCATGGTCAATACTTAGAGGTGAATTTCTATTCTCATGTAATCTTATATGGTTTTCTAAGCATTACCCTCTTTCTTGGTCAAGATATGCTTAAAATTGACAAAGGAGCTGGCCAGCTCACAGAAGCCTCTGTCATAGGCTGAAAACCTGCTGATCCAGCCAGAAATCAGACTTGCCTTCACTCACCAGAACCAGCCACTACAGAAGCGATTCTGACTGAGGTTCCTGCTACATGCCCTGGAGAAACAAGAATACCTGAACTCTGCTACTGAAGGGACAGCCATGTTGGTCCAAAGCACCGAACGGATGTCCTGGAGCTGCTGGGCTCTCTCAACCCACTCTCCCAGGGTGACATGTGAGGAGGATAGGAAGGCGAGGCCGCTCACATCCCAGGGACTTTCTCTGCAGCTGCTGGTCAAGATTTCAAAGCAGCACTTGGAGAACACGGCTCGACCGAGACATCCGGGGCCCTGTTGGATAAAGAGCAATCAAGCAACTTTTGGAAATTAACTAAAAGGATTCCAACTAGGCACCACAGAGGGAAGGAGGAGAGTAAGAAAAGGAGGCTCAGGTTGCTAGGTCCGGGTGAGACATCAAGCAGAGACAGGACCAGGAGGGCAGAATGGGGGCAGGCGTTAGCAGGTCTTGAAGGAATGTGGACTGCCTTCTCCAGGAACGAGGAGCAATGGGTCCTTCAGTAATGTGAAGGGAAGTCCTCAAACCTGGGTATCAGGAAGACCACTGCAGTGGAGCGAGGGACACACTACAGAAAGGTGATACCTGGAGGCGGGGGAAAGAATCAGAAGGCCAGGGGAAGAGCTAGGGACAAAGTCCGCCAAGCCTGTGCTTCTTGGCCCATTCATCTGGGCCACAGCCACAGCTGTTCACAGCAAAGGATTAGGTGGTCACATACATATGACAGGCAGCACTGGACACTCTATGCAACTCTTGGGGATCCGTACGGTTTATCATTAAGAGCCTTGTGAGGTGTTTCTCAATAAAGAAATTAATTTTGACAAAGGGACAGCACAGAAAAGAAATCCAAAAATAAATCCATGAACGTTTGTGGGAGTAAGGTTTATGACTGAGGTGGCATTTCAAATGACAGTGGAAAGGGTGAATTCGTCAAAAATGGTGTTGTTACACTGCCTTCAGATATACTGGTTGCATAAAATAAAAAATTTGCAAGCCTACCTCACACAACAAGATATCCAGATGAAATTGATTTAAACATAAAACAAAAATATAGAAGACAATATGGGCAAATGATTTTTAACCTTAGGGACAGTGAAGGGCGACTTTTTAAAAAAGCATGACACCAAAGGCAGAAAGTAGAAAGGGATTGGCATATTTAAAAAAAAAAAGCATTATAAAACTTGAGAGAGAACAAAACACCAGAAACATATTTCCAGCCATATGTTGGGTAAAGGTTTAAGAAATATATGAAGAGATCGCCATTAATAAAATGATGATGAACAACCCAATTTTTGCCAAAAATGGGTAATGAACACGGCTGGAAAATTCACAGAAGAAATGAAAATGATCCATATACTCATACACATGTAATGATGTTCGATCTCAAAAATAATAAAGGGATATGGATTAAAGTAAAATTTCAAAAACTGTATGATTGACAATAATGTAAAATGTTGATAACACCTAGTGTGGCATGGTTATGGAGCAATAGGTCCTTACGTATATAATAAGTGAAAGTGTGCTCTAGTCCCAAGTCCTCCTGAGGTCACCCAGGACTTTGTGACACGTCTCCCCCTCTCCCCACAATCCCTCCTTTATAAGCTCCTAGCCTATTTTAGAAAGTAAAACAAAAACCATCTGCCTAGACATTCTGGTAACAGCTATAAATCTCTTTAACTACAGACACTTTGACCAAGGGTTAAATTCCAGTTCTAGGGACATGGCCACAGAAATACTCAAATGCACAAAGATTTGTACAAGGTTAGTTGATACATGTATGCTTATTATAGGAAAGGGGGGAAATGAAGGCAGAGACCTTAAAACTTATGAATAAGAAAAGTGATTAAGTTACAGCACATTAGAATGACAGAATACCTTAAAAAAAATAAGCTGGAATAATAGGTAGAGGTATCCATGACATACTATGTGAACAAAAAAAATGTGATTTTATTTTTGTTTACATATATATTTAATACAAAAATACATGTAAACAAGACATAGAGCAAAGAGTGGTTATTTCTACTGAATTCTATTATATATGTATATACATATACACATACATGTACACATTTGAGTACTATTTAAATGTTTTATACTTCAGAGTATTTTCATTAGAAAAAAATAAAAGACTTTTTAAAGGAAACTTTTTTCACTTTAATTCAGAGTTTCCCAAATTATTTAAAACAGAATAGTACCTCTTTTGAAACTACACTTATTAACATCCTACAGAAAATAAGGTATTACAATTTTTTCCCTAGGAATAAATGTTTATTGCTAGATCTTTCGTGAAATATTTCCCACTATCACCAAACATTTTTAGGACCTCAGGCCAACAAACCTTCAATGTGGGGTCCAAAAGGGACTTGGGCCTCTCCCTCCCCTGCACGCCAGGGAGAGGGCTCCATGTGAGCCAGTACTCCGGATCTGTGGCCACAGTACTGCTCCAGAAAGACACAAACGTGGAATTAAGGAAGTCGGACCACAAAGAGATCATTTCTTCAGTAGACACCTAGAGATACAGGAACAATTAGATAAGAGACTATTTGAGAGAGATTCTATAAATCAAGTTTTGAGGTATCTGTGTTGTAAGGACCATGTAAAACTAACATGGGTTTAAAGACACATTAATCCTAACATTCCTGATTTTCTGCCATCCTGGTCATCTTGGTAAAGTTACTTATCCTGATTAAAATTTCATAAAACAAAGCAGAAATCTGCTTTTATAAGGCTGTATGAGAAAATATAAACAAAATAAGTTATACAATTATGGGAGCAAAATAGATAAATATTATAAAAAAATTAAAGCTGTAACTAATGAAGTTGTATTAACTACAGTTAAACCAGTATGCACATTCAATAGTTATTGCTGAGGGTAAAGTAACATAAAAACACTCTCAACAATATATTTTTGAGCAAACAAAATAAAAATAAGCAAACATTTTAGCCTAATTTAACTGGAAACTAAATAGAATGATTTTGTGATTAAGAACTAAAAAATACCCAGGTAATTGCTGCAAAAGAACATTTAAGGGTTGGTTGAGTGGTGCATCGGTTAAGAGCTGGCTTGGGATGCCAGCTCTGAGCAGCAGGGCCCTGGTTCGGATCCCACATGGGCCAGAGATGCTGCACCCTCTACAGCTAAGATGGTGAACAAACAGCTCGACCTGGAGCTGGGGTCCTGGGAGTTGCCGGTGTCGGCGTAGGCTGCAGCGCCTGCTGCAGTGGGCTGCCACTGGCTACAGTGGGTGGCTGGCAGCCGATGTGAGCTTCCAAGAGCCGCCATGAGGGGCTGTCCAGAGGCCAGCGACTGATCTGCCTCAGCCAGGAAGAGTGCAATGATAATACCAACATGGACCAGTGAAGCGACGTCCCCCACAACTAGACTGAAGAACAAAAGGACAGCAACTTACCTGTTTCCCTTTCCGGATTCCCTAATGGTGTTCCCCTCCCCCAATTCCCCAAAATCTTTAAAAAAAAAAAAAAAAAAGAACATTTAAAATTCTCCCTTTTTAAAGTTAATTCAGGTAAGATTGAAGTTTGCAACATGTAATTTTGAGGTTAAATAAACATAATGTTCTGTAACCAGTCTGCCGTAGAAAATCTAATTGGCTCTCATGTAAAGGAGATTGATTTCACTTTTTTTTTTAGCTAAGCCATCCTGCACCTGTTGGCAGCTCACCAACAGCTCAGCTTGGGCTGGGCATTGAACTGCTGTTGCTCAGAGCTCAGCTCGCACTCTTGTGCGAGTTCTTAACCAACTGAGCCACTCGGCCGGCCTTTATTTCACTCTTTGATTGCGCTTTTTACCTTCTGATGGTGCAGTAAAGACCAAAGGCCTTGAAACTCCTGAGGAGCAACCGGTGTATGCTTAAGACAAAATGTGATGTGATGGCTTATTTCCTCATCTATCTGGAGTTGCCAATTTTTGCTGGACCTGTTCCAAAAATAAAGAGGGAGAGAGGGTGGGCTGTGTGGCTAATCAAACAAACTGCTAGAAAACTGCTACATACAAGAATATGAAACACACATACCTTAGAGGACATTTATTTAAAAATGAGCAAGCAATTCTACTGGAAAAATGCCCAATAACTTTTAAAGGTGGAGTCAAAACAGGCCAAGAATCTTCAAGAAGTTTTGGCTTTCCAAAGTGGCAACTGACCTCCCTCTGCACTTCACCAACTATTTCCCCTCAAGACAAGTCTGTGCTTTGTTACACATGTAGGACACACAGAGTGATCTAACAAGAAATTACGTTCCCCCAAGGAAAATGGCTTACCATCTCAGACAAGCCTGTGTCATAAAATCAGCTGTCACTTTGTATTGCCAAAGAACAGCCAGGTACTCCATTGCAGGCCATAACTGAACACGCCTGGTGAGTTGGATTAAGGAGGTGAAGTCTGGCTGGGACAGGAAGGAAGCTTCATTGGGCTTTTGCTCCAGGAAACCAAGTGAAATTCCTTTGGCTTTTAATTTTAAACACTGAGCATTCACAAGATTCTTCAATTCATCTGGACAAAAAGACACATTTGGTATTATAGCATAGTGGGCAATAGTACAGGATTCTCAACAGCCAGTTATGTGATTGCAAGCTTAACCTAAGTTCAGTTTACCCTGAGAGAGAAAGATGAAAATCTAAGGAAAAACTTAAAACTTCTTAGAGCATCTGACAGCAACCCAAACTCCAGTGTATATTACCTGTTTTGACATCTTCCAGAATATTGGCTCTGAGGACTAACCCCCCGGCCTGAAGGAGGCTTTTCTTTAATGTCCATTCAGAAGCGACCATTTGGAGTCGACTAATGTCTTCCCGCCATCCACTCTCCCCAAGGGCAGGCATCTGCTCCCTGATGGCCAGGGCTTTGTTAAGCATTTTCAATTGTGAAAAACACTCCACCACTAGCTTGTCCTGAAACAACAAAACCCAGGAAAGCCTACTATAGAGGAGAAATGTGGTTCTTTTTAACAGCCTGTTCACATCTGAGAAAAAATTTAAAATACTTCCACGATGCTTCTAGAAAACACAGGGTTTGTTTATTCCTGTTGCTCTCAGAGTTTACAGTAATAAAGTCAAAACTCTACCCAACCTTAATAGTCTCAAGAATAAGTAAAATGATAACATTTAACTTATTAACTTATCCACAAATCAGTAATAGTATTCACTGAACATTTAAAAGTTAAGCTTTGCAGGCAAGAATGAATCCAGTTGAATGGCAGTCCCCACTTGCCAGAACTTAAGAGGTCAAATCTTAGTGTTTACGCCATGCTTCCAAGGTGTACCTTGAAAGGAAATGGTCGTCCCAGGAACTTCTGCAACTTCTTTATACCAGTGAAGCCACCGGTCGGGCTCCCCAAGCAATTCTGAATATGTTCTGAGATGGTCTGAACCTCTTTGTAGTATCTTTAAAGAAGGAGAAAAAGGGCAGAGGGGAAATAAGTAAGGGGAAAATGTTGGATAGTAAGACATCATTTACATTTTATATCTGATTTATACTCAGCAATAGGCCAACGGAATAAACCAAAGTCAAGCAAGAAGAAACAATTTCAATTCTAAACCCTCTTCTCTTTCCATCATTGATACTGCAGCTATTGACATTATTATTCTGAGTCTTACTTGTCTTCATGGTTCATTAGAAGTCGAGGGATCTGACGGACCAAATGTTTTAAAACCCAGTGCCAGTGAAGAGCAAGCAGTGCCAGGCCTGGGGCATCCACTTTTACTGTGTCGGCCACAGTCCAAAACCGGTCCCGCCAATGCAGAGAATCCGAGATCTAAAAATGAAGTAAACCAGAACGGCTCACAGACATCTCCCAGTAAAAGACATAGGACACAGACTTCAATTGTTAATCACTATTAAACATACACACATGAAAGGTCTAGCATTCAACTGGAATATTTTTGAGGACATTAAGGCAGTCAAGTTCAGAGCTATTACCTTAGAGAAAACGGAGTTATTGAGTCTTATGGTAAATGTACATGTAATTTTTTTAAGAAACCACCACCTTGTCTTACAAAACAACTGCACTATTTTGTCTTCCATCCAGCAGTGTAGGCAAATTCCAGTTGTTCCATTTCCTTGCCAATACTTGCCACTGTTAGTGATTTTAATTTTTGCCATTCTGGCAGGTGGCACCTAACTGTGGTTTCAGCTTACATTTCCTTGATAATTAATGATGTTGCAACTTTCAAGTTATTATTGGGCATTTATATATCTTCTATTCAAACTATCTTGCTGATTTTAAAAATTGGGCTGTCTTATTAGTTTATATAATTTATATGATATAAATTATATTTAATGATAAATAGTGGCTCCCACTATTTTCATTTTCTTAAAGTTGTCTATTAAGAACAGAAGTTTTTGATTTTGATGAAGTTTATCAATTCTTTTCTTTTATAAAGAATCCTCCAAAATCTTTGCCTATCATCAGGTGATAAAGATTTTCTCCTATGTTTTCTTTTAGCCAGTACACAGTTTTAACTTTAACATATAGGCTATGCTCCCTTTTGAAGTAACTTTTCTCTATAATGTAAGATAGGGGCAAAGGCTCCTTTTTACTTTATTATATAGACATCGAGCTGTTCCATCACCATTTACGGAATGACTTTGTCCCCATTAAATTATCTTAGCTCATCTAGCAATGCAAAAACAATCAAATCAGTTGGCTATATATGTGAAGGTCTCTTTCTGAATTCTCTTTTTTGTTTCATTGGTCTTCATAGCTGTCCTTATGACAACATCAACTGTTTTCATGTATGTAGCTTTGGAATGCAAATTAGGTAAACGGGAGTCTTCTAATAATGTATTTTATAGCAAAATAATCTCAAGACCAGTGATTCTTTTCAGAGTTCCCATGAAGTGAAAGCTACTTTCATAATAATATCATATTATTTGCCTTTTGCATTGTTGACATTTTTACTGATAGTAATGGTACCGAAAAAGAAAAAAGAAAGGATGATAGACAACTTGTGACTGAGTCTCTGACAAACGTTGTATTGAAAATGAATGAAGTTAATCTGTCGGGTCAAGAAAAACAATTCAGAGTATTTGTTGCCAATGATAAAATTCAAGCTTTTAAGCAAAACGTGGAACTCTGAAAAACCAAGACTGTGACAACTTCCCAATACTGAAAGATTTTTCTGATGAGGTTTGTGGTCATTTTTCATGAGTGTGATTGAAGAATGAAATGTGTCAGCATTTGAAGGATCTGATATATTTTCCACATTACCAATACATGAGCTACAAATGCACAAGTCCATCCAAAGTGTAACCTAGGCCATGGATTCTAATGCATGACAACAAGTTCAGTGACATTTTTCTCACAGTCCACATTTACTACTAACCCTTACAAAACGATCACTTGTCAAATAGTGGTATAACATCAAAGAAAAATGTTCACAATTATATGAAATGACTATTAAGATACTCCTCCTCTTTCCAACCTCATAATGATATGAATAGAGGCCACTTTTTCTTTACAAACTTCAACCCAAACAACATATTGCAAGGGATTGAATGCAGAAGCAGATGTGAGAACCCATCTTTCTTCTGTAAAGCCAGAAATTAAAGAGACTTACAGAAATGTAAACAGTACCACCCTTGTCATTAATTTTTGTTTTGGAAAAGTTTTTTATTAAAAATGTTATTCATAGTAACACAAAATAAATTTACTATCGTTTTTAAACAGATTAGTAACTATTTTTCCTATTTCTCAGATTTATGCTCTAATTCAATAAATACTGATAGATGTAACCACATAAACAAAAGTTCTTTGGGGTCTTTAGGGACTTTTGAGACAATAAAAGTGTGTTGAGACCAAAGAGTTTAAGACCTGCTACTCTAGTTTACTAGAATTACTAGGATAATCTGGATTCAAAATTCAATTAAATCCATGTAACAATGATGTTAAGAATGCTTATATTAATTAAAATAAACCTGTTAAAATTCCAATGTCCATAAACATGTAGATAAGTAAGTTGTAGTACATATTGGGTTGTCAGAAAAGTCATGACGCATTTTTGTAATGAAAAACAAAAAAAAATACATCATGACTTTTCCGACAACCTAATATATTTGATGGAATATTACTCAGCAATAAAAAGGATGAACTCTGGATACACAAAACAATATGGACACATCTCAAAATAACTATTTTGAGTGAAAGAAGCCATCTGACAAAAAAAAAAAAAAAAAAAGAATATAGCCTGCATAATTCTATTTATAGAAAATGCAACTGATCTATAGTAACAGAAAGCAGATCAATGGATACCTGGTTGGGGACGATGGAGGGGAAGGGAACACCAAATCACATGAGGAAAAGTTTGAGGGTAATGGATATATGTTCACTATCTTGGTTGTGGTAATGGTCTCACAAGTGTATATGTAAAAAATTGTACACTTTAAATATATGCCATTTATTATGTCAATTATACCCCATCCATAAAGCTTTAAAATATGTATATAGTTTAAACTGTTAAGAAAAATTAAATTTCTCAAATAATATTGGACATATAATACAGAAGTTAATGTCACCCCTAAGAATATTTGTGCTAAGACAAATGATGTCAATTAAAATAAAAACAGGTACATTTTTCTTTACCTCATTGACAGTGGCATCGGACACCATTTCCTGGGAAGACTGTACCCATAGCAGGATTAATGCATCACAAAGTTCAAAAAAAGCAGCAAGATTGACCACAATTCCATGGGGCAGGCTGTGATAGCTCCCTGGATCTTAGAGTTGACATAAATAAAATAAGAACATTCCATTAGATTTAAATTAATCACTGGACATTTTCAAAATCAACAGTAAAATGGAACTTAATATTATCCCCAGTACAAAGGTTAGTTTTGAAAGATCAAATCAAGTAAATTATTTTTCTAGTATTATTAAATTTTTTAGGTCAGGCATGTATACCTATAGATGTTCATAATGTCTTAATGAAAAAAATTATAAAGTAATTATTTTTAATTTTAAACACAAAATGAAAACTTAAGTGTATATATGTTTGGATGGATAGAGGGCACAGAGATATGAGACGATACAAATAAATGTACTATTAACAATATCAGCTGTAAGGGCGAACTTCTTCAATTTTTGTATTTATATATAGTTTGAATTCTTTCCAACAAGCATCACTTCAATTTAAAAAAATATAGGAGGGAGAAAGAATATACAACCAAATGCTTATGAGTATAAAAACTTTTCCAGCCAACAAGCCTACATTTTGAGTTCTAGCCCTGCTACTGGCTATTGATGCGACACTGAGCATCTCTGTGCCTCCCTTTCCTCTTTCCTAACATGGGACCAACATGGCATATGGTTGATCTAAAAAGTAAATGCGAAAGAACATATGAAAAACAGCTAGTCATTACTACTGAATAAGGGAACGTGTTTAAAATCAGGCCAGCACATCAAAAGAATCAGTAAAAAGGGAGCAGCTGCTCAGTGTGTCTCTGAACTTCAGCAACACTGTGCAATCAGGTGCATAGCTGAAGAAAATGAAAGGTAGTAGTCTTACCTTTATGGAATTCAAAGGAAATTCTCAAAACACTATTTCTTAACTTTTTGCCACCAACAGAAACCAACTTTGCTTCAGTAAAAATTCGTTTTTCTCGGTCAAGATATATGATTGTCCTGAAATAAGATTCAGTAACATAAAAAAGTTATTCGTAAATAATGCTTTTTAATCACATCCTCTATCTGCTAAATCCTGAAAACTCTTGGTACATCAGTCTCGTTCAACCTGCCCTTCGCTCCAGCCTCTGCGAATTCTGGCCTCGAGAGAGGGAGGTGAAAGTGATAACTAAGTTGGGTGAAAAGAGGACAGCTGGCTGGAAAAAGCTCACTCTGATGCTTTGCCATGATCTGACAAACTTCACTGTGAACTCTTAAAATTGGGCATCATAAAATTAATCGGTGGTGTTAGAAGTTACTTGCAGAGGTGAGAGAAGAGTTACTGGGAGAAGAAACAAGGGGGTTTCTGAAACAAGGTGCTAGTATGTATCACACATCCACGAATTTTTTTGTGAAACTCATTAAAATTAAGTATACTTTTCTGTAATTATATCTCAATTACAAAATTATGTTTAAAACTTATCACACTGATGCCCAATTTTAAAAAAAGTCTGGTCATTACATTAAAAAGTGAGGAAAGGGCTGGCCGAGTGGCATGTTGGTTAAGAATTGGCTTGGGACGCCAGCTCTGAGCAGCAGGGCCCAGGTTCGGATCCCACATGAGGGCCAGTGATGCTGCGCCCTCTACAGCTAAGATGGTGAACAACAGCTCAACCTGGAGCTGGGCTGCCATGAGTAGCCAGCAACCGTGTAGGCTGCAGCCCCTGCTGCGGTGGGCTGCCATGAGTTACAGTGAGTGGCTGGCAGCCAGCGTGAGCGGCCATCCAATGGCAGGTGAATGACTGCCTCACCCGGGAAGAGAGCAATGATCACAATACCAACTTCGGCCAGTGAAGCGACATCCTCCACAACTAGACTGAAGAACCAAAGGAGAGCAACTTGTCTGTTTTCCTCCCCCAATTCCACAATAAAATCTTAAAAAAAAAAAAAAAGTGAAGAAAGACCGTAAAGACTAGGGAAATTTACATTTGAGTGTGTACATAAGCATGGAGGTACTACATATACCTCTACCATCTGAGGATGGGAAATTATGTGGACAGACAGACAGCTGAGGAAAGGACATGTGAGAGAATGAGTAGGTGAAAATGGGAGGAGCTGCAGGGAATCACAACCAGGAAACAGTAAAAACATGACTATCCTATGATAAAGGATTAACTGTAAAATAAATCCCATCATTAATGCTAAGCTAGCGTATTTCTTAAAGCACCCTATTCAATTACTAAGAGGTGGCAAAAATTACAGGCATTTTGACATCAGTCAGAATTCACAGTCAGAATTACAGTATGAAGGAGAGGTGGTGAGAAAGACAATCATGTCTTCCACCCTGCCACCTCTTTGGTTCAGAAGATTAAACACACACAAGCTGTATTTGACAGTCTTAGAAAAGTTACACAGTCTGTGAAGCCATAATGTCTACAACACCGCCACCTCTTAGGTTCAGAAGATTAAACACACATAAGCTGTATTTGACAGTCTTAGAAAAGTTACACAATCTGTGAAGCCATAGTGTACAGTGAGGCAAAGTGCCTAGGACAGCAGGCTTCACCTACTTGTTTGCAATAGACTCTAAAAGGGAAAAGAGTTGCTCAGACTGGTCCGTTTGTGGTTCAAAGTCCAATGAATTTCTAATGATGTCCAAAGCCTGCATATTCCATCGAGGGTCCAAAGGGATCACAAATCCATCTGGTTTAAAAACAAAACAAAAAAAAATAGAATTCTGGAGTTAAACTCCTTGCCTGGCAAATTTCGTTGAGGATTTTCACTGTTTTATTTGATCATGTTCAGTTTTGAGGGGAAGAGGTGGCATAGAGAAATGCTGGTTTCAGACAATACTAGAAAAGTAGGGTTTTATGCTTCTTTTTAAATGCAAAATTTCTACTACTGAAAAGTCATTCCCTTGTAGGATATAAAGGTAACCCCTACTAGAACATAAACATTCCAACCAATGTGTTCACTTGCTCAAATCCCACTACTGGTTGGAAAATGGGCTTAATTACCCAACCTGTTGCCATTAACCACAAGAAAACTAACTTATGTGGCAGAAAATAAATATATCTCATCATTTGCTTTCAATGAGAAAACTCAAGATTATTTCACTTAAAAGCCATTTCTTTACAATCAGAGGATGTGGCTGCTGCTGACACCTCATTGAGCTCTCCAGGCTCAGACCTGGCACCTGTCCTGTAAAGCAGCAGTGATCAGCCTCTGAGACTCCCAGAGGTTGTGAGAGCCAGAGAGAGGAGGGCTGTAAGACTGAACAGTGGTAACATTAACTTGAAGGTGGCTGGGTAGGATGGGTCAGCGGAGCACTTCAAATTTTGAAGATATCCACCATAGAGTAGGCTAACAAATGCCTACTATGAACAGCAAGGTACATCAAGGAGGTAACCCATATTACAAAATCCAGTCAAACTACACTAAGGAAAATGAAAGTAGACCTACTATGTTCCAATAGAAGGCAACGTGGTGTCTGCTAAAAAGGGAACCTGCTTCTTGACTCTAGAACTGTGTTCCCAGAGGCCAAAATTCTTTCATAAATAGAAAACCATGATTTAGTTCAGCCACAACCTAACTGCTACAGTAGTTTTGTCTGCTGTCTGATTTCTTCCCAACCATTCATCTCATTACCTTTAGTGTACATAAGGTATCTGGTTTAGCACAAAGGCATCATGCATATTTTTTTCTAAATCAAATGGTTAATGGTATATTTTGATTACTATCAAATGAAGATGGGGGTGGGAAATTTAAAACCTGGTTCTGTGAAAATGCCCCTATTTTCTTCTTTAATACTTATGTTCAATCAACTTTATACTATTCTGTTCCAGTAAATAAGTCTGCTATCTCACTCAAGAAGAAATTTTGAATACTTCATTTGATTAGACAGCTTGGATGGCTACTTCTTTTATCATTACAATTTTATAACTTTATATTTAAGGCTTTATGACTTTTGCCACAGTTTTATGTTTTCTGAAGCAGTTAATTCTGCAATGTTTCCCTTTCAAGTCAAATAGCTTTATAGTTCAAAACTCTTTCTGTTAACAGTTCTAATAAATAACAGAATGTTTTAAGTTGAAATGAAATCAATTCCCTTATTTTTCAAACCCAGGTAGTGAGTATGAATGAGGGCCTCAGATGAACAGGCTAGTGTGCACCTGACTCCCATGTTCTCCCACTTCATTGTGTATCATCATCCTCTTTCCAAAACTGAAGGATAAATGGACAGTTTCAAACAAGGAGGCAGAATTTGCATCTGGATACTTTCAGTCTTCTAAAAAATACTGTTGTTACAGCGGTAACTCTGACAGGTCTTTCTCCCATGAATTCAATGGACAAGTTTCCTAAACAGTGCTGAGAACTAGAAATCAAATCAAGTGTAGTACCTGTTATATTTGGTTGTAATATTTTGATGACATTACTGACCCCAGCTGAGAGAGAATTTGAGTAAAATTTCCTAAGAGATGCAGCATTGGCTTCTAAATGAATCTGTATTGACTCTGTGGAGGAAGGAGAAGCAAATGTTAGTATCTAAAGCAGGCTGATCAATGGAAGTTTCTGCAGTGATGAAAATGTTCTATAGCTGTTCTGTCAAGAGTAGCCACTGGTCATATATTAGATAGCACTTCAAATGTGGCCAGAGCAACTAAGGGACTGGGTTTCAGATTTTATTTAAGTTAAGTTAGTTTACATTTACATTTTATAGTGACCTGTGGCTTGTAGCTATCATAGAACAAGGCAGATAGGAATAATTATACAAATTCTCTCTATAGTTTATACAAATCAAATGTACCACACAATAAAATACACATTCACTGGCTTATCAACAAGTTCTCATGGGAGAGAAAGGCTCATGTAAACTCAATTACTTTAGGCAACAAGTTCTACCAACCAATTCCATGTACTGCACATTATAACCCATGTTATAGTAACCATGTAACCATGATGTTACTGTTGTTTTTTCCTCTCTTAGAATGAAAAATGTGCAAGGAAATTAAGTATGACAACTTAGAAGTTTCTTATGAACTTTTAGGGGAAATGAATTTATCAAAAGCAATACGTTTCCCAGATAGAATGGTTGTGCAGCCATAGTAGTGCAAATAGCAGGATGTTCAAAAAAATTAAAAGTAACAATACAGTACATTTTCCTTCTGAATTTGATAGAAAGGTGGACAGATCCTGAAATACTAACAATTACACATGGGAAAAAGGTTTCTCTTGGGGCACATCTAAGCTATTAGTTTTTTAACAGCTACACAAACAGTAATGCTAGGTCACAAATTTCTAGCTATGAGATCTTCCATATGCAACTGTAACAGTATACTCACAGAGTAATAACGCTACTGAGGCACAAAGAGAAGATAAGTATATATAAATTTATTCACGACACAAATTAAGCTTTTCTACTCACCAAGCCCCTGTGGTATATTCTTGGCTAAATGATAAAGCCATTTAACTCTGAGCATCCAATCTTGATTGGTTGCTCTTTCTATGAGCAATTTAACAGCCATGGCCAGAACATCTGGTTCATCAATCCAAAAAGTATCCACTTCAACTGAACTGAATTTTAAGCTCTCAGGGTTGGAGGATTGCATAATTTTCTCTAAGTCTGGCAAGGTAAGAGGCTGAATCCTGAAATTCATTGGAATAGGTAAAGTCAGTACTAGAATAAACTTTCATTTTATATTTCAAAGAACCAGGAAAATAACTTCAGGAATAACAAATCAGAGAGGTACTGGGGGGAAAGGTGACAAAGAGGACAATTAAAACATATACTGAATGAATAACAAATAAGGAGCATTATCACCATGAGCAATGAAACTATGACAGCTGGGTAACAAATGGCTACATAATATTCTGGTCATATATGCTGGGTCATGACCATTACCCTCAAAAACATACAACACAGTCAAGATGCTAGAGACACACAAACTCAAGGCTCCACTAACCTTGCCCAGCTGCTGGTTTTCATGCTCATCCTGTTGAGGCAATACGCTAAGATCTGTCCATCACTTCGTACTATAGAGAGGTGAGAATCTTCAGTAGCAAAAAGAGCTGAGGGCAAAGAATCTGGCCACAGCCCCATGGCAAAAAGGGCATTACCCCAGGTTTCATGTGCTCGCAGCAAAGAAACATGTTTCTCTAGTAGAGCCTGAACAAGCTGGTAGGAGATAAAAACACATGGTGTAGGTGCTATTACCAAAAATGTATATTACAAGCTAAATTCCACTTTTTTCTGATGATAGGTAAGTTTCAAGGATGTAATATTTATATTTAACCTATTTTCCAGAAAAGTACCTGGATACCAGATCTCTATTAGAGAATAACTGCCATGGTTCACTCTCTTAGGCCATTAAAGTTACCATCAATAAAAAGGAAATTCCTTGTGCTAAATAATGTAGTGTTTCAACTTAGAAAGCTTGTGAAACATTTCATGGTACCTTCTGGTTTGCTGGTGAATGCTGGGAGCGGACATATGCTTCCCAGCATGCTTCAGAAAAGGCTCTGTCTAAGCTCAGCCCTCGCTGTAGGTACTGCACAATGAGTGAGGCTGTCTGAATTAGAGTTGAAACAGATGACGCTGGAGAACCTATAAAGAAAAAATATTGCCATCTATGAGCAATAGATTCTGCAAAATCTGCTAAATTCCTCCTTCACATCAAATTTCGTTCCACTAAAATCCACCTAAGTATTTATACTAGAAGGCCTTCTAAGTGGACTCCAGGGTCTCAGTAACACACATGGACTTGTGGGAACATTCACATGACTTCCCCCTTATCCCACCTCCCTCCCCACTCTCTCTGGCAGTATATTGTGGGGGAGTGACCAGATGACTCATTTGTAAGTGTGGTAAAGCCTGATCACATACTATATCCATCATCTAAAGTAGACACATGCTGGAGGTAGCAAAATGCTCATGGCCTCATAAAGGACCACAGGCTTTGAAATCTAACAGGCCTACTTTCAAATCCCAGCTGTCATTACTATTTGGCTTTGATGAGTTACTCAACGGCTCCTAGCCTTATCTTTAAAATGGAAACATATGTGTTGCAGAACTAATGTGAGGACTAAATAAGCAACCAACATTGCACCTAATACATGGTAGTTATTAAATAAATAGTTTCATTTCTTATTACCACTACTGTTGTTGCTTTGCTTATACATTTGGACATTTAGAAGAAGTAACACCTATCTGTTTCACACAAATCCAAGTTCCTTTTTATTCTACCTTCAAGAGACTCAATGGTGACCCTGAAGATCCAAGGGACAAACCTCACAAATCTCAGCGCCTAACCCAGTATTCCTCAAAGCGTGGGCCTCTGATTGCATGCATCAGATTTACCTGGGGAGCTCCTTTAAACCACTAAATTCCTGGGCTTCACCCAGACCTGCTGAAACCAGTCTGTTATGGGGAAGAAGGATACCAGAACATCTACATTTTTGTGGTAATTTCTATTTCTAGGTACACCAAATGTAAGAACTCCTGGAATAACACATGCATTTCTATAGGAATAAAATGATTCAGAGGCCTAAAAGTCAAGCACCTTACCTACAACAGCGCTTTGGGTCTCTCTATGTAGAGCCAAGAGGGTGTCACACACACTCTCCCCCACCAGCCCAAGGCTGTGGAGCAGGACTTGCAGATCCAGCTCATCGGGGATGCTTCTATCCCCTTCTCCTGAAATGTAGATTTCAATTCCACGGTTCCTCATAGCTCGGGATATTTCTCCATGAACAGGATCCATTGAGAGAAAAAGTCTAGTAATATAGCAATCCAAAGGAAAAAAAAAATTAAAATTTCCAGTGCAACCGATGGTGCAGCTCAGCAACGAGTGAGGGCAAATCATACACAGCTCATCTTCAGGGAGCTTATCAAAGCAGACACCACTAATTCAAAGTCTGCAACTTTCACCTGTATTCTGTCTTCTAGTTCCAAAATACTGCAAATAGTTCTCTAAACCGACTTTCTGTAGGAACTAAGGATTGTCTATCCAATGCACCTTTGGTGCTATCTGAGAACTTCGAAATTCTTACTTTCAGAGTCCCCAAATCAGGCAGTACTAACTCACCATTCTGACTCACCTACGGAGAGCAGAAAAGGAAACACTAGGTTCTTCTGAAACAATGAGCTTCATAAATTCAATGACCAGTAACATATCCATCTAGCTATGTGACATCTCCAAACCTAAACAGTGATTCCCCACTGACCCTGTCCACACCGAACCTGCTGCTTTGCCACCTTCCCTTCTCAATGAATGGCATGCCCATTCACCCCATTATTCAAGCCAAAAACCTAGGTGTCATTCTTGCTTCCTATTTTTCTCAACCCGTAAGTCTGCTGGCAAGTCTCACGTATCTCACCACTGTAGTACAAGCTATCAGATGTCTTTTGCCTGAATTACTGCAAAAGGCTTGTAACTGGCCTCCCTGCTTCCACCCTTCACCACCAACCCACAGCAGGAATCTTGCTTTTCTTGTTTACTGCTGCGCCCCCAGAGACTGGCAAATAGCAGAGCCTCAATATTTATTAACTGTATCAATTAATGGATTAACATACCTAATTATTGAGTGTATAAATATAAAAAGTTCCTATTGAATGTCTGCCTCTGCTATCGAGGCTGTCAGATTCTTAGGCAGAAACTTGAAGAGGCATAAATTACCTGAAATTGGGATGTGGTGTTATGGTGGGAGTGGATCCATCTATCATTCCTCTCTCACTAAGAGTGAGGACGCCTCCAGGTTCAAGCAAAGCATTCAAACGGTCCAGCACTGAGGGGCTGCACAGACAGAAGTCAAATGGTGTAGAGCTGACATGCTGCCTTAACTCTACTTTCCTTGCCAGGCCTCCCTCGGCTCCTGACCCATGTCTTTCAACAAAGATCACTCCCCTATATAGAATCGTGATCTCTTTCAAGATCTCTTTTCTCATCAATTCTGCTTTACACTTTCAAGGCACATATTCCAGAGATCAGATTACACAGTAAGTTAACAAAATAGTTGCTGAATAAATTTTTTAAATTAAGGAAAATGATAGCAAGTTCCTAGAACTGTAACTCTTTTCTTACCCCTCTCCTCCCCCACTACTTCCCAACATTATCAAATCCATTTAAAGGTAACTGGATTTTGATTTGAAACATTCTGAAAGATGCTCCCGATATAGAAACACATCATCTGCCCTGCTGTAGCCTCTATTATTATGCTATGTAACTAAAGTAATTTTATACTTGTGCATTTTTTTACTTTAGAATCAAAAGTGATACACACTGATGCACACTGACTAAATGTCTGCCCTGTGTCAGCTCTTCTACTTCAAAAATCTGCACTTAAGAATGACCATCTATCTGGTCATTAAGGTTTAACCCAAAGACAGTCAGAAATGTAATCCAATTCTGTTAGCCTTCAGGTCAGCTCAAACCATCACAGAGAACTAAAATCTTGCATCTGTCTAATGACCAACTACCATGTTCGTAACCAGTAGAAGTCTACAGAAAATGGCTGAGAATGTGTTTCCAGTTAAGAACTGTGGATTAAAAATGCCCAAGCTTCCACATGGGTTTCTACTCTGACAAGCACAGTCAGGCTCACTCATGATCAGGCAGAAGATCCTTACTTGCAGAAGTTGACATTGTCCATCAAAAGCCAATCTCCAGACTTCAGGGCCTGAATCAACATGCTGTCCACCCATTCAAATGTGCCATGGCTGTGGCCACTGGATGACAGCATAAGCTTCAACCCAAAGCTACGGAACTCTTCCACCAGTTTGGCAAACTCTGGAATGTCACAGCCAAGGCACTTAATTTCAAATCAGAAAAATCGAAACAAGCCCAAATAAAAACAAAAAACTAAGCATGTATTAAAAGAAAGCTGGAAACTTCTGGCCTGATTTTTTGAAGTTTCATATAAATAGAAAAAAAAAATTGTTTTTGTTTAAACAGAACAGATAACATTTGGTTTGGGGGCAGAAAACGCTTCTTAAGGGCTTTCTGAATTAATGGCTACATAGAGGTGACTGGAGGGTATGAAAAAGGTAAATAATCTTTGTTATAATTTCTCAAATGGATGAAGAATGTCTCCCACCTATTACTACATTTATACCAAATGAAAGGGCTATTAGTTGGCACAAAATAATCTGTGTCATTAAATGGGGCTTCCTTTATAATGACACAGGATTATAGTAACAACTGGTATTTATTTACCTAGTGCTTTATAGTTTACACAGCCCATTCCTAGAAATCCAATTGCTCTTTGTTGTTAGAAATTGTTTTATGACCCTTCTTCATATCACAAGGTAAAATACACTGGATTCCTGCTTCTAGCATGAGGAAATAATAGGGTTTAGGCTTAACCTCCCACTGTTAACATTAGAAAACTAGGCAAAATATATGAAACAACTACTTTCAGACCTCTGACAACAGACAGCACAGGGCTGATACCTGAGGAAAGCTGTACAACAAAATGAGAGAAATTGAGTTTCTACGTTAACTGAGAAATGTCTTCCACTTTCTATACAAAATTAATACACACATCCTATCGATTTAAAGTCCTTCAGTTTAAAATGTCCAATTTCTTGAGAAATTATTAAGTCTTTTTAAAAAGTCAACAAGCAATAAGATCAGCTTTACACACAAGTGACTTATCACTATAGCGGTTATGATGGTTACAGATAGCTAGCTCAGAAACCCATTTATTCCCTTTGTTTAGGATCACAAATCCTGGATATTTTGTATCAGCTTCAGTTTACTCCTAAGACAAAGACTTTCAAATTCTGATTGTTGATCATTAAATTAATAAAAATTATGGGCACTGCATTTACAAAAAAATTGCCTGTAAATGGATACTATATGACAATGGTAAGTATCTGATACAGACATCCAAACACACATACCTGCCTTGGAGTATGAGTTGATTTTATTGTTCAGTCGCTGCAAAAGCAGTAACACTGCTTCCAGCTTGTTGACAATCTCCGCCGTGACACCTTTACCTCCTTCTCCAAGGGACTTGGGCTTATACGTCAGAAGGAAATGACTCCAGGCTCGCAGCACTACTGCTGCGTCATCAGCATTGATAAGGAGGCTGTCTCTCAACAGTGCCTGCACAGTGCTCTCCACCTTCTCTAGGAGTTGCTGCCAAGGCCGCATAAGGTCAACCTGAAAGGTCCAAAGCATGTGAATTCATCAGAGCCATTGGCCAGAGTCAAACATACTGCTACTTGTCATTGCCACCAACACCGAAGACCATCAGGCAGAGCACTCACCTGCTCAAATCCACCCAGGAGCTCTGTGGTATCCATTGCACTGTTCATGGCCATGATCTTTAATGTGTGGCCTGTCAGCTGCGCCAGGAGTTGGACCAAGCTGGTCTTGCCCACAGAGGCTGGCCCCACAAGGATGGCTACCCAGCTCATCTGCACACACTTCATAACTGACTCCAGAGACTGTAATGACTGGTGCAGGAGCGACAGGGGACGGTGGGATGGGGCAGGGACATAGCTGCCACGGGAAAGGACTGAGTAGCCCAGCTACAAAACACAAGCCAGTGAGATTTCACAGGTGTGCCTGATAGTGCGAGCAGAAGAAATCAGAAAAGACTATGTAAAAGAACAGAGGATTATCCTCGTGTCCTCACCTGGACTTCATAGGGCGTGATGTGAAATAGTCTGGTTCCTGTGTATGGGTTGGAATTTGTACTAAACACATCCTTGAATACAGCAAAGACCTAAAGGAAGAAGATGATACAAGCAAGACACAAATCACTCCAAGTTCAGAGTCAAACCCTGTAGAATAAACACTTCTAGAGAGCATGTACAGCGATATGAATCACAACATGGTGAGAACAGAGAACACCAGTCACAATATCCTTCTTTTTTTTGAATTTTCTCTTACAAAAGGAACCGATCACATTTATTTTAGCTCTTCAGAAAGAATGTAATTTGGAGCTCAAAAAAAGGGCAGTCACATAATCTCAAACTATTTGAGATTCAAGAGAGAATGTACCAAAAATTAAAACAACACCATGGATGCTATGGCAAATCTTGAGATGAAAAATGAAATTTGCTTTCATCATTCAAGGTACCACCTAAAAAGAAGGTAGAAGAGGACAGCAATATATTATAAAGAAAAATGACTATTTCTTAAATACCTACCATGTGCCAAACATAGCAGGTGCTTTAATAGATTATTTCTGATCCTTATAGCTTTGCAAAGTAGGCATTATTTCTATTTTATAGGTGGATAACAGGATTCACAAGAGTTATATGATTTGCTAACTGTTAGTTACTGATATAAATCTAAGCAGGTCTGACTCCAAAAACACTGTGTTATCCTTCTAAATATATATGTAAAATGAAAACCAAAGTTCTTTCTCTGATTATATACATTCAGTTATCCCTTCCTTAACAGGAATACTGTTAGAAAATTTTCTATTAACCTTATTTCTTTTTTGGATTTCTTTTACAAATCTAAAAGGAGTTCTTAGGGTGGGGGAAAGATGGAGAGTGTAAAAAATAAAAATAATTTAGTCCCTAGCAGCCGGAGAATTCCAGCCACCCAAAATAGTTACACCAAGTGGCTTGTTTCTAACAAAGTGGCACATACTTGTATCCTGTGTGGAAGTCACACTGCATATTTGAAAGCTGCTATAAAAGAGTAGATCTTAAAAACTGTTATCACAAGAAAAAGAAATGTTTTTGTACCTATGTAAGGTGACAGATGTTATCTAGACACACTGTGCCGATCGTTTCACAGTGTATACAAACATCGAATCATTGTGTTGTGCACCTGAAACTAACATAATGTTACATGCCAATTATACCTCAACATACATACATACATACATAAGCAGATTTTTGGGAAACCTTAGGAAAAAAATAATAAAATCATCATCAATGTCAAACATTGACTATGAGTCAAAAAGCAGCACTGGAGAAAGTGCTCTTGTCACCTATTCCTGGGTTCAGAAGATTTCTGACTTTATAATCCACTCTAACACATATAATCTCCTCTCTCTGAAAGTCTACCAGAGTTAAAATTACAAATACTTTTAAAATCTAGCTGGTTTAATTTTATAAAGTCAAATTCAATTTACCTGAAACATTCTAGCTTTTATAGCCTTTCTCCTTCTATTATTATTTTTCCTAATAGGTTTGCTTCCCCAGATAGCACCTATTTGGTCAATTACAATAACTCTGAATTGGAACAGTGATGGAAACCTTCCACAGCCGACAATGATGCGCCACCTGACTAACAACAATTACCCAACAAGTGGCCAGTGTCTAGCCATAATTAATACACTATAACTAGTGAGTGGATAAAGAAACTAAAATACTAGCTGATAGTACATGAATTATATATCAATAAAGTTGTAAAAAAAATACTGGCTGAACATTCTGTCCTAATATAATGACTGAAAGTCACTTGCACATAATAAATGAGTTAACGTGTGACTAGATTCTGAAGACCACATAAAAAGGGATCTGGGCACTCAGTAGCAGAATGAAAGGTGTGTGAAAGCCACATTTGCTATGGGGTAGTTACGTCTTCATATTTCAGGAAGGAAGTTACTGTTTCGAATGCACGGATCTGTATATCAATTAATGTGTTTTTAAACAGCTGTGATGTGGTAGAAGGAACAGCACACAAAATGTAAAGGTCTGGGCTGAGAGCTGGCTCTGCCACTTGCTACCTGTGAGACTCCGTGACTCTGGGCCTTAGATCCTCATCTGTAAGAGGTCATGACAGCATCTCCCACCTGCAGCTGCTGTGAGCATTCAGTGAGACCAGACTTTAAATACCACAAAGCAAAATGCACACATTATTACATTTTATTAAGCTGTGAACTCTAGTGTTCTTTTCTATTTACCAAGGAATATTTTTACTTCCATTTAGATTATCCTCTCTTCATATCTACTTATACTTTCTAGATGAAATACTTTATAATTTGACACTTAAACCCTCCTCTTCTACCTGTCTCCTCCTGCTTCTCCCCTTTGGGCCTAGAAAGATGATGGAAATCTAATTCATTACTGGAGGCAAATCCTTTAGGAAAGTTTGCAATCATGGGGATTCAGATGAATAAGCGAAGTGCGTACTCCAAAGTAAACCACTCTACACTGTGCGATCCTGGGTTAGGTAAATGTTTAGTCTCTTCCTTTAACTTCTAAATTTCCAAGCAGCTTTACTGGGTTTGGTATTATTAGTATGTCCTTTCTCTCCCTTAAGAAGATATCAATGTTCAGATGGAAAGAAACACAAACAGCAAGTGTGAAGCTCACCTTTTCTTTGTCTTCCCTGGTTCTCATTCTTTCACCATAGACCAAAAACACATGCTGACCAGGATCGTAACACCCAGGGGACTGGTCAACTAGCATCAACTGACACCAGCGGAAAAGGTCCCGGAGGTTAAATTCCCAGGGTCCTCCTTTTTGCCCCCATTTCTTCTCAACAGTCACTTCATGATCCATCTAAAAAGAAAATACTTTAACTGGGAAACACGTCTCAATGCTAGGCATGCAGTAAGTACTATTAATGTACTACAAACGCATACATAATCTGAAACAGAAATGAATCGGCTTGATTCAGATGTTTCCATTCCCAACTCAGACTTCTAAATGCCAGGAATACCCTGTAAGCATTAACAATGATACATACAACAGAACTGAATTACTGTAACCCTCAAATTAGTAGCTTCTTTTCCACTATAAACTTATAGAATTCTATGTGATTTATCTTAGAGAGAGTGGTAATTTGTTAGTGTCCCATGTTGAGAATATAATGATTCGATTACAGCCAGGAAAGTAAAGAACAATCAGTGCAAGTAAGTACTTACCTGATTGTTGAAAGCAACCATTTTCTTAAGGATGTTTTTGTCAATGGCTGGAAACACAGTACTGGCGATGAACTCCATGTCAATTACCGTAAGGGGATCCACAAAGACCTATAAAATCCAAATATAATATGAAGGAAGGCTAGAGTTTCTCTACGAAAGACCAAAAATGCCTACCATTTGTGATATAAAATTTCTATTTGACATCAAAGTAACAATCCCTTAGTTACACTCACACACACACACACACACACACACACACAAATTTGCAGTTATAGAAACTTCTCTTACATTTTTAGGATACAGAATCACATAAAATCTTTGAAATATAGAGCAACAAAGGTGTTTTTTTTTTCTGTTACACCACCCCACTTAAGAAAACTAAACACATGCAATTTATTTTTTAAGTGTATTTTTTTAAAAATTCCTCTATATTATGTAAAATGCTCTCAAAATTCTCGATGGTAGGCATATAAGCATTCACCATATATTTGTTCAACTTTTCAATATGTTTGAAATTTTTCATAATAAACTATTCTTAGAAGATACTTCAGCAAATTCTTAATTATCAAGGGACAGGGACATTAAAGGAAGGTGTACCTACAGCCGATTCCTAACCTCCAAATTTGGCAAACTGGGAAAAACAGATGTTAATACAAGTGAGTACCTGTGTTCTCTCTCTCTCTCTCTCTCTCTCTCTCTCCCTTCCCACCCTATCCCCGCCCCCCATCTCACTCCCAATCTCTGCAAATGTGAATAAAGCCAGTAAGAAAATATGCCAAATACAGATAATGGTTGACTTTGGTATGGAAAATATGGGATTTTCAATGCTTCATGGTAGTTTTCTGTTCTTTCTCACTTTTTATTAAAAAGCATTATTTTAATTATAAAATTTTTTTAATAGATCACGTAGACACTTGAAAAGGTCAAATGTTGGCCTTTATCTTGAGCACAGTAATAAAACCCTGCAGGGCGCGGTGACCTTACTGATAATACACCAGGTCCTCTGAGACACAGACAAAGGGCTTCATACCAGGAGAAAAGTGATGATGGGAATCAGTCGCATTAATAGTCATTATATAGATATGGAATTGAAAACCAGATCATTAAACTGATTCTCTATCATTCTCATAGAGTGTATCCTAAAAGCTACATGCCAGCAGTCTCATCAGCCCCGACATGCCACCTTCAGTCTCAGTGACAACAGGAAACCTACCTGAGTGAATCTGTTAAGGAAAGACCTGGGCAAGCCCTTCCTCCCGCCTCCTTGTCTAAATGGATTTTGACACCCAAAAATCTTCGTCTTTTCATGCTGTACTTGAAAACTCATTCCTAATTCAGGAACATAGATTTCTCCTCGATGGTCAAAACAAGCATTGAGTCCTTCCAATACGGACTGAGAAGCCAGGTTGAGCTATTTGGAAAAGAAAATGAATATATTTGTTATATACACTGTGTAACTAACAACAAGCAAAGGAATGACATGCACAAAAGTAAGATAGTGTTCTCTTCAGGAGGAGCAAACTCAAACAATATTGGTAAAATTCTACTTAAGCTGAGTGATGGGTTTATATGTATTGATCCTATTATTATTTCATGTACATGTTAGAGAGATTTAGGGCATATAAATTATCAGTAATTTTTTAGAAAACTGAATAAACATTCAGACTGAGCTTTTTAAAAAGCAGTTAAAATCTTTTCTAAAATGAAACCATATCCATTATATGCACCTATACTGACCTACTTTATAAATCATAGATTACAAAAAAAAAACTTGCCAATACACAGATATCTCATTTTCGCACTCTGGGATTTTAAAAGGTAAGATAGAGCTTTACATACTTAGATAAGTAATTATCTTTCCCAGCTCAAATACTGAATGAGATCTCCAAATGGGCTTAAAAGTACATAAAGTGGATCTACATAGCTAACTTTCACCAACAGTTTTTTTGAACAAGAAAATATACAAGGTTTTTTTGCCCAAAATAAAGAGCCGAATGGAGGTCTTCAGATACTGAGTTCAGAGCTCAGGGATGTGAAGTATGTGTGGTTTTTAGGTAACATGGAAAAACTCAATTGGGTAAATGTTAATCAATAAAATATAAATGGGCAAAAACCAAACTATATTATAATAGGATTTCAAGTGTCATATATACATAAGTACTATTGTACAAAGCACAAATTCCGCTGTACTCATACATTCCCAAACAGGTCAAGTTTTAAAGGCTACTGTGAAGTGTGACTGCAAGTGGACTTGGTTCCTGGATGCATTTTCACCCAATAGGGGCATGGTCAGAAGTCTTAAGCTTTAAAACTTGGCATTCTTTTTTCCTGGCTAATTAAAATTCTATCAGACATCTCTTTTTCAAAAAAACCTGGGGGAAAAACTCTCTCCTTAATATTTCCCCAGGACAAGTAGGAAGCAGCTCACCAGGAAAGGAATGCCACAGCACACCCTCTGACTTCAGACCCAAAGGGGTCTGTCTACATCTTGGGAAAGTGCTGGGCCTGTGCCAAAGGTTTCATCTGTAGCACTTTCATCACTGCAAACATTTAAGCTCCATAATTACTTCCCAGCTTTTTCCGGAATTAATACCACACATCCCAAAGTGACCCAGCTCCTTTGACCACAACCTCAATTTATTTTTTTTGTGTACCACTTTTCCTTATCTCTAGCTGATTGTCAGTCACAGAGGCTCAGCACTTATCACAGGTCTCATAATGTGCTCTGTCCTTCTGATCAATAATTTATCCAAAAACCACAATGAGATACCACCTCACTCCGGTCAGAATGGCTATCATCAATAAATCAACAAACAACAAGTGCTGGCAGGGCTGTGGGGAAAAGGGAACTTTGGTGCACTGTTGGTGGGATTGCAGATTGGTGCAGCCACTACAGAAGTCAGTATGGAGGTATCTCAAAAAACTGGAAATGGAGCTTTCTTTTGACCCAGCAATTCCACTCCTAGGCATTTATCCTGAAAAACCCAAGACACTAATTTGAAAAAATATATACACCCCTATGTTCATTGCAGCGCTATTTACAATAGCCAAGACTTGGAAACAATCGAAATGCCCATCGGTAGATGACTGGATTAAGAAACTGTGGTACATTTACACAATGGAGTATTACACAGCTTTAAGGAAGAAAGAAATCGTACCATTTGCAATGATATGGATGGACCTAGAGAACATTATGTTAAGTGAAATAAGTCAGTCAGAGAAAGACAAATATCATATGATCTCACTTACATGTGGAATCTAAAGAACCGAATAAATGAGCAAAATAAACAGAAATAGTCTTAGAGACACAAAGGAAAAACTGATGAGGGCTAGATGGGACAGGGGTGGGCATGAGGGAGAAGGGGAAGGGATGAGGCAACATAAACTGGTAACTACAATATTACCCAGGAATAGAAGAGACAGTTTAGGGAATATAATCAATAATGTTGTAAATATTTTTTAGGGGATCAGAAGGACTCATGTCTTGTCAGGGAGACCACTTCATGGACGGAGTAGTGACCTGACTACTGCACTGTACATCTGAAGCTGCCGCTGAATAATATTAGATGTCGTCTATAATTTAACACATATATAGTCATGGGTTGCGGAATATAGTGTAGGGATGGAGTCAATGGAATTGTAATAGATATGTATGATATCGAGGGTGGGGGGACAAGCGAGGGGGGAGGGGGTAGTCACTTTGTAAGGGGTAAAAAGGATAACTATTGCATTGTTTTGTACATCTGTAACTAATAATAATAATAATAATAAAAATAACAATTTAAAAAAAATAAAATAAAAAAATAATAATTTATCCAATATGCATATATAACACTGATAATTTTCTCACCATTTTTGTCTCCTCTTAAGTTAACTTTCCCCAGTCTGTTGCACTGATACAACATGAGGTAGTTGACACTATTTGTAAAATACCCATGAAATAAATAGAAATACAGCAATCCTGTCAGGAGATTATAGAATAAACCAGCAAAGAAGCAGTTTTTACCTAGAGGCTAGCTTACAAAAGTAGGCAAGTATAGGTTATATATAGAGGGGCTTCTATTTATGCTTCCTGACAAGTGACTATTCCTATTCTTAGAGGAAACCATGGAAGAGTCTTTTCATTAGAAATCTGTCATTAAAGTCAATAGCGTGATCATCCACTGAGAGCCCTAGAGCTATGAAAGTATGACTTCTCTTCACACTTGAAATCCCATCCTTGGCACGAGCAACAGTCCTCTCACCTCATCCAGCACAACCCAATGGCCGGCCTTCAGAGCAGCCAGCAAGGGGCCATCACGCCAGGCAAACTCTCCTTCTTTGCCACCTTCCACAGGTAGGTCTGCTCCAAACAGGTCTGTGATGTCCTTTGAGAGGGGACAAAAGTGAGGAAAACCCAAAATTACATAAAAAATTAACTAGGCCTCAAGACCCTAAATCTAAAATGATAAATACCTTGGGCCTTGTGCTCCTTTTTCTTCTTACACCCAAGACAGAACTAATCCATCCCAGCACTTTTGACCAGGAGTCCAGACATGCCCCCCAAAACCTCATCACAATACTCCAAGTATCAATCAATTGGAGCTGGAGCTCCAAACCAGTAGTTACTAATTGTGCCTGTACTTAGAAATTAATCGGTGGGTTAAAAAAAAAAAAAAGTTTAAAAACAAAAACAATAAATGCCCAGGCCCCATTCTAAGAGATTCTCATTTAACTTGTCATCTGTCCCATATTTTCATAATAAGACTGTTTAAAGGTCATTTTGTTTCCACTCATTTTCATTTTTAGAAAGAACAAAAATAAAAAGATGTTATGTTACAATAAATACTGAAGTGGGTAATTCTCTCTCAAAAGAGAATTGGAATAAAGCACCAGAGAGAATATTATTACCAATGTCAGCTATTAATGAATCCAGAAGAAAAAGTATAGATCATGTGTGGTCTTTATAGCTGTAATATATCTGGGGTATTGAAAATGTCAGAATGTTTTTTTTTTTTTAGTTTTTTTTTTTTAGCTGAGCCATCCTGCCACCTGTTGGCAGCTCAGCTCAGCTCAGGCTGGCAATCGAACTGCTGTTGCTCAGAGCTCAGCTCGCACTCTTGAGGGAGCTCTTAACCAACTGAGCCACTCGGCCAGCCCGAAAATGTCAGAATGATTTTTGATTAAGAAGCTGTATTTAAACAAACATGACTCCCTGTACCTATCCTCACCAGCTGCAGGATAACCAAACTTACCGTCTGCTCTGACAAGTTGATTCGCACAAGGGTATTGCCGGAAGCCTTTGCTAATGCACCCACCAAACTTGTCTTGCCCACACCAGGGGAGCCCTCCAAGAGAATGGGTTTGTTCAGTTTCGTAGCTCGTAAGAGCCTCTGGGCATTCATAGCGGTGGTGCCAGCGCTGAGTGCATAGTCAGCAATATTATTCCTGTGCAGAACAGGTCCTTAAGCGGAGAGGAAAAAACAAGCTGGACATCACCAAATCGTATATACTTGTCAATCCAAGATTATAAGACTTCATCAAGTAGACTGTCAATCAGTGAAATACCATCTGCTGTGATAATGTTTAGCTCTATTCAACATTACCCCACTTTTGAGTCCATAAAATGCTTTGGTGGGACAGCCAGTAGCATATTTTCTTCAACTGTATCTACTGCACAGATCTACCTGTACATGTATGCGTACCTACATACATAGTCTGACTGTAAACATACCTTTCCTTTCACAACCTAAACCTGGAATTACTATGTGTACTTGTACAATTTACCTTTATAAATAGGTACTTGCCCAAAAGTCAAGTGTAAATTGGGCATATAGGCCACATAAACAATTTCATCCAAGGTTTTTAGGCCACCAAGGCAATCTAGGATGCATCCTTAACCAATAATGTAGCTGAAGTGCAGACTAATAAGTTTTATAGGGCTTAACATTTGTACCACTATGTCTCCTAGGAGAAACTTTTGGTATACCAGTTTGGAGGGCTAGGAAAGCATGTGCGGTATTACCTCAGCTATGGACATAGAAGCAATGACCACCAAGGACAGTCCCAGGCCACTACCATGAAGCTCCTACAAGAGAACTGAATACTGTGATGGTAGGTCAGGGAAGGGACCGAATGGCTAGATCACGGAGGCCCCATCAGGGATGAGGAGTGTACTGTTGAAGAGGGAGAGGGAAAGGGGCAATGTTCCAGTTAGCCAGGAACCTGGGCTGGTTTTTTTCACCACTGTAACTCTATACATTTCAGGCACTCAACAGTTACTAACATAGGGTGGAGGGAAGGGACAAGAAACAGACGGCCCGCTAGGGAAGCAACAATCTGAAAAATTAAGAGTGCCTTCAAAGATACCTAATCTTACTGACTCATTTAAGTACTTGGTAGAGACAACCTAATGAAAGCAAGGATTGGAACGCAAACCCTCCTGCGTCTCCCATTTAATCATTCATTTGTTCTTCCAGTCACTCAATGAAGAGACATTTTCTGAATGCCCCTGACGGCCAGGCTACATGTTAGATGGTAGGGACAGGAAGATGAGTAGCACACTTCCTATCCTCATGGATTCATAAAACTGTTTTTGTAAAACGTGATGAGGCTCTCCAGTTGATACGTATGGGCTGAATTATCACTACAGGAAAGCTCTTGTTTTGAGCACTAAATAATAAACAAATTCATCTTTATAATTTATTAAAGGTTATATTTTCCCCTATTTTTACATGCCAGTTATATATTTTTAACCATTCACACATTTATGGTTATGCCAAGTCAGAGTCTAACTCAGATAACTAGTTCAATAATAATCATGAGTATGACATGCTAAAGCTAAAAGTGATCTATAAGAAGAGAATCTTCATTTATTTAAAATCATTCTTACCTCTTGGTATAAAAAATGGATGAATTCCCCAAAGGTTATCTATTGCAGTGAATTCTTTGGCCTTGAGTCTGTCATAAATTTTCAATTCATTTTTCTGACATTCTGTAAGTCGGACTATCTTGGCAAGTTTCTTGATGAGGAATTTCAGACATTCTTTGCGAGCCAAGAGGGCCGTACCAAATCCAGAGGAAGCGACCCCTAAAAGACGGAAGATCAGTCCATCAAACATCAGCACAACACCCAGCTTCTCAACCATTCAGCGGGAGTTCTGGGGCAGTTTCTTGCGGAAATGAGGCTGTAGCTGAACGACAGCCGAAACATGACTGCTAGTGTAAGCAGTCCTGAGGAAGAAGTCTGACTCCCCTCTCCTCACAATTTACAGATCAGCAGTTCAGCAGCACTTTATTCAGTAAAACACTCCAGGCAGTCCATGAAACACAATAGTAACTAATGAGGTACTACTGATCATTTTGTTTTAAGTTTCACAAAATTCATTATTTAAGTTCTGAATGAATGGCTGAAGAAACAGAACTTAAATATAAAAAAACAACTTAAAACAAACTAAAGAGTTTGGGTCCATTTTCTATAAGTAATCATTCATGTTAAGAATGATGCAGACCTTCAGGAACAGGGCACTTCCAACAGTCTTCTTTCTACTCACAATCACCAGTTTGTGTCTACCAAGCCCCTGGTCTATAAGCAATAAGTTTTTGGCATGTCTTTGATACCAAACACATCTCAAAAAGAGTTAAAAAAAAGCAAAGCCATTCTGAATCTTGGAAACGTTACAGTGAAGTAACTCCATAAAGTATCTGGGTCAGTGGTCTGCACTTGATCCATTTCACACTCCCCTCTACCCTAACCCCTTGTCCCCACCAGCTGATAGACAACATACCTGAACCTATTCCATCGATGTACACCAGGCATGCAGCATGGACAAAAGACGTCACAGTGGAGATGGTCTCTGGCCTTTTCAAAGCAGCTTCCTCCCCCATTGTGTTCATGAAGTTAACCCAGGACAGGATATCTCTGATACTGACTACACACCTTCGGCCAAATTCCTGGTGTGTCAGCCATTCAATGAAACCCAGCATCACCTCAGCTATGTCAGCCCCTAAGACATAAGGAAGCAAAAGTATTTGCTGTTCACAAACACTTCAGAATGAGGGCTTGTAACCTGGGGCCCAAAGATGGCCTAAAAGGGCTCTGTGCTCCATGAGATTAAAGCAAACTTTTGTGAATTTACATTAATGCTTTTTCTAAGAAGGGGGGGTCCCCAGTTTTTATTGCATTCCCAAGGGGTTCATGAATTGTATCCCACATATATGAAAAACACACAAACAAGAACCCACCATCAACCCCCCCCAAAACAAACAAACAAGCAAACAAAAACTTGAGAATTATAGCTTAAGAAGCTACCTTGAAAACTCAAAGAAATATCCATTTGGTTCATCTTCAGATACAATTTTGAAGTTAAGATACAATGATCTTAGAATATATACGAATTTTATTGTATTTTAAAATGATTCACTGGAATGGGCAGTGCCATATTTTCAGTGGCATTTACTTTAGGTTTTTTGTCTGTTTTCTTAAATCCATGCATCAATAAGATTAGAGGATTCACAAATTTCATTTCATGATTTACATTAAATAGTTGTTCTAATTACTACAATTTCACATTGTAAAATATTTGGAACTAAAATATCCTTAAGTAGTATGTATAGTTTCAAAGTAATACCAATTAAATTTAGTAGTGCACTTTATGTAACTTCAGGAGTCAATAGAAAACATTTATCTAAAAAGTATAAATGCCAAAGAAAGTTTTTTAAAAAAAGAAAATATGATGAGGCAGAATCAGTTCTGCTGTAATACAAAATAGACTATTCAGCAACATCCTTCAAGGCTAGACTGAGACTGGGTTAAGAAAAAAACTGATTAAAAGAAAATACTAATTACAGGAAAATAACCTCGAATCTTTCAAAAGAACTTAAAAAAACAACTCAAGGGGAAAAGTCCAGTAACAATGAGGAAAGAAATTAAATTTGTTTCAATGGCCAGATATTAAATACTAGTACTTGGAACCACATTTCAGAGTGAAATAAATTTGAGGTACATCAAGGACTTAATGAAACTGAAAAATTTTATCCATTGTTAGAGAGGAAGTAAACCATGACTATTGGACCAAAGATCATCAAGCATAAAATAATAGATTTCATTATATTTTTTAAAATGAAAACTCCATGTTGGAAGGACTATGCAAGCAGGAGCATTTACTAAGTTTCTGGTAACATTGTAAATGAGACCATCTTTCTGGAGAGCAAGCTGGTCATAACCAATGGGAGCTATGAAGTTCCTTGTTTCCACCTTTAGAAACAACTCAAGGATCCAAGTATGTACATCATGGTAACAGATGCTAACTAGACTTCTTATAGTAATCACTTTGTAATACATACAAATATCAAATCATTATGTTTTACACCTGAAACTAGTATGTCAATTATGCCTTAACAAAAAACTAAACACACACACACACACACACACACACACACACACACACACACACACACAAATATCTCCAGCACTCTAGGTTCAATAAAAGAAGAACCACACAATAAATGTTTTGACTCTTACTGGATAGCTTAAGAATTGTTAAATCTAGGTTATAAGTATATGGAAATCTTTAATACTATTCTTCTATTTTCCTTATATTTGAAAGTTTTCATAATAAAAATTTAAATAAAGTGAAATAATTAGCTGACAACTAAAAATATGCAGCTCAAAAGTCTATAATATTTTCTCAAGGTGATAATGACTAAAATTTAAACCAAATTTTCATCATTTTCAGCTAATAAATATGCCTATATAAAGATGGCTAACAGGTGAGGCAATAAGGAAGCTAGAATTTAATAAACCTGGTGAAGGAGGCAGTGTGAAGCAGGGACATTTTAATAGTAATAGGCTATTACCATATTTCCTTAGATCTATCTGTGCCCATTTCTCTACCCGCCCCTTTTCCATGCACCATATGTACATACGGCTAACATCCTATACTACACCCCTGACTTTCAACACACAGCCCCCTCCATCCCATTACCACCACTACCACACCTGAAAACTCTCACCTTTATAATCTATTCTTCCCAGACACAATCCTGGACGAAGATTACTGCTGATAATCTGTTTTAAATCTTCCCGGCTTGTGCTCTGAGGGCACCATATTTCCGTAAACCGGTTCCTTAAGGCAGGAGACAGCTATAAAGAACACAAATTGCAATATAATACTTTTGAGGAAAGCTAGAAAACAAATGTTTTGAAAGAATGTTAACTGTGAGTCTGGCAAGTATCAGATGCTTCTTTTATTACCTCTACTACTAGATACGATTTACTGAAGACCTACTTTATCCTGGCTCCTTCCATGTCATCTCATTACTCTCCACCACACCCTCCAAGTTGGTATTGCCCTCATGGTCTTGATAAGCACGGTATAGAACTTCAAGGTCTTACAGAGTATAAGGGGTATAAATAGGATTCCAGCCCCAAAGGGTGACTCCCAAACCTGAACACTCCTCTAAGCAAAGGCCTTTCCTTTCTTTTACCTTCAGATACATAACCAGTACTTAAGAGCAAATACACGCTATCTTCCCATATAGGAGAGCTATCTAGAGTAGAAGGAGAAAACTTATTTTTTGTTGTTCAAAGGGAACATAATTATAAGGAGGTATGTATTTTACCTCTTGTATAACAAAGAAATGTTTGGTCCCTCCAGTCTTAGGGCCTTTGCCCTTAGTCTGGATTCCTCTTACTCTTCTTACCCTTCCCCTAGGTCAGTTAACCCCCATTCACAAATGTTTGCAATGCTACATGCATATAATTAGCAGTTTATCATTGCTTTCCTTTTACTGGACAATAAACTCCACCCACTGTCTATCTGGCCTATCACAGCGGGACCAGGAACAATGCCTGTACTCAGGAGCAGCTCAGTGAAAACCCAGTGAATGCATGAGTATCCCTCATCCCCATCCCATCCCAGACAAGGAATGCCTCTCATCTTCTGGGCCCTGCCTCGCCCTGCTTGCTAGGCATGCAAAACCAAAAAAGTAGCTTTCCCTTAGGTAAAAGCTGACAATCTTTGGCTAAGAAAAACTTAAGCTCACCTGATAGGCAAGTTAACATTCACAACCTTGAAATCATGTCCTTCTGTACTATTTCCACTTGCCAAGGAACCAGTTTTCATATTTTGTTTAAAAGTGTGGGCCGGCCAAGTGGCGCAGTGGTTAAGCGCTGGCTTGGGAAGCCAGTGGCCCCAGTTCCGGTCCCACATATGAGGGCCAGTGACATTGCTCTCAAAAAAAAAAAAAAAAAAAAAAAAAAAAAAGTGTGATAGATTTTATTTCTTTGCTTCGGAACAGTTCTTGAAGCACAGTGATAATTTTTCTTCTATGGTATTGAGAGCAATTAGGCCCAAAATATCATGTTTGTATTTCACTTACTCATCAAATTACCAAGAATCTGAATTGCTTTCATTCATTATCAACCCCTGGTTCTTCTCATCACCCCTGAGCTGCTATCACACTACCCTTTTCCTAACTTAAACAGACAAGGGTCCCACACACATGCAGACTTCTCCACCAAGAGGCTTCATAAGCCTGAAAGCCACAGGGCTTGGGGTGCTGAACCCTGGCTGGGTCCTGCCATCCTCTGAACAGAAGGAACAGGACTCCACCCTTTCCTCTACCAACAGGCTGACAGTGGCCCACAAAACCCGAGAGGACAGGCGTGCTCCACCTGCAAAACCAAAACGGGTTCTTGGCTCCAACTTCTTTTTTTGGCGCTTTACAATCACTCAAAAAGCCAAACTTGTGTTTAAGAGAGCAGACTTTAAAAGCACAGCATGAGATTAAATTTGTTTCAACTTTTCTCATTCACAAAAGTAGGAAAATCATTTTCGCACAAAGCTCTTGTGAGAATTTATTACAGTAACATATGGAAAGAGCTGGGCAAAGTAGCTAGAACAATAAAATTTTAGGCACATACACAAAGTGAGATGTCAAATAAGAAAATATTTGTTTGTTTATTTATTTTTAGAGGGCAGTGTCACTGGCTCTCATATGTAGGATCTGAAGTGGGGCTGCTGGCGTCCCAAGCCAGCTCTTAAGCACCGCGCCACTCGGCTGGCCCAAACAAGGCAATGTTTATCTGTAATAATTTATTTTCAACCTTACAATTCTAAAATATCTTCCTGGCTTTTTACCTTTTACCCAGTTTTTATCCAACATAAAATTCCAAGTGCATTTTTACATACTGTCTTTAGGTGCCAGCAAGCTATGGTCAAAAGTTAAAAAACTAAAAACAATATGCTTCAGGAACATGGTTTTACCTCTTTTTTTCCAAAGTCGCCCCCAGGGTTCATGGTTGCTAAGATACGGAATTTTTTCCCAGCAGTCAACAGCTCTACCTCATTATCCTTGTCCTCTAGGCTGCCTTTTTCTGCTAATACCAGAGACTTCTCTACTTCAAGGACACTAAAAATCAGAAAAATTGGAGATTTTAAGATTAGAAAAGGCTTATATATTCTTATTTTGTGCTCTTCAACGTTCTTTAAAAAGGAAAAAAGAAGTTATCTCCTCTACTGAGCTTTCACTTTAGTTAATGGTTTCCTACCACAAATTTTAAAATGATGATTATGCCAATCCCTGTGTGATAGAACAATATTTCTGATCAAAAGCAAAAGAATTTCTTTTTCCACTTATGCCCTATCAAGGCATTTATTTTAAAAATGAGAGTCTTAAGTGAAAATGTTCATGGCAGCATTATTCATAAAAATAGAAAGCACTGTAACAGCTTCAGGTGGTGATAAAAATATAGTATATCTCCACAATGGAACACGTTTGGGAATAAAAAGAAACAAACTACTGATACAGGCTACAACATGGATGAACCTCAAAACATTAATGCAAAATGAGAGAAGGGATTATTTATATGAAGTGTCCTGAAAAGATAAATCCAGAGACAAAAAGTAGATTATTAGCAGGAGACGGCATCAGAGATAAACTATAAATGGGCATGGGGGATCCTATTGGGATGACAGAAATGTTGTAAAACTGAATTGTGGTGGTTGCAAAGCAGTAAATTTACTAAACATTGAATTATACATTTAAAATCAGTACATTTTATGATATGTAAATTATACCTTAATAAAGAGAGGAAATGGGTATACATCATGATTCATATCAGTCTGAGGTTTTGAGAGGCCTTACAGTTATACTATATAGGATTCTAGTTCTTTAAAAAAAATTAAGACAATGGCCACCATTTGCCTTAAAAAAGAATTCAAACTCAGGCTCATTTATTTTAACCTTGTCATCCCACAATCCCATGTTTCTGATTATTGATAACAAAACAGAAAATCTAGGTCTCTTAAAGGAGATCCTGAGTGCTGAAGCCAAAAAAGGCAGCAACTCATTATCTTGTCAAGCATTTACTATGCACCTATGAGGAGCATTACTGTGCACAAAAATTAGTATCTATTAAACCCGACTAGCAAAAACATCAAACACGGGGCACGTACCTGTTGAGTCTTTCTAGGACAGAGTCATCAGCCAGTGAGATCTCATCCAAGAGGAAAAAGCCATCCTCCTTCATGGCCAGAACCAGAGGCCCATCATGCCATTCAAAGAGTCTTGATGTGTCAACTACTTCCTATGAATTAGAAAAGCGGCTGAAATTAAAAAGCAGGTGTTCACAAGACAGTACACAGTGTGGCTGAACTTGGACTCCAATGTGGATATGTACATAGCTAGCTGGTGTCTGCTGGAGTGTTTACTGCAGAAAGTAAGAGTTTAAGAACAAGGGACAGATCCTGCACAACAGGATGCTTGTGAAGGCCCCATGCAGACCAGTGAAAATCTGAAAGTAGGATACATATCTAACCTGGAATCAAAAACCCTACATGAACAAAATCCGACAGTTGATGCATGCAGAGCCAACTACAGTTCTTTAAATAAACGGACACATCATCATTTGCTAACGGACAAACCTTGTCCTTGGGCTTCTGTCTCACCGGCCGCAGCCCCCCCAGGAAGTCCGATGTCTCCATGTGTAAGTGGCAGTTGACTGAGTATAATTTCTGACTTGCCAAGGCTGCAAACACCTGACAGATAGTAGTTTTCCCACACCTGTCAGAGATACACACCAGATTAACCAGGAGAATCAATTCTAAATACACAACAATGAACATCTTAGTCAAAAAGAGGGGAGCCCCGTTGAGAGCTTCACTTCAGCAGCAAACATTTCTGACCAACACAGGACCTCTACACCACTGGCTTGGGGTGCACTTCCCCAAAACACCAGCACCCTGCCATGTTCCTGGTCCAGGAGGGCACACTGCATGAATTCTATCTTTTCCCACTTCTACAAACAACCAGCAAGGGGTATAAAAGAAAGCCAATCCTTATAGACTTTCAAGAGATCATAGCTCATGTGCTATTCTCCTCTATACATCTATGGAATAAATGTTACCGTTTAAAAGAATAGGGGGAAAAAAAGCCCCAATGATAATTATGCAAGAAATCATTTTTTTCCATCATGAAGGTCTGAAAGTAGATGAAAGTAAATTATAGTAGATCTCTTACTTGCTTCTTTAAAAAGGAAGGAAAGGAGGGAAGGAAAATAAAGAGACAGGGAGAAAGCAAAAAGAAAAGAAAAAACAGACTTCTTTCCTGATGAGATAACTCAGGATATCTCAGAGATAACTCAAGTAATCCTATGGAATTGAACTGAACCCTCATAATGAGTTATTGTCACAGGACTTTACCCAGTGTCTCCAACCAGCAGCACTGCTTCACCAAATTCCAACGCCCTTCCCACCAGGATTGCCAGTCTCCGCATGCTCTCAGTCCACACAATGTGGCTGAACTTGGACTCCAATGTGGATATGTGAGTAGACAATTTACCTATCAAAGGTAGAGTAAAATATTTAGGTTCTAATAAGTATAACTCAATTCATTCTCCTCTGGATATTGGGGACTACTTACTCAGCAATTTTAGGACATTTTCTTTGGAGAAGAGGGACTGAGGACACAGTTTTTTCTTGAAATGTTTTTCAAGGACTTCTTGAATTACATCAACCTCCTCCTGCTTCCTGACTCGGCCTGCCAGAAGCATATAACCTTGAAAAAATAATTAAAAAAAGAGGAAACATCAAGTGTCAGTACCAAGGGATATTTAGAATACGAAGCAAATAACACTTGCTAGCTGCTGCTGGAGAGAAAATCTGAAGAACTATTTTGGAAAACTGGGAGAACTAACACATGCCTGCCCTACACTCCAGCAACATGACTTCTAAGTAGACCCAAACAAAAATAAACACGTGTGTGCACCGAAACACATATGCAGGAATGTTCAGAGCAGCTTTATTCAAAATAGCTGAAAAGTGGAAAGGATTCAAATGCCCATCAACATGAGAATGGCTCAATATATTATGTTATCTCCATACAACGGGTTATAACACAGTAATCTTTTTTAAAAAAGGAAGTCCTGATACACGTAACAGCACTGCTGAATCTCGCAGTGGATCGAGTGAAAACAAGTCAGGCCCAGACAGATGTCAGAGTAATGCTTACCCTCCAGGAGAGGTAAAACTGGTATGAGCCACAAAGGAATCTCTCGAGGTACAGGAAACATTCTAAATCTTGGCCAAGGCAGTGATTTACATAAGTACGTACATATGTAAAAACACACTGAGCTGTACATGAAATAATAGAATGCTTCATCCATTTTACTGTGCTACATCTCAATAAAAGTGTTTTTTAAAATGTGGTTTTCCCTCTATCTATACCTTACCAGTAAAGAAATTAATGGGTTAATTTTATTTACTCTTACTCTGTTTGCTTATTAATCACCCATTAAGGACTCATCAGCACCTTTCAAATTGGAAGATTCTGAAATGCTTTCTATCCTACCATGGACAAAAGCATATAAATTCTTTCCATGGATTAAACCAAAATGACCATCTCCTGAGTCTCGGGTGACACAACTGCCTTCTCTTAGGACTCATACATCATCCAAACTATCAGTTTTCTGTATGTCTCTAGGCAGAGCACGATTCTCCATGGCCACAACAACTGCAGATAAATAGTCCAAAAAGACACCACTGGCCTAAACTCCTAAAGATGCTATATCCATATACTGACTCCCACATGTGACCACCTGAGGGCAAGAGTGAGAAAAACCTTAGAAACCAAAACAGTAGTTCAAAGGCTTGTAGAAACAATACCACTTGCAAAAGCAGCTGGGGCTCCAGGGAGAAGGGCTCTGTTTCTGGAATACCTAGTAAGGTGTATACACTGACCATAATTTGGGCAAGATTTGTTTTAATGAAAAAGTTTAATATTTGGGCCGGCCGAGTGGCGCATTGGTTAAGCACTGGTTTTGGGATGCCAGCGGCCCCGATTCGGATCCCACATGAGGGCCAGTGACACTGCCCTCTACAGCTAACAACAGCTCCACCTGGAGCTGGGCTGTGCGAGCCACGGTGATGGTGTGGGCTGCAGCCCCTGCTGCAGTGGGCTGCCATAGGCTACAGTGAGTGGCCCGCAGCCAGCGTGAGCAGCTGGCAGCCAAGCGTGAGCTGCCAATAGCCGCGGTGAGCGACATCCAGAGGCCAGCGACCGATCTGCCTCATCCGGGAAGAGTGCAATGACGATACCAACAGTGAAGCAACATCCTCCGCAACTAAACTGAAGAACAAAAAGACAGCAATTTGTCTGTTCCCCTTCCCCGATTCCCCAACGCTGTTCCCCTCCGCCAATTCCCCAATAAAATCTTTAAAAAAAAAAAAAAAGTTTAATATTTGATATAACTTCACAGTTTAAGAGCATCTGACTAAAAGCATACCATCATTGGCTAAATGCTGTAGCCAATCATACTCCTTCTCGATCTGTTCTGCTAATCTGTATCTTTCAGCCCATCGAAACAGATCACGAAGAGTGATGAAGCCCTGCTTTCCAGCAAACACTGAAGAACTTCTGCGATAGGACTATTTATGTATCAGAACAAATAAAAAGGACAATGTCAAGCATATAGTAAAACTCACATAAAATTCTAACAAATTTAAGCTCCTATAAAAATTATCCATTCCACTAAGGTTAACTGTTTAAAAATGTAAATGAACTGTAATCATTTGAAGAAAAATGTTCAAACTCATGTATAAGAATATAAATAAACAATGGAACTCCATCTCACATGCCATATATAAAAGATTAGAATAATAATATAAATGGTGCTAAACACGCAGAAAACTAATCTCATGTGGGACCACAGTAATAACAATGTTAATTATGATTAGCTTTCTAGAAAATAATATGACAGTGTATAATTCTCATCAAGAACAATTTTAACCCCATAAACTAAATGGGATAATGGGATATTCTACAAAAACAAACAAAAAAACCCCACAGTTGTAGCTTTGCAGAGTTAACAACGGAGCACCACACAAAAAGGGTCTTCTTAGCTATCTCCACTCAAGGATCATGTTCATTTTAAAAAAACAAAAATTAGTTTGTCTATGCCAAACTCCAACCTAAACAAAATGTTCCCTATTGTCCATAAATAGGGAACTGTCATCACATGAACTATCAGAAAAAATTTTAACGTTAAATTATTTTTAAAAAAAATGCCTAAAATGGATATTAATGAGAAGCATTTTAAAGACAATATCCTTATTCTGAAAAAAATAACAAATGGATGAACTGCTGTTTGTACGTGAGGAAGCTATGAAATTTTGATCACCAAATCTAATCAACACATCCCATTAGAAGTCAAGTTACAGAGAAAGGAAGTACCTGAAGGTCCAGCATGACCTTAACCAACTTGCTACAATAGGAGGGTGGCAAACTACACCGCTTGTGCAGGATTGTTTCCAGCTCAGAACTAGGCAGCTCATCAAAGTGCAACTCCACAAACCGATTCCTGAAGGCTCTAGAAAGCACCTAGGAAAGGCAGAGGAAAAACATGATAAACAGGGCCTTTTCGTCTAATTTCTTAAATTGAGGCTCTGCTAATCACCACAAAAAGAAAAATCCTTCAAAAGAGGTAAATACTTCTCAGTCTTTTCAAGAAAGATTTCAGGGCCGGCCGAGTGGCGTGATGGTTAAGAGCTGGCTTGGGATGCCAGCAGCCCCAGTTCAGATCCCACATGAGGACTAGTGACACTGCCCTCTACAGCTAAGATGACGAACAACAGCTCCACCTGGAGCTTGGCTGCTGTGAGTCCCTGGGATGGCATAGCTGCAGCCCCTGCTGCAGTGGGCTGCCATATGCTACAGTGAGTGACCGGCAGCCAGCGTGAGCTGCCAATAGCCGTGGTAAGCGACCATCCAGAGGCCGGCGACCGATCCCCCTAATCCAGGAAGAGTGCAATGACGATACCAACATGGGCCAGTGGAGCAACATCCTCCACAACTACACTAAAGAACAAAAGGACAGCAACTTGTCTGTTCCCCTTAGCCAATTCCCCAATGCTGTTTCCCTCCCCCAATTCCCCATTTTAATGAAAAAAAAAAAAAAAAAGATTTCATAGTTAATGTAGTCACACATGGGAGTAAGGGGACACATGCTACATACCTTTCTGCCTCCATAAAGTCCCGGAGGGTTCTGGGTAGCAAAAAGCATGAACCGACGGTGTGCTTTAACAACTTCTTGTGTTTCTGTTATCAGCAATTCACGGTTATCATCCAACAGTCTGTTCAGTGCCTCTAACACATCAGTAGGGGCCAAATTTAATTCATCCAAAATAATCCAGTAGCCCTTTCTCATAGCATCAATAAGAACACCTTGAAGGAAATAAAGACTGAGAATTAGTGCGTAAATTAGTTTAAACTTTTTAAAAAATGTTATATACAAATCAACAAATCCTAGATTATTAAATATTAAAGCACATTACTCTTTGCAACTAGTCATGCTCCAAAATAATTTATGATGTTGTATATTGAGTAAGCACAATTTTCAATTAAAATAATTCTTTTTATTTCACACAGAGGGGGAGTCAAGGCTGACAAATATCACATTTCCAGCTTATTTTTTTCCCCTGCAGTTTAATTTCATTTAAATCGCCACATTCTCATATCAGTTCTCAACTTCCCTCTGTTCAACGCTCACTCCATTTTTTTTGAGTCTCTAGGAAATGAAGCAGCAGTTCAACTACTCTTCAAAACTTGGCCCACGATACTATTTAGTGGGGCTCCAAGGAAGCTGGGCCCCTAACCATCACTCCTTAACCGTCATTTGGCTCAGGGAGAAGAAAAAGCCGGCCACTATGGCAGAGGTCCCTGTGCCTCAACTGGAAAGGATAAAGATTACTTGGGGAAACAGGTCTAAAAGAACACATACACATATGTAATAGAATAATAACCTTACCTTCTTTAAACACAAGCTTCCCTGAGGAGTCGGATGTGTAACAACCAATGTACTCTTGAATGTCCGTATGTTCGTGATTATTAATACGCACACAGTGGTTACCAGTAGCTGCGGCTAACCACCGGATCAGGCTTGTTTTACCAACTGATGTCTCTCCCTGAATCAGCACTGGATATGTTCTTTAAAAGATCAGCCAACAAAGCAATTTAAGAACGAACGATAAAAACCAGGATTCATTCAAGTGGTGTTAAGAAAGAATGACTACATCATTTAATATCATAAAAGAACATTTTTATATACCTATGCACTACTAATGGTATGTTTCTTAAGCCCTGAGAAGCTTCTCTGTAAAAATATTTCCTCAGGAAATACTGAGGAAAAATTGCAACCTCTCTTGCACTACTTATGAGAAACAAGTGGGGCCAACTGTTGCTCACTTAAAAAATAATGGGTGATAGCTTTGTGCCAGGAGAAAAGTGACAGTACTGACTTTAATAGTAATTATTCACTTAGCCAATAAATGCAAGTAAAGCATTTTGAAAGTTAAGGAAGTAAGGCTAGAATGTCATCAATGCCTGGTGATCCTTGAGATCGGTGAGAGAAAAGGTCCACATACCCAGCAGAGACCACTCGGACAATATCTTTGAGGTTCAGCTTGACAGAAGACGTGAGAACGTATGTCTCATCGATTGTAGGTTCCTTGTCTCCCACCAAAATCCAGTAGCCTTCGACTTGGATAAGCCGTCCTCCTTTTGGTTCTGGAATGGGCTGAAAGACACAAAAGTTATAGAAATAATCCACAGTCTCATGACAATTCTGGCATTCTTTCAGAGAGTGGTGTAAAGTAGGGTAAGAAATTATCACCAAGAATGCTGCCTTGTTTTGGATGCTCTGGACATTAAAACAAATCCATGGGTGAAATATGAAAATAAAATCACCTTGAGGAATGACAACAAAATGATGACGTGTGTTGGTTTCAAAATTCAGGTTGGGGTAGGTGGGTTCGGGGAAAAACTTGAATCAAGATAATTTCTCAGATAATATATGATTCAGTTCTCTTCTCTCACCTACCAAAATTCCCACTCTGGTGAAGTATTTTGCTCAAAACCATGTATTTCATATAAACCATGTTCCCCCAAATAGAGCCAGTGTTGTACTGAGTGAGGAGGGTTGTGCATTATTACACTCTGGATCCCCTGGAAGACATTAAAAATAAAAATGATCCTCCAGAGAAACTAATCTATTACAGATAATACTGTGGACAATGGCATAATCTTTCAAAGATACAGTGGAAGTCAATTTATACAAAAGTGCCATTTTTATAAATCAAAATGATTAAATAGTGGTCAGATCTACAGCTAAGGAAAAGTACTCTTATAAAATATTTAGTCCCCTGACTTGAAGCTACAACTCATTCTAGATACTGCTTTTTAAGGGCTCCTTAGTTAAGCTGGGGATCAGTGGGGGGAAAGGATCATTAAGCCTTAATCACTTGTGACCTTGAGGAACACATACAAAATCAGCAAGTGGAGAATAGTATTGGGATAAAAAGCAAGCTTGACTCTGTTCTCAATGTTTTAGCTTACCGGAAGTATACATTAATGTGTTACATGCATAATTTTTAAAAAGGAAAAATTACTGAATCCAAAGTAACCCCCTAAAATAAACAAAATAACCCCAAGTCCCACTAGCTATTTAAATAAGCTGGTTGGTGGGCCAGTTTCTCTCAGCATCTTTCAGTCTCATGCTTCTGTAATTGGTTGTTGTGTACAACAACAAAAACAAAAAGGCCCAACCATCCATCAGAAGGGACGTGTGTACATAAATTATGTACAAGCATCTTATGAAATGCTCTGTGACCATTAGAAAGCATGTCACAGTGATCTCTGGTACAGACACAAAAATATATCCAGGCTATAGCTGGCTAAAAAGGGAAGCTACAGAACATTCTTATGAGATGGTCCCATTTTTATAATTTATATTAGACATATATTAGGATTTACCTTGACAAACATACACACACATACACACACACACCAGAATTTGAATATATAAGAAAAAAAAATACATATTATATATATATATAAATATATATATATATACACACACACATACATACATACACACACACACACAACTTAGATGGAAAGTACTATTTATAAAATGGATTTGAATCTCCAAAGAGTAGGATTATTGGGAATTTTCACCATCTAAAGCACCATATAATGTTTCTAATATTGGAATAAACAGATTTATAATTAGAAACAAGTTTTGTAAAACCCCAACCAGCTCAAAATTTGATAATTCAGCCTTTCATTTATATTAAACAAGTCAAAAATCAAAAAGAACATACCTGCTTCAACAAACTTTTAACATTGCCACAGATGATATGTTGACAAATGAGCTTCTGAACTACTGGGTGTGATGCCCTGTCAAGCTGTGTTAAGAAACCCAAACAAAAGCCCTAGGAAAAACACAAACACATATGATATTAATTACCCTTTTGCAAAAGCAGGCCAACTTTTTCAGAAACAAAAATTCAACCTTTTGGGTTGGTGCCAGTTCCCAAAACAACTTTTAAATGTGATAGAATGGTAGAAAAAGGTCAGAGTAGCTCTGGACTAATCTGACTAAATGGAAAGCACAGGCAAACCTTGCATATGCATCCCCACTCCCTCCCTTCCCATGGTAAGCCCATCCACCAAGCTCCATCCAAACCCAGATTTTAGAAAAACCTCATAGAGCGAGCGCTGGATGTTGCTACACGGATTGGAGGCTGCAAATCGCAGGGCCCTGCAGAGAGTCCGAAGGCTGTAGTGAGGTCGATGGCCAGTCCCGTCCACCAATGTCACCCCAGATGCTTTCCGCACATCTCTGTAGAAGCTACAAAGAGAATGCACTTCAGGTGACTTTTTTTTTTTTTTAAAGATTTTATTGGGGAATTGGGGGAGGGGGACAGCATTGGGGAATCAGGGAAGGTGAACAGATAAGTTGCTGTCCTTTTGTTCTTCAGTCTAGTTGCGGAGGACGTTGCTTCACTGGTCTATGTTGGTATCGTCATTGCGCTCTTCCTGGATGAGGCAGATCAGTCGCCAGCCTCTGGATGGTCGCTCACCGTGGCTATCGGCAGCTAATGCTGGCTGCCGGCCACTCACTGTAGCCTATGGCAGCCCACCGCAGCAGAGGCTGCAGCCTACACCGTTTCCGGGGCTCGCACAGCCCAGCTCCAGGTGGAGCTGTTGTTAGCTGGAGAGGGCAGTGTCACTGGCCCTCATATGTGGGACCTGAACCGGGGCTGCTGGCGTCCCAAACAGGCTCTTAACCAGTGCACCACTCGGCTGGCCCACTTCAGGTGATGTTTTAAACTTGTAAGTATTCATTATGTTGCTCCTGTTCTCATTTCTCTACAGAAGGTCCAAAAGCCATTTTTAAAGGTCAGATGGCCAAGCTTACATACAATTACCTAGAGCATGCATCCAAACCTCTCAAGTATTCTTTTCTAAATCTATTTTTCACCCATTAGAAGTTACCTCACCAAGTAACAAAATAAAGATCTATCAATTTCCTTTAAGGGTGGAAAGAAGAGAGAAGGGAGAAACTTCTGATTCTTAACAAAAAGACAGTGAAATATGAGAGGCCCTTAAAGAGAATATGGAGCCCAAACACAGTTTTCCAGAGCCGGCTCTAATGTGAAGCACAAATGAAGTTGCTATGTAATCTAAATGGTGAGGGGTAAGTACACAGAAAACAGAAGTCAGGGTGTTTTGAAAGGCTATGGATATGGCTTAATCAACAATGACAAAATGTTTAAAAGCATGAAGATATGTTGACTATTACTATTATCATCACCACACAATTTAGAAGTCCAGAAGATGACAAGATGGAAGAAGTTTCAGACTGAAATATGAAGGGCAAGAAATGTAAAAATTCATAAAATTCATGATCAGCTACCACAAGATCAGGCATAACCAAACATGTGTCACAGATAAAATCCAAGTTCTTGTCCAAAGGGGCTTTGGCTTGCCTCTTTACAATTCAGCTACACATTATTTCTTTTGTTAGGAAAACGGAGTTCATAAGGTTTCAACTTTAAACCAGAAATCTAAATAATAATCCTTCTATCAGTTAAAAGCAAAAAAAAAAAAAAAAAAAAAAAAAAAGAAACCGAAAAACACCTACTTTATGATTCCTTGCACTGTGCTCTTGTTCACACTCAATCCTTTCAGATAATCCACAATAAGAATTTGTAAGTCTTCTTTACTTTCCAATTCTTCTACATAAAGTTCTGTGAACCTATAAAACAATTATTATTACATAATAAACCACTTTTTCGGATGTTAATATAGATATTCTTACAATAAAAAATGCAAAACAGAAGTTATATAAACTCGTTTTAACTGCTTGGAGTATAAAATATAAAAGTCTTTCAACCTGACATACAGATTGACCATAATGAAATAAAATATTATAACTGTTAACCAAATGAAATCTTCTATTTATAGTCCTTGAAAGAAACAGTCACAAAAATGAGACTTATTTATTGTCATTTTCAGAAGTTGTTCATGATCATAAATACATGTAATAAAAAAATATATGCCCCCCCCCCCCAAAAAATCCCCTTCACCATGAAAAATAACAGTTGGAGCAAAGAAAATACATACTTGTAGTTTACAAAATTTTCCTAAGAAGCTTTTATTACTTTCATAATGGGAGAAGGGCTCCAAAACAATTTCAACACTATTTTAAAACTCAGAATTCAACAAAATGTTACCAACAATAAATAAGGTCACTTATGTTTTACTCAAGTGCTACCTATGCGAAACACCAACATCTAAGTGCCTTGTTCATATCATTCAGTGCTTAATGATGAAAACTGAAACTTAAAAGACCTTTCACAGGGCCGGCCGAGTGGCGCGGTGGTTAACAGCTGGTTTTGGGACGCCAGCGGCCCTGGTTCGGATCTCACATATGAGGGCCAGTGACACTGCCCTCAAAAAAAAAAAAAAAAAAAACCTTTTACAAATTAGCCTCATCCAAGAGGACTATGTCCTAAAATGCACATAAACTATGTTATACTATTATATAGTTATGTGAACTTTTTCTAATAGCTACAAGGCTATTTGAAGGAGAAAAGGTTTCTTTTCAACAATATTCATGAGCCATTAAGTATCCTACTAACAACCCAAAGGAAAAAATCTAATGTTTTGGAGTTTTCCATATTCTTACCACCTACATAAAGTAAAGAAATATGACAAATAAGGAAGAGTCCTCTATTGGTGGTCAAAAAATTTCAAACACTGTTATAGGGTTTGTTATGTTAATATTACCAATCAATAAATAAACAGAACTAAAAAAGGTTTCCAGGAACAAAGCAACACCCCCTCACCTGTTTCTTATTCCTGGTGGGAGATTTCTTTTGCCTACATCAGTTGCTGGATTCATACAGGCAAATAAACGGAAGTCAGGATGACGAGCCAGTGGTTCTGTTAAGAGAAAATTATAAATTCTCAACAACTTGTGAAATCAAGTGATTAGCTACAGGTCCCCAGAGGAAGAGTATCTAACTCTACAGAGCCCCAGGCCAAACAACCCTGCCTCAGGGCTGGCAAAGTTGGTGCTGACTGCTCAGACCACCCCTCCTTTTCTGAAACCCCATTGAAATCAGTTTCCAGAGTTATGAATATACAACATAATCTTATGCTGCCATTCCACCATCATTTATAGGTATGGCTGTTGATTGTCATTTAAGTTTTACCACCTATTCACCAGCATTTATTTTTTCACCCAGTATGCATGTCTACTACTCACTATGCAAGTGCCTTGACAAATTATTTTATTCTTTGAATTCCCCATAGCACTTAACAATAGGACTTTGCCAAAAAATTAGTATCTATGGAATGAATAAATCCCACTGGGAGGCCCAAATCACCACCTAACCAAGAGAATTTTACTCTAAAGAGGCCAAAAGGCCTGGCACCAAGTCAGATCCCAAGAGAAGCAAGTGCTACCTGAGTCCCCTCGATCCAGCAATACCAGGGAACCAGAGGAGCCTTCGAGTAAACCACTGAGACATTCTAATGTTTCTGGAGCAGCCAGATTAATCTCATCCAACAAGATCCACTCTCCTCTCATTACAGCCTGAGCTAATGTACCCTAGAAGAAGATAAAGTAAAATGGTAAGAATCCATTTCAAATAGGGACACACTCACAGAAAACAATGATACAAGCAGGGCTAGAAAACAGAGGCAAGGGCAAACTTGTCCTACTTGATGAGCTTACATATTAAATGCCAAGTGGCTGCTGGCTGGTTGCCCAAGTGAAGGCCAAGCGTACACTTTTTTAAATGTCTAAAAAGGTCAAGGCACTATCTTTGAGCCTAACAGTGAGGTACAATAAACTAGATTATCTCATTACATGAAGGGTGAGGTAAATGATAACTTACAATTCATTTAGATGTTTGTTTGTTTGTTTGTTTGTTTGTTTGTTTGTTTTTGAGGGCAGTGTCACTGGTCCTCATATGTGGGACCCGAACTGGGGCCGCTGGCTTCCCAAACCAGCGCTCAACCACCGCGCCACTCGGCCAGCCCCATTTAGATGTTTAAAGGTACCCAAATAGTTATTAAAAGCACCCAAAATATAGGATCAAGCTATGAATATACCAAGACCAGGTAAATGACTAAATCAAGAATGTGTAGTGCGGGTGGCTAGTTAGCTCAGTTAGTTAGAACACAGTGTTCACAACACCAGGGTTGCCGTTTCAATCCCCACATGGGCCGCTGAGATGTGCCCTCCACAACTAGATTGAAACAAGTACTTGAGTTGAAGCTGATGGGTCCTGGAAAAACACACTGTTCCTCAATAAAAATCTTAAAAAAACAAAAATGTGCAGTGGTGGTAGTATGTAGCCTTTCACAGTTGCTAAGGAGTATCAAAATGAATCTTTCCTAGCTCTACTTTCCTGATTTTATCTCTTAGCGTTCTATTTCCAAGAGCAATGACAACTAAATCTTATAGTTGACACATGAAAAACTGAGTTGTTTTACTATTATTAAACTACTTTCTGCCTTTGTTTTCATGATGATCCTGACAAAGAATCTTTTACAAATTAAATTGGGGAGGGGGGCTGGTGGAAAGAATAAATGTATTAAACTCCAGTATAATGCCAAGTCATGAAATAGGTATAAACCCTATTTTGACAGCACTTGACATTTAAATTGGTTATTTTAGAAATAATCACGGTAAGATTAAGCACTGATGACCAAATTTCTCACACCAATGGACATATGGTTCAGTGGTTTCTCTTATCAAAACACCATCTCAAGTAAGAGTCTTACCTCCCTTTGTGTGTGGTCTACACAGTGTCACAGAAACAATTTTTCTTAAATAAAAAAAACTTGCATTTTTGTATCAAATCAACAGTCTCTTAGCCTAAATAACCACAGCAAAATACCTCTACAAATGCAAACAACAGGGCATTTTCAGTCATTTTCATCTGTTGTTGGGCATGGTTGAGTCTAAGACCAAATGCTTCCCATTTCTCTTTTAGGAGTAACCCTAGAAAAAAATAAAGACAAGAATTAAACATACATTTTGAGTTGTAATATATATATAACTTAAACACATAAAAACATACAATTAACAAAACTCACACAAAAATCAAACATCTCAGACAAAAGTGTAAAAAAATAAGTCCAAACACTTGCCCATTATGTGCTAGCCATTATACTAATCGGTTCATTTATATGCATATGTATGTTACCTCATTTATCCCTCACAACAACCCTTTGAAGTAGGTACTAGTATTTCCATTTTATAGATGAGGAAGCACAAAGATAACTAAGCTACCAAAAGCCCTTTGGTTGTAGAATCCAGCTTTTTGGAAATCACTGCTTTTTCTAAGAAAATGTGATTGACTGACCACTAAGTGGTACTTCTACAACAACATTACCAACCATTTGTTCTTATGGAAATCATGCCTGGAATCAATGGAGCAGCAGTATTTCAAAATCAGTCATCTCTGCACTAAGTCCTAGAAGGCTCCAATTTGTATTGCTTCATTCTTTCCCACCAATCTTCTAACTCTGCTGAGCCCCACCTCACCCTCCCACTAGCAGTCTGAGTCGCATGCTTACCAGTTTCACTCTCTTTTCCATCCTTGTTGACAGCTGACTTGTGAACATGTTGCATTAGTCTGAGGAGATCGTGCCAGCGTTTCTGCCTGTAACAGGTCTGAATGTGCCCCAAGAACGTAAAGTTTTGCTTCTTGGAAAATGTCTGGGCAAAGAGTCCCTCAAATGCTTCCCGTAAGGGTAGCCAAATAAGCTTATGGTCCACTGGTTTGTAACTGAAATAAAACAGTAAATGTGATATAAACTTCTGTAGCTAACAGAAATTAGAAAGCATGCCTTAGAATATAGGAGTTTTAAGATTTGATTTAATCAAAATCAGAAATTATACCAAAATACTTAAAATCTATGTTAAAGTTTTAAATTATAATGTAATTTCCCCACTGCAAGTGCTTGAAGAGCCTATACTAAAGGTAAAAACTAGTATTAGATAAACAACTTTATGAAAAAATTGAAATTCCTTTGGGTATTGAAAGGCGAGTGATTTACTTTCGTAACATGTTTAAATAAACATCATGTATCGGGCTTAGTGATAAAACATATTTTATTAACATTGATCTAAAAGTTGTCAGGGTATTTTAGAAGATACAACATGTGGGGCCGGCCGAGTGGCGCGGTCGTTAAGCGCTGGCTTGGGATGCCAGCGGCCCCGGTTCGGGTCCCACATGTGAGGGCCAGTGAGACTGCCTTCAATAAATAAATAAATAAATAAATAAATAAATAAATAAATAAAATCAAGGACCCATCCTTCAAGTCTGCATAGTTTGGATGGGATCCAAATACCCTGCCAAGCTTTTATTAAAAGAAAAAAAAAAAAAAAAAAAAAGATACAACATGTATAATAGATTCACTTCAGCAAAGTGAACTCAGTTCATGCCTTCTGAATTGAGGAAGGAGAGCATATTGCTCCCAAAGAGTTAAATACTGGGAGAGGAAGGGGCAAAAAAATCTTAGACATGGCAATAGTTTTTGATACTCCAAGTTCAACTTTTTATTTCATTTAGATTCTCTCTTATTTCTTAGCATTTAATTTCTCTGGTTGGAGAGTTAAGAAATTAATTCACTGAAATTAAATTTTAATTTAATGTTCGATGGTGGATAAGTTAATAATGAAAAGAGTTGAGAAACACTGCTCTAGCTAAAAGATAAGTTGCTCAAGGGGCACTAATTTTTCTTGGAAAATCTCAACTGTACGATTTTCCAAAGCTTAAGATACTAATTACTACAATTCATGGATAATGATATAAATTTTATTTTCAAGAAAAATAATTAAGTTGAGAACTGAAACAATACCAAAATGTTTCTGAACAGTCAGGCACAGTTAGAGAACAATGAAATTGTTCAATGGGGGAACAATGAAATAGGTAAAAGCCAATGCTCTGATTCTGAGAATCTATATTGCAGAGTCTGATTCCAGAAAGAAAAAGTATGAGAACCTCAAACTCATTTTTACTTGATGTAAGCATCAACACATTAGTGAAGACATTTCCTTTCTCCATTTATTCAACAAAAATTTACTGAGCGCCTGTCATTTGTTCAGGCACTGAGTAAACAAGACCCACAAGGTCCTGCCTCTCTATAATTTACAATCTAATCAAATGGAGTGGGGCTGGAGCTCAACAGCAGAGCTAAATTAGGAGGGAGATATTGTCAGAGAAATGCCAGTGTCAGATTATGAAGGGCCTTACAGGCCAAATAAAGCCTTTGGCTGATATTCTAAATGGACTGAGAAGTCAGTGGGGGGTTTGAGGAAGAAAGTGATGTGATGTGATAGCACTTGAAAAAGATTGTTGTAACTACTAACTGGAAGCAAAGATGCACTGGACCAGGCAAAAGATGAGGAACTAGAATGAAAACAGAAGTGGTGAGAAATTAAATAAAATACACATTATTTAAGTAAAATTGCTAGTCTTAAATTTAATAGTATAAATGGGATCCAAAGCTAACTGAGGCAACAGAGTAATGACTAAGAACACAGATGCTCAAGAAAGCCTGCCTGGGTTCAAATCATGGACCAGCCATTACCTTGAACAAGGTATTTAATCCCTGTGTGCCTCAATTCTCTCAGGTGTAAAATGGGAACAATTATCAATCTGTACCTCATGATTGTTAAGAAGGCCAAATGTGTTCACACAGATAAAGGACTCAAAATGGTTCCTGGCTCTTATTTGAGTGTCATATAAGAGTTAGCTGTTATAATTATAACCATTATTAATTGGCTCAGTCTATTGAATTCATGAAAGAAGTTGCTTAAAATTTCAAATTAAACGGAGTTCCATAAGAGAAAGGTTTATTCATTTAACACCAAGCATAGTGGCTGAAACAGTTAAGTCACCATGTTTCAAGTGATTAAAAAGTAAGCAAGCATACATTTCACAAAAGAAAAAACAAAAACTAAAATGAACTGTGTAACACAAATACTCAGTGGGACCCAATCTGATACCTGGGAGAACAGGTGACTCACATTACGAACTATTATACAACAGTGTTTCCAAAGTGTCTCCTGCAGAGAAAAGATGCCACAGGAGCAACCGAAAGGCCAAGGGAGGGGGGAGGAGGGTGCTCTAGAACACTCAGTCCTCACCAAGAGTAACTCGGGTTCTACCCATTATATATACAGAGGCTGCGTACAGCAGTTCATTTGAAAATGGACAAAATCAAGGAAAATGACTCTCCAAAATTGTAATATGTGAAAGAACATGAAGTATAAAAGCAACATAAAACAGTACACGCTGAGTAGCTGAAATGATAAACACTTCTCTTCATTTTGGGGTCAGGAGTTTACAAGCATGCTTGTCTCTCTGCTCTCTCCAGTGCAGTTTTTTTATGGATCTTTCTATGGATGGTGATGAGGAAGAGGACGAAGGTTAGCTGTTTCTAAAAGATCTTTAATTTTTCTCCCATTTTTTTTCCTTCAATGCCAACTCCTTCTCTAGCTATCTCTTTCTCCATCAGAAGCTGCTCCTCCCAACCGCCTCCCCTATAGTCAGTGCTGTGAAGCAGTGCTCTGCATTTCGTCACTTTGTCTCCCTGCGACGATTTCACCTGCTTCAATCTAAGTCCTCTGAGCTCCACTCTTTTTATGAAGTCTCGCAGGCTCTCTCCATCCCAATCTCTGTTGAAATTTGGTTTAGTTTTCTAATAACAAATAATTTGAAGGTCTATGTCCTGCCTACCAGAAACCCACTTTAAATATAATGACAAAAAGGAGTTAAAAATTAAACAAAGGAGAAAGGTACACCACAGTAACACTAATCAAAAAACAAGGGGTAAGTACAACACTAACAAGATCAGAAGGCAATGTGCAGTAATGTAGTTTAAGTGTTTAATGCTCTTTAAGACCTTACCTTTATAAGGTGTCTTTATCCTTAATAATTTTTTTTACAAAATCTAAAAAAATGCAGATTTGCAAACCAGACTAATTAGGTATATAAATTTCTTACACTATTTTTTACCATAGTATTTTTGATACATGCAAAATATGTCTAACGTAAGTTATAACACACAGCAAAACAGATGAAACTAACCACACATCCCCAAAACAGAAATATTACCCCTTCTCTATCTTATCTCCCTGCTGACTCCTAAATTTTGTTTTCCATTCCCTTGCCTTTTTAAAATAATTTTCGGTCTTTCCATCTTATACACAAGGCTTCTTAAACAAGGGAGTCATCTACGCATCCCAATGTTATATGTTAAAGATTTCATTTACATCACTTTCTGGTAATACAAAAGTATAGAAAGCAAGGCATACACCCAACCATCTGAAAATTGAAGTGTACCTAAGTTTTATTTTGATAGCTGATGCTAACGTACCAATAAGGAAAAATGGATATATATTCTTTTCACCACGTTGGCACAAAACAAAATTCCAGTTATCATATTGATTCCAACCTGTATTATCAATTGCGTCAAAGCACAAATGGGCTCCTGTGTATTCGCTACATTTAAAATTATTTGCAATTGCTGACATAACACTATGAATTCTTAGAAGAGACAGGCTCTGTTCACGCTGAATTAGTATGAGATTAATGCCATTTGTGTTAGGAATACTTAACAGTACAATATTACTGAAGACATATATAGACATAGAATAGAGAGAAATACACAGCAGTACAGACATGCTTACTAGATAAATAACAAATTCCATATATTAGTAAGAAAAGAGTGAAAATAAAGATACTGCTACAGCATAATGTGACACTCAAAGAAAAAAAAGGCAAATGAAGAGCTTTCCAGCAGACACGATAAAAAAGCAGAAAAGGACAATAAATTCTATTGCTGTATGCCTTTAAGGGTTTTTTAAAGCAATTATTCAGAGTTAATAGGACAGATCCAATATTGCTCAACATAAGGTATGCCAGTAGTATCCATCAGCTTTATAGCCTTCAGCACAAACGAAAATTGTTCATGAAACTAACATATTCAAAAACACCAACAGGGAAGGACATTCTAATGACCTCAATGGGATCCCATGGGCAACATGTGACCAAGTAGGGAGCTACTTAATGTTTCAAAGATACAAAGATAATGCAGCTCAAAGGCAGTCACATACTTTAGATAAACAACTATACACACAAATAGTTGATTACATACTTGTCTTTTTTTCTCCCTCTTCCAGCATGATCTTTGAGAGCAAGAACCTCAAGTGCTTTTAAAATGAAGAGAAACATCTACACACCCAAAAGCTCCTCAATAAATTCCAATAATACCCTGCTGGGGTGGGAGCAGGGGTATAAACCTTTGAACATTTTTCCAAGGCTAGTTTTGAGCTTTGTAGAAGAATAATATTTATTACCTCAAGCTGTGAATACAAAATAACAAGAAAAAACTTTAAAACAGTGCTTACCCTCCAAGCAAGTCTGCTGTGTCACTTTGCTGATTCATATTGACAACCCTTAAACGGTGGCCTTTAAAAAAGAAAGGGCAAAAGAATCATTTCAAAAACTTAAAGACTGATAATACCCAGTGTGATCCTTAAGGATGTGAAGACATGGCACAGGGCAAATCTTTAAATGTGCAGTTCCTCTGATCCTCTCATTTTATTTTTAGATATCTTAACCATTCAAAAATTTCACCTAACCCAGAGAGATATGTACAAAATTCACTGTGTATTATTACTGCTCTAGCATCAGGTAACTGAAAACAACAAAAGAATTCTCCAGTAAAAGTCAATGTCTATAAATTAGAATAACTATCCAGTGTGGAATTTATTTAGCCATTTGAATAGAAATGAGACAGCTCTGTTTTTTAAGGCTGCCCAATTTGCTTATTTAAATACAATGCATAGGGCATAATCCCATTTGTTTCAAAACAAAACCAAATGTATATATATTTGCAGACCATGGATTCGAACTAAAAAAAGTTAATACCAATCCATTAACTGTGTTCTTTCCAGGTAAAGTGGAATAGTGGCGCTTTTTAAACTCCAATGTTCTTCGGACTTATTGTTTTTCAAAAGCAGTTGGTATGAAATGTTTATTTTTGCAAGGGAGAGTGCTCCCCAGTAGGAGTTACCTGTAATGTGAGCCAAGTACTGGACAGTAGAGGTTTTGCCCGTCCCGGTCTCTCCCACCAGCAATACCGGCTCCCCTTTGCTAACACACACCGCGAGCTCTTCGATAAGAACAGAGGAGGGCCTCGTAGCAGCAAAAGTGAGCTTCTCCCTGGGAGGGGGAAGTAAGTAAGTAAGCAAGCAAGTAAGTAAGTAAGTAAGTAAGAAGCTGGCCACAAGCTTCTTTAGTGTTGCTTTGAGGAACCAGATTTTCCAGACTCAACAAACAAGAAAGAGAAAACAACTCAGAGTAACTGTCTGGTACTTTCCCAAGCTCTGGAGATTCAAAACACCAATAAGACATTATCTGTACTAGCTATGTCACCTTGAGCAAATTACTTAACCTCTCTTAGCCTCGGTTTACTCATGTGTAAAATTTTGGATAATAACAGTTACCAGTTATAGTGGGTTGAACTGTCTTCCCCCAAAATTCATATCTACCCAGAACTTGGAAAGAGGGTCTTTGCAGATATAATAAAGTTGAAACCATATTATAGATTTATAGGGGGGCCTTACATCCAATAACTAGTATATTTTATAGGGAGAGATTTAGACACACACACAGGGGAAAAAGACAACAGGACAACGGAGACAGAGATTGTAGTGATGCAGCTATAAGGCAGGGAACACTAAAGATTGTCGGGAGCCATCAGAAGCCAGGAAGAGGCAAGAGCCTTCAAAGGGAGTGTGGCACTGCCAACACCTTGATTTGGGACTTCCAGCTTCCGGAACTGTGAGTGAATAAATAGCTGTTGTTTTTGGATGCCAATGTATAGTAATTTGTTATGGCAGCTGTAGGACACTAATATGTTAATTCATAGAATTATTATAATCACTACATGAGAAAACATATGTAAAGCACTTAGTACAATGTTAGGCATATAGTTAAGTATTTAATAAATGGTACCTAAGTCTCAGAATATAATTCCAGGCTTCAAGGAATTAACAGACCAATGTTAGGACCTAGTCTGGCTTCCCAGTGAAGCTTACTTCGCTACATATAAATATGCTACAGTAAAAAAAATCCAATACATCTTTGCTAGACCCAAGTCTCTAATGACCTTCTCTCATCACCTCCTTCATCAATTAACACCTAGTTTCACAGAACATACTTTGGGAAAGGCTGCTTCTTACCACCCCATGCATTGGAGAGATCAGAGTTCAGACACGTTTTGCTCAAAGGGGCTGGACTAGACCTTTCATCAAGTTCCGAATAGCTCCACAACTCTCGGATTAGTTTAGAACACTCCTTACCTCTGTATGTGGACAGCCTCACTTTGTTTCCGCAGAAGTCGCACTCGACCCACTTGCACATCTAGCTCATTGATCACAATTTCTGGCTTATAAAGTTGACAGAAGAATTCAGCCTATTGGGAGGGAGGGGGGAGATTGTACCAGAGAACATTCTATGTATATACTCTTCAAATATTTCCTCATTCATGAGGCTTACTGTACCCCTCGAATAGCCCTTTATTTAGAGGCACTGTGTACTTCTAAGATAGGTGAGTTAGCTTTTTTTTTGTTTGTTTTTTCCCAAATTTTTAATGTTTTTAAAAAACATTGATTATGTTTCCCTGTAACAGTACTTTTTATTCCTTTGAATAAACCTATTTAGATATCAGCCTAGGGTCGGCCTAGTGGCTCAGTTGGTTAAGAACTCGCTCAAGAGTGCAAGCTCTGAGCAACAGGGTCGTCGGTTCGATTCCTGGCCTGAGCTGAGCTGCTGCTGAGCTGCCAACAGGTGGCAGGATGGCTCAGCTATAAAAAGAAGAAAAAAGAAGCTGCTCAGATATCAGCCTATATCTAAAGTAAACGCACTGACATATCCCAACAGGTAGAATACAAACTCGACTCCTAAAAGATATGGAAAGGAATCAAAGTAATTTTTCTTCAGCTATGCTTCCCTCTGCTTCAAATGCCTAACATAATGCAGGAAACAGTCACTTGAATAAACTATGGGACATCTGACTACAGCCAAGGCAGAAAGAGAAGCCGTGACAGACGCTCCAGGACATGTACCCAACTGCCACTCCTCTATTTATCCTTGTCACCATCCCAAAGAATTCAGATTTTGCTCAGGTCTGAGCAGGAATAAAAGGGACAAAGTGCGCAGGGAAGGTGAACCCCTCTTCAACTGAAGGGGCTGAATACTGATCAGTCTAAGCCAATCGTTATAGTTTGATTTCTCTTGCTTTCTATAATTAATGTATTTATTAAGCTCCTTTTAGTAAGTGTCCTATTACCAGAAACCAAAACCATCCCAACAGTTTCAGAAGCCTAAGGAACACTACTAACTATTTCAGTAATTGACATAAGGCTTTTTTGAAACATCATTCATTTAGGAATGCCAGATATCTATTTGCCTTAAGATGCACCTCAGGCATTTCTCCAGCTATCAGCATCACTGCTAAAAGGCTCTGCCCTCCAAAATACACATTTTGATATAAAACAAGAATGGCAAAATAGTAACAGTATCAGCAATGATCTAAATAGTGTGGTATTCGCTGGTACTTTTCTACTTTTCTGATGTTTGGAAATATTAATAAAAAGTTGGGAAAAATCTAATTGTGCATAAAACTACAGACAACAGTGTTACAAAGACACGCTTCCAGTCCTGAGTCTACAACCTACAGAACAACATGCTCATTAAAACACAGGCGAATAAGGCATGTGTGTGATACAGGATGCCAGGAAACTCACTTTAAAAATGTGAAACACATGAAGAACTACTTATCGAGCAGCTAAGGAGAACTTTATGTCCATGAGAGGCAGCAATGAAACTACCAACCTCAACAGCAGAGGTAGTTATTGCAAAAGTTGTTCCAGGTAAGAAGCAGAGACTAGCAAGTAAAACCTAAACATCTCGGTTTCTTTTCAACAGGGAAGTAGAAATAGCACTACATACCTTCTTCTTGGAAATGTTCAATCTGCTTCCGATGATTTCTGCCATTTTCAGTTTGCTTGTATGCTTGGAGAGCATTGCTGTGAAACAGTCCAGAGCCTATTAAAATAACCAAAGTGAATGCCGACTGATTTTTTTTTAAAAAATAATACATTAACAATAGAACATCACTATCCTGGTCACAAAGGAAGGAACATAAAATCCAGCAGGTACACTTCTGCAAGACTGAGGAGAGCACAGATAAGTTGCCAACCCCAGGCTCAGGATGTTACCATAACAGACAGAATACAAACAAAGGTGGAGGCTTTACTATCAGAATACTGGTTAATTAGGAAAACAAAACAAAAATAGCATTGTGCAAATCCAAAATTCAGGCAAAAACAGCATCATCATTAGGTATATGGTTCATGGAGGAGCTGACTCTCAGACAGTGGAAGTAAAACCAAAAGGTTCCTCTCTAGCTGTAAAGGGAAACTATAATAAAGGATCACACCGTCATTACTCTTAATCCAGGGCTCAACCTCAACAACTACAGACAGGCCAACCAGATGTGTGTCTTCTGATGGGATGAAATAGAAAGTACGTAGCACCACCAAAAATAGATTCTACCCCAAAAAAGTTGAATGTGAATATTTCAAGGATTCTGTTAAATTTCTGTTTACAGGAAAGACAAGAGATAAAACGACCAGGTAAAGGACATGAGTGTGGCGAAACAAAGATATACAGCAGGTCCTCAAGTAACACCATTTTGTTCATCATAGTTTCCTTATGATGTTGATAGGAAAAAATAATCAATTATTGGCCGGGGCCACTGTGTAGTTGGCACATTCTCCAAAAACCCAAGGTTTTCTCTGGGTACTCTGATTTCCTCCCACACCCCAAAGATGTGCACACCAGGTAGACATGTCTCAATTGTCCCAGTCTGAGTGAGTGTGCCCTGTGATGGAAAGGTGTCCTGTTCAGGGTCGGGTCCCACCTTGAGCCCTGAGCTGCTGGGAGAAGCTCTGGCCACCCTTGATCCCAGAATAAGTCAGTTGGAAAATAATTATCTTATTTGCTTTTATTAATCTTTCTTAAATGTATGTATAGCTCACATTTATTTCAATGTTTAATATTAGAAATGTCTGGGTTCTTTATTTAGAAGTTTTGTGACCTGAAATATGCTGTACAAACTTAACCCTTATTTATATAAATTAACCTATAGTAAAATTGGTTTCATTATACTTCATTTTGCTTAAAGTCACAGCTTCCAAGAACCTAACTAACAACATTAAGTGAGGACTAACTGTATCTGGTTCTGCCACCACCAAGTACAATAAATATAACAATGAACTTCACACGCACATTTAAAAGGGAGCTAGAATTTATCTGGTTTTTGACCCTAATTTCTGGTACAGAGCTTCAAAAACCCATGGAATTACCAAGAGTAAGGAGTGTCTTTTGTTATTCACTAGAGCCCTTTTGGACCATATCAGAGTTTATTATGCTAAACAAGCGGACTCCCGATGGGTCCTTAAATAGTTTTAGTGGGACTGGCCAGGCCAGAAAGGCCAAGCACCGATTAGAGGACTGAAACTTTCACCCCACCACCAACCTTTGAGGAGGGGAGAAAGGCTAGAGACTGAGCTCAATCATGTGGCCAATGACATAAGACCCTAATAAAAGGCTGGATGTCCAAAACTTGTAGAGCTTCCTGGTTGGCAGGCATACTGATGTACCAGAAAGGTGGCACATGCTAATCCCACAGGAACAGCAAAGTTCCTGTGCTTGGGACCCTTGACACCTCGCCCTTCGCATCTCTTCCATTTGACTGTTCCTGAGTTGTATCTTTTATATTAAAACTGTAACCTGTACCATGCAGTGCTTTCAATGAGTTCTGTGCATCGATTATAGAGCCTGAGGAGGTTGTGGGAGCCCCTGAATTTATAGCTGGTAGTTTACAAGTGTAGGTGGCCCTCAAGATTTGCGACTGGAGTCTAAAGTGGGGGCAGTCTCGTGGAAGATTTGAGTCCTTGAACCTATGGGGTCTGGACTAACTCCAGGTAGCCAGTATCAGAAATGGATTGAATTGCAGAACCAATTGGTGTGAGAGCAATAAAGCAGCAGCCAGGTAAGCCAGAAAGTGGAATGTTCTGCAAAACAACTGTCCTGATCTCTTCAACAAGGTAGTATCTTTAAAGGCGGGACTGTGGTACAGTAAGAGTCCTTAAGCCTTACTGTAAAAAAGATCTGGAAGGAGATACACCAAGATCTTAACAATGCTGGGGAATCCCTGGAGAGGGATTTTTATTTTATCATTTTGCTTTCCTGTTATTTTCCCATTTTCAACAGTACATATATATTGCTTCTATATTAGTAAAATATTTGTATACAAATGTTCACACCAGCATTATTCACAATAGCCAAAAATGAAAACAACCTAAATATCCATCAACAAATGAAATAACAAAACATGGTATATACATACAGGGAAATGTTATTTAGCCATAAAAAGAATGAAGTACTAACTCATGCTAAATTCAACATGAATTAACTGAGAGAATATGCACATAATGTGTGATTCTATTCATATGAAATGCCCAGAATCTGCAAACCTATAGACAGAAGGTAGACAAGTGGTTGCCAGGGGCTGCAGAGAGGGAGAAAATGTGGATGATGGCTAAATAGGTACAAGGTTTGTTTTTCGGGTGATGAAATCATCTATAATCAGATAGTGGTGATGGCTGCATAATTCTGTAAATGCACTAAAAAACCCTGAGTTATACACTTTAAAACAGTGAATTTTATGGTAAGTGAATTATATCTCAGTAAAGTGGTTTTACACACACACACACACATACACAAAATGACATTTTGAAATAGACACTAAGAAGACTATAGAAATCCTACAAATGCCAATATTTTGTTTTAAAAATACAAAACAGGGTTGCCTGTTAGAAAGATGAGAAATGTAGGAGAATGGGAAGAGTAGTTCACTGGTGAGAAGAACGAGATTTAAGGGATCGCTACACAACATTTCAGGGTCAGCTGAGCTAAAGTATGCTCCAAATGAGGTCTCTTTCTACTCAAAGTAACCTTAGCAACCACGAAGAGACACTGTAAACCAATCTGGGTCACTATTCTTTCCTCAGTCCTAGCTAATAGAAACCAGAAACACTTTACAATCAAAATTGGTCAGTATTTTTAGGAGCCCATAGATCTTCAGGCAGTACCACTTTTATTCTTAAGCCCGCGGAGAGAAATCTCTTTGTTCTTATTGAATATGGCAGAGCTGTAATTCAATTGGGCTTCCTTCCCACACAAATTTTTTCCCAAGCCCAGAATACAAGATTACACTTTGTAACCCCCACATAAATTTTTCTGGACTAAAATGAAGAGACTCTACTAACACAAGGGAAGAAATACAATCTATCAAATAAACTAAGAAATTACATATAGGAATAAATGTTAAATATAAAATATAAAACACTTTATATTTTATAACATTATCACCTGGGAGATTTTTTTTTTTCAATTTACCTTTAATTTCAGTACCTGTTTTATTCTATCTCAAACTATACTTAATTGAATTAAGTAGTAACCTGTTTCAAAAAAACCATGAAACATTTATTATGCCCAATTAGTTTCAAGGCAATATTAGTTCAGTTTTAACTAGCTAAGTATAATAAACATCACTTACACAAAAGAAAAACTCTGACAGCAATCAAAAGAAAGAAAATAGAAAATAACAATGGAATCAATAGGGCACAGAGAAAACAAGCAAGGAGACTGTATCTTACCTCTTGAAAAATATTTAATGATGCTGACGCAGACAGACAGTCAAAGCTATGGGCAATCCTATTACACCAATTCAGTAGGTCCCTTAAAAAAAAAAAAAGTCAACAAATAAAAGACCATAGGCTATAGACATCAAAGGCATCAGAGTTTATTTGGTCCACATAAATCTGGGGCTATCTGACAAGGAAGTCTCCTTTTTTCTGGCAATGTGAAGATGAATTGTCAGGGGAAAGAATAAATGAGGGGTTCCAGTCCCTACTCCTACCAGGAAGTGACCTATAACTCATTTCCCTCCATTCATGCCAGAGTAGTGGGATGGGGGAGCAACTCTCAGGGCAAACTGAGGGGAGGTGCCCATTCCTAATTCTCACTTCTCACAACACAAGTCAACCATGGAGAATGGAGAGAAAAGGAACTCACTATACACAGCAAAATCCCAGGATCTTATATAAGTCCACATGTGTCACAGAAGGACATCCAGTGAAAGAATTATGTCAGTAACTATTCCCAACTTTGGCTTTAAAAATTATTTTTTCAAGCAAAAATAATGTTACCTTTACAAGCCTTCCTAATCAGTAACCATAGATCTGAAAAGAGGAGCTGACACTGCGAAGCAGAACAGAAGTCTAATTTCATAAACTTGAGCTCTCATAAGCACTCAGTTCTAGCTGGAAAGAACTTTTGAGGGAAGTAGTTTTTAAAATATCAACTCAAAAAAGTGTTTAGTCCAGTACCTTAGCGACAATTCTCTTCCCTCAAGGCTCAGTCTTTTAGTTTCTCTTCTGGCTTCTGAAACTTCCTGAGGTGTCTGTTCACATCCAACAGAAATATTGCTCTGAGAGTGATGTTTCTCCCCAGTAAGCTGGATGTAAATATCTAGCAGCTGATCAGTTGCTGCCAATAGGCTGGGGTATCTGCTCTGAAGAACCTGACAGAGGGAGAAAAAAAAGCAAAGAAAATTTAGTTGACACAGGAAGAAAAAAAGCAAAGAAAATTTAACAACAGACACAGTGATTTTTGAAAAGCACACATATACTGCTCCTGACACTACTCAACCAAAAAATGTATTCCTCTATGAAATCTGTCATCGTTACCAAGTAAAAGAACTTCACCCTTACGCATAGCCCCTTCCCCCTCAAAACCCATGACTTTCTTCCTACCCAGAACTCAGTTATCTAGAAACTTCACTTTCTATGACACAAGTTTATGTCCATCTATGACACTATGACACAAGTGTGGACACCAGATGGGGAAGGGTCTCCAAGCGACATACACATTCAAGTCCCAGGACTTTACTCAATGATGAATCCTGCAGGTGCTATTTACTCTAATTGTAAACACAATTCTAGTATGATTCGTTATATCATTTCTCAGCCAAAGCAAATTAGAAGCAGTTAATGGGAAAAGGAAACATAACTTTTTAAAAGCAGACCACAGTAAAAGGAGCTAATGTTAAGTATTAAAAAGCAGCTGATCTTTAAAAAGCAGATGACAGAATTTAAAAAGCAGAAGATCTCATCCACTTCGATTAACTATTGAGAATTTTTTGCAGTACAATCCTCGGTGCTCATAATACTAGTTCCAAGGTTTTATGACATGGAATTGTTTCATCAACTCTATTTGAGAAGGGAAATGTCATGAATATATTAGAAATATTACCATCCAGTATATTTAAATTAGCTTGAAAAGAAACATGTTGTGATTCCAATTTACATATAAAATATCCACATATTTTGTACATATCAAATATGCAATGTCCACATATTTATAAGGGTAAAGAATAAAACCTTTTCACAGTGTCATCTCAAGTGGTAGATCTTACAGATTTTATACCTTCATAACTTTTTTTTATTGGAGGATTTTACAGCAAATATTACTGAAAACATATTTTAGATGGATTAAAAATTAAATTAAGAGAGAACAGAATAACACAATCAATAAATTCAATTTAATGGATACACATGTGGAACTTTCAAATACCAAAATACATTTTTGTGTACGAAGTAAACAGTTATAAAATTATAACTTTTATAAGTTATTAAGTAATAACCTTGGTCACCACAAACAAAATGTAAACTATTTCTATCACCCCTAAAACAAAAAGTCCCCTCATTCCCCTCTGTCATCAATCCATTCCCCCACTCCCTGCCCCTGAGAATCATGAATCTGATTCTGATCCTTATGGTTTTGCTCTGAAGTCTGTCATATGTACGGAATCATATAGGAGGACGCAGTGTGTAGTTCAGGTTTTCTTACTCAGCTTATTTTTGAGATCCAGCCAGACATTACTCCATGTGTCAGCAACTCATTCCTTTTTACTGCTGAGTAGTAATTCCATTATATGAGCATGTATATTTATGAGCAGGGTGGAAAAACACCTACTTTCATTTGGATAAAAACTTTGTCAAATTTGACACTTGAGTAAAAACTCAGCTATTTGGGAAAAAGTTCTGAATAGAAAAGATTTATATGTACTGACCAACCAGTCATTTTCTATCTTAGCCAAAAAATATCTTTTCTTTATTACTGTAAGTAAAAAATTTAAACATGTTATCACTTAATAAACTGATATGATATTGCTCTATTATCAATTGGATATGCCTTTTGGAGGCTCATTCCTTTGATAAGCATTTTTTTTTTTTTTTGAGGGCAGTGTCACTGGCCCTCATATGTGGGACCTGAACCAGGGCCGCTGGTTTCCCAAGCCAGCGCTTAACCACTGCGCCACTTGGCCGGCCCTGATAAGCATTTATTAAGTACCTATTTTATATCATGCATTGTTTCAAGACTAGCGAAACAAAACAAATAAGGAATGGAGCCCATCCTCAAGAAACTCCGTTTGGCATAAGCAGCAGATAAGCAGTAAATCAAGCTTGCAGCACAAAGGACAACATGATCAGTCCTGCTTGGGAGATCCTGGAAGGTTCCATGCAGAGGCACCTGGCAGAGGTCACCAGTGGCTGTGAGTGGGCTCGCCAGCAGAGAATGGCATCAGGACTTAACACATGCAAGGTGTATGGGGAGACGAAGTTTGAGGAACTGCCAGGGGTGAGTTCCTGACACTTACTAGGTATGAGACTAGTACTACATAAAGAGCTCATTTTATTTATTTATTTATTTATTTATTGAGGGCAGTATCACTGGCCCTCATATGTGGGACCGAACCGGGGCCGCTGGCTTCCTAGGCCAGCGCTTAACCACCGCGCCACTCGGCTGGCCCAAGAGCTCATTTTTTTAAAGCATAATTGGATATTTCAGCAAGAAGTCAAAAACAATCTTTCTAAGCATAGGATGATGGGTTGGCAGCAACAGAAATGCAGTTCTTTGTGTTCCCCATGAGGTCGGCATAAGAGGTTATGTATTTCCTATGTAATAAATGCCAGCAGTTATGTATTCAGTAGAGTGTTCTTAGGATTTATCAGCAAGTGCAGAAGCTTAAAAATAACAAGTAAGCTTCTCAAAATCAACTATGTAAATATGACACATGTCATTTAAGTGAGAGGGTGAATGCTCCTGTTGCACTTCCTGTGAGCAGAATGGCTTCCTGGGGTTTATGACAGAAATGGAAAGATGGGTTTCGGCTTGTACATCAAGTACGGACTACAGTAAGAAAGAAAAGAGTAGCTATTAAATGCTATTTCCATCCTCTCAATCCCAATAAATCGCACTTATGTGTGAAATTCAGTCCTCTCCTTTAGAGAACAGACTGGAATTTAAGTCTGAAAATCAAACATTTAAATGTCTACAATTGCAAAAGAAAAAGCTGCATTATGACAGAGAAATACAACAAACATTTACAAAGTGCTAGGCACTGAGTGGATGGTGGGGACGCAGAGGTGAGTTAGTACTGAAGCAGCTTATAATTGAGGCCAGCAAGACAGGGGAAGAAAGATATTATCAGACACAGAAATACACAACTCAGAATGTGAGATAAGAAATTCACAAATGCAAAATAGGCTATAGAGTTATACAATCCCACTGGCAAGGCAGGGCTTTGTAGAGTTTACATGAGCAAGCTTTTCCCAGTACCATGATGAACTAGATTCCCTGAAAACCCCTCTGCTAATAGATACCTAAAATGCTGGATGAAACACTTGAAAAGATTGTCTTGTGTCACTTATTTATTTAAAAACTTACACTAATGAAGAGCAAAGCACCCCTTCTGTGCCTGAACAGTCACTGACAATAGCTTTTTTTTGCTACTCTCTGAGATGAAGCACTAAGGAAAGGGGAGCTTTCCAAGTGAGGAGGCAGATACAAAGGGAGGTGAGGGGTTACAGAGTAAAGTGAATATACCTCTTAATGGTGAAGATGACCAGAGATACTACAAAGTGAATCAATGTATAAAACACATAAAATAATTCATCTCAATTTTCATTAATATCCAGATCAAAATGTGCATTAAGTTGTTGAGCGTAAAAGATACTAATTACAAATTAACTTAATAAAAAGATCCTTTGGGGACAATTGGGGCAATAAATATGGTCTGAAAACTAAATGGTACTGAGGAATTAGTGTTCATATTGTTGGTTATAATAATATTATTGTGGTTATATATGAAAAATTGCCCTTAAGTTTTTAGAGATGCATCGAAGTATTTAAGACAAAATGTTATGAGGTTTACTTTCAAATATATTAACAAATAAAAAATACTAGATGAATTCAGTAAAATGTTAGCGCATTAACTATAAATTCAGGTTGGTGAGTACCTTGGGGAATCATTATTTCCATGTAGGCCTGAAACGTTTAATAATAAAAGCAAAAAAGAAGGCATCATTACTTTCTAATAATCACATACCTCATTCAGTTCTGTCTTATCCATGTTATCCAGGTGAATTTTGGTCCAATATTTATCTAGCAGAGTAGCATGGCTATTTAGTGGTCGATACCAATTTCCTCCACAGCTTAAGAGTCTAATTTTCAAAATAAAACACAGAGTCACATAGAACTTCCAATTTTAATCTTAAATTATGGTGCTGGTTATGCCTTGCTAGACATTATCTCACGTATGAATAAAACTCAGATTCTCTCTGGTGCCACATACCACTATGCTGGGTTTATAGGGCGATGACACATGAAAGGCTGCCCATGGGTCCAAGTTTGACTCTTCCTAAGGAGGTTTAACCAAGTTACTTTCAACTCACTGCAAATGATTCTTTTATGTGTTTTGATCTCAACAATACATTTCTCTTCCTTAAGGCATAAATTAAGGAAAGAGAAAGGTCCACAGCATTAAAAATAAGTTCACTGCTTATTACCAAAAGTTACAGTACCCAAAATTATTAAAAATTTCCAGAAGAGAAGGGGTATTCATTTAAACATACACTCTGGAAAAGCCACATGCTTACACCTACGCCAGCTGATTAAATCCTAACAACTGTCCTAAGGAGATCGCATAGGGAATAGAGGGAGAATAATCTCCCTTGCTCACTCAACTATGACACAAATGGCAAAGACAAGAACTGAATTCAAGTTTATCTGACATCTTTTTGTGATGTCCCAGGACTTTTGGGGAAATGTACCTGGCAGGAAAGAACTTCACTATCTCTGTGAATAAAATCAGGGTCTATTAAAATCAACAGGTAACCTGTTAGGTCAGCTCCACATTCGGCCTGAGAGTGAATGTTCACTGAGATACAGTAAACACTAACACAATCACTAAATATAATGTGACATTCATTTTACTTTTGGGCATTTTAAAGACCTTGGAAAAGCTGTACAGGTATGGACAACCAGTAGGAAATAAACCACTACATTCATGGTATTATAAAATGTAGACAGGAACATATACTAAGTTTGCTTAGGTTTTATTTCTTTGTTGATGCTTATACTCAATTTTTTATCAGCTTGAAATCTACATGTCTTCATCGTTATCACCATTCATGACTAGCCATTACTTGGGTACTTACCATGTGACAGGTCTTTGATGTAAGTAATTTCACTTAATCTTTACAACTTACACCAAGTTATAAAATAGGTATTATTATTCCCAATAGAACCAGACAAGCAAGGTAAACACAGATATCAAAGTCTCAGGACTCAAACCCAGGGCTATCTGACAATAGTCTCACCTATGATTATTCTTGAAAATACGATAAAAAAAATTTTTAAACTGAATACTTATTTTTAAGTGGAAAAAAACATCTTGTTTTCTAAATTAATTATCTCCATTAAAAATAGTCAGGAATGAGAAGATTGGATCTCTTATCAGTTCCAACTAACCTTGCTTAAAGTGGGCCCAGAGAACTCTATGTCAGGACTTTGGACTCACCACTCTAGCATATGGACTTAGGAGGAAGGAGCTCCAGTGGGCAATAGGAAGGTTAATGAGACATACCTCCTGGTTGCAAAGAACTGAAATCCAGGAGCCACTTTCAGACAGTCACCTCGGCCAGGAATCAAGAGCTCTCTGTTCTCCAAGAGAGGGATCAGCACGGAAACCTACATCACAGAACCCCACCCATAAAGCTATTAAAGACAGAAATAACAAAAAACAAAACAACCCTCTCTCCCTATAATAAACACACCCTTAAAAGAAACCCCAGTTCTCACAGTGTGAACTGGGGTCAAAAGGCAGGTGGCAAAGCCCGAGCCACCTACACTCCAGCAGAACAACTTACCCATTCAATATTTACTGAGTGCCTACTATGGACCAGAGTCAAGCAAGACCCTAAAAATCCAGACATGACCAAGGCTTTAGAGCCCAGCATCCGACAGGGGATAGCCAGGCACAGTACCATGCATGCAGCATGACAGTATGACCGCGGATATACACAGTGATGTGTGAGGACAGAGGGTGACTGTACATCAGAATGGAGTGGTTTAGAGGCGGCGCAGTGAAGCTTTCCCAGGAGTAATGACATTCACTGAGTCTCAAAGTATGAGCAGCAATAAGCCAGGTTTGGTGGGGGAGAAATGGCACACACATATACTCCAGGCAAGTTATTCAAATGGATAAAAATGTATGGGATTAAAAGCATGGCATGGGAGGATTCCTTACGGTCAGGGCAGAATGTGCATGGAAAAACAAGGCTTAGAACAGATGATAAATGCCTCCTGTGCTAAGCTAAGGAGTTTGAATTTCTTCATGCAAGTTACTGAGAGGATTCTCACCTGGAGAAAAGTGTGTGTGTGTGTGTGTGTGTGTGTGTGTGTGTATATATATATATATATACATTTTTTTTTTTTTTTTTAGAAAACCAACTGCTCAACAACATGGAAGACAAACTGAAAGGAGCCAGTTTAGAGGGAAAGAGGTGAAAGAAAAAGGACACTAGTCAGGGAACTAAGACAGAAGGGTACATAGGTAGAAAAGCTGACAGACAGATAAAAGCATAAGCCCAGTGCTAAGGCAGTGGGATAGGAGAGAACAGAATAAAGAGATAAGGAAATAGCAGTAAACAATATAAGACTAAATGAGAGACTAGAAGGAGACATCAAACTTCTGGCTTGATAACTATGTGGCAGAGCAGACAAGCTCCATTTTGGACATACTGAACCTCTACTGGCTAAGGAACATGCAAGTAGAGATTTTTCTGAGAAGTATGGACTAGACATGAATCTAGGGGACATGAGCTTAAAAGGGAAGTATGAAAAGAAAAAACAAAGTAAGAAAAAGAAGAGCCATAGAAGACAGTTCTAAAATATCAGACATAACTTTAGTAAGCATCACTATTTCATACACGCTGAGCCGAAAGGACAGCTCCCCCCAAAAATAGAGGGGCAACTCCAATACTTGAAATTAAAGAAAATCATCCTGAATAAGACTGTAGAAGCTACCTTAAAATATTAGCTGAAAAGTTCTGGAAACAACAAAATAATAACCAAGGGATCCAGGAATGTTTTTAAGTAAACACAACTATAAGGGAAACCGAGATAGAAATTGTCAGTTTGGCCTTGAAGCTGGACTTACTCATCAAAGAATGTACTTAGCTATGGGACAGAGATAGACCCCTAGACTCCATCACGGCAAGGATGGAGTCTCCCTTATGTTCCTCTGACTTCTTTAGCTAGTCTAATTCGACGACACATAATCCTAATGACTTCCCAGGTACCCTCATATCTGGAAAAAAAAAAAAAATGCCTAGGAAACAGAGCACTAGAAAGGGAAAAAGACTCATCAAATACCTTTAAAATGGCCTGGTGGGTTAGAATTCAGTTTTATTTTTAAGTCTCATTGGCAGGAGTCAGCCTTGGCTCTGCACGCTTATTAAGAAAGCCGAGTTTCCAGCCCTATAAAACTGAGCATTAAGACCCTAAAATATGGTGATCAAATTGTGAGGCCCCATTTAGGCCAATAACCCCATTTCATCTTTACCTCATCAGACTCTAAAATCACCATAATATGCAAATATTTATAGCCACTCCATCCCCTTTATATGTCCCTAAACCCTCTCTCTCTCTTTCTTTGTCTCTCTATCTCTCATTTCCAAGAGGGGAAAATCCATACGCAGGTAACTCTGGAGTTCAAAAAAAAAAATTAAAACCAATCTCAGGGAAATCAGCCCAAATCATTCCGGAATACATTTTTTTGGTCGTACTTTACAGAATATAGAGAAAACATGGACTGCTTCCATAGCTAAATTTTATACACATGGAAAAATATACATCCAGTATATTTTCCTTAATGGGACAAAGACAAGCACACTTTTATTACATCTTCTCTTCCTTCATCTGTCCTCAGCCCATTCACTGCTCTACAGGTGCCATCGGTGGGAAGCAGGGTCTCAAAGTTCTCAGGGTATTCGTAACATGGGTAAGATGTTTCCCACAGGGCCTATTCTTGGAAAGGCTGTGAAACTGGCCAAATAGTCAACTAAAGGAAGAAAAAACTACTAAGAAATTGGTCACATAGTCAACTACTAAAGTAAACAGTACAAGCAGAATTTTTTCTATCAAACAAGTGACCAGCCAAGTAATCCAAGACCGCAAACCAGATTAGGTAGGTAACCATGAATGAGCTTCTTACAGCATATCTCTAATCAAACACCTATGGTGTTTAAATCATCCCCTAGAATCACAACGAACACAATGCTCTTCAAAGACAGGAAATTAGGCAGTAATTAGAAGAATGACACACCACATCTAAGGGGGCATAGTCAATATCCTCCAGAAGGATCCAGTATCCCTTTGTGGCTGCCTGTGTCAGAGTGCCAGGCTGCCACACAAACTCTCCTGGGACATCTGTGCAGCGATACATTCCCAACAGCATCTGCAGAAAGAAGAAAAATTACTCAAATCACACACCTGAGGTCCTAATGCTACATCCTTTGATTACTTCCATTAAACTTCTATAGGGATAGAAGCAGGCACTTGAGGTTTACTCAGCTTGGTCCCACCAGTTATGAGGAAGAACAATGAACTGTTCTCATAGTCCCTTAGCAAAAACAATATTTACAAGCATGTTAACTACCAAAATTTGCCATTTCTTAATTACCTTACTGTCAGTCTGATCTCCAAGCTGGACTTTGAGAAGCTGAGGGGGCTTCCTTCTTCCTGTCATTGCAGCTAAATGTTCAACTAAGGAAGTTTTGCCGCATCCTATTGGTCCTTCCAACAACACAGCATTCTGAGAAGCCACTGCCATAGCGAGGGTCTGAAGATTTCTGCAGACTGACTCCACCAGCACATAAGACCTAAAGGCCAGCTCCTGTTCACGAGCAGAACTCCTATTACTAGCCTAAGGGGGCAAGTAAGAAATAAAAGACTCATGTCAACTAGAGTTCGTCCTCCAAAGAGCACAGGTTAATTAAATTTCTACAACAATGCTTCCACTGACCTTTACATAAGCCTCTGTCAATAAATTAGTAGTACCAGAACTATTATAACAGGTATGTTACCCAAAGTAAGGATCTGACTTTTTCCCTTTCGTTTCTTCCTCACCTCCCACTCTGCCTTGGGGGATGGGGATTTTGTTAACAAATTTAAGAAAAAGTCTCCCAAAGCTAAAGAAGCCAAAAAAGCTGACATGCAGGGAATGGGGCAAACCACAACTATATTTTTGTTTGTTTTCCTTCCTCGCCATATTCTAGGATTTTATATCTGTGATCAAAAATGCACACATTTCTGAGACAATGAGGTAAATGTGGACACTAAATGTGTATTTTATATTATAAAAGTATTAAAAAGATTTTTCAGGTATAATTAAGAGTATTTGGGTCATTATATATATATATACACACACACACTCACACACACTAAATATTTAGAGATGAAATGATGTGATATTTAAAAGTTGCTTTCAAAAAATTACAGTATGGGGAAACTATGCAGATATATAAATGAAACATACCTGACCACAAATTTATAATTACTGAAAGTGGGTGATGGGCATATGGGGGTTCATTACACCAGTTTCTACTTTAGAATGTATTTGACATTCTCCATAACAAAAAGTTAAAAATAGTAACAATGCACTAAGTATGTTTAATGAGTACAGAGTTTCAGTTTTGCAAATTGAAAAAGTTCTGGAGTTTGCTAGCACAACAATGTGAGTATACTTAAGTGTACACTTAAAAATGTTTAAGATGGTAAATGTTACGTGTATTTTATCACAATTTTTAAAACTTTTAAATAATAATGCACCTAATATAAGAGGGAAAATGACCTCTTGGAAAAGTGGAATAATTATTGACTTTTAAGGAATAGTAACTTTTCAAACATGGCTAGTCTAAAGATACGTGAGGACAAAATTAGATTCAGGACTCAAGTTCTTGAACTTTCTGAAGAGCTGTTCCTCCCAGAAATTTAGCAGGTGGGCTGGGCCAAAGCACCATTCTGCACTCTGCCCCAGGGCCCCACCACTACTGCCCCACATCAAGCCCACCCCAACCAGAATCCTTCCCTGTATGATGATTCTAACCCTCCAAACCTAATCTATGTTAGGAGAGTTGTTAAAGAGGCATGAGGGGGTCTTAGTGACTAGACGGAAACACAGGGATTTTAGAAGTGCTGGTGTCTTAGTGTTGATTACACAGATATATTCACCTTATGAATAATCACTGAGCTATACATTTATACATGTGTATTTTTATGTTGTACTTCATTTTTTAAAAAAAACTATACCACCCAGTGACAAACCAATGGTTCAAGAAATGACCAGGACTTGTTCTAAGAAGAAAATTGGGTGGATCTGACCAGACAAAGTGACAACGGACTAAGGACAGCAAATGTGGTCTGGAGAGAAGGTCATTTCATATGACAGGGGAAGTTCACTACAGATACCAGCCTCCCACACAACAGGCAAAGATAATAATATGATAGGAGGCTCCCGGGACTTAGACATGAGCCTACCCGTCTCTGCCAAAGGGCAGCCCAAGGGCCTCCAGGCAAGTCATTCTGCTTTTCTTTTACATAAATATAGTATCACCAACATGTATCACCCAACTTCATATAGCTGTCGTATCAAGTAAGTGAATGGATATATGGAAGAGCCTTGCTACAGTTAAGAGAATCAAAGAGGCATCACTGATTTCTAATTTAACATTAAATAGGGACAAAGGGAAAATTCGAGAGGAGGGCCCTTGGTAAATTTGTCTTAATCTCTCCCTGAACACTCTGTAAATGGAACAGCAATCTGGCAAACTCAATTTAGTTCACACCTGTATCACAAGAGAAAAAGCCCACCTTTCCCTTGGCTGGGCTCTGTGTCATAGGTGTTTGGGAGGGGCGCACATCCTGCCGATGTCAACATACCTGCTCTCCAGGGGCTGGCGGCTGCCGAGGCAGCACCACACCACAGATGACAGTCACCCTGGACGACAGGTCAGAGGAAACAAGGTGTCCCTGTAAGTACTGCGGCTCCTTCTGCTTACGCCAAAGGGAAGCTTCGCGATTGGCCAAAACCAAGGCCTTCTCCAAGTCCTGCAGCTGGGCCTCTTCTAGTAGCCTGAGGGAAAGGAGGATCCCATCAGTGACTCTAAAGCACAGAGGCCACTTCAAGATCTCCAAGCATGCTCTTGCTCACCTCAACCTGAAATGGATCAGTTCCTCGTTATTAAAAATCTTCTTAAGGAATGACAACTTGTGCTCTTCATTCATACAGGTTACCAAAGCAAGACAATTGGCTGTGTACCTGAAAAAAATCAAAGTATATATTGTAAATCAGGAGGACCTGCTTTCTTTATTCTGAAAAATAAGGAAAATTTGCTAGCCAGCTAAACACTAGAAAAGGAAATCTTACAGAATTAATAGAAAACCTGTAAGACTAGAAAATACGTATCAGGCATGATGACTTCACTTGACAGAACATGAAAGAGATGGAACTCCAGTCATATCATCTCCTTTTCCTCCGACGGGACGCATGATTAAGGAAAGGGATTAAGAACCCCAAAGGCACCAGCACCAAGATAAATTTTAAATGGTTTCCCTTCCCTCTTCATGCACACAACTCTACGCTCCCTCTACCATCCCTACATTAGAGGTACAGGAAAAGCCCGACAGTTACGCACCAGCGGACCAAGGTGTCGTGGCTTCTGAGGAGAGGAACACATACACTCCAGTCCCAGAGGTCCCGGAACACAGACTGCTCTTGCTGCAAAAACTTGTAGGCGGCTTCCATCAGGTCCCGGAGCTTCATCCGCCTATGCCTATAGCGCACTGGATTAGCATCTGAACTCTCTAGGAAGAGTCTTTGGAAGACTGGAGAACTGTCCTTGAAATACCTCAGGGCAAACCTTCACAAAGAAAGAGAATTTGTATTTGTTGGTGAGGTTATCAATGTATGCATCTCCACTGAGACAGGACAGTAGAACATAACAGGAACTCCCAAGGGTCTGAGAACAGAGAGACAAATGACAGGATTGCCAATTAGCGCAGGTGGTTAGAGCACAGGTTCATAACACCAAGGTTGCGGGTTCGATTCCCACATGGGCCAAGAAGTTGCACCCCTCACAACTAGATTAAAGACTACTTGACTTGAAGCTGATGGGTACTGGAAAAACACACTGTTCCCCAGTAAAATTTCTAAAAAAGAAATAAAAAGAAAGAAAGAAATGGCATATTTTTAACAGAGAGGCAGAGACAAATGCCAAAGCCACCTCATCCTAAGATTGAATGTGTTCAATCAAGTTCAGGAACCAGGATCATGGCATGAGATACCTGACTAAAAGAATACAAAGACCACAAGTACTTATCACAAGAGAAAATGCACTTATTTTCAACAAACATTTTCTGACTTCTCACTATGTGCCAGGCACTGTGCTAAGTCTTGGGGGTATAAAGCCAAGGAGATATTTTCGCTGAGGAACTTTGGACCTAGCAAGGAAGACAGTCACAGAAACAAGAGGCACAAAGAAAAAGTATCCAAATGAATGTGGGGGAGTTGAGAAGAGACACCTTGGTTCCATTTTAAAAAATAAGGAGATCCTCATGAAACAAAAAAGAAGGCAGTATAGAAAAGGGACAAAAAGCGACAAGACATAAAAAAAACAATTAACAAATGGCAATAGTAAGTCCTTTCACATCAGTAATTACTTGAAATGTAAATGGTTTAAACTTGCAACTAAAGGCTGGCCCAGTGGTACATTGGTTAAGAGCTGGCTTGGGACTCCAGCAGCCCTGGTTCGATTCCCACATGAGGACCAGTGACACTCCCTCTACAGCTAAGATGATGAACAACAGTTCCACCTGGAACTGGGCTGCTGTGAGTCCCAGTGGACAGCATAGCTGCAGCCCCTGCTGCAGTGGACTGCCATAGGCTACAGTGAGTGGCCGGCAGGCAGCATGAGCGGCGGGCAGCTGGAGTGAGCAGCCAAGAGCCGCTGTGAGCGGCTGTCCAGAGGCCAGTGACCGATCTGCCTCACCCGAGAAGAGTGCAATGATGATACCAACATGGGCCAGTGAAGCAATGTCTTCCACAACTAGACTGAAGAACAAAAGGACAGCAACTTGTCCGTTCCCCTTTCCCGGTTCCCTAACACTGTTCCCCTCCCTCAATTCCCCAATAAAATCTTTAAAAAAATAAGTAAATAAATGAAATAAACCTGCAACTAAGACATAGACTGGTTGAAAACACCATCTGTAACTATATGCTATCTACAAGAAACTCACCCTGAATCTAAGGACACATATAGGCTGCAAATTATGAAAAAACTAAAATAAAATAATATTGGATGTCTAAATAAAGTATAAAAAAAAGAGAGATACAAAAAATTCCATGCAAATGGTAACCAAAAGGGAGCAGGAGGGGCTATATTAAAATCAGAAAAAAAAGACTTTCAATCAAAAACTGTTAAAAGAGACAAATAAGGGGGAGAGGGGTTGTCACTTTGAGGGGTAAAAAGTGTAACTAGTGCACTGTATTGTACACCTGAAGCTAATTAAAAAAAAAAGATAACCCAAAACAAACCAACAAAAGAGACAAATAAGGGCATTATATAAGGTCAATTCACCAAAAAGACATAATAAAGCAGGGTTTTAAAGAGATATTTGCACATCTGTGTTCATAACAGCACTATTCACAATAGCCAAGAGGTAGAAGCAACTCAAATATCTTTTGGCAGATTAATAAATAAATAAATTGTAGTGGGCTGGCCGAGTGGCACGTTGGTTAAGAGCTGGCTTGGGACACCAGCAGCCCCAGTTCGGATCCCACATATGAGGGCCAGTGACACTGCCCTCTACAGCTAAGATGGTGAACAACAGCTCCACCTGGAGCTGGGTTGCTGTGAGTCCCGGGGTCAGCATAGCTGCAGCCCCTGCTGCAGTGGGCTGCCATAGGCTACAGTGAGGGGCCGGCAGCCAGCATGAGCTGCCAATAGGCTACAGTGCGGCGGTGAGCAACCATCAAGAGGCCGGCGACCGATCTGCCTCATCCAGAAAGAGCGCAATGACGATACCAACATGGGTCAGTGAAGCAACGTCCTGCACCACTAGACTGAAGAACAAAAAGACAGCATCTTGTCTGTTCCCCTCCCCCAATTCCCCAATGAAATCTTTAAAAAAAAAAAAAGACAGCAACCATAACGTGGAAAATAGAGTTTCACACTGCATTAGAAGGTATGTACAGGAAGGGACTGAAAAATAGGAAGAAAGAATTGGCAGTCCCAGTGAGGAGAAAGAACAGTGTGTTAAACACACTTGAGCAAGTGCACTAGGGGAATAGATGGCAGTCCAGAAAAGAGGCTTTTGAATCAGTATTTTCAAAGGTGATGGTGCACATCAAGTTAGGCCCAGGGAGTAACCACTGCAGTGAGCAGGAATGAAAAAGAAGTTAAATGGAGATTAGCTAGTTAAGGAATAAAGGAGTCATGTTGTATGGATGTTCCAAGTATGATTGATGACAGGAGCTGGGGTCGAAAGACGGTGGGCCAGGTGCCAAGTTCTTCAAAGATCGAAGAAGACAAGATTGATCAGTAATCACAAAAAGAAGAAGCAGAAATAAAGGAGAAGATGGCAGGTGCCGCAGAGACAAGGATTATAGAAAATAGGGAATGTCCAAAAAACTTTACAGAAGAGAAATGACACCCACTAAATATGTTGACCATGGAGGAAGTGGAGAACAAGATTAAAGAGTCCCCGCCTGAGTACCAAAAGGGACACAGTCTCCTTAAGGCCTCTACAAATCAGTGAAGGAGGCAAAAGGAACATTCAAAAAAGAGGCTAAGTATTATATAAGTATTATAAGCCAGTGTGCAGGTCATAGAGCAGAGATGGCACAGGGTAAAGGTTTGGGTGAGAGAAGATGCCTGGATGTCAGCTGGGTGAGAGGATAAAAGCATGAGAATTCAGAAGATGGGTGGGAAGTCTTGGACTTCAATGAGCAAGCCAGGCAAACAGGATAGAAGCTTGGTATTAATGCCAAAGACATGCTGCAGGAGACTGAACAAATGGGTCTTGCAAGATTCACTGTGACTTAGAAGACAGAGCTGGCAGCTGTGGTGCAGGAGGCTTGGATGTATCCCACTGGCTCACGGGCAGCAGGTGTCGGCAGCACACGTGGAACTAACAGGCAGCAACATATAGGCAGAGAAGCATAACAGTAATTACATGGTCAACCTGACCCAAGGGGTCTTTGAAGAGGATGAGGGGAAATGAGCAGAGTACTCTGGCAAGAGCCCTAAGCCTGTGAGGGAAGTGGGAGGCGAGAACCGCGGTCCACTGTTAAGTACATAAAACCGTAACCGGTCAGTTTTCCCTCCCAAACTGATTTGACTACAGCACCCTTTTCTGGAGGCCCATCATTTTCAGGGAGAGCTCTAAAATTCTGATGTAATGATCGATGGACCAATAAAGAATTTTTAGTCAGAGAAAAACACGATCAGATTTTTCCCTAGAGAATATCCAAATACTAAGAAGGGTCTCTTTCCGGGGTAAGAGAAAGTCATACAGTCTAAAATGAAACAAGGAACACCACCCAGTTAAACATCTAATCTTGGATGAGCCACTAACTTGGGCAAACTTTTAGCATCTAGAAACAAGGCCTGTGTCCAGTTCTAGCTCTGACACTTAGAACAACTTAGTCAATCTCCTTTAAAGATTTGAAATGGGGGCCGGCCGAGTGGCGCGATGGTTAAGCGCTGGCTTCGGAAGCCAGCAGCCCCGCTTTGGGTCCCACATATGAGGGCCAGTGACGCTGACTTAAAAAAAAAAAAAAAATGGATTTGAAATGGGACTAATAGTCCCTGAATATGTCACAGCACAAAGATAATGTATATCTACATACTTAAACACTATAAAGTCCTATATAAATATAGATTATTACTAAAATACCACCATTCAGTTTCAAAATCCATGTTCCTAGTCCCCACTGGAGATCACAAATTTTCATGCCCCAAAATATTTAATGTCACATTATACATCAAAAATTTAAAAATAACCCAATTGTCCAACAAAGGGATTAGAATAAAATACTATACAACTATTAAAATTTTATTTACTGGCATGCAAAGATGTTCATATGTGACTAAACTTAAAAACAAAAGATGCAAGTCAAAAATAATAAATGGGGCCAGCCGAGTGGCGTGGTGGTTAAGCGCTGGATTGGGAAACCAGCGGCCTCGGTTCAGGTCCCACATGTGAAGGCCAGTGACACTGCCCTCAAAATAAAAAAAATAATACTATGTAATTTTTAGTAAAATTAGTACATTATTAAATGTTCACTTTTAAATTTTATTAAAAATTTTATTTTAAAAATAGGTGCATGAATGTTCTAAAATTGACTGTGGTAATGGTTACACATATCTGTGAACATACTGAAAACCACTGACTGAATTGTACGTACACTTATGTGGTAAATGAACTAATCTCAATAAAGGTGTTTAAAAAAAAATGTGGATATATAAATACATTAGCATGCCTCTCTCGGTGGGTGCAAAGGTGAAAAAAAGAAAAGAGACTTTGGAGGAAACATACCAAACTATTAATAGCAGTTATCTGTGGAGAATCGGATTTCAGGGTGGAAAGGACCTTCTGCTTTTTACAATTCTGTATTGTTGAGTATTACATGAATATATAACTTTTGTAATTGAAAGAAGAGGCCACTCTTTTCCTCACGAAAATGCTGTCAGGATAAGTAAAATAATTGTTGGAGGAGGAGAAAAGTCTAAAATTAAACTCAGGATATTACCTTTATGGCATTTCTGAGTAGTTTTCAAACAGAGGTGTATAAAAGCATAACTACTTTTGGTCCCTCATCCTGCTCTATGCTGGCATGATTTCAACATGGTTGACTGTCCATATACATCTGCTGCCTTACACATGGGCATGCTTTTCCATAGCATTCTACCTGCTATTGTCACCAAAGACCAAAACTGGGCTCACCCACTACTGCTCTTGCCAATCAAAGACCGACAGCATAGATGTAGATCCACATGCCCACGACAAACTAGCAGCAAATGCAAAACTAAAGCCAACAAATCAACTCAATACAATCCAAAGGAACTTGAGTGATTACTCTTTTCCTCCTGGGATTATAATCATTCACTATAACATGCTGTTAAGACCAACTTTCGTATTAGTCAGTCAACAAACGCTTGAATGGCTCACACGGGATGAGTACACAGCACCACAAAGTAGAAAAAGATATGTGGGTTTTGGAGGCAGCCAGCCTAGGACTGAATTACAGCTCTGCCACTTTCCAGCAAGGGGACATTGGGCAAGTTATTTAACATCTCTAAACTTCAGCCTTCTCATCTGTAAAACGGAAATAACACTTAACCTCAGTGTGTTGGAGACAATCTCTATAATGCAAGAACAGTTGTGGCAGTCCTCGTTGCTAATGAAAGGCATCTTCTATAAGATTTGCACACTATGGCTGAGAGGAATGTGTGTCAAAGGGACTTGCAAGGACCAGGGAGAGGGGAGAAGCAAGAGAGAAAGGAGAAGCAAACTAAAAGAAAAAGCAAAGAACTCAAAGATGCAAAATGTAAAAGTAAGGTACAATCAGAACTTAAAATTAAGGTTACAATCTTGAGAGAACACTGGGGCGGGGAGGGAATCAATACATAATATGGCATACTAACCATCTGAAACCATCTATTATATAAAGCTATAGCTGAGGAAATCTGGGAACACAGTTGAGTCAAGATTAAGAATGGAACTTTAAGAGAGCTAGCTGACTTTTAAAAAATAAACTTTGAAACCTAACTAATATATCACAATAGAAAAAGCATCAACAGACCCTGCTTGTGCTCACAGGGTCCTGATAAAGAATTTGCCAAAGGGTAAAAAAAGCGTCCAAGGACTCTAGATGCAAATACAGTGATGAACAAATAACAACAAAACAGTAATTATGTGAGATGAAGGACGCGTTAACTAACCTTACTGTGGTAAACATATACACGTGTCAGATCTCCAAACTGTATACCTTAAACATACACGTTATGTCTATTATATCTCAACAAAGCGGGGGTAGGGGGACAGTAATGGACTAGCACAAGCAAGGAAAAAAAATGAACTGTCTTGTTAAGACTACCATGGTACCTCATGGAAACCCCAACTAGGTAGAAAAATGGGCCTCAAAAAGAGGTATGAACCCTGAAATGAATGGCATTAGGATCCTAGGGAGCTTGACTGGGTTCCTCCTCTCTAGATTCTTGTTTTTTTTCTAGATTTTCATCCCCATCCCATTTCTCTTCTCTTCATTCTTCTTCCACAATCTGCCACAGTACAAAACCTCTAATTTCCAAGAGGATAATAACACTCATTTTTCTTACTTTAATGATTTTCTTGCTCCCCTTAAATATTTGGCTCACAACTCTAATAACATATTGTATCCAATCGTTTCCAAGTACAGGAACCCAATATATTTGATTTTCTTACCCCCATGATGTGGCCTACAGCTTAAAACAGAGAGCTTCTGTATTTACCTATTGAATGAATACCTGCATCCTATCGAAATATATTAGGTATATTCCTAATACATTAGGTATATTTCCCCTACAGAGGAAATTTGGGGCACATGCCAAATTAATCAGCTAGTTTCTTACAACTACAAATAGAAATCCCATTCCACATTATTACCTATGGTTGATTTTACATCACGCACTCAACTCATTATTTACATATGGCTTTTTTTGGTCTGTTCATTTTTAAGTAACTTTATCATGGGCACCTTTGTAAGATGCATTATATCATTTTGCAACAAGGTGGGAGCATAAACAGAATATAAAATAAAATATACTGTTTCGGCAAAAGAAAAAGTGTGGATATGCCTCACATTCATTTAGTAAGAACATATAATCTGAAACTGATGGGAGCACTCTACCATAAAGGCTTAAGGGAAGTGGGGGTTCAAGCTATCCACATGTCAATCCTACAGGGTAAGCACAGGAGAGTTAGCACACCTTGTGAAATAGCACTACAGTCAAGTACACCTACATGATTAAAGCACCACATGAGGCCACAATCCCAATCCTCAATCAACCCTCAGCATCTGTTTCTGATTACCACACATGATGGTGATCTTTACTGTATATTTCCTAGTTCCATTAAACTGCACCCATGTTTTTCCTCCCCTTTTTTAAATACTCATGCAAATTACGGCTTTCCCCCAAGCCTTCATTTCTTATTCCCTCATCCAAAGAGCACACTAGAGATGATACTTCCAAGAAAGCCACATGGATTTATTGTGCTGATAAAGACTAATAAGAGAAGGATACAAGAGAGGGTCCTGTTAATACAAACAATAACATTATTCATGTTTAGAGTAAAAGTTCTTCATCTTATCAATTAAAAAACGCTTGACCCTCATTTTCCTGCCTCTTCTATCAATTTAGAAGAGAAAGCAGGTAGGGTGCACATGCCTGTAGCCCCAACGACTTCAGAGCTGAGACAGAAGGCTTGCTTGAGCCCACTAGTTCTGGGCTGCAGTGCGTTATGCAGATCAGGGGTCTGCACTAAATTGGGCATCAATATGGTGATTTCCTGCAAAGGAGGAATCACCGGGCTGCCTAAAGAGGGGTGAACCGGTCGAGGCTGGAAACACAGCGGGTCAAAAGAGAGATACATTAGAATCCAGTTATACCACAACTTCTTACCACACTGATTTGGACAGATAGCTAAAAAGAATACTTGAGATCTTTTAACCCACCCCCTTCAGCTGCTCCATCCAGCAAGCAACAAATCTCATCCATTGGAAGCAGCTGCTGTAAGAGCGTCAGCTAAAGCTCATTCAAATCTGCCTTCTATGCATGTCTTGCCAGTTGATATAATCCTTGAGGGCAAGGATATAATCCTTGTATCTTGGACATTTTTCCAGACTTGTCTTGATGGCCAAGACTTAAACCTAGTAAATGGTCACTGAGCTGAGCTAGACAAATGGATTCTGCTGTGATTAGTTTTATAAAACAGTGCCACTTATCTTTCTTTTCTGTTTTTCCCCTTTTCCCTTATTCTCAGATCAGACTCCTTACTTCCCAGAAGACAACAGGTTCTACCACCTCAAGGAGAAACGTGAAGAATACAACTGTTACTCACGGGAGTACATCAGGATGGCTGCCAATGAGTTTGCTCATTGACACACAGAGCCGTTCGTGCAGATCATGGTTGACTTGGCCTCCGGCTTTAATGGTTTCAGCATTCCTTTCCAGTAAATCCAAAAGGATAGGGCGCAGCTGGCGACCAACCAGCACAGTACAGTCTTTATCCAGAAGTAATTGTGCTAAGGTATTCAGGATACACTGGCGATCTTGAGGGGTCCACACCTGAGAAAAGCCAAAACATCCATGTAAACAATATTCGTTTGCACTTCTCAAGAAAAGCAGATCTCTAGCTTGGAGTCAAAATATCCAATTTCCAGACTTCCTAAGTTTATCTTATAAAACACAGTGTGGGGCCAACCGAGTGGCGCGTTGGTTAAGAGCTTGCTCAGGACGCCAGTGGCCCTGGTGTGGATCCCACATATGAGGGCCAGTGACACTGCCCTCTACAGCTAAGATGGTGAACAACAGCTCCACCTGGAACTGGGCTGCTGTGAGTCCCCGGGGACGATGAAGGCTGCAGCCCCTGCTGCAGTGGGCTGCCATAGGCTATAGTGAGTGGCCGGAAGCCAGTGTGAGCTGCCCATAGCTGCTGTGAGCGGCCATCAAGAGGCCGACGACGGATCTGCCTCACCCGAGAAGAGCACAATGATGATACCAATATGGGCCAGTGAAGGAACGTCCTCCACAACTAGACTGAAGAACAAAAAGGACAGCAACTTGTCTGTTCCCCTTCCCTGGTTCCCCAATGCTGTTCCCCCTCCCCCAATTTCTTAATAAAATCTTTAAAAATAAATAAATAAATAAAGCATAGTGTGTGTGTGTGTGTGTGTGTGTGGAGGGGGTTGTGCAATACAGGACTAGAGTTACTTTAATGTAAAGGCTGTTACAAATAAGTGTCAGTACACTGAGATTTGAGGTAAAAGGATTGATACCCAGATTCCATGTAAAATGCTGCACAGCTTGTTTGAAAAACAATCTATGTCTCAGGATCTCAATGCTCTCTAGGGAATCCAGTGTTTCCCCCAGCTCCTTTGCTCTTCAAGGAAAATACAGAAATTAAATGAAAAATAGAGGGCCGGCCGAGTGGCGCATTGGTTAAGAGCTGGTTTGGGGATGCCAGCGGCCCCAGTTCTGATCCCACGTATGAGGGCCAGTGACACTGCCCTCTACAGACAACAACAGCTCCACCTGGAGCTGGGCTGTGCGAACCCCGGTGACAATGTAGGCTGCAGCCTCTGCTGCAGCAGGCTGCCATAGGCTACAGTGAGTGGCCAGCAGCCAGCGTGAGCAGCCGGCAGCTGGCGTGAGCTGCCAATAGCCGCGGTGAGCGACCATCCAGCGCCTGGTGACTGATCTGCCTCATCTGGGAAGAACGCAATGACAATACCAACATGGGCCAGTGAAGCAATGTCCTCCGCAACTAGACTGAAGAACAAAAAGACGGCAACTTGTCTGTTCCAGTTCCCCGATTCCCCAACGCTGTTCCCCTTTCCCAATTTCCCAATAAAATCTTAAAAAAAAAAAAAGAAAAACAGTTAAAAAACTACAGTTAGTATGCAAAACAGCCAACTCTTTTAAGGAAAGGAGATAAGAAATCAATTCCTGGAAACGCATGAGGATATCCTTGTAAAGGCTTCGCCTCTGATAAATAAACAGATTCAAAGTAGACAACCAAACTTTCATATGCAAGGTGAAACAGACCACAAAAAATTAATGCCTGGGCTCAGAATATCCATAAGCATAATAGGGAAAACCGAAAAGTGTATAAAACGTTTCATACTGCTAATCTTTTTTTTTTTTTTTTTTTTTAGCTGAGCCATCCTGCCACCTGTTGGCGGCTCAACGGCAACTCAGCTCGGGCTGGCCTCGAACAGCTGTTGCTCAGAGCTCAGCTCGCACTCTTGAGCGAGCTCTTAACCAACTGAGCCACTCGGCCGGCCCCATACTGCTAATCTGTATGCAGGTCTGTACAACCCTTGCTGTTGAACAATGTGACAGCAGGTTTAAATTACCTAAGGGGCATCCTCTCTGACCCAGGAAATCCAATGCTATAAATTTATCCTAAGGAGTTTCACACTAAACAACTTAAATACCATGTGCAAAAATATAACAACTTTTTCCTAAGTTATCACTTGGAAAAGAGGATATCCCCTTATGCTTGAGCTCTTACAAAGTCTCCCAAATTATACAGCATTCTCTCATAAACACACCAAATTCTGAACAAAGCACTGATGGGGAAAGAAGGCTATCTGGAAGCAATTTCTATCAATATTAGTCCTGCTGTTTATAGGAGGCCCGAAGGATTTCATAAAAATAGAGTCAAGGTTATTTAACAGATTTGGTCATGATACACTGGGGCATGACCCCATATTTTCAACAGCTGAATGTCCCTATACTTAAGTCCTCTAAAGATACCTTTTTAAAATATAAAAAAAATAACAGTAATATAATACTTGAAACTAATGTAATACTGTATGTCAAGTGTAACTGAAATATAGTTAAAATTATAAAAAAGGGAAAAAAAGTAATACAGTAAGTGGTTATACTATGAAGAAAAAACCCCACATCTACAAAATAAATGAAAACAAACACAAACATGTTATACAAATAGACATGTGTGGGCTAGAGAAAAACGTCCAGAGAACATTATTTAATGACCTTTTTCTTCAAAAGGTAATCTGGAAAGCTGTATTAGAGGAAACAGATATTTAACTTTTTAAAAGTCAACTTTATTGATATATAATTTACAAACAATAAAATGCACCCACTTATATATAGTTGGATGAGTTTTGACATATGCACATGCCATGTAACCACTACCCCATTTAAAGTATCAAACCCTGCGGGGAGCAAGCCCCCCGCCAGGACCAGGGGTTCCCTTGGAAGGAGGGAGACACCCAAAAGAGGTTCACAGGAGCATCACACACACTTTATTATTCAAGCCTGGCCCCTTTTATAGGGGCTTCTGAGCATTCCCTCAATTGCAAGTTATGTTTCACAGGATCAGGATGTTTTCCTCTTTCTCAGAGCTTTTACGTTTTTGTAATTGTATCTTTCCAGGGTACACCGGTTACCATGACTACCTTACAGGGCGTATACTTGAACTTAGTAGCAAAAGGAGTCTCAAACTTTTCCTATCCTACTAACAGCTGCATATTATTGCAATAGAGGGGAACATCTGTTTCTCAGTCAGAGCTTCAGTTTTTGTTGCTACAGCAATGTACAAAGCAAAGAGTTAAAACAAGGCTGTTAATTAAAATACCTCATGGTCAGTAAGTTGTCTCTTATCAGAACTCTCATGGCCGAGAGACCTTGGTCTCCTGATCTCCAAGGAAAGCTTTCACAGCTGCATAGGCCAAGGGGCTTGAGTCCCGAATATCTCAGCTCAGGGGTCCCCTCGGGCTGTAGCCTGTTTTAGGGAGTTTCCTTTTCTTTAGGAAATCTTGCCCCGTCATTGACTTACACAGCCAGCTATCATCAGGGTACCACAGGAACTTGTCACAAATGCAGTGAGTATAGTGTCTCCTATAGGAGGAAAGGCACATGGGTTCATAGAGAGGAGATATTACATGACCAACCATAACGCAGCATCCTAGACATCCAGTGCTGAGCATGAATCTTTATTTCAATGTTGCCTTATCAGACGCTGGGATGCTGTCGGCTTCCAGCAAAACCCAAAGTTCCCTAATATTCCTTTGCAGTTGACTCCCTCACGCTAACCAATGAATGATTTGATTTTATGACTACAGGTTAGATTTGCCTCTTCTAGAACTTTATATAAATTGAATTATACAGTATGTACTCTTTTCTGTCTAACTTGTGCTCAATATAATGCTTTTGACAATTATCCATGTAGTTGTATGCTTCAATAATTTATTCCATTTCATTACTGACTAGCTTCTGACTACATGAATGTACCACAATTTGTTTATCCATTTACACATTAATGGATATTTTCACAGTTTCCAGCCATCTTCAATAAAGCTCCTATGAACAATCATGTACAAGAGATTTATGGACATATATTCATAACTCTTAATACTTTTTATAACCTAAGAGTAAGATTGCTGGGTCATATGATAACTATGGTATTGGGTTGTCGGAAAAGTCATGACATATTTTGTCTATGTTTTTCAAAGGTCATTTATTTATATAAAGAACAAAGATCAATCAATGGTATATTGCCTGTTTTGTTCGATAACCTTTTGCTGTTTTTCTGTGAGCTTCATAATTCCTCGTTCATAGAAGGACCTGTCTTTATTTGTGAAAAACTGAACAAGGCGCTGATTTACAGCCTCATCTGAATTGAACGTTATACCACACAAGGAGTTTTGAAGAGAGCGACACAAGTGGAAGTCTGACGACGCGCAAGGTCAGGTGAATATGGTGGGTGTGGCAACACATCTCATCCAAGCTCCAATAATTTCTGATGGGTGATCAAACTTGTGTGTGGTCTCACGTTGTCATGATGGAACACAATCCTTTACAATTAACAACCTCTGGACATTTCTGGATGATGGATTCATTCAAACTGTCCAATTACTGACAGTACACATTCAAATTCATCATTTGGTTCCTTGGTAGGAGCTTGAAAAACATGACACCGTTAAAATCCCTCTCCTTCCTCTGATGAATGTCTGCTTTTGATGTCGTTTGAGGTGAATCATCACGTCAGGACCAAGACCGTTTGCGCACCACATTGTTGTAAGCAATCCACTTCTCATCACCAGTTATCAGCAGCTTCAAAAAAGGATCGTTCTCCTCACGTTTAATAAGCATATTGCAGATGTTTATACGCGTCGTCAAATGAACTTCTTTGAGTTCATACGGAACCCAAATATAAAGCTTGCTTACTCCATATCCCAGCTTCTTCAGGTGGTCGTGAACGCTTGAATGATGGATGTTCAATGTTTCTGCAATCTCTCGTGTCGTGTAATGTGGGTTTCACTCAGTCAATGTCTTCATTTTGTCGTCATCAACCTCAGTGGGTCTCCCTGATTGAGGAGGGTCGTTGAGATCAAAAGTACCAGTACAGGATTCTTTGAACCATCGTTGGCACTAACAATCTTGTAGAGCATTGTCATCATAAACTTTATGCAACTTTTCACAAGCTTGATGTGTGTGCTTCCTATTTTATGGAAGTAAAACAGTAAAATACGGCAAAAATGCACAGTTTGGTCTTCCATCTTCAACTTGTTGTAAAACCTACAAAACTCAATCAAATCACTCCATTTTTTTTTTAGAATGAAGCCAGAACTGTCAGCTGTCAAACGACATAGCACTAACATAGATGCGAATGACTCTAGTACTTCCAAAAATGAACTAGTGCCATCAGTTGCAAACATGCATCATGACTTTTCCAACAACCCAATACATGCTTCACTTGATAATAAATTTTAATTTTTTCAATTAAAAAAAAAACTTTTCTTTTTAATGTTTAAATGAAAGTAGTTTTACCAGTTTATATCCCATCCACCAGCAATGTTTGAAAGCTCTAGTTGCTATGTAATTTTACCAACACAAAGTGTTGTCAGTCTTAGCCATTTTCGTAGAGGTGGAGTGGTATCTGGTGATTTTATCTGCATTTCCTTCATGACCAAAGATGTTCAGAATTTTTTCAAGTATTTAATGAACGTTCATTTATTTTCTTTTGTGATTTTTTTTTCAAGTCTTTCACCCACTTTTAAATTCAGTTGTTCACTTATTAACTATGATGCTAGCTAGGTTATTGTATATGCTCTGTATCAGCCAGAATAAGATTAGTTCTATTCCTAGCTTGTGTTTGTTCTATTCCTACCTTGTTTTCGTCTATTTCTTGAATGGGCTTTGGTAGTTTGTGTTCTTCAAATGTTCCTTCTAAATTTATTGGCAAAAAATTGCTCATATTAGTCATTTATCTTTCTAACCCTTTTTTATTTTTTAAAATTTTTTTTAAAAGATTTTATTGGGGAATTGGGGGAGGGGAACAGCGTTGGGGAATAGGGGAAAGAAAACAGACAAGTTGCTGTCTTCTGGTTCTTCAGTCTAGTTGCGGAGGATGTTGTTTCACTGGCCCATGTTGGTATCGTCATTGCGCTCTTCCCAGATGAGGCAGATCGGTCGCCAGCCTCTGGATGTCGCTCACCGTGGCTATCGGCAGCTCACGCCAGCTGCCAGCTGCTCACGCTGGCTGCCGGCCACTCACTGTAGCCTATGGCAGCCCACTGCAGCAGGGGCTGCAGCCTACACCGTTGCCGGGGCTCACACAGCCCAGCTCCAAGTGGAGCTGTTGTTAGCTGTGGAGGGCAGTGTCACTGGCCTTCATATGTGGGACCCGTACTGGGACTGCTGGCATCCTAAAACCAGTTCTCAACCACTGCGCCACTCGGCCAGCCCTCTAACCCTTTTTAGAATCTATAATGGCGGCCTTCTTTCATTCCTAGTAGTTTGGATTTTTCCCTTTTATTGTCTTTTCAAAAATCAATTTCTGGTTTTACTGGATTGCTTTATTGTTTGTTCATTTTCTATTTCATTAATTTCCACTCTTATCTTTGTGATTTTCCTTCTATTTATTTTAGGTTTAATTTACTCTTCTTTTCCTAATTTATAAGGTGAAGCTTAAGAAACCACTATTTCCTAATAGAGAATTTAATGTTATGAATTTCCCTCTAAATACTGCATTAGCTGCATCCCACAAATTGTTAAATTATCATTCAGTTCAAAATATTTTCTGATTCTTCCAGTGATTTCTTCTTTAACCATCAGTTTTTGCTTTTAATTTTGTTATTTAATTTCTAACATTTAGGGATTTTTCCAGTATCTTTTGAGTTGGTCTTTTTCTCTTAACTCAATTCCATTGGGTTCACTGAATATACCTTGCAAAATTTCAATTCTCCTGAATTTATTGAGACTTGTTTAATGGCCCAGCATATGATCTATCTTGGTGAATGTTCCAGATGTCCAGAACATGTATTCTGCAGTTGTGGGGCACAACTGTCTATAAATGTCCATTAGGTCAGGTTTGTTGATAGTGGTGTTCAGATCTTTTATATCCTTACTGTTTTTTTTGTACTTGTTTTATCAATTACTGAGGATAGAGTGTTAAAGTCTCCCATTATAAGTGTGAATTTGTCTATTTTTCCTTTTCAGACAATTTTTTATTAATATATTTTGATATTCTGTTGTTAGGGTCACACACATATGTAGAATTTTCCTTAATTAACACTTTGTAAGCGGGCATAAAAAGCTATATGACGAGTTTACTCGTTTCCCACATACACTTTGTAATCGGGCATAAAAAGCTATATGACGAGTTTACTCGTTTCCCACATACAATGTGTTAAGCACTACTGACATTTGATGCTGGATAATTTCTTGTTGTGGGGGCTATTCTGTATATTAATAAGATGTTTAGCACCCCTAGCCTCTATGCACTAGAGGACAATAGCACCCCCAACATAGTTTTAACAATCAAAAATGTCTCCCAAATTGCACCCAGTTGAGAACAACTGGGCTGGATTTTGTTTAAAAAAACTTCAATCAGAAATGGAAATAAAGTTGTAAAAAATAAAAAAAATTTAAAACTAAAACAAGGGGCGGCCAGTAAGCTCAGGTGGTTAAAGCACAGGCTCATTAACGCCAAGGTTGCCAGTTCGATTCCCACAGGGGCCAAGGAACTGCTCCCTCCACAACTAGCCTGAAACAACTACTTGACTTGGAGCTGATGTTTCCTGGAAAAACACACTGTTCCCCAATAAAATTTCTAAAAACTAAAACAACAATAACACTTCATATACCATTTAAGAAAGCTTGGATCTTGATTCTGGAGACAATGGGAACTTTTATGCAAAATGGCGACATGTTCAGATTTACCTTATTAATGATAAAGATATTAAATAATCAGAATAAAGAATCTACAGAGAAAAAAAGTAAGTTAGTGGTTGCTTGGGGGAGGAGGGAGAGCACAGTGATTAGGGATGACAGCTAAAAGGTATGGTGGCTTCTTTTCGAAATAATAACAATGTTCTAAAATGGACTGTGGTTGACAATTGCACATATCAATGAACCACAGCAGAAATCATAGACATGTACACATCAATGGATAAATTATATGGTATGTGAATTATATCTCAATAAAACTTTTTAAAAAATCACTATTATTACAGCACACATGTACTGATTAGTTACTATGTGCCAGGCATGTTGTAAGCTCCTCACATACATTATATCTAGATCCCACAACAATCTTATATAGTAATAGCAATAGTAATCATTTTTATTGATAGCACTTAGGGATCTAATCCTAACAACAACCCATAAAGTAAGTAATACCATCCCCGGTTTTACAGATAAGAAAACTGAAAAATAAAAAGAGTTAAGGTCAGGGCGGCCAAGTGGCGCATTGGTTAAGAGCTGGTTTTGGGATGTCAGCGGCCCCGGTTTGGATCCCCCATATGAGGGCAAGTGACAATGCCCTCTACAGCTAACACCACCTCCACCTGGAGCTGGGCTGCGAGCCCCGGCGACAGTGTAGGCTGCAGCCTCTGCTGCCATAGGTTACAGTGAGTGGCCGGCAGCCAGCGTGAGCTGCCAATAATCGCGGCAACCGATCTGCCTCATCCAGTTAGAGTGCGATGACCATACCATCATGGGCCAGTGAAGCAACGTCCTCCACAACTAGACTGAAGAACAAATGGACAGCAACTTGTCTGTTCCCCTCCCCCAATTCCCCAATGCTGTTCCCTTCCTCCAATTCCCCAATAAAATCTTTTAAAAAAAAAAAAAGTTAAGGTCACAAAGCTAGCAACAGAACCAGGAATCCATGTCACATAGTCTGGCTCCGGAGTCCCGCTTTTAAATGCTTGCTGTAACTATTTAGCAGCTAACATGTGTAATATATCAAGAAATTGAAACAGGGGCATTAACTTGTCCCCAAAGGCCCCAAGAGCAATTAAGTAAAAGAGAATGGATTTTCAGCCATACTTTGGTTCCAGTACTCAGGCATGCTAAGCACTCAGTTCTTCCTGAACATAGTGATCAGGGAGGTAAGGATGTATGATGTGATTTACATTAAGAAATACATATTTGGTCTTTGACCCCATCCCAGGCACAGAGCTCCTAAAACCCTTGGAATTTGTGACAGAATCGATGAAGGTGTCTTCTGTGATGATAATGAAGTGAATTTTGGACAACACCCAAGGGGCTGTTTACAGGGTTAGCACTTTCAGTCCCACCTCCTTGACCTCCAGGGAGGGCAGAGGGGCTAGAGAAAGGCCAAAGATTTAATCAGTCATGCCTGTGTAATTAGGCCCCTATAAAAACCTAAACAGACACGGTTTACAGAGCTTCCAGTTGGTGAGCACGTGGAGAAATGGAGAAAAGTATGGAAGCTCTGAACCCCTTCCCCACATACCTTGCCCTTTGCATCTCTTCCATCTGGCAGTTCCTGAGTTATGTTCATTTATAATAAACCGATGATTTAGTAAGTAAGATGTTTCTCTGAGTTCTGCGAGCCACTCCAGCAAATTAATCAAACCCAAGGAGAGGGAAAGTGTAAAGTCCAATCTACAGGCAGTCAGAAGGACAGATAACAATCTGGATTTATAATGAACATCTGAAATGACAGTAGAAGGGCAGCCCTGTAGGGCTGAGCACTGAACCTGTGGGATCTGATGCTATCTACAGTTAGAAAGGGTCAAAATTGAGTTAAAGTGTAGGACATACAGCTGGTGTCCACGAACTGCTTAGTGGCATTGGAAAAACCACATTACTAGGACTGGAGTCAGAATTGTAGGATGATAGTGGCAGTAGAAATGAAGAAGGAGGAATAGATTCAATACTGAGAAAGTAAAATCAAGACTACCTGGCTATATGTGAAGAAAACAAAATGAAAGGAGTTGAAGCCCCTCAGTTCTCTATAATACATGACTGGATAGAGAGATTGGTGTCACCAGCTGAGGTAAGAAACATAGAAGAGGTATCTCAAAAAACTGGAAATGGAACTACCATATGACCCAGCAATTCCCCTCTTGGGTATCTATCTACCCAGAGGAATCTAAGACGCTAATTCGAAAAAATATATGCAACCCTATGTTTATTGCAGCACTATTTACAATAGCCAAGACATGGAAATAACCGAAATGCCCATCGGTAGACGACTGGATTAAGAAACTGGTACATTTATACAATGGAGTATTACTCCACTATAAAGAAGAATGAAATCGTACCATTTGCAATGATATGGATGGGCCTATTATGTTAAGTGTAATAAGTCGGTCGGAAAAAGACAAATACCATATGATCTCACTTATATGTGGAATCTGAAAAACTAAACCAACAAGCAAAGTAAACAGAAACAGTCTCATAGACAGAGGAAAAACTGATGGTTGCTAGTTGGGAAGGGGGTGGGGGTGAGGGAGAGGGGGAAGGGGCTAGACAGCATAAATAGGTAACTACAATATTGCCACAGGGATATGAAAGACAGTTCAGGGAATATAATTAATAATGTTGTAAATATTTTGTGGGGTGTCAGATGGTCACATGTCTTGTTAGGGAGACCACTTCATGGATGGAGTAGAGGCTTGATCACTGCACTGTACACCTGAAGCTGATGATGTATAATATTGTATGTCAACTATAATTGAATATATATATAATCACAGGATGCGGAGTATATTATGGAATGGAGTCTAGGGAATAGATATGTATGATATGGGGGCGAGTGGGGGGGCGAATTGGGGGAGGGGGCTTGTCACTTTGAGGGGTAAGAAGTACAACTACTGGCCTGCGTTGTACATGTAAAACTAATTTTTTAAAAAATGTTTATTTCACAATGAAAGAAAAAAAAAGAAGTGTAGAAGGAAGCATAACCCTAAAAATATTTTTAATTCAGACCCCAAATTCAAATGAGAATTAAAGTTTTAAAACATCTTTACTTTTCAGTAAAAATAATTTTTTTTCCAAAAGTTGGAGAAAATAGAATGGCAACTCAATCAACTCTTCTCTGAGTGAAAGGCTTGAAATTATTACTGAAAATGGAAAGGAATAAACCTGGAAGAAATAGAATTTGACAGATAATATGATGCAAAGAAAAGGAAGAAGCAAATGAGTCCATATCTCCTTAACATAAGTGAACTTTCTAGTAGCTTTCAAGTCTAGCAGCATTACTACACAGTCTCAAAATCTACATGAGTAGTTCTCACACTCCAGTGTCGGATTCTCCAAAACCTTATCTAGTAAAGGCCACAAACCATTTATTTCCCCACCCTACTCCCAATACATAAACACCAATTTTGCATCCAATTACAGTGGTGTGGAATCATAAATCCCCCGTTGCTAGTCCATGATCCCTAGAGTCAGAATCTCTGCTCTAAATCCTAAAGCCCATTTATAGAATAACTCCAGCAACAATACATAATTCAGGAGGCTGTCACCACCAGCTCAGCTCATATAAACTGATTCTCTCTCTCCTTACTCCAGCCCACCAAAAATCAGTTTTCTTCCTAGACCTCCCCATTTGTTAGTGATTCCCTTTACTGGGGGCTTAGAGCCCAGAAACCCCAGGGGTATTTTCCACTCCTCTGTCCCCTTCGCTTCACACGTTCAATTTGTTGTGACCAACAAATTATGTAGCCTCTTATGTTAGTTCCCTGTCCCTCCGGAGCCAAACTACTGCCGTTACTTCCTAAGCAATGGTAGACAATGGACTTGTAATTGAATAAATTCTAGATACTGGAGATGGAAAAAAAAATCTACTCTGAAAAAGCTCATGAATACTGGGGGGTGGGGAAGCATAAAAAAGGAAATTAAAATGCCAAGTGAAAAAGTGCGTGATAAGCGTCACTCAGGAGGGGGTGGGGGGAGGGGTAAGCGGCAACAAGACAAGGCTCTTAAAAGGCCAAAGACCCATTTCCCAGAAAACTCTTAATTCAACTCATAATTCCTATAGTTAGTGTCCTGCGATTAGTCCTGTCTTGCTTTGGCCTTCAGTTGGTTTCTGTTTATGAACTGTCTCCAAAAATTGAGGTTAAAGTCCCTGGGGGCAGAGACCACACAGCTTTATTTATCTGCCTCCTCGCAGAACCACACTGTGCCTGAGGCACAGCAAGGACGCAATCAATATTTGTCAATGGGGCGAAAAGAAGGCAAAAAAAGAAAAACATTCATCTAATCAAATAGGGATGGCTGGATGCGGGACACTTAAGTAAAACACATGGCAAAATTGCATGCCACCTCAATTACAGAAAAACGAGCCACATTTCTTTCCGAAGGCCACGTCTGCCACAGGGGGTCAGAGTGCTTGCTGCAAGGGGCAAATCAGTAGAGAAGGGAAGGGAAAACTCCCCCAGAAAAAACACAAAAGGCTCCTTCCAATCCTCCTCAAACACTTCACGGACGCCTCCGCCACTGGCCATCCCCGGGGAGAGGGCCAGAGTGACCAGACGCCACTTCTCTCGCCCCTTAAAGCAGCGCGACGCCGCGCAGGGCCGCGCGGGGCGAGAAGAGAGCGGCCGGTGTTGGCCGGGCTTTTTCCCGCTTGCTCACTTCTTACCTGCTCGGTCAAGAACCTGCCCAGCTCGCTGCGGCTCTTCTCGTTCTTGGCAGCGATTAACCGTAGAGGGGCGGCCGCGACCTCCAGCAAAAGGTGCTCCATAATCGCGGATGCTCCGTCCCGGGCAGCTACCAGCGCTCCCTGCTTCACGCCGGGCGCCGAGGAGCTGCCACACACTACGCCCCCCACGAAGAGCGGCCGTAGCAGTTCCGCAAGTACCCGGGAGAGATGCAGCCCACGTGGGGGAGCACACGGCGCTCTGCGTCATCAGCCGGCGACTTCGACGCCACCGCAGGGCCACGGCCCCGCCTCCTCGGCAGCGGAAACGCGGGGGGGTCACTATTGTGCCAGGTTCAGCAGGGAAATCGAAATCGAAATTGCTTATTCGAGCCTGGTCCAGCGCCTGTAGCGATGGGAGGTCCGGGAGACAACGCGCGACAGGATGACGAGGTAGATTTTGCCAAGTTGGAGAAGCGAGAGGGCCTCTAGGGGCGTGTAATTTTCAGCCCACCGTGCCTCCCTCCTCCTCAACGCGCAAAAAGATCAGCCTATGAAAGAGAAGCAGATTCGCCGATGCCGGACCCCACAATTCTCCTTCTAGACCTCCAGCGGCTAGAGTCTAGCCTGTGGAAATTAGCATACAAGCTAAGATAAGCACGCCCCCTGCAGCGTTCTTCAATATTGAAAATAGGTGTTCGGTTGGGGAATGTTTTACAATTGCGGGGGTCAGGAATTTGGGCAGGGCTCAGCTGGCAATTCTGCTCCATCAGGTGTTCACTGAGAGCATTCAGTTGTATTGAGCTAGTGGATGGACGAGTGAAGGGTTCAAGATGGCTTCACTCACATGTCTGGTGGCTTGGTAGGGATGGCAGGAAGGCTGGGCTCAGCTGGAACTGTAAGCTGGAATGCCTCCATGGCATCTTGGGGTTCTGAGAGAAAGAGAGCCAAGAAGCTTAGATAGGAAACTATACAGATTCTTATGTTTTGGTCTTGGAAGTTCAAGAACATCACTCACTTGCCTACTATGGTCATGCAAGTCACTAAAGCCAGCCCAGATTCAAGGGCTGGAAATTAGACTCCACTTCTCAATGAAGGAGAAGCTAAAGATTTGCCACTTGTCTTTATCTACAGCAACTAAACAGACTTTTCGAGATTTCTAACAAAATTTTCCAGAGTTCTTTCATGTAAATTATTTGAGTAAAAGAACTTTTAAAAAATGATTTATAAAATTACTTTTAAAATGCTATCACTAGAAATGTTAACCCTGTCCACTAGTACCCACATTCAGAGTACTGAATATCTTACACTTGCTCTTTCAGATACACTCTCCCTTCTTCATCCTACTCTCTGCCCTTAGGATTTGACCTGTTAATATTTTTAAGACAAGGGGGAGTCCCACCAGATCTTCCTTTTCGTGGGAAATAGTATAGTATTTACAAATCATGATCTGGGTCTTAGGTGTGTTAATGATGTATTGCTACTGGGATATCACTGCTTCCAACAGAAATAAGAAATACATATTTCTAAGATCGTGAGTTCATGTTGATATTTCCAATTCACATATGATAGTATAGGATTTCCCCTTTTTTGATTTTTATGTTTGGATCTCTTTTCTCTTCCACTAAATATCTTGGTTCCTAAAATATTAATATATATATCTTTATCCTACTACATATATATAAAATACTTTCAAAATTACAATGTTAATACTAATAATAAAACTGCATGAAGTATAAGATTTCTTTGCTGTTCTTTTGGTCCTTTGACTATATCCCATTAATGATGTACAGTCAGAAGCTGTTCAGATGTCACTTGAAATAATCGTTTTGTCTGAGTTTACAGTTATTTTCATTTATTTCAATGTAGTTTTCCATTTAGCATCTTTTTCTGATTTCATTCAATCTTTGAATATATGAAACACTTCTATGATTCAAAAGTAAAAGATTATAAAAAGGCAAACGACACTTCATCAACAGGTGAAATACATGGTATGTGAATTATATCTCAATAAAACTTATTAAAAAAGCAAAAGCCATGCATATTTGCATATAAAAATACTTAAATGGAGGTTTCAAAAAGGCATACTGAAAGACGTGTACCTTTCTATCCCCTCTAGCCAGTCCTCTTCCCCCAAAATTTACTTTTTTTATTAGGTTCTAATTTACCTTTCAAGTGTTTCTTATGCAAAACCAAGCAAATACATGTATATATTTTTTCCCATTCTTTCTTACACAAAAGCTCACGTACCATGTACACTGCACTGTATTTTTCTTTCCCTTAACACTATATCTCATATGTTACCCCATGTAAGTACATAGACATCTTCAGGAGTTGCTTTTCTTTAGACAATATTTGCAATAGTCAGTTTAGACTCCATGAAACATATAACTGTTACATTTCTTTGTTTCCTTTAAAAAGAATACTGATTCCTTCAATTCTTTTTTTTGAAGGCAATGTCACTGGCCCTCATATGTGGGACCGAACCGGGGCCGCTGGCTTCCGAAGCCAGCGCTTACTCACTGCGCCACTCGGCCGGCCCCCTTCAATTACTTCTATCAAGTATCCCAAATTGGCATTGATTGCAGTGTTTCCAAGAGAATATTTTTAAACCAATCACTACTTTCTATTCAATGGAAAGTATTTAAGCGAATACAAGTAAAATGAGAGGCTTTGTAAGGACTTCAATAATAAGGTCACTCTTCTGAAAGATAATTTTTGGGGAAATCTTTACTGATTTTTGAGGTATATTTGTCATGTTCTCAATAGTTTTTGATGAATGCCATCATCAAGCACTCATGCTGAAAGCCAGTATTCAATCAATTACTAAGCTTTATTTTATCTCCTAAATATTCTAAAATCTATCCCTTCTCTTGCCTATCATCTCCTTCAGATCCTCATTTTCTCTAGCCTGGATCACTACAAGAGCATCTCAAAATCCAAAAGATTTTAATAATGCAAATCAGATCATGGCAACCTCAAGCTTAAAATTCTTCAGTAGTTTCCCCATGCCTCACTATTTAAAGGTAAATTCCAGACTCTTTGACATACATATGACCTTTCAAGTTCTAACCACTGCCTCCCTCTCCAAACTCACCTTGCATTTTATGCTCCAGCAACAATGAACACCTTGCGGTTGCAACTCTCTACTTTTCCCAGTCTCCACTACCTGGAATGCCTGCCTGTCTGACTGACTTCTCTGAGACGAAACTGGTTAGGGGAGAATCTAAGAAGCCAGTGTTCTCCCAGAACATATTCTACCAAAAGGGGTCCTTTGCAAAACTTTAAAAATATGTAATAAGTTGATATGACACTTGCAAGGTGTTAAAATGGACAAACCAGAGGAAATAGCTAGGGATCAAGAAGCACAGATGGATGACCTAGCAGTGGAAGTTGGCTTTGCTTTACTTCCTCATCAGCCAATGGCTCAGGCGCCGCTTCCAGAGGCTAGGCCCTACCCGCACCTCTGGTTCCTGCAGGTTCTATAAGACCATTCAGGTATTCTACCTCTAAAAATCTCTCCTCGCTTTCCCACCCCACTGGACTGGTTGGTATCCCCTTCTCAAAAGCTCCCAGCACCCTGGGCTAAGTAGTTTGCCTATCATCCAAGAAAGTGCCTGAGGGCAAGGAACAGTGCTTATTCATCGTTATCTGCACACCATGTCTAGCAAGTGGTTGACACTCAACAGAATTTATGGAATGAAGGACTAAATAAATGACAAGGCCTTCTGCAACTTGACTTTCCCTTTCATTAAAAGGGCTTCTCCCAGACCCCGCCCCTCCCTTGGTCGAGGTCCCACCCCTTCCGCAGGAACGCGCCAGCTCCGTCTCTGTCCCCGCCAGCTCAGGCTCCGCCCCTTTCCATCCGCTTAGCCCTAAAACTACTAGAGTTTGGCGCCAACCGTGTCTTTTTTTTCCCCCCTCCCGAAGGCGGGAACTAGTTCTGTACGCCGGGACGTGCTTTGCGTCTGACCTGATTGGTCATCAACGCTCAGTCCCGCCTCTGCGTGTTGAGTGCGCTCAGACATTGGCGGAGATGCCAGGGAGATTTCGCTGCACTGAAAAGAGCCCGGGCTGTCTTGGGCCGGGTAGGGTGGGTAAGTTGTTGTGGGGGTGGTCTGGTGCTCGCGGGGCTGCTGGGGAAGAGGCTGCATGGCGAGGTAGTGCTCCGAGCGCAGGCCTGCGGCGTCCAGGGAGTCGAAGGCAGCGGCGGAGTCGGTGTGGAGGGGTGCGCCTGATGTCCGGGGTCCACAGGTAGCTGCGTTCCCGCCGCGCTCGGTTGCAGCTTCTGGGCTTGCAGCGGAGCCCCTCTGTGCCCCTCGCGAGGGTCCGGACTGGAGCTGGGGGCGTGCGCACGTAGGAGTTGCCCTTTCGACTGCTACTTCCGCCCCTCCCCCACAAAAAGCAACCTTGGAATGTAACTCTCCAAAGCTTTCGGATGGGGTTCTTTGGAGGAATGGGTATTGCTGAGTGTCAGGTGATCTTTGGTGGTGATGGTCTCCTAGACGGTGAAGCCTAGAGAAGTTTCTGGGTCGCGTCATTGCAGAGACATGACACATAGTAGGCCCTAACTCAGAGGGTAATGTAGAATTCGCAGAATCTCAGGGTTTGTACTGAAGGAATCAAGTTGGCCGTTGACTCTCATTCTTCCCTGGTCGTTCTCAGATTCTTTTCTGGTGTTTGCCGTTCTTCACAGCTGCAGTTCCAAACTTTTCACTTCTTCTCAAGGCCCTTCCCCCATTCTCTTTGGAGGGGGACAGAGACCTTCAGGGCAAGAAACTCCCCTCCCCAATTATCTTCTGTCATTTCTTGCTATTTTACAAAAAAATTATGCTCTTTTCGCTAATGAGTATTCTGGATGTTGTCATCAGGCTTTGGAAACAGAGCTGGGAGCAAATCCCAGATATGCTACTCACCAGCTTTTTTACCTTGGAGCAAGTTTCTTCATCATCTGTATGTTTCCTCGTTTTTAAAATGTGAAAAAGAAGAGTAGTATATACCTCATAGGATTTGTGGGAGGATTTAAAGTAATTTAATAATGTCTTTAGAATATTTAGGTCAGTTCCTGGCACACAGTCTTATGTATACATAGTGTTTGTTATTTTCCCCTTACACATTCTTCAGGGATCTTGCAGTAGATTTGGCCTTTCCTTTGAGCCTAAAAATACACCCTCCCTCTACCCTGGCTTTTTCCTCTACAAATGCTTATTTCATTCCCTCATTTTTCTTAAGAAAAGGAAAACTTCCTTTAGACTTTAAAGGAAAGACATTGTCCTATCACAAAAGACTACATGATTCTTCTCTCATCTGCTTCACCTTCACATATGAATGTACTGGAATTGTTCCTCAAAAGATTGAGTGAGCTTGCAACTCTTTCATCATCGTGTTTCTCAAGGTTTTCCATTTGGCTTCTACACTTTTCATAGGTGCAACATTCCTATCAGTAGCAACTCATTATATATTGAGATCCTCTATTGGGGGAAGGTGAGGGCAAGTGTGCAAAGTCACCTCTCCCGAGGAGCTTCTGATACATAATTCTCCTCTTTCTCTTCCCTTCCTTTTCAGGACAATCACTGCCCTTTGTGATTTCAAGAGAGTAATCTTAATTATACCAGTTATGTTTTGTCTTCTGTGTTGTATACTCCAGTTTCCAGCTGTTAGACATCTTTACTTGGATGTCCTACAGATAGTTCAACATGTCTTTTTTGCTTCTCCTGTTTATTTAAAAGAATGACTGACTACCTTGTTATCAAAGCTAAGAACCTCAGAGCTATCTTAATAAATTAGGAATTTCATTAATTCAACAATTTTTGTTTTATTTTTTTATTACTACCAACCTGCCAGGCCCTGTGCTGAGAGCTGGGAATGAACAGAAGAGAGCCGGTCCTGGTCTTCATGGAGCTTACAGTCCAGTGGGTGAGATGGACATTTCTCTAGGAATACCACAAAAATAAAGTCATAAAGTAAAAAAAGACCATAAAGAGAAAAGACACAGTGATATAAGAGTATATAACATCGGGCTTCACTAGTGGAGAGAGAGGGTAGCTAGGGAAGGCTGAAACATTACTTAAGCGGAAATATCAAAGATGCATTAACTGAAAGTAGAGCTTCAGGAAAGAGCACTGTCTGCAGAGGCTCTTTGATGGGAGGGAACAAACAGCATGTTCAAGGAGCTGAAAGAAAGACAATGTGATCAGAGTAATGACTTCTAGGGAATGGAGGAGAAGGATGCAGACTAACACTGGAGGAATGGGCAGAGGCCAGGTCACTTAGGGCTTTGTAAGCAGAACTGTGACAGAATTTGTTTTTTAACCTAAAATCAGCAGAAAGCATTGAAAGATTTTAAGCAGAGGAGGCAATATGATGAGGTTTGCATTTTGAAAAGACAATTTAGGCTGTAGTTTTGAAATGGTCAGGAGTGGACATTTGAATACACTTTTCATTAAATTTTTTTGATTCTACTGCAGAAATCTCTCTGATCTGTTTCTTATCTTTATTTCCGCTACTAATAACTTAGACAATCCTCATGGTCTCCGGCACTGTTTTAATAGCCTTTTCTAGCTCTCTGGCCACTATATTTTCTATACTCTTCTTACTAGAGTTAAATTTCAGAAATGCAGATTTGATCATGGTATTCCCCTGCTTTAAAAACCTTCAGTGGTTCCCCCATTCCCTACTGGATGAAACTCAAGTAGCCTAATTGTGTAATATATCATCTGACTTTTCTAAAACCTTATTTCTCACATTCTAGTCGGTGTATATTCACATCAAGACATGCTTGTCAGAGCTTAGGTAGATGTGGAGAGATAGTGTCAGGAATTGTGTTTGCAGACAGGAATCAGTTTCACCGAACTTTGAGGTTTTGGGAACCTTGGGATAGTGAATGATAGGGCTGGAAAAGTAGGTGCCAGTGTATATCAAGGTAAGGAGTTTGGACTTTATTCAGTAGATATTGGAAAGTAATGGAAAGTTTTTCAGCAGGAAGTGATATGAGCAGGATTGCTGCAGAAGAAGTAACCCAACAGTTGTGCGTAGCATGTACTTGGAGAGAGGAGATAATTAGATAGCTATAGTGGGAGCCTGAAACAAATTCAAACAGCAAGAATGAGAACATATGGGAGAAACATTGCAAAGTAACATCAGTAGGCTATTAGGGAATGCTAGTGCTATTAAAAGAAGTTGAGGTGTCAGGATGTGACATGTTGATGGAAGGATGATCATTTTTGGCTTTGGACTTGGTGAAGTTGGACTTACAGTTATGTGTTTACTAACTTGAGCGTCTTATTGCTGCCTTTTGGTTTGTATTTTAGTATAAGCAGTTTATAATTTTCATGTACTCTGAGAGCGAGCACCAGAAGAGTCTATAAACCTGAGCTGGTACCCCTACTTTCTGTGGCAGTACTTGCTCTTTATTTCCTACCCCATTGTGTTCGCCCAGTAAGTGTTTAACCCAAAGAGAAAATTTTGCTTTGCAATTGTAGAAAATTCATCCCTTAGGAAAAAAGGATCCAAATACATTTTTATACATGCCCAGTAGCATTTAAAGCAAGGTAGGTGTTATTGAAATTGTAATAATCACAGCTCTGTGAAATCCTCTCTGTGAGTTTTTCTGGTAATAAATTTGCATTTTTTTGTTTGTTTTTAAAGATTTTATTGGGGAATTGGTGAAGGGGGACAGACAAGTTGCTGTCCTTTTGTTCTTCAGTCTAGTTGTGAAGGACGTCATTTCACTGGCCCATGTTGGTATTATCATTGCGTTCTTCCCAGGTTAGGCAGTTGCTCGCCGGCCATTGGACAGCTGCTCACGGCAGCTTATGCTGGCTGCCAGCAACTCATGGTAGCTCACGGCAGCCCACTGCAGCCCCACTGCAGCTTATACCATCACTGGCGACTCACGGCAGCCCAGCTCCAGGTCGAGCTGTTGTTCACCATCTTAGCTGTAAAGGGCGCAGAGTCACTGGCCCTCATATGTGGGATCCGAACCAGGGCCCTGCTGCTCAGAGCTGGTGTCCTAAGCCAGCTCTTAACCAACATGCCACTCGGCCGGCCCAAATTTGCGTTGTTTAAGCCACTAAAGGTTGTGGTAATTTGTTAGAGCAGCAATAGGAAACTAATACACTCAGTCATGCTATGCATATTTCATGTACTCGATAGCCACATATAGATAGTAACCATATTGGAAAGCTCTATATAGAACATATTTATCATTGTAGAAAGTCTTTTGGACAAGCATACTGATCTAAAATAGTTCTCAAAGTGTAATCCTTTGACCAGCAGCATAACCTGGGAGCTTTTTAGAAATGCACATTCTCAAGCTACACCCCAAACCAATAGAATCAGAAACTGGGAATGGGGCTTATCAGTCTTGTGTTTTAACTTATTCAGGTGTTTCTGAACATACTAAAGTACAAGAACAACTTCAGAAAGCGAACAGTTGCAGTTGTTAAATGCAATAATAACGGGTTTAGCATGTCAGTAGAATGAGGGAATGAGGTCATTAATTATGTCTGTAGAAAAGGGTCATCTCTTTTTTTTTTAATAGTTTCAGGTGTACAAAAAAATGTAATAGTTAGACATTTACACCCCTCATACAGTGATAATGCCCCGACCGCAATCTACTACCCCTCTGACATGGTATATAGCTGTTACAATTCCATTGACGCTATTTCCTATGCTGCACTTCATATCCTGTGACTATATATATGTATATTAAATTATATTACGCTATTCCCTATGCTGTACTCCATATCCTGTGACTATATATATATATATATATATTAAATTATATTCGATTGTTGCAAAAGTCATGACGCATGTTTGTAACTGATGGCACAAGTTCACTTTTGGGAGTACTAGAGTCATTCTCATCTATGTTAGTGCTATGTCATTTGACAGCTGACAGTTCTAGCTTCATTCTAGAAAAAAATTGAGCAATTTGGTTCAGTTTTGGAGATTTTACAAGTTGAAGATGAAAGACCAAACTGTGCATTTTTGCCATATTTTACTGTTTTACTTTCATAAAGGGAAGAACACTCGTCAAGCTTGGGAAAAGTTGCATAAAGTTTATGGTGACAATGCTCTACAAGAACGTCAGTACCAACGATGGTTCACGAAATTCTGTGCTGGTGATTTTGATCTCAACGACACTCCTCGGTCCAGAAGGCCCACAAAATAAAGGCGTTGATCGAGTCAAACCCACATTACACCACACGAGAAGATTGCAGAAACATTGAACATCCATCATTCAAGTGTTCATGACCACTTGAAGAAGCTGGGATATGAAAGCAAGCTCGATATTTGGGTTCCGCATGAACTCAAAGAACTTCATTTGACAGCATGTATAAACATCTACAATATGCTCATTAAACATGAAAACGATCCTTTTATTTATTTATTTATTTATTTATTTATTTATTTATTTATTATGAGGTCAGTGTCACTGGCCCTCTTATGTGGGACCCAAACTGGGGCCACTGGCTTCCCAAGCCAGCGCTTAACCTCCGCGCCACTCGGCCGGCCGAAAATGATCCTTTTTTGAAGCGACTGATAACTGGTGATGAGAAGTGGATTATTTACAACAATGTGGTGTGCAAATGGTCTTGGTCCGGATGTGACGATTCACCTCAAACGACATTGAAAGCAGACGTTCATCAGAGGGAGGTTATGCTGTCAGTGTGGTGGGATTTTAAAGGTGTCATGTTTTTCAAGCTCCTACCAAGGAACCAATCAATCAATTCGAATGTGTACTTTCCACAATTGGACATTTTGAACAAATCCATCATCCAGAAACGTCTAGAGCTTGTTAATTGTAAAGGAGTTGTGTTCCATCACGACAACGTGAGACCACACACAAGTTTGATCACCCATCAGAAATTATTGGAGCTTGGGTGGGATGTGTTGCCACACCCACCATATGCACCTGACTTTGTGCATGCAGTCAGACTTCCACTGGTTTCGTTCTCCAAAACTCCTTGTGTGGTATAACATCCAATTCAGATGAGGCTGTAAATCAGCGCCTTGTTCAGTTTTTCACAAATAAAGACAGGTCCTTCTATGAATGAGGAATTATGAAGCTCACTGAAAGATGGCAAAAGGTTATGGAATAAAACGGGCAATGTATCATTGATTGATCTTTGTTCTTTATATAAATAACGGACCTTTGAAGAACATAGACAAAATACATCATGACTTTTCCAACAACCCAATAGTTGACATTCAGTATTACTCAGCTTCTGCTTCAGGTGTACAGGACAGTGGTCAGGCATCTATACTGTCCATAAAATGGTTTCCCTAATAAGACAAGTGTCCATCAGATACCCTACAAAATCTTTGCAAAATTATTGATTATATTCCCCAAACTTTTTTTTTTTTTTTTTTGAGGGCAGTGTCACTGGCCCTCTTATGTGGGACCGAACCAGGGCTGCTGGCTTCCGAAGCCAGCGCTTAACCACCGCGCCACTCGGCCGGCCCTCCTCTGCCCACTTTTTAATTGGGTTGTTTGTTTTTTTGGTGTTGAGTGGAATGAGTGTTTTACAAATTTTGGATATTAACCCCTTATCAGATATATCATTGACAGATATTTTCTCCTATTCAGTAGGATGCCTTTTTGTTTTATTGATGGTTTCCTTTGCTGTGAAAAAACTTTTTAATTTGATGTAATTCCATATGTTTATTTTTCGTTTACTTCCCTTGCCCAAGGGGATATATCAGTAAAAATATTACTCAGGGTAATGTCTGCAAATTTACTTAAAAATATGGAATGCTTTGGGCCGGCCGAGTGGCGTGGTGATTGAGAGGGCCAGTGACACTGTCCTCGTCAAAAAAAAAAAAAAAAAAAAATATGGAATGCTTCATGAATTTGCCTGTCATCCTTGCACAGGGGCCATGCTAATCTTGTCTGTGTCGTTCCAGTTTTAGTATATGTGCTGATGAAGTGAGCACAAGGGTCATCTCTTTTATGGTAACTGGGTTAGGGAAGGTGATGAACTGTCCAGGTAAAGAAATAGAATGAGCAAGATATTGGGAGTTGAAGTACATGGCATATTTCAGGAACTGCAAGTTGAGACACTTCTGCTCTAATGTTATATGCATGCTTGAAAAACCTTTAATTCAGCAACTCACCAAAACAGAGTTTATAGGAAAAATAGAGGCAGAATACTCAAAACCTATCTACCCATGCACCAACAAGAACAGTAACAATTTTCATTAAAATATTGGCACAGTTAAGAAGATATGTTAAATTCCTAATAAAGATCTCAGTAAATACTGGTCTTTTTCTCAAAATAGATGAAGATAGCATGATGAAAGGTGGAATAAAGAGTTGAGGCTTTGATTTGTGGAGTCAAGAACATATAAACATCATGGATTGTAGGTATAGAGGCAGTTGTAGGTTTTATGTGATATATTGTGATGGCAGAGTGGGTGGATCTAGCTCATTGTCTTGTGTTTGGGGTCCCTTACCCCCTCACCCCACCAAAGATTGAGGAAAGCCTTGCTAAGCCCTTGCAAGACAAAGCCTGTTGTTATACTGAGACGGGGGAAGATGGGCACCTAGGGTAAGAGCATCATATACAGGACTAGATTCCTTCAGGGCTTTCTACATTTAATTAATGATGCAAAACTTTAACATCCATGGATGTCTGAACCAACATAATTTCTGCATTATACTGATGTCATTTCTCTATTTCTTAATAATGATATGCAAACTTGCATTATAGAAACATGGTGGTGGTACCAAATCAATCAGGTAGCTGAATGGGATAGGTGAGGGGAGCAGTGTCAGATAGTTAAAAATGTAATATTAGATAATTCTGGAAAAAACCTTGGGTTCTGTGCTGTGTAAGCTTAACTTGATAATGTTTTGGATAGCTCTTGAAAGTTTCTGATCTGGGAATGAAATGCAATCTAGACATAAACAGGATTAATTTTGGTGGAAAATGGTAAGAGGAAAAAAGATTGGTAATATGGAAACTCGCTAGGTGACTTATAATAATTTAAGTGAGAAATCATTATATCTGAACCTGGAACAATGACTGTGACTGGAAAACAGATGTTATATTTGAGAGGTTTAAAAATAAAATCACTAAGAATCTGTGACTATTTCAAAGTGAATGTGAAGATAAGGAAGGAGTCAAAGATACTGGAAGCTTGTAGCTTGAGAGTGGATTTAAGCAGGAGATGTTGGTTTTATACTTCCCATCTCCAGACATTTACCCTTTAGTTTTTCCAAAGCATTTAGCCTAGTTTTTACTGGAAAATAATTCCCTTTGGTAATGTAATCTTTCATCATACTACTACTTAGAAAAATAAGGAAACAAACATAATTGGATTTAGTAATAGATGCACCTGACTGTTGGTAAGTGTATGTCTCAGTTGGTAAGAGCAGAAGTGTGCAGGCACGGCAGCCTTAGGGACCCCAAGTAGCCACAGTGGCCTTAGTTCATTGACCATAGGCAACATTCATTGAGTTTTACCTGGCAGAAGGGAGAATGTCAGGTGTTAGTCAACGTCAGATAAATCAGATTTATTTCTTTTTTCTCTCTGGGATTCTTATGTAGCTTTCAGTCTTGCCACTACAAACACCACTGCATTGAATATTTCTGTATATACATTTTTGTAACCATATCTTATATATCTATAGAATAAATTATTAGATATGCAATTGATGGATCAAAGAGTATTTGGATTTAAAAATTTGATAGCTATTACCAAATTGCCATCCTAGAGCTTGTACCAGTATCCACTTGAGTGATGTATCTGTTTTCCCACACCTTTAACAACTTAGTATAGCATAAAACTCTGCTGTTTGCCTATCTTACATCTTCCTGGTGAAAACATTTAATGTGTGGAGCCCCCAAGACCACCCCCAGGTTTTATGATCTGCTAAGAGGACTCAAACTCACCATATAGTTAACACTTACTTGGTATGATAGTTGGCTTTTTAATATAAATGTTTATTTGTAGTTTGGCCTATTTTATAAAATTAGCATAATTTACTTTATCAGCAAATTTAAGGTTTTTGTTTTATAGTTTTAGCTATTATTAAGTATTCTTTTTTTGTTTTTGTACTCATGATAGAGGGTGAGCTTATTCACTGTGTCCAAATTTGAAAGTTGGTTTTTAACTTAAAGCTAGGTTATTCTTTGAGTTGTGAGGCTGATTTTTAACAGTGGAAAATCTTTATGATTAATACTTTAGATGGCAGCTATCAGAAGGAGATAGGATCATGGCAGCAGATGATGACAATGGTGATGGAACAAGTTTATTTGATGTCTTTTCTGGTAAGAGCTCATTTTAATTGTCTTTCTCAATTTATTTAATTACAAAATCATTTACTTATTCTCATTGAAAACACTGTCATTATCAACTTTTTCTCCTTATACATATATGAATTAATACAATAAAGGGCCTGGCAAATAGAAAGTGCCTAGTAAATGTGAACTTTAGTTAGTTTATATTTTCAAGCCTCTTAAATGTAATGAAATTAGCAGCTTTGCCAATATAAGATGTAATGTTTTTTATTAACATATGAAAAAATATAAGGTATTTGTTACTTGTAAAGTTAACACTTTCAGTACATGTGGTAGTGCTTGTTATTGTTCAGGGAAAAATTGAGTCATAATGGATGATTAGTTTGAAAAAGATAACCAAGACCTGATAGTAAAATAAGCTCATAAAATAGAGATATTTTAAATAATATGTAAAATGTAAACTTTCAAACTCTGATGTAACATTTCCTAATTCTTTTCTCTTAATTGTAATTATGCTATGACAACCTCATTAAATATTTTGAGATTATAAATGAATATTATTGACTAGAATTATTACTATGCTATAGAATGAAAAGAGCAATTGTAAAACATGTAGAATTTCATTTTTGCTTAAATACATTTTTAAAAATTAATATTCATAGATATGGATATGGAGTCCGAGTCACATAAAGTATGGCCAACATAACCACTTTAGATAGTATTATTTGCTTTTTGGTGTTATTTAATTACTTTTTGCTGATGTAGTTTCAAATTGTTGTGCTGCTATGTAATTTCTCTTATGATGTTTTTCTGATGAAAAACCAAAAGCATAATACAATGAACACCTTTACTTTTCACCTAGATGCACAAATGGTTAACTTTTTATCACATCTGCAGCTCTCATTATTTTGAAAGACAAAACTGCATTGTTAATATCCTTTGCTGGAAATAGCACTTTTCATGTCTACATATTACTCTCTCTCACCTGTCAACCTACATACATTTTTTGATAATGACAGCTACAGTGTGTATTTTACTTTGCATTTTACTTTTTATCACTTAACATGATTCATGAAAACTTTTATTCCTGTAACATTTGCATAATTGTGTTCGTATTTGTTTGGAAATAATTTAAAACTTACAGAAAACTTCTAAGAATAAAAACACATAAAGAACCCTTTACCTAGTTTCTTCCAAATTTATCTCTCGATAATATTTTATGCCAGTGGCTTTATCATTATGTGCTCTCGTTTTAAACACACATAGATTTTTTTCCTGACCCTTGGGAGAATAAGTTGTATACATTATGGTCTTTTACCTCCAAATACATCAGTGTGTATTCATAAGAAAAAGTGGGTTTTCTTACATAATAACAGAATAATATTAATTTCAGTAAATTTAACACTGATAAAATACTAATTTTCTTGCTTCTTTCAAGTATTTGAATATATTTTAAAATTCCATTCTAATTTATGTATTAGCTTTTTGGCTATACCTCTGCATTTTTAGTGGTTGCTCAAGGATTTGCAATACACATCTTTAACATTTTTGTGGTCTACTTACTAGTATTGTACCTTTTCATGTAAGATGTAATTTTGTATGTATAGTTACATTTAACATCCATCCATCCCCTTACATTAAAGATGTCGTAGACCCCACAATACAATGCTATAATTTTTTATTTTAAACTATTCTATGTATCTTAAAGAAATTAAGAGGAATTTAAAGAATTAAGAGGAAAAAGTAATCTTTTATATTTTCTGAAATTATTTACCATTTCTAATCCTTCTAGTATCTTCTAGTAAGTATCCTTCCAGTAGTATCATTTTCCTTCCTATTCTCTCTCCTGGGAGTCCAGATGTATAGTATGTGAGAGAACTTTTGATATTGTTCTGTAGGTTACTAAGACTGTTCTGTTTAATTTCTTTCTGTTCTGATTTGATAATTTTTATTTATCTATCTTCCAGGTACACTGGCTCTTCTGTCAAGCACATTCAGTGAAATTTTTTACATTAGATGTTTAGTTTTCAGTTTTAGGGTTTTCATTAGGGTCTTTTAATTGTTTCCATTTCTCTGCCAAGATTTCCTATGTAGTAATTTTGGACTGCATTCTGGATATTGTAAATGTTATGTTATAGACATTGGAGTCTTTTATATTCCTCGAAGAGTGTAGCTGTTATAAATTTTAACATGTATTTAACTTGGCTGAACTTAAACGCTGTATTCCCTGTGGTAGATAGCAGCTGAAATCTCTGTTTCGATTTTTTAGATTTAGCTGGACTTTTTGGATTTCTAAGTTTACCTGTGTAGTTTCGGGGTCACTCAGAGATTTGGACACAATTTGGAGAATCCCCTCTGTGGCTCTCTGGATTTCCTCTTTTACTTTCTAGTTGCTATTATCACTTCCCCATTTTTTTCTCTGGTTCTTCAAGCTATTAAGACTAGAGGTTTCCATGTCAATTTTCATTGCCCAGAGGCTCCAACTATGTAAGGCCTATCCTTCCACAAAAAATTGTGATAAAAGGGGGATAGGGAACTGAAACAGTGTTGTTTTCTTCTTTCAAATATTGTCTCTCCTCTAGTTCTTGCCTGCTTTGGGTTGCTTTCTAGTTCTTCAGATAGCTTTTGTTTTGTTTTGTTTTGTTTTTGAGGTATAATTTACATATAACATTAGTTTCAGGTGTATACCGTAATGATTCAGTATTTGTATATGTTGCAAAATGATCACCACTGTAAGTAATGGTAGAATATCTGACTGCATAACTTTTTATATTTTGTTTAGAGTTTATAGTTATATGCAGGAGGATTGGTCTCATAGAAGGTACTCTACTATTACAGGAATTGGAACTTTCTCACTAGTGTGTTTTGAAAGTGCGTTTTAAGTCTAAATCTGAGGTGATAGAGTCATAAACCTGTGTGCTAAGATCTTCCTGTTTATAAGACTGTATAAAACTTATACATAATTAATTTTTTGGGTGCAAGACTAATAAAGTCTCTTTCTTTTCCTGGTTCTTCAGAGTAGATAGAAATGGAAAAACTTTACATTCAGCACATCAGTTTTAACTAGTTTTTGATTTTCTTGCAGCTTCTCCTCTTAAAAATAATGATGAAGGTTCTTTGGACATATATGCTGGGTTGGACGGTGCTATTTCTGGTATGTAAATTCTATAATAAAATAGTTTCGGTTTGTTTGGTCAGTTTATTGGAATTGTTTATTTTGTTGTTACTAGAATAACTCATACATCCTGAACAATTTGCCTATTTTTTTTGAAATGACTACACTTAAGTAATTATTTTCCTGCCCAAAGCTTGATCAGTAAAACAAGTTAGCATTCAGATTTGTTTTTCATTTATGTCTCAGATTTAATTGGACCATGTACAAAAATATTTTGTACCATTGAAATGCAACTGGTGGCCTTCTCTGTACATAAATTACTACTCGTACTGTCACAGGTTACAGAATACTAGAACTTTTGAAAAGGTTAGTTATTATAAATATTTCAAATGTATCAGTAAGAGTGTGGTACACAGGAGTCTCATGACCTATTCAAATTAGAAAACTTTTCCATGATCAAATCTCTCAAAGTTTTGAACAGATATGATCCTCATGCCTGATTTGTTGGCACGAACATTTTAGGTAAATTGGTTTTCCAACTCTCATGTGAAATCAGTATAGATATGGATGAAATGCAGAAGATGGAGAATTGTATAGCCCACTGAGTTGTGATAGACACAACACCTGGAAACTTACCATATACTATTTCTTTTTTTTCACCTGGATTGAGATACAACTGACATATAACATTGTATAAGTTTAAGGTATAGGGTGTGTTGATTTGATACACTGACATATTGCACCATGATTACCACTATAGAGTTAGCCAACACCTACATCATAGTACGTAATTACCATCTTGTTTTTGTGGTGAGGACATGTAAGATCTGCTCTCTTAGTAAACTTCAATTGTGTAACACAGTATTATTAAGTATAGTCACCATGCTGTACATTAGCTCACTGGAACTTATTCATCTTATAGCTGGAAATTTGTATTCTGACCAACATCTCATCTTTTCCCCCACTCTTAGCTGCTGGTAACCACCATTCCCGTCTCTGTTTCTATGAATTTGCTTTTTTAGATTTTCACATGTAAGTGACATCATACAGTATATGTCTTTGACTTATTTCACTTAGCATAATGCACTCAAGGCCCATTTATGTTGTCACACACACACACCCTTATCCGTTCATCTATTGATGCACACTTAGGTTGTTTGCATATCGTGGCTATTGTGAGTAATACCACAATGAACATTGGAGTGCAGATATCTCTTCGAGAACCTGTTTTTATGTCCTTTGTATACATACCCAGCACTGGGGTTGCAGGATCCTATGGTAGTTCTGTTTTAAATTTTTCCTTTTCCATACCTTTACCAGTTTACATTTCCACCAACAGTGTATAAGGATTCCCTTTTCTCTACATCCACACCAATAACTTGTTATCTCTTGTCTTTTTGATAACTGTTCTAATAGGTGGGAGGTGATACCTCGTGGTTTTGATTTGCGGTTCCCTGATTATTGGTGATGTTGAGCACCTTTTCATGTACCTGCTGGCCATTTGTATGTCTTTGGAAAAATGTCTACTCAGTTCCTCAGACCATGTTTTAGTCAGATTTATTTACATTTTTGCTATTCAGTTGTGTGAGTTCTTTATATATTTTGGATATTAAACTCCTTATCAGATGTATAATTTACAAATATTTTCTCCCATTCTGCATGTTGCGTTTTCATTTTGTTCATGATTTCCATTGCTGTGCAGAAGCTTTTTTACTTGATGTAGTCCCACTTGTTTGTTTGTTTGTTTGTTTGTTTATGTATTTAAAGGTTTTATTGGGGAATTGGAGAAGGGGAACAGCCAAGTTGTTGTCCTTCAGTCTTAGTTGTGGAGGGTGCAGCTAGCTCAGATCCAAGTCCAGTTGCCATCCGGCTGTCCATCAGCAGCTCGCAGCCGCTCAGCTCAAGGTGCTGTATTCAGTCTTAGTTGTGTGTGGGCATAGCCCACCATGCCATGCAGGAGTCGAACCAGCAACCTTCTTGTTAGGAGCATGTGCTCTCACCAGCTGAGCCATCCTGTCACCTGTTGGCAGCTCAGCTCAGGCGCAACTCACTGGCTCATGTGGGAATTGAACTGGCAACCCTGTTATTCAGAGCTCATGCTCTTAACCAACTGAGCCACTTGGCCGCCCCCCACTTGTTTATTTTAGTTTTTGGTGTCAAATCCAGAAAATCGTTGCTAAGACCAATGTCCAAGAGCTTACCCCTTATGTTTTTTCTCTAGGAGTTTTATGGTTTTAGGTCTTATATTCAAGTCTTTAATCCATTTTGAGTTGATTATTGTGCAGGGTGTAAGATAGGGATCCAGTTTTATTCTTTTGCATGTGGCTGTACAGTGTTCCCAATTACTTGAAGAGACTGTCCTTTCCCTGTTGTGTATTCTTGGCTCCTTTATCATAAATTAATTGACCATGTGTATGTGGGTTTATTTCTGGGCTCTTCATTTTGTTCCATTGATCTGTATTTCTGTTCTTATACCAATATATACAGTTTTGATTACTATAGCTTTTTATTATAGTTTAAAATCAGGAATTGTGATGCCTCCCAGCTTTGTTCTTCTTTCTCAAGTTTGCTTTAGATAGTTGTAGTCTGTGTGGTTGCATACAAATTTTAGGATTGTTTGTTATATTTCTGTGGAAAATGACATTGGAATTTTGAGTGCTGTGTTGCATCTGGAAATACATATTTTAATGAAAGGGCTTTTTATATGTTTATTTTAGACAGTCCTTCCAAATCCTGTGTACCATCCAGAAATTGTTTGGATTTATATGAAGAAATTCTTACTGAAGAAGGAACTGCAAAGGAGGCAACATATAACGATGTATGGCTTTGCTAGAAGTATTAAGGACAGCTATTTTACTCTTGTAGCTCCTGAAGTACAGGCATCTCCTTACTGTTGCACAAACATTCTGTGTTTAGGAAGTAGCTCTTAGACTAAAAGAATGCTTAAATCAGTTTCTGCCTTCAGATCTGCTTTTTAAAACAATGTTTCCTGAATGGCTGTCTAAATTGAGTTATAATTTTGCTTGATTAAATTTAAGTGTCTTAAGTATAAAATCTCAACAGGCAATCAATGTGATACAACATTTTATCTTTTCATGATTTATACTGTTATAAAATGTCCTAAGACTTAAATTAGACAAATTTCTTTCTACCTTATTTGAATTTTAAGGCTTAGAGATTGAAAGTGAAACTAAAAAAATACATTAAAAACTTTAAAAATCAGTAAACTTTAAAACCAGTAATCTTACTAAATTTACCTGTTAGTAGAATTAGAACGCTTCTACCCTTTTTAGTGGGTTGATTTGCAACAGTTTAAATATTTTGAAATGTTCTTTAAGCTAAGAAAGTAATTTAGGATGATGCTTTAATTAATCTCCTTATCTCTTATAGTTGCAAGCAAAATATGGAAACTGTCAGCTACAAATGAAAGAGCTGATGAAAAAGTTTAAGGAAATACAGACACAGGTACCATTAAAGAATATTTTATTTTTACCATATTAACTTTTGTTTTGTTTTGTTTTTTTTAAATTTTATTGGGGACAGCACGATCATTGGTTACACACTGCTTTCATGCTACAAGTGCATAGTTGACCCTTTTAGGGAGGGTGCAGTTCACAGTGGCCCATGTGGGGATCGAACCGGCAACCTTGGTGTTATCAGCATCACGCTCTAACCAACAGAGCTAACCGGTCACCCCCTGTATTAACTTTTTTGTTTTTTTTAATTGGGGAATTGCGGGAAGGGAACAGCATTTGGGAATTGGGGAAGGGGAACAGACAAGTTGTCCTTTTGTTCTTAAGTGGAGGACATTACTTCACTGGCCCATGTTGGTATTATCATTGCGCTCTTCCTGGGTGAGGCAGATCGGTCGCCGGCTTCTGGATGGCTGCTCACGGCGGCTCTTGGCAGCTCACGTTGGCTGCTGGCCACTCACTGTAGCCTATGGCAGCCCACTGCAGCAGAGGCTGCAGCCCACACCATCGCTGGCCATCTTAGCTATAGAGGCAACCAGGTGGAGCTGTTGTTCACCATCTTAACTATAGAGGGCAGTGTCACTGGCCCTCATGTGGAATCCGAACTGGGGCCCTGCTGCTCAGAGCTGGTGTCCCAGGCCAGCTCCTAACCAACACGCCACTTGGCCTGCCCTGTATTAACTTTTAAAATCAAAATTTAATACAGTTTTTTTTGGAGATTAAAATACTGAAATATTGGCAGTTAATAAGGAAACTTCTTAGTGTTTAGTAGCAAATCTGACAAAACATGCATAATTTCCTATAAAATTGATGTAGGAAAAAGAGTGATTTGTTAAATGGCATTGACATAAAAAGATTTGATAGACTAGTTAATAATTAATAGAAATAGAGATGATATTAGGTAGTTTAAAAGAGAATGATTTGATGAGCAAAGATTTACAATGGCTATTGGGAGGGGTGGTGATAGTGATGACTTCAGAATTTTTGCCACAGTGACTTCTATTGTGATAATACTGCAAAAATCAGGAATGTCATGTCTTGTTCTGATTTCTATTTTTTGATAAAGTTGTTTCTCTTTCTTGTCTCTTTCCCCCAAAGAACCAGTCAATCCTAGATTCATTCTTTATTTTTTTTAATTTTATTGGGGAGTTGGGGGAAGGGAACAGACAAGTTGCTGTCCTTTTTGTTCTTCAATCTAGTTGTGGAGGATGTTGTTTCACTGGCTCATGTTGGTATAGTCATTGCGCTCTTCCTGGGAGAGGCAGATTGGTGGACGGCCTCTGGACGGCTGCTCATTGTGGCTCTTGGCATCGGCCTCTTGGCAGCCGCTCACTCTGGCTGCCAGCCACTCACTGTCACTTATGGCAGCCCACTGCAGCAGGAGCTGCAGCTATGCCGTCACTGACGACTCACAGCAGCCCAACTCCAGGGGAGCTGTTGTTCACCATCTTAGCTGTAGAGGGCAGTTTCACTGGCCCTCATATGTGGGATCCTAACCGGGGCCCTGCTGCTCAGAGCTGGAGTCCCAAACCAGCTCTTAACCAACGTGCCACTCGGCTGGCCCTAGATTCATTCTTTGTTCATCTGATATTTAGTACATTGTTGCATGTTAGAGCTAAATTGTTAAACATAACTTTTCTATCATTTTTATTTTCAGTTTTCAAGATAATGACCCAGGGAGACCTTTTTTCTTGTTATTTGTTTTTTTCATTTTGATCCTGTTTTAAGTAGTTTCACTTTAAATGGTCTTCTCTGGTGCCATTTGTCTTCTCTGAATCTCAGCTTCCCCATGTGTGTAATGAGCATAATGGTAGTTCTCACAGGACTTTCTTGAGAATTAATTACATTAAGCCAAAATGTGTGATGCCTGGCATGTAGTTAGTATTCAATAATCATTAGCTGTTATAAATAGTAGTTTAATAATCTTATAGATATATGCTTTATTAAATATATTTTATGATATTTAGAATTTCAGCTTAAAAAATGAAAACCAATCTCTTAAGAAGAATATTTCAGCACTTATCAAAACTGCCAGAATGGAAATAAACCGCAAGGATGAAGAAATAAGTAATCTTCACCAAAGGTATAATTGAAGGGTGTGGATCTGTTTATAAATTACATGGGAGTTGATAGGTGGAATATTTAACTTTGGGTGTAAAGATATGAGAATCATGCATTTTATTAAATATGTAAGGTTTTACTGTGACTAATGGTGTATTATCGTAATGGAATAGATATGATTATTAAATAAAATATTGTCACATACCTCTCTGAATATATTCAGTTTTCTGATACACTAGGATTTGCTCTGGTACACCCAGAAACTGATGATGTATATGTTATGGGTTCTTCTAGGCCCCCACCAAATTATTAAAATATCAAGAGCATATCTGTGCTCATCATACCCATTATTAATAGACAACCCTTAAACTATCTCTCAATTGTATATTCTTTTTCCTCTCAAATGAATTTTCTACTTAATCTCTCTCACTTTTTTTTTTTTTTTTTCGGTTGGGGGAAGTGTGCTTCAGAGAATATCACATCTCCTCTTTCCTTCACAGTCACATCTCCAAAAGTTATCTAAACCTGCTGTCTCCGTTTCCTTTTTCTACTCATTTTTTTTTTTTTTTGAAGATTTTTATTGGGGAGTAAGGGAGGGGAACAGCATTGCAGAATCGGGGAAAAGGGAACAGACAAGTTGCTGTCCTTCTGTTCTTCAATCTAGTTGTGGAGGACTCCGCTTCACTGGCCCATGTTGGTATTGTGATCACTGTGCTCTTCCTCAGTGAGGCAGTCGGTTGCCAGCCATTGGACGGCTACTCCTGCCAGCTACTGGCAACTCACGGCAGCCCAGCTCCAGTTTGAGCTGTTGTTCACCATCTTAGCTGTAGAGGGCACAGCACCCCTGGCCCATGTGGGATCCAAACTGGGACCCTACTGCTCAGAGCTGGCTTCCCAAGCTACCTCTTTTTTTTTTTTTTTGAGGGCAGTATCACTGGCCCTCATATGTGGGACCCAAATCGGGGCCACTGGCATCCCAAGCCAGCGTTTAACCACCACGCCACTCTGCCGGCCCAGGCCAACTCTTAACCAACGCGCCACTCAGCCGGAACTACTCATTTTTGAATCTATTCCACTTTGACTCCTGTTTCCATTGGTCCACTGAAACAGCTGTCATTTTGGTTAACAGTGACTGCCACTGGAGCCATCAAATAGTTTTGACTTCTCATTTTACATATGGACCATACATCATTATAAAGCGCTTTAGGCCTTTGGAAAATGAAGGTGATTGTGTATTTATTAACCTAAATGAGTCCCACCAGTGCAACTACTATAGGATTGGCTCTTTAGTGGAGGGGAAATTTTTATATATAGTATATATGAATTTTAGGGGATGGGTATGATGTTTGAACAGGCAAAAGACTGGGTGAATAAATGATGAATTATGTCATTAGATTATCTGACATGGTTATACATTATCTAATAAATATTTTGTCAAATATTTGCACTTTTAAAATGTGAGCTATAACTAAATAGTATTCCAATGGTAAATGTGTATCATTTGGTTGAAACTTCATGTTCAATAGAAAAATTGGAAATACTAATTTAAGATAAACTCAAGAATGTAAATCCTAGAAAGTGTTTAATGTGAAGGTTTATTTTAAAATAAAACTTTTGATACTTTATTGTCGTATGGAGTTATACTAACTGTTTTATAAGCTCTGTGTGCTTTAAGAGCTTATAGTTTGAGAAGTATGATGCACATTACACGCACATATTTTTTGTTGAAGATGAGTTCTTTGTTGAATAGATTTATTGCAATTATCTTTTCCCATTTGTGATTTGTCTACCACTGTTTTTATTGTGTCATGTGAGGAATAGAACTTCTTAGTTTTACTGAAATTAAACTTTTTAGATTTTTTTTCTTTTATGATTAGTACTGTTTGTGTCCACATTTCCCCATTTGTCTCAAAGGTATCTTCTAATGTTTGGTTCTTTGAGTCAGGATATATATTAGTTTCCTAAGGCTGCCATAACGAAGTATCACAAACCCGGTGGCTTAAATAACAAAAGTTTATTTTCTCCCAGTTCTGGAGACTAGAAGTCCAGGATCAAGGTGTCAGCAGGATTGATTTCTTCTGAGAATTATGTGATGGAAGGACCTGTCCCAGGCCTTTCTGCTTGGCTTGTAGATGGTCCCCTCATTCTTGTACTTCTTCATTGCCTTCCTTCTATGCCTACCTCTGTGTCCAAATTCCCCTTTTTTATAAGGACACCATTCATCATGGATTAGTGACTGCATTGTAACTTGATTACCTCTGTAAAGACCTTATTCCCAAATAAGATCACATTTTTAGGTACTGGGGGTTAGGAATTCAACAAATGAATTTTGAGAGGATACAGTTCAACCAAAAAGAGCCATATAATGTCTACGCTTTGCCTTAGATTGTATGTGTCTCCTGTATGTCCTCTTTTGTTTTATAGAAGTCTCCCCCTGATTCCTGAGTCTTTTAAGTTTTGGTTTTCTCTATACATTTAATAGTGATTAGTAACAAGTACATGGATATTCATGGAAGTTACAGAAGTTCAGGAAGATGGACTTACTATAAAAAGCTAAAATGAGCTATTTACATTTAATTGTTAGGAAAACTGCTAGTTTTCTGAAACACTAATATAAAACCTTAAGACTTAAGCTGTTTTTTTTTACAAACAATAAATACATACCATTTCCATAGGAAAGAATACACAGAACCACAACTTTATAGTCTTTGTTTTTTGCACACTACCATTCTAAGATGGCTATTGATGCTTTGGTTTACTGTGGGATTGTATGTGAAACAGAAAATTAGAACAGGGAGCTACATTGAATTCTATTTTGATCATCTGTTGTCCTACAAAGTTTCATTTTACTTTCTGTTTCAGTTGGGCTAGATCTAGTGAGGGCAAGAAAATAATGTCACTTGTTCTAAAAGAAGTGAATTTGTGATTTGTTTGGGAATTCTATGCCTGTGGTAAAGGAAGTCTGAGAGACGTTGACAAGTGCTGGGATAGAACTGAGAGGTCCTCCAGATTGTGTTTGAGAAAAATGAAAGAGACTTCTGGGTTTCGAAAAGTGACCCATTTAGTTGGAAGCTGGTAAATTCTTATTACTCATGCCTTTATACAAAGTAAAGTTAGTGTTTCCAGTATGTGGGCCCCTGAATTTTGAAGTGTATCACATGTGATTAATATATGGATTATTAAAAAACAATAACTGGTTTTTTTGTTGTTAATTTCTGTTTCTTAATAGATTGTCTGAGTTTCCACGTTTTCGAAATAATCATAAAACTGCAAGGACATCAGATAAAATCTTGAATCTTAAATCCAGATCTCCCCATTTAAATGATTGTGCAAAGACTGATCACAGAGTGAAAAGTGATGTTTCTAAAGATGTAAATCATAGCACTTCACTGCCAAACCTCATAAAGGAAGCAAAATCACATTCGGAAAAAAAGAGCACTTTGCATTTTCCTACATCTACTGAAAAATACTGCACCAATGGCATTTGGTCACGTTCCCATTATCAGGTTGGTGAGAATAGCTCAAATGAGGATAATAGAAGAGGGAAAAAATATACTGGGTATAGCCAGTATAGTAGAGGAACCGATAGAATACGAAAAGACTTAAACACTGGCTCTGGTGATGGTGAACCAAAGAACATAGAGGGCAGTCAAAGGCTACAAGGACGCACTGAGAAATACAGTAAAGGTGAACCAAAGACTGAAAGCAAAAATTCAAAGTTTAAAAGTAACACAGATTTGGACTATAAAAATGAACGCATTAGCTCTTTTGGGGAGAAAGAAACCTATAGAGAGAGATCACACACTCGAATAGACTCTCAGAGTGACAAAAAGCTAGAAAGGCAAAGTGAAAGATCACAAAATACAAATAGAAAAGAACTTAAATTACAAGACAAAGAAGAAAGAAAAGTTGATCAGAAACCTAAATCAGTAGTAAAAGACCAAGATCATTGGAGAAGATCTGAACGAGCATCTCTTCCTCATTGCAGGAACGAAAAACCAAAATCTTCTCATAATTCAAGTAAATACCATCTAGAAGAGAGAAGAGGAAGGGAAGATTTTAAAAGAGACAGGGCTGTGAGTAATCACAGTTTTCAAGAAGGAAGATGTTCATCTTCTCTTTCAACCAGTAGAACTCACAAACACACTGACTCCAAGGAAGCTGAAGCTGTGCACCCATGGGAGAGCACACCTTTAGAAACCGAAAGGCATAGAACTGAGGAGAAGAGGAAAAGAGAACGAGAAAGCAAGGAAGAAAACAGGTATATGAGAAATGAAAAAAGAACACCTATAGAACATTTGCAGAAGACTAGCAGAGAAACTAAGCAGACTAGTACTGATTTAAAGAGACAGAATGAGCCACAAAATGATAAAGGCTCTAATGATGATGTTTCTGAAGATGGGGATAATAAAGACATTGCAATTAAAGCTGAGAGTGGTCCAAATGAAACAAAAAACAAAGACTTAAAGTTGAGTTTTATGGAAAAATTGAATTTAACTCTTTCTCCTGCTAAAAAGCAGCCTGTTTCTCAGGGTAATCAGGATAAAATAACCAACACTCCCAAATCCAGTGGCATATGTGACTTGGAGTCCTCGGTGCAGGATAAAACAGTGACATGTGTTCCCTGTGTGAGTAAACATAACACAGAAGAAGCCGAATCAAAGTCATTAGAACCAAAGGATGCTCTTGCAGCGGCAGCATCTGAACCCAGGACCAGGATTCCAGAAGGGAAAATGGAAGAAGAAAATAGTTTGTTAGTTAAATCTATTGAGAATACTATGCATTGTGACATGCCCATTTGTGGTACAGAGACTTCCTCAGCACCTGTGGAAATGGAACAAACAGAATCTTTGTTTGCATCATCAACAGAAACAGAGCAAAGCATTAATGGTGCAAAGACAGCAGTTCCTATGATGATGGACATATTACAAACAAATGTTTCTCAAAACTTTGGCTTAGAGTTGGATATTAAAAGAAATGATAGTTTAAATTCTTGTATTATTTCTGAAGATAGGGAAACGAAGGAGGCTTTTTCAACGGCAGTGGCCAAATCCAATGAAAGCGTTTTGCAGCCTTCAATTGACGAAGCTGGCATTTTGCCGGCACTTTCAGAAGATGGTAACCCAAAATTTGAGCCTTCCCTTGTAGATGCACCACTGATTGAGAGCAAGTCTTGCTTACCTAAAGAGACTCCAGAATCTTCACTTCAGCATGCTGAGTTAATGGACCACGGAATAGAAACTGGTGAAACAAACTCAGTGTATCATGATGAGAACTCAGTTCTGAGCATTGACTTTACTCACCTGAGACCTATTCCAGACATCATCAGTCCTTTGACTAGTCCAGTGAGACCTGTAGCAAAAAATTTTAAGCTGGAAAGCCCATCTCAAGTATCATTACGTAACAGTCATAAAGGTAATCGTTTCTATTGTCTTTTATAACTTGGGAGAATGTAAAATACATAAGCAAGATGAAGTAGTGCTTTTTCTTTTTTGATAACACATTCAGACTCCCATTGTTAACTAGAAATGTACATTGAGCTTTTAGTCTTAAGTTTAGGTAATTATATGCAAAAAAGGAGTGGTAGGACAGATTATTTTGAATATGCTCTGCTTGCTTTCAGATATATATTTTTTTGTTTAAAAGCCATCATCAGATAACACATGAGATGATACTGCTAACCTGAGGTAAAGATACCTGAACAGTTGGTTGATGGTTATCCAAATGACCAAACTCTACATTATTGTGGTTGTCAGACAACTACTGAGCACCTTCTAAGAGTAGTAAAGACCAATGACATGAATAAGTATTAGGCATTAACATTTTGCTTTTTAAAAAAGCTATTAAAATGAAATAACCTCAGTATTTAATTTCTTGTTATATTTAGCATGGAAATGTCAAATGACTAAGACTCAGTTGTCAAGTGACTAATATACTTTCTCTTCCACAGATGTGTTTCCACCAAATTCAGCTCATTCTACCTCCAAGAGTCAGTCTGATCTCAACAAGGAAAATCAAAAGCCAATTTGTAAATCTGACAAATTGACTGAAGCAGATTCCCATAAGAATTCATCTACAGATGAGTTAGAAGAAGGAGAAATCCTAAGTGACAGTGAAAATTCTAAACCACAAAAAGGTTTTGAAAAATGTGCCAAACCTAGAGCTTCTACTGAAGTGCACAACACAAAAACTAGCCCCAGAAGTAGGAAAAGTACTGTGCATTTGGATAAAGACAATAAGAAAACACCTATAACAATTCAACAGACCAAAAAGAAGTGGAATAAAAGACCAAGGGAATCTAGCAGTTCTTCAAAAACAGAGAAGAAAGACAAGACAATGAGCACCTCCAGCCTGGAAAAAATAGTTCCAATTATTTCTGTACCCTCTCATGTACGAGAGGTTATGCACATGTTACGAGCGATAAGAAAACATGTAAGGAAAAATTACATGAAATTCAAGGTAAATTTTCCATTAAAACAATTTCATAGAATTATTGACTCAGCAATTTTGAGTTTTACATCACTAATTAAACACATTGACTTATCCAGAATCTCTAAGTCAGTGACTGTTTTACAGAAGAACCTCTGTGACATTATAGAATCCAAACTTAAGCAAGTTAAAAAGAATGGCATAGTGGATCGTTTATTTGAACAGCAATTACCAGATATGAAAAAAAAAACGTGGAAATTTGTAGATGAACAACTTGATTATTTGTTTGTCAAGCTTAAGAAAATCTTAATAAAGTTTTGTGATTTCACAAACTTTGGCAGTGACAGTGATGATGGAAAACTTGAAAAGATAGATAAAGGGAAAACACAACGTTCAAATTGTCAGAAGGGGAATTTGCACAACTCCAAAGAAATGCTGAAAGACAAATCCCCCAAATCAGAAGATTCTATTTATTATAAGTCTTTACTGGGATGTAAAAAATCAGAGGAAAAACATCCAGACCAAAACAGCATTAGTGTTAACACAGTAAAGCATGACATTAAAAAGAGTTTTAACACTTGTTTTGATAATATTAAGAACTCTCAATTGGAAGAGCACTCCTTGGAACTAAACTGCCCGAGCACCCCAAAGCAAGGAAAAATGGAAGGCAGCAACATTGAGGATGCACAGACATCCCAGCATGGAGGCTTAAAGTCAGAACGCTGTTTTGAGATCCTTACTGAACAGCAAGCATCTAGCCTTACTTTTAATTTAGTGAGTGATGCACAGATGGGTGAAATATTTAAAAGTTTGTTGCAAGGTTCTGATCTTTTGGACAACAGTGTTAACTGTAATGAAAAAAGTGAGTGGGAATTAAAGACTCCAGAGAAACAGCTGCTGTGTGAATCTATACCAGCTTGTACAACGGAAGAGCTAGTTTCAGGGGTGGTTTCTCCATGTCCTAAAATGATTAGTGATGATAACTGGTCATTATTATCACCTGAGAAAGGTCCATCTCTGTCTTCAGGGCTTTCGTTGCCAGTTCATCCTGATGTGTTGGATGAAAGTTGTATGTTTGATGTATCTACCAACATAGCTTTAAGTAAAGATAATATATGTAATTCAGAAAAGAGCAAGCCCTGTATTTCTTCCATTCTGCTAGAAGATCTAGCAGTGTCTTTAACAGTGCCATCACCTCTGAAGTCAGACGGTCATCTCAGTTTCCTAAAGCCTGAAGTTTTGTCTAGTTCAACTCCTGAAGAAGTTATTAGTGCCCATTTTAGTGAAGATGCCTTACTTGAGGAAGAGGATGCATCTGAACAAGACATTCATTTAGCTCTGGAGTCTGATAACTCAAGCAGTAAATCCAGTTGTTCATCATGGACAAGCCGGTCTGTTGCTCCAGGATTCCAGTACCACCCTAACCTACCCATGCACGCTGTTATAATGGAGAAGTCCAATGACCATTTCATTGTGAAAATACGGCACGCAGCACCGCCTACCACCCCTAGTCTCATACAGAATACGGTGGCTGGTGAATCGTTATCATCTTTGCCCAGAATGGCAGAGGAAGCTGATGAAGCAGCAGAGAAGGAATGTATATTATGTCAGGACACAGCCCTTAAATCTGTGGAGGAATTGAAACATTCCAACAAAAATGCTGACAGCAGTAAACCAGCTCATGTAGAGCAGGACTGTGTGATGCAAACACAGGTTCCTGATATATATGAATTTCTTAAAGATGCTTCAGGTAAAGTGGGTCATAGCAATGAAGTGGCCAATCAGTGCTTCAAGTTGCAACAAGCCTGGGAACCAAAAGTGCCTGAAAGCGCTGAAGGATTGCCTCCGATGGAAGAAATTCCACATTCTGTTGAGAGTCATCTTCCAAACACATATGTAGACCTCACGAAAGATCCAGTCACTGAGACGAAAAACTTGGGGGAACTCATAGAAGTAGCAGTTTTAAATATTGATCAGTTGGGATGTTCTGGAAGCAATTTGGATCAAAATGCTCAAATATTAAACACTGTGCCGCCTGGTACTGTTGATGCTTTTATTGATTTGACACAAGATGTTTCAAGTGAGAGTAAAAATGAAGATAACTGTCCTGCTTTAGCTGTTGAACACTTGGGGTGTCAGGTGTTATGTGTAGATAAAGATAACTGTAAAGAAGAGAAGATGCAAGTGGCAGACAAGCCTTTGGGATGCATTGTTGAGGAAGCCTGTATTGATTTGACCTTGGAATCTCCCATTTCATGTGAAATAAAAAAGGAGGATTTAAAATCAGAGCCGGCATCAAATTCTGATAGTTCAGAGTTGCCTGGGGCTTCGGATAATGCTCACAAGAAGAGAAAAAACCTTTCTGATCTAAATTATTCTGCTCAGAAAAAACAGAGAAAGGAAACAGATTTAACCAGTAAGGAAAAAACCAAGAAAATTACTGAAAATTCTGGTGAAGCTCACCGAAGGAAAGCGAACAAGAAAAAGGCCCCTGCAGTGACTGAAGACCCCTCATCATTGAAGGCAAGCCCAGAGACTAAGGACCCATCAGCAGTATCTGGCACTTCTCCTATAAGCCTTTCTGCAAAAAACGTTGTTAAAAAGAAGGGAGAAATTATAGTTTCATGGACAAGGTAAGGATTTTGTGAGACATTTAAATCACTAGGATATTTTGAGAAGCCCGTAATCTATTCTGTCATGTCATCATAGTTGTATCCCACCCTAAAATAAGGCAAGTGATGACTACTTCAAAAGTAGCCAAAGTTGGTAGACGATATATTCTAGGGTATCTTCCGTCCTGTAGAACAGTCTAGAGCTGTGGCTCTTAACCAGGAATGTGCATTAGCACCAGGGATAGAACTTTTCATTGTGTTTTAATCTCACTTTGTCAATTAAAAAGAATTATTTCATTTGTAAAGAACTGGTATAAGCACATTTTAGAAACAATTGACAGGTGGCAAAATGGGGCAAAAAGTCTGAGTGTTTATAATTTGAATTTTCCCCTAAATTTAGTTTCAAAAATGTTTTATAAACAGGTTGTACTTTTGACTTTTATGTGAACTTTTTAAGAAATACAGATTTACAGATCCCCTTTTGGACATGTAAAGGTAACCACCGTTAGACGAGAGGTTTATGATCTGCAGACTTAGCTAGAGTGCATAATGAGGGAAACTGAATTTTGTTGAAATTGGTGATCAGTTCTGTTTAATACCATAGTCCTCTGTGCCTTCATTTCAGGTAACTTACAAGATGGCATAATGAAATCTCAAGATTGCCATAACATACATGGGTTCTGAGTATGTAGAAAAAGCAGAGGCCTAGGAATTAGAAGATTCGGATTCTATTTTACTGTTGTTTTTTTGCCTGCTAAGTCTGTGATCATGTTTGGGCCCTAATTTTTAAAGTACTATATGCATTAAAGGTAGAATTTTTAAAAATCTTTAATTTTATCATTAGAATAATAAATTAGTATGTTTGTTTTAGAAAATTTTGGAAATATATATGAGCTCAAAGATTAAAATCACCCATAATCTTATTCCTCATAGATAACCATTGTCCATGTTTTGGTGTACAGACTTTTTCTTTTTTCTATGGTTTTTAATAAAATGTCACCGCCTGTTATTGGACAATTAAGGCAGTGGAACTTTTGTTATCTTTCTGCTCTAATCTACAAAAGCTAAATAACATTTTTCCCCCTTTAGAAATGATGATCGGGAAATTTTATTGGAGTGTCAGAAAAGAGGACCATCAATGAAAACATTTTCTTATTTAGCTGCCAAGCTGAATAAAAATCCATCTCAGGTAACTACCCAGCTTTTATATAGCTATAATTTCACAGATGTTACTACTCTAAATACTTTATTTATTTATTTATTTATTTATTTATTTATTTATTTATTTATTTTTTGAGGGCAGTGTCAGTGGCCCTCATATGTGGGGCCCGAACCGGGGCCGCTGGCTTCCCAAGCCAGCGCTTAACTACCACACCATTTTTAAAAGTATGGTTTTTCATGTAGGACTCTTAAAAACTAGGTAATTGTGGAAGAACAATCCATTTTTTTTCTGTTGTCTTACCATTTACTTATTTGATCTCAAGCAATTGTGTAATGTTTGCTTAAGAAAGTTTCAAGAGTTAAACTAGCAATCACCTTTAGTATAAAGATATTTCATTTTTCCAAACATGACTTCATCTCTTGATTATTGATGGTAATTTTTGTAAGAAGTTTTGTGAAAATAGTCATCAAAGATTAAAAAAAAAAAATTGAGATATTTATAATTACCACTCGTTTTTAATTTTTCAGGTCTCAGAAAGATTCCAGCAGCTATTGAAGCTCTTTGAAAAGTCAAAATGCAGGTAGTTAATGGTTACACTACAGGAGACTAGTAAAGTAAATAGTTGACACTCTTAACTGTGCAGTTAATGGCCTGGTAGTCATTGAAGATGTGAGGAGTGGGTGAGAGACCTCCAGCTGAGTTCCTGCCTGAGTCACAGACAGGTTGGAGGATGATTACTGGTGCAGGCTGCTAAGGTCACCTCATCTACAGGACCTGCTCAGAGTGAAGCCTGCTGCAGTTCAGAGCAGCATGGCATTTCTCAACCTTCTGATTGCTGAGGAGCCTACTTGGGGGCAGGGAATCCATTGGATGATTAATTTAATATTTTTCACATTAAATTTTTTTTGCATTTTTAATTAGGAATGCTAAAACACTTTAAAATACAAAACATATATTCATAAACATGACATCCGTTGTCATCTCAATAGATGACATGATTTACCATCTTAAATTATTAGTAATGTTCACAGACATGTTTCTGAGTTTCTCTAAGCCATTCTTGTACAGGTTTATTAAGGCAGTACTGTTTATCAGCAAGATTTCTCTGTAAGACTTGAATCAGTTGCTTAAATATATCACTGTTTCTCAGTTGAATTGTAGTCATAATTACTTAAATCCAAAACACCCAATTTTAAATTAAGTTCATATTAAATTAAATCTGAATAGAACCCATATTTGGCCATAGTCCTCAGTGTGAAGGGTGCTTAATATACTTCAGTTGTAAATGTGTTTCTAGACCCGATGTAAGTTCTGTCTTTAGAAACTCTGTTAATTTCAGTATTCTCTCAAAGCAACTAGTTTGCTAATGAGACGCTCAGTAGTTTACTATGAAGTTAAAACTTCATTTATATAATTCAGAATGTGAGACTTAATAGGGAATTTGAAGGAAAAGCTTATTCTAAAGAACCTTTAAAAAAATAGTTTAAGGCAAAAATGGTCTGATTATTTTTCAGATTTACTATGGTTTAAATTTTTCACTGTCTAAAAAATTAAACTGAGTTTTTTGTTTTACCTGAATGTTATCTTAAAATATGACTTCCAGTCTCTTGTAAAGATAATGTCTATTCATGGAAGAATTAACTTGTATCAGGAAGTGATGCTTATTAGTTTTGAATTTCCAAATTCAGTCCCATTACAAATCTAAAATCTTTTATTGGATTTGATATTGGAGATTTTATTGGCCTGCAGTTGACAGCACAATTAATGGGTTATTTCATCCCTGGCTTGTCTTTTAACTGGTTTTTTTTCCCCCCAAATACTATAGTCTCATTGAATTCTTTTCAAAATCAGAGTATAATGATAAAGTTACCAAACTGATTTTGTAAAACGGTAGTTCTTCAACATCGATAAATAGCACTGATTTACAAGAACAACATTTTAGGAAATGGCCATATCAGAAAAATAGAATCATAACTAGCATTTTCTTACATTACAGATAAGTTGCTGAATTCCTTGGAGTCTTAATTGATATGGCATACACACCGAAGTTTGGAGTTCCTCATGTTTTAAATGGGGGCAATTTTATGACATATTTGATTAGTGTATAATAATTTACATTTGTTATTACTTGCTGACTCTTTAATCTCAAGTCAGCCTGTTCATCTTGTTCCAGTCATCAGTCTGATTTGCTTACCTGTTATTCGTCAAGATACTCATTTTTAAACAGGTTGGATTTCATTATTAACAGAAAAGCAACGATATAGTATCAAAACCTTAGTTTTCATATTTCAAAGAAATGACTTTCTTTTCTAGGTTTTTAAAAATAGTTTTGTAGCATTTTAAAGTTTACCACTATTTAGTTCATTTTCATCCATTTTTATTTGCTTTTCTAAGTGCTTCTCATTTTGGTAAATTGTAAAGTAATTTAAATAGTGTATCTGTAAATATGTATACTTAAAATAATGTAAAGTACTGTGCGTGTGTGTATGTGTGTTTGTGTGTATACACATACATAAATGGTTTTGACTAGCCAAGGTTTTTTTGTTTTGTTTTGTTTTGTTTTTAATCTGTATAAAATTTTTTGTACAAAGTTTGCTTTCAGTACCTGTAATGTATAAAATAAAACCATGTAAAGTTCTATTTTGATTAGAATGTTTTTGTGTGTGTGTGATTTTTGGTGTGTTTAGATAATAACTAAAAGTGGGGGGCGGGGTTAAATCCCAGGGGGCGTGGGAGGATATTTTGAGGTGGTTCTTGGTGGGGGTGTGGCTGGCTAAGTACTGTTGTGTAGATTCATTAGAGACAACGAGTTGCCTTCGCCTGCTTTCTCAGAGCAGGTACTAGTACAGTGAACCAGACCTCAGCTGCAGGTGTTCTCACAGATAAAATCAGGGCAGCACCAAAGCCCTTTTGGGTGAAGATTTGGGGAAAACAGGTAAGGATTAACTAGCTTGTGCATTATTTGTTCCCTCTTCTTTCTCCAGATTCATAGGATGGGTGGGTTATAATCTAGGCCACCCTAGATTATATATACACCCAACTCTCTAGGGAGTGCCCTAGGAAACTGGCATTTCTCTCAGGGTGCCCGAAGGGGGAAGCCCTGACCTTAAGGACTACTTGGTAGATAACAAACTGAAATACAGTAATACTTGGTTTGCAAGCATCATTTGTTCCCAAAACAAACTACTTGTATTGCAAGACATCGCTGGTTTACCAAGTTAAAATGTATTAGAAATGTTTGCTTGTCTTGTGGAACACTCACAAACCAAGATACTTGCAATCCAAGGTTTTACTGTAACAACTGGTTTCTATAGTGTTGGGGCTGTCGACCACATTGCTTATCTTCCCTCCCTTTGAACCCCCAACATAGCATAAAAGGCTGGGCCTCAGTTTTTCCCCAATGCATATTATTACTCAGAAGAGCCCACACCACCAGGTAAATGAGTTCACAAGCCAAAAGGATGACTAAGAGATGCCACTGATTCAAAGGAAAACAATGAACTGGATTACATAAGATCATCAGAATCTAAAATAAAGCCAGTAAACACATAAAAAAAGGGAAGATTTTGGTAATACACAAGAATAAGAAATATGCCAAATAGAAATATAGAAAACAATATTTGAAATAACATAATAAAATGGAGTAAAAAGAGAATGGATTCAGCCAAAGAATGAATTAGTTGGAAAATCAGATTGAAAGACTCGTAGAAAGAAGCAAAAAAAAAAAAAAGTCATGAAATAGAAAATATGAATGCAGATTTAAGTGAGATGAAGGACAAGATGTGCCAACATTCAAGCAACAAAAGTCCAGAAGAAGAAAAAATTTAAAGGATAAAACAGGGCCATAGAATGCCAAACAAGAAAGAGAAGTACCTGCATCCAGACACTAAAATTTAAAGACAATAAAAATCTAAAAGCTTTTAGATAGGAAACCATTGTATGAAGGACCAAGAATCAGATTGATCTCAGTCTTTTCAAGAGCAGTATTGGCTGTAAGGAAACATTAAAATGCTAGATCTAGAATATTATATCCATTTAAAATGTTATTCAAATACGAGGGTTTAATAAAAACATTACCACTCAAAGATTCACATTGTAAACATTTTTGGAGAAAATGCTTAACATAAACAAGTTCAGGAGGTATAAGAGCTAGGAGATAAAGAGTGGTCATATACCTTGGTAAAGTGTGTATTGGAGGAGAAAGATTAAAAAAAGGAAGTATTAATGATTTCATAATTAAACCAGAATTTTAGACAATATCAACATGATGGAGATTGAAGGACCATAGGATAAAGATATAGATATAAAAGTGTTGATCTTAAACATTTACCAAATGGCACTCAGAAAAGTGCACAAAAATAGTACAAAAACTTGTCACAAAGTAAGCACTTGTATAACACCATCCAGCTCAAGAATGAGAACTGCCAGCTCCCCAGAGAGCCCCCCTATCCTATTCCTAGCTATCATCCTTTTTTCCTTTTCCTCCTAGAGCTAAATACTATTGCTAACATTATCAGTAGGTTGGTTTTGCCTATTTTTGAACCTTCAAGTCATATATACTCTTGAACTTCTTTTGCTCAGCATTATGTTTGTGAGACTTATCCATTTAGGTCATTTCTAGCTTGGGGTTATTTAAATAGTGCTGGTCTGAACATTCTACGTTTTTTTTACTGTATGTATGCACACATTTTTGTTGGATATATACCTAGGCGTGATATGCATAGGTGAAGCTTTAGGAAATACTTCCAGTTTTCCCAAGTGCTTTTATCGTTGTACATTCTGCCCAGCAGTAGATGTGAGCTCCAGTTTTTTCACATGCTCTCTAACACTTCATATTGTCAGCCTTTCATTTTAGTCATTCTGGCAGAGGTGTAGTGATACCTCCAGAATGTTGGTTGGCCATTTGAATATCCTTTTTTTAATGAAGTCTCTGTTCAGGTCTATGACCTGTTCTATTAATTTATAGGAATTGTTTATATAATCTGGATATGAATCCTTCGTTGGTTCTATATGTAGAAATACCTTCTACTTGTGGTTTGCCTTTCACTGTCACATATCTGATGAACAGGCATTCTTTATTTTAATGAAGATGTAATTTGTCATTCTTTTTATTTGTGGTAGTAGCTGTTGAAGCTATCTTTCCCAACTCCATGATGATGAAGCTATTTTCTTATGTTATTGTCTGAAACTTTTAATGTTTCACTTACATATTTACATCTACAATATACCATTGATTTTTTTTTTAAAGATTTTATTGGAATTGATTTTTTTTTTAAAGATTTTATTGGAGAATTGGGGGAGGGGAACAGTGTTGGGGAATTGGGGAAGGGGACCAGCCAAGTTGTTCTTCAGTCTTTGTTGTGGAGGGCGCCAGTTGCCATCTGGCTTCCTGTTGGCAGCTCGTGGCCTCTAAGCTCAAGGTGCTGTGTTCAATCTTAGTTGTGGGTGGGCGTAGCCACCATCGCATGCGGGAGTCGAACCAGCAGCCTTATGGCTAAGAGCGCACATTCTATTCACTAAGCCATCCAGTCCGCAGCTCATCTCAAGGTATGGAGTTCAGTCTTAGTTGCGGGTGGGCATAGCCCACCATTGAACAGGCAATCTTGTTACACCAGCTGAGCCATCCTGCCACCTGTTGGCAGCTCAGATCACCTCGGGTGCAGCTTCACTGGCCCATGTGGGAATTGAACCAGTGGCCCTGTTGCTCAGAGCTCGTGCTCTTAAGCCAACTCTTATTCAACTGAGCCACTTGGCCGGCCCAGGAATTGATTTTTTTGTAGGGTGTGAGGTAGGAGGTAAATTTAATTTCAATTCTAAAAAATAAAATATATCCATTTAATGTGCTACCCCAGCCCACTTAATGATTAACCAATAAGTGAGGCTGTGAACTTTCACTGGGGAACAGAGAAAGAAGACTTCTTCAGCCTGCAGTGCAAGAGCAGAGCAAGGTCCCAACAATTAGATGAGACTCAGAGACCACAGCTAATCAATATACTGCATGAAGTCTCTGGAAAGCTTCAATAAAAGAACCACAGTGCCCACCTCCAGTGTTGTGCAGCAAAGCTATGGATCCCTGTTAGGGACTGAATGCTGGACTACGGGACATCAAGTGACCAGGTGACCTGAGCTGCCCAGTAGTACTCATTGACAAAGGCTTATCAAGCATTGTGGGTTTTAGTAGTTAGGTCTTTGTTTTGTGTGTGTGTGTGTGTGTGTGTGTGTGTTGATATTAGTGCAAAGGGCAGGCAACTTATCTTTCACTTTGGAAGGGATGGGTCTCCAGGAACTTCACTGAGATGGCAGACAATTTTCCTGGGGTTCATAGCCTACCTCATGGCTTGCATGTCTTACTACTAAAGCATCTGCAGTACTTTTGTACTGCTCATCAGATCCAATCAGCATAAGGTTGGGGCTCATGACGTTCTGGGGGATGCCAAGGCCACCTACTCCTCTGTGCCCAAATTATGGCAGGGAACAGGAATATTGATGTGACCGTCAGACAAGATGGTGAAAGGTATCATCTGTGATCCACTTTGAGTTAATTTTTGTGAAGTGTGTAAGGTCTTTGTCTAAACTCAATTTTTATTTTTGCATGTGGATATTCAATTCTAGCACCATTTGTCGAAATAATACCCTTTTTATAATGCTTAAAGGCAGCTAAAACTAAACATGTTTAGAGCATACATATGGGATGGATATATATCAAAGCAAAGGAATGGTAAACAGGTTCAGGGAGGGAAACGGAAGGGATAGGGAAGAAGTGTGTAGAAAAACCATTTAGTGTCAGGTTTCTAGTTCTCAAGTTTGGTGTAGGTTCATGATGTTCACTATATTATTAAAGAATAAATTTTTAAAAAGATCTGTGCATGGGTGAATAATGGCAGTGTGCCATGAGCCAAGGATTATGATTAACTTGATTCAATGCACTTGAGTTATGTTTTAAGAATTAAATATATATTGTTTCAATCTTGACATTCTGATAGGAGCTGGTGATAGAAAAGATGAATCATTCTTCCTTTGAAGAAGTTCAGCTTTCTAGAGAGACAAGCACCCAACTAACTGTGAGAAGTGATATATTAGTGTTATGATCAAAGAGATGGGGCATCGTAGAGGAAGTGCTATATGATCTGGTCCCTGAAGTATGCCCAGGCAGAGAAGAGTTGAGGGAGGCATGTAATACATTCACATGATTTAAAAAGCAAGAAGATATAAAACTGTATTATTATGAGTCTTGCTACTATCTCTGTCTTTATCCACCCTATTAGGATAATCTCATATCAATTTCTTATGTATATTTTTAGTATTTCTTTATGCAAATACAAGTACATATTCTTATTTTTTTCCCCTTACACAAAAGCTAACATACCCTTTATGTGCTGGAAAACATTCCATATCAGTACATATTTTTTTTTTTTTTTTTTAGCTGAGCCATCCTGCCACCTGTTGGCAGCTCAATGGCAACTCAGCTTGGGCTGGCCTCGAACCGCTGTTGCTCAGAGCTCAGCTTGCACTCTTGAGCGAGCTCTTAACCAACTGAGCCATTTGGCTGGCTCTAGTACATATTATTTTAAACAGCTGAAAATTTATCATTGTGTGAATGTATTGCAGCTATTTAACCAGTTCCCAATTGATGGACATGTAGTGTTTCTTTTCTTCTGCAAATGCAAACAATACTATAAGGAATCGCTCTGTACACATCATTTCACACATTTGCAGGCATACCTGTAGAATAAACTCATAAGGGTATCACTGAAAGCCAAAGTAATAACCTAAATTATTTCAGTGAGCACACACCCTGGGACTAGGGGAGGGGACTGGCTGAAGATGGGTAGGGAGAAGTCCTACATTTACTAAGCAATGGTATGTCCTAAATATGAGATAATCAACTCTCCATTTCACATATTCATTAAATCTATGAAGTTGACATTGTCATAGAATGTTTTTACAAGTGGAAGGTGGGATATAATGTCATGCTCCTTAGAACTACCTTTTAAAAGGCACCTAGAAAGTGAATGATAATAGAATTCAAAGATGAACATTATTGAGAATTTTCAAATCCTTACTAGCAAGATTTTAAGAGGTGATTTATGAAATAAGTGACTCCTTCCTAGAAATGCTCTGATAATGAAGACAAATATATTTTCTTGACTCACATAGGATTAGAGTATAAAAGATCCTTGAGGAATTTTCATTTGCCAAATTCACTTCCTCAGTGAAGCAAAGTATATGTGTGATATGAAAGCATAAAGCTCTCTGTTAAGGACAAATATTAATGGGCCACCCATTATACCTTAACCTGTAATTGCTACTTTAAATGTTTTCCTGGTGTATCTTTGGGAAGTTCCTAATCTTTGGTCTTTCTATTCCTGATTCGTCAGTGGAGAGATTATTCTAAATCAAGATTTTAAACTCGATTCCTCAGTCAAGTGTTTGGATTGGGGGAAGAAGGGACTTGCAGGAGGTAGGTCCTCCACTCTGGCTGGCTTCAACAAAAATGACAGTTATCTGTTTTACAAATTGGAATTCCTTACATGATTGCTTGAGTTTAGGTTCTACAACTAAAATTTTTGAAAATCACTCACCTTGACTTTTTATTTTGCAGTTCTAGTTTTGTTATAATCGGTGGGTTTTTTTTTTTTTTTGTTTTTTTTGGCATAACACTTTTATCTGAGGAATGCTAAATTCACTGCTAGGGACCTGGTAGGTTAACCCAGTTCTTATGATTTCACACTTTCTACTGGGAAACCCTTATTTTCTCATTGTTGGTCCCTCTGAGTTTCATTAACAGATGAGACAAGATGAGACACAAATGAGCTTCTCTCTTCTGTTGCTACCCACTATTACACATACTTTCTCTTCCTTTAGTATTATGTCGGCTTTCCCAATCCTAAATGTTTTATAGCTGCTCTACAGAAAACCAACAACCCCTTCTGCCTGTAGGAAGTTTATATCACCAGGTGTGAGTAAGGTGGAAAATATTGGTACCATTGACTAGCACCAAGGCAGTGACTAATGGACCTCTCACCCTATGTACTTCTTTCTCTATCTTTTGCCTTTCTATCTTCAGACATTTGTCTTCTGTAACCTTTCTGTTCCCGTCTGTTTCCCTGAGTATGTCTTGGCCCTGCCAGTGGCTCTATAGATTCAGCTTAACTTTTGGTGAGGTAAAAGTAGGATCTTTGGAAAAAAGTTGTTCTTCTCAACGACAGTGGTTCTCATCCATTAGTAGTAGTGCTGATTCCAACTGAGCCTTTGGGCTGGTTGGGGATGAGACAGTGGGTAGAACTCCTTTTCTCTCCCATCAGCAGTGCAGTGCTGAGATTACTTCATCAGGACTTTGCAGATCATTACTGTGAGGTTATGTGAGACTTGTCCCCTCGATGCCCCTGTCTTTTTTTTTTTTTTTTTTTTTTTTTTGAGGGCAGCGTCACTGGCCCTCATATGTGGGACCGAACCGGGGCCGCTGGCTTCCTAAGCTAGCGCTTAACAACCGCGCCACTCAGCCGGCCCTCGATGCCTCTGTCTTAAAGATTTTCACCTGCTTGCTAAAAGTCTTCCAGAGTGAAGTGATCAGATTGATTTATCTGTAGGAGATTCTTTTTAAAAAAAATAAGATATATTGTTGTGTTGATTTTTATTTTACTTTCTGGTCTAAATATTTTCTTGAGTAGGTAATATATTCCCTGTTCAGAGGATTCAGTGTAAAAATATCTACAGACAGGTGCAGCCTCCGCTTGGTTGTCTAAAAATGCTTAATTTATTTTTAAGATGTTTCTTCTTTCAAGATAGCATGATTTGCAAGAACACTTTGGGTTTGATTGTCACTCCATTATTACTTGTTCACATTTGATGAGGTGAGACTCACCCCAGGCAGCTGTTGAGAAAATTGGACATGACCCATTGATGTGTGACATCGATTCCTAGAGCTATCAATTGACTGGAAGAAGTGCACCCCAAATCAAATCACTGCAATCATTCATAAACAAAAAAAGGAAAATTATCATTTGTTTCACTTTTCATTTCCAAGTGATACACCAGGAGGGGCACCAATGTGGTGCCAATTAGAAAGAAATATTACAAGAGAATTACAAAGCAGCAAAGGGACATTTTGACCTCAGGAGAGGACTAGGTTAGACTCCATTGATCAAAATTACTGTGCTCATTCTGGATTGGGCCCCACGGTCAGCTGATCAGAGCCTTTATATCTGTAACCAGCAGCAGTTGTTCCACTAGTTAGCCACATATGATCTGACTTTAAGGTTCTTCTACCCCAGTTATTTTTTGGCCACTATAAGGTAAGTGGAAAAATTTTTTGTTTATGAGAAATTTAGGAAATCCCTGTGGGGACAGAAAGGTAAGAGCTGAAATAAAATTTGGGAAAGACACATCAGCTTTTTACATAGGAGATGCTAAATTACTATTTGATAATAAAAGAAAATTCAAGAATATTTCTAGGACCTATGGTCATTTAATGGTAAAAAGTAGTTAGTTTTAGGAAACAGGAATGTTTGTCTAAAGGATCTTGCTCATATATGCCAATATGAGTATGATTGTATTTCCCTTTTTCATGTTGGCCTAGTTTATTTGCTATTTAAAAGTAATAATTTCCAATTTTTAAGGAGATAGTGGCAAAAAGAAGCATTAAATATTTTAGGATTGTCAAGTAAAGAACAAGTTAATGAAATGAGTTAGCTTTCCCACCTCAGGATTTTTATATGAAATAGAAGCTCTACATTTTTTTTTTAAAGATTTTATTGGGAAATTGGGGGAGGGGAACAGCGTTGGGGAATCGGGGAAGGGGAACAGACAAGTTGCTGTCCTTTTGTTCTTCAGTCTAGTTGCAGAGGACGTCGCTTTACTGGCCCATGTTGGCATCACCACTGCGCTCCTCCCGGATGAGGCAAATGGGTCGCCGGCCTCTGGATGGTCGCTCACTGCGGCTATTGGCAGCTCACGCTGGCTGCCAGCCACTCACCGTAGCCCACGGCAGCCCACTGCAGCAGGGCCGCTGGCATCCCAAAACAGCTCTCAACCAATGCACCACTCAGCTGGCCCCAGAAGCGCTACATTTTTTTAAGTGCTAAAGGTATTCTTGTTTAATAAAGAATAATGGCCAGAAATTTTTAAATGAATGATTATGGGAAAGGACCTAAAATCTTTAAGAGAGGATAGAACTTAGTAAATTATTGCTTCAGTTAATGAGACATAAGTCCAAAATTTTTAAATCAAATTTTTTTATTTGCAAGCACTATATATGACTACATTCTTAATTTTTGAATTTCAAACAATTCATAAGTACATAGAGTAAAATATAAGTTTCATTAATACCCCTTTCAAATTCTTGGAGTGTCTACTACTTTTAAATTTTTATTTAGAGGGCCGGCCGAATGGCGTGGTGGTTAAGCGCTGGCCTGGGAAGCCAGCGGCCCTGGTTCAGTCCCACATATGAGGGCCAGTGACACTGCCCTCAAAAAAAAATAAAAAAAATAAAAAATTTTTTATTTAAACAATTGCATATACATATATATGCACATATATGTATACATTTTCATAAATAGGCACATTGTATAAAAATCAGTCATGCTTCCTCAGAAAGAGTGTTTTTCCTTTTCCCTTTTTTTTTTGCTTCTCCCGTCCCGCTCCAAACTCCCTCTCCACCCTCCTCACCTCCTACAGACCTTCAGTAACCTATGTTAACTTCCGGGTGTGTGTCCGTCTGTTCTTTATCCTCCGTGCTCATATAGTCACATACATATACTATATATATATATAAATATATATATATATATACATTTATATGATTTTATTTTACTCAGTGATATGCAATCTCACATTGAATCTATGGATCAATCGATTTGAGGAGAACTGACATCTTTACAAATAGTACTGAGTTTTTGAATCCCTGAGCATGATATATATGTGTATATATCCCACCATTAATTTATTTAAGTAATGGTATGTGTATGTGTATTTGGCACTGTCAACTGTTTTGTCCTTGAAACTGTCCTGCTTTGGTTTCAGCGACACCACCCTCCCTCTCTTTGGCCATTTCTCCTTTTCATTTGTAGACGTTTTTTCCTGTGCTATTATTTCTCAGGTTTCAGTCGTTGGCTCACTTTCCCTTCTTGTCCCTAAGTGATCTCATCTACCCATTCAGTGATTATTCAGAAATGCTTATCTTTAGTTTGTACCTTTGTTTGTTTGTTGCTGTTGTTCTCTAGGCCCATATGCTTTCTGAACATCTCCACTTTCGCCATTCAGTTTTGTTGGGTAAAATCTGTTGGTTTTTTTTTCCCCAATTTTAATTTCTGGAGATGATATATTTAAAAAAAAAAACCTCCCCTTATTTCAAGATTATAAAACATACTCTTTTACATTTTAATACTTTGATGGTTTACTTTTTTTACATTTAATACTTTATTCCATTTAGAATTTGTTTTTGTGTTTGGAAATAAGTAGGGAAAATATAATTAGTCCATGTTTTTTTCTTGTAATTTTGAGTTGATATTCATTTGTGCTTTTTCACTATTTGTCCATTTTATACATTAGTGGGAGTCCTTAGTGACTACCGTGAGTGTTGGACAAGGTACATCTAGTTCATTGTTGAATTTCCTGGCATTTAGCAAAATGCCTAGGTGGTAGTAAGATTTTTTTTTTTTTAAAGATTTTATTGGGGAATTGATGGAGGGGAACAGCGTTGGGGAATCGGGGAAGGGGAACAGACAAATTGCTGTCTTTTTGTTCTTCAGTTTAGTTGCGGAGGATGTTGCTTCACTGTTGGTATCGTCATTGCGCTCTTCCCGGATGAGGCAGATCGGTCACTGGCCTCTGGATGTCGCTCACCGCGGCTATTGGCAGCTCACGCTTGGCTGCCAGCCGCTCACACTGGCTGCTGGCCACTCACTGTAGCCTATGGCAGCCCACTGCAGCAGGGGCTGCAGCCCACACCATTACTGGGGCTCACACAGCCCAGCTCCAGGTGGAGCTGTTGTTAGCTGTAGAGGGCAGTGTCACTGGCCCTCATGTGGGATCCGAACCGGGGCCGCTGGCATCCCCAAACCAGCGCTTAACCAATGCGCCACTCAGCCGGCCCAAGATTTTTAAATATTACTGAATGAATGAATTATGGAAGGAGAAAATGATTTCATTTTCTGTTTTAACTTAATAATACTTTATTGTTTTTCCTCCATATCTTTCATATCTAGAAGTCTTCCACATCTTAGAAATCTTAAACCTACCAAGTATAGTATTTTAACCTCATTGAACCTTGAAAAGCATGCTTTTTTCAGGATAAACCAAGTAACTTATGTCAGCTATGCCTCAATTCTTTTCCAGGTTAAAACGTTGCTAGAAAAGTGATTTATATTTACTTTTCTTTTAAGTTAACAAATCTTCCATGGAAACATGTTGTTTTAGATGTGGCTTTATTGATGCTTTCATATGTCTTATTAAAAATACTGTTTCTGTATCTGCTTAATTTTTAATGCTACCCTGTGCCACTTTGTGAAGGTCTACTTGGCTGATTTCTTTTTTATTTATTTAAGATTTTATTAGGGAATTGGGGGAGGGGAACAGCATTGGGGAATTGGGGAAGGGGAAGAGGCAAGTTGCTGTCCTTTTGTTCTTCAGTCTAATCGTGGAGGACATTGCTTCACTGGCCCATGTTGGTATTATGATCATTGCACTCTTTTCTAGCTGAGGCAATCAGTCGCCGGCCATTGGACTGCCACTCATGGCAGCTCACGGTGGCTCACCGTGGCTCTCGCCAGCTGCCAGCCACTCACGCTGGTTGCCGGCCACTCATGGTAGCTTATGGCAGCCCAGTGCAGCAGGGGCTGCAGCTTATGCTGACGCTGGCCACTCATGGAAGCCCAGCTCCAGGTCAAAATGTTGTTCACAATCTTAGCTGTAGAGGGCACAGTGTCACTGGCCCATGTGGGAACCGAACTGGTGGCTCTGCTGCTCAGAGCTTGCGCTCCCAAGCCAACTCTTTTTTTTTTCTTTTTAAAGATTTTATTGGGGAGTTGGTGGAGGGGAACAGACAAGTTGCTGTCCTTTTGTTCTTCAGTCTAGCTGTGGAGGACATTGCTTCACTGGCCCATGTTGGTATTATCATTGTGCTCTTCCCGGGTGAGGCAGATCAGTTGCTGGCCCCTGGACGGCCACTCACGGGGGCTCTTGGCAGCTCATGCTGGCTGCTGGCTGCTCACGCTGGCTGCCAGCCACTCATGGTAGCTTACGGCAGCCCACTGCAGTTCAACTGCAGCCTATACCATCACCAGCGACTCACAGCATCCCAGCTCCAGGTTGAGCTGTTGTTCACCATCTTAGCTGTAGAGGGCACAGCATACTGGCCCTAATGTGGGATCCGAACCGGGGCCCCGCTGCTCAGAACTGGCATCCCAAGCTAACTCTTAGCTAAATGAGCCACTTGGCCAGCCCTTGATTGATTTTTTTACTTGTACTTTTAGTCTTGCAGTGGGAGCCATAGATAATATATAATGAGGATCTTTGTTTTTCTGCTGATGATTATTTTAGTGATAGAGTCAAAGAAACAAGTTTTAAAATGAAAAGGCAGTTCAACCCACTGTTATTTATTGATACTTTGTGTATGCAAAAACCAAAATGCTATAGAAAGTGTCTTTGCAAAGGGTATACCTTTCCAGGAAGGGGGACATAAGACACAACCATCACAAAACACATTTTAGGCACAGTGCCAAATGAGTGGTATAAACAGCCATGTTGTGGGGATAATGGAATGGGAAAAATCACTCTGACATGGGATGGCTAGAGAAAACTTCCTGGAGGAAATTTAACATCATGTAGGATGTATTGTAAAGGGTGTATCTCAGATGGGTAGAAAAATAAGCAAAACTGTGAAAGACAATGCATTGTACAAATATGAAAGCCAATGAGTATACTAGAATGACAGTCAAATTTATGTGGGAGAGAAGTAGATAGGAAGGAAGTTGGATCAGATTGTGCAGGGTCTTTAGGGTTGTTTTTTTTTTCTTCAAAAACTGATATTCCTTGGAACCATTCTATTTCATCAAGCATCGGACCTAAATATTAGGGTTGGAAAATCCTCCATAATTTTAGTGACATGAAAAAAGAACCTGCTGTATTGAGCCTGTGTCTTTATACATTACATGCATGGGTGCTATTAACCTGACTGTTCTCTTTAAATTTCAGATATTAGTCTCTTACCATGGGAGACTGGAACTTATTGGGTGGCATCCTAGCGGAAGTTCACTCCCACTCAACCATAGTGGGGAAAATCTGGCTGACCATCCTCTTCACTTTCCAAATGCTGGTACTTGGTGTGGCTGCTGAAGAGGGGATGATGAACAGTCAGCATTTTCCTGCAACACCAAGCAGCCAGGTTGCAATAATATCTGTTATGATGATGCTTTTCCTATCTCTTTGGTCAGTTTCTGGGTTTTGCGGATCATCTTCATGTCTTCTCCCTCTCTGGTGTAGATGGGCCATGCCCTTTATAGACTCACGGCCTTTGAAAAAGAGAGACAGAGGCAAAAGTCACACCTTAGATCCCATATGGAAAATCCAGGGCTTGAACTGGAGGAGCAACGAAGAATAGACAGAGAACTGAGAAGGTTAAAGGAACAGAAGAGGATCCATAAAGTCCCTCTGAAAGGTTGTCTGCTGCGTCCTTATGTCTTAAACATCTTGATTAGATCTGTGCTGGAAGTAGGGATTATAATAAGCCAATATATCCTCTATGGGTTTCAAATGCACCTCCTCTACAAGTGCACTCAAGCTCTATGCCCCAATGCAGTGGATTGCTTTGTATCCAGGCCCACAGAGAAAACCATTTTCATGCTCTTTATGCACACCATTGCAGTCATCTCTTTGTTCCTTAATGTACTAGAACTATTTCACCTGGGAATCAGGAAAATCATAAGGGCGTTTTATGAGAAGTCCAGCGGGGAGGGCATTGAGGATGAAAAGGGCCCTCCATTCCATTTGAAAAAATATTCAGTGCTCCAGCAATGTATGATTTGCACCTCCTTGTCTGAAAGAATCTCTGTAATTCAAGCCAACAATCAACAGAAAGTCATCCGAGTCAATGTGCCAAAGTCTAAAACCTTGTGGCAAATCCTACAGCCCAGGCAACTTGAGGTAGACCCTTGCAGCAGTAGAAAAGACTCGGCTGAGAAGGATCAGCACAGTGGACAGCTCCCTGTCCACAGCCCATGTCCCTGGGAAGACTGTGCTAGGTTTCAGCACCTGGGACAGAGACCAGACCATTCCTCCTTTGGCCTACAAAATACAATGTCCCAGTCTTGGCTAGGTGCAACAAGGGCTCCTAGGCACTGTCCATCTTATGCAATAGGAACCTGGGAGAAGTCCCAGGACCTGCCACCCTCAGAGGAGCATCTTACAGATTTGCATAGTCACTGCAGAAACAGTGATGGCAGCGTGAGAGAGACTGGGATCTGGACAGAGAAATCTCGCGTGGGCAGTCGCAAGGCCAGTTTTCTGTCTAGATTGCTGTCTGAGAAAGGATAGCTGCACAGTGACTCAGGAAGCTCTAGTTCTCAGCATAGCTCTGGCTTGGACTTTCCGCACCGGGAAAACAGCGCCTCACTCCTGCGTTCAGTCACTGGGCACATTGGACATCAATGGTAAGTAAAGACAGACAGACTGACTGATCATGGAACTATCATAAGAGGTGTTCAACTCTGGCCACTTCTTAGCCTTCCCTTTCATCCTTCCCAGTATGTATCTGACTGTGTTGAGAGGGAGAGAAGAAGAGTGAGGTCAATTTATGGAGAGTTAATTCATTCAATGCATTCAGTTAAATTCAACTCATAAAATAAACTTATTGAAAACTTACTTTATATCAATCTGTCTTATAAGTGCTGGGTATATAAATGGATAAAATACCATCTCTGCCATCAAAGGGCTCAGAATCTAGATGGGAAAGTTAGACAGGTACACATGTAAATGTGATCGAGTGTAAGGTGCCATGTTAGAGGGGGTAGGTGGGCAAACCAGGGAATGATCGCTTGTTTATGGATGGGTCAAGAAAACCTTCATATTTTTAAAGAAATTTTTCAATTACAGTTGACATTCAATATTATATCAGTTTCAGGTGTACAGCAATAGCATTTAGATGTTTATAAAACTAATGAAGTGATTCCCCTGATAAGTCTAGTACTCATCTGACACAATATATAGTTATTACAATATTAGTGACTATATTCCCTATGCTGTACTTTATATCCCTGTGACTATTTTGTAACTACCAACTTCTTAATCCCTTCACTTTTTTCACCCGGCCCCCAACTCCCTCCCATCTGGTAACCATCAGTTTGTTCTCTGTATCTATGAGTTTGTTTCTGTTTTGTTTGTTTATTTTGTTTTTTAGATTCTACATACAAATGAAATTATATGGTATTTGTCTTTCTTTGTATGACTTATTTCACTTAGCATAACACCCTCTAGATCTATCTATGTTGCTGCAAATGATAAGATGTCATTCTTTTTTGGCTGAGTAATATTCCATTGTGTATATTTACAACATCTTCTGGAAGCTTCATAGTTGAAGTGACTATTGAACTGAGTTCAAAGATGTGGTGAATTTACCAGATCTGGGAGTAGTGGGGTACATGGAAGAAGGTCAACCCGGTAGAGTGAGCACCACAGAAAAAGGGTGAGAAGTGTGACATAGCAGAGCTCTCTGGAGAGCCTTGTGTGGCTGGAGCACAGGGTGGTAGGAGGGCTGTGGAGAGAGAGAAGGCTGTGGAAGGGAGCATGGAGGCCGGAAGGGAGGCAATGGAAACCTCAGAGGATGTGCCGCAGAGGAGTCATTGGATCAGAGTTGCACTTTAGAAAACAGCTCTTTCTGTCACAGTGTGGAAAATGGATCAGAGGAGGAATCGTTTGAAACCTGAGTTGCCCTTGTCTAGTTAAGGAAGGAGGGTATGCTCCATTGTTTTAATAGCTCTGGCATTTAAAAGTCATATACAAATATTTGGGGATATATTTTACAAAGACTAAAATCAATATGGTATTGATTTGAATTCTGTTCTCTAAAAAGCCACTGTGCAATAAACATTCCCTGGTCATTGTAAGACATAAACAATATTTGTTGTGGATTTCTCGATTCTGGAGAAAAAAGATGACACTTGCTTTTATCCACTGCTCCTAGCAGCTTTTTTCCACTTAAAAACAAAACGACAAACAAAACAAAACAAAACAAAAAAACAACTGTTCCAAATTTATAGGGGGAACTTCCTAGGTGAGGTAACTTGGTTGAGCTCACATATTTTCTTTTTCCTTTGTTTCATTCTTTATGTTAGTAATGACTGAATCACTCTATCCCAGTTTCATATCTCCTATGAGTTTAGATATATTTTGTTACTGCACTAAAGCCATACTTTGAGTAGGAATCATTCTACCTAGATTTTATATATAATATAATATAATATAATATAATATAATATAATATAATATAATATAATATAATACAATATTTTATCCCAGTCTTCTTGTTTCTTCTCCCTGTTTATAGCATCTTAAAAATTCTAATATAATATTAAATCTAAAAATCTCTGTTACTTCTAGGTTCTTTGTCTCATTTTGGAAGGTCTTTTTTGATTCAACATCATTAACAAGGGTTATTAGGTGGGTGCTTAGAGGGTGGTTGTTATAATTTATTGAACCCTTTGGCTGAGAAATTTGACATAATATATCAATTATTATAACCCTGAAGAAGAAGAGGAAAGAAACCCACTTTATTAAGGGTGTGATTATGGTCTAGACACTACCATGGGCTTCCTTACTACAGGCCTGTGATTATTCTCATTTTATGGATAACAAAACAGATGACTTGTCCAAAGTCACACGATTTGGTTGTGGTGAAGCACAGTCCTTGGACAGAGCAGGGACAAAAATTAATATTTATTGGACAAGTGAATGAGCTGGAATTTCACACCAAGCCTGTTTGACGCAACCCAAGCTTTTTCTCCTGTACCCCATTGCTGCTTCTTGTTCTCCCTGTGCAAGGCAGCCGAAGTCTAGCATATGTTCAGGATCAAGGATAGATCATTACGAATTAGAACATTACATTCCACATTTGGATCAATGTTCCCTTCCACATTATACAATGTCAAAAATCTGGATAATTGTAGAGGGGGCAAAGATAGAGCCTAGGAAAAGGTTGGCTTTTTAGTTTGAGACTTGGACTTTGGACAAAACGACAGCTGGAAAAGGAGATGGCAGGTGGGGTTCAGCTATTTCACAGTAACGCTGTCAATGGACATTGCCTGACATGGGCATTCATGTGTGGGCAAGGTAGGGAGAATTGTCTTCTGCAGCAGGTTTTAATTGGATCCTTGCTATTTGTGACACACATAGAGTCCCAGGTGAGAGGGCAGGACTGATTTTATAAGCCTTTTGAGTCTATTTTGTTTTGTTTGTTTTGTTTCCTCTTTCAGAACATGCTTCTAGGACTTTCATCTATTATGAAAAAATAATGCATGCCTAGGGCCAGAAAAATGGACCCAGAAGCAGCTGTTATCCGCAGGAGAAAAGTTGTACCTTGTCAGCTCAAACTGCAGGAAGAGCTGCAGGAACCATCCCCTCTACAGAGACAGCTGCCAGAAAATGAGTGTGTTCAGGGTGCTCCCAGCTGGACTCACCCAACATAGGAGACGCTTCCCTGATGGGTCTGGGGGCGACCTCTCACCACCCCACCTGGCCTCACTGCCTGAGGCAGGTCTGATGCTCAGGCAGGGATCAGGCAGCGAGGAGGTGGGCACCATCAGAGAAAATCTAGGGGTAAGAGCTGCTGTCACCCCGAGGTGAGAAGGATTGGGTTAGGGGGACCCTTCTCCCTAGCTGAGCGAGCACCCTAGCTCTGCAGCGGCAGCAGCAGCAGTAATTTTGACCCTTGAACACAGGTCCAGAGCAGCTCAGGAGCTTCCTGTCTGTAAAGGAGCAGTGCATGAGAAACTTTGTTCCTTTCCACTCATCAGTACATTTCTTGGGGATGAACCAGCTGAATTTTTGTCATAAATGCCATGACAGGGCCAGCTGAGTGGTTTAGTTGGTTAAGAGTTGGCTTAGAGTGCATGCTCTGAGCAACAGGGCTGCCGGTTTGATTCCCACATGGGACAGTGAATGCTGCGCCCAAGCTGATCTGTTGCTGAGCTGCCAACAGGTGGCAGGATGGCTCAGCTGGTGTAACAACAAGTTTGCCTGTTCAATGGTGGGCTACACCCACCCGCTACTAAATATTGAACTCGGCACCTTGAGCTGAGTTGCTGCACGGATGGCTCAGATGATAGAGCGTGCGCTCTTAACAACAAGGCTGCTGGTTCGACTCCCACAAGGGATGGTGGATATGCCCATCCACAACTAAGACTGAACACAGCACCTTGAGCTTAGAGGCCATGAGCTGCTGACGGGAAGCCAGAGGGCGACTGGCGCCCTCCACAACGAAGATTGAAGAACAACAACTTGGCTGGTCCCCTCGCCCAATTTCCCAATAAAATCTTTAAAAATAAATAAATAAAGGGCCGGCCGAGTGGCGCGGTGGTTAAGCGCTGGCTTGGGAAGCCAGCGGCCCTGTTTCGGGTCCCACATATGAGGGCCAGTAACACTACCCTCAAAAATAAATAAATAAATAAATAAATAAACAAATAAATAAACAAATAAACAAATGCTATAGCATAAAATATTAATTACAATACTGCCAAACACTTGCATTGCATGATTTTACCTTATCCTTCTGCTGGGATGATGCAGGGTCAGTGGTGATGCCATGATTGGGAGCCAACAGGTGCTGGGCGGGGTCTCGTGTGGACTTCCAGGGGAGTGACTCTTCCCTGCCCTCCTTGCTCTCCCAGGGGTCCCAGCTATCCAGGAAAGGAGAATTAAAAAGCACTTAATGTGGGCCGGCCGAGTGGCTCAGTTGGTTAAGAGCTCTCTCAAGAGTGCGAGCTGAGCTCTGAGCAACAGCGGTTCAATGCCAGCCCGAGATGAGTTGCCGTTGAGCTGCCAACAGGTGGCAGGATGGCTCAGCTAAAAAAAAAAAAAAAAGCACTTAATGTTCTTATAAAGCATAGAGACATGCATGGCCATGTGATATGCACTAATCAGCCAATATGTGAGACTGATTGGCTGGTTTTTACTGTCTGAGTTCTGAGAGCCATAAAGGTGGGCCCAGTTCCCAGGGAATATCCACTTAGCTCTTTCATCCTCTCTCATGGCCAGACTGTCTCCCAATCCTGGCCACAATTCTTGGAATAAAGCCTTCAAGTTATTAGGAGAATCAATTTTGTCCAGTGCCTCAAAGCTCTGCATCATCTATGTCCTGTGAGATAAAATTCAAACTCCTTAGTCTGGCACACGAAGCCTTCATGTGTTGGCCCTGCCTCAGACCTCGTTCCTTCCCTCTCACCTTGTTCCCTACCTCATACACCTTAACAGCTGCTTATAGCTCTTGCTCCCCATGTCCTTGCCCACAAAGAGGTTGGCTGCTGGACAACCTCCACCTACTGCGTGTCTGCCTTTTGGGGACTCACAAAGGCAGTTCCAGCATCTCCTTCTCAGCCAACCCGCCAGCCAGCATACCTTTCTTTGTATCAGCTCTGTAATTATAGTAACAGGTCCTTTTGTTTTGGCAGATAATTTTCATTTTTTGCAAAAAGAGGCACATACTACATGCAACGTATTTTTAGGAAGCACCTTCTAACCAGCTGAAGTGAGCCCGCCAGGAGCTCGTCTTCTCCTGCCCTGGGACTATGACTTCCATTATTGGCTCTGTAGTTCTCAAAACTATGCCACCTGCTTCTCTGGGTCTTCAGCTTAAAAGATGTAGGTTGTGGGACTTCTCAATCTCCGTAACTGTGTGAGTCAATTCCTTATGTTAAATCTCATATGTATGTATATCTATATCTATTTATCTCCTATTGGTTCTGTCTCTCTGGAGACCCCTAACTAATACAGTGAGTAACTGCCTGGGATGTTGCAGAAGGAAGCCCAGAATTGGATGGGACTGCTCTGTCCTTCTAGCTCAGATGGCTCCTGAGTCAGTTTGCAAAGGTGGAAAGGAGGTGTGGAGATGTGAAGAGGTGTGATCTATTCCATAGTGAGTTTGTAGAAGACCCATTAAGGACCAGGTGGATGAAAATGACACTGGGCCAAGCCCAAATGGTGCCATTTTAAGGGGCGTTCCATATCCCAGGTGTGTAAATCACATTATACCTTGTACAACTGTGTAGTTATTGTTCATCCCCATTTTATAGATCAGAGAAGGCTCAAAGAGATTAAGTAACTTGCTCCAGAGCTAAAGATTGCACAGCTGAAGTGCTTGCTGTGCAGCTGGAATTCAAACTCAGATTGAGCTGCTCCAAGGCCCATCCATGTTCCTTCCAGGAAGCCCTGCTCTCTTCTCCATAACAACCAGTAGCCTCTGGGCAGTGATTTATTTGTGCATCTGTCTGCCTGACTAACCTGTGAAAGCTTTAAGGATAAGGCTTGTGCATTTTAAATCTTGCCCAGCACGTAGCAGTGTTGGTTGAATGAAGTATAGAGTCCAAAGACAATACATTAACCATCACTTCCAATTCTCCACTTATTCCTTATTCACTGCTGTTCTGTCAGATCTTGTCAATAGGTTTATTATTATTTACAGCCTCACTAACAGCTCAGCCAGACCTCTCCTGAGTCCAGTGTTTTTCATGGTCCTCTGGCCTGCCCACCATTCAATATCCTGTTGTCCCTTTACATCGAGATCCAAAACTAGATGACCAAATAAATTTTTTTTGGATCAACTGTATTTATTCCCTAACCACAATTCTAAACTCCTTGCTTTGCCCCTCACTGTATCTTGGTGTTGATTCGTTTCTCTTTGTTTACTTTCCTTTGGCTTTTGGTTGAAATTAAACCTGTTATTTTGAGATCATTGTAGATTCACACGCCATGGTAAGAAACAATACCCTTCCCCTAGCTCCCCCTAGCGGTTCACGTTGTGTATACGCTGCAGGAACATATCCAAACCAGGAAACTGGGTTTAATGCCTTTTATCTGCTCTCAGAGGCACTAGGGATTTTTTAGTTTCAGAATTGAGAAATCACATTAGCATTTTCACATTCGTTTTTTTTTTAGCTTTCTAATCAGATTAATCAGGTAGGAGGTAAGATCCAAGCTAGAGGAAAAGACATGGCTTTTTTGGGAGAAATATTTCCTAAGGCCTCCAGCTCTGTAATCTGCAACACAGGAATCAGAGGCAGAGAAAGTCTGTTTAGAATGCATAATGATATGTCTTTATTTCATCAACAGAAATGGTGTCTAGACAAAATTCAGTTAACACTAGCAATTCAACTGAGTGAAATTTTTTTTTTGCACAATAGTGTATTTACAACGAGTAAATGAAGTTTCAATTCATTAGTTCATAGCAATGCTTTTTTTTTATCCGCAAAAAGGTAAAAATTCTTAGCTACAGAGAATAAGCATCAACAGCCATTTCATCTTTACAATAAAAAACACAAGAAAAACCACAATCACTTAGGAAAAAAAAGAGACAAGCCTAATAACTAGTACAATAAAATGATGCATTGAATTAAGTTACATTAATCGCATAGAATCTGTGTAAAAAGTATGTAGAAAAACACCTGATGTAACCTGTTACAGTCGTTGACCAGTTATGAGAGGTACAGAGGGTTATACAGGTAGATATGTGTGAAAACTGTCCGTATTGTTTGACCTGGGGAGGAAGAGAAGAGGGGCTGCAGCCCCTTGCATACACTGAGAAGACCCTGTTTTGAATATGGCCTCTGGAGTTTGTAAGGCATATATTAGAGGTGCACTTGCATCAGACTGGTTCTGGAACAAATTTTCACAGGCCCTTTGGGCCTCACAAGCGAAGGTGGTGCTTGCCTCGAACGGCTCACTGTTGTCTAACCAGCACCCGAAGCTCCCCAATACATCTGAAGACTTCCTGATCACTCACTAGAAGTGGCAGGTCCTTTATATCAGAGCGTGAACGGGCACCTCAGCATTCCCACGTGCAAAATGCCTTAGGACTCAAAGCAGAGTCACCCCTCTGCCTGCAGACATGTTTTGGTAGAAGACTTAGCATCCATCTGTACAAAAAACCTTCTTTGTCCAAGTCCCTTCCCTTCTTCCTGATACACGTGTCTGATCACCCCCGTGGGAGCGTTTGGCATCAAATGTGTGTCTACCTGAAATGAATGGTCTTGATGCACTTCTGCTTCTATGGAGGGCTGCTGTTTTATCTGAGGTCAATAAACTGGAATGAAAATGAGAGTCTGAGTTGCTTATCCATTGCTTAATAGTGAAATGCGTACACCACGCCACAACATGGTATCAAAGCTACAAAAGTGGGCCTTTGCAACCAGGTGGGTATTCTTCACAAATGGCAGAGTCATTTTCATAATACAATTAAAATACACTGATACTCATTTGATATAAATAATATCTCCCAGGGTGGAGTATAGGAAAATACTATACACTTACTTTTCTTTGCAAGAAATGTTTTTGCACCGTCAGTTGAATAATTTATCCTCGGTCTGCCACAATAGGTCTTTTCTATGTACAAATATTATCTGCATACACTATCCGTGTACAAGTACAGTCTATTCTGCAGCATCAGTCTTTGATGCTTGGGTCATGAGATGGCTCGGGCAGTATTAAGAACACAGAGTGTGAACACAGAATGCCTCCACGCACACAGACTTCTGCACGGAAACCAATGCCACACAGGGCACTGCACTGTGGACCGACCAGAAACAACCTGCATCAAAGTCCTCAGTTCTGGGAAGAAACACTAAACTCATGATCCAGTGAACACTATATATATATATATATATATATATATATATATATATATATATATTTTTATTTTTTTTTTTTTTTGAAGTTCCTTAGTCTATTTACAGTGATTGAGGACAAAACTTGATTCTTGCTCCCTTCTAGATCGGCAACTCCTCCAAAGCTGTAAGCAATAGTGGAGCAGTTTGAAGTCATTTATTAAGGGTATAATGTATTGAACCAGATAGCCAAAAGAGATTTGAAAGAGCTTTGCAGGCTTTTCCTCGTTTTGAGAGCATCATGCACCTCCACAGCTTATGTAGGAGCAGGATCTGGCAGGTTCTTAAAAGGCTTAGAATTTTTCACATCTTTGTTTCTTAGTTTCTTCCTCTTTCATGATAATCATAAAGTATTAAAAGAGTAAGTGTAGGTTTAGACATCTTGACAACAGCATTGAACTTCACATTGTGCCCACTTGACTTTGAGCAGCCCTCTAAGTCCTCTGGCTGCTCCCTGCCCTCCTTTTTAAGAAGTGGCAGCTGGCATACTAATCACTAGCCTTTATTTTTTACTTCCTTGGGAAAGCACTACAAGGATTAAATCCCAAATCATAGTGCATCTTAAAAGCAGCATTCCTTTAGAAAGACAGTTAATAAATTACTTGTACAATATACAAAATAACATTTTCTACTGCAGCATCACCCTCTGACGCCTGAGTCATTGTTAGGGGACCAGGAAGAAAAGTTGTAGAATGGCCTAATAACTTCGTTAGCTTTTGTTTTTTTTTTTTTTTTCTTTTTTCCAACTGTTTTGTTCCAGAATCAGTATGTAATGAAGTTCAATTATTCAAGGCACCCCCAGATAACGCAGAGAAACAAACACATACAGCAAAGCACTCACCTGCCCAAAGCCTGACCAACTTGAATGAAGTGAGGTTGTCTGGAGACACAAGGAGAACAAAGGTAGACCCAAGGGGAGGACTAGAGTCGGGCAGATGTTAACCAGCCAAGGGTCACCTGCAACCCATGCCTACCCCTGACATTGAGAGACCCAACTCAGCTATCACTGGGATCACCCTCAACAGTCCATGGCTGCAGGGTCCTTTGTTTTGTAAGGAAGACTCTAAAGAACACAACTAATAGTCACCATGCTGTGCAAACACTATTCCTTGTTGTTAACTTGCTTTTCCTTTTCAGACCAGCTCCACTAAGGGATCCCAGGGAAAGGAAACAGCTGGTTTTTAAAATTCCACTTGAGGCCATTTGGATTCTGGTCCCCAAACAAACGCATGGTTTAGAGTAGTAACAGACACAGACATATCACATTGCACAAAGCCAGTCGCTGTTCAGGGTGGATAATGAACGAAATTGCAATAACTTGTTCAAAATCTCTAAGAAATCAAGACAGTTTTTCAAGCAGTATTTTTAAACAGTTCCCAGGGCAGGGGTTTTGTTGGGAGAGGAATAAAAGTGAGGCGGGTGTTGGCAGGAGGAGGATGTGGGCTGTTAGGGTGGACAGAAAGAGACCCCTCCCTCCCGGAAACAGCTGCCACACAGGTGTGTGCAGCCCCCACCACAGAAAGGGGGGTGGACGGAATGTGGTCAAGACTACCAGTTGCACTTAGAGTTGTTACCAGGGTATCACACCAACAAGTTGGTTTGGACCTGGTGATGATTTGAGCAGAAAACATTCCTTTTTTAAAAGAAGAGGAGGTCACTTTAAAAAGGCAACAAGAGAGTTAAGAAACAAAATACTGTTGGCTGACTCCACCATAACACATACCTGTGATGGATCATGTGATTCACATTGTGTTTAAATTCAAGCTGTCACCAGTTTTCCACAAAGGCCAACCTCAATGGTGAAGCACAGAACAGCTCTACTAGGCCAAGAAATTCCAACAACCATCATAAAAACGGTAGTTCCAACAGAGCTTTATCAAAATCTGTCTCAGACAAGCACACACACATACATACACACATGAGAAAAAAACGGAAAACCCAGAGGCAGGTTTTAAAAGCGGAACGAGTTTAAAAGAAAAGCCTATTTTTTTTGTTTTTTGTTTCTAAAAACCCTACTGCATGAACCAACACATTTCTGGCATTCATACATATTTAAACATTTAGCGCTAATATTTGTACAGAAAAAAGTTAATACTAAAACATATGTTTCTATGATTTCACTTTTCTCCTACATCATATACTAATTCCCCCTTTTACATGCAGCTTTAATATTGTCCAAACAATGGCACAAATAAAGAAACAATGTCAACCATCTAGTCCCCACTGCCCACCCCCCACCCCCACATCAAACCCTTAGGGACTCTTCCCATAGCCAGGCTGGAGGGCCCGCTGGAGGGAGGGAGCTGATTCCTCCTCCTCTGAGGTTGGCTGCAGGACCTCGCTGGGCACACCTTCCTGTAAACGTGGCCAGGGGCCAAAGCGCCCCCAGAGCCAAGGGAAGCTGCTCTCTGTGGGATGCAAGCCAACCAGCCAGTTTTGCAGCAAGAGAAGAAACTTATCATCAGGTGAGGGTAGGTGTGTGTATGGTGGGAATGGGGCTGGGAGAGCTCCTGGCGTATCATGTCCAAAGCCTCCGAATGAAATCTGCCTTCAGGAAGAGACTGGTGGAAAACCTCAGAATTCAACTTAAAGCATTTGGAGAAGGAAGGGAGAAAGAAATGCTTTAGTCTGCATCAGGGACACACCTCAAGCTTACACTTGCCCTGCTCTCTCCAACTGTGGGTGAGCTGCATTAACCCAGGACAGCCACATAGAGGCAGTACCTAGGAGTGGGGATGCCATTCAAATCCCCTTAGGTGAGATCTCCTGGGAGGCCGGTCCTGGGCAGGGGAGCTGGGTGGCTGGTCAGCCAAGTCCTTCAAAGGAGAAGGTCCTACTGCACACTACCCTTCCAGGAGCAAGTGAGGCCTGATGAAGCGTTGAAATTAATGGGACTTAACCCCCCCCCCCCCCCCCGCCGTGAGAAAACAGTTCTAACTGGATTTCTAGGAGCCAATGCCTGCTGAGTTCTGGTATAAAAATCATGGATGCCTGCTGTTTTCATGCACTGTCTCGTGAGATGCCCCAACTCTCTCCCCACTTAGGAATCTGAACATCCAGCATCAACTCTGAACTCTACGCATTTCAACTTTGCTTAGGGACAGGTGGGGAGGAGGTGAAATATAAAAATATTCAAGCAGATTATTGTCGACACATCCTAGGATGAATTCGTTATTTGGCAAGATTGTTTTTCCTACATCATTATCACCTGAGTGGTTTTTAGTTAGCTAAAATGTTTTACTTTTTAACGAAAAGCAAAGAATATACAGTATACTTGAGTTATACTGAAGTTACAACTTCATTTAAGAAAATAGGTTTGACCCGAAACTCAGTGCAAGTGGCAAAGTTGACCATGACTGTACAGTATCTGCAAGAAACAAAGAAACAAACAAACCCACAATACTTAATCGACACCATCTGACGGTGCCCAAATCAATCAATCAAACAAACAAACAAACAAACAAAAACCAGGTTGTCTAAAATAAAACCTCAAAAAAAGCTTCCAACATTGAATTCTGTCCATAAATAAGTACAAAGTGAAGCTGAACTATGAACCAAGAAAAATAACCATGTTAACAGTTGTCAAACTAGATCTAGCATCAGAGACAAAAGAGGAATGTTGGAACCTGTCTGTAAAATGAGAAATGAAGTTTCCAGTTTTAGGATGAGAAAATTGAGGCATGCAGGACTTTTGCATATGGAGATATATATATTTCATATATATATATATTATATATAATATGTACAGTCTAGCTATAAAACTTTGATGTGTATAGAAGCTGTCTTCAATGAAAAAAATTGAACATTCAGAAGAAATTCCTGAGATAGGGTTTGTGACATGGGCCACTGAGAAAAAAATCCGTGGTTGGGTCCTAGAGGTGTTATAGTCTATCCCTGTTAAGATTGAAATTAACCCGCAGACAGACAGTGCCATCACTGTTGTCTTTCCTTGCCGGGGCAGGGCAAGGGGTAGCACCATTATGAAGGTAACTATCACTCCTGTGTGAAGAGACGGAGGGAATACTTAGAAACAGTATTGCTGCTAAGACCGCTGTAGTGTGCACCAAATTTCTTCTCTGCTCTTCCGGACAACAGCTGAACGGCGCCACAGGCTGACGGAAGGACACCTGGCTGGGAGAGATGTGAGAGCTGGGAGGCAGGCCGTCCCTAGGTATAATCTTTCCTGGGCTGCTCGTCCGTCGTACACTTATCAGTCATTTCCTGGCAGAAGTCCACTGTCACCGTTTGGCTCCTGGGTTCAAGAGGAGGTCCTCTTTCTGAGAAGTTTCCCGGGTCAGGGCCTTCCAGCCTCCTGGCAGAAGTACAATTCTCTGAGGCGTTGCTGGGGGCCCAGGGAGGCGCTGGGGGTGCTGCACCCTGCTCCAAGCAGCAGGGCACTGTTTCCCCCACCGCACACTGTGGGACGGCAAGGTTCTGCTCCACGCCTAAGGGCGCGGGGAGCCCCACGGGTCTGAGGACGGGGCAGTAACGATGCAGAGCCTGGATCTGCTCGGGGCTCTGGATGTCTCGGCAGACCTCCTGGGAAAGGCAGGAGAAGTTGTCCAGCAGTTCCCCCATGCACGCTTTCAGCTGGTTCCTCTCTGACAACAGCTTCTCTTTCTCACAGACCTGGACATCAGAGAAACAAGAGGGTTGAACTGGATGACCCAAGACCCCGTTTCTGGGGATTTTCCAATTTCTTTTTTTTTTTTTGAGGGCAGTGTCACTGGCCCTCATATGTGGGACCGAACTGGGGCCGCTGGCTTCCGAAGCCAGCGCTTAACCACCGTGCCACTCGGCCTGCCCGGATTTTCCAATTTCTGCTTTTGCATCTTACATGATAGTCAGGAATGACTAGGTCAAGACGGAGAAACGTTTAACAACTATACACCCAGGGAGCCTGGACATGCATTTCTGCCAAGTCTCCCAGCTGCAGCCCATCTGCAGCCCACCTGCAGCCCATCTGCAGCCCATCTGCAGCCCACCTGCAGCCCATCCAGGTGTGCCATGGGCCCTGACACCTTCCCTTTGGGCACCTCTTCATCCCTTTAAGAGACCCAGCTAAGCAAACAGCAGAATCACCACCAACCAAAAAACTGTAGGGAGTCGAGGTTCCAGTTTTTTGGAATTTGGGGTTTGCAGAGAATCTACTGGATCCCAATAGAATCTTGGTAGTCGAAAATCTGCCCCAAATGTATTAGATTGCCACTTTTGAAGGTTACAAATAACTGACCAATTCCAACTATATGATGTTCTGGGAAAAGGCAAACTATGGAGACAGTAAAAAGATCAGTGGTTGCCAGAGATTTGGGGGGGGGCGGGGGGAGAGGGAGAGATAAGGTGGAACACAGAGGATTTTTAGGGCAATGAAACTACTCTATGATACTGTCATGGTGGGTACATGTCATTATGCATTTCTCCAAACCCAGGGAATGCACAACACAAAGAATGAGCCCTAATGCAAACTGTGGACTTTGGGTGATTATCGTGTGCGAATACAGGTTCCAGTTGGAACAAAGGCACCACTCCACTCTGGTGGGGACGTGGCTCATGGGGGCAGCTGTGAGTGTGAGGGGCAGGGGGCATAGGGGAACTCTGCAAAATATTGATTGCTGGCAATTTCAAATCGTTTCATCTAACACCAGCAGGCTCTCAGGTCGTTGTAGCAGACAGACTGAACACAACAGGCCCTCTTCAGGATGGCTGGCGACTGCAATGAGGCCCAAGCACCATCTGTCCCTCGACACCGGAAGGGCAACTGGAGGTGTGGAGATGGAGCCCCAGCATGCCAGCCCAAGGTTCTGAGGGGTTTTCCTTCAGGGAAATCCCACATCTGCTCTTGTGTTACTGAATTCCATCACCCTCTCAGAAAGATGAATTTAGCCACTGAGGGGAAGCTGATGAAAGTGTTACCATAACTACGTGTGTGAACAGAGAAGACGAGGTGGCTCCAAGAGGCATGCACAGTGAAATGGATGAACAAGCTGGACATCTTGAAGCAGCATGAAGCGAGTCCTCACCAACCTTTTGCCAGGGTGGGCAGGAGGGGTGAGGAGAGAATGGGAGAGGAAGTGAAGAAGGGAGGGGGTAGGAGAGAGGGGGAGAGAGAGAGAGAGAGAGAGAGAGGGAGAGGGAGAGAGAGAGAGAGAGAGAGAGAGAGAGAGACAGGGAGAGGGGGCGGGGGAGAGACGGGGGCGGGGGGGGGAGAGAGGGGGGGGAGAGAGAGAGAGAGAGAGAGAGAGAGAGAGAGAGAGAGAGAGGCAAACACTCGACACGGGGTCCCCTACACGGGAGCTACATGTGCCCTAACATGAATGCTGTCTGGCAGGCAGCGTGGGCATGTGTGTCGGAGAAAGGGCACCTGCTAAAATATTTATAAAATTTTCAAGAAAACATGTTTTAAAAATGAAAAATAAACAGATGTACAAGTGCAACTCGAGAGAAATACATTATGCAAGTTTGCAAGAGCTGAGTGGCGTGCTGGAGACAGCGTGGGAGTGGGGAGTGTGTGTGCTGAGGACTTGCAGGGTGAGATTGGCCTGCCCCTGCCTGCCAAAGCCATTCCTACCACTCAGACCAGGCGAGTGGGGGCAGCACCCCAGCTAAAGGGTGGCGGACAAGAAACAAAATGCATCTGGGCCGTGCAACCTGGACCTCCTTTGCTGTAACCTGGAAGTTGGCAAAGTGACAGGCAACACTCGCTGCCTAGCCCCAGGAGGGGACATCTCAATCAGAATTCTGCCACATCACCTTGGCCAGGCCACCAACCCCTCCACACTTAACTGATCTGCGAAATGTTCTGGGACCCTTTCTAGGGCAAAGAACACGAAACGCTGTGTGGGGCAGCGCTGTGGCTCACTGCAGGAAAGGCAGCACAAATCAAGACCCTGGTGAAAACCACAAAGTGCGAAGTCACAGGTGTCCACTGATGAGATGAGCTCGCGGAACTCTTCAGCAGTGAAACGCAGCATGCTATTTAAGGGGTTTCCACAAAAGTGGGGGGAGAGCTAAGATGTCCTTTTGGTTTGCCAATTGAGCAATATTGGCAAAGTGCTTTAGATATCTTCCTGGTGTGTGGTTTAGGCTTTATTATTTGTTTAGTGTCACAAAGTTACATGGAGAAGAATGCTAACTACAAAAATTAGGCATTTCTCACATATGGGTGATTAGAGGCATTCTGCTACCTCAAGGAGTGCAGGTCCGGAATTCCCACAGATATGTGCCTAAGGCCTTGATGACTTGTATGGGTGGGCTCAGCCTTGCCTGGTTTCCTACCTAAACGCAGCAGGCTTTTAGAAGCCCCTCACTCAACATTACCAATGTTATGCTTCCTGACACGACTTAAATTTAAAAAATGTTGCTGTTGTTAAAACGACATTCCAGAAAAATGTGAAACAAGGAATTCCTAATCCCTTGACCCATTCGCAATTTCGAATACATTTCAGAGAAACAGACATGCCCTGAGAAGCTTCCATGGGTCTGCAGAGGAGATTCAGAGATGATCAAGATGCTGTCCCACAGGGCCAGGGACTGGGGAGACCGAAACACACATAGATAATGCGAGACTAATGTGATAAGCACGAAGCCAGAGGTCAGGGGCTCCAGGGGCAGGGGCCCAGCCTCACCAGGGACTCAGGAGCGGTGACAGTAACCTGATTCTTAAAGAACAAAAGGTAGAGAAGAAAACAACTGAGGAATGATCAAGGTAGAAGGGAAACAGCAGAGGCACAAGCACAGAGGTGTAAACAGCAGGAAATGGATGGGGGTGGGGGAAGTGAGGGGTGTGTGTGGGGGTGTGGGGGTGCAAATAGTTTGATTTTATTAGGGGTCAAGTTCTAGGCAGGGAGTGGAAGGTGATGCTGGAGGGTATCTACAGACCGAATCATGGCGTGTCTTGCTAAGGAGCAAGACTTTATTTATTTTTATTTTTTATTTATTTATTTATTTATTTATTTTTTTGAGGGCAGTGTCACTAGCCCTCATATGCGGGACCCGAACCAGGGCCACCGGCTTCCGAAGCCAGCGCTTAACCACTGAGCCACTCGGCCGGCCCGCAAGACTTTATTTTGTAGGGGATGGGAGCCACTGAACATGGGAAGATTTTCTCTGCTTGTGGGTGTTCATTAAAAAACAAAAGACCCTGTAGTCCTTGATTATCTTGATAACATGTAACATGGACTCATGCTTTTCAAGCGTTTTATCTTGCTTTTAGGTTCGCATCGGGATGGGGCTTCCCAGGAGGCAAAGGATTGCTGTATGTACTATGAGGACCTGAATTAGGTCATGACCTTGTTATGTGGCCTCCCTCTTCTTCCCTGGCACAGTCTGAGCTATTTCCAGTATTTGGCCTGCAGAAAGCTCAAGCTGGATGAGGTTGCACTGCTTGCCTTCAAAGCTACAGTCAGGAACCAGAGTCCACCTGGATTTACTTCCTGTAGCTAAAGGTTGCTTATCAAGGAGAAGGGGGCACAGAGCTCCGAGTGAGGGGGCTAGCTTCGGGGATGGGAGCTTGTTCCCTGAGGCAAAATACTCTCAGGCAGAGGGAAGAAGTGACAGCCACTTTGAGGCAGAATTGCAAAAGCAAGGAGCCTGGGTCTGCACAGGGCTTTGGGAGTTCATGTGGCTGAGCAGCTGCCTCACAGTAGGCAGGAATCCTATCTCTAACCTACACTCTTCTGTGGGAGGCAGGAGGGAGCTGTGGTAAAAACACAAGATTTGGGATCAGACAGCTGGATTTACAGTCAAGTTCTGCCACCCAGTGGGGAGTGAGTTACTTAACCTCTCTGCACCCTAGTTTCCTTCTCTGTAAACAGGGATAAAATACTGCCGAAGTCATAGATAGGGTTGATGTGACGATTAAATATGACTATTTACAAAAATAGTTGAGAATAATGCCTGGTCCATATATGCATGCAATAAGTGTTAGCTGTTTGAACATACTGAATGGGAAATAGAAGAGAACTACCTCTATCTGTATGGCTGAAAGGTATAAAATATTGACGCCCACACAGACACACACATTGCAGATAGAAAGCTATTATTTTTGTTGAGAAATTGGTTTACAAATGAACCCAAACGTCCCTGAACAGCTATCCTTCTTTCTACTCCTCAAGCCTTCACCACTGTGACCTGGCATCAGTCCTGGTCACTCCAGGTTGCTGATGGCAACGGACAGGTCAACTCACCAATTTGCGGATTTCACATTCTAAGTTCTGAATACAGTCTAGTTTTCTCTTGCGGCAGCGCTGGGCTGCGATGCGGTTCTTGCTGCGCCGTCGGACGTCGTGAATGAACTCTAACTGTTCTGAGGTTAGCTTGTGCATCTTAATCATCATCTGGAAATCGTTCCTCGGAAGATCTGTGATTTGATCTACAGGAAAGGGAAGTTTGACCTGAAACCAAGAATAATACGTGATGTTTATGACAGCTGGATTTCAGTCTTAATTCTGGTAGGTAGAACATCAAAAAATGGTAAAACCTCCTTTTTAAGATGACCAAGTCATATGGAAACTACTGAAAGCAAGCTATGATTAATTCTTTCCTGTTTCAAATATAAATAAGATATAAAATTCAGATAATCAAACAGAACGTGAACACATGAATTATACCGTAGTTATTATTCCTGAGATTTTTGAAGCAAACAACACTGAAAATCTTGGAAATTGTGTACTTTTTCATGGCTACAGCACTTTTGTAAGAGGGGTTTTCTAGTTAGTGGAAACCTACTTCCATTGAGCCTCATCTCAATGCAATGACATTTTTTAGACAGATATCATCTAAAGAATTATCTACACCACTTGAACGGAGACGGCACTCTACACCTTGAAGATGCTGGAAAGATGGAACAATCAGCATGATTCATAGTTTCCACAGCACAGGGAGAGGACTTGGATAAGCTATACCAGCGTGGACAAGGAGTTAGAACTAGGCTTGTGTCCTTCCTACCAGACATGAAACCTCTGGCTTGTTACTTTACTTCTCTGAACCTCAATTTCCTCATCTGCAAAATGAGGCATGCTTTTTAGCTGCAGAGTGCTTCACAAGTGTTAGGCACTTTGGCAGATGATATCTTCCAAATATACAATCGCCATCCCATCTCACATTTTCTTTTACAACTTGATGTTGGCCTTCCTTTGTCAAGAAGTGAGATGCACATCCCTGACTCGTGACCGATACAATCCATCGGGAGCAATGGTGTGTGACCTTAAGGCTAGGCCATTAAAGGTGCTGCAGCTTCCTGTCAGGCCTCTTAGATTGCTTTTTCTGGAGGATACCAGCTGCTATGCCGCAAGGACACTCAAGCAGCCCTGTGAGGGGCCCATGTGGAGAAGCACTGAAGCCTCCAGTCAACAAGGAGCATCACCTGACCAGTCACGTGAATGAGCCAAGCTGGATGTGGACTTTCCTGGTCCAAAGCTTCAGATGACCCAAAACCCAGCCAGCATCTGACTGCAACCTCATGAGATATCCCGAGCCAGAAGCGCTCCGATGGGCCACTTCTGAATTCCTGACCCACGGAATAGTGGGAGATGTAATATGATCATTCTTGTTTTAAGCTACGATGTTTGTGGGTGATATGTTGTGCAGCAATACATAACTGATGCAGTTACTACTATCAGCAAGAGTCCTGCTTTCAAACTTTTGACAAGTTAAGGCTGATCATTATCCAAAAAGAGGACCCTAGTTTCTTGAGGGATGGCTCTGTGTCCTCGTATTCTGTTAAATGCTTGCTTACAATCCTGTGGTGGTTTGATGTACTTCCTAAAAGCACCGCTGTTCTCCAGAGCCTCCTCCACCAACACGAGGGAGAGGACCAAGGCCTGCACCTCCCAGCAGTTTGCGAGGCCTTTATTCATGATGCAGGGTCTTCAGGGTTCAGTTCTGGCCTTGTTTCAGAAGCTCCTGGAAAAGGAAAACTGCATATTGCTCCGCCACGAGACAAAGTGTTTCCCAGTTCAGAAGGCTTCATTCTTGCTTCCATTAGCGTGTGCCTGAGAGCGACCAGCAGACGGCGCTCTAAACCTACACTTCCTTCAAGGGCCAGCCCGGCGCCGTTCCATGCAAACAGCGCGAGCTACGTGGGTGATTTTACATTTTCCAGTAGCCACTGATGAAAAGAACGAAAAGAAGTGAAAAGAAACGGGTGAAATTAATTTTAATAATATAGTTCATTGAACCCAATAGATCCAAAATATTTTCAACACGTAATTAATATAAAAGTTATTTTATGTTTTGTTTTTGGTACTTCATTTTCAAAATCTGAGGCGTGGTTTGCACTGACAGCACATCACAACTCAGACCAGCCACAGTTCTAGGGCTCAGTAGCCATGTGTGGCGTGTGGCTACTGTATTGGACAGCTCAGCTCTAGAAGACTGAATAAATGGATGCGCATGAACTTGAGAAAGCAGAAAAACAGAAGGGTGGGTCTGAGTTTCAGTGATCAGAATGTTTTTGGGATGAAGAAACCAAGTCCTCGTTAATATTCAGAAGCTGCTGTGTTACGTCTGTGTTATTCAGGGGTGGGAGATGAAGATCTTTTATCCAGGCTTTCTCTTTGGTTGCATCAGATGCAGGCAGACATGAGTCCAGATCCTGGCATTTGTGACCAGTTAATCCCCATGCACAAAGGCAATCATACTAAACAATCATTTGGTTTTTCTATGGCTGGGTGCAATTGCTTTGTCAGGATACTTAATGGCTCTGAGCCTGCTGGATGTGGCATTTGCTGAAGGCTCCCGATGGGTGTTCTGATTCAGCTTCCGCAAGGTGAATGCTGTCCCATGACACCTGTACAATTTTGGCCCAAGAGAACAAAATCGCAGTGACACACATTACACCACTCTCAGCTCAGCCCTGATGTGACTGCTAAAGACGGGACAAACAGCTCCTTGTTATGGGCCCAGGAAAGGGCTTTGTCCATGGGGCTGTGTTTGCACAGGGATTATAATGATATGAGAGAATGTTTGATTTCCCTTATATGCCCTTTGGATAACAAACAGACACTCAGATCCTGGATGGTGCCTAAATAACACAGAGGTCTGTCTGTTGGGGACACGGATGTTTCCACACCAGGCAGAAGCCTTGTTTGCACAGCAGAGATTGCAGCACTTCTGGGCCTGGTGGAGTCTCCCCTTCTGCTGACAACAAAGCAATTCTGTGTCTGCTCTAAATTGTGTTTACTTATTTTCAGAAAGAATATATACCTATGGTTCAGGCCACAGGGAAAGTCAAAGGGCCTTTTATACCAAGAGTTACTGTATTTAACAGCATCCAGGCAGTGAATATAAAACACTAGGGAACGAGGACGGAGGTTGACAGGAAAGAAGAAAAATCAACAATGCTAGTTTCAAAGTCCTTGAAGCAAAAGGCCATATAAAAAAAATATCAGCCGAGCTGTTGCAACTCCAGCTCCTTTTTAAAGAGGTCAAAGAAAAAGAAAATAGCCACAGACTTTCTTCCCTGTGAAAACAAAACCAAAAACCAAAAAAACAAACCCAAACCCAACATCTCGTTGCTGTTTAAAAGGTTCTGTTGCCCCTCTAGCAAGCGAGAACTTCCGTCGGAAGTCCCGGAAATGTTCCTGGAAAGGCACAGTGGTAACCTCACCACAGCTGTTCATTATTTTCAGAGGAATCAGTTCCAAGCCAATGGGGATCATCCCAGGACATAAAGAACAGCTACAGATCCCTTATGGAGCTGAGGGAATATTCCAGTCTAAGACCCCAACATTCCTCAGTCAGGGCTCAATGTCAGTGAATGCCACTTGGTCTGGAAAAGTGGAAACGTATCGAGAAGGCTGATGCCCCTTTTCCTTTCTCCCGCTGAATTCTTACAACCCAGAAGGCCCAATAGGGCTCTATATCTTATTTATTGTCCCTCCCCACACATGCTTCCAGGATTCTACTTCTCAGCAGCAGTTTGGTTTTCATTCATAGGACCAACATCATAAATAGTGTAAAACACCCAACGTGACAAGATGACGTTCCTGCCAACTGCCACCACCCCATCTGAACAGGCCGGACTGCAGCTGCGTGCAGCCGACCATACGCACGGCAAGCTCTGCACAGGTTAAGCAGGCGGCAAGCATGGGAAGGGCCCCTGGGACCAAGGGGGCTGAAGTCTCTTTAGGCACAGGGCAGCCGCCTAGGTGCTGCCCGCCCGGGCTTTGGTTCTCAGCAGAGACTGAGAGTCAAGGGCAGCCACTGAGTCAGCAAGCCGAGGGCCAAACGGCACCGCGTCACTATGAGCCAGCTGGTGCCACAGCTTGCATAATCGGCTCCCGATTCTGCCCAACCCCAGCAGTGTGCTCACTCCTCTCCCCTCTCAGCACACCAGGAGGAACAAGACACAGGACGTTTTTAGCCTGGTACTTGCACTGGCTGGCTAAGCAGTGACCAGAGGAAGGTTAGTCCCTCTGGGGCACCCAGCTCTTAAGCAGTCAGTGAAATGAGTGGCCCTGCAGTGTGCGGGGACCTCTGGCCCCAGAGGCTAGAGAAAGGTGGGAGAATGTGGCGATATCTGCAAGGTGAATGAAACATACATATTCCTTCTTCAGGGCTGATCACAGGGTGCCAGAGCTTCCCGCTCATCAAAAGCAAATCAGCTGCTCCACTTCTTTTCCCTGACAACAACTACCCAGGTTCTGCAGCCAAAGCACCCCTCTCCAGCTGTGAAACAAAAATACCATTTAAAAAATTATATGAGAACTATAACTGCTTGCAGAAAATTCAAATATGAGGCAAAAGAAGGGGAAAAGACTGCCACTCCCAAACAGTGACTCTCTTGCTCTAGTGGATTTCCCTGTGATCTCTTATTTCCTCTGAATATTTTTATAGGAGTGTAATCAGACCGATGATGATCACCTCACCGTGCCTCTTAACACATCTCACTTGCCTGGTGTCTGGTTGGCCAGATGGGGGCTATTGGAGAAGCAGGACAGAGATGTAAATGTTGCACAAAGAGCCAAAAACAAGAGTCTATTTCCTCTAGAAATGCCCTCGGAAGCTGTGTGAATCCTCTTTCCTATTTCCTTTCTTGGTTTCACTACCTGAGGTTGAGTAGAAGCCACGGGGGTCACCCTACTGACAGTAAGCACCCTGAGGCCCTGATGGTGCAGTCAGCTCTCCAAAGGCTCTAACGCCTGTGCTCTCACAACACTGCTATAGGTCTGTGAGTTTTCAGGTGAGGAAGCAAGATGCTGACAGGGCTGGTGATTCCATGCTGCAGGCACCGGGACAGCCAGCTCAGTGACATCTCCCCTCCCACACTAAGAAATGTTTCCTACACAATCGTCCTTTTACCCTCGATTCTCATGGTCCAGTTGACAGAACAAATGTACGACATCTGGGATTTAGTTGTGATACTGCAATTAATTAGCTGTGTGATTTCAGGCAAGTTTTTTCTTCTGTTTGTCCTGAAGTTCTTTGAGGGTCTGTGAGGGATATAATACTTGCCCTGCTTAGCTTATAGGATGGCTAGGAAGAATAAAATTGGATAATAGATGGAGAAAGTGCTTTGAAAAGTCTGAATTGCCTTAGAGCTGTAAAGTATTTCTTCTTCTTCTTATTATTATTTCTGTTTATTAGCCCTATAGTTCTTTGTTGCATGGTTTCTTCTTCCAGACATACAGTATGCTTTGGGATTCCAGATGCTAACAATGTCTTTCTAGATAATATGAAAACATTGTTTGAATTAGAAATATGGCTGACTTCTATGCTGCCCAGTAAGGCTTCCTTTTTACTAAGTAGGCCAATGACAGACATTTTAAAAAAGATGCCTGATTCAACAAACCACAAAAACAACTGTAAAAATTTTACATATAACATATGTCTGGAAGTCGGCATTCGGGTGGGAGTTAGACACAGCTATTCCATGATATCGTGTTTCAGCGTTTGCTCTGGACCCGATTTCTCCCTGCTCTCACCCGTACACACACACTCACGCTTATACACTTTTGCCCCTCTTGACATGAAACCTGTTACTAAAGCTAATCAATCAATGCTCTTGGCTGTGCAAATAAACTGTCTTTTTAGTGTTTCTTTACTAAAACCTACAATGAATTAGAAATGCTTGTGGTACAAAACTGTCTCACTAAAAAGCTTACTACCTGGAAAATGCGTGTAACTTTGCTATAATTTTCCACTTTTGAAAATGAACCTGTAAGGGCCGGCTGAGTGACTCAGTTGGTTAAGAGATCGCTCAAGAGTATGAGCTGAGCTCTGAGCAACAGCAGTTTGATGCCCAGCCCAAGCTGAGCTGTTGCTGGCTGAGCTGCCAACAGGTGGCAGGATGACTCAGCTAAAAACAAAAAAAAAAGAACCTGTAAGCTAAAACAAGTTACTACTTCACACCCACTACAATGGCTATAATAAAAAAAGATAGATAATAACCAGTTTTGGCAAGGATGCAGAGCAACTGAATCCCTCAAGCACCTTTGGTGGGAATGTAAAATGGTGCAGTCACGTCAGAAAACAGTCTGCTAGTTCCTCAAAATGTTAAACAGAGTTATGTATGACTTAGCAGTTTCATTCCTAGGTATACAACAAAGAAAAGTGAAAACACATGTCTACAAAAATCTTGTACAAAAGTACTCACAGCAGCATTATTGATATTAGGCAAAAAAGTGTGAACAACTCAAATATCCCTTAACTGATGAATGGATTAACGAAGTATGGTGTATGCACACAGTGGAGTACTATTCAGCACTAAAAAAGGAATGAAGCACTGACACATGATGACATGCCCAGTGGGGACATCAATGGCAAGAATAAACCTTGAAAACATGCTCAGTGAAAGAAGCCAAACACAAAAGGCCACAAAGTATAAGATTTCATTGATATGAAATGTCAAGAATTGGCAAATGTAGAGACAGAAAGCCAATTTGTGGTTTCCTAGAGTTGAGGGAGGGCAGTGAGGAGTGGCTGCTAATGGGTATGGTGTTTTTTTTAGGGGTGATGAAAATGTCTTGGCATTACAGAGTGGTGATGGTCATACAGCTTTGTGAATCATTAAAAACCCCTGACTTGTTCCCTCGTGGATTTTATGGTATCTGAATTATATCTCAATGAACGAAAAGAACCTGTGTGAGATATATAGATATATAATTCAAACATTAGAGAAATACATAGAAATGAAACTTTCCCTATACTCCTTCTCCCCAGCTTTGCCTCCATTTTAAAGCAAACTTGGACCTGGTTATGCCTACTATTTTGTTCCTTTTTCACTTCATATGACCTGTTCATTTTTTCATCACTGGAAGTAAGAAAAAAATGTCCAAACTGGCTTGTTAAGTAATAATATAACAAACCCAGAAGTCATCAGGAAAAAGATTGATAACTTGATTACATAAAACTGATATTTTTCTATACAGAAAAAGATACCATAAATTAAAAAAAAACAACAAACCAGTTCAGGAGAAAACACAGAAAACATTTAGAAAGGGTTAAAATACCTGTATTAAGGAGTAAGGATCCGATGATTTGATTTAAAGACCACAAAAGAAAAATGGACAAAGATGTCAACCTCATTAGTAGTTATCATTTTTTACCCATCAGTTGGCAAAAATTAGAAGGACTGTTAACAATTAGTACTTGGCAAGAACAGAGTGAAGTGGACACTCCTACGTTGCTGAAGGACATGTGAACTGCTACAGGGTTTTGGGAAAGTAGTTAGGTAGTATTTAACAAATGAGCATAACCTTTAACCCACTTACAGAACTCTAACCCACAAAAATAAAAGCACCACTATTAAACATGTTCACAAAAATGTTTATTGTAGTAATGTTTATAAGAGGGAAAAACTGGAAACAACTGGAATGGCTGTTGATAAATGACAGCTGAGTAAACTGTGATTTATGGTACCCATGGATATTAAAGAAGCATGAGTTAGCTGTATGTGACTGACCTAGCTGGCTATGTGGAAAAGCAGCAAGTTGCTGAGTAATTATGTAGTAAATGCCATTAAAACAAAACCCAAACCCCTAGAAATGTGAAGATGTGTTCGCATATTGTTGTAGGCACAGAGAAAGCCTGTTAAATTTGGTATGTTATGGGCTGAGTACGCTGTTTGATTGTTTTAAAAAAGAAAGTCATTTTAAAGACCTGATTGTTGATAACGGGCAATATTGTGCTAACTTAAGCTTTCTTTAAAGCTAGGGAATAGTTAGAAAGGATGAGAGAGATCAGTGTTGATGAGATGGGAGAGTTAACAGAGCACAGCTAGAACATCTACAAAATATACGGTAAGCAAACTCTTCTTTTCGTCTAACAGCTGGGCTCCTTACAGAGGTGGAAGGACACAGGCTGGGAGGGAGCCTGGACCTGTTAGTCTGGAGTACTGGACAGGTGGCTGGCTGAGGGGAGAACTCCTTGTTTTATTTCTGACCCTCGTGTCTCCTTGGGGTTCCCTTGGAACAGAAATCACCTAGCCCTTATACAAGCGCTGACTAAGGCAGAATCAGCCCAGTAGGAGTTGGCTTCTTCGGGATTAGTTCAAGAAAACGAGTTATGAGTCACGTTGTGAAGGGTTTGCCATGAACCTTATTACCGGGGCCACACATCCTCCAGGGTCAGAGTAACTCTGGAAAGCAAGTTATTAACTCAAACAGGAGCAGTCATGCTGAATCCCTGAGAAAGTTCTTGGAAAACCTAATCTTCTCTACTCCAGGAAAACTAAAATGTCAAACTGGGAAAAACCTTAGCTTTACTGTAACAATCCTGTCCAAAATGTATTACAGAACAGGGGACTATGTGTGATTTCTGAAATGGCATAAAGCTTTGGTAAATGTCACTTCTTCCACTGCTTAGAAAAGCAATAAAAGAAGATTTTTTTAAAAAAAGAAGTACAAATAAAAGTGATTTTTTTTAAAGCAGTGGTATTTTTTGGTGGTGGTGGGGGGAGCTAGTCCTGTTCATGACTATTTTGTAGGTTGAATGAGTCCTCCTTTTAACTGATTTATGTAGAGCTGAAAAGTTCTAAGGTAGACAAATGAGATGGCCCCAACATAGGAAAAACCATGCGCTCTTGTTGGTAGCACTTAGTTCCAAGAAGTGACTTTAAACTCTCTCGGGATATTAGAGAGACAAAAGGAGGTTTTTCTGAAAACTGTCAGTTCCTTGAACACACGCAAATGTCATAAAAACACAAACCCTTTAGCTTCACAGTGGGTTTCTCTTAGGGGAGAGACAAAATACCAAAGAGATGGAGGCATTTGTCCTTTTTTCATAACACCAATTCTTGGCAAAGATAAATCATTATGCCAATGAACTTGACTCAGTGGTGAGGCTCCTGCATCAGGTTTGCTTTGGAACAGTTTCAGGGGGAAAAAAAAAAAAGAAAACCTCACAAAAGTTGTGATTGGAGGGAAAGAAATGAGGAAAGAGCAACAACCTTTCACTGTTTTCACAAAACCTCAATCCTCTCAGGTTAGAGACACAAATGGGCACAAGCCCCCATCCCAGATCTGACAGGATATGGTTTATTTGCGTAGGAACAGTTCCCATTCAAATTTCTTTATAATTTCTTTTAACTAAATTAAATCCTGCTTTTCTCCGTTTTTGCCAGGAAGTCATAGGAGAGGAGGGAGCAGGCTAGCTGGCAAAACAAGGAACTGACCACAGGGCATTTACGCAGTTGGCACAGAGAGCTTTAGAATCTGTTTTCAAAACATGCCCTAACTAAAACCTCATGTGCTTCTTGCCAATCGTGCAGAGGCTGAATAAACTGCACGTGGCTCTGTCAAAAGCCGTCTCATCCCGCGTGGCGTTTCTGCTGTCTGGTTGGGTTAACATCCTGCTTTACTAGAGAGGCTGATATCCCGGGAGCGCAGATGTGTGTGAGGGCACTCACTGGCCTAATGAGGACTGCGCTTCATCTCCTCCTGTGTTTTTTCAGATCTGCAGCTCGGAGGAGCGACTTCTCACTGGGTTCACTCGCTCCAGCTCCTGAGGCCGGTCTGAGACGCCAGTGGCAGTCTCGGGTTGGTTCCGTCTCAATCAGTAAGACAGTGCCAGATTGTGAGACAGATTCCCTCGTGTCTTTCCAGGGGCCTCTCAGGTCATGGGGGGAGGGGGACATGTGGGGCGTCTATTCTTTTCTGTCCTTAGCCACATGGATCTTGTTGATGATGTGGCTGGTGTCGCCCCTCTTCTCTCTCCCAGCATTGGTGAGACATGAATAGAGCCCTTTGGGAATTTTGATCTATTAACACTTTGCTTTCAGGGTGGACAGAAACTGCTACTTAACCCCATTATTCCCACAAATAACTTCTCTCCATAGGCGGGGAGCTCAGGAATGATATATTATACAGTTACGTGTGCCTGATTAGGGGGCTTTGCAGTGACCCCGGGACCAGGACAGATGGTGAGCTGTCCATCACCTGCACTGCAACGCCAGGGTCTTCTGCTGATAAGGAAAATTTCAAGGGTGCTGGGAAAGCACGTTTCATGTGGATCTATCTAGTTTCAATCCGTTTGGAAAGTGATTCTGGATTTCCCTTCACAATGAAGGGTGAGGAGCAAGGATGGAGGGGGTGTGTACAGTATCCTTGCAAAGCAGACGGAGAAGGAGAAGGGAGGAGCAAGGGAGGTCTGAAGCTCCTGAGCATGATCATGCATTAGACTTCCTTCTCTCACTAAGCAGCTTGCTTCTGCTTGTTGAATACTGAGATCTAGATCAAACTTCAAGAGCCTTCGAGAACAAAATTAGTTAATTTGGAACCACCATGAAGCATCCTGCCTCCATAGATGGGGGAGGCAGCACCTTTACTGGAACCTTTAATCGTGGCAAATAAGAACAATCTGGGAGCGGGAAAAGGGAGAGTCCAGATAAAGGACCGAGAGAGTGGATCACATGCTTGAATTCATTTGGGTTCCCTACCTCCTGGCCCCTGTCCTGCACAGGACACGACTCACTGTCTGCTTCCGAGAATGATCCGGATTCGTCGCTGGAGTTGGTTCCGTAAGACTGCTCACATTTAATTTGGGGTCGGACTTGGTTGTACATTCCATCTCCCATCAGGCCTGGTTCCTGATGTTCTGTGGCAAGGAATCTGGCTCCCTGGGAACAGGGCGAGGAGGAGAACTCACAGAGAGGGAGGCTGCAGGGGGAGCCCCCACTCCCATCCTCCGCGTAGGAATAGGAGGAGCATGAGCTGGAAGTTCTGGTCCTGGTCTCCAAGGGGGGCGAGCGAGGGCACACCTTGATTGGCACCGGGCAGCTAGTGTTGGGCCGCATCCTTCCTGGCAAGTGGTCAGCCATCAGCCCACCATGGGAGTAGGCCTGTGAGCTGGGTAGGGATTGGCCTGCCCCCACCCACAGACCCTTTGGCACCGGCTCAGAGAGGTCTTTGTCCAAACTGCTTACCCCAGAATATGAATGCACAGAAGTGCTCACTTGGTCACAAGCGCTCGAGGAGAAGATGACACTTCTCCGGTCCAGCTCTCCTTCCTGCTTACAGAGAGCCTCCACCCCAGGCCCCTTGAGGGGCGACCCCATCGTGAAGTGGGACGTGTCCTTCTGGCCCATGTGAGCCTGTCCGTAATTCCCCGTGAAAGGGACGTAGTCAGTTTTAAGGTCACCCTGAGTGATGCCCTTGTCAAAAGGGCACGCAGAACTCCTGGCAAAGTGCTGCTGAGATGTGCTGGGCAAGCCAGACAGCTCCACACTTTTTGTTATGCTGAATAGAGACCTTAAGCAGGAGGGAGAGGACCCACTCCTGGATCTCTCCAGGCAGGTGGCCCCAGAGGGGAGGGCGGGGAGGGCGGGGGCGGGGCTGGGCTGCTTCTGCTCCATTTCCACATCCCCGGCCCTGTCCTTGACGTCAGGCTCATCTCCGGACAGGCAGAGGGTGATGCTCTCTTCCTCGTTCTCTTCACTGGGCGGCTCACTTTTTATCTGCCCCACGGCAAGCCCTGGCTTGAGGCTGTTGCCAGAGTTGTCTTCACTGAATGTGCTTGCAAAACCTGAGGTACTATGTGATGATGCGTTATAGACATTCTTGGTACATGCAAGCTGGTATTTTTTGTATCGGGGGTACTGCATCAGTGCGTCCTTTTCAGAGCTCTCCTTGGTGTCCGTCTGCCCATCGGACTCGGGCAGCAAAGCTGCTTCCTTCTCTGCCACTGGGATGGTGGTGGCCTCAACGCTTTTGGGGTCCGGAAGCATCTGGTCCCTGGGGCAAGCCATCTTAGCCGTCTCTGAATCCATCGTCTCCTCCTCGTCCTCCTCCTCTTCTCCCGCGGAGTTCTCATGGTCCTCGTGTGGGCGAGGGCAGGCCGTGTCCTTCCGGCACACAAACAGACCATCCTCCCTGTTCAGGAGCTGGGTCTGCAGGAAGCTGAAGCACGAGTCCTCCAGGTTGTGCATGCGCAGAAACTCGGCGCAGCGGATGACCTCGCGGATGTTTTCTCTGCTGAGTAACAGCTTGGCGGTGTACGCAAACTGTAACAGCGGCCCAAAGCCCCTGGCCGTGACCTGCAAAACAAACAGGGAAATTGCCCGCGTTACCGTCAGCACCGCTATTGTCCCGAATCCCTCCACTGAAGCAAGATAACCAGACAAGGCTAATGTCCCAGAATAAAGACTGCAAAAGAACAGTTAATCTCATACTGGGGCAGCCAATGATCCTGCCTCCAATAATTAGTGCCTGTCTTGTGCATGCCACTGCTCTATTTCATCACCTCACACAGAATTGGTAATCACCAGGGTCAAGTGACTCAACACGATGACAACGGCTTCAGTGTTTACACTAATGAAATATCCTGGCAAAAATGCACAGGAACAATGGGAAGCTATTAATTTCCCTCCCAATCAGGGCTGTTGAGAGCCACTCTGCATAAGGAGTGCTGTGACACTTCTTGCAGTTGCCTTGGGCCAAAGAAAGCATTATGGTTTTTCATGTCAACCGCACGACTGGCAATATGGCCCTGTGAAAAACTGAAAGTCCGTAGGGTGTCAAAGAGTGTTTCCTCAAAGTTAAACAGAGACAGTAAAAAGCAATGCCTGTTTTGCTTATTCATCATGGTTTCTAGCTGGGACTCTTCATTCATCATGTCATACCTGATCTTACAAGGATACCAGAGATGTTGACAAACCAAAGCAGTGTTCTCAACATGAAATTAACTCCTGGCCCATAAAGAATGGGGGTTACAGAGCTAAACAAACTGGCTGTCATTTGAATGATTGAAACTGCTGAGTGGCACAGGACATGGGCTAGTCCTTCCCTAATTATAAGCAGCAGCTTTGCCATGCAGCTGTCTTCTTTCCTGGTAAATCTTCAGAGGCTAAGCCTACTGTCATGTGCTGCTCATCCATTATATTTCACACAGATTGATAATGTGCTATTTATGCACAGCTTGTGTGTATGTGTGCGCACATGCATGCACACACAGAGAATAACTTAGACAATTAGAAATACTTTGCCTAAGGCCAATCGTGTTTTTTTTTTTCTTTTTTTTTCCCCAATGTAAATGGATTAAACTTGCTGGTGTTCAGGGCAGGCCGACTTACCCTGTCTATGCAAAATCATGTTTCCTCTAGGTTGTTGCAAGCAAGCACTGCTAACCCCACAGAAAGGAGAGGCAGGTCTATGAGTCATGTGTACAAATCAGATGAAAGCAGCAATGGGGGTGGGGGGGCTTGCTGGGAGCTATAGTATAAGGGATTTAAAAATATCTGCTAGGGGAATAAGTGCAGAGCAAGATGAACTGGCAACCTTTGTAGCCGACTTCCCCATGTATTAAATTCACCACAGCACACAGAGCCAAAACTCGGCGAGCACTTCTATTAGCTATTCATGATTCAACTCAGACAATGACTTCTCTGGGAGCTCTCACCAAACCTACTAGAGAGAACAAATGACACCATCCTCTCAGCCCCCATAGCCAGATTGAGGAACTGTCTTGGATTCTCCAGGGCAGCCCTGATTGTATATTGCCGCATTCTTTCCAGGAAGGGAAATTTCTTAGATATATAACTGAATGGGATTTTTAATTGTTAAGAATTTTGAAGTACTTTAAATAAAATTCCAAATAAAAAAATTCTCTGTCAGCTAATGAGTTCCAAGATATTTGGTTACAAAAAAATACAACAAAAACCATGGCTGCTAGACACATGGGCAATCATTGTTATCTCACTTTTGTTATATTTAAGTGGGTCTATTTTTACCATAAGGCAGAAAGGTCCCTCAGATTAGGGATGGTTTCATTTCTCCTTCTAAGTCTGCATCTAACTAGGGTCCCTAACATGGTTAACACCTGAGAAAAGCTTGTAGATTTCTGAATATGTCATAAGCCTAACTGTGCCTCTAACACACAGCTAGAGTATACAGAACGTGACAACACAGTATTTGGTGAGTGTTGCTTCAAATTACTTTTGGAGCAAGGCATTGTATAAGCCAACATACCAAACCATTCAACCAACCCAAGGCAGGCAAGGCTCCTTATTTGTCTTGTCCCTTAGTACTAGAATTGAAAAGGAGCTCATCTATCATATACTTTTGTGTCTTATACTAAACTGACATCATAGTAGAGTCAGCAAATCTAGTATGTACTGTATCTATCTTATGGATATTTTTCCCAGAAGCCTTTAAAAGGGAGTGCAAGGCAAGGAAGTATGTATTTATAACTAACCAAAGAAGGCAATGAGAATGTCACATGACCCATTTCTTCTTTAACATGGCTCTACCACATACAGAGCAATGGCAGAATCAAGGCAAAGGTGACTCCTCTGTAAATCATCATCTTCTGCTCCCATCCTAGGCAATCTGCCAGTTGCTGAATGGATAATATACTTTTCAAATTTTGGCAGATGTGCTCACTCACTCTACAGGAAATTGGGGAAACTCATTTCAATGCAGTCTGTTTTCAATGCAGTCCTCCTTATCCTCTCATCCTTATCACCATTTCTTTTTTATTTCGATGCTCTTGGTCTCAATAGGCCCCACCACTGTCTCCCACTATGATTACTTTTTGAAAGAAAATTCTTAAATAAGCCAGAAACACCCATGGGGATCACTGGCTCAGTCCTGGGTGCCACCAGCTGCCATATGGCTGCAAGGAGCTGGAGGAAGCTTTTCTACACAAGGAAGAGCTGATGCTTGATGTATGAGTTGGGCTGAGGATGCCAGTGAGCACAGTCTCCATATCCCAAATCAAATCACCTTTCCTTTTGGGCTTAGGAGGAGACATGATGAGCGTGAAACGATCATCATATGTTCATGAAGGAGTCATGAATAAAAAAGGGGTTGTAAACTGTCATTCAAGCCCAAGGTCAGAGGAAATGGTTTTCTCACCATGTGATTTAAAGAGTCCGTAAGTAGCTCTCTCCTCATGAGTTTAGTTCTGCTTTGTCATATTCAGTTCTGCTAAATTTTGCTCGGCTCCTGTGTGCAGGGCTCTGTCTAGTCATTCAGGATTATCACTCGCCAAGCACCTCCTGGGGCCCAGCAAGGCAGGACTGAGTGACTCTATTTTGTAGACAGGGAAACTGAGTGGCAAGGACGTGAAGGTATTCGGCCACAGGCATAGAGCTGGGATTCCAATCCCAGTGCTATGAGGAACGGCTAAGGATAAGACTCAGGCCTGTGCTCAGGAAACCTATAATTCAGTTTTGTAGAAGAGGTACAAACAATGAAAAGTTAATTCAGTCACAGTGGAAGTCAACAATGGAAGGGTTCTCACAGGATTACACAATTAACTCTCAACTGAGCAATCCAGACCAGTTCAGGAGAAGAGAAAAGTGCTGAGGTCTGTGGGGATCCTTCGAACACTCATAAGCAGGACACCTGGAGTGCAGTGAATTCCCCCTCTCTATGTCTGCTCCAGATCAAGGGCTGCTTTGATACAATGGGTAGCTTCTGAGCTGCCACAGGTGTGTCCCACCCAGGGACTCATCTCAGATGCACTTCAGGCCAGCTGTATTACCTCCAAATATACAAGACAGAAAGCAAGAGCCCCTCACACCTGCAGGCCAATGTGAAAACAGGCAAAGCCTTTCTCATTATTGGTTTAGGCTCCATCTTGAGCCGGCTGTACTGTCTTTCCGTTTTTAGAAATCATTAAACTCATTGTACTCACAAAGCAAATAACCAGGTACTAATGTGAAGCTGTATGTTTATGAAACTGTTACCGCAAGCTTGCATTGTTATTTACTTTCTGTTTTTAACAGGTAAAACTCTGATAATGGGAAAAAATAAGAGAGGGTGGGAGGTGGAGAATCTCACACACAAGTAATGACCCATAAAAATGTTATTTAAAAAGGTAATGATCATCAAGTTAACGTGGAATGAAGGACTAGAAATAGCACACCCGTTTTATTCACTGATGTTAATGGAATTGTGCTCCACTGCTCTAAGGGAGGCAGACATATCTAGGTTAACATGTGCTGGTCAGGAATGGCCTAAAGGAGTGATAAACAAATGCAAAATACAATATTATTATAATGACAACCTGGGATAACAGTCGTGCATTTTCAATGAACTATTTTGGATGGCTCTTTTTGAAGAGTATATTTTCATCACACTGAACACATAACTAGTTGGTTCCACAACGTGTGATTCACACTGTGCTCTAGATGAGACTGGATCACACCCTGGGGGCAGGACGGCGTGTGCCACGAGGGGCTGGGACCTGAGAGAGGGCAGGATAACATACCCGTGCTCTTGGCTTGCTCCAAAGGGGCCAGTGACCTCCTCCGGGAGTCAGCACACACCAGGTAAGTGGCAATGACCTTTAGGTTTCGGGCATGAAAGAAATCAGGTCAGACTCCCAAGCTCATGCAGCACGGCGTGTGTCCACATGCTGATAATGTGTGGCACGTTTGACCCACTGAAACTATGACCCTTAACCCTAGATTCCCTTGGGTTCTGATGTATCATTTCTGCTGCTGATGAAAGGAAGATGAAGTGGTGAAACCTCGACTAGCAGAGGACATGTCTGGGTGCTGTTAGCAGAGCTGGGGCATTCATTCTCAGGAGGTACCTCGTTTACGGTTGGACAAAGCTTATAATGGGGACATCTAACAGGTTCGTCTTTCCGGCCTATTACAGGGATCAATCAGGCAGGTGGTGTTTAGGCAAGCGTACATTAAAAAGAGGATCTGAGAATTTTTATGAGACTTGGAACAGCATTCCCTATTTAAACCACATGATTAAGATCTCCTCAGTTGGTTCTGGCAGCACCCATACACGGCTGTAGCACTGCGCCTGTCTGCAGAAGGCTGATCAGACAAAGCAGGAGATCTGGTGACTGCTCCCTGGGAGAATGGCGGCACGCTTCTCAAGGCCTCTGAATTACATCTTTAGAAAACATGGAACCTTTTACCCTCAGCAACACCACACATACTTCCCCAATGAAACTCGATCTCTTATACACTGCAGGAGCTGGGAAGGTGAAGGTAACAAAGTTATGCTGATGGATGTTTTAAAATACTGAGGCCACAGACCGTCCCTCTGGGTTGATTTTTGTATAGCAAGGCACTTGTTAAACAAAGAACACAACACTGGTGACAACGCTTCCTTCCCAACTGCACTGCCTCCCATTCAGCAGGATGAAGACTGATATAGCAACGAGCATGACTTCCAATTTGAATTTTCTATAATTAATATCCATATTATCACACTTTTCTCTCCAAAGCAGCATGCTATGAAAGCATACTACATTCAGGACGTATTTGTTAAATTAACTTCACGATTTCAACAAAGCTTCTGGTCATTTTAGCATTATTTAGTTAAAGATAAAGCAAGAGAAAACAATCTTGTTTCTTCTCCTAAAGTAATAACAAGAACTAAATCAACATTTAAGTTGATTTATACACGTAAGTATATAATTTCATATGGTGCAGTGTTTTTGCTAAAGAAAATCACCTGTGCTAGTGAATATGGCTCAAAAGCATAAAATTAAGTGTGATTTCTCTCTTGTGCAGGCTCGAATTTGGGTCTGCGGCCACAGCAAACAGTCCCCCTCTTAATTGTAAATCTGCCCCTGAGATTCTCTATCTCATCTTTTAGTCACACTGTTTTTCTTCTACTTGTTCAGTCATTCATCAACCACATACCAGGCACTCACTGTGTACTGTATGAGGTCTGGGGGAACCAGATTTTCTTGGATTCAAATTCTAGACCTACTATGTACCAGCTATGTAACTTGGGCTGGTTACTTAACCTTTCTGTGCTTCAGTTTCTCCAACTATAAGAGAGGATATGAACAATGCCTGCCTTGTAGTAAAACCTTTGGAACAGGGTCTGGCATTGAGCAACAACTATTACTACTGTTGATATTACAAAGATGAATTAGGTATAGTGTCTTTCTCCAGGGTGCTAAGAGAGTGACCAGGGAAACAGATGCTCAATGCAAATGTCTACAATGTCACCTGAGTATATAACAGGTATTTCTGGAGTGCAACGGGAGGACCCAGCTGGGGGCAGTAACTGCTAATAGCATTAGCATAAGCCTTCCTGGAGAGGGTGACCTTTGCCCTGAGGGCTGCAGGCTGGGTTGAAGTTCATCGGGAAGCCAAAGAAGGGCAGGGTTTGCTCCCTCATCTTCTTCTGGCTCTTCCTGAAGTGCCACTTTCTCAGTGAGGCCTTTCCTGGGTGCCTTCCTCTGCCCCAACACCAGGACTGGTTTACATGATTTGCAGGGCTCAGTGCAAAGTGAAAATGTGGGCCTCTTGTTAAGAAATGAAGAATGTCAAGGGTGTCAGGTGGTCACATGTTTTATTAGGGAAATCACTTCATGGATGGAGTAGAGTCTTAATCACTGCACTGTATACCTGAAGCTGATGTTGTATAATATTGTATGCCAACTGTAATTGACTATATAGATAGTCACGGGATGTGGATTATACAGTGGAAGGGAGTCAAAGGAATTGTAATACATAGTATGATATGGGGGGGAGGAGTGGGGAGGGAGAATTGGGGGAGGGGGGTTGTCACTTTGAGGGGTAAAAAGTATAACTATTGCATTTTGTTGTACACCTGAAGCTAATTAAAAAATATATAAATAAATAATAAAAAAAAGAATGTCAAGACGATGACAGCAGAACATTAAACCAAGTACAGGGCCCTGTGCAACTGCACATGTTGTATGCCTATGAATTTGGCTCTTTCAACACGCACACATGCTACCTATCCCCTGCAGTTGAAATGGGCTCCCTGATTTCAATGGAGGTGATGGCATCCTAGGGTAGATGTCAAACAGTGGAACTGCGTTTGACTTAAACTCCAAAAGCTAGCTGGCATAGCTACTGGGATCAGCAGTGTGGATAGTGGTGACCGACAGGATCATGGGTATCTTGAACTGAAATACTTGGTCAGCCCACCGATGAATATTTTATTGGTTAAAAAAAAAAAAGAAAATCAGTAAGGTTAAGTGAACAAGACATGACATGAGTCCACATGATTGTGAGGCATGATCTCAGATTCCCTGAAATTGACTCCCAGGAACTTTTGAAAAGGACCCTAGATAACCCACATCTTTGCTATAATTTCTCCCATCACAAGGGTTTGTAGAATGTACATCTTGTAGTTTTTCCTAAACCATGAACTAAATGAGACATTTCTTAATTAAAAAAAAAAAACATTAACAAAAATTATTTGGAAATTGTTCAGATCAGAACCAAATCTATCCATCCATCCATCCATCCATCCATCCATCCATCCATCCATCCACTCACCCACCCATCTCTATCCACGTACTAAAGTAGCATTACTTTAATACAAACAGGAACATCTAAATAGCTCTGACCAACTACTAACTTCAACTTCTATCATTTAATTTAATTTTAGTCTGACATTATAAACTCATAAGCTGCTTATTTACTGTTGTCTCTTGGCCTCATGCCCATTCTTCTTATGTTCCCTCTTGTGACACTGAGGCTGGGAGTTTAAAAACTGCATTTCCCAGGCTCCTATGCAGTTGACTTGTTACTGGATTTTTGCTAATAGGGGACACTGCTAGGAGATCAGAAGGTGGGAGAAAAGGCGAAGCTGCGGTTCAGTTTCCTTCTGCTTTTCTTTCCTTCCCTAGTGGTGTGTTGGGGAACTGGCTGCACCTCAGTTTCCTGCTGGAGTGTCTGGAAGGGGCAGTCTCTTCCACAGGCATAGGTCCCTTTTATACCCTCCTGCCCCAGCAGTAGTAGCTACTTCCTACAGTCATTACTCACTCTTCCCCTTTCTGTTCTTCCAGTTTCCCAACACCTGTGTAACCAATTCCCTGTTGTATATCCCCTCTGACACACCTGGCATGGTTTCTGTTTCCCTGACTCAATCCTCATCCATTTTGCAAACAAGGAAGCAAAAGAGGTGAAGCCCAGAAAGCCCAGAAAGGTGAAGGTATTTTCCCAAAGTCACATGGCTAGTCAGCCAGGGCTTAACCAAGTCTTCTTACTGCAGAGTTCAACTCTCATGCTCTTCTCCTATCTGTTGCTGTCTCTCTGAAGTGAACCAGAAATGAAATTGTATTTCATATGGAAACACATTATTCTAAGTTGTATTACACTCTTTAAAATATTCAGTTTTATATAGCTCTATCTGAAGGAATCTGGCCAACTGGAAGTGGTGCTTTCTTGCGTATGAAGCAGGGTGGATCTCTTATTATTTACATCACTCAGATTCAGTGCCTAGATTTTTCTTAAAGAATGAAGATAACTGCCAAGTCACTCTATTGCCCAATGAAACACTGTAAATCCTAGGAAGCCCTTTTATCACATAGGAATTTGGTAAATTAGCAGGATCAGCTTAGCATCAGTCCTCAGAAACTGAAAGACATCAAAGCAGAAATGCCAAAGCTTTATTCCAAATTAGAAAGGCAGCCCAATAAAGTTGATGTTTAGAGGGCATGTCGGGTATCCCCTATCTGTGTTACTTAGCTCAGAATTATCATAAGGCTACACATAACAGCTGAAACTGCCCCGTAGGTATTTCTTTAGTTGTCTCAGAGTTGATGAGAACACCGAAGGGGAAGCAAAAAAAAAAAAAAAAAAAAAAAAAAAATTCATTGTTTTCCTGGGAACTAACAACACCTTGACCCTGTGGAACTTCCATTTCAGCTGGGTGGTCTTACCTCCTCATCTCACCTCCTTCATCTGTGGCCTCAATTACTTTCTCATTTCAGGTATAGATGGTTTTCTTTCCCAAGCAAAAGATATATATGATATAAACGTAAGTTACTATATTCATATTACTCTAAAAGCATACAATGAAAACAGAAAATCTCCCTTCTGAAAGATTATATAATGAACTTCATGGAATAATTTTTAAAAACCCAATTTCAGTATAAGTGTAGATCCTAAAATAGGTATAAAATAGCAGTAACTTTTTACATTTTTTGGTGTAAAATGAAAGTGAAAAGCATCCCACTCACTGGTAACAAAGTAGTAAAACCTGCATCTAGGTTTATAGTTTCATTTGAAAAACCACCTCCAACAGAAAATTATTTTTAAAAATAAGATTTTAAAAATTACCTAATTTCCATTTTAAATGACCTTCTCCCCATTCAGGGGACCATTGATCTTCCTAGACCAGAGTTTTCTTGAGTCAAGGTTTGATTCACCTTTAGTTATTTCACACCAACCATCAACCACTTGATCCTCAACCAGAAAATACAAAACATTTTTAAGGTTTCTAGTGATGAGAAGCTGAGTCCCTGTTCAGAGCCTTGTAATGGTTCTTTCTATCAAGCCAAAATCCCCCTCCCTGGAACCTAATCAGTTATGAGCCCCTGTACCCTCCTCGTTGCCCTCCTCTGAACCATCTTGCATTTGCCTACATCCCCAGCAAGGTTTGTGGACTGAGTAAATGCTCCAGTCATTGGTATGGTATAGAGCACAGAACTGTCACCTCTCAGTTTAGATATTCTTTTCTAGGAATGCTAAGATTCATTTCATTGTAATTTATTACTTATGGTGCTGTCACTTAACAACTCTTGAGCTTTCTTCCCCCAGCATGTGCTACTGATAAGCCACGTGTCCATCTTAGCTTTGCAAAATTGATTTTTTGACCTATACTTGTCTAGATATTCAGAAATCATTCCTATTATACAAATTGCTCTTCAGTAGACTTTTAAGATACATTTTCTTTTTTCTTTTTGAAAACTATAATGCTATTGCCTGATATGCAGACTTCTGATGCTTTTCTGGATTCCACGATTCTTTAAAGATTTTGACTATAACAAATTGCACCATAATCATGTCTAATCTTTTTTCCCCCTGTAGTTTGGGGGCTTTACTTGAGACTGGGAGCTTAGGTGTTTTCTAATTGTTCCTCTACCTGGGGTTTCCATTTCTTTCTACAATCTTTTGTCACTTTTCCGTCTAATGGACATTCTCCTTGATACACAATATAGAGATAACTCTGGGCTCTTTGCATTATCAGTACCAAACAGTCAGTCGTAAATGGCAGCTGTTGGTTTCCTTGTCTTTGTGCTCTAAACAGAAAGGTCTCCATTCATTTTGGGCTTCAATTTTCTTGATACTGGTTTTGAGGTTCCATACAGCTTTGCATAGTTGTTCACATTTTTCTACTATTGGGGGAAAAAAAAGCACTGAACTAAACTAAACAAAGAACTGCAGTTTTGTTAAAAAAAAAAAAAAAAAAAAGGTCCTTATTTGAACTTTGTTTTGGGCATTCTAAGCCCCCGAACCATCTTTCTATGCATACGCATAATTTCTACTTTTGTTATTATTTTAAGACTACTTTCAAAAGAACCCCAAACTATAAAACTCTTAGAAGAAAACACAGGAGTTAAGCTTCAGAAAACTGGACTTGGCAATGATTTCTTGGATGTGACACCAAAAGCACAGGCAACAAAAGCAAATATAGACAAATAGGACTACATCAAACTTAAAATTTTTTGTGCATTAAAGGACTCAACAGAGTGAAAAGACAGCTTATGAAATGGGAGAAAATATTTGCAAATAATTTATCTGATAAGGGGTTAATACCCATTATATATAAAGTCCTACAACTAAACAAAAAAACATCAAACAATCCAATTAAAAAATGGGCAAAGGGCTTGAATATTTTCCCAAAGAAGATATTAAGCAGCTGACAAGGATATGAAAAGACGCTCAACATCGATAAACATTGGAGATAGGCAAATCAAAACCACAATGAGATATCAGCTGACACCCATTAAAATGGCTACTATTAAAACAACAACAACAACAAAACAAAACCAAACAAACAAAAAACCCCCAGAAAATAATAAGTGTTGATGAGGATGTGGAGAAATTAGAAGCCTTGTGTGCTGCTAGTAGAATTGTAAAATTGTGCAACTGCTATGAAAAAACAGTATAGACATTGCTCAAAAAATTAAAAATAGAACTACCATATGATTCAGCAATCCCACTTTTGGATATATATTCAAAAGAATCAAAGCAAGGTCTGGAAGAGATATTTGTACACCCATTTTCAAAGCAACACTATTCATAATAGCTAAGAAGTAGCAGCAACCCACATGTCCGCTGATGGATGAGTGGATAAACAAGTTGTGGTACATACGTACTGTGGAATACTGTGCAGCCTTAAAAAGGAAAGAAATCCTGTCATATGCTACAACATGGATAAATCTTGAGGTCATTATGCTAAGTGAAATATGTAAATCACAAAAAGGCAAATACTGTATTATTGCATTTGTATGAAGTATCTAAAGTAGTCAAATTCATAGATACAGAAAGTACAATTGTGGTTACCAGGGGCTGGGGTCAGGTGGAAAAAAGTGCATTGTTGAATGGATATAGAGTTTCAGGATTGTAAGATGACAAGGGATCTGTTTCATAAGAACATGAATATTTTTTAGGTAAGATGAATGTTTGATACGACATTAATATAGTACACTTAAAAATGGCTAAGATGGTAAATTTCATGTTATGTGTATTTTCTTTTTAATCATACACACACAAGAATGTCTTGAAATGTTTTGCACTGTGCAGAATCTCTTTGACTATCATGTTCTCTAGGATGATGTCTCTTTCTCAATGCTAAGGATCCTCTCATGTGTACTCTTGTCAATTCCTTTCAGTTAGTCACTATTATTAGGACCAAAGTAGCAATTCTACCCTTGAATTCTCTACCTTCTTAAGGTGGGATTGCCAATAAGGAAAATCAATAACCCCTCAGGTATTCTTCTATTAATTGAAGAGAATTCTGGGAGCTACTCAAATAGTTCAAGTTGTGCATCATGCCTCTCCTTTGCTCTAATTTTGTAAATGGGAATAGGAACATGGAACCTGTAATTGCCATCACTATATAACCCCAAATGAACTCCTACAGCAATATCAATGTTATTTCTCTCTCTTCTAATCTCCTCCCAGTAGTCATCTGAGGGCCCCTGCCCTCTTGCTTCTAGACTTGCTTACAGGGCTTCTGGATATACACTGCTGCTCTGCTTTTCTTCCCAGTGGTTACATTTTCATTGGAGTATGGAATTCCTTCTCATAACCATATTTCAACATGATGTCCTTTTGCTCATTAGGTTACTTGGGTTACCTAAGACATTCTATTTATCACCTCGGCAATCATCTCTAATTTAATTTTTTAATTACTCCTGCTTCACCCATTCATGGATAGAGACTGGAGACTAGAAATATTGCTTTTGTCTTCCCCTTCTCCTTGTTTTATCCAATGATTCGCCAGATACATCACACTTTCATATAAATGCCAAACCTGCTTGCTTGTGTCATAATCGGTGTCATGAGTTTAGCAGGATTTCATCTCCTCCCTCCCCGCCTGCCACCGGCGCACCTTCACTTGAAAGCATGTGCCTTGTGCACTGTAGTTTTTCAATAACTATTAGTTCAACTGAACTGCTCTAACCCTGGTAATGCCCACTGAGCAAGCAGACAATACGAATCTTTCTTCCACATGACAATCCATCACCTATTTAAAGACAGTTGTTGGGCCGGCTGAGTGGCGCGGTGGTTAAGCGCTGGCTTGGGGAAGCCAGCGGCCCCGGTTCGGGTCCCACATATGAGGGCCAGTGGCACTGCCCTCAAAAAAAAAAAAAAATAGGTAAAAAAAAAAAAAATAAAAAAAATAAAAAAAATAAAGACAGTTGTTGTGCCCGGTTAGGGCTTTTTTTTTTTTTCTTCAAAAATCTATGTCATATTTTCCGTCGGAAACAAAACTGAAGAACTGACTGATCACACATCTCTTATGGAAAATGTTGTTTTCTTCTTGACCTCTGGAAGCAAGTGGGTTTACACTCCACTAGTACTCCAGTAGCCCTGAGGACTCCGTGACATCAGGGGAGGACCATTGGTCTTTAGAGGGGAAGGTAATCTGACCCTGACAACTTGAGAAATTCTGCTGCCATTTTCCCTTCTATTTGCAAAATAGGAAAATACAGGGACATGCTGAGGAAATGTAGACAATATACTCGAAGGGGTTCTGAGACACATACACTAACAATTCTACAATGGCATGTATCATCTTCTCCAGCAGAGTGCTTTCCTTTGCAATAGAAGTGGGTGTTACTGCACTTACAGAAGGACCAAAGCTACAGATTTTGCCATATGCGCATTGTTTATAGAACACCAAATAATAGTATTTCTAGTCTTTAGTCTCCTTCATCAAAGTCCTTCACTAACCACCACATAACAGAGCTGAGACATGCTTACAGTTACCTAAGGCTGTGCAGTAAGTTGGGATAAATGCAAATATGGAAATCAGACTTTTTGCCAAAGGGACTGTACATTGCTGATTTCATCTCCCTTCTTTTGTTTCCAGAATGGGCTCTGCTAACGAGGAAGAGTTAATGCTGATACAGTGCAGGCACCACCTGTGCTCTGTGAGTAGTTAAACAGCGGCCATCAACACCATACCCCCATATGTGAAGTGGCCAATAGCTGCCTGGGAGCTGTAGGAGTAGCCGACGAAATGTGCGTCTCTGTGGCCATTGGGGCTACAGAAATTGTTATGACATGACACCCACACTCCTGGTTTGTCATTCAGCCACTTCCCCTCCCTTCCCCTTGAGTTCTAATCTTTTCCATCATCAAGGGAGGGACGGCAGAGGGAGGGGATTCTATCCATCAGCATGGCCATAGCTGCCATTGTTCTGTAGCTTTCTTTCCACAGCCTTTCCTGGGACACTAGGGCTCCAGGCTTGCAAATGACAACAATGTGGACTGAGATCAAGCCTTTGCTGAGAAGACTTGACTGCTGGGGCATGAAGGCAGGCTCCTGTTTTTGACAATGGTGTCCTCTCTGGTGGCATTGCTGCTAAAAGCAGGGGAGGCAGAGATTTCCAACAATGACTGGTTGGTTGTGTCCAGTTTCTGTGGGGCTGAAACACACTTTTCATGCTAACTCAGAAGATGATGAGAAAAGGAAAAATAAGTCACAGGTGCATCCACAGTCCACCCTAGAAGCTGTTCTGGGCCGTCTAGTTTGAATGTGGCTGGAACTGTTATGAAAGACCTCTTTCCTTATAGTTCCTAACGGAGAAAACACCTTTTCTACTATCAATAAAGATACCCAAACATCCTGAGAGCAAACTTTTTGTTCTTGACAAATACCAAATCTCAAGAACACCAGGTGTTCTTGTTTTGGGTGAATCAAACTATTTCTGGGCATACCTTTAAGATGCTAGTTAAGGTACCTACAATACCCAGGGGTGTTCCAGCCTTTTGATGGAATCTTCGTCACTGAAGTTGGCAATCAGAAACCTAACAGACTGTAATAGAAAACAAGCCCTCCAGTTTCCTTGCACGACTATGGCACGAAATGTTTGGCTCATGGGAAGGAGGACTCACCCACAGCACATTACCAGCAGCTTTCCACAGTGGCGTAGCTTTCAAAACCTCAGCTAAACTAGCAGGTGTCTGCATGTCACTGTCATTTCTTTAACAAGTGTAGGGGGCCAGGGCTTACAAATCTCTGTGGTAAAACTACTGAGGCTCAAAGCAAAAGGGAAAAACTATCACTTCTCTGCTCATGACCTCTCCTCTCTGCTGATACCATCTCCTCTCTCCAGCACCTTGATGATCCTTCTGGATTGTCAGTCACAGGCAGGCTGGAAGAGTCTTTGGGGGAATGTTCCTGACATGGACTATGTTTCAAGCTGCAATGCCCGGCTTTAGAGCAAACTGAATTCTCTTCTGCCTCACCTCCTCGAGTTCCCCAACTGGACTCCTTTTCAGTCTCATCTCCAGTTATCCTCTTGAGCCAGCCTGCCAACCTTTCTCCTGCCTTCCAGTGTTCGCTCAAGCTGTGCTCACTGCCTGGATAGTCTTCGCTTTGCTTCACCAGTTCCAACTATACCTGTGACATGTGTGGAGGACAGGGGAGAGGGTGTCCATCAATATGGAATGCAAGGGCCAGGGGAAACCCTTCAAAAGTGGTGGCAATTAATATAGACTCCTCCTGCTCCCCCTCACCCCTGCCAGACAATAGCTGCTGCTTATAGGCCACCAGCGTTAGCATTTAATCCTGAGTGCCGTTTTGCATCGTTATCTGCACTTCATGCCTATCTTGATCAGAAATTCCTGAAAGTCAAGGACCAAGTCCTACACTTTCATGTGTCATCTACAGGTATTCTAATAAAATCTGTGAAATATCTGTATTATGAAGAAACGTTGGTTAGTCTTTTTTAGAAGGCAATTAACATACACATAACAAAAGGTCACATTTTCATGTCAATCATATGCCATAGTATTAAAAAAAAGATTAAATGATAAATCATTAGATCAGCTTGAGGAAAAACAAAATCAAAATCCTCTTTTACACTACAGTAGGAAAAGCGACACAGTTAGCAAAGAAACTATTTCAGAAAGTCAAATGAGGGAAAAAGAATATAAGGTAAACAGGTAAAATTATGAAACATCGAAGAAGCAACTGCAACAAGAGAAAGAAAGTGGGTAGAGTCAGCATCAGAGGTTGCTGCAGGGGACGCTGGGGCCGAGGAGGCCAAAGGATGTCCGGTGTCCCCTCCAGGGTGGCTGTCCTGCCAGCTCTGTGACGGCTCGCCCTACCTTGTGCCCTGAAGCCAAGCATGGGCTCAGGCAGGTGCGAAGCCATGCTCCGTTCTTACTGTTGGGAAGAGAGTCTGGTGTGCTCCTTGCCCTGGTCGCAGAGCAGACACCAGTACATTTTACCTGACATATGGAAGGCACAGAATGTCAAAGGGGTTTTTATTGCACCTGACCAGATAATTAGGTAATTAGCACTGGTAACTGATAGGGCACATCCTGCACAAATCTGTATATCTCCAGGGAGGCACATTTTCAAAAATGTACGATCAAGCGCTTTTTATTATAATGTTTTTTCGTTTTTCTTTTTTTTCTGGAGAGCATTTCATTTCTCAAAAAGGATGCTGGGCACGTTTCTTTTCCCTGCCAATATGGTCCTTTTTCACTTCGTCAAGCTGGATGGCAAACAAGAAGCGAATCTGTTTCTGGTCCCCTATGGATCTTACAATGAGCCCTGCAGCGCTGGCTGTCTTCTTTGTTCACATGCCAGGCCCCCAGCTACTGGGGTGGTGGTGGGAGGGGCAGACAAGTCTAGGAACAGGGTCTTGCTGAAGGACAGAAAAGGCCAGGAGAGGGAGCACAAGAACAGATGATATTTATATATCTGGGTCACGGGGCAAGTCATAGAAAGATAGCAAGGCGAGAGAAGCCAACTGTCTCAAAAGATGTATGTGGAATCTGAATGGTGTACTTTTTAGGGGAAAAAAATGGAATTTGTTGTTTATTTATCATAGAGAATACAATTTTAGCAGATTGTACTGAATGAAGACTTAAAAGGCCACTTTATCTGTTCTCAGTTTGTCCTGGATGATGACGTAACTTTATGAACTGCTAAATTCGCCAGCGATTAGTAACGCTTTATAGCTAGTCACTTCTCCTAGTCATTTTAGTTCACCCTCACTATACAGTGATATGGAGGGAAAAGGATCAAAATGGCAAGCGTATAAGCTCACGTAGAGACCAGTGGAGAGGATTGCAGTTACACGACAGCACTTAGCTGGATTAGGTTTGTAGGCTGAGGAGCCCGTGTCACAGAGTACGATGCAGTGAGACCAGGCATTCACTCTATGGGATGTTGCTGGTGACCACCTTTGCAATGTAGGGTTCAGGTACAGATCACTCTATCCTGGCAATAAATGCATATTGAAGCCCTCCCATTGTTCCACAGAGTCTTAAGTACTGGGAGGATAAAACAATGAATAAGGCAAAAAGAGTGCGTGAACTGAGGTGTTCTAGACTGATAGGACATGGACAAATCAACAGGTAATTACCAGAGCACAAGAAAAGCTGTAATGGAGGAGGGGGTAAGTACAGGTGCTGACAGAAGGGTATGTAACTCTGAGCAAGTAACATACAAGCTGAAGCCTGAGTGAGGATTAGCCAGGTACTGGCTGAGAACTGGTGTTGCATGTGGAAGAAAAGGAATGTGGCAAAGACACATGAGAACCCAGTACACGGTGTGGTGTGGCGTTGAGGTGGCTGCAGGCGCCACTGGAGAATTGAGGAGGGGCCAGGCCAGGGAGGCCGTTTCATGTCACACTGAGGAGGCTGGCCAGCAATGGAGAGCCACTGGAGTCTACCCGGCAGGAGAATATTGGGGCGATTATTTTGGCAGTTTAGGGAATAAGCTGCGCAGAGGGCATGCTGGTCACAGAAATCCAGGCAAGTGCCAACAGTGGCCTGAATGTATGCAGTGGCAGTGCACGGAAGAGGTGGACACATTATAGAGGCTGTTAGGAGGAAGAGTTGGTGACGTGTGAGAACACAGGCCAATTCAAGACGGAGAAGGATTAAAAACAGGTCACATTGCTTCTAACTAATTATGCAAAGCTATAACCTGGATACCATAGTGATGAAAATAAGGTTTCAGTTGGAAGCCATTTGGTATAGTTTACCACAAGATTGTTACAATAGGAATTATGCAAAGGTTCACAGGAGTGTCCAAGGTAGTTTAGGACTCAGAGCCATCAATTATTGCAGAGGATATGGCTCAAAATTCTGTAGCCTAAAGCTTTCTTTAGGGGAAGACAACCAATGATGCCAGTCAATTGATGCTAGCCATTGCAGGATGTAGGATTTTTTTTAAAAACAGCCAACTTTCCCACTAAATCATTCTGGTTCGGCAACGAGAAAGAGGTGAGAGTTCTTGTAGAATGTAAGGAGTCCTTTTTTAAAAAAAATAAAGATAAAAAAAAAAAGATGAATGGAAGATAGACAAACTAGTTTAAAATGACTTGTTGAAAACAGCTATGGTCAGAGAGAAGGGAAAAAAGACCTTCCTCCCAGAACCTGTTCATTGATTTTGATGATAATTAAGGAGCAACTGACAAGTTCTGTGGCCAGGGTGTTTACTTGAGCCCCTAGAAGCTCCTTCCATCATCATTTGAGTGAACTTCAAACTTCAAAGTGGACTCTCTGACTCTGACCCCCCTCCCTTCCTCTTGTAAGAACTCCTGTGATTACACTGGACTCACCTGGCTAATCCAGGATGATCTCCCATCCCCATATCCTTACCTTCATCACATCTGCAAAGTTCCTTTTGCATGTAAGGTAATATATTTAGAGGTGTTCTTAGGGATTAGGACATGGGCATCTTTGGGGAGCTGTTATTCTGCCTCTTATACTGATTATAAAGTCATCGGCTGGTTTCTTAGACGAACCTCATACCTTCAGTGTCTCAAAACTGAGGCCCAGACAAAGGCAGGGCCTTATGTAAGCCAAGGAGACCTAGATATTAAGGTCTTTATGTGAACAAGTGGCATGAATTGAATAGTCATCAATGGGTAAAGTGAAGAAAAAGGATGAACATTCATTTCAGGTATTTTCTCTTTGCTATCATTTTACAATTCAACGTTTTTAGCATCTTTTTCATTATTTCTAGTGTAAGGGCACATTTCTAGTGCTGGATTCATGGTGACTTCTGTGTGGCACAGGGAAACCTTGAACAAGTGTTGTAGATACCTGCTGTCGCCAAATTGACAGCTGAGTGGTTGTGACCCTGGGCCTCGTTTTGCCACCTGTTAAAAACACAGACGTGTGCATGCCTCATGAACGTTACACTGTCATCACTGAGGCAAAGCAGTTAAGAACATGGGCTCTGGATCCAGGCTCCTTGATTTAGGAGCTGACCTTGACTAAGTTAATGAACCTCCCTTGCCTCAGTTTCCTCATTTGGCATATGGAGCTAATAGCAGCCACCCTATAGTGTCAATGAGTTAAACTCGTAAAGTGGGTAGAGAAGTGGCTGGCACATAGTGAATGTTCAATAAAGGTTATTTTTTTTTATCATCACCACCACTGCATTAGACATAAGGGATATACAAAAGGTAAAATATAGCCCTTTTCCTTAGTGCTGGGTCAGATGATTTTTAAGACCAAAGTTTTATGATTCCCAATACATCACAAAAGAAAAAAACTCCCTCGATGCTCTCACTTCCCATGCATCATGCTGCATTAGCAAGATCTTTTAATATTTCTCCTTGCTGCCAATTAAGAGCATCAAGTCAAAGCTGATATGTAAAAATGACTGTCCCATTATCACCTGCTGTCCTCGCTAATAACCTTAGCTCAATGAACTGCATGTATCTTTTTAGTAGAACAGGGTATAACCCAAACTAGAGGGATATTGAGCTCTGGCTTGTTCACAATGAATGGTACCTTAAGAAAGCTCAGTGCATAACTGCATGCCCATAAATACAAATGCTATAACTTTCTTGGATCAAAGTATATTTTCAAATAGTAAGCACATCTACATCTATGCTCGTGGTAGCTTTTAAGGCAAGTTTTACAAGGTCCAAGAAGTCAGGCTTAAGAGTAGGCCTTCTAATAACTGTCTTCCACTTGAAATCTGAAGTGCGGAAAGTGGAGTGGATGTGAGTTTTACTGAGAGTCAGCAATAGAAAGCAGCGTACACTTGCAGCCGTAGCAGGCCAAGATGACTTTGTACAGTGAATTTTAAATTAGACTCAAAATTGGCTGAAGTTATCCACTGGAAAATATTCCATTGATTTTGGGCTTCCTGATGATGTTTTCTGGGTGAGACAGAGCCTATAAAGCCAAGCAAAGCTTTCAGATGCAGATTTCTCTATTTTCAAAAGAATTTGAAGGGACAGAAATTGCTAGTGGAATACAGGAACAAAAATGAATATTACATTTCTACTTACTAGCAACTATTTTGGTATTAAACTCGACTGAATTAGTTCTGTCCTAGTAGCTGAAAATGTTTCCACCTTATATTTACCTTTTTAGATAGACTAACAACTTCATTCCTCGCCCCTCTTGTCTTTCCTCCTTCTCTCTTGTATTCAAACACTTCTATAAAACACACTGCTCCATTAAAAAGAGAAACAAAAACTCTGCAAGTCAATTTTCTTTTGTTCCTCTGATACTAAAATAACTGTTATTTTGCTCAAATTATTTTCATATTGACTTGGCCATAATAGGTGCTCAATATAGTTGGTTCCTTCTTTCTTTGCTCGACCCTTCTCTGGTTAATGCATATCTGGTTAATGCATATCTAAATAATTGGTTCTGAGAGCCTCCTTCAGACTTTACATCATTTATCGGGAAGCTTAGCTCAAACTGAGATAACTCTTCGTAAGACACCTTGGAAATGAAAAGGTTTCAGAGAAAAACAAAGTCTCACTTATCAAAAATGAGATGCTTTTGTCTCATTTCAGATCTGGTGGTAGAAGGGAAATACCAGCTTTCAGAGGTCCCAGTGAAATACTTGACAAGATATGTGAAGTTTTTCTGCATTTGGGCTGCTTGTTCCATAATGCAGCCAATGTGCTCCACCAGGCACACAGGGTCAATTCAATTGATCAAACACGGTGTCAGAGCCAGACACACATACATATAAATGCTCACAGTCTCCCAGTTGTAACAACACTGAATCTAATTTAGAACCACAAGAGCTAGGAAATTAAGAGTTAATACTTAAACCTCATCCTTAATTCATCCTGTCATGCCTGAGTATCACTTCTCTCATACCAAGAAGAACACCCACTGTTCTGAGGCCACTAGATGGAGAATGAAATTGGCTATAACATCACTGTGTCACAACATCGGGAATTAGGGAGGAGCCTGGAGAAGCAGTTTGGATGCTCTCTGTAGGTGACAGTGAGAAGCAGGGCAGGAGGGAAAGAAAGGAAGACAAAATAAAAAGAGTGAGACAGCAGGCACATTAAACTGTTCTTACCGAGGGCATCTTTATTAGGCAGGGCGCGGAGCTGCTGCTCCCATCCCAGCAGTCCGGGTTAGTAGCAGTCTAAACTCTCAAACAAACTTGAAAGAATATGTGAACCACAGTGATCACAGCTGACAAAATACTATGGTCGTATGCTTTCTCATGCAATTGTGCACGTGGGCAGGAAAAGTGGGGCTTCTCGTCTACTCAGCTGAAGTGCCCCCATCAGCCTGTTTATTTTAGGGATGGTTTGAATTACTGCTCTTTCAACAACATTATGGGTCATATGGGTCACCCACTAAAATGAAACAATCACAATTTATTTCTTTATCATGAATCACTGTTTTAACTTTTAACCTAACCCAACAGGAAATCATGTGTTTAACCCCATAAAACTTTTCATTAGGTCATGGAATGAAGAAAATCTCTGTTACCAAACAGAAGAACCTATGGAACTATCTCAGGGCAAAGACAAATTTAAGAAGGGAATCACCCCACCTCTTCTCTGATGCCTGCTTGGTTCTGGAGCAGGTCAAATCAATTTAAGAGTAGCAAAAAAGCAAAATTATTGACTTGCATCTTCTATTTATTACTTACTTCACCAGAAAGGGGGCTGCTCTCTATTTGTAAATTCATTTTTCTTTGAGGCTTCCTTATCATATGACTAGGTCTTGCCAATAGATAGTACTCTCACATTGTCATTCATCTATAAACTCTTCACGTTATTATTTTTCATTTTTGCTATTTGGAAAATTTTATTATGCAGTGAGGAATTACTGTTTTGATGCCTCTGTTAAAATATACAATGAGCTTCCTCCTTATCCCGTTTAAGGTACACCTCTCAGAGAGAAGAATGACATTGCAAAATTCTCAGATTTATTCAGAAAATAAACACATATATTCATTATTAGGACTTTTAAAATTTATGAAAAAATACCCATTTGAGCCTAAAACATGAGCAGAAGATTAGCTATTATATTAATTCTCAATTCTACTATTATAGTTATATCACAGATGTTCTGTGCTGATACAAAAGTCTGAGCTATTTGGATTTGCCAGCTTGGATTAATAACTACCCATTTCGAATCATTAATGATGATGGTTCCAGTTCAGTGATTGAAATGCATAAAAAAAAAAGAAAAAAGAAAATTTTATTCTTTCCTTATGAAAGAGCCATTGGGTTCACAATACATTTCTTTTCTGAAAAAAGTCCTTTTGAAAGGGAGAATACTAAAAATGGTGTAAGGAGCACTACAAAGAATAGAAATTCATTTTAAAGCAGCGTACCATGTACAAATGCTGTCTTACAAATAGGATTATTTAATTTAAACCTTAGATCTGTCAAGCTCCATTACTTCAAATGGAGCTTGTCGCTTCTTGAGTTCATTATATATTGAGATTATGTTAACAATTTCTGTTAGGTTAAGTCATTGCTGAGATACAAGGTGGTTAAAAAAAATTACAAAGCAGTGTCAATAAATAGAGCAAAGTCACTGCCGTGTTCGGAAAGGCAAAAAGTCATCTTGCTAAATGAGGATCCAAGCTGTCCTGTACCAAGACTGTTACTAATAAATAAAGGCCTCTGGGAAAAGTGCTGAGCGTACGCTGGATCTATTTTCAGCTTGCATCAGCAGCTGCTGCCCCCGGGATCACATCTTTACGCATACTCTACACCATATGTAATCACTCCAGTGCTGCAACCAGTAAGATAATGAAAGAGCATGGCATAAATCTATACTTGAGTGGAATGCTAAATGAGAAAAATAATACAAAAAGGGGGAAATAAACCGCATTTTCAAGTCATTAGGAAGAAAGACTTTGACATATGAAGTGTTGCAACCATTAATAGCACTTATCATATAGAGTGGAGACAAAGAGACAAATTAATCAAACTGACAGAACTGGGACATTTTATGCTAATACAGGTTTCTGGGTTTTAGCCTGTATTCCTCTGTGTCTGGAAAACTGATACCATTACAGGGCAGGAAATTGCATGAATAACATGCAACAGATCATAAAAATTCACACACCAACTGTAGAAACATGCCAAAAGCTCTGTAAAACAAGGATGGAGACCTCAGCAGAGAAACTAGCAAGTAATGAATGCAAATGATTCCAAGAAACTCCCCCATTCATGCATTGTAATTAACCATAGGCATCTCGCCCATCATCATATGGGTGAAACTGAGGCCTGGAGAGCCAACTCCGCAGTTAGCCAGAGAAGGCTGCCCATTCAAGGTTGTTTGTCATCAGCTGAGGCGAGTGCCACTCCAACCTAAATTTACTTGCCTGCTTGTGTTAGCTTAGAAAAAATGAAAAATAAATACAAAAACATTAACTTAAGACATTAACAGGGAGGTGGGAGAGAAATAAATTGATTGCACCAAGAAAAGATAAGCAAAAATTTCCATGTTTGTTTGTGCAAGGGGTGGAAATACAAAGAGTCAGATACCAAAAGCATTTTTATAAAACACATGCTGTCCCCAACGTATGAACAGCCCCTACTTAATGAATAAGCTGTACTTAAAGTTGAGTCATGGGGAAGTCCTCAGGAAGGCTCTTGGGAGCAACTGCCCTTTGTTCTCCAATTGTGAACTCCTACGTTGGTTGGTGGACTGGTTCATTTGTATCACTCTACACAGGTAAATGGTTGGTGCCCTAAGATCTCTATCCCTTCCCCGAGGAAGCGTGTGTATCCTTGATACTGGAAAAAGTTCCCTAGCTGGAACTCGAAAGAATTTTCTCATAAAAAATAACAATATGAATAGCAGTTAGGTATGGCTGAAAAAGTGCATCAGAACTAGAATTCAATGATACCATCTTTCCTGATATTCAGGCCTCTGGCGCTCAATGATTTGGCTCCAATCCTTCCTCTCATTCTCATCTAATACACCCTACACGTTTCCCTGCATCCAGAGCTTTTCTAAAGGACACCCTCCATTTGACAACTGCTAACCAAATGGCTACCATGTTGGCATTGTTCTAGATGGTCTATTTGCAGATTGAAAACATCACCACCACCACCACCACTCAGAAATCTTGCATAAGGATCTTACTGCCCAAGGAGACAGATAAGCAGTAATTCAATTATATTTTATTTTATTATTTTTTTATTTTTTTGAGGGCAGTGTCACTGGCCCTCATATGTGGGACCTGAACTGAGGCCACTGGCTTCCGAAGCCAGCGCTTAACCATCACACCACTCGGCCGGCCCAATAATTCAATTATAATACAATGCAAAAGCTGCAATGACAGAAATATAGAGAAGGTGCTACAGGCATATAATGGGGGGACACTGAACTCAAGATGGCCTTTGCCCACCTGCTAAAGACTCTCCTCCAGGAGGTCTTCTCTCATTAGAATGATGTACTTACTCCTTTGTACTTTCACTTATTCTGAGACTATGAAATTAATTTCCTTCTCCCTTTGCATTGTAATAAATATCTGTTCACTGAATAAATTTAAAACAATGAAAAGTAATACAGATGTGAGATTTGGGAGACGATTTAGGAAACTAACCACTATTCATAACCTGTTTCTAAGGAAAAAATACACTCTACTCAGATACCTAATTTTTTAACAGACTTTTGCAATGCCATTTATCCAAACTGTTAATCCTAGCCTCTGTTCCTTAGACACTGGGCCACTCAAAAAGTAACCGTCATTTGCATGGACTGATGCATGAGAAACAAATCTTTCAAGTAGTGTAATCGTGAAGTGAAGATTCCTCTTATAGTCATGTAACTTGCATATGAGAAAAAAAAATCTGTTTCAGGGAGGACTCTTGCCTCATACCAGCCTTGGTAAAATAAAAAGTGAAAAGCACACCTGATCTTATATATGAACATGGGACTATGTTTGTCCATATGCAGGACTGTATAGAAAAGTGCTTTGTAAGTACCCTAGGCTGATTTATTATTTTGATTGTTATCATCAGGTTAGGATGCTCTCAGTGGCAGATGTGGGAACATAGCTAGACCACAGGGGCTAACCCTTACTACCAGCTACTAAGCCTGAATGGCCACCCTCCAGAGGGAAGGGAATGGTCAGGTGTGCCTTTTCTTTACTTCTTTTCAGCCCTGAGGACACTCGCATGAGAACCCAGATCTTGGGTGTATGTGTATTAATCACCACAGTACAAGGGCAGAAGTCTGCTGGCTTTCATGGGAAGGTGTTGGGTCTTGGACTGGGACTGCTGGTTTTTTTTTTTTTTTTGTAAAGTCCATAAACTATTATTTCTTAATATCATGGGATTTAAAAATACATTTTTTGTATAATTTTAGCATATTTACCATCTTTATCCTTTTGTTGTCAAAATAGTCAGATGTCATGCTACTGACTGGCTGTAGACCCAATTAATTTTCAGCATTTTTACCACTGACTGGGGTTAGAATGACCTTCTTCTATATGTATTAACTATAAAGAGATATTTGAATGACAATTAATGTGGAAAGATGAGAAAAGGTATACATTCTGATTGGACTTAATGAGGTGTTAATATTTTTGGAAGAAAAAGATATAACTCAAACACAAGATAGAAACTAATTATTTAAGCTTATATATGACAAAATCCAATAGGATTTACAGTGATTCCTATCTTTAAATATAGTTAGAAAGAGAACATGTGAGGGAGAGTACTGGGGAATACAGAAATCTGAAAACAGATGCTCAGGTTCCCTGAATTGATGAGCATTTATTTGAATTGTTTATGGTAATAACCTCTTATTTTAATAAGAACATTAAATTCTGAGAAATAAAATGTCAAAAAGATCAGAAGGGAGGTCATATTTAAGAAAGTCTTAAAGAAATGCGGTTAGGTACTATGAGAAAATAATTCTAGTGGCATCTTAACTATTTTCAACAGGAATCCCTGCAAAAATCCTAGATGCGGGACACAGATGAGAGCCTAACACAGAGGTCAAGTTTTGCTCCTTTGCTGTAGGTAGTTGCTCCCTACAGAAAGCATGTGATTTGATACACATGTCAAGGTGATATTATTTGACAGGGTTAGACAGAGCTCTATGTCTGTGGATGGTGAGTACAAGTGGGATAATAACCGACTTTGCTATAATCATGGGGAGTGAAGACAGGCAAATTGGGGAGGGGGCTAGAGGGGAACTGGTGATTCTGTGGGGCTCAAGTTGCTGGAGATGTTGCTTTTTTTTTTTTTTAAGATTTTTTTATTGGGGAATTAGGGGAGGGAATGGCATTGGGGAATCGGGGAATCAGGGAAGGGGAACAGACAAGTTGCTGTCCTTTTTTTTTCAGTCTAGCTGTGGAGGACATTGCTTCACTAGCCCATGTTGGGATTGTGATCATTGCGCTCTTCCCGGGTGAGGCAGTTGGTTGCCAGCTATTGGATGGCCACTCACACTGGCTCACAGCAGCTCATGCTGGCTGCTGACCGCTCACAGTAGCTTATGGCAGCCCATGGCAGCCCTGCTGCAGCCTATGCTGTCGTAAGCAACTCACGGCAGCTCGGCTCCAGGTTGAGCTGTTGTTCACCATCTTAGCTGTAGAGGGCGCAGTGTCACTGGTCCATGGGGGATCCGAACCGGCAGCCCTGCTGCTCAGAGCTCGCGCTCCCAAGCCAATTCTTAACCAATGAGCCACTCTGCCAGCCTGAGCTGTTTCTTATTTATTTTATTTTATTTTATTTTTTTAGAGGGCAGTGTCACTGGCCTTCATATGTGGGATCTGAATCGGGGCCGCTGGCATCCCAAGCCAGCTCTTAACCACCGCGCCACTCGGCTGGCCCTGAGATGTTTCTTAATAGAAGGCTACACATGCTGCAGAAGTTGTGAGTTCAGGGATGACAGTTCATGGAGAAAAGAGTCTAAATTTATTGCTATGACAGGGGGCCAAAGGCAGGTAATGAAAATACAGAGCAGGGAAGATAAGAGAAGGGTGTGAAGGGCTGCAATGGCAAGTGGGAAGTGGTCCTTGGCAAATGGGGGGTAACCAATGAATCCAAGAGGGCAGAGATAGGATGGAAAGATTTAAAGAATGTCCTGGCAACAAGCACTGTTGAATCATGAACAAGCTACCACTAGCAAGAAATTGTTGTATCAGCTTTTGCAGAGTTTTTCTTTAAAAGACATAAAAGTCTTTTTAGATCATTTAGGTGCCCAGAATTTGATGACTTATTATTTTTCTTTTCCTGAAGGCACATATCAGAATTGTATTTTAATATAATTGTGCCTTCCAGACATCTGTTTGGATACATCTCCAGAGTATATGAATTATAATAAACATCTGAATGGAGCTTTATGGATTATAAAACACGAATTTTCCTATTACATGATTTCTTTCTCCCAACAATTTGCTAAGTGAAGTGTTATGATTCTTCTCATTTTCTACGAAACTGTGGTTTGGAGAACCTGAGCAGCTTGCTCAAGGTCACAGGGCTTGAGTCCTGAGCTCCTCACAAATCATGTTTCATCTCCCCATTTCTCTACAGACATTCTAACAAAGCAGCTCTAACATATTTTCTTATTCTCATTCCTCCTAAAATATGTTTTTCCATTTCAATTATTCCCCTTCCATATTTCAAGGAAAGAGCATGGGCACTGGGCACTGTAGGAGCCAGAAATGAAGACCAAGAAGGCAGAGGTCACAGAACAGACGCTGGCCTTGGATTTTCCCACCATACAAACCACTTTTTTTTTTTTTTTTTGAGGGTAGTGTCACTGGCCCTCACATGTGGGACCCGAACCGGGGCCGCTGGCTTCCTAAGCCAGCGCTTAACCACAGCACCACTCGGCCGGCCATACAAACCACTTTTATTTATCTCCTTTGGTTTGATTTTTTTCTCCACCTGCATATGCTGAGAGCTACAGTTTAAACATTTGGGAGAGCTCTTCACCATTTTTCCTTCTTTCCGGCAGCTGCAGCCATGAAGGTTGAGCTGTGCAGTTTTAATGGGAACAAGGTCTACCCTGGACACGGGAGGCGCTACTCTAGGACCGATGGGAAGGTTTTCCAATTTCTTAATGCGAAATGTAATTTGGCATTCCTTTCCAGGAGGAATCCTCAACAGATAAACTGGACTGTCCTCTACAGAAGTAAGCACAAAAAGGACAGTCGGAAGAAATTCAAAAGAAAAGAACCCGCCGTGCGGTCCAATTCCAGAGGGCCATCACTGGTGCATCTCTTGCTGATATAATGGCCAAGAGGAATCAGAAACCTGAAGTTAGGAAGGCTCAGCGAGAACAAGCCATCAGGGTTGCCAAGGAAGCAAAAAAGGCTAAGCAAGCATCTAAAACGACAGCAATGACTGCTGCTAAGGCTGCCACAAAGGCAGCACCTAAGCAAAAGACTGTGAAGCCCGTGAAGGTTTCTGCTTCCTGAGTTAACAGAAAACGCTAAGTTGGCAGATTAAAATTTTAAATAAAGATCTGACTTAAAAGCGCACGCGCGCGCGCACACACACACGAGAGATATTCTAACCATGTATGGGAAATCTCCATCCTCCTTCTTCTTTAAGTGGGGGCCAAAATTTTCCATAAAGAAGTTTGTTTGTGAAAAGCATACAGAAGCCCATTGTGCTGGGCTCGAGGGACAGAATGGCAAACAAGGCAGGCTTATGATGCTTGAGCTTGTACTCTAGTTCTGGACTGTCCAATATGGTAGTCACTAACCACATGTGACTATTTACATTTAAATTAATTAAAATTAAACAAAATCAATTAGTCCCTTAGTCACACTAGCCACATTTTAAGTGCTCAAAAGCCACATGTGGCTAGGGGCTACTATATTGGATAACCCAGAAGAATATTTCCATCATCACAGAAAATGTTACTGGGCAATACCGATCTAGAGGAAGAAACAGATAATAAACAATTAAGCTAATAATTGAAAATTATGGTACAATCTTAGGTCTTTTCTGTTTTTCTTTAGTCTTTAAAAATCATTTATCTCTTTCTTTTCCAACAAACATGCCTTACTGTGGCTTTATTACTTTGCTTAGACAATAAGAACAACCTGGTCATTGTCTCTTTCTCCCCAAATTCTTCCTTTGTATTGCCACTTGATTCATCTTCCTAATGACAATCGTTTTTATCTCCCTGCTCCCTGCAGAATAAAACTCAAGCCCCTCAGCATGGCTTTCAAGGTTCTTTATAATTGGGCTCAGTTGACCTGTCCTGCCTCATTTCCTGCCATGTCCACTCCCCACCCTACACTTTAGCAACCGGAAATAGGTTTATGGATATCAAACCCACTGCCTTCCCTATCCATTCTTTGGAAGAACTTCTAAATTATAAGGATGTCCATACCAGATCAACAGAGCTTCACTGAGTTGAAACATGAGGAGAAAAGGAGATAAGAGGTGTGGTTATAGAGAACTGAGATAGAAACTACAATCATCTAAGCTAGTCCTGAAGAAATTCTACAACACAAAGCAGTAGTCAGGAAGAGCGTTATTCTCTATCCTCGCCATAAGTAGGGCGACAGAAACGGGAGGTGGCAGTATAGACGCATAGGGAACCTAGGATATTTGAAAGAAATATACAAATCAGATAACCAAGAATGGGTGACCGAAGGAAAAACACACAAGAAGTGTTTTCATCTAAATGTACTTAATGTAAAAAGCTTGTTCCTATATTTTAAATAAAACTTACGAAAATAGGCATGACCCTGTGTTTCCAATAGGATGTCTTTGTGGCTTTCTTTGGGTACAGGATGTACAAGACAGATAGGATTAGTGGACAGAATAAGTACTGAATCATAGAGTGTTTCCAAAACTACTGACACTTGTGGTCACAATTTTAAATATTTTCTCAAATACAACTCGCTTTCTTCTTTAAATAAATTTAGCTTAAAAAGAAATTGTCCTAAGCAATATTACCTGTGAAATCTGTTACACTTCTTAAAATGCATATTAAAATAATCACAATTATTTTGAAAAGAAGTTCCTCATGTTCTACTTGGAATCATTTCACTTCCATGTTGTACCACAAATTCACAGTTTGAGAAATACTGGGATTAGGAGTCTGAACAACTATCTGGCTAAAAGCCAGGGTGGAAGACATCTGGACATGGCCTCTCCGATTTTCCAGTCTGTAACATGAGGATGGGACTGTGTGTTACTCCCTTGTGATGGGGGTGGGTGTTCTAAAGAAGGAAGTATAAAATGTAGCAGTGTTGGTAGACATGAGGCATTCATTATTATTATTATTATTATTATTTTTAAAGATTTTATTGGGGAGTTTGGGGAGGGGAACAGCGTTGGGAAATCGGGGAAAGGGAACAGACAAGTTGCTGCCCTTTTGCTCCTCAGTCTAGCCGCGGAGGACGTTGCTTCACTGGCCTATGTTGGTATCGTCATTGTGCTCTTCTCAGGTGAGGCAGATAGGTCGCTGGCCTCTGGCTGTCACTCACCGCGGCAATTGGCAGCTCACGCTGGCTGCCTGCCGCTCACGCTGGCTGCCGGCCACTCACTGTAGCCTATGGAAGCCCACTGCAGCAGGGGCTGCAGCCTACACCGTTGCCGGGGCTCGCAGCCCAGCTCCAGGTGGAGCTGTTGTTAGCTGTAGAGGGCAGTGTCACTGGCCCTCATGTGGGATCCGAACCAGGGCCGCTAGCATCCCAAGCCAGCTCAACCAATGTGCCACTCAGCCAGCCTGAGGCATTAATTATTGATCAGCAATAATGTCATTATCTTTTCTGGGGCCAGTGAAAAGTAATGTATTAATGTTTACAAGGAACACAGATGTCTACTGTTGTTCTCAATCCTTTGTAGGGAAGTAACAACTGAGATGGAGGCCACCTGGGAGCCTAACTGGCAGCATGGGCTCCTGGAAAGGCTGATGGGGTCCTAGTCTGTGGGTGGCCTCAGGGGTCCTGGCAGCAGCTTCCAGTCTCTGTGGTGACAGGCCATTTCCTCTCTGTCTGGTCCAGAACTTCAGATGCAGTGAGGTGGCAGCAGCTCAGTGAGGGTGGGATGCTAAAATTCTCATACTAAGGATGCACAGAGGACCGCACACCTTGATCGTGTCCCTGAGAATGACACAGGGCCCTCACTGGGGTCAACACATGGGATCATCTGAATTAGTAGTCTCTACAGGGACTCTGCGGGGCAGCATCTCTACAGCTTCTGTCAGAGGCTTAGTTTTCCTGCAAAAAAGGAGAAAAACCTACTGCCCAAATGAAGGGGATTTTATGTAACTCTTCTTCCATTTTTCTCTCACATCTAAGTGGAGCTGAGCTCTTAGAAAACTGGTGTTACAGCACTTCAGCAAGAAGCCAAGCAATTGAAAGCCCCTTCTAACAGCTGTTAATGGTTGTCAATGAGCAGGCAGACACCAGGGCTGGAAGGAGGGGAGCCAAAAATAACTCCACAGCAGCATTTTCCAGGATTCAATCATTTCTGATGCTGGAAAGAAGGAGCTTGAGAAACTGAAGTATAGCTCGATGAAAACAGTGAAGGGGTTGGAGGGACAAAGGCCACTGGACTGATGCCCACATGCCCCAGTCCTGTGACGGCAGGTCTTACAATGCCTTTCTCAGAAACCTGGTATCTGAGAAAGACTAAAACAGGAAGCGGAAAGTCAAGGTAAGGGAGATTGATGTTGGCGGTGAACTGAACTCACCCTCTGCATGCCAGGGGGATGGGCTGTCAGTGCCTGGGCTATGCACTGGGGGAGCTTTGTGAGGATAGCTCTTTTTGGGTGTGTGTGGTTTTTTTTTTTTTTTTGAGGGCAGTATCATTGGCCCTCATATGTGGGACCGAACCGGGGACGCTGGCTTCCCAGGCCAGTGCTTAACCACCGCGCCACTCGGCCGGCCCTGGGTGTGTGTTTTTAACGTGTTTCATTCTGTGGGATTTCCAGGCCCATACCATGGCCAAGGAACCATTTTAGGTATCTTTCTCTGAAGGCGCCTCCTCCCTTGACTCCTAGCCTTGCCTGGATGGGGTTGCCTCCTGTCTTTCTGTTCAACTTGCTTCCTCTAGAGATGTGTGGCACTGTGGGCTTCAGGGACTTTGGTGCTTGTGTTTTCTAATATCAAACTTCCATTTCTGTTTTTAGTTTTAATTTAATTTTATTATTAAATTTATTGGAATGACATTGATTAGTAAAATTATATAGGTTTCAAGTGTATAATTCCATAATATATCACCATATCTGTTTTTCAATCATATCCCAATCTTATCAGCCACTTTTCTGAGAACAGTAGTGATTTCTTATTATTTTGTTTTTTAAAATTTTTATAATGTATACATTTAATGGAGGACTTTTTCTCCTGACATTTTCCTGCTCACTCAATCCAGATGTGATGTGACCTTTTTAAATCTTTCCACTTGCTCTCTGGAAGTTTTGATGGTCTTAGTGAGTAAAACGAACTCTTTGAACAGAACTTCCATATGAATTGTGTACTTGATCTTTCTGGGCTTGGCAAACAAACCACCACCCACTCAGAACCTAGACAGGAAGGTGGCAGAGAATTCAAGCTTCATTAGAAACAAGTCATGCAAAAATAACTTCATTTCTAGTTTTGATGGGATTACTGTTCAGAGAACGCAGTGGAAATAGCATCCCATGATTTCAGCAAGGCAGCTGACATCTTTTAGGTTACTCTTTGAATAATATGAAAAACTGGAGTCTGGAAGATAATAAAATTAAGTGATCAGTAGCTGGGTGATTTTTTTTTTTTTTAAAGATTTTATTGGGGAATTGGTGGAGGGGAACAGCGTTGGGGAATTGGGGAAGGGGAACAGACAAGTTGCTGTCTTTTTGTTCTTCAGTTTAGTTGTGGAGGATGTTGCTTCACTGTTGGTATCCTCATTGCGCTCTTCCCGGATGAGGCAGATCGGGTCGCTGGCCTCTGGATGTCGCTCACCACGGCTACTGGCAGCTCACGCTTGGCTGCCAGCCGCTCACGCTGGCTGTGGGCCACTCACTGTAGCCTATGGGCAGCCCACTGCAGCAGGGGCTGCAGCCCACATCATCACCGGGGCTCGCACAGCCCAGCTCCAGGTGGAGCTGTTGTTAGCTGTAGAGGGCAGTGTCACTGGCCCTCATGTGGGATCCGAACCGGGGCCGCTGGCATCCCAAAACCAGCGCTTAACCAATGCGCCACTCGGCCGGCCCGGGGTGATTGATTAATGTCAACTTTAACCTGACAAGAAGTGTCTGGTGATAATGAACAGTGTCATCTACTCTGTCATGCTTAACTTCTATCTCTGACTTGGAAAAAATGTGGCGGCAAGCTGGTAAGATACTCTAGGAAACACAATCAAGATCCTAAATGATGACCACAGGCTGATATGGGGTAAATGTATAAGGATGCAAATTTACAAAAAAAAAAAAAAAGACATCAAATCTTGTACTGGGATTTAAAAAGTTAACTTTGTAAGTACAGGATGGCAGAGCACTGGCTTAACAAGGTGGGTCAAGACTGTGACCCAGTTGCCAGAAAATTTAACACAATCCTGGGCTACCTCAAGAGATGTATAATGTAGAGAGACAGGGTCATATCTTCACTGTACTCTTTAGTGTTCCAATCACAGTGAGACTCTTGTATTTAGTTCTGGTACTACATGCTAAGAGCAGGCCCAGCCAACAAGGATGATGATGAGCCCTGAATCTATGTGTGGAACCAGGGACTTTAAACCCTGAGAAAAGGAGACTTATAGGACCTATGCAAGAGTTATCTTCACAAACCACAAGTGTTGATGCGGCTGGAAAGAAAAGGGAACCCTTGTTCACTGTTGGTGGGATTGCAAAGTAGTGCAGCCACTATTGAAAACAGTGTGGTGGTTCCTCAAAAAATTAAAAATAGGACTACTTATGACCCATCAATTCTACTTCTGTTTATCCAAAAAAATCCAAAACACTAGTTTGAAAAGATATATGCACCTCTATGTTCACTGAAGCATTATTTACAATAACCAAGATATGGAAGCAACCTAAGTGCCCGTTAATAGACAGCCGGATAAAGGAAATGTGGTACATATATACAATGGAATATTAATCATAAAAAAGAATGAAATATTATCATTTGCAACAACATGGATGGACCTAGAGGGTATTATGCCAGGTGCAATAAATCAGACAGAGAAAGACAAATACCAGAGGGTTTCACTTGTATTTGGAATCTAAAGAACAAAACAAATGAACAAACAAAAGAAGAGTTGTCTTCAGATAGCTAATGGGCTATCATGAAAAGATGAAATGAAATTTGTTATCTTCCATTCCAGAGGACATAAATAATATTGAAATGAAAATTGAAGGGAGGTAGATTTCTATTAAAAATTAGGAAGAATTTACTAGTAGTCACAACTGTACAAAATGGAAGGGACGTTCAAGTGGTGGTGAGCCTCCCATTTCTGGAAGTTTCTGGCAGAGGCTGGAGAACTACCTATGTTGTTATTGTAAAAGAATTCCAAATTGGATGGGAGACTGGTCTAGATAACTTCTAACATGCCTTATTTTTTAACCTTCAATCCTTCATACTCCTCACTTCCTACCACAGTAGATGAGGGGAGCTATGGTTTTTAGTATTCCTTAAAGGCTTTATACAAAAATTGACAAGAAAGGAAGACAAGGTGGATAGTGTTTTCATTTACTCTGGATACCATTGACAAAATAATGGATTTGTGAGTTGGCAAAACAAACTGAGCTTTCTTGAACTTCCCCAAGTCTCCTATAAGTCTATGCATGTCATATCCTTCAAGCTACTTTTGTTTGGAATGCTGGCCTAGTCCAACCAGTCTGCTGAGATCATGAACAATTTGCAGAGAACACAGGGGGCCTTGATAGGATGTAATGGAAGGCAGTATTAAAAAAAAATAAGGAGTCAGTGATTTCCTAAGTATGTAAGTTTTCAAAGGTCATCATACCTAGTCAACAAAAATTCAACTGTACAGATGCAGAACCTTGAAATTAAACAAATGCAGACTTGGCAGTTTGAGTTTCGAGACATTTAAACAGGCATTATTTCCAGACATGATTTTCCCTTGCTGAACAAGTAAGCCCATTCTATTTAGAACTGCAAGGGGAGCAAGTGTAGGCAGTCACATGGACCTGCAGTTTTGTTTGAGTGGATAGCAACGTGCCCCATATTGTATGTTCTTGGACTTTAATAGCAGCCATTTAAGAATATCATAAAAGTTGTACACATCTTGCCATATACACCCTAAAATGGCAGAAGAAAATTACCCAAACCCTTTCTTCCTTAATAATCTCTTGGATAGGGCCGGTCGAGTGGCGCGGCGGTTAAGCGCTGGCTTCGGAAGCCAGCGGCCCCGGTTCGGGTCCCACTTAGGAGGGGCAGTGACACTGCCCTGAAAAAAAAAAAAAAAGAAATAATCTCTTGGATAAGTTTTAGAACAGAACCAGGTAATCTCAAAATTTCTGCTAATGAGTAGAAAAGAAACCAGAAGATATGACTATAAGTAGAAGATATGGAGGACGTAAAGCAACCAAGTAAGTGAGATGAGGGTGAAGGATATACTCTAAAACATGGCAGCAAGTATTACAATTTACTGATGGTGAATATTAAAAAATATCTATAATTTATCACAAATGGTCAGAACTTAGGAGAGAACATAGCTCTGTGTCAGTACCCTGAGGTGCTCATCCAATGATGGTGGCACCTAGGTTCCTGGAGGTCACTGTTCTAACTCTGTTTTATACATCTGTTTCCTGTGCTGATGGTTAGGGCCTGACTCTGGGTTGGAAAGTTTTGGATAGTTCTTCCAGGTCTGTGACCTTGTTATCTAATTTGCGATTTTAATTCAAACTCTAGACACAAAGTTGAGGTGCACAATTAAACCAAGGCCTCATGTTGTGGAGTTGGCATTGGAGAGAAATTCTCCTGACACTGACCTCTGATTACAGAAGGCCATGTTGGTGCAAAAGCTGCCCCTCCAGTTCTGTAAGACGGAGCAAGAAAGGAAGTCTTGTATTGTCAGATGATCATGCTTTTCCAGAAATCTTCTTTAACTCAAAGCAAGTTACAATTACAAACATATTGTACATTATATTTCCAGAAATGATTGGAGTGAATCTTAAGATTCAAAAATAACCTCCTAATACATAATGAGGAAACAACGGAGGCCAGACTCCATAGGACCCAGGGGATTATAGAATTCAACAACTGTTTAGAAAAGGGGCCCAAGTGGGTAGGAAGCACAAAAGAGGCCGAATTTCAGGAACGTTTGGCCCAAAAGACAACTGTATTTTCCATAAGGAGCTGGAATAGAAATTTGGCCCTAAGTTGAGCCAAATTAGACTTCTGCTTTGGTATTAAACCTAGCAGAGGAGTGCCCAGTAGAGGTGCTGGGTAATTCAAAGGTGGCTTTTGCAGGCTTTTTCTTGTGATATGATGATGATAATAACCACTTATGGAAGACCCATACATGTCTTTACATGCAGGAATACACACATACACACACACACATACACACACACACACACACACACACACACACAATACATATGTGTATGCAGCAAAATCATGGGGATAAGAGAAACATCTAGTTATAACATAAAAGCCTTACCCCATGGACTCTGTTTCTTTGCTATGTCCTAAGGTATTCCATATTTTAGAACTTGTATATTTTTCCTTTCATGGGAGTAATGCTTTTATTGTGGCTTAAAAAAATTGTGGTTAAAATCATGTAACATAAAATTTAGTTTCTAACCATTTTTAAGTGTACAGTTCAGTAGTGTTAAGTATATTCACATAGTTGTGAATAAATATCCAGAATTTTTTCATCTTGAAAATCTGAAGCTCTGTAGCCATTAAATAGTTCCCCTGTTCCCCTAACCCCCAGTTCCTGGTAACCACTATTCTATTTCTGTGTCTATGCATTTGACTACTTTGGATACCTCATGTAAGTGGAACTGTGCAGTATTTGTCTTTTTGGGACTGGCTTGTTCTCTTGGGCTAGACTGCAGTTGGCAGGACGTTTTCCAGCTGCAGAGACAAGGCCCTCCTGGCAAGTAGGTTTAAGGCCAATCGTCTCCACCCATCAGCATCTATACTGAGGGAGTCCTCATTTCAAGTCTACTCTCTGAAGTCCACAGAGCCTCAGTCATTCTTCAAGAATTCTCATGAAAAGCTCTCAGCATCTTCCTGGGGGAGAAAGAATCTGGAAAAATAAGGCCTCATTATTTTAGGAATAGCCTCTGTAGGAATCTTGTGGGGGGAGAGCAGAAGACGCAATGGAATGCGAATGAATAGTTTCAAGGTGGCCAGAGCCTGCTCTTGAGGAACGAACTATGCTTAGAATGTGTGTCCCTCATGGATGCAGGCATGGAGCATGGAAGGAAGGGAAATTTGGGTTCAAAACTGAAAGGCAATCTGTGAAATTTAGTCATGTGTCAAAGGGGTCATTGGCAAAAAATGTCTGGGAACCACTGTTACACTCCAGCTGAACCTTGCAGGGTGGTTCCCACCAATGCTGCCTCACACGTCACCATGAATAGGGCCACATCTTCAGCACAAATTCCCTCTTTCCCACCGAAACCTCTGTCCAGCACTCGGAACAAAGGAGGCCTGCTATGGCAGCTCCATGTAGGAGATAGACTCTTAGAGGCAGAAGCCAGTGCAAACTTGAGTTAACCTTTTCATCTGAGCTAACAGAACTCAACTTACCATTAGTTTAATTTGTAAATGAAAAAAAAAAAATGCTATGAAAAGATACATTCTTTATCCTTGTGCAAGTCGGTTCCAAAATTCTCAGAACTTAGAAGCTTTTGCCTTTTCCTTCTGTGTGATTGCTGATTGCCCCCTGACCTTACCCTCCACCCACCCACTTCTTGTGTCCTCTCTTCAACCTGTGTCTTGGGCAGTCTTTCTTTGCTACCTCAGTTGATGGCAACTCCCATCCTTCTGGTTTTTTGGGCCAAAAACCTCAGTCATCTTGGATTCGTCCTTCTTTCGTATCCCACTTCCAATCAGTTAGCAGGAAATCCTGGCAGCTTCTCCTTCAAAATAGAGCCCAAATCCAAACCTCTGCATTCCTTCTCTGCTTCCAGCCATGTACAAACTACATCTGGCTTGGATTATTACAGGCGACGCTTAACTGGAATCTCTGCTTCTCCCCTCGCCCCTCAGTAGCCTATTCAACCCAGCATCCAGAGCCATCCTTTAGAAAGATAAGGTGGATTATGCCACTGTTCTACCCAGGACCTTCCAAAACATTCCTATTTCACTGAGTGAAAGCCTAAGTTATTAATGGCCCATCAAACCCTGCATGATAGGTCTCCTTGCAATACCCCAGCTCTAGCCTTGGTTTCTGCATATTATCTGCTCAGTGAACCCTTTCTGAAGTACCATATTTAAAATTTCAGCTCCTGTCCCTCATTAACCATTCCCGTTCCTGCTTTATTTTCCTCTGTAACACTGATCATCCATTTATGGATATATGAATTCACAGTAGGTGCTCAATGCACATCTGTTGAATAAATGATTGGCTTCTGATCGCTCAGGTTTCAGCTCAAACGTCTCCTCCTTGGGGAAACCTTCCCTGGCCACCCATTGAGGGAGAAATGTCGTTTCTCCCTCAATCACTGTGCATATCATATCACACTGTTTTATTTTTCTTCTAGCACTTTTCACAACAAAAATTTTCTTCTCTTATCTGTCTTCTGCATTAAATGCAGGCCATGAGAACTGCAACATACTTTGTTCTATCCACTGCTACCTCCCCAGCACTTAGAACATGGTAGGTGCTCTGTAAATGCTTCTTGAATGAATGGAACACCTTCATGACAATCCAAGTCCATTAATTGTTTTCCCCAACTTTATTATCTTAAAAATTTCAATCCATACATAAGATGAAAGAAATGTACATCCATATACCTTTAATCTGGATTCACCAACTACTAATTTTGCTAAATTTGTGTGCTCTCTTCTCTATATTTATGTTTATCTACACATTCGCACGCGCGTGCACACACACACACTTTTTTCAGAACCATATGAAAGTAAATCATGACATTTTACTCCTAAATACTTCAGCATGTATCTTTTGAAAACAAGAATACTCTAGGTCACCATAATATTTTCCTACCCAAGAAAAGTAATGTTGACACAATACTATAAATTAATACATAGTCTACATTTGGATTCTCTAAACTGCTCTAATGATGTCCTTTATAGGTTTTTTCTTCATCAGGAAGCCCATCAAGGATCCCTTATTTCATTTGTTCTCATTTAGTTTCCTTTAACCTAGGACAGTCCCCAATCATTTTGTCTTTCACGATAGTTCCATTATTGAAGGGCTCCCGCCAGCTGTCTTGAAGGAGGTCCCACAGAGGATGTGTTTTCAAGTTAATCTAATTTATTGTTTTATTCTGTGTACTTAATTAACCAATTTAATATACAATAAGTTCATTTTTATGTTTGTTTTACATTTTAAAGTTTACTTTTTTTATTGTTTTAATTTCTTATGTAAAACACTTACAGTTCAAAAGTCAATATATATTAAAAAAAGATACATTCAGAAAATAACTCCTATGCCAATCTCTTTTACTTTGTTTCCCTCACTTTCTATAGGTCACTTTTTTCATTATTTTTAAATCTTTTCTATGATTCTTTTTACAAAATATTCAAATGTGTTATAAATTATAGACATACATTTATACATTAGAAATATGTATTCTTATTTTCCTTTCTTTCTTGTACAAAAGGAAACATGCCATAGTGTATGTACTCTCCTGCTTCCTATTTTGCCTTCTAAAATACAGAGGGTGCCAGAAAAATGTAAATACATTTTAAGAAAGGAAAAAACTATATTAAAATTGTAATACTCAACATATACTGATAGATGACCCATCCTGATAGGTCACGTTTGACTTCTGCAATTACAAGTGGTGCTCAAAGTGGATACCATCAGCATAATTTTAATACAGTTTTTTCCTTTCTTCAAATGTGTATACATTTTTTGGGGGGCAAAAGTGGTACCCTCTGTATATACTGGGAATTATTCCACATCAGTTCATGGAGATCCTTCTCTTTTATGGCTGCATAGTATGTGGTTATGTGGTTGTATGTGTGTAGGTAATCTTGCACATATGTTGTTTGTTTTGTATTTGTACACATCCATTATTTTTCAGTGGACTCTTACAGACTAAATTGTGTTCCCCCCTCAAATCCATATGGTGAAGCCCTAATCCCCTGTGTGACTATATTGGGAGACAGGGCCTCTACGGAGGTAACTAAGGTTAACTGAGGTCCTAAGGGAGAAGCCTTGATCTGATAGAACTGATGTCTTTATAAGAAGAGAAGAGGCATTAGTGTTCTCTCTCCTAATGCACAGAGGAGAGGTCACGTGAGGACACAGTGAGAAGGCAGCTGTCTACAAGCCAGGAAGAGAGCCCTCATCCAAAACCCAACTCTGATGGCAGCCTGATCTTGGACTTCCAGCCTCCAGAACTGTGAGAAAGTAAATTTCTGTTGTTTAAGCCACTCCACCTGTGGTATTTTGTTATGGCAGCCTGAAAAGACTAATACGTAGGTATTAGAAGAGTTAAATACTGTAGGTCTCCCATGAAAACAAGCTAAAGACCGATTTAAGAGAAAAACGACTTTAAAAAACACTGAAAGTAAAAAAAGACATTTCTGGAGGCTCCTGAGGAGGAAGTAAGGAAGAACCAGCATTCCGCTGGTCACAGAGTACGCAATAGTTTGCATTAAATGGTTTTAAATACCAGTGTAAGCCTTACAGGTGCAGATCCATTAGAGCATCACTTTCTGTTTTGACTCACTTTTCAGAAATCTCAATCACACACGTGTCCGTTGTCTTCTTCCAGACTTTGGGCATGATGGAGGGAAATCACCTCGTTACTACTGCCGGAACCCCAGAGTATGGCCCCTCTGAATCAGAGTATGGCCCCTCTGAATTAGGGGAAATGTTGACAGAAATGAAAGCAAAATGTGGACAGAAAGGAGAGCAGTGCGAATTCCAGGAACACCCATGGGTCCAGGCTTTCCAGGATCCGAGGGTGCCTTTATGGTGTCTTTTTTCAACAAAGCCCAGTTGAGGATGGAAGCAGCCTTTTTACTGTTTTTTTCTTAAAGTCATCATCCATTTGATTAATATAAAATCATGTCCTGATAACTGCACATTCTGACACATCCTTGAAGAAGCACCTACTTAGAAATATTCTGTAAACAACCAGAAGCTGATATAAATTCTAAGCTTATCGAGTGACTTTCTAAAGCATGCTTTTATAGATACTTACATATGTTTGAAAACACCAATTTAAGGAGTCTCCTTTTCTTCAGTACTTTCAGTACTAATATACCAGGGTGCCAGGAAAGGAGGGACATTCCCCACATCCCTCACTTCCTTTATAGTCACACAAGGTGTGACTCGCTGATGAGAATTTCCTTCTCTATCTGGGGATGTGTAGGGTTAGGGGCTTGGAAAACATCTGCTCTATTTCCCTGAAAAAACACTAGCAATTTCCAGAGAAGTAACTCTAGAAAACATAGGAAGGTGGGCAATGACATCTGTAGGTTTCTATGATCAAGGTAAATTTAAATGTAATAAAAAGGTCTTAAACTTTTAATAAGAAGGATGAGAAGAAATCTATTCCCTTTGTTGCTTTTTGGGTTGGTTTTCATTTAACCAATGAGATTCTGAGTGCAAGCTGTTTCAGCCCAAGTTAAGGACTTTAGTTTCTCAGTGAGAACGGAGAGTGCTGAGCTGGACGGAAGGAACAGGAAGCATGGGGGCAGCGCTGGCACTTTTAGGGAGAAAACTGATGGGGCCCACAGAACCTGGGAAATTACACACAAAGCCATACAGAGTTTTATTTTTCCAGTATTATGCCCCAAATTTCACCTGGTCTTCCTTCCCTCCTTCCCTTTTATCTACTGAACTCTTCAAATACCCTTTTATTTTTTGTAATAATGTACACTGTAGGAAATTGGAAAATGCAGACAAGCAAAGCAAAATCCATCACGTTCTCACCATTCACAGGTCACTGCTAACACTTTAGCACATGTCCTTCTCTCTCTCTGTGTCTCTGTCTCTCTCTCTTTCTCTCACACACACACTCTCATAGTTGTATTTTTTTTTTAAATAAAACTGAGATCATACTGGGCATTTATTCCTCAGTATGCCTTTCCAATTATCACCACTTTTCCATTTCAGGAAAATTTCATTTAATACCCAGACCATATTTCTCCAATTCCCCCCCATCCCGAAGTCCTTTATAACTGTTTTGTCCAAACCAGTAACCACTCCAGGACCATACAATGCATCTGGTTTTTAAATTCCTTAAATACTGTTTAATAGAGCATAATCCCATTTACAGGACACTGATTTACTGAAGAAATCTGGTCATTTGTCCTACAGAACATCCCACCCTGTGGATTTGTCCCATTGCTTCCTCATGGTGTTAAGCTTGTTCCTGTAATCCTTGGTTTTCCTCTAACTGAGAGTTATATCTAAAGGCTTGATGAGATCAAGACATACACTGAATACATCACTAGGGATGGTGTGTATTCCATGAATATTCACATGAGAAGACATCTAACACCTGGTTGACCCACCAGGAGTGATGCTCAGATTGACTCCTACCTGGACCAGTGAGAAGAAGTGTGTGTGTGGTGTTACACTGTGTCTTTCTGTGTTACTTGGGTACTCTAATAATGTCCATCGTACATTCATAACAATTATTTTAACCCCAAATTATCACCTTTGCCTGAATCTACTCCTGATACTTCAAAATATGTGGTACCAGATTACAAATAACCTTGAGGCAAGGGCTTTGTCCTCTAGAAGTTAGCACCTTGTACCCACCTGTGCCAATGCTCATAAGATCACTTAGGTAATTTATGTAATTTAGGGAGCACCTATGCATGTATCCTCAGTCTGACAAATGGTTGTAGCTTAAATATTTCCCAAATAAATGAAGATAAACTGAAAACCAGCAATCCAGCATGAATCTTGTTCTTCGGAGAGGAACGAGCAATGGGAGTCTAAGTGTTGGAGCTTAATCTCAGCTCCCCACCCCTTTTTTTCTCTTAGTTTCAGTTGTACAAAACAATGTAATAGTTAGACATTTACACCTCTCACAGAGTGATAATCCCCTCCCCTAATCTACTACCCCTCTGACATCGTATATAGCAGTTACAATTCCAGTGTCTATTCTCTACGCTGTACTCCGCATCCCGTGACTATACATATTAAATTATAGTTGACATTCAGTATTATTCAGCTGTACACAGCAGTGGTCAGGCATCTACACTGTCTGAAGTGGACTCCCTAATAAGACAAGTGTCCATTGAATACCCTACAAAATCTTTACAACATTATTGCTTATATTCCCCAAACTGTCTTTCACATCCCGGTGGCAATATTGTAGTTACTTATTTATGCTGTTTAATCCTCTCACCTTCTTCCTCATCCCCACCTCGCTCTCATCTAGCAACCCTCAGTTTTTTCTTTATATCTCTGAGACTGTTTTCTGATTAGTTTGCTCATTTATTCTATTCTTTAGATACCACATATAAGTGAGATCATATGGTATTTGTCTTTCTCTATATGACTTATTTCACTGAGCATACATGTTCTCCAGGTCCATTCATATCGTTACAAATGGTAAGATTTCATTCGTCTTTATGGCCGAGTAATAAATACTTCACTGTATAAATGTACCACACTTTCTTAATCCAGCTGTCAGTTGTTTTCATGTCTTGGCTATTGTGAACAGCACTGCAATGAACATAGGGGTGAATATATTTTTTCAAATTAGCGATTTGGATTTCTCTGGATGGATACCTAGGAGTGGAATTGCTGGGTCATAAGGTAGTTCCATTTCCAGTTTTTTGAGGTGTTTCCATACTGATTTCCGTAGTGGCTGCACCAATCTGCACCAACAGTGTAGCAGGGTTCCCTTTTCCTCACAACCTCATCAGCACTTGTTGTTTGGTGATTTATTGATGATAGCCATTCTGACTGGAGTGAGGTGGTATCTCATTGTGGTTTTCATTTGTATTTCTCTAATGATCAGCGAGGTTGAAAATTTTTTCATATGCCTGTTGGCCATCTGTATGTCCTCTTTAGAGAAATGTCTCTTCATATCCTCTGCCCATTTTTTAATTGGGTTGTTTGTTTTTAGGTGTTGAGTTGAATGAGTTTTTTTTTTTTTAAATAAGTTTTGGATGTTAACCCCTTATCAGATGTATCATTGACAAATATCGTCTCCCATTTAGTAGAATGCCTTTTTGTTTTATTGATGATTTCCTTTGCTGTGAAAAAACTTTTTAGTTTCATTTAATCCCATATGTTTATTTTCTCTCTTACTTCCTTTGCCCAAGGGGATATATCAGTAAAAATATTACTAAGGGTAATGTCTGCAAATTTACTTCCTATATTTTCTTCTATGAGTTTTATGGTTTCAGATCTTACATTTAAATTTTATAATCCATTTTGAATTTATTCTTGTATATGGCGTAAGGAGGTGGTCCAGCTTCATTATTTTGCATGTGTCAGTCCAATTTTCCCAGCACCATTTATTGAACAGACTGTCTTTACCCGAATGTAAATCCTTGCTTCCATTGTCATAGATTAAATGACCATATAGGTATGGGTTTATTTCTGGGCTCTCTATTCTGTACCATTGATCTATGTGTCTGTTTTTATCCCAGTACCATACTGTTTTGATTACTATAGCCTTGTAGTATGATTTGATGTCAGGTATCGTGATACCTCCCACTTTGTTCTTATTTCTCAAGATTGCTGTGGCTATTCAGTCAGCCCCTGCCCTTTTATCTCTTCTCTTTTCTCAGAGGAATCAGGAATTCCTAATGTTTTCAGCTCTCACCTGTGTGCCTTGTGTGTTTCTTTAGTTCTGCACTCTCAGCGTCTTGGGTGCCTATAAGGCACTATAGGTATAGATCTAGGCTCGATGGCCTCTTTCCCCACATATGTGTTCCCACACCTTATTTTCAAAATCTCTGGAAGGCCCGATTATTCTCCCAGTTGTTCACCGAGGCACAGACCTTTCTCCTCTGCTCATGTTCGGATAGGGTGCATCTCCTGGCTATGCCCTCTGTCTGGAGTAGTTTGTTGTCCTATTCATCAAGCATTCCATCGCTAGACAAATATTCCTTAAACTGTTTTACAGCATGTTATTTCTTGGCTCCCAATGTTTCAGTGAATTCCGGTTGTTTACCTGATCAAGACTAAATTCTTTTATCTGAATTTATTCTCTCATAGTAAGGCCCTATGTAATCTGACCATATTTTCAGTTTTCACCAAATCTGCCATTTGTGCTAATCAAAGCTGGCTTCTTTTTGGGCCTTTGTCATATCAGTGCCCTCTCCTGGAGGCTCTCTCTCTCCACTTATTCCTGAAGAAAGTCCTATCAATCAAGTTTTAGGTGGTCTAAACTTCACAGAAGACATAGGAGGAAAATCCTGTCCTCTGCCCTATCCGAACCTTTGCAGCACAAACAACAGCCAGCACACTTCGCATCTACAACGGATGCTCTTGAATTGTTCACCTTTGATTTCTATGGTTTTGTCTCAATTCTTCAACTATCTTGTCAGCTCTTTGAAGGAAATAACCTTGCTTTATATTTCTAAGTTAACCCCCCAAATAATTCACCTATGAAGCGCTCCTCTGATTCTATGAAGTGATTAAGTACTTACGCTATCTTGTCCTTTTGAGTTTTAAACACATGCACACAAAATAACAACTCCTCTGGAGGTAATTCCATATCTTTTTGTACCTTACTCCAATGTCTATCATCTTGCACTGTTATAACATTCTCCTTTAATATAGCTGGAATCCCTCACACACAGCTGGATACTACTCCTGTGAGCAAATGAGAACAGCTGGTCAACATCTACTGTACCAGCTTCAAATAGGGGGCATGCAGGTACTTGGTTAAGCAGAACTTGGAAGGGTCATCCTGTTTCTCTACGTGAACATCTTGTAAATCTGATGGATTTAAGTCACCCTGAAAAGCTCCAGGTCTACAAAAGATATGCTTCAAATATCTTCTCTTAGAATCCTGATCCTTTCCTAAAACTAGGACAGTCTTATCCTGAATCTTGGTGTTTCACATCTTCAATCTTCTGATTTTCCTATTTGTAGGGCACAATTTAATTCCTGGGCTTCTGCAACTACACTTGGCAGAAAAAATATTCACACATAGTCTAAGGTATTCATTGGGAAGGAAGGATGACAGTGCGAACATGAGAATGTCTCTCGTGGTACGAGAGTACCAATCTTTACATGGCAAGGCCCTTGAGGATACTATCTTTTAGCAGACATTTTCCTGGGCTTTTAGTAACATTCTTGTTTTCCTTACCTTCTCTTTTTGCAACTAATAAAACAAGAAAAATAAATGAGTTGTGAGGTTGCAGAAGTCCTCTCTGGGCAGATCATAATTCCATTCCAACCCACATCAGTCGACACAGCTTGGCACCCATATGTGGCCACGGCTCCCCCGGACCTGCTCTGCCCTACTCTCTTCTGGTTGCTGATGCGGCCCTCCACCAGCGGTATCATTGATATGCCACTTTTAGGAAAAATAATCTATCCTTCGGTTTTGCATATAAAGAATTAAAAAAATAAATCAACAGAACAAAAATGAAGAGTTAGAAATAAATAATCAGGAAAAAGTGAGTAGCAATGTCATTGAATACTGTCCTTTTATAAAGCAGGAGATAAAATGAAATAGTTGTTACTTCAACAAGCTGGAGGTCTGTAAATGTGACCTTGTGTATCTTTCCTTTGATGTTTTTCTAAATGCAGGAATATTTTGTTGGCTAAATCCCAGCATTTTTTTTTTTCACTCTCCCGGGCCAACTTTTGATTTGCTTGGGAACAGCTGCCAGTATTTCTCTTTGCTGCCCGTCAGTCAAAAAATGTGCTCACGTTGGAGGCCTGGCTCCATCCCACCCAGGGTGCTGAATGCATTAACTTTCTCACACGCAGCCTCTGCCAGGCTGTACACAGAAGTCCATCTCAGACAGCAAAGCTCACTGAATCACCAGTTAGCCTGCAGTTGGTGCCAATGTCAGTTAAAGAGATGTCAACATATTTTAGGAGTCTATGGCAAAGTGATCCATTTTACCATGTGCACCAAGTCAATGGGAAAAAGAACACTTAGGAAATATTAGGAAACCGAAAGTGCCATTATTTAATTGCTCCACTCCTGAAAGCAAAAACAACCCAATCCTATATCTAGCATGTGCTTTGGTTAAGAACCAAAACAAACAAGAATATAAACATAAAGGTATTAACTGATTAGTGCCAATGACTTTATTTTGCTTTCTTTGTGCTTCTAAGAACAGCCTTGTCTCCTGACAAGTATGCACCACTCCACTGTCTGGATATAATCCAGTTTATTAAGAAATTCCTGAATCAATTTCCTGGTTTACAGCTTGTCTAACCAAGATTCTAGGTGTTCTCACCATAAGAAAGGTCTCTTTCAAAAGCTGTCTGCTTGTATAACTGCACACCCACAAGAAATGTCATGGACACCCCAACAATAGAGCTGAAACCTGAAGCAGTTTGGTGACATTCCAAGTTTTTAATGGAATGTGAATCCATTAAGATTATTAGGTAACTTTACTGATATCCTCCAATTTGTGCCAAGTGTTAAAGCTGCCAAAGAAAAGACAGAATAAAACCTGACTCTTGGATTCCAACTCTGAGTATTTGGGTGTGGAAACTGTATTTTCTTGTAACTCATTTAAAAAATACACTGTGCTTTCAATGTTTAATTGCAATCTCAGTTTTCAGGAAGCAAAGAGAAACGAGATATATAATCAATGTTTCTCTTCCGTTTGGCTTTCAGCCTAACTGGTCCGTACTTTTATTGGCAAAGTAGGGCAGGTAATAACAGTGAACAAGAAACCTATTCTAAGAAGTGCTGGCTCAAGTGAAGTACCACTACATCACGAGTGACTCAACCATCCACTCAAGAGTGATTACTCTGCAACGATGAAGCCATGCTAATTGGACAATGGCTGACTGCCAGTTCCTGTTGGCATGACCTATAATACCCTTGGCTGACAGCCATTATGTCTCTCTATTACACCTTTTTTTTTTTTTTTTTTTTTTGTAATCTGGATGGGAAGTGGAAATAATTTTTAAAAACCCTCCCAAGTGCTATATAAGTTCTTATCATGAATTAAAAGTTTAATTAAGTGCCACGTTAAAGGCCTGAGTTCTATGATTAAATATGACAAAATAATAGTTATGATTACTGATCAAGTGAGGAACTTCACAGCTCTGAACTTTGTATTTAAAGCTATTATTAATTTCAATTGAAATAGTTAGGAGACTCCACAATAGAGGAAAGAAAGAAACGTAAGGGACATTTAATTCATATACAGAGAAGAGGTTTAGAAGGAATAGATACACTGGTAACTAATTTTATGAAATTTACTGGCCAAGGCTTCCTTACAAATCCATTTAAAAATGTTGATTATTATGGTCATCTTATATTATATAGGGATAAATAGGGTATAGTGAAAAGAATCCTTAAAAATGGCTTTGAAATCAGGTCACTTAAAATAATTTTTAGATATGTCTTAGTTTTTTCTATTCAACTTCTTCTACTATGCCAAAATAGGAACACATTTCTACATAAGCTTCTTTAAATAGAATTTACTGGCCTCAGGATTTAAAAAAATGTAAGAGGTTTGGAAATAGCTTATACATTTCAGTTTTAAAATTAGCTATTGCTGTGGCTATTTTCACACCAGATTTCCCTCCCTCTGTATCAGCACCGTTGTGCAGGAAATTACAATAGTATTAGCTCCCCTTTTCATGGCTCTGCTTTACTGCACCCCCATGTGAGACTGAAGCCCAGATTTCAGGGCTGGAAGTCACCTTTGCGTTACTATAAATAAGTTCTGCCTTTAGGCATTTCTAAATTATCAGCATGATTCTAGGACTTGAAAACTTCTTACTTGCCAGCAAGTAGTTACCTGGAATATTTTGACTTATTTATTTGCTTTTGTTTTTCATCTGCTGCCAAGTCTCACTAATGCAACTTGGAAAATTGCACCACAGCTTTTAATGAGGATTCTGAGGTAAGAGCCATTTCATCAGACAAGACTGTGTTTTCCTTTTATGGGAATAATAACACCTACTGTTTATATAGCACCATCCTTCCAAGAAGTGTAACATATCACATTTCATTAATCTGAACAGCAGCCCTGCAAGTCAAGCTGGTAACTGGTATTGTTACTCCCTGCATACTCATATTGAAGTTGAGGTCATTAAATGTAAAACAGATTTTTTTTCAAAATCCTAAAGCCTTCTAAAAATGGTTAGAGGGATGATCTGCATCTTTTACAATCTGTCTATTCTCTAGGTTGTCAAATAGCCCAGTGGTTCTACAGTTCTTTGACTGTCATCTCCTGTGAACTCGTGTAAGACCATTTCTGAAAAGTCAGGGGATATTCACAAAGATAAGAGAAGGCAACTCACTCCTCTTCTGAAGTTGTAAGGTTCTCTCCTTTCCTGACCAGTTTGGCTATTATCTCCATGTTTTTTCCCCACCTCTCAATCCAAATATCTCTTCTCTCTTTTTGACTAGCAGGATTTCTTCTCTCCCTCCAGCAGGGACCTAGAAAAGTTCAAGGTATAGCATAGGTTCATATACCTACAGCATAGGATAGTACTTCAGAGACCATTCAGCCTGACTCCATCATTTTCAGATAAGGATGTGCCTTGCAAAGTTGAGTCTGCCTACTTGGTCAGTAGATCCTGTCCTCTCTCAAGTGAGTACACAAAGGGCATTCGTTTCACAATTGGCTTTCTGTCTCCCGTATCAGCAAGTTTTCCCTTTTGGAACTTTCCCATCAGCCCAAGTATTAGCATAGGCTAGGCTCTGCTGTATGAACACCAAATCTTCATGGTTTAACATAAAAGTTTACTTCTCATTCATGTCAGAGTCTGATTTGAGTCACATGGCTCTACTCCAGAAGTGACTCAAAGTTCTGGGCTGCCATTCCATCACCTTGGAGTTCTTTGACACAAGTTAAATGGATGAGAAAAAAACATGAAGAACTCATACATACTTTTAACTGCCTCAAATCAGAAATGACACATGACTTCTCACATTTCATTGGCTAGATTGAGTCACATAACATGCCTGGCTGCAAATTTGATTTTCCTTTGTGTCCAGACAAGAGAGAAAAATTAGATATGGATGAATACTGATAATCTTTACCACAGAGTAAAAACATGCTGGAATTTCTTTCTACTTAAAACCAAACAAAAAAAACAAAAAAAATTTCTTTTGGCACTATTTTCCTTCCTGGACCACTTCTCTGCTTCCTTTAACTCAAATGGCTTTAAAAATGGAGCCTACATTAGCTTTTTTAAATCCCTCTTTTCTCAGAACACAATCAAATTGGTCTTTGTTCTAGCACTTCCCCAGAAGTGCTCAGTGAAATCACAAATGGCATCCAAACTGCTGGATAGTCAATGTTCAGCCTTCATTTTAGTTAACTATGAGCATCATTTGACATGGTTGATTATTTTTCCTTTTTGAAATCCTTTCTTTTCCTGGCTTCCAGCACACTATAGTTTTTGCTTTTCCTTCTTCCTCAATAGTTGTCCCTTCTTGGTCCACCCTGATGGGTCTTCTTTATCTCTTTGGCCTTTTAATTCTGGAAAGCCCAAGACTGACTCCTGGAACTTTTTTTTTTTTTTAAATCTACACTTATTCCCTTGGTGGTTGTATCTTGTCTTGTATTCTGTTTTTCAATATTCCCAGTACTCTGGTATTAAAACTGCTATCTCCAGGCTAGATTTCTCTCCTGAATTCCAGCCATCTATCCTCCTGTGTACATCTCAAACTTCACATGGACAAAATAGAACTCCTAATTCCACCCCTACTTCCTCAAACCTATTTCTCCCAGTCTTCACCAGTATCAGTTAATGGCAACTCCATTCTTCTGATAGGCTCAGGCCAAACCTTAGTGTTATCCATTAACTCCTCTCTTTCTCTTCCATCCTACATCCAATCTATAAGAAAATCCCATAAGCTTTACCTTCAAAACTATTATTAGAATCTGACACTGATCACTGCTCTGTTATTGCCCTGGTCTAGGCCAACATGTCATGTCTGGGTTGTTGATATCTTAAGTGTTTTCCTTGCTTCTGCTCTTGTCCTCTTTCAATCTATTTTCACACAGCAGTCAAAATGATTTTCTGTGAAACCCTCCAATGGCCAAGGAAACGTTCCAAGAAAAGCTAATGTGTCCAAAAGGTGCACAGCTTGGCTGTTACCTCTGAGGTGCCTCCTCCCAACTCTAGCCCTTGCTCACTCGGCTCCTGTGTGTCAAACATGCCATACCCACTCAAGCCTCAGGGTCTTTTTCTTGCTATTCCTTCTGCCTAGATCACCCCTTTCCCAGATGTCAGCACGGCTGGCTCCCTCACCTCCTTCAGGTCTCTACTCAGAAGTCATCCCCCAAACAGGCCTTTCTTGACCACCCTATTTAAAGTTGTAATACCTGTACTCTGCAGTTCCTTAACTCCCTTCTCTGTTTTGTTCTCTTCGAGGGCATCTAACAAAGTACATATTATATTTATTTATTTTCTGTCTCTCCTCCTCCCCTGGAAAGTAAGCTTTGTTTTGTTCACTACTAGGTTCGCCCAGCATGTAGGACAATGCGTCCTGGTACATAGCAGGACCTTGATAAATATTTGTTGAATGAATGAATAAATGAGTGAGGAAACAGAAGCCTAAAGAAGTTGACTGGCTTGCTCAAGAAGTTGACTGGCTTATATGCAGTTTGTGCCAAGTTCTAGATTGTGGTTTTTCCACTCCCTCATGGCTGATGCTCCTTAGATCTCAAAATTTGCCTGTTACTCTTCTTTCGACTTTTGTCTAGGTGGTGAATGGGCGAGGCCAAAGGGCTGGCTCTGTGCCCTGGGGTGGGTGAGTGTTTTGTTCTTCTTATCCTGGTCATGCCACTTCCCAAAGACCCCACCCACTTTTCCCCACCAAATCTCACCCCTCACAGTTACATTCAGGCTCAGAATGCTATTGGCATCCTGTGCTATAGGCATTAAGTAGTAATACATACTGAAAAGACTTTTCAAAGGTAATCATAATTGCTTCTTAAAAGACTAGACCTAAACCATCACAGAGACATTAACAGTTTTCATAGCTTCTAAAAACTTTCAGACAAGAGGATTCCATAATTTCCTTGTTGGTTTCTATGCTTGGCAGTACTACTGCAGGAATATTCTTTATTGCACCCTGTGGTTAAGACTTGACAATAAATGTCTTTTCTTCAGAATCCTTATGGGTCAAATTTCCTTTTTGTTTAGTACTGAAAAAAAACAAAAATAAAAACAACAATATCTGCCCTAAAATGTTGAGAAAGAGAGGGAGAATAAGACTGAAATATATTTATATTGAAGAAAGCATGAGGTCCAGCAGAAGAGGCCGTTCTTAGCCCCACCCTACAGCTATTCTCTGCACGGACACTTTCTCTTCTCCAGAGGGTGAAAAGACATGGGAAACCCTTAGTTTTTAATATTTGTTTATTTATGTTTGACAAAAATTGTGTATAAGGTATACAATGATGTTTTGATATATGTTTAAACTGTGAAATGATGACCACAATCAAACTGGCTAACACCTCTGTCACCCCCCATAGTTATTATTATTATCTTTTGTGGTGAAAACAATTGAGATCTACTTTCTTAGCGAATTTCAAGTACATACTACATCATTATTAACTACAGTCACCATGCTGTACATTAGGTTTCCAGAACTTCTTTATCTTATAACTGAAAGTTTGTACCCTCTGATTAATATTTCCCCCTTTTGTCCTGCACCCCCCACCAACCTCTGGTAACCATTGTACTCTGTTAGATGAGTATGATTTTTTTTTTAGATGCTGCAAATAAGTGAGATTATGCAATATTTGTCTTTCTATGTCTGGCTTATTTCACTTAGCATAATGCCCTACAGGTTTACCTACATTGCTGCTGCAAACAGCAGGATTTCCTTCTTTCTTATGACTGAATAACATTCCATTATATTTATGTGTATACATATAAATATATATACATTTAAACATATAAATTTGTGTGTATTTGTGTGTGTGTGTGTATCACATTTTCTTTATCCAATCATCTGTCAATAGGCACTTAGGTTGTTTCCATATCTTAGCTATTTGAATATTGGTGCAATGAATGAATATGGGACTGTAGATATCTCTTTCAGATAGTGATTTTATTTCTTTCAGATACATAACCGAAAATGGGATTGCTAGGTCACATGGTACTTCTATTTTTAATATTTTTGAGGAAACTTCCTACTGTTTTCCACAATGGTTATACCAATGTACATTCCCACCAATAGTGCACAAAGGTTCCCTTTTCTCCACATCCTTGCCAACACTTGTTATACTTGTTATCTTTTGACTTTTTGATAATAGAACTTGGTAATAATCTCTCAACAGCTGCTCTTCCCCTAGCACTCCGGGAGGGAGCAAGCAGCCCCCTAAGAATGGCGTTGATGTGCAAATCCAGTGTGGACTCCATGTCTTCTAAGGAAGCACACCCCATTCCTGCCCTCTGTAATAGACACCCTGTAAGAATGAACTCCATGACTGTGATGCACTTCCAGCATGGTCGACATCCAGCCTGAAATGTTTTCCGTGACGATAGCCAAGGAGGTGTTTGTTGTGCTAACTCTAATACTAATGAGCAGTGGGATAACGGCCTTGCAATGCTTTGGCACATCAACCACTTTCTCTTCATCTCTCAGCACAAGATACACTTATTAATTATAAATTAAATGAACTGTTTCATTATTTAACAAAAGTACTAAGAACAATGCCTTATCTCCTATTTGCTGACACACATTCCTGGGTGTGTTTTCCAATGGGGAGCCAACGCTCAAGTCATATAAATTCTAGAGACTATCTGTCATTCTGTTTTTGGGGGCTAGAGGGAAAAAGCAAGACAATGCAATTACTCTTTGGCTTCTAGAAGAAGGTCTACATATTTTTCTCTCCCCCTTCCACTTAAGAGCTACACTGGCCATGTGAGTGGCTCTAATTTGCTGGTAATTTGGGGGTGAGGGTGGGGGTAAAACTGTACAACTGGGCAGGAGCTGGAGGCCAAAGCTGGGTTTGGCCTAAACTTGACCGAGTAGGGGAGCGGGAGGGGCAGCAGTCTGTATTTGGAAGTTTCATAATCCAAGGAGGAGCTCTCAGATTAGCCCATACTGGCCCCTGAGAAACACAACGCTTGTCTGGCCAGGGAGTGTAGAGGTGGGCCAAGTGTGAACAAGACTGGGATAGGGCCAGAAGTTGATTTGGATTCAGTGATGGAATTATGATGCGGTTTAAAGATTTCCAAGGGGCTAATCAAATGCTTTTTCTTACGTCATATGAACCAAAGGCCAGTTAGTTCCAGGCAGTGACTTTCCAATGTAGTGTTTGGGATTTTTGCTTAGAAGCCACTTCATTTAACCTCTATGAAGTCACTCACTGAGCTAAGTGGGATAATGCCCACAGAGCCTGCAAGGACATCTCAGTGTGTACACAGCAAGGAGAGGAAAATGGCTCCCAGGGCTCGAGGCCACTGGTGGGCGCTTGGAGCAAAGGAGCAGGGCCCGCGAGGAGGCCACAGAAACAATTATAGACGCACAAAGGAAAGTGCCACGGGGGCTGACTCTCATGCCTCATCAGCAAGATAATTAGAGCTGGGTTACTGACAACAGGAATTCATGTTTCATAGGAAGGAAAAAGTATCTAGTTATGTCTGAAGGTTTCAGGTACATCAGCAACCAGAATGTTGCAACGGTTTGGAAATGCAGACGCTGTATAGACAGCAATCATTTTACATGGCTAGGAAGAAAGAAATCAACACATTGCAAATTCTTGCTTAACTGGAATGCAATCAAAATGGTCAAATAGTGGATTTTTTTGTGTGATGGCTATACAGTGTGCCTTTTACTTTAAAGAACATCCAATACGAAGGAAATAAACAATTATCAAGGATTTGATCTAACAAGAAACTTTTAGGTTACATCAGATGCATTTATATCCCAGTTTCCTTTAAATTCTACTGCCTTGTGTTATGATAAATAACTCAAGGACTTTCAGAATTTTAGGGGTCTTAACAGGTAAGAACCAGGGCTTTCAAAGTTTAAGTGATTAGATCAGGATCCCAGAGCTAATAACTCTGTTGCACATGGTCCCAGGAGTCTCAAGGTGGTGTCAACAGTCACTGAAGAGACACTAATTACACTAGACATTAAATATATTTTAATACAATCTAATTTTTTGAAAATCAGGAAAAAAACATATAAATGAGGTGGCTCTCAAACAGATACAGATCATAAATTAATTGTAAGCTTTGCTCCCTTCCCCAGAACCATTCTGGATAATTAAAAGTTTTCAAAATATTTCCAGGGAATTCTAGAGCCAGAGTAAATTCAAAATTCTTGGGCCGGCCGAGTGGCACGGTGGATAAAAGCTGGTTTGGGACACCAGCAGCCCTGGTTCAGATTCCACATATGAGGGCCAGTGACACTGCCCTCTACAGCTAACAACAGCTCCACCTGGAGCCGGGCTGTGCGAGCCCCGGCGATGGTGTAGGCTGCAGTCCCTGCTGCAGTGGGATGCCATAGGCTACAGTGAGTGGCCAGCAGCCAGCGTGAGCTGCCAATAGCCAGCGTGAGCTGCCAATAGCCGCGGTGAGCTTCCATCCAGAGGCCAGGGACCAATCTGCCTCATTCGGGAAGAGCGCAAAGACGATAACAACATGGGCCAGTGAAGCAACATCCTCCACAACTAGACCGAAGAACAAAAAGACAGCAACTTGTCTGTTCTCCTCCCCTGATTCCCCAATGCTGTTCTCCTCCCCCAATTCCCCAATAAAAATCTTAAAAAAAAATAGTATATCTTATAAATACAAAGGAAAAAGCTCACAGATGTCCTAATGTGCCATTCTGTCAGTGGCAACACTATTTAAAAAAAAAAAGGCATTCTTGCCCCCCATCTAGAGAAGAAGAAGGATCTTATATTTCACAAATGCCTACTATGGGACAGGACCAGTCAGAGGACTTTTGTATTTATCATTTCGTCTAACGATGGGTGCTCATGCACCCATTAATGCAGATGAAGAAAATCCAGCTCCTATCAGCCAGTCACACCACAGATGCCCTTCTTTGGCCTTCCAACATTACTTGGTACATAAACTTTCCTCCCTACCCCAGCCCCAGTTACATTATCTCCAACTGATTTGTCCTCTGCCTTTCAGTATTGGGATCATTCTAATAACCTACTTGTGAGTGGGGTGAGGAGGAGTAATGAAGCCTTTTATGTGGGTGCATTAAAAAAGAATATTAATGTGGAAATACCACATGCTTATGCAACCTCACTTTATCAGCTGGCCACTCTCCCACTCTGCAGGAGTCACAGCAGATGCTGCTCAACAAGGGGCTGGATCTGGAGACTCTCTCTGACCCGTGTCTTGCTTGTCTGTTTTCATGTTGTCTTTGGATGCCTTTCTGTGGAGCAGGCGCTTGCCTTCCACTTCTTACTATCTTGTACATACCCGCTTTACTCATTTATAGTATTTGCCAGGCCTCTGGAGGCATTTCGGTTTGCGGCCCCGGGATTTAATGCTGCTTGTACTCATCAGCACCTCACAGGAGGGTGATAGGGCCTTTGGCTTCTTGTAGGGTTGTGTGAAGAGCCTCTCAGTGTATCACTGCACAACCCCGGGGCTCTGTGCACTGTGCCCGAGAGCTGTGCCGTGCAGAACTGCACAGGGCATGGTAGGGACGAGTGTTGCACACTGTACTGGCACAGAGGGGATGAGTCTAGCCCTGAACACAAAGCCCAATACTGCTCAGTGTTACCTGCAGTCCCATAAACATTAAGGGGCGTCAGGAAGATGGAACTGTGTATACAGTTCAAAGGGTGACCAGTTTACTGGTCTGTCATTGTGAAGCCCATCATTTGAATTCTTGCAGCTCAAACCATCCAATTGAATGTCATGTCTGGACAGAACTAGGTCCAGCTACCAGTGTCCCCAAAGGACAGAAATGACAGGACTCACTGAAGTCATTAAGAAACCTGAGTAGGGTATTTTCAACAATGGTTAGAAAAGCAAGTTTACACTTCTTAGCCTCTTCCCATATTAACTGTGAAAATTACTGCTTGCTCTTATTTTTCCCCCAAGCAAGGAAGGGGCTGTGAATATTCTCATTCTTTAACTCTCAAGGGAAATCAAGCGCTCCTTCCATCATTTGAAACAGAAAAATCATAGTAACAGTCCCAGTGATTCAGATCCCACATTGAGGACCGCACCAAACCCGGGCTGAACTACTCAAAACCCGAAGAGTAAGTGAACTAGAAACTACGAGTGGCTGCGAGCCACAGGTGGGGTTCATTTCCCCTAAAGATGCTCTGTTCAGATTCATGCCTCTGAGACCTGACACGCATCAAATAGAAACTGGCTCACATTAGGCCACAAACCTAATGTGTGGGTGACGTGGACATCAGCCCCCAAGTGAGGAAGGCGCAGGGTCCACCTTCTGGCTCCCACTCAGACAACTGGCTACAAATCAATAAGCCTCCATCCGCAAGCAGCCACACAAACCAACCGAACTCCCATACCTCCTCAGGCAGGCTGACCACCAAGTCATTTTTCGTCTGTCCGACGAGCATCTGCCAGAAGTATTCACTGCATGCAGCCAGCACAGCCCGGTGGGCCCTGAACTCCTTCCTCTCCACGATCAGAGTCACGTCACAGAGAATGTCCTTCTTCCGCTGGTCATTGAGGCCCAGGAGGATGTTGGTGCAATGGACTGTGGACTCATACACATACATGGGGGAGTCAGGCTTCTCATCCACAGACATGCCGTTCACACCCTGCAAGAAAGAAAGGCCAGGTCACCACAGCTATTTGAGTCAGAGAGGGGTGAGGAAGAACTTCACAGTTCCTATGTCTCACTGCCATGAGCCAGGCAGCATGGGGCAGAACAGTTCGCTAGTATCTTCATGCTCAGCACAATGGTCTTGGGAAACATTGTCTGGCAAGTTGTGTTTTATGGTTGACTTTTATCCTTCCCAGTTACTGTGTCCTTTTACCCCATGGAAACAAAGCCAGGTCTTTTAATGGAACACCCCAACACATTAAAACACATACATACATTAAAACTTGGTAGTTCTCATTCTGATGTCTGATTGAAAAGGAACTTGCACATATACATACTCCCAATTCATGTTTTAATTGAGCTTTGCGTTAAAGAGGAAATGAAATTTTGAAGTACTTGCAATGCTTTCTTGATTTAAATACTTGAAAGTTCCTAAATTGAAATTTGGCTTAAGATACCAAGCAGAGCAAATATCTAATCACAATACACAATTTAACAAGTGAACTAAACTGGATGTGTACTAAAGAGTAGACAGAGCCAGCTATTGCAATTGCCCTCTGCCACTTCAAGACAAAGCACAACCAACATGATGATACTGTCGCTCTTGAAAAGAAACACAATATATCACAATAAGAGGCATTAAAAAGACGTATTCAACAGTGAAGATTACTTTTACAAAGGAGTTCTTTGTTTTTAAAAAGCATCTACTGATATATTTTGAAAAACAGGGTCTACAATTAATGTACATAACAGTTCTTCAGTAATGTTTACTTCTAGTATAAATTCCAATAGTAAGTCTTACTTTCTTTTGGCTTTATTCTTATTTATTTAACATACAATAAACTGTATATAGTTAGTGTGCAATTTGATATATTTTGGCATATGTATGCAACTATGAAACCATCGTCACCATCAAGACAGTGAACATGGCCTTCATCACCAAAAATCTCTTCATGCTCCTTAATAGCCCCTCCCTTGCACCTCTTGGCATGGTCAGTCATTCTAATTCTGGCCATTCTAGTAGGTATACTGTGATATCTCTTTGTGGTTTTAATTGGTTTTCATTGCTTTTCTCTAATGACTGAAGATGTTGAGTACCTTTTATGTGCTTATCATCTGCTTACCTTCTTTGGAGAGATGTCTGTTCAGATTCTTAGCCCATTTTTTATTGTTTTTTTTTTCTTCCTTATTACAAGTATGTTTCGCTTTATTGTGCTTCACTTTACTGCACTTCATCAATGTTGTGCTTTTTACAAATGGCAAGGCCTTCCACCAGCAAAGAGTTTTGCTCAGTTTATTGTGATAGTTGCTTTTTGCAATGGTCTGGAACCGAATCTGCAATGTCTCTGAGGTATGCCTGTACTGAGTACTGAGAATTCTTTATATATTCTGAATGAAAGTTCTTTATCAGATATGTGATTTCCAAATATTTTCTCCAAGCCTGTAGCCTGTGTTCATTCTCTTAATGGTGTTTTTCAAAGAGTAGAAAATTTTCATTTGATGAAGTCCAATTTTCTGTTTTATGGAGCATGCTTTTGGTGTTGTATCTAAAAAACCTTTGCCTAAACCAAGGTCGTATCTTCTGTCAGATTTACACCTAGACATTAATATTTTTAATGCAATTATAAAATGTTTTCGTTTTTTAACTTCTGATTTTTCATTTCTAGTATACAGAAATAGAAATGATTTTGCATATTGATCTTGTATCCTGCAGCTTTGCCTAACTTGCTTATTAGTTCTCATAACCTTTTTTTTTGTACATTCCATAGATTTTCTACATAGAAGATTATGTTGTATGTAAATGAAGACATTTTACTTCCTTTCCAATCTGGGTGATTTCAACATCTTTTTCTTGCCTTACTACATTGGCTAGAACCTCTAGTACAGTGTTGACTAGAAGTGGTAAGAGTAAATATCCTTGCCTTGTTCCCTATGTCAGGAGGAATGTATTCAACTATTCAACCTTTCACAGTTATTTATGATGGTAGCTATAGGCATGTCATAGATGCCCCTATTGAGCTGAGGAATGTTCTGTCTCAACTGGGACAATAGTTTCTGTCTATTCCTAGTTTGCTGGGAGGTTTTTTTATTTTTAAAATCAGGAACAGATGCTGGATTTTGACAAATGTTTTTTCTGCATCTATTGAGATAATCAGTTTCTCTTTTTTAGTGTGTTAATATAGTGAATAACACTGATTGACTTTTTAATGTTAAACCAACCTTGCATTTCTAGGATAAGCTCTTCTTGATCATAATATATTTGCCTTTTTACACATTGTTGAATTCAATTTGCTAACATTTTGTTAACAGGCAGCACTTAATAGCAGGCAGCACTCAATTGGGTGGAACAATTACTGTCCTAGGATGTAAATGGTGTATTTAATTCATAAGAAGCAGAAGATTTATAAGAGACATCTCATTTTTCTAATCCATTTATTAATGCACTTACAACAAGAAGAGAGAAGCTTGCTATAAAGGATAAAAAGCCATAAATTCTTTAGTGAAATATGAAATTAAATATTGTAAAATCACAAGAGAAGTGAAAGTGGGGAGCAGTGGAAAGAGGAGTGAACCAGGGGTATGGGGCTTCTGGTCCAGCGCTGGCACTGACTAGCTCTGTGGATTTTGGGTAAATCCCCTAATATTTTCTGAACCTGCTTCCATGTAAAATAAAAAGTCTGGAGTAAAAGACCAACAACGTTTGTACAGATCTACAATTTTATGAGTCTAAGAGTCTTAAAAGAAATACCTAGTTGATCACAGGGAGTGGGGTACTGTCATTTTAGTTGAGATAAACTAGCTTTCTTTGACCTTATAAAGATTGATCATATACTCTTTTTTATTGTTGTTGATTTTGCAGAGTTGGCTACAGGGAACGGGATGGACAATATATGGGAAGGAACCAAAGCCTGCTGGGAGAGAAGGAAGTAGGACCCCAATCCCTGGCTCTCACAGGTTTCAAGTTAAGAAGATCTGTCTGGATAGATTCATGGTAACCTTGAGTAAATGGAGAGGAACAAGTCTCTTGCAGTGAAATTGCCTTTAGGAAATGGGAAACCGAGGAGGGTATTTGGCACAATTTGTGGAGCTGATGCTATTAGCTCCTCCAGTCCTGGCTATCTCAGCCCAGAAATTTGTTCTGGGAACCGTGGCTGAGCAAGAGAGTATAAACTAACAAAATATGTCATGCAGAAACCCAGAGTAGAGTTCCACTGAGGTCCAAGTAGGGGTCTGATGACTGTACAGCAGCACTGGACAAGGGTCTGCCCCACCAGGTAGGAGCGGACACCAACAGTGGCGAAGCCAAGGCAGTGGATGGGCTCTCAGGCCCCAGTTCCCAAGCAAGGTGGTCTCTTTCTGGCTTTAGGACAGCTAGGGGCGGGGAGTGGGGTACTTGTGTCTTTCTCTCAAAGCAAGACTCCATGTCCTGATAACAGGGCAGATTTGGAGAAAAAAAGGAGATGTGGTAGTATGTGCACTCTGAATCGATGAAGCAGGCTATGAGTGTCACATGAACATGGATGTCTGCTTTTTGGGCTAAACCTTCCCAACAGTTTTAGAACATAACATATCTGTTCATCAAATGGTATAATCTAAAATCTAACATTCACATAGAGCTGTCGCTAGACTTTAACCTGTCTGAGCATATTCTTGATTTTATTACATTATTCCTGGATAATCCTTCCTTCTGCCACGCTAGCAGCACTCTATTTCTCTTTGCCTTTACATTCCTATAGGATCTTATCATAACCCTTCTTGTTGGCTCCTCTTCAAGCATAATGGGACATACTGCTTCTTCTTCTTTTAGAAATCAGCCCTTCCCATCCTCTCTGATCATCATGGGTGCTATTCCGGGAATGCCTCCAATTTGTTTTTGACTAACTAATGCCAACCTGAATTCTGTTTCTCCTATCACTGCATTATGTCCCATTGAGTTTTTTTTCCACTTGCCTTACTAATATTAATTAAAAACAACATTTTACCCTGAATGCAGCAAATCCTGAAATCTGTAGCAGGATCCATGGGATCTAAGAATGAGATACTTTGCAGTGAGTAACAGAGCCCAGAATAGCATGTACGGGTCTGACAGCCAGTCTTTACGCGAAGCATTAGACAGTGTGTTAAAATGTGTAGACATCAGCTGAAATCAGACTGTAAGGAAGCTTTCCAAAGGTTCTGATTTGGGTTTTGGCTGGATCTCATTCCTCTTTTTGTAGGCCAAAAAACTCAGCTGCACATGTACATATACATATATTGCAATCATCTCATCATATGGTTCAGTAGTCCATTACTATTATAGTATGTTAATCCCCTCAAAAAGCTACACAGACCACAATTTTTATCAGTCAAAGATATAGTATTAAAGAAGGCAAACTCACTTATTCATTCACTCATTCACTCTTCATTCATTATTCGGTCACATTCAGAAATTAAAATAGCTAACAGCCCTGAAGATAAAAGTATAAATCAAAAAACTAAAAAAAGAAAAAATCTAGACTGGGAAATCTAAAAAGCTGCAATTCACAAAAGAGTAGAATGTTAAGTTTTTCAGACAACCTGTCATGTCTAGAATGTTTCAGATGAAAAGAAATGAATACGCCTTGCAGGTTACGAAAAAAGACCAAATTATAAACCATTTCACTTGAAATTCCAACCACATTTCCTCTAGAAACAGTGCATTAAGTAAATACTTCTGTGAATCAAACACTGAAGTTAGTAAATTTCTACCCTTATCAAGCATGCTTTTTAAAAAAAGTTATTTACTATGAAATGGTAAGGGTTCGTTTTTATAAAAGAAAGTTATCAAGTCTATAGAAATTTTAGAGTGCACAGTGCCATTAAAATGACTATGTTATCACTTTTGGATTGGAAACACTTTTCAATCGCATCAAGACCCAAACTTTTTACTTAAAGTGGAGAGGAATCCAATTTCAGGATTTTCTAATGGAAAGCTGCAGTGCCTGTCACTTAACGTCTCTAATGCTTTAGAAAGCTAAAGTAAGGGCCTGACACGGAGCAGCTAAAATGTTCCATATTCTTTATTTACTCAAACACTCCATCTGCGTGTGTACTAGTTAGTGCCAAGGGAACTGAAATTTCAGGCTGTTAGCAAGAAGCACTTGCAATTGTAGCATCAGATCCTTAATAGTTCCTAATGATCCTCGTGCTTCAATATAAACTTCCATTTTCCTTGACCTTTCAGGAGGAAGTTCAATTTACTGACATTGTTTGTGATAATGGTTTGTACTGCACAGTTGAAAAACATTTAAAAAAAAATTAGGGACAATCATAATAAGCCCCAATTTCCTGGTAATCATTTGTTGTTGATGTTGCTTCCCTGATTCTTTTCAACAGACCAAAATGAAAAATAATCTAAATTTCCAAAATAGCTGGTATAAAACAGTGACAACTACTAACATGTCTATATATCAATGTAAACTGTATGGAAAGGCAGGATGTGACACAGAGGCTGAGCTACAAGAAATATTAGAATATTGGGAGCAGACTGTATGTATTAATCTAAAGGTAATGAAGAATCAAAGATATACTTCACCAATAGATCCCAGTTTCCACTAAACTGGAAAGCATCCGAAAGTTTGATGATATCAAGTGTTTGTGAAGATGTGAAGCAACAGGGACTCTCATACACTGATGGTTGGTTCAACTTCTTTGGAAAACAGCTTGACATTATCTAGTGTAGCTGAAGACGTGCACAGATTATGACCCAGTAACTCCATTCCCATTCCAAGGTTACACCCAAGAGACACTCCTGCATGTGCATAACAGGAGCTCTGTATAAGAGTGTTCACAGCAGCATTGTTCAGTATAACCCTCAACTGGAAACAACACAATGCCTGTCAGTAGCAGAATGAATAAACACACTGAGGTATAGTCATATAGTCATACAATGAAAGAATACAAAACAAATTCGAGCCACATGCAACAACATGAATGACTCTCACAGACCTAGCATTGAATACTGAGCTAGAGAAGGAAGACACAAAGTAATAACACAGTCGAACTCCGTATATGTCAAGTTCAAACATGGGCAAAACTTAAAAGATCTAGGGACACAAAGATAGGTGGTAAAGCAAAGACGCAGAGTTTCTGTTCATGCGAGAGAGTTGTTATTGGAAAGCAGCACTAGGGGGTCTTATGGGTGCTGCCACAATGTCTATTTCTTTTTTTGTTCTTTTTTTTTTTTTTTAAAGATTTTAATTGGGGAATTGGGGGAGGGAAACAGCGTTGGGGAATCGGGGGAGGGGAACAGACAAGTTGTTGTCTTTTTGTTCTTCAGTCTAGTTGTGGAGGACATTGCTTCACTGGCCCATGTTGGTATCATCATTGGGTTCTTCCCAGATGAGGCAGATCGGTCGCCGGCCTCTGGATGTCGCTCACCGCGGCTATCAGCAGCTCACGCTTGCTGCCGGCAGCTCACTGTATCCTATGGCAGCCCACTGCAGCAGGGGCTGCAGCCTACACTGTCACCAGGGCTCGCACAGCCCAGCTCCAGGTGGAGCTGTTGTTAGCTGTAGAGGGCAGTATCACCGGCCCTCATTTGTGGGATCCAAACCGGGGCAGCTGGCATCCCAAGCCAGCTCTTAACCAGTGCACCACTCTGCCGGTCCACAATGTCTATTTCTTGACGTTGGTGATAGGTAGATGCTTGTTTCCCTGAAAATAAGACCTACTTGGAGAAGCAACCCTGGCATGATTTCTCCAGGGTATGGAGGGCATGGGCCCCTCACATGAGGGTTTTATGACCTGTTTCAAGGAGAGGGGTGCCTTTCCCACAAACTCCTTCAGCTTAAAATATTCAGTATGTCAAGGTGCCATATTTTGGCACTTAAAATCATGAGAGGGCTTATTTTCCAGCTAGGTCTTATTTTCAAGGAAACAGGGTGTGTGTTCACTTAGTGTTAAATTATATATCTGTCTTATGTACATTTCTATATCTACCTTATATTTTATACTTAAAAAAAACCAAAACCCAGCTACCCCCAAATTGCAACTGTAGGAAAGAGTTAACAACTCAAGCTACCTGCCTTAGGTTCTGTGACTTAATTACAAAAGTTCAAGGGTAGACTTTGGTTTTCAATGAAAATACACACCTACAACTTATAGTCTACAATTTAAGATGAGAAGGGTCCTTAAAGATAATCAAAGCTAACGATTCCTTGTTGTATGCTGTAAATCAGAGTCCGCAACAATGGGCAAAATGTGGGGACAAAACCTTTTGGGAGGTGGTGAGAACTCTGAACTCAGGCTTTTGGCTTCTGAGCAAAACTCTTTTCAGAGATCCCTTGTTTCACCTTCTGTCTTGTGAAAACCAAATCACTTTGATGCACTTCCACTTCCTTATCTATAAAATGAGGAAATGGACTAGGCGACCTGGCAAGGTATTTCTAGTTCTAATGTCTATGGTTCTATGAAAGTACAGAAACTTTAGGAAACACTTGAAACATGAGCTTTTCTAACTACAGTTCTTGAGAAAACTTTTTTAGAAAGTTAGAGATGCTCAAAATAACACAGCTGGCTGGAAGGGGAAAATGCCATCACATCATAACTTTTGGGAGAGATGAAGAAGACAAAAAGAATTGCCCAATGACAGTCTGAACTTTCCCCCCTTATAAATGAAGTCAACTTGAAGCAAAGATGAATCAAGGGCCCATTTTCTCATATCAGCAGAACACAATACTCACAAGTACTAAGCAATACTGCAACACTTTGCTCTCTCTCTATCCTCTCCCCTCTGTCGCAAACAGTGCTCTGATGTGCAGGAGAGGTTCTTAGGAGCTGCCTTAGATATGTGGCTATGGAATCAAGGGGCGTGTCCATTCTCTCTCCTGTCTGAGTCTCCACCCAGTGATGTCAGGCAAGAGCACATTGTTTGGGGGCCAGAGAGAAGGCTATGGCTTGGGCTTAGTAATAACACTGCATACACTGTCATCTCAAAAAGTAGATGAAAGAATGTGCTTTGCAATCATTGGGTGAAAGGGACTCCATGCCAGGTCATCTAAGATACGAGGTTGTGTGATGGTGGGCGTGAGGATGTGGGCAAAGCAGTGGGGCAGGCAGGGAGAAATCATGGAAGTAGGACTGACAGGTTTGGACATACAGCTTTGCCATCATCCACCTTCTCTTCTTTTCTGTATTTTGTTACCTGCTTTTGGTTCTTTTGTGGTAAACCCTCCAGCTAAGAGTGTAGTAGCCAAAGCCCCCATTTCTTCTGCCGAGATTAGGTCCTTTCCTACCCCTGGCAAGTTTTCTTCTCTATCTTGTTGTTCCCAGTTTGTCTCTAGTGCCATTTCTTTGTATCTATGTTCTCCATTTATATTCATTTCTCATACATCAATCTCTGCTTCCTATTAGCATTTGCTTCTTGCCTATTAGGAGTTAGAGGACAGAGAAAAGTCATTTCTTTTCTACATTCTTCTTTATCGGGGCATCTGCGTGAAATATTCTTTCCCAGTGTCCCCTTCCTTCCCCTCCTAGCCAGAGAAATATTACCCTAGAGCTTCATGCTGCTAATGTGAGAAGAAATTATGAAAAGTGATTAGGAGGCTAAATGAGGGTGGTGGAACCTATTTACTTCATTAAGGTTCCTTCAGGGAAAATGCAAGGACAGGAAACTGAGAAATAAGGGTTAATACTAAAAGAATAAAAGATCCATTTGACTCAGAGCAATCTTCAGTCTGCCTGGATTCTATCAGACACCCTTCTCCATGGGGAAATCATTACAGAGAAATGACATGCAAACTGCGCCATAAAGCATCTGAGTCAAACCAGAGGGAGGATGACTCAACGGATCATTTTACATTTTAATAGAAGGCACTGCAGATTTGTACAGTTAAAACACGGGGTGCGCACCCCCTCCCCAAAACTTCTCCATCGGGTGGGAGGGGAGTTCCCAGAACCTGACAGAAATTATTCTGTCTTAGAAAAGAACCAAGTCAAAACTTACAACAGAGGATCAAAGACTAAGAAAAGACAACAGATAGTCAAATGCAGAAAAAAGGGGAGACTGCAAGTCTGTCTAATTCCAACTTTAGCATTACTGTCAAACCCAACCGTCAAAATCTGAACTCAGCCATTAGTGGACTTCAAATCTGCCTGGTTGGGGGTGGGGGTTAGAGGGAGAGAGAGAGGGGGAAGGAGGAAAGGAAGAAGAGCGAAGGGAGAGAGGAGAGGAGAAAAAAGAGAACATCTAAGTGTGATACTTGAGAAAATGTGTGCCTTAAATTAGCTTCAAAAGACTTGACTGTCTAATTGCTGTCAGAAGTGTACCCACGAGGTCAGTGCCAATGCTGGGCTGGGGTGTCCATGTAAAAGCAGGAAACAATATGAGCAGTGCCACTGTTCCTGCCATGCTTCCTGGGTCAGTGATTGCTTACAGGTGCTGATATGTGTAACTTGCCAATGGTAGATTCATCGGACTGGGAATTAGATGCTAAAGACTGGGCTATCCAACCTAACTCCTTCTCAGGGGGGTGCCCTCCAGGTGCATTTGTGACAGAAAGGTCTGCTTGTACAGAAAGAATATCTATAGTTATACGGTCGTTCATCCTTGTGATCTCTATCAATACCTGTCCCTCCTTCCTGAGAGGGCATGCTGCTTACAGGTGGGAAACAAAACAGAAGTGAGTCACTGAGGCTTGGCAGAAATACAGCTGTCACAGAAAAGGTTCTTAATAAAAGGTAACTTGCTTCTTTCACGCATCAGGGTCTTTTGGACAACATACCTCTGCTCTGAAATATCTTCTCTGCAGGGATGCAAGCTGGGATGGGAGTAGTTTAGATTGCAAGATGGTTCAGCTGGTAACTAGAACAAGCAAAGCTGAGCACCCAAGGCAGGCAACATCTAATTGGGGCAGAGAAGTCATCCAGCTCAATGATGTCTTGGGAAATGCTTTGGGAAAGGTTTGTGAATTTCCACTGAAGCCTGGGTACCCTCACTCCTGTTTTCCCATTTAAAAATGATTAAAACCAGGAGGCTAGCCCATTGGTCGGCAGTTTGTGAAATCCCATTTCAGGTAATAAAAGCACTTGGACCATCTGTCACCATACAGGAGATCAAATGGAGATGGAATATTAACACACATGTGAAATGATCTTCTGGGAGTACGGGAAAAAGGCAGGTCAGTAAAGAGAGATGGGGGGCGGGGGTGGGGGAGGATGTGCTTGGAGTCTCCCAAGTCCCTCTCTTGTCCTTGGCAGCTTCTTAAGAGTATTGATGATTGTTACCAAAAGGCAGGGACACAAATGCTTCCCGATACTGAGTATGCTGTTTAAAATATAAACCGTATTATATGTCTGTACTACACCACCACTCACACACAGCTTGTCCTCTGTAGGATATGCTTCAGATATGCAAAGTATGTTAAAGAAAGGATTATTTTCTAACTCACTCATTATAAAAAGTCAAAACTGCCATGGGGGAGAAGACACCCTCTTTCCAAGTGGTCAGGAAGGAGTGTGACAAGGGCCAGCCCTTTGGCCAGGTGACACTGGAGAAGCACACAGAAGCACCGGAAATACCAGTCAGGAAGAGACGCCTTAGCTGTTCTTGGCTCTATAACGTACCTGCTTCCCATTCTTCCTTCTGTCCCTAGACAGAGGGGCCTGTGTTTGAGTCCCTGCTCTTCCACTTCCTAACAGCAGGGCTTTGGGTACATTAATTAGTCTCTGTAATCCTTGGTCTTTCCAGCTACAAAATGGCTGCGTGAGATTAAATGAGATGAAGCAATAGGTACTTAGAATGGTTTTTGTTTTACAGCGAACACTCCACAAATAAAAGCATTTATTATGAGAAGAAAATGAATTTCTTCGTACGTTATATTAATTTGTAGCTGTGCACAAACTGAGATTTTCTTCTATTGAGCAAACCTGGGCTGCACAAAGAATCATGTATGTCTTTGTTTGCCAGATTCTCTTGCTTAAACTAAGGGAAAGGCCAATTGGTTGGATTTCCATCCATGACCTGTGAGAAAACGATGGAACAACATGTGGGATCTGGCAACTTTGGCCATGACAGCATTGCGGCCTGCCCTCTGTAACATCCCACAGTGACCGTGAAGGTCAAACAAGGCAGTGGGTCTGAGAGTGCTCCGAGAAGTTTCAAGTACTCTGCTTGCCTCGGAATTATCCTCACCACCATCTGACTTAATTCTACACATAATTGTATCAGGAATGTCTGCTCTTACAGGCACTTAACCCTGATATATTTCTTTTTCATGCCAAGAAAAGGCGCCTGGCAGATGGGGGACTTGTATTGCTTCTCATCTAATAATGTTTCCTTAAAGATTCTGTCCCCTTCTATTTGCTAACCGTGCATACTTTAAATAGTCTACCTTCGGATTACAGGCTTTCCCTGTTTTCTCTGTCTGCTGCTTTTGCCTATGTTTCATACAAATTGAATCCTCTTCCATCATGACCGGCAGTAAGGTAGTAAGCAATTTAAAGCACAAATACACAAAACGCTTAGAATGATTTCTAGAGCATCGTGAGCACGTGCTAAATACTGTATACATTATGGTTTATAGAGACGGTGTAGTGAGACGGTGGGCAATGGAGCCTGTGGAGTCAGGCTGACCGTGCCACTCACTGGCTGCAAAATCTCCAGGAAGACACTTAGCATTTCTGGGCCTCAGTTTTCTGACTTGTACAAAGAACCACTATCCATCTGGCAGGGTTGTGCAGATTAAAACACTCTACCTGTTTGTTTGATCATTAGCTCATTTATTCACTCATTCAACATACAGCAAGTGTTAAATAAAGTTGGTTCTTATTTCTCAACCATACCAACTTTTCCATTCCCCTTTTATTCCCAGTTTGATGACAACTTGTCCTTGTTTCACATCAGTATCTCCTGCTTTATCCCTGACGACGTAACTCACTCTCCCGGCCAGCTTCCTGGCTCTTAGAATTACAGTAGTTTTCAAATCGTATGGAATTAGGGTAACTGAAGTGGGGTTGGAAACCTCCACTTTTAACTCCTGCAGCAGCTGATCAGAGGCAGCCCTACAAACCAGGAATGTCCACTCTGCCGCTTCATGGAGCTGGACGACGTGGGCAGCTTACTTAAGCTCTCTGTCTCCTTCTATGTGAAAGGAAGATAAAGCCTGCCTCCTCAGAGACTGTTTGGAGGTTTAAATGTGGCTCACTCGCTGACCTCCTTTAGGCCTTTGCTCAGGTGCCACTTCTCGGGAAGGCCTCCTCAGCCACCCTATTCAAACCCCACCCCCAGCCTCCTGCCTGCACTTCAGCCTCCTTCCCAGATTTCTCTTACTTTTGTTTCTGCTGAGGTCTCCTTCAAACCCCTTCTTCACACATCTTCCTATGCTCTCTGGAGCTGCCTGTCTTTTCTGGGCCACCAGGTCACCTTGCCTATCTATTTATCTACAGAAAACTCAGTCTATTCTGAGCAACACGAATGTTAGAGAAAACTAATGATATGACCTCCAAGGTACGCAACCAAGATAATGGGAAGGTACAAAAGCTACAGGAAAAGCTTAGCCTGACACTGAGAAAGAAAAGCTAACAATTGTAGACTTTCTCAGTGCAAGGGTCTTAAGTGTGCTTTATTTCCAAAGCTTTCTGGGCTCAACTATTCAAGAATAGTAAGACATATTCTGTATCCATTGTGGATGTGTTCTGTACAGTGTGGGTACTTCCCGAGTTTAATTTAGTTGTTCTATCCTGGTAAAAGTGGCCTGACTCCCATTGCTGAAAGATGGCTGTGTTTCTCTCCCCTAAGTTCACAGTCTCCCATCTCAAACTGCCAAACAGAGGACCAAGCATGCCTTCCCATGTCAGCGGCACCTAGGCCTCCAAGCCCTCGGGAGATGATGGGCACAAGGGACCCCAACTGCGTCCTCAGGACAATGTTCTCAGAGTGTGACCAAGTTTGGCAGGACCATTGCCCAAGCTTCTGCTGCTCTGGGACCATACATGGTTCTGAGGAGACTGGGATTTAGAAAAGATAGTAAGAGGAAGGTTTCTGATCTTCGCTCCAAACTCAGACAAGCATGAAAGCCATCGAGTAACTGTCAAATGCTACAGAGGTGTGCCTTAGTTCTACTCATAGTGGTCTGAGGACAAACTCCTCTTTTAATAATTTGTAATTTGTATTTGTACTCATTTATGATTTGGAATTGTAAGACGTTGGAGCCAACACGACCCATGTGAAAATAAGCCACTCATGATCTTCCTGGGAAAATGGGGGGTGTATTTGCACAGTAATCCCCAGGAACAATCTCCTGTGGAGGGTTTTCTGATCAGCTTAGAAAAGGACTGCTTAAAAAATAGCATATGCATTGTAAAGTTTTCTATCACAATGCCTTCGAAATTCTTTGGGAAGAAAAAAGATGTTCACCTGTTTTTAAAAAAGTATATGTTTCTAAAGGAGATGCTTGAACACCAGAAAAAAGCATCACCTTCTTGAAAAAAAAATCATAAAATGGCACAGCAGAAGTTCACATAAAGTGCCCAACAATGTTTCTTTTCAATAGAACTCAGGCTGAGTGAAAGGCATTCTTGGATTCTGAGCTTTGGCTGGTTACCTAGGTTGCAAAGGACAGCGAGAGAGACACACACCAGGAATTCTTAGTTAGAGTGCCAGTCAAGGAAAAGTTCATAATCCTTTTAGATTTTAAATTCTGTGTGTCTGTGAGGGGGAAAACCATTTAGTATGTCGGACAATTGGAAAAGATTAGACCAGGCTTTATCCATAAAGATGTGCTGCACTCTGGATTATGGTCATCAAAGGCAGGGGGAAATGGCTTTTCAGGCTACAGCACTGTAATTCTCTTTTTGAAACTGTGATTATATGGAGACTGCTCATTGTTTAATTAGCATGGACCCTGATACACAGAGAAGCATACCAACTGTATCTAGTGTATTGGCCCAATATTCATAACCAACATCCGATTACTTGAAATTGACCAGATTTGCAATCTATTATGATCTCTTAATTATTCATATGTCTCACAGTTACTGCTTTCATTTAAGAAAACATGAAAGCCTTAATGATTAATATACGAATTTCAAAAGCTTTCTCATATAGACTCGACTAGACTCTATGGTCTTTACAGAATGATCACTACTTAATGATCATTAGTTAATGAACTCAGCACACTGAACATTTTGCAGCCACCTGAAACTCCCAAGCAGTGTGTGAGTTTTTGGCCAATTAATTATCAATTATAACATATAAAATATTAGCACAAAAATAGGAATAATGAAATTTAATTATACATTATTCTTCTGAGTTGCTGCAAATACTATACAAGACTGATTCTGATTAATAATTCAGCAACGAAGTATCAAGGAAGATAATTATGCAGTGCCACAATTCTCACACTGATTTCTATAATTACAGATTACAACAGTGTTAGCAATTTAAAAGGTTAGAGAGCTGTGGTAATTTGCTATGTCATACTCAGCTACATTAATGTCTCTCTTTGAGCACCAAAGATAATTGAAAATATAATAATGGGCCAAATCAGATGGCTTGCCCATGTTCTCCTCACCTAAAACATCTCCAACTTGAGTATATCAGTAAAGTCAAGTCCTTGATAATTAGCCTCTTTCATTATTTAAGTAGCCCCACTGCTTACATTTGGTTTTAGCTGATCAAGGGAGAAAATATGTATCGATGTTGAAATATGCAAACATAGAAACATAATATAAAAACACAATCTACAGAAAACATACAACAACTACATTCGGTGTATAACTTATATATGATGTGACTATGAATACACATATATGTATTCACATATATGAATACACGTATACTCCTCAGGTAGTTAGACATGCCAAGGACCCACACAATGGAAGTTATGAGTCTCTGTCTTTGGCAATACAGTTGAGTAAACAGCACATGAGAAGATTCAAAGTTTATCCAATACCTCCTCTGGGTAGTTAATATATTGTGACACAACAAACTACTCTTGCCTTTGAGTTCTATTACACCCTGAGAATGAAAATAGACTTATCCTGCTAGGAATACTTACTCTGCTTTCATTCCTTGGGAAAAATACCTGACTAGCAACTGATAAACTCTTCCCATAATCAGTATTTACATGAAATTTCACTGGGGGATAAACCAGGGTAAAGAAAACATACAGTTCCACAAATAGAAAAATCACTTTTTCCTCTGCTCTTCTAGATATTTTTGGAAGAGATGCACTGTAACACATGGTGACTTTTCTCTCTCTCTTTTTAAAGGTTTAATTAAATTTATTAGGGTGACATTGGTTAATAAAATTATATAAGTTTCAAGTGTACAGTTCTACAATACATCATCTGTATATTTCATTGTGTGTTTACCACCCAGAGTCAGTTCTCCTTCCATTACCATATATTTGATCCCTTTTACTTTTCTTCTGCCACCCCACCCCTTAACCTCTGGTAACCATTAAACTATTGTCTGTATTTATGAGTTTTTGTTTTTTTGTCTTTTTTGCTTGTGGCTTTTAGTTTTATATCCCAGATATGCGTGAAGTCATATGGATCTCGTCTTTTTCTGACTTATTTCTCTTAGCATGATAATCTCAAGAGCCATCCATGTTGGTGCAAATGGCACTATTTCATCTTTTCTTATGGCTGAGTAATATTCCATTGTGTATATATAACACATCTTTTTTTTTTAAAAATTGGGGAAGTGGGGGAGGGGAACAGCGTTGGGGAATCAGGGAAGGGGAACAGACAAGTTGATGTCTTTTTGTTCTTCAGTCTAGTTGCGGAGGACATTGCTTCACTGGCCCATGTTGGCATCATCACTGCGCTCTTCCAGGATGAGGCAGATCAGTCTCCGGTCTCTGGATGGTCTCTCACTGCGGCTACTGGCAGCTCACGCTGACTGCCAGCCACTCACTGTAGCCTATGGCAGCTCACTGCAGCAGGGGCTGCAGCCTACACCATCGCTGGGGCTCGCAGCCCAGCTCCAGGTGGAGGTGTTGTTAGCTATAAAGGACATTGTCACTTGCCCTCATATGTAGGATCCGAACCGGGGACGCTGGCATCCCCAAACCAGCTCTTAACCAATGTGCCACTCGGCCGGCCCACCACATCTTTATCCAATCATCTATTGAAGGACACTTTTGGTTGTTTCCATGTCTTGGCTACCATGAATAATGCTGCAGTGAACATAGGGGTATATCTTTACGGATAAATGTTTTCAGATTTTTTTGACATTTTCTCTCTTGAATGTCTTCAAAATTTGACTGACTTCATGACTGACTAACATAGAGGAATCGATGGAAAATTCACTGGGACTAAAATCTTAAGCATTATTTAAACAAGCTCCTAGCAGAGTCTTTTGTGTATCTTATTGGGACGAGAGGTTCCTCCTCCTAGAGCATGCCAGGGGATGGATTCAAGGTTTCATTACAGCTGGCCCGCAAAAGATGATATAGGAAGACAGGGTAAAAAAAAAACAAAAAAACGGAAAGTTTCATTCTAGTGCTAGGAGGCACTTGTAGATCTGACTGAATCTGTTCCATTTACAATTATGGAAATTCAGGCCCAAAGAGATTGATTTACTAAAGATCACAGAACTATTTAGTAACAGAAATGGGAACCCAAGTGTTTCTGACTCCCAGGCTTCTACTCTATTGCCTTAGAGAAAATAGAGGAGGAGGGTCATGGGTCAGCACATGGAGACAATATTTGTTTCCAAATTAAGCTCGTTCATTTCCACTTAATTTCCACAAGGGGGATGAGTATTAACACATTTTTTGCGGGAAACGAGTAAACTCGTCATATAGCTTTTTATGCCCGCTTACAAAGTGTTAAGACAGGGGAGAAAAGGAAGAGTAATTCTAAGAGAACATCATAGTGCTGTAGCTGTTCATATAAAAATAAAGTGGGTTTCCTTTGTGTCATGAGCACAATTATAAAACAAAGCACTGGTTTTAATGAGGCCTACTGCACTTCTTTTCTGGGCCACATGTAGGTGACTGGCATAAAATCATACTGTATGATGCTACACTGAAAGGTAAATGTCCTTCCCCCTTTTTCAACGACTTCCGTTTCAAAGCCTTACTCCCAGTAGGGCAATAAAGTACATTCCTTGTATATTCCTGTAAATCTGTTGAAGGATTCACCAGGAGACCTCTAGCAGCCATACTGTTCCTTGTTTTAAGCAGTGGACATTCAAGCTTGTGACAAGGAATAAAAATGGCAAGTGGACTTTGGTCCCACATCTGCAAGGTCCTGTACAGTTTTGCACTGTTAATGTTTCTAATATTTTATTGTGAAAAGTTTCACTCTTACAGAAAAGTTTAAAGAATCTTACAGTGAACACCTATATACCCACATCTAGAGTCTACAATTAATATTTTACTATGCTTATTTCATTACACATCTATCCATCTATGTCTATCCCTCTATCCATCTGTCAATCCATCTTTTCTCCCCATGTACATCAAAGTAAACTGCAGACATCAACACACCGTCCTCTAAACATTTTAACAGGCATATCATTCGCTAGAGTTCAAGATTTGTGTACAGTTCTTTTCTTTTGAGATAAAATTTACACACAATGAAATGTACAAATCTTAAGTGCACACTCCCTAGGTTTTGATAAACATATATACCTGTGTAATACCAACATTATCAAGCTATAACTATAACTATCATTCTAGAAAGAGTCCCTTCCTAGTCAATACTCCCTGCCCAAGGAAACCACTTCTCTAATGTGTTTCTAACACAGAGTAATTTTGACTGCCCTAGAATGGCTGAATTTTGAAACTCTTAAAGGCCACATTTGAAACTGAAGTGGCTAAATGTTGTTGTTTTTCTTCCTTCAGTCATCATAATACTTATTGAGTATTTACAATAAGCCACATGCACTGGAAGCCAGTGACAACAAAATAATTATTTCATTAAATTAGGAAAATAACTTCAGTGGTGGTGAGAATTGTGGGATTAAAGATACCTCAAGGGCAATTTAGATTCACAACCAAAAGGGAAGCCACAACACCACACCCTGTGTCTGTTACTCATTGGGAAACTTGCTGACTCTTCGACAGAAAAATAAACCCCATAATCCATGCCCAGTGAAAAATGAGGGCTCTGTGGGATCCTAGAAGTAAATCTGAAAAATGAGGAGGCTTGCTGAGAAAGCCCATCTTCTGACCAACATTATTGCTCTGTGATGAAGATAAATGGTCACAATGCGTCAAGCTGTAACCTGTGAAGACCCGGACTGTAGTTTTTCACAACTGTAAGATCATGAAGGAGGCTACCAAAGGAGCCAGAAAGCTCCTTGTTTATTTTCTTTTAACTGAACTGTGGGTACTCAGTGGATTAGGCCCTGATTCTCCAGCAGCTGCAAGGTGGTCAAGGTGATGACACCCTTGGAAGATACAGCATTGGGTTACTTCTCTCTGCAAGAGTTCAACAATGGCACACTTTGCAAATCAGTCACTACAATGCAATTAAAATGTTCTCCTACAGCAACTCAGATACTCTTTAAAAACTCCCCATTAATCCTTGTTACGGGTTGATTATGTCCGTCCCAAAAAAGATACGGTGAAACCTAACCTCTAGTCCCGCACAATTTGACCTTATTTGGAAATAGGGTTGTTGCAGATGTATCAGTTAAAATGAGGTCACATTGGAATAGGGTGGGCTCCTAATCCAATATGACTGGTGTTTTTATAAAAGGAGCTCCATGTGAAGACAGAAGACCCAGTGAAAACACCATGTGAAGATGGAGGCAGAGATTAGAGTAATGCATCTATAAGCCCATGAATGCTAAAGATTAATGGCCACCACTGAAGGCTGAGGAAAGGCACAGTTCCACTTCCTAGAGGCAACTAATGTTTCCTGTGTATCTTTCTAGAGGGATTTAATGCCTATTTAAGGAAAGATATACACATTGACGATAAATCTTCCTTCTTTTTTACACAAAATTTATTATTTTTAAAATTTTTTTTTTGAGGGCAGTGTCACTGGCCCTCATATGTGGGATCCGAACTGGGGCTGCTGGCGTCCCAAGCCAGTGCTTAACCACCACGCCACTTGCCCAGCCCTATACAAAATTTAACATACTGTATTACTATTATGCACCTTGCTTTTCTCTTAAAAATATATCTTGGGTATCATCCACACCAACACATTAAATTTTCCTCATCCTTATTTTATGGTTACATAGTATTCAACTATGAAAACATAGTATAATGTATATTACAAATTATTTATTTTATTTTAATTAAATTTATTGGGGTGACAATGGTTAATAAAATTATATAGGTTTCAAGTGTGCAATTCTATAACATATCATCTGTATATTGCATTGTGTGTTCACCACCCAAAGTCAAATCTCCTTCCGTCACATATATTTGACCCCCTTTTACTTTTATAGCTCCCCGCTTTCCCCCTTTCCCTTTGGTAACCACTAAACTGTTGCGTCTATGAGTATTTGTTCATTTGTCTTGTTCTTTTGTTGCTTTGAGTCTTATATCCCATATGAGTGAAATCAAATGGTTCTCAACTTTTTCTGTCTGACTTATTTTGCTTAGCATAATAATCTCAAGATCCATACATGTTGTTGCAAATGGCAGTATTTCATCTTTTCTTATGTAACATTCCATTGTATATATGATGTATCACATCTCTTTATCCAATTACTATCAAAGGATACTTTGGTTGTTTCCATGTCTTGGCCACTGTGAATAATGCTGAAATGAACATAGGGGTACATATATCTTTACAGATAAATGTTTTCAAATTTTGGGGTTGGATACCCAGAAGAGGGATTGTTGGGTCAAATGGTAATTGTATTCTTAATTTTTTGAGGATGCTCCACACTCTTTCCATAGTGGCTGTAAAAATTTACATTTCCACCAGCAGTGTATGAGGGTTCCTGTTTCTCCACAACCTTTCCAATATTTGTTATTTCTTGTCTTATTGATAATAGCCATTCTAACTGGTATGAGGTAATATCTCATTGTGGTTTTGATTTGCATTTCCTAATAGCTAGTGAAGTTGAGTATCTTTTCATATATCTGTTGGTCATTTATATGTCTTGGGAGAAGTATCTGTTCAGGTCCTCTGCCCTTTTTAACATTGGATTGTTGGTTCTTTTTGTTGTTGAGTTGTATGAGTTCTTTATATATTTTGGATATTAGCCCCTTATTGGAGGTGTTGTTTGCAAATATCTTCTTCTTCCATTTGGGGGTTTGTTGTCTGTTTGTTTTGTTGGTTTCTTTTGCTGTGCAGAAGCTCTTTAGTCCATTTATTTTTGCTTTTACTTCCTTTGCCTTTGGGGTCAAATTCATAAAATCTTCTCTAAGACCAAGGTCCACAAGTTTAGTACTTATGTTTTCTTCTATACATTTTATTGTTTCAGGTCTTATCCATTGTTTAGGTCTTGATCCATTTTGAGTTAATTTTTGTGTATGGTGACAGATAGCAGCCTAGTTTCATTCTTTTGCAAGTGGCTTTCCCATTTTCCCAGCGGCATATATTGAAGAGGCTTTCTTTTCTTCATTGTATATTTTTGGCTCTTTGGTCAAAAATTATTTGCCCATATATAAGTGGATTTATTTCTGGGTTCTAAATTCGGTTCCATTGGTCCGTGTGTCTGTTTCTCTGCAGTACCATGCTGTTCTGATTACTGTCACTTTGTAGTATAATTCAATTCAGGGAGTTTGATACCGCTGGCCTTATTCTTTTTTCTTAGGACTGCTTTGGCTATTCAGGGTACCCATTCTTTAATGATAGCCATTTGGGTTGTTGTAAATCTTGTGTTTTCATAAATAAGGTTGCAATGTGGAACCTTGTAATTTTGCACATCCTTGTATTTTCCCAAAAGCAGAATTGATGCATCAAAGGATATAAGCTTCTGTAATTTTGATGTTGCCAAATTTTCCTCCATTTAGACCAATTTAAACTCCTACCAGCAATGTACAAGAGTATGTTTTTTTCCGTAGTTTTGCTAATAGACTGTATTAAACTTAAAAAAAAATTCTGCCTGCTTGGTAGGTACAAATAGCATCACAGCAGTTTTTATTTATATTAATTTTTTAATAAATGAAACTGGATATAGTTCATATGTGTTTGAGCAACTATTTATATTTCCTTTTCTGTAGATTCTCTGTTAATAACCTATTTTTTTTCTATTGCACTGTTGGCCTATTTTTCTTAGTATCTTGTAGAAACTCTTCACATATTAGGGAAATCAGCTCTTTCTCTTATATGAGTTGCAAAATACTTTTCCTAGTTTGTTGCTTGTCTTTTGTCTTTGTTTATGGTGGTGTTTACCTCAGAAATTTTTGATTTTTATGTAATTGAATTCATTTTATGGCCTTCTTTTTATAGCTTCTAAATTTTGTATCATACTTTGAAAGGCCTTCCCCACTTATAGATTATAGCTATAAACAATTTCCCCCTGGATTCTATTAATACTTTTAAAGTTTTTTTTTTGTTTGTTTGTTTTTTTAGTGTAAGTGTTTAGACTCCATTTAGAATTTATCTTAAACTATCAATAAATTTTATTCTTTCCAGACAGTCATCAGTCATCGCAGCAACATTTATTGAACAATCCAATTTTACTGCACTGATCTAAAATGACTTTTTAAACATAAACTAAAATTTCAAATGTATTTGAGATTATTCCTGAACGCTATACTGTATCATTGCCCCAATGCCCTAATTCAAACATACTTTTTATATATTTTAAGTCTAAAGGGAAAATTTCTCTTACTGTTTCCTTTTTAAATTCTTGATCATTCCTGATTATTATTATTTTTTCCCCCACATGAACTTCAGTATCAGCTTGTTTGGTTACAAAAAATTCTGGGATCATGATAAATTTATGATATTATGATATTTTTATCCAAGAACATGGATTGCCTTTCCATTTATTGACATATTTTCTTTTTTTGCCCTCTACATCTCAGGGAATTAACAAAGTTCCATTCATTTATATGAATAAAGATTTCTATCTTACGGATTCTTTTTTAAGTTCAATACCTGTATTTATATAACAATGTATTTATGTATGCATTTATATTTGGATTTTTCTTTTTTGCTGTTGAAAAGAGGATCTTTTCTTCCATTGTATCTCCAACTAGCTGTTGATCGTATATGAGGAAGAATGTTCATTTTTATATAATAAATTGGTATTCAGCCACCTTACTGAGTTCTGTTACTGTTTGTAACAATTGTCCAGTTGATTCATAGAAATAAGCATACAATCTAAATACACAAACATATCTCTTGCAGATTAAAAACATTCAATCTTGGGCCGGCCGAGTGGCGCAGTGATTAAGCGCTGGCTTTGGAAGCCAGCAGCCCCGGTTTGGGTCCCACATATGAGGGCCAGTGACACTGCCCTCAAAAAAAAACAAAAACAAAACATTCAATCTCTTCCTTTTGACTTTTTATACTTCCGATTTCCTTCTTTAGTACTGTACTGCACTGGCTAGTACATTCAGAACAATGTAAAAAACAGTTATAACAGTGGGTTCCCTTTTCTTCATTCTTTCTGACATAACATGGCTTCTAGTGTTTCCTTATCAAGCATGATGCTCAATTTGGGGTGAGGTTCATATGTTGTATCATATATGTTAAGAAGGTTATCCATCACTTCCTATTTTACAGCGTGTTTTTTAATGAAAAATGGATGTTGAGTTACATCAATAACTTTGCAACATCTATGTAGATGATCAAATGAGTTTTCTATAAAGATTATATGGTAAATTATATAAATAGATTTACCAATATCTTATCATCCTTGCACCCCTGTAGTGAACCTCATCTGATCATGGTATGTTGTTGTTTAGAAAATGCTGCTACACTCTATTTGCTAATATTTTATTTAGAATTTTACATTAGTGTTCTTCTATGGTAGTTTTTCTGATGGGTTTTCCTTCTCTTTGAAAGTTAGAATAGGTAAATTATATTTTGTTAGACAATTATACATTGTGCCTGGGTTGCCAAATTTATATGTAAAAAGGGAACAGAAGTGTTCAATAAAAGAGACTACATGATTGCTTTTTAATATACCTTATATTCAACTTACTTTTATTATTTCCCCTACTTTTATTAATAAACTAAGGTAAAGATTCCTGTATTTTTTTCAAGTAATGTGCTTTTTGTAGTTATTAATTTTTCAGTTTTTGAATTCATGGTTTTCTGCTTTAAATTTATTATTTCCTTTCTGATGTTTTTCTTAGTTTTGTTTTATTGTTCTTTTTCTAACTTTCTGAGTTAGATGCTCAATTTATTTATTTCTCTTTTTCTAATTTATCAAAATAAGTATTTCAGGCTATAACTTTTTTTCTGACCACGACTTAGCTTTCATTGCATGGACACTCCTAAGAATACACTTACTTAGATAGATCTGGTTGGTTTTAGGTCATAGATATTTACCTAATAATTATGTATAAAATAAACTTTAGGAATTGACCATTTAAAAGGTGGTAGGGAAGATCATTAAAGGAACCCAGCAGTGAGTTTGTGTTAACATGAAGAATACTTCTTTCAAAAACAAACAAAGACACAAATACACAGACGGCTGTTTAGTGGTTACCAGACAGTAAGGGGGAGGAGATGGTAGAAGACGGTAAAGGGGGTCAAATATATGGCGATGGAAGGACAACTGACTCTGGGTGGTGAGCACACAATGTGACATATAGATGATGTAGTATAGAAATGTACACTTGAAACCTATGTAGTTTTACTAACCGTTGTCACCCCAATGCATTTAATTAAATAAAACCAAAAACTTCTTTCACAGACATTCATGGCATATTGACATGTGCCGGGCACAGTGCTGGATACTGTGAGAATAACGAACGTGAAGGGTGCTGTGCCTTTCCATTGTTGAGGGAGAAACCCCACGCACGGACACCAGCACAGGCTGTGATACCACAGAACCATAAAGACACGGCATACTGGTATAAAGAGGATACAGATTTTGACATGAAAATAATTTCTTCCTTCTACTCAAAACATATATAGTAATAATCTTTAGAAGGCATCCATTAAGTTGATACTAACCTAAGTCACTCTTCCACTTTTAACTTAAAAGCAGCTCACACGACAATGTTAGTTTTTGTGTGGAATATGGGTGGTTGTGGGGCCAGAAGAGAAGCAGGGAAGCTTGTAGGGAGGATGATCATGATGGTCTGGGGAGGAAGCAGAAGAGGTGGTGACGAGAAGCTGGAATTGGCGTATATTCAGAAGGTAGAGCTCATGGGATTTGCTAATGGGTTAGAAGTGGGGGTGAGAAAATGAAAAAAAGTTAAGGATGACTCTGAATTTCATCGTGAACAATTACACAAAACAGAGATGTTCATTTACTGAAAGGGAAAACTCTAGAGAAGGATAATGTTTGGGGGCTAGACCTGAAATAAATTTTGCTTTCTGACAGCTCATCTATCTAAACTTATCTCATACAACTCTCTCATAAATTGGTCATATTCAAGATCTCTGTCCTATCCCAGTTCCATGCTGTGGTATGTACTGTGTGTCCATACCTGCATCGCACTTCCCAGTCTTCCTTGTTTGGCAAACACCTGCTCATCCTTCAAGAATAATCTTAAATGGCAGTTCCTCTGGTTGCCTTCCTGACTCCTGCTGGCACAGCTGGGAGACTCTAGCTGGAACTTCCCAGCACCTGAGCCTTATCATTACCATGGAATTGCTTTTGCATCTGTCTCTGCCACCCAGGGCATGTGCCCCAAGGACAAAGCCATGTACCTTTTTTTTCTTTTCCCTGCAGCACAATGCCTGAAACAAAGATGGCTACTCAATGTGTTTTGATTTGCTCAAACAATAGTCACTGAGTGTCTATCATGTACAGTATGTGATATCATGCACTATTCTAGGTGCCAGAGGATACAGCAATAAATATAGCAAGGGCATGCTGTCAAGGAGCTTACATTTTCAGTGGGGGAGATGGCAACACACAGAAAAGATCTATAATAAAATGTGCTGTACAGAAAAAAACAAGGCAGGGTAAGAGAACTAATGGAAGGATGAGAACGGGGGTCCTGTTTTAGACAATGTTGTGTGGTTATAGAAGGTCTCATGTAAGCAGGTTCTAACTGAAGTGAGGGGGTAAACTATGTTGATATCTGGGAGAAGAGCCTCCCTAATAGGTAAACAGCTAGCCCCAAAGCTAGAGCGCCTGGAGGGTGTGGCCAGAGAAGGCTGCAGAGGTAGCCTAGACAGTGAAGGGCCTACATTTGGGATGGGAGTCTGGGTTTCAGTCTAAATGCTATGGGAAGCCACAGGAGGCACAAGATAGGATCTGATTAATATTTTTAAAAGATCACTTTGGTTTCTAAAGTAATTAGGAACTCCTTACTTTGGGAGGTTCTTACAGCAGTCTAGGTGAGCAATGATGATGAATTAGACTAGGGAAGGTGCAGAAATGGTGACAAGTGGCTGGATTTGGCATACATTTGGAAGACAGAGCTGACAGGATTTGTTAATAGATTGGATGTGGGATGTGAGAGAATAATTTAAGGTTGGCTTCAAGGATTTAAGCTTAAGTGACCAGATACATGGGGGTGTCAGTTACTGAAATGGGCAACCCCAGGAGAGGTTCTGGTTTTAGGGGAGAGGGGAGAACAAGAGTTGGTTTAGATGTGCTAAGTTTGAGAAGCCTATTAGCTCTATGGAGATATTATCTAAGCAGCTGAACACACAACTTGAGATTCAGGGCAGGGTTGATCCTAGAGATGCAAATTGGCAAGTCATTAGTATGGTGTTGGTGCTTAAAAGCCACAGGACTGGATGACATCACTCAAGGGGCAAGCTCATGTGGGCTGAATGAAGAATAAGCCCGTTTATATGCAGGAAGGAAGAGGTTAACAGGTTCATATAATCTGACTGTATAAAGACTGGACAGAGAAGTAATATATAGAAGGGTGACAGTACACAGAATGAATTTTTCTTTCTGTCTAGGTGGCCAATTCAGGTTTTTTTCTTCCACTCTCTGAAGAGCCTGTATCCCAAATTAATTAGGGACAAATAGACCATAGGACTCTCTGGAGCAAGTTTCACTGCTCAGCACGTGGACAAGGTGTGCCAACCTCCTTCAGGCTGCTTGGGAGCTAAGCTCCTGTCTGGAAGAGTGCCCTGTCACAGCATGTGGTGCAGGCAGGAATCCACAGTGTAAATCCTTTGGGAAAGGAGATTAGCAGATGCACATAATGTGTTTCAAATTAGAAAGGGGGGAAGAAGCAACAGTGTGGGCTGCAGCCCCTGCTGCAGTGGGCTGCCATAGGCTACAGTGAGTGGCCAGCAGCCAGCGTGAGCGGCTGGCAGCCAGTGTGAGCTGCCAAGAGCGGCTGTGAGCAGCCCTCCAGAGGCTGGCGACTGATCTGCCTCACCCAGGAAGAGCACAATGACGATACCAACATGGGCCAGTGAAGCAATGTCCTCCGCAACTAGACTGAAGAACAAAAGGACAGCAACTTGTCTGTTCCCCTTCCCCAATTCCCCAGCGCTGTTCCCAATTCCCCAATAAAATCTTTAAAAATACAAGGGGGGAAGATCACAAATCCAGTATCTGTAGATATGCTTTATGTGCACCATGTTGTCTCTACTGAAGCAACAGGCAGACAACCTTCCACAACTAAGATAAAATAATCTTTGCCATAAACCCAGGAAAAGTTTTGTAGAATTTGAGATGGTGAAGCTGTTTCTCAGAAGTCAAATGCAGGTCAGTGGGTCCGCCAAATTCTTTGGTTACTTCAAACACTGTCTTATCCAATACTAATAGCTTGTTCGGCCCATAGGAATATAATCACATTAAAGAAAACAGTAAAAGAATGATGATGTAAGAGACATCTACTGTGAAAAATTTATTTTGCATACTTCCTAAAATTAATATTTCTTTTTCCAAGTACACAGAGTTTTCTGTCTCTTTTTAAATTTTTTAATCATGAGGCATTAAAAATTGGCATTTAAAGGCTCTAGCTTCTTTTGACTTTTTTGGTCTCTGTTCACTCCCATAGAATTCCAGGCTTTTATCACTTAAAAATCATCAGCATTTCACTTACATCTGCTCCCCTGCTCCCCTGTGATCATAGCTATGCCTTCCATCTCTGTGTAATCCTTAAAACAGGAAATAGAGACCCAAAATGAAGTCTTACTATCTCGTGCCTTCTCCAGTGTCCTATCTGCATCCCAAAGAGATAAAGCTTTGTTCTAGAATTATTGTTAACTGCCTGTGGGAGCTAGTCTGCTCTACTCTTAGCTGCTCAAACTATATAAATCCCTGTGTGGATTTCTGGGTGCCTTGAAACAGACAAACTAAAACACTCAAAGAAGAGCAAAGTTGTGTGGAACTTTGGAAAGGTGGAAAGATGCAGTCATTTATGTACTCAGGGGATGCTTAGTGTCTACCGCATGCTGGCCACTTTTTGTGCTGGTCACAAACACAGCCCTCTGCAGTGTATAATACAGTGGCTGACCTGGCACATTAATGCCACACCATGAGGGCCGCTGTGGAAGCATGTCAGCATGCCATCAAGCTTATCTGGGACCCCTCGCAGCAACGACAATGCCTGAGCTGAATTCTAAATGGCAAAGTAGGAGTTATTTTAAGAGAAGGGGGAGAGGAAGATCCACTAAAATTTGCAAGGAAGGGTCAACTAATATTTGTGGATCCCTATCTCTATTTTCCATCCTAAGCTTGGTGCGAGGTAGACAGAGATGAATATGGCACAACACCTCCCAATAAAAAGACATCATAGCTATTTTTAAACTTCTAAGAAGTTATGTAGAACAAGCATCAGACTTTTCTGGGTGCCCTGTAAGTGATACCAATGGATACTGTGGCTGCTACAGAGTAGAGTCAATGGATTCTTTAGGATGTTTTCTCCACTGATCTACCGATAGGCCTTTGTGAAAAAGATCAGCTTTATGGGCAAACAGAAATGAGCTGATCAGAGGTATTAGAATCTCCACAGGTAGGTCTACAATTTAGCGTGGGCATAATTACTGATGGAAACAAGGGAATTTGAGTATCAGGTAACCAAATCTTTTAACATCAACATGAAAATATGACCCTGACCATGAGCATCTCCAGGTAGAGATGGTCTGTGCCATGAGCTGCACAAGGCTAGGTAGGGTGCAGCCGAATGTTTATGTCTTGGTGCTTCCCTTTCAGAAGTCAGAGGCTCCTTAAATCTTGGCAGTGATCTCAGCAGATGGTGTTAAACACCACAAAAAAAAAAAAAAAAAGGATTAACACAGACTTTACAATGGATCAAAGTCCCAAGGGAAGCAGATACTCTAGAGAGAAGAAATTAAGATGATATGCGCTACAGCAGTGACTCTCCATGGTGGGTGTGCAGTGGGAGACATACATAGTCTGAGAATGGTTTGCTGACATACCGGTTAATTTCATGTCACAAACTACAGACACTGCGTTGCTGGTGGGGATGTGCACAAGAAAAGTGAGACAGCCCTCTAGGGAATATGGGTTAAAAACTCAAGAAAGCAACACAGTAGAAAATTCCTTTGTACACTTTGCAAATATTTCACTTGAAGGGGTAGATAGGTGACTGGCTTTTCTACCATCATTACAAGAACGAAAGGAACTGTGAAGCTAAACCATATCCCCGAGACTAAGCAAGTCATTAGCAGGAGCCGAGCCCAGCACTTGATCAACTGGCCCTGTTGTTTCTACAAATCCTTATCCTCCAGGTGCCCTGAGGATGTTACTGGGGCTCGGGAAGTGGGAACAGCCTGCAGTATAGCTGTTTTGTGCCTTCCTGGCAGGGTCCTTTCCTGTTACTGGTGAGAATTCAGTGTCAGCTAGAACTTCACTGGCACATCCATCGTCCACCCGAGGAAAGACTGAGGCAGGCAGAACCTTTTCCAGAGTCATCGCCCCCCTTTCCTCCAGCTCCTGAATGTCAGTGCTCTTCTGTGGATGGAATCCCTTACTTTGCACCCCATTTTCTACTTCTCCCTCCCCTCTGTTCTTATCATACAGTCTCCTTGGTGAAGTGGAGCACCTTAGTGTGTTTAAAGTTAGCTTTCAGAATGTGACTGACGTAACCTCTGCTGATGTTCTTAGGACTATTTATATTCTAATTGGGGTGAATTAAATTAATAGATAATTGTGGACTTTCAGGTAAGCGGACAAGAGAGCCCTGTCAGTACCTACTGTATTCGTGTCACTTACCCCTGCAGGCAAGCTGGCCCTGATTTCTCGTGAACTTGAATAGAATACTGGCACTCCACTCTACTTTTTAAAAGTTATAGATCTCAGGGCTATCAAACACAACCCTAGGGAACGATTGTCAAAGGTCTTGTATGTCTTGGTGTTTAATGGGCTAGTCTAGAAGCTCCCTTGAAAGTCTCTTGGTACATCTTTCCTTGATACTAAAGATTTCACACAAAATGTGAAGCAAACACAGCATCTGTCTAGACAGTAAGAGGCTTGACTCATATTCCATATTCTATTGCTGAGTCCTGTGTGACCCCTAGAAATTTGGTCATAGCTTCTCTGTAGCGTAAGTACTCTGTGAAGTAAACATGTAATAGCTGAGATTATGCTCAGGACTAGGTCTTCATGCTGACGTGCGCGTTCTCACATGTTCTTGTAACTTGTTCCAGCCAGGAGCCAGGGCAAAGCAGAGATCCTTGGTGTGAATGTAACATGAGAATTTCATGGCTCATTAGTCATTGCTACAGTTCCTATGAAAGATCCTAAGCACTTTGGGGCAAAAGACTGAAGGAAATACAATGGTTTCTTGGGAATTGAAGGCTGAGGTAAACATTTCTAAAATGTGCAATGAAGTTAATTTTGAAAATCTGCTGCTCACTTGTTATATCTTCAGAGTTTCAATTTTAATTATTTTAAAAATTCCCTGTAACAAACACACTTTCTGAATGACTACTGGCTCATCATTTGGCAGCCAGCTCTCGAAACCTTGGCACTCTGAGAGAGACTTATGAGTATATGTTAATGTTGCATCCATTCAGTTACTGTTTCACCTGGGAGGGAGCAGAGGGATAGGATTTAAATTTTTAACTCTAATGCTTATCAGATCTTTAGATTTGGAATAGTTCTTGTTGATCCTCAGATGCCTCTTCTGTAAAAAAGGGTAAATACCTGGCTTTCAGGGTTCCAGTGAGGACTGAGTTAACACATGTAAAGTGCAGAACTCAAAAGTTCCTTCTGTTATTATCCACAGAATCTAGAGTGAAAGCAAAATAGCTATTTACAATTATGAGGCCATCTAAGTGAGAAATGATGAGAAGAACCCAAGGCCCTGTGCATCTCAACCTGATTCAATCATTCCACAAACATTTATTGAGTGCTTAAGTACAAATACTATTTTAGGTTTGGAGACCCAGTTACTGTATTGAACATGACAGCCGAAGTACCTACATTCTAAGTAAGGTCTTATATTCCAGTTGGGGAAGATAAGATAATAAACACATAAACAATAAACTATCGAGTAGTAGTAAATGCTATGATGAAAGCAAAATAGGGTGATATGTTAGGGAGTCATTGGGGATTACATAGGATAGTTCTCTCTGAGGTCATGACATTTAAATTGAGGTTTGAATGTCATGAACCAGAGAACCACATGAAGGGCTACGGCAACTGAATTCAGTGTGGTCTGTGGAACCCCTGGGGAGCCCAAGACCCTTTCAGGAAATCAATGAAGTCAATACTATTTTCATAATAACACTAAGATGCTATTTGTTTTTTTGCATAGGTTGGCATTTGCGTTGATGGTGCAAATGTAATGGTGGATAAAACTGCTGGTGCCTCAGCCTGAAAAAAGGCATTAGTACCAACTATACTAGCTTTTCACCACCAACCACACACTCACAATAAAAAACCAAAACACTAGTTTCACTTAAGAATGAGCTTGATCAAACATTAAAAATTATTTGTATTAAATTTATATCTGAACATTTGAATCCATATCATTTTAACATTCTGTGTGACAAATATGCATAAAGTACTTTTGTTGAATACTGAAATATGATTATTCTCAAGGAAAAAACATCTGTGAGATTGTCTGAGTTGCATGTTGAACAAGCCACTTGCATAGAACATCATTTTTACTCGAAAGAATGCCTGACAAACTATGGTTATTCAGATTTAGGTATCTGGTAGACACTTTCTTGAAAACGATAAAGGTGAGCTATCACTCCAAGGAAAATCACTGTCGGAATTTGTTGTTAGTGTCAAAATTCAAGCTTCTAAAAATCAGATTTTTGGAAAACGTGTATCTGCTATGAGCTTGACAGCTTCCCCAACTTTAAAAACTTTCTTGGTGAGACTGCTGGTAATATTAACATGTGATTTTTTTTGGGACACTGTAAAATGAAATGTGTCACCATTTTGAAGATCTGTATAACTCAGTAAACCGAAATTTTCCAAATAACCAATCATAGCATTAAAAACCATGCTTTGATAATAGACCCATTCAACATGCAAGACAGATCAATGAATGTAATGGAGTATGAAAAGTTCATTGATACGGTTTTAGATTCTGCATTGCAACTAATCTTTAGGAAATTACCACTTGTAAATTTTGATATCATATCAAAGAAGAGTATTTACAATTATTTGAAAAGGCTATTAAAATATTCCAAACTTTCCAACTAATCAGAATTTTCTTCATCTAATTTGTGATAAAACATCACAACAGAATGAATACTAAAACAGATTTTAGAATCCAAGTGTCAGAAACTAAAGAGATTTGAAACAATATGAAATAATCCCATTCTTCTCACGAACTTTTTTGTCAAGAAAGATATAGTTTTTTCTCATAAAGATGTCATTTATGTTAACATATAGTAGGTTTATTATTTTTACATTTGTTAATACTTTAAATATTCAGTTTTAATTTTTACTAAGCTAAATATAGATAGGTAAAACCCAAAGAAACAAAAGCTTTTTGGGGTTCTCAGTAAATTTTAAGAGTACAAATGGGTCAGGAAACCAAAATTTTGAAAACTACTGGTCTGAGAATGAGACAGATTAAACAATAAAGTTTTATTTTCTTTAGCTCTTACAAATTTTGTTACATTCATTCTTAGCTGCTTAATGTTTTTTGTTATTATAAATGATAACTTTAAAAAATTATTTTTCTCTGTTACTGGGGTATAAAAAGGCAACTAATTTTTGTATATTGATCTTATATCCAGCCACTTTATTAAAAACTTTCTCATTATTTTTTGTCCGTTAGTCTTACCAATAGTCCAGTAGTCACAAATTATGATCCACAAGTCAAATCTGTGCCACCATGTTTTGTAAATAAAAATTGTTTTTGGAACAGAGTCACATCCACTTATTTACGTATTGTGTATAGCTTCTTTCACACTGCAATGGCAGAGATGAGTGAGAGAGAGTATATTGCCCACAGACCCAAAGATATTTACTATCTGCCTTTGTACAAAACTCTGTATTATGAACCCCATTCAGTGAACCAACTTTGGCTCTGCTGATTTTCTATATTTAGGAAATAGTTTGGACCTCTTTATTTTCAATTTAATTAATTCCTGTTCCCATTTTTATTCATCCTCCCTCCCTTCCTCCTTCCTTTGTTTTTTTCTATCTTCTCAAAGTTAGTTTATTAATTTTCACCTTTTTCTTTTCTGGTAAAAGCTCTTGAGGCTATAAATTTTCCTCTAAGTACAACTTTCACTGTATCCCACAAGTTCTGATATGTAATATTTTCATTATCATTTAGTTCTAAGTATTTAAAAAAATTCCATTATGATATCTTTGATCACTGAGTTATTTAGAAATGTTTTTAAATTTCCAAGCATAAGGGAAATTTTGGGGAGTTTATCTTTTAGCTACTGATTTCTAATTTAATTGTATTTTGATCAGAGAATGTGGTTATTATAGTGATTCTTGGAAATCTGGTGAGACTTTTTTTGTAGCTTAGCATGAGGCTCAACTTTTATAAATCTTCTTGTGAAAAATAACATGTATTCTAAACTTTGGTGCAAGGTTCCTTGTGTCCATGATTCCAGCTGTTTAATTGTTTGCCTACATTTTATATATCTTTAGTAAATATTTGTTTCTGTTTGACCAAGCAATAGTTTGGAGAAACACATGAAATTTTCCTATAGTTTTATCATTTTTGTTTTTTATATTTTGAGGATATTTTACAAATGTTATACCTTTCCAATTAAAACTTTTATTAAAATATAGTGTTCTCTCTAATATATATATATATATATATATATATATATATAAATAAATAAATAAATAAATATATATATATATATATATATATATATATATATATCCTGAAGTCTATCTTGACTGGTATCAATGATAAAGCTTCCTAGCTTCCTTTTGATTAACATTTGCTGGAATGTATTTTCCATCCCTTTATTTTATCCTTCCATGTTAGAGGTGTCTTTTCTAATACTGTATAACTGAATTATTATTATTCTTAAAAATCCAAATTTTACCATATCTTTTAGCCAGAAAGTTAACATACATTGTGATTGCTAACATATTTGCATTTGTTTCTATAAATGTTACTTTTGCTTTCCATTTGTCCTGCTCTTTCTATGGTTAATTTTTGTTTTTATCCTTGCTTGACTTTTAAAAAACTGGTTGGAAGGTATATACTACTTCTATTTTTTTAGTAGTTATTCTTGAATTCTAATATTAGTAACATAATCTCTTTCAGAACAATAAAAAGGACATTATAATGCTAACTCTGATATCTTCCTCTTCACATACACAGTTTTACCCAGTATTATGGTTTATCTTTTCCCCATGTTTGACATTATTTTAAATCAACAACATTTGTTTAGATTTACCTACATGTTTACCAGTTTCTTTGTTTATCATTTATTCCTGTATCTCAGACTTTTCTTTTGCCATCCCTGTCCTTTCTAAAGTATATCCTTTGAAATTCCTTCAATGTAAATCTGCTGATGGTAAATTCTCTTAGGTTTTCCTCTTAAGAAAACAGTGTTTCATTCTCATTTTTGCAAGTTACTTTTGCTGAATATTAAATTTTATGTTGAAAATGATTTTCTCTCAGAATCTTGAAAATATTATTTCAGTCTTCTGGCTTCAATTGTTGCTGTTGCGAAGTCCTCTGTAAGTCTAATAATTCCTTAGTGGGTATTATCTATATTTTTTCTATAGCTTTTTTTAAGAGAACTTTGTCTTTAGAGATCTGCCGTCTTACTACATTGTAAAAGGTATTATATGCCTTTGTTATTTGTCTGCTTCATATACACTGCTTCCTATATCTGTGGATCCATATTTCTCATCTTATTTAGAAAATTTTCAGCCATATATTTTTCATTGTCTCACCCTTATCCTGCATATTATTTCCCTTTGTGACTCTGAATCAGCTCATTAGACCTTCTAATTCTGCCCTCCACACTATTAAACTTTCTTCCTTGTATTTCCATCTTGTCTATTTGTGCTCTATTGTATGAAACTGCTTTAGTTCGGTTTTCCAGTTCATGAATTCATCCATTACAAATGAGCATAACCACTAATTTATTTGATAGTCAATTAATTGTTTTCATGTCTAAAGCTCCTTTTGGGTTCTTTTTTTTTTTTTTTTTTAGAAGCATCTAGCAATTTTGGTAGCTTATTACTGCTTGCTAATTTTTGTATTCTATCTTTAACTTTACCCTTTTAATACAGTCTTTTTAAAAAATCGGACAATTCAAACATCTAAAGTCCCTAGTGGGGAAGGGGCATTCAATGTATTATTTGTTGCTGGTACTGATTTTTACTCATGGTGGTGTGTTTCCTTGTCTGACAATCTTTGTTTGAGAGTTCATAAGATCTTAATATGTGAAAGAATCGGAAGCCTAAGTTCTGTTTTGGAAATGTTAAATTTGAAATGATTATCAAACACCCACGTTGATACGTCACATACACCACTGGCTATATGATTCTGATATTCAGGGGAGAGATTACAGCTGGACATATAAATTGGGGAGTTAGTACTATGAAGTTTTGGAAGCAGATGAGATACCAAGTGAAAGTAGAGAGAAAAGATGAGGTTCAGGACTGTGCCCCAGGGCACCCCAATTCAGACACTGAGTAGAAGACAAGAAGGCAGTAGTGACTAGGAAAGAACAACATCCCAGAGAAGGTGCTGTCATACAGGTCCAGAGAAGAGTGGGTTTTAGGAAGGAGGAAATAGTTGACTGTTGAATGCTGCTGAGAAGCTGAGAAAGCTGAGGCAACAAGGTGGTCACTGGTGGCTTTGACCCAAACAGCTTTGGTGGAGTAGCAGGGTCAGGTGAGGGAATAGACGTAATGCCTACAGACAAGAAGTTCAAGACATTTTGTGTGAAAGGGAGCAATAAAGTGGGGTAGAAGCTAGAGGAGGGTGTGGCATAAGAAAGTTTTTTTCTTTGGGCGATATTAAAGCTTTTATAAGCCAATGGGAAAGATTCAGTACAAAGGGGGAAACTAACCACATGGTTGAGAAAGGGGATACTTTCAGGAGCAACATTCTTGAAAACGTCAAGTGCCTAAAAGTCTTTTAAGATGTAATATGAACCCCGTGTATGGCATGAATCAGACATATGACCTATAGGACAGAAAGGCTAGTTTTTACTTTTTTTAAAAATTGTTGTTGTTATTATTGTTATTGATGAGGGACTGTGTAATCTTTTTTTTTATTCTTTTATTGGGGAATCAAGGGAAGGGAACAGACTAGTTGCTGTCCTTTTGTTCTTCAGTATAGTTGTGGAGGACGTTGCTTCACTGGCCCATGTTGGTACTGTGATCACTGCGCTCTTCCTGGGTGAGGCAGTCAGTCGCTGGCCATTGGACAGCTGCTCATGGTGGCTCATGGCAGCTCTCACTGGCTGCAGCCACTCACACTGGCTGCCGGCCGCTCAAGGTAGCTTACGGCAGCCCACTGCAGCCCCACTCAGCCTATGCAGTTGCCAGCGACTCACCGCAGCCCAGCTCTAGGTTGAACTGTTGTTCACCATCTTAGCTGTAAAGGGTGCAGCGTCACTGGCCCATGTGGGATCAGAACCGGCGGACCTGCTGCTCAGAGCCTGCCCTCCCAAGCCAACTCTTAACCATAGAGCCACTCAGGCAGGCCTGGGACTGTGTAATCTTAATTACAGTCAAGTGCTCATGAGGGGTGCTACCTCCTAGCTTCAAATTTACTCATCTCCCAGCAGCCAATGGTAGAAGCTATATGACATCTGATAATCATGCTCCAATAGTTGTGGTAGTTACAAAATTAGGATATTAACTCAATCACAGTGCTGAAGGGGCCTTAAGAGATTTTCTAATTTGATCTCCTACTCCCTTTAGGCAAGTGAATCCTAAAGGTCTTAGGGTGGACACTTCATGGTGGCATCCCTTGGGAACCACTTCTTGAACTCTGTCACCATGTAACGTATCCAACACAAATAGAAGTCAATTTCCTCTTGTTTTGTGCTTAGTGGTCACTGAGTATAGCTGAACTGTGATTTTTCTTCACCAAAAAAACCTCATTATGTATTTGAAGACAGAAATTAACTTCACTTTTTCTTCTCCATGCTAAACAACCTCTTTCTCTTCCTGTACAGATTATGTTTTGCATCATTTGGCTAGTCTTCCCGACTTCTTTCCCCGTCTCCAAATGCTTTTTCTAAAGTGCAGTGACCAGAAATCGACAAGCTACTCAAATAAAGTCTGAGTAATCCTGAGAACAGTGGGGGATTTCAACACATCTCCCTTGGATGGATGAAAGGCTGAACTGACTCTGCCAAGAACTGACCACATTCCAGATCCTGCTGATCTGGGGAGACTCTTCCACTTGCATTTTTTCTTCTCTTACTTAGCAATTTGAATAAAATAAAAAATATAGCCCGACATATCTAGGAAAGAGTGCACCTGTTCTGGAAAATCAGCTTGATATCTACATAAATCAAAATCTGCACATACCAATTCTTACTACAGTGTAACAACTATCTATACTTATTAAAAAAAAAAAACAACTTTGTCTCTTAACTGTATATTCCAGAGAAGGCCTTCTAAAATCCAAAAGGAAGTATTCAGATGAAGTAATTAAGTGAAGTGTTGGGTTTGGAAAGCCTTCTACTATTTTTGAGGCTAATGGATGGTTGAGAAACTCCTATGGGTGTGTACGAGAGAGATTCTGCTTGCTAATTACTACCCAAGATAATCTAAGCATCCAATAATCATTCTAATTTTTTCTAGGCAGTATGAAATAGTACATCGCATCACATTATGTTAGGTCAAGTAACAGGACATTCCTGGGATAACATAACAAAACAATACAGTTGGGAAAAACAAATCGAAAGGACAACTGATGTGCATATCATTTGAAAAGAAAGAGAAAGTACATGTTGATAATCAGACCTACAGCTGACTTAAGGATTTTGATATCCATGATTTTAGGAAGGCAGCTATGTCCCAACCGTAAGATTTGGCTCTCTTATTTTTATTTGTTTCACTCTGAATAAGTACTGTAGCCTCTTTGAACTTCAATTTTTTTCCTCCATAAAATGGGAATAATACTACCCACACTGCCTCTCTTATATGGCTGTTGTGAATTGTCAGGCTCGGCACATTTAAGTGTTTTAGAATTATCTAATTGGAGACCTGTATCTATCTGAATTAGATTTAATATTCTGTACTGCACTGATTTTAGGATCTACATTTTCCCACATAATAATATTTCAGAAATTAGGATATATCTTAAAATTGATAGATTCTTATAGTTTAACTGATTTTTTTCTTTCTTAGTGGTACATAAAACATTAATTAAATCAATGGCCTCTTAGAAATATGGTGGACAAAACTGTTTTGGAAATGACAAAAGTGCTAGGCACATGTCAGTTATTCATTAATTCATAAAACAAGCTTTTACTAAAAATCTTCCTTGGGCAAGGCATTCAGAAGGAAATGAAAACGAATAAAACCTGATCCCTAATCTCAATGAGGATGCAATGCAGGATGTGGATGAGTCAGGCTAACTCAAATGCCACACAGTATGTGATACGTGCCATTTGATCTGTATTTCAAAGTCAGCACCCTGTGAGTGGCAGAAGAGGAAATCACTTGCAATAGGGGCAATCAGGGAGGCAGCATGAAGGAGGTAGCACCTAGGTTTACCTTGACAGGTGGGTAGTATCTCAAAAGTCACATTCGGGAATGGATATAAGAATGCACAATGCATGCAGAATGGCAAGGAATCTAGGCAAGGAGGAGTTTAAGACTGCTGAGCTGTTTGCTCAGGGTATTAAAGAGTCTGAATTCTGTCTGGTGTATGGATAAGGCTTTTGAGCAAGGGGCAGACTGAAGAAAGTGGGGACATTAGGAGGCTCAGCTAGTTGGTGAGGTTTAGAGGGATGGGGGCGAAAGAGGCTGGAAGCAGGGGCATCCTGAAGCAGGCCATGCGTAGGCTTGAGGAGTCCAGATAATGGGTGGGCAGTGAGGGTAGAAAGACGACAACAAATGGATGGAAGAGTAATAGTTAAACACTAATGATCCTTAACTGGAATCTTCAAGAGAAGTCCATTTCCCAGCTGGACAGGAAGCACACAATTAATGTTTGGCTGCATGCTCCCTGAGGACAGGACGGCATGATTTGTTCATCACTGTATCCCAGTCCTATGGTAGTACCTGGCACACTGTAGTTACACAATAACTATTTGTGTAACTATCTGTAGTTACACAATAATTCCCTTCCTCCAAAGATTTGGTATATGCTTTTCATGCAGTTCCCCAAGCATGTACTGAGCATCTACCATGTGCTCAATCCTAAGCGCTGGGGATAGAAGTGAGGGGAATGGCGGGTGGGGAAGAATAGGCTGAGGTGGCGGATCGCTTTCCAAACTAGCCTCAGTAATTCCCTTCCTTAATACAGGCTCCTAGGTAGTCCCTCCAATAGACTCTGAGCTTGGCCATGGGGCTTACTTTTACCAAACCGACACAGAAAAATGTGACACAGGCAGAGACTTGAAAAATGTTTGCACACTGGGGCTTGCTATCTCTTGCCGCTTTGGGGGAATCCTGACACCACCAGATAAAGAATTCCACGCTAGCCTCCTGGAAAATGAGAGACCACATAGGATCGAGATCAATCATCCTAGGTGAGGCCTTCCCAGACCAACCAGCCTGCAAAATGCTGAACATGTGAGGCCATGCCTAGTGGGGTCAACAAACTTTTTCTCAAAGGACCAAAATGTAAATATTTTAGGTGTGTGGGTCATATGATCTCCATCACAACTACTCATATCTGCTGTTGCAGTGTAAAAGCACTTCATGGGTGTGGCTGTGTTCCAAAAGAGCCTTTTTTAAAAGAACAGGTGGCAGCCCTGTGGGCTGTAGTTTGTCTCTCTCTATCCTGCACCCTTCAGCTCCAATCAAGTCAGTCCAAACCAGAACTGCCTGGCCAACTCACAGAATTGTGAAAAAGAACAAATGTTTGTCAAGCCACTATGTTTGGGGGGTATTTCATTACACAGAAAGTGCAAACTGGTAAAGCTGGTATAAAACATACAAGGCATAGACCTTGTTTCAAGGTACTTAAACCCACCTGTGGGAGTAGAACATATGGGCAGGACATACTTAAAATAACAACGTAAGGCAATTGGTGACTAAATGTCAAAATGCATGATACAGGATAATCATTACTATAAAGGCTTGCAAAAGAGAAAAAAACTGGACAAAAAATAGACTTAAACATAATGCGATGGCTACCCAAACAATTCTCTCTCATTGATTTTTTTTTAATGCTCTGTGCTTTTGTGTCTGCCTACCTACTTCAACAGACTGAGCGTCCCGAGTGCAGAATGTGCCTTATTTTATTTTCCATGTTCCCAAAGCCTAGCACAGTGCTTGGTTCATAGCCAGCCTCAACGTGCAGTTACTGAACAAACCAATATGCCCATAGGTAGAGACAAGGAAGGCCGTTTAGGTGGAAAAACTGAACCTCACAATTAAAGGGAGGGGAGGCATTACTCAAGATAGAAGACCAGTGGCTCAGAGAGAGGATTTAGAGAGGGGCGAAAGTAGAAGATACAGCTGGACGCATGATTCTGGATTCGGGGGCTCGGTGACAAGGCAAAGGGAAGGACCCTGAAAGCCAGGCATGGGAGATTAAACCAAATGTTACTGGAGCAAAGTGACCAAGTTGGTATTTATGAAGATTAATTTGGTGGCAGAGGGTAGGGTGGAATCCAGCCAAGGAGAACAGTTAGGATAATTTAAACATCCAGGAGTGAAAAAGAGACTAGTCCAGGAGCCATTGGGAATAGTAAGGCTGTGTTGATGAATATTAGAGCATATGCCTCAGCATAAACTGTACAAGAAAAAGGGGACATCTCAGAAATTTCTTTCATGCCACATGTACTGTGGTGAAGGTATTAAGTTACGTATCATGAACACATAATCAGTAAATCTATGTTACCCTAGAACCCAGCTACGTAAGGCCCAGGGCTCCTCCCTACACAAGGGAAGGCATACAACAACCAGGAATTATGAGCGAAGCAGCTGGTAGTGTGGGTGGTACCCAGGCTTTGCAGTGACACAGATGGGGAACTCAGCCTGGCTCCACCCTGACAAGCTGTGTGACTTTGGACAAATCATGAACGTCACAGATAATGGTGTTTTACCCTGCAGGCTGGAGTGAGAATTAGACAGGGCGGTGACATACATACACATCACCATGCCCTGAACAGAGTAGGCGCTCATCTGATCCATCAGCCCAATAAAATCCACATGTACCAGAGAGGACGTGATGGTATACACTGAGTGTGGTAACAGTGCAGAGGAAGGAAAATCACTCTTGGCTGGGATAGTCACTCTGGATTTGAGAGTGAGAAGAGCATTTTGTTTGGTAGTAAAAAGTGAGTATGATTTCGACAAGTGGGAGAAGGGGAAGGTCATTTCAGGAAAAGAGAGTGACATGTGGAAGGAGTGGAGATGAAAGGCACAGCCCATCCTTGGAATGTGATGGGATTGAACTTGGCTGTTGTGAAGTGTGAGTGAGGCTGGAAAGCAGATCAGAGTCGGACAGTGGAGTGGCCTGAATGCTAGGATGAGGACTTTGGGTTTTATTCAGTGAGTAATGAGGTGCTGCTGAAGGATCCTGAGTAGGCAAATGAGGTGATCAAAGTGATGTTTAAGACAGATTAAGCCAAGGGTGGTACGCAGAGTGGCGTGGAGGCAGCAGTGATGAATGCAAAGTCGGGCACGAAGTAAAGCATGCCTATTCCAGGGGGTGGATAGAGTGATGGAAAGAGGGGTTGGGGTGGGCGAGGGGCTGCAGAGGAAGCACTGGCCGAATCTGGTGAACAGTGAGAGTGGGCAGGGAGCAGGCGGAGCGGATGTTCACTGTGAAACATGAATGTGGATTGGTAGGGTAAGTCGTTCGATGTCTTAGCCAAACTTTCACTGAGCTTTGTTTGCTGTGTGTCAGATACTGTTTCAAATGGTGTGTCCATACATATGCCTAAAACAGAGTCCCTTATCTAGTCTGGGGGGAGGGGGAAACAGCCATACGCAAATCATTCCAATGCAATGTGATACGAGGTGTGCATGAGGTGTGGGCACATGGTGGGATATGGGGGTTCACCAGGGAAGAACAGATATTTCCGTACTAATGAATCTGTCACAATCTAGTGAAGAAGGAAGGGACCTACGAAATCTAGAATAAGTACAAGATTAGTGGCTAAATTACTTTCCGGCTTGAAAGACTGTATGGAGGGAGGTTAGGTTAGGGGTGACCTCACAGAGGAGGTGGCCTGCCAGGTGTGCCAGGTGGGTGAGGTGGAGAGGGTCCAAGAGAGCGGCAAGGGCGTGAAGCTGTGAAACCACAGGGTACACAGAGAAACCTCAAACAGTTTGGTGTGGCCAAAGGGCGAGGTGCTTGTGTGTGTGTGTGTGTGTGTGTGTGTCCATCCATCTATATCTCCTACTCCCTGTACTCTGAGCCATTGGTCTCTTTTGAGGACATCACACAGATTCCTACCTCTGCCTTCCCGTGTTAGGTTTCCCATGTTACTGCCCTTCCGCCACTCAACCATGGTTTTATTTGTGCATTCAGGAAACACACACGGAACCCAGGCATTTTGCTGAGCCCTGGGAGCTTAGAAATGAAGATGGAAGAGCAGGAGATGAAACGAGACAAATGCAGGGACCAGACACACAGGTTATAAGAGGCTACGGGCCCATGTGAAGGAGTCTCGAATGTATCAGTTCATATTTATGTTTTAGAAAGATCACTCTGGCTTCTTTGTGGACAACAGATGAGAGGAGGAAGGAAAGGCTGGAGACAAGATGGTCAACTGGTGCAGAGCTGAAGAAGTGGACTGCAGAGAGGGTCAGGGAGGTTCAAGGTAGTATCGACAGTTGGAGGCCCCTTGGACGCAGAGCATTTAAGGGGGAAGGATGACTCATGGGATTGTCTGATGGCTGGATATGGAAGGAGTATTTGAGACAGAGGGAATATGAGGGTCAGATCACAAGTTCCAGTCTGGCCAGATTGAATATGAAATACCTGAGGAACATGGAGTAGGCAGTTTGGTATAGAGCACAGGACAGAAGTCAGGCCTGCAGATAAGACATAGGCAAGTCCTCAGCACTTAGGCAGCAGCTGAAACTGCAGGTAGCTATGGAACACCAACTTTTAAGAGGGAAGAAGGAGGAGGAGGAAATGCAAAGGAAACTGGCAAGGATGCTGCAAAGAACAACTTCAAACCAGGAGTGTCTGTTCTTACATGGCAACTGGCTTTGACCCAAAAGTCGGATGTGCACTTTTTAAAAAAAAATTAATTAATTTATTTTTAATTAGTTTCATATGTACAACACAGTGCAATAGTTACACTTTTTACCCCACAAAGTGACAACCCCCATCCCCCATTTAGCCGCCCCACTCCTTCCCCCCATATCATATATATCTATTACACTTCCTCTGACTCCCTTTCACAGTATAATCCACATCCCGTGACTGTCTATATATTCAATTACAGTTGGTATACAATATTATACAACCTCAGCTTCAGGTGTACAGTGCAGTGATGTGCACTTTTATCCTACACAACCTTCAGCATAGGTTGTGTCTTGGAGCTTATCATGTGCTTCTACCACCCAGGAAGCTTGAAACTTAGGACAAAGGTTAGTAAAACAGCAGGGGAGGACAAGTGACAAAAGTTGACTGTGCTTTGATACTTCTTGTTTCAAAGTGAAAACAATAACACTTAAATAACAGAAAAGAAATTCTTTGCGGATCTTTATCATTGTTTTCCCACCCTCTATGATTATCGGCTTCATGTATTTGTCTTCCTCATTAGATTATGGGGTAAAGATTATATGGTACTCATCATTCTAGCCCCCAGAGGTCATAATGGGAATTGACACATTCACTCATTTATTTGGCAAATATTTATTAAGCACCTACTATGTGCCAAGCATTGTTCTAGGCCCTAGGGATACATCAGAGTATTTAACAAATATTTCTGCACTAACAGAGCTTATAAATTCTAGCACAGAATGGGGGCCCTAGCAAATCCTGCAAAAAGTATAATGTTAGTGACTAAATCACTGTACCTTATAGGGTGCTGGGTAAAAGGAGCTTTTGTTACCTATTTAAACCCAACAGAAGTGAAACCCCATTCCACATGGACACAGGCATTCTACCAGCCATGCTTTCTGTTGCAGGGAGAGTTAGTTTCTTGAAATCTCTTGGCATTTGGTTTGCAGGCGTAAACAAAATCACTTTCCTTATTCTGACTTCTTCTAGAACTCCCACTGAAGGCAACATTTGTTTGTTTTTATTTTTCCCCAGAGTTCACAAAATGCTATTTATGTACTAAATCCAGTTAATGAGTTTTTTTTAAGGGGGGTATTAATTTTGAGATTGAAATTTTGCATGACATGGTATAGGACATAGTTGCTCAAGCAACCATTCACAAGACCTACCATTTGTAAACTCATGCCAGGCATCACTAAATAGAGTAGTAATAAACCAGAAAGTCTCTGTGTTCAAGGAGCCTGAGATATAATAAAAGGAATAAGACAAATGCAACATATTCAATGCTAAGACAATAATGGGGCTCTCAAATGTGTCTTGCTTTTTCTTTTCTCCTTATCCTGCCTGAAAGGTTAGTTACCTCCTCCAGATATGTCCTTACTCCCAGCTCTACCTATCAAATAAATTGGTACCTGTCATTTGCCATCTATGTCACAGCTATTTGCGAATGTCTTATGTCCTCTGCTAGACAGTGAACTCTGAGGGTGGGTGAGCTTTACAAGACCTCGCACAGGCAGTGTGGTGGGCACTGAAGATAGGAAAACATCATGGAAACCCAGAGGAAGTTTCAAAGCTCAAATATCTTTGCATTGGTTTATGAAAAAAATATCCCCTGTGTATTTGTTAACAAGACAAAGGTCCAGAGATTTTTCTGGAAAAAAAGGAGAAAATTACTTCTCTTTTAGGATGTTGCAAGTTTCTTGTAAATAGGATCTGGCAGTCAACTAAATCACAGAAAGTAAATGACCTCAAGTGTTACGCCAAGATTTTACAAAACACATAAATGTGCTGTGAAAAACAGAGTTGACATCTTTATATTTCATCATAAAATTCCAAAGTGATTTTATATAAAACTTCTCATGTGATTGTCAGGACAACTCAGAGGTGCACACAAAGCACCCCCTCCCAGGAAGACCCTGAGTTCCAGGGACATGAGGGAATTAACTGGCAGCTGCTGAGTCACTGGCTGACCCAAGAACTAAAGGCAGTGCTCTTCCCACTAGGTCAACGGCCCTAAAGAAACATTATGATCCGCAAGAGAGGGGGAGAAAAACATTGTCCTCTTATTTTCCTTGGAAGAGAAAGAATTCAGGTTTCTGATTTAAAAATCAGAAATCAGTAGACTAGCAGGGTAAAGTTGCCTTCTTCTGCTAAATAAAAAGCAATGCGGCTTAGCGAGATAAAAATCGGGAGAACTGTGCATTCTAGTGGAATGCACCTGGAGAATAATGTGTGGCTTCCATTTTGACTTCTACATGGTTGAGGATAACTAGCATCATTTCTCTGAAAACATCATTTAGATTTTCATATGCGGGGATGTCTGCCTGGGTTCTCACTGCAATCATTAAATGGCCTTTAGAGCACGTACCAATATATACCCCTAGTACTATATATAATACCATTTCCTTTCTTCCTTTGACTATTTTCCTTCCTTTATTCTTTCCCTCCCTCTATCTTGCAGCTTCTATTGTCATGCTCATATCTACTGAACTATATTCTACGGGGATTGCTGGGAACACAGGCAGACAAATGAAATAAGCCACTGCTCCAATAGCAGAATAGATGGGAGAAACGCTGAGGGTAGGAATCTTGTCACTCACCTAGTGTCTGCCCGGAACCTCATGCTGTGTGTTAGACGAGGACCTGTTTCCTGAACAGTTAGTGGCTGATGGATGGAGAGATAGATGAGATGTCTGAATCTGCATGGCAGTGTTCCAGTTTCTGACTCAGTAAAACGGTTGAAACTCCCCTTCCCTGGCCCATTGTTTTCTCAGTTTCAGCAACCTCCTTTCAGTGGGAGAAGACGGGAACAAGAGAAGCAAACTGGCTTTCTAGAGCTCTTTATTTAGCAGTGTGCTCTGTCTGAGTAAATTTATGATTTAGCTTCCCTGTGAACCACACTCTCTTAACTCCAGCAATGTCATAAAGACACTGGCTGCCGTGTGTTTCGCAAGTCAGTGACTACAAGCCCATGGGACACAAGAATGGGGACATGTTAACATACAAAAGAAAAGGACTTCAGAAAAATTCTGAGAGAAATGAAGAAAGCCTCACCCTTTCCTGCCCAAAGCTACACAAAACCTCATTTTAAACAAACAAAAAACAATTACTGAAAATCGTATTTTAAACTTTGTGCTCATCAGAATAATCCTCCCCAGAATGCAGAAAAGAAGGCAGAGAAGGAATTAGCTGGAGAAAAAGAAGAAAAGAGCATTAGGAAGAGAGGAAATAGAAGGGGAAAAAGGGAAAAGAAAAAAGAGAAAAAGCAGAAAAGTGGCTCCGTGCTGAGATGACTAGGTAGGTGACAAGAAAGGGGTATGAACATCAGGTCAGGTCTCGGGGCAGGTAAGAGACAACCTTCATGGGACCTGACCAGCAGAGGTGGGTGAGAGAGTTCATCCTTCTACTAACCTTTCCAGCTCCTCAGGAGGCGGCTCTGTAGCAGGCTCAGCACTGGGTGCTTTTATATGCGTTATTTTATTTAGTCATCCAGCTCATAGCAACATTGCAAGGAAGGTAATTGTGTCCACTGAACTGGTGACAACACTGAACTCGGAGGTTGTCTGTGGTGGAGCTGCGGCTGTGGACAAGCAGCCACCTCTGAATAGCACACCGCTATCTACAAAGGACCCCTTTACTTGCTTAAGCCTTGAAACAACGCTGTGACGTGAACCATATTATTTCCATTTTGCATGGCAAGAAATGGAGGCTTCGAGGCTTTGAGGCAGCCACTCGCAGTCACCCAGCTAGCAAGAGGCCAGGATGCACTGAACAGGGATATGACCCAGGATTCCTTCTGTTACACTGTACAGGCTCCTTGAGGAAGTAGCCAGCTCCCTTCCTCCCACCATCCCCAATTTCAGCCTATAATTTGTGGGAAGATGAGGGCTGAGTACCAGACCAATCAGATGCTACATGAAGGTTGGAGCTGATGTCCTATGGTCATCCTGATTCTGCCTGGAATGGAAACTCTGGGTCTTAAACATAATGGTTATAATGGTAGGGTTATCTGGTTTGTGCTCCCACCCAGGGTGGCAATCTTGTCTATAACAGCTCCCAAATGGCCCTAGAAGATAATGATTCTCATTCTAGTAATGGGGGTTCATTGCTACCAAATGGTGCTACTGGTTCCATGGTAGGCTAGCTCTGGCAGCAAGAAATTTTTGTTCTGAGTCCAAATCTCTTTCTCTATAACTTTCTACCTTTTGGTTCTGCTCTTTCTAGAATAACAAAGTCTTTCCTATATCTAAATGCAGCTATCGGTGTCCCCTTCTTTTTCTCTGCTTCCTCAGTTCCTTCTACCATTGACTGTGAGACACTCTCTGATGGCCTCTCCATTCCTGATCCCTGTTCATGAAGTATTCAAGTTTGCTTATTTCCCCGGTCTAATGTACTGTCAAAAAATGATTATAATACTCTTAATGTGCTCTAAGTACTGTGGAGTCCAGTGAAATCATTACTATTCTTTCTCTGAGCATGAGACCTCCATGGCCACAATTAAGATAATGTTAGCTTTTTCAGCAACCACTTTGTGGGGGAGAACGATAAATAATCAAGGTCTTGTAGCACAGGGCATGATAAGCGCTTTGAGGGAGGTAGGCAGGAGATCAGAGTCGGGGAAGCGAATTCTGCCTGAAAAAAGCAAAAGACAAATTGGAGGAGAGGATGCTTGATCAACTCAAAGTGAGAGTTAACTAGATGGAGAGCGTGGATGAGCTTTCCAGGTAGATGGAAAAGCTTTTGCAAAGATGAGCTGGCATGGGAGAGCATGGCAGTACTGCTCCCTGCCTCCCTACTTCTTCCTCTTTTCAATTTCTTTCTTCAGTTTTTCTCTGGCTTCATTTCCCTCTCTGCTGTTCCTTTTGGTCAAAGTCTGGGATATACTATGTTCTCTTGTTCTAAGAAGTATCCATTGTATAGAGTTGAAAGTTCATGTTAACACCTGAATACTGCAAGTATAAAGTGAGCATTAAACAGACAAAGCACTGGCAACACCATTGCCATAAGTACTTTGATCTTGCTCTTCCTTTTGGACACTGCACCTCTAGCTCAGTGGACTGCCTGACTAGGATAGAAAGGCAAGTGGCGCCTCGAGCATCAGAAGGCAGCCCAGGGTTCTTCTAAGCCATGGGCTGGATGGAGCAGATACAACTGCATGAGGTCAGAGGTCTTCGCCCCTTTATCAGCTGACCTGCTTTTTTCTCCAGTGCCTCTAGCCAGCAGGGTTTGAAATAAGGCATTTCAGGACCTCCAAATTCTTGTTTATATAGCTATTATTCACAAACTCTTACCGAGGCAGTGTTCTCAGGAAGGATAGCAGACAGGCTAGGAGCCAGCCCCACCTTTTCAGGGGAGTCCAAGAAAGTCATCACGTGATAACTCATCCACCTGTTATTTCCTCCTTTTTACCCCTTCTCTGCCTTCAGCCTCTCAGCCTCTCGGACATCCAACCCACTCCTCTGTGAAAAGTCTGGAATAACTCAAGGCTCCCCTTCAACCTTTGAGATGTGAACAAAGAGAAACACCTTTCACAAATCCATGCTATCAAAGGAGAGAAGAGAGAACAGAACCTTCAGTAAAGAACCCTAAACATCCCACCAGAAAGTCCCAAACAACCCTGAAAAGTGAGAATAAAACTACCAAAAGCTGACAGAGGGTAACAAGCATTATTTCCAACCCACATTTGTCCTTCTAAAAAAAGCCAACCAACTACTGAAAAAACCCCTGAAATGTATGAAATCTAACATCGTTAACATATTTCCTGTCCTCACATAGCTTATAAAAAATGTTTCTGAGCTTTTCCCTGGCTCGCTTATAATGATGAGAAGGAGCAAAAAGGAAATGCAACAGATGGGACAACCATCCTCTCTCACAGTAATTTATCTTTACTTGAGGTAGCTTGGGCAAGCTTTCAAACATTTTTCAGATGCACCAATGGCTTATCCCTGCTCAAGAACAATGAAAATGAGGTTCCTTTAAAAAGCTGCAGGTTATAAGCCATGTTTACTACTATCGATGTTTGCTGTATCTAAAAGTGATCATCTCAGCTTCCCTCTAAACCTCTCCAAACTGACTCCTCGAGGATCTGAGCTGGTACTGATTTAGAGCTGACAGGTGGTACATGCATAATTAAAGATGACCTAACACAGAATGCTCTCATTCCTGGCATTTTATCAGACACTTAAACAAAGCAATTATCAGTAGGCAATCATTTCTGTCAACAGAGATGGAGATGAAACATTTCTTCAATTAGAAGGATTCTGCAAGAATGCTGTGTGTGTGTGTGTGTGTGTGTGTGTGTGTGTGTGTGTATCTCCATTAGCAAATACTTGAAAATCTTTACCGTTTAATACTAAATCAGCTCAATGGAGCACCTCTGGCCAGTTAAATCATGGTGTTCCCCCCTTCCTCTACACACACACTTTTCCTGGAAGGTCACATTTTAAACATCAGAATCATCAAATTAGGAAAAATTGGGGGGCGTTGTCAGAGATCCTGATCCAAACTGACATGGAAATCTCCGCATTTTTCTGCCATAGCTCTGATGGGGTTTGCAAATACATCAAGCCTTTCTTAAAGACTCAAAGCAAAAAAGGATAGGGTTCAAATAAAAGCAGTAAATTCAATTAAAATTTCCCTTCAAAGAAGGATTATTCCTTTCCTATGCTCCACCAATGTCAGAGGACTTAGAGAATAATTATCAAGCGTTAAAACTTCATCTTGGAAATAAGTGACTTAAGGGGATTTTTTTTTTTTTTGAAGAAACAAATGTTATTCAAAAGAAGGGTCTTGACAAAACTGATGGATTTCCCATTTCTGATGAAGGAGGGAAGAGGCAGAGCACTTCTTAATAGAGAACTATGTTTTTTATAAATTACAATGCATGTACTTTATATAAATGGATGCATTTTAGCTTTCCTTAGAACTGAAATAGCTTTAATGTTATAGCGAGACAAGTGATTTTTCTTTTCTTTTTTAAAGTGGTGGTTTATACGTTAATGGGCTTTTTGAAGCCCATGTAAAAACTGCCTTCTGTGAGACAGGGAACTTCACCACGTTTGGGGTGCATATTTTGCCACTTTTCACAAGAGGTCTTATTGTTTAAATTCTTGTATCCTTATGTCATATGTGAACAAATGACCTACTGTTAATTTGAGCATGTCTTTATAGGATCTGTGGTGGTAGAGCTAGCTGGTGTTGTTGTTAGCATTTTTTTTCTTCATCGAGTCAGAACAAAAGTGTCTTTTTCTGCAGCACTGGGAACGCGGCAGTGTGTGGCAGCAGTGGTCAGTGGGAAACACCATAATGACAATGTAAGTGAATGTTAATGGGTTGACTTCTGACAAGTAAATCAAGGTCTCTAGAAAAGTTTCTTCTACACAGCAGACTTGAAGGTAATGCAAAATAGGAGCACTTAACAGGACAATTAAGAGTCATCCAGTAGGCCCTTAAAGAGGCAGGGCTGCTGCTGGGCAACAGGACCCAATTCTTTCCAAGACGTGTTTTACTTGGAAGACGCTCCATTCAGAATATTAAGGGAAAAATACCAGGTGTCTTTGGGGAAGAACTACTCAGGTAGAGAGGTGGCAGTGAGGGTGGAATCATCAATGGTAGATTTGGCAGGACTCAAAGCTCAAGTTCATTATACCTTTCTCCCAACTAAGAATGGTTTCTGAATGAGCGCTCACAATTCTCCACAGACTTAGTTCTTCTATGGAGCTCCCCCATTCTCCCTTTTCAATTTTAACGTTAGAGAAAGAAGGGAATATAGTCAGACATGGATAGGTAGGGAGGAACAAAGGAACCAGAATGGAGGAGCATCTAAACCACTTCCTTTTTGAACGCTGTTAAACTCCTTCCACCAGGATTCAATTCAGAAAAACATGAAATTGTAGTTTTTCAGCACCATGCAGCAAGAAGACAGGACAAAGAAATAAGTCACATGTATATTACTGTGGGAAACAACACGACGCAAGCGATTTCCCAATTGATGTAATGGATACAAAGAAACTATAAGATATAAGGCACGCTCTGCCATCAAAATCAACATAATTAAAAAGGGGGGAATTCTAGTGAGTTTATTTAGAGAGAGACTACTCATTTCCTATATAGCTAAGAGTCCCTGACTTTTTGTAGAACGCTACTAAACAAAGGAAATTCTATAAGCACAGTCTTTGTATGCTAAAGAAGGCACCTGGTGCTAAGACATTTTACATCATGCCCTTTACACTTAGTTATTATTTTAGAATCAACAACATTTTAAAGGTGATGGTACCTTACATAAAACAGAAATATCAACCATCTTATTGTTAACCAAGGTTTTTCCTATTCATCCTTCCAAACCAGTTTTTCAAGTATCTTGGTTGTACTAAGTTTTATGCTTGGGTGAATATAGTAAGACTGTAGTTATGGCTATAAAATAAAGACTAAATTATGATACTGTGATATGGATAGAGCAATATTTTGCAAAGAATAAAACTGAAGATATTATTGTCACTGCTATCTATCTGTGCCCTGTTTCAGAAAGCTTGCTCAAAACCTGCCACTAGGGTCCCTCATAGAGACATTGTGCAGAATGCCATGTGTTCTCCCTGTTAACAGGTTAGCAGGGAGCCTCATCAGGTGTATTTTACTATGGACATAGTTAAGAAAGTCAGAGTAAATGTTGGTTCAAAACTCTATCCATTCAGGAGAGAATGTACTTTACGGTTAAGCAGTGATCATAACTAACTCCAAAGCACTTGGTATTGGCTTTTTCAAAAACTGGCTTTGGAAGTCACAACGGACAAAGGTAACTAGGACATCCTCAATGACCTAGAAGGCAGCAGTACAATCAATACTCTGATTTTCTTCTCCCTAATACTCTCCTAGAGGTGGTATGACCAACCAACCAAAAAAGGTGGCCTCACTTCACTGCAGAGGGATAAAAGGCAATAGAAGTGAAAACAAATAGTTTTTCTCCACAAATTGCACTCTAGGAATCAACTATTCTCAACTTTGAATCCTTTCACAAAATGAAATGTTATGCACTGGTACAACCTGTTTCCCTTAGGGATGGAAGGTGAAGAGAGGAAGAAGTGGTAGGGGAGTATTAAAGAAACATGTATTCTCGTTAAGGCAGGGTTTGAAAGATAAAAGCAATGTTACAGAGAGACTGATGATGACATCCTAATAATGTAGGTTGGATTCTCAGCAAAAGAAAAGAAAAGAGGGCAACTTGTACTGAATATCTAATATTACCCAGCTACAAATAACAAGAAAGAGAATCCAATACTAATTGGTTTATACAAATCGACTTCCATTTATTCCCTTGTGATCAGTTGTAACCTACATCCTAAGTAGACATGATGAGCTCTCACATGTCCACACTTTTAACCTCTGAAAACTAATTAACAAAGGAGAATACAAAATAGCCAGGTAGAATAGAAGACGGTGCCTTCCATCTCTGCAGCCCATCGTATTGTAGTACCTTCCGCTTGGCGCTGACAGCCCTCCCTCCCGTCCTCTCATTCCAACACAATGCCTTCAGGTCTGTCTAAATAATGTAATTTACTGGAGTGGAATTCCCTGGGTACCCCGTGCAGCATTTGGTGACAGTATCATTTATACTCCACAGTGTCCTGGCCCTACACTGATACACGGGCCTTCATCCTTTACTCACAGCAGAGGGTGCAATCTCACCTTCCGCTGCGCCCTTCTGGGGTTTGCGTGTACACATTTACTCCATTCAGCCCTAATTACATAACTTGGTTGAAATGCTCTCATTAGATTTATATTTCTCACTCCAAATGTCAATCTTATTGAAAATTCCGATTTTCCCAAAGATTCCTCCATTAGCCATAAACTCTAAAGCATTCCATGACTGCGTGCATTCAGCCAGCCGTGCGGACATGCACTTACATCGTTAGAGTCAATCTCCATTGCAAATGCTTTACATTATTCCACCAGCATAATGAGGCTGGCCCAGCGGTGCTCTATAACTGCACGTGAAGGACAGGCTAAACCTGGCTCTCCTGTAGGAAAAAGCACATGGTGTGTTCAGTGGGATGACGCTCAGAACCTCTGTCATTCCTGAGGAAGGTGTGGGAAGGGATCACAGCCAGTGCCTAATTTATCACCTTCTGCTGCCTGTGTTTTTCACAGAAACTCCGGTTTGTGGCAAAGGGCAATAAGGCAGGCAAAGCTGATGGGGAGTATATATGTTCATGGGGAGTTGGATCTGCAATGCTTGGAACTTTGTTAGTCATTTAGAATGATTTGCTCTGCCTTAAAAGCATTCTTCTATTTCAGTCAACAGAAAAAAAAAAAGGTAAAAGGGAAAAGCAGCACTGTCTGGGTACACTGAAAGAATCTGGATACCTTTCTAATAAAAGATAGGTCTTACTAGTGGAGCTGACCTGAGAAATGTCGCTACCCTGACTGATGGGTCCTAATATCAAGTACCCAGAGAACCTGACGATGATATCAATGTACCAGTTATGAGTCAAAAGTTGTATCTGGGATTGGGATGTCAGGATAGACTATGAAAAGGAAAATATGGAGAGAAATTTTTTAAAAAACCCAGCAAAAATTGATCCACTGATAAACCCAAGCCATCGCTGTTTCATATCTGTACTGTGTTTTACTTCCTTGACTTATTGGCGTCATTTATCATTTCTTGTCAAGTCCCAGGTGAGGCAAAGCCAAGGTACAGTCATAATTTCTTTTTTAATTTAATAAATGATGAAACTGCATCACAGGAAGGTCATGGAGGAGGTTGAAGGAAGAGTGTGATGTGAACTCTTAGCATCTAATTCTAAAGGTTCACCCCAAAAGTTAAGTAATGTCAGCAACTATGACCTTATTATGAAACATACACAACCTATTTACTTTTTAATGGAAAATATTGGTGGGCAGAAAAAAGACTCCTAGAAGGGCTTGTATACATGACATTAAATATAAAATAATTTGTAAAACATAGTAAAAAGTAAAAGAAGCAATGATTGTTTGCTGCTGGTCAGCATCTGGTCATCTATGGGATTGATCAGTAATCAGAATTATAACAGATGCAGTATTTCCTATAGAGAATTATACTGCCATGGAAGTTAATTGCTCCTGAAGTTTTACCCATTCCCACCTGAAATATTTAAAACCTTACTTGATTACCACATTAGCACTCTCTCTTTCATAATGTACGCCAGCAGGTACTACAATTAACATGCACAGATGTTAGAGCTGAAATATCCATGTTTAAATAAAAAACAGTGAGACGGTAAAAATAACTGAGTATGTTCAACACAGCACTAATTTTAAAAGAGAGGTAATGACAATATTAGAAAATGAGCCTCCAGACAGCATCAGTAAAGTATGAAAAACCCAGCTGCTCTGTAAATGACCTGTAGCCATCTGACTGAGGAACAACGAGCAAGAGGCCAATCTTGTGTCCCTTCAATTTCAAAATCTGTATAAGGGAACCTCTCAAGTGCCCTGAAATTCTCCAACATGTTCTTATGGCGCAACAGCAGGAATCAAAAGGCCACTACCATCCTGTCAAGCGCTGGCGTTGTGCTTCATATATATGTATATCTCATGTAATCCTCACAGCCATCCTAAGGGGTACGTACTATTTTGGTTCCCGTTTTCAAATAAAGACATCCAGGCCCAGGAGAGGTTAAATAAATAGGTAAGCTAAGATTTTACCGGCGTCCTCTTTCTCCCAGAGCTCTGGTCTCACTGTAACCACCATGCCTCACTCTCTGCCGTAGCTGGAGACACCAAAGGGAAGTGTGATTTGCAGCCTTCAATTTCCAGAGGGTTCTGGAATGAATGCCCTCTTGACTCATCTCATTTCACAAATTAGATCAAACTGCAAGGCTCAGAACACTTGCACACATTCTCATTCTTTGGAAATGCCATAGCCATTCGGCCAGTGGAATGGGGACAGCACCATCACTGGGATTACGAAGGTACAAATTTCCCTGCGAATGCTGACACCATCTCGCTTTGGTGTTTCTGCTAGCCACAAACTGACACATTATCACCTACTGTGGTTGCAGCAGACTCAGCAGTCAGACGAAGAGGAGTTTTCACTTGGTTAACTGTCCCTACAACAGTTGTGTCCAGAGGACACCCCAGGGCAGGCACGTGCTCATCCAGGTCCCCCCTTCTCCACCAACCCACCCCAACACAAACAAAAAAGTTTTCCAATCTCTAGGCAACACCACTAAGAAACCCTTTGCTGCTCTGAGCACAAGAAAACTTTCTAACAATGAACCAAGAAGATGGATGTTGTAAAGCGGCATTTCAAACAAGGCAATTTCTTTTTCAAAAAAGATTCAAGGATTCTATCACTTTTTTTCCAGCTTTCCATTGACACAATTCGTTTATGCATGAGTTGTGTCTTTCTTCCTTCAGACGGGGGAAAATGCTGATAAACTAACACATGTAGACACTGCGCAGAAACCTGGCTGCCTTTTGCTACTTAAACAGACACACACCTATTTCCCAAAGCACACTTACCAGACAGATGCAAAGATGCGGGCAAGCCAGTCATCAGAATTAACAGAGTGATTGTGCTTGCACTACATATTCTGATTTGTATGAACCTTATTTTTAGCCATGCACAAAGGGCAATAAATGGAAAATCTTATTCTAACCGCTACTTTTTCTGGGCCACCCACACTGCTCCACCTACCGTACAAGTTCACAAATGTAAAAAAAAAAACAAAAAAAAACCCAACCCAGGGTTTGTCCTAACAAGGGATGCAAAGTGGCTAAAATGTGTGACATTTTTTCCAGTTAGTGTTTGTACTTTCATTCTTTTTCTTCATCAGGACTTTCAGGGAAAACAACGTTGACTTATCTGTGGGCATTTTCAAAGATACCACAGTTGATATATCATCGGTGCACAGACAAGCGTGACCCACGAGGCACGGGCGCCCTGCTGCAAGCCACATGTCAACCAACCTTCAGCAAAGACGCACCCCAAAATGTTTCTGTAAATTCAGGAAGGCAATAACCTACCACCTCTTGTTGCAAAACAATGACAGCATTTGGAAAATTCTTCAAATGAACAAAAGTGATATCAGAAACATAAACGTTTTTCAAACAGCAGACTGTCAGCGATGATTTTGCGTCGGGTCAGTGTCATTGTCCTAAATCTGCTTTTAGTTTGCTGTGGCTCCCTAAGGCACAGGACCCCTTGCATCCCTGGCCCACTGAGACCAGCACTCCCTTCTCTTCCGGCCTTTCTCCCTGTCTGCTCTCTCCACAGGCACACGCCACAGCCTGCAGCACGCCCAGCATTAACTCACACATGACTAGCTAGCGCTGCCAAGTGAAGCAGTGGATAGCGAGAGACCAGTACCTGGAGAGCAAATAAGGGGAAAAAATGATGAAGATGTTTTCCAGGGGCACAGAGAGGATAGCAATGAGAGTCTACTTTTGATCAGCATCTCTTTAGACTCTTAATGAAAAGTTAAGTTATAAAGGTCCCAGGGTACCAATTAAAATGCCTGTTCCTCTGAGTCTTTTACAAAACACAACAGCAAACATATGCAGGTAGTGATTCATAGTTAAAAGTCAGTTCAACAACATAATTAAGGCACAAAAGGAGCCGACACCGAGAAAGGCATCTTTACCTGTGTGCTTGCTCATTATCCAGAAACTAGAAGAAACGTTCTGTCATCCTCTGGTAGCTAACACACGCCCTGCAGATCTGACACCTTCTTCCGATAACGCAGAGTACGAGAGCAGCGCCGATGAGATGGATCAGAAAAGCTTTTTCGGATTATAGTCCACTGTCATCAGAACTTGTGACTAGTGTTGTAAAAACATGGGTAATTAAGTGTCATGAAAAAGTGGGTCATACACCACTGAGGTACAACCACACCGCCCCCAAACTAGACTCCAAATGACTGTGCTGTGACAAGGTGGGAGGGGTCTGAACACAGCGAAAGCAAAACTTTTATGTGGTGAGGAGCATTTTAGTTTTCACTGGTTTAGGTTAGAGAAAGTTAATTTCAATGTCAACTACAAGCCAACTAACTTTTAGCGTGTTCTTGAAATTTTGTGACCAATGTTGGCAGTTAATGTAATGGGAAATTCAGACGCAATGTCATAAACAATCCAAGAGACAGTCTCAGTCTCAAGTGACATGCCTGTCACCAAAGAACGGACGCCGTGACTCAGTGAACCAAGGCAATCAAATCGAAACTGAAGACGAAGAACCAAATCTTCATTCTCTGCATTAGCATATCCTTCTCCAAGGGAGGATCAAAGTACTGTACACCACTTCCCCACACCTGGTCCCAACCTGGGCATTTAACACAACTGTGGATATTTATCAAAGCGCCCTTCGACTGCTGTAGAAAAGGCAAACTGTAGTTATCTGAATTGAGCATGTTCATTCATCTGTCACTCAAGAGACACAGAAATATTAATTCAAGTTAATACAAGCTGAGTCCCTATTATATACAAGGACACAAAGGATGGTGAAGGGGCGCAGAGAGAAGAACCGAGAAGAGCTTGCTATCAAAGAATCTAACTAAGTCTTATACGGAAGATGGTAAGACCTAGTAATACCCAAAGCCAAATACAGACAATTTTTTGAAACGAAATTGCTTCTAGCGGCTGCTTACTACATACTTCACCATTTTACTGACATAAGATTTGCGGATGACATTCTTACAACATTTCTCAAATGAATGCTTTGGCAATTCCCTTAATGTTCACCTGGGTTTTCTCTCAGTGCTCAAAGCCATTCCTACCAGTGGCTAAGTGTTAGGATCCGCCCTGATCCAGTCGTCGCACTCTCTGAAGGGAAGCACAGACATAGCAACACAACCCAAGGAACACCAGAAGGTTGAAGAGCAGCTTCTTTGAAAGGGGATCAAGGATGCAACGTTGGAACTCTCTGGTTCACAGCACATGAAGTGGCATAATTAAATCGCATTTTGTTACCATCAGGTGTAAAATTAGAATTTTATTGGAGTCCGTATTGTTTGAATTATACAAGGGGAACAAGGGAATCTGGCTAATCAAACTTTTCCATGTCTGCCAAATTGTCTTATGGTATACTGACTGTGAATTTTTAAATAGCTAGAACGCCATCAGTTGACCCAACACTAAGACCATCTTGTACATAAGTGAATTTTTCTTTCATGATTCCAGAGGTCCACTAGGATCTTACAGGGCCGCTCAATAATCATTTTTTATTGACAGAATGTAGGAATGAAAAGAACCAGTTAATAGCAATTTCTAGTTGATAGAGATACTGGTGAGAACACAGGTATCGTATGAAATTTGATTAATGTAATTTGAAGGGAGAAAACTGAGTAAGTAGGAGATTACTGTCCTAGAAAATGACATCTAAAGGTATCATTCCTAAACTCCACTAACTTGTGGGACGTGATCAGTCCTGACTGATCATTTTGTTCAACGTATTTTCATTATAACATTGATGAGATGCTGTAGGAACTTAACTCTTGTTTGTATCCATTAGCCTGTGGTAAAACTGATTTCGTTACATGTTGTTTTGCTTCAAGTCACAAAACCTATCGAGGGCATTCAGTGAGGACCTCCCATACTACTTGTACATTGGAATTAGTTGATTAATCTAAAAAAGTCTAGAAAGATACCAAAAGAATGAGTTAACAGGTAGGTTGTACCTGGGTAGCTGGATTATAGGTAATTTATTTTCTTCTTTATTCTATTCTATTGTATTGTTTTATAAATTATGCACAGCAAACATGTATTGCTTTTACAATCAGGAAAATAAAGGTACTTCTGTTTTGATATAAGGAAATAATTTATTATTCTCCGATCTGTTCTTTTTAGTAATTAGGTACACTTAATACATGGGACTCAGTATAATAATCTGCCCTGGTGACAAATCGGGCATGAAATACAGCAAAAGTCTGCTAGAAACAATAGATTCTATCTCCTAGGTAAGCACTAGGAGGACTCTAAAATCCTGGTACACTGCAGAGCCGCGCAAATACTGTTTGAGAGCAGAAGGGCAGGAACTGTCTTTCTCATGCCCCACGGTCCGTGCATGCCCCAGCTGTGCCACAAAGCGCCAGGCACCAGGGCTCTCACAGAAGCAACTGAACCAAGCGGGTCCTTGGAATCCAGTGGTGCCATCCCCTGGGACAAATCCAGCTCAGAGAGAGGTGTCACTTTGCTAGTGACACGTGCATCCAAAAAAGAGTACACATGTAACTTCTAAAAGACAACAGACTGGAAATTGTTAGAGTAAGTTGATAAACTGTGCTACAACTGATAGCAGTTGGTAGGGCAGCTTTATAACATGCATGGCTGAGATTATCTGGAGACTCCACAAGGGTTACCATTTGAAATGTCTGCTCTATGTATTAATGTATATTACCATACCTACTTCATCCCTATCTGTACAACTAGTGTACATGCAGACAAAAACGATTAATTTTGATGATGCCTTGAGCAGAATATAATTATGAAACTGAATGTTTCAAATATCATATCATATATTCTGAAAAAAAACCCACAAAAAACCAATAGAATTGGCTTCAAAATTATGCCAATGGTTCCCCAATGACTACAAGAGCTAAATATATATGTTCATGAAATTATTTTATATATCACACTTAATATCACACCTCTTAGAGTGCTTCCAAACATAATAGAATAAACATAAACAAAAATATCTGAAATTTAAACTTTGGCCCTGGAAAGGTGGCAAAAGCGGAAACTTGTGCAGAATAAAAATGAATGGTATATTTTTCTATCCTAAGTCAACATTTTTAGATTATTATTAAGGCATGAAAATAAGTGCAATAAAAACTCATTGAGCTGGACCTATTTGAGGACAAGAATATATTTTGTTTAGGTTGCTTCAATGTTCTGTTTAATTGACAGACAGCTGCGAAATGCTTTTTGTTGAAAATCTTTCCAAAAGCCGTTTCTTTCCCTAATTATAAAACATTTAACCATTCTCAATGACTTAGAAGGTCAGTGTCATCGGTACAAATATCCTCCTGGGTACAGTTATTCTCCATGTTTACTAATTAAGCCAAAGTCATCTTATTTTCTGAAACTTTATCTCTGAAAAAGGGAAGTGGGATGTAAACAATAGGGTGGGGTGTGTGGGAGGGGGTAGGGTGGGGTGGGGATGGTGGTGTGGGTGGGGAAGTAGGAAGGGTAGTATTCTGGGTTCTGGTTAGCTGGGTGCCAGGCAGCTAAACCATCTAAACATGAATTCAGTGTCCCGAACCAGGTACACGTGATTCCCGGGAACCACCTGAGTCTTAAGAACGCCCCCTTGTTGCTATTCTTCACTAGATGTCATTCCATCTGTGTGACTATTTGTTTGCTGGTCTTCTCTAGGAGAAACATGTGTCAGTGTGTCCATCCAAAATTATGGTCTCCAAATACAGGGGGCTGAATTAATTTTGATTTGATTCTATATTTATGTTGTTTCAACTCAAGCCCAGGAGGCCAGTGGCTTCATGTGGATGCCAAGGACCTACTTTGCTCTGGGACTTGCTGACCTGGATTTTCTTTCCCATAAAAATCTTTAGTTTCAATTTTTAAATATCTTAGCAGCTCCCTATGGCAACAGACCCCTACACCTTTGTAACTCTGCCCTGTTCTCCATCACCTAAGTGAAGAGCATGGAGAGTTTATTTCTAAGCAGGTGCGGAAAATCTAGGGTGGAAATGAGGGGACTGATTTATATATATTTTTGTGTATCTTAATTTGGATGGCTTTATTTTACCTCTTTTTTTTGGTTATACCTTTTCCTTAAGCTACATACATACATACATACATACATAATGTCTATAGCATACACACATGCATATCAATAATCTTTATGTCGTAAGGATAAAGTGGGATAATGTAGGACAGAAGTTTCTGAACTTTCTGAAGTGATGGACCCTTATGCACTGCTCTGCAGGAATTACAACCCTTGGTCAGACCCAGGGGCAGGGCCTGAAAGTAGTAAAGGAAACTTGAAGAAAATATGGCTAGTAAGTCCCACGAAAATTCCCTGATCATTCTCAAAGACCAGCTCTCTAGAAACACAGAGTAAAAAAGCAAAATCCCCAACATGTAGGGCCCGAATGGACTGCCTTACTGGGTTCAATACTGTATATTCCCCACAGGGCTGCAGGCCACTCACTAAATTGTTCTGTGATTTATGGGTAAGGTAATATCCAATGCTATGCAGATTTGGTGATGGGGGCATAAATTATACTTCATTTGGAGTAGGTAAAACAGGTATTATAATAATTTGAGAACTTGTTGCAGGAGAACTGTTTGCTATTAATTTTCTTCCAAAGTTTTCATTTTTTTACTAGACTTCCGTCTGGTTGCTGCTTCAGTATCTGTATCCATTGATCTGTTCTGTGCCTATGCACACGGCTCCAAAACCCCAGGCGTGCTGCTGCACTGGATATGGGCACGTTCCCTCCATCACCGTGAAGCAGCTTTCCTATACGTGTAGCCAGCATTTGGGTAAAGACTACAGTTGTTTATGGCAAATTTCCCAGGTAGTTTCTGACAAATGTGTCCTTACCCTGTTAGGAAACCCATTCTTGAGACTGAATTAGAACATTCTGCAGGTCCCTCACCCTTGCCCAAAAGCATGCCAGGCAAAGTATCAGGGCTGAGGGAGGTGTTAGGGATGGACACGGCCATTCAGTCTTACTCTGCTTTCACAAACTATAATGTCCCTGTCATGTGCTAGCTGGGTATTCTGTACAGTATTCCTGGAAGGGACGTGAGCTCTGGTACTCAGTGTTTTTGTTTTTTTTATTGTGGTATGGTATACATAACATTTACCATTTTAGCAATTTTTAAGTGTACAGTTCAGTGGCATTAAGTACATTCACATTGTTGTGCAACCATCACCAGCATCCATCTCCAGAACTTTTTCATCTTCCCAAAGTGAACTCAGTACCCACTAAACACTAACTTCCCATTCCTCTCCCATCCCAGCCCGTGGCAACCATCATTCTACTTTCTGACTAGGAATGTGACTATGCAAGGTACCTCATAGAAGTGGGACCATACAGTATCTGCCCTTTTGTGTCTGGCTTATTTTACTCAGTATCATCAAGTTTCATCCATGTTGTAGAATGTCAGAATTTCATCTTTTTAAGGCTAAATAATATTCCATCATCTGAACATACCACATTTTCTGTATCTATTCATCTGTTGATAGATATGTGGGTTGTTCCACCTTCTGATTTTTGTGGATAATGTTGCTATGAAATCTAGGTATGCAAATATCTCTTCAAGTCCGTGCTTCTACCTGCTTTTAGGTATATATCCAGAAGTAGAACTGCTGGGTCATGTGGTAATTCTATGTTTAATGTTTTGAGGAATTATTATATTTCTTGGTATTCAGTTTCGCATTTTTAATTAATAAACTTTGTGTTAGTGCAGTTTTAGGTTCACAGCAACATTAAGGGGAAAACACAGATGGTTCCCATAACCCCTCGTCCCCACACATACATGGTATTGTATAGAGTTGCTCTAAGCTCTAGGTGACCTGAGTGCTTCGCCTGAAGCGACAGGGAGTAGGCCAGGTCTGGCAGGAGCTTGGAGCTCTGATTACCTGACACGTCACAGGAGCCTTCTTCCCTCTTGGGCCTGTGGTTGGAAACTGACTGAAAGAAAAGATTATCCTACAGAAACAGCTGATGTGTAAATGTGGATATTCACAGATGCCACAGCAGGAGAGGGATTAAGGAGCATCTGATCCAGCCCACTTCTTTCACTTCATGTTGAAGGTGTTCCAGAAACTGAAAACCTTCCGTCCAAAAATGTTGTGCAGAATAACTAATTAGTGCTTGACGAAGATGCTTTAGGTTGTGAGGGTGGAGTGACACTAGATAATTACATCACTCACAACTCTGTCAGCCCTCATACCAGCCCCGTTACCCTCCAGGAAGCCCCTGGAAGACAGTTCTGGGTCAATTCTTTACAGAACTCTTTCACCACCTATCACTTTTTTTTTTGTCTTATTTTTCTGATTTTGTGATTTTTATTTTAAACACATGTACTTGAATCCATCTCCAGGATTTCAAGCTCGGCTAATGTTTCGGGACTAGATATGCTCCTTCATTGCATATTTCCTTGGCAATTGCTTTATTAACAGTGATTATTCTCACCTCTAGAGAGTTATAATAAAAACACTGTAAGTCCTCAGTGCTACTTTGAATGATAACGGTATCCATATCCAAGTAAAATGTTATAAATCACAGCGCTGGTCCACAGATTAAAAATGCCCAGAAAGTTCTCAAACATTTCCTGGATAGCATCACTTATACTCTTTTTACACTCACATCGACTCAATGAAATAAAAGGAAAAAAAAAGTTGTTTAAAACTCCTGCAATGGAAGCTTGGAAATACACAAAATGCATATATATTCACAGGCACATATGTACATTTACATGAATGCTCACATATATCCAGTGTGTATTTTTTGAGCCAAACTCTTGTACTTTTTTCCCATTAACATAGAATAAATTATTCTTGTCCTCAGCAGAGTGGTAACTGGCTTGTTCCAAAGCTAAAGCAACAGCATGCTGATCCTCAGATTATGCCAGTCCTGAGACCTTAAAACCCCACAAAAACCTGGACCTGCTGACTTGGCCTATTTATTAGAGGTGCCTCCCTTCACACATGTATTCTGTAAAAAACAGTCACATCTAAGTATATAAGGGGAGGGATCATAGGATGATTCACTTAAGAAGGGAGCGATATATTTTCCCACCCCGAGAAAACAAAGATTTTCCCCTTTTGAGTGTATCTAAAAGTACAATGAACACACTTGCCAAAACCGATAGTTGTCATTTTAGCCTAATAACAGCACTGTTAGTCACTCCTGTTGAAAACCAAGGGCAGTGAATGACTGCTGCTAACGACTCTGCAGTAAAGCTGACGGAATAATGACAGCTATGTGGTTGGACTTTCAAATGAGAAGGACCTTATGAGAGGACCTTAAACTTCTCTTTTCTGAGAGATGAATTGATGTATTAAGTGAAGCACTAAAAATATTAATTTAGTGATGTTTAATGCTGAATATTTAATAAATTTGACCTTTAACATTTCTCCTTTCAGTCACACTTGAGCTAAAGCAGTGATTCTCAAAGTGGGGTCCCTGGATCAGCTCTTTCTGCATCACCTAGACACTTGTTAGAAAAGCAAATTCCCAGTCGGCCCCAGATGTATTGACTTGGAAATTCTGGTCATGAGGCTCAGCAAGCTTTTATTTTTACAAGCCCTCCATATGATTCTGATGCAAGCTCAAGCTTAAGAACCACTGTGTTAATAGGCACCACCAATATGCAAAATCTAACCCCAGTAAACTTCCTCAATTATAATTCTCAAGATACTTTGTTAAAAGTCCTATTCATGTGTGTTTAGTCTATTTGTTATCATCACCTAAGAAAATTCTTATCATTTGAGAAAAGAAAACTCAAATCAAAACTTACATGTAATTTTTCCAGGTCCTGTGCTGGCTTCGAGTCTTAGGATACAGGGAACTGGGTGAAGGGAGAGATGAGAAGGCTACAGCAATCCATTCAGACATGGACCCCAAAGCTTTGTGGGGCACCCTTGTGAAAGGTTAGTGAGTGTCCACCTGATTGGGGAGGAAGAGGTGTCCATTAGCAGAGTAAACCTTGCATGTTCATGTTTCCCCTCCTTCCTGCTGTCCTGCCGTCCCCTGCCCCCTACTTTTATGACCTCAAAACTAACCTACTGTGTCTCTTGATCTGTCCACATAAGCAGAACATGATAAAGCAGTCCATGGTATCAATGCCTGGGCTCAGCCCTACTCCATATTTCGTCTAGGTGAGCTTCCCTCACTGGGCACTCTCCTGAACCCAAACTCAGCCTAGAGGCAGGTCAATGTTCAGTCAGTTTCTCCTCTATTTCATCTCATGCGTGTTTTCCTTCAACACATCAGACCACCATGGTTTAAAAGATACTTACGGCTGTAGCACCAAGACAACATAGGAAATAAATGATAGATTTGAGAATTCTGGCTGAAATGAGATGATTTTGTCTCATTGTTTTTATTTTAAACTAATAATATATATTTTTATCCGATGCTAAATTAATGCATGCCTATTGTAGAACATTTGGGAAATATGGAAGAGCATAAAGATCAACTGTAACCTTCACTCTGATACATCACTACTGATATTTTGTCGGTTAGGTCCACAACCTCTCAACTAAAATTCCTGGGCCATGTTTCAGAATTCTGAATTGTTTGGATTTTAGGGAGTATGACGATGCAACTACTATTTATCACATAATACCCCAACAGAATCTGCAGCAGCACTCTATAAACACATTAAATATTTCTGCAGCAAAACTGATGCATATTTCTATTAAATCAGATGCAATAGAGTCTCATATTAGTTCAGGTCAGGTTTTTCTACCAGCGAAGTTACCAAAAAAAAAAAAATCTTTTAATTTTTGAAAACTTTGGGATTCAGAGTTGGGGAATAAGGGATTATGGACCAGTATTCTCTTCATATACACAAAAATACTCGGGGTTTTGTTTCTATTTTATTATTCAATATTATATGAATGTGAGCACCTTCCCAAGTTATTAAATGTTTTTCAAAAACATTCTTTTCAACATCTATGCAATATTACACCCCACAGAAAAGGTTTGTTCTTTTTTAAGTTTATTGGGGTGACAACTGTTAGTAAAGTTACATAAGTTTCAAGTGTACAATTCTGTAACACATCATCTATAGATCACATTGTGTGTTTACCACCCAGAGTCAGTTCTCCTTCCATCACCATATATTTGATCCCTTTTACCCTCATCTACCACCCTCCTCCCCTCTTACCCTCTGATAACCACTAAAGTATTGTCTATGTCTATGAGTTTTTATTTCTTCATTTACACAATGGAATACTATTCTGCCATAAGAAAAGATGAAATAGTGCCATTTGCGACAACACAGATAGATCTTGAGGTTACTACGCTAAGCAAAATAAGTCAGACAGAAAAAGTCGAGAACCATATGATATCACTCATATGTGGTATATAAAACTGAAAACAACAAAAGAACAAGACAAACAAATGAACAAAAACTCATAGCTATTTTTCTAATATTTGGAAATTCCATATTGTTTTTTGTTGTGGTTTGTTTGCTTGTTACTGCAAATAATGCTTTGAGGGATATAACTGAATGTCAGATTGTCTGAATTTCTGAACATTTTCTGAGGTAGATTCCTAGAAAAGGAATTATTGGGTCAAACACTGTGAACTTTCAGGGTCTTTTGAAGACTTTCCAGAAAAGCTGTGCCAACTGAAACTCTTGCCACTGCATGAATGTTGGTTAATTTGTTTAATTGCCTATTTTATCATAGGCACAGAAAAAGATACACTTGCACCTCACACATCTTAACATAAGTTTTAAACTGTGACAACTATACTTAGATTTTATTTGTGTTTTTCTTAGAAGATAGTGAACTGCTAACTATTTTTCACATAATGAGAGATATGAGATTAATGTAAGCTTACTATCAAATTGAACCTCCTCAAACCAGACTGAGTCATATCTGGGCAATGCAGGGGTTGCCACTTGTCCACGTGGTCTTCACTTGGAAAAGGGTTACGAGGGGGTATAGAACTAATCCACACACCATTAGGAGACAGCTGCCAATGATCTGTGGGGGGGATAATTCTGCTTCCGGACTACTAAGGCCCGATGTTTACCTTTCTTTTGCTGTTTTCCTATTTCTTGGACATTTTGCTGTTTCTCACCAAAACGTGAAGACAGAGATGTGAAGACAAAGCCCAATCAGACGAGCTAATAATAATGGCTAGCCCTCTGGAATGCTTCCAATGTATCCCTCTGGTGCTGGGTGCCTCCCTTGCAGTTATCTCCCTTAATGTTCAGTACACTGGTGTAACGACTGGTGGCTGCACAGCTTGAAAGTATGTGCACGCTCATCGGCCCCTCTTCCACCCTCATACGTTTGGAGGAATTAGAGGTTTGGAATTTCAAAGATCTATTCAAGCTTAGTGCTTTGAATGACTCCAAGACACTTTCAGGACTCAACGATTTCAAGTCTGGCTGTAAATCATAAACTTGTGTGTGTGTGTGTGTATTCAGGGCCTTCCATAGCACCACAGCATCTACACAAAGCAGGAAAAATGGCATAAATAAAATCCAAGAAAAATCTAGATAATAGTAAATACTTTGAAGGTCCTATATTGATTGATAGGAGGGAAGCTGTTATCTCTTAAGAGTACAATAGAGAGTTGACAGTCCATTATATGACACAAAATGGGGTATACATAGAGAAGACATGAAGGTACACACATAATACACACTTTAGAAAACACACATACAAACCCATTCTTCCCAAATATAACTATAAATTAGCAATGCTAAATCAGGGCTCACCATAACACGTTTCTTTCCATTTATAGCTCTTTGTAATAATGTTTCTCCTTTCTCTTTATATGTATTTAACCTCACAGGATAATTGGTGTAGAGAACACCACAATTTTTATAAGCTAATGAAAGATAATTGAAGAGATACTTCTTTGTTATATAGAAGGAAATAACTTTACTCTTTCCCTTAACTATAAACTCAATTTCTGTATAGTAGAATATAGCATATATTTTAAAATGGCTGAGGTAGAGAAAGATGCAAAAAATTTCAATTTTATTTTGGGAGTGATTTAAATTGATCTTCCCAAAAATCTTGTCTAAAAGTAAGGGATGTTTCTATCAAAATTATAAAAATCCGAAAAACAAAAGACTATCAAGAAGTGGGCCATATCCTTCTCTGTTGCTTCTCTTTACAATTTAAATAGCATTCCCCTATAATTAGCTGTCAAGTGGGTAGAATGGCTTCTAAATGATTTGTCTTTGACGCAATCAGATATATGGTTTATTTTTTACGTACACCAAGACTAAAGGATGTGAAAAATAAAGTGGTAATAGAGGAAATGACCCCTCAAAAAACATTTTGTTTTTCCCCCAAAGGTCCTAATTGCTTAGGGGCAGGAGAATACAAAAAAATAAACCACCAGTAATAACAGAAACGATTACCAGAAGCTCTTTAGATACTCAAACTGCACAACTAGCATTTCTAAAGCTAATTACAAATTTGGATTCTCTCATTTTAAAAATATACTTTGAAGCAGCCTACTTCTGTTTTAATGCTGAACCAAGTCTGTGCAATTGGCACATTATCAAAGCAAAAAAAAAAAAAAAAAGAAGCATTGCTTGAATAAAGTTACCTCTCAATGTCATGAAATCTTGAAGTGCAACATACCACAAGCTAAAAACTAGTAATGCCATGTGGTTATGTTATCTTACATTTACAAGAGTTTACAGTTTCCCAAGCTCTAAGAGCCTTAGACCTCTGCTACTCACAGTAGCTCTGTTATCTCGGGCAGGTCATTCACTGCCTCTCAGCTGAATACCGTTCGCAGGTTCTTGTGAGGATTAAATGAGAAGGCACACATGAGCATTTTTGCAAACTGTTAAGACATACATGAAATGTTGGGTATCATTATTGTTTTTACTAACAACTTTGTGAGGCATAAATATATTAATCCTCATTTTACCATTATGGAAACTGTTGACAACAGGAAGATACATTATAGCAAAAAAAAAAAAAAAAGTACTGAGTTAAGGAGACTTTAGTTTTTTGTTTTTTTTTTTGAGGGCAGTATCACTGCCCCTCATAAGTGGGACCCGAACCGGGGCCGCTGGCGTCCCAAGCCAGCGCTTAACCGCGGCGCCACTCAGCCGGCCCAGGAGATTTTAGGTTTATCTCTGAATTATCCACAAATTGAATGAATGACTCCCTGTGACTTGATGTCTGCAGTAAATTGAGAGGGTTGGATGAGATGATTTTAAGGTCTTCTTGAGGCCAGTGGTTCTGTGATGTGGGACCTGGCCCTGGTCATGAGGGGCAGCCTTAAGGAAGGCTCACAGGAAGCAGTTTCTCCGGGAGGCCAAGCCACCCTGAGGCCAAGGGCAGCACCCACCAATGTAAGTCTTGCAGTGCAGGGACGGGGTAGCTCAACAGCCTCCTACCCCCAGGAATGGGGCAGGTATTAACTAAGTCATTTTGCTTGAATAAGGGGAGGTTGGGTGCATCCTAAGTAAATAGCCAGGGCTTCTGGGGCAAAGGAAGAAGCCACTGGAGAAGACTGACACAGCAGCTCTGTATTAACTGGTACAGATATTTCACTACTTTAACAACTGGTGTAGCCAAATAATTACATACTACCAGAATGTCAGTGAGGCTCACAGCTCTCCAATTGTTTGGCTATCAGTTTCAATGAGACAGCCACCTCTGTGGACCACCCACCTTTCTTGGCTGAGTTCCTACAGTGCTGCAGGAGAGATGTAAAAGGGCTGCTTTTTGTAGTATGAGTGTATATAGCAGTCACATGGGCATTTCACTTTAAAAAGATTGGGGCCACTAACTTAGGTCTCTACTAATGATATTCTACTAGCGCTAATACGTCTTTCTGTGATAAGGAAAATGTTCAACATCTGTACTGTCCAATATGGCAGCTACCAGCTACATGTGGCTATTGAGCAGTTAAAAGGTGCCTAGTGCAACCGAGGAACTGAATTTTAAATTTTAATCAATTTAAATTAATTTAAATTCCAATAGTCACACGTGGTTAGTGATTATCTTATCGCATTGTACAGCTCTCTCTAGGCTGCCTCACCCACTAGTTTTCTTGGATGTATTGCAGACCCCTGAAGCCCACAAGACAATGCCCAATCATTTATTCAAGAAGAATTGACTGACATCCTCCTGGGTGCTGAGCACCATTAGGTGTCTCAAAAACAACGGTGAAGAAGCAAACCATGGACACTTGCCCTCATGGTATTTCTTGGCTAGATTGATTTCCAAACACTTCACAAAACCTTGAAGTGGTTCACCTGACTGCTCTTAGGAAGAGGTGGGTGAGGAGATGTGGTAATGCTACACTAAGCATGAAAGCACTGCTTTTTTCATTTCTTCATATTTACTGTTAGAGAAGTTGGGGGAAAGTTTGAAAAAAGAGATAGCTGAATGGTTACTATTCATTCACTTACAAGTAAAGTAACATATCCCCGATATGAGAAATTATCTGTAAGTGATTTCCACTTGCACAAACTTACATTTATTTAAAAGACCAAGTCAGTGGGACCTGCATTCTTAAGCTAAGAAAAAGTAAATGGCATTTAATTACAGCAACAGTCAGAAAAAGTATAAGTGGGTCTCCAGCTGCAAGCAGTGGGCACAGGAACGTTTATACCAATTAGCTGTGAAATGATCAGGTTTTCTAGAAGGTACTCCTTATATAAGTGAGGCTGATTGCTTTTTTTATTTCTACACCTCAACGGTTGCTAAGATTTTCTTAGTGGCTTTAATGGCATTTGATGAGTAAAGCCCTATTTGCTTTTCCCCAGGAAACTACAGGTGGAGGTATTTTTATCTACATCACAAATCTAAGACCAACAATATAATTTCTAAGAAATAGAAAAGTGATTTGATTTAATGCTTTTCCAAGTTCCAATATTGCTTCCCTTCCCGTGAACTACTGTTGTCAATTCTCTCCTATCCTAATCACTTCTTCCTACCTTGCTGGGATTCAGAGTGATACAAAGAAAAAACAAAAGAGTCAGAATTAGTTCATGCTTTTGTTTGACCCTGACTCCAGGTTTGCCTAAATTTAATAGGGCGGGGACATCATGCTCTAGGATACAATGTTTTTAAGCCAATTCTCACCCCTGTATTTATATTATCACTTGAGGTAAAAGATTCACCAAGCAAAAACAAGGTGATTTTGCACAGCATCCCAATAGGGTTGTACTATTGGTTGACACCATTCAGCCAGACCCCCGTTACTAGCTTCAAAGTGTCATTCTGGTCCCTGTGTCCAAAGTCAAACTATTAATTTTTAGGGCTAATAAATGACTCTTGCACACCTATCTACATACCTACCTACACACACACACACACACACACACACACACACACACACACTCCATCACTTTTTTCCCTCTGGACTGAGTAGAAAGATAAATTAAAGTGGTCAGAAAAACAAAACAAGAGTTCAAAACATCCAAAGATACAAACTGCATTTAGAGACCATCATCTGCTAGACAAGTTCAAAACTCAAATGTTCTGCTGGTCCTATGCTGTATGAAAATATTACTAAAAATCCGGTTACAGCTTTAGCAATAAACATGCTAACTGTGAGTGTCCCTGGAGTCCTTATTCATATTCAGAAACACTAAGTTTTGTAGTCACACATCATTCTATGGCCAGAAGGGCTTTAAAATGAAAGGTGTCAATTGACGTTAATTTTTTGGAAACTACAGAGATGAATTTTTTAAAAATCTACATTTCAAACAGAATTTAAATAGTCACTTGTATAAAGCAGAGACCTTTGAATCATAGTCTTGTGGCTTTTGTGTTTTGTTCTACTGGCATGGGAAGGTGATGCAAGGAAATGTGCTTTTTTTTTTTTTTTTTTTTTTTTTTTTCTGCAACAGAGAAAGAACTGGGGAGGAGGTTCAGCCATTTCAGACAGGATGGAGAAAATGAAGATAAAACATCTCTGAAAGTTTCCATTTACACATTTCAGGTGCTGGGACCAAGTTATTCTAGTTGGAGAACCACAGCTAGAAAATTCACTTCTTTGATAGTCAAGGTGTTTAAGTTCCCAAAATACAATGAGGAGCTTGTTCAGATTGTTCACCTCTTTTGTAACAGGATGATGCAATTGGAAATACGTGCCATTGATAATTCAAAAAAGAAAAATCTAAAAGGAAACAAGTGTTGAAAATGTACAACCTGAAATAGTTTGGGGGTTTCTGTAGACTTTATATTTAAAAAAAAAAAGAATACTGGTTTGTATTTGTACATAGAAATAAAATTCCATGCATCGGAACTTCTATGTGCTGGGAACTGCACTAAGAATTTTACATTAGCCCCTTCATTGGATGAGAGAACCACGGCTGAGAGAGGCAAAGTGCCTCGCCTAAGTTCACACTGGTGTAAAGGGGATGACAATGCACCTGAATCCATGCCTGCCTGCTTGCCCCTAAAGGATATCCTTTTCCTAGGCAGCTCTGCCATCTGCTACAATTTGGGAGACTGCGTCCCTCTCCTCAAAGGAAACATGACCTCCTTTACAGATGCTACCAGGAAAACATCAAAGTAAAGTGACAGAGCTTCAGGTCCTACAGTAATTGAATTATTTGTGTAAAAAGAGTTGATGAGCTTGTTAGTACTAAAATGGTTATATGTCACAAAATATATTACAATTAAACTTTTTTCTAGTATGGTCTCTTAAAAAAAAAAGTACTATCAGGTACCTTATTAAAATATGATCCAGATCATTCTCTGAAGGCAAATTATAAGTCATGGGACATGGCAATAAAAACACTGTATCAGGTACCTCACCCTGGTCCCAATCTTTGAAGAGCATCACCATCCCTGGCTATGCCCAAGCAGAAAACACCTGAAGCAGGCTCTGATGTGCATTTTTTCCAAAATACCATATTTTCCATCCTTATGTCAAAGATCACCCATGAAACCATGCAGGTAGTGGCAAAGTTAATTTACAGGAGTGCAGATGGGCATGCGTTACAGGGGCTGCCTGTCAACTTAGGGAAGGGTGGTTTCTTCAGAACTTGAATGGGCATCAATAGTGCTTTGACTCCTCCCAGGTTCAACCACTGGTCAGGGCTCTTGAGAGCTCTCTGCCTCTTTCTCCAAATCTTACAACTTTGCCTCTCCCTGTGCTTCATTTATCAGCCAGAAAACCTGCAAACTGCTCCCCTTTTCCAGGGAGCTGTACACACCTGCCACCCTCCTCTTCCAGGGGCAGGTGCCCATTGATTTCCAGGTTGCACAGGTGTGGATGCCACGCTGGTCTTACACAAGGCAGGGTGCTGCTGGGCTGTCCTCATGGGAGGCTGGTGGGGTCTGTACAGAGCTGCTCACTGCAGCACAGGCGAGGGCTGCCAGCCTGGCCAAGGACCTCGAAGACAGGTGAGGCATGCGGTGTCTGAGAGGAATGGAATGTGACACACCATTTTAGGAAAAGGCATTACTATCGACCCAGTTCTTCCAGCCAAACCCAAGGAGTTATCTCTGGTTTTCTCTCTCCCCCTCACTTCTAACATTTAACCTATCAGCAAATGCTTGGAGTCTCTCTTCAACCTGTACCTCAAATTCTCAGATCTGTCCATTCCTCTTCATCTCTAGTGCCATCACCATCATTTCTCACCTGGCCCACTGCTACTGTCATGGTAACTGGACTCTATTTTCAATGCTCTCCTGGCATGGAGGGTCCCCAAGGGCACCCCAGGTTAGGTAATGCGCTAGGACACTCACAGGGCCTAACGCGTATGAAAGGTTTTGCTAGAAGAAATGTAACCCACCGCCTGCCCAAAGTTTATTTTCTATTTGTCTTTTCCTTCGGTCGTTTTTGTACTCACAGCTACGATTTATTATAGCCAGATCTGTGCCAGCTCGAACTCCTGCCCTCACCCTCCCCGTCATCTGCCATCTCCCCACCAGGCCTTCTCCCACACAGGATCTGCTTCCTGCTGCTTCTTCCTTACACGACAAACTCAGCTTCTCTCTGGATTTACAGTCTCCACGTGCCTGCCACCATCTGCCTTGTATAAAAATCAGTTGTGCTTTCATCTTGCTGTGGTCACATACCCTTCGGAAAATACGGGGCTGTGGCTGAATCCCGGGGTACTCACAACCAAGTGGCACCATCAGGGCCAACCCCAGTCCTGCTGCAGTCCCCAACCCAGCCTGACACGCACTGCCAGCTCCCCCTTGTCCCAGCCCTCTGTTGCAGGGCACCTCAGTCCTTTCTCCTTCCCATTCCCATTTCCAAGCTCATGGCTAACTTGTGGCAGGCTGAGGAAGAGAGAGAAAGGGGAGCAGGGGGAGTGAAAGTCAGAAGCGGCAGAAGGGACTGTGTTCGTTCATATACATTGTACACTGCTCTGCAGACCTTAAAAAAATTTTTTTTCATAAACCACAGATCAGTAGAGCTGAAAGGGACCTTTGGAGAGTATGGAGGCCAACCTTCTCTTTTTCCTGATGAGGAACCTGAGGTGTGAGCAGAGAAAGGAAGAAAGGAGATTGCACTGAGTGAGGGCTTATCATCTGCTTTGGATGCACCGTCCCAGGTCCCCACAGCTAGCCAGTGGCAGAGCGGAGACTCCACAGTACCTAAATGAGCATATTCATCCCACACAAGCTTTTGCCTGTTATTGACATACTCATATCATACGTCAAGGAAAGGACTTGACATTTAACATATAAAGACAGTTGGAATTCCCATTTCAAGAGGCAAATGGGTTTTCCCTCTGTATTATCCAATACATTTTATTATTGTGGTTAAAATATGCAAAACATAAAATTTACCATTTTAACCATCTTGAAGTGTACAGTTTAGTGGAATTAAATACATTCACTTTGTTATGCAACCACCTCTGCTACCCAATCCAATATATTTTTAGGCAAGAATTTTCTGAAAAGTAAATTCAAAATAAGATTGAAAGACCCCCCCTTCTCCGCCCCTGCCCCAAAAGCAAGGATTGAAGTAAAACACTGGTAGGGAATAAACTTTTGTGGGGGTTACATTTTATCTAACAAAGCCTTTCATACACTTTATATTTCCTGTGACATGGTCTCCATTATTTTCCTAGTCTTGAAACCAGAACTGTGAGAATCCTGGTCACCAGGTAAAAGGGCAGCTTTTGTGGTTTCCCTAGCATCTGTATTATTGTATCCGTTTACAAAAATGTTATGTAACCCAGGACAACTCAACCTTCCACGTCTCCTCCATAAAAAGATGAGTTAAACAGTATTTCTTGGAAAGGTGGGCATTTACCAGCCTAGTATCTAGATGGAGCTGTCTCCGCCACTCCAGTCTGTCTCTAAGCAGAGTTTGAAAGTGTTGGCACTAAGCACAAAGAACATCCCTTAGCTATTCAGCATTTCGTTAAACTCCACAATATATTTAGCAAGATTTCTTTTTTGTTTTTCCCTTCCCTTCTTGGTTTAATGACCTCAAATGTACCAACATCCTGTCTTACCTAATCCCCTAACAAGTTCCATCAAATGCCAGGACAGACTCAGACAGCACTGCAGGCAGTGAGATCATTTGCTAAGAATTCATTTTTATTCCAAAAATTAGGAGTGCCAGACCATTTAACACAATCTATCACACAGCCAGAAAATTAGCCTGGCACTGAAGAGAAACATCTAAACTCATTTTTAAAAACCTTTCTCCTGTTATAGGCCCTTTATCAACCTGATGAATCTCACCCTCCCCTCCCCCCCCCCACAGAAAAAAATGCATATACACAAAACCTTTCAACATAATGAGAAGGGCTCAGGGACCCTTAGAAGCATGTGAATCCGTGCAGCCCTAAGAATCCAAGAATCCAGGTTAAAATCCCCTGCTGTGAATGATTTTGAACTTGCCAGTCTTTGCAATTGCATGAGGCAATTCCTTAAAATAAATCTCTCTCTTTCTCTCTCTATACACCATCGTGTTGGTTCTGTTTCTCTGGGAACCCTGATCAATACAAGGGGTCATGGGTATCCTATATTTAACATTTTGAGGAACTGCCAAATTGTTTTCCCAAATGGTTGTGCCATGTTATAATCCCCCAGCTATGCATAAGGGTTCAGACTACTATGCATTCTCACCAATACTATTACTATTTGTCTTCAGCTGTCCTAGTGGAGATAAAGTGGTATTTAATTGTAATTTGGATTTGCATTTCCTTAAAGACTAAAGCTGTGGAGCACCCTTTCATGCATTTATTGGGCATTTGTATGTCTTTTTTTTTTGTTTTGAGAAATGCTTATTTTAATCCATTACTTAAATGAGTTATCTGTCTTTTGACTGTAAGAATTCTTTGTTTATAGATTTTTATCAAAATATAGCTAACATACAATATTATATTTGTTTCAGATGTATACCATAGTTATTCAACATTTATATACCTAAAGAAGTGATCACTGTGATAAGTCAGCAACCATCTGACACCGTACTATGCTATCACAATATTATTGACTATATTCGCTGTGCTGTACATTACATCCCCATGACTTATTTGTTTTATAAGGACATATGAACTTATTGCCCTTCATCTCCCCCCCTTTTTAATTTTTCAATTACAGTTTGACAGTCAATATTATTTTATATTAATTTCAGGTGTACAGCATAGTGGTTAGACATTTATATAATTTAAGAAGTGATCCTTCTGGCTAATCTAATACTCACCTAACATTATACATAGTTGCAAGAATTCTTTATATATTCTGCATACAAATCCTTAGTCAGATGTATTATTTGCAAGTATTCTCTCCCATTCTGTCAGTTATCTTTTCACTTTCTTAATGGTTTCCATTGAAGCAGACACGTTTTTAATTTTATAAAGTTCTATTTTTTATTTTGTATCTTGTGCTTTTGGTGTCATATGTAAGAAACCAATGCCTAATCCAAAGTCACAAAGATTTTATTCCTGTATTTCTTCTAAGAGTTTTATGGCTTTTATAGCTTTCACAATTCGTTTTATGATCCATTTAAATTTTTGTATATAGCATAAGGTAGGTATCCAATTTTATTCCTTTGCATGTGCATATCTAGTTATCCTGGCATCATCTGTTGAAAAGACCATTCTTTCCCCCATTAAATCATTATGGTACCTTTGCTGAAAAACTCTGATTACAAATGTTTATTCCTGGACTCTCAATTCTATTGCATTTTCTATCCGATGACTACACTACCTTGACTTCAAGTAGTATGTTTTGAAGTCAGAAAGTGTGTTTTCCAACTTTGTTCTTTTTCAAGATTGATTTAGCTATTCTGGGTCCGTTGCATTTCCATGTGAATTTAAAAATTAGCAGGTCAGGGCCAGCCGAGTGGCGCATTGGTTAAGAGCTGGCTTGGGAAGCCAGCAGCCCCGGTTTGGATCCTGCATACGAGGGCCAGTGACACTGCCCTCTACAGCTAACAACAGCTCCACCTGGAGCTGGGCTGCGAGCCCCAGAGACAGTGTAGGCTGCAACCCCTGCTGCAGTGGGCTGCCATAGGCTACATTTAGTGGCCGGCAGCCAGCGTGAGCTGCGAATAGCTGCGATGAGCGACCATCCAGAGGCTGGCGACTGATCTGCCTCATCCGGGAAGAGCGCAATGATGATACCAACATGGGCCAGTGAAGCAATGTCCTCCGCAACTACACTGAAGAACAAAAAGACAGCAACTTGTCTGTTCGCCTTCCCCAATTCCCCAACGCTGTTCCTCTCCTGCAATTCCCCAATAAAATCTTAAAAAAAAAAAAAATTAGCAGGTTAATTTGTGCAAAACAACTAGCTGTAATTTTTATAGGGATTGTGTTGAATATATATATTGATCAGTTTGGTCGGTAACGCCATCTTAATAATATTGTTTCCCAATCTATTGGATGGCTTTCCATTTATTTAGATCTTCTTAATACCTGAACATAGTATTCTGCAGTTTTCAGCATATAAGGCTTGCACTTTTTTGTTAAATTTATTCCTGAATATTTAATTCTTTTTGATGCTATTATAAATGGAGTTGTTTTCTTGATTTCATTTTCAGAGTGTTTCATTGCTAGTGTATGGAAATAAAATTGATTTTTAGATAGTGACCTTTTATCCTGCAACCTTGCTGAACTTGTTAGTTAATTCTAATTGTTTGTGTATGTCTGTTTTATGGGTTGGTGTCTTGAGTATTTTTAAGCATTCGAAAGCACAAGTAGAACCCAGCATATAAACCCAGTGATTAACTTGCACTGTAAATACCAAGAGCCCACACTATTAATCCCTCCTCCCTTGGTGCTGGGTGATGGTCATGCTCTGGTTCACAGTCTTAGAGTTATTCCTACTCTGACAGCCCATATAATGATTTGGAGAGATAAGTTCCTGGGACTCAAAAATGTTTTCCACAGAAGTGGCGTTATAGACAGGTCAGATTCTCAGCCTATCCCCTGAGGTCTACGTAAGTGGGAGTCATTAGGTAACGGTGCCACAAAGTCTGTTCTCACCATTCTCAAAGTAACAGGATTTAAAGTTTTATTTCTATGGGAAAACATATCCTAAAGGAGTTTCAAATCTTCCTATCAGCAAAGGCTTCTTATGGGTTTTCCCCTTATGTACATCTTTCCACCTCAGGACAGACTCGCAGTGTGCATTTCTTTGAGGGAGGGTGATGGTTATTTTCACAAAGACTGCTATACTTGATACACATCATATATATATATATATATATATATATATATATATATATATATATATATATATATATATATATTACTAAATTATATTTGGCTACAGGTTTAAAAACTGATTTTCACCCAGCCAGCACTCGGAGACCTACTTTGCATCTTGATCCATGAGTCACAGAGTTAAGCATGCATTTGCCCAGAATACCCAGGCATGTGAAAGTATCAAAATATCACACTTTTTGATTGATTCAGAAAGTTATTTTCTACTACCAGGCAGTCTGAGTTTCTGTGCTGCATCTGACTAACTGGGGAAGTGAAGGAGCAGAGAGCCAGGAGTTGTTGTGTGGAAGACCTTGTTTGTCCACCCAGGCACCAAGATCCCCGGGAGTAAAAACCTCAGCTCTCCCTGGCAAAGCGTGTCTGCGTGAGGCTCATCTGAGCATAATCTGAGTATCCGAGTCATCTTTTGAAGGGATCCTGGTATTTCGGTTTGACAAAAATCGAGAAACATTTTAGAAAGAAAATCGGATTTGTGTGTAAATGAAGAATATTCCTGAAAAGAAACTCTGTTACGAAACTGAAATCTGGAGACCGCGGTGGTGCTAAGTTGAGTCATCAGTTCCCTTTACACCCTAATAATTGACGGCACTTTGATCACAATGAGTGCTCTGGGTGATGCTTTCTTGTTTGCTTTTTTAAGTACTTCCTTGTGTAAACAGGTTGTCTCACTATCGTCTTGCAAACATGTTTACATTTGGGGGATCATGGGGAACATCTGTTAGAAACAGATTTCACGCTTTTCTGTCAACTTAGGGAAATCTGAATCATATTTCTTGCAATATAAAAAAGATATTGGAGAGTTAAATGAATTTCTACTAGGAGGGGGCTTGATGGCATATTCTGATTGTCCTTCATATGTGTACTTAGGAATCTGTCCTGAAGACATCCATTTGAAATAGTTAGAAATAGACATTAATTATTCTACATTCTTGTAGATGGAGACAATAAAGAATAGAGAGGTTAAGTGATTGGGAAAGTGGCAAAAGTTGGGACCACACACCCCACAGGCCTGATTTACAGTCTTTAGGTATTGAGGGTCCTGTGATTTTTTTTAACTCCCGAAATGTTACAATTTCTTGCAATTTTATTAAGAGGGTCACTTATTCTGGAAAGGTCAAAAGAAGGGGCTGAGTGATGGACTCTAAAAATGCGGAGTTTTAAATCCAGATCCTGAGTTAGAGATCTAGGTGAGTGTGGAAAGGAGGGATCATGCTGAAGAGAACAGGCACAAAGCTTGCAGGAGAGGCTCAACAAGCAAGAAGACAGGCAAAATCAGGCCAAATGCTCTACTGGAGCCTCAGTACTGAGCCGGCCCCTGTGCATGCCATGCCCAGAAGCACGGTGGCCCTCTTCGAGGGTGCAGCCACCGGCTCTGGCCCTTAGAGTCTGGCAGGAGTCATCTCTGTGTGTGAGGGAAATAACCGCCATCGCGAGGGAACAGGAGAGGCAGCAGAACCACACAGGAGCCCCATCAGGCAGGCCAATGCTCCCTTGTCCCCAATGCTGACTCGAACTTATTATTCCCCCCTCCAATGCCATAGGATTTCCCACTCAGGTGAGCTTCCAGGGTCAATGGAGGCGTTTCTCTGGGCCCTTCCTCCTTTGGGTGGGCTATAGCACATGAAGGGTGACCAAATAGCTAAGGGGCAGCCGTTTAAGGAGATGTGGGTGTACCTTGGCCATGTGGGCAGGGGTGTTCATGTGCATGCCTTAAGGCCCCTTGTAGTTTGGGATGGAGAAAGGGCATGGAGGCGACGGGTGTTCAATAGCTCTGCCTACACCGCCATGTTCCAGCTAGGAACGCCAAGGAGTCTTCGAATTCTAAATTCAAGCTGGCTTTCTGAAAGGTCATCGTGTCCAGGTAGGACAGAACATATTTCACGCAATAAGTATGTTATCTTGATTTATAAAATTTTAATATTTATACACATGCACATGAGTTTCAATTGTCCCCTTGTCCTGACCTACACAAATGTTAGGACCAGGACTTCCCGGGGGTCATCCAGCTCAGAGCTGTGAAGCCTGAAGACTTAGGTGGGCATTGTGGATTGTACACCCCAGTGCTGTAGACACTGACCCTCTAGGTGAGAAAGAGAGGTGGCTGCAAGGGGCTTTTACAATTTACAACAAAGTTTTCCTTCACTGCTGTTTTGGGGAAGTTTATGCTGAAAGACGACGTTAGCCAAATTTTTCCCATCTGGCTGCTCTGCAGCCAAATATATCAGGGTCTCGCTATGGGTTAAGCACCCAGCTTTTAATTTTTTTAAATCATCTAATTCTTTCATCTCTTGTGGTTTCTTTTTCCCATACATACTTTGTGAGACATGTATCAGCAGCTAGTTTAACAACTGGATGGTGCTAGTGGGAACCAAACCAACAGCAGTCAGACATGTTAAGGAAGGATCAAATGTAGCCAAGAAGAGAAAAATACCATTGAACGTTAGGCCGCACTACAAGAAATAATTAAGTAGCTGTACATCAAATGTACAAACATGATTCATTTTAAAAGGCCCACACATGGTACACCCACTTTTAGGAGTTTCCCAAAGTAATTTAAAACTATTTGATATTGCTTCCTGTTTTTCAATCCTTTTATCTGTTGATGGGGGTGGCAATTCTACTGTTACCAACTGAACAAGAAGAAAAGTGAAGGATGGGACAAGTTTCCCAGTTTTAGTCATCAAAATCCACTTTAAAAGGCCTCGACTTTAGATTTTTACATTCCAAAATTTGGGGCTCTAAGCTTGAAAATAATTAAGATTTATCCCGCATTATAACCTAAGATTGCAGCAACATTTTTTCTTGGCATTAAATGGGCTTCTTGAATCAACTGTGGGCTTTCCGTTCTGTCCAAAGCTTCCTACTCAAGCAACTGATTTCAGGAGAGAAAGAAGGAAACAGGGCCGAGACGCACCGGCCTTGGTCTGTAGTCAATACATTTCCCTTTTCTTTCTTGACCAGAAAAAGACCTTGTCATATTTTGAAGCCAAAGTTTCAGAAACACTAGAGTATTTCAAAGATATGTACTCCATAAAATTATTCTTGGGTGCCGGCAGCAGCTCAAAAGAAGTGTCCCCCTCTGTTATTTGGCCTCAATAGCTCATTATTTTAATCAAGTAGATGGTTAATGAAAAGTTAACCTACACTCTTCATGAAGTAACCACCAATAAATACCAGAGCAGGGTGAACAGCATTTTCAGGGTTGGCTAGTATAACCCACCATCAAAGGCCTGACCACCAAGTGGCTGATTCGATTAAACACTGCCAATGAGAAGAAAGGTACTATCTCCTGCGCAGCTAAGTCCATTTTGGAGAATTATATGCATAGTATCATTGCAGATATCTTTAGAGAGTTCTCTCTGAGGCAAATCTGCCTCCCTAGATCGCACAAACACTGGTCTGCCCTCCAGGGTAACCATACCAAGGATAACACCCACATACGTTAGAGAGCAATCATGGCTCCCTCTCTTTTTACCCCAAGGCTTTTCTCTATGTAATTGCTTCCAGTTCCTTCAACTGTCACTAGGGTCATGGTTTCAAGCTCTTTAACTATCATTGTCTTGGGCCATTGTCCTTTGGGAAAAAAGCTCTAAGCTTAAAAATAACCATTTAAATTTAATACCACACAATAGCCAACAACACATTTGCCAATATATCCATTCAAATGTGTTCCCAAACACAGTGCAATTTTAACAGTCAGGAAGAGACAGAAGTATCTATCACCTTCTTAGTCTTACAATGCAAATCACAATTTTATTAATGTTCTGGGCTGCTCCTTCTCATCACTGACTAGGACTGAGCTTTAGGAATTATGCCCTACAAGGTCTTTTCATTGCTGTTGCCTCTATTTTCCACTTTCTCTAGTTGTGAAGCTTATTATTATTATTATTATTTTTGATACAATTGTGTCTTGACACTTATTTCTGTTATTAAATGTCAACTCTTTCAGGTCAAGTTGCTTGTTTGTTTTTTTTCCCCTCTTTCCTCCGTTTATCCACTCAGTGGCAAAAGAACGTATGAAAGAAAACTGTGCTCTAGAGATATTTTTATCATGAAATTGTACTAGGCTTACAAAGCAGTGGGCAGTCAGGGTGAACACTAATTCTGTAAACAATATCCCTTAGGAATTGGCTCAGTGTGTATGCTGTATTGAATCCTGCTCGGTCAATTCCAAGAGGAAACTTGGAATAAATATTTACCATATTTACTTATTTCTCCTTCTGAGAACTATCTAAGACAAGAGGATGTTTAATGATGAAACAAATTTCAGGATTTCTGCTGTACGCAGTGTCCTGCCCATGGGGCATGAGGACTGATAGAAGTCCCAGCCTCATAATGAAACCAGACATAGTTCACTTCCTTTTTTTTCTAAAACCACCCCCTCACCTGGGGGATGTCTTGAGATGACACAGAGTTAGTCATGCATGACTAACCTGAGATACTGAAGGGAATGATTGGCACTCATTATCAACACTAATAATATTTAAAGTATCCTCTTGGGAAGATGGACATTTGCTTGGGATGGGATATAGCCCTCGCTAAGCTCACCTGCTCCAGCTGCCGGTCCTTACAGCCTCACAAGGAGAGAAGAGACCTTTCAACTCCAGAGCTATTTCCTATTCTAATCAACACAACAAGGAGAGAAGAGATCCAGAAGTGTTTGGTCCAGAGATGAGTGGACACTGGGCGGCATATCCATGGCTTATTACTGAAAATGCACAACCAAAGAAATTTCAAAGCACTCTTTGTCCAGTTCTCCCCACTTCCCCACCCTCTGGCTTTTGGAAGACAGACTGACTACTGGAGATCACAGAGAGGAGGCCAATCTAATACACAAGCTGGTTATCAGGGGGGCTCCCTCCTTTTGCATCCTGGAGGAAGAAACCAAAGGCTGGGGCAGTGGACAATGGCTGCCATATCTCCAGATGACAGGGGGGAAAACCCCCCAAAACCCCAAACAAGTGAAAAGCAATCCAAACCCCCCAAAACAAATGTAGGACCTAGACTTTTCATGTCTCTGAGCCCCCTAAGAAATTTGTTCCATTTTTGCTGTTTTCTACCATCAACCTTTCTATTGAGGACATAGGGATGATCTCTCCATTCTTGGGGTTCCTGCTTGCTCTGCCTCCGTCTATCAGGAATCAGTAACTATTCTTGAATTCTGGACCCCATCCCTTCTCTCTCTTAAAGTATTTGTTCCTGCATTTATCTTCACTCTCCTTGTGACATCAGTTTTTCTTTCCTGGACCACTGGCACACAAGCAGTGTTGAAACTCCCATCTTAAAATCCCTTCCTGATTCCACAACTTCTCCATGTACCACCCCTTTCTCTGCGCTGATTTCAAAGGAAGACCCTGGAAAGTGTTGTCCTACTCTCATTTCTCATTCTCTCTTTAACTGGTTGTAAGTAGGTTTTGTGTTGCTTCAGAGAAACCACTTTTATCAACTTCACCAATGATCCCATCTTCCCAACTCCATGCTCAGTTTTTTCTTTTCTCTTACATGACTTCTCATCATCATTTTTGTTTTATTAGTTTCAGGTGTACAAAACAATATAATAGTTAGATATTTCACCCCTCACAAAGTGATAACCTCCCCCCACCAATCTATTGCCCCTCTGACATTGTGTATATCTATTACAATTCCATTGACTCTATTCCTTATGCTGTGCTCCATTTGACTCAAGTTGTCCAACTCCTCTATGAGATGACTTGTTCCTGTGGTATCAGTGGCAGCACACTATCTTAGCTTCTCACCTGGCCTTCTCACCTCACCTGTGACTCCCTTCCAGTCTCCTTGGATGGCTCCCCCTCTAAATGCTAGTGTGTTTCAGGGCTCCATCCCTGGACTTTTTGTCTTCTTTAACTACACTCACTCCCAGGCCTATGTCTTTTGTTACCTCTATGCTGACAGCTCCCAAACTTACTATACTTTGCTCTGACATTCTTCCCTGATTTCTATATCCAATTACCCACTCAGCCTCTGAGCTGTATGTCTAAGATGCATCTCCAATATAACGTGGTCAAAACAAATCTTTTTACCACACTCTCTGCCATCACTCTTCTGCTTGAAACCTTTCTTTTAGACTTCACACTGCTCTTAGAATAGAATCCTGCAAGGCCCTGGCCTGCCCTCCTCTCATTCATACCTGTTCTCTTTTCCCTCCTCCTTGTCCAGTCACCTTAGGCTGCCGCCCCCGCCCTCCAGCCTCATCTTTGTCCACTGCTCCTACCCATCTAGGACCCAGCTATCCTGAGCTTTGAAGGTACCAGGCACTGTCACCTCGGGATGCACAAAGTCATTCTCTCTTCCTCCCCTCCCCTTCACCTGGCTAACTCATCCTTCAGGTGTAAGATTAGACAGTGCTTCCTCTGGGAACCATTTCTGACCCTCCCTGTCTGGGTTAGGTTTACTTCGTTTGTAATTCTACAGCATTCTATACTTCTGCAATCACAGCCTCTGTCATTCCTGTGCTGATTCCTCCACTCAACTGTAAGGCCTGCAAGGGCAAGGACTATGCTCACCTGTCCATCACTGTGCCCTAGCACCTAGAATGTCACCTAAGACACAATAGGTGCTCAGTACTAATTATGGAATTAATGACAAATGAACGAATACGTGAATCCTATCAAGGACAAGAGAAGTGGGCTGGCCGAGTGGTGCGGTGGTTAAGCGCTGGCTTGGGATGCCAGCAGCCCCGGTTCGGTCCCACATATAAGGGCCAGTGACACTGCCCTCAAAAGAAAAAAAAAAAAGACAAAAGAAGTAATTCTAGAATGCATGTATGTGGTTAGCTTTGATTTTTCTCTTTTCTTTAATGTCTTTGATTCTTCCAAATGCCTGAGCTTATGTTCAGCATTCCTATCTTTAACTTGCTAGTCTTTACTTGTATTTTGGATCAGTATACATCTCCCCATTATTGTGTGATAAAGAATTGTTCTTTACCTTACCTAAGTTTAGGTGCTTTTCTTCAAAAGTCCTTTCCACCTTCACTTTCTCCTACTTTATCCCATATTTACAAGCATCTACAATTATTCCTCTGCAGTGTTTATTATTGACTATAATAGTTTTCTTTCATGATTCATTATAGTTTCACTTATTATATGGCTATGTTTAAGGACAGTTAAGACTAATAGACAATGTAAAGTTCCTTAGAGCAGTTAAAATGGAAGTGAATAAAGTTTAAAGCAAAGCCGTCTCCTGTGGACATCTTCCAGGAGTGCAGCCCTAACCAAGAGCCTGACAGAGAACCATCTATTATTTATACGAAGGGAACAGGGGCAGTGCTTCACACAGCTGACTTGTCTTTGCTACCGACTAGCTTTCTGTGCTCTGTGGATAATGCAGACAAGATGAAAGGACAGCTATATGCCATGAGTACAGAACTTTTTTTGAGCAACTGGATTGCAAGTTAGGAAAAATTACTGTCCAGAGATTAAAACAGCTTTCTAGGAGCCCATGTTATTGCACTCAAGCATATCATTAGTCAGACTGGGGGGGGGAAGGAGGGGTTAATTCCTTTGAACAATCTAGCCTCATAGCTGATAAGCATTTTGATGAATAATTTCACTGTATCATTTACCTATTATTGAACGAGCATATCTGTAATCAGTACATATGAGCTATAACTATCCTGTTAATGTTCATATATTCTCATGAATTCAAGAGATAAGCATTTGATGAGTGACAAAGCCTTAGTCATGGAAAGAACAAATGACTCTTAAGAAAAGCCAACGACATGAAGCCACCAGGGTCACTGGAAATATCTAAAGTTAAAGTAGAATGAGCAAAGACTCATTTGTTCTTCTCTGCAGGTATCCAAACAGGTAGCAGCATGGCATAGTCAGTAAGAATGTGGGCTCTAGGGCCTAAACAGACCTGGGTTTGCTTCCAGGCTCTGCCATTTACTGCCTATGAAGTATCTAGAAAAATATCTGAAGTATCTAGAAAAGACCCTACAAATAGCTTTTTTTTTTTTTTGCGAGGACTAAAGGAGATGATAAAATATATAAAGTGAAATTTGAGCCCACTGCAAAGTACAAGACAAATGTTCAGAATCTTTTACCTAACTTAAATATTATATTTTATGTTTCATTCCCCTTTGTACAAACATGTGACATGATATCACATAAAATGTAAAAATATTATTTACATGGTAGGCTTTATTTGACACTTGTAAGTTTCCATATGCATATGACCTTTGGGAACTTTTATCTTCATATTGTAAAACTGTCTGAATTTGTACCTGTCACGCATATGTTGTTACATCTAATGATGGCGATTCAGTCATATTCCTTCTACAGTTTCCTGTGGGCCCGGCCCTTACTGCCTTTAGTTGATTATGTTACTTTTAATCAAAAACTAAAATATGAAGACTTAATGAAATATGAAGACTTCATGAAGAACATAAGGATAATTCACACATACCAAAACTCAACTTAAACATTGATGTAATGTCAAAAATTCATCATGTAAAATATGGTACACATTATAGAGAAATGTTGAATGATAGTTCAACTTACCACCTGATTTGTTATACAGTTTACTGAGCCATGAATTTAAACTAAAAAGCCTGAAACTTGAATATACAGAATAGATGAACAACTGCAGAAACAACCTTCCAAAATATATACATTCATCAGTAGCTACAAAGCAATTATTTATTGAAAATATTCTGAATTTGATATTACCCGGTACTGCAAAACTTGCTAGAAAGATATAATTAACATTTACTAAAGATTCTTAGTGAGCAAAAATGTTTTATATAAAACAAATATTTAGTTATTGGAGAAAATAATCTCTTAAAGTATAATGTTCTTTTACCTTATAAAGAAAACTAACTTGGACATTTCCAGGTAATTATGAAACTCAAGTTAAGAATTCCCAGATGTGTGGAAATATATACAGTTTACCTATCATTGAAACACTGTTACAATCAGGGAGTTGCTCATCTTTCTAATCTGTCTGTGACTAGATAAATGGGTCCTGCTGAGGTCTGAGGAGCATTAAGGACCCAGTAAAGCCAGCAAAGCACTAGGAGGTCCTGATATAGAAAGACATAGGATGAAGAGTCTGAAGATCTGGCTCTAACCACAACTCTACTGGTTTTAGTTGTGTGACCTGTCTCTCTCTTTCTCTCATTCATTCATTTATTGATCTCTTCCAGGTATTGGGGATATCAATGAACAAGAAAGACATGTCCCTAACAGAGCTTATTCATTAAGACTTTCTTAGCACCCTAAAAATGGGGGGGGGGCACCACAAAGATGCCAAGGAATTGAAACCAAACATCACAATAGAAAGTCCATGCTGGTCACCAATTTCATGAAGCAAACAGGCTTTGGGGCAGTTTCTTTTCCATAGACCAGACATAGAAACACCTGCTTTCTCTCTACCTCAGTAAGGATCAAAACCTGTGAGCACTTGATATGTTATACAAATTTGAAATTACAGGGGAAAAAAACCCCAAAACTACCTTATCAGGCTAAACCGTGATGAAAACCAATGCTCTTACATTCAAGATTCTCAGAGTAAAGCTTGCTTGTTTCACATCTTCATTGATGTATTTACTGGCCCTTCAGAAGAAGCCAATTAGCTGCAAAACTATAAGCTTTCTTCAAATATCTTGAGTTTTGGGGCAGATCTCCCCGTCCCTAAGTGGGTCCCTACATTTGGTAGAGCCCTTCAGACCATGTTAAGACGATTAGGTTTTTACCTATGAGTTTCAGGGAAAAGTTCAAAATATATCCGGTGGGGAAGGGGGGTAGAAGTCTCCTCATTAAGGGACCTTTATGGCCCGGATGGGTTAATCAGCCTTCTCCATCTTGTCTATTAAATACACTGAGCACAGGGTCAGCTGGGGTCAGTGAATGCTGGAAGCTGCTCGCTGATCCTCTGGGACATGTCAGTTCCCTCTGGGGAGCTGCAGGCTTCAGCTACTAAAGCCTGCTATCCTTGTTACTGGAACTACATCATTTAATTAAATATTATGTTGGCTAATGAAATAGTAATGTAAAAAATAAAGCGATTTTTCTGAAAATTTAGTGAACTAAAAGACATGAAAGAAGCAAATCGCTGAAGAATATTTGCTATTAAAAAGACATGAATAAGATAACTGTGAAAGACTGGGAAATAATAAAAATTTAAAATAATTTTGCACTCAGACTGCATTGCACTTGCCTTTAAAAATTATTTCAATTTAAAGAGACGGAAAATGGAAATCATACAATAGATGTGCATGGAAGAGACAGAAATTCCAATCAACAGACCCAAACTCCAAGAAAAGGTCTTGGGCTCACATCAAAAGACTGGCAAATAACTGTTAACTGACAGCTTTAAGTTAAATATGTTATTTAGGCTACGTAGTGTCTTTTAAAAAAGAATTATTCATTTATTAACTATTTTAACAAAACAGAAAACATACAGCTCCAGTCAGGTTAGCTAAGAGGGTTGTACAACCAACCAAGAATTCTGAGGATCTCTGGGAATAGTTTCTTCTTTTTGCTTTTTCTGATTTTTAATTTTTTTTTTTTTTTTTTGAGGGCAGTGTGACTGACCCTCACATGTGGGACCGAACCGGGGCTTCCCAAGCCAGCGCTTAACCACCGTGCCACTCGGCTGGCCCTTGATTTTTAATTTTTTATTGTCTAACTTTTCTCAAGTCACTCATTGTTTATCTAATTAAAATATTATTTTTAATGAAAAATATGTATAAATAAGTTTTAGGCATTCTGGAGCAAACAGCCTTTGTAAATTTTAAGGCAAGAAAAGGTCAAATATTTTCGCTCACATGTTGTTTACATAGTTATTCTGCTTTTTGCCTCCCTATTTCTGGGAGAAATATTTGTAAGACTTGCTATTATTCGTAAGATTGGGTTATTTACAAGATTGGGTTAATTGGGGTTCAATGAAGATGAATCTCTCAAGTAACAAAAATGGGACTTTTCCAATGTCAAGCGTGATTCTGGGACAGCAGAACCCCACCATGTGTGGACAAGGTTCCTTTTTACTCATCTGGTTCTCCTCCTATACATTTTGGGAAATGACACAAGTCCAGGTGAAGCACATCATGAGCCAAATGCACATCTCTGCCTGTGCCGTAAAGGGACTGTGACTCAAAGTGTTTCACTGGGGATGCCCAGGGGTCGTGCATCACCAGACACTGACAAAACATTTTTGAGAAACCTTCCCCTCAAATGAAAATACCCCTGTGAGAAACCTGTGGCATGTACTGAACCAGAATCAAGTCAGTAAAACACCAAAAAAGACTGGTTTATGCCGGTCGCGGTATCAAACACAGGTCCCCCTCCCTTACTAAAACAATAAAAACAACAACAAAATGTTTACAGGAAAGGTCTGTTGAAAGCACTGAGATGGGATTTGTGGCAAGACTCATTTGTTTTGTTTTTTAAAACTTTACTGGGGAACAGCCATGGTCATTGGTTACACAGTGCTTCCATTCTACAATGGCCTAGTTGGCTCTTTTAGGGAGGGCGCAGCTCACACTGGTCCAGGCGGGGTAGGCAACCTCAGGGTTATCAGCACCACGCTCTAACCAACTGAGCTAACGGGTCACTCCCAAGATTCATTTTAATGTTTACTTTTATCTTTCTCCCCGTGGGCTCAGGTGGGGAAAACTGGCCTTGAATCTGCTCAAAGATGAGTGAAATACAGCTACAGACTTGTGACATTTCTCTAAAATTTCTACTGAGGCTTTAGTTTTATTCCTCAGTAAACATGTCTCTAACTTCCCCCACCCCAGGATAGCCTGAGCAAATAATGAATGTTAGATCACATCTCCCTCAGAGCTCAGGCAGGAAGTGTGGATGTGACCCGAGACGGTGTTGGGTGTGCCTGGCTCCCATGGCTCCCGCAGGCCCTCTGATGACGGGAAGACTGCTGGACAGAAAGGGACAGAACCAGGACAGAACCCTGGGTTCTCCTGTACACTGCTAGTATAGACACTGACTGCCGATGGCAACTGCTCAGTGTTTCATGGAACAACTTCCTATTGCTATCCCTAAAAAAGGGAAATAAAACAAAAAGCCCAACCTCAGAGAAAAATAAAATGGTAAATCCAGAATGTTTTGCTTCGCTTCAAAACTGCTGTTGAATTGCTCAGAAGGTGTAGTGTGCCGAAGGGTGGTCCCCAAGAAGATATGTCAAAGTCCTCACCCCCAGAATGTGTGAATGTAACCTTATTCAGAAAAAAGGTCTGTGCAGATATAATAGGGAGAGGATATTGAGATGAAATCATCCTGGATTAACTGGGTGGGCCCCAAATCCAGGGACAGATCTTACAAGAGATAAGAGAAGACACAGGAGAAGACCACGAAAAAGTAGAGGCAGAGGCTGGAGGTAAGGAGCCACACTCATGGAACCCTTGAAACCTCCTCAGAGGCTGGAAGAAGCAAGGAAGAAATCTTCCTAAAGCCTTAGGAGAAAGCGAGACCCCTTGATTTCAGACTTCTGGCCTCTAGAACTATGAGAGAATAAATTTCTGTCACTTTAAGGCACAAAATTTGTGGTAATTTGTTACAGCAGCCCTAGGAAAGTACTACAGAAAGCTACGAGAGCGTATCAGGAAACTGGAGGGAAAACTTCAAGAAACATCTACTGGAAATATTGGTCTTATGTATGGATACCAATATCACCCCCTTAGCCGTATAGCCGTAAAAGTACAACAATTCTGAAGGGAGAAGGGAGTGGGAAAGAGTATGGAAACCTCCTATAAATGCACACTGGGACCCAAAAATTTGATATATAAGAATCTGGAGGCTGGATCACTGGCCAAACCTAGACTGTGTCAGAATCACCTGGGGAACTTTATTTATTTATTTATTTATTTATTTATTTATTTTCCACCTGGGGAACTTTAAAAAAAATCCTGATTTCTCCACTTAAGGAAGGTTGAATCAGAACTTCTAGAAGTCAGGCTAGAGAATCTGTTTTTCAAAACCTTCCCATGTGATTGGGAAAGAAGGATGATCCATCTTCCTTAAAAATGACTGGCCTTAGATGGTCTGTCTCTCCCTTAAATGTTCCAGATGTGAATCTGAAGTCAAGTTCTCTAAAAAGACATGTTAAAAAACAGGCCAGTTATTATTTAAAAACCAGTTCTATTGTTTATGGAAAACTGATGTAGATGCACTATAAAGTACTGGACAATACAGAAAAGCATAAGGACCAAAGTAAAAATCGCCTAGATTCACCATCTTGTGGAAACTGCCATGCATTTATTCTGAGCATATCTATTTACACATAGAGATATGCATGGATATAGTTTAACCTTGTGACTCAGAGTATGGTCCATGGATCAGAAGCATTAGCGATACTGGGGAAACTGTGAGCCGCCCAGAATCTCAGGTCCTCTCCCACTGCCCATCCTAGTCGTACTGAGTAGGAATCACTTGAGAAGCATTGTTTTAATATAACTGAAAACATACTATGTCCCTTAAATATAGACCGATAAGACCTTTCTTAATGGATACATGGTATTCCTTTATACCAGAGTTTATTTAATCAGACTCCTTTTCTTCATTTCTATTTTCCCATTTTTTCAACTATTGCAAACAACACTGACATAAGAATCCTTGAAAATGAAGATTTCTGTTTTTTCTTTTTTTTTCTTTTTTTTTTTTAAAGATTTTATTGGGGAATTGGCGGAGGGGAACAGCGTTGGGGAATCGGGGAAGGGGAACAGACAAGTTGCTGTCTTTTTGTTCTTCAGTTTAGTTGCGGAGGATGTTGCTTCACTGTTGGTATCGTCGTTGCGCTCTTCCCGGATGAGGCAGATCGGTCGCTGGCCTCTGGATGTCGCTCACCGCGGCTTTTGGCAGCTCATGCTTGGCTGCCAGACGCTCACGCTGGCTGCGGGCCACTCACGCTGGCTGCGGGCCACTCACTGTAGCCTATGGCAACCCACTGCAGCAGGGGCTGCAGCCCACACCATCACCGGGGCTCGCACAGCCCAGCTCCAGGTGGAGCTGTTGTTAGCTGTAGAGGGCAGTGTCACTGGCCCTCATGTGGGATCCGAACCGGGGCTGCTGGCATCCCAAAACCAGCGCTTAACCAATGCGCCACTCGGCCGGCCCTCTGTTTTTTTCTTTAATTAAATTTATTGGGATAACTTTGATTAGTAAAATTACTTGGGTTTCAAGTGTGCAAATCTGTTTTAACACATCATCTATATGTCACATTGTGTGTTCACCACCCAGAGTCAGTTCTCCTTCCATCACCATATATTTTACTCTTTTTACCCTGTTCTACCACCCTCTTCCCCCGCTTACCCTCTGGTAGCCACTAAACTATTGTCTGTGTCTATGAGTTTTTGTTTCTTTGTTTGTCTTGTTCTTTTGTTGCTTTCAGATTTATATCCCACATATGAATAAAGCCATATGGTTCTCAACTTTTTTGTCTGACTTATTATATTTTGCTTAGCATAATAATCTCAAGATCCATCTATGCTGTTGCAAATGGCAGTATTTCATCTTTTCTTATGGCAGAGTAGTATTCCATTGTGTATATATACCACATTTTCTTTATTCAATCATCCACTGAAGGACACTTTGGTTGTTTTCAAGTCTTGGCCACCATCAATAAAGCTGCAATGAACATCAGAGTACATGTATCTTTATGGGTAAATGTTTTCAGATTTTTTGGGTAGATACCCTGGAGAGGGATTGTTGGGTCATATGGTAATTCTATTCTTAATTTTTTGAGGAACCTCTACACTGCCTTTCATAGCAGCTGCACCAATCTACATTCCCACCAACAGTAATGAGGGTTCCTTTTTCTCCACAGCCTCTCCAACACTTGTTATTATTTGCCTTGTTGATGACAGTCATTCTAACAGGTGTGAGGTGATATCTCATTATGGTTCTGATTTGCATTTCCCTAATAGCTAGTGAAGTTGAGCATTTTTTTCATATCTGTTGGCTGTTTGTATGCCTTCTTTTCTGTTCATGTTGTCTGCCCATTTTTTAATTGGATACACCTTTCTGTTTTGTCATTATTACTTTTGGGTAAATCCCTAGAAGTGTGTTTGATAAGTCAAATTATATGCATATTTATCATTTTGATATGCAATGTATAGGATGCCCTCCTGAAACATTGTACCAACATATGTGACCACAGGCTTCACTCACCAATGCTGGCTTCCTCACACCCTTGCCAACACAAGAGTTTTCCCAATAATTTTAACCATTGTCTCTCTGATACTTAAACATGACAGTTTCATCGATATTTTTGCTGCACATTTTTCTAAAAACTATCTCAAAGTTAAGTATCTTTTCATATACTTATTGGCCATCTGTATTTCTCCTTTGGTGAACTGTCCAGAGAAATTTTGGTTGTTTAACAGCTATAGAAGTATCTGTGGAACTACTACAGAGTTTAGAAATATGATTTAATCACAATGAAAAGATACAAAGAAGAAAACAAAAAGGGAGAAGAAAACGCGTCATAAAAAAGGATAATCAAAAGATTAGTTTGTGTGTTTATTTATAGACACTGGTTACAGCATTCCAGTGATTAGGCAAATTAATGCAGCTGTGTATGATCACAACTCCAGGATTGGCCCCCCACTTCCTTTTCAAATGATGCCACCTGTCATTTAAGTATTTCACATTTGCCTTTTATGTTACATACATTTCATGATGATGCCCATTTATAGACAGCATTAGTTAACTCTTTGATGTCTGGAATGACATGGGTTCCTCTCTAGTATCTACTTCATGGTCAGGAATGGGAGGGTGACCCTCCCTCCTGGGCAGGCAGGAGAAATGGCATGATTGCCTCCTGCAAAGAACACCCTTCTCCAGTGTTCACTTTTTAGGAAAGGGAAAAATTATATCCATTTTACTGGGTGAAAAACTGATTCCCTGCTCAGAATGAATGGAAAACAATGGCGGCCAGATGTTGGTACTGGCTGACCTGCAGTATCATGTGCAGACTGTGCCTCATTCCATAGGACATGTGCAGCCCGCACACTCCCTGGGTGACCTCAAGCCTGCTCTGTCACAGAGGCGTCCTCCACGGGCTCCACACTTTGCACAGGGACCCTCTCTACCTAACAAGTGGCAGGAGTCTTCTCACAGGGCCCTTGGCAATCTCTATCCACCTAAAGATGACTCGAAATGGGCGAAACCCCACCTCATCCACCCTGCCATCCTCGGCTGGCTACAGCTTCCTGTGTGAACGCAGACGAATGAGTCACCTTCATTTACTGAGCGTTTTCCACATACGGCGAGAGCGCTGTGTCAGGTGCTGAGGAAGGCTGCAGAGGGATGCATGAGACAAAGCGGAAAGTCTCCAGGCTCTACTTTGCAATTGCAGGATGTGAACAGGCTGAACAAAGTCTCATTCAGCACATTTCAGGTTACTGGAACCAGGGGGCCTGCCTCATTATAAAGCCTGAAGACAGGAATTTTAGGATGAAAAGATAAGGATGACCTTTTGCAGCAGGTCCTATGCAAACGCATGAAGCACACAAACCTTAGGGATTGTGAAGGCTAAAACAGATTTCAGTAGCTGCTAGCACGGCACTGTTATGCACAATAGAATCCTCCAGGTCTTAAAGGAAAAGGGAACTCTGGAACACATTTCAAAAATGTGGGTCAGAGTCAAGGGATCTCATTGTTATAGTGTCATGAGATACTCCTCAGTGCCACTGTCTGATACAGGACAGCCAGGAGGGGAGGCCTTGGGTCTGCCATGGTTATGGAGAGTTACAGACTTTTAAGATTTGGATAGGGGATGTAGAGAGGGGAAAGAATTGAGACCTTTAAACAAAAAGAAACGAAAGAGTGAAAATGAATTATACATATAATATATATAATATTGGCATATATATGTATGCCATTCTATCTATCTATCTATCTATCTATCTATCTATCTATCTATCTATCTAGATATATCAACCAGAGTGAAGTGAGTGTTAATTGTATGACTAAAGTTCAACTGAATACTGAACCTCACAGCATTAAATATAAAAGTATGTCTCAAGTCAGTGTGTTTGGCGCATGTATCTTTGTGTCTTGCTCTTCATGGTGATACCTTCTTTAAGAGTTTAGGACAAAATTGATGTAGATCATACATTCCAGAACCAATTCTAAACTAGCAAGAAATGGCCAAGTGTCTGGTGGCTCAGGCAGATTCTCAATCCAATACTTTAAGGTTAGCCTCCCAGATGACTGAAAATCGAATAGTCCAGCGGTCAAAAGAAAAGACAAAATCCTAAGATGGGCATGGTGGCAAGTTTTTGCTCCTCGCACCCCAGCCAACTTGACTTGTCAGGGAGGAGGCATCTTCTCTTCAGTTCCCCCTTACAAGGGGGACCGCAAGCTGCTGACATCTTCGACTGTAGAAGGAGTTTTCACACTACAAAAGTGTTTACTGCTCACAAGCGATGCTCAAAATTAATTCACAGCAGCAACACCAGCAGAAAGCTTTGACAGACTGTCTTATGTGTTGACACAGTTACAAGTTGTTAGATAAAAAAAGTAACACACTTTCCCTCTTTTCCAGCCCATACACACCAAAGTTGCTCCAAAGAGAGAACAGGAAATGTGACTGAGACTGGATGCCAGCCTGCATGCAGGTGAGCATTTCTGGTTCTGGGGTTTGATGGCTTTGGGCGTGAGAAGAACACATACCCCGTTTCTCAGGGAGAGTAAGGTAGTGAGCCTCTCACCCAGCCTCAGTTACAACTGGTCACAACGGTTGTTTTTCTTTCAAGAGTACTTCCCTCTAGGGCAAGCCTCAGGCACCAGGGTGGGAAGTATAGTGGAGCTGTGTATATATCTCCTCAGCAGCAAAAGGTTGCCAGTAGAGAGCAGTTTTCTCAAGACACAAAGAATTCATCTCCCTTTTCCTTTTAAAACAACACTTTCACTTTTGCTTCTGGGAAGCTTGATTGCTCAGAAATGCTTTACATTAAAAATCTGAAAGAATGCGCTGTTATTTTAATGATCTCGTCACTTCAGATAATTAAAGTGAAAAAAAAACAAGCCAGGTGGGATAGCAAATAGTGGGCCTTCTCTGGAAGATGTTTTACAGACTTGGACTCAGCTCTGTGCTGTGTAGTGATGTGATGGTGATGTGTGTGAAGGTTTCCTTGGAGCACAGCGTCCTATCCGTGAGGAGTCCCATGCCTCGGAAAATGAAGGCTATTATTGAACACTGTACCTGTGCTTCTTAGAATCACAAGTTATCATTCATGTCAAAATGTGGCAGTGTGCGGGTTTTCTTTCAGTAGGTTATATTTAAGTGGCTATTGAAATAAAGTTTGTGTAGTGCTGACCTGGAGGAAAACTGTGAATCTGGCAAAATCACTGACGTCCCAGAGACTTTTCCACACATCTCGCATCTCTACTTTCTCTAGCTGGGGTCTGCAAGTGCCTAAAGGGCTCTTCTGGCTTTGCTCCTCACCCCTTCCCTGGCTCATGCTTCTCCTTCCATGTCTTTCTTCATCACCGAACTTGCCTTTCACTGGGTGTTAGGAAGAAAGCAGTGGAAATAATCAAGACACCATAACTGGTGGTGTAAGGCAGTCATCCCCATAGGCTTTGGGGATTTCTCAGGGTGCACCTTGAGTTGGTGGGATTCACTAGGAGCGTGATGAGATGCAGTGAGAAGTCTCAGAACCCTGAGGACAGAAGAGACCTGGGGTGCCTTTAAATCTAAGATGAAGGACCTCTGCTTTTGCTGTATAGACCAGAGTCCAGTATTCGGGTGGTAATCTGCAGCCAGCAGGAGAGTCAGCCTGACGAAGAAAGCCACGCGTTAGCAAGCACGGTCCCACCAATGAGAATGAGGCTGACACAGCACTAATGTTCTGGGTATTTCCTCTCTGCTGGGCACTGTGCTATGTGTGTAAACATATGTGGTCTCAACCAACATTCAACAACCATGAGAATGAGTGCTTCTGTTATTTCCATTTAGTGAGGTGGAAACTGAGGCGTAAAGAGGTTACAGAACTTGCTTATGGCTACAAGAGCTAACAAAAATGGCAGAACTGGAATGAAAGCCAATGAGTCTGGAACTACAGCCATTCCTACCCTGCCCCTGTGGTTTCTTTCCAACATAAACCATCCGCTGCGAACAGCTAGTACAGGCCAGCACCCCCACTGACCTCGGTGGAATGCTAAGAGAACGACAGGCTGTACCACTGACATGAAAGGCTTTTCTCAAGTGAATTCAGGAGAGTTAGAACTACATGGAATTTGAAGGCAGAGAGATCAAGTCAGAATCCTGGCCCTGCCACTTGCTAGCTTTATGACCTGGGGTAAATCTCTAAATTGTAGTTTTCTCATCTATGAAAGTATCTAATGCTTCCTGGTTCACACAGAGTTGTTTGTGAGTATTGAGTAGGGTAATACACATAGAAAATGTTTTTGGAAACATAACCTGTTAAATATCGTACCTGTGAATATGGTCTGTTAATGGGAAGAGCAGTTCCAGTGAACAGAAAACTGATGCTCACATAGGTACTAACTAGCTGGACCTGAAAAAATCAGCAGTGGGTTCTCAGGATGACCACTGGGGAAAAGGGAATAGAAACAGGTTACGAGAGGCATTTACCAGTAATAACCAAGTTTGACCCTGAAAAAGCAGTGCATGAAGATGGATTCTATCATGTGGATGACAAAGGTTAATGTAATGCTCAAGGAATTCAGAGTAGGCGATCTTTCCCACCCTCAAAACCTGGTGTGAGACCTGTGTGTCAGTTGCCGAACTATAGTCTGAGGGGTCACTTTCTTGTTGGTGATTACATGTATGCCTTCTGTGACTGCAGACTGGGTTCAAAAGAAAAGGTCGCCTTTGTGCAGTCAGTTCCTCATTTTGTAACAATTCCAAAATGCAGCAGCTTCTCCCAAAGTAGTTCAAAGACACGAATCTGCTGAAACCCAGGGGCAGTCATCCGAGTACTAAACTTTCTGCTGCTAATGGCTTAGTCTCAGAGAACACTCTGGAATAGATCGGCCCGCTCCGGGACAGTCTGTGGCTCTTCATCTAACCCTTTATTATGGAGAGTCTCAATCCATTTTCTACACATGAGCTCACCCTTCAAAGCACCACATTTGTGGCTGTTCTGGGGAGGGTTGAACTCAAGTTGAAAGCATTCTGCCATTGTAAACAAACAATCACATGCAGCATGACTCTGTGGAAAATACAGCATTTCACTTTAGTGGTGTTCCTGCAAGAACAGGGAACCCAAATGATGAGGTCAGTGGGCCAGCTGCCACACAAAGGAGAAAGCCAAATCCACGTACACAGAGCAAGCTGCCTTCACTCACAATGAAAAAAATGAAGCTCATTATTGTTATGCCAGCCAACAATGATGATTGTTTTCTTAAGTTCAATGGAATCAGAGCTTCAGAGGTTGCTTTTCCTTGGCATTACACATTCATGCCAGGAGGTCAAGAGGCCATTACCCCTTGCTGATGACGGACATGACCACGTTCAGGTTTGTTTCACTTAGATGACATCTAAGCACATTGCAGGCTAATAACAAGTCAATGACAACATGCTTTGACTTAGCTAGCAGCAAGAATGGATGCAAAGCAGTGGAAGGAGGTAAGAGAGGAAGTTATCTAAATCCTAGGCACCTCACCCAGCCAAAGAGGGTGACCCACACTCTTCTGCCAAGTGGTTATGACTTCCAGTTGCAAGCAATGGGTGGACAGGTATGTATACTATTCGGCAGGTCAACCTGTCTTGGTCTTCATCTATTTTTATCTAAGGCAGAACATTATTCTTCTAGTATGCAATAGAGCTGCTCACAGCCCCTACATGGCTTTTAGCAAATTTACTGGAAGCATTAGAGCAAGCTGGGGTTATATACCAGCCACACTTCTCACCTTCCTATGTCCGCCAATCATTCTTGCAGGTATCCAGACTTAGTGCCCCTGGGTCGTTTGATTTCTCTCTCTTTTGTTCTGTCCAGACTCCATCACTAGTCATATTCAGCATTCACCAGAGTCCCACCGATGGATTACTCCTTTGGCATGTGCCTACACTTTATCTTCAACTCTCTACTACTACTGTCACCACTTTTGTGCCAGGTTCTCCCTTCAGCTCCTCCACCTGTGGCTACACCATCCAAAGAACTTTCTGAACTGGTCTTGTGCCTCTGGTTTTCTGCCCCAACCATCTGTCGGAGACATCACTATAATGTCACCCTAATGGCCTCCCAGGGCTTCTAGGGATGTGGGGGCCAACTCAAACTCAGCTTGCACTCATGGCCCTTGACACCCTGGTGCCAAACTGCCTCTCGAGTCCCATTTCCCAGCCCCCTCACATCCATGCGTTTGTACACTCCTTTCCCCACCCCCAAAGGCCCCCTTCTTCCTTCTGTCTGTCTATTGCCGAGACCCAGGTAAGGCATGTCTCCTCCAGGAAGGCAGCTCTGGCTACTCCAGGAGAAAGTGGAGCCCTGATCCAGGTGACTTACGTGGTGATAATCAGTGTACCTCCTGTGACCTCTTTTATAATTATTGCCTTCAGTGCTACTTAAATACAAATCAGTAAATTTCTCGTCTCTTCCATTAGACTTATCATGGCTCCCAGAAGACTGTATTTTCTATTTCTTTGTATCACTTCTGCCCACCCCATTCTTAGTCCTCCTCCTCTTCCTTCAAAACCCATGTAGTTACTGCAATAAATAAGGACTTCTTTTTATCTATGTCCTGAAGAAAAATCAGGAAGGAGACCTAAATGAAATACAAGAGTAAACTCAGCAGAAACGTAACTGGTTCCCTCTGGGTGGATGACACGACAGAACTGAATACACTCAGAATTATTGTGACAGCAGAATTTGTGTCAGCAAATCTCCCACACTGCCGAATGCCCTCACTTATGTTAAATCTAGTAATAACTCTAGGGTTAACATATAATTCAGTATGTAAGGGAGGGAGAGGAAGAAATAAAATCATTCCTCTACAGAAACGCATTTCTTTCTAAACTCTTTAAATACATGCTTTCACTTTTTAACCAGTTTTTAATTATGTATGTTTCATATTGTACACAATTTTTTTTCTGATGATGCACATCACTGCCTTGTCTGAGGTTCGTATCAATCCAGGTATAAAGAGAGACGAAGGCGGTTGTTTTACAAAAGGATGGGTGAGTAGTTGTCTTTCCTGGACAATGGGGTTCAACGAGGCAGGAATAAAATGGGCTGTCTGGTGGAGCTGGGATCACAGGATGTGCAGTTCAGGTGGTCAGAGCTCTAAAGTCGTGTTTCTCTGGGACAGCAATAATTTTGCAGCAGGATAGGAAGGGCACAGGAGAAGAATCTGAATGGCAACCATCTCCAGAATGGTGACCTCTAGAGTGAAGCTTTTTACATTCCAGAGCCCACGTCTTCTGAACGGAAAGGAAGGGGTTGGTGTTTGCCAGATGAATCGGTGTTCATTCCTAAGCTGAGAGCTGTACGCTCTGGCTGCATCGAAGCCTCGCACAGAGAAACGGTATTTCCTTTGGTCCTGAGGCTTACACTTCTAGAATCATTTGTTTCCTTCTCCCCTATGGGAGTGATGTTCTTACAACAGTCTGGCCTCTCAGGCAGTGACTGCAGCGACTTCTGTGCAAAAATGAGGGTGACATTAAGGAATGAAGGCTACCAAAGCAGCCTCACCTTCCTTCAAAGGAGTTTTCTCATCCTACAACCATTTTCTTTCCTGTTGATGTCACTGTTCTCCAGCTCAATGCAGCCACCTAGAACAGTATCTCGGCTTCTTCATCATAAACACAGTGAAGCTCTGTTCCCTCCTGTCACCTCTAACCACCCATCTATCTCTCACATCTTGAGAATCTACACCAGGAGTTCAGAAAATGATGACGCTTCTGCACCAGTGACCCCAGGCTATAATTTTCCCCCCAAGTTTTACTGAATGTTGGATGTTGATCAGAATTCTGGTCACAATCTTTGCAATTAGAGGATTAAATGTTACGCTCAAGATGACCAGAAGCCTTGTATTCTCTCCTCCCATTTATCCCCACTCACTAAGCATTCATGTGCTGACTCAGGCCTCATGGCCGATGGAACGCTGACGATGCACAGTCTCCATGACAGGCTCCCACCTTTTTTCCTCCCCCAGGGCTTCTCATCTTTGCTACCGCCAGCAGATCGTCCCTACCCTTCATCTTGGCTGCTCCTTGCTTTCCACTGCTCTGCCCCTTCTCTTCTTTCTCCCATCACTTTGCCCAAGCTTCCTGAATTCCTCTAAGACTAGTTACCCTTCTACAGACATGTCCCATCAAGGACATGTCTTTCCTTTCCTGTGACCAGTCAGTTCTGCAAGCACAATCCCAGTTAACTCTGTAATGCATCTTACTGTGACTATTGCTAAGGCTGTATTTCTTCACTTACCTTACTTAATTACATTTCTGTGAGTGTGTGTTTGTGTGTGTGTCTATTTAACTTTCAGGATCAGTTTTCTTATAGATAAATAGGACTGTTAAAGTAGGCAACTGTTATGTGAATGTGGCTGCGTGGAAAGAGCCTGGCTTTAGAATCAGAGAGCCCTGGTTTCAAATCCTGGTCAAGTGCAGCAGTAGCTGTAGTATCTTTGACAAGTCATTTAATGCTTCCTGTCCTCAATCCCCACATCTGCAAACTGGGGAGAGCGATTCTTACCTCATATATTGATTTTGATAAAGAGTAAAGACATAAAACGCATTACACATAGAAGGTCCCCTAGAAATGTCTCTCCCTGACCCACTCCTTCCCTCCCCCTACACAAGTGATCCAGGAGATGGTTATAGTAAATAGGAAGGAAGAAGAGGCGATGTCGCTGGCCAAATTAAGCGAAACTGATAATAATTAACAGATTAACTGCAAATAACACTACATATTACCAGGGCTGATCTATTATAAAAATCTAGAGATTAAGGTGTTAAAAAAGTAACAAAATTAGCTTTACAGGAGTAGCAAAGAGCAGAAGAAAGAGATTCCCCAACTGGCAACTCAACAACCAGGCCCTACAGTGAAATGAGCACTAAGCCATGTTATTGCTTTTTTAATAAAAGTGTCCTATAAAGAAACAGGATAGGGGTGACTCGTTAGCTCAGTTTGTTAGAGCATGGTGCTGCTAACACCAAGGTTGCCAGTTCGATCCCCGCCTGGGCCATGTGAGCTGCGCCCTCCCTAAAAGAGGGAGGCATGAAAGCAATGTGGCATGAAAGCGATGTGTAACCAATGACCATGGCTGGCTGTTCCCCAATAAAATTTAAAAAATGAAAATCTTCAAAAAACCACACAAGAAACAGGATATAAGGAAACTAGCGTGTGAGAAGGACTTGGCCTCATGTGCAAAGCTGACAGATATGCAAAAACCTAGACCAGATTCCAATTTTAAAAAGGAATTTGTAGAATAACCGAACGCAGTCTGACAGCAAGGCAGTTCTTGCATGCCAAGTCATCCTGTGACCCTAGCACTGCACACACACACAATGCCCACTGGAATGAAGCCACAGGAGAACAATGTGCCACAGAGAAAAAAGGCCAGGCCTGTTTGGCCTCCACTTGCTGTTTTTAAACCCAAGACACAGTATCACCTAACAAATACTCACTCTAACATTTTATTCAACTCTGCCTGCGCTGCAAGACAAGTGAAGTAAATTACACAAATGCAGTTCTCTATCAAGTCTGTGCTGTCTGAGAGGTAAACCGCTCCCAGTAAATCCCCAGGCAGATCGCTCAGATGTTTCTGCTAGAGTGAGAAAAAGCATGTGTGTTTGAGTGAAATGTGATGGTTTTCAACTGTTTAAAAATGCCATAAATCTATTAGCTTGAACTTCAAAGAAACCAATTCTGAGAAAATTGAAAATTAGGGTGGGCAAGGAGAACTGGATCTAAACCATTTCTCTGTTTCTCCCCAGAGGAACCAATGGGAACCACACCAGGCTCCTGTCTTTTTCTTCTCCCAAGTTTAACTCCTTGCCATACTTTTCAAAATATCTTGTACATGGTTCCATCTCTGGACAAACAGATTCTTATTCCAGTGTGTGGTTCAATACTACTCCATGAGCTCATTTTTGTATGATTTGTTGGACATTTTTACGTGGCTTTTAATGAGAACAGTTTGAAGTGAATTATCTTGGAGAAGCCTGTGGGATTCTGTAATTCTCTGGTGCTCTTCCCCATCAGGATGATTTATCCCACGACAATTCTAAACCAGGGAGAACTTGATGCCCAGACTTCTAATAAGCTTTGGTTGGCGTCTTGCAAAGCCTGGCAGTGTGGGACAGTGGGAAGGGCAAGTGGGTCTAGGCTTAAATCTATGCTGTGTGACTGGGGCAAATGATTTAATTTCTCTGGAACCTAAGGTTTGTAACTATAAAGCATAAGGAGTGGTAATGCCTTCTCATATTCTCATAGCCCTACTAATCTATGATGTTGACTTCTATTCATATTGCATACACACACACACACACACACACACACACACACACACAAAGGAAGCCCAGGGCACACTTTCTCATAACCAAAGGCTCATTCCAGATTTAATCAAAGAGACAAATGGGAGAAACAGACATGAACTGGGCAGTGAGAGTCAGTTTAAATCACCAGGGACAAACAGACAAATATAATAATGGGAAGGAAAAAAAAGATCTAAGTCTTTCCCTTGAAAAATCATTGAAAAACCACTAGCATAGCTTGGAGACTACATGCCAATATGAATAATGGAAGTGAGTTCATTAAATACACTAGAGGACACTACCTAGGAGCTAGAACATATTAAACTGAGGAAGCATTTTCTAGGCTTACCCTCCAGTCCTACAAACATCTTGCCACTAAATAATAACTCTCAACAGCTCTATCAGGAAATGAAACACACACACTGAAGTAGGGCAGTGTAAACACGATACCCATAACCCACTTCAACGTCTGTACGAATTCATACATTGCATGTTTTAGTAATAAGAAAGCAATGGTGGGAAGAAGGCTGGGGTGAAGTCAGTCCTGCTGACCTCAAGTAGGATAAGCCGGGTTTGCATTTTTGAAGGAATACGGTTTCCACTCCATCAGCTTCCCCTACACACGCTTCACGAGATGAATAAACAGGATATGCCCACTCTATTTCCTTGTTTGTGCTTAACATGGTGACTTCACTGAAAAAGAGGCATCAAAGGCCTTTCCTGCTATGTCACCAGATTTTAAAAAGTTTGTTTACAGTGATACTGCATGTCTATGGCTGAAATATGGACTTTCCTAATCTATCCTTTCTCTGCCCATTCTCTTCTTTTTCTCTGTCCTTTTTTACCTATTGCTTGTCATGTTTCTCATGATTCAGTTTTAGAATATTTAATGCTCAATGTAAAATGTTGTATGCCTTGAGATGTTTGGTGAAAGCCTAACAAAATACTCACAAACAATGTTAGTAAGAGAAGTGAGGACGAAGGTAGAGAAATGCTGCCGGCAGCTTGTTCACACCCACAGTGACGGGTCCTGTAAGATGCTCAGGCTTTACTGTGTGGAGCTGTCAGTCACAAACGTCCGCCTCCTCTGTCAGGAGGTCACCGCCTCCTGTATGCTATTTTTTTTTTTTTTTTTTTTGAGGGCAGTGTCACTGGCCCTCATATGTGGGACCTGAACCGGGGCCACTGGCTTCCCAAGCCAGTGCTTAACCACCACGCCACTTGGCCGGCCCCCATATGCTTTTTGATAGAGCAGGATTCCTTGTTAGTTCTGTACGCCAACCTCCCTACCTTCTTTTCTAAGGAGAAAAAGGGGGAAGGAAGGCGACATTCAGTAAACCAAGAGGACTCAATGAGTATTTGTAAATGAACATAGGAAGTGTGATTGTGTAACTTGGGGTTCAGGTGACGTCCTCATCTTCTGTATGAACGTTGCTCACTGTACTTCCACACAGTGGGAATCCTCTAAATCTGTTAAGGAATCCCTTTTAGGAAAGAACAGGACAGAAGGCCATAAATTGGTAATATTGTTTGGTTCAGGATTAAGCCAGATTCCAGGTAATGGAGACCTCCCAAATTGGGGCTTAAATAACTAAAGTCTATTTCTCTTTCATAAAAACAAATCATAGGCAACCAGTCCAGGACTGTATGGAGGTTCCTCATTCATCAGGACCCAAACTCTCCTTTCCAACAGTCTTATAATGTGCTCTTTCTTTTCCAAGTCCAAAATATTTCTGGAGCTCCGGCCATCACACTTATGTTCCAAGGAAGAAGATGGAGGAAGTGGTGAAGAAGGGTGTGGCCCATTGCTTTTAAGATTTCCTAGAACTAACACACTCTCTCTCTCTCTCTCTCTCTCTCTCTCTCTCTCTCACACACACACACACACACACACACACACACACACACACACACACCTCCTTATATCTAACTGGCTACAACCTAGTCACATGGTTAGAAAGGCTGGGAAAAATGCCTTTTGCCAGCAGCAGTGTGGTTTTTAGCAGCTCAACTATAAAAGGGATTCTGTTAATTGATAAGCAAGGAGAAAGCTGTATGGTGGCTAACTAGCAGACTCTGACATAATGAAGGATTTGCAAGCTGCCTTATTTTCGGAGGTTGTATAATATGAAAATGAACAACACACAACAAATGGAAACAAAAAGCACTATTATAGTGAAGTACTTATAATAGTATAATACTGAATTCAAGAAAAATCATATGGCTTCTCTACCTCATAAGACTCAGTGATGTTTCTTAACGAGTTAATGTCATTCACAGAAAAGGGCTAACATATCCTCAGATGGTGCTGAGCCCAGTGGTAGCAGGCATTTTTAATGAATAGTCTTGGACAATGAAATAGAAAAGATAATCTCTAACCTGTATTTCATACTAATCCACCAGCATGAAGCATAAGGGAGGAGGGAGACAGGACAAACACCTTGGACAGCAATAAAATTATCTACTAAAGAGTTACTCAGAATTAATTAAGACACTGTCACAAGGGGACAATAATTGAATAATTCCCTAAGATGTAATGAAAGTATTACTGGTTGGTGTAACCTGGCAATTTATATTAAATACCTTAAAATTCTTCAAGGCCCTGACCCAGCAATTCTATTTCTAGTCATTTAACTTAAGAAAAATAGCTGTGAATATATTTAGAGATGTATCTAGGCAGCTATTCATCAAAGTTATTTATAACATTAAATAACTGGGGAAAAAACTCTCTGGTATCTAATAAGGGGGGACTGGGTAAGTAAACTTTGGTCTGTGCATTGTAAACTAGCCATTACAAATGATATGGTTAAGAATGTGACATATAGATGATGCATTACAGAGTTATACACTTGATACCTATATAATTTTACTAACTATTGTCATCCCAATAAACTTCAATTAAAAAAAATTAAGCCATGAAAAATAGTCATAATTATATAAAGTATAAAATATAGTTTATAAACACAACATATAATATAATACTATTTTTTGTTTAGAAACCAAAGTACATATATACCATATGTATCTGAATATAAGGTAGCCTCAAATGAAAGATCTCCCATTTTACCAATGAGAATACAAATAGTTTTGCTAACTTGAGTTTATAAACTTATAGAAATATGATAAAATTATTTTTATATTTAATTAATATTTCAAATTACATTTATACAAAATAATAAGATTGATTTGTAATTTTTGTGGAATCAGATTTTATGGAAAAATTTTATCCAGATGTTTCACATTCATCTGCAATGCCTTCATCATTGTCAGAATTCCTTCAGAGTCATCTAACACCTGTCAGTGTCAGAGCGAGTCTTTGACTTAGTATGCGAATGCTCTCACTGGAAATTTGATCCCAAGTGAGAAATATCCATTTACATCATATTAAGAAAGCTGGTGTTATCATCTGATCTGCATGTGATTTCCACTTTGTAACCATTTATTGTGTTACTCTTAGAAGCGCTCTCTTAGAAAGACTTGACGGCATCCAACGCAGGTTGTGAGGTCATGCTTTCAGGTAAAATGGCTAAATTTCTGTTGAATTTCATTGCCTACTTTTAGAGTAATTCCATCACATCACTTTTACAAGCACCTAAAACTCTGTTGATGGAGATGATTTCAGGATGAGTCTTTGTCCAAATAGTACCATGTTGTTCAAAATCAAATTACAAAGAGAATGCCAATAATCTAAAAGATTTTGTATGGATCTTATCATAAGATGACACTCATCTTTACGAAGAATAATATTTGGCCAAACAAAATCCCCTTCTTACCTTATAGTCAGACATATTTCATGCACACACAGATTTTAAAAAGACTAGCAGGACAATCTCTATAAAGTCTACAGTGGTTACTGCTGGGTAGGGAGATTATTTGGAGATATTTAAACTTTCTTCTGTTTGTTTCTCCTTACTTTTTTTTCTTGTTTTTTAGAAATTTTATTGGGGAACAGCATGTTTTCCAGAACCCATCGGCTCCAAGTCAAGTGGTTGTCTTCAATCTAGTTGTGGAGGGTCCAGCTCCTTGGCCCATGTGGGAATTGAGCCAGCAACCTTGGTGTTATGAGCCTGTGCCATAACCACCTGAGCTAACCGGCCATCTCAGCTTCTCCTTACTTTTAAAAAGTTTCTTCAGTGAACAAGAATGACTATCTTATAAATTATAAGATATAAAATGATAAAAGTAATATTAAGAATAAAAAGGAAGCAAAGACAGAGATATTATAGAAACACACAGGGCATAAGCAGAGGCAGGCTAAGCTAGTCATGGGGTGTGATTTAAGGTATTCCAGCCGAAAAACAATTCCCTGTTGGCCTAAAAAGTGGCTCCTTTGGGTGACAGCTAACTACACGTTAGTTAAAATGTAGATGGGTTTTCTAGTAAAGTAGTTCACTCATCCACTAACTGACCCCATTCACAACAGATTCATTGATCAGATTCGTTTCCCTGACTGGACAGGCTCCTGAGGGAATGAGTCAGTGACAGCGACAGGTCAGTTTTATGTGAAGAATGGTGATCAGAAAGGTCACGCACCAGACACCCCTGCTCTCCTACTTCCCACAGAGTTTTGGCAGCCAGGGAGCCAGGGAATAGGACTGAAACGGTACAATGAATAATAATAATAATCCATAACATCTAGAGGCAGTTTAGCATGCAGTAAGCACCTAGCCTCTGGAGCTTGTGGGCCTGGTTCAAATCCCACCTCTGCCCATGGTCAGGTTTGCTACCTTGGGCACATTATCCTCTCTGTGCCTCAGCTTACTCAGCTGTGGGATACAGATGGTAATCCTTCCCACCTCTGAAGGTAATTGCTAGGCCTAAGAAAGTACAAGTAAAGCACTTGGTCACAGTACAAATTCAATACATGCTGGTTATTGTTACACGCCAGGGGCCACGCTCAGTGCTTAGACTACCATTATCTCAGTTAATTCTTATAATAATCCTATCAGGTAAGTACAGCTGTGCCTGTCTTTCAGACATAGCAACTGAGGCACTGGGAATAAAGTAACTTGTAGAAGTTTGCAGAGCTAGTACATGGGGAATATGAGTCCTTCGAAAGTTGCAGTCATCCTTGTTCCCTCCCGTCCTCATCTCTGACATGGAATGTGCCTGCAATTCCTTTCAGTTTTGCTTTCCTTCTTTCCACATGGACTGCTGTGGTTGGACCCCTCCTCAATCTTCCACCTGATTTTCCCTACTTGAGGGAACATCTTACACAGGGCAGGGCAGCCAGAGGGCCTTTCCAAAGCCTAGATCTAATGTGATTTCACTGCTCAAAAATGATTGACGTGTCCCCATCCTGCCGACCCATAGGAAAAAGGCCAGAGCTTCCAACCTTTCACCATCTGGGCCCACTTGCTCTCTCTGGAATTCTCTCTCCAACACTTCCCTCTGAGGCACCTGGTGCCATTCCCGCGAGCCCCCCAGGCATGGTCACACTGTCTAGAATGTCTTCCTTCTAGACGTCTTTTCCTCACCCTTTATGGAACAGCTGAAGTGTCACCCTCTTTAATAGGCTCTGAGGGTTGACCTCAAGGGTTGGTCAACAGATACTTATGAAGAACCTACTATGTGTCAGGCATCATCCCCACCCTGCTCAGTGCTCATAACGTCTTACTACTCAGCATGTCCCAGTGACCTGCTATGGCAGTAATATACACTTTACAGAGCTCTTTATCCTGTTACAGTGCGAGTCTTTCGAGGAAGAGACCTTGTCTTATCTAGCTTTATATTTGTTGTGTCCTGAACAGAGCTTGGCACAGTAAGCACTTCATAAATATTTAATGGCTGAATTGTTGTCCTGAAAAACCTTCATGCTAGAAAATATTCACCTATAAGTACTTTGTAGACAACCCTATCTAGAAACATGGAAATGATTCATCTAAAGATACTTTCCCCTTCATTAAAAAAAAAAAAAAAATTATACCTATGGCTTGCTGGCCTTTTGGAAAAACACCATTTGTCATTTGTGCACAATACAAAGAAAGTTCTATGTATTTAGTTCTGAATCCCTGGGATTTTGTACAGTGCTAGGTATTCATTCAGTACGTACTCAATAAATACTGAAGGAAAGGAAGGAAGAAAGAATGGAGAGAGGAAGAAGAATGGGAGGGAGAAAAGGAAGGAAGGAAGGAGGAGAGAAAAATAAAAATGAGAGTTTGGGTGCGAAGAGAACAGGCGGAAGTGAAAGACCATTATCCCCAAGGTGAGTAAGGCACAGGCAACTGCTAGCTAATGTGGATCTGACCTCGAAGGAGAAATGTGGCATCGGGACAGGAAAGGGGGATCCTGGCTGGGCCTGCCATAACTGGGGCAGGTTTCACTCCTCAGGTTAGAGAAAGCACCTCCAGGAACATCACCATTCCAGAATGACAGGCCTGAGATATTTATAATAAATGCTGACGTTGACTGGGGAGTAAGCCCCATTGAAGAGAGTCATAAAACCAATTTCTTACAAATATTCTAGAAGCAAGCATAAATAAATCAGTAATCCTCCTTGACATACTTCATTTGGCGAGTTGAGTCTCCTATTCACTACAATGCAGGTGAGCAAACACAGGTTTTTGAAAAGGAACAGAAACAAACTCATGTTGAAACTCCCAGAGATCTATTATCCTCGACTGTGAAGCACTTCTGCCAATAACCAACCAGGAGATTTACTAACCACACAAATAAAGATGGAAGCAGTGATGCCCTTGCACGGTGACGCCACTGATTACAATGGATGTACCCCCCAGAGATCACAATCCTTTGCCCCACTCCTGCAACCCCCCCACATCCTTATACCCACTGAGATGCTGGGGGTGATTCAAGGTGCAGATTCAGAGGAAGAAGAGATTAAATTAGACAATGTATGTGGGAGTGTCGAGAGCATGCTGCCTGACACATAGTGGGTCCGCTTTTAAATATTTTTGAAATAAAATAAAAAAGACAACAATGGAAAGAACAGCTCATCTAATCTCTACTTGGAATTTCTGAAATTACTCATAAGAGCACTTTAAAAATTCCAGAAAGACAGCGTACGCAACCCTTGTCAAAATAGTATTAAGTGCTGAAGCACAGACAAAGATAGGTAATTAACTGCTACCAGCTCAGTTGAAAATGTCTGCAATCTTGTTTAAGTGCTTGGGTGATATAAAGCATTTGGAGGTAAACTTAGGAAGATGGAGAAGGAGGGAGGGGAGTGGAGAGAAAAGGTGTTTACACAAGTAGCACACAGTCAGCTTTTTAACAAAACTAGCTCACACAAAAAATTTTAAGTGTAAGACACTTAAAATACAAACAAAGCTGCCTCAGAATGATGGGAAAATGCTTGACATGTTTCCCTGAAGGTCCCTAGAGGTCTCTATCTGCATGTATATCCTTTAAAAACTGCAAGGAGTGACATCCTCCTAAATATGACTGATGTGCCAAGCCATTAAATCGAGTCATTCATATTAAAATATGTGAATTCATCATTAAGTCTCTCTCTGACTAATTTGGGACCTTTGGCTCACTCAGCTGCAAGGAATGGTAACCGCAAGAAAGATGGATGCCATCTTCCAAAAGGACATGAATGGATTTATGTAGAGAGGGAAACACCTGGGTTGAAATAAAAAGAAAAGATAGGGTATGGAAGGCAGCAGGGGAGCAATCAGGAGAAGTGATAGTGACCTTGAGCGACTTGCTAAGAAGCCATTTTGAGACGTTTTCTCTTCGACAGATTTTCGACTGTGGAATTTCAACCGTGGAATCAGAAACAAACTTGAATAAGAGTTGGAAGTTAGAACTTTTACTTTAAAATTTTCCCATTAAATTCTATGTATAGACTTATGTGCACAGAGAGAGAATTCCAAAGAGTTGAAAGATGAAAGATTTTCTTAAAAGATTAAATTTAGGGATAGTGAACCTGGAGTTAAATTTTACCATGTTGGAATCAATATTCTTGCATCACCATGTGTGACCAAAGAAGCCCCATAAAAACATAGAAGTGATGCTGTAACACTGTGTTTAACTCAAAGTCACTGTGTACTGACCCAGGTCATGACTGTGTGTGTGTGTGTGTGTGTGTGTGTGTGTGTGTGTGTGTCTGTGTGGTGATCCTTGTTTTCCAGTGCTATCTGCCCTCAAGGACTAAAGTTGATGGCTTTATACGTAGAGGCACTGATTCTGTCATTGACAGTGTGTAAGTTTCCCAGGATGAAATGTAAAGATAGAAGTGTCTAAAATGGCCTTAACTACCCCATGATACAAAGCTGATTGTCAATACTTTTGTGATATAAATAAGATGATCACACATACGTAGACAACTGGCCTCAACACAGAAAGAAATGAAAACCTGAAAAATCTGTAGATGAACTATTTCAAATTAAATAATCAAATACCTTAACATACTCAGGTAAGCCATTTTTGAGTTCTGTTTGTGGTTTCTTAAGTGCCCAGGATGGATACCAGGGTTGAGAATTACTAAAAGACTCGTTAATATTAAATTCACCACTTGTCTTATAATCTGAGAGTGAATAATCCGGAATGATGTATAAAACTAACTCAAAAAAGTGGTTTAGAATTTAAGATTAAAAACCTATTCATATCAGAATTTAGAGCCAATGACAGCAGAAGAAATAAAAAGGCCTTCAATAGCCTCCGAAAGATATGTCAGAGAGAACATGCCATAGCTTATTCCTAGCCTCACATTTTTACTGCTACTTAAAAAAAAAGAAAAGAATTTTTCGTGAACTGGTAGAATATGGCAGAAATAGTAAATACCAAACCCAGAGAAAAGAGGAAGTTAGTTCCCTTACATAGAAATGGGTGACTTGCTATATGCGGTATTATAAATTGCCATAACAAGAATGGGGCAGTAATAAAAATAAATTATTTCCCTTTTTGCAAAGCGTGCAACGGTAGGAAATTGACCCAAACTGCCAGAGAAATGAGGAAGCACCCTTTTCACACTGTCCTCAGAATGCTATTTCATAATTTATCCCTTCCTCGGATGCCCTTTTTCTGCCACGTCCCTGCTCTCTGATCGAGAGCTGTCCTCTCACCGAGCTCCTCAATTAAATTATCTCACGTCTTTTTTCTGATCTGCTGTTCACAGCTTGTCACTGTACCATAAGCCTTCCCACAAGCTGCTGAAACTGTACACTAAGAGCCAGTCAGCTGCTCGCTGATGTCCCCCACCTGGGAGCAAGACCATGGGCTCTCTAACTCCAGCTTCACTGTCTAGAAGAGCAGGCATCTATCTGCAAGGCAGACCTACACTCTCTTCTGCTCAGGAATGTGTGTATTCATGTCCTGAAACAAATTATGAAATGTGGCATGATCGACCTACTGAAGTAACGATCTGCCCAGACAGTCAGTCAGGAAAAGGAAAATTGTGCTCCTCCTCACCCCGTTAGCTAAAAATGAACAGGCAATTTTCTTCTGAGCACCTGGAATTCAAAGAATCAAGTTGTACAGTTACCACAAGTGCTCTGCTTTTTAACCTTTTCATTTTTGAAAAATAAATAGCATGGATTATCCTTTGGGTCTGTAAGACATCTTTCACAAAGCAATATTTCAAGAAATTTTTACAGGATGTTCAATCTAGAGTGGCATGAATTATCCAGAACAGCGATACAATGAACCTATATAGCAAATGAAAACATTAAATCAAAAGGTTAATAACAGAGAATGGAGAAAATACGGTTGCAAAACGAGATGAGGTTAAAGAAAGAGACGCAAATGAGATACCTCGCTTTGATACAGAAGTGCAAAAATGCTCTTCGCAGAAGGCAGACCCTTCAAAGAAACAGCACATTGACTTAAAAGTGGCAATTTAGAGGAGGGAGAGAAAGCTAGTGGCTGATAAACAGGAATTCCGCAAGAGCCAGGGTACGCCCTATTCAAGGAGAGCTATGAAAACATAGGAGACTTGAAACTGGATCCACATGTGAAAAGCACTGCTTTATTTTTCTCTCTGTGTCCCTTTCATCTTTTTTTCCCCAGGTAGGACTACTGTTCCCATCAGGAATTGATGGTCAAAGCCCTGAGGGAAGGAAATAAATGGATCCACCCTTTCAGTGGGTAATTTGACAACATGGTACCAAAAACCTTAAAAATGTGCACGCCTTTGGATCTGGTAATTCCATTTCAAGAGTGAGTGATGCATGAGGATGCTACGTACCTACTGCTCCCTTTATAATGTCCTGTCTTGTTTATAACACTGAAGGAAAAGCTGAAACCACCTAGGTGTCCAGTAATAAACCCTAATATATTCATATATGGCATTCTACACAGACATCTGAAATGATGCTATAGAGGAATATTTAGTGAGTGGAAAAATATTCAAAAAATTATGACATTTAAGAAGGATGTTACCCAGAAATGGGGATGTAACGATTAAGTTTTTGTTTCACACACTCAGAACAGTAAGGTGCATTCAGGACGTACACAGTCGTTTCCAGGGATGGTAATACTGAGTGCTTTAATTTTTTCCTTACTTGCTTCTTTTCAAAAATATCTTTAATAAAAATGTAGCCTTTTTTTTTTTGATAAAGAGAAAAACCAATAAACATTTTTTTTTTTAAAAGGAACAGACTCAGGTGGTGGTCCTATATACAGAGACCAAGCACGTTCTCACGGGCTTGTGCTCCGAGTCACCTCCTTTATTTGGCATGCAAGAAACGAAATACTTGCAGAACAGGAAGGTTGTCCCCTCAGAAATTCGCAGGAAAAGAATCAAGGCAGTCATGGCAAGAGAGGGAAAAGAGGCTGCTAGAGGTTGTGGGAGCAGGGCCGAGCAGGTAGATAGGACGCCGCAAGTGGTAGGTATGTGTGACTTTGGAGGGCTGGACAGAGTTGCGAGTCCCAGGTGATGCCAGATTTGGGAACAACAAATGGAAACGAAAATCAGGAGACTAGAGGTATTAGAGCAGGGAACTAATATTTTCCAACACTTCCATATGATTCCAACATTTCCATATGAAAGACTCATGCTAACTCTAATCCTCTAAATAGCTCAGAAAATACCAGTATTCCCGTTTTACAGATAAGGACTCTGAAGCTAAGGTAACTGGCACTGGTCACAGATCTAGCACGTAGCAGCTGTGATGTTCTCTCGGATAGGCTCCCAAGTTCTTCCTCTTTCTACTGTGCTACACACTGCCTCCTGTATTTTATGTCCTGACAGAAATACGTCGATTCATACTGGTTACATATCAACTGAGGCATCTGGAGTTTCAACTGTATCAAAAATCTCAACTGGTGAGTCAATAATGTGGGGGATGCCCACAGTAAAAGCTGGCCAAAACCAACCATTCAAAGTGGCACATTCATGGAACTAGAAAGGCCAGCTCCCTCTGTGCATGGCAAGGGGATGGAGAAAAGGGAAGAGTGGCTATTTCAAAACTCCTATTTCTGGATATATAGGCACATGAATGTCTTTTTTATCCTTCCCTTACAGATAATAAGAAACAGGTGCTCCTTTCCTTCTATTACATCCCTCAGTGTTCCAATTAGTGCTGTTCTTGAACTAGCAGGAGTCCTCAGCTGCAGCACTAACAGCAGCACTATCCTGGCAATTATATGGCCGGGAGCATTACAGCAGGCACTGCAATATCTCCTCTCTTGTGGCCCGGAAAATGGACAGCAGACAGTCCAGATCCCTAAACTGGGGGCCTTAATCACCTACTAGCTACTTGCAGACACTAAGACATGATCACTCTCCTTGCAGGTTTAGTGAAAACATCAGGTCTCCTTCTTGTCCCTTTCTTTTTGCTCTGATAATCTCAGAGGGGTCTGATCAGGACACAGGCTTCTCTGTGGTACCACTGGCGATCAAGCCTCCGGGCTTACTTACAGTTAAGTCATATTAGTACAATAGGCATTTTTGAATGAAAAAAATAAAGACTATAATTTTGCAATGCCTTTCATATTAGCTACTTAGTACTTTTAGATTTAGGTGTGACTTCTAAATGGCGGCCACTAGTCAGATGTGACTATTTAAATTTCAATTGAATGAAGTTAAAAATGCCATTCCTCAGTCTCACCGGCCACATTTCAGGTGCTCGATAACCACATGTACTTAGTGGCTGCTGTACTGGACAGCAGAGAGAGAAAACATTTCCACCACTGCAGACAGTTCTACAGGACAATGATGCCAGGGAGTAATGCGCACACAAATTTGGAAACACTTGAGGTTTTTTTTTTTTTTTTTTTTGAGGGCAGTGTCACTGGCCCTCATATGTGGGACTGAACCGGGGCTGCTGGCTTCCCAAGCCAGCGCTTAACCACCGCACCACTCAGCCGGCCCCCACTTGAGTTCTTATGTGCCAGGCTAAACTGTTCTAAACTTTTGGAATGTATTAATTCATTTAATTCTCACTAGGGCTCCATGAGTGACATAGGGCTTCTTACTGTTCCTATATTATAGATGATGAAACCGAGGCACGGAGTGATTAGATAAGCTCTTATTCCTCTCTCTCCCGCCATATCCAAACCCACAGACCTCTCTGCCATGTCTCTCATACCTGTGCCAATATTTGTCATCACATACACTATTCTCCTTTAGGCTCTTAAGACAATTGTTGTACCCTTTTACCTGATCTCCTTGTTTCAACAATCCTTCTCTATCATCAGCAGGACCGAATAAATAAGTATTTTGTAACAGATAAACCCTTAATGGAATCTCATAGTCTACGGAATTAAGGTCTAATTCTTCAAAGCAGCTTTCAAACTTGCTTACAGTATGGTCCAAATTTTTCTTTGTAGTCATATCCTCATTTATTACTTAAGACTTACCAATAACTAGGACCACTGTATTAGTTCATGTCTTCTGAGAAGTGGGAACTAACATGGGATTAGATACGCAAGAGGTTTCTTGGGGAAGGGATCAGGGGTAGGCAGGAAAAGTCTGCAGACCAAGGTACAGGTCTGGCCCTGTGAGAAAAAGGAGGAAGGGAGGGGTCTAGGACATCTTCGAGTACAGCACACTTTTAACACTTTGTAAGCGGGCATTTGAGCTATATGACGAGTTTACTCGTTTCCCACAAAAAATGTGTTAAGAAAGGTTTAGCCCTGCCAATGAGCAGTCCTTGAGGCAAAGTGGCTCCATGGAGGACCCCCTGGCTTGCTGGAATGGGCCTGGTTTAGCGCCCTCACTTTGCATAATCTCTGGCTGGGAGTGGCCTCTGGGAAGCATGGCCCTGATGCCAAAGTGTGGTGAGTTCTGAGGGGCTGCAGTTGGGACATCAGTCAGCTGTGCTGCCTAAGGCAGGAGAATGAGTGGCCACCACAGTCACTGCATAACTGACCATTTAACTGGAACTCTTAAGAGTGGACAAGGGCACTATGAATAGTTACACTGGGCCAACAGGTGGTGGCAGGAACCATCCCAGGCAAACTGTTATGTACGGTCGCGCTACAACAAGCTACGCATCAAAGATGTTCATCAGCACAGGTCTTTCTACTTCCCGGCATTCCTTCAGTCTGGAGCTGATTTATCACGCAAACTGTGGCTACAGAAATCTTAGGCATCTTTTAAAACTGACCTCAAATGTCACCTTTTCCTCCTTGGAACCACTTCATGCATACCTTTCTTGAAATTTGGATCCTATTTCAGTTATATATTTTAATTCGTGTTGAACTTTCTCACTCCTGCCATCAGACAGTAAGATCCCTCCAGGAGGGACCACAGTTTTTCCAGGTGTTCCCCTTTGGTGACATGCACAATGCCTTGCACATATGTAGGCGCCCACAGAAGGCACATGGACTCTTGAGAGAGTGCCAGCATCAACTTTCTATGACTTTTCTATTTTAAACAAATACTTGGCATCACCTTGTATTTCTTAAATGCAATTTAAGAAATGTCTTCATAGTTCACACAGAGAATTCAACTATTAGCCAACCTTGGTGAATGAATCCTTTTATGATTTGCTAATTATTTTGTCCTTTTCCTGCTGAAAACCTACACTGAATTACTTCAACTTTGTCTCAAAGGGGGACTAACAAATGGCTGAATATAATCTGCACTTTAAACAATAAAGCTATTAATGGTATTTTAGCAAGAATGCCCATTATTTTCTTTGCAGCAATAAATCAGCATTTTAACTGTTATAAATTGCTTGTCAGTGTCAAATGGCTCCAGGATAAATCTTTTCCTCTTTTTCGCCTCTGCTGTGTATGATACAGAAAGGAGGCAGAAGGTAACCCTGTGTCCTGCATCCTAGGCATATCATTTTCATGCTGCATGACTGTGGTTTATCTCCAGTGATAAACCTCTTGTAGTCCTACACTGATGTTCACACATGTCCAAATACACACAGGTGCCTCTTCATTAATGCCGCAAGGGAGGGGCTTCCAGGTGAAGGGCTTAGGGACCACGTATGGTAGAATTTTGAAGCCTATTACAGATTTTAGTAATGGGGCAGATGCAAAAATAAGCAGAAATGTTCTAATAATTAGACTATGTTTTTTCAGCCCCACTTTCAGATATGGTTGTCATTAGATACGACAGAGTTAAACTTTTAAGATTAACTTATTCTATCTTCACATTTCTGAGAAATATACTTAATAAGTTATGCTTTAAAAAAAAATCCCTTGCTCTGAAATTGTCTCAACTTTATGATTTATCCATTTATGTACTTCTGAACATAGCACAATGTCACAAAGTGGGTGCCTAATAAATATTTAAGTGAATGAGTTAATAGCCGAAAGCTTCTCATTGCATCTGCTTAAGTCACATTAGTTCACAGTATTATTCATTCATCAAAACTAAATACTACTATGTCATCTACATTTATTACAAGTTAGTCCCTTTTCTCTATTTTAAAACTTTACTGACATTTGGGAGTTATGCTTACTGTCAGAAAGGGTGCTAACATTTCAAATATATCGAGTATTTTATAAATATTATTATGGATAATGGTGATTAGTTGCTTCTAATTGCCTACGTAGAGTGAGAGAAAAGAGACTTAAGCTACAGCATGAGAGATTTAAGTTGGATCAGAAAGAGTGTTCTGACATCAAATCTAATTAAACACTAAACTGGGTTAACGAGGGAATTTATGAAATCTTCTTTCTTGGAAGTCTTTAAAAATAAGATGATATCTCATCAATATATGTATTATTAAGTATGTCCCTTTATAAAGATGGAGGAATTGGTGCTAATATTCTTTGAAAGACAGGTATATTTATTAAGGACATAAGTAAAATAACATAATTTTCTGGAGTATGGGTATTTTACATAAAATATTTGTATCAATCATAATCAAGGACATGAATCAAATACCAAAGAAATTATTTCTTGTTCTAGTCTCTCATTTATTAAATGACTTTGAACTAGTCATTTTAACTCTAAGATCCACATTTTTTTCTAATTAAACAAGAATAATCTTATTTCTAAGTACCTACTCTTCAAAATAAGTTACACATGACCTTGTTGGGTAAGTTATATTCTGAATAAATAAGCTAGAGGAATATCTGATTCTTACAATTTAAGGTTATTTCAATATTGTATCCTCCTTTATTGTCCTTCAGTAGATTGTAATTTATACATATTATATATAGAAGAATATTTATCACACTGTTAACAATTAGAAAAGAAATACTAATAGATATATTTTAGATTGTGGCAATTAAGTGAACAGCAATCTGACAAAAAATTTATACTTAAAATCCAGATGCTTTAATGAGTTGATAGCAATCTCTCTCCACGGTGATATTCTTACAGAGGCACTTTATTATTATTAAACCTCAGCTGAATCTATCATTTCAAAATTCCCAGGCACAAGGCATTGAGAAAATGAAATGTGCTCCCTCTGTTATAAAATTTAGTGATACTAGTGCTTTCTTAACCATTGGAGTATATTTTCCTCCTCAATATTCAAATGATAAATTTTTTAAAAATCGTGGCACAGACTATGCAATTTAAGTTTAAAGTGTTGTAGCTGCTTTTGTGTTAGCATTCATATTATGAGAAAATTCAAATATATTACCTTTTTACTGCTTGGATATAGATCTATTTTGATTGTGGTTATCGGAGCCTGAACAGCCTAAAAAGAACACATAATTCTGCTCTCTGTCTCTTTTAAAATAGAGACACTGGGCTAAAACATGTTTGTCTCAACAGCCCAAAGCCCTACTCAGAGATAGCCATGCAAAAGCAATACTTCGGGTGGGGAGCCAGGAGGAAGCAACCAGAGCTATCTGAAGAGTAGAATCACAGGTTCCAGTGGCAGAAATGAGCCAGAAGTTGGAAGAATGTGCTTTACAAAACATACAGAGGAAGAGTGACAATGAAATGAATAAAACAAATTCCTGAGGAGAACTTGGCGAAGATAACAAGTGTAGTAGTGGAAGAGCCCAACCAAGTCAAAAAGTCAACTTTTATGAGCAGGGCAGTAAATGACATCTTAATAACATTAGCATTTTAGAAGTAGAAGCAATCCTGAAAGTCACTGAAGACTAATCTTTTCTTTTTACACTTGAGGACACAGGCCTAGAGAGAGTATGTGACTTTCTTAAGGTCACTCTATCCTAGGAGGTGACAGAAGTACATTGCACAAGTCAGAATAACGAGTGACAGGTTCAGAGCCAGAAGCCCTTGCAATGAACCAGACTAGCCACCCACTCCCTCTGGAAGACGGTCTCTCTAAGTATTCCAGGCTTGTTCCCTCCAATCATCAAACCCTCTGAATCTGGTGAGTGAGGGGAACAACAGGCGAGGAACAAAAGGGCATCTGCCAATGCTCAAAACACATTCATTCTGGGAGACAAAAGCAAAAATAAACAAATCAGACTACATCAAAATAAAAAACTTTTGCCCAGTGAAGGAAACCATCAACCAAATGAAAAGACAATCTACCGAATGGGGGAAGACATTTGCAAATGATGTATCTGATAAAGGGTTAATATCCAAAATATATAATGAACTCATACAACTCAGCATCAAAAAAATAAACAGTCCTTTAAAACAATGGGAAGAAAACCTGAATAGATATTGCTCCAAAGAAGTCATACAGATGGCCAATAGACATATGAAAAAATGCTCAATATCGTTAACCATCAAGGAAATATAAATCAAAACCACAATGAAGTACCACTTCACACCTGTCACAATGGCTATTATAAAAAAAAATCAACAAACAGTGTTGGTGAGAATGTAGGAAAAAAAGGGAATCCCAGTGCACTGCTCGTGGAAGTGTAAACTGGTGCAGCAACTATGGAAAACAGTAAGGAGGTTCCTCAGAAAATAAATTAAATATTAAATAAATTAAAAATAGAACTACCATACCACTCAGCAATTCTACTTCTGGGTACTTATCGAAAGAAAAAGAAAAGACTAATTTGAAAAGGTATATGCACTCCTATATTCATTGCAACATTGTTCACAACAGCCAACATGTGGAAGCTACCTAGGTGTCCATCAATAGATGACTGATCTCTCTCTCTCTCTCTCTCTCTCTCTCTCTCTCTCTCTCTCACACACACACACACACACACACACACACACACACACGAATATTACTCAGCCATGAAAAATGGAATCTTGCCATTTGCGAAAACATAGATGGACCTGGAAGGTATTATGCTAAGTGAAATACGTGAGACAGAGAAAAGACAAATACTGTAAGAAATCACTTGCATGTGAGATCTAAAACAAAACAAATGAACAAAAAAAAACACAAAACAGAAACAGGCTCAAAGATACAAAGAACAAATGATTGTTGCCAGAGGACAGGGGCTGGGGAGTTGGCTGAAAAGGATGAAGGAGAATAAGAGGTACAAATTTCCAGTTATAAAATAAGTCACTGGGATGTAATGTATCACACAGGGAGTATAGTCAATACTGTAATGACTGCACGGGACAGATAGCTACTAGACTTATCATGGTGATCACATCATAAGGTATACAAATGTTAAATCATTATGTTGTCCAGCTGAAACTAATATAATATTGTACGTCAACTATAACTTTAAAAAAATATTCATTCTGATTGGTCCTAGCTCCAGTCTACGTTTGAATAGCATTGCACTAGTCAGTTCTGGACAAGAGGCAAAGCAAGTATTATCCTGATAAGGTCCTACCCCAGGAGAGAGCAGCTGAGAGCCTTGTCTACAGGCTCAGAAAATGGGAGGAGTCACACACTGGCCCCTCCCAAGGTTCAGCTACTTCAGGGAGAAAACAAAGGAGGAATGCAATAAAGGGGAGGACAGACAAACTGGCCAGGGAGGAGGTACCTACATACAAAACTCCAGAACCTGAAGGAGGGCTCATCCACATGTCAGGTCACACACAGCAGACATGGAGAGAAGGGACACTGTACAAGGAAGGGCAGGATCATATATACAGTGCTGTTCCGGGTGGGGCTGTCTGTGGTCTATAATTTACGTGGATATAATGAACTCCATGCCTAAGACACAACAGCTCCAAACAACCACCACTAAAACACAAAACACGTGTTTAAAGGGGAGAATTACCCACCACATTAGGTTTTGCTACACGGCTGGCCCAGCAGGGTTGCAAAATCCATCACTGTTATGGGCTGGAAAGGCAACCAGGGGAGCCTTCTTAGAACTTTTAAAGGAAACATTTTGGATGAACCTCTTGGTCTAGTAAGAAAGACGGCTAGTTACATTTAACTGAAAACACATGGCAGTAGGTGTCAGAGCTATGCTCCATTTGAAGACTATATAAAATAAATACTATTTTTGGAAAAGGAAACTAACAATAGGTAACCTGAAAATGCCAGCCAAGGGCTCATGCACCTTTCCATGCTTTCCCGAGCATTTAGCAATCATATTTAGCCTTCAGCTGAACCGCTTTCATTTCAGGCAATATTTAATTGATGCAGATGATTCATTTGCAGTATTAAATCATTACAACACTCTGTAAAGACAACAAAAGACTAGAACAGGAGGCCTACTTTGATCATTTGATTTAAAACTACAACCTCTCCCTATCCCCAAACTAACACTCCTCTTACCCTATTCTACTTTTTTCTATTTCTTCTCATAGCAATTATCACCTTCTATCATACTATAATTTGCTTAATTGTTTACTCTTTATTTTCTGTTTACCATCACTAGACTATAAGCTCCCAGAGGGCAGGAATTTCTGTCTCCTTCATTCAAAGATGTATCCCATGCATCTAAACAACACATTGCACATAGTAGGTATGCAAAAATGCTTGCTCAATGAATCAGAACAAAACCTGGATGAGCTGTCAATACCACAAAGCTCTTTTCTAAGATAACAATGAAGGTGCCCCGTCACTAACTACAAGGAATATTTTTTCCAATAGAAATCACAAAAGTTAAGAAAAAAAATTCAAATTCAGAGGTCATTGGGGAGTTCTATCAGGAGTAGATGACTCACTCTAAGGGTCCCAGAGTGACGAAGGCCCTGTGCAGGGCCAAGCTGATGACCTGCCCCTGCATATCCTTGAGGGTAGGGAGGGGAGCTGTGGTGGGTGCTGAGCAGTGTGAGATACTTCACAAGGGTTTGTCTCGTAGCCTTATAATAATAATACTTTTGTATAGCGCTTCCCAGAACAAAAGAAATGCATCCACAGCATCTTACTCTACACCTGAAACAACCCTCTGAGGCAGTTAGGAATGTCTTCCGAATCTTGGAGCGTTTGCTGCTTACCCAGGATAATGGGCCACAATGGACCATTCCTGTCTTGGTTTAAGAAACAAGCACGAATCCAGTACTTATTTCACATGGCATGGCCCAAAGTAATACTCTCAAAGATCAGTGACCTAGCTGCCCACCTCCTGTGAGTAGTTACCCGGGGAGCATTTTACAAAAACGGGTGATTGCATAGTCTTCATTGCCAAAGTGCTGGGAGATCAAGTGAGTAAAAAGAGAACGCTGAAGTCTCTGCTACCAAACGAGTAGGCGTTTCAGATGGTTATTTACTTAAGACCCTGCATTTCTTAGGTTTGGTAGAAGTCTGTGAAAAGAGAAAGGCAGCAGGCGCACAGCCTAGATTTACAGGGCTCATCTAAAGCTCTGTCTTAACAACAACCAAAAAATGCAAACAAACACACACATCGCTCTTGTGCAGAAATTGTTGATAACAGTGGCAAAGGAGGAGCCTAAAACGCAACTCACCAAAACCCAGAATAGACATGGAAAGCACGGAATGGCAGGTCTGGAGAATCTCATCCCCACACAAAGAGAAACTGCGCAGTATCCAGAGTGAAGAGATGGTATGGTAGCTGGGGGGAGAATTACCAACCAAAGGGGATGAATCAGCTCGGCGTCTGAAAACACCTACAGGTTCTGTCAAACCTGCCCGCACTCTTCAAGAGCTCCAGGGTTCACAAACAGGAAATTGCTGGGTATGACTTAACCCGACTCTCAACCTCCTGAGACAAGAGCTTGCCCCCAAAAGTTATGAACAAAATGAGGAGCGAAAGGGTGAGAGGTGAAGAAGACTGAGTTCAAGTTCAGGGTACGAGGCATTGAGTGGAGGGAAACAGTTTTCAAACATATAGGAATTATTTCGGATTTTAGTATTGGGCTCAATACTGGTCAACATCTTCACGAATAGCCCAACACTATGTATAGAAATAAAAAGATAAAATTGAATGACAAAGGGACTTGTGAAAATGCGAGATTACATTGTTCATTTATTCATGTGTTCATTCATTGATAACATTGTGTAGCAGGATTATTCTCAAAAACAGAAAACTCTGAATTGACCTAAACAAATAAGAGGATTTATTATCTCACACGAGAGTTACCTAGAGGCAGCGCTGTCCCAGGGCAGATTTATTTAGCAGCTCAAGGACATCATGAAGGTCCCAGGGTCTTTCCATCTTCGTGTCCATTTTGATTTGCTTAGACCAACCAAAAGTTCACCCCTTGGATCAGGGACGGGGGCTGGGGCCAGCTCCACTAGCGCAGCTGGAAGAGTAAATATTTCAACCAAATCAGGGTCGTGCTAGCCAGAAAGCGGATAATGGCTGGCCACTGGGTGTGCTGCTAGAAATACCGGTAGATGATCACTCAACAGTATTCATTGTGTGCTTACTATGTGTCCATCCCTGTGCTGGTGACTGGAAACACAGAGACAAAGAACTGCCTGCCTGTAGGAGCTTAGAGATTAATGGGAGAGAAGACATTAGTGAAATGACCGTGCAAATAAAGATAACACTGCAACTATAGTAAGTGTCATGTTTAAAAGATATGTGATGCCATGAAAGCATAACAGGGGGACCTAGGTTAGACGATGGGGAGGGGAAGCATCCCTGAAGAAGGGGAACTGGAGGCGTTAGGATGGGGGATGAAGAAACATTTCAGACCGAGGGAGCATATGGAGTGGCCAAGGGGAAGGATGGAATACGGCACATTCAGAAACTGTCCCCAGGTGGAGACGGTGAGCTTGGAGCAAGGTGAAACTGGAGAGGTACACGGAAGCCAGACCGTATGAGTTGTATATAATGGAAGAAAATATTAACAAACATATTTTTAAGCTTCAAAAATCTTAGACTTTTTGTTCACATCAAATTGGACGCAAAACAGAGCTCTAAAATGCCTTAGTGCACAGCTGCTCTGAGAATATGAAATGGCCATTCCCTATCCTTTCATGGTGAATACTTCTAGTTGCTTCACTTAGCATATCCCATGGGATAGAGGCTGGGCCACAGGGGTGAGGAGGCAAGGAGTGGCTAGACGTGGAGCATGGGCTGAAAGATGAAGCCACATAGTTGTAACTGACTGGGAAAGGAAGGAAATAATTAAAGAGGCCAAGATAGGAAAAGGATGTCGGGGAAGACTGTGGCTTCGAGACGGAGCTGAATGCGATCAGGGGCCTGGATGAGGGGTTCATGGTGTATATAGTAACAAGATATGGGAGGTTGAGCTGAGGGGTGTGGGAAGACCCAGGAGCACAGTAAATGGAGGGGTGCTACCTCCTTCATTCCACACCTTCAGGGGAGAGTCCATATGTACTCTCTTCCCGTACTCTGGGGTGGTAACAACAGTGAGACTGCAGAACTCAGTCTACCTCTGTGCTCTTAGGGGTGTTCTTGCTTACGTAGCAAGAGATTACGCAAAATTTATTCAAGGTAAAGTGACACGGAGTCTTCTCAGCAAATGAAAATATACCTAAGGAATAAACAACACTATTACTTCCTCATGGAGCCAAAAAATATTGCCTCTTACTCTGGTTTCTTACCACTATAAGCCAACTCATAATCTCTCGATAGCTGAGTATAAATGGTCTAACTAACCATCCTCTGCCCTTCAAACACTTAAGAATTTTCCATGGTGACTAGTCATGCATTTCTTCTACCACATGGATGAGCATGTAGCTAAATGAGCTCTCATCTTCCAAAGCAGACACTTAAAGTGTGACAAAGTCATCTCAGAGAAACTTGGTCTTCCTGAAATGAGGTAACTAATTACCCGGCGAAAAGGCAGTCTTTTCCCCACTGGGAAATCAACTCTGTGGTCGGTCTAGAAGAATGAAAGGCGTGGGCCATAGCTAATCAGGTCTGCAAAAACAGTAAACACAACAAGCCACAGAACAATTAACACATGTGGATGAAGCAAAAGAGTGCCAGTTGCACAGCTGATTTCATTTCAAGAAAACTGAATCTGCGTTTCAGGAAGAAAGGGAATGAATGAAAAGACACAAAAGTATATAGTACATATAAAAAAAGAATCAAAACACCCCGAAAGCAAAGTAAGACAATGAAGAGCAAAGTAAAACTCATATACACACACCTCACAGACTTACACAAATTACTTTGAATTATTCTACAAAATTAGGAAATGGCCCTTACACATATTATTTTATTGCTCAGGAGTACAGCACATGTGTCTTCCAGGATCCCAACTGCTAACAAACACAGAGCATTGGACCGGAAATGGTCCTCCTTTCAAATAGGCACATAACCTATTTTCTCCAGATCAGGTGAAGCTGGTATCTGATAGCCCACAGATTCTGTAGTAACACAGAGAAAAGGAAGTGGATGATGCAAGTCAATTTAATTTACTTATAATGTACAAAACTGGGAAGGGGCGAGAGGAGGCAGAGACAGGCTAAAAACACACACACAGAGTGCCTACTTTGTTCTTTCTTAGTTTTATCAAATTGCATATGTATTTGTGACTTTTACCCTAAGCAGTGTGAAAAATGGACAATGAAATGTTATCCAAATGAAACGTGGCTCTTTGGTTAAGTGTCAAGCACAAAGAGAATCATAATGGTTTTCTCAAAGAGCTTTCAAACAGTGTGCATGGCTCTTGACATCTGATGAGCTACAGTTTCCTCTTCAAAATGCAAAGCTTCTTAAAATTAAACATAAGCTTGTTTTTGGTATCTGCAAAATACATGTGGATAAAATTCAAAGTTTTAGAAAGGGAGTTGCCATAGAAACACAGAACTCCCTAAAAGAGCAATCCGTCATTTCTTAAGGGGACCTGTCATTATAGATATTTATTTGGTGTCTGTGTATGTGCGTGAGGCCACAGACAATGCATAAAGGACAGTCAGCATACACACACTAGACAAATGAAGTCAAGCACTTTAAGCAAGGAGTGATGAGCCCCATTGTGTGTGTGTGTGTCAGGGGCTGGGGGCTTGGAATCATGTGAGCTGAACCCTGTGATACTGCTGAAATGCAGCCATCATAAAAAGATTTATTTAAAATACAATTCTGCAACAATCTGGACACTGCACACAGTTATCATTATGGATTGTTTTCTGTGAATTCTTCTAAGATGTAGATGTAAGTACTAGAAGCAGTCCTTACATAAATAGCTTTATTTTTACTAGAAGAGTAGACTCAAGCTAAAAAAAGAAAAAAAAAAAAACTAAATGGGAATTTTGTACTGCAGTCTTTTCAAATACATAGTGTCAGTATACCTAAGGCAAACACCACCTTTTTATTAGAAACTTCTGTGCAGCATTTCAAAAAGCCCACCTGATTTTCAGCCCCACTACACTTCAGACTTGGTCTCTTTTGAGACAAAGGAACCCCATGGAGATAACATTCAAGTTGGAGTCTTGAATCAAACCACTTATGCTGGTCCCTAGGCAAGGATTTCCGCTCTAGGACTTTCCCCAGAAGAGGCCAAATCATCGCACAGCCCTTTGACCATGTGATAGTCATAACTGGGAGGAAACAAAATAGATATTTTAAAGGAGTTGTAACCCCCAAAATCCTGCAATAAAAATTTGGGATTAAAAAAAGTTAAAGCCATCTAAATCATGATTTGTATGAAAATGTGATCTGCAGTTGTATTTATCAGTGAATGGTACTAATGATTTGCAAATCTTACTAATGACCTTAATAATGATAGTTTTTTTCTAATAAAACACAAGCATTTCTTTTTTTTTTCTTTTTTGAGGGTAGTGTCACTGGCCCTCATATGGGACCGAACCGGGGCCGCTGGCTTCCCAAGCCAGCGCTTAACCACCGCGCCACTCAGCCGGCCCAAACACAAGCATTTCCTAAACATTAAATATTTAATCCATGCTAGGTAAATTACAGCTACTGTTAACCAAGTCTTACAAATGGGAAGATTGATACCACTCAGGATTTACGCCAAACCGCAGATGTCTAACTTCTGAATTTATTTTAAATAAATATAAACAATAAAGTACACACATGCTTATTTGCATTTGTGAATTACAAAGTATCATGATTAGTATAGTTATGCAACTGATTAAAAAGTTATTCAAGGGCTGACTCAAAAACCAATCAAATTAAATCTAGGTAACATGGGCCTAGTATCATTAGTTGGCGTTACCCTAAAAAAAATAATCAGAATGATTAAAATCTCACTTTTCCATCGCTAAATGTAACATGAAAATCTAGTAGTGGTTAGTGACCATGCCAAACACAGACATGATGGACGATTCTGGAACCATGTGACGGTATCGTGCACCTGGGTGGTAGTTTCAGGTCTGAAAATGCTACTGGAAGAAGTGGCGCATCTGGCCACATGAATTTACTATATACTTGGATTCCACAGCAGAAGTACTCGGACCAACCAGGAGTTCCTTAAGAAAGCTTCTCTGAACCTGGGGCTAAGCTCAGGGACTCTTTCCCAAAAGATTTCCTGAATCCCCATCGCAGCACTTCCTTACTTCCTTTCAGACACCGGCTTTCTTGAAAGCTTCCCAATTCAATCCTAAACTTAAGGGCAGTGACCATATCTGTCTTGCTCATCTCTAGAGCTCAGAATTGGTGGCATTTGGTAAATGTTTGCTGAATGAATGAAAGAATGAATGAAGGACTAGCTTTAAGTTACTAATGATGTTATCTATCAGATAATTCATTAATTTGGTGAAGATCTGATAAAAATGGTGTGGGTTAAAAGAAACAATGTTTCTAGTTATCTCAAAAAATTTAGAGACCAGACAGAGATCAGGATATGAATTTCCTGAAACAAGAAAGCAAAAAATGATCATGATATTCTAAACTTAAAACCTGGAGGGCTATAAGGAGCTATCCACACATTACTGATGCTGTCCATTTCTTTATCTTGAAGGAACATTCCTCTGGGCAGGATAGATGAGTATTAGATAATCATAGTATAGTCTTCAATGTGTCTCTTAAATCTGTTAAATACATCCTGTGTTCTGAAAGCAGATCTGTAGCTGGTTTTTGAAAAATAACAAAAGAGAACCATGTTGGTCAAATAAATATAACTAATATGGCCTTCAAATTCTCCTTCATGCTGCAGTTGTTTTATAAACAGACCACGGTGGTCTTCCTATTTCTTCTGACATAAGTGAAAATAGCTTCTTGGTGCTATGTATTGAAGGCATTAGGTAAAGACAATGAAGTGATGATATGAGTATTTACAATATAAATTTAATTTTTCAATACCAAAATTTCTGAGATTTTTCTGATTTAAGCAGGATGATCCTGCTAATCATTTTTTTACTTTCATTTAAAGAGAGTAAATAAATTATGAATTCCTAAAAGGAATCCATTCACCTTTTCAGAATTAGCCATCGAAGCACTAATTTTTCAAACAGCTTTAACCTAGATTATGATTTTAATAGGACTGCTTATAAATTTGTAAAATTGAAATAATTAATAATTTTATAAATTGAGATCAACAGTAGATGATGTGCTCATCTTATAAAAACATAACATATATTACCATCATGTAAAATTACAAAAAATCTTAGCCATTCATGACAGTTCAGGAATGAGTCTTTCTATACAGGTTGGCTTCCCAGAGAGCTGAAGAACGCCAGCGTTTCCTTAAAATAGAAATATTTCCAAAGTATACCCTATATCTTTATGACTTCATGATCAGAGCCCACATAATGTACTGTTTTCCTTGATAACTTTTAATTAAAAGTACCAGCTCATATAAATAAGTTGATTATAGTTGAAAATGTGATATATATATGGTCGTAGGTGCAAATATATGTGCTGTGGATCAAGGAACAGGAAGGATCCTATTTGATCCTCACAGTACTCTGAAATCAGTCCTCTCGAGACACACACACACAAAATTCCTGATGTCAACCTCTATTTTGCTCAGTTGCCTCTTCCTCACAGAGGTGGGATGAAAACTACGCAGTATATTATGACTTTCTGGGGAGTACAATGTCATCTTGAAAAACTAGCTAGTGAACCAAAGGCTAAAGACGTTTTCTGACAAATGGTTTTTTTGTTCTCTAAGTGGGTCTCTGCTTGGATATATCTGGCAGCCCCGTCTGACTTTAGCTACAGTTTCAGCCAGTTGAGGCTCTCCAGAGCTGTGGGCCAGTGTGCACTCAGCCAGCCTTTTTACTGGCACTAAGTTTATTCAGTGGTTGGGGAAAACGAACACCCTTAACCAGTTCATAAATCTGAGTTTTGATGGTTGCAGGTTCTCCAATGCTTTACTTCTTTTTGCCGATGTATCCTTAAAAATTGATGGTAGATAGAAAGAAACTGGCACAATCTTTTTGAGAGGCAATTAGGCTCTCTCTCTCTGGAAATCCAAGCATAAGAAACTACATATTCTTTGACCCAGCAAAGTGCTTTCTAGGAATCTAGCCGAAGGAAACAAAGATTTGCAAAGACGCTGACCACACCATTGATTGTAAAAGTAAAATTCTGCTAAACTTCCAATATTAAGGGATTGGTTAATAAAATAATAGAGATAAACAATTCTGCCATTAAACTATTCTGCCATTAAAATTTTAAGATAATGATGTAGATCTACATTAATTGAAATGCAAAGGTTTCCATATATATTTATTATTAAGTTTTAAAAAGCTTTCAAAAATGTGTGTATTGTACATAGCAAAAAGTCTGTAAGGATATATACTAGAGGTTCCCAAATGATTCTGGAAGCTCTTAAGAGTCCCAGTAATTTCTTGACAGTGCCTCCAGGCCAAAACAAATAACAGTGCTGTTTGTGAAGTAGTTAGGTCCAAACAACACACCAAGTTATTTAGGTCCTCATGACTTCGTGGCTATTTGAAAAAAACAATAACACACAGAAATGAAAAGTAGCATGTTTTTCCTCCTGAAATTGTCTCCCCAACACATATGAACAGAATGTGCGCACCTGTAGGGCACTGCAGAACTTCAGATCCTGGAATCAGATTGGATATCATTACCCTCATTTCCTGTTCCATGTGGGTTTGCACGTGGCACTCATCTCTTATCACTAACAACTCAGCCATTACAGAAAACCCACTTTTGCAAAGATATGATTATCATCAAAAGGGATGTAGTACGATTTAAGGTAGAAGCTGTGAACTCCCTCCAATCCGGTGTTGGACAGATTTGTTTCCTTTGATGATGGAAACTATCCTGTGGCAATTTCGTGAATTTGCTATGGTGTCCAAAGCACCTTGGCACACAGCTTGGGAATGGCAGCTCCCTAACAGTTGTAACAGCTGCTTTCTCTCAGGTTATGGGTGATTTAAAAAAAAAAAAGAAAAGATTGTTTGAACCTTTCTCAATAAACATCTGTTAATTTTTATAAAGAGGAAAAAACCCATTAAACTGATTTACGTATTTTCAAAAGTGTTTTTTTTTTTTCTTTTTTCTTTAGCTTCAATAGCAAATATTTCGGTTCTGGTGGCTTAGAAGTCCAAGATCAAGGTCCAGCCAATTAGGTGTCTGGTAAGGATCGCTTCCTGGTTCATAGATGGTTGTCTTCTTGCTGGGAAAAGTGGTTTGTCCTTAAAAGATGGATAGTCTGCTCTCCTCAACTTTTTACCCTTAGAAGAGCCTAAGCATAAACAACATTAAAAATTGAAAGTCTTGGATGATACCTTAGTGACAGAAAATTCACTCCTGCATAATCTTTTGCAATAACTCTTACTATTTGAGCCCTCCCCCGATTCTTGCATGGATAAGATCTATGAAGACACCTGTGTCAGGACACTAACCCAGACATTCACCCTACTTCCTGCAGGGAGCCACTACAATTGTTTCACAATAGACCCTCTGTCCTTCAGCTGATGTGATGTAAAAGAGCATGGTCATGCCCTCGTGGGAACAGAGCTGCAAATGGTTCCTTTGCTCTTGGTCTGCAGAGCTTCAATCTCTGGATTAATGGCAATCCTTTTAAAATAGTGCCTGCTGCTTTTCACCCTGGTGTCCACTGTTGCTGTCTTTAAAGGTTTCCACTACTCTTTGTTCCCTTCTGGTTACTTCTGCCGTTTGTCAGTTTTCGCACTAAAGAAATGAATGTCCTTTTATAACTTCACCAATTGGGACTTTCAGAACCAACCAAGTGAGTTAAGCATAACAGATATTTAGCCCCTTTTGGTATTTAGTTGTTGGTGAGAATTTCGTTTGTTTTATCCCTTTTGTGGGTTGGCGGACAAAAAGCGATGTTTTCTAGTGTAAAACTATCTTTAAAACCTGATAATTTAAAAAGTTTGGGCACTGAAGTATATTGTGCTCAATATTTTGAAATAATTTCCTTGCTTACTAAAGAAGTAGCTAAGGAGTTATTAAAAAACAACAGCACATAACTTAAAATTTTTTTTTCCAATCTAGGAACATCTATAAATGCATATGGTAATTTCAATTTACCCTTTAAAAATTTAGGTGAGAATTAACAATGCTGTAGTACTAGACTGTTTAAAGTAACTTTTTGTAAGAACTTTAATTGCAACGACCACTAAGAGCCTTAAATATATTTTTAAAAATGAAGATCTCCCAATTTTCCTTTACCTGCGTAAGTGTTCTTTGCAGTGTTTACACCTTTTAACATACTATGTACTTTATTTTATTGTCTATCTCCTCCAACTAGCTCAACAGAGGTAGAGAACTTTTTGTTTATTTTAATCATTGATCTATTCCAGCACCGAAAACAGCCTGTAAAAATGTAGGGCTCAACAAGTATTTGCTGTAAAATAGGTGAATGAGTAACTAGTTTTTAAAGACCTTTTATAATTCCATTTTAGAAGACCAAAGAAGAGAACGCCTTTTTTAAATGAACACCAATGGTTATGCAAATCAACTACTACTTTTTTGTAGGTAAAAATCAAAGTCAATCTTTGATTTCACTACAATTCACAAATTGTAAGGATCTAGCTAACTCATTATTGCTTCCCTTCTGGAAACACTTCAACTTCCAAGTAAAAAGGACTTCTGAATGTCAAAGTATGGCAAATCCATGTAGAACACCTAAAAATGTGGGGGTGAGTGTAAAAACTATTTTAAACAATTCATGGCTAAAGTGCAAGACAATACAAGCAATTATTATAGTTCTTAAGTGACAAGAAGACTAGAAGCCTGGGAGGTAACTAAGTAACCCTGGCATGTGTTCTGCACATATAAGTCAATCGCTGGTGGGATTTTAAGAGACAAGGAGTCTGTACAGGAGGAGTCAAGCCTAAGGCCCACACAGGGTACAACACTAAGGCCAACACCACTAAAAGGTACAATCCTCAGTGGGTAATTAAAAACAAACAAAAAACAAAACCCAAAAGACTCCCAAAAACAGAAAAAAGAAAGGATAGGCCTTAATAATGGAAGAAGAGAAGAAAAGGAAAAAGTTTCCACAGAAAATTCCAAGCCCACACTTACACTGTTTGGGATCGGAAATTATGTATCCTCTCCCAAACACAAATATTTAGGGTAAAACAATCCTGTGGTGGCAGTGCCCCCCGCCCCCACCCCCCCACACACACACGGCAGGAGCAAATGCAAAGCCTCTCTAGAACAATGAACTTTAAATCCAAATTTCAAAGGATTTTCATACATAAAGTTATAAGTCGTTGAGCTCACAACCAAAAATCATAAAACACACAAAGAAGCACGCTGCCATGAACATGAGTGAGAAAAAACAAGCTGTAGAATCAAACCCTCAAAAGTTGCAGATATTGGATGTATCAGCTATAGAATATAAAAGATATGTTTAATGTGTTTAAAGAAAGAAAAGAGGATATTGAAATATTTTTTTAAAGATACCAAAATGAGTAGGCAGGTTTAAGAACCAAAAATAACTTCTAAAAATGAAAATATAGTAATTATAATTAGAGGCTCAATAGGGGAGTCTAATATCAAATTAGATACAACTGAAAGGGAATTAGTGATTTGGTAGGTTGATATAAAGAAATTATACATATTTTTGTACAGAGATGATAAAAGATGAAAATACAAAAGAAAGATTAAGCGTTAAGGAGAGTGGAATATGAAGGAAAATATAGACAATGAGGGGAAGGCAGCATTAGAAGTGATCATATGTAAGGTTTCCAGAATTATCGATCGTCAAATTCAGAAAGCCAAGTGAATTCAAAGAACACTAAGTAAAAAGAAATCGTCACCCAGACAGAGCCTGGTACAACTGCAGACCACCATCATCAAAAAAGATCTTCAGAATAGCCAGAGAGAAAAAGCAGATTACCTACAAGTGAGTGGTAACTAGATTGATAGTTGATTTCTCAACAGAAGAAGAGAAATCTGGGGAGATGCATTTACAACACTGAGAGAAAATAATACTGAACATGGAACTGTGTGCTCAGTAAAATTACCTTTCACAAACTACAGCAAATAAAGGCATTCTCAGTCAAACAAAAAATAAGAAAGGTTATTTCCAAAAACATTCCTGACAGGAATTTCGAAAGGAACTTCAGAAAAATGCAAAGTGACCTGAGATGAAAGAATGGTGAGCAAAGAAAACAGTAAACATATAACTAAATTTAAATAAACATGGGCTGTATCAAACAAATCTGACTGTATACAAATTACAATAATGTCGAATATAAAAAATAAGATAAAACTGAAAACTGAATGACAATGGCATATTAAGCTGAAAAAGAATGATCCAGTTAAAGAATGCGAAGATTCCTAAGCTGTTTGGAAGAAGAGAGAAGACATTGTATAGCGTAAGACTTCATTATGTTAAGTAGGATACTAACATTTCTAGGGTAAGCACTGAAAGAGAATAGTGTGTACGATTGCCAAAATAGAAGAAAAAACGCGGAATTATTGAAACAAAAACAAAGAAAAACTCATTCAACCCAAATGAAGGCAATACAAATCAATAAAGCACCAAGAAAGCAAATAGAAAGCAAAATATAAGATCGTCAAAATGAATACAAATGTATTATTATTTTGTGTTTGACTGAAAATGCAAATATAATCAATGCGATCTGCTAAACAATAGAAACTGAGTACATTTTCTGGTTAAAAGACAAAGATTACTGATTGAATTAAAAAACAGAAAACATGTCCACACAAATATTTGAATGTGAATATTCATATTAGTTTTATTCATAATTGCCCAAATCTAGAAACAACCAAAATGTCCCATCAGCTGGTGAGTGGTTAAACAATGGAATGATACTAAAAAATAAAAAGAAACTAAATGTTCATAGGCTACAACATGGATGAATCTCAAAAGCATTATGCTAAATGAAAGAAGTGTAACACCAAAGACTATATATTGTATAACTCCATTTATATGACATTCTAGAGGAGACAATACTATAGGATAAAAAGCAGATCAGTGGTTTCTTGGGGCCAGAGGTGAGGGAAAGAAACCGACTGCAAAAGGGCATGAGGAACTTTCTGATGTGACGGAAATGATCTATATCTTTATTGTGGTGGTGGTTACATGACTGTATATACTTGTTAAAATGCATCACACTGTACAATTAAAATGTGAGAATTTACTGTATATACATTAACAAAGCTAATAAGAAAGACAAAATACATTTATGTGATTTACAAAAGACAAATCTAAATTTTTTTTGTCCTTGAAATAAGGAACTTGGAGAAAGATATTTGCAGGCAAATACTAACCCAGAAATCTGGTTTAGCTAAATTAAATGCATACAAAATTAATTTTAGGCCAAGAGATTAAGAGGGTTGTGGCATATTAATAAAAATGTTTTTCACCAGGAATACATAATAATGCTGTATGTCTGACAACATCTTCAAAACATAAACCCCAAATTCACAGACCCTCAAGGAGAAACTGACCATAGGACTATCTGCTTTGTGAACATAAATGCAAAAATCTTGAACAAAATATTAGCAATTCAAATCCAGTAATTTATAAAGAAAAATAACATGCCTAAGTTTGAGTTATTCCCATAATACAAGGTTGCCTCAATATCAATCAATGTTATTCATCACATTAGCATATTAAAGAAGAAAACTCAGGATCATCTCAAAGGATGCAGAAGAAGCATTCAATAAAATATAACAATCATTCATGATAAAAACTCTTAGAAAAAAAGGAATAGAAGGAAACTTCTTCAACTGGGTAAACGATATCATAAAACAATCCTATAGCAAACATCACATACTCAAGGGTGAAACTTTTAAGTCATTGCCTGTGTAACCAATGAAAAGATCAAGTTTGCTATTACTACTTCTATTCAATACTGGAAATTCTAGCCAGCTGAATAAAATAAGAAAAGGGAATTAACATTATATAGATTGGAAAGGAAAAAAACAAAGCTATCATTTCTTATAGATGATTTAATAATTTAAATATTAAACTCTAAAGAATCTAGAAATTATTTTTATTAATAAGGAGGTCAATAAGGTTACCATATCCAATGTAAAATGGCTAAATTATACTATAATAAATTCAATAAAATATGATACAGCAATTAAAATGAATTAACTAAAGTTACACACATCAATATGGCGATTCTCAATGATGGTTGTTCTGTAGTTTAGTTGTAATTTTGATGTGCAACACACATCATTATGGATAAATTTCAGAACATAATGTCTTGGCAGCAGTAAGTCACAAAATAATCAGTATGGTTCCATTTACATAATGGTTAAAATAATATAGTATATTGTTTCGGGATACATACATATGTGATAAAACTGAAGAAAAGCAAGAGCATAATTAACTCAAAATTCAGGAAAGTGGCTGGGAAGAGGAGAATAAGATAGCAGAGAGGTATATATGGGTTTCCAGAGTAGTGATAATGTTCTTGAAATGAGTAGTATAAATTTGGATGTTTCCTTTTTTTCTTTAAAATATACCAATATGCTATATATTCCTTCTGTATGTATGCTATACTTCCTAATTTAAAGAAGTGAACCTGAGTGAATTTTGTAAGAATGCGCATTTTCAAATATTGTAATACCATTTGAAGTTGAAAAACACAGGCATTTAGGAAGTTATTTTTCTACATCTAAGTTTTAAAAGTAATATTTATTAGTTTTTTCTACTCATTATAAAAAAGTTGAGAGTCCTCATTCATACATTAATTTTCCTAACACACTGAAATTATAAGAAACTCTCTTGATAAATATTTTTTTTTCTAGATTGGCTATTTTAATTTTTTATTGAGGCATAATTGACATACAACATTGTATTTGTTTCAAGTATACAATGTAATGATTCAATATTTGTATACATTGTAAAATGACCACCACTCTTTTGATAGGTTTTTAAAGGTACATAGCAAAGTAACTGTTTTCATAACTGCCTGCATAAGACAAAATAGAAACAACAAATCAACAAATTCTAAGGAGGGCCGGCTGAGTGGCACATTGGTTAAGCGCTGGTTTTGGGATGCCAGCGGCCCCGGTTCGGATCCCACATGAGGGCCAGTGACACTGCCCTCTACAGCTAACAACAGCTCCACCTGGAGCTGGGCTGTGCGAGCCCCGGTGATGGTGTGGGCTGCAGCCCCTGCTGCAGTGGGCTGCCATAGGCTACAGTGAGTGGCCTGCAGCCAGCGTGAGCGGCTGCCAGCCAAGCATGAGCTGCCAATAGCCGCCGTGAGCGACATCCAGAGGCCAGCAACCGATCTGCCTCATCCGGGAAGAGCGCAATGAGGATACCAACAGTGAAGCAACATCCTCCGCAACTAAACTGAAGAACAAAAAGACAGCAACTTGTCTGTTCCCCTTCCCCGATTCCCCAACGCTGTTCTCCTCCGCCAATTCCCCAATAAAATCTTTAAAAAAAAAACAAAAAACAAAAAACAAAAAGCAAATGCTAAGGAAAGAACATTGACTAATGAGAAATGCCAAAAAAGGCTTGAATTCTTATATTAAAAACAAATGTCAGTGGAAAAGACCTAACTAACTCTTTCTTTTAAAGGATAATTCTTTGAAAGAGAAATTTTACTCAGGCAAAAATAATGAGCTGATCAATGTCAGAAAGAGCTGAAAATATTTTCCCTTTTCATAAAATGTTTTTAAATTGCCAATATAATTAAAATGATATTGATGATCCAGCCATCTGGATACCTCACGCAAAATATTCCAAATGGAACTCATTACCTACTTTTCAAAATTAGTCTTGGGAGACAGATCCCAGCCAGACCCGTGCCCTTATTTGTCTCCCACCAGCCCTCATGCTGCCTCCTCCTCCAATTCATCCTCTAGTTGTCTACAGAGCAACCTTTACAGAACACAAATATTACCACATTACTTCCCTTTTAGTATTGACCCATATCCACACAGAACAGCCTCGAAGCCACTTAGAATATAGCCCCCTTTCCACTGTTCTTTCTGGCTTCTCGTCCTAGATGTTTTAGATCACAGCATCATAAACCAATTGCAGCTCTTAATCTTAATATGTTAATTTAATGTTAAAATAAATATACTATTTCACGAGTCCATAATTATTTAATATTAATATAAATATACTAATATTTCAATAAATATACTATTTGGGTATACTATATGCTCATTTCTCTTCTCGAAAAATCCTTGCCTGCCTCAAAATTATTATTTGTCTTCAAAAATCTGTGAAACGCCTCCATTCTGAAGGCTTCCCAAAGCCCTCTAGTCTGCACTGCTTATGTTGCTATCATTACACTGAACACATGCTGCCTTACTTATCTTCTGCCTTCCCAACTATCCTGCAAACTGCTTGAATGCAGGGATGGTATCTTATTTTTCTTTACATCTCCTGTGTGTAGCACAGCACCAGGCCCATAGAAAGCTATCGTATATTGGGTACCCAGTGTCTACTAGGCCTTGTACCAAGCTTTCTACATGTTATCACATTGAGTTCCCACAACTCATTGAACTAGCTATTCCTATCCCTTTTTTATAAACTCAAAACTCAAAAAAGGAAACTCAGATTTAGCAGCTAACATCCCTAGGATCCTCCAGTTTAGTCAGTGGTAGAATTCTGAACTTGCTTCTCTTGGGCTCCATCGCCTGTGCTAACCTCTGGCGAAGTGTAACACATGAAATGTAACCCAGAGCCTACGGAATCTCACCCGACTTATGCCCTGGGTTGAAGGCTATGAGGTTTATGTAGAGTACTGGACCTCTGGGTTCTCTGCTTCTGTCACTGATGAACTGTGGCTCAGGGCTGCCCCAGGCTTTCTCTGGGCCTGGCTTCCTTCTCTAGCGAGGATCCCACACTTAACAGCTTCCACATCACAAACTCTCACTCTTAAGGCCTTCTAAAGCTGGTGAGAAAGTCTTGTGGATCGCAAATCTAGGTAATCTTTCTAGTTACTGGCCTTGAAACATCTTTTCCTTTACTGGCAAACTGTCTCTGAAGAAAGGATGCCAGAAGCCCTTTTCCGGTGGGCTTAGGAAAATGTCCATCCGGGTTCTCCGCCTCAAGCAGACCCCTGTACTCTCCTTTTCCCTACGCGCGGTAGGCCAGAATAGCAGCATGCCAGCAGGAAGTCCACCAGAGACACACTTTCTATAACCACTCTTCACAGAAGAGAAAATGAACAACTTGTGTTTAAATAATGTGCAGGGTGTGATACCAACTGAACCTCCGCCCTCCTTCCTGGGGAAATGCAAAGTTAGCTGTGGCCTTTCACAAACCTCGGAGAGGATGAAATGTCAGCTGTAACTCTGAATTTCCTGGCTTCATTCCACTTACCGCACCACCTTACTATTATCTAAAAGGACATTTTGGATATTAATATACTCCATCTAAACATCATCTCTCACTCAGACATCATGTTACAAACAAACAGCTGACTTCTACAGCTGTTGCTGCTAAAAACTAAAAGATTCTTACCATTTTGAAGGGCAAAAATCTGTTTGTTCACAGATGTCTCCCAAGCCACATTTCTGGGGCTCGTCTATTAGCTGTCATGAGTAAATGCTAACTGTATGAGTCGCGCATATTTACACACACTATTGGTTTTAAGTGACCACTCCTTCCCATCTCCCAAAAAAGACAGCTAAGAAAACAATGTTCACTTGGAGGAAGAGAAACTAAAATTCTTTTTGCTGTTCCCCACAATCAAACCCCTACAGGAACAAAAGTATTCACTGTGGTTTATACATTTGTCACTCAAAAAGGGGTACCTAGAAATGCCATGAGCCTTCCTATAATTTCACTTCAACTTAGGGAGCTGTGTGCCAATACTCGCTTTGGGCACAAAAAGCGGAGCAGCTGAATGGCAATTTGGTGATGGTATAGATGAAAAGTAGTTTTTAAAAAATGCATCCTACCCCTTGTGTTACTGGGAGACACCGTTAGACTCTAACATGATTTTATTAGCAGGATCAGCCTGGCTCCATGGAGACCAATCACACACATGTACCGAGCCCTTGCTGTGAGCTATATGCTGTGTTAAATGGTTTACATTTATGATTCCCTACAACAGCCCAGGAGGTAGGTGCCTAATCCCCTATTTTACAGGTAAGGAAATTGAATGCTGTGTGAACCACCCCATATCACACCAGAAGTTTGTAAAACTGGAATTTGGTCAGATTTAGAATATGTAATACAGAAGTTCTTTAAGGGAACCAAGGAAACAAAGTTCATTCTTTCACAACCCTTGGAATACACTCTATTGGGTGTTTATAATTTTTTTGTTTTTAACTGTCAGAAGAAATTGATCATTGATGAAATGAAACCATGAAATCTTAAGAAAGATTTTAATGATCAAACTAGTAACCTCAAACTAAAATTAAGGTAAGGCATTATATAACAAATGTCAAAAACAAAAGTATGATTCTTATAAGAGGCGCGGGGTGTGAATATTTAGGAAAAGAAATGTATAAGTTACTGCCCTCTCCTGGTAGTATAACCAAAGGTATATGTCCTTTTCTCAATTCAATCAATTTAGAAGATTTTCATCTAACCGATCAAAACTGAAAATGTAGGTAAAGAAAGGCTGTAAAGGCGCTTTTTCAGGATGAACTTGGTTTTAGACTGGAGTCAAGTACTTCCTTCCTGGGTAACTAAGAGAAACCATTCAGCTTCTCTGTGCCTCCATTTTCTCATCAATAAAATGGGAATAATAAGATCTACTCTGCCTACCTCAAAGGTCATTGTGAGCTTTAAATAAGATAATGGAGCAGAATGTCTTTTCAAATACTCTAAAACAATCAACTAACGCCACTTACAGCAACATCCATTACAATCAAAATTGCATGTACTCTTCAACCCTGCAGTCTCATTCCTGGGAACCAATGCCATAGAAACACCAGTACTTGTTTGCAAGGACATGTACTAAGATGCTTATGGCTACAATGTTGATACTGGAAAAAAAAAATGGGACCATAGTAACATCCATCAATAGAGTCAATTGTGGAATAAATTATAATGATAATACTATAGCATATTATGCAGCCACTAAAAAGAATGAAGTAGAACTTTATCAGTTGAATAAAGAGATTTCAATAGTGTTTTCTGGAAAAAAATAAAGCAAGATATAAAAAGAAATGCAATAGGGAGTCCCAAAAACCTTCGGGGATTTTTAAACTTTAATAATTTCAGAAGTATAAATGCTACATACCTACAAAAACAAAATTTGAAAGGTTAATCATGTAACATTTTAAAAGTACTGATGTTTCTAATTAAAATTCAACATAACAAACTGCTGCACACACAAAAAATTAAGAGTAAAATTTTTTTATTCAAAATTCACAAAAATAAGTATGAAATACAGTCAAACCTTGGATTGCAAGTAACTTGGTTTGCAAGTGTTCTTCAAGATGAGCAAACATTTCTAATACATTTTAACATAGTAAATGAGCAATGTCTTGCAATACGAATAGTTTGTTTTCAGGACGAATTATGCTCGCAAAGCAAGGTATTACTGTACATGTAAATAATTAAATGTTCAAATGTTTCTTTTGTAAGTACACAGCAATTACACTTCTGAAGTTATTAACTTAAAACTGCACTCACTAATGCTTTGAGAAAACCCCATACAATGTTTTCATTTTTGTAAAATAAAATCCCCCTGGCTTCCACTTGTGTGCTAGAGTGTGTGTGTGTGTGTGTGTGTGTTTGTGTGTGTTTGACTGTAAGTTTATATTACTGATTATAGAAACATGGGAAAATATGGAAGGCTACCTGGGCAGGTAAAGTGGAGGAGGGGAAAAAGGAAAAGAGTGATACAGGCAAAAAAGGAAAAGTTAAAAAGAAAAAAGCGTACGAAAAAGTGTGTATGCTATTATCACACTTATGCACTTGTACAGAATCACTTGTACAGATATATAAAATGACATGTTTAATTTATTATTTTAAGAAAGGAAAGAAACTTGCCCCAACTGCCACACTAAGTAAGCAGCAGGAGAGCCAGAATTCTGCCTAAGTCCCTATGAATGTAAGGCCTGAGCTTTGAGCCACTCTGTGACCCTCAAACTCACAGGGTGATTGCACTTTGATCTACCACCATGACTGTGGGTCACGTGGACAAGACTCACCGGCCCTGTGACTGGCAGCTTCAAGATGGGGCTCCAGACAATGACTCGTGGGCCTCTGGAGCTCTTTTTGAAATAACTGATTGTCCTTCCAACTTCTCAGTTCCAGGCTGTGACAGTATAGCATGGTAGGTGCTGTAGACAGCTTAGTCACATGCCTTTTGGTCAAAGCTCACAGCAACCTCTGTTCTATAGACATTTAATTTTAATCAGCACTCTATCAAATTCTTATTGATATTGATCTGTTCATCTCCAAATCAAAGGCACCTTTTTCTCCCTCTCTTAGATCAATTAAAAGTGGAAACATCTTAACCATCTCTAAACAAGCCATGTGCTTCCTTCTTCTAGGCCTCTCATATGCTGTTCCCCCTATCTAGAATGTGCTTCCTCTTTTTCTCTGCCTGGGAAACTCCTCTGCATTCTTCAAGATTCAGCTCAAATGTTGCTTCCTCCATCGAGGTTTTCCTACCTCTCCCAGGCATAACTGCTTCACCCTCTGCATTCCCACACCAGTGAAGACAGGGATCACTCAGTTCTCACTATGGCTTTGATTATGGGTTTATCCCTACCATTTCTCACCTTTACCTTGCCCCATGACTGGCGTGATGCTTGGCACATCACAGGCTTTCAAAAAAAAATACATATATATATATATATATATATATATATATAGAGAGAGAGAGAGAGAGAGAGAGAGAGAGAGAGAGAACTTATTCCTTCACAAGGTGAGTAAGCAATCGGTCCAATATGAAGACAAGTCTTCTATGCAGAGGGCCAAGAAACCCTTGCCTTTACGTAATATCTAAATCTCTATCAGGAAAGATACTACTCATACAGGTGTATCTTCATTCTTGCCTTTTCCCAACAGCAGGACAAGCTGATAAAAGTTCTGAAAACCCTTCAAATATTGTCTTTAGGTGTGAAATCACAGCTGGAGTGTGAAGTATGCGTGTGTGTGTGTGTGTGTGTGTGTGTGTGTGTAGACACATATGGTACACGTCTTCACTAATTCAGACCAAACTTGACCTCCTACGCGTGACATTATTTGCAGAAATAATAGTGGCTGATGTTTGTATAACACTTTGAATGTACTTGCTTTCAGAGACATTATCAGATCTGTGATATGAAGCATACAGCAAATCAATCAACCTGATGTTTATGTTGACACTGGTTCTGCAGTAGATGATCGTTTGTTGAGTTTGTGCCTGATTACGTGTCCGTACCTGCAAATGCTGAGTATAGGTTCCTGCTGTGAGAACCAAGATCTGTGAAATTCAAACACACCTAATAACAGATATATGCCTTACTGTCAAACACAAATAAATTTAAGCAAGCTAAGAAGCTTTAACAAAAGCTAATAATTCTTGTCAATATAAGTGAACAGTATCCCAATCAAGAAAATGGCCATTTATTTGTTCCTATAATCATCAATGAAATCAGGAAAAGCATTGCGCAAATCAACCTTCTGTCACCCTTAGATTTTAGGAGGATATGTTCAAACAGATGAAACTGATGTATTGAAGTAACTCATTCTACTGGACAGTTCATCCCGACCAACTCCCAGGCTGTGTGTGCTGCTGTAATCAGGATGTCTGGCCGAGTTCTGCTAGCTGTCAGGGTTTAATAAGCCAAGCTAGTTAATGAGTGATGGCTAGATTTCATTCCAAGACTTCACATCATCCATGAAGAAATTAAGCATGTGCCTCATGGTCTCCCACAGGAGTTTCAAAAGTGCCTTAGTCTACTAAGAGATGAAATTCAGTGTGGTTTGAGGGAAAACAAAAAAAACAACATTTAACCATGAGAAGTACAAGAGGATGCCTTCTCTTGGGTTAGGAAAGGGATATTGACAAATTTATTCTTTGTCCACATAACTTCTATTTCTTCTCTATTTGCCTATCTTTCTGGAATTATAAAGGGCTCTTATGAGCTGTTTATATGAAACCAAGTACCCTGACCCACAGACAAGGTATTCCTGGAACTGCTGAAATAGCAAGCAAGATAATGATATCATTTTAGAAAGTGCCAGGCAAGAAAGCTCTGATTAACCATTGACATGCTCAGCGGAGATATTTGTAAATAGAGTAAATGTCACTTTAACATCTCTTTATCTAGGCTCCCCCCTTTCTGGTGTGTTATTATTATTGTGAATATTTCCTCTTTAGATTCCTGCATATAAAGAAGGTTGTTTGATGTAAGGGAGTAAAGTGCCTTTTTGGAAAAAACAAAAAAAAGGTAAGTGTTCACAGAGATAATGGAATGATTCTGAACCTTGTCCAATATTCATAGGCAATCTTACTACCTTGCATAATCTCCCTCCATCTGCCTTTTCGCACCCTCTCCCTACTACTTAGCTGCACCCGGCTTTCTCTATTCTGATGCTCATTCTCCACAAGAAACAGGAGAGAGCAGGCTCTCCCAGAGCAGGCTCCTGGGAGAAAGTGGCAGGGCCGGAAGAGCTTTCCAAAAGGGATGGTTTTAGGGTGATAAGGCAACTCTTCCTAACTGAGCTCCAGGGCAGGGGGCACATTTATCCTCCAGAAGGAGGGGACTGGTCTCTGTCACGCCTTGGAAACGCCTTCAGCTCCACCTGCTTCCAAGGTGCCTCAAGAAACATCAGCTTAGGCTTGAAGGAGTATGAATTTAAGCAGTTGTTTAGGGTCTGGCTAAGGGGGTGGCAAATAGAGAGTTGGTGATTTTTACAAGTCACCCCAATCCTTTCACAATGCTCGGGCCAAGACATCTTTTCAATTGTATGCATGACTATAAACCCCAGAGCATTTGTGAGTGTGTTAGCTTGGTGGTCAGTGGCAGTATAGGGTGAGCTCTTCAGAGATGCAAGGAGTTAAGAGTACCCATTTAGCTACCAGAAGCTAAACGTCAGCCGGTATGAATGGTATGTAGCTGGGCAGTTTTCCAAACCCCACGCCGTGGCTGCATATCAGGAAGACTGCTATAAACAAATGTGCAAGTGTGCATGGAGCCTGATAAGTCAATGAGGAAAGATAGACACAGCACAGCGACCCAGCCTGAGGAAATATGCAGAGCCTGCGAGTTTCCACTTTAGGTGAACAATAGCTCTGTTTTGGAAACAGGTCTGGATGGGCTGGTGAACACTTAGAAGGAGCCTTTGACTTTTTATACATCAAACGAGCATTTCACGGGACCAGAAGCTGGATTCTCAACTTTCAAATTATCCTAACACCACTAAATTATTTTCACACCACTAGAATTGTTTTATATAAAAACATAACAATGATATGTTAAGTGAAAACAGCACAAAACCACATATATAGAAAATTCTATTAAGTAAACTATATAATACCTTTAAAAAGATACATTAAAAATGCCACTAAAATATAACACTGGATAATTTTCTCTGAGTGATGGAATTATATGTGATTTTTGTTTTTTCTTCATATGTTACTTTCTAACTTTTCTCAAATGAACCTGTATTAGTTTCATTGTCAAGTAAACCACATTATTTAATTAAAAAAAAATTATCCCATGGAAAAACTGACATGAGTAACCCATGGATGGGTTGAGGAAGACTGCAAAGGCAAAAATAGAACCATCCACAATGCTTATAGAATGTAAACATGAATTTGTCTTCATGTCTACACACATTAGTATCTCTTGTCTTACATTTCAACTCCCAGGGAGCAAAGACTGTGTCTAATTCAGTGCAAAGTTTGGCTTAATTAAAAATGCAGATAGAACATTTTTATGACGATTATGCAAATACACCTGGATCTTGTTTTTCGTGGTAGCTAGTATTACTGATGTCTGGACACAGACACAGAATAAGAACATACATCCTTTCTCCCCTTTTGAAACCCCTTTTAAGAACTACTTTTTCTAGAGAAGACTGACCCTCTACAATATTTAAAGTGGAGAGAGAACAGTACTGTAATTTTTTCTGTTCTAGCCCACGTCAGGGCCACATAATGGATGGAATCCTAAGGACTAACTTAGAGTTTGAACTCCATATTAATTCAACTGCTGGACTCACCATTGACTCAGCGACTGGAATTAATATAAAATAGAGACACAAAGAGTAGTTCCATTTGAGAAACAAGACCAAACCCAAACAGGGCTAAGTCAACACTGGCATATAACACTGGAGCTGTAACCAACTGAGCAGCTTCCATTTATAGTGTTTTCTAGATCCCTCAAAGAGCCTCCCAATGATTCCCCAAAACATAAGCAAGGGCGCTGTAACACGTAAAGCTATTCTCACCATGTACCCTGCTTGACATCTATGAACAGCAGCTTTTTAATTTTTTTTCTTTTTAGTGCAGTAGCTTCAAGAAGATACAAAGGATTCTCAATATTTGAAGCTAATATTCTTACTAAAAATTTAAAATACAACGCATCAAACTTGGCTGCAATGAGTCAGTTCCTTTCAAGGTTATTATAAAATAGACAGGCAAATGTGAAATCCCAGGCACTTAGTAAACTGAAACAGAGAAGTCACTTTTGAGAACTCTGTCATCAGCCTTTCCCCACCCATCACAATGGCTAACATTTATCAAGTGTTCACCAGATGTTGTGTGAAGTGTATATGGACATGATCTAACGTAATACTCAAAGGAGCCCTGGGGGGTAGGTGTTTTTATCAACATTTTAGAGATGACAGGTTTAGGAAGAGATTAGGGAGCTGGCCCAAGGTGTCATAGCTGCTCTGTGGTAGAGCTGGGAATTGAACCCAGGGTGCAAACTCTTAACCATTAACTTGACCACATGTTGACTTCAAGGAGCAAATGAAGTGTGAAATCAAAAGCAATGGAGAAACACAATTACGCCACTTTTACTTTGAATCTGTTGAATATACATAACTGGTCTTCCCTATATTAAACATGATGTCCTATTAAAAAAAGATGATAAACTCTGCCAACAAAAACCTCCTCAGGGAAACTAAGATTATTTACTGAAGTAATAACTCAAGTCTCTTACTGAGAACATGGCAATACTGAGGCTTGGGTGTGGTCACCTGAGAGATCTGGAGGAAACCTAGAGGCAAAACTTACCGAATTTTCTATTGCACAATAGAATCTGTGTGTGGAAAGCACCCCCTAAACGGAAGTATCTGTCAAAGTAAAAATAAACCCGGTTAACAATATCTGAAAAATATATTGTGAGTGGGATTCATATTTCTCTCAGTTGCCACAGTACATGCATGTGTTTAGTTTTTTGGTCCTGTTTTTAAAAAGAAAGAAACAAAACACTTAACTTTTCAACTCAATCTACAAAACTCTGATAAGGCAAAACACCTAATTTGTAGGAATGAAGTGGAAGAGGCCAGCTGAGTGCTCCAGTGAGTCTCTTCTGGGGCATTTACTTCCGCCAACTCATGGGTCACCAGAAGGCCAGGCCCACGGAGGGCTCCGTTTGGCACGAAAGAGAAATCGTTCGTATCTGTTCACATAGAGACGGCTCATTCCACCCCAAGTCGTGAAAGCCAGACTTATCAATTTACACTGAGAAATATAATTTCCCAGAAGAGCATAATATTGGGGCCTGAGTATTATTATTTTTTAATTAAAACATTTACTGAGAGCCTATCATGGGTTAGGATCTGTCCTATGCACTTTCACATTAGTAACTTCATTTAATTTTCACAACAAATCTTTGAAGTATTGTTTGTGTACACGTTCAATAGAGCTGAGGAAGCTGTGGGATTCAGCTAAGGTCATGCAGTTATAGGTGCAACAGAGCTTCCGGCAGAGCCCAATCCCCAGTTTGAGGCCAGAGGTCTCACTGTTGGGAAAATGTTAAGTTCAGAAATGCTGGCAAGGGACGAAGTAATCTTAGGTGGGTGTGATCAAACCTATGGATTTAAAATGTATTGACAACATATAGCTGCCAATTGATTTGCAATAATCAGGGACATCTCTACAATTTTCAGGCTCCCCAACTCTTGTTGGTGGCTGCCATACAGACCAGCAGCCAGCTGTTGCTTCTGATATTAACGTTATAATTTCCAAAATGTTAAGTTCAGCTAACATTATCTACATTTATTTTGATTTTTGTTGATGGGATATCAAAAAATGTGTAGACAAACTATAGATTTGTCTGAGTGGATTACCTTCTGGGAATTTTACACATAGCTAATCTCAGCCATTTTTATGTTGATGTCTGAGAGTTTCAGTTTCAAGTGATGATATTTTCTGCCACTGTTCCTTGAAATTCAAATTTTGAGGGTGTTCATTATTTGGTACCTGGGAACTAATTTATTTATATCTATTAAAAATACATACATAAATATACATGATACAAAACCATGTGCCTTACTGTGTAACATTCATGACTAGAAGAAGAGACACTGATAATTTATAAACCTACCCCAGTAAAAACTAAGTAAAAAAATATAGTTAATATATTTTATACTATTTTTTCTGTACCTACTGAAAAAGTTGATAGTTACTTCATACTACCAATCTAGCTCAGACAACTCTAAAACGTAACTTATAATTATGAAAGTTTTAAATAGCTATAGTAAGGTCCTAAAATGAGAAAAATAACTCAACAAAAGGAGGCTTTCTGAGTATGTTTTCAGCATTAACAAATAAATAAAATAAAATCAGTTTCCAAAAGCTAGGCCTGAACATTTTGTCTGCTCTTGACTTTAAATTGTGGCATAGACCTAGAAGATAAATCTTAATAGTCATTGTTCGTAACAACTTTGAAGACAAATAATATTATTGTGGCCTACCATGATTTCTCCTTTCACAGTTCCCAAAGGAAATAGAGCCCAGATGCTTAAATTTTAAAAAGAACTTGAGAGAGTAAATGGTTGCAATATGCACACACCATACTTATATTGGGTTGTTGGAAAAGTCATGACATATTTTTTCTATGTTTTCCATTGCAAAAATGCGTCATGACTTTTCCAACAACCCAATATTTAGAAGTCAAAAGCAAATTTTTAAAATCCACCAACAGAAAAAGAGAAACATAATTTTTGGAGAGATGTAATAATGTAGGTAAATATCACTAACTTTTTGAAAGGCATATCTAAGCATCTAAGAAATGGTGTTTTTGTTTGTTTTAATGGAATTGGGATTTTTCTGGAGAGCACTATAGTATTTCAGTACAGTGAATGCATGAGTCACAGTCCAGAGTATACTTTCATTAGATTCAAACTAAACAGTTGGATTGGGGGTACTATTTAACTCTTTTTCTTCCTAACCAAAAGGGGGAGGTGCTGGAGTGCTTTCTTATTCTCCCATCAGTTTATTTACTGAGCAATAAGGTTCTTGCTTCAGGCTGGTTAATCTGCTGAGCCATAACATATGGGAGAAGGCTCTCTGGCAGGGCAGAATACTTACCATGCTGTAGGTACAACAACAAAATAAACAAAGCAGGAGGAACTCTGTACATCACCTCGCCTCTGGGCTTCTGTTTCCTCACTGTGGGAATCAGCCCATTAACACTGAACACCCTTTGAGTACAACATTCCAAGTATATGAGATTCCGAAGAAGAAACTGCTATTTTAAATGATTTTTTAAACTATTTTGCAGATAACTACAAGAAATATTCACGCCTGAAAAGAAAGATCATTCATCACCAAAATGTAACTCACTTCTAACTGGTTGACTCTTTCTGCTTATCTGCTACTAACAGGATTTTGTCATCATCGATAAACATTTATTGAACATTTACTATACACAAAACAATCAGTCAACAGAGAAGCAGTTGTCTACAATAAACACACTCCAAGTTTCCCTTCCATGTCATACTGCATAAAGGAGACAGAATGCATTCATTTTCTCATCTATCCTGACCATGACAACTCATGCATAATAAAATGTATTAAAAACTAGAATACTATGGTTCCGGTCAAGATGGTGGAGTAGGTACATGCTGTGCTTACATCCTCTCACGACCACATCAAAATTACAACTAAATTACAGAACAACCATCATTGAGAATCACGTGAGGTCTAGCTGAACCAAAGCCCTACAACTAAGGACATATAGAAGAAGCCATCTTGAGACTGGTAGGAGGGGCAGAGACACGGGTTGGGCTGGTCCCACACCCACATGTGACCATTAAAAATCAGAAGGGATATCTCAGCTGCAGAGGTCCCTCCTGGAGGAGCAAGGGGTCCCAGCCCCATACCAGGGTCTTCAACCCAGGGTTCCAGTGCCAGAGAGAGAAGTCCCCATGAATTCAGGCTGTGAAAACCAGAAGAGATTGTAGCTGCGTGAGACTGAAAACGGCTGCAGTCCAAGGCAATCCTCTTAAAGGGACCATGCACAGACTCACTCGCCAATGGACATACTGGCTCTGAGTACCAGTGCTGGGGCAGCAGCTTGAAAGACGCCAGGGACATATGGGGAGGAACTGAGTTGTTTGGCTTCAGAATGAGGGCTGAAGAGGCAGCTTTCTCCCAAATAGAAGAGCCAGCAGAAGCCATTGTTTCTTTGTTGAGCACTCCCTACTTTCAGTGTGCAAATGCAGGGAGCCACCATATCTGAGTATCCATTAGCCTGGCTGACACCGTTGGTTCTCCCTGCCTCAGGTGACTCCTGGAAACCCCACCCCACCCAACTTTTGGGCACATCCAAGCTGCTTCCAGTGGCTTTTCCATATCAACAGTCTGTCTTCACTCATGCTACAGACATTCCTAAAATCTCTCAAAGGTTCACAAAATCCAAGCAAGCAGCATCTGGCTTCAGTGTGTCCTGTACCTCTTCCTGAGCAGCCCTAAGCCTGGCACTAGCCATAGCCAGTCTTGATTCATGGCTGAGCCTCTTAAGGAACCTCCAAGCCCAGTGTGGGTGGTGGTCATCTGTGGATTGCTTTGTGGCTCATGCCAGAAGGCCCCAGACAGGGCACAGGCTGAACTCAGCCTGCAATGGGGCCCCTCCAAGGAGGCCCTGGAAACTGGCATGCCCAAAAGCCAGCTTTGGACCAAGCTTGAGCATCACTCAGCCCCCTCCACAGATGACAAACCCACAGCGCAGACTGGGCAGGCACCAGAGCCCTGCTAAATCAAATCATGCTTGGAGTCAGCCCCTGCACAACAGCTCCCCCACTGTAATCATGGCCAGTCCTTACAACTAGTCAGCCCAAGGGTGAATCCTTCCCATTGATATGCCAACAGCAACCAAAGCTCAACTATAACAGAAGGGCACACACAACCCACACAAGGGACACACCTGCAACACCCAGCTCAGGTGACCAGGGAGACTGTAACTGGGCCCCATAAGACACCTACTACATAGGCCACTTTACTAAGACCAGGAGGAATAGCAGCCTTACCTACTACATAGAAACAAATACAGGGAGGCAAACAAAATGGGGAGACAAAGAAACATGTCCCAAATAAAACAACAGAACAAAGCTCCAGAAAGAGAGCTAAACAAAATGGAGACAAGCAACCTTCCAGAAGAATAATTCAAAATACTGGTTATAAGGATACTCAATGATCTCAGGGTAAACTTCAACAAAGAGATGGGAAACATAAAAATGGAGATAGAAAACATTAAAAAGAACCAGTCAGAAATAAAGAATACAATAACAGAAATAAAGAATACAGTAGAGGGTATCAACAGTAGATTAGATGAAGCAAAGGATCAAATCAATGACTTAGGAGGTAGCAGAAAACACTGAAACAGAACAGCAAAAAGATAAAAAGAATCCAAAAAGTGAGGACAGCTTAAGGTGCCTTTGGGCACCTTAACATCAAGTGTACCAACATTCACATTATAGGGGTACCAGAAGGAGAAGAGAGCAAGGAATTAAAAACCTATTTGAAGAAATAATGATGGAAAACTTCCCTAACCTGGTAAAGGAAATAGATATACAAGTCCAGGAAGCACACAGTCCCAAAAAAGATGAACCCAAACAGGCCTACAAAAAGGCACATTATAATTAAAATGTCAAAGGTTAAAGACAAAGACAGAATCTTAAAAGCAGCAAGAGAAAGGCAACTAGTTACTTATAAAGGAGCTCTCATAAGATTGTCAGCTGACTTCTCAATGGAAACTTTGTAGGCCAGAGGGATTGGCACAAAATATTCAAAGTGATGAAAACTAAGGACCTACAATCAAGACTACTCTATCCAGCAAAGTTATCATTTAGAATCGAAGGACAGATAAAGAGCTTCCCAGACAAGAAAAAGCTAAAGGAGTTCATTACCACCAAACCAGTATTACAAAGAATCTTAAAGGGGCTTTTTTATGAATAAAATAAATAAATAAAAAATATAAATAAAATGGCAACAACTACATATCTATCAACAATTACTTTTAATGTAAATGGATTAAATACTCAAATAAAAAGATAGAATGGCTGAATACACAAGAAAATAAGACTCTCACATATGCTGCCTATAAGAGACTAACTTCGGATCACAAGACACACACACGCTGAAACTAAAGACATGGTAAAAGATGTTTCATGAAAATGGAAATAAAAACAAAACAAAACAAAAAAAATAAGCTGGGGTAGCAATACTTATACCAGACAAAGTAGACTTGAAAAAAAAGGATATAAGAAGAGACAAAGAAGGACCCAGTAATCCCACTTCTGGATATTTATCCAAAGAAACCCAAAACATTACTTTGAGGGATGTGTGCATCCATATGTTCATTACAGCATTGCTTACAATGGCCAGATGTGGAGGCAGCCTGGGTGTTTGTCAATGGACGAATAAATAAAGACGAGGTGGTACATATTTACAATGGAATATTACTTGGCCAGGAATGGGAATGGGTTCTTGCCATCTGTAGCAGCATGGATGGACCTGAGGGGCATTGTGCTGAGTGGGGTGTCAGACAGAGAAAGATATATGCAATGTGATTTCGCTTATATGTGAAATCTAAAGAACAAAATAAACAGAAACAAACTCATAAACAAATTCATAGATGTAGAGAACATTTTGATGGTTGCCAGGTGGGAGGGGAGTTGCGAGGTGGATGAAAAAGGGGTAGGGATTAGGAAGTATAAAGTAGTTTGTTACAAAGTAGTTATGGGATGTAGGGTATAGCCTAAGGAATATAGCCAATAATATTGTAATAACTATGTATAGTGCCAGGGGGTTACTACAGTAGTCGGGGGATCACTTCTTAAATTATATAAATGCCTAACCGCTATACTGTATACTTGAAATTAATATAAAATAATACTGAATGTCAACTGTAATTGAAAAATTAAAAAGGGGTAGGGGAAAGGTGAAGGGGAATAAAGGTTCAAAATTCCAAGTATAAAACAAATAAGTCATGGGGATGTAACGCACAGCATAAGGAATATAGTCAATAATTTTGTGATAGAATGGTACGGTGGTTACTAGACTTATCATGGTGATCACTTTTAGGAATATAAATGTTGAATAACTATGGTGTACACCCAGAACCAATATAATATTGCATGCTAGCTATATTTTAATAAAAATCTCTTTTAAAAAATGAATGCTAAAGTCTCTACAGACTCCAGGGATAATCTGGCTTGTTGATTTCTGAAGCTCTGGAGAATCTGATGTAATAAACTATCAACCATTCTCTCCAGAAAAATGCATATGGACACCAAATACTGGACTCAATTTGTAGCATTTTACACTCCCTTAACCCAACCCAAGCTAAGATGCTAGACTAGACTGACAACTCCCAAACGACTTCCACTGCTTCATTACACCTACAGAGGCACCAAGTTTCAAACAGGTGATGTGACTTGGCCACAGTCACACAGCAGAAACCATGAACAGAGCAATTGGGATGAAACTGAAAATGAAGTTTTTGAAGGTGCAGACACCTCTCAAAACTCTAAATCATCCTTTTCATCAGAAGTCAGGCTTATCATGTTGCTAGGAAAGGTGAAAAGGTGAACTGTTTTGAGAAGAATATACTTTTCTTTTATCTTCGGGTTCTAGCTGAGCTTCTCACTGGAAAATGGGCAGGTTTTCTTTATCTTGCCCTCAGGCCAGGCCCACCCATGATTTAAGGCTGCTTTTTTTTCTGTGTTTGCCTCAGTGAATCAATAAAACCTGCATAACCTTGGCACATTCAGAAAGGGGACTAGTGTGAGAGCATGAATTAGAAACCAGTTTTCAGGAACCTACCTTGAGTTCTAAAGAATTCTGTTAGTCACGTAATGGATGTCTGAATCATAGGCTGCTCATTTATTTAGGAAGTGGTCGTTTACCAGTGTTAGCAGGTTTTAGAGACCTGCTTTAATGATTAGATGGAACTCATTTCCAACTACTACATAAACTTGTTCATCTGCAAATGACCTGGTTTTTGAAGAACTAAAACATTCATCCTGGATGTTGCATTTAGTTTTGGCTTAGCAAATTCATTTAATAATTTTCAATTCAATTCAGTAAATAATCTCTTATGAGGCAATGTGACAGAATAAAAATAAATGTGCATGGGCTTTGGAGTCAATAAAATCTGAATTCAAATACTGGATCTTCTATATCTAGACATGTGATATCGGGCCCATTACTTACGCACATTTCAACTTTTGAAATAATGACTAACCTGATAGGAGAGACAAGACTTTTATAAATACTGAAGTCTAGCTATTTGAGATAAGCACAGCAGATTATATAATTGTCCTCTACACACAAAATTTTTTTTCTCTTTTGTATGCATATCATTTTTTCAGTAATAACAGAACATATTCAGTAATTATAAAATATATTACAAAAAAAAAACAAAATATGTAGGGGGCTGGCCGAGTGGCGTGGTGGTTAAGCGCTGGCTTGGGAAGCCAGCGGCCCTGGTTTGGGTCCCACATATGAGGGCCAGTGACACTGCCCTCAAAAAAAAACATGTAGGAAATCATTCTAACCACAAGTTAAAATTTTGGCAGAGAGTAAAACCTCATTAACTTGGATTTCACTAGTTTCATAAGGAGAAAAAGTGCCCATTAATAGTGTAAATAAAATTCTCTTGGGAATATATCAGATACCATATTTTGCTGTGTATAATGCACACTTTTTTGCTCATATTTGAGAGGAAAAAAATAGCTGCACATTATACATGGGTAATACGAACTCCTTATCTACATAAGTATTTTTAATTCTTTTATTTATGCTTGAGTTAAAAGTGTAACTCTAGAAGTCAATAATTACATCTGTATGGAAAATAATACCCTGGAATATGATAATCAGTTTTGTTGAACTTACGATGAAGAAGAATTCTTGGCCTTCTATGATGCGTAAATATAGTAAATTTGTTACTGGTACATAAAATTTCTTGTACCTTGTATCTGTTTTTGTGTTTTGTACTTATCTGTTACATAAAACTTCTTTACCATAATATGTTAAAAAATAAATGCTAAAATTCTTTTATAATACAAAAGACAAGTACCTAAATGTAAAGAAATGAAAATTTGAATTAAAAAGATTAAAACAAAAGATTTTTTTCCCCCTGAAAGTTTGGGCCAAAAACGTGAGTGTGTATTTTACACAGCAAAATACGGTATTTCAGAAAACAAAACAGTAAGCCTTAGGCACTCATTTACACACAAATACTTGGAGTGTTCATTGAAAAGCTAGTCATGCTAGAATGGGATTTTGAAACTTGGATATTCTTAAAGCCTCTTTCAGTGTGCTGTGATAGGCATGCTCAGAAACACTGGCAGATAAGGATACACATGACAGCTTTTCCTAGAAAGATGGAATGGCTCATGTGCACATACATGTGTCTGGGGCCATTTTGTAGTCACTGTTCAGTCAAGGACTCTATTTCCCAGGACCCTTGCATTCAGGGGAAGCCATGTGACTAGCTCTCACCAATGGAATGTGAAGAGAAGAGATGTTGAGTCACTTCAAGGCTATGGTGATTAAGAAGTGAGTGTTCTTTTTCATGTTCTCTTTCCCTCCCACCAGACAGACAGACGCAGACAATCATTAGCCTCAAAAGATGGCATGATGGGGTGCAGTGTGTCCCTCCCCTCCAAATTCATATGTTGAAGTCCTGACCCTCAGGAAGTATCCTTATTTAGGAATAAGATCATTACAGATGTAATTAGTTAAGATGAGGTCATACTGGAATTGGGTGGGCCCTAATCCAACATTATTGGTGTCCTTATAAAAAGGGGAAATTTGAACACAGACAAGAATGGAGGGAAGACAATGTGAAGTGACAGGGCGAAGGCCGCCATCGCTAAGTCAAAGAGAGAGGCCTGGAATAGATCCTTCCCTCACAGCTCTCAGAAGGAACCAAGCCTCCCCGACTTTGGTCTTAGACTTCCAATCTCCAGAACAATACATTTCTGTGATTTAAGGCACCCAGTTTGTGGTACTTCATTACAGAAGCCTAGACACCCAATACAGATAATAAAGCCAGAGATGGAAGGAGCCTGAGTTCAGGATTCCTGAATTACTGCTGAATGAAAGCACTTCACTGATCCAAAAGATCTGTATTGGATTGATACTTTAGCAATAGAGGAAACTTTCATTGTATCAAACCACTGAATTTTGAGGACTTATTCATTACAACAGCTTAATTACCTAATATAAGATTTAATTAATTTAACTAGCAAGTAATTTTTTAAAGCTATTTACATGAAAAAAATGGATATAACACAGAGAACAATATAACACACATGTAAATTTTTAGGATACAAAGGAACTTCAAAGAAAATTTGAGTTTACAGGAAGATATTTTGGCATAATTATCCCTAATCCTCCCCTGGATACAAATTTACCCTCCTCTGACAGTACAAGTAGAATTTCCTCAAGAATTTTAAATTAGTCACAACAATTCCAAGGTTGCTATATGTGGCTTAAATTATGTTACAATTCACTTAAAAATTTTATTGCAAATTCAGAACAGCATTTCTCCCAAGTGGCCCAAATGTGTAGTTTTACTTGGGTACTAAGGACAAGAATACTGTAAAATTAGGTCTCAGCTTTTACTAAAGTTCTCAATTAATATTATTTTTAATCAATCTGAAGATAAGTCACTATGTAACACCTTCTGCCCTCAAATATAGACAAAAAATGTACTTTTTTATGATAAGGTAACTAACATGGAATCAATACACCATTTTCCAATTTTTTCTTCCTTTTTTTCTTTTTTTCTCTGCATGGTGAAAAAAAATTAAAGGACAGCTAGCTTAGCTAAGACATGGAGTTGTAATTCAAAATACCTCAAAAGCTGAGCTGGCAGCTGGGTTCTCCTGTTTATAGAAAAGCTAGGATGATTCAGCCTGAGCTCAGAGCTCAATTTAGGTCACAGCATCTGGATTCAAAACACATGTGAGATGTGGCAGCAGGTTTCCAGGTCATGACTGATCCAAGGCTGAGACTGGAGACCACTCACCAGAACAATTGCAAATGGATAAAATGCCCAAGGGAGAGAGAAACCTCAAAGGTGTTTGAAAGAGCTGGCCACAGTCAGCCCATTCCAGCTGCCAGGTAGCATCAGCATTTCCTGCAGCAGGCAGGTGCTGGGGAGGCCAAGGGTAAAGTGGCCAGAGGATAACACTGAATAGTTCCCTAGTCAGCTTTGTCACAGTCAGAAAACACCCCTCACCAATGACGTGTTTCCTGAAGTGGCCATTGTTCAGATTAAACTATGGGAATCTGCTAATAAAATGGAAAACCTTACAGAGCCCATACTTCCTGCTAAGATGGGTGCTTAACTTTGCTTTGTTTCAAAGAGAAAAAACTGGGGTAATAGAAAGAGAAAAAAATTTTAACATCATAATGTTTTCCCTCCTTGGAGAGACAAAATCATAGCCACACAGCTATGTATATAATATAGGCTACGCTATGTATATAATATAGGCTACACACTGGGAAAACAAAACAGAAGAAAAAAAAAACGAGGAAAAATAGTAGCACAAAATCTTCCCAACCCAATTTTATCTCCATCAGAATTCATCTTGCTCCTTCCTTAATTTTCCTTGGATGTGATATACCCAGAACGTTGGCGATTTTGTAGCTATGCATTTTATGTGCAAGAAAAAATACTTCCCCTGCTGCTTTCCTTCCCCTTCCCCCTCTGCCGCTCTCTCCTTGTCTCTTTGTTGTGAATGTCAGGGCTGTCAGTGTCACAGTCTGACATGATTAGAGTTTCTGACATTACACCAAGAAGCAGCCAGAGAGCAGGAGAGTGGGCGGAGAGGACAGGCGTTAGGACGTGCAGCCATATACACAAGTTAAGGGGAAAAATAGCAGCCCCACCTTCTCTCTCTGAGGTTCCTTAATTACAGGGCAACTTATAAATCACCCTGGATTTTTCTCATTTATCCAATTAGTCCGCTTTCCTGCTCCTATGGAGATGCCTACGGTGTGGCTCTATTCTGAGAGATCAAAGTCAATGGCTCCAATAACAGATAAGACAGAATTCGTGATTCAGCAGATTCTAAGGCTGTGAAGTGTGACAATCGGGCGCACTATGGAAAGATAGCACCAGTCCATTTCGAGTATCGATTCACTGCACTTTGTCACTCTAATGATGTTATCTCATTAAAAGAGATAAATGCCCCACTGTTCTTCCAAGAGCATCTGCTTCTTACTCTTCTCTCTTTTTTCAACAGCACGGCTCTCAGCAGCAGCACATTAAAATCAAATTGAAATCCAATGCAAGGCTTGGCGACAGAGCTGCTTACCGAGGCTTCTTTTTAATTGCTTTTTCCTACTCTCAACCCTCTTCCAGCTCCCCAACAACTGATCCAAGATGTCATCCATAGAAACAAGCAATATAAAGAGAAACAGATGTAGAAAGGAATCATGATGGGAAGCATTTATTGAGGGACTATTATGTGAAGCTTCCACTGTTTCAACATTTAACTTATCCTACCACGGCCTTGCGAGGTCAGCAGAGCAATGCCCCGTCTGCAGATGAAGAAATGGAATTGGATGTGAAGGTGCTTGCCCAAGTTTACACAGGTTATGATAGGCTGAGCCACAGTTTGAACAAGGGACCATCCAACGCAAGTCCTTTTTGTTTTTAAATCCCCAGTTTCATTCGTGGAATAAATAAGTAAATATGCCTGCGACTTGATTAGAATAGGTGAAAACATATAAAAGATGGTGGCAATTATTCTTCAGCCTGCTAAAGCCCAAGAACATAATGCCATAGGCAGAGGAATGGTTTTGTTTCAACAGATTTCTTATTAAATAAAAAAGGTAGCAATTTTCCGTAATGAATGTTTTATACATTATTCCTTTGTGTATCAGGCCTCTAAAGTACACATTATTAAAGTCTATTAAAGTCTGTATTTAGCAGCATTACTAATGTGCCTTTGGGGAAATTATTACAATGAAATCGCATCAGTCTTTCACAAAATTTCAATTGTTTAATATTCCTCTTCTGATCCTCAATACACATGTCTATTTTTAGCGATAATCAGACCTCATACGAAATACCGTAATCCCACCTTGGGCTGTCACAACAAATTGTTTATGGGTTGGATTGAAGACATAGCAAGAGATGCAGCTATTGCTCATTTCCACTCAAACTTTTTTTTTTTTTATAACTTGTTGCAGCTTTCCTACTGTTCTAATTAACAGGTGCTCCTTGCTCACTATGATATGTGATGACACTTTAACTTTCTGGCTAGAGTTGATTATCTTAACTAATTGCTTATACTTATATCGAATTGAAACTAGCCTCTCAAGATAACGCCACTTTATTTAAGTCTGAGGGTGATAAGAAGTTACAAAACTATTTCATAAGGAAGGAAGGAAGGAAGGAAGGAAGGAAGGAAGGAAGGAAGGAAGGAAGAACCAAATAAACCTGAAGAACATATAAGCTGTGAATAAGCAAACCTAAATGTTTTATTACAAACATGGTCATTTATAAGAGACTAGAAATATGTCTTCTGTACATTAGCTGAGGAATTTCTACAAATTACATCATTTTAATACTTTACATAGGCATCTCTCCTTCTCTATCTAGTACATTTCTTAATTTTATCACATAGTATGAGGTTTTTTCCAAAAAAAGAAGCCAATTATGCACTATATTCAAAAGCACAATGTTCTCTTAAAACATTTTACAGAAAACAATAACTTTGGGCTTATTTTACAAATACAAAAGAAAATAGGAAACTGGAAAGAACACCAGAAACCAGCTACACAATATAAGGATGCTAATCACAAAAATGGAGGGTGAAAAAAAAAATTAAAAATAGTAGGCACTCCAATTAATAAACTGGGTTGGAAGCAATCTCTCAGTTATGTATTTCCCTTTACACACAGCAATTCCTCTGTTTGAGATGACACAGTCCCCAAATCAGGCAATTGGAGTTGACTGTTAATATTTTAAATGTGGACAAGCCACCGATTCACTAAGTAACTAGTCATGTTTCTAATCACCAGCTCACTAAATACGATGTCACTCTATTGTATCCATCAAGGGCTACTAATTGAGAGATAAAGGGCAGAGTTGAGGACTTAGAAGGAAGACACGAGCACTCCTCTGCAAGACGCACAAAGGCCAGAATCCACCAGCCTCTTTGTTACAGGGACCCAGCCACCACCAGCATCAAAGAAAGAGGTCGCAGTGCTCATCACGTGTCCAGAGGGCCTGTCTCATCATGCAGTGGGGCTGTTGGGCTTAGCTCAATATGGTGACGCAGAATGAGAACCCAGTTCAGTCAGCATTCAATTATGACTCTACATGAAGGTGGGCACGGAGCGATTGTCAATTTTTTTAAAAAAAGCAAAATTTGTTTTAATCAAGAAACTCCTAGGCACTCCTCTTTAAATCCTCAAGAAATAAGGATGAACAGGATTCCAAACCTGACCATCACGCTGTGTGTGAAGTGCCACTAAAAAGGACAAAGTGGATGGAGTTACCCTCTTTCCTCCAAGTGAAACCTGTTTTATGGTCAGTAGCTGCGACCACATTTCAAAGAGCTTATCATGATTCACAGCTGGGCCTCTCAGATGTGAAATTATATCACAGTCATGTCAAAACATATCCCTTCTGCTGCTCTGGGGCCATTATGGTCTTATACCGAAGTTCAGCCTTTCTAGTCTGAAGGCTTAATTTACCTCCTACCTGTTCAGATTCTCCTTCACCTCTTCTGACATGATCAGAAGCTGTTACGTCAGGCCACAGCAACCGTCACCCTTCAGTCCAGGCTGCCATGTACATGTGATTAGTGCAGTTGGTGGACACAGTCTCGGGGCTGGAGCTAACTCCCAGGCGTCCAGCACAATCATTCATCTGATGCTCAAATTCGCTGTCCAGAAAGGTTTGGATTTTCAGCTTACACCCTGGACCATGAAGACTGCTTCTCAGAGAAGTAGGCACCAACCACTGCCCCACCATGAGCTGGTCTGAGATTCAGAGGTGAACAGAGGTGACCCAGAGACCAGCTAAAATGTGTTGCTGGATAAGCAGAAAGGAGGAGGAGACTTTGGACTGAAATAGAAGCAATGATGTTGCTTCCATAGTAGAAATAACTGTCTATAAAGAGATAATTCTACATAACTTAGGATGCAATTCTCAAATAGCATGTATATGCCATGTATATTCACACACACATGTTGTATACATGCATACATTTTAAGGACAAATGATCATAACATATTCAGTTAATTCTTTCAAATTTGTCTTCTCTCTACTTCATACCAAACCAACCATCTACTGGACTACATGGTTAGTTTGATTTTAAATCTGCATTCCCATACCTCTTAGAAGGGAATTGTAGTCCTATTTTTGTCCTAAAACTTTACTGAATTTCCCAGTGTGATACACACAGGAGGAGGCTGGAAGTCTAACTGCCATTTCCATCTACCCCACAGCATCAGAATTGGACTTACATGTCACATAGGTGCTACACTGGCTTATGTCCAAAATGTTCCCCTTATCCTCACAAAGTCCATAAAACTGAAGTTTCTAAAATAAGGACTAAGCGCAGTTTTTCCTTAAAGATGGAAAAGGTGAGAAGAGATATGCTATGACATGCAGAGCAATCACTGCTCAGGGCCCAGGGTCCAGCTGCTTAGAGTAAGGACTCCCAAATATAGGACATAGGAACAGCCCAGCTCCATGATTGTCAGACTCCTGTCTCAGGACATGTTAGAAATGATTGCAGATCCTAAAGGGCTTCTGTTATGTCAGTTATTTCTATCAATGTTTGCCACATTTAACACTAAAACTGAGAAATTTGGGGAACACAAAAACAGAAGCACACATCCCAACAGCCGTCACAGAAACGGTGTCATTGCATGTTACGTAGCTTTTTGAAAAACTGGGCTATATACTTGAGAGAATGGAAAAGGCCAATAATGTCTTGGTATTATTATGAAAATAGTTTTGACCTTGCAGATGGCCTATGAATGGACCACACCCCCAAAGTTCCCAAACCATAGTTTGAGAACCACTGGCTTAAACCTGTATACATCAACAATGTCTGAACAGCTGAAAGAAGAAATGACACATACCGAGTTAAGATGACATAATGCCCATTTAATATTTTTTGAGCCAATGAATAAAGGACTATATCTTTTTCTAGAGTATTTCTCTACTTGCCCCCAAAGCATTAGTATATGAAATTGCTCTTTCCTGGTAATATGTAGAATAGAATGACTCCTGAGTCCAAAACTCTGTTTTCACCAAAGGCTCTGGTCTCTTTTTTTCTCTGCCCACTAAATATCTTCATCCAGATGCATCTCACATGTAAAACAGCTAAACTACTGTTTATTTTAAAATACTTGCTTTTTTCTAATTGTTAATCTTCCGCATAAATATTTATTGTAGGAGAGTTGAAAATAATGAAAAATATTTTTTTACAAAAAAGAAACAGAAGCATCCCATGTACGTACCCTCTAAGAAAAGCATTGTCAACGTTCTGGACAATTTCATTTCCGTCTTTTTATCATGCATACTTTAAAAATACAGTGAAGTTCATATCTTAAAGATAATTTAATGTCTCTAATTTTAAAATATGATTTTAGTGTGAGAAAACACACACTGCTAAAGAAAATTTAGTACAAGCACAAAGAAGATAATGCTCTTAATGTTTTGCAACTTTTTTTCTGTGGGCAGACGTGTACCTTTTTAAAAAAGTGAAATAATGATCAAATTACACATATATTGTTATGAAACTTGCCGTCTTCACAATGTATTAGAACATCCTTTTATGTCATTAACTATTCCTCTATCCCTCGTTGGTAATTTTTATTGTATGGCTGTACCATGGTAATTACCTTTTAAGAATTACTATTATAATAATGTGATGAATATCTTAGCTAAAGTTTTATATGTAACCATGGCAATTTTCTTTGAGTAACTGTTCAAGAAATTGAATTTCTGAATCAAAAGAAGTGTTTGAGGCTTTGGTACACATCATTTAAATCCTCTTGAGAAATATGTGTTCTTTCACTGTATATGAGAGAACCTGGTATTCTCATTCCTACTTTCACTGAGTAAATTTTACAAATCCTCACCAGTTGGATAGGTAGAAAATGCCATCTCATCATTTTAATTTTTATTTCTTTGATATAACTGTCAAGGTTGAACGTTTTATGATATTTAGTGATCACATTTCTTCTTTTATTGTTTTTATATTTCTGTTCTTTGCCTATTTTCTATTAAGATAATCATCTTGATCTTATTAATTTGTAAAAGCACTTAACAAATTAGCTAAGCTAACTGTCTGTCATATACGTTATAAATACTGCCCCAGCTTGTCTTTTGTCTTTCAAGGGATAGTTCAGAATGTCTTTGGATGGAAAGAAATTGTCAGCTTTGACATAGTCAAACACATTTTCTTCCTTTATAATTTTGCCACCAGAAATTAATAAGGCCTTCTTTAGTCCAAGATCGCTTAATCTTTATTTGTATTTTCTTCCATGTCACTTGTTTTTGAAGTGCGTGATATTTCTTCAAAATCTGCCACAAGGGGGACTTGGCCATGGCCTTCGGAAAAACAACAGTAGAGACTCATTAAATATAGTCTGGTCACTTGGTGAAAGCTCCGGAGTGTCCTAGAATGGGGAAGAGGGAGAATCTTCCATGTTTATTCTATGTCAGCTCTTTATACTGCATCTAATAGCTCTGTTAACTTGCTCTTTCAGTGAAAGACGTTTAAAATGGAAAAAGTTTTTACATTAAGTTTATGTTTACATATTAAACTTCTGGGATGTGATGACTCTCTCCTCCTTGGCCAGAGCGGAAGCTTCAGATGACAAAAACCTTTGTTTTGTTCACTGAGGTACTGCAAGCACAGTGTGGGGGACATAGCAGGCCCTTAAGTACATGATGGAAGAGAGCTGATCTCTAACCAAATAGAGTTAGGTGTACGCCACGTGCCGGGTGGGGAAGCCAGGGCTAGTGAGTTCTGGGCTTTGTTGCTTTGTGTTAAGGAGGCACAAGGTAAGAAACAAAACAAAACAAAACAACCTCTAAATGAAGGCAGAGATTAAATTCCAGTTTTACTTTTCAGTGGACTGTAGAGATTTTGATCTGAGTCTGAAGGTGAAAGTGACTCAAGCCTGGCACAGTAGGATATGGGGCTGAATACTGGAAAATACTCCGAGAAAAAAAATTGTGTTGGGCAGATATTAGGCAAAACACAGGCATCCACCTACCAAGAGAGAGTGGAGACACTACCCTACTCCATTTGATGCTGTGGCATTTGTCCAAAGCATTAACAACCAGATCTGGCTGGACTTGAACAGAACAAGGAAGAAACAGTTCTCAAGAAGATTCATTTTCACTATGGGAAGAGAAAGAGAAGCATTCTGTGTAATAACAGAAAAATCAATTATTTTTCCATCAGATGGAGTGTCCTCGTAAATTCAAGGCAGAGAATGGCACGTGATATGCCTTCATGACAACGATGACCATGAGGGAAAGAGTTTAGCATCATAATTCCAAGGTTGCTGCTAGGAAGAGAGGTTTTTCAAGAGTAGAATACCATTCCTGTTAGGGTGCTTTTGTGAACTTACGTAGTGGTGTGTAACGAAGGTACATCCTGTCCCATTTGCTTCTCCAAAATCCCATCGGGTCCAATCTGCTTCCCATTAAAATTCTCTCTTTACAGCATAATAACATATAGATAACACAAATAAATACCAAACAATCCTCAGTGGCAAGATTTAATAATATATATATATATATATATATATATATATATATAATTATATATATATACATTATTTTTATGTATATACACACACACACACACACACATATACAGTACAGTGTAATATATATTCATACATATTAACAAGGGAATGACCAAAAAAATAGAAAGGATGAAGATGTTTGACAAAGTTTAAAGTTACATCCTAATTATAAAGTTTTTGATCAATATAGAAGTTGGAAAGTCAGCTCCTGCAAAAGGATCTAAGGAGTGCATGACAGTTGGAAAGATGGTCTTCCAGTCTGCATAAGGGCCAAGGAGAATGAGCCCCTGGAAAGATTTGTGCACCCCAATTTCTTTAACATTCAAGGCTAAAACATAATGCCCAGAATGCACAACTATTAAAGCCTGTTTACAATATTTAAAAGATAAATAAATGTGAGGGGGCTGGCTTAGGAAGCCAGCAGCCTTGGTTCGGGTCCCACATATGAGGGCCAGTGACACTGCCCTCAAAAAAAAAAAAAAAAATAAATAAATAAATAAATAATGGGCCGGCTGAGTGGTGCGGTGGTTAAACACTAGCTTGGGAAGCCAGTGGCCCCGGTTCGGGTCCCACATATGAGGGCCAGTGACACTGCCCTCAAAAATAAAAAAAAAATAAAAAAATAAAAATAAATAAATAAAACCTTGAAAAAGAAAAAAATAAATGTGAGGGTATCTACTCTGTATAAACCTTAGCAGTTGGGAATCAAACTGACATATTTCATGAATGCTAGCCTTAGGAAATGACACTGGGTTCAGGATGGGCACCATGCCTGGGAAATGCCCTCCGCTTCGGTTTTCTGCCAGCACGCATGCACCAGCACGCGAGATGTCTGAGGGCTGGAACTGCACCCGTTCCTGGCGTGTTCAAGAACATAAGGTATGAAAGCCCTACTTGGTGGACAGCAGGTCACTGACTAATAGGTTAGCCCTGTTAAACTTAGTCAAACTGCCAATCCCTTGTGCCATGGGGAAGGGGAACATTCCTGTGTTCCCTGGAGGGCTCAGCTCTGACTGACCCAAAGGAGCGCTGCCAATGCCTGTGCTCATAACTGTCCTGGCCCTTCAGAGCAATGACTGGACCCTGGGATGCTGTGACCTTCTTCCATTCTGACACCTCCCCAGTTAAAGACTGGAAAGGAAGGGGGAGTTATTATAGTATATCTCCAAGGAAGTGGAAAGTGCACAATTCAAAAGTCTTCAACTTTCTAGGAACAAATCTACTTAGAAAACCATTCATACTCACAAAAATATTTCCAGAGTTCTAACTTACATAGCCTAATTGATGAGATGAGTCTCTAGTTTTATTTGTGCCAAGAAGGTGACCTAGTCTTTGTTTTATGCCAAGAAAACCATAAGGAAAAATGCTATGATGATTACACATCATGCTTAATCACTACTTTAAATTAAAATACTGTAATATAAAATAATGCACTCACTGGGTTACTCAGGCAGAACATAATTTACCAAGCCACAGACACACCTACTGAGACATTTCAAATTTCTAAGGAGTCTGGTTCCCAGTGATGTGTCAAGAGCCAAATCATGACATCAGGTCTTGAGTTGCCCTGGAGAAACTTAGGGCAGGGCTGTCATAGCAAACTGAGCTTCTTAATCAGAGATTTCCCAAGAGCTGTCTTAGCTTTTCAGTGCACCAAACACTAATAGAAGCCAAGGTTTGCAATAACCACAATGATGGATCTCCTCCCCTCCCCACCCTCCAATCATGACCTTGGGGCCAAATACCTGCCCACCTTCCAATATTCCAAAAGCTCACATCTCAAAGACTGCTTAAAGTGAACATTTAAGACAGTGTGTGTGTGTGTGTTTGTGTGTGTGTGTGTGTTAAGGGGATGGCGGGGGGGGGGGGGTGCGGAGCCAGCACAAGGTTTCCTTCTCTTGGGCTTGCCTCAGCTAAATGAAAACCTCTCAAAAAAAAAAAAATTGCTTGGTTTTTCCTGATATCTTCAGATGGAGTAAACTAGTAGCCCCTGAGAAGGCCAAACAAACTCTATGAGAAATATTACGACTGGAAAAGGTAATTAGTAAAAGAGTCTCAACAAGGTGAATGGGCTTTCCAAAAGCTTAAGGATTCCATAATACCTTTTTAGGACCAAATCACGTAAAAGCGCCGTCCAACTCCATCACAGCCCATACATAACACAGTAACTTATTTCTTCCTGCAGGTCTCCAGAAACGTCTCTTCCTGTTTTAAATCCTTCAGTGGCTCTCAGAATCGGACCCCTACCTCTTTCTCTTGGCTCACATCTGCCATTTTCCATCAGTGCAGTTATTCTAAACCAGGGGTGTTTTTGTCCCCACAAGGGACATTGGCCAATGTCTTGGGGATATTTTTGGTTGTCACAGCTGAAATGAGGAGAGGAGGATGCTACTAAACATCCTCCAATGCAGCAGACAGCCTCTCACTGCACAAAGGATTAGCTGGTCCAAATGTCAGTCGTGTCCAGTTTGAGAAATCCTGCCTCCACTGCACCAAACTCTTGGTTGTTCTCTAAACATGCCAGACTTTTACCATATACTTCTGTCCCTAAATGTATGTTGTTTCCTTTACCTGGAATGCTTTGCCTTACTTCTAGGTTCAAGAAACGACCATTTATCATCCAGGATCCAACTCTAAATGTCACCTCTTCTCTACTGTCCTTTCCAGATCCCCCCATGTCGGAGGTTCCTTCTTTTGAGCTCCCAGGGCTTCTGGAACATACTTCATTAGAATACCAGCCACACTGCCCTCAAATTATCTGTCACCTGCTGAAAGCAAGGCCGAAGCCTCATCCATCCTTCGTCCCCAGAGTGCCCACCTAGTAATCATTCACTGCTTGCTGAACCAATCAGAGCATAAATGGAAATGTTGTAGATGCACCGAAGACTATCTAGCAACAATGTCTAAGGGACAACGGTGTCCCTAACATCAAAAACAACAACAGATATTTATTAAATGCTTATAATGTGGACATTATATTCAACACTGGTGCATATATTAACTGATTGCATCCTTGCAACAACCCCATGAAGTAGGTACCATTATCATGAGCATTTTACAGATTGGGGAAACCAAGGCACAGAGAAGTTAAGCTGCTTTCCTAGGGTCTCTGAGGCTAGCATCTGAAAGAGCTGATATTTATATCCACAGCCTTCATCTTCCAATATTCATATCAAGACAGTTATACTAACAACCAATATTTCGGCGGCTCAGAGGCCTCTGGCAAGCACAAGTGACACCTCCAGAGAACTACACAACCTCAGAGTGGCCAGCAGCTCCTGTGACCCTGCCTGTGAACTCTGCGTTCTGGGGTCATGCAACTCTCCAGCCTCTGGAAGGCTTCTCGCAGGAGAAGCAACCTCCTCCCAACATGGAAAGACATTCTGTCCCCAGAAAACAAATCAGGGTACTATAAAGAAGACACACATGCTGAGTCCCCAGAGCACTTCTTACCTTGTTCGTGCTGCAGGGACTGAAGCGAGGGATCAGACATGTCACAAGGCGAGGCTGGTCGTGAAGATTCTCCTTGTTCCTGTAGAGCTCACTTCCTGAAGCAGACAGCTGCACTGCAAACACAGACCAAAAGGAAATCCATAAGCCGGTGCTCAGGAAGGCACGGAGCAGTCCTGTCTCCAAAGAGACCTTCTGGCTGGATGGCGGTCCTCTGTGTCTGTGCTGCCGCACGTGAAATGTGGCTAGTGCCACTGAGGGCTGCATTGTTTATGTAATTTTAGTTACATTTAAATGTAAACAGCCATATGTGGTGAGTGGCTACCATATTGGACAGTGCAGGTCTAGAGTCAAATCAAGAGTGTTGAGGCCACAGACAGTGGCCAAGGAAAAGCTGCAGATTATATGCTCAGAATGGCCGCAGATATGCAGTAACAGGAACACTCATTCATTCCATAACTAACTTTTTGGTATTTATTTATTTATTTATTTATTTATTTATTTATTTATTTAGCTGAGCCATCTTGCCATCTGTTGACAGCTCAGCGGCAGCTCAGTTAGGGCAGGAATGGAACTGGCGAGCTCAGAGCTCGCACTCTTGAGTACATTCTTAAACCAACTGAGCCACTCGGCCGGCCCCTAACTTTTGAGCACTTATTAGGTGCTGGGTACTGAGGATATAGTGATCAATAAGACAGAGAGGTCAGTTATTTAAAAGTTTCTAGTTCAGACTTTGACTTCCTTGGGGAGGGAAAGGACCTAGTATGTGAGCAACACCTACTGTGTGCCAGACCTCAAATGGAATGAGGGCCCATGTTTTTATCCATTCTATTGGTTAGTTAAGTAAGTTTTTTTATTTACTTGAATTATTTTAGATCAAAACAGTTATTGTATGGTGCTCAGCGTTCTTATTTGTCAAATATTCAGGAAGAATGGAAAGAAAATACCTTTGAATACTTAACTAGATTTGTAGCCATTTCTTTTGAAAGACATTTATGGGTGAAGAGGAGAACAAAACATTACAAGGTTCTTTAGAATCACCTAATTTGTGTTATTTTCTCAGATTGCATCTAGGAAGGATTTATGTATCTGAACCTTTCCATAAAGACTGGAATTGGAGATTTAAATGGAACTGCAGTGCCTTAAACAATGTATTATTTTTAATTATGATATAATAACAACACAGAAAATGTTCAACAGGAAAAGGAAAAAATGCTCATAATCTCACTAGTGCACCATAATTACCTTTAGTTCTTGGCAATCAGCCTTTCCCTATTGGAGAATGACACTAGGCCTGGGCACATCTGCAAACTGAGTCAAGGACACACAGAGGTCAAAGGCTGTATTCCCTATATTAACCTCTTTCACCATTAAGAAAATGATTTTACAATTTATATCTTCAAAAGATGAACTTTTACTCCACATTTACTATCCCGTGAACATGGTATTATTATATTCCTTTTATAAATAAAAAGACAGGATTGGAAATTGCAGATCACTCCCTGGCTATTTGAGACACACAGATTCCAAAGAAAATATCACATTCAGTCATAGCAATAACATATTTTAACAATGATGTACGACATGGAGAGACCCTGGGATTCCAACTTTGTAGCCTAAATACATCCAAACACCCTCATATGTACATGACGCCTGGGTATCATTGCTTCAAAGTCAAGGAAATTCAATCTCTACTTCTCACCAATTTTAAAGGGACTAAGAAAAAATTATGCATATAACTTTTACTCTTGAATTTCCAGAAGCAGATGTTAATGAACTTCTGAGGTTTAAAGCAGAACTCTATACATGCTGTTTCCCTTTAAATCTGTGTATTTGATCCATTTGAAAACTGTGGCCCAGCATTTCACTGGGGAGTTTGTCCAAATGCCTCACAAAGATGCCTGATGTCACAATTCCATTCAAATGTACACACTGGTATCAACACAGGAAAGGTGGGCACACGAAGATAATAATAAACAGACAAGGATTCTTGAACATAATTTCCCCCAAGGAAATTCCACCCTGCTTCAGCGATGCCACAATTCCCATACTCTTAGAATATGGGGATACAGTTCGCACTACACTAATTATGCATCCCTCCCTGCATGGCCCCCCCACCCCCACCCTAAGGGTTCTTAGGTCATTTTCATGTATGTTCTACAACAAAGTCACACCAAAATTCTCAGGCTAATATTAAGGGAAATATTAGTCACATAGAAAGTGCTTAATAAATATTGTGAATGGATTTTTTTTTCTTTGCTGTCACTCACAGAGCCTAAGATGATGTAGACTCTTAATGTAGGATCTTAAAAACAATGTTGACAATTGCTGCAGATTGCCTGTGGGTTTTTTTTTAAAGAAAAATCTTTTAATGTCTGAAATTATAAATCTTTAAAAAAATATTAAGAATATCTTATGTTTAAAGCTGTACAATTCACTTTTTATTATACTCTCATTTAGTACTGACATCAATCTGAGTTGTAGTTTTCTTAATTAGCAAAGTCAATGCAGAGGAAAAAATAATTCTCTGTCATGCTGGAATAGACACTGGGTTAGAAGTGACTTCATTTCAAGATACTATAGAATTAAAATATGTACAATGACCACAAACAAAAAATCTCCCCCAACACACACACACACCTTCTCTCTTTCTCTCTCTCTCTCTCTCTCTCTCTCTCTCTCTCTCTCTCTCTCTCTCTCTCAGACCACCATTAACAAAAAACACCTCAGTGAACAGATGACAGTTTGAGAAATTGGGTCAGTTCGCTTCTGGATAGCAACCAAAAAGACTGGCCTTGTTCCACCAAGCACTTTCAATCTCCTTTGAAATAAAGAGAACCTGGCTGTTCTGCAGCCAATTCGGTTTATGAAGAAGCTTAGAGAAATCCACAGCTTACAAAAAGAGAATACATCTTAAAAATAAAGCATTAAGGAAAAAGATATCTGAGTTACTATGTGGAAATAAGAAAAAAATATTTTAATTATTCTGTTTTTCAAGGTTTCTTTTTAATTGTTCATGAAGTTGGATTCTTCTGATACTAAACAAAAAAAAAGTATAGATGCCTTTCTAGGGTGCCTGGAGAAAGTCAATCCCATCAGCTAATGTGTGATTTCCACTCAACTGATCCTACTAGAGTTGGTTATAGGCAACAAAGTCTGGGGTCAACCTTAGGCTTCTAAAAAGTTAATAAAATGAAATTCATCTTTTCAGGTGGTAAAAGTGTGTGTAAGTAGGAAGGTGGGGGCAGGGTAATTGTAAGAAGAGACCAAAGAGAGAATGAACAGAAAGGGGAAAGGCTACAAAAAAAGCAGAAAACTAAATGGCAGGTGAGTAAACAGATACCTACAGTGAGTTCAATGATGTGGCCAAGGGCCCCTTACCAGCAAGGTCCTCAATATAGAAGGGATCGAGAGATTCGGGCTCCTGGTGACGCCACATCCTATAGCTTATCTATATTATACGCTCTCATGGACCAGGTGTCAGCAAGTGGGAGCTGGAGTAAAGTTGAGACCGGGCCTACCTGTTTCACCACTATTTATTTACCATCAACCTCCACCTACCACAGAGAAGTCTATTTTGCCTGGATCACTGCTAATATGGTGCAGAGGTATAAGCCAACTTTACTCTCCTTACTCTAAAGAGAAGCTTAAAGGGGTCAAAGGGCACGTTTTCTGTGTGTATTGTACTATTCCTTGGCCCTTGAAAATACAACTAATATTTATTGCCAATACAGGATGAAATACGATGAATTGGGCTTTTCTCCCCACTCCAAATCCCCCCCTCCCCACGTCCAAGACGTTCATTCTAGAAGCCTTTCGTAATACAATTCAAAGCTAGTGGTTCAGGAACTCCTGTGGGAGACAAGCCATCAGGACTGAGCAGGGCACTCCTCGCAGCTCTGAAGGTCTCGCTGGCTTTTAGATATAATGCCCCCTAAGGCCAGTCTGTGGAATGGCCTCTTGTCACTCCCCTCCCAACCACCAAATCCAGCAGCCTAAGCAGAGGGCCTGAGCATGACGAACCCAAGAGCTGGTAAAAAAGAAATAAGTAAAGTAATAAAAGACAAACAGGCTCTGGAGAGTAAAGGAGAGAAGGCAAAATGACAGGAGTCTAGAAGAATGTCTCTAAATCAAGGACTTAGGAACTTGGGAAATCAGAGGAGCAGGGAGAAATAACCCTACTATCCTCTGCCTCTTTTTTATGGGTTGGAGTAATTCACATATCTCTAAAGTTAAGTCCTGACAACCTTCAACTGGAATCCTGTGCAAGACTGGGTAAGAGACCATCTGATTACTGGCAGTCCAATTCCTCCCTCTCACAATGAGCAGCATGGGGCTGGGATTAAAGGATCCAAAGGTAAAGCAACAAACAGACCCCTGTCCCCTGCCCCAGATGCACACACACCTCCCAAGTGATGGCTCCTTTCTTTCTTCTTGAAGAAGAGGCAGAGGGACCAGACCAGAGCTCCTTCGGGAGCGTCTTGCAGATCTTTCTCCATCCTCAGAGTTAGAGCAGACGGGAGCTCTGGTTCTTCAGGACCTCTGTGTGCTCGCCATCCCCCACATTTAGGCAGCAAACATGCCATAACATGGTTCTGCCCCAAGAGACTAGAGAATACTGCCATTCTGCCTTGCTCCCTGGGCCCTGCCTTCACAGCATGCCAGGGAAAACATATGTAACCTAAGCCAGAAAGATGAGAACATCCTCCCATCAAGCATCATCAAAAGCCTCCTTCCCCAAGGACAGGTTAGGCAGTTTGAAAGTTAAGATTCTGAAATTTTAACTAGTGTATGAATTATGGTTCAACAGGAAATTGTGATAAGGAAGAGGAAATGAGATGATTATAAATTACAAAGGAGAGACACACTGCTGGTACACAAACGAATTGCCCTGTGAGCTAGATGGGGAGGAATACAGACCAGTAAAAGGCCAATAGGGCCAGTGGTTGAGTGTCCACTGCTTCCACGTGACTACCTCTAGTACACATGCTGGGCGGCTTCCAGCACTTGGTCATATTGTAAGTCAGGGTACCTAAAGTTTAGATTCAGGGCTAACACTCTAAAAAAAGGTCAGTATCAAGTCTCCCAGGGATTTAGGAGTATCTTTAAGGCACAATACAGAAGAGCTGCCAAATGGTTACCTGGCTCAGCTTACTTCTATTGCCTGGTTGACTATCTCAACCAGGAGACACAAGCTCAGATGCCAACAGGCGTCAAAACAGAATGAGAAAAGTGAATGGTCAGGCTAGAGAAGACAATGAGGAGTGGAGGGTCTGGGGAGGAGGCCATTTAACTGTAGCTCCAAGGAAGTCAGCACAAGGTCCATGTTTCTAGAACTTCTGATATTCAAGAAAGCCAGAAAACAGAAAGACTATGTAAGAATCATTTGCTTTTTAAATACTGGCAATTTATGTTAATGCTTTGGATACTGGTAGTGGTTGGTTTTGGTTGGCCAGTTTACATCTTCTCCTGTACACTTTCCTTGTCATTCAGAGGACTCTTTGTTCCTTTAAATCTCCAGGGCTGGAGGCTCCCAACCTGTCTCCTGGCCCCTTGGGGTTGTACTGCTGTGGCTTCACTGGGCACAGCAAGCCCAGCAGGGAGTTTGGGAGCCATGTCAGTCAGTCTGAATATCAACTGTGCCTCTTGGCACGTGATTTCAGCAAGCTACTAACCCTCTCTGAGTCTCTATTCTCTCATCTATAGAATTGGGGAAAATTCTTTAGATCTCCTGAGATTGTTTTGAAGATTAAATAAAGTAATATGAACAAAGTATTTGATGCAGTGTTCAAAAAAGATGAAGCGCTTCCCCTCTTCCTGTTCTCCTATCACCATTCAGCATCCCTTAATTCTGCTTGTACATGCTTGTAGGAGTTTATCTCTCAATCACCCTACTGGATTGCAAGTATTTCAAGTGAAGAGATCTTGTCTATTTTATGCCCCAGTAGCCAGCATCAATCCTACTGCAGTAGGCTCAGTAGGTTCTCAATATATGCAGAATTTAATTATAATGTATTATGAACTGAATGTTTCTGTGCCTCCAAAATTCATATGTTTCCTTCATAATTCATAATCCCCAATGTGATGATATTTGGAAGCGGGGCCTTTGGGAAGTAATTAGGTTTAGATGAGGTCATGAGTGTGGACCTTCCGTGATGGGATTAGTGCCATTATAAGAAGAGATACCAGAAAGCTTGTGTCCTCATTCCATCTCTCTCCCAGCCCCCGCCCCACCTCCCCGCCACAGTGAGCATACAGCACAAAGGTAGCTGTCTGCAAGAGAGACCTCACTAGGAGCCAAACTGGCCGGCACCTTGATCTTTGATTTCCCAGCCTCTGTAAGAGTGAGAAACTGTTGTTTAAGTATTCTGTTATAACAGCATAAACTGACTTAGACAAATATTTAGGAAGATTTTTCTTAAATCTAACACCAAGTGAGCCCTTTTCTTTTCATTCTATCCTCTTCTGATGACTCAACATCAATATCTATATCTACTCCTCATTTGGCCAGAATATTTTGAGACTAAATGAAAAAACAGGTCCAAATTAAGAATAAAGTACTGAAGAGTTTTCTTTTGAGAAATTTGGCATCACTTTTAGGTCAGCAGGGTATTATTTGGATACTTTTTGCATGCCTCAGAAGAAACAAACATAAACATAAAAAAATCTCATCACCCTATTAATAAATAAATGGAAGAATCATGCTTTCATTTTAGCATCTCGTCCAATGTTTGCCAATAGTGTGTGTCACTGCATGGGGAGTAGTTGGTGGCCACCCAGAATTCTAGGCCATCCCCAACCATTTGTCCACTTTGGATTGAGAAAACGAAATTATGTTCATCTAGGACAATGGTTTACCAACCATGCCTGATTTACCTGGCTTTCTTTAATTTTATGCTGAAAGAATCCCACAGACCTTCAAACAATTTCAGCTTCCCTCTCCCTAGGGGGGTTTTGCTGAACAAGCCAGGCAAACACATATTTCCTGTGATTTGGTGAGAAGCTACAGCAACTCAACAGAAAGCTTAGCTCGTGGGTTACTTCAGAATGACCCACTGAAAAGCCCTGGCAAAGAAGAGCACTAGGAAGGTACCTCTCTTTAAAGAAGCTCGAGGCAACCAGCTGTCTCTCCAATGAAAGGATTCCAATGAAGGAATTTAAATATTCTCAAGAACACCTTGAGGATAAACCGTAATGAGGGACAGTAGCCTTCCTGGGGGCTAGTGCTCACCACTGAAACCCATCTGCCTAGTCAGCCAGCGCAGGAGTAAGGCCTTGGGCCTCTGGGAAGAAACTTTCATTAAGCCTCAGAAGGAAGCTTAATTTGGCACATCGGGCCCCTGCTGAAAGTAATCTCAGGGATTCACTGTTAATCTCTGCTTTCCTGAGACTCGAATTCTGTACAGTTGACCCTTGAACCATATTGGCATTAGGGGCTGCAACCCCCTCCCCCTGTACTATCAAAAATCTATATATAACTTTTGACTCCCCCAAATTTAACTACTAATAGACTACTGTTGACCAGAACTTACTGATAACATACACAGTCGATTAACATGTTTTGTGTGTTACATGTGTTATATATTGTATTCTTACGATAAAATAAAGAAAATGTTATTAAGAAAATCAGAAGGAAGAGATAATACATTTACAGTACTGTATGTATTTGTTGTAAAAAGCCTGTGTATAAGTGGACCGGCACAGTTCAAACCCGTTTTGTTCAAGGGTCAACTATACTTCTAAATACTAGCCTCTCCTTGGTATAGCTGGTTCTTTTTGAGGGTGCACAACATCCTGGGCTGTTAACTTTTCCACAGGGATTTAGTGTTTGCTTCTACCAGGGCCTGAGAACTTTCAATGCTCCCGAACCAGTTTAGTGCCTATGTCAAAATAACTGAATGTCCCACACCTCGCGGGTAGCGAAACTACAGACCCCACAGCTATTCAAACAGATTGGAATTCCATCTCTCCACCCATACCCCAAACACACACACTCAAAGCCCCATGCAGACTCTGGGGGGAATTCTTCTTGCCCTCCTCTGGCAAAACAGTTCCTATGTGAGCATAAACACCACAGCCCCTAGAACCCAGAGCCTACGGCCAGGTCTGAATCACTCATGAGCAAGTGGCATCAATGTCTCCGGCACTTGGCAATTCCCCTTTCCTGCTTTTGGACTCACTATGCATTTAATAAATAAAATTTTCTATTTGATCCAATGTACCTAAAAATTTTAGGGCATGGGTGGGGAGGGGGGAGGGGTTCGGAAATGAGCCAGGCTGCATCAGCTCAGTAGACAATTCTGCCAGAAATGTCCAGTTTTGGGTTCTCTAAATTCTTCCATATTTAGGGTCCTATAAGTAACCATTTAGCTGTAATTCAGACTAGAGCCAGAAATATGTCCTTCGTGGCATATGCTATGTTGTTGAGACTCAAACTCTAATGAGTTTGAGTGAGGAAGAGGCTTAAGGGTAGCCAGGCACTGAGAACCGTACCCCCAGCCCGCATCCGCAGTGCAGGCGGTCACCCCACGGAAGCAGTCCCCTTCTGTACAAGGCTGTACTTCTCACACACAGCTGAGTCAGTCCACGGGCTCTGAGGAAAGGACTCGGCTTTGCATGAACTTTTCCACGATTTAGAATTGGATGACTGCACATTGAAGGTTTGGGAGCCTTAGCGAGGCGAAGATGGCAAGGAATGAAATAAGGGCACAACCACCTCACCACCATGCTCTGCAGAGTCACTGCGTCCTGCATCAGCAGCCAAGAGCACAGCCAGAGTAACCGGCTCCAGCAGCAGACCTGGAGCCTCGTCCCTGGGGTAGCCTCTGATCTCATTACAGCAGTCGACACTGGTCCTCTCAAAACAAACAGAGGAAATTTATGCCTGCCTTAGCCTGTGGAGAGCTCCACATTCCTTGTTTAACGAGAGTTCCAGCTTCTGAGACCACAGCCACTGGGACGAAGAGGATGTCTGCTTTGTTCCAAAGAAAGAACTGTCATCGCTGCCTTTCCCTCTTCCTGGGGCTGATATGAAGGCGTTGAGCCTGGTGGGAGCCACTGAGCTTGTGGCCTAGGCTCTCTGCTCTGGTCCCTGAAGAGAAGTTCCCTTTCTTCTTATGTCAACATCCCCAAGCTCAGTCAGTGGGGCCATTTCCTCTTCAACAGCTCCAGGCAAGTCCTACAAGGTGGCTGTGAAGGGTTCCACCTGCTAAGGCCAGAATTGCAAGAGAGAGACTGTTCTCTGTAACAAAACTCTAGTTCTTCTGGTGGGAAAAATTTCCCCCCAAAATACCCTTGCATGATGAGCCTTGGAAAATTTTACCTAACTTGGGGTTCCCATTTGTAGGATAAATGGCAGAAAGGAAAACGTTCCTTTATACCCTATAATTCAATCTCAGACGTAACTGAGTGCTCAGCTTATGAGGTAGAGTGACCCTCCAAACCCAATTAGGGATAGAGCAGTGGTTCTGGGCCAGGGTCCATTTTGCTCCCCAGGGGACATGTGCAACATATGGAAACATTTTTGATTGTCACGACTGGGGGAGGGGGCTACCGGCACCCAGTGGGTAGAGGCCAGGGATGTTGCTAAATATTCTACCATGCACAGGATAGTACTCATTATAAAGAATTGTCTGGTCCCAAATGTCAATAGTGCCAAAACCGAGAAACCCTGATGTAGGGGGAACACTCAAGGATGTGGGTATGTTTAAAATGATGGCAAACACATTACAATAATGTCGATATGCAATCAAAATGTACACAATTAACCACCACAAAAATTTACCAGCTCTCTCCTCAAGTAAAGTAAAGGAAAGCTGCCTTTTATAAAGAGGAAGAGCATTTAAGCTGCCTGAAAAACACGGGAGCCACTTCAACCTTAGACTTTATCATCAGCACCAACATGAGTGCTGTGTTTATTCCAGGTGCAACCTGGGGGCTTACTATCACATTTCATTGGTGAAAACAGGAGGAACTTATGAGCTAAGTTTCATAATTACTAAAACTATACATGTAGCCTGAGCTAGGTCTGGAAAAAAAATGGCAAAATGTTTTAACTTTTAAAATACTAACAAAATATGAGGAACTGTGGTGATGTTGACCTACTTCTAGGGAGGCTAAAAAAATTGCATAGTAGAGTGCTAAATAAATGCCGAATTGCAGAAATGTGTTATAATGAAAATAATCATGGTGTATATTTGGAAATACTCCTCATATCTAATTTTCTGTGCCAGTTTGCATATATTCCATTTCCTCTACATAGCACACTTTCTGTATATTTGGTATAAGAGTGTGCATTTAGATAACCCAGTTATTATTCTCTCATGAAGTCTTGTATTCCAGCGAAAGGAGGAAAAAGCTCCATCTAAGCACAGCTAATGCATGCACGCAAATTGAAAGAAAAAGAAGGAAAAAAAGGAATTTCATGAATGAGAGGGAGACAATTTTTTAATGGACTGTTTTAAAGGCTTGTGGTATAAACAGCAAACAAAACTGAGTCACTAACTGTTAATACCGTTTATCATGATGTCAGGCTTGGATTTTCTTTTATTTAATGTTCCAGCAGCTAGAGGAAAATGAATACTGTGGTAGGGAAAAATGATACCTTCCTTGGCATTTCAAAATCATTGCTCAATTCCTCTTGAGCAAGGAAGCCACGGTAATGACTTTATTTTACCTACCGCAATTACGGTACACCTCGAAGTCATTCTCCACAATATCCCACTTTTCCTCCCTCCACTCAAGTCCTGCTAAATAATCTCTGGAAACGATTAACCAAGAGCCCTGTTCCAAGTTTCCTCTCCTCCCTCCCCTGCTGCCTCAGTCATGCTGGAGTCAGGACAAAGCAAACTTGTATTACATCACAGAGCAAACTCATTTTCTATAAACCATCCCGTTGGTAGTTTATAGCTACTGGAACCCAAGGCTGTCAACACTGTGGTCTTTGTTTGGTGGGTGTTGTTTTAAAAATTACAAAAACAACAAAAAAAGTTTCCCCACACCCCCTTCCTCTTTTGAATACAGGAAAGTAGTTCAAGGCACCTCTCTAGCCGGGCTCCACCCCGCTGTGTAAACTAGACATTACCTTATACACAAATGAATCTAAGGCATTCCTCAGTCTAGCTGCCTTGCTGCAAATTCCTACGCTCCCCAGCAGTCAGGCAGCACACACTCCCCGGCTTCCCCTCCTCTTCCCTTTTCCCCCACCCTCCTTTTTTTTTTTTTTTTAAATTTCCACTGCCTCACTGTGTTTTTGTGTAAATGATCTCACATGACTCAACAAATCCATCTGCCTGAAGCAGGCCAAGTCTGGGGCCCTCCCAGGAGGGAGGAGAAGAATTGCTTTGTGGAAAGGACCTGGAGCTCTGCCCTTTCTCTGGCTCGAATTACCCGCCTGTCAGGCCTGACGGATTTGGCTAAAAATAAAAGGAAGCGGGCTGTGAAAAGCAGATGAATGGGCTCAGCAGTTCCTTAGATAACACGGGCCTGCTGTTGCCCAAAGCTCCCCAAACAGAAACTTCAAATGCGGGGCCTGTGAGTCCAATGATGTGGCCTGCAGGTGAAAGAGGGCTGTCAAGTCCACTGGAGTGGGGGAGCATGTCCTGTGTTTCAGGTTTCTGTTTCAAAATGTGTGTGTGTGTGTGTGTGTGTGTGTGTGTGTGTGTGTGAGAGAGAGAGAGAGAGAGAGAGAGAGAGAGAGAGAGAGACTGACTCTCATATAAAAAGGTTCTCAGAAAAACAGTAAAATTCAGTGGAGTGAAGGCTTGGCTTGTTGAAAAAATCTTGTTTCCACTACAAAATTACCCTTCTCCCTACTTCCCAACACCAGACATTTTAAGCCTCCCGATGATGTCACTTCTGCATTCAGAGCCAGCAAAGAGCTAAAAGTCCTTCTTGTAAGTGTATGCCCAGCGCCCACAGTGGGTATTAAGCACTTAGGTTGGCAATGTAATGACACACTGTAACAATCTGTAATATGAAGCAGTCAGCAAAGCCCTGGCTCTGAAAGCTATTTCTCCCGACCATTAACCATATGTTTGGCTCCTCAGATAGCCAAGCGGGTGTTCCAGCTTACCATCTGGTTTCTATCCACACAAGCAACTGCAAAGCACAGACTATCTCCCTCTGGAGCTGCGTGCTTCTTTTTCTCTCTCTTTTCCGTTCTTCCCTTCCCCTTTCCTCCTCCTCGCTCCTTTGGATCCCTCTGCGAAAGAATTCTCTGCCATACATCACGTGCAAAGAAAACTTTACCTGACATGGCAGCAGCAGAGCCATTACGAATGCACAGCTGTACTGTACACAAGGCAGAGGGCCGTTTACCATCCACGGAACACCACCGGCTCTACCCTCTTCCTCATCTCCTATTGAGTGCTGACACTTGATCCACTGTGTTAAAAATAGGTACATTCCTGACAGATCCAGGGGTTGTTGTGGTGCCCTTCACACTCACTTCATATTCTGGGCGGGTGTGGGGTTTTAACACACACACACACACACACACACACACACACACACACCAAGTTTGCCTCTGCATTCAATCTGCATGACATCAGTCTCACACAGATGACATACCAACTGCAGACAACCAAGTTAACTAAAGAATTCTATTCCTTTTTCTGCCCTAAAGGATTCGATTCAGTCTTTTTTTTCTTTCTTTTTTCCCCCAAAGAACCCAAACTGAAAGAGATGACACTTAAATGAAAACATACAGCCATGTTCAACAAATTGATAATTTGCAAAACCTATGGTTATTTACATCTGCATTTTAATAGTATCCAGTTAATGACATAGAACATGCCATTCATAGGATTTTCTTACAATGTTTCCAAAGTATTTATCCCAGACCTTCCCCTTTGCAGGATTTCGAATACTTTACAACTTCTTTAAAATTTATGAAGAGGCATTTGATAAACAGAATTTAGGTAATTTTCCCTTCTGTTCTCACAAGAATTATATGTGCATTTACAGTCCATTTTACTGAATTAAGAAATTAAAGTGAATTCTTTCCATTCCTTAAAAAAGAAGAGGAGGAGGAGGAGGAGGGAGAAGAAGAAGAAGAAGAAGAAAAAGCAGCAGCAGCAGCAGCAGGTTTCTCACATACCAAGAACAAAAGAATATCACTAAACAGTGATTAGCAAAATGTCAGATTTTATCAATGTGGCAGAGCTCCGGTGGTCTGTCAGGGAGTACTGTTTACTCAGCTAACAAGGGTACCAGGGAGGCCACTACCTGCGCAAACTTCTTATACCCACTGCCCTTGGCAGTCCTCATTTCCATGATCTGAAATGTGGCTTCTGTTAGCTATTTCTGCCAATTAGGGCCATTAAAATTCCCTTGTAGGTTTTAGAGAATAACAGAAAAGAGAACTTTTAATTTCAGAAGACTTGGAAGACTCCACAGAAGATAGATTCAATTAAATGCTGTTTTTGACCTCAAAATCATAGTACAAATGTAAGACTATGTTCCCTTGACTTATAATTTTAATAAAAAGAAAAATTATCAATTCAAAAGTTCAATATTTTCATAATTCACCTGGCTCTTTAAGCACTGTAGGAGCAATTTATTAAAAGGTATTTATGCTTTTCATAAATACTGATGTCTGGACCTCCCTCCCCTGCCCAGTTATACCAGGATCACTAGGGGGGCGCCTAGGCATCAGCATTTTTGAAAGCTGCCCAGTTGTATCTATCATGGAGCCAGAGTTGAGCAGTCTTGCTCTACATGAACTCACGTGATATTACAAACAACTTCATCAGAGCCAAAATGAAACCTTTGGAATGGACATGAAATGAAATTTAAGATTAGAACAGTGGATTTTAAACCTGTTCAAAAGTGGAATCTTCAAACAAAAGCCTCTATAAAATCTCTGTAAACAAAACCGTACAAGTGATTATTTACACTGTCATTTTACACTCTCAGTCTGCACAATGTCAATGGATTTCATACATTCAATGTATAATTTTTAATTACTATTAAGTCAACTAGAGAGAACAAAGAGGCCATTTTATTGAACACAAAAATACGAAACTGGGGTTATGGCTGAGAGATCCAGTACCGTGCACCTCAGCATCCAATTTTTTCCATGGCCACTGGTTCAGATGGTCCAGGCTGGATGCATGTAAAAACAGCAGTGTGTGCAGTAGGATGAAATTAATTCACATACATTAATTCAATACATGTCGATTAAATGTCTAGTACACACCAGGTACTGCCCTCAGGGGTCATCAGAGGAGTAAGTTGCAGCCTTTCCCCTTGAGAAGCCTAGTTAAGAAGATACCTAATGGCAGAACAGCAAGGTAAGCACAATCATGGAAGGTAAGAGCTTGCTAGGGAAAGAAGTGGCTAATTCTGTCTGAGGAAACAGGGTATTCTAACTTCACCAGCATGGGACAGTCAAGTCAGGTTCTAAAAATCCCATGAGGATTCTACAGCTAACAAAGAAAGAGAAGGACATTTCAGGAAGAAGGAACGGAGTGTGTGTGTGTGTGTGTGGGGGGGGGGGAACCATAAGTATAAACAGTCCTGGTGAGTTTTGGGGATTATGACAAATTCTGAGGCAGGCAGAAGGGCTGGTATATGAGGCTGAAGAGGTAACTGAAGCCAGGTTATAAGGAACTTTAAATGTCATGATATGGCTTAGATGAGCACTGATCAACAGAAATTTAAGGTGAACCACTCACATAATTTTAAATTTTCTAGTAACTGCATTAAAAAAGTAAAAGAAACAGAGGAGAAAATACTGTTAATGATATGTTATTTAACCCAATATATCTAAAACATTACCATTTCAACATGCAATCAGTATAAAAATTATTAATGAGATCTTTCATATTTTTTTCACACTAAGTCTTTAAAACAGGTATGGGTTTTCTACCTGTAACGCATCCCAATTTGGACCAGCCACATTTCAAGAGCTCAACAGCCACAAGTGGCTAGTGGATACTGTATGGGTTGATGCATTTTCCTTCTGGCAGTGTAGGCAAAAGGACTTGCTGGGATTTGTTTTGTAAGGAGACAAGTGCAGCGATACTGCAAGAAATAGAGGAGAACTGGGTCTCGGAGAGGGCTGCAAGGCTGCTTCCACAGTCCAGACAAGGAAAGAGAAGGATGAGGAACCAGGGCAGCAGGCCTGACGTGGCAGTGGGATGGCATGGGAGGGTCAGGGTCAAAAGCCATTTCTAGGAAGAATTCGGAAAAGTTAAAATGATTGCACATGAAGGATGAGGGATGAAGGATAAGGAATCATGGAACCATCAAATATATTTTCCGGGGCTAATACGTGTGCTTAATGTGAAGTTACTGTTTGTGTATTTAATACGAGGCTGCATCCTTCTTTACATGCTTGCTTCCATCTGCTGTGGAATGAGATGTCATTTAATAAATATGTGCTGAGTGCCTACCACGTGGTGGCAAGGTGAGGCACTGGCACAAATGAGACACAATTCTTCCTTTCAAGGGGCTCGATTACAGTGTGGGAGACAGAACAACCAACTACAACAAAGTGTTAAGTGCACTGACAGACGGATGTGAAAGGAGGTGCCATAAAGTGTAACTATTTCCTATATTCAGTAGGGTAGCAGGGCGTTGGGCTTGTTAACTGACTTTTATAATTGATATAGCCTACAATTTACTTGTGTGTTTGAATTGGGTTGCACTGTATTAAGAAAATCCTGATAGTCACCGTAACTACAGATATCACTTGCTATCTGAATCGCAGCTTTCTAAAATAGGGGACCAAACAGATTCAGACAAATTTTCAGGTAAGTCTCTTGCTATGTGCTGTTCTTACTTACATCTGAAACTCAGAAATGAAATTGACAGAATAACACTGTATCCTTTGCTACGAACGCACTCGGGGGAATTTCCACATCCGAATTCTGGAGATGAGTGGATGGAAAGAGCAGGGATTGTTATATTGGAAATGCTAGCTGCTCTTAGCAATTCATTTTGTAATCTCATTACAGGCCTCAAAGTAACCCAAAAGCTTGAAAAAAATGCAGCAAAGGTTTTTTTTCTAATTTCAAATTTTAATCAAATGATAATCTGATAACTCCTTGATTTCTTTAACAATCAGTCTACAAGCATCCAAAATGTAGAGTGAGTATCCAGGACCCTAGAACAAGATATATCACTAAGTGATGTGTTTACTTATTGTTCAACTGACCATTAATCCACACAGAAGCCTAAATACATCCAACAGAGAGGCTCCTGAGCCCTGCCTGGCCTGTAGTCAGCCGTACTTGAATATGTCTAACGGGAGGCATTCATGCATTCAATTTCTGATCAGACTAGAATCTGAAAAATACTGGTACAGAATATCCTGGTCAGTGACTCATTCATAAGAAGTTCAAATATATAAACCAAAACAGCAGAAAACACTTAGTTTCAAGGTTAACTTGATAGTCCAACTCCATGCGTTGGTGGTCCCAATGTGTTAAAATTTGATACGTAGCATGTTTAAGTGTGCGTGTGTTTTTATGATAGTAATAAAAAAAACCTGTTTACAATACATTAAAAATGAAACGCAAACTAAACGTTTGCAGAGTCCCTCAAGTATTCCAGGGAACTTCTGCAAACCAGAATTTAAAGATCACTGGTTTAGGGCTTTTGAGGTTAAAATGTAAATATAAGAGCAATATTTTAATGCACCTACTATTTAAGGTTCATCAAGTCATTCCCAAACTTCAGCCAAGGGCAGATATCATCCCCTTAATATCCTAAAAGCAGTGAAGTTGAAAAACAAAACTACAGAAAGTGTTTTAAGGTTCTCAAGTGAAGTAGAATTAAAGAGGCTGGGACCCAAATCTGCGGTACATAATTCATTTGCCATGTTGTTCATTCGCTAATTCACTCAGCAATATTTATTCAGTACCTACTACACTGTGCCAGGCACTATTCTAGAGACTTGGGGTACATTCGTGAAGAAAATAGACAAAGTCTCCTACCTTCGTGGAATTTAGAGTCTAGTGGGGGGAGACAGATAATAGACCCAAATGAGAAACATAATAAGTAGGTTAGTTTTGTTACAAGGTGATAGATGCAATGAGAAAAAAAAAATGGGGACAGAGGAGCTGGAAATGGAGTGGAGGAGGAAGACTGCAATTTTAAATAGGATGGTTAGGGTGGGTGAGGAGAAAGAGGATCAATGGCTTGAAGGAGATGAGAAGAAGTAAAGTTAGAGCAGGTAAGTTAGAGCAGTGCGTCTCAAAATGGGGTCCGGGACCATCGCGTCACCTGGAAACTTGTTGCTGGTTCAGAGATGCCGGGGTGGGGCCCAACAGCCTGTTCTAACAAGCCCTCTGGTGACTGACACACATGGAAGTTTGAGAACCATTGCTCTAGAGGAAAGGCCCTAGAACAAGGGCAGGCCTAGGTGGTTCAACAGAAACTGGGGTGAAACCAGGATCTGGAGGCGAGAACCAGGGCGAGAGCAGTGGAGATCAGAGAAGCGGGGCCAAGGGCAGCCAGAGTATGGAGAGCTTTCAGGTCACAGTGAGACGTTTACTCCGAGTGAAATGTGGAATCCCAGGAGGGTTTTCCAGGCAGAGGGGCCACAAGGCCTGACTTATATTTTAAAAGGTTCACACTGGCTGCTGTGTTGAGTGGCAATACTGCATTATTTGCCTCAGGAGAAGACTTCTTAATTTCTGAATTCCACTTCGGGCAGTGGTGCGCTGCTAATTGTTGAAAAACAGGCTCTGATGGTGCAGAGCTGCAATTTAGAGTGTTTGCTGATTTCCGTGGTGTAAACACTCCCACTGTGGCTGATTTCAAGCTGCCAACATGATTCACTGAACTTGGAGTTGCAGAGAGATGTGTGCGATCAACTCACAATACTGACTTTAGGTCCCAAGGTCACTGTTACAGTTGAGAACATTTTTTTGTTTTTTTTTGAGAACATTTTTTAAACGATGTGGAATTTTGTAAATCTGACTGAAAATGTTAATGTTATTTCAGAAGTCTATATAAACACAGTATATTCTACTGGCATATTACTGTTAATCAAATACAGATCCCAATTCCTTAAATGTTAACATCAAGACAATATATTAACTTCATTTAAATAAAACTCCATTAGTATTAAACATCCCAATTTCCTTTGCTCAAAAAATCTATGTAGCTGTTAGCTGGGGTTTCCCTCTTACTGTATGGTCCCTCCTATTATAATTAATATTTTCTAGCCTTAAAAAGTATGCACTGACTAGGATTTGTCACGCAGAATATGCAGGGCTGCAAAAAGCCAAGAGCTCACTTCAGTCCTGGGCAGCCCATCAGGAGAGAGAGAGAGAGAGAGAGAGAGAGAGAGAGAGAGAGAGAGAGAGAGAGAGAGAGAGAGAGAGAGAGAGTTACGAGAATAAAAGTTTGCATTTATCTGAAGATGAAGTGAAGTTGGGATAAGGCCTTCATGCATTAGATTCACCATTAAGAAACTTTCCTTAGCCTACTGGGATGATCCTATTTCTGTCCATCAAGGCAGACTGCTTTGTGAAAAATATTTTAAAAGTACAGCACCTTCAATGAAGAAAAAAGACTCTCTAAACTCCTGATAAACAGAAAGTATTTGCTACCTTCAGGAATAGGCCCCACACATTCTCCAGTCTGCATTCTCCCTCAGCTGCCACCCACCCACACTTAGACCCCAGCCACCCGATCGGCAAATGTGCACATGCTCGCACTCCTGCAAAACAATGGAGTCTTTCAGGCCTTACAATCTTGTGAAGAAACAGGCTGAAACGTCATGGGAAAAATTAGGAAATTTCGGAGGAAAACAGCTCACAAAATGAAGGGTGGAACCACTTGCTCACATGTTCTAATTCCTGAACAAAGGGAAACAACCGTGACAGCCCCCTGCCTGCTCTGACCCTTGCACTTCAAAAGAGAGGCGTCCTAACCCCCTCTTCTTTGCTTGGGGATTACAGCAGCAAGATGTAGAGAAGACATCAGAATGGGAAAATTTTAAACCTAAACGAGAAGAGTGAATTTCAAAAGCTTTTCCCTCAAGAAAAAATAATAACCAACCCCAAAGACCTGCCTTGTTCATAATCCAACACAGTTATATTATAGACCAACTGAATTTCGCCAACAACACGAAGGAAAACAGAAGCTCCTTCTAATATAACATATTATATATATTAGCTTTATTATATATATTAGCTTTTACAAAGTATTACTGTTTTAAATCTCACACAACTAGCTCACCTCAGCAAATCTTTCTCATTACCTATCTCACACCCAGTTTATACCTTTCAAACCAGCCTAGCTGGCCTACCGTTCTGCAATGCTCCATTGTCTATCTCCCAGCCTCTGCCAAAGGTTGTTCCATTTGCAAAACCTGCTCCCCCGTACCCACAAAACAACATCTCTTTCACCTTAAAAAAAAAATCTCAGTTTAAGACATAGTACTACTGCAAAATGTATTTCCAGATTAATCAAGTACATTTGTAAACTTGTCAACAAATCTATCCTGCTTTAATATGCCTTTATAATCCAACTATATGGTATTTTTCAGTTGATTAAATTCATCTGACTTTTCTAAACTCTCTGAGGATAAAGTCGGAGTCATTTCTTCCTTACATGTTCTCCAACTTCCTACCGTATTTCTATCTGTAAGATTTTATCAACTGTTAAGCTTTATAGGCATGTTAGCTGTCTCCCAATAGTGAAGTCTGACAGTCAATCATTTGGGAAAAGAACTGTAAGTGGTTTATTATTATAAAGCATTATGTGGAAGAGGTGTTTATTTTGCTCTTGGAAGAAAAAAAGCAACATCAAAAAATCATAAAAATATTTTAAAACGTAACACTATTTAACAAGAAATACATCACATAATGAAGATAAGAGAGTCCAATGAGCCTGAAACCTTATAAAGGTATTTCGCTGACATGTCACCAGTATCACTCCAAGAGCCTAAGCCTACAAACAACCTTTGAGGAGTAACCATCATTTGACAGTGAGGTAGATTTCTGAGCCAGGTAGTGAACAGAGAAGAATTAAATGCAAATTAATCATGCTGGCTAAAATGCAAAAGAGGACGGTTGTGAGACACTGTCAGAAAAGTGAAAAGTAAGTTCAAACAGTTCGACCTGGAGCTGGGCTGCCATGAGTCGCCGGAGTCGGTGTAGGCTGCAGCCCCTGCTGCAGTGGGCTGCCATAGGCTACAGTGAGTGGCCGGCAGCCGGTGTGAGCGGCTGGCAGCAGGTGCAAGCTGCCAAGAGCCGCCATAAGTGACCGTCCAGAGGCCAGAGACCTGTCTGCCTCACCTGGGAAGAGTGCAATGATGATACCAACATGGGCCAGTGAGGCAACATCCTCCACAACGAGACTGAAGAACAAAAGGACAGCAACTTGTCTGTTCCCCTCCGCCAATTTCCCAATAAAAAAATCTTTAAAAAAAAAAGAAAAGTAAGTTCAGGCCACAGAGTTGATTCCACAGTCAACACACCTGTGAACTTACAGACCAAGTTCTTAAACCACTGGTTCAAACTCTATTACATGTTAGAATAAACGGGAGGGCTTCTCAAAATCCCAATGCCCAGGTCACACATCAATAAAATCAGCATGTCTGGGGTGGGAGCCAGGCAGCCATAGTTTTTAAAGATGCCCAGGTGACTGCAATGTGCATCCATGTTTTGGAACCACTGTCCTAGAATCTACTGGTAGAAGGTTTCACTCAATGAGGAAAGAGCACAGCCAACTTAACATTAAAGATGGTGGTGATGATGAGTTGACTTCGATCCTTTTATGTGCGAAAACACTACTTTGGTTCAAATAAGAGGTTTTGTGTCTGATTATCATAATGTGGTCTACTACACAGTTTCTAAAGGCCAAAATGAAGTTGTAGCTTTGGGATTTAGACTAGGAAAGGGAAACAAGGCATGACGAACCCTGATAGCAACAATAATAATTACAATGTGGCCCACTGTGGTGTCAAGACACTAGGCTTTAGAGTAAGCAGCCTGGATGCAAAGCCTAGGCTGGGCATCTGCTGGCTCTGGGTCTATAGGCACCAACCCAGGCACATAACCCTAATGTTCCATCTGAAGCAGTGTTTCCATCCCTGGCTGCTTATTAGCATACCCAGGTACAGGCTTCAATCCCAGAGAACCTGACCAGTCTTGAGTGGGGTCCAGGGATCCATGTATTTTAAAACCTCTCCAGGTGACTGTTATGTCATATGAGTATGGAGAATCACCAGCAGAGAGATTATAAGGAAGGGCTCTGGGGCCATACCACTTGGGTTCAAATCCCTGCTCTAGCAGTTACTAGCTATGGCTCAGTTTCCTTATTTGTAAAAATGGAGCTAATTGATAATACCTCCTTTGTTGTGAGACTTAACTGACAATCCATTTATCTACCTCACTGGATTATTGTGAAGTTTTGAAATAACATCTGGCACATAGCAAACGCTCAATTTTATATATTTAATCACATACATACACGTGTTTATTTGTTGTAAGGATTAAATGGCATGATGTATATAAAGTGCTTAGCACTGTCTCCACATAGAAATGCTCAGTAGATACTAGCTAAGCTCATGCTGATGATAGCGGTAGTAGGAAAACTTACTGGAATGGGCTGTCTTCAGTCTGGGATTTCACCCTTTTCTCAATGCATGCAGTCTTTGCTTCAGAAATAAAACCTAAAAAATGATGGGGATGGCGAGGAATCCTTTTGCTTTCTCTTCATTATCAGAAGATCCCACTAACCATGGAAGGGCAGTTCTACTGTAATGTAATAATGGAAACGTAGGCTCCATGGCAAAGGAGAGAAATGTGGTGATCAGGCCTTGCCCTACGTAGTGATAAGTAACAGAATTTGGCAGCCAAGGAAACTCAGTTCCCCTCATTTCCTAGGGGGAATCCAGAATTGAAAGGTGTTTTGCCTACGATCACACAGCTAGTGGCAGAACTGGGATCAGACTTGGGAACAGAGCTCTTCAGTTTCCAGGTCGCTTCCGTCGATAATCCCTGGTGAGGAACATGTCTGAGAGGCACATTATCATTTGGGAGATGTGGTACTTGTGGCCAAAGCCAACGTGATGGGGGAGGAATGTGGTGCCTGGTTTTCCAACTGCTTCCTTCTGCACTCTGCTTAATTCCCTTCCCTGGTCCAAATTCCACACCCTGCAGCCCATTTCCGGCTGAGATGGAGGATATAAAAGACTAGAAAGCATCTGTGGTTCGCTTTGAGGTCAAATTGTTTTCTTGGGGAGATATATATATATATACATATATATATATGTATATATATATATATGTATATATATATATATATTTTTTTTTTAAAGGGATACTTGCATACTTTTTATCCACCAACCAAGGACAGGAAATCCTGTCTTCAGCTGCTGAGTCTCAGACCACTCCATCTGAATATTCTCACTGACAAATATGACCTTGTCTGGGTTCTGCAGAATTTAAATATTCCCTCAATGTCATTTCTTCTTGACCTTAGCAACATGACCAAAATGCAAATTCAAATACCATTTAGTAAAGGCATAACATTCACTTCCTATTACCAATCCCCACTCCAATTCCAGTCCAATGACCCTGGGCAAGAACCTAATCCAAAAGATTACAAAGCAACATCCTGATGAGTTGTCATGGCAACCCACAGATGTCAGATATTCCATGTCTCAGGGCTGTATATTCTCATTTTTAGTCTACTCATACCCTACCATTCATGTATAACAATCAACTACAATGCAATTTGATATGTCAGCTGCCAAACATAATAAGAGATGCCACTTGCTATTATAGCCAATAATAAAAGATCGCTAGTTGCTTCTGTTTTCAAAGATACAGCAGATCACTGTGTATTCTAAGTCACTGGGCTGGTCCTCAAAGAGAGGCTATTTAGCAAGACTTCATTTTGATTTAATTAGTCAATATTTAAGAGAGCCTTGGAGATAAAAAGAATTCTAGTGAAAGCTAGGCATCATTATTTTCTGAACAGGAAGAAATGCACTGATCTTCAAACTTTGAATAGACACAGTATTTGAACCCAAAGAGAAAAAAGCCACATGCACTTGTGCACGTGCATACACACAAATTTTGACTGTAATCCAAGCCTTTCAAGGCTACAATATACAACAAGGGTACCTTGCAAGACTTTCAACTCTTTATAACTAGAGAAGAGAGAAATATGTATTATTGAAATCCAGGTAATCCAAACATCTTGTTTTAATTAGCAGTTTTGTTATGGGCTGAATGGTGTCCCCCCTCCCCCCCAATGTTGAAACCTTAACCTCCAAGACCTTGGAATGTGCTGTTATTTGGAGACAGGGACTTTAAAGATATATTTAAAGTTAAATGAGGTCACCAGGTGCGGGGAGCCAGCCCCCGCGAGGACCAGGGGTTCCCTCTGGTGGGACGGCGTCAGCGAGGAAAAAGAAGGTGGGAGACACTGGAAAGAAGTTCACAGGAGCTTCACACACACACTTCATTATTAAAGCCTGGCCCCTTTTATAGGGGCTTCTGACCATTACCTCAATTGCAAGTTATGTTGCAAGTTATGTTTCACATGATCAGGATGTTTTTCTCTTTCTCCGAGCTTTTACCTTTTTGTAATTGTATCTTTGCCGGGTACACCAGGTTACCATGACTACCTTACAGGGCATGTACTTGAACTTAGTAGCAAAAGGAGTCTCAAACTTTTTCTATCCTAGGAAGAGCTGCATATTATTGCAATAGAGGGGAACATCTGTTTCTCAGTCAGAGCTTCAGTTTTTATTGCTACAGCAATGTACAAAGCAAAGAGTTAAAACAAGGTTGTTAATTAAAATACTTCATGGTCAGTCAGTTGTCTCTTATCAGAACTCTCATGGCCGAGAGACCTTGGTCTCCTGGTCTCCAAGGAAACCTTTCACAGCTGCATAGGCCAAGGGGCTTGAGTCCCCAATATCTCAGCTCAGGGTTCCCCTCGGGCTGTAGCCTGTTTTAGGGAGTTTCCTTTTCTTTAGGAAATCTTGCCCCGTCGTTGACTTACACAGCCAGCTATCATCAGGGTATACCACAGGAACTTGTCACAAATGCAGTGAGTATATTGTCCCCCATAGGAGGAAAGGCACATGGGTTCTTAAGAGACAGGAGATATTACATGACCAACCATAAGGCAGCATCCCAGACATCCAGTGCTGAGCGTGGAACTTTATTTCAATGTAGCCTTGTCAGACACCGGGATGCTGTCAGCCCCCAGCAACCAGGGTGGACCCTAATCCAATATGACTGGTGTTCTTATAAGAAAAAGAGATTAGGATGTAGATGGGTGAATATGTGATCTTCAGTCACTTACAAACCAAAGAGAGAGGCTTTCAGAAAATAAATCAACCCTGCCTACACCTTGATCTGGGACTTCTAGCCTCCCAAACTGTGAGAAGAAAATTTCTACTGTTTAAGCCATCTAGTCTGTGGTATTTGTTATGGCAGGCCTAGCAAATGAATACAAGTTTCCACCTTTTTCACAGTCCCCATCAACTTGCCAGGCGTGGCCTTGATCTCAGGTATAATGGAGCCAAACCTACCTCTGCAGATCTCTCTCCCCTGCCTGCCTTCACCTGTGGCCCAAGAGGGTTCACTGAACACATACACAGGGGCAGGCTGAGCTCTAAGACAGTCAGGAGCTCTGTTAGTAGGCTAAACAGAGAGATCCCTTTTGAAATATTCAGTAGCTAAAAACTAAAAAATAAAAACACATTAAAATCAACTCTGTAAATAGAAAAAGTAATAGCTAGGGTTTATTTTTATTTTCCCTGCTTATCATTTAGCAGAAATGCTAATGAGAAAAGAAATGTCCAGGAGATGAACAACAGGCCCAAAAGGAAAGAAAAATGAAGACACGGATAACACACAAGCCAGACTATCAGTCCTGAAATAATCCAGAAGTAGACATATGATGAATCATATTATGTGGGGTTTTTTAATCTTAAAAATAAGCAGGAAGTGGAGAGGTGAACAGAAAGGCTACATGCCAACAGCTTTAAACCAACACTGACCAATACCTATGTAGAGCTGCAAACTACTTTTCTGCTAAAACTGTAAGAGAACTTTTCTCCTTTTGGGTTTTGAAAATCAATTTTCACTAAATTTCCCTTTCCGTCTTCACAATACCTGCCAGAAAGTTCAAAACTATACTTATGGCTTGTCTCTAGCAAGTCCATAAATGATCTTCTTGAAATCTTTTATTAATTCCAGGCCTCATTTTCCTACTTTTGTTATTTTGTTTGTTTGTTTGTTTTAAGATTTTTTATTGGGGAATTGGGGGAAGCGGAACAGCATTGGGCAATGGGGGAAGGGGAACAGACAAGTTGCTGTCCTTTTGTTCTTCAGTCTAGTTGTGGAGGACGTTGCTTCACTGGCTCATGTTGGTATTGTGATCATTGTGCTCTTCCCAGGTGAGGCAGATCACTCGCTCCCCATCCGACGGCTGCTCATGGCAGCTCACGGCAGTTCACACCAGCTGCCAGCTGCTCATGCTGACTGCGGGCCACTTACGGTAGTTTACAGCAGCCCACTGTAGCCCCGCTGCAGCCTATGCCGGTGCCGGCGACTCACGGCAGCCCAGCTCCAGGTCGAGCTGTTGTTCACCATCTTAGCTGTAGAGGGCAACATCACTGGCCCTCGTGTGGGATCTGAACCAGGGCCCTGCTGCTCAGGGCTGGTGTCCCAAGCCAACTCTCAACCAACGAACCACTCGGCCGGTCCCACTTTTGTTATTGGCTTTAATAGGGTTTGTCTTTGGAGTCAAAATATATATTTTTGCAATAACGTGGGGTATTACTAAATAGATAGCCTTCATGAAGCCTCAAATACTTATATTTGTGGATACTTCTCTCCTAAAGCATCTCTTTGATCCGTGAAATGCGAGATTTCATGCTTAAATGAAAATTTGTTTCAGTTCATGGAGAAGCTGAAACAACATCAATTTCTCATACCTGTTTTAATCACAATTTGAATTTATTGGCTAAAATAGAAAAAGAGAGTTGAAGCCTTATACCCGAGGCATATAGAAGAAGCCACCTTGAGACTGGTAGGAGGGGTGGAGACATGGAATGGTCCCACACAGCCACATGACCATTCCAAATTAGGGGGGTTATTTTGGATATGGAGGTACCCCAGCCAAAAGGAGAGAGGGGTCCCAACCCCCCACCAGTCTTCCCAGGTCAAGGTTCCAATGACAGGGAGAGAAGGCCTCATAACTTCTGGCTGTGAAAACCAGTGGAGATGGTAGCTGAGTGAGAGAGAGGGCAGCTACACTCTCAGGAGCTCCTCTTAAAGAGCTCCACGGACTTCTTCACTGACAGACTCACTTGCTCTGAGCTTCAGCACTGGAGCAGCAACTCAAAAGGCACCAGGGATATATGGGGAGGAACTGAATTATCTGGCTCCAGGGCAAGGGCTGGAGCAGCAGCTTTGTCCCGGTCAAAGGAGCTGGCAGAAGCCATTGTTTCTTTGCTGAGCTCTCTCCCCTCCCTGCGTGCAAACATACGCAGCTGCCATATCTGAATGTCCATCTACCTGGCTAACAAACGTTCCTTTGCCCTGATTGCCTGAGACCCTGGCCGACCCAACTTTGGGGTCCACCCAAGCCGCTTTCAGTTGCTTTTCCATACAAACAGCTTGTCTTAGTTCATGCTGTGGACTTTCCTAAAATCTCTCCAAGGTTCACAAAATCCAAATAAGCAGCATCTGGCTTTGGTATGTCCTGTACCTCTTGATAAGCAGCCACAAGCCCAGCACTAGCAAAAGCTGGTCTCAGTTTATGGCTTGGTCTCTCCAGGCACCTCTAAGCCCAGCACAAGTGGCGGCCATCTGTGGATTGTTTTGTGGCTAATGTCAGGTGGCCCTGAGCAGGGTACAGGCTGCGGGTGAACCTGGCCTGCAGTGGGGCCCCTCCCAGGAGGCCCCAGGACCAGCATGCCTGGTGGCTAGCTTTGGACCCAGCCAGAGCATCACTTGGCTGACTGGGAGAAACACACCCAAATGACTGACTGGGCTGGCACCAGAGTCCTTCTAAAGCAAATCCTGCTTCATAGAGTCAGACCCAGAATAACAACTCCTCCACTGTAATCACAGCCAGTCCTCACAACCAACCAGCCTGAGGATAAATCCCTCCCATTAACGTGCCAACGCAACCAAGGCTCAACTACAACATGAGGGCACACACAACATGAGGGCACACACACATAAGGGACACACCAGGAGCACCCAGCTAAGGTGACCAGGGAGACTGCACCACTGAGCCCACAGCACACTTACTACATAACCCACTCTACTAAGACTGAGAGACATAGCAGCACTACCTAATACATAGAAACAAACACAGGGAGGCAGCCAAAATGGGGAGACAAAGAACATGTCCCAAATGAAATAACAGAACAAAGCTCTACAAAAAGGACTAAATAAAATGGAGGCATGCAATTCATCAGATGCAGATTTCAGTACACTGGTTATAAGGATGCTCAATGATCTCAGGGAGAACTTCAACAAAGAGATAGGAAACATAAAAATGGAGATTAAAAAAAATAAAGAACCAGTCAGAAATAAAGAATACAATAACTGAAATGAAGAATACAGTAGAAGGAATCAACAGTAGATTAGATAAAGCAGAGGAGTGAGTCAACAATTTAGAAGATAAAGTAACAGAAAATACCCAAACAGAGCAGCAAAGAGAAAAAAGAATCCAAAAAAATGAGGATAGTTTAAGCGGTCTTCAGAACAACATCTAATGTATCCTAGGGGTACCAGAAAGAGAAGAGAGCAAGGAACTAAAAGAAATAATGATGGAAAACTTCCCTAACCTGGTGAAGGTAATAAATATAAGGCCAAGGAAGTGCAGAGTGTCCCAAACAAGACGAACTCAAACAGGTCCACACCAAGACACATTATAATTAAAATACCAAAGTTTAAAGACAAAGAAAGAATCTTAAAAGCAGTAAGAGAAAAGCAGTTAATATCTACAAGGGAGCTTCCATAAGCTATCAGCTGATTTCTCAACAGAAGCTTTGCAGGCAGAAGGGACTGGCAGGAAATATCCCAAGTGATAAAAATCAAGGACCTACAACCAAGGCTACTTTATCCAGCAAAGTTATCATTTAGAAACGAAGGACAGATAAAGAGCTTCCCAGACAACAAAAAGCTAAAGGAGTTCATCACTACCAAAGTAGTATTACAAAGAATCTTAAAGGGACTTCTTTAAGAATAAGTAAATAAAATTTAAAAATAAATCTAAATTATAAACAATAAAATGGCAATAAATACGTATCTATCAACAATTACTTTCAATGTAAATGGATTAAATGCTCCAATCAAAAGATAGGGTGGCTAAATGGATAAGAAAACAAGACTCTTCAATGGAACTGTAATAGTGTATAATATCGGGGGTGGGGGGGCAGTGGAGCGGGGAGGGGGGAGTCACTTTGTAAGGGGTGAAAAGGATAACTATTGCATTGTTTTGTACATCTGTAACTAATAATAAAAAATAATAAATAAATAAATAAATAAATAATAAAAAAGAAAACAAAGACTCTTACATATGCTGCCTACACGAAACTCACTTCAGATCACAAGATCCACACAGACTGAAAGTAAAGGGATGGAAAAAGATTATTTCGTAAAAATGAAAATGAAAGGAAAAGGTTGGGGTAGCAGTACTTATACCAGACACAGTAGACTTTAAAACATAGTCTACAGACCATTGACCGGAGCACCCGGCGGTGGCTCCTTCTTGTCGGTTTTTCTGCACCAAGCAGAGGGCAGTTTCCAGATTGGGACCTATCTCCGTGCTTTGTAGGAGACACGATGCCAGACTTCAAGTAAGTGAGACTTGTAGGTGAGACTCGCTTGGTGTTTCTGACTGGCACTGTCGATCTCGCGCCTGGAGTTTTCTGGCGCCACTGAGGTGCACCACCTTAGGCCTCCCTGCCGCAGCAGTGGCGAAGGCAGCCTCACAGAGTCTGGTCCCTGCCCCAGACATGGTGACTTTTGAGGATGTATATGTGCACTTCACCCGAGAGGAGTGGGATCTACTTGATGAGGCTCAGAAATGCCTGTACTATCAAGTAACAATGAGTACCTTTCTGTTGGCTTCATCAGTGGGACTTAGGATTTGCGGATACCATGGAATTACCCAACCTCAGCTGGCAATAGAGCCCAGGCTAAACACAGCCCCAGCCATAACAGATATGCTCCAGGGGAGGTCTGGCCCCAGGAATGGGCATACAGTGGCGGGTGAAAATGTGTCTTCTGAGCACAGTGTTTCTAGAAGAGTGTCACAGGAGACAGCTCGTAAAGTGGATCCTTCTATCCCAAAGAGCCACCAATGTGATCAATAGATGCAGAAAAGGCATTTGACAAAATGCAGCAGCCATTTATGATAAAGACTCTTAACAAAGTGGGAACAGTGGGATCATATCTCAACATAATAAAGGCCATATATCATAAGCCCATAGCAAACATCGTACTCAATGGGGAAAGGCTGAAAGCTTTCCCCTTAAGATCAGGAACAAGACAAGGCTGCCCGCTTTCACCACTTCTATTTAACATAGTTCTGGAAGTTCTAGCCACAGCAATCAGACAAGAAAATGAAATAAAAGGCATCCAAATTGGAAAAGACGAAGTAAAATTGTCATTATATGCAGATGACATGATACTATATATAGAGAATCCCAAAGACTCCACCAAAAAACTGCTAGAACTGATACACGAATTTGGTAAGGTAGCAGAATACAAAATTAATATTCAGAAATCAGTGGCATTTCTATACACCAATAATAAACTATCAGAAGAAGAAATTAGGAAATCAATCTCTTTTACAATTGCTTCAAAAACAATAAAATATCTAGGAATCAATTTAACTAAAGAAGTAAAAGACCTGTACTCAGAAAATTATGAGACACTGAAGAGAGAAATCAAAGAAGATACAAATAAATGGAAATACATACCATGGTCATGGATAGGAAGAATTAATATAGTTAAAATGTCAATATTACCTAAAGCAATATATAGATTCAATGCAATTCCAATCAAACTACCAAGGACATTTTTCTCAGAAATAGAACATAGAATTCTAAAATTTATATGGAGCCGCAAAAGACCCCGAATAGCTATGGCAATGTTGAGAAATAAGAACAAAGTGGGAGGCATCACACTACCTGACATCAAAACATACTACAAGGCTACAGTAATCAAAACAGTATGGTACTGGCATAAAAACAGACACATAGACCAATGGAATAGAAGAGAGAACCCAGAAAAAAACCCATCTATATACAGTCATTTAATCTATGACAATGGAAGCAAGAATTTACACTGCAGTAAAGATAGTCTATTTAATAAATGGTGCTGGGAAAATTGGACTGACACGTGCAAAAAAATGAAAACAGACCACCTACTTACACCATATACGAGAACAAACTCAAAATGGATTAAAGACTTAAATGTAAGACCTGAAACTATAAAACTCCTAGAAGAAAATATAGGGAGTAAATTTGCAGACATTACCCTGAGTATATTTTTACTGATATATTCCCTCAGGCAAGGGAAATAAAAGAAAAAAATGAACATATGGGATTACATTAAACTTAAAAGTTTTTTCACAGCAAAGGAAATCATCAATAAAACAAAAAGGCAGCCTACTGAATGGGAGAAGATATTTGCCAACAATATATTTGATAAGGGGTTGATATGCAAAATTTATAAAACACTCATGCAACTCAACACCAAAAAATCAAACAACCCAATTAAAAAATGGGCAGAGGATATGAGGAGGCATTTCTCTAAAGAGGACATACAGATGGCCAACAGGCATGAAAAAATGTTCAACCTCACTAATCATCAGAGAAATGTAAATAAAAACCACAATGAGATACCACCTCACTCCAGCTATCATCAACAAATCAACAAACAACAAGTGCTGGCGAGGGTGTGGAGAAAAGGGAACCCTGGTGCACTGTTGGTGGGACTGCAGATTGGTGCAGCCATTATGGAAATCAGTATGGAGGTATCTCAAAACACTGGAAATGGAACTGCCGTATGACCCAGCAATTCCACTCTTGGGAATCTACCCAGAGGAATCCAAGATGGTAATTTGAAAAAATATATGCACCCCTATGTTTATTGCAGCGCTATTTACAATAGCCAAGACTTGGAAACAACCAAAATGCCCATCAGTAGATAACTGGATTAAGAAACTGTGGTACATTTATACAATGGAGTATTACTCCGCTATACAGAAGAATGAAATGGTACCATTTGCAACGATATGGATGGACCTAGAGACTATTATGTTAAGTGAAATAAGTCAGTCGGAGAAAGATAAATGCCATATGATCTCACTTATATGTGGAATCTGAAAAACTGAATGAATGAGCAAAGGAAACAGAAACAGTCTCATAGATATAGAGGAAAAACAGGGTTGCTAGTTGGGAGGGGGATGGGGATGAGTGAGAAGGGGAAGGGATTAGACAGCATAAATAGGTAACTACAGTATTGTCACAGGGATATGAAAGACAGTTCGGGGACTATAATGTTGTTAAAATTTTGTGGGGTGTCAGATGGTCACATGTTTTGTTAGGGAGACCACTTCATGGATGGAGTAGAGGCTTGATCACTGCATTGTATACCTGAAATCGATGTTGAATAATATTGTATGCCAACTGTAACTGAATATATAGATAGTCACGGGATGTGGATTATATGGTGTAAGGGAGTCAAAGGACTTGTAATAGATAGTATGATATGGGGGAGGAGGAGTGAGAGGGGAGAATTGGGGGAGAGGGGTTGTCACTTTGAGGGGTAAAAAGTATAACTATTGCACTTTGTTGTACACCTGAAGCTAATTAAAAAAAATTGTTACTACAAATTAATAAAAATATTATCTCCAAAAAAAACACAAACAAACAAACAAAAAAACATAGGCTATAACAAGAGACAACGAAGGACCCAGTAATCCCACTTCTGGGTATTTAGCTGAAGAAACCCAAGCTGCTACTTCAAAGGGACATGTGCACCCATGTTCACTGCAGCATTGTTTACAATGGCCAAGATATGGACACAGCCTGGGTATCTGTTGATGGATGAATGAATAAAGAGGAGGTGGTACATACAATGGAATATTGCTCGACCATGGAAGGAAATGAGTTCTTGCTATCTGCAGTGACATGGATAGACCTGGAGGGTACTGTGCTGAATGGAGTATGCCAGACAGAGAAAGACAGATTCAATGTGATTTAGCTTATGTGGGGATTCTAAAAAACAAAATGAACAAACAAAGCAGAAATAAACTCATAGATACAGAGAATATTTTGATGGTTGCCAGATTGGAGGAGGGTTGGGGCAAGGTGAAAAAGGTGAAGGCATTAAGAAGTACAAATGGGGGCCGGCTGAGTGGCGTGGTGGTTAAGAGCTGGCTTGGGACACCAGCAGCCCCGGTTCGGGTCCCACATATGATGGCCAGTGATGCTGCCCTTAAAAAGAAAAAAAAAAAAGGAAGAAGTACAAATGGGTAGTTACAAAATAGACATGGGGATGTAAAGTATGCATAGGGAATATAGTCAATAATATGGTAATAACTATGTATTGTGCCAGGTGTTAATAGATTAGTCAGGGGGATCACTTCTTAAATTATATAAATGTCTAACCACTATGTTGTACACTTGAAATTAATATAATATTGAATGCCAACTGTAACTAAAAATTTTAAAAAGGGGGAGAAAAGGTGACGGGGAATAAGAAGTTCAAATTTCCAGGTATAAAACAAATAGTTCATGGCGTTGTAATATACAACATAGGGAATATAGTCAATAACATTGTGATAACGCGGTATGGTGTCAGATGATTGCTGGGCTTGTCATAGTGATCACTTCTTTAGGTATATAAATGTTGAGTAACTATTGTGTGCATCTGAAACTAATATAATGTATGTTGGCTATAGTTTCATAAAAATCTTAAAAAGTAAAATAAAACAGAAAAGAAAAGAGAGCCCTGTTGGGAAGCTGGGACCATGATGAAGTGAGAAGGTACCTTTTCATATTTGGGAGCTTGCACTCAATCACACTGGCCAGAACCCAGAAGATACATCAATTCCCTGTGGAAAGATTTATTGACTGCTACCTATCCTTTTATTCACGTGAGAGTATTACTATGGCAGCTCTATACCAAAGCCTGCCGCAGGTATGAGTCTTCAGCCTGCTCAGATGGATCCTGTCTGCTTCCATCTGCCTGTGCACACAGACTACCTGCCCAGCTCCATATCCAGTAAAAGCTACGTGGCTATTTATAGTGCTGGCTTGGAATTACATAGGTTGGGTTTGAATTTTGCATCTTCTCCTGGCTGTGTGATCCTGGGCACAAGATTAAATACTCTCTGAGTCTCAGGTGCCTCATCTGAAAATTGGGATATTAAAGCCTGTCTTGGGGGTTGTGTGAGCATCAAACTGAACAACACACGTAGGGTCCCAAGTACAATGTCACAGTCAACACTCAAATTTTAGTTATTATCACCATTCTGTCGTTCTTTAAAGAAAGGTCAGTGGTCAGCATAAGCTCATGGTCTTTACATCTCTGCGTCCATCAACAGGTTAATGTGAGAACTCGCCCAAGATCATTTTGTTCCTGTGTGGTCAGGACAGTGTCAGCCAGAGCCCTGTGGACCAGACAGAAGGTGCCACACCTGAGCACCACCAGCCTTCTGGTTTGGATTTCTACCTCATTTCATGCAGAGCAGGGACATGTGCAGAGTGTTTAAAGAACGAGATTTAAAGGTTCCTGTTAGTCTGAGGGGCTTGTCTTCTTCAGGCTTCTGCTGGCAGAGGGGCAGAATGAGAACACTCCCTGGCTCATTATCACCACACTCATCAGAGATGCCAAGGCCCACACTAGACGGTCGGTCGTCTGGGCTCTGTGGATTGGGGAGCGGGGGAAGTAGTTACATTTCCTGGAAATACAGGCAGCGATTTCCTGTGGCTTCCTCTGGTTTTGATGTAGAGATGAGCACACATAAAAACTAAACACATCAAGGGTCTGAGCTTCAGTCAGTGGTGATGCAAATGTTGTAACATACTGTCATTTCCTCATAAACAGATTCAGAAGTGCAAAGTATAGCCCAGCTTCCAAAGAGCATCCTACCTACTAGGCAACTATACGATAGGGCTGTGAGGTGACAGGGAGAGCGTAAGTTGACCTTCCATGCCTGAATGTATATCTGTGACCTGCTGTTTGACTTGGTGAACATTTCCTTGAACTGAGACCCAAGTGAGCAAGAACCAAATTTTCCATGAAGGCCAATGTTTTGCATAAACCTTAGCCTGAAAAAGGTCTGTTCTGGTCACAGGACTTCAGTAAAGATTTCTCTAGAATTTGGGACCCAGTCAGAAAAAGTTCACTCCCTGAAGTGGAAAATAGTAAAATCATTAGATGAACGCAACTATTTACCTAACTATCCTAAGAGACAGTTTAGGATTAAATAAAGCAATGCACATGATATTTGGGTAACAGCCAGGTCCATGAAAGGTGACCATAGTATGTACTTAGAACCAAAATTAAGCAAAGAAAAAGATATATTGGTTAATGATACCTTAACATGCTGAAGGAAGATGTGCTGCCTACATAGGGACCCTACAAATCAGAGTGGACAGGGAAAGGTTTTGAAGGCAGGCAGCCTACTTCCAAATTCCACCTTTGCTGTTCACTAGCTGAGTGACCTTGGGCAAGTTAGTCAACCTCTCTAAGCTTCTGCTTCCTCATTGAGTTTTGTTTGTCCATCACTGGCTCTCCTTCCTTATGTGAAGGGCTGCCCCTTCACAACAGTGGGGCACCCATCATCATAGCCAATTACATGACACGAAGACAACTCAGTTATAGGATACACCTCATTTGCAAGAGTTTCTATGAAAATTAAAATTGAGTAATGTAAAGCAAACACCAGAAATGCTGGTTACACTCCTAGAAAGGTACGCCAGCATAGATGCTGGAGTCTGACTGCATGAGTTCCAATTCCACCTCCCTGCACAAGGTACGTCTAAGGTAAATTGCTTAACATCTTTGTTCTCAGTTTCCTTGTCTGTAAAAATAGAGCTAATAATAGTAACGCCAAATAGGGTTGTGAGGATTGAATCAATGTATATAAAACATTTAGAATAGTGCCTGACACATGCAGCAAACATTCAATAAATGTTGGTTATTATGATTACAATGGTAGAGTTGTTCTGACTGCTATTAAAGATGGTGTGAAAGTCACCAATCAGTTACTGAAATACCCTTCAGTAAGAAAAAAAATCCTTCTTCTAGATAATCCAGCCTAATGGAAAATCCCTTAAGGACAATTATAAAGAATTTGACTACTCATATTAGAACTTAGTGAGCTTTGGTATTTGGCCTCCTGAGTGGATTTACTGACCAAGAAGATGTGGCCTGTACAAATGATTCACATCCGTTGTGCTCCCTGATCTCCCTCTTTCTCACTATCAAGGAATACAAAGGCATCTCAGTTGTGAATTAATCTGTCATTTAATTATAATTCTTACAAATCACATCTTCCAAGAAGAACTAATAAAACTTCTTGTTTGTCCAGTAGCTATCCCCCAAGGGCTATGCCCTTATGAGGACCACCCTGAACAACCAGCCAGTCTCACTCTTCTTGAAACCCAAATTCATTGCAACTCAAGCCTATTTTATACACTAATTAAATGCAGCTTCTCTTTCACTTCTGCCTTATGTACGATACAACCACTAATCCATCCATTCATTCATGTAATAAACTTTTATCAGATGCTGGGCTAGGAGCTAAATAAACAATACGTCCAAGAAATAATCCTCAAGACGCTTAGTCTAGTGAGAATGGTAAGTCAACTAACTACTAGAAAACAGAGTGCAGGGAGAGAGATGTACCTGAGGCACAAGGAGACCTCAGGCCTGCAGGGTGGGACCTGGGAAGAACTCATGCATTCATCATAGAGCACTGGGAAACCAGAGTTTTGTCTAGAGTACAGAGGGAGTGGGGGGAGACAGAGAAGGAGACTGGAAAAATATGTAGGACCTGGGCATTCTGGGATAACATTAAGTGCCCTGAAAGCAAAGGAATGTGTTCATGTTCTGCTAGGGAAGAGAAGCCTTTGAAAGACTTTAAGCAAAGTCATGACAAGACTCAGTTTTGCCTTTGGAAAGATCATTCTAGTTGGCAGTATGGAAGATGAATGAAGGGGCCATATATGGAAACTGGGAGGCCATTAAAGAGGTGATTATGCTTACCCAAAACAGAGATAGGAAAGCCTGAATATGGGGGGGAGGGGATAAAGGAGGGAATGAAAAAGAGAGGCTCTGAGATTCCAGAAAATGGAAGACCTTGAATGCCGTGAAACGATCCTAATTCAGCTCACTGGACAAAACAGTGGGCCTGTTACTGTTCAGCTGCTTCCTAAAGGAACTGAGACTACAGATTAAAATTGAAGATTACATGTGCTTACAGTATATCAGTGGGATTTGGGTAACTGTGCAAAGCCATTCTCCATGATCCTGGAGTGCCACCACCCTTCTTATTTATTTATTTTTTTGGAGGGCAGTGTCATTGGCCCTCTTATGTGGGACCCGAACTGGGGCCGCTGGCTTCCTAAGCCAGCGCTTAACCACCGCACCACTCGGCCGGCGCCCAACACCCTTATTTTAGGAGCCTAGGAGAACTTGACAATACAGAGAAAAGGCCCTTAACTATTCAATCCTCCTCAACAAGCAATTAAAGGTTATTATGACCAACCACATCTAACACGCTCAGAGACAGCTTGGCTTCTCCGTCATCCTTGTGGACGAAATGAAATTTCCCCCATTGCTGAACCGAGTGTAGTTTTATTTCCTCAGTATCTATTTCCTGCCACTTTACCTTGCAAAATGTCTTCCCTTTGAATTTAACTAGATAAACACTGTGAACCCTGCCGTAACATTAGTACACTCAGTGAACGTACATTTTACATCACAAGAAGAATAGCTGACCACATCTGCTTGTTTTGTGACATTCAGACCTTGAGAGAGGTGGGAGAGCTCTCAAAATTAACTAATAGTTTACTTTATCTTGAATATAAAATGCAACGGAATCCCTTCTGCACCACTGGTTACACTGAAGTCAGTTTTTCTTAATGAACCTGTTAGGAAATATTGAGATCTTTAAATAAATCAGTGGTGACTTCCATTGTACTTAACCACATACAATCTTAGATAAGGAAGAAAGTTCACAAAGAGCGTTACTTAAACTCAGAACTCCATCAAGATGGAGACCCATGGGCACGGGGTAACAAAGACAATGGTGGAAGAGGGATAAAGGAGAACATCTAATACCTCATGTAGGGTCATGTAGGGACAGCCAAATGAATTTCAATTTAAAGGGACACGGATTTCCAAAAAAGGAGCTAGATTCTGGAAATCAATGTGTACTGAATCATACAGTTTGTAATATAAATACCAGACAATATTTAGGAAGCAAGATCAATCTCTTTTTTTGGAAATCAGTACTTACCCGGTTGCATTAGTAGTTAAAACTAAATTTATAAAACAATGGACTTGTCCCTTAGCCAAATATATTCATCCATAATAACGAAGTCATATGCTATATGAATCTAAAGGGATGTTACAAGTCTTACATTCCTACTGACAGGAATATATATATATCCCTAGCTATTGGCCTACTTCCATACTTTCCTGTATTAGGAAAGTAAATTTAATGAACTCCCTGAAACTCTCAGAAAAATTATGGGAAGACACATAATGGCTAGACACGTTTCAATAGTGGTTACCATAGAAACAAGTTGGTAGGTTTCGTTTTTGGAATTGTGCCTTTTGATAAAATATTAATTTTCTTAAGAGTATTTGCATATACATACAACAGCACAACTGGTGATGCCCACCTAAAATTACATGTTTTAAAAATGATCAAAACTAGCTCTACTTTTAGGTTACTAATATCTATAAAGAAAAAAATTCATTCTTGAAGAGCTGATTTTTAAAAGTCTTTCTCTGCCTTACCACTGCTTCATATTTGGAGGAAGCTAAAGTGAGGGTAGTAAAGACATAAAAACAGGAATCTACAGAAACCAGCTTGATCTTGCTTGCGAGAGGTTCCTGATGGCTTTCAAACCATTGGTGCTCACTAACAAGACAACTACTCTGCTAGATTACTCTTAATTAAACTAATACTTGTATCTCATTTTTCTTTGACAAGATGGCTTTCTCACAATGTAAGAAATGATGACATGTTTCCTTCTTGAGGGAGTGAGAGTTGTAATATTGCCATATGTGGAACTCATCAGGTGTCTTCTTTTCATTTATAGTTAATAATGTACTTGCTGTGAGACTTGGAACCCTAAAAAGCGTACCCTGTACTTCCTATTTTGAAAAGTAAGAAAAATTATACATTTTTATACAAGATCAGAATTGCAAAGTTAAACAATCACCGCCTCAAATGCTGTCTTTGAAACATACGGAACAGTAAGTTAGTTGCTGCACTAAATTTTTTTGACTGAAAGCCACTGGGATGTTTGCTGATCAATGCTACAATGATACTTGGATTACAATCAATAGACAACTCAATGTGTATGGGGTGTGCCAGAAACAACCCAAGAACTGCTTGACCTAAGCTGTCCATGAGCCACAAACCCAGTAAACTTGGAAATCGGGGTTAGTGGATTTAGTTTTCTGCTAGGAGGGAATGTCCTGGCATTAAACCAAGAGCCTCAATCTCCTTAAAACAATGAATTCAGCAACAATCCGGACTTCCAGACTTAAGAAGTAAATCGCATTAACAGCTGAGAAAAGGCTATGAACTTTCTGTTTGAAGGTCAACTGGAAAAGAAAATAAGAGAAAGATCAACTGAAAATGTTATGGTTGGTTCTAGGATTACAGCAAGGTCTCAATAAGACATTAAAGGAACACAACCACTCTGCAAAGCATTACATTTCTTTTTTTTGCTTTAAAAACTATATATTCCAATAATTCCTATATATGGCAATAACCATATACCTAATAGCTATATGTGACTAAGATATAAATCTTTCCTATATGACTAAGAGATGGACCTTATTTTTATATGACTAAGAGATGATGGTTATCTCTGGTGAAACCAAAGGTCATAGTTTGTTTGTTTTTCCTATTACAAAAATAAATAAATAAATAAATAAACATGTGTGTGTGTGTGTTTTCTGACATTTTTAAAATTAAAAAACCACCTAATGATTGGCCAAACAGATTAGACCAATCAGAACATTTGTCTAATCAGACGATTAGAAAAACAAGTATATGAATCAACCCCAGAGCAAATCTCTTCTATTTCAGACTTGTTAAATAAAATACAGACAGAAAAATTAATCTTAGCGTTCACAGGTATGTCCTAACCTTTAAAAGTTCAACTTGTACTATTATATACTAGGTCAAAAAGAAGTTTAACTCAAAACATTTTAGACTAAATAAAAAATACTGGGTTTTTTTCAATATTGTAGTTTTATTAAAAGCCTAATGCCTGTTAATCTTTTTGGAAGTTTATTTTGCCTCATAAAAAGTGTCAAGTTGGTTGTAAAGTAATTCTAAGATTATATAAAGAATGTTTTATGCTTCAAGGAGGTAAACTAACCACATTCAAGATTTTTAACTTAAATGATATGAATTTTAAATATAATTTATGTGACAATGAATTTTTCAAACATTTTGAAAATATTTTCCTTCAGTCTAGGGTAAATCTATAGTATTTAGTCAGGATTTTTAGAATGCCCTGCTATTGTCTGTTTTACAAAATTGTTATATTAAGAAAAAGGACACAAGTAAAGTAGTAGTTGTTCCTCACTTTTCACTATATAAGAAACTTCTAAGAAATCACAAATTAAGAGTTGATGTAGTTCAAAAATCTTAAATATTCATCACAAAATAAGAAGGCAGACTGACTTTGAAAACCAGAGTCTACACAAAAATCAACTATTAATCGGGAGCATGTTGATTAGGCCTTTGTGTATTAGCTGGAATGAGCTCTGACTACATGTGCTTTACCCTGCCAGGGACCAAGGCCCTCTCTCCTGCATCACAAACATTTGTAGGCTACGGAAGACAACCAAATGTTAATATTGCTTCCAGCCAAACATAATTAAGAAGCTAAACCTAACTCCCACTAAAATAATATAATGCTATTTCCAAAGCCAAGTAGACATTACAGTTGAACTCTATCATTCTTCTCTATGAGGCTAGAAATTAAGAGCTCATTAAATGTATATATGGTCCCAATATAATATATACTATAACATACACATACACACACACACACACACACACACGTGATAACATATCTCTTAATAATGCATTAAAAGTACTGAGATGACCTTTCTTAATGGCAGCCACTGATCTGTGGGGTGGTTTTAATCTATCACAGCTGACATCAACCAAGTCCTGCTATCTGATCATTTAAATGACACCTGGGCTGGGACCAACCTCTCCAAATGGCTCCCATTCTCACCTACTCCCACAGGTGGTTCGTAGACAAGTTTCAACAGAGAGTCAGACACATTCATGTTAGCCTAGCAGTCAAGTGCAGTCAGACTATGTGGGGATGGATCTGCTCTCCTCCAGTGATCTCATTTCCTTATCTACAAAACGGGACTTGCTGTGAGGTGTAAAACATACAAAAACAAAACATTTAGCACAACACTAAAAGCACAATAGCTAGGAGCCCCCATTTCCACCCTCAGTTCTTGTCTGCCATCAAAAGCCAGGTGGAACCCAGCTAAAGTGAGGGTGAGTGAAAAGAGGGGTGGGATGCAGACAGGAAATGGGAACCCTACAGTCACATGTGGCCAACTATCCTGCTCCCAACCTGCCCCTTGCACCCTGAAATGTCGGCCACAGGGAATTGCCAAACTTGTTTTTTATTTTTTTCTTTTCCCATTATTAGTTAAAGGTTGATGAGATCAAATGTAGGATAAATTAAACAAAAATTTTTTAAGCAACTAGAGATACAAGGTTGGAGGAGGGCAGATTACATAACAAAAGTTATACTCAAGAGTTTTTGTTTTGCTTTGTTTGGGGATATTATTCTGTTGTAGCTGACTATAATCTTTTTTTTTTTTAATTTCCTTTTAGTGTCTTTTTATTAGTTTTTATTTGTTAGAGCAGTTTTAGATTTATAGGAAAACTGGGCAGAAAGGTCCCTCTCTTGCTGTATATAACAGTGTCTCCTGTTATAAACATTTTGCATTAGTCTGGCATATTTGTAACAACTAATGAATCAAAATTGATACACTATTTCTAACTAAAATCCATAGCTGACATTAGGGTTCATTCTTCGTATTACACAGTTTTATCGGTTTGACAAATGTATAATGTCACCTATCCACCATTACAATATCATAGAGAATGGGATCACTGCCCTAAAAATCCACTGTCCTCCACCTATTAATGCTGCCTGTTCCAGAGCCTCTGGCAACCACTGCTCTTTTTACTGTCTCTGTACATTTGTTTGCCTTTCCTGTAGTTGGAGTCATACAGCATGTAGCCTTTCAGACTGGCTTCTTACACTCAGCAAAATGTATTTAAGATTCCTCCATGTTTTCAAGATAGCTCATTTCATTTTAGTGCTGAATAATATTCCATTATTCAGCACTAAATTGAGTACACCACAGTTTATCCATTCATCTATTGAAAGATAACCTTGGTCGCTTCTAGTTTTGGGTAATCATCAATAAAGCTGTGATAAACATTCATGTGTAGGTTTTTGTGTAGATATAAGTTTTCCACTCATTTGGGTAAAGATCTAGAATTGCAATTGCTGAACTGTATGGTAAGCCTGTGTTGAGCTTTGTAAGAAACTGCCAAACTGCCTTCCAAAGTGCCTGTACCAATCTATCTTCTGTAACATTAAAACACCCACCTACCAAAGTACATTTTATTATAGCTATTCAATGTGACTAGGAAACACTCCTAGTACATTATCTGGGATCTAACTAAGTGGAGGATAGTTAACTTTCAGAGCACTATGACTGAACTTAGACAATTTGGCTGAAAAAGTCAAGAGTCCTAGCCATTGACTTTGGGCAAATTACCTGACTTATATAGCCTCAGAAAATGTAACTAGTCATGAAGATCATCTTTAAAATCTCTTATAGTTATTAATTTTTATGTAATTCTTAAGAAGGCGATCATAATTTTTGTGATGTCAATTCATTTGACTTTTTTTTTGAGGGCAGTGTCACTGGCCTTCATATGTGGGACCCGAGCCAGGACCTCTGGCGTCCCAAGCCAGCGCTTAACCACCGTGCCACTCGGCCGGCCTTCATTTGACTTTTAAATTAATTTGTTTCAGTATCATTTTCAATGAAACCTCAACCAACTGTAGTTGAGACTCTGGAGAAAATGTTTAATAATCAAGATAATGAAAACTACTTAGATCTGTTGAGCAGCTGTTTTTGTTACTGTTTTGGTTTTAGATCATAAAAGTTTTATCCTGCTAGCCAAAGAAACCATTATCTTTTAAATGGAGAAATTTCCTTTCTAGTAGTATGGTCTTTACATAATATTCATCCTTATTTCTATACCTACCCTAATATTACAGTATAATTGAACTCTCTCCCATGAACTTTAAAGTCTGGCACCACTGGGGAAGAACTCTATGAATTTAGCAAAAATAATGATTGGTCCCCAAAAAAGCAAATTTCTTTTCTCAGCATTTAAATCGTTTTCTTTGTCATGAACAAATTTACACCTTAAACGGTTCTCCTCACCCAAAAAAGAACCTCCAGAAGTCATCTTCCTACAAGGTAGTAAAATTTAATTGACTGAAATAACTGAATGGAAGAATAGTAAAACTCAGTTTTAAGACACTTAAAAAGAAATAGTTTTATTACTTTCATGTAAGTATAATAGCTAACATTTACTAAATACTTACTATACACCAGAGGCTGTGCTAAGGTCTTCATACATATTCTTTCAATTAGCCTTCAAAATTACACCATGGGGTAATTACTATTATCTCTTCCATTTTACAGAATCAGAAAACTGAAGCTCAGGAAAGTCAAGCAGGGGCTCTGCTGGGATCTCTCCAATGTCCCTCTCAGAAGCCCCTGGATAACGACTGGTTCCAAAAGTCTTGTGGATAGACACTGCTGCCTATCCAGACAGGCTGGCTTCTGGGGACTCCATGTGTGTATACTGCCCACCTGTGTGTGTATGGATGCCCCTCTCCATACACACACCTGCATACACACACACAAACAAACATGCCCACGTGTGCTTTGGCCTGTGTCTCATAAATGCTGTCTGGCACCATGCTTGGCACATCCCATATTCATCTACTGCACTTGACTCTGCCCTCAAAGCTGCTCCTATCTCCCTTGAGCTCTCTCATCTAGTTCCACAGGTCCTTCTAGCTCCAGCTCATCATCCTTCATCTGTTAGAATTTACCAAGCAAGAGCCATGAAGGATAACCAATGTCTAAATATAAGTTTTACGTTAAAAATAGACCTTACAGCTTTTAAGTAAACTGGTTAAACTAAGTATTGAAAACACCTCTTTAAAATATAATGCATTTCCTAATGTAAGTGGACAATGCTAAACTGGCTGAAAGTAATTTTTTGTCGTAAGAAGGAAAGTATCTTTTATACATTCCTTTATATCATTTGCTAGAAGTTACCTCCCTTCCTACATAGGTGAACTTCAGACCTAACTATGAGGTGACCAGAAATCATGTGAATTTGCAATATGAAAAGCTGGAATTTTAAAAATTTTTAATATTTAGATTTTTTTAACAATTAAAGGAGGTGGAGATAGAAAGAGTTAACAAAGATCTATGAAGGCTTCCTCTCCAGGAATCTGTTTCAAATGTCTCCAGGCCTAGGTCCTCATTCCATGACAGGAGGCTGGCAATGACAGAATAATGAGGCACAAAGAGGTGGAATAGATGACAGCTAAAGAATCTATCAAGGGAAGCAAAGTGGGAAGGAAGTGACAGAAGTTAAATTGAAGTGATAAACTGGTGAGTTGAGTTTGAGTGACTAATGCTGGAACAGAATGAACAGAAAGAGTCCTTCACTCAACCCCAAATAGTGAGAGCCAGGAACAACTAAGTTAAACTTCATCTTAAATGTACACAAAACCTAGGGTTCAATTTTATACTGTTTTTCTGTGCCTGTATCATACTCTCTTGCCCTTCAAATAATCTGCACAAAGTAAGTATAAAGTAGAGTAAATTACTATAATGTAATGTGTACCATGGAGATGATCAATTTCTAAAAGCTATAATACAATATCTACTTTAAATACAACTGTCCCACTTTGATTAGTCTGTCATCCAATGAAAATAGTCTCTTCTGACTAATCTGAAAACATCAGGTTCATTCTTCAATATCTGCTCAGAATTTTTTAAGACAGGTTTCAACAAGTTGCCATACAAAAGAAGAAGTCAGTTATGTTGGTGTTGAGCTCCCTCTGCCTCCTCCGTCCTCCCTACCTGAAGCAGTGCACTGGGAACTAACAAACATTCACCTGAAAGAAAATATATTCTTTTAAAACACAGACTGAAAAACAAAAAATCATTTACTTAGTTTACTGTGTGTAGGGTTACCTCCAATTCCATAAAAATGGGTACTTGTTAAAATGTGGATTTATGAAAGATGAACTAGATAGTATAAATGAATTTATTCAAGGATTATTTTAAGTAAAAGGTGACCAAGTAAATTATAGTACAATCTGATTTATAAAATTATATTTCAGAATTAACTTTTTAGGAACACAGATACTCCATAAAGAGGGGCACCTCCGCTTAAACACCAATGTGGCAATTAAACAAAACTTGATCAGGAAAACGCAAATTTACAGTGAAGTTGCTAGGTACAGCATGTGTAAGTATTCCAAAGCAACTTAACATTCAAGCCCTATTAAAGTTCCCTTTTAATATATATAAAAAATGTATTTGTCAATTTAGGATATCTGTTAAGAGTCAGTTTTTTAATTAAACTTATTGGAGTGACATTGATTAATAAGATTACATAAGTTTCAAGTGCACAACACTATAATACATCATCTGTATATTACACTGTGTGCTCATTACCCAAAGTTTAGTTTCCTTCTGTCACCATATACGTATTTGACACCCTTATGCTCTTCAACTACCCCTCAAACCTTCTTACCCTGTGGCAAAGGAGTCAGTTTTTGGTATTTCAAATGTGAAAAACAGCTTCAAATGTCAGGTTAACATACAATGTTTTCACTGGTTTTACTTTTATGATAAAGACTAAACTAGAGGCTTTGTGTAAAAGTTATCGACCTGCATACTACTGCTAGAGCAAGAACATGGATAGAGTTTTAAAGTAAGGGACATTTTATTGCCATTTGGAGAAGACTATTACAGTGCATCAGGCACACAACGTATTTAGATAAGACTACTTTAGTAAGTGGTATCGAACAGCAATATCAATATCATTGCTGCATTATTAGAGATAATTTAAATCATCCTTTCCCAAACTTGGAGGAAATTTTCATTCCTCTGAAGCATAGCCTCTGCTTACTTGCTCAGTCTGAGATCTTCCTACTCACCATCACCTACCTTACGCCTCAAAGGTGCTAACTGGATATTACAAAAAGCAAACAAAACCGCTCTGGTCCTTGATGGGCCTGTTGCTACATGAGAGAGGAGTCATTAAACAAACAACCCAGAGGTAAATATGTAACAAAAATTCTAATAAGGGCTAAAAAAGATAGAAGAAGGGAAAGGAGGAACAACTGGGGGCGGGTGCTCATTAAGGGTGGGGATCAAGAAGGTTTTCAGAGGAAGTGATACCAAGATGAGACTGAAAGGTGGTCAGGCATTAGAAAAATGAAAAGTGGTACTAGAGCAGGCATTTTCAGGTGGAAGGAGCAGCCTCCAGGAAGAACTGGCCCCTGGTCAGAGTAGCTGGTGTGAGGTTAATGAAGGGAACACAGCCCAGAGAGGCCTAGCTGGGCTGGGGCTAGGTCAGGAGGACCCGTAGGCTCCAAGGAGGCTGGAGTTTTTTTACAGTAGGAATCCACGCTAGGGCAGAGGACGAGCAGGGTGAGCTGTCTGCTTCACTATTATCCTGTCCTTAGGGTCTAGACTATGGAACTGCTTCCTATGTGGTGTCTGTTCTTCTTTAGGTATGGAATCAAAAGGGAGTTAAAAAAAAAAAAAACAAAACAACAACAATGGGAAGATTTTAAATACTTTCGCTCTATCAGAGAACTCAAATACAAACATATTAACAACTCATAGAAACAATGGAGGCTTTTCAGAAGAATTATGGTCTCCAATTCAGAGGTAACTATTTTGTGGCATGGGAAAGAATGACTAGGTAAGATTATTTTCCTTCATTACATTTCAGAAAGACTCATAACGGAATCATAATGGAAATGACTCAAGATGCCATCTTTTGGAAAATGGGCAATGGTCTCTGCCTTGGGAACAGAGTGAAGGTGCCAAATATCAGCTGAAAGGGGAGATGCATTCTGCCTACTGGTTACAGCCAGGCACGGTGTTGGCATGCGTCCCAACAAAAATCTGGGCAGGTGACATGGCTTCCTATTGTCTTCCTCCCAAGACTGCATGGCAATGCAGGGAGAAGAAAGTGAACTTCTGTGTAAGCCACATTTTGTGCTTATTACCTAACAGTAATAGTGAAATACAAATAAAACGTTCATTTGAACATTTTGATATGTCACAAAAACAAAATCTAAGGTTAAGCAATAAGAAGTAACGCTTTCATTTAGAAGCAAACAAGCCCTATCAAAATGTATAGTTTCCCAACAGAAGAGATAATTTACATGAAAAACTCCACAGAACAAGACTAGATTTTATTTCATAAGTGGTGGGTTTTTAAATGAGAGACAGTTCTTCCTTCCTTTCTTTCCACCCACGGATTTTGGGCCATTTCTAGATGATGTTCAGTTAGTATTTTTTTTAAAAGACTCAAAAAGAGATGATGCACACTCTTAGTGGAAAGGTAGTGTTCCACCAATTTTGGTAAACACTGATCTAGACCTGAACTTTTGATTTCTAAAAGAAAGAACAAGATGATTCACTCATGCCTAAGGAAACAGTAGGTCTGGTGGCCAGATCTGAGAGAAAGTCAAAAAGGCTTGAACTTAAAGTGAACCATGTTTAACTTTTAGATAAATCATTTAACATATCCTCCTTTCACCATGCCTACACTAAGTATACTATTTTTCCCAGTTTAAGAAAAGTTGACCTACCAAAATCAGAACTCACAAATAATTAAAAAATACTTGTTTTAAAAATCACTTCACCTTATGAAAGAAGTCAGTTTTCCATGTATATTTAAGATGACTTATAAAAATGGATTTACTATTTAACTAATTTTTCAAAAACACATCTACTATGTGGCATGAAGCCTCACTGTTCTCCATTCATCCATCTATGCATCCATCCATGGGTCCATCCATTTATTCACCAAATATTGACTGAGCCCTGCTATGGGTCAGGCATTGCTCTTGGCACTCTTGATGCAGCAGTGAACAGAACCATTTAAACTCCCTATCCTGATGAAGCATGCATTCTCACATTATGTCCACAGAGATGTGGGACTGGCTGTGCAGGAAAATGAGTTTTTAAAGAAATTAAACATTTCAGTTTTACAAGATGAAAGAGTTCTAGAGCGCTGTTACACAACAATATAAAAATAGTCAACACCATTGTATGCTTAAAAATGGTTAAGATGGTAAACTTTGTGTTTTAACAACAATTTTAAAAGTAAAATAAATTCTAAAAAGGTTAAAAATACACACAGTCATTATTTATTGAGTACTTACCATGTACTGGGTTCCGCTCTGTAATCAGAATACCATCTCATGAGTACTTACCATGTACTAGGTTCTACTCTGTAATCAGAATACCATCTCATGAGTACTTACCATGTACTGGGTTCCACTCTGTAACCAGAGTACCATCTCATGTAATCCTCACAACAGCCTTAGGAGGCAGGCACCATTATTATCCCTATTTTACAAATGGTACGCCAAGGCACAGAGGAGTTAAGCAACTCACCCAAGATCATATATCCAAAGCATGGAGCGGAGATACAAGCCCAAGCAATCTGACACTAGCAACCTGTCTCCTAACTACATATAAAAATTTTTGAAAATAAGCAATGCTATTTTCAATTGGAACTATCGTTAATAGTATGAAAAGACTAATCATAGTTTAGTGATAGTAAAAGTGATTGTAATGTCTCTTTTCATTCTTCAATTTGATTTTTAAAATCTTGATGATTTTTAACACAACTTGTTGCCCTTTAGATGGTCCTTTTTCCTAAAAACCTAAGCATTAAATAAACTACTTTCAACCACTTCTATCTAAGCCATATTCTTTCCCTACACATGGAAGAAAAAAATCACACAAGATGGTTTCTTTTAAAACAGACATTACTGAAAGTGTAAATATTTTTAGCCCTTTGTACTTTTCATCCAGCACTTGCCTGAGAATATAGAAACATTTAAAAATAGCCCTTCAGTATTCTGAATATCATTAAATAGTTTAGCACATCCCGAGCACCTGCTTGACTCATCTTAATCAACACTATTTTGCTAGTCATATAAGAAAAGAAAACTTTCAGTTTCAGAATTTTTCTCCCTGAAAACCCAAATATATCAGCAGGGCATTTTTGCACTAGGTTGTCCCCTCTCTTCCTAATTTAGAAGGTAACACCTGGACTAAGTCACGGGTACATAATGAGGATGCAGCTCAGGAGCAAAACTTCCCCAAACATGAGCCTGTGTAACAACTGCTGGGATTTTAACGGAAAGTTAATTTTGTTCTACAATTTATAGAAGTTATTCAGGGTGATAAGAGAACACATAGAGTAAATCTGTACTGCCATGGGAAGGTGACGGTGGTGACACAGGATGTACCCTTGGACCTGTTTTTCCAGGGATGGGAAATTACAATCCATAAACTTCAGGAAGACATAAAGAAGGGAAAAAAAGAGGAAAGAAGGGAAAAAATGGAAATAATTTATTTAGAATTGACTATGTTCAAATACTCTGTACTTAGCATCAGACTTTCAACTATAGTGTGAACAGAACCATGTTGTAACAAAACTGAAGTCGCCAGCCTGGACAAACACACACATCACAGTATTTTGAAGTCCAAATAACATGAGACACTGGTTTGAAGACTGCCCAGGTTTCCTTATTTAATAATACGAAGATTAACACAACTTGATGCTAAGCAGCTTTTTCCCCTCCAGCCAAATTTCATAAAGACTTTATAACATCACCTGCCATAATCAGAATTCTTTGGAACACAAGAAGGGCTCTGACCCATACCAAAAGTCACCTTCTCATAAACTGGAGCGTGTGCAGAGGAGGATACAGAATGATGAAGGAACTATACTGTGAGGAATAGTGAAGGGAACTGAGCACAACCAGCTTGGAAAGAGAAGACGTACAGAAGTCATGGTGCTGTCTTTATTTAAATAACCGAAGAGCGGCCAAGCGGATTGATAATTAGACTTATGTGCTATGCAGAAATTAGGCGCCCTTAGAGGAGTCTGCATTTGATGGTGTTAAACGTAAAGCTGTTTAAGGTCCTGCCCACTCTAACAGTCTGTAATTACCGGGGGTGGGGGGTGGGAGGGAGTGCCACACTCTTTTTGAAACCAAGCCCTAAGAATTGGCCTGGAGCTGCACCAACAGATTTTCTTCATCACATATTGAGGAGTTGTTTTTTTTTCTAGCCAAGCCAGTGAACGAAAGGGCAACCCAAACTGACATAAGGATGTTAATGCATGTTTAATACATCTCATGGGTGAGTCCACATGTATTGAAGAGAGAAAACACAGCAGTAGTTACACCATATATTTCATATTTGATCTGCAATTGACCACACAGAAGCCCTAGTCACCCTAAAGGACTTCTGTGGTCAAACACTGTGTACATAGAATAAAAACATCGCTGCCAAACAAGGTTTTTAGAAGTTATCATTGCACAAGTTGCCTTTGACATACAAAGAATTCTTATTCCCAAAAAACCGCCTATACACAGTAATGCAATGTATATTTTTGTCGTACCATTTAGCATCCTTAAAAAAGTAGTTTTCAAATAGCGACATTATAAAAAAATTGAATGCAGGTGATTTAGCAATAAATCATAGCGAGCTAAAAGAGCTTCAGTAAAAGAACTCTAGGACCAGAAATAGAACCAAAAAGATAAGATGTATTAGCAAAATATATAGAGAGAAGCAAGTCAGTAGACAATAATCTCAATATCTAGCACGCAGCTTGTCAAATAGTTGGTGAATAGAAATAAAAGCTCCCTACTGACAGACTCAATTTATAGGCCATAATTTGTTTGCGAAAAAATAGTGAGTATGAGTCTTTCTAGATCTTTTTAAGATTACTTGAAAATATTCAGTAAAAATAAAGAAAACCGATATAGTAAAGCATGATACTAAAATGAAGGAGACTGACCTGTTGATCCAAGGGAGCAGTGATAAAATAATCTGCTTTGTACAGCCCTGTAAACTTAGTAGAGAAAGGGTGACTTCAAGTCAGTTTTTAATTAATTGCTCTTCACCTCTTTGAAGTCACAATGTGTTTGGCTTTAAGAAAATAAAAATAGCCTGGAACAGAAATGGTATTTCTTAAACTGAGTGTCTATATCTTGTATTTAGAAAATATGCACCTTATATTTAAGAACTGTTTCCTTTTAGACTTTTATCCTATAATAAACAATTAAAACAGCAAAAACAAATAAACAAACACAACCCCAGTAACAGCAAAAAAACAATGTGCTAGACAATTTATAGAAAAGTAACAACTTCATATATTCTAGCTGTATCGAGGTCTCCTGTCAATTCATTATCTCCCACTTACAAAATTTTACTACATTTTAAAAGGCCTGAAGGAGCTATTATAATGTTTCAAACTCAAAACTATTCTCCTGAGCATTAATGTAACTTATACTCCGTACAGCCAACCAAAAATCTCAATTTGCTTCCATTAACACTCCAAATTGAGTCAAGATTATAAAAATAGCACATTCTCAATCAATTGACTGGCTTTTATTGTGTATCTACCCAATATTAGGTGGGTGGATATAGAATTCAGACTTTAGAACAATATCTCCCCTCATCTAGCCCTCACAAATAACCAAATTACATCTCTATGATCAATAGAAATATAAGAAATCACTACAGATCATTCTCTCTCTTCTGACACATTACCTGAGGGTTTTGTGGGGTTTTTAAAAAATACTTTATATTCATGTGATTTGTGGCCATCCAAGAATGAGTTTCCAAACCAAACCTCATTATCTGTCAGCTGCTGCCTCTCCACAATCAGCAAGATTTATTCATGTTCACTCAACATTTATTAAAATTTTACTCTGTGAGGACACTGTGGTATGCAGGAGCAGGTGTCACTAGATACTCATAGTCCTATTACTAACAAGTTTTCAATATAGTGGGTGAAAACTTCATATGAAATATCTACTCTACAAGGCATCCAAGTGGCACCTGAATGGGAAAACCAAGATCCAAGGGGCCAGGGAGAAAGGGGGCACTCAGCTCTGGTAGATGAGGAGACACAATGGCGGAGGTATCATCTGAATTGGGCCTGAGAGGACAGGATGTCAGGATTGTGACTGGCAAAGATTAAAGAGAAGAAAAAAAGGATGGAGAAGAAAGCCAACTTAAACCAGAGGAAACACAACAAGCAAAATCTGCAAAAGCAAAAACAGCAAAGAGTACTGTGGACTGCCTGAAGAGCAGGTAAGTGAGGTTACTAGCTAGAAGCAGGGTTCATTCATCCATGTTGGAAAAAGGTGCAAGATGAACGGTTTATCTAAGGATCGGTGATTTCAGAGAGTCTGAAAAGTAATCTTCCTCTCTCTGTCAGCCCTACTCTAAGCATTTAGCTTCAAAACGGTCCAACAGGAGGCAACAAAAGGCAAATGCAGGCCAGTTGTCCAGGTACAGGACTGAAACCAGAAACTCACAGTTACATGTTGTGACTAGACCTTTCTCACATTGATCCAAAATGTACCGAAACTTTGAAAAAACATACACCAATGGAAAGTTGCCTCATTCTTCCTTTTAAAACTTTTCGGTTTTGAAATAATAGTACAGGCTCAAAACTCTGAATTAATCCAACCCCCTGCTTTCTCTGCTTTTTCACAGGTCATTGAATGTTCAAGTTGCTAGGGGGAAAAAAAACCACATAATTGTGACATTTGGTACGTCCAGGCCTCACAGCATTAGGTTCTCTTACTCAGCTGGTCCTCCCATTTCCTACAGGGACTAGGTCAAATCAAACGTCTCAGCCTCCCTTACAGTTAGTTGGTGACATGTGTCTGAGTTCTACCAATGAAATGTGAGCAAAAGTGATTATGCTGATTTCTAGGCCTGGTCCATTAAAAACTGTCCATGTATGATCCTCCAAGCCCAGTCATTGTGGAAACCACGCACTGAAAATGGAGAAACTACAAAATGGAAGTAATCTGGATTCCTGGAGGATTGCCAAGAGGAATGTCTCCTATCATTCATTAATACCCATTTGGACCTCATGGAAATAAGGAAGGGAACTTCTCTTGTTTTAAAACCAGTGAGATTTGAGGGGTTATTTTCACATCTTAATAACACACAAATTCTGACCGTGTTTTTTATATTAGTATGGGTCTACTGAGAAGTAGGCACCAAGACAGGATTAGAAATACAAAAGATTTGGAGAAAAGGGAGCAAGAGAACATGAGAGGTCCTTCAGACCACACCTATGGACAGAGAGAGAGAAGGGAGGAGGAACGGATAGGAAGTGTCAGATACAACCCAGTTCCAAGAAAGGTCTGGTCAAGCCAATGGGAGTTCTGTAGTCCAAAGCCAACAAGGCCCACTAGAAAAATCTTGGAGCCCACAGGAATGGGTCTGCAAAAGGAGCCCTCATTGTGCTCAATCATTGACTGTGAGGAGCCCTGGGTCTAAGTGTGGCCTTAGCACCAATGTAGATGTGGTTCCAGAGGGGTAGCAGCTGGGCTATCCATCAACCAGGCTCCCAGCTGCAAATATTTATGGACACCACACTCCACAAACTTTCAAGTCCTATGTTCCTTTCCCCCCTTCTATTTATCCATGCCCACACCTAGCCTTTCCTCCTCTGCTCCTGTCTTTGAAGAAGAGTTATTCTTTCTCTAGTCCAAAGCTAATCTCTCCATGTGTTCCAGCTAACATGTCCTCAGATCTTCTCAGGAGACATTATTCCATTATCCATGATCTCCATCCATCCTCTTCCTCTCTCCTGGAATCTATTTATCCTCTAGCATGTAAACATGCTTAAGATTTTCAACCTTAACAACTAAGATTAAAAAATGTTCCTTGACCCTCTTGATCGTCTTCTCTTCACGTCTAAGATTCTTATGAGAGCAGCCTAAGTGGACTGTCTCATATATTATTTTTCATTGTGCACCAACTACTCTATTACATGAACATATCCCAGAAATCTTGCTTCTTCTCTCTGAAGTGTTCAGCACTCTCAACCACTCCTTTCTTCTGGAAACACCAGTTTTGGTTCCTGGGACATCTATCCTCAGGTTTTCCTCCTCCCCAAAGATCATTCCTTCTAAGGCTTCTTTTTATTGGCCTCCTCCTTCAATGTCCACTTCCTAGGGCTTCTATCATTGGTTCTCTCTGTTCTCCGTCTCTCACAATCATCTCACCACCTCCCCCAGTCTCATAACTTAATTGAGCATGCAAACACTGACAACATCACCCATGTAGGCACCCAAACCTGAAACTTGGGAGTTATACCCAATTATTTCCTCTCCTTCAATACCTATATTGAAGTTCTGAGGATTCTACCTCTTAGCTGGATCCCACTGTTATCCCTTAATCTCCATCCTATTGCCACTGCCCCATCACTTTTCTTGTTCACTGCTGTAGAAACATAGCAACTGGTTCTCTGACCTCTGATTCCATTCCTCTAGTCGCATCTCTACATAGCTGTAGGATAACATTTCTAAAGCACACACTTGATCGTGAAATGTCTTCACTAAAATTCCAGAAGTGGTTCTCCACTGCCTACAGGATAAAGGCTAATCTCCTTAGAATGGTTTGTAAGATCCTTCATAATCAGGCTCCCCACTATGTTTTAGCCTGATCTTCCTCACTCCTTTCTCCATGTCCCCAAGCTCTAGTCATATCTGAAATTTACACTTTGTGATATGTTTTGTGCTTCTATGGCTTTGTATACACCTTTTCCATTGAATATTCCTTCCACCATCCTTGTCCTAGTGGGGAAATTTACTACACATTATTTCAATATTCAGTGTTGGATTCATTTGTTTAGTGATGTCTTTACTGACTAACAACTTTCTGTGGGGTCCCTTCCCATCCCGACATTCCTATCCCAGACCCCTCACGTGGTTCTTGTACGTTAGTGCCTGTTCATAGCACCTGCCACATGATTCCAGGGCAGCAATTTTATCCTATTCCTTTTGAACAGCACTGATACAACTTAGACACTTAATGACCGTTAACTGACTGAAAGAATGAATGATGAAAAAATCCAATCTTCCATCTTGAGTTTGGCCTGATAAAATGTGCCCCTTAAAAAACAAAATTCTCACAGAGTGGCCAAAAATTATTACAGTGCCAATCAACATTATATTCATGCACTGGAGGCCAAGTTCAAGCAGTGACATCTTCAATTTACATGTGAAAAGTAAGTACTTGGCATTAGAGGAGAAAAATTCAAATATTCTACATAAGCTTGCCACAAAGATAGCTCAAGGGCTATTATCCTAAGGGACATGCATTCATTCTTAGTAATTGTATAAACCAGAGTTCACATTTCACACAGAACTTTCTAACACAAATTGGAAACAGGATACAGTTAAGCTAGGCAAAGAAAAGCATGGCTTTGACACACAAGAAACCACACATGCATTTTACATTAAATGCTGTTGTAACTTACAGGATGAGGTACAAAAATTATTCTAAAAGTTATAGCTTGTAAATTTGATATGTAAATAGGGATTTAAAAATAGAAATCTCCATAGCCACTGAATACTAAAAGAGTAAAAAGAAAAAAGGAAATGAAAGATAAAATACAGTTTCAAACTTTCTGGGATGCATCTCCCACTTGCCTCATCAGTGGGTGGCCAGTTATTACATTCAAGCACTGAGTAAACACAAGCGTTTACTGAAAATGGACCTTTTCATGAAAAATCATGGGTCCAATATCTCTATTAAAGGAAACACGATTTTTTTCTCATTCTCGATACAATGATGCATGATGTACTTACTTATTCAAAGATACAGTTTAACATGGTTTCCATCCAAAACTTAGTGAAAATAACTTTTTTAAAATTTGAAAAATAAATCCCCATAGTTCTTTTAAAATACTAAATCCTGCAAAAGGTGGATGTTTTCAGGGAAACAGTCCAAAGAAAGCTTTTAATTTATTTGAATGTTATTTTAATTTATTTAATGTTCTATGAGCTAATGGTATCAAGAAAATGTATATCTTTGTTTTAAAATACACAAATCAGGGATGCTTATATATACCATCCACTTGACTTAGTTCCTGATGTTCAGCTTTAAAGAACAGCATTTTCCTGGAACTGACTCCTGATGCCTAAATCTGCAAAAAGTCTGTGATGACATGAAGCTTAACATTTGTTAGGCTGGAAAAATTATTTCTCAAAATAGTGTGCTAATATATCAGCTTTTACTCCAATCCAAATAAAATGTCAGGAAAGGACTTCCATGTTTACTCCTACTACCCATTAGTAACCATTTTCAATTGTAATAATTGAAGGTCTTATGTTCTCAATGCTGTGGCACCAGCAAATTCCCTTGAAAATTTGCTCATGACAAGTCTAAGTAGATATCGCTTCTCAGGTTTTAGACTGATGATGCTCAAGAAATTCATTTGCAGGCTGGAAAGTTTCTCACCCTGGCCAAAACACTAAATGGTTTCAGAGCACCCGGAGAAACTCCTTGAACTAAATAAATATTCGGGGAAAATCTGCATCAATTGGGTAGCTCACTGGTATATACAAAATCCATACTTTAACAAACCAACTAGGTATTATAACTATCTCCTTATATATCTCCTGATACTTTTCAAGTTAAATCTCAGCATTGTTCAGTATTTACCTTTTTTGCTCTTTGCCCTTTGTCTGAAGTTTTCAATTAAGGGATCCTTTTTTAAAAAAGAATTTTTTCTATTTTCCCTGTTAAATCATAATCTTAAATCACAAGGATAACGCATGTTTGTTGTAGGAAATTTAGAAAATATGGGTGACTGCGCCATCTTGAAGAGAACCCTCGATATCCTTTCTGATAGTATTGTGGTTATGCAGGAAAATGTTCTTATTCTTCAGAGATGATGCTGAAGCGTTTAGGGGTAAAATGTCATGAGGTCTGCAACTTACTTTCAAATGGTTCTTAAAAAAACAAAAAACAAGAAAAAAAAAAAACCTCTTTCCCCAGTCATATACACAAAACTACATATATAGAGAGATAAAATAACAAATGTTAATAATTGGTGAATACCAGCTTAGGGTGTAGAAGTGTTCCTTATATTATTTTTTAATCTTCTCTCTAGGGTTCAGTTTTTCAAAAGAAAAAAGTTTTAGAAGAATTACTTGAGTTAATGAGTACCAGCTTTTCAAATTGTAAATACATTTCTTTAGCATCACAAATCTAAAAATTGGGGGACCTTGTGCTAAATAAATGTCCAGATCAACAGAAGACACATTTGATTGTCTTCTACAGGCACAACCTGGATTCAATTTCTGGAAGTGGCTGTGATTTGAGCGTGAGCTGAAAGGGGAAAAAGCATGATGAGCATATCCACAATTCAGGCATTCCCACCCCAGTGAGAGCTGGTTCCCCTGCCCTCTCTCTAGCATCCACCTGGGGATCCTGGGAAATGTCTGGGAGATCAGGGAGGATTTGGGGGAATTGGGGATGAATTTACCAAATAAGCACCTGCATTTTCGACCTATTCATTTAAAAATGTGTTATTAAATGCTCTTAAATGCTTACAAAATTTCAGCTGAGTCTAAACTGCTTTTTCAAATATTTATGTGCAAATCTTATGCAAGCAATTTGCTATTACAGTCAGCTTAGCTGTGGTCAGGGAAAAAAGCCTGTAACTAAAGATATGCTTCATTTCTGAAAAACATGAACTTATTTCTCCTTCAGTTATACTGGCACCTGTGACAAGAAAGCATTTTCAACATTGCCTCGCATCAGGCATGTTGGGATGGTCCACTTTACCTCACGGACTATGCTTGTTGCACAGTTTAAGAGGTAGGGCAGCAGAAGACAGTTTCTTCTCCCGTCAACTATTCTTTCTAAAATCATTTTCCATTTGCCCCAAAACAGGGTTTCTAAATAACGGCACCCCAACAGTACTCAACACAGGGTACTAAATGACCATTTTCGAAGGCCAGACAGAAGTCTTGTGTCAGCTTCCAAAAAAGAGATGATTTGACACCGTTCCCATGATATTTGCTTTGGGATGCAACAATTTCATATAAACATAACTTTCTTTAATGTATTTGTGCTAATATGATGCTAAATATCTAACTCACATCAGGATCTCAGCTACAGTCTATCCTCAGCATGGTTGTCTTTTCATTAGCCTGATACATCTATGGTAACAAACACAAAGCTCAAAACAATTCAATATACCCAGGTGAAGTGTTTATCACCAAAAGCATGGCTTGTCATCAACTGGATGGCATTTTTCCAATGAGAAACACTAACTGCAAGGCAAGGAATCTTTCTATCTATACTGAGTGCTTACTTAAGTGGCAGGTGCAGTGCTAGGAACCATTCTGTGCATCTTAGCTCATTTATTCTTATTACCACGTTGTGAAGTAGGTAATGTTATGGGCGCTGGAGAGGAGAGGACAAGGACTCTCTGAGAAGGGGAGATGCACATTGATCAAAGCACTGCCACGCAGCTTGGTAACAGTGCTCTCTAGACCTTATCCCACTGCACTCTCTTGCCAGTCCTGAGGACTGAAGTAGCAGTAACCTGATTTCACAGAGGAGAAACCTGGGAGGGGCATCACTTGACCAAGGCTGCTAAGCTGGGAAATGAGCCCACTATGCCAAGTACAACATGGGCACCATTCCTCCCTCTGATTACCGCAGTCCACAAGCTCCAAGCCAGCTGCTGGAGGCAGAGGGAACTGCCATAGAAAGAACAGCTGTGCATAGTCGTTGCACCCACTAAAGTCAGAATGACCCAGTGCCCAGAACAAGGAAAACAAGCAACAATGTCCTAGAAGGAAAGTAAGTTCCTTTTTAAATCCAGAGGGAGACTTTGTGTTACAGGGTAACCTGGATCTTACAGCCAAATGAACACAAATCCTCAATCTGACCCCAACTGAACCAGCCTTCTAAAGATCCTGTAAGAACCAATCGTCAAGAGAGAAGAAAGCACTAGAAAGGCTGAAAGGCTCTTAGCCGCCTTCCTTCATGTCCTCCATACCTCCCTCTGTATGACTAACCTGAGGTCTAAATTTACATGTGTGACTATTCATGATAACCCAAAGGTGGAAACTACCCAAATGCCTATTAGCTGCTGAATGGATAAACAAATTGTGGTATATTTGTGGCATACAATGGAATATTATCCAGTCATAAGAAGGACTGAAGTACTAATCGTGCTACAATGTGGATGAACCTCAAAAACATTATTCTAAATGAAAGTAGATACACACACACACACACACACACACACACACAATCCCATATATATTATTCCATTTAGATTAAATACCCAGAAAAGGTAAATTCACAGAAGCAGGAAGCAGATTAGTGGTTTCCAAGGGATGAGGAATGAGGGGAATGAGGAGTAACTGCGGAATGGGTAGGGAGCTTCCTTTGGGATGCTGAAAATGTTTTGCAACTAGGTAGAGATGATGACTGCACAGTAAAGTGTATACTTAAAGGAGATGAATTTTAATTTGTGTGGATTTACTTCAATTAAAAAAATAGCAAGGCGGCCCCGGTTCAGTCCCACATATGAGGGCCAGTGACACTGCCCTCAAAAACAAAAAAATAGCACATACATGATTGCGTACTCCTTGAGCAGTCTTGAATAACGATGTACAGTGTGCCAAGCCATAAAGATGCCCCACCCTGGGCTCTTTTTACATTACACGCAAATAGAGACGGATTTCCTGTAAGTAAGCTGATCTTGAAGAAGAAAAAAAAAAGGTTAGAGAAAGAAAATGAGAACTAAGCCATGTCAAAGAAAACAAAACAAAACTCAACACTAGATCTCTGTCATCTTCCTGTCTCTATCTCACTAAAACAAACACACATAAACCCCAACCATTGAGTACACCACACAGAGAAAAATCAGTACTTACAAGACCTAATGAAATGAAATCTGCTGTGTTTTTTTTCCCCCCCTCAAAATTAAATAGAAAGATCCAACAGGCTTTTAAATATAGGAGGAGAGGCACAACCTTGCTCAAAACCAGGGATGTTCTAACTAAAATAACTAGGGATCACTTTTCATCCAGTAGAGTGGGAAAATTTTTCAATATTCCTAACACCTAGCAGCGATGCGGCAGCCAGGTACTTCAGATTTTGCTGATGAGACTCTATATCGATGCAACTTTTTTGAAATGTCATCTGACATTATCTTTGTCTCAGCTTTTAGGAATCCATTCTTCAAATATCAAAGTATTTCTGATATTTGAAACTTCTGAGTTTCTTACAGAAAAATATATGCATATGAATTTTAACTGCAGTGTTGTTGGGAATACTAAAAACCTAGAACACTCCTGAATACCCATCAACTGAGGAAAAACTAAACAAACTATGGTATAACTGCAACTATCAGAGGCATTTGATTTATAGTTTAAAAAGGCATTTGATTTATGTTTGTTGATAAGAAAAAAATATTGTGACAAAATATTAAGTAAAAACAAGGTGCAGAGTACTGTTTATGATTCCATTTTTTTTTAGGAGAAAAAAATTACCATATGTATGTATATTTGTATATATATTGTATAATGGAGCAAGGAACAGAACCTGAAAAGGGGGGATAAATACAATGAACTTTTTCTATATTCATCTTTATACTGTTTGAAGCATTACAACAATCATGTACTGTTCTATGATTTTTTTTCAGTAGAAAAAGCTTAAAGAATCACATTTTTTCTGCACTTGCATGATTGATAAACATGTATCCATGAAATATGAAGGTGACAGCCCCCCACAACCTACTTTGAGGGTATGTCCTGAAGTTAGTTGAGATTTATCTTCAGCCTCCTAAACTGTCTCTATTCTATTCAGAGAGTGTAACTCAAAGTGGAACCTGCAGGCCAGCCCCAAACAGAGTCCAGAAACTGGGAGTAGATCTTTAGAGATATTTATAGCAGTCTGCCAGAGTAATTTTATGTTCATTGAATATAATAATTAAAAAACTGTAATCAGGCTTATGTTTTTATGTCTTTTTAATTTCACTTTTCTAGTATTTAATTTTTATTGTATTTTATAAAATTATCAGCCCATGACTGAACAAAACAGAGAGGCACAATTTTAAACAATGAGAGTTGATGTTCATAATGATAAAATACAGCAATATAAGGTATTTAGGAACTTTAATAATGAAAGATTAAATTTTTATTAAGTATAGTTGGACTATGTTAATATAATCAAATTCATAAAAAGATACCAAATAGATCAGAAGAAAACTTTCTGGCAATCAGAAAAGATTACTAACTACTCTAAATAAATGATTAAGCTGGTTCATTCTCTTGTTTGGAACGATGAACTCTACATTTTATTTAGAGAAATAATATAAAAAGTGGGGAGAAATATATGAATAAATGAAGTCCCAGACAACTCCAAAACCAACTACCAAGAATTCAACCAAAGATCCCTTAACTTTTGTCAAAACTGTACATAAGAAACAAAGTTAACCTTTCATTCTTGTCCCCTCTCCTACTTCTGAGTCAAGATGCTAATGATGACAGGAGACAGGCAGTAAGAAAGAGAAGCAGTAAGTAAGAAGGGGGCTGATGGGACTGGAGGTGGGGGTCTGACTTCACTGAGCTGACTCCATTTTAAGTTCCGCTTACCAGTACTCTATGGTGGGGGGAGGAGCAGGACAAGAGAAAGAGTTTACACTCTCCCAAGTCTTCTGAGTTTCTTACATGAAGACTGTTCTCTAACATCGGAATGCACCAACGTATTGTAACCAAGAAAAACTGGCTGCAACAATAAAGAACCAAATAGGCTTCTAGCCAAAAGCTAAAATTAAAAATGTGATCATTTGTAAATGCAAATTTCTTCTTTACTCCCTAAAATGTTTAAGCTAATGCTAAAGCGATGTGTATTTCCAAAACTGGCAGCTTAAATAAAAATAACCAGAAGTGCTCCTATGGTGCATGCAATGCTTTACAATCCACAGCCATGGTGCTGAAATAAGGAAATCCAGGATAGCCCCCAAAGGGTAAGCAGGCACTGGAAGATCTAGGACACATTTTGGAATTTTGAGGATTTCTGAGAAGTTAGGAGAAATGTTTTTTGTTATTTTTGTATCACTTGGACTTTACATGACAAAGGAGCCCTTAAAAGGAAAAGGAGACCTGTGTTTGGCAGTGTTATACTACTCTTTGGCTTCCTTTTAACAACAACCAGTATATCTGTATTCAAAAAATGGCTTAGAAACAAATGAACCCAGGGCCCTTGGGGGTTGGGCAGCTGTCTGAACTTCTAAAGCATGGTTCAAAGCTGATGGTTTTCTGCCTCACCTCTGATTAAGGGATTATCAGCTTGGTCCCCAAATGATGTCTTCAGTAGGTGGTGATCAATTAAACACTTCCACAGTCAGAAACTGGGAGAAATGGGAACAAATGCACTGCAAGACACTGTTAGATCAGGTAGTTCGGTATAACTAAATGCAGTATCAGGCCACCAAGTGGTATTTACTAAGCTCCTACTCTGCTTAGCACTGAACCACCTGTAAATCCAGCACTTAGCAAAGTTCTGCTGAGGAAAAATTCAGCAACATCAAAATCCTTAGTCCAACTGGATTTCTCCTTCCCACTCCACTAAGCCTACCATGCAGGGTACAATGGCTTCCCCATTGTCAGATCTTATGCCCTTCCCACTCTTTGTTCCCCTTGACTTCTTTGCTGCATTTGACACTGTTCAGGAGCTTTTTATTTTCTCTTTTAATTATCCTCTCTCCCGTCAGCTGCCTCTCGCATTTCCTTCATGGTTCCCTCTCTTCTTTCTCCTTCCTCTGCTTGACCAAGGATATTTCCTAAGGCATGAGTTTCTCTCTCTCTCTCTCTCTCTCTCTCTCTCTCTCTCTCTCTCTCTCTCTCTCTCTCTCCCTCCCCACCTCCCTCTCTCCCTCTTCCTTTTTCCCTCCCTCCCTCCCTCCCTCTCAGAAATCATGCACTAGCAGACCATCAAATTCTCTCCTTGCAGATAACCCCAAATCACCTCTGTCCCCTCTTTTGGACTCCGTCCCCTTATTTCCAACTCTCCATTGAACTGTTTTTCTAGCACGTGGAACCTCTACTGCATATTTAACACATTCAAAAGCCTTCATTTCTTGCCCTTGTGTTATCACCTTGTACAAAAGAGCTTCTTACTTGACCTCATTTATTTTTTCAATAGCAGAATTGTCTTCCCAGCCACCCAGCCTCCAAATCTTAAAGCCTTCTTCTTCGTCTTCAATTCCAATCACTCAAGCCCTGCTGATTCTTTAAATTTCACCTCTATCTCTTGCTACCCACTTGCCCTGACAAGACCCTGTGTAGCTCAGAGTAACTGCTTCTCTTTTTACCTCTTTCCAAACTGGCCAACTCACTGTTGCCATTTTGATCTTTCAATCACACCCACAATTTTGATCTTTCCATCACTGTCCCCAGCAATTCCAGAAGCCGCACCACCACTGCATCTCCTAGGAATGACTGGCAAGTAGAGCAGAGTCACCAAAGGCCCAGGCTCTGGAGCCTGATGGCTGAGATTTGAATCCCTGTGCCACCACTTAACGACTGTGTGCCTCAGTCTTCTCATCCCTAAAATAGAGTTAATAATATCTCCCTCAGAGGATTGCTATGAAGATAGGTAGTTGGAAGATGCAGTGAACTTGGAATAGGGCCTAGCACAGTATGCTCTGGTTTGGTATTAAATTTTGATGGCTCCCAGTTAGACTGGCCTATGCAGTATCTCCTAAATACATGTGCCTACTCCCCCTCTGTTATCATGCCTGCCTTCACTTAGCGTATACTGTGGAGGCCCTTTCTCTTCCTGGCTGTTCTATGCAAATTCTACCACTGTCAAGGCTCAGGTCTCCTTTCAAATTGGCCAACTTGCTGCTGCCATTTTGCTCTTTCCCACCCAGCCCATGGGTCTTCTCTGATGACTCCAGCTGCACCCCATCGCTCACGCCTTTGAACTTCTACAAAACCTACTGGATGTCCCTAAATCAAGTTATTCTTCAAATTGCCAACTGTGAGAGGTCGCTCTCACACTGGAGAGAGCATTGGTGTTGGAGCCAGGGGCCTGACTCTTTACTATCGGTCCCTTTAAGTGAGTGCTTAACGTCTCCGAACTTTAGCTTCTTTCTCTGAAAAAGTTATATTATTACCTAATTTATAAGGTTTTTCTCAAAGACTGACAAGATCCTGTAAAGCTCCTATCACTTCACCAGGCATATTAATAAGTGTTGGTTCCCTTCCAGTGAGACTATAAACCCGCCAAGGGCAGCTCACGTTTCTCCCAGCTCTAAGGACAGTACTGTATAGAAATTAGAAAGTCATGTAGGGGAAGGGCAGGCCAAATAAATGAGCTCCTTCCAAATCTAATGATTGTATGACAGTATTTTGAAATGGGCTTTTCCATATCAGTGCTAAATAGCTGGCAGTGCTTCCATCATAAAATGCATTTTAGGGCCAGCCAAGTGGCGTGGTGGTTAAACGCTGGCTTGGAAAGCCTGCGGCCCCGGTTCGGGTCCCACATATGAGGGCCAGTGACACTGCCCTCAAAAAAATAAAATAAAATAAAATACATTTTAGCATACTCAATCTGCCAAGAACATAAAACTGATTTTACTTTTGTCCTAATGAGGAGATATATTACCCACCTAACCTTTATCTAACTCTTACATTAAGATTTTTTTTTCCTTAGGACTCATTTTGACAAAATCCAGGAATTCCATGGCAAAGGAAGAAAAAGAAATTGCAACACAAAGTGATTTGAAAGATTTTTTTCATACCTAAAAAGGGAATTTTTAACCACAATCTTAGTCATAAAGCTTCAACAGGCAAATCAGAAGCAGCGAAAGATAAAGAGCCCAGGAGAGAATCAGGTTGAAGCATGATTCGGGTTCAGGCTGTGGCTTACAGCACTCACAAGACAAGCTGCCGGAAGTGGGTGCTGTACCTTTATCACAGCCGCCCCCATCTGACCACCTGTAGCAGTCTTAGAGGAAGCAACCTCCACACACTTTCCAGATGCATCTTTGAGCCACAAAGTACACACACGTAATCAGCCAACGTATAAAACTATATCAGAAGCATCACTGTGAAAAGGGGAAAAATCTTCAACTCATGATGAGTAACCTGTGTTATTTAGATTCTGTCGCCAAGACCAGATGCTAAGCTAAGGGGAGACCCCTCTAAACACACCCACAAAACCCTGATAACTAGTTACAAAAGTGCAAGATCTTAACATGAAATATTTGGGGCACTTGAAAGACTGAAGCAGCAAATCCTCTGGTAGAGGGTGGGGACATGACGGGCTGTAGTTCTCCTCCCCGTGGTGTTCAATGACAAATGGAAATATGTCACTGAGTCCAAAAGTAGGGAAGACTGTTCCTGTCTTAGAATCAGGCTAGACAAAGAAAAGACCCATCGCCCCATGATCCCACATTGTCCTACAAATGAGAAGGCTGGATCTCATTGAATGGATGTAATTCACATGTTTGCAGCACTGTTCTTTGAGGGCCCTGTTTCAGAAATTCCATTATTTAAGTGGAGACAAAACAGGAAAAAAAAATAAAAGCAACGGTTTTCAAGTAATTTTTTAAACTTTGCTTTGTTCCACTTGAATAATATTTTAATCATCATTTTAAGCAGTTAAATTAAAATGCACCTGCACTGTAAATCATGAGAGAACACACCTGCTCTTCAAATACAACTTAAAAATAATTTGATTCCCCTCCACCATGCACTCATTTTATATATAATTTGGAAAGTGAGAAACTGAATAAGCTCAAATTTTGACCCATAACTTACAATCCTAAAGAAATCATTAATAGGTATGAAAGAAAATGAGACTTTTTTCTTTGAGGGCAGTGTCACTGGCCCTCATATGTGGGACCCAAACTGGGGCCGCTGGCTTCCCAAGCCAGCGCTTAACCACTGCGCCACTCAGCAGGCCCAGAAAATGAGACTTAAACGTATACCCATAATCCAAAAAATACACCCAGTATTTGGAGGATGGAGTAATCACAGTACACTGAGATCACAATAACAAGAATGGACTCTATAAATGCAAGGGATCTTCACCACAACAATACAGGTACAAAACTTTTAGTCTATTATATAAGAGCTCTATCCTAAGTTCTATCTCAGTGTCACATTCTGCACTCTAAAATGATTTTCATTCACCACTAATAATAGCAACAATGTTCTCTGTCCACATAGGCCAAAGAAACTATCTGAGTATTTTATCCACTTATTTCCATTTGCCATGTAACTTGCTTAGTGCCATCCCAAGTCAGAGCATGGAAAATTAGAGGGTTTCTTCCTCCACCCAGAGTGTTTAAGTTCAACAACTCTTGCAATTCTAAATATAAAATGCACATCTTTAAATGATCATCATTAATGTTAATAAGTTGGAAAGGTAGACACTGAAGTCTTCTGTGTTGGCAAGTCCTAGAACTACACTTTCTTCTCACCGGATGCTGCTGGATAAACATCTGTCTGAATATTTTCTTCTAAAAACAGGTTAGGGAATATATAATTGGCTTCTTTGCAAGAATGCAAATTTGACTGCCTGCATAGTACCCTAAACAAAAGAGAAAGGGATGGAGGAAATTTCGTTCTGTAAAATTTTGAGAAATGCAGCTTTCAACATAGATTTTGGGATGTAATTTCCAACCATTTACATCCACCTTCATTTCCTCATCCCCCAATAAATACAACTGCAGTTACTCCTCCCGTATTCTACCCTAGTGTAATAATGGTATCTTGGTAGCAATCTCATCTTAATTTTTCTCTCTCACTGGCCAGAATTTCAGTTGGAGAAAAGAAGTATAACCGTAAGTGAAACCTCAGTTTCACAAATTCAGTACAGACATACCTTGTTTTATTATTGTATTCTCACTTTATTGCTCTCACTGATATTTGGGGTTTTGTTTGTTGTTTACAAATTGAAGGCAGGACGTTCTACCAGCAAAAAGATTATGAATATTTGCTTTATTACAGTGGTCTGGAACCAAATTTGCAATATCTCCAAAGTATGACTGTATTTCAATTATCTTAACCCTTTCAAACTCTAAATAGATGAAGGAGTTTACTATTTCTTCTTCCTTCTCCTGAAAATGTTAAAATTCCTTCTCCTTATATCCTTTTTCAATGGATGCCTTAATATTTTTTTAATTATTTTTTTCATTTTTTTTATTAGTTTCAGGTGTACAACACAATGCAATAGTTATACTCTTTACTCCCCAAAGTGACAAACCCCCCCAGCTCGCCAGCCCACTCCTCCCCATATCATACATATTTATCACAACTCCCCTGACTCCCCTCTACAGTATACTCCACATTCCGTGACCATCCACATATTCAGTTATAGTTGGCATACAACACTGTACAACATCAGCTTCAGGTGTACAGTGCAGTGATCAAGCCTCTACTCCATCCATGAAGTGGTCTCCCTAACAAGACATGTGACTATCTGACACGCCACAAACTTTTTACATTATTATATTCCCCGAACTGTGTTTCATATCCCTGTAGCAATATTGTAGTTGTCTATTTATGCTGTCTAATCCCTTCCCCTTCTCCCTTATCCCCACGCTCCTCCCAACTAGCAACGCTCAGTTTTTCCTCTACATCTACGAGTCTGTTTACTTTGATCATTCACTCAGCTCTTCAGACTCCACACACAAGTGAGATCACATGGTACCTGTCCTTCTCTGACTGACTTACTTCTCGCAACCTAATAGTCTCTTCACAACATTATCAATTACATTCCCAGAACTGCCCCCATATCCCTGCGGCAACACTGTAGTCCTACAATGTCCAAAACCTACGCTGTCCAAAATCTTCCCCCCCTCCCTCTTCCCCACTCCCTCCCAGCCAACAATCATCAGTTTTTCCTTTATATCTGCTTGATATGACTTCAATCTTCTTAAATTTACTGAGACTTGTTTTGTGGCCTAACATGGTCTATCTTGGGAAATGTCCCATGTGTACTTAAGAATGTATGTTCTGTTTTTTCAGGATGAAATGCACTAAAAATATCAACGAAGTCCAGCTGGTCTAAAGTATCATTTAAGGCCCCTTTTCTGTGTTGATTTTCTGTCTACAGGGTCTGTCCATTGGTGACAATGGTGATGTAAAGTCCGCTACTATGACAGTGTTACTGTTGATCTCTGTCTTTATGTCTGTCAAAATCTGTTATATGTAATTAGGAGTTCCTATGTTGGGTGCATAGATGTTTATTAGGGTTATAGTGCCCTGCTTTGTCTTTTATTGTAGTCATTTTAAAGTCTATTTTGTCCAAAATAAGTATTGGTACTCCAGCTTTTTTTTTCTCATTTCCATTTGCATGAAATATCTTATTCCATCTGTAAACAGCACATACATGTATCCTATTTTCTAATCCACTCAGCCACTCTCTGTCTTTTGATTGGAGCATTTAGCCCATTCACATTTAAAATGATTATTGATAGGTGCATATGTATTGCCATTTTGTTAATTGTATTCCTGGTCTCTCTGGGTTAGCTTGTTTACCCCTTTCTTTTGTTTTGAAAAAAGCCCTTTTAACATTTCTTGCAATGCTGGCTTGGTGGTAATGAATTCCTTAAGCTTATTCTTTTCTGAGAAGCTCTTTATTTCTCCTTCAATTTTAATTGATAGCTGTGCTGGGTAAAGCAATCTTGGTTGTAGACCTTTATTTTGTGTCACTTTGAATATCTCCTGCCACTCCCTTCTGGCCTGTGGAGTTTCTGTAGACAAGTCAGCTGTTAGTCTAACAGGAGTTCCTTTGTATGTAGCTTGCTGTCTTTCTCTTGCAGCCTCTAGGATTCTGTCTCTGTCTTTATTTAACCTTTGCCATTTTAACTATGATGTGTCTTGGTGTGGACCTGTTCGGGTTCAGCTTGTTTGGAACCCTCTGCACTTCCTGGGCATGTATGTTGATTTCCTTCACCAGGGTAGGGAAGTTTTCAGTCATTTTTTCAAATACATTTTCGACCCCTTGCTTCTTCTCTTCTCCTTCTGGTACTCCTATGATTCGAAGGTGGTTGCGTTTCACCTTGTCCCATAGTTCTCTTAAACTATTTTCATTATTTTTTATTCTTTGGTCTTTTTGTTGTGCCAACTGGATGATTTCTGCTATTTTATCTTCCAAATCGCTGATCTGCTCCTCTGCTTCATCTACTCTACTGGTGATTCCTTTGAGTGTGTTCTTCATTTCAGTTATTGTATTCTTTAGTTCTAATAGGTTGTTTTTTATGGTTTCCCTATCCTTCTTCATGTCCTCGCTAAGTTCCTTAAACATTCTTATCATCAGTGTTCTAAACTCTGTCTCTGAAAGGTTGGATCCCTCTGTTTCATTTAGTTCCATTTCTAGAGGTTTCTTCTGATCTTTTACTTGTGACATGTTTCTTTGTTTCCCCATTCTGGCTGTCGCTCTGGGATTGCTTTGATGTATTAGATAGATCACCAGGAGAGCCCTGGCTGGATCACGCAGGCACACAGCTCACGGCCCAACACTCCCAGGAAAACTCCCAGTCTCAGCCTGTTCCAATCAGGCCGAGCAGCTCGACAACCAATCACCAGCCTGGCAACTCTGCAAGCGCAGTGCGGAAAACGGGGATCCGAGGCGGCTTGCGCACTCCTGTGTCTTAGTGAGCACCCTGTTGGAGCCGGAGCACCCCCACCAGGTGTTTCCCTGGCAACACAGTATAAGCCGGATGGAGGGTGGGGATTCAAGGCCGCATGCACGCACGCGCGCACGCACGCACACACACACTTCTGCACCAATTCCACCAAAACAATGAGGTCTCGGACCTGATCCTTCATGGGAGGGCCCAAGCCCGACAAAATGGCTCCCTCCCTACACCACTCACGTGCAGGCTCCACACCACGGGAACAACAGTCCAAAAACCTCCAGCCTTTGCACCAAAGGTTCTCAGTTCAGTCCGTCCCCGCAGGCTCCCGGGTCCGGCTCACACAGCCACTCCCTCCACTAGGAACCAGGTAAGTGCTCACCGGCGAGCAAGCCCGGGCGCCGGCCCCACTGATTCTCCAGCTGCTCTTAGCCTCACCGAGCTGAGCAAAGAGAGTCCTCACTAATTTACTGCCGGCTATATTAGAAGTCCTCTTCCCGGCAAAGGAACTCTGGGCTGGTGAGCTTGGTGTGCTGCCGGAGGGTCTCTCCCCCAACCAGAGAAGCCTCCCCACAGCTGGGGCCTCCCTCACGGGGTTCGCCCTCTCTTGTCTCTGCCCGTTCTACCAGACCCAACACGGCTTCTTCTTAAAGTTCTTCGTTTAGTGGTTCTGTTCCTCCAGTGTTCTGGGGACCTCCAGGGTTGAATGCTGTATAATTTGCTTGTAATTTTGCTTGTGATCCTGGGAGGCAGTTAGCACAGCGTCTGTCTATTGAGCCATTTTACTGGAAGTCCTTAATATTTATTTTTAATACAGTATTTGAGACATCAAAAGTTTGAAGTTTTTACTTCTTTTCTTCAAGAGTATCACAAAGCCAAATTTCAGCTTCATCTACAAGACAATTTAATAATTAAGCTGCTTTTATAATTCTACTCGTACAAATATGCCCAACAGAAATGCATGTGTTCACCCAAACATATGTTCTAGAATGTTCAACAGCAGAGCTATACACAATGCCCAAAAGAAAAAAAAAATCAAAAAATATGCAAATAGATAAATAGTGGTATATTAACACAATGGGATACAATTTAGTGCTGAGAATCAAAAGTTGACCATTATATGCAACAACATGAATGGGTTTCACAAATGTATTATTGAACAAAAGAATCCAGGCACAAAATAGTACATGCTATAGGATTGCATTTATATAAAGTTCAAAAACAGGCAAAGCAAATCAATGCTTTTAAAAAGTCAGAGTACAGGTTACCATGGGAGGGATAGTTATTAAAAGGGAGCATGAGAGAATTCTGGGGTAGTGCTAGGAATGTTAAGACACCTGGGAGCTGGTTATATCGGTGTTCACTTGGTGAAAATTCATCAGTATGATGAATGTATGTGATATATGTACTTTTCTCAATGTATAATATGATTAAATGCAAAAGTTAAATGACATAAAATGAGCTTCTTCTCTCAAGAAACAGATTTACAAGTGTGAAAATTAGAGTGGCTCAGCACAGTAAAATAAAGAGCTGGACTCAAATTCAAGATTTTACCATTAATTATGAAATCTTGGCTTCTCTGGCTTCCAATTCTATAAAATGAAGTGAACAGCCAAGATCAAATGACATAACAACGCATTTTTAGTAAAAGATACACAAATGCTTATCACTACTGCCTGAAATATGCTCTTTCTGTGGGTTCAAGAGAGCTCGCATCTGTGAAAGTAGGGCAAAGGTGGAGGCTCGGATTTCTTCTTCAAGTAAGTGGATTCTGCTGGTGTCATCGCATCTCTATAACTCTCTGTTAAGCTCTGATCTTCTTTTCCCTGAGAGCTCTCAATCATTCCACACTTTAAGAGTCTAGACCAGCACTGGACCAGAAATATGAGCCAGCTATGTAATTTAAAATTTTCTAGTAGCCATATTTTTTAAAGATGTAAAAGAAACAGGTAAAATTAATACTTTACTTAACCTTATATATGCAAAGTTCATGTCAACATGTAACCAACCTAAAAAGTTATTAAAGAAATATTTTGTCCCTTTTTTTTGTATACTAAATCTATGAAATCAGTCTATATTTTACACTCATAGAGCATCTCAATATGGACTAGCCACCTTTCAACTATTAAAAGTCACATCGCATATAGCTAGTGGCTACCACATTGGAGAGCACGGGTTGGAGGTCTAGCCTGGAATATGTGATTTCAAACCATTCTGAAGAAAAGCCCTAAGATAAGGTAAACCCCACTGGAATATGCAATAATCTTTCTAAACCTTGCTCTTAAAAATTGAATAATATACTTCAAGCAATTGTGTTTTTAACAGCTCTTAAGTTCAACATAAATTTTATATCTACTCAATATTTAAAATGGTGATCTAATAATCTAAAATTAGGTAGGATGCTACAATTATTAAAAATAAATTTATGAATTATAAAATTTGAGACATTAGAACTGTCTTATTTATTTTATGTCTTTCCTAGAGCACTCAGCCCAGAGTTTTGAACAGAGAAATGTATATATTCATGGTGAAGGAAGAAATGAACAAATTAAGCAAGGAAGGAATGAACAAATTAAGCCAGCAAGCTGGCAGAAATACATCTAGCCTTCCACCTCACGGCCAGTTACTGACATGATGGAGCATTGTGACATTTGTTCACAATCATTTATGGATTCAGAAAGCAAAACTTGAAGAATCTCTCCAAAGCACAATTAAGATTCTTTTTTTTTTTAAGTCAGTCCTATAAATGGAGGGGAAACACTGCTAAACTAAAATTGAAACATAATTATAATGCACAAAAGTTATTAAAATATCTATAATATTTTACCATTTTATAAAGCCATTTGTCATACATTTTCTCATCTAGATGACATACATACACCAAATATTATCTAAGCCAGCTGTCAAAGTATAGTTTCTTTCTTCTACATGCCAAAAGAAAATAAATCTAGAAATATGTGCTTAAACCAAATAACTCATGGTTACATGGCCTTAAAGAACATCTTTTATTCATGAGATTTCCCCATTAATTTTTGCCATACAGTGAGGCATTTTTTATATCTAATTTAAGTCATTTAACAACTTCTTTGTTTTGGAATTTCATGACTATCATGTTACGTATTAGCTAACATCAAAAGAATAAATGACTAATATAAAGGGGAAAAGTGAAATGAATCATAGATTCCACCTGAACTTCATCAGTTAAAAAGATAAGGAGCAAAATATTTAAGGAAAAAAAGAGATGAGCTTAAGTTAGTCATGGTCTTTTGAGGGGGGAAAAGGTAAAAGCATTTTATTTGCTTACTCTTAGATCTAGAATCTAAAAGATAAGGGCTACTGTGGAGAATCACTACAAAACACTTAGACTTCAAAGGTTCTCATAAGGTCAAAATATGGAATATGTACAAGTGAAAAAATAGGCTAAATAAAAAATCAATGTATTATGAAATGTTTTTATCATTTAAATGTCTCTTTTGAGCATTCTCACTCGATATGCAGAACCTCAATCTACTCTGAAAATTTTAACGAATAAAAAAAAATTAAATTTTTCAAAAACGAATCAAATTTTAAAGCAAGAGTCTAGTCCTATATATTGAAAAGGAAGAAAACAACAACACTTATATTTTAATTGCTATAAGTTGGCCAAATACATAAGCAACCTAATTTTTACTTTAGGGGTAAAATGGACAAAACCATTTAAAACTGAGAAACAAATACTTGTTTGAGTTTATGTACATATAACACACTCAGGCATTTTATTTTAAAATTTTTTAAATTGAGATATAATTGACATAAGATTTTATTAGTTTCAGGTGTATAACATAGTGATTTTATATTTATATATTTTGTGAAATGATCACCACATCAGTCTAGTTAACATCTGTCACCACACACAGTTATCAATTTATTTTTTCTTATGATGATAACTTTTAAGATCTACTCTCTCAGCAACTTTCAAATATACAGCATAGTATTATTAATTATAGTCAGGCATTTTAAATTGATAATGTCACATATAACTGGTAATTTTCAGTTTACTAAGTATAGTTTACTAAATATAATCACTGAATCTTAAGAATTATGAAGAGGGATCTTAGAAAGATTTAGTCCAATGCTTCTAAAACTTTAATGTGTATGTGAGTGCCGGGGGCATCCTGATAAAATACAGACTGTGTGGGGTGGGCCTGAGACTTCATTTGAACAAGCTCCAGCTTATACTGATGCTGCTGGTCCAAGGACTGCATGTCAGGTAGGGAGGCTCTAGTCAAACCTAAGGAAGTCCCTGGCCTCTGCTTAGGCTGGGAGCTGAAACTGGCGTCCATCAGTGGACAATTCCGAGAACCTACTCATGGAGCAACAAAGGAAGTCGACTTCCTCTCCTAATGTTGGACGACACCTTTTCTCTCCCGATGTCTTCTCTTTTCCATGTTCAACATCCCCACTTCCTTGGCTACCCTTAGGACTGGTCCGTTTCCAGATCACTAAACATGTTGATCACAGAGGTCACTCCCAACATCTTCCCCAAAATAGTACCTTGGGATGGGGCATAATATTCCATACAGAGGACAACCAGGCTTTCGAATAGTTGAGCGAGACCACTGCACTGCCCGATCTAAACAGCTCATCTCTCCTAACATGGCTCCAAGGAGGTGTTACTTTCTGTAAGAACCAAAGAACCAGACTGCGCTGGAAGCTCACAATCTTGTGGGGGAACTGGTACTAAGCAGGTGTACAAATTCTGTACTTGAACAACCTTTTTTAATCCAAATGTAGGAATTTACATTTATTCCTGTTAAATGTCATCTTGCTGTTTTGGGCTTGGCATTCTCTGAGGCAATTTTAAAATTAACAGATCAAATCAGAAATATTTTCAGAAAATAACAAGTCAAAAATCCTCTTTAGAAATTTATTACCTAATATGTCATGCATATACACATATGCAAAATACACATATACAGCTTTTAAAAATAGTTTTTAAAAAGACAACTATTCAGGTTGGAAATAAAACATTGTCTGGACCTTGGAAACAGGTCCCCTTCCCCATCATATCCCCACTCCATCATCTCTGGGGGTAACTGCTATACTGATTTTCTTTTGATAATCTTTTTTTTTTTAAAGATTTTATTGGGGAATTGGGGGAGGGAAACAGCATTGGGGAATTGGGGAAGGGGAACAGACAAGTTGCTGTCCTTTTGTTCTTCAGTCTGGTTGTGGAGGACATGGCTTCACTGGCCCACGTTGGTATCATCATTGCGCTCTTCCCGGGTAAGGCAGATGGCTCACTGGCCATTGGACAGCCACTCATGGTGGCTCACGGCAGCTCATGCCGACTGCCGGCTGCTCACGCGGGCTGCCAGCCATTCACAGCAGCTCATGGCAGCCCACTGCAGCTCCACTGCAGCGTATACTGTCACAGGCAACTCAAGGCAGCCCAGCTCCAGATTGAGCTGTTGCTTACCATCTTAGCTGTACAGGGCACAGCATCACTGGCCCTCATACGGGATCTGAACCAGGGCCCTGCTGCGCACAGCTGGTGCTCCGAAGCTAACTCTTAACCAAGCACCACTCTGCTGGCCCGTGATAATCATTTTTTAAATTTTATTTATAGTTTTACTATCTATATATACATCCTAAACAATATATTTAGTTTCACATGCTTTTGAACTTTACATAAATGGTATCATACTGTACATACTCTTCTTTGTCTGGTTTATTTCATTCAATATGATGTTTGTAAGATTCATCCATATTGATACATGCAGTTTTATTTGTTTAACAAACCCTTACATAGAAAATATTACCTGCTGGTCACTCGCCTAAGCATGTCACAAATATTAATTCATTTAACCCTCTTAACAACCCTATCAGGTAGACACTATTATTTTCCCCAATGTACAGATGAGAAAACTGAGGTTAAGAAACTTGCCCAAGATCACAAAATAAGTGGCAGAACCTTATTTTGAACCCAGGCAGAATCCTTGCTCTTAACCACCAAGCATCCTGCCTCTCCACAGCCTCCTTTTTGTGATATTAATAGCTCATTTTTCACAACCAAATAGTAATCCAGTGCATATATATAGCAAAATGTTTGACTCAAGCCAACGTTGATACGTATTTGTATTGTTTCTAGTTTTTGCTCTTATAAACAATGCTTCTTTGAACATCCTTATGTCCATGTTACTCAAAGCACAAGAGTAAGCTTTCCTTACATGTATACCTGTGAGTAAGACTGCTGGGTTGTAGGTTATTAACAGGTTGAAGTTAGATAATAACAAACTGTTTTCCAATGTAATTGTATCAAGTTACATGCCTACCAACTATATACAAGAACTCCTAATCATCCACATCCTTGTTAACACATGGTATTGTCAGGTTTTTAAATTTCTACCAAAGAGTGTGTATGGTATGTTATCACAATTTTAATTTGCATGTGTTTCATTATTAAAATAGTCATTTGGATTTCTTTTCTGAAGTGCTTAGTACATGAATGTAGAGTACCATTTTTCTATTGGGTTGTCTGGCTTTTTCTTATTGATTTATATGTGTTCTTTACATATGCTGGACCAGTCCTATATATGTGCCACAAATATCAGCTACCTCGCTTATTTTCTCATTCTTCGTGTTTTAGTGAACAGAAGTTCTATTAACATTTTTTTTCAAACAATGAAAAGTGAAGGACTCCTCATACATTTTAAACCTTTCATCCTATTATAAAAGAATTTCAAAGGTCTGTATTTAAAATCTTCATGTCCTTCCACTCATTGCATCTTAAGAATGGTCAAGGAACATTATGCTGACAATGATCAATATGGAACAATAAGGCTGATAAGCCTGACATCTATAAAATCATGGATGGTATCATCTAGGGAATTAAGAATCACTTCAGCAATTCCCACAATATTTTGAGGACATATAGAAATCCAACTTCTTTTAAAGCTTCCCAATATCCTCCAAACCTTGCTGACTTGCTTTTCTCCCAACTCCTGCCACACTTACCTCTACTATTCATCCTGGCCCTTGAGCACATATTGCTATGCACTGTAGTTCAAATGTTTCATGTTTATATATGTTATCTCCATATAACAACTTCCCTACAGTTAGGGATCATCCTTTATACTGGTATTGTATTTGGCACATCGTATCTTGTGCCTAACGGAGTTCTCTGCAAAGATCAAGTCCTCAATAAGTAATTATTGATTTTTCCAAAAAGTAATTTTAGGATGAATTAAAAGAACTTCAGAGTCAATGTGTATAACTCATACATTAAGAAACTGTACAAAACAAAATCATAAACTGGTTCAAGAGACTTTAAACTAAAGTTCAGTATGAAGAAAACAGTGGTGAGAAATATCTGAAATGGTAGGGTGGGAACATATTATAAGGAGCTTTAAATGCTCTGCCAAGGAGTTCAGACTTCTGTGAGCAGCAACAAGTCATAGGTGATTTTGAAAGAGGGAGAGTCAATTAATTAATTAATTAACTCATTCAACAAATACATATTTACTGAGCATCCGTTGAGTGCCAGATTTTTCCAGGCACTGGAAATACCAGTGACCAAAGGAAACGGTGACTCTTGAGCTCTTGAAGCTGAAGTCACAGCGAGGGAAACAGACAATAAACAAATAAGCAACACATATAACATGTTAAAGGGTGATAAAATATACAGAGAAAAGCAAAAAGAGGAAAGTGATGGGGTGCCTGGGAAGGAAAGTGTACCCTGCACTCCCGAGGGGCCCTGGGGAAAGAGCTGCTACTCACTGTGTGTCCTGTGGATTCTCCAGCCTGTTCCTCAGGACCTACCAGGCTGTTCCAGCATTTTAACAGCCAGATGGTAATTTGAAGATTCCCATCCTCTTTCACACCCTGGGTTTCTGAGCTTCCTCCTCCCCCTAATTCTCCTCAGCTACCCTACCCCATCCAGATGCATTTCTGACCCAGTCAGGATCTCCAATCCCAGGCTAGGTGGCAGAGCAATCTCAACGTTTTATCTTGCTTTGCTAATATCCCTGAGCCCCGCCTTATCCCCTCCCTGGCTTCTGAAGCTGGGGAGTCTCTTGGGCCTCTTCCTGGTTCCTCAGAATCCAGCCTCCTTCCCAGGATGCATTCTCAGTCACAGGTGGGAAGCCATTTCTGGCCCTCCTGATTTCCTTTCCACCTGAATGACTCCTTCCAGAAACCAGCTGCTGGCAGGGATGGCAACAGAAGCACCTGAGGTTGCTGTGGGGGTGCTCTCCATGAGCAAGGGACCAGGGTCAGACAGGGAAATTGTATAGGTGCCTGTGGGTGTACACATATGTACGGATAGTGTGTGCATGTGTGTGTGCATGCCCAGGTCTGTCCAAGAATGGGGTGAGAAAAGGTTGTGGGCATGCAGGCAGGGCCAACAGAATCTGAGAGAACAAATGAGAAGAGGCAAGTATTAACACAGAGAAAGAAATGCAAACATTTGCCAAGAGAGGGAAAGAAAAAGAAGCCCAGAAAAGAAACTCTACTGCTAGCAAGACACAAGGGTAGAAAGAATAACAGGGAGGTATGAGTATTAGAAACCAAAAATGCTGAGAAGGTGGCAGGGTACAAAAAAAAAGAAAAGAAAAGAAAAAAGAAAAAAAACCCATCTAAAATGAAGTGTGAAAGAGGCAAGATGGACACAAAATTTGAACTAATGAAATTCTGTCAACAAATATCCCCAATCTGAGGTGCAGAAAGAGAAGCTTTATTCAAGTGAACAATTTACAAACGCAGGAAAATGCAACCTCTAGAAGAAATCAAAAGTGTACTCCTCCATGACAAATGGAGGCCACGTTTTATAGAAAAAGTTCCAGCCCAGGTTCCCAATTGGTCCATTTCTAAGCAAATGAGGAATCCAAATTGCACAGTTGTGACTGGTCCAGATATTACGGTCCTGACTGGTCAGAATTGTACATTCTGATTGGTCTTTATGTAGCCACTCCGATTGGTCTCTATAGATACACATGAGGATATAATTACACAGTTCTAACTGGACAGGGCAGGTCTCAGCCCATTGGCTGAAAATGATTCCAGTAACTCCTTTTATAAGGTCAGCTCAGATGGCAGGAATACAGTGCAGGCGGCTTGGTAGCTCAGCCTATGACTTTTCCTTGAAATGCAATGAGCATGAGAGGCCTCCATGAACAATGGCTGCTCAACTCTGGTTATGAATTGAGGCCCATTTAACCACAAGGAGTTCTTCTTGGAAGATTTATTCCTTCTCCGAGTTCACAACTCTAATTTTCAGCTTCCCTTTAAAGCATTTATTTCCCAAGATCAAGGCTAACATACCAAGCAAGGCGCAAAGGCCTCTGGCTCTAGTAGCTAGGAAACAAATGACAGAACATTGCTAAAGTGTTTAGAAAGAAAAAACTATATAAATGTAAATGTAAATGGTAGTCTTATGTTCTAGAAATTCAGTTGCTTTCACTACAGAATGTGAAAAGGAAAGGCTCTTGGGTAAAACTGCAGTGGTACCAAGCTAAGATAGTGATCTTGAATGGTCTGGCCAAACTGCAGGAAAAACAAACCAAAACTAAACAAAAAACCAAGAATGCGCCAATACAGAGGGTGCCAAAAGAAATGTATACACATTTTAAGAAAGTAAAAAACTATTAAAATTGTAATACTTAATATATACCAGTAACAAAAGATGAATCCAAGTCAAGTTTGACTTCTGCAATTACAAGAGGTGCTCAAAGTGGTTACCATCAGCATCCAGACACTTCTGATTATGGCGAACTACTGCTTGAGAAACGTTGAGCAAAGTGTCCACTTGTGTACATTTTTTGGCACCCTGGGTATATAGACAACTCACCAAGCTGCAAAATATGAGCGTACACCTAAACTCCCTGTGCTGCTCAGGGTCTTTCGGCAGCCCCTTAATGGAAATGAGGCAGCACACTTCTTCCTGTGATAACTGCTCCTTCTCCACTCTGCCCTTTCCTCTGACTCGAATTTTCTGTTAACCTTACTCTTGGAATCCTCTGACAATGACTCACATGGTAATACAGCGAGTCAGCAATACCACAGCCCTCCGCAGTGGATGCTGTGTAGGAGGCAGGCAGTTTGGTGGGACTGTCGTCTGCACCAGTTTTTTCCTTTCTCGCTGTTCAGGGAGGATTTGCTTTTCAGCCACATTTCCCTCAAAACACTGCCCTGACAGGAGATGCTTACTGCACAGATTTCTGGGCGATGAAATGATCTGAGTTTGGCTACTTGGTCATAACGAAACTAAAAACAGTAAGATAAAAAAACAATAGTGTGATGATCACACCTACAAAAAACAACTTTATACTTGGGTGAAATCAAGAGATCAGGAAAAAAAAAAAGCTTAAGCTAATATTTTCCAACCTTTCACTAACAGCTAGGGCTAAAACCACATGTTTTGAAGGTCTTGCACTGTGTTATTATTAGAAGTCACAATTCTATTGATACTGATGAGTCATTTGTATCGGCGGAAACCAAGAACTTCCATCAACATCATGTTACACAGTCACTGTGGCTTGGCTTTTTCTTTATTACTGGTCAAAGCTGCTTCAGAATGCTTATTGAAGCTATAAAAAAAAAAAGGAGGAGAACTCCTGAGGGTGTGCAAAGCTTTCCCCTCCCCAGCTGATCTCACTTCTCAAGATAGGTGAAGGTGATTTGATCAACTTGTAACTACAAAAGGAAGTTTATTTATAAACTCAAAAAAGTAGCATTTCACATTTTACAATAAAAATAAGTAGAAATGAACTCCAAAAACAAACTGAAACCATCGCTGAAAAAATACATCCCTTTAAAATGGCCTGAGGTTGGGTGTTTTTTTAACTTGAACATGCAACTGATACCAACAAAATCTATCATTACTTAAGGACTTGAGCCACACAAAGTACCGTGGGGCGAGCCACTCAACACCCACTCTCCTGCTTCCTTACTCAAGGCACAGAGCACTCACAGAGGGAGAAGTGGGTCAGGTTTCGGTTACACAAAGAAAACCTAAGTTAAAGGTTCGTGCAAGTTCCTTCTGGTGCTAAGGAGGAAATAACAGCATAATCCCTTTCCCTTACTATCATCTCCTCTCCTGTCTCCCCTTCCTGAGTCCTGGAAATTTAAAATGAAGTAAAAATTAGTTTTCCTTCAGTTTTCCTGAAGAAGTCCTAGAATTGCTGATTCTTATGCAGTCTTTACAAAAGTACAATAGAAATATGCCCCATGTACTACCCTACCACCAAAAGGCTGTGTTTGGCTGCTGGAAAGAGAAGGAAACCCGGTGCAGCAGTGACCACAGCTCTGAAAATAGCCTCTCAGCAGCTAAACTGCCCTGTGCTCTCCCAGGGCAGCGCTGGTCCTGTGGGCAGTTGACAGTGAGGCCAGCTGAGTACTGCGACAGTTGCATGAGTCAGCAAGCGCTTCTGGTAGGAAACTGCTGACAGGCTAAATTACTCTTGCATACAGGAGATGCACACACCTACCCAGCAAAAACAAAAACAAGGTACATGCAAATTGGTCAACAGGAGCCTTTCTACCCTTGCAGTTCCTATTTTCCAAGGTTAAAACCAAAAATAAATATAATCTATGCCATTGCTTAAAAAGTAGTAATAGCAACTAGGAGTAATTAATAGGGTAATAAACAACTCACTCTCAGTGTTGTGATGTGTGGAACAGCTGCATTCAAATCTCATAAGCTAGTTAATTTTAACTGGTTTTAATTTTAACTGGATTTAACTGTTTTTCCTCCCTTCTGAAAAATCAAAATAGTTGCCATATCGACCACAAGAACTGCTAACAGACAAGCGCAGTTCCTGTTTTTCAGAGGGGACTTACTTTTAAACCCACAATATCAAGATGCTTAACATAAGTGGAAATTTAACATTTATTGTTTGATGTGGGAGACTTAAACCTGTACACTCATTCAGATCCCACAAACGTTATGGAGTCGTCACATATCAGGCTTTGTCCTATGTGTCTTTCATCTCTGTTCTCCCATTTAATACAGGATCCAAAAATTGATAGGAAATCTAGTTGTCTGGAACTCAGGACATATTTTCCCAGAGAAAGGATGCCATGCCAATGACGTGACATTCCAGGATATTTCATGAGAGTCTCAAATTTAAAATATGAGTGAGATCTGTGGGTTATACAAATGTCCAACCACTGTGCTGTCCACCTGAAGCTAATATGGTACTGAGTGTCAACTGTAATTGAAAAAAAATTTTTTTTTAATGAGAGGTTCAATTTGTATTTAAAAATAAAAAAATACTGTAACAATAGTTCCAAAACCAATTAAAAACTAAAGAAAACACTCTTGGTTGACTGTGTTTGAGGAAACATCTAATTAGGGAAAACGAGGGGGCAGTCTTCTAACTGAGACTTGGGGACTATCTTTAGTTTCACTCTGGTTCTTTAATGTTTTAATGGTTAATTTCACTTTTAAATGCATGGCATTCTTTGACTTTGGCATAATGTATCATTATAAAAAACCTTTATATTTATCTTTTGTGAGTACTGATTTTTTTCTCCCCCAAATTGATCCAAAATTGTAAGAGAATAAAGGAAGAAGGGCTACAAAAAGGGATCCTGAAGTAAGGAACAGAAAGAAATGGAGTCAGGCAGAAAGGAAGACATGGAGACATAACTAAACTACAAAGATAGAGGAAAAGTAGGAATTAGAGAGAGTGCCCCCAGTAGACAATGTACTCCCACAGGAAGAGGACTCTTCACCCAGCTGCTCAGTGATCTGACCCCACAGCAAAGGAAGAACGAGTCCAGCAGGGCAGTTCCAGAGACTGACACTAGATGGCGCCATCAACTCAACATAGCATGGTTACTGGAGGAGTTTGGGGTAGGGGAGGGATAGTAAGGAAGGCAGTTCAAATTCTTCACAACTGGGTATTTAGCAGGCTCTTTATAAAATAAGCATGGTTTCATTAATCAATCAACCTCTCCAAACATCCAGATTTCACCACCATACATAGCATGGGACATGCCAATTTTGAAATAAATTCATCAACTCAGTTTTTATCAATAAAACTGTGCGGTGGGGGAGGCCACCGCTTTTTTTTTTTTTTTCCTCTTTTAAAATTCAACATTTAAGGATAATGGAGTATTTCAGGTTCACTGCTACTGACAAAAATTCCTAATTATAGACCAAGTGACTTTCTCCTGAAGCTCTGTTTAAATGTCAAATAACACAATCTTGCTACAAAGGTTTATGTGATCAGATCCAGTGTCTGGCAAGAAGAATGCTCACTGACAAATGTATTATACCATTAAAAATCATCTGCCCTTATTTTCACTATTCCGGTGGTTTATATTCTCTAACCCGTTTGTCTATATTTTCTGTCCAGGGTTGGATTTATAAACAGCCCTCTCTTTGCTCAGAAATTTCCTTCCATCACCAGGTGAGTGAAATTCTATTATTCCCATATTTTTATTTCTCTGGCTTTGTCCTCTTGATATGCCAGTGCTTCAGATAGAAGTAACGCACTAGGTATGCTCAGTGATTTATACCCTAGTCAAACTTTTTCTCATAGAATCCTTTCCTGAGATTGGTGTTGGAAGGGAAGGAGGCACTCGTTAAGGGCACTGAGTGGCCAAAAGGCAGCAAAGCATAGCGTGAAGAAGTGAGGGCAGAAGAAAGAGGACACCAGTGAACTGAGAGCAGTTTCTTTACAACTGCAGCGAAGATCATCATCCCCACACTGATATTCCCAAGAAGATAAATGAACAATAAGAGTTAGCTCTAAGTATGTCTACATTTTCCTCTTGCTGAACGGGTAATATTTTCTTTTATAGTAAATTTCATTTTTTTTTCCCCCCAGTTTGACTCTTCAGGGCTCGTCATTTGCATAATATGGAATCTTGAACCCATGTAGATATTCTACAAATCAAAGAGAGTAATTCTCATACTAAATCAGCAGCTTTAATTTAAGCTCATTATTGTTTGCATAAAAATCTTTATGCACTCATCTGCTTGATTTTTTAAATCACATAAAACCTCCAACAGTAACTAAGCATCTCTTCATTTAGCCATCTCCAAAATTTGAACTAAATACTGAAAACTAAGCACAGTACACTCACAACTTGATCTTTCCCCAAACTGAGCTACAAACATACGCTTACTGCTCCAGCGGCTCCCAAGAATAATGCCTCTTGATTAAAGAAGACAGCTTGGGTGTCTGACCCAGGACAGAGCTGAGTCAGCATTCTCAACACTGACCCTGTAAACCTGAGGTAATCGGGGCCACTGCCAAACCAACTGCCTGAGTCCTCTAAAACCATTCAAATCTCCAGTTGAGAATTGCAACATGTTAATCTGGCAAGATAATCTCTTCCTGAAATTGACTAGAATAAGAACAAAGGTTACCTGTTTTTATCTGTTAGTAGTAGCTAATACTTCTAATTAGGAACTCTAATAGAATTGGTTCTGAATGAAATTCTTCCTCCTCAGTAGAATAATCAACCTATTCATAGGAATGCTTTCTTTCACCTTTTTCTACCTCATCAGGAAAAAAGACCCAAAAAGCTAAGAACAAATTCTTCACGTAACGAGAGGGTAGGAGCCTGAGGTACAGGAAAACCCTGGGAACAGATCCATGGGCCTCATGGTCTACGTCTAGTTCTTCTTTTGTCTTGACAGATCATCACTTTCACTTTCTGATCCCCAAATGGACACTTAGACCCAGGGAATGCAATTATTAGAAAGTGGGCCGTGTGAAGAACAAGAGATATATTCACTCAGGTTAACTGAGAAATCATTTTTCAATTTTATCTTTCAGATAGACATCAACAAAACATCCAATATTTCAGTGAATCGATCTATATTTCCACTTCTGAGAACTGCTAGAGAGCGTTCAGACCCCAAGTGAAAAAAAAAAAAAAGGAAAGGAGAGCGGATAGCATGGTAGTTAAGAAAACAGGCTCCAGCATCAGTTTCCAATTCCAGCTCTACCACTCATTAGCTAGGTGACATCTGTGCCTCAGCTTCTAATGATCACACCTACCTCTAGCTCTGGTTGTTATGAAGATTAAATAAATGAATATGAGTAATAGAAAGGAACCTCCCAACACAGGTTAGCTATCATCAAAGAAAAAGAAATTAGAGGTGTTTCAGTTACAGCATAGTTGATTTTGTTTTAGACATTGTCAACACTCCTAAGTTGTGCTAAGGATGGCCTAAGTAACCGTTTGCTCTGCAGAGGCCAGTAGGTCTGCTCCGTGGTAGGCAAGGGCTTCGGATAGAAGCTGAACTCACATTTTCACTTGCCTAGGTCCCACACATAACAGCCAACTGGGAGGGAATGGCTGTGTAGCTTCTAATCATTCAAATATCATCAAAATGACCCTAAATATGTTCAAAATAAGAATGCTAAGTTGCATTTTTTTTCCCCAAGTATGAAAAATGAACAGTATTCTTGGCAATTAACAATTTTGTTTTTATCAGCTTCTAAAGATACCAGTAAATAAATCAATTCTGGACTCTGTATAGAGGAACCATTATTTGCCAAAATGGCCCAAGGGGTTATATCATGGTTTGTGCAATACTCCAAAGGGCCAAAGATAGTAGCAAATTAATAAGATAAGGAGACTAGGGTGAAAGAGAAAGCCCCAAGTTTCACATGGGCCCCGCTGGGGGCTCCCTCCAAAATTCCTCAGGGAGGGCTGCCCGAACCTCCCAACCAGGTCACATTCCCCCGTTACTCTCTGTTACGGGGAAACTTTTCCTTCATTGAACATGCAGTGGGTTATCTGTCCCTACCTGATTCATGTCATCCTACTAGATGGTATGCTTCATGAGGGCCTGGACCAGGACTGTTTGCTCCCCACTAGTACCATGCTTACCTAATACCATGCCTGCCACATAAAAGATACTCAGTATATGTTTGTGTAGTTAGTGCATTAGGCACCTGCCTTTAAAGAAAGGCATTTCTGGATTCTTGGCCCATGTTGTAGAATTCATGAGCTTCTGTTGCTTAGGAAAACACAGGGTGGGAAGAAAATAAAAATCGCCAGTAACCTGTGGATACTGGGATACTAAGGAAAACTGCTGAGTGTGCACCTGCTTATAGAATGGAAATAACCATGCTGGGCTCTCCCAACCTTAAGCTCCAAAGTGAAAGTCTGAGACTTGTATGGGTTAAACTTGCGGAGTTCTGAGAAAACTCCCAAAGCATCTCCAGAAAGTGATGGGGAGAGAAAAGGATGGCGCAAGACTAGAATTGATGGAGGACTTGGAAACTCAAAAAAGCATTTTTTCTGCAACTAACATGAGTTTGACAACACGCCAGCTATAGGCTCAGGAACAAATGAAGACGATTAGAAGTATAGGAGGACTGGAAAGTGGAGGATTTAAATGCTTGGAAAAGAAGAAAATGAAAACTGACACAAGGATGGGAGGGAGCCGGCGGCCAAGTGCCAGCTCTCAGGGGCATCAGCAGTGTGTCCTACAGCCTTCGGGAGAGGAACAGAAAGGTCAAGGAGTAAAGTGACACCTCTCAGAACCAAAGGACAATTTATTATCAGGCTAAGGAACAAAAGAGATGTTAACCAGGGAATATACTGGAGAAATGGTGATTATGAAGTCACTGGGGAAGACTGAGAGACATTTTGGCTGTAATTCCAATGACTAGAATGAACGAGTACGTGAAATGCTTTCAGATTGGGGAGATTTATTATGTTGGAAAAAATAGCTCAAGGAAAAACAAAGGCAAAATTCCTGCCTGATTTTTGAAGTAGTGCCACTAGTAGGACAAGGTTTCATTTCAATATCCTTTGGAAGAGAAATGGTCCTTGAAAAGGACATAGTGGTGATTCTGGGGCTGCTTCCAGCTCGAGGGAGCTGAGTAGCATGCTGATGGCGAGATTACGTTTCAGTTTTAGGTAGACTGACACTTGAAATTAACAAAAAAGGAAAAAAAGGAAAGGGGCAGGGAAGTAAAAGGAAAATATTCTAATTGACAAAGAAAGAACTAGTTTTCTATTAAATGTTCCAGATCCAAAAAAAAAAAAAAAAAAAAAAGGTAAGTAATATTCTGGGTAATCTTACTGAGTTTACAAAATGTTTCGTTTACAGCAGGTTTCAGTTTGAACCTGAATAGTTTGTAAATATTTACGTAAAATTTAAAGGTGGGACAGGAATAGGTCATACACTGTCATTGATAATACAGGAGTGATTTCCCATCATTCCCAAGCCCTTGATCCTGCATTCCCTCACATAGCTCCAGGTGTGCCCAAAAGTTTACCTTCTTTTCCTAAGAAATGCCAGTGTTTGCAGCCAGCCCTGACTTCTGAACAGCTGGTGCCTGTGATAGTCATATGTCACTGGAGCTTCTTCAACATCCGGATAGGGAAAGGAAAGGAACAGGGGGCAGAAGACATGTTTGGTGTCTGCGTCGTAGATTCTGACAAATCTGTTACACCTTATACTGTTCTCTGTTCCTTGTATGTGAGGATAGGGACCATTTTCTCCGTATGCTGTGTTCCCTACCCCATGGCCAGGCACTGGCTGCCTCAGGGCTGGATTGTGTATGTAGGATGGTAAAATAACCTTCAGACAGTCAAGAAAACACATACTGCATTCAGATGAAATTCTTTCCAACATAAAATGAGAAACTTCCTCTTCCGTAGAATGGACACAATGCCTGTTTCACAGGGTTGCTTTGAGGAGTCAGTGAGCTACATACAGGTAAAGTAGTTAGCACTGTTTCTGGCATATGGTGAGCACTCAGTAAATCACAGCTATTATTTTAGTGGGTGTTCTCAAATATCAAATTTTCATGGAGGTCCTCAAGCATTAAAAGAGCCAAGTTACTCCATCTGGTCAATAAGAACTAAATAGAGGGCAGGTGGTTCAAAAGCAAAGGATGATTTACCTGCAGAGGATTACATGGTGCCTATGGTATTAATTATTTGGCCTTTCATGTTGTAGTTTCTACTAAAAAGAAAGCTATCAATCCCTGAGTGGAACTCAATGTTGATTTTGAGTTTTGTTTTTCTTGCATCTTTCAATTTCCCTGATACCTGTAACCATTCATTTGGTGGAGACTCATAAATTGTCTACAATGTGCCAGGCTTTTAGAAAAAATAGCCAAATATGGAAATATTAAGCTACAAGATATATTAGCCTGTTCAGTGGTGGAAGCCTGCAGGCGAGCTCTGGCTCTTACATATGTTCTCACCCAACATTCAAAAAAAAATTTTTTAGCTAATATTTAAAAATTAGGGGATTCCACATAAAAATCCAGATATCCAGCTTCCCTTGGAAAAATCAGATGATGTGGTAACACAAAGCCTGTATTCCCACCCATTTCCACCTGGCAACAGTTGACAAAAAGGAGTTGAAACAAAGTAGTAGTTACCTGCCACTCCAGCCTATGCCTTCCTCCGTCACCAGAACCAAAGAAAAATGAAAATGAAGGGCTCTGTGTTCAAGAATGATTAAGATATCAAGGCAAGAACAGCAAAAGATTAAACCAAGTGTGAGGTCCTTCTGAGCAGATGACGGGGAGGGGGTCCTGTGCAATGGTACAGGTCACAAGCCTCTGAAGCTAGTCCTGTTCCCCACTCCCTCAGTCAAACAGGAAGGGTATTTATTTATCTAAGTATTCTGTCATTCATTCAGCATCAAGCGAGCATTTACAACAAGCCAGGTCACCGCAGCCCCTGTATTCCAAGGTACAAAAAGTAGGGCAGTGGAGCCCCGCACAGCTGAGTTAGAGAGCCACTGGGATCTCTCTTTTCCCTTGTTAAGGCTGGATGCATACGAGGGACACTAAGCACTAGTTAATACAAGTAAAATTAAACTGCTCCCAACAATAGATTGGCCTGAGCCCTTTTGTTGGCATCACAGGAGCCTCGATCACAAATTCTGAGAAACAGCTCACAGCGCTAATGAGTAAGTCCTGTCGGCTGTGCAGACAGTGGTCCCAGAAGTGAAGGGGTGGCCTAGGAGAGATTTGAACATGAACCTGACCATCTGGCTCTCTGCGACTCACTTTGATCACAAAATGAATTGCAACAAATTGAAGAGCACATGGCTAGAGTTAATTGTCTCATCTGTAATTTGAACCTACTTTTAAGCAGTTATTATTACCCTCTATCAGGTGGAAACATTTCCAACCATCGCTGCAAAGTGCATTTTCCTGATGAACTGTAATGGATCATTAAATTCCATATCTGAATAGCAATACTCTGCACTTATGCAGTGCCTTTCATCCAGGGATTTCAAGGCAGTTTGCAAATAATTAAGCCCCTCACACAGCAGCCAGAGATGAGCCACTGGGAGGGTGGCTCTGGGTCAAAGGCATAATTCAATAGACAGAATAAATGGCTTCCTCTTAGGCACTAGTAATACAGAAAAGTGTTACTTTTCGGGGTGGGGGAGTCCCGATTCCCTCCCTCCCTTTCTGCCTTACTCCTTCTCTTTGGCAGATCGGCAAATGCAACAACATACAAAGAACTGAAAAGTAACTAACAGGGGTTTTCATAATTTAGTGATGAGTTCAGATATACACATATATGAGGGGAGTGTTTCCAGATATAATCTTGGCATATACAATGTGAACTGACATTTCAAATCCACCTGCAGAATCCACAGACACCAGAAGAATTAATTCAACACATTTATGATTACCAAATGGCAAACCTAAAGCCTTCCAAAATCCAAAATGAAAATACTGCTCTGCACAAATAAAGCATGTTCTAACGAAAGTACTTTGTTCCATGGTTGTGTATTCCATTTCTGGGACCCCCATTTGAATGCGTTTCAATTTTCCCGAATAGCAAGTAGGATAGAAGTGGGCAATCAATGCACTCTTAAAATCAGAACACTAGAAGGAAAAAAAAAAAATTTCAGCCACTCCAAGTTTTATGGCGACATTATAAACTCCCGAACAACTGAATTTATAATAGAAATGATGACAGATCTTTCACTGGAGCTATTTGAATGCAACACTGTAATTTAGCAATCTCTCTTACAGACTAAAGACTAATTCTAACAAGATGTCATTTTGACTCACGTTTATTATTACCTGCAAGAATGAAAAAAGCCGTTTACTCGAGGGCTGTCGGAGAACCAGGGTGGGGCAATCTCACATTTTAAGCAAGACTTTTTGTGCCTTACGAAAATAGCCCTCTCCACGAGAAGTGGCAGTCCGCCTTTCATGCTCAGCGTCTTTCATGTCAGCCAGAGCCGTCGCAGCTCGACATGCCTTTCCTACACGTTACATTTTAATGATCTGAGAAAACCGTTATGAGAGCTTTAACATCTCTAATTTTACTCTAAACAGACAACAGCAAAATATCTCATTAGGCATCATCTCCGCCAAGGTTCCCAACTACGCAGGAAAGGATTTTTATCTAAAGGAATGACCCGTTTTAGTAAAAGACACTCAACAGATGAAATGTACACAGACAGTGAGAGACTACAGCACTAGAGACAGCGAAAGCGAAAACCCAGGAACGCCGCGTCTCGCTATCTGCCGGCTAGTCCGGGAGTCTGTGGCTCAGCCGGGGGTGGGGCGCCCCAGTCTCTCTCCTTTCTCGGGGGCCACGGAGCTCGGTGACCACGAGCTGCCAAGGCGCGCTTTCTCCGGCCACACACACAAACCCGTCCCGACAGCCGGTGGGCCGCAACTTCCCCCAAGTTGTCAAACTCGGCTGCACGTGAGAGGGTCCTGAGGGGACACCCCGCGTGCCCACGACCCCCGGAGCCAGAGGCGCGCGGTCCCTTTCACACCCATACACCCGGCCCGGCCCGCTTGCTCCCACGGTCCGAGTTCCTGCCAGTCCTCGGACAGACCGCGGTGGCCGCGATGCTCACTCGAGTCCCCTCTTGCGGGCAGCAGGGGTAGTCCGTGAGCGCCGCCCGCCGCCCTCTCCGACGGCGGTTGAGAGGTGTCCTCTGGATAAACTCCTCTCCTGAGGTGGAGCTTCTGGGACTTGGGGAGCCTGACGTGTGGGGAGGGCGAAGAGGATGTGTGTATGTGTGTGTGTGATTGCACGCAGAATCCTGGGACGAGGGACATGCCTCTCTGACGGCCCGAGCCCCTCGGTTTGCCTTCCCAGACACGCATTCCCATAACCCGGTCACTGGCTGGTAGGGATCCCACCCAGCGCGCAGCCCGAGGTCGGCGCCGCAAGGCCCCACTCTGCCTCTTCCCCGGACTCTAAACTTGGGCTTGGATGCCCTGCCAGTCGCAGTGGTTCCGACTATCGGGCGGCGACTGACAGCGAAGCGTGAAAGCGCGGCGGCCGTGGTCCTCGCAGCGCAGCACCGGGGGCAAGTTGGAGGCAGCCTGGCCGGGCGCGGAGATCACGGGCCGAGGGGCCGGGCCGTGGGGCTGACAGCTGCTCCGGCTCGCGCGGACGCGCGCCTCCCTCCAGCCCGCCCTCCCCACGCCTGACTTATTCCCCTCTGCTCCTCCTCCCCCTACTGTTCCAAAACACTCGTCGACGCGAACAAAATACAATGCCGCCTCGCCCGCTGTAAACAGCCAGGCGAGAGAGCGCACACTGGCCGCGGCGCGTCCGCCCGCTCAGCTCCCCACCCCTTTCCCGTTCCTAGAAAAATGCCCTGAGAGCCGGCAGGGCGCTCAGCAGGCGGCTGCACGCCGGCCACCGCCGCTCTCTTCCCGCGCCTCTTCCCCCCACGCCTCCCCGCCTGCCCCGCTCACCCACTGCCCCCTCCAACTTGCCCCGGCGCCCCGCCCGGCGCCCCAGCCCGGGGCCCGGGACTCACCAGAGAGAACTTTGCGCTCTTTTCCGCCTCCTCTTCCCCGCGTCGTCCCAGCCCGCAGCCCCCTCCCGGAGGCCGGCGCGGTGGGCGGTTCGGGGGGTCACCGAAAGCTCGAGGAGAGGACACGCATCACATGGCAGCTCGTTCCCAGCCCCCCCGAGAGTGTCGGGAAGGGGGAGGGGAAGGATCGAGGGGAGGCCGGGGAGAAAGCGAGAGCCCGGCCGGCGGCAGCGGGAGTGGGAAGGCGGGTGGCGAGGGCGGCGGCGGGCGCTCACGTTAGCGCTGCTGCGATCGCAGCCCCGGCGTGCACGGTCGCTGCTGCTACTGCTGCTGCGGCGGCGGCTGCTGGCGAGGCGGCGGCGGCTCGGCGCTGTTTGCTCCGCGCAGCGCCGCTCGCGCTCTCCCCGGAACGCCCACACTCTCAATCGCTACATTGTTGACATTCGGCGCTGACGTCACCCGCTCCCCATTCACAATAACTTTACGGGAGCCGGGCAGCGCACCTCCCCGGCCGCTGGGGCGCCGTACGCCTGGCGACTAGCGTAAGTCGCTCCGCGAATGGCGCTCCGGGGGCTGGGGCGGGGGGCGAGGGCGGGCGCGCGCGCTCCGCCGGCTCGCGGGAGGGGGCGCGCCTCTCGCTGCCGCCGCTCTCCCGGCTTTGTGCGGCCATGCGGCCTAGCGAGCCCCCTGCGCCCGCCCCCAGCCGACGGCCTGACTCCGTCCGGCCTGGCCCGGGACTCGCAGGGGCCTTGAAAGGCAAGGGCTGCGGTCTAGTGGGGTGCGAGGCGTTTGTGTGGCGAGGGCTGCTGTGGCACGTGGGGAGGGGGGCAGAGCCCAGGGCACTACACCGAGGAAGGGGAGCCAGACCTCCAGACCTGGGATGCTTGTCTTGTCTAGCGTGTCTCAGGAGGAGCAAGAAAAGATGCTCCAGCGGCCCCCACAAAGCTGACCCGGCCCCCTTTTGGGGAAGAGATGGGGCGAAGAAGAGGAGCTCCCGACCCAATCGCGATGTTGACGTTTGAATCCTTTTGGAGGGCCTCGGCCTGTCCCATTGAGTGAACCCCCACACCAGGATTTTAGAAGGGGCGCAGCAAAGCCAGTCTCCCCAGCTTCAGCCCCAGCTCCGACTGGGTGCCAGCCTTTCCTCTGCCTCTCACTTTTGAGGCTGCCGGGGTGTTGCTGCTGCATGTTTAAGGCCATCGTGTGGCTGTCCAGTCAGAAGAAAGCTTGATAGTGGTTTGGCTTTTACAGAAAGTAATTAGGACTTAGACTGAACGAACATTTGCAATAAAAGAAGGTTGTGTTCGAGTAGTGCTGGTGCCTGCAAATTTGCCCCTGCCAAGGCCAGGAAATTCTGCCACGTTTCCCTGAACACCTATAACTTGGCCCCCTTGTGTACAGGCAGTATTCTATATTATTACATGTGGTGCTGATTTTTAATGAATATTATAAAACTTTGGCTCGCTCTACTGAGAGAAAGATCATAAATCCCCCCACCGTAAAATGGGCACTGGCATATGCTGAGGAAGCAATGAAGCATTGCCCTGGGAGTCTTGTGATATCAGCCAAAGTGTTGCTCTGAACCTCCTTCGTTTGAGGGCAGGGTTTTAAAAGGCCCAATTTTGAATATCTGTGTGGAAAGCTAAAAGATGGTGGAAGGGAAACGGAAGGGCCAATTTTTCTAACAGTATCGCAGAGCCTCAACCTGTATTGTAGCTCTGGAGCCACACGGGGAGATTTTCTTTGCTAGCCTCTCCGGTGTTCAGATGAGGAAAAGTCTCAGGGCAGAGTCCTAGGTCTGCTGACTTTGGGTCTGGGGTCCTTTTGGAGTTAACACTCTGCTTGTGCGGTCCCTGTGTGGCAAGGACAGAGAATACTGATCCCTGGTCTGCCCTGGTCAGGTCATTTCTTATAACCTGATGGGTGGTGATGTTTCTGTATTCCTTATTCTTGTATGAGAGTGGCAGTGTGATAACTTTATGCATTTTGATGAGCACCACCACGTGTTTTTCTCACAAAAGCCATTGAGAAGATCCCTATGAGAGTCATGTAAATTCATTTCTTTTCAAGCAGGCCATGGCTGCCCAGCTGCAAGTGGAGTTGGACACATCATCATAGGGGTGGGGGGTGGGGAGGGGATGCTGCTGCAAGCTGACCTTGCCACCTTGCTTCTGGTCCCAGATGGATATAACAAAAGCTATGCGGTCATTTCAATTTGCGTATTTGCCAAAGACTCAAACCGAAGCTGCCTTAGTTTGAAACTCTCAAGTATGAGATGGGATAGCAATTAGAGAAGGAAAAAAAAAAAAAACCAATGCAGCTGTGATAGATTGTATTATCTGCTCACTCAAGGAGGTTGGATTAGAACTAGTTAACCTCTAAGGTCACATCCAATACTGCAATCAGGTGCCTCTGTGCCTGTGAATGTGACAAAATCTTTGCCGTAGAGAAGTTTGAAGTGTAGTAGGGAGTTATTTTATTTTCAATAGTTAGAAATGAGTTATTTGGATTAAATCCTGCAAAACATATACAGAATTATATGAAATTAGGATCGTAAGGCAAGCACTGGACACTCTTTTAACAGTATGACCACAGAGGTAAGGCTGTGGATGGCCTAGCACCTTCCTGGAGAATGTTTGCTGGCCATTCCCTGAGTCTGCGGTGCTGCTGTGGGCACTTCAGGCATTTACAATGTGAAACAGATGCAGACTCTCCCCTCTGTGTATCCATGGCAGTAACTTGAGTAGAGGTCAACTTATTTCCCATGCCTACAACATTCAGCCTTCTCTGATATACTTTTTCTTTTCCTACGTAATTACATGTGTGTGCTGGTCCAGAATACGGGCTTCATCTGTGATACATTTCTAAGCAGAATATGATTTCCAAGGACCATAACTTTATACCATAACATTGAAGTCAGTAAACTTTATTTCTGTAAATCACCTTGATCTTACAAAATAGGAAAAATTAAAATATCCCAAAAACAAAAAGATGAGGAAAGGAAGACAGAAGAAAAAAGGAAGCAGTTCTTGAGTCTTAGATGATTTTGCTCCCCAGCATCCTGTATAGTATCTGATGATGTTGAAAAGATACAATGGTTTTTCTTAGGCAGAATTTTAAATGTAGTACCTCGAATAAGACATAGCAGGGCAAAGCTAACATCCAATGAGAGAGAGTGGAGTGGGATGTTTAGATGAAGAATGCCAAAGCCAAGAGGAACCAATGTACTGAAGGAAGTTCTGTGAAGAAAAAACTGAATTCTACTCATTGGGAAAATGCGTCAGAATTACAACTAAGGTTTATTATTTGAAAACCAGATGTCTCGAAGTGTACCTAAACCATAAAACCTCAGCTCAGTACTGCACGGGTGACATTTAGGAGAACTGATGAAATTTGAATAGCTTAGAGTGGTGATTTGTTCAACAATAATTGAGCCACCTATTGTGTGGCAGATGCTATTCTATAAGCTTGGATGTAGAATTCTCATTCTAGTAATAAGATTGGAATGGGGAGACAGACAATGGACCTCTCCTATCTATCTATCTATCTATCTATCTATCTATCTATCTATCTATCTATCTCAAATGTTATAATACCTGGAAGTGAAGAGTGCCATGAAAGCAAATAAAGTAGGAAGGAGCTCAGGAGTAATGGGGTGATGCCATTCTTACGATGGTTGGGTCAGAGACGATATCCCTGATGAGAGGACATTTGAGCAGAGATGTGAATGAAGTGAGGGGCAAGCTCTGCAGCTACCTTGGGAGAAAGCTTTTCAGATATGGTGAAGAGCACATGCAAAGGCCCTGAGGTAGAGTAGACTTGGCATACTCCAGGGGAGACTAGCAGGAGATGATGCCAGAGGGATAGCCAGCAGCTTTATATTTAGGTGGACCTGGAAGAAATTTGTAAGGGTTTCTGCAGAGAAAGGACATAACCTGGTTTTATCTCCTGAAATATCATTCTGTTTGCTAAGTGGAAGGGAGTACAAGAGTGGAAGCACAGGGACCAGATAGAAGCTATTGAGATAGGCTAAGAGAGAGATGATAGTAATTTCGACTATGTGGCAGCTATAAATGGAACCTAGATGTATGTTCAGATTAAACCAGACAGAACTCACTGACTCAACTGTAGGATGTGAGAGAAAGAAGAGGCAAAGGAAATTCTGGATTTTAGCCTGAATAGCTGATGGATGGAGATTCCACTTACTGATATGGAGAAGGCCACAGGAGGAGCAGGTATGGGGATGGGGGGAGCTCAGGTGGTTGGGTTTGGATATAGTAAATTTCTGATGCCTGTGAGACATCTAAGTGGAAAAGTTGGCTAGGCAATTAAACACAGGAATCTAAACTTCAGGAGAGAGGTCCAGACTAGAGATAGAAATCTGTGTGTCATCAGCATAGAGAATCTGAGAACATAGGTGGAGAAGAGTTCTGAGGATTGAAACCTGGGGCACTCGAATATTTAGAGGTCAGAAGATGAAGAAAATGGAGAAGATCTGGCCAAGGTGGCTGAGAAACAGCAGCCAGTAAGACAGAAGGGGAGAGGGGAGTGTAGCATCCTGGGGCCAAGTAAAAGAGAATGTTTGGAGAAGCCGGGTGTAACCAGTGTGTCAGTGCTACTGATGGGTCATCTCATAAATAAGATGAGAACACATCACTGACTTTTAAATTAGACATCTGACAGAGAGGAGTGCGAGGGACAAACCCTGGCTAGAGTGGATTTGAGAGGGGGACGAAGAGAAGGGGAGGCAATGGGTGTAGACCACTTTTTAGAGGAGCTTTGCTGTGAAAGAGAAAATGGGGGAGTGGGTGGAGGGTCATGGGAAAAATTAGAGCTCATTGCTGGGAAGAATTCTGTCAAGAGGGAAAACCGTTGATGTAAAGAGAGGGGAGATAACTTCTGGAGTGATGTTCTTGAGTCAGAGAGTGGGCCTTATTTAAAGAGTAGGGCCAGTTCATCCCTAGTGACAGGAGGTAAGTTATGGCGGGGATGTGCGGGAAGGCTGGTCTGTGGTGGTGGGAAATGCATAGAGTCCTTGTCAGAGTGATTCTGTTTTCTTAGTGGACTAAGAAGCGAGATCATCAGCTGATGGTGGAGAAAGGTGTGGGAGCTGGACAAGAGAGAAAAGGTGTGGACTAGTGCAAGGGGAAGCAGGACTACTGGGGAGCACAGAGGAAATCGGAGGGTTACTATTAGAGTCTTTATGGGCATTCCACTGCCAAGAAAAGTCATTTCTTATTGCATAAAATCTTGCACAAGTTTTGAAAAATTATAAGTGTATTCCAAACTAGAGAGCACTGTAATTTTCCAGAGTAACTAGGATCACACAAAAATTATTCTTCTAGCTATTAATTTGGCTGGCAGCCTCTTCTTTTTACCTACTCACCTCTCTTATTTGTCCCATCTTTATCTCTCCCAAAGATCATCCCTGTTCCTAAGAAGGACTTTGGAAATAGTCCTTAAGAGAAAAGGATGTTCTCACATCACTATCTGTAGTGACATAGCCCAAGAGCTGCTTCTACAATAAAGGATAAATGCCACTAAAAATTTAAAAATTTAAGTGATATAAAATAAGTCTTCAGCATGAATGATTGAACATCTGTTGTACTGATGAGAGATGAAAAATTAGAAAACATTGGATCCTATCCTTAAGGAACTTAAAAAATTCTAAGTGGATAGTCAAAACTAATATAAATAAACAAATTGACAAAAGCAATAATTTTATATTAAATTACTTTTATCATTTAATGAATTTCTCATAATTAATAACATTTAAAATTATTTACATAGAAAGTATATGTATTGGAATTTATATTAATGAAAAAATTAAGATGATACAGAAATATTTTTTTTCATATAATGGCAAAAGAAAATGGAAAAAGTCCAACTGCCTTACAGTAGAGAATTGTTTAAATCAATGTTGGTTCATATATAAAATTGAATACCATGGATTCATCAAAAATGATGTTAAAGAAGCATGCACATTGGCATGTTAATGTTTTATTAGTACATTTTAAAAACAGTTTGCAAAACAGCATGATCCCATTTGTGGAAAAATTGTCTAAGCATGCCTAGAAAAAAGTCTGGAATGATATATACAGTGTTAAAGTGGCTCTCTCAAGATGAAGAGTTTATGAATGGTTTTTCTTTTTGCTTAACTGGTTTTAAATTTTTTTCTCTAATATAAATTATTACTTCTGTAATAAAGAAAGCCAATAAAAGTTATAAAATTCAAGATGTGTGTAATTAAATTCTAATAAGAACTTAAGTGTTGTAGGTGTTAAGAGGGGAAAAATAAAATTAGGAGAGTTTGAACAGCCAGGAAAGGTTTGAGAAGGTGGAATTTGAGTTGAATGTCAAAGCTGAGAAGGATTCATACAGGTAGCCAAGTGGCTGGACATTCAACATACAAGGTTCCCCAGAGGCTGGACTTTGGTCTGACCAAAGCATCCAAGTATTGGAGAGTTGGGCAAGAGTAAATCATTATGACATCAAGAAGGGTAAGTCAGAAGTGGAAGGCATGGGTGCCCCTGCCTGCTGGCTAATGGGGAGCACTGCGTCCAACAGTTAGGAAGAGTCATTGTAATGGCGACTCATTTTTTCAAAATATAGGTTTTTCCTTCCTTTCCTCTCCCATTGGCCAAGGCCTTGTACCTATTAGAAAGCAACCGTTTACCTGCCTGTCTTTATTTTTTTCAGGCGTCTCTTGAGCACATACAGACTATTTATAAGCACTCGACTAACTGGAGACACAAAATGCATGTCAAAACCCTCACACTCCAGGAGTTTAGTGGGAAAGATGAACAGGTAAACAAGTCAGCATAGCTCGCTAAGGGCCCAAAGGGCATCAACAACTAGTCAGCCTAGCAGAGTTTCGGATGGCTTCCCAGAGGAGGTGACAGCTGAGCTATGAGAAGATTTTTGTCAAAAGTAGAGGTTGGGAGGTCATCCCAGGCAGGAGAATTGCAGTGGTGAAAGTAAAATTGTAGGCGGATACAAGTAACAGCCAATAGAATATGGGACTAGAAAGGTAGATAGACATGGACCAGAGGCATGAAAATTTAATTTCATCCATCAGGCATAATGCCCCTTGAACTTTTCCAAGGAAGTGCCCAAAATGGCAGAGGAGATAGACTCCTAACGAACTAGGAGTCTGGAACATGGCCCCAAATGGCTTTCTCTAAGCACAAAATGTCTTTGAACTCTCCTCTTGTATGGTAATAATTCAACTGAACTTCCATTGTCCTCTCTGATATATACGGGTTGATTTACTGTAAAATCTTTTTAACATCAGGACTAAAAAATCCTCTCTCACACTCAAAATTTTTGATTAAAATTGATACACTGCACGAGTTTATCTTGTGTCTTCACGGTTCCCCAGAGATACTGGAAAGTCTGGCTGGATGGTCTCTTTTTTTCTTTTCTTTTCTTTGTAAATTATAGTGACCATGATTTATCAGTTTTGTCCAGCCAATTAGAACAATTTTATTTATATATTTTTAATTATTTTTGTTATTCCCATCCCTACACCCTCTCCTCTTTAGCAATCATCAGCTTATATTCTGTCTATGGGCCTGTTTCTGTTTTGTATATTCATTTATTTTGTTTTTTTAGATTCCACAAATAAGTGAGATCATATAGTATTTGTCTTTGTCTGACTTATTTCACTTATTAGAGTACCCCTTCTAGGTCTATCCATGTTGTTGCAAATTGCAAGATTTCACGATTTTTTTTCCCCCAACGATTTTATTGGGGAATTGGGGAAGGGGAACAGCATTGGGGAATTGGGGAAGGAGAACAGACAAGTTGCTCTCCTTTTGTTCTTCAGTCCAGTTGTGGAGGATGTCGCATCACTGTCCCATGTTGGTATTATTTTTGTGCTCTTCCGGGGTGAGGCAGTCACTTGCCAGCCAATGGACAGTCGCTCACGGAAGCTCACCAAAGCACACGCCCACTCACGGCCAGCCCCACTGCAGCCTACACCATCACCAGCGACTCACAGCAGCCCAGCTCCAAGTCGAGCTGTTGTTCACCATCTTAGCTGTAGAGCGTCACTGGCCCTCATGTAGGATCCAAACCGGGATCCTGCTGCTCAGAGCTGGCGTCCCAAGCCAACTCTTAACCAATGCGCCACTCGGCCGGCCCTAGGTTTCAGGTTTTTTACTGTTGACTGATACTCCAGTGTGTGTATGTGTGTGTGTGCGTGCATGTGTGAGTGCACACACGTCACATCTTCTTATCCATTCATCTATTGATGGACATCTAGCAATTACTAGTAATACTGCAATAAACATAGGGTGCATGTATCTTTTTGAATTAGTGTTTTTGTTTTCAGATAAATACCCAGAAGTGAAATTGCTAGATTGTATGGAAGCTCTATTTTTAATTTTTTGAGGAATGTCCATTCCATACCGTTTTCCATAGTGGCTGCATTAATTTACAAAACAACAGTGTACCAGGGTTCCCCTTTCTCCACACCCTCACCAGCACTTGTTATTTGTTGATTTATTAATGACAGCCCTTCTGACAGGTGTGAGGTGATATCTCATTGTGGTTTTTAATTTGCATTTTCCTGATGATTAGTGATGTTGAGCATCTTTTCATATGTCTGTTGGCCATCTGTATGTCCTCTTGAGAGAAATGTCTATTCAGGTCCTCTGCTCATGTTTTTAATTGGATTGTTTGTTGTTGTTTTGTTTTTGGTGTTAAAATGTATGAGTTCTTTATATAGTTTGGATATTAACCCTTTGTTGGATGTATCATTTGCTAATATTGTCTCCCATTCAGTAGGTTGTCTTTTTGTTGTTGATAGTTACCTTCACTGTGCAAAATTGTGAACATAGATGCAAAAATGCTCAACAAAATATTAGCAAACTGGATTCAACAATACATTAAAAGGATTATACACCATGACCACATTGGATTCATCCCAGGGATGCAACAATGGTTCAACATCCATGATGAATGTGATACATCACATTAGCAAACTAAAGGATAAAAACCATATGATCATCTCAATACATGCAGAAAAAGCATTTGACCAACTTCAACATCCTTTTATGATAAAAACTCTCTAAAAAGTGGATATAGAAGGAACATGCCTAAATGTAATAAAGGCCATATATAAAAAACCCACAGCTAATATCATACTCAATGGTGAAGATGTCCACTATCACTACTTCTGTTCAACATAGTATTGGCAGTCCTATCCACAGCAATCAGACAAGACACAGAAATAAAAGGCATCCACATTGGAAAGGAAGAAGTAAAATTCTCATGACATGATGACATGATACTGTATATAGAAAACCCTTAAAGACTCGACCAAAAAACTATTCACACTCATAAATGTCTTCAGTAAAGTTGCAGGATACAGAGTCAATACACAGAAATACATTGCATTTCTATACACCAATAATGAATAATCAGAAAAAGGAATCAAGAAACATTCCCATTTACAATTGAATCAAAACTTATAAACTACCTAGAAATAAATTCAATGAAAGAGGGGACAGACCTGTACTTTGAAAACCAAAGACATTGAAGAAAGACTGAACAAGATACAGATAAATGTAAGGATATACCTTGCTCATGGATTGGATTAATATTTTTAAAATGCCCTTACTGCTTAAAGTAATATACAGATGCAATGCAATCCCTACTAAAATATTAATAGCATTCTGCTCAGAATTAGAACTAATCCTAAAATTTATATGAAACCCAAAAGACCACAAATAGCCAAAGAAATCTTGAGAAAGAACAAAGTGCTCCCTGCTATCAAACTATACTGGAAAGCTACAATAATCAAAACAGTATGGTACTAGCATATAAACAGATATAGAGTTCAATGGAATAGAATAGAGACCCCAGAAATAGATCCTCACTTATATGGTCAATATATGACAAAGTAGGCAAGGATATACAGTGGGATAAAGACAGTCTCTTCAATAAGTGGTGTTAGCAAAACTGGACAGAGACATGCAAAAAAAAATGTATCCAAATGAAATTGGACCACTTTCTTACACCATATACAAAAAAAAAAAACCCACCTCAAAATAGATTAAAGAATTAAATGTTAGACCTGAAACCATAAAACTCATCGAAGAAAACATAGGCAGTAAACTCTTTGACATCACTGTTAACAATGTAGATATATCTCAGTGAGCAAAGGAAACTAAATAAATAAATAAACAAATAGGACTACATCAAACTAAAAAGTTTTTGGATGACTTTCATTGACCGATTTCCAGTTGTCAAAGAGGCATAAACAGATTTGGTTTTAGAATACAGCATTAGCTATTGGAAGGGGCCTGATGAGGCTGGAGATAGCAAAAACCTAAGGACGAGCTTACGAGAGCCCAAACCAAGGCAGTGGGTAGAGCTGGGACCAAATTGAGGAGGATGAACTGAGAGATATTCAGTGTTTAGGTCGTTTGCATGTGGGATGTGAGGTGTAGGGGGGAACAACAAGAGGAAGAACCAATTATAGGATGCAGGAGGAGAGTAAAATCACTCTGGTAAGTGGTGGAGTGAATAGGAAGGAAGGCCAAGGCTGGAACTTTGAGGAACAGCTGTGTTGAGGATGGATGTGGGAAAGGGAGAGTTCATGAAGAAGATGGGAATGGAGCGAACAGGGACCAGGAGGGATCAAGGTCTGGAGACTAGCAACTCATGGAGAGCAGGGTAGAGGGGTGTGGGAACAGCATCCCATGACAAGGAAAGGTCTGGTGGGACATCAGGAAATTCTAGACCGATTACAGGGGAAGGGGAAAATGAATGGGAGAAGTGGGTCCCTGGAGGAATGGAGAGGGGCTGAGAGGTAGTAACGTAAGTGGAGGAAGAGACTGGGGATGAGGGGATGGAGCAGATAACAGCAGGAGCACTGGGTGTGGAGGAGGAACCAATGCAAGTCCAGAACTCCAGAGGGAGGAGCCATGGGTGCACAGGAGAAAGCAGACATTTTGTGCTCATTTTGAGACTTAAACATTATTTGGGGAATGGAGGAAGGATCATCCAGATCTCTGCCCTGAAGAGTGAGACTTGAAAACTGACTGGCTTATAGGAAAATCAAAGATAGGATGATACTCAGATTTTGAAGTTTCTGGGTAAGAGTTAGGGATGAGAGGTGAGTAATTTGGAGTTGAGAGTTGGATTTTTTTTACCTGGGACACAGGTGAGGAAGTGACATGTTCAAAGCTCAGGTAAGCAAAATGGTGGTAGTAGGAATGGTGGTGGTGGCAGTGGTGGTGGTGATGGTGGTGGTGGTAGCAGTAGCAGTGGTAGTGGCAGTAGTAGCAGTAGTGGTGTTAGTAGTAGTAGCAGTGGTAGCAGTAGTAGCTGTGGTGGTGGTGGTGGTGGTAGCGGTGATGGTGATGATGGTGGTAGTAGTAGCGGTGATGTGGTGATGGTGGTAGTAGTAGTAGTAGTAGCGGTGGTGGTGGTAGCGGTGTTGGTGGTGATGGTGGTAGTAGCAGTGGTGGTGGTGTTGGTAGTAGTAGCGGTGGTGTGGTGATGGTGGTAGCAGTGTTGGTGGTGATGGTGGTAGTAGCAGTGGTGGTGGTAGTAGTAGTAGCAGTGGTGTGGTGATGGTGGTAGCAGTGGTGGTGGTGGTAGTAGCGGTGGTAGTCGTGGTGGTGGTGGTGGTAGCGGTGATGGTGGTGGTGATGGTGGTAGTGGTGATGGTGGTGGTAGTGGTAGTAGCGGTGGTGGAGGTGGTGGTAGCAGTAGTGGTGATGGTGGTGGTGGTAGTAGTAGTAGTGGTGGTGGTGGTGGTGGTGGTGATGGTGGTAGTAGTAGCAGTGGTAGTAGTAATAATATTGCTTTCCTTTTCCCTTTTAAAAAAAATAACTAACAATGTTACCTTTCCCCATTTCAGAACTTATTGTGATGCCTAGCTTTTTCTCAAATAAATAAAATTTAAATGTCTTTCAATAAACTAATTATATTCAGCTTTCATTACATCTTTGCTTAAGAAACTTGAAAAAGTTTGGCTATAGATAGAAGTAATCTGACAACTTTCAAATTACTGTGAAAAGAAAGCCTGGATGATTTTATTCTAATAAAAAATGTACTTCAAATTAAATTATTATCTTCAACGTGGCTTAGGAGTTTTTGAGGGTCACAGAGTTGAGTTCACTAATCCTATAGCCATGTCCCCAAAGAATATATAAGACTATACTTACAGTTTCTAATCTATTTTTACAAACAAACAAACGAACCTGTTTATGTGCTATAATTATACAAGAGCATCCAGCCTGAACGCGGGTAACAGCCGTGTGTTGGTCAGTACAGCTGTCCTGTCCCCATGTGTGTTCATCTGGGACAGCACCTGTGTGAGTGACAGAGGTTTGGGCCTCTGTGTCTCTCCATTTTCCCAAGACACTTCCTACGTAGATCTCCCACGTACCACACACTGAGAAGCTCACTTCTCTGCATTTCATGTGGTAGGTGCATGTGGAAACCAGAGATTCATGCTCAGACTTGAATCAGAACTTTGCTGATTTTGCAGATGGGTAAAGACATCCAGGCGCACATGTTTGTTCCAGTTTCACTTCAGCACTTTCTGGATTTACAACTTTGCCCAGGTCTGTCATCATTACAGGCAAGATCCTGTTGGTAGGTTTCCTTCATCCTTAATTTTCTGAAGCTGGAAAGGGTGGTGTCGGGGTGGTGGGTTGGTACATGGCTTGTTTCAGGATTGGTGCTGGGCCGTGATCCAGAGAAGGGACCTGTATTCCCAGCAGATGCTGAATCAGAATGCATACTTATTAATTTATTCTAACCACAAGTGGGTTATTTGCAGGATAGGCTACATCACTCTGGAGAGAGCTAAAGGAACGCTAAAAATTCTTTTCTCTTAAACTTTCCTTTTTAAATTCAGTGATAGACAAATGTTTATCTTCATTTCTAGTCTCACCTCTGTTACCTACTGTGTCACTTGTGGGTTCATTTCAATCATAGACAATATATTTGAAAAATAGCCTCTCTGAAATAATTTCAAAATTTTGAAAAGTTGCAACACATTTGTGTTCTCTTTGTCTAAAAATATAGGTAGATAGATAGATAGATAGATAGATAGATAGATAGATAGATAGACACATTCATTATTATTCCTTTTCTGAATATTTGAAAGCAAGTTTTCAACATGTCCATCAACTCCCTAAGTACATCAGAGCCTATTTTCAAAATGCAGTGACACTGTCCTACTTGACCACAATGCAACATTGAAATCAGGAAGTTAGCATTGCTAGAACACTGCCATCCAATCCAGAGACTATTCAAATTTCACCAGCTACCCCAGCAACATCTCTTTCCTTTCTGGTCCGAGATTCAATTAGGGTCACGGGTTATGTTTAGTTGTCATCTCTCTTTAGTCACCTTCCATCTGGACCAGCTCTCTGCTGATGTCTCTTCAGCCCCCAGCTCCAGCACTGCCTCCAGGAGAAGGAAGGAAAGTGAAAAGGAAACATGATAATATCTTTTTTGACTGTTACATAATTCAAAGGTACTAAATTTTTTAAGCTATTTAAGATTTGTGCAGTCTTTGTAAGTAGTATCTCAATAAAAACAAACAGGTGAAAACAAGTGTTTGTAACTAGTTGATAATTAATAAAGCATCTTAAGTGAATGAAGATTTCCTCACAACACAGACTTTGTATATACTGTTCTCTTTGTCTGTTTTCTTCCCCAGCAAACCCCTACTCATCCTGCTCTCAGCCTAGTGAAGCTTCCTTCACCACTCCCCATGTCAGATCTGGTTTATATATACCTTGGACCTAAATCCATTGCAGCATTCATTACAATGATATTCCACTCTTGTTTTTAAATTTATTTTTTAATTATGGTGAAATATATATAACAAAAAAGTTAGCATCTTAACCATTTCTAACCATACAATTCAGTAGGGTTAAGCACTTTCACATTGATGTGCAACCATCACCACCATCCATCTCCAGAACTCTTTCCATCTTACAAAATAGAAACTCTATACCATTAATCAACAACTTCCCTTCTCCCCTCCTCTCGGCCCCTGGCAACAAGTCTTCTACTTTCTTTCTCTATGAATTTGACTATACTAGGTACCAGTTTTTCCACATCTCCTTTAACACTTGTTATTTTATTTATTTATTTATTTATTTATTTATTTATTTATTTATTTATTTATTTTAGCTGAGCCATCCTGCCACCTGTTGACAGCTTAATGGCAGCTCAGCTCGGACTGGGCATCGAACTGCTATTGCTCAGAGCTCAGCTCACACTCTTGAGCAAACTCTTAACCAACTGAGCCACTCGGCCAGCCCTTTATTTTATTTTATTTATTTATTTATTTAGAGGGTAATGTTACTGGCCCTCATATGTGGGATCCGAACCGGGGCCGCTGGCGTCCCAAGCCAGCTCTTAACCACCGCACCACTCGGCCAGCCCCTTTATTTTATTTTTTAATTAAACTTTATTAGAGTGAAAATTGTTAGTAAAGTTACATAGGTTTCAGGTATACAATTCTGTAATACATCATCTATATATTATGTTGTGTGTTCACCACCCAGAGTCAGTTCTTCTTCCATCACCATATATTTGATCCTGTTTACCCTCTAGTAACCATGAAACTGTTGTCTGCGTCTATGAGTTTTTGTTCTTCATTTGTTTGTCTTGTTCGTTTGTTGTTTTCAGTATGTTTTTGTTTTTTGATAGTAGCTATCTTGATGTATGTGAGGTGATATCTCACTGTGGTTTTGATTTGCATTTCCCTGATGATTAGTGACCTTGAGCACTTTTTCATGTACCTGTCGGCCATTTGTAAGTCTTGGTCGCAGAAATATCTATTCAAGTCCTTAACACACTTTTTGATCGGGTTATTTGTTTATTGTTGTTGAGTTGTAGGAGTTCTTTATACCTAAAATCTGGTTATTAACCTCTTATCAGATATGTGATTTGCAAAAACTTTCTCTTATCCTGTAGGCTGCTTTTTCACTCCGTTGATTATGTCCCTTGAAGTTTTTAATTTTGATGTAGTCCAATTTATCTGTTTTTCTTTTTGTTGCCTCCGCTTCTGATGTCATATCCAAGAAATCATTGCAAACGCCAATGTCAAGGAGCTTACCCTTATGTTTCTTCTAAGAATTTTATAGTTTTAGCTCTTATGTTTAGGTTTTTGATCATTTTGAATTGATTTTTGTGTGTGGTGTTAGGTAAGGATTCAACTTCATTGTTTTGCATGTGCGGTTGTCCAATTTTCTCAACACTCTGTTAAAAAGTCCTTTTCCTCATTGAATAGTGTTTGTACCCTTGTCAAGAATCATTTGACCATATATGCAAAGGTTTATTTCTGGATCCTATTTTATTTCTTTGATCTACATGTCTGTCTTTATGACAATATAACATTGTTTTGATTACGATAGTTTTGTAATACGTTTTGAAATCAGGAAGTGTGAGACTGCCAAGCTTGTTATTTTTCAAGATTTTTTTGGTTCTCCAAGGTCCCTTGAATTTCCATATGAATTTTAAGATGAATTTTTCTATGTCTGAAATAAACACCATTGGGATTTTGTTAGGGATTGCATTAGATCAATAGATCATTTTGGGTATTATTAGCCTCTTAACAATATTAAGTCTTCCAACCCATGAACACAGGATGAATTTCCACTTATTTGTGTCTTCTTTAATTTCTTTCAGCTATGTTTTGTGGTTTTCAAATATACAAGTCTTTGTTTCCTTGGTTAAGTTTATAACTAAGTATTTTATTCATTTGATGTTATTGTAAATGAAATTTTTTCTGTTTTTTTTTTTTAATTAGTTTCAGGTGTACAACACAGTGCAATAGTTATACATTTTACCCCTCAAAGTGACAACCCCCACCCCCAATTCGCCACCCCACTCCCCCCCCATATCATATATACCTATTACTCCTCCTCTGACTCTCTTCCACAGTATAATCCACATCCCGTACTATCTATATATATTCAATTACAGTAGGTATACAACCTCCGCTTCAGGTATACAGTGCAGTGATCAAACCTCTACTCCATCCATGAAATGGTCTCCCTAACAAGACCTATGACCATCTGACACACCATAAAATATTTACAACATTATTAATTATATTCCCCAAACTGTTTTTCATCCCAGAGGCAATATTATAGTTGCCAATTTTTGCTGTCTAATCCCTTCCCCTTCTCCCTCATCCCCATCCCCCTCCCAATTAGCAACCCTGATTTTTTCTCTATATCTATGAGACAGTTTCTGTTTACTTTGCTCATTCATACAGTTTTTCAGATTCCACATATGAGTGAGATCATATGGTATTTGTCTTTCTCTGACTGACTTATTTCACTTAACATAATAGTCTCTAGGTACATCCATATCATTGCAAATGGTACGATTTCATTCTTCTTTATAGCGGAGTAATACTCCATTGTATAAATATACCACAGTTTCTTAATCCAGTCATCTACCGATGGGCATTTTGGTTGTTTTCAAGTCTTAGTTATTGTAAATAGTGCTGCTATGAACATAGGGGTGCATATCTTTTTTTGAATAAGTGTCTTGGTTTTTTCAGGATAAATACCTAGGAGTGGAATTGCTGGGTCAAAAGGTAGCTCTATTTCCATTTCTTTGAGATACCTCCATATTGACTTCCATAGTGGCTGCACCAATCTGCAATCCCACCAACAGTGCAGCAGGGTCCCCTTTTCCCCACAGCCCCGCCAGCACTTGTTTGTTGATTTATTGATGATAGCCATTCTGACCGGAGTGAGGTGGTATCTCATTGTGGTTTTTATTTGCATTTCCCTAATGACCAATGAGGTTGAACTTTTTTTCATATGCCTGTTGGCCATCTGTATGTCCTCTTTAGAGAAATGTCTCTTCATATCTTCTGCCCATTTTTTAACTGGGTTGTTTGGTTTTTTGGTGTTGAGTTTCATGAGTGTTTTATAAATTTTGGATATTAACCCCTTATCAGATATATCGTTGGCAAATATATTCTCCCATTCAGTAGGCTTCCTTTTTGTTTTATTAATGGTTTCCTTTGTTGTGAAAAAACTTTTAAGTCTGATATAATTCCATATGTTCATTTTGTCTTTTACTTCCCTTGCCCGTAGGGATGTATCAGTAAAAATATTGCTCTGGGTAATGTCTGCAAATGTACTCCCTATATTTTCTTTTAGGAGTTTTATGGTTTCAGGTCTTACATTTAAGTCTTTAATCCATTTTGAATTTGTTCTTGTATATGGCGTAAGGAGGTGGTCCAGTTTCATTTTTTTGCATGTGTCAGTCCAATTTTCCCAGCACCATTTATTGAATAGACTATCCTTACTCCAGTGTAAATTCTTGCTTCCCTTGTCATAGATTAACTGTCTGTAAATGCCTGGATTTATTTCTGGGCTCTCTGTTCTGTTCCACTGATCGATGTTCCTGTTTCTATGCCAATACCAAACTGTCTTGATTACTGTAGCCTTGTAGTAGGTTTTGATGTCTGGTAGCGTGATCCCCCCGCCTTTGTTCTTATTTCTCAGGATTGCCAAGGCTATTCGGGGTCTTTTATGGTTCCATATAAATTTTAGGATTATATTTTCTATTTCTGTGAAAAATGCCCTTGGTAGTTTGATAGGAATTGCATTGAATCTATATATTGCTTTAGGAAGTATGGACATTTTAACTATATTAATTCTTCCTATCCATGAGCATGGTAGGTGTTTCCATTTATTTGTATCTTCTATGATTTCTTTCTTCAGTGTCTTATAATTTTCTGAGTACAGATCTTTCACTTCTTTGGTTAAATTTATTCCTAGGTATTTTATAGTTCTTGATGCAATTGTAAATGGGACAGTTTTCTTAATTTCTCTTTCCGTTAGTTTATTATTGGTATATGCAAATGCCACTGATTTCTGAACATTGATTTTATATCCTGCTACTTTACTGAATTCGTCTATCAGTTCCAATAGTTTTTTGATGGAGTCTTTGGGGTTCTCTATATACAGTATCATGTCATCTGCATATAATGACAATTTTACTTCTTCCTTGCCAATTTGGATGCCTTTTATTTCTTTTTGTTGTCTGATTGCTGTGGCTAGAACTTCCAGCACTATGTTGAATAAAAGAGGAGAAAGTGGACAGCCTTGTCTTGTTCCTGATCTTAAGGGGAATGGTTTTAGCTTTTCCTCATTGAGTATGATGTTAGCTGTAGGTTTATCATATATGGCTTTTATTATGTTGAGATATGATCCCTGTATTCCCACTTTGCTAAGGGTTTTTAAAATAAATGGCTGTTGGATTTTGTCAAATGCTTTTTCTGCATCTATTGAAATGACCATGTGATCTTTATCCTTCATTTTGTTGATATGGTGTATCACATTAATTGATTTACGGATGTTGAACCAGCCTTGTGCACTAGGGATGAATCCCACTTGATCATGATGTATGATCTTCTTAATATATTGCTGAATTCTGTTTGCTAATATTTTATTGAGAATTTTTGCATCTATATTTATCAGGGAGATTGGCCTGTAGTTTTCCTTTTTTGTGCTGTCTTTATCTGGTTTTGGAATCAGAGTGATAGTGGCTTCATAAAAAGAGTTTGGGAGCCTTCCCTCCTTCTGGATTTTTTGGAATAGTTTGAGAAGAATAGGTGATAGTTCTTTTTTGAATGTTTGATAAAATTCACTTGTGAAGCCGTCTGGTCCAGGGCTTTTGTTTTTGGGAGCTTGTCAATTACTGATTCAATTTCCTTGGTAGTAATCAGGATATTTAGATTTTCTGTTTCTTCTTGCGTTAGCTTTGGAAGGTTGTATGCTTCTAGAAAATTATCCATTTCTTCCAGATTGTCAAATTTGTTGGCATATAGTTGCTGATAGTAATTTCTTAGAATTTTTTGTATTTCTGTGATGTCTGTAGTCATTTCCCCTCTTTCATTCCTGATTTTGCTAATTTGAGTCCTCTCTCTTTTTTTTTTGATGAGCCTGGCTAGAGGTTTGTCAATTTTGTTTATCTTCTCCAGAAACCAGCTCTTGGTTTCATTGATCTTTTGAATTGTTTTTCTGTTCTCTATATTGTTTATTTCCACTCTGGTCTTTATTATCTCCTTTCTTGTACTCCCCTTGGGCCTCTTTTGCTGTTCTTTTTCCAGTTCCCTTAGGTGTAAGGATAACCTGTTGATTTGAAATTTTTCTTCCTCCTTTAGGTAGGCCTGCACTGCTATAAACTTCCCTCTTAGGACTGCTTTCGCAGCATTCCAGAGATTTTGGGTCGTGGTGTTTTCACTTTCGTTTGTCTCGAGGTATCTTTTGATTTTCTCCTTGATCTCATTTGTGACCCACTCACTATTTAGTAGCATATTGTTTAGCCTCCATTTATTTGTCAGCTTCCTGGATTTCTTCTTATAATTGATTTCTAGTTTCATAGCATTGTGGTCAGAGAATACAGTTGAAATGATTTCAATCTTCTTAAATTTATTGAGACTTGTTTTGTGGCCTAACATGTGGTCTATCTTAGAAAATGTTCCATGTGCACTTGAAAAGAACGTATATTCTGTAGCTTTGGTGTGAAATGCTCTGAAAAGGTCTGTTAAATACAGCTGGTCTAATGTGTCATTTAAGGTCGCTGTTTCCGCATTGATTTTCTGTCTGGAGGATCTGTCCATTAGTGACAGCGGGGTGTTGAAGTCCCCTACTATGATAGTGTTACTGTTGATCTCTGTCTTTATGTTTGACAATATCTGTTTTATATATTTAGGAGCTCCTATGTTAGGTGCATAGATGTTTACTAGAGTTATGTCCTCTTGTTGGATCGATCCCTTCATTACTATGAAGTGACCTTCTTTGTCCTTTGTTATATTCTTCAATTTAAAGTCCAGTTTATCTGATATAAGTATCACTACTCCAGCTTTTTTCTCAGTTCCATTTGCATGAAATATTTTACTCCATCCCTTTACTTTCAGCCTGTATGAGTCTTTGGATCTGAGGGGAGTCTCTTGTATACAGCATATGCTGGGGTCTTGCTTTCTTATCAATTCAGCCACCCTATGTCTTTTTATTGGAGCATTTAATCCATTTACATTTAATGTGATTATTGATAGGTGTGTATTTCTTGCCATTTTGTTATTTGTGTTCGTAGTCTTTCTTAGTTAGGTTGTTTTTCTCTTCTACTTAAAGAAGCCCTTTTAACATTTCCTGCAAAGCTGGCTTGGTGGTAATGAATTCCCTTAACTTATTCTTTTCTGCAAACCTCCTTATCTGGCCTTCAATTTTAAATGATAACCTTGCTGGATACAGCAATCTCGGTTGTAGGCCTTTATTTTTCATCACTTTGAAAACCTCCGGCCACTCCCTTCTAGCCTGCAAAGTTTCTGTAGAAAAGTCAGCTGATAATCTTATGGGGGTACGCTTGTAAGTAACTTGCTGCCTTTCCCTTGCTGCTTTAAGGATTCTGTCTTCGTCCTTAACCCTTGCCATTTTCACTATAATGTGTCTTGGAGTGGGCCTGTTTGGAATCATCCTGGTTGGAACTCTCTGCACTTCCTGGGCTTGTATTTCAATGTCCTTTGCCAGGTTAGGGAAGTTTTCAGTCTGGGTTGTTTATTTATTGCCTTCCTCCCTTTTTTTGAGTAGAATGATTTGTCCAATTTTTATCTCTTTCTCTGAGCTGTAAATTTCAGGGGTATAGAAATAGTGTCTGGTTTTGCTCACAGCTGTACCCCAAGTTCCTTTGGTAGCAGTAGTCACTGAATATATGTTCAGTAAATACTTGTTAAATTTTTCTAATAGTGTCAGGCTGGTTTAGTAGACTTACTGTCTATTGTTGTATGTGAACGAAGACCATACTGATGCTGAACCATTTACCTTTATCTTTTCAGCCCTCCTGCCTTAAAAAAATAACATCTAATATTCATTTAGGGCTTGCCATATGCTAAGTGTCTTTGTGTGCATTAGTTTATGTCTCACAACAATTCTGTGAGCATAGAGGTAGGCATAGAGTCAGAATATACTGGTTAAGAGTATGATTTTTGGAGCCAAATTTCCCGAGTTTCGATATGGTTCTGCCACTTGCAAGCTGTTTAACTTTTGACGAATTACTTCATCTCTCTGTGCCTCTGATTCCTATATAATATGGGATTTCTAAATAAATACCCCTTTAGTTTATCTTGAGGATTAATTAGGATATTATATGTCAGTTTATCAGGAATATATAACAATTCTAAATTTTTATGTACCTAATAAAATACCCTCAAAATTCATAAAGCAAAACTTTCAAATACACAAAGAAAAATAGACTAAATAAATAAAATATGGCTTAAGTGCAGTTTGTATTAGTTTGATTAAAATGTTACAAGTTAAAAATTCAAAAATATCACACTAGATGTTTTCTGACAAGTGGACTGAACATTTGTAACTGAAAATCTTTATAACTTTCTGTCAGGAGCAGATGAAATTCTTTAATACATTATCACAACTAATTGAATTAGATTAACCAAACATTTAATTGTACAATGAAAAAAGAAAATATATAGAATGTCCATTGCTTAGCACATAGTAAGTGCTTAGTAATTCTTATATCAACTTTGCAACTGTGGAGCCAAGGTTTCAAAAGCATAAGCTGCCCATGACCAACCTAGCCAGTCTAGGATTCCTAAGTAATTAAGCCCTGCACTAACGTGCCTCCTAGTAAATTCTCTCCTGTATTCGAGACCAGGCAGTGAGGAAACTCACAAGCCCCTCAGGGATAAAACATTTGAAGAGTTTGCAAGAAATGGAATCACACCAGATTCAGTGTGCAGAGATGGCCCTTTCATTGTTCAGAAATTCACTTGGAACTCCTCGGGAGACTCCGGGTGTTGTGAAGGGAAATTTAACTCCAAAGACTAAAAGTCTTCGCTCAGCAGATCAAAATGTCTGTGGATCTCCAATGCAGTCTGGCCAGACAGCCAGCATAGTCCAGACGCACCCATCACAGAGTGGGGAGGGCAGGCAGTAGGGGAGGCTGAGGGGGACTTTATTCCAGGCCAGAAGAGGAGGCTGGAGTCTGGCTCACCCTCCCTGAAGGCACAGACTGCTTCAGCACAAGCACACCACCCTCACCTTTGCCCTGTTTCCAGCGATTTCAGGACTTCAGAGAAATGGGGCTGGTCTCACTTTTCAGAAAAGGCCAGGAGTCTAGTGCTAGACCTCCAAGTTCATGGAAACAACCACCGCTACACTCATCACATTCACAGTGGGTTCAAATATCAATGGCTAACATTTGTTGAGCACTTACTGTTTTAGTGTTTTACCTGCAATATCTTATTTTATCCTTGTGTGACCAACTCATCCTAGTTTGCATGGGACTTGCCCAGGTTTAGCACTGAAAGTTCAGCATCCTGGGAAGCACTTCAGTCCCAGGCAAACCAGGATGGTTAGTCACCCTATATTATCTTCATAACCACCTTGGAAAGTAGGAAATTTGGCACAGAGGACTGGAGTGTTTTCCTAAAGGCATACCCCCATCAAGGATCAGAGGCAGGATTTGAACTCATGAAGTCCACCTCCCTGGCCTGTTCCCCTCCTCAATAGGCAATGCTGCCCAAACGAGTAAAAGCAGCCTCTACCCATAAATGCTTGGGTTTGGTCCAGATACCAAATGGATGGCAAATAGTACTGGCGGCTGTGGGGGAAAAGTAAATTGTGCAATATGAAATTTCCCAAAATTAAAAACGGAAACTCATACTTTATTGCTGACAAAATGCCAAAGATTGCTTTCTAGACTCAGCTGCTCTCAGATTTAGTGCCTCGCTTTTTTCTAATTTTAGTTATGCCTTGTATTTTGGTGGGAATGGAAAATAGGGGCCAGATTGGCCTTGTTGGTGGGTAGCTTTAAAATAGGGAGGTGCAAGGTAAAATTCTGGCTCTCTCTGAAGGGCTTCCATGTCCTCTACTAACTCTGTCACCTGTGGAACACTCTGCCACCCATTTAGCTGCTACCTTATGCTCTAGTGTTGTTTTGCTTCTTTGCTTCTTTCTTCCACTTGCTGTTCAGTTCTTCTCCACTGTATTTTTGCCTCTTTTTCTCTCCCTTTCTCCCACTCCCAGGAGCACTACCTTGGGAGTGCAACACACAAGTCACAGCAAGTAGGTCTAAGTACTTGATGATTAACCTTGATTCCTGCACTTACGAAGCTGGGGGTGGCTTGGCATAGGTAGCACGAGCTGTGGTATCCTGAAGACCTGTGTTCTAATCTCTCCTCTACTACTTCTTATACATATCATTTAACTTTGATGAACTCAGATTCTTCATTGATGAAACTACTATTATAACTCCACATGTGTAGTCATAGAAGAATCAAGGAGATCACAAGTGTGACAGCAACCAGCAATGTGCCTCAGGCTTCTTAGGTGCTTGATTAAATATACTTTTCTCTGTCTGGAACCCTTCTGCAATGTGATTCAGACCAGAGGTGAGCAGCCTGGAGAAGAGTATGAACCAGTTATCATGACAGGCCCAAGGATGGGGAGGGAGGGAGTCACAAAACAAAAGCACCAGTCACAGGTGCAAACATTTACCAACAACTTGGTCATTTGCTGGAGGTCAAAAAATGATGGAGCTATTTCAACCTTGAGTATTTTAATTTTGTTGTTTAGTTAGATTTTTTTTTTTCAGTTGCAAGAAATAGAGATGAATTCAAGGCACTGCAAGTGAGGGGTGGGAGAAGCTATTGTAAGAACCATATGGACTCACTTTGAAATGAATTTCAAAGCTATGAATAGTTTTAGAATCAGTTTCTCAAGGGCTGAGTAGTCTCTGCTTATCTTTGATTATCTCTGCTCCATTCTCTTCACTGCTAACCAGCTTTCTCTACTAACTCAGGGAATTCTGATGGCCCCTCAGCACCATGAGCTGGAGGACTGGGATAAGTCTCTTTGAGTAATTTGTCCCTGGATTCCTTGTATTAATAGTTAACCATTTTCCAATTGGCAAAACCTCAACTCTGCCCCTTCTGTTCTGTATTAGGGTTTTCCAGAGAAACAGAACCAACAGGATCTAGAACTAGATATATATGAGGAAATTTCTTATAGGAATTGGTTCACATGGTTATGGAAGCTGAGAAGTCCCATAATCGGCCATGTGGAAAACCAAAAACGCTCTTGGTATAATTCCATTCAACACTGAAGACCCAAGAACCAGGAGCTCTGATGTCTGAGGGCAGGAGAAGATGGATGTCACATTACCCTTAATGGCTTAGGCCCTTAATGGCTTCCCATTGAGGTCAGATAAAATTGAAGGCCTGCATAACGGGGCCCTTTCCCCTTTCTCCTCTTCACTCCCCACCTTTCAATCATATTCATCTTTTAGTTTCTTGTATATGTCAAGCTCTCTACCAATCCGGTTCTGAACTCCTTCACCGGCCCAAGCCTGACCTCTTCTCCTTCTCTCCCATCTTTCCAGCTCTTGCTTCTGCTTCCCATTCCCTTAGTCCTCCTAAGACACAGAGTTTTTTTTTATTGCTTAAAGAGTCATCTTGCACTTACAGACCCCTCTGTGGCCACCCCACTCTCCCTCCCCAGTCCTGCAGCAGGAGCTGAGCTGGAACAGGGTGGATTTTCAGAAACCTTCTTAGAGGGGAAAGGGTAGGGAATCCTTGAGCCTGACCCATTACATCATGCCCATAAAAATCACCATACTTTCCCTTTTTAAATGTGTTCCAGTTTTAAGGAATATAATACTAAACATTGAATTTATTTTTTTTTAATGGCGTATAAAAGGATCTTTTACTTGACAAAAGTAAACCTCATCTTGAGGTCTCTTAAAATATTAATTTTTTTCTACTTTATTCAAAGCTTATAATTTTATTTTCCACAATTTGGTTCACACAAGTTTTCAAGGGTACAGCAATTGCAGAAGATAAAGCATGCTTGTATTATTCCTGTGTCATAGATGATGAAATTGAGTCACAAAGGCTTGCTGAGAATGACAAAGACTTAATAATAGAGTCAAGGTTAGCACCAGAGTCGTTAACATTGAATCTTTGCTCAAATCAAAGACTAATTCTATTTCCCCAATACTTTCCACTTAAAATATAGACTGAACTCCTGCCATTGTTTTCCAGTACATGCAATGGACCCGAGTATAAAAATCTGGGTGATTTTTTTGTATAGCACTGGGTGGGGGATTCTCAGATACTGGTTATTTCATTCCTTAGAGCCCTTGTCAACCAACACTAATGGTTGTGTTGGGCTGCCTGCATCAAGGCTGTTTTTGATAATACATTTGTGTTTTATCCAGTGAGCAACCAGGCAGAGAGGCAGTGGTGGGACAGTTAACTTACAATTTAGCATAATTGCAAAATGTGAATAACAAGTTCTTTTTTTAAATAAAAAAGGAAATGAAATTAAAAACAAGACTTCAATTTAATCTGGGAGACTTGAAATGGCAAGCTTGCCCCTTGCCAATTTCGTTCCAGTTCACCAAGTCTCAACTATCACAGCAGCAGGGCAAATGAAGGAATGTCATTCAACCCCTGAACCTCCTCGCATTGGGGTGGGTTTAATCTGGGCTCCAATGTTATTTTAATGGGTTTTTATGTTCACAGATTTCTGCTTATATTAACAAAGCTTTTTTGTAGATACAGATCTATTTCATGCTAACCAAACAGCATGTAATTATCATAGAGGTAATTTATAGGAAAAATCCCCCAAATCCTGAACCTTTAAGTATTCAGATAAAGATTACCCAAGTGGAATTGAGATCTAGAACCAAGCCCTGTCTAAACACAACTTCATCATATCTTGGTTTGGGTGGAAAAATTATTGCTACTGTTTGCTCAAAAACGTTTTCATATTACAGCAGTCTAACCAGCTTGATTGTCCTTTTCACCTTGTCTATCCTCCTGAGTGCACCAGGACAAGGATGATAAATCCTACTCAAGCCACTGTTGTAAAGGAAATTGAAGGCCATGTATATCCGGGGTTTATATTAACCGCTAAGAGCTCAAGTGCTAATAACAATCAGCACGTATTGTGAAATTTACATGTTCCACCACATTCTCAAAACCTAGAAGAGAAATATGCCCAATTGCACTCTTTCAGCATATAGAAACCATATATTGGTCCAAAAAATGTTTTTAGTGCTACCATGGAAAAATAAAAATGGTGTTGGATCAAAACATTTAATTTGCCTTTAAACAAATTTAAGTAATTCCAAATGGAAACACAATTTTTATTTCAAAATTTTCACGTCTTGAAGCAGGAACAACAATAATTACTGTTATCTGAGGTAGACACCAAACCAATACTTCTTGTATATTGTTTACTTAATCTTTACAACAGTCCCACAAAGTAGAATTTTCCTTCCTTTTTTTTTTTTTTTAGGGCAGTGTCACTGGCCCTCACATGTGGGATCTGAACCAGGGCTGCTGGCATCCCAAGCCAGCGCCCAACCACTGCGCCACTCAGCCGGCTCCTTCCTTTTTTTTTTTTCTTCATCCTAAAGAGGGCATAGCGCAAAGTGGCCCAGGCAGGGATCGAGCCCTTTACCTTGTTCAGAGCGCAATTTCTTACCAACTGAGTCACCACACGGCCTCAAAGTAGATTTTTGTTAGCTCCCTGTTACAGATAAATAAACCAGGGCTTAGAGGGGTTAAGTATGTCCAGTGTCATATAGCTATTAAGGGCCAATTCAGTATTCAATTTTGGCTTCTATTATTTCGCACTACTTCTCTTGGAAATGGAGTTCCAGTTGTGTGGCAGGAGAAGTCACATTGTTTTTATTTTTTATCTTCATGGCCTAAAAAATGGCCATATGAGATGGCCATGCCATCTTGTTGACATTGGGTTACACTGTACCTTGAACTGGGTCTTCCATCTTACCTCCTGTGGCCTCATTTGAACTCAGAAACTCAATCTATCCTATTCCTTTCACTCTTCTTCGCTGAGTTTTCTAACATACTATCTACAAAAGTTATAGCAGTTGTAACAAGTGGTTGGGATGAATCGATGACTCTGAGTTATATATTTTAGGATAAAAACTGCCCCAAATTCTAATTGTACCACTTAGTGTTAGATGGCCTCATGGAAGACTCATTGTCTTGTGCCAAATAGTTCCTTTTATTAGACAAGTTTTAAGTCTTCAAGATAGAGATAGAGATATATAGATATATATATTTTATCCATTCATCCATCTATGGACACTTAGGTTGTTTCCGTGTCTTGGCTATTATAGGTAATGATGCAATGAACCCAGAGGTGCAGATATCTCTTCCAGAGTAGTGATTTCATTTTCTTTGGATATATACCCAGAAGTGGAATTGCTGGATTATATGGTAGTTCTATTTTAATTTTTTGAGGAATTTCCATACTGTTTTCCATAGTGGCTGCACCAGTTTACATCCTGACCAGCAGGGCATGAGGCTTCCCTTTTCTCCACATCCTCACCAGCATTTATCTCTTGTTTCCCTGGTGATTTTCATGTTCTCCAAAAATCCGTAAACTGTTCCAATATTGGGTCAACCCCATACATATAATTATTGTGGGAAAGTAAAATTATAGAATCAATGAATTTTAGACTTCAAAAGAAACTCAGACATCCCTTAATGGGAAGAGCCTACAGGCCAGTGGTTAGGTGGTTTGTGCCCTGCCATCCAGTTGTACAGTCATGAAGTCTGAGCAAGAAAAGAGTGCGCTGATGCCCAGCTTAGAGTTTTTTATACTTCTGTCTTTCATCTCTCATTTACATCTCAATTATATTGTGTTTAGAGTTATCTTTTTTTGCATATAGTTATTTTGTGCAAAAAACAAAAATTTAGAAAATATGGAACAAAGAAATAAAGAGTTAATATTTTGGTTACTACTTTGAGGTCTTTTGGTGTTTTGCACAAATGTTATTTTGTACATACTTATCACACTATATATGTAATTTTGTATCCTGCTTAGAATTCTTTTTAGCTATATTATGATAAGCTTGGCTTTACAGTAACAATAAGCTCTTAGTGAAAGTATTTCATGTGGAAACCAAGTTTATCTGTGTTATAAAAGCTGCATTGGTTGCTAAGAGAAACTGATACTTTGTTCCCATAGGAACCTTTGTTTTAAAATGAGAAATATAGAATCTCTATATTCAAAGGATAAAAACTTAAGTTTGGCATGGAAAGTATTTCAATCTTTCTAGAAAAATGTTACAATTACCATCCTGTGATTGAAAAGCATGGTCATGTGACTGCAATCTCCCAAATGGGTGAAAATGTTTTAGGTGACTATTTGATTTCCCTTTCAGCTTCCCTTGTGTTGATGGTGGTGCATGGTGATCATGATATGAGAGTAAGGGGCATAAAACCAACTGTTGGTCAGCTATACCTAGAGCAGAGACGTTGTTAGGAAAGGCAAACCTGCACCTTTTATTGCAGAATATCTCAGCTGGCAGTTAGGTTCCCTTATGAGAGAAGGGATTTGTATACCAAGCTGCTCTGTAGCATTTAGGTACCAGTATAGCTTTTCCATCCAGGCATTGGCTCTTAACTTTAAGTTAAAGATAGTGATTTTGAGGGAGCGAAAAAAGAAATTCTATTAATTCTGCTCAGAAACCAAGATTCAGAATGAGGTAGAATTGGTAATGATTGTAGTCTGTAAACTCAGTGGCAAACTGTGCTTGGATGGTCACTATTCCCTGAACCCCACTTTCAGCAGCCCTCATCTGTATTGCCACGGGCAGTGGACTGTCTTCCGTCCCCTGCCTGACTTCATTCCTCTACCGGTGTTCCCTGTGTCTCACAATGAACTACTTGTACTCAATCATTGTCTCAGAGTCTGCTTCTGAGAGTACACAAACTGAAAACACCTGCTGAAAAACCCAAAGAAAGATGATTAAAATAAAATGGACTGAATTGTACTTCGAAAAGAGAGGAAAATATTACTGGAGCAGATGCATACAAACACTCTCATACAGTTGTTCACTTATTCAGTTAGTATTTCTGATGGATGCCATGGTGTGTACTTCCTTATCCCTCCTTCCATAATAATGAAAGAGTTATGACCCCAGCTCTTGAGTGTGCCGCTGGCAGACAGCCTTTCCTGGTGGCACCACATCAAAACGAGCTTTGGCTGAAGAAAGCTGTTTCCCTTAAGGTCACACCTCCTTCCCTGGGTACTCCCCATCCAATGACAGATTCAAGTGAGACCCTAAAGGTCCAGCCCTCTTGAATCATTCAGAGAGTTTGAAGCGTCATCCCAACTGCAGGACTGCACTCCAGCTCAGGTAGGCATTCCACTGAGACTGCTCTGAGGCTTGACTTCTCCCTCTGCCTGACTTGGCTGGCCCCTTTCCCTTCCTCAGGCAATTGGAGCAACACTCCCTAAGAAACCTCCTTCACGCTAATCTCCATCTTAGCTTGTTTCCCCAGGAACCCAATTCTGACACTACTGATGAGCACCTGCTATGACTAGACAGACCCCTGTTCTAGGTGGTGAGGAATACAGTGGAGAACAGATAAGATTTCTGTCCTTACATTTTGTTAGGAAGGAATTCACATTCTAGACCAGGGTCAGCCAACTTTTTTCTGTAAAGAGCTGGATAGTAAATATTATAGTCTTTGTGAGCCATATGGTCTCAGTCACAACTACTCAACTCTGCCACTGTAGCATAAAGGTAGCTTTAGAAATAGATAAATGAATAGCTGTATTCCAATAACACTTTACAAAATAAGAGGCAGGTTAGATGTGCCCACAGCTATGATATAATTTGCTGTCTCCTGTTCTAGAGGGGAGAAAACAAGGAAACCAGTAACTAAACAAGAAAATTTCAGATGGTAATAGGTGCAATAAAAGAAAGAAATTAGGTTGGTATCATAAAGAAACTCTATTATTTATTTGTAAATTGAAATTTGTTTTTCAAATAAGTAATGTATTCACATGGTTCCAAAACCAAAAGAATTGAAAAAATATTCATTTACAAATATATATTTTGATTCACATTGACCCCCCCCATAGAGTAATTTAATTTACTACTTTTGTGTTTCCTTTCAATGTTTCTTAGTGCAAATGCAAGCAATTGCAAATATATGTCCTTATTCTCCTCTCTTTTAGGCAAAGGTTAGCATACAGTATCTCTTGTTCTGTGCCTTACTGTTATTCACTTAATATGGCCTGGAGATCTTTTTAGGACTAACAGATCCTGGAGATCTCATAGAAATTATCCTCATTTGTTTTCTGTAGCTGAGTACTGTTCCTAATGTGTATGTGATAGTTTTTTCAGTCAATTCCCTATTGTATCCGTCAGAATAATGTTTGACCAAATATCTGGGCACCCTGTGGCTCTGTCAGTTGACACACAAAATTAACCACTACATCTATTAATGGGCGCGTGGGTGGTTTCCAAATTTTTGTTGTTACAAATAATATTGCAATGAATAACCTTGTGTCTATCTCATTTCATAAGTGTGCAGGTGTTTCTATCTGTAGGATAAATTTCCTAGAAATGGGATTACTGGGTCAAAGCAGGTAACTTTGATAGGGATTGCCATATTGTCATCCACGAGGTTTACCCTCCATTTGCAGCCCCACCAGCATATGTAAGTGACTGTTTCCCCACAGCCCTTCAACAATTACATTATCCAACATTGGGAATTTTTTGCCCATTTGAAATGGTATCATCATGTAGCTTTCATCTGAATGGCTCTTTATACTAGTGAGGTTGTACATCTTTTTGTATGTTTAAAGACCATTTGTATTTCTTTCTTTGTGAATTTTTTTGTTCACGTCCTTTGTTCAATTTCTATTGAGCTGTTGGACTTTTCTCAATTTCTAAGACTCATTAAACATTAAAGGGCTTGGCCTTTTGTGATTTAGGACGCAAAAATGTTCTTAGTTTGTCATTTGTATTTTGTGCTTATGTTGCTCTTTCTTTCTTTCTTTCTTTCTTTTTTTTTTATCAATTTCTATCAACCTTTTCTGGTTTCTGGATTTTGAACCATGATTACAAAGGCATTTGAGGGGTACTTTAGATGGGGTGCTCAGGGTCAGTAGGCACACCCCACTCCTTGATTGTGTTTTGGGGAGACATTTGTGGCAGAGATGTGAACTACTGAGGTAGTACCTGTGGGAAACCAGAATGCATACAGCTGAACCCAAATGAAAAAGGAAACTGAAAACAGATTTTGACCCAATGTAAAAAAAGTGAAATTAAAAAATATATATCAGAGAATCACACAGAATGAAAGTTATTAGATTGATTCTCTGGAGAAATATGATCTCTGGGGGGAAAGTTATTATTTATCATAATCCTCCTTCTGAACGACAAATGCATATATTTGATATGTTTTGATAAATACAGCTTGACTAATTTAAAAAACTTGCTGTTTCATCTTCATAAATTGAAAAGCAGGTTTGCTTATACTGGTAGCCTTTTATGGTACTTGAATAGTGGTCTGACTACTTTCAGAAATGAATAATGGATTAAAAGTACACTTTGCAGCTTACATTAGTTACTTTTGTAATGCAAAATAGAAGCATGATAATGTACTATTCAGCATGCTTTAATATGATTTATACATACACTACACAGCATAACTAATTCATTATGCCCTTTACAGTGCATTTCCTGGGTATAGAAGCTCATGTTTACCACTATTTCATCTCATAATCAGACTGTCTAATGGAGATTCTGGGACCATGAGTAAGGATTCTGCACTCCACTTGCCCCCTGACTCATTCAATGACCTTAGGCAATACTCTTCTGGGTCTGGGTTTGGGTGCTTGTTAAAATGAGTGGATAACACCTTATGGACCCAGCTCAAAGGAGGGACTGTGGACTAATTACTTTAGTACTGCAAATGGCTTTGAAGCCTGGAATTAAACAGGCTTACAGTGTAATTATTATTATTCTGGGAATTATCCTACTTTGGAAATAACACTCTTCAATGGTCATGTAATAAGACAACAGTTCATGTCTGTGCATTTAGGAAGAAATCGTCTACTGCTTCATTAACAGTACCTTATCACATACTGTGCTTTTTATTTGCAAACTGTGGATTTAGTGAATAGCATAGGTGATGGCCCTCCAAGTTAGCTGCCTTTAAAGCTAATTGCATTCCATTTTTAGAATGCAATTCTAAAATCAGATTTGACGAAAGCTTGTAAGTTGGAAGTAGGGAAGCAGTTTGAAGACGTAGACCTGCCCCTAATATTTGTGGGGTTTGGGGAGGGTACAAATGGAGGCCCATATACCATACATTTAAATATTTAAATGATATAGCTCAAGCTTACAGGTTGTTACATAAAATATGTGCTTTTCTCTTACCTTCACAAATATATCTTTATAATGACCTGGAAGGCCAGGTTTGAATTTTACATGTTTCTGAAGGAGGTCCCAGAAATTTATAAATTGCATTTCTCTTTTTACCCTCATTGCCTGGTGTCAGTATGATGGTGACCAGTAACAGTCTGCAGACCAGAATTTGAACACACACATCTTTGAGGTATGTTTCAAACTCTGTACCTATTTATGATATGCAAATCGTGTTTCCTTTTTGATAATGCTGGTGACTGTCTCTATGAAAATGGGAATCCATTAGAATAACTGAAACCTCTAAAATAATGAGATTTGTGCTTGTGATAAATACTTTGACACAATTTGATTTCATTGACAATCTAGATTATGACCTATTCTATTTAAATTCTGCTGGAAACATAATTTTCACATCAAACTTCCATTGTAAATTTTAGGATGAATAAAATATGCAGGTCTTGTGCACAAACTTTTTTTTTTTTTTTTGCCTGACACATAAACCATTATTTTAGATTCAAAGGAATCTTATTGGTCAAATAGATCTAATAATGGGGATGATGTAATAGATAAATCTATATCCTTAAAGAATGCACTTTTAGCAGTTTTATTTTATAGCTGATATTTTTATTTTTGCTTGGGTACACAATTCTTGTTTGTCAAGACTCCACTTTCTTTGTTAAAATGTAAAATGCATATTGGGCAAATGCTCCAGGGCAATTTGCATAAAAAGTGATGACAAAGAGCAATTAGTACTTCATTATTATGCAGTGAAATGCTACTTTGCTCAAAAGTGACTGTAGTTTCTCCCCTTAACCTCTTATAAATCTGGTACAGCATTGTTCTAAATATAGTACTTAAGAAACCTCTATTTGTAAATCAGCATCTTTGACTTTCCACTAGAAATCTGGGGGAGGCGGGGGGAGTGCAAGCACTAAATAAAGTTATTACCCCAGATCCTTATAATGATAAACAAGCACCAGAATTCTGTTAGATAAGACAAGTCAGACGATTTTAATGTCTCACCAAACTAGATCCGTATCTTATTTTCCCCTTGGGATCAACTTTCAAAACAGACTCAGATCATACACTGATAGCAGCATTCCCCCCCACCTTGCCCCTCAACACACATACTCTCACACACACACTCAGAAGCAGGGTCATGCCACACACAGCTAAACTGCAGAGAACAAACAGTCCCAAGGTATGTCTAGTTAGGAAGGCTTGATTTTTGAGTACAGATATCATTACCATGAAATTCCTTGAGGGCACAAAAGAATTGCATCAAAGAAACAGTGTGGGGAGGCAGACATTGCAAATGTTCGCCTATCACCTGTGTTACCAGGCTGTGCCTGTCTAATTTGCCAGGAAATGCTCATTTTTTGTTTGTTTGTTTTTTGTTTTTTATTTCTCTTGTTGAGCCAACATATTACCTAAAACTCGGTGAGCCAAAATGTGCCAGCACTTGTGTGTGTGGGATAACCAAGTAATTGAATACTGGCAGAATGAGAAGAAAACATGGGAAACTACCAAAGCTTCGGAAAATGAAGCTGGAGGTGGACATGGATTACAGTATTTTTCTTTGGACCTTCCGAAGCAGGCTTGGGGGAAGTGGGAGAGGAAAGGGTGGGAGCTTGGTAAACACTGCCTTATTTTTGATTCTTCTCCTACCTGACCCTCTGTGGGTCAGACCAAATCAATGCAAATCCTGTGCTCACGTCCCTGTCTGACATGACTCCAAAATGGCTGACCTAACCCGCTTGGTTTGCATTCCAAGGGGTCTCTCAATCCTAACTGGGTGGGTTCATGGGATTGCATCATCTGCAATCTAGGCTAAGGGGCTCAGGGCTGTGTGGCATGTCTCCAAGAAAGAAGGGGTGGGGATAGACCCCAAGGCACATTGCTTTATAAGTACCTGGTGCAGCTGAATGGCCTTTACCCAACCCAGATTTTATTTATTTTCTCCTTCATTCCTGTTCTTAGACCACCAGTGAAAAGATTATAAGGTCACATAGCTCATACTATTTCAGGAATGCATTGTCTAACCTGGAGGTAATGTCTGATCATTTCACTACACCACCACAGATTTATTATTCATGTAATCTATTAATTTTTAATGCATCCAAGCTCCTACTTATTTAACATATAATGCAAATGGCCAGATGTTTTCATAAAGCTAAGAAAAGTGGCTCTGAAGTACCCTTCCATAACATCCCAATCTATTAACCAGTGGATGAGACAGCACTGCCCTTAACTGTGGGTGGGACTCCTGCCTTGGGCTTCCAAACCTCAGAGGTCCCCACAATTTGGATGGCATTCCTTAAAGGAAGTTTCCAGGCTGCAGTGCTGTTTGGGTGGGGTGTCCAAGTCAGATCCCCCTTCTTCCCTTCAAGGGCACTATCCAACTCATACTTTCTATCCAGCCTGGAAGATACTAACCAGATCCCAGAGATGCTCCAACACTCATACTTATGGGATGGGATCACCTAGAGCCAAGATGGCAGCCTGGTCAGCATCCATTCCCACTGACACTGATCAACAACTTATTTCTTGTATAAGATTGCAAAACACTGAACCTCTAAAATGGTGCTGACATGCTGATTCAAGGCAACTCTCATTTATAAGGGATGAGGAAGACAAGAATTTTCACATTGGGCAATAAAAAAATACCCATTATTCTAAACCTTCATCAGTAAATCACCATAGATTACATGGGCCCATTTTCTAATGAAATTATCTATATAGACCTCGCCCCTCAAAATACATTTGCCTAGGACTTGCACTCCCCAAGGTACCCTGCCCTGGAGAACCACTGTAGGACTTGAATAGAGGCTGACTGAGTCCAAGTAGTTAGCGGGGAGACAAAGGAGGTTGAGAAGAGCAGGGAGAGAGCTATGATATTCAGAGGCCAGAAGAAGTTGGTGTGGAAAAGTGGAAGTACTCTAGATTGAGAATAATGGGACCTGGGTTCTTGTCATAACTCTGCCACTTCTCAGCTCTGCATCCTCGATCCTCAGTTTCTGCCTCAGTTTCCTCATCTATAAAATGAGAGTGTTCAGTAGTATTGTCTTAGGTGATTCCCAAATCTGACTTTGTATCAGAAGACACAGAGAAACTTGGGAAAGAAAGTATTACTTCTAGACACACCTTCTCTAAATGCCCATATTCAGTTAAGTCTGGAAGTGGGATTTGGGATCTGTATGTCTGACCAGCTCCCAGTACATTCTGACATACAGCAAGGACTGGTCCTTATTTCTCTTAGGAGTTGGCTGCCTCTGAAGGTTTGAGCCTTTAATATAGCCCTTGGGTGATGAAGGTCTTCTTGTGATGCTGGTGGAGTCTATGGAGGAAATGTAAAACCATTTTAATATGGCACCGGTGCTGGTAACAGTGATGGCTCATGTATGTCACTATGTGCTGGGTATCATTCGGAGCACTTTAAACACATGGCCTTGTTCAGTCCTCATATCAGCCCTTTCTTATAGCATTCTCCAGATGAGAAAATGGAATGAGTGAAAGATGGAATGACTGGCCGAGGTTAAATGCTAACATTATTGGCAAGTTGGGTAGAAGAACTAGAGAAGAGGGAACCACAAGTATCTCCGTGTTTTTAAGCCTGGAGGACAGGGCACGTAATTGGGGTGGTTTTATGATTTGTATGCCTGCTTTGTTTTATTTTCTTATTGGTTATGGTGATAAGGGTTTTGGGGATGATGAGTGTACAATTAGCTATGAGAGTGCGTGGCTTTAGTCGGCATTACCTGGAGAGACTTGGAAATAAGTTCCCTGGAACTCAGACAAGAGGTTGGGCCACAGGGTATGGATTTGGGACTCATCACAGAGATGAGAGATGCAGTTATGTGAGTCCGAGAGCCCACTAACCTCCAGGATAGAGTGGGCAGAATTTCTTTAGAGAACCAGCTTGGGAGGGAGAACTTGGTGGGCAAGACTCCAGTGTCAACTCAGCAACCAAAATCTGCAGCCACTTTTGAAGAGCTGTTCTGTTATATGGTTTGGTCAGCAGCTCAGCTCCATATTTTCATCCACCAGAATGTTCAGATCAATACACCCTGTTCTCATGATTTACGAAACCTGAATTTCTCTAACTGCTCCATTAACTCTTTGGAAAGGTTTCTCCCTCTGTTAGCACTGGATCATGATTTTCCATAAAATTTGCCCTTGAGCAAGCAATTCTCTCATCATTCTCACCAAGAAAATTGTCTCACTTTTTTTCCCCCGTTACCCTCTCCATCCTTCCGCACTTTCTGAAGAGCTCTGTTTCATGAACCTACATTTTGCCTGCTAATTAGTGTTTTTGAATAAACACTTGCATTGAGCTAGGAATCTACGGGGGTTTTGCTGGGGCCAGTTTGTGAGTTCCTAATCCTTTATGTCAGTTACTGGTTCCCTAATTTGGTTATTAACTGTAGTGTCTTATGGTCCCTCTGTTTGTGCAGCACTGAAGGGGTCGGTGTCCTGGCCCTGGTCTCTGCATGTCCAGCCCTGTGTTCACCTGCGTGGTGTCATTTTCCCTCATGCTGGGCATAGAGAGACCTGGTGGCCAGAAGCCTATTTTAAAAGGTGAATTCACTCACAATGTGCCCCTTTGTTCCATGGAATATTTTGTTTCTCTGATCCTCAGCTTCAGCATCATGAAAAAGCATTTATCAAGCCCCTAATTGCCACAGTGCTGCACTAAGCACTCTGTAAAGAGAGTTTCACTGCCACGTTAGGGCTGAGTGTAACAGAGCCAGGCCTGGGCACAGAAGGAAATTGCTACGGCCCTAGTCTTCGTCCACAGAGTCCTGCAAATTGGAAGATAGAAGGATGTGTTTCCAGGTACCCCAGCGATGCTAGACCCTGGGGGTGGGGAAACCATGGGGCAGCAGGACATGCATTAGAGGTGATGGTATAGGCAGACACCCCCAGAAGAGAGGCAGGAGAAGTAAGCTATTTTATTCTTAGGGAACCTGACAGATGTGCTCCCGAGAGGAACCAACAGCAAGTGGCACTCTCTTCAGCAGTTTGCCAGGGAGGGAATGATTGTCGAAGTCCCTGGAAGTCATAGCAGTTAGGTAAGTGTCAGAATGGAGTTCTTGCCTGTTAGGAGCCCATAATCCAGCTTGGAATGGCACAAACACATAAATAAGATATAGTACACCATCACATAAAAGGCGTAGACAAATAAAGTAGACACACATGAGGGTCTGTAGACAAATAAAGACGTAGACAAATAAAGTAGACACACATGAGACACACATGAAGCAACTGTGTGTGTGTGTGTGTGTGTGTGTGTGTATTGAAAAAGACACACAATTCATAGGGTATTGTGGGATTAAATGTGTTCATCCATAAAGTGCTTAGAGCAGTGCCTGGCCCAAAGTGAGCACTATAAATGAACCTGTGAAATAAATGAACTGAATGAATAAATACAGAATCAAGTGCAAGATAGGAAAGTTAAGGAAATACTTAGGTGAGTGGATTTGTCCTTCTTTCCATACGAGATTGACTGGGGCAGCCCCGTTATTATAGTTCAGTATTAGAGAAGGTTCAGGGGCTCAGGATGTTCCTGAAAGGCTGGACCAGCTCAGCCTGATGTAGGGACACAATTCATCTACAGAATATGTGCCCCTGTGTGGTGTGGCACACAGAAACACGGATCATTCTCTTGGAACAGTTCCTTAAGAGTGGAGTGTGTGGGGAGATGCTCATTCTGTTCACTTTGCTCCAAGCTCTGGAAACTTCATTCTACAGGTGGTGACCCCTGGGTTCAAATATATATAGATAGCAATACCTTAAAAAGGACTCTTTAAAGTAGAAATTTCATAAAAGCCAAAGAATTTGTTGAGAAAGCTTGAACTTGTTCTCTAGCAGAAGATCCTACAAAGGTGTGGATTGTAAGGTAAGGCCACAGTGTCCCCTCGTGCAGGAATTGCTGGGCACCTTGGTGGTCCTGTCAGATACTCAGATATACCCGCGTTGTTCGTGTCCTGAGCTTGTCCACCTGTTTATGTGGACATTTGCTTCTTGGCACATACAGCCACTGGCCACATCTCTGCCAGAGAGTTCTTGGTTGTGCATGCTAATGGTGAGCCCTGGAGAAGGACGCTTTCTGGCTCTCTGGATTCCTAACTGAGCCCTCTTTAGTGTGTAGCTGCCTGGGCATCTGTTTTCCTTCCCATATCGTGGCCATAAGAGAGCATTTTAAAGCCCCTTAGGAGCTACTTGAAGTCAGGTTTCTGGACGGGGCAGCCCTGAAATACTTTCTGTATTGTGTTAGAAAACATTCCCCAGGCAACAGACATACAGGAAATTACCATTACTACTCAGCGGCCAAAGACAGATGACCTCCAGCACCTGAAACTCTCCTCTGATGGGTGAGAGCGCCGCTGGGCTCATGGGGATCCTATTGCCCAACTCCCGGCATCTAGTAACACTTGAAAAGTTCATGCCTTATCTAGGACAGCAGTCAGTGGTTCCTGTTCAGCCATGTGGCCGACATACCACAAACATCTACCAAGTTCATTGACTGGTTTGTCTTTGTCTTCCTACAAACATGAGTTTGGGAAAGGCAGAGGAGGGTGTGTGTGGAGGGGTGGTTGTTACCACAGGAAGACCCACTGTGCAAGTTTTCTAATTCCTTCCTCTGTGCCTTGCTGGATCCCTGAACCCTCTTCTCTGCTATCACCAATCTGTGCATATAACTTCTCTGGCTTAAACTTCACCTCTCCAAAGCTTTCCCTGAGTAATCCCAACATGATGACTTTTCTTTTTTAATTTAAAAAATTTGGTTAATATCTTTTTTGGTATTTTTTACTTCCTATGTATTGAATAATATGATGTTTATCACACAATAAATATGTTAGTGCATGTGACTTAGTGATATAGTAAACATTATTGATGACACTAGTGAGCCTTCAAACTAAACAAATCATTTTGTGAAGCAAACCGTGTTATCCAAGTAATGACAAGGAAAGGGATAGACTAGCTCTATTAGTTTTCTTTTGCTGTAGATGTGTAGAAAGTGGTATATTAATATGGCATTCGCTTAGAGATTTATGTTGGTGAAATATCACAATGGTTTTGTAGAAAAATACCACCATATCTGCTAAACCCTTTCTTAGGAATCTCCTCTTGCTCTCTAATACGCAGTACAAGTATGTATCTCTTTTAAGTTTTCAGTTACCTGAAAGGAAGCTTCATACCCAAGATATGAAAGCATTTGCTAACAATGATTCTTTGAGAATAAATACGAGGTGAGAAAAGTCCACTATTCACCTCCACAAAAGGCTAGTTTGCATGGGCCTTCATGAGGAATGGTGCTCTAAGGATAGGACGCTTGTGTTAGTCATACCTGCAGCCCAGCCTGAGGCCTGCCTCAGAGAACACTCAGATGTTTATGGAGTAATGAGTGGATAGTAATTGTCTTGGATATCATTTTTTTGGTGCCTATGAGTGTGATACAGACACACCATATCACACTCATGATCTCATTTATAACAGAAGAGAATGATGAAACCACAACAAAGTTTGTGCTGTTATTTTTTAAATGCCCAAATTTAGCTGTATAAATAGTAACGATTTTAAATTTGTGTTGCTGGATTTTTTTTTTGTAAAAGTAGTATAGCAATAATAGTACTAGTGTATATATATATATATATATATATATATATATATATATATATAAAATAACATACATATAAATATTATATATATATATCACTTGTGTGTTAGGCACTGCTTTTAACTGAATTCATTCTAAAAGTAACTCTATGAGTAGGTATTATCATTTTATAAATGGGGAAGCTGAGGCACAGAAAAGTTGTGATTTTTCCAGAGCTAAGTGGCAGAGGTGGAATTGAAGCCAGACAATGTAGCTCAAGCACACATGCTATCAGTCATTAATTATTCAGCCTCACATGTTGGTGAAACTCTATCCATATCAACGAGTACAGCTAGGGACTGGATTCATACTAAGGCATAAAATGAACGGTTATTCACCTATCAATTAGGCACATCACAATATGACAGTGATAAGTTGAAAAGAACCAGGGACACCCAAAATACTTGTTAAAGTCATTTTTCAGAATATGAAGAACATCAAAAAGAGAAAGGAACAATGGTTGTTTATAATCTGCCAAACCATTAATGTACATTTTTTTCTTGGTTAAAGATAAAAATCCTAGCAAATGGACAAAGAAGAATTGAGCATCCAGGAAAAGCTTAAATGATGACACTCTTAGGAGATAATATCCTGGACACACTGTCCATTATAGGGGAGCTAAAATCACAGAATATGATCTTTGAATTAACTAGGAAGTTAATACATCTTGAACTGATAAATTTTTGAGCTAAGGTCATCAGCAAGACAGGACAAAGAGACCATTATAACTGTCACTTTAGAATTTTATTAGGTGAGAGAGAATGCCCTTCCTTAGAATTTACAAGAAAAATATAGTTTCAATAAAAAGCAAAGGTTTTTTTGCAATGTGTTTCAGTAAGTTTTCTAAAAATGTTACAAGGAATGAATATTTATAACAGCTTAAAGAAAACCTAGAAGGATTTGATCCTGCAAAAGTGTGTAGATAAGTTTTAGCACACCCTATCATTTAATGGGGGAATTGCAAGTGTTCCCGATGTTATTTTTTATCTTTTAATTCTCAAAGTTGTTTCTGAGAATTTTAATTTCATTTTAATAGTCATAAGCCTTTTTTTGAAATAATAATCTGTAAACTCTTAGGTGTTTGTGATAAGGAAATGGCAAGCTTGAGAAACAAAAATAATCCTTTCAAAGCTGGGTTAAGACCAAGACATGACTCTTGGAATTAAATAACTATGACAAAGGAGTCAAGTCCATGGTTTAAGGAGCCAATAGTGTAGGCTTGTTGGCCTCGGGGTGGTGGTGCAGAGGAGTGTCTGGAGCGTTCCTGCATCTTGGCGACACGTTCTTCTGTTTGTCCTGTTACTCAGATACCAGTTAGTTTGGGGTATGGTCCTGCCTTTACAATGTGCCATTGAAACGACAAAAATAGTGTTGTGAAGAGCATCTTTTCTTCTTGGAGTCCCCTGTTAATCACTTATTTAATTGAAACATGAAAAAACACAATGGCAGCTCCCAGCTGGTCTTGTGGATGCTGCATTGTGCCCAGATCTTCAGCCCCTGGTTCAGGACTGAGGCGCTCATTCACCCAGTGGTTAGGAGTGATGGTTGACAGCTTGTGGTTTAGTAACCCCTCCCAGAAATTGCCTTGGGGGAAGAGAGCCGTTTAACCCCTTCCTGGGGGCATCCTGCACCTGATGACTGACAGGTGCACATACAAAGGCTCTGCCTCTTGGCTTTGCTTGGGAAAACTCTGCAGGTTCAACCCAGCTTAACAATGTCCTATGGGATCAGCTGAGGCTTTTGTTGTGACCGCATGCAGTCCAGCTTCTCCGCCTGCCCAGTCTGGCTCCCTTCACTCTCCCATAGGTGGGGTTCCCATAAATACTTCCCAGTACACTTCCTGTACCTCAGTCTGGGGGATCTGATTTGTAACTCCTGGCAGTATATTCTGGATGCTGAAGGATGGAAATCCCCTTTGGAGCAAGAGTCATACAAACTTTTATAAATTCTTTGGATAAACTGGCATTTTTCTTATGTGCTTAATCTCTTTCCCTAATCCCTCCCTCCCCAATTTTCCCACCCTTGATTGATCCCTATTTACAGGTAATTTTTTTTCACATAGGATTTTCTAATGGGAGATATAATTTGTGTTTAATGCAAAAAATTCAAATATTAGGGAAATATGTATACATGTGTGAGTTGTCACTATAGCATGCTTACCAGATAGTTAGCCATTCTTTAGTAAAACACACAAAACGCCCTGCATCCCTGCACAGCCCTGAGTGTTAGATAGTTCTTCTTTGTGCATGACATTTACACCTTCAGTAATAATATTGCAAGATAAATGGGCATTGACAATTAGGATAATAATGCTTTTGGAATTTATTTACAAAGCATTTTCCATCCATTATATCGATATATTTGCCAGCATCCTTGAGAAAGCTTGTCCATGTTAGTCCCTTTTTATAGATGGAGAGTAACCTGCTGAAGACACTGGTTTGGGGACATTTCTTTCTGATGAGCTCCAAATTTTATGATCAATCACTGGGCTGAAGTCCATCATTCAAAGAAAATACCAGAAGGGACTTGATGTCTTGTGAGATGGCACATTCTGCAGTCTGTCACTGAGAGAAGGATGTAAGCTCAGAATCAAAGCCTCTTCTTCAAAGAAGGGTGAGGTACTTGTTAAATAACTCCTGGCAACTGCTTCAGCACTAAGCATTGTAATTGCAGAGAGCAGGAGCAGAACTAAAAATAGAAAAGTGGATAGGGACAGGACCAAAGACATCATTGTCACTCAAACTTGAATGTCACTTTTTGACAGCATTTGAGCAATTGATTCTTGGTTTTCCATGCTAGGAATTCAGTAGTCACGCTTTGCTGTGACAGCCCTAGGAGAAGCGAAGGGGCAGGACCCTGTAGGAGCCCTGCCTGGGAGCGGTATAAAGAATGGAGGGTGAGAATTATTATCAGCCTGTGCTGCCTTTTTTCTAGTCAAAGTTACTTTGAAGGCAAAAAATAAAAAGCTACTCAAATTAGCTCCAGTTTAGTGAAATATTAAAGGGAAATCTCATGCACAGAAAATATAGCCAGACCCCACTTAGTGACAGACTGGGTCTGAGAAGCCCAAGGCCCCAGAAGCTAAGCCTTTTTCTCCACCCCCAGGAGCTGCCTGACATCTGCCTCTGTAAACCTCCTCTATTGACCTCTTATCTAAGCCACCTTCATATACATGCTCACCTTGCTTACTTTATCCAATGCAGCTGCCAGTCCAACTCTACATCATGATCTCCAAGCTCCAGTCACAAGTTTCTGTGCCTCTTGAGGCAAATTTTCATATGGAAGACTTTTCAGGCCATATCATGCTTTTTTCACAATGGAGCAGCTGCTTTGGGTCAGGGGACGTTATGGGGGATAGAGGGATGCAGAAGAGATTCTCTAGAAGGAGCCATGGATAGGACAGACAATGAGACCTGTTAGTTGTAGCCTCATTTGTCTGCGTTTCCATCATGTTCTGCACCATGCTGCACGATCTTGTCTAGGATACCCAAAAGGTTGGGTAATCATAGCAGCGAATCACTGTGGAGAGGGTGGTGTCTCCTCTAAAATGGGTTCGTCATCTGGTTTGGTGCAATAAGCCCCAGGAAAGGGAAATGTGGCATACCACACAGTGCCTGAGGAGCATCAAGGCACTGGCACAGGCATTCGGAGTTTTAAAGGTTTAGAGGAGGGAGAGATGATTGTGGAAGTTCAAGGAAGGTTTTCTAAGAGAAGTGGGTCCTGAGGGATAGGAAGGATTTGGAGAGAAAAGGGGGGAGGAGTGGCACTCCAGATTGGGGGCGAAGGAGGGGCAAGTGCACGATGCAAGTGCAGGGCACAGTGATAGGCCAGCCTATTGTGAGCATAAGGGGTGTGTTGAAAAGTACTAGAAGGTAAGCTAAGAAAAACAGGGAGAAACAAAATTGTGTTGGACCTTGACTACCCAACTAAACAGTTCGTATTTTGTTCTGCATATTTTATCAGTGATGGTTGAGTGGGCATGGTATGGTCTGGGCAGTGCTCTAGGGTGACCCACAGTGGGAGGAGTGTTTGGAGGAGGCCAGAGATGATCGAGAGGCCCTTATAATGTTACCAACAGGATGGGACAGTAGGCTTGGAGATGAGTAGCCTGGATCAAAAATATTTGAAAGAAAGTGAAAGCTGTTATTTAATGTCTCAGTTGCCTATTGATTACGCACTTATATGAGGAGACACAAGTTTAGAAAAGCAACTGACTGGAGGAGCTGTTGCCTTTAGCTGCCTGCAACACAGATGTTTCTGGCTGCAGCCTGTGAGTACAAACGCCACCACATTAAAATGAGTACCCAGATAGTAAGGGCTTTGAACCCCCGTGTACACATATGAAGTCTAGTCTTTGTAGAGTTCCTCTCTTTACCAATCAAGGATCTTGGCTGAAAACTCTATTTAACTTAGGCAGAAAATGAGTTTATCCCAAGCATATCTTGTTTCTCTTAAATGGATGGGAAGGGTGGGAAAAGCAGCTGGGAAAATAATTCAGCCAAGGTCATATCATGGGATGGGACTGCCAGTGGATCCTTACCATCTTCTCCTTGACTCACTGCCACAGACATGAATAAAGTTCTTCCAGAGGCAAGTCCCTGGGGAGCATCTGATTGTCTGAGCCTAGATCATGTTTCCAAGCCCCGGGTTACAAGGACTTAGAAGAGAGAAACCAGCTCCCCTTTAACTTCTGTAGAGGGATACAGGGGTATGTCTCCACTAGGACCCTCATAGTAGATGATATTTTGAGTTAGGAAGGAGAGGGGACCCAGATGCTGGCCTGCCAAATCATGTTTCTCCCTCATATTTTGAAGAGTTCCAATATGAGAATGTACCCATTGTTACTCTGAGTTATCTTCTTCCTCTCACAGCCAGTTATGGAGACCACAGCCACAGCTTTTATAGTGACCCTTGTGAGTGCAGCCTTTATACGTATTCAGTGCATTACCAAATCCTGTCTTCAAAATTTTTTCCCACTGCAGTTCACTCTTCCCTTCTATATTAGTCTTCTCTGGCTGCCATCACAAAATACCACAGTCTGAGTGACTTAAACAACAGAAAGTTATTTTCTCCAGTTCTAGAGGCTGAAATTTCAAGATCAAGATTTTGAGGCCTCTTCTGTGGCCTTGTAGGCAGCCGCCATCTCTCTCTGTGCTCACATGACCTCTTTGTGTGTGCAGGAGGATGGGGATAGAGAGAGAGGGGGAGAAAGTCCTCTTCTTATAATGTCACTAATCCTGTCATATCAGTGCTCCACCCTTATAACCTTGCTTGACCTTAGTTACTTCCTTAGAGGCCCCATCTCCAGATACGTCACACTGGAGGTCGGGCTTCCACATACAAATTTTGAAGAGGCACACTCAGTCCGTAACACATTCTCTATGGATTCTGACCACTTCTTTATGGCTGACAAGGCCCTGCAAGATCTAGCTTCTGCTAGCTCAGCAAATCCATCTCACATCATAGTCACCACCTTAGCCACTCCAGCTCCTGTGCTCTGTCTTGAACACACTCCCAGGCCTTGCACTTGAGTTCCTCTGGGGTGCTGCCCCTGCCCACCTCCCCAAGGGGAGAGACTTCCAAGCTCTTTTTCATCCTAGATGATTAAGCTCAGATGTTACCCCATCTAAAGACATTTTAGAACCCTCTATCTGAAGTGGCCTCTTGCAGTTTCTGTTTACTTACTCACTCTTGTTCTTTTCCTTCATTGTAATTATCATAATCCTTAAGTATCTTGTTTATTTGTTATTCTATGTATTGGGGTCTCCTCCACTAAGACTGTGATCTCCTAGAGGACTGGTCTCTTGTCTTCACAGCTCTGTCCCCAGGGCTTTGCAGTGTCTGGCACAGTAAAAGGCACTCAATAAATATTCATGGAATGGATAGATCTGTATTCCACATATATCCACCTGAAGTGGCCATGGTCCAAGTTCCACATAGATCAGTGGATGCAAATAGATGCTTTGGAGAGAAATATCACCCATCTCCAGCTGTCAGGTTGATCTAATTCGATTCAGCCCAGCTAGGATTTCCATTATGTAGCACATGAGGTGATGAAAGTAAGGGTGATTTTTAGTAAGCCTCATTCCTCATATCAGCTCCCACCACCCTCATCCTCTCTTCTCACTGCCTTTCTGCTTCTGTGAGCCCCTCAGAGCCTCTTGCTGCAGCACCCATTCAGACTGACCTCTTCAGCACTGACTGACCTTGTCCAGCGTCAGACCTTTCTCCTTGCTGTCAAAACGTACCTCCCTCTTTTCCTTGTCTCTGAAGATTCGGCTCTGCTACTATGTGACAACGGATGGGTAGATGGGGCAAACAGGTTAACTGTTTTAACTTCATTTGTGGTTAACAGGTAGCAGGACCCCTTTGATAATAAAACACATCTAAGCTGTATCTAAGAGAGAGACAAGCCTATTGAACCTGTGACCATGCAGGATTTTACATGGTGTATACTTTGTTTTGGATTTTGTGTGACGTTTTAACATAGATTGAAATAAAAATATTATTGGAATAGTAGGTTTACAAAAACATAGAAAGTGAAAGTTCGGAAATCCTGAAAAACAGGTTGTAAAATAGTTTTTGTATTTATCTGCAGAGAGTTTGACATTTGTCTCTTTGTCGAAGCATATAGTTATACAGTAGGAAAACATTGCAGTGTCAAAAAAGAAAGTTTGTTTACAGATCTCAGAGAGAGTTGCATTCAGTAACATTCTTGGTCAAAACATGGAATGTTTTTTCCATTCAGAAAAGCAGTCACTTTGTCTGAGTCATACTGCCCATTTTCTTCCATATGGTTGAGTAATGTTTATTGGCTGAGGTTGACAATTTTCTAAAGACTTTGTGGTTGATGAATTCTATTTATGGCAGCAATTGAGAAAGGTAAAGTTGGATAATATTAGGAAGGAAATACTTGGCTTGTTAAAAAATAGAAAGCAACCATGGAAGTAAATCTTTTGTAAGGAAAAAAAAAAAAGCTGAAATCATGAAAACTGCCTGCCTTCCCCAATGCCTGTCTCGCCATCCAATAATCACAAATCCTCATGATTCTTCCTTTGTCTGGCTCTTAGAGAACCTCATCCTCACTGATTTGAAGTGAGAATGTGCTAGGCCAATGCTTGGCCCTGCTCCAAGCTTCTCTACCTCCTGGGTCCTGATCAGGTTTCATAAGACATTTTGATAACTCTCCCTTCTGATCAAGACTTGTATCTGGAGATATTAGGCAAACCCTGTTTCCTACTCTACCATTAATAAACCTACATCACATGTGGGTTTTAAAAAATTCTGGTAAAACATACATAATATAAAATTTACCATTTTAATTTTTAAGTGTGCAATTCAGTGGTTTGAAGTATATTCACAATATTATGCAACCATCACCATTATTCATTTCCAGAACTTGTTCATCATCCCAGATGGAAACTCTGTGTCCATTAAACAATAATTCCTCATCCCGCCTCTTTCAGGCCCTGGTAACCTCTCTTCTACTTTCTGTCTCTATGAACTTACCCGTGTTAGGTACCTCATATAACTGGAGTCATGCAGCAGTTGCCTTTTTGTGTTTGGCTTATTTTACTTAGCATAATGTCTTTAAGATTCATCCATGTTGTAGCATGTATCAGAATTTTTTTCCTTGTTAAGGCTGAATGACATTCGGTGCATGCATATACCACATTTTGTTTATCCATTCATCTGTTGATGGGCATTGGAGTTGTTTCCACTTTTTGCCCCTAGTGAATAATGCTGCAGTGGACACTGGTGCGCAAGAATGGGTTTGAGTCCCTGCTTTCAATTCTTTCGAGTCTATCCCCAGAAGTGGAATTGCTGGATCACATGGCAATTCTTTATTTAACTTTTGGAGGAACCCATCACATGGTTTTGACATACTTGCACCTTTTCTTCTCACTTTTCTTTTTTGGCACGTCGTCTCAAAGTAGGCAGGTTTCCAGCACATTCCCCTGGACAGAACCACCCCATGTCTTTACTCAAGTTGAACACAAAATGCTTTTCCTCTGTTCCACCATCAGTTAGTCATGCCCTTATTATCATCTCCAGGGATAATAAATACTGGCATCTATAATCTGGAAGTGAAAAAGGAGTTACAAGAATGTGCCTTAAGTCTTTGCTTTTTCTCTCAAGAAAGCACGCACTACCACATTCTAAAAACCCTCTTTCCTTGTCACTCTTACTTTCCTTTACAAGGATGGCAATGGCTCCATAAGAATGTCTTCCTGGGCCGGCCGAGTGGTACAGTGGTTAAGAGCTGGCTTGGGACGCTGGTGGCCCTGGTTCGGATTCCACAAGTGAGGGCCAGTGACACTGCCCTCAAAAAAAAAAAAAAAAAAAAAGAATGTCTTCCTCTTTCCTCCTCAAATTCTGACTCCTCACGTGCCAACACTCAGGGTTGCCATCTCTCTCCCTTGCCCATCACCTACACCCTTCTTGCTATAGACTAGCTTGCTCTCTCAGGTTTTCAGTGTTTGTGCTGTGTTTTCCCCATTACCTAGACACTGCACAATTGGGAGCACCTGGCTGCTGACCCAAAAGGAAAGGTTATAAAAGTTAGGAATGGGGGCAAAAATTGTGAATACTTATACATTAATTGTTTAACCCTCTTCTATATATACTCACTTTGGAAAAGATCTTCACTTTCCCCATTATGATAATATTTTAAAATCTAAGGTATGCGAGACAAGATTTTGGTTCTCTTCTTTGCTTATAAAAACTCATTGTTAATCACACAGATTCCTTATCTTGGAATTCTGAATTCCCAATGAGTTGATCCCAATTTGCCTTTATGGTCATATTCCCCATTACTATTCTTCCTGCCTTCCAGGACCCAATTAACAGACAAAACTATTTCCCAGACTGTTCCTACATTTTCCTGTCTCCATTTGTTCCTTCTGCCACTTACCCTCTTTACCCTTCCTTCATACCTGTCCAATTTCTACCCATCTCTCAAGTTCAAAAAACAATACTGCTAGTTCCATAAAAATAGCTATTATGTGGATTAAATAAAACAATGTATACAAAGAATTTGGCACAGTGTCTAGTATGTAGTAAGTCCTAGATAAATAGTATAGAATAAATACTTTGCCCTGTATTATTATTTTTTTTTAAAAAATCTTATTTATCATTTATAAGCTCTTTGGTCTTATTCGTATTTGTATGTCTTACACAGCTTGTGTCAGTTTGGGCTCATTTAGTAACATAAAACTGAACTCAACTGGCCTAAACAAAAAGTGGAATTTACTGAGTCATATAACTGAAAAGTCTAGGGGTTGATCAGGCTTCTCCCTGTTTCTAAACTCAACTTTGCTCTCCTCAATGTATTTTAATTCTCAGGCTCTTGAGGAGGTTAGATGGCTGCACTAGCTCCAACTCCCCCCTCCCCCACCCCGACAGGCTCTTGGGAGAAGAGAGGGCCTGCTCTCTGGCAATCTCAAGCAAAACCCCTTGAGTTTCACTGGCTCTGACTAGGTCATGTTCCCATTTCTGAACCAATCACTCTTGACAAAGCACTCAGATGCTTTGATTGGCAACGCCTGGGCCACGTGTCACCAACTAAACTCTAGAAAAACCACACCAACTGGGAGGGTGGTGGGTGGGGTGGACCCACTCACAAAAATTGGAGACACAGCAAAAGTAGAATGAACGGAGGCTAGGAGACAAGAAACACCAAATGCCCATTCTAAGTGCCTTCCATAATGGAGGTGAATCTTTGGGGAAGGGAATGGAATTAGTATTGTCTTTAGTGGTCAAAGAATGTGCAAGATTAAGTGCTCATCAAATGATAGTTGAAAGGGGAAGGAAGCTAATATGTGTGGAGCACCTTCTTACACCAGGTACTGAGCTAGGAGATTTATAGAGGTTGTCATTTATTTAATCCAATGAAAACCTGTGATAGAGTTCTCATTACGCTCATTTTACAGATGAGGAAACTGAGAGTAAAAAGGTTAAATAATCTTTCAGGGTTGTGCAGAGCTCAAATCTTAGCCCAGCTCTGCCTGACCCACAGGCCTGTGCACTTTTCCAGTCATTCATGGCCCCTGCATTCTGGACTGCTGCCAAAATCTCTTCAAAGATTCCTGGGGCTGGAAATTCTATAATCTTTCCCTACAGACTGTTCCATATTTTATAAATCTGGAGATTAAGAAACTCCTTGATTTTTCCATTATTTTAAATGGATTGCATCTTACCATTGCTGCCTGCTATAGAATGTGGGAAACCACTGAGTACTCTTTAAGAAAACCTTCATGTTATTGATTATATGTCCCATACTGTATTTCATATCCTTGTGACTCTATTATGACTACTAATTTGCAGTTTCTAATCTCTTCACCCCATCTCCACTCCCTCCCATTTAGCAACCATCAGTTTGTTTTTCTCTGTATTTCTGAGTCTATTTCTGCTTAGTTTGCTTGTTTATTCTGTTCTTTAGATTCCACATATAAGTGAGATCATATGGTATTTGTCTTTCTCTGTCTGACATGTTTCATATTAGCATAATGTTCTCTAGGTCCATCCATGTTGTTGCAAATGGTAAGATTTCATTGCCTTTTTATGGCCAAGTAAAACTCCATTGTATAAATGTACCACAGTTTCTTTATCCAGTCCTCGTCGATCAGTGGGCATTTAGGTTGTTTCCATGTCTTGGCTATTGTGAATAGCACTGCAGTAAAATAGGGGTGCATATATTTTTTTGAATTAGTATTTTGGATTTCTTTGGATAGATACCCAGGAGTGGAATTGCTGGGTCATAAGGTAGTTCCATTTTCAGTTTTTTGAAGTACCTCCATAGTGGTTACACCAATCTGCAGTCCCATCAACAGTGCACCAACCTCGCCAGCACTTATTGTTTGTTGATTTATTGATGATAGTCATTCTGATCAGAGTGAGGTGGTATCTCATTGTGGTTTTTATTTGTATTTCTCTAATGATTAGTCACATTGAGCATATTTTCATATGCTTGTGGGCCATCTGTATGTCCCCTTTAGAGAAATGTCTATGCATGTCCTCTGTCCAGTTTTTAATTGGGCAGTTTGTTTTTTTGGTGTTGAGTTATATGAACTTTTTAAAATAAATTTTGGATGTTAACCCCGTATCAGATGTATCATTGACAAATATCTTCTCCCATTCAGTAGGAGGTCTTTATGCCTGACCAATATGCTATACATCTGAAGCTGAAGTAGAATAATATTGAATGTCAACTACAATTAAATATATATATATATATAGTCACGGGATATGGAGTACAGCATAGGGAATAGAGTCAATGGTATTGTAACAGCTATATACTATGTCAGAGGGGTAGTAGATTGGGGAAGCTATCTAGTACATTGTTTTGTACACCTGAAACTAACAAAAAAAAATATTTGCAATCTCAAGGGAAAAAATAAAGAAAACCTTCATAGATTTAATGGTAGTAATAAGTAGCCACTTAATCTTCATTTATGGAAAAGGGTTCGATCCCTTTAAGTTTTCCTTGGAGAACCTATTTTTAGATCCTTGACATAGGATACATATTTGCTTAAGCTCTGGACCATACTTTTCAGTTAGAACATGACTTGAGGTAGCACTCAGGCCCAGAGTTTCCCTAAACTCCAGAAAAAACAGACTCAGCTGTATTGACATCTGCTTTCCCTCTGAGGGACCTCTGGGCTGCTGCCAAACCCTCTCTACTACCGTGATCCTCTACACACACACACACACACACACACACACACACACAAACACACATGCACCGCCGCCACCACCACAACATACATACAACATACACACAACACGCAAAACAACACCCACATCAGTAACATACACACACACAACATACACACAACATACAACCAACAACATAAACAGCATACACATGACAAACAACACACACAAACACATACACCCCAACACCACACACACCCCAGTCAACACACACAATGATGACACACACCCAGCCTCGTGCCGAAGTCACGGTTTTGCTCCTCAGTGGCAGCCTCTGGGATCACCCCTGAATTCCTCACACAGGGAGCCCCCTGAGCTTCTCCTCCTGTCTGCAGCGGATTCATGTCATTCTAATTGCTAAACCCTGACAATCTAATCACTTTATTTCTTCGCTCCCACAGTAGACAAGAGAGGAATGTGATTTGCTATTTTTGAATTTCAAGAAATGAAACAGAAACGAGATCTGTTTTCTTGATAACTTTGTCTCTCTGTGCTCTGGACTATGGAATGATCCAGTTTCTGGTTTAATTGGCTTGTGACCTATAGGCCCCAATGTAGGCTCTTCTGGCTTTCTTTGAAGATATCAAAAAAAAAAATTTTTTTAAAGAAGAGGAAGAAAAAAGAGAAAATTCTGGAGAGTGGGTAATGGATGATTTTGTGTATGTGTGTATAGGTGGGCTTTTCTGTAGTTGCCAGAATTTCTGCAGTGAATGTGAATTCACTTGGAAATCAGGAAACATACCAATACATGTTAGAATTAATTTTAGGTACTTAAAAGCATAAAACAATGGCCAAATCTTTATCAAGAAGATGCAAATAAAAAAGAAGATGAATGGCAGTAACGATTAGGCAAAGGAGAATTCATCATAAAGCAATCCTTGGGATAAAGGATCTATTTTGGCATTTTATGTTGATAGAAGGTACAGTGCAGAATAAAAATATTACAGCAATGAAAGCACAGCATTAAATATATATAAAACAAACAACTTTGTCAGAACAAGAAATCGACAGAAAAGTAATTGTCATTAAGAGACCTAAACACCAAACTTTGACAATCAAAAAAGGAAAAAAAAGGACAATAAAGTTTGAAATACTATCATTATTAAAGTAATTATTAAAGTTGATTTATAGGCAAATAATTGAATTTTGTTCCGTAACAACAAAGAATAAGCTGTTTTTGAAAGTATTATTTGAAAGCCTGAGCAAAATAAAAAAATATATAAGGCCATAAAGAAACTTTTATCTAAAATATAACAAAGCTAGAAAACAATTACCCCAGTTTAAATAAGAATAAAATACCTAACCCCTCAACCACTTAGAAACTTTAAAAATTATTTATAAGGACTTCATTAAAAAAGAAAATCAAAACTGTAATTGCAAGCTATTTAGAAAGTAATGAAAATCAGAATATTATAGATAAGCATTCATGGAATGTGGCCAGATCAATGCAATGGAATATGTTGCATTGGAAATACTCTCATTATTAAACCAGAAGTATGAAAATAAATAAACTAAACATATAACTTAAAAAATTAGAAATAGAAGAATAACATAAATCCAAACATGCAGAAATATATAAGAAAGATAAACACAGCAATTTATGAAGTAGAATATAAGATGTATATGATTAATCTAAGTGTTTTCAATTTTTTTTTTTGAGGGCAGTGTCACTGGCCCTCATATGTGGGACCCGAACCGGGGCCGCTGGCTTCCCAACCCAGCACTTAACCACCATGCCACTTGGCCGGCCCATGTTTTCAATATTTTTAAAGGCTAACAAAATGGAAATATTTTTTACCATTAAAATCAGGAAAAGAGGAAATACAAACAAATAATGTTAGAAATGGAAAAGGGATATGAACATATAGCAGAGGAAATTTAAATGCAATAAGATAATACTATATGTTGATAGATGTAAATAGATAAATGGATGATTTTCTGGAAATTGCTAACATTGATTAAATAAATTATACATATGGGAAAAAACAATAACCTTGAGAATAAATTGACAAAGTTATTAAATAATTCCTTTCAAAACTCCCCAGGTCCAAATGGCTTGCCAAAGAATTCTTTCAAAGTTGCAGAAAATATATGATTTCTATGTTATGTAAACCATTTAGGAACATAAGTAAAGTTTGAAATCTACCAAATTTTGTTTATCCATTTTTGTCTTAATGGACATTTGAAAAACTACAGAAACATCAATTTCACTCCTATAATCTATGAAGAAAAATGAAACATATCTACACAAGGACTTGTATGCAAATGTTCATAGTAGCATTATTCATAATAGCCCCAAACTGGAAACAATCCGAATACCCATCAACTGTTTAAGAGACAAACAAAATACAATATATTCACAGTAAAGAATTTATCAGTACAAATGAATTAAATATTAAATTAAAATGAAGTAAATGTGTGTTATTATAACATGCTAAAACATGCATAAACCTCAAAAACATTATGCTAAATGAAAAAAGTCAGACACAAAATACTACATATGATTCCATTTCTATGAAATGTCTAGGGAAGACAAATTTTTGGTGACAAAAAGGGAACTTCTTATCAATGATTGACTGGGGATAGGAGTGGGAGCAGGGATTGACTACAAATGGGCTCCAGGGAATTTTGCAGGATTGTGGGCACTGTTCTAAAATTGGAATGTCCTAATTTTTTTTAATTGGTGATAGTTACACAACTCTATAAATTTACTAAAAAAAATCTCTGAATTGTACACTTATGAGATTTTATAGTATGTGAATTATACCTCAATAAAGCTGTTAAAAATAACTAGTTATCAAACAAATACAAAATAATACCAGTAAGATGCCATTAACAGAGGTAAAGCATCTATCCAGTGGGTAAGATTTTTAAAAACTTGAGTGTGGCAAAGATGCAATTTGAAGAATACCATCCTGTATAGCAATTGGAATACAAATTGGTACAATGCTTTTAGAAAACAGATACTAAGAATTTTCCAAATGTTAATAGGCTTTGACTCATTAGTTCCATTTGAGGATCTGTCTCTCCAAAAATAAAGATGTGTGCTGTAAAGCGATATGCATTACAGAATTCTTTATGGTGTAACTACCAGTTAGAACAACCTAAATATCCAACATTAGGGAGATGAGTACATAAATCATAGTACACCAAACAATGCAATTCATGGAGTTAAAAAAAATCATATTTCCAAAGACTACTTAAGGACATAGAAGAATGCTAAAGAAATAATGTCAAATGGAAAAGTAGGATCTAAATTCTATACACATAATAGCCCTACATGAAAAAGAAAGTGTCCATTTATGATTGGGAAGGCCTAGGCCAAATGTTAACATTTTTTTTCTGAGTGATATAATTATGGATAATGTCATTTTCTTCCCAATACTTTTTGTGTAGTTTTACCTAAATTCTTGACAATGAGCATTTGGTATTATTGCTTTATCATTTGCAAATCACACATTCTATTGGAAAACTGAAAATATTATTTTAAAATAACAAAAATTAATAGAATGGAAAAGAATTACATCTCTCCCCATCTGTACAGAAGCAGCGGTCTATATAACAATCCTGACTAGCTGAGCTCCCATTAGGCAAGGCAGTTAATGGTGAACTCTACCATATTTTGCCTTCCTCCCATTTCAAGGAAGGCTCAGGGCAACTGAGTTAAGCTGGTGTGTATGGGAAGGTTATTTCTGGCAATGGTAGATCTCTAAGACTGAGAAGCACTTTCCTACCATTGAGTGAAGGACCTTTGACAACCCAGCCCAGTGATTGTCCGCAATTTGGCAGTCTCCAATGGGACTGTCCTGTTGTATATAACCAAAGGACCTATGTTTCAAAACATCACATATGTGCAAGATAAACTCCACCAACCAACAGCCATGCATGGTGGCTCCCACGCCCATGAGTCTGGAAGCCCTAAGCTTTGAACCATAAAAATCTTCCTTCTGGATTCCATTTTACTTTGAAAATTCAGGCTTTCGTACAAGTAAACTTAGGTATGTGAATTGACTCGGGGAGGCAGATAGGAATCAGAGGGACAAATAGCACAACCACAGGAAGAGAAATGAAGACCCAGCAACGAACTGAGCCAAGTCCAATGGAAGCAGCCTCGGAGCTAATGAGTGGGACGAGCCAAGCTATCCCTCTCTGAAGTCACGTTATTAGCTGCTCCACAAACATTTTCCAACCTAACTTTTTAAATAATTAAACAAATGAAAAAGAAACCAGATTCTCATATAAAAGCACCTAGGGCTTTGGTCTTTATTACTAATAAACTTACACCAGCCCCCACCTCCCACCTCGACAGAGTGTGGGAGAAGCCAGCTGGTAACGAGGGTTTGCCACCCTGATGAGCGTGCTCATTAGGGAAGCCACTGGGTTTGAAGACCCAGCCCAGCCAATCTGATTGCAGATTTTATTGAAATAATTTTATAAACAAGTCTTCAGACAAGGTTTAGTCCTGATGAATCCTCTGATCTCATTACCACCCTCAGAAAGAAATTTGAAGAGATAAAAATAAAAGTCTAGGATTAAAACACCACTTTCACCTTAGGCAAAACAGTCTCCCTGTGCTTCAGATTTCTCCATCTGTAAAACAGGGATAATGATATTTCCCTCTCCAGCTCATCAGAAGAGCTCATGCAAAGTTCTGGAGAGCTTTCTTGGCAGTTGGGAAAGAAGGTAATGCATAAACCTGATTATTTTTAATAGCATGAAGAATATAACGGAGATAAATAGATGTCTGCTCTCTTTTAGGACAGGGTAAACACAGCGTAAAGGGGAGGCATACATATGGTGTGATAAATGAGCCGAATGTCTTGGAAACTCACCTGGCTTGAATTGAAAGCTGTTTTCCCTCCATATTTTCTTTGATATTAAGGAGTTTGTAACCCTGTGACATTTCACCATAGAATCATTAAATGCATCTGTTGCAGCTGCTACCACAGAATCAGAGTGACCTTAGGAGGAGGTATTCCCAGTGGTAGGAAGAATGTCAAAGCAGCTTGGCTCCTGTGCCCCTCTCCGTTTGTCTAAGTCAAAAGCCAGAAGACGTTCAAATCCCTATTGACCACCAACAAGCTGCACAAGTACAACAGAGAGGGGTGTGCCTGAAGTTTAAGATAATTCCACAGAGCCAAACTCAAGAGTCTGCACAGAAGCCTCGTGTTGAGAAAGTGTGAAAAAGCTCGATGGGGCTCAAGAATGATAGGCCTCTCCCTTTCAACCCTAAGTGACAGCGTCTTCTGCCTCTACCTGGTGTCTTATTTTTGCATCAAACGTAAATAGTGAGTGAAAAAATGTAGTTCAATAGCAGAGCTTCATGTTCCTGAGGTTAGATGAAAGGGGTCCTTTAGCACTGAAACACAAAAACTTGAAAAAAAAAAAAAAAAGACAGATACGAAAGGAGTGGTAAAAAGCAAACTGCCGTTGGAAAATCTCACATGCCGAGGGGCTGATCTGAGCTTCACAGAGTTGCCCAGAGCATATGTTATCCTGGGTCCAGCCCCTCCATGTCCTATCAGATACTTCATATAAATAATTAAAAAGTTGCTGGCTGCCATGGCCAGGTTCAAATGGATTGAACCTGTTTTCAGGCTGAGAGACGTAATGAGATGGTGACTCTATGGATGCGTTGAGAAATGATGATGCTGTCATCAAGGATTCAAGGACAGGATCCATCTCCAAGGCTCCGTGTCTACCTCACCCTCCTCCAGGCTCACCTTTCTGGCTCAGGCTATTTCATGTGCTTATCTGATTCTTCTTTTTCACTTTATGGCTGCCACATGCAAGTATGAAGGGACTCACACTTGCCTTCTAGTGGAGTACCCTATGCTGCAGTCTCTCCTTGGACACAAGGAAGCCGGGGGTGTTTAAGATAACAGCATCGCAGAGTGCAAACGGCCCCCACAGTGGAGCCAGAGGACCCTATGAGATCATTTGGAAAAGCTTGTGAATTCACTGCCATTTGCCTACTTGGCTTTGGATGAAAAGCAAATCTTAAAGCTGCTCAAAATGTGTCTGATTCATCTGTAACTGAGAATGAGACCAATCAGGGATAAGAAGTGAGTAAAATCCTTGTGATCACAGAGCCAAGAGAGCCTATTTTAAAGCACTTAATGTTTTTTTTCTTAAAGATATATACACCAACTGTAATTAAGCTCTCCCTTTCCTTATGATCTTGGCAAGATGTTAAAAAAGAGATAGAGGGAGAGAGTCGACTTGCCAAGTGGATTTTTCTAAGCGTTCTCAGCCCTAATTAAAAGTCCTTTGTGCAAGGCCAACCAGCAATCAGATTCCTAATTAGAGCTGAGCAAACTGCCATGGTGAACTGTGGGTTTCTCTGAACCCAGGAATCTGGGGAGAAAGTCTAGCCATCTCAGTGGGGCCATTTTTTTGAAGCACCCGAGTTCTGAAGGGCATGTACACACAAGGACCATGGCACAACCCTGTTGCAATTGGGTTGACTCCTTTTCTACCTTGAAATGGCTCAGTGGAATCCTAGACATGGTGTCGTCACCTCTGCTTTGTTTGTCAGTGATAGTATTACCAGGAGTTGTGTCTTTAAAAAAAAGAAAAAAAAACCCTGTCTTCAGGATCTGGCTTATATGACTCAAGATTTAAGTATATTGAAGCTGGTATTTCATGGTTTATGCCCAGATAAAGGAGACCATTCTGCCATTAATTGGATTTCCCCTGGAGTCTTGGGACTCCAAATAGTAAACACACACACACAGTGCTTACTACATGCCCAATACAGCTCTAAGAACTCTATAAATACTATCTCACTTAACCCTCACAAGGACTTTATGAGGCAGATTCGATTGTTTTTCCCATTTCACAGGGAGGAAGCTGAGACACAGAGAGTTCAGTAACTGGCTCAAAGTCACATGAGTAAGTGATGGAGCTGGGGTTCGCCTCCCCTCAGTCAGGTTCTAGAGTCTATGCTCGTCCCCACCACCCTCCTCCTCACGGCCTCAAGCAGAGGGGGACCCCAACCAGCTGGCCTCGTGCCACAGGTCAGAGCACCCCCCAGCAATGCAGCTGGGAGCAGGGCCCGATCTCCTAAACTCCCCCGGCGTTAGCGTCCTTCCTGATTACTAGACGGGCCTTTCCAAGATACACATTTTAAATTGAGACCTCTGAAATGTAGGCCTTGAATAAAGAGATTACACTGGAATGTAAAAATAAAGAACATTGCTAGTCTTCATTCCCAGAACTGTGGTGAAGGAGGCAACAATGACATTGTTGTCTCATCCATTTAGAGACAAAGGACCCAAAGCCACAGCACCTGAGGGGGTTGCCACAAAAATCAATGCACATCCTTGGCATAGCTCATCTCCTACATAACTCCATGTCTTGATTTTTTTGTTTTCTAAAATGTATACAACCTGAAACAGGGAGGAAGTTCTAATTATATAATTTTCATTTCTTCATGTATTCATTTGGGTCAGATTCTTCAGTGTGAACAGGTAAAGGCTCTGAATGGGTGTTCTTCAGATTACTGTTTGAGGGTCTTAAAAAGAGATATATTTTATCTCTTGATTTTTGCTTTCAGTTAAAAATACAAACTACATACGATAGTGTCAAACTCCGTAAACGTTATAATATACAGCTGAGTTACCCACATTGCAAAAGAAAGATTTCCGTATATTCCAGGGAGTTGGCCGTTTCCAAGGTGTCTTTTGGGGGAGGCCCAGCATGATGAGGAGATGACAGCATGAGGACAATGGAAGAGGGAGGAAGGCAGCAGAGCCACCAGCAGACCTGGGAAGGGGCTGGAGAAAGAAAGAAAAATGAGACTATAGAGAATCAAGGGAAGAGTGAGAGGCCCCCATGCCAGGCTTCTTTCCACGCCACAGGAAAATTCAATGGCTCTTACGAGAAAGGAAAAAGGAGCATGGGCAGCTGAGGCTGTCTAGCTGTCGGGTTGTATTTCCATCCACTGCTGGGAAAGGGTTCTACTCGGGATGCTGCTGAGCTGGTGGTACTGGAGCTCCTGTGTCCAGCTTCTCCAGGAGGTGCTGAGACATTGCCACCACATCCGTTTACACATTTCAGCAGGAAGAGTCAGAAAAGAGGAAAACCCACAGATCTGCTGGCCATTTTGCACTTTTCACATTGTGTTGTAATTGTTTACATGCCTATGTCCCTCACTTGTTCATAAAGTAGAGTGCAAGATTTGGGCTTTATTCAGATTTACATCTTCAATTGCCTGGTATATAGTTCACCCTCAATATTGTTTGTAGATTATTGGGGGTTTACCGTATCACCCATACTGCCGTATATCACCCACACCACCCTATTAGGTAGCAGGCACTTAATAAATGTTCATTGATTGAATAAAATTTGCATACAATAGCAAGTCACGTGGTCAAATGTTTAAGTTCTGGAAAAAAAAAAGCAAATAAGGTAGAAGTCCAAGATTCGAATCACAGACCTTATAAGACTTCCCAGAGGAAAGAATTAAGAAGAAAATAAAATGCTTGAGAATGATGAACAAATTTACTTCTGAAATATTAAGGAACAAGACAGTGCCAAGCATTTCAGGATGCCTCCAGCTGCATCTACCTTCCCAAGTTTAAGTTTTTCTCCTCCCTGAAAGTCACTGAGACATCACAGGGTTTCTAAAGCAATTCTGAGGAACTGGCCCCGTTGCCACCACAACCATCCCTGAACACCGGTAAACGTCCCTGAACACCCCTGAACTCCAGTGTTGATATGTGTAATTTATATGACTCTCAGGCACTATATAAAGATTATATATCTTTATGATCTAAGTTACAGAAAAATGTAGTTACCTGATTAAATTAAGAAATAGTGTACATAACCAGAGACTGATGAGATTTTAAGATTAGTTTGTGTTAGTGTTTATTCTTCCTTTCCTGTTAAAACATTCTCCAAAGATATGATCAGACACCAATCCAACCTGGAAGATACCTTGTTAGTTTTCTACCCCAGCTTAAGTGCCAATTATATGCCAGGTACTTTGCTGGTTTTTACATTCCTTTACTCACTGACAAGTAGAGTTGACTTTTCCTAGTTAGTACATAAATGATTTATTCTCAAGAAAACTTGGTTCCATAACTGCCAAGTGTCTTTTGAAGTAGCATTGTCACACACTGCTCCTCTTTTGGAGAAACACTGAGATGTGGCCATGGGTCAGTTTTGGTCCCTGGATGTCAGGATGGGTGTAAATATTCAACAACCAAATCTTGTATTCCACTGTAGTAGGACCAAAAGGATGATGGCCAGCTGTGTTCAAATGGCTGAATGTTTTCCATGGACCAAGGGTGTTAATTTTGCAAAACAAAGGGTAAGTGGCATTCTTCCAAAAATGTCTTTTGAGAGTATAGAGTTGAAACTGCCATCGGAGCAAAGAGCCTGGACAGATAGGATTATAGTATGGAGTCCCTGGACTCTTGGGCTTTAATCATCTGCTTATATCTGTGCCGGTAAAGGGCCAGGATCAAACATGAGTGGCTTTACTAAGGATAGCCAACATTTATTGAGGACTTGCTATGTCCATGCACTGACCAGCCCTAAGTGCTTGTCATGGATTCTCTTCTTTACTCCTCAACAATAACCTCAAGTGCAAAGTTCTAGTAGTATTCTTGTTTTACTGATAAGGAAGCCGAGCCTTAGCAATATTAAGAAAATAAGGACACTTATTTGCCATTTAAACTTAGGCACTTGCAAATAAGTGTCCTTATTCATTCTGCAATAAAGCTCCTAAAGAAGGGATTTGTATAACATGTGCTTAATATTTTATGGTTTATTAACCTTCTTTCACTGGCATCATTTAATTTTACTCTCACCTTCTTCTGTGGGGTTTGGTGGCATTGTCCTTATGTTGCATATAAGAAAACAGAAGCTCAGAGAAGTTCTGTGGTTCATTTTGTGGTCCTTAGGCAGAGAGGAGTCCAAAGATAAGTTAACTAGAGAATTCTCTGTAGAAGATGGCTGAGCTTCTTGTCCAATGACTAGTTGCCTTAGCAAGATGGAAAACAAAGAGCCCTGAGTCAAGAGTCCCCGAATCCATCACCTTCCATATTACTTGGAGGCTTCTGTTTCCTCAATAGTAATATGTCTGGTTCTCAGGGCTCTTTTGAGGATAAAGTGAATTTTGTAAGAGTTATAAATTGTCATGCAAATGTAATTTATGAATAATATTAAACAGCTACTCTTTAGCTTGTCTGGAAGCATCTTCATTTAGAGCATAAACTTAATATGAGTCTTTCTCCCCTCCTGCATTTGTTAAGGTTATGGAATAGGGCAGCACAGTTCAAATGGATTTAAAGAACTTTTCTTCCATTTCTCCAATTTCTTTCATTGTTTTTATCATGGTGTAATTGACATACAACATTATATTAGTTTCAGGTAGCAACATAATGATTCCATATTTGTATATATTGCAAAATGTTCACCACAATAAGTCCAGTTACCATCCATCACCATACATAGTTATAGAAATTTTTTGTTTTTTGATGAGAATTCTTAAGATCTACTCTCTTAGCAACTTTCAGATATTAGAACAGTGTTATTAACTATAGTGGGCACAGTGTACATTACATGCCCTTGACTTATTTATAACTGGAAGTTTGTACCTTTTGAGCCCCTTCACTCATTTTTCCTACCACCCACCCTCCCTCTACCTGCCTCTTGCAACTACCAATCTGTTCTCTGTATCTGTGAGCTTGGTGTTTTTTGTTTGTTTGTTTTTTAGTTTCTACATATAAGTGAGATCATATCTTATTTGCCTTTCTCTGTCTGACTTATTTCACTTAGCATAACGCTCTCAGGGTTCATTCATGTTGTTGCAAATGGCAAGATTTCACTCTTTGTTATGGCTGAATAATAGTCATTTTATACACACACACACACACTGGGGTGCCAAAAAGATGTATCCACATGACTTGTATTCATCTTTTTTTATTGGTATATATTGAGTAATACAATTTTAATATAGTTTTTTCCTTTCTTAAAATGTGTATACATTCTTATGTCACCCTCTGCATCTATCTATCTATATATTTATTTATTTATATATATATATATATATATATATATATACATTCCTTTATTTAATCACCCTTTGATGGACACTTAGATTGGTTCCATATCTTAGCTATGGTAAACAATGCTGCAAAGAACATTGGGAGTACATGTATCTTTTCCAGTTAGTGTTTTTATTTTCTTCAGATAAATACCCAGAGGTGGAATTGCTGGATCATATGGCAGTTCTATTTTTAGTTTTTGAAGAACCTTTATACTGTTTTCCTTATTGGCTGTACCAATTTATATTCCCATCAACAGAGCACAAGTGTTCCCTTTTTTTCCACATCCTCACCAACACTTGTTATTTTTGTCTTTTTGATAATAGCCATACTAACAGGTGTGAGGTGATACCTCATTGTGGTTTTGATTTGCATTTCTCTGATGAATACTGATGTTGAGCATCTTTCCATGCACCTGTTGGCCACCTGTATGTCCTCTTTGGAAAAATAGCTATTCAGGTCCCCTACCCATTTTTTAATTGGATTGTTTGGTTTTTGCTATTGAGTTGTATGAGTTCTTTATGTAGTTTGGATATTGACCCCTTACCAGATGTACGATTTGACAATACTCTATCTCATTCAGTAGCTTGCTTTTTGACTTCGTTGATGGTTTCATTTCTCCAATTTCTATTTCCATTATATTGGTACCCACTCATAGGAGAATAAAAATTATGTGATTGGAAAGAGAAGAAAGAGAAAGGAACTCCAGAAGAACTGGCCAAATATTAATATAAAAAATTTTCCTTAGAAGAAAATGTTACAAATATTCAAAATGTTTCAATTACCAGCCTTGGAGAAAAAAAATATTTCCTGGTTAAAGAACAAAACTTTGTAGTTATATATTCACAAGGAAAATATGTTTCAGGCATACTTTTTAAAAAATCATGCAAAAATAAGCTCAGAGGTTTGTTTGCTTTAAACTGTATCGATAGAAATAATTCTTGGTAGTTTTAATTCGTGGTAGTTTTAATATATTCTTCCTGAAGACATTTAGAATGTCTGATAATGCAAGTTGAGTCTGTGGGAGCCTGGCTGGTGACACAGGGTGGACTCTGCTTCACTGTTCTCCTTCCTGGAACAGCGTTCTGCTTCTTTCCTTTTGTTTTTCCCTTGGACTCTTTAGCAAAAGGCTTTTAGCCTGGGGGAAAAAAGAGTGTTTAGCCCACATTCATTGCTTTTTTTTGAAGTAATAATGTAATAATGCCACATCCATCTTAGCTCAAGGTATGAGAAAGCTTAATAAAATTTAGCGTTTTGGTTCTTGATAACCAGCCAGTTCACACGCTGCTGAGTAAGCAAGTTTCCTCCTCTCTAAGGATTCAAAGTCAAACCCTAACCCTACCCTTAAAGAAAGTAGTAAAGACGCTTCAGAGAAGGGAGTGATACAAAATACGTAACTGAAGACACGGTGTGCTCAAAGCAGCAGGCATGTACTGGTCAAGGAATTAGATTACTCAAGGTGGTGACTCATTCAGCAACTATGTAGTGTTTGCGGTTGAAGAGAAACCTTTGCCAGAGAATGACTAAAATTTATTGGCAGCGTCTTTAAAGGAATCATGACTGGGCCTAAACCAGTGAATACGCAAATGTACTTTTTTTTCTTCGTCTTTTACTGATTCAAGACTGAGAGTAAGAAAACACCATTCCTGTTGACGTCTACGGTTACAGCATGGTCTCCACGGCATTCCCAATAGAGCCAAGTCCACACACACATCTCTGTGTTTGGGCGTGGTCACGTAAGTGTGTGTGTGTGTGTGTGTGTGTGTGTGTGTGTGTGTGTGTTTGTGTATTTGTAGTTAGCAGAACGAACAAATTAGATTTATACAAATTGTTGGAGGCATTTGGTCTTGATCATTTAAAGACAAACCTAGGGGAGAACATTTCCAAATTTGGTTGCTATTTTAGTTTCCTAGGGCTGACATAACAAAGCCCTACAAATGGAGTGGCTCAAACAGCAGGCAATTTATTGTTTCACCATTCTGGAGGCTAGAGGTCCAAGAGTCAGTGGTTGGCAGGTTTGGCGCCATCTGAAGGCTGTGAGGGAGAACTTGCTCCATTCCTCTCTCCTTGCTTCTGGTGGTTTCCTGGAAAACTGTGGTGCCACTTAACTTGTAGTATCATCACCCAGATCTCTGCCTTTACCTTCATCGTGTTCTCGCTGTGTGTACCTGTCTGCAAATTTCCCCTTTTTATAAGGACACCAGCCTTATTGGATGTGGGGCCTACTCTGCTGCAGCATGACATCATCTCAACTAATTACATCTGCAACGACTCTATCTCCGAATATGATTACATAAGAGGTATGGGGAAGGGGGCGTAGGACTTTAACATATGGATTCGGTGGGGGGAAAGGGGGGATACAAAATTCAACCAGTATTTCTGCCTATCTATCAGCCAGAGATAATTCATTACAAAAGTAATGCATTCATTTAAAATTCTGTGGTAGTCAACAGTAGTCTCTTTATTAAATCCAGAAGAAAAGTTCAGAGTTTTAAAGGAGTTTGAATATGTTTCACATATAGAAGGAGTAATTATTTTAAAATGAAAGAGGCTCTCTAACCCCAAATAGTGTCATTCAACTAAACAAATATGTTTTTGAATGATCTGGGTTCAATGCTGTGTAAATACATTTGCATTTATGAGTGGATACGTGTACCACACAAACATCCCCCTATGAACAGTAGTACAAAACATAAAATTTTAATCTAATAAAATGTTGTATTAGAAGACATATTTGGTACCTAAAACGTCAAGATTTTTGCTTTGAGGCTGCCCACAGAACTCATTTTTTTTCACAAAAACCCTTGAAATGGGAGTGTGTGCCTGCGTGAGCCTGTGAGTGTAGTGTGTGTGTTTATGGCCGTGCTGTTCCCAACACTTAGAAGTCCATCATCTAAATCATGTAAATCAGAGTGCACATAGGCCATCAAGGGCAAGAGTGACACTTGAGTCACCATAGTTAGAGAAGAAGATAACAGAAATGTAAACCCAAGAATAAATGGAGTTGTGGGTGAGTTCTAAGTCCTAGGAAGGTGGCCGACTTTCCGAGTGAGGACATTTAACTCTGACTCCAAGCACAGAAGAAGAGCATACTGCCCTTGAAAGTACCTGACTGGCCAATGTAAGAACTCTTCCCTTCAGTGGGGAATCATTTCTATCTATCCATGAGCTCTGCACATCCATTTGTGAGTCACAGCCCATCTCCTGGGTTGGATTAGAGGCTTAGTAAGGGAGAGCTGGCATTCTTGGGACAGTGATTCCAGTAGTTGAAATCACTGGGGAGGTGAGTTCAAGCACTAAAACTGAGGCTCTGAACTTTCTTCATAGGGGCCTCTTTTGCTGGGACCCGGTCCCAAACAGTCAACCATAGCTAATGACCGCTGTTGTGTCTCTGTTCCGTACCGGGAGATGAATTATGAGTAAATTTGTTCATTAGGATCATGGCTCCCTCTTATTGTCAGTTATAATAACTTGCTACTTTAAGGTATTTTTACTTCATTATAGTGCTAAGTATATAGCACATTCCTACAAGCACAGCCAAATATGCTTTTTCCAAGGGAGCTAAAGACTTAGAATCATAACATTTTGTAGCAGAAGGTGACCTTGGAAATCACTTAGTTCAATCTGTCATTTTACAGATAAGGAAATTAAGTTCTATAGAGGGTAAGTCACTTGTCAGAGGTCAGCCACCAGGAAGTGACAGAACCGAGGTTTAAGCCCATTTCCTGGCCCTCTTTTCTCTACTGAAATTATCATATATGACAACCCCAGAGCTGGGTTGTAAATTAACAAAGAACTATCCTACAATAGGCCCTCCTATGAATCCTGTCCAGTGAATTCGTTATTTGTTTTCTTTCTTTGTGGGCATTGGTTTCTGGTAGATATATTCAAAGCAGATGCTAATGACCTTTTAAATTTGTGGGCAATTCTAAATTTTCAAATAAGTAAAAGGGCTGCCTAAAGGACAAAAAGAAGCAAATGTGGATTATTTGTAAAAAAGAAAACAAAAAAGTAGCTCCTCAGATGTACCTCAGCCTTCCTTTTCTCCATGCAGTAGTCCTCAAAGAACATCACCAAATAATTATGTGACATGAACATTTGCCAGTATTAGCAAGCCATATATATCCCATACTCGCTCATCAAGATTTAGTTTACCGATAGAAGAAATATATGGAACTTAGATTTCTACCACCCACCCAAAAGTAGTTTCATTTTTGTATCCAAGTCGTTCTTGTTGATTAATTCTGAGATCATGAAAGCTTGTGCCCCACATATTTCGTGTCATCTAAGAAGAAACTGTACTTCCTACTGCAGAGATTTAGTTCTGCTTCTGCCAGAAGTCGGTGAAGTATTCTGTTGGCAAGCAGTGGAGTGCTGGGGTCTAAAAGAAATTAATTTGAGTGTATTTGGCTGATTTTAATAGCTTGACCTCTGAGTGTGTGAGCAGCAAGGCCGGGAGGCAGAGGCAGGCCATACACAACTGAATGAAAACGAGCCCTGGCATCGCTCAGGGAAACCTTCCCACACCTGCTTCTCATTTCCTCTAGTTATTTCTGGTAATGAAAATTGGAACCGTTGCTATATATTTTGGGGTCTAGAAGGTCTATACATTTTTCTTTCATACAATATGCTTGTGATTAAGTGTATGTCTCTGTCTACAAAAAGACAAGACCTGAGTGTTCCTGGAAGAATAAAGGAAAAAAATCTTAAAAAGTATTCCCTTAAAAATAGATGTTTTCTTCCACAGTTCCAGCTGGGAGTCTGTGCCATGCTGCAGCCTTCCTACCTGTCTGCTGACATTTTCGTCTACAATCCTCTCCACCTATCTGCATGCTGACTTTGCCCTTCATTGGGGACTTGGCTGGCAAAGTGGAATAGTAATAGCTGCTCATTTTAAAGAAGCTGAAGGATTTCTCAGGAAAGTTGAAAGCATTTGAATGGGTGAGCAGCCCTTCCTAAACTCATTTTTTGCTTAGGCTTTTTATTCTCCAGTCATCTCCCAGGCAGTCCTGATGTCTGTCAAAAAAAAAAAAAAAAGAAAAGGCAGGGGGTGGGGGAGGGATATGTGGCTCAAAAATGCCAACTGGAATCTTCCCTAGGGAGCTCTTAGCATAATTTGTGATGAGTTTAGGGCTAGAATTTGGCCCAGTACCAAATCAATCCTTAGGTGGTCCTGGCTCTTACTTTCATGTTGCTAGGGACAGCCTGCCCATCTTCTTATTATTGTCTGCCTTCAGTTGACATTCTGAAGTACAGCTGTATTGATGATGACTTCTCCCTCTCCTGTCGTAGCTACTTGGAATCTCATTGCTGAGCGTAATAACATGATATATATTCATATGCACATATGCACGAGCTACTGTGTTCAGTATTTGCATTTGCCTGCACGTCTGCTGTTCAAGGGTATGCCATACGAGAGAGTCAGCCTCCCCCCCTCCCTGCCATGTGATGTCTATATATTTATGAGTAGGAGAGAGAGGAGCCCTTGGATATATGAATCTGCTTGCAATTTCCTAATGGAATCTGGCAGAGGAGCTTTACAATAGGACAAGTTCCAGTAAAAAATGTGTTCATGGAAGTGCTTTCCCCTTGTGACTGTCACCTATTTGCCCTTCAGAGCATTGAAAAGATCAATCATGGAATGAACCAGATTCTCTTTCCGGTCAGCAAAGAATGATACTCTGTTGCAGAAGGGGATAATCTTGTAATTTTGTTCCTTTATAAGTGGACATATCCTGGAGGAAGAGTCCCAATGAACAAGACCCTGAAGGGGAAAAGATCTTATTATAATATCTATGGTCATGTCTTCTGCAGCTAACTGGATCTCTGTGATGTCATCTGGGAGAAGAAGTGCTAGGAATGTTCTTTAAGGAAAGAAACCAAAGTTTCCAATGAGCAGAGATGAACGGGCTTGAAACGTAGTAGGCTCTTCCCCCCAGGAGTTGCCACTGCATTCGGAGATAAGGAGTCCTTACTATTCAGAAATGGCTTCTTTGCCTCCATTAATGCCATGGTCTTTTGTTGTCCCAGCCTATTCCTGAATGGACTGTTGAAATCATGGGTCTTAAAGAAAACTTTAGCAAAGGTCCCCTGCTGTCCCACATCCTCCCTAGACTTCTCTGTCCTCCATTATGGCCTCAGCCTGGCAAAGGCCATTGGGGTGAATGGGTAAGGAGATTTACGGTGGTTAGAGAGGCCAGCATATGGACTCCACAGACCTTGGAAATGTCTAATTATCTGTGTAAAGACTTTTTAACTTTATCTACCCGAGGTCCATGTCCTCAAGTAAATGAAAAAGAAGTTGCTTACTTGGGGAAGACTTTACCCAATTCACTTGGGATAACAAGGCCCTTTGATCATATGTATCTCATTCTGCAGACACTCCATGGAATGGAATGCTGCAATGTGTCTACACAGCCTTGGGCAGAAAAGGGGCTAGAGAAAATATTTCTGAGGAGCAAACTGACCTTTCACATTCTTCAAATGGACAAGTTTTTTTGTCATTTATTTTTTCCTTCAAATACAATCTTCAGTTGTGTCTGAGAAATTCCTAATAAAGATAAATGAAGACTATATTTGTTTAGAGTTCACCTGAGGGGCAGAATTAAAGTAGAAATTCCACATGACCTCCATCTTCCTCCTCATGTGGACGTCTTGCCCTAGGCAACGTGTATGAAATGTGATTAACATCTGTTAGTGGCAATACTCCAGGTATCTTAGGGAAGGATTCTGAGAACTCCAGCATTGGCTCTCAAGCCTAGCAGATGGCAGGATGGCTCTAGGAACAGAGTGGCGATTCTAGAGTTCGCTCGTATAAAATGGGCTGGGGATGAGGTGGGGAGAGCAGGCGGGGGAATGTAGCCACCTTCCAGCATTCAGGAGCTTCTCCACAGATTAAGCTTTGAAAGACTCCACCAGTATGATACCATCCACTTGTCTCTGCCTACTGAAAGGACAATGACCTGAGTAGCTTCTTTGCTGGGGGTGGGGGGCCAGAAATAGTAGCTTTAATTATGGCTGACATTTATTAATAGTATTGTTCAAATCCTCTACATTTTTATGGATATTTTTGTTTATCAATTCTGTCAGTTGCTGTGGTGGGAGTGGGGTGGGATGGGGTGAGGGGTTGTAAAACCTCCAACTATGATTATAGAATTGCCTATTTTCTTTCAAGAATTTTAAGTTCTGTTATTAGGTGAATATACATTTATGATTTTTATGTCATTCTGTTGAATTATGAAAAGTCCCTCTTTTCCTCTAGCAAACTCTTTGTATTGAAGTCTTCTTTATTGATATTATTATACCCACTCCAGCCTTCTTATCCTTACTGTTTGAATGATATATCTTTCCCCATCCAATTCATTTCAACCTATCTGAATCTTTATATTTAAAGTATATTTCTTGTTGGTAATATATAGTTGGGTTTTACTTTTTATCCATTCTGATCATCTCTACCATTTTATTAAAAGTGTTTAATCCACTTACATTTAATGTAACGATTGATATGGATGGCTTTTGGTCTACCATTTTCCTATTGGCTTTCGATTTGTACCAACTACTATTTATCATGTACCATTAAGAAAAGTTATCTAAAGCTTGAAAATAGGGAAGATGTCTGTGTGCCCTCTCAAAGTCATCCTAGAGCATTGTCTAACAAGCCTGCCTAAGGCTCAGCTGAAGGCCACGGGAACATAACTTTGTTTGATTTACTATTTAATATTAAGGAAACTAAGATACAGAGAGTTTAGTTAACTTACCCAAGGTCACCCAGGAGTAAGTGTTAGAGTTGGAATTTAAAGCACAAGCTCATACATTTGATCACTTTACCATACTGCCTCCCACTGGTTAATTGTCTCATTATTGAGTTTATGGACAATTACGAGAGGAAGTAGGGAGGACCGTTGTTGCTTTTTGCTGGCTGTGGTACCTGCAGATGGCATTTTCCGTTGAAGGGAAGGGCAGCTGTGCAGCACCTTCAGGCACACGTGAACTAAGCCCAAGGGTCCCAGGGCAGTGAGGCTCAGCCTGAACCCAGCGGGTGTTTGTTCACTCTGGTGATCAGGAAACCCTCATGTGTACCACTGCCTAACACATGGTTAGATGCATTGAAGAGAAAGACTGTTTTCAGGAAATATTGCTGAGCATTCTGGTGACATGCAGTTGTTTTTCTGCTTTGACAGAAGAGAGGGCTGAGGTGAGAGGAAGAGTAGTATGACCAGCCAGGAAAACACACTGATGTAGCAAATGTTAGTGATGTTTTAGCACTTCCTCATGAAGCAGCATGACCTCCTGCCACCCAGACAGGCTGTTTCTTTAGTTTTTTCTGGCTCATTCTCCACAGCTGTTTGTTATTTTCTTAAATGTTAAGCTTTTTATAGCTCTTCAGTTACTTATAAAAAGTATCAGTTATTCAGGCCACAAGAGCACTGGCTCAATGCTAGTCTAATGAGCAGTAAGAACACTGAGGGCATATTTTTGTTGCTTCTATTTTCTCACTGCTTCACCAGCCCCCACTCTCACAAGTTTCCCCTTTGGACTCAAATGACTCCAGATTTTTGGAATTTACTAAAAAGGCGAACCTCCAGTTGGTCTTTGCTGCTTAGGAATAATTCATTGCTGATTCACCTCCCTGCCAGTGTTAATGTTATTGGCTTTCTACCATTGCATGGAGTAGAAACATGAGTGAGATCTCACCTCACAAGTCGTAGCTGCTTTGGGCATTCAGCAGGGACTCAAACCTATACAGATGCACCTGTGATCTCTGTGAAATAAAGTCTCATCTTTGTCACACAGAGGAATAAAGCCCAGGACTTGGAGTGCCTTCACTGAGTAAGTAGGTACTATCTCTCCAATCTGTATCCACATGGAAAACAGTTAGGACCAGTTACAGAAAGGATCCTGGTAAAATCAGAAGGAAGATGCCAGAAAGCACAGTCGAAAACACAGACGATGTTTATGTATTTGAGGAAATTGGACAATCCCTCCTAGGCTTGGAGGCCTTTTCCTCTGGGTCATACGTATATTCTACACAACTACACAACACTCAGGGGAGCTGTTATGTTCTCAGTGCAAGAGGATGTCCCTGAATACAACATGAGAGCCATGGTTGAGAAAATCTGCATGTATGTTCTGGCATGGAGATTCCTCATCTGTGAGCCCCAGACCTGGGGGGCAATTGGAGTGATTGCAAGGGTTGTCACCAAGCAGTTTTAGTTGATTAATGAATAACTATCCTACATATATGTGTACTAATTTTCAGAAATAAGTAGATACTGAAGTGATTACTAAAATAGTAATTTAAATACAATATCAAATTATTAGTGTTTTAAAAAAAAAATCTTCTTTTCCTCCCTCCCTCCCTCCCTCCCTCCCTCCCTCCCTCCCTCCCTCCCTCCCTCCCTCTCTTCCTCCCTCCCTTCCTCCCTCTCTTCCTTCCTTCCTTCCTTCCTTCCTTCTTTCCTTCCTTCCTTCCTTCCTCCCTCCCTCCCTCCCTTCCTCCCTTCCTCCTTTTCTTCCTTCCTTCCTTTTTACTTAATATAGCTACAGGTTAGAACTGCTGTTCTAGTGAGTGAATGGCCTCATATCTAGAATATCTTAACAAAGAACCTCCTTAGGAGCCACTGGCCAATTATTTGGGTTGAAGAGTATCAAAGTGTGGGTTTGTTTTCAGGAAACCATACTCTCAGCTCTTCTTTCTTGGAGAAGTGAAGTCTTCCTTTTAAAACAGAGGAGGACAAGTGACATAGTATATTTTCTGGGATGATTTTGCAGAAACAGGTTTGGTGGGGGTTTTTTTTTGCCTTTTTTATTATTATTAAAATTTATTTGGGTGACAATGGTTAGTAAAATTACATAGATTTCAAGTGTACAATTCTGTTATACATCATCTATATATCACATTGTATGCTCACCACCCAGAGTCAGTTCTCCTTCTATCACCATGTATTTGACCCCTTTTACCCTCTTCTACTATCCCCCTATTCCCCCCTTACCCTCTGGTAACCACTAAACTATTGTCTGTGTCTATGAGTTTTTGAGAAACAGGTTAAACATGTTTTGAGGTGGAAAATAGACTTCGTTACAACCAGTGGTGACCTGGATTGATCCCAAGTGTCAATCTTCTAAAAGGTCTATTTATAGAGCAAATTGCCTACTTTTTAGCTTAGAGGATTTTATGTGTACCTATTGCAATCCCATGCTTTTAAGTGTCTATATAATAATACCAATGACTAATAATTATTGAGCATTAAAACATGCCAGAAACCACTCTAAACACTTTACATGCATTACTTCAACAAACCTTTGTAGTAGCTAATATTATTTTCATTTTATTCATTAAGACATTAGACTCAGAGAGCACAATAACCTGGCTTCCTGGCACACATGTGGCAGAGCCAGGATTTGAATCCAGAATGTCTGACTTTTGAGCCAGCGCCCTAAACCACCATACTATGGGTCTTTGGAAAAGTCATAATGCATGTTTGCAACAGATGACACAAGTTCATTTTTGGAAGTACTAGAGTCATTCGCATCTATGTCATTCCTTTGTCATTTGATAGCTGACAGTTCTAGCTTCATTCTAGAAAACAATTGAGCAACTTGGTTGAGTTTTAGAGATTTTACAACAAGTTGAAGATGGAAAACCAAACTGTGCATTTTTGTTCTATTTTACTGTTTTACTTCCATAAAGGGAAGAACGCATGTCAAGCTTGTGAAAAGTTGCATAAAGTTTACCGTGACAAAGCTTTACAAGAACATCAGTGCCAACGATGGTTCACGAAATTCTGTGCTGATGATTTTGATCTCAACAACGCTCCTCAGTCAGGGAGGCCCACTGAGGTTGATGACAACAAAATAGAGGCATTGATCGAGTCAAATCCATGTTACACGACACGAGAGACTGCAAAAACATTGAACATACATCATTCAAGTATTCACGACCACCTGAAGAAACTGGGATATGTAAACAAGCTTGATATTTGGGTTCCTCATGAGTAAAAAGAATTTCATTTGACAGCGCTTATAAACATCTGCGATATGCTCATTAAATGTGAGGAAAATGATCCATTTTTGAAGCGACTGATAACTGGTGATGAGAAGTGGATTGTTTACAACAATGTGGTGCACATACGTCTTGGTCCCGACGTGATGATTCACCTCAGACGACATCGAAAGCAGACATTCATCAAAGGAAGGTTATGCTCTCAGTGTGGTGGAATTTTAAAGGTTTCCTGTTTTTCGAGCTCCTATCAAGGAACCAAACAATCAATTCGAATGTGTACTGTCGGCAAGTGAACGGTTTGAATGAATCCATCATCCAGAAACGTCCAGAACTTGTTAATTGTAAAGGAGTTGTGTTCCATCGCGACAACCTGAGACCACACACAAGTTTGATCACCCATCAAAAATTATTGGAGCTTGAATGGGATGTGTTGCCACAGCCACCATACTCGCCTGACCTTGTGCCATCAGACTTCCACTTGTTTCGCTCTCTTCAAAACTCCTTGCGTGGTATAACAAGGAGTTATATTCAGATGAGGCTGTAAATCAGCACCTTGTTCAGGTTTTCGCAAATAAAGACAGGTCCTTCTAAGAACAAAGAATTGTGAAGCTCACTGAAAGATGGCAAACGTTATCAAACAAAACAGGCGATATGTCATTGATTGATCTTTGTTCTTTATATAAATAAATGACCTTTGAAAAACATAGACAAAGTATGCCACAACTTTTCCGAAGACCCAATATATTCATTTTATGTCAAAAGTCTGACCCAAACCTGGGTGTTCTTTTTTTAAATTATGAATTAACTTTTCATTTTAATTTTTAAAAATTGTTTCAATTACAGTTGACATACAGTATTATATTAGTTTCAGGTGAACAACGTAGTGATTAGACATTTATATAACTTATAAAGTGATCACCCTGATAAATCTAATACCCATCTGACACCATATATAGTTATTACAATATTATTGACTATATTTTCTGTTCTGTACTTTATATCCCTATGAGTATTTTGTAACTACCAATTTATACTTCTTTTTTTTTTTAGTTAGGTTTATTGGGGTGACAAGGTTAGTAAAATTACATAGGTTTCAAGTGTACAATTCTATAATAGGTCATCTATATATCCCATTGTGTGTTCACCACCCAGAGTCAGTTCTCCTTCCATCACCATATATTTGACCCCTTTACCCTCTTCTACTATCCCTTCTCCCCCCTACCCCTCTGGTAACCACTAAACTGTTGTCTGTGTGTATGAGTTTGTTTCTTCATTTGTTTGTCTTGTTGCTGTTGTCTTCAGTTTTATATCCCACATATGAGTGAAGTCATATGCTTCTCCACTTTTTCTGTCTGACTTCTTTCATTTAGCATAATAATCTCAAAGTCCATCCATGTTGTCGCAAGTGGCAGTATTTCATCGTATAGCTGAGTAATAATCCATTGTGTATATATACCACATCTTCTTTATCCAGTCATCTATTGAAGGACACTTTGGTTGTTTCCATGTCTTGGCCACCGTAAATAATGTTGCAATGAACATCAGAATACATATATCTTTACAGATAAATGTTTTCAGATTTTTGAGGTATATACCCAGGAGAGGGATTGCTAGGTCGTATGGTAATTCTATTCTTAAATTTATGAGGAATCTCCATACCATTTGCCATCGTGGGTGTACCAATTTACATTCCCACCAGCAGGGTATGAGGGTTCCTTTTTCTCCACAGCCTCTCCAACACTTGTTATTATTTGTCTTGTTAATGATAATCATTCTAACAGGTGTGAGGTGATATCTCATTGTGGTTTTGATTTGCATTTTCCTAATAGCTAGTGAAGTTGAGCATTTTTTCTATCTGTTAGCCATCTGTATGTCTTTTATTCATGTCCTCTGCCCATTTTTATGCCCATGTCCTTTGCCCAAATTGGATTGTTTGTCTTTTTGTTGTGTTGTATGAGTTACTTATATATTTTGGATATTAGCTCCTTATTGGAGGCATTGTTTGCAAATATTTTCTCCCATTTGGTTGGTTGCCTCTTTGCTTTGTTGATTGTTTCTTTTGTAGTACAGAAGCTTTTAAGTTTGATATAGTTCCATTCATTTATTTTAGCTTTTATTTCCCTTGCCTTTGAGCTTAAATTCATAAAATCCTCTTTGAACCCAAGATCCATAAGTTTAGTACCTATATTTTCTTCCATGCAATTTGTTGTTTCAGGTCTTATGTCTAGGTCTTTGATTCATTTTGAATTAATTTTGGTACATGGTGACAGATAGCAGTCTAGTTTCATTCATTTGCACATGGCTTTCCAGTTTTCCCAGCACCATTTATTGAAGAGGCTTTCTTTTCTCCATTGTATACTTTTGGCTCCTTGGGCAAAATTCATCTGTCCATATTTATATGGGTTTGTTTGTAGATTTTCAATTCTATTCCACTGATCTGTGTGTCTGTTTTTCTGCCAATACCATGTTGTTTTGATTATTGTTGCTCTGTAGTACAAGCTGAAGTCAGGAAGTGTGATACCTCCCGCCTTATACTTTTTCTTAGGATTGATTTGGCTATTCGGGGTCTTCTGTGATTCCATACAAATCTGATGATTTTTTGTTCTATTTCTTTAAAAAACTGTCATTGGAATTTTTATAGGGATTGCACGAAATCTGTATATTACTTTGGATAATATGGCCATTTTTAACTATGTTGATTCTTTCAAACTATAAACACAGAATGTCTTTCCATTTCTTTGTGTCTTCTTCAATTTCTTTTAAAAATACCATATAGTTTTCAGTGTATAGGTCTTTCACATCCTTGGTTAAGTTTATTCCTAGATATTTTATTCTTTTTGTTGCAATTGCAAAAGGAATTTTTTAAATTTCTTTTTTTGAAATTTCATTGTTAGTATATAGGAATGCAATGGATTTTTGTATGTTGATTTTGTAGCCAACAACTTTATAATATTCATTTATTGTTTCTAATAGCTTTTTAGTGGAGTTTTTAGGGTTTTGTATATAAAGAACCATATCATCTGTAAAAAGTGACAGTTTAACTTCTTCATTCCCAATTCAGATGCCTTTTATTTCTTTTTCTTACCTGATTGCTCTGGCTAGGACTTCTGATACTATGTTGAAAAGCAGTGGTGATAGGGGACAACCTTGTCTTGTTCCTGAACATAGAGCGAAGGGCTTCAGTTTTTCACCATTAATTATGATATTAATTACTGAAGGTTTGTCATATATGGCCTTTATTATGTTACAGTATTTGCTTTCTATACCCATTTTATTGTTTTAATCATAAATCGATGTTGTATCTTGTCAAATGCTTTTTCTGCAACTATTGATATAATCATGATTTTTATCTTTTATTTAATTTATGTGGTGTATCACATTGATTGATTTGTGTATGTTGAATCATCCTTGTGGCCCAGGGATGAACCCCACTTGGTTGTGATGTATAATCTTTCTAATGCATTATTTGCTAGAATTTTGTTTAGGATTTTTGCATCTGTATTCATCAAAAATAGTGGTCTGTAATTTTCTCTTTTTGTGTTATCCGTACCAGGGTTTGGTATCAGGGTAATGTTGGCCTCATAAAATGGTTAGGAAGTATTGCCTCTTCTTCCATTTTTTTGGAAGAGTTAGAGCCTCTTTGAATGTTTTGTAGAATTCACTAGTGAAGCCATCTGGTCCTGGACTTTTGCTTTTGGGAAGGTTTTGGATTGTTTCAATTTCCATACTGTTGGTCAGTCTATTTAGATTTTCCCGTTCTTTGTGATTCAGTTTTGAGATGTCATAAGTTTCTAAGAACTTGTCCACTTCTTGTAGGTTGTTGAATTTGGTAACATATAACCCTTCATCGTATTCTTGCATAATCCTTTGTATTTCTGTGGTATCCAGGGTAACTTCTCCCCTTTGATTTCTGATTTTTTTTGTGTGCCTTTTCTCTTCAATTTGTACTTCTTAATCCTTTCCCCTTCTTTCACCCATACCCCTAACCCCTTCCCATCTAGCAACCATCAAAATGTTCTCTGTACCTATGAGTTTGTTTCTGTTTTGTTTGTTTATTTTGTTCTTTGAATTAACATTTGAAAGGATTGTCTTTCCCCTCATTTAATTTAGGTTTTAATTTTCCTTTGTCATTTGAAAATTGTTTGTTAAAAAAAAAATCTCTCTCTAGCTAGACTATCAAATACAGAAACTTGTGGAAATTCACACGTACTAGTTTTCCTAACTCTTTAGTAAAAGCCCTCATTCCTTCCTTGAGGACATTGTCTGAGGAGCTCTGTGGCATCAACATTTTCAGTGTATAGGTCTTTCAGTGTATAGGTTTATGTGGCATAAATGTGGGAGTTTACATTTTCTTTTCTTGGCTTTAGTTCACCAGTCTTTAAAGTAGGGCCACCTTTACTATAAAATCATTGTAAAAAATTGTGAATTAAAGAAGGTATACAAATGGTCAATAGATGCAAAAAGATACTGAACATCATTAGTCATTAGGGAAATGCAAATTAAAATAATGAGATACCACTACACACACAGTAGAATGGCGAAAACAAAAAGAACTGACAAAACTGAGTATTGGTGAAAATGTAAAACAACTGGAACTCTCAACTGGAAATGCAAAATGGCACAGTCACTTTCAGAAAAACAGTTTGGCAATTTGTCACAAAGTTAAATATACATCTATTATATGATTCATCAATCCCACTTCTAGATATTTACCCTTGAGAAATGAAAGCTATAACCCACACAAAGGCCTGTACACGGGTGTTCATAGAAGCTTTGTTCATCATAGCCCCAAACTAGAAACAACCCAACTGTTTATCAGCTGCTAAATTGATAAGCTAATTGTGATATATTCATACAGTGGAATATTACTTAGCAATAAAAAGCAATGAACTACTTCTAGACACAATATCATGGATGAATTTCAAAAGCTGCACGCTAAGTGATAGAAGGACAAAAAGACTATCTACTCTGTAATTCCACTTATATAAAAATCTAGAAAAGGCAAAACCATAGTGACATAAAGCAGATCTGTAGGGTAGGCATGGGAGTGGAGTGGGCACTGACCGTAAAATAAAAGGGAATGATACAAATATTCTATATCTTGTCAAAACTCATCAAGCTGCACACTTTAAATCACATCTCAATAAAGCTGATTAGAAAAAAAAATATGTATAGATCTTTGTAACTGAGCTGTATATGAGACATTTTTAAAACTATGGAGTTAACTTTTATTGATTTTAACCTAACACATTGTGGTTTTAAGTGTTTTTTATCTGTCATCTTAAAATTGAAGTTATTTCTTCAATTGGAAAAAAAGTGGTGTTTTGAATTTAATGTATAACAAATATTCTGTGAAAAAATAAAAATTGATATAAATTTGTTCATAATCAAAATAACTCCATATTGATTATTCAGTGATTGTACCATCCTTTACAGGTCAGTACATCTTTATATTTATTGATCTGCTGTCACACTGCATCAACTGTCTTGCAAAGGCCTCATGTAGAGTACTGGAATTTTTATGATCCTACCTGGGTGACATAGTGATTGCGATACGAGCCCCAGAAATTCTCTATGTATAACAGGCTGAGTCCAAAGACCTACTGGGTAAAGTTTAAGACTGAACTTAATTAGAAGAAATTAATCAATTGTTTGAGGGCAAAATAATAAATTATCCAGTTTATTTTGTAATTTTGCCTATGAGAACCAATAAAAAAAATGCAGTTTTTCCATTCGTCATACCCCTTATAGATATGTGTATCTACTCAGCCAATATTTATTAGGGATTTACTTTGAGCAAGGCATTGTGCTAAGTACTATGGGAAATGCAAAGTTAGTTAAGCTATGATGACCTCACTCCTACTTAAATTTCATACTTGGAAATTAGCTAACATGGTTATAAAATGATGTGAAATACTTGTTTTTGGCTATTTCAAGTATAGGACTCAAAAGACATGTATCTTAATTTCGGAAGTGAAAAACAGAGACATGTATTCTTTTTTTTTTTTTTTAAAGTATTGTTATGTAGTTTATAGAGTGTGGTTTTTTTTTTTTAGGGCAGTGTCATTGACCCTCACATGCGGGACCCGAACCGGGGCCGCTGGCCTCCCAAGCCAGCACCCAACCACTGCGCCACTTGGCCGGCCCGAGACATGTATTCTGAAGTCAGAGTATTTTAAAGTGACTGTGGGATGCTGAAAAGGACACAATGGCACCCAGAAAGGTCCCCCACCAACCTGCCTCTCTGGCCTGAAATGACGCTATGAGAGCACTATTGTGTTAAGTGGTCTCTTTTCCTTCCAGTCCTTATTCAAAGGCAGATACCCTTGGAGAAAGTGGCATATTAAATTGCAAATTCTTAATAGTAATTAGGATTTTCAGATATCTCTTTTGGTAAGAGAGGTTGCACTTGTTACTCCTCTATTGGGGGGATGGGATTATCAACGTTGCTTAATGCTAGCCCCAGAAAAGCTTTGCAAGGCCTTATGTGCTTTATCCCATAACAGCCTAGGATGGATGCACAGAAAATGGAGTTGTTACTCTCAGTGTGGTCTCAGGCTGGCATCAACATCACCTGGGAGCTTGTTAGAAATGCAAACATCTTAGCATCTACAGACTGACTACAGTGGAATCTGCATTTTAACAAGGTCCCCCGACATCTAAACCACATTCATGATTCTTCCAACTCTGAAGCTTTTCTGCTCCTCTCTGCCTACCAGTAATATGAACATTTAAGGGCTTGATTCCTTCAGCTGGCATATTTTAGGATGCGCTGAAGGTCAGGTATCTGATCTTTTCTACCAGGGAGAGTCTGGAGACATTCAACAGCTTCCCTCTGAGATCTCTCCTGGTGTTTACTTACCTCTTGTACCTCAATGAGCATCTTTGTAAGTAAGAGGAAGAAACTGCAAGTTTTTGAAAGGCTTGTGTACATAGCCAAAAGGGGCTTAAATTAAGAAAGTCTGCTATGCAACGCTCTTTATTTTTTAAATGTTAAATGGAAATAATAAATGTTCTTCCTGTTGGCGTGGAAATGGCATTTGCATGGCCCCGGTACAAATACATTGTGTGATACTTTCAAAGCACCTGTTGTTTTGTCCCTACCTGGTTCCTATATGGATGACTGTATTTATTCACTGGGGTGTGTGTAGATTACTTTATTGGCTGAATCTATTTCTTCCAAGCTCTAGCTGACATCTGAGCATAGACTTTTCTCCTTCACACAGAGAATGAATGTGAGGTGCAAGCTGAGTAGCATCCTCAAATGATGCCTGCCCTCCTCACATCCTTTCAGGACCTGTTTGTCCACAGAGGTGGCCGGCACCCTTTGCTGTAAAAAGCCACTCAGAAAACGGGAAAGTAGAGAGGATGCGAGAACAGGAGTCAGGAGACAAGGCCCTGGAAAGGTCGCCTGGCCTCCCTCAGCCTTCGTTTTCTGACCTAAAAAATGGAAGCATTGAACCAAATGATTGTTTGAGATCTCGTCCAACTCTAAAACAAGGAAAAGTAGACTGGGAGTTAGATTTGTGTGACCATGACACCCCTTTCATATTCATTCCCCTATGTAATCACCACAACTCCAAAATGGAACTCCTATTTTACAGATGAAAAAACGGAGACCCAGAGAGGATATGTGACTTACTCAATTTCACCCAACTCAAAGGCAAGGCCTGTTCTCAGGACTCAAACCCAAGCATCATGACTTCACCCCAAGTCCTTTTCACTACAGCTCCTCTATCACCAACTCAGTCCATATGCTTTAATAAAGCTGTGCAAAGGTCAAACAGTCCAAATTTATCTATTGCTATAAATAGGCTAAAAGAAACTAGCCCGTAAATAGTCTCATGAAGGTATACAGCAGCAGAATACATGTAACAAATTTGGAGCCCATTTGGATTACACTTTCTGAAGAGGGCAAAGTACTTTCTTAAACACTGCCTGTTAGTCTCAAAACTCCCCTCATAAGGTGAGTAGAGGCAAGGACTAAATAATGCCATTTCCAAGAGAGAAAAACAGAGGCAGAGCAACGAAATGAGCTGCCTAAGATTTCTCAGTCAGAAGTGGACAGTAATGGCAGCTGTCCAACATCTCTGTTATTTTTTTTTCACGTCCAGCAGCTTGTCCTGCCCACAGCCATTATGCTCCCTGTTCTTATGCCCAGGTGTAGCTTTCCTCAGCTGGAGGTCCCAGAAACTGTAAGGAAACAACTAGGAAAATGCAGAATGGAATGATCCTATGGATACCCATAGATGTTGATAACACAGGAAAGGCTTTTTACATTCCATCAGGACATCACTGGATTTAAATATTTTAGCAGCTTCAGATAAACATTCTCAATTTTTTTGGTCCTGCTAAAAACAGGTACTTATTTATCTGGAGTTTACAAATATAGCTTTGTTCTGCATGGATAAAATGCAAAAAATGTTAAGAACAGTTAGCTAGAGTCAGAGCAAGTGAGAAAAACAGCTGCTTCCTTTTTTTTTTTTCTTTTTCATTTTTAAGAGTCATAACACCCAAGTAGCAAAGAGGCTAAGAGGGTAATTTAGTGTTGTGGTTAAGAGTGTGGGCATCAAACTGTGTTTGTATCTTAGCTCTGCCATTAGCTAACTCTCTGAACCTGAGAAAGTTGTTTCTCAGGGCAGTTTCCTCATCTGGGAGACACAGATAATAATGGAAGCTGCCTCCCAGGGTAGTTGTGAGGGTTAAACGAGTTAATACCTGCAAAGCATTTATAGCAGAGCCTGGGTAATAGCATGAACTCAACTAATGTCAACTGTTATTGTTATTAGTGAGGAGAGAAGAGTGAAAAATTTTGTTTTTACTTAATTTAAACCTAGTACTATATAACTGAATTCTAACACACCAAGTAAGAAACATACATCACCACCTGAGAAACTCTATATGGTTGCCCAAATCAAGAGGTGAGTTGTACATAGACTGGGAAATAGCCAGTTTATTTAAGATGACCCAACATAGAAGGTAATACAAAGAAATAGATAATGCAAATAACCTAATGTAGGAATTATAACCTAATCTGTTGTAATGTCCAGTGTTTGAAGTGACGTGTGGCAACAAATGATCAAGGGCCTTCTTGAAATCCAGAAAAAGGGAAATCAGTTTTAACACACTGCAAAAATACACTGGGTTTGGGAACACTAGGTGGTATAGTTACAGGAAGGACAATTCCCCCATGGCAAATAAGTGTCTACTCTGGTTTATACACCAGTCTCTGATGTGTAAAGTTAGTGTGAGTCAGTTTCCCTCATCCTAATTAATTAACTCTGCATGAACTCATAAACTCAAGTCCTGGAGCCAGCAATACTCCCTTTGGATTTTGGGAATTCTCAGAGCACTACAGCCTAGGGAGTAGGGTCACTGAAGTCATTGTACCTTTCTGGTATGCCTCTCATTAGACATCAGAGTTTAAAAGGTCTTGATTCTTATTTCGTTCTACCAAAGTCATTATACCTATTACTTTTTCTGCTTATCAGAAAAGACTAGAAAACTGTAGAGGCCTTTCTGGGAAAGCTGAGGTTACAAAAGACTACATTAAAGATAAACATTATAGTTATATGGAAAGGTTCCTTAGACGTGGTGAACAGTGGTCGAGTTTGGAATTGACTGGAAAGTGATCAAAACAAGCAAACTTCTCAGAAAGATCCAAATGATCCTTGCATGCAAATTTTAATAATACACAATTGCCTATAACCATGTGGAACACCTTTTGTGGTACTATCAAAGCAGTTCCTGGGCCACACAGGAAACTAGTTCCATTACTTCACCATCTTCCATTGTTTGTCATCAAAAAAACAAAAACAAACCAACAAACAAAAACCATTTTCCAGAGCTTACCTGTTCACTCTGCATAGCTCTGATTTTCCATTGTTCCAAAAAAATCAAGTCCACTCTCCAGAAGTTGAAAATTTGCCATGACTGAAGAGTCAAAGGAATGTGGTACAGGGGGTAACCCAGAGGCTGAGCAGGCGTCATGTCTGTAAGATAAAGACAGAGCCTCTCAGGTGACTGGTGTGATGGATTGACATTACCTTGGTGGGGTCAGCTCTAGTGTGTTTACAGCGGAGTACACCGGGCTGCTAAGTGCACAGATTCTTGGAGCCTGTCTCCAGGGTTCTAATCCTGACTCTGCCATTTTCTGGCTGCACAACCTTGGGAAAGTTATTTAGACTCCTTATATCTTAATTTCCTCCTCCAGAAATGAGTTTAAATCTCATCAGATTGCTGGTGGATGAGGATTAAAATAATTAATACATTTAGAGTGCCTGGCACATAGCTACATTATTTTAAGGTTGATGATAGTTACATAACCAACCATCTTTGGCCCCATCTTGCTGCCTTTGCTCACCTGGGGATGTAATGGAGGCAGGTACCTCCCTGTCAGGAAGCCCTGGCTTTCCCCAGGGGCAGCCTCACTGTAGCATCCCCATGGCTGACCGATTATCTTTCTCTCTCCTTGCTTTCTTTCCCCCTCTCTCCATCTCTTTTCTGTAAACGTCTCTTTATCTTTCTCAACTATCTCTCTTGGGATATAGGTAACAATTAATTATAAACTTGACATATATCTTTTAAGTTTTATGGGTTCAGTGATTGATATGTGTGCTTACTTGCCTATTTGGTTTTATAATTCAGGAGAATTATAAAAAAATAGAGACCATACGTTCTATTTGTCTTAGTGTTATAGTGGTGGATAGCATGGTACTTGAGGCTGTGTGAATATTTCCATCTCAGAGGTATTAGTATTTGCAACCTGTAAAAAATGGTGTTTGGAAAAAAAACTATTTTGAATGAAACTTACCATTTGAAAATACCTACATCAAAGTTTTCAGGAAGAAAACAACTTTTGAAACTGAGCAGAGTTTAAAAACGCTATTCATGTTATATACCTAAAGCAAAAGTAGTTTTTAAAAATAAAATGTTAGTGACAGAAAAGCCACATTTCTACATACCTATTATAGAGGTTGTCACAAGGACTGGAATAGGTATAATTTCTTAGAGCTAAATTAAAATTGGTCTGTTCTCCTTCAGCCAGATGTTGGTGTTGGAACAATATAATGCATTGGTTAACAGTATGAGGCACCCACCAGGCTAATTTATGGGATTTGGAATGTTAAGGCCAATCAAGTGATCTAATTGTTTCAACAGTGCTAAAGGTTTTATAATAACCTTCAAGATCAGGGCTGTGCTAGTCAGAACTTCCCCTTGCCCACCTCCACCCCTGCTTCCTTCTCTCCCTCCAAGCAGATTTGTTCTATTGTGTTTGCCAGATTTAAGTTAGGTAGGGAGCCTTTCAAGTGGGAGCCTGGGTTCCTGTCCTAGGGTAAGATTACATGAAAATTCGTGGGGGTCTTTCTGTAATTACCCTTTGTGCATTTTATAAAAGCACTGCTAGGTTGAGAATGACTGACAGCCTTGAGTCGAGAAAGGTTTGGCTAGAAAAGTGTGTCTGCAGTGTTGGGATGGAATTGCTCAGGGAGAGAGCCCCAGGGGGACAGGGCACCACTGTGCCAGTCTTCGGGCTCCAGCTACACCTTCATTAGGCCCTCAGACTCACTCAATGACATTAACCTGGATGACGTATTAAAAATCCCTTGTAACCTATGTGTTGCGAAATGAATTTGGACAACAGGAATGTATACAGTCCTCCAAATGTGATTACTCAAAGCCCTGTAAATGCACAGAGGACAGCGTGATAGACGAGGGGTGCCAAGCTCTATATGACAATCGCTTATACAGAGCCGGCATCTGTGTCCCAGTAACATTGTACTGTTTGGCTAGATAAAAAGAGAGGCAGGGACATATGTGGTTTAGTTTTTTTCCTCCAGTGCATCCAAGTTGCTAATTTTTGTAGTTATCATAAAGAAAATATCAGCTTTCTAGTAGGCAAGAAAATTCTTGCTTAAGTTAAAAAAAAAAAAAAGAATAGAAAGAGAAGCAGGCTTTATCTCAGCATTTATGGAGGGGTTTGCCAAACCATTAACAAATTAACGTGCAAAATCTCTAGATAGGAGGCTTGGGGTTATTGTCCTGGCTTTATAGACGGCAGGGCAGAGGGCTTAAAAGTTGTATGCCAGACAAGTAAATCCACTGGGGATTGGATCTTATGGAGCGAGGGACCCTGAGGTTAAGGAGTGGAAAGGGACAAGACAGAGAAGTCACCTGGAGAGGTGTAAGGGAAAAGCAAGACCGGTGACAGCCAAACCATGTGGACTATAATAGCCATAGGTTCCCTTTTAGGGTAAGAACTACTGGACAAAGGACAGGACAGAGATCTTAAGATGCTGCCACCTGATTCTGTTTGCCAGCCTCCAGGCGCAGTCAGTGCTACTACAAAACACAGTACTTTCACTAGTACTTTTGCTGGCATGAGTTGCCTGGACCTCAGAGGTGGGTTTTTGTTTTTGCCTTTTTTTTTTTTTTTTTTAGGGTGGGAGTGCTTTCCTTTCTCTTCATATTTTTGTCCTTTCTTTTTAATTAATCTTCCCTCTCTGTGAGCCTCAGTTTCCTCCTCCAGAAAATAATATAATGGCTTTAGGGAAGATTAAATAAGCCATTGCCAGGTGTAGCCAGGCATTCACTTAACATCCATTTCTCTTTCTCTCCTTTTAAAACTGCCATCAGAACGATTTTTTAACAGCATGCCGCCTGAGGCCATTAGCCAAGGGTGTCAAGACACATAGTTTCCCTGCTGGGGCTTGGTGCTGCCAGGGGCCCTTCAGCTGGATGCCCTGGCTGTCACAGAAGGGGGTGGGGTGGCGGCAGCAATAACACCAGCTTTTTGCTTCTCCCTACAAGGGCCATTTAAGTGGCTTCCTCTCTCACCTTCACAGAGCTGGTTGTGAGGACCCACTAATTAGCGCACACACCATGTTCAGCCAGGCAAAGCTCAGGTAAAGGCAGGAGACAGCCGTGAGTTTGTCCTGTTTTCAATACAAGACCACCCATTTTCCAGGAGACAATTAGACCTGTTTTTCTGGGATCATAAAGATGACACTTAAAGTCACCAGAAAGATCTGGTTCCGGGCTTTTCTTAGACCTGGGTGTAGGGGCCTGTTCTGAGCTGCATACCCTCCCAACCTCCTCTCCTCACAACCTCCTTCCCTCCCCTCTCCCTCCTGAGGTTGGGAGTAGTATAGGGGTTGGGGGAGGATGAGAAGCTCTAACTGCAAATTGGGAGAAGGGGATTTTCCTTACCAGAGCCATTGTTCCCCAACCCCCATCCCTTGGGAGAGAGAGGGAGGTATTCTTTTTATTTTATTTTTTTATTTGTTTTGAGGGCAGTATCACTGGCCCTCATATGTGGGACCCGAACCGGGGCCACTGGCTTCCGAGGCCAGCGCTTAACCACCGCGCCACTTGGCCGGCCCTGAGGGAGGTATTCTTAATAAACCTCCCCATAGAACTCACAAGATGGAGATGGGGAGAATTTGCTCTACTTCCCTTCTTCTGGTTAAATGGCTGTTTGACTCAGAGATCTCCATCTTGGCTATTTCCTATGCACCGTTGCCATTAAATGACAAGCTTGGATGACTGCTTCAAATAACATGACTTGAGGAACCTTGTTTTAAAAAGTGTAAAAACTTCACCTGGACTGAAAACTATTTAGGTGACAAGTGGTTTGCAATAATGGTCATTTTAGTTTACCACTTCAGATTTGGTGAAAGCTTGTTTGCTCTCCTCTGTTGTTATTCTGTGTGGGTACAAGAATGGGGTTGGGCTGTTCTGTGCAAATTCCACGTCCGCGTGGGAAGGGTGGGAGCTGGGGGTGGGATTGATGGGTGAACCGTGTCATGAGAAAGGAATTATGCCCTGACTGACTTAATTATTTGCAAGGTTGGTTCAGAAAAGTCATTTCCTTCAATCATTCAGATCAAAAAGTAATTATCTTTGGAACACCCACCCTCCCATTCATAAAAGCACTGACTTCTCTTTCACACAGAAGCTTACCTTGGCTTCTCCCCTTCACTAGCATACTTACCTCTCTCTTGACACCCCATCTTAAAATGACTGCTGCTGGCAAGAGAGGTGAAAAAAAACAGTACGTTTCTAGGCCTGCAGCAAATTAAAGTTACCCCAGAAAAACACTGGTTTTCAACCTCCATTGATTGATGACTATTTATTTTTGTGACTGGCTTGATATTAACTAGAGAGCGTGCATGAAAAAATACACAAAGCAAATGAATGATTTAGAATTTGCTTCAATATATATGAGGAAACCTTCATGGAAAGACCAACTCTGCATTTCAAATGTTTAAAACCCACCGTCTGTTCAGAACTAGTGACACTTCAGCAGAAATCTTAAGATCTTGTCCTCAAAATCAGGTAGATTCTGACACACCCTCTAGTGTTGAGGTTGCCTTCTTTAAGCATTTAGTCAAAAATGCCTCGTGTTGAAAGATGCCCCTGTTCTCATGCCCTAATGGAAAGTAAACAAATTTCTAAACTCTTATCCTGAGCCAAGGCCTACCTCAAGCCTCTTTGTTTCACCAGCTCACTTTCTCATAGCTTGGGGCACAAGGAGTGATAAATTCAGGCTGATATTTCTCCAGCATACATTAATATAGCCATAGTTGTAAAACCTTGTAATATTTTCCCATTGGCTGGTAAATAACTATGCTCTGAGCCCCTTGGGTACCCCTCCCTGGGACCACCTGGACCACCCCCATGGTATAGTGACTGAGTGGTAAACAGCTGGCACAGCTGGGGGTCTTCAGGGAAACTGGCTTGGCTGTTGGACCCCTTTTCCCTCCCAGTTGTGGACTAATTTGAATATCACCCCTGGCTTGAATTCTTCATGTTGATATAACTGATCACACATCTACTTTCTTCACTACTTCAGGAAAACTCTGAAGTTTTATGGTGACATCAATAGTTTTTTGCTACTTGGGTAAAAAAGAACCACTAATTAGACATTACTCCTAGGAATTTGTCTCAGTCATGCACTTAGCTTCTTTCCTCTTATTCAACTGGGGTTTGATCCCTAGGGACACAGTCATTTATTCAACAATTTAGACCAGTTAATTAAAGCTTCAAAGCCTCTGTAAATACAATTCTTCCTGTGCAGCGCCAGAACACTTGGTATGCATGCATGGTAGTCAAGAAGCACAAAGTAGACTAAAAAATGGAGGTGGCCCCATTCCTTATATGTCAGGGGGCCTTCCAAGGGAAGTGAAATTGTGAGGCATGAGGAAGGACTCAGAGTGGCCATGACCTTGGACTTCTTACCTCAGCCAACCTCTGGTATCACTTGGAGCTGGAGGTCAAGTTTGTTCAGGGGACTTCCTAGCTGAATTCTCCTCATAAAAAGCACAGAGGCTGTGGCATGTGCACATAGACTGTTGTTTGTTTTTAATTTTTTTTATTTCTTCAGGAGCATACTCTACAATCTGCCATTTGCTGTTTTGTTTGTATATTTTGCATATTTGAGAGGATATAGAGTGTGTAAGAGAAACTATTCTAAGGGGTAGAAACATTTTCAAATATTAAAAATGAAATGACGTTGAAGTTAAATAAGTAAAAACTGATCATAAGGAAGTGGTCAGGGTATATTGGTGGGTATATATATGCTTCAAATTTCACGTGAATAGGAGGAAATGTTAGAGGCAGAGCAAACCTTGGACCCAAATGAGCTTGGTTCATTGATGGTCAACCAACCACACCAAAAGGGAAAGAAATGTTTTTAAACTTGAGTAACTTAGGGATCTTTCCAAATAAAATTTTTCAAAGAAAAAATCCTTTGGAGTCCCAGTGTTAATCTAAAATAATGTTACTTAAACTAGACAAACAAAAATGAGACAAGTTCATGCTTAAAGCTCTTATAAATTTTTAAAAAGAAATTTACAAACTAAGTACAAATAAAACTAAACATAAAGAAAATTTAAATCCACAATGTTAATTTAATATTGACGATGAGGTTTTGCTGAGAATAAAACGCCCCTTGCCGTAGGAATATGGTGTTGCCCACTATGGTACACATTCTTTGGAGTTCGGTATTTCCTTACTACTGTGAGCTTTTGTTTTGTTTTTGTTTTTGTTTTTTTGGAGGGCAGTGTCACTGGCCCTCATATGTGAGACCCGAAATGGCCGGCCCTACTGTGAGCTTTTGTGAGTGACTGCATTCTCCCACTCCTTTTCTCCATCCAAACTCCTAAAAATCCATCATTGTAGAGCATATTGTGATAGCATTTGGACTTCACTTGGTGTGAACACATTACTTATGTATCCAGGCTCCTTTTCTCTCACAGCTTTGAAGCTCGAGCAGTATTACTTGGTGATTATGTGGTTATAAATGCACAGGCAAACACAAACTTTGAAATCATATGCCATTTCTTTGTAATAATTAAAATAATGAGTAACATTTATGAGTAACAATGCTCACTGTGTACCAGACACTGGTCCCAGTGCTTTATGTGTTTTAGCCCATGTAACCCTCACTGCTACCCTATGAAGTAACCCCATTGTACAGGTAAGAAAACTAAGGTTCTGAGAATCCCCAAGATCACTCAAAGCCAGATGGAAACACGGGCAGTCTGTTCTAAAGCCAGGATCTTAACCACTATGCTCTGCAGCCACTCATCAGTAACCATTGTCCAGAATATGCTTATATTAATTTTCATGAAATAGAATAAAAACACAAAATTAAAATTTCTCCTAGAGAGCTCTAGGACCTCTGAAAATCATCTGTGAGCCTCAGTTTGAGAAACAACCACTCAATGCTCTACTCTTAAACTCTTTCTATTTCTAGACGTAATTATAATATAGTGTTCTTTAATTCTTTAAAGTATAAAACTTTGTCCTGATTCTATATATGATTACTTCACTTAACCATGTTTTAAGGCTATAGTACTGTATTAGTTAATTGGTATAAAAGCCCTGCTAGTAATAGAGATGAAAAAAGGGATGACATGTAGACACATTAAAATGCACATATCTATAGAGTCTTAAGAAGGATACAAAATTATAGATAGGCATGGATTCAGTCTCATTGCCTTTGATAGGAAGGAGGATGAGGGTGAATATTCTGGGGTGATGGCATTCAACTCTGAGAGATACTAGGAGAGGGGTGGTTGGCTGAAATATTGGAAGGGAAGGCTGAGTGTAGACACCCACCCAAATCTACCCTATCCTGGGGGTGGCAGCTGGCAGAAAATTCAGGAGACAATGATCAGAAGTTGTAACTAACCTGGGCTTTCATGGAAGGTTCACAAAATTTGGGAGTAACAGAATGGGAAGGTTAAAGAAACAGACAGAAAATCATCTTAGCCTTTTGCCCTTGGCTTATAAACTAAATACTGCAGCCAGTTAAGTGGTAGGTCCGGTTTATTCCTTACTTGTCTATGACTTCAATAGGTTTATCTGTGTTATCACTGTTTGCTTGTCTCAGATTGTAAAAGAAGACAAACTGGGGAGTATGTTAAACCTACTCCACATACCACAATACTGTAAAAGACATACTAAAGCCCTTTTGATTGATGCATCAGTAAAAATTATTTGTTGAGTACCTACCATATGCAGAGCTCTCTGCTAGCTGCAGATGGACGGAAGGATGAATAACTTGTGGCTCTTTCTATCAAGAAATTTCCTAGGGTAAGCTAATAAATGGTACGTGTGAATGGAACAGATAGTAAGGCCTGCCATTGATAGCATGGTGGCTAAGCTCTTGGGTTGTATGGTAAAACCACTTCCAATAGCAGCTGTAACCACCAGCTGGATGCCCTTGGCCAAGCTAACTTATTCTCCTCGTCTGTGATAGAGAGGATGATAATATTAGTACCTATATCATAGGGTTGTTGTGAAGACTAAATGAGATGATACATATACAATGCTTAGTATGTCTGCTATTTAGAACCTTGCTTATCAGACGTGAACATGCTGAGTCTCTGCTAACAGTGACCATGTCTGACCAAAGGTGTGCTCTGGATTTTGCCAGAGTCACATCAGCCTGGTCCCCTAGAAGGTGAGAAGCCTGGAGAGGGAACCCTTCTTGGGAGTGCCTGGGGTCACTGTGTACGGGTACCACTGCCCTCTACTGGACAGTTCTCACAGGCTTTTAAGAAATACCCAAACTATTTTGATAGTCTCTTGTTCCAACACTCTGTGTTTATAGCCCATCTGAGGTCATTTTTCCTCCTTTCAGATACCTGGGAGCCAGAGGAAATTCTATTGTCTGCCAGCCTCAGCTTCTCACCTGCTTTTAACTAATATGGAGTCTGGGTAGGTATTGATTTTTCTGCTTTTCTCTGACTGCACTCATCAGTCATTTTATATTACTGGAGAGTCCATTAGCAATAAAAATAAAGGATGGAAGTTACAAAACCCATTAGAGAAACTTACTCTCTGTTTCTTTGGGGTGAGGGAAACAATTAAAAGCCGTCATCTTATAAACATTCTAATAGAGTTATTAGAAAAGTGAATAAACCAAGGATGTGACTGTCAAGGGATGAAATGAAACCCTCCTTAGTAAGCAGTCAACCAGAAGTGCCCCGACGGTCCACAGCCTTGTAGTAGACATGGAGTTCAAATGCCATATGTGGGTGAGAAGAAGATTAAGTACCAGAATAAAGCATTACACAACAGAGATTCAGCCATAGGCTCACGCATGAATGAATTTCAGAACTATAATGGCAGAGCTAAGATAAGAGAAAGGAGGAATTTAAATACAAAGGGAAGAAATGGTAATACAACCCTGACTTTGAGATTTAGGTAAGTTGAGGGAACAAAGCCACGCCTCCACTAGGTTACGCACCCTTGTTCCTTCCACTTGTGCAGATGGTCAATGAAATTCACTTAGTTCCCAGTGGGGAGCTGAGACGGGGAGAACATAGCAGGAACGGACTATGGAATCGGATGCTTGTTGGCTAGAGGGGTCCTCATGCTTCTTGGGATGGTATGAGCTATTGTGTATGAATGACAAGTCGCATTTTTGGCACATGTTGGCACTCAAAAAATGTTAATCCCTTCTCCTTTCCCTGTAAGTGGGAGAGTGTGTGGAATCTATTGAGAATATTATGAGTATAGTGGATATTGGGCTGCAATTAATTTAATTTCCTTTTATTTTCATAGCTTTCCAGAGTTTTCACACTAAGGGCTATTTGGACAGTTTTCACACTAAGAGCTATTTGGACATTTATTCTCTTTAATTGAGCATTAAGTATATATTAAGTTGTCTGGCCCCCTTTGGCCCAGAAAGCAATAAATACTTCCACAAGCCCCTGTTGTAGGTGGCAAGATTTATGTTTTGTTGTCTCATTCTTACTCACACAAGTTGCTTGGCATTGTACTAGGTTTTTCTAACTATTATAAGTTGCCCCATAGTATGTTTTTTCCCCTCCTGCTTATAATTTATTGTCCATAAAGAGTATAACAGTAATACTGGGAATAATAAAACATAACTTTGCAATCCCACTTCTCTAACATCTGAAGTATTTACATTTTCCATGTTCTTCCAATCTTTATCCATACGCATATTTCCTTTTTACATGGAATCTTTCACCTTGCTTTTTCATTTGATGTTATTTTATACACATTTTAATGCTGCTTCATGGCAGTCATAATTGTAATATTTAATAGTTGTAAAATATTTCATTAAGTTTGTCTTATCTTACTGAGTCAATTCTCACAGGCATTAAAGATATTTTACTATCTATTTTTTTACTATTATAAATAATATCATGATAGTTATATAAATAGGTTTTTTGCCTCCACTTGAATTGCTTTGTCTGAATAAATTCTCAGGAGTTGGCTTATGGTTCTTAACATGCATGATCAATTATTTTCCTAAAAGATTGTATTATTTTATTCTGCCAGGAGCAGTGGATGAGACCTCTCTTGATTATCCTCTTATACAGCATTTAGTACTGCTGACCAAATACTCTCTTCCCTTGAGTTCCCTAGGTGCCATCCTATTCTAGTTTTTCATCTACCTCTCCAGCTATTCTTCCTTTGTTTTCTTTGTGGTCTCCTGTTCCTCCACTTTTTCTTTCAATATCTTTGTGGAGCTCAGGCCTGGGCTGCCTGTTCTTCTCATTTTTAACATTCTCTTTGGAACATCCCATCCCTCTTCAGTGGACTTGACGTACTGCATCATTGGTCACATCCTATCCCTGTACATCAGACTCATACCCATGTGTTAGTGGACGCCCTGCTCTACCTGACTCTAGCCTTGTTCCCTCAAATCTGTTCTTGTTACTACAGCCAGCGCAGTCTCCCAACACATCAGTTGAATCACATCCTCTTCTGTGAAAAACCCTTCAGTGGATTTCTATCGCTCTCAGGAAATAATTGAGATTCCAAAACAAGGATCCCAAGACCCTTCATGATATGACTGCTGCCTGTTTCTCTTGTTGCTCTGTCTCCCATTCCATGTTCCTGCCATTTCCTTGTATGTACGTTGGCTTCCATCTTACCTAGGTGCCTGTCAGCACCCTTCTACTCATCCTTCATGGCTCAGACAGGCCTTTCCTGGGCACTAGGTAAGTTTAGGCTTCTTTGTGATCTGTTTTCCAAGCTCCTTTCCCAATCATACCACTTGCTACTTTTCATTTAAGCCTGTGTCCAGGTGCATGGATTCCACAGCACGCCTGGTTTGCCCTGAGCATGGGTCAAGTGAACTCCTAAGTCCAAACAAAGCTCTCAGCAGCAGGTGCTTGTGGTGAGAGGTACCAGGTGTACATAGGGTCAGTGGGTGCTGAGGGGCTATGGATGAGCCATTGACAGCCTCTCTTGCAATCTACCTCTCACACTGCTCAAGTCCACTCATGCTCCAGATTCAATTCACTCTGGCCTGTCACTGAGTCTTCAAACTGGTGGCTTACCCCACACTCACCTGGTTTTCCTCTCAACTAAAGAAAAAGGAAAAGATTTACAACAGGGGGGATGGTAGGACAGCTACAGCCCCTGATGTTGTTGCGAGGCATGACTGATGTTCATCTTCAAGGATCACAGTTTTGCTGGTCCAGGTTGCTTGCCCAGTGGGATAACCCTGAAATTCCCCCCTGAGACTCTGAGCCTCTGGTTACCAAGTTTTTGTCGGGCTCTGATTGCCTCTGGTTATTGTACTTTCAAGGAATAGGAAGCACAAATTCCCTCGTGGGTAACTTAGATAAGTGACTTGGATAAGTATACTGTGCATCTTGAATGATGACTTTATCTGAAACTTGGCACCTTAGCTGGGCCCTGTAGAGACCTTTCGGATACTCCCAAGCTGGCAGCCTCCAGATTGTGCAGTGCGTGAAAAGTATAATGGCTCCTGAGGTCGTAGGCCATCGTGGTACCCCCTTTGCTGTAACATTGGTCCCTAGGTCTGAGGCAATATGATGTGGGATCTCGTATTAACAAATCAGACACTCAGGGAACTCTCAGATGGTGGGCTGGCCAAGGTGTTATGGGCAGGGAAGGTACACATATACTAGGAACACATATCAGTCTCAGGAAGGACAGATGACTGCCCCATCCCCACCTGGGGGTGGGGTGCAGATCTGGTATAATCTCCTTACCACCAAGTGGCTAGTTGATTTTTCTCAAGGAATTACAGTATCATATCAAGTCCTTGGTGTTGGTGTCTGGTACTAACAGATCAGACATTCAACAGCAGTGGCTAGATCAACCTTGGTGCTTGATCTTTCAACTTTCTGCTACTTGCTCTCTCTTAACTCTTTTATGTACCTGACTATAAACAGGCAGAGACATATGTGTTAATGAGCTGTCTCTAATGATCTTGTTTCACAAACCAGGTGCTCTTACCTCTTACTCTGTCTTCAAAGGATAATTTTCCCAGATGTGCTTGGGATCCAAGCTGAACAGATCACTACCCTGGAAGAAAAAACTGATATCGATGGCAGGAACATGAGTCAGGGAGGAGGGGCAGCAGTCCCCAAGAACCTATTCTATTTAGTCACTAATCTGTTTTAACACTTTGTAAGCGGGCATTTGAGCTATATGACGAGTTTACTCATTTCCCGCAAAAAAATGTGTTAGGCAATTATCTCTGAAGACCACTTTTTGCAAAAGATCAGTTAGCATCCCTATATTTTTCTTGCAGTGGTTGTGCAATGCTCTGAAGCTCTTCACCACAGGAAAATGTCTTCTTTCCCTCCATATTCCCAATGCCTGACCCAGTGTCTGCTCAAAGTCCTGAATAAATACATGTTCGTAGAATGAATGAGTGAACAAATGAATGAATGAATGAATGAATGAAGTCTTTGATAGATAAAGGATGCTTTAGAGGAATCATTTAAATAACAAGCTAGTCTAACCCATTTAACACAGGACTTGATTGCAGAACTTTGTTTAGACACAGCACTTCAAGGGCATGCTTTCTGATAAAGGGAAGCATGGTTATAAATGAATAATGCCTTTCGCAGTGTCTGAGTCACCTCACACCCCTCCACAGCATCTGATAACTGTCTTTGGCAGATCTGCCCTTTTGCTGGGGATTCCCCGGGGCTATCACCTCTTGCCTCCCCCTGTGTATGCTACCTCATCATGCATAGGGCTGCCAGGCACCCAAATGTAAGCACCGACCAGGAGGAAATGGGGGGAATGTGAGGGCAAGTTGACAGCAATGCAACCTCCTGACAGTACGCATTTATGTGGATATCATGCGCCTTTTACCTCATGATGATACTTTATGCTGACAGAAAGATAAAGCTGGGCAATAATGGAAAAGTTGACTACTAAGGTGATGCTGAGAAGGAAATCGTTTGTATCCATGAGCCATTGTCATTCGATAGGTTGGTTTAGCCCAAGCATCTGCCGCTGCATGCACCCACAAAGATTATCTTCTTCTAATATATTGTGGAGGAGCCTGGGGGTTGTATTGTTGCTAGCTGCAGCTGCCTCTCCCATGCTGCCTGCTTCACACCCTCCTCCCAACACGGAGACAGCAGGAATATGACAAATTGGGTTCATCAGAGCACTAAGCTTTGACATAACAAGACTGTCTTTATCTTCAGCCAGATGAAAATATTTGGCTAGGGCTTTCTCCCTCAAGAATCTCTATTAAATAAAGCAAAAACAGTAGAGATCCAATAGAAGTTCATTTCTATGATAAATAAAAGGGAAGTGAAAATCAATATATTATATGCCCCCTAAAAGTATGTGAGCGAAACCAAAGGCCATGACATCTTTGGCCAAACAGAGAAGTTAACTTAGGTGTGAAGTGAGAAGTCCACCTGCGCTTCCTGTGCCTTGGTCTTCTCCTCTGGTGAATATGTCGTTAGAAATTTCCCTTCTTTCTCCCTCCCTCCCTGTCTCCTTCCTTCCCTCCCTCCCTTTCTTCATTTCCTCCCTTCCTTCATTTCTTCCTTCCTCTCTTTCTCTCTCTCTTTTTCCTTCTCTTAACACAGGAATCTTTTCTCCAAACCTCTTAAGAGATCTCTTAAGAAAGGAAAACTAATACATATTAAAAATATTATCATGGGTCTTCTGAACTGGTTGAGTCAAGCAAGAAAGGGGTCAAAGGTGCCCACTTTCAGCAGCCCCTGAGGCACATCTCAGGAACCCCCCGGGTCCAGTTGGAAAAGCCTTCTAGCTCTTGGAATTTATAATGTGCAAACCCTCTGAAAGAGCTGCTTTCCTAGTCTTGACAGTCAGAGAAGAGGGGGATTTTTCTGACCACGAAGACCAAGAGTTTGGGAATATCCATTCCAATCAGTTTTCTAAATAATTTTGTATTCATTATTATAAGAAACACTAACTTGAATCTGAATCCCTAGTTTTTAAAATCCCTAGTTTTCCAATCGCAGAAAAATCCTAAATCATTTACCTTCATGACGTAGCTAACCCTACGGCCACCATTTCTCTGTACAAACTCCCCTGGCAAGCCCTCAAAATAAAAGAAAGAGAAAGAGAAATGGCCGCAGGAGAGATTTCTTCGAGGGCACTTGAGATTGCCAGGCCTGGATTAGAAGCACCATCTTATACCTCATTAATATTGTAGAAATAAAAGCCCGCCTTTAAGGCAGACTGTCACACATGTGAACCCGCACACCAATCCCTCCAGCCCCCAGGAGCCAAGCAGCTTCCTCTGGGCAGGGATCACCTCATATTTGCACCGTTCCGATGGCCAAATGGTACAGCTTCCCCTGGAAACAAACATGGAAAAGTGTGGCAAGTGCTGACCAATACCCAATTTGCTACACTTTGGAAAACAAATAGGAGAACCCCCTACCAACAAGCACAGTACCAGGTATACCGCAGGCATTCAGTAAATGTTTGTTCAGTCAACGAAAGGATGAATGAATTTATTCTTCATTTCTGGGTTCATTTTGGAGACCTGCTGGTGGAAACCCCATTCTGAACGTCTTTCAGAGCCATTCAACTGAGTAACAAAAAAGTGAGAAACAAAAACAAAAAACAGACAGCAAATGAGATCAGGAGCCGGCATAGAAAGCGTGAACTGATTGGGCTTCCCTGGTAATGAAGTTACCCGCTGCCTGCTGACTTGAGCGATCGCAGCGTGCGAAGGGCCTGCCCAGCGGTGGGTGCGTGGGTGGCCGGGCAGCCCTCAGGATGCTGCTGCAGGGCGTGCTGCCACCTTATCAAGATTTCCAGGCCACAGAAGATTTCTCACATGCTGGTGCGGGCATTCCCTAGCCACCCAGCCCAGGCCTCACCCTGCCGGCTGCCCTGCGCTAACCGCACGCTGCTGTCCTCTCCAGAGACACAGCATTTTTCCTGCGCGTCTCTTGGTGTTGCCACAGCTGCCTCATAGCCTCCTCTACTCAGAAAGGGAAAGCCATTAGGGAGGTCCCCAGTGGAAATATTAGGCTTTCTCCGGAGCAGCGTGGGCTTGATGGAGCCTGATTATTTCTGGCCGCTGTCGCTGGGCCTCGATCACAGTGTAAGTTATGAAAGGTCTGGCCTCCTTCGTGAGAGTGAAGCATATGTCTGTGTCAGGAGCAGGGTGGTGGAGGACCGCCATCTGTGTGGGTAGTGAAGGCTGAGGTGTCTTTCTTTCTTTCTTTCTTTCTTTCTTTCTTTCTTTCTTTCTTTCTTTCTTTCTTTCTTTCTTTCTTTCTTTCTTTCTTTCTTCCTTTCTTCCTTCCTTCCTTCCTTCCTTCCTTCCTTCCTTCCTTCCTTCCTTCCTTCCTTCCTTCCTTCCTTCCTTCCTTCCTTCCTTCTTTCCTTTTTAAGTTATTTTGAGATTTCTGCTTTCTCCACTCACCTCAGTGGCTCGTATTGGTTATGCAGGTTCTAGAAGATTACAGAAGCTATGCATGTAGTGACCCACCATTTTTCACAGAACCAGCGCAAAGTAGAAACAAAATCAAAAAGACCCTTTTGAGGTCTACACCAAAACTCCGATGGAGATTCCTTTGATATTTTAAGGCCCCCAGTTCTATGTTTTCCTGAGCTATCTGACTCTTTCGCCTGGTATAGGCAGAGTCAGTGCACATGACCTGTATGACCTCTGATTTCCAGAGGTCCGCCTCTCATGCCCTCCTCTTTGAAGCCTTAAGTTCTGGGTTGTGTCCCTGCATTCTGGGCTTGTGCCAGGTGTGGGGTCCTCAGCCAGGGACCACTTTTGCCATCCTCTTGATTCAGATGCCTACAGCCCAATCACAAACCCTCACTTTTGAAGAAACATAAACAATTGTTAATTAGCAAATGAGCCTTTGAAAGAGCTGGGCTAACTTTGAGAAAGGATGTGATAACAGCCATTTATCTCTGACATTCTCCTGTCAGATTGTCTCTCCAGCCCACTCTCTTTTCCATACCCGCTGCTCTCCGTACCTGACCCTATCTGCTTTCCACATCCTTCCTCCTCTGCAGGACTGTGTTGCTCTCAGCACCTCCCTTTCCTTTCCACCCCTCCTTCCCCCAGGTCCCCTGCCTCCTCTTAAACTCACCATAGCAAGTCATACAGATAGATGTCAGCTTGGACATGTGGACTGTTTAGTTATGAACAGTGTTACTTGATTCCTAAGAGGAGGTGGAGAAAACTTCTATATATTTTTTTTTAAAGGAAAATGAATCTTCCAACCAGCCACTTTGTTGTAGCTCTTGACCTCAGTTCTGCCCTCCCTGGACTTCTGATGGGAAACCACCATGGAGAAAACCACGCACCCCTGGCTGGGGTGGCAGGAAGATGGCAGGACTGCCTCATTCAGGCTGCCCCTGTGCCAGGAGAGCCGAGGTTGCAGAACAGGTAAAAAGTCCGGGATATAAAAGTATGGAACAGGGTCCCCCTGATCATCAGACTTGTCTAGAAAGCACCTCATTCCTCTAGGCCAGGTCACCGGGCACGTCTCAAATGGAGGGTGTCTAGTCCTCAGCACTTTGCTAAGGAGAGGGGTTGAGGATTAATTGGGTCACAGGTCTTAGGCTTGACTGGAGTCATGATTTCTAGCTCTCTGTCATCCCAACCTGTAGTCAGTTTGTATTCTTAGACTCCTTGCAGCTGTGTGGGCCAAGGGACTATGCCAGCCAATGAGTGTGTGGAAGTGATGTGGGACTCCCAAATGGAAGCATTTAAATGCCAGTGTGAGAAGTTCCACAGTTTTCTTCCCCTCGCCCACAGATCATGGCAGTTGCTCTTTTAGCCTGGATCCCAGAAAAAAGACAATGTAGAATCAAGCCCTTGCCAATTAGTGATGGATAGGTAGTGTGAGAACTACACCTTGTTTTTCAGTAACTGAGTTTTAGGGGTTGTTACTGCAACATAAACTAACCTATCCTGACCGAAACACAAGATAACAACCTGCAATCATTGCCCCCAGTCTCTTCCCCTTGATCATAATACCAGGGGTGTTCCATTGTGGGGAGCAGAGACCGTATTTGTTGGAAGAGAGAAGGCCCCATCAGCCTCCTGGTGTGTCACTGGGTTCACTGAGCAGTGGAAAACTCACAAGTGAGTGTTAAGCCAGCTCACTGGTTGCGTGGTGCTTTGAAGACTCCCAAGGTCCAGAGGTCAACTCCAGGAGAGCTGTAGAGGCAGTAGAGGCTGCGGAAGCTGACCTAGTGCACTGATGGGTGACCCAGGAGGCCTGGGGGTGGGGGTGAAGGCTCCCCAAAGCCTCCTTAGTGCTTTGTTGTGCACACTTTCGGTGGTTTGGCCCTCCTTTGTGTTTGAGCAGGTGGCATGGGACTGCTGTATGTGTGCTGGCGGAGGAGGTGGAGAGGAAAGAAGAGGAAGGAGGCCATTTGCTATAGAGCCTGGTCAGCTTGGCTAGCCAGGTGTAGCTTGCTGCCCCTAAATCACAGCTTCCCTTCCCTCTCAACCTCCCTACCTCCCCTCCTTCTTTTTCTTGTTCAAGAAATAGGAATTGAGCATTTACCACATCCCAGGCATTGTGCTGGGTCCTGGAGATGCGGTGGTGAGTGAAATCATCATGGTCTTGACTGTCTTGTAGTTTACATCCTCCCAGATATGAGACCAGTGATTGTGGGAGCAGAAACGCCCAATAATACTCCCAATAAGGGATAAGGATTGTTCCCCACTGATCACATGAATGTATCGTTTCAGAACAGTGTGACACACAGCAAATCCCGCTTGGGGGTTCTTTTCTGTCGTAATGACTCCATCTCCAGGTAACTTTTTTTCCTGTCCAAGGAATCATCTCTTCTACTCCCTGCTCATCTGTTTTCCCACTGTTTTCTTCCTGACCCTTCCCCAGTATTATCTGCTGCTCTTTCCCATTCTGCCTTTTTCTTTTGGTTCATTTCAGCAGGCAGCCCATTTCTGACTGACATTGCCCCACAATCTCTCGGCTTCTGCCACATCCCCATGTCCTCAACTGTGCGGTCTCCTTGGGCTTCATTCCTCACGACATCTACTGGGATCCTTAGCACACTCTCTTGGCAGCCGGCTGCCTTCCGCTCACCTAGCATCTTGGCTATCTTGCTGTCATCCTTCCTCGCTTGTGTTCAGCCAGGGGAGCTGGGTGGCGGCAGGCATCCCTTCAAACCTGACATCCTGCTTGTGTTACGAGCCTGCATTATTAACCAGACCTCCTTGACATGGCATGTTCAATATGAAACTGCTACAGGACATAGTGGCAGCTTCTGGGTCTGGCCCAAGTCTCCCAGCTGGAAACAAGGAGGGATCTTATCTCAGCTCCTCGAATTTGTCCTGGAGTTTGATGCAATGTGTAACATGAGCCTCCTGGCCTACCCACCAGCTAGCTCCCCAGGGGCGACCTAGACCTGTTGACTTGGCTTTCTCTCCTCCTCTGCCACTGCCAGGTTGCTACCACTAACAAGTGTTGCTTCATAGAGGCTACGACAAATGGCCTCTGCCAGAATTCTGTGTGATCTTTAGTGTGTGATTTAACGTCTCTGTGCCTAAATTTTTTTCTTCAGTACTGTGCGTGCCAAGTAGTGCTGAGGTCACGGGGAATTGATAAGATAATTTACATAAAGTGTTTGTCCCCATGCCTGGGTTCAGGCAGCTTGATAGCAGGGGACCCATGATGCACCTCAGCCCCCCACCCCCCAGGCTTTCTCCATACCCCAGGCTCTCATTCATGAGTCTATCTCACAGAGTAAAACACTCAATGAGTTTGTTGTATATTATAGAAGCAGTTGTCAAGATTTCTTTCTTGAATTTTTTTGGTTTCAAATGATGGTAGGTGATATTTTGCTTCATTTTGCAAAGAAATGTAAAACCTGCCAGGACCATGGAACCTGGTCTATTGACAAAATCAACTAATTTAATGAATTAGTTATCAACCAAACAATAATTCTATATAAATAATAATCATACATCATTGTCCAGAACTCTAAATATAGAAATAATTAGAAAATGTTAGGTTGCTAACATGCTTTACTGATCCTAATAGCACAGAAAATAATAATGATCAATTTATGTGTAGTGTCTTTTATTTGTTAGTAGTTGTTATTTATCCTGATTTAAGGAAGATAAGAGCCTACATTATTGATGATTTTGAACTTTAAGAAAAATATTTTTTTAAAGGACTTGTGGCATCTGGTCTCTAACTGAAAACTTCTGGAAACTGCACTAGATTTATAACCTGATTTTCTTGTAAAAGGCATTCGAACAAATTTTGAAGGACTATCCAAAAGTTAATGTATATTTGTCTGCACTCCTTTAAATCAGGTCTCTTTTATCCCCGTAGAAATCTTTGGCTTTTGAAACACATCTATAACTTGTATGTGGTTACCTATAGATAGCATTAGGCAAAGCTTCTGTTGAAAGACAGGCCTGTCAAAGGCTGGCTCACTGAACATTCCCGACAGCACCTTGTGATAAGACAAAGCAGAGTGTACTGTTCACAGCGGTCAGGAAAACACCCCCTCCACAGAGCTGGGGAGTGTCTCAGAGCAGGAAAAGTGACATCAGAATTTTTTGAGAATTGAAAAGTGGTTAAAAGTAAGACCGGTGGAAACAGCAAGGTAAGGATTCTGAGAGGAAGGATGCAACGAATTTGGGGCGAAAACTGTCTGTTGATGCTTTCCACTGAAGAGCTGATGAGTCTTTTGTGAAGTTCAGGTGGGGCAGTCCTGGAAAAGTACAGTCATACTGATGAAGACAGTGAGGTAGCAAACTGTGAATGTAGACAGGGGTAGTTTCAGGTCTCAGTGCCCGGCTGGGTGTGGGGAAAATGGTTTCATTCTCACACCTAAGAGAGAAGCTTTCCTGAGGCTGGGATCCTAGGCACCTCTTTTACCACACAGCCTTCCAGTGGCAGACTTGTTTCGATTGGGTTAGACTAACCCTGTTTCACAGCCTCTTGCTGTCACAAACAATATCAAGCTTCTGCTAACAAGAAAGAAAGAGGGAATGGACATTGGTTAGGCAACTAGCTGTATTTGCCAGAGCAGGTAGGGAGAGAGATGGATGGCCAACAGAGAGGCCCTGCCTTCTAGAAGCCATGGTTCCTCTGAGGCCGGGTACCATGGTGAGGCTCTGCCTCAGCACCCACAGTGCCCTCCTCTAAGCTCAGGGCCCTGATTCCTAATTACCTAAGAGTCACTCTCTGCTGAATTGTAGTCTCCTATTAGCAGGAATGTCCCATCAAGATACTGACCATTTGCTCTTGGGTCAGTCCAGCCTGGTGCTGATGGTTTTCCCCACCTCATTGCATCTGCCTTCATTTCATGCCACCTCCTTCCTCTCTCACCATACTCCAGCCACACTGTGTTTTCCTGCCTCTAACACTTTGACTCAGTTCTGCCTCAGGGCCTTTGCACTTGCTGTGTATCTTGTCTGGAATGCCCTTGCTACGATTCTTTGCATGTCTCTCATTATTCATGGTCTCAGCTCAGCTGTCATCTTTTCAGAGAGGCTTTTTGAAAGTGGCCTTTGCCCCCAGGAACACCCCACCCCAGCACCCTTTTCTGCACGTATCCCTCTCTGAAATGATCTTGTTTATTGGTTTACTCCCTAGTTTGTCTCCACCTTAACTGGAATAGAAACTTCAGGAGAGTCCTATCTTGTCTGTCTTCTTCACAATTGTAGCTTCAGTTCAAGAAAGGACCCACAATGTAGTAGTTAAAAGGAAACATTAAAAAATAAAAACTTTAAGCCAGCGTCCCCGGTTCGGTCCCACATGTGAGGGCCAGTGACACTGCCTTCAAAAAAATAAAATACAATAAAATAAAATAAAAATAAAAAAATAAAAAAATAAAAAAAATAAAAACTTTCTGATTGTTCATATTGGACCAGGCACTGTTTATAAGACCCTCGATGTATTATTATCTATATAATCATCCTAACAAACCTTATTACTCTAATTTGACTGACATAGAGAAGGTAAATGAGATCACAGACTTAAGAAGTGGCATAAATTAAGTGCACAATAAATACTTATCACATTTTAAAAAAAACCTTTTATTTTTTTGTTCTTGACTTCCATGTCCAGGTGGAGTGTTCCATTGGTAACACACAAAAAATCTCCTGGCACAGATAGATTACAGAAAGTGATGCTTCTCTGTCTCTGCCTTATTAATTTTCCAACAGTGCTAGGTCACATTTCCTTCTAAAGTTTTAACACGTAATGATAGCATGAACATCATCCTTCTTAAGATTACATAACAGAATTATTATATAACTCTAAATTGAACACAACAAACCTCCACCATATCTTACTCTTTAATTTTATATGTGATACACATCACACACATGTTAGAAGCTCTTTGATTAGGTAATAAATGCTTATCCTCAACATTCATCTGTATTAGAAAATATCACCTGGGACTTTCCACTCCATTCTCAACCAAACAGCCCAGCCAAGCGAATAGCTATCTACAAACGCACTGCCCTGTGATGGTGTCTCATCCTACTTCCCCTTATCAGTGTGACTTTCATTTAGGCATGGTCTCCAGGCTTCTGTCTACCCACTGGGGTGCTCTTTCCCTGGGAAGCTCCCATCTGCATTCTCTTTTCCCATCGCTGGCAGGCTCACTGCTCCTACTTACCCACCTGCTTCCACGTGTCTACAAGAGCTTATCTACTTAGCAGCAAACAAGTATTCATCACTTTATTCTACAAATATTAATTGATGCCCTCTGCCCCTTATACAGTAGGTCTAAGTGCTAAGGCAACATGAATGAGAAAAACGAACATGATGTTTGCTCCCTAAAGCTGTCTTGTAAGAAACATAGATATTAATCAAAGAATCAAGCTGATATCATGAATGTGATGAAGGAAAGTTACAAGGTGGTGTGTGTATATATATATACATATATCACACACACACACACACACACACACACACACACACACACACACACACCAGGGGTGCCAAAAAATGTATACACATAACTTGTATTCATTTTTTGTTATTGGTATATATTATTATAATTTTAATATAGTTTTTCCTTTCTTAAAATGTGTACACTTTTTTTGGCACCCTCTGTATATGTATAGTACTAAGAAAGACCTAGATTAAAGCTAAACATTTGAGATGATGATTGAAGCCATAAGTGTGTCTGAGACTGCCAAGCAAGACATAAAGAATAAGAAGAGAAGGGAGACTAGGACCAGTGTTTGATGGATTATAACATTTAAAGTCTGGATAGAGGAGGATTGATCAGTGAAGGAGACTGAGAAGTGACAAGCAGGCAGGAGGAAAGCCAGGAGAGCGTAGTGTCCTACAGGCTGAACTCAGACCCTTTCAAATCCATCTTCAATGGACTTAAGGAAAAACGAAAGAATACTACATTGGCTCCTATAACCTGGACTGAAGACCAGTCAGCCATGCTTGGATCCCAGTGTTCCAACAGGGCCACAGGAACCTGCCTCTCCATCTCTCAGCTCTGCCTTCTCTGAATGAGCTTCTTCTCTAAGTGGGCCATTTTATGTGGTGGCCTCCCCAGGTCACCAGCAGAAGCTTCAGGTTTACATCCTACCCAAGGTAAAGGAAACATCTCTCTTCCATTGCTTCCAGCAAGACACCAGGTATTACTATTGTTGGCACCGCTTAGGTTATATGCTAATCTCCGAACAGCATTGGCATCAGTTCTGCCCACACCTCATGGACAGAAAGTTCCTCATAAGAAAATCAGGGTGCTGTTACCTGAAGAAAGCAGAGAAGAAGCCAGGCAGGCAAAACCCCACATGTCTATACAGATGCCCAAAGGGATGAAGATTCCAAGAAGGAAAATACATTCAATAGTATTAAGTACTATTGAGAGATCAAGTAAGATGACAACTAAAAATGCCCAAAGGATTTAGCCACCTGAAAGTCACACAAATAGTTCCATCACAAAATGGGATGTAAGGCCAGCCAAGTGGTGCATTGGTTAGGAGCTGGTTTTGGGATGCCAGCGGCCCTGGTTCGGATCCCACATATGAGGGCCAGTGACACTGCCCTCTACAGCTAACAACAGCTCCACCTGGAGCTGGGCTGTGAGTCCCTGCTGCAGGGGGCTGCCATAGGCTACAGTGAGTGGCCGGCAGCCAGCGTGAGCGGCCAATAGCCGTGGTGAGCGACCATCCAGAGGCCGGGGACCAATCTGCCTCATCCGGGAAGAGCGCCATGACAATACCAACATGGGCCAGTGAAGCAACATCCTCCACAACTAGACTGAAGAACAAAAAGACAGCAACTTGTCTGTTCCCCTCCCCCAATTCCCCAACGCTGTTCCCTTCCTCCAATTCCCCAATAAAATCTTTAAAAAAAATGGGATGTAGTAGGAATCATAATGCAAGTAGAAATGGCCATCGGAATTCGGGAGAGAAAAAAACATCACTTAGAACTGAGGCAATCAAGAAAGGCTATATGTAAAAGGTGGCATTTAAGTTAGGCCCTGAACGATGGATAATATTTAAAAACTAAAGTCAGAGAAGTGGAGGAAGGAAGGCCACCCCAGCTAAATATAGCATAAGCAAACGCATGATGGCCATGAGTTTGAGGTGAGGTCACTGAGAGTGAACAGATCATGTTTGGTCTGAAGGGTGAGGGGCTAGTGAAAAGGGACTTCCTTTATGCAATTGATGAGTTACTCAACTGTAGCCAACATTCCCTCAGGTCACCAGCCTGATTATGTAAATGAGGGATAGCTGCCACTAAACTGAAACTGACTCAGAGCCCACCTGGAAGAGCATCTGCCTATATATAAACTTGCCTCTCTTTTTAAGAGATCCCTCGTGTATCTCGAGTGTGAGCTCAACAACAATCTCTTTCCTTTCTTTCTCCTTTGAGCCTTGGCCTTTCCTATGACTCTCAGAGTGGCCTGGACTTGCAGTGCTGATGTCACCACCTGTGGCTGCCTCTGTCACTCAGGCTGCTGCTTCCATGGTGAGGATTTGGCCTCTCTACCTCTCGATGACTGCAATAAAGGAATGCCCTGTGTCAGATGATCCCCTGTGCAACAACAACCCTGATGCTTCTCATCTTTCACTTGACTCACTTATCTCATCTTCCTTTCCCTTCACTTGTTATTCCAGAAACTTGACACTAGAAGGCACAGGAGGGATGAGGAATTTTGGATGGAAAACAATTTAGATGATACTGCAATGTATGTATTCAAATATCCTCTACCCAGTGTTCCCAGAACAAGCTGGCGCAGTCTGACTCTCGAGCCCCTGGGAAAGTCCATTCTTCCCCCACTCAGCACCCTGCCTAGGAATGGTTATTGTTCACCCACAGCTCGGGAGTCAGTCTGGATGGCCAAAAGCCTGCACCTATTCATTTAGTCTGTATCTTGTTCCCGAGTTCTTAGGACCTTTCTGCAACTTGGACTCCTATGAGTCAAGTCCACTTGCCCAGACAGAAAGACTGCACAGATTAGAACTCAGGGTTGATGTTTCCCTTACATTCCTCCACTCTAGGATCCTTGGCATAACACAGATAACACAGTCTTTAATGGGGGTCATTGAGGGCATTTGAACAGGGGACTGCAATACACAGACCATCCTTGGAAAAGATTGCATGTAGCAGTGGTTTCCATTAGATTTGAGAGAGCAGAGCCTGGAGATGGATGGGTCCAGAGAGACAAACCCTGAACAAGAGGCATTGAGGCAAATGTGGAAAGAAAGGTAGGAATGGGTTTCAGAAACACTTGTTTGGAGTAGGACTTGAAGCCATGTAGCCCCATTTTGGCAGGAGAGGCTGGGCTGAGAGCAAGACACAGCTGACTCCAGGAGCCCAGGGCAGGGATGCATGTATGAAATGTGGGGCCAGGCCCTTGCTTCCCATTAATGACTGGGACTGGAAGAGCTGAGCCTGGCTGTCCAGGATGGCAATGGAAAGTGGGGTGGGGAGGAAATAGACACCTGAGTGAGAGTGGGACCCAGTTTGGTGCCACACAATGTCTTACTGAAGATGCAGGCTGCTTACTGCAGTGCACGGGCATTCATCTTTGGTAGGAGGCCCTTGATGTACCTGGTGTACCAGGGAAGTATCATTCACAATCAGCTTGACCCAGGCTCTGAGACTGTCCATCTCTTCACTGTAAGGCACTCCTCAACCTGCCATTTAGTCTCATCTGATTTTTCCTTTTCATGGAACTTGGACCGGCTTTGCTGGGGCCCTCTGGAGTGTGGAGAGAGCCTCATTCACCCACTCCAGGTCATTCTTTTTATAAGATGAGCGTGATTGAATGTAATGCATGACAGAAGGCCCCTTCTGTTGTTGTGTCATCCCCGGAGGTGATGTTTTCCTCCTGGAAAAGGGGCCCCTTTCTCACAGCCCTGCTTTCCAGCAAAATGAGGAACTCTCCCCAGTGAAATCCCTCTGATTTTAGGCAGCACACAAGGATGGGGGCAGGGGAATGGGGTGGTGGTGAGGGGTTTGTGCCCAGGGCCTTTAGTGCTGCAGGGATAACAAGGCTGCAGGATTCCTGCTCCAGCTCCTGGGAGACAGACTGGGGAGGGTTCCCTGTGATGTTGGTCTCTGAATCACTACCACAAACAAACAAGCACATCCTTAGACAAACCGTGGTAATTAGAAGGGAAACATAATGATAGTGAAGTTACCTTTCTCCACTCATTCTGCAAGCATTTTTCTGAGTGTTTATTTTTGGCACAGAGCTATTTTAGGGGTGGGGCGAGCATGTGGGGGAGAGAAAAGGGAATTGGTCCAATGTGGCAGCTTGAGAGGGGGAGATGCCTGGTGGGGGATGGGCAGTATTAGTGTTTGGTCTGTGGAAGATGAAACGCAGCTCTGCTCTGTGGGCGGTTCTTTGATCTTCTAGTAACTGCTAGAGTAGCAATTATCATCCTTAATGCTGAGGGGAGTCTCTGAGAAACCCTTTAACCTGCTGATTTAGGTTAGTAGATACAGAAATGTGGGTGTCTGAGAGAGAGAGAGAGAGAGAGAGAGAGAGAGAGAGAGAGAGAGAGATTGTTTATCAGATATTTGATGTTTATTCCATAATATAGCTTTCCATATTTGAGGGTGATATAACACCTTCAAAATAAAATTCGGTTTTATTGTTGAAAATTTAACACCTGAGCACTTATACAGAAAAGACACCAAGTCCTAAATTGAGTAGAAAATAAGACTTCCTGAAACTTATAATATTGAGTGAAATAATATGCTCAAGAGTCCTGACCAGACATCTTGGCAGGAACAATTCTTCCCTGCAGGATTTAAATTTCTGCTGGGCCATTTTCTAGAACTTACCTAAGTTACTTAACCCCTTTAAACCTTAGTTTTCACATTTATGAGTTGAGAGTAACATGTAACATGGGGATTAGTTACCTCATACAATTGTTCGTGTTTTTAAAATAACAATTAAATGAAATAATTCATGTAAAGTACTGAACCCATAATGGTTAGCACACAGTTGATATTTAATGGATTACTATTTTTAGAAAATGCTTGAAATAAAGTATATATTAAAAGAGAAACCCATGTTCTCCTCAGAGGCTGCTGACAGGGCTAGTGTGAGGAGATATCTATTGAAAGCCACGCAATTTTTAAAAAAAATTATTTTAATTTCTAGTGTTATAAAAATAAACTAATTTAAGTGACCATTAGGAACCTCAGCCTTTTAATAAACAGATAGAGCAAATAAATTGATTAGGCATAATAAATACTGTAACAGACAAAATAGAGGTGCTCATGATGGAAACCTGGAAAAAGGAAAAGAGGATTCCTGAGTGAGGAAGAGGAGTAGAAGGCAAGGAGGCAGGAGAGCGATACAGGAGGGGAAAAGTAGGGAAGGGGAGGGGAGGGAGGGAAAGAGATGGGAGAGGAGGGGGGCAGGACAAGGGAGAGAGGAGGAGGCAAGAGGGAGGGGAAGGGAGTGAGGGCAGGGGAGCATGGGGTCCTAATAAGTCAGCCCTCACACCTTCCCCTGGTGCAGTTTTGATGCTCAGCCCAGATGCTGTCCCCTTCACCAGCCCTGGCCCAGCTGGGTCCGGGGCCCAACTCCTTCCTCCTCCACCCAAGTCCCATGTAACCCAGAACAAGTGCTTTACTCCTCAGCAGTCCACCTACTCTCTGTGGTTGTCTCATGTTCACAACCACAGCCACACCCCCTCCACCCACACGGAGCTGAGGCCCATTGACTTCCTGAACACCACCCATCTCCTCTGGCCCAGAACTGCACAGTCACCATGGCACAAGCCCGGGGACTCTTCTGCTTTATTTCAACTTTATTTTAATTTATCAACTGAATTATTTTTATTTTTTAAATGATGAAACCTTTCATATAATAATAAAAGTATCCACCACCCGGACTTAACAACTGTTGGTATATTTCTATATTTGCTTCAGATCTTTTTTTTTAAGGTATAAACAAGGTAGAATAAATAGATATCTTCTCTTTCTCCCTCCCCAGAGCTATCCACTTTCTTATAATTGGTTCTTGTTTCTTATCCATGCTTTCATATCTATGACACATGTATGGATTCACAAACAACACTGTGCTGTTTGGGGTATTTTAAATGTTTATATAAATAGTATTTTGCTGTTTACACTCAACACTGTATTTCCAAGATTTACCTATTTTGAGGCTTTAGAACGAATTAATTCATATTTTAAATGACTATATAGTTTTCCATCTAGGAATGATTAAATTACCTTTCTATTCCCCAATTGAAGGACATTTAGGTTGCTTTCAGTTGTTGTTGTTGTTCTATGCCAACTATGTGACTAAAAATATTGTTGTAGTCTTCATGTGCATTTGTGTCATCACAGTATTTCTAGTGTATGAATGGAATGCAAAGCTTCAACTTTCTGGCTATTACTAAATTGTTCTCCAATGTGGTTACTCACCTACCAGAACTGTATGGGAATTCTCATTCCCCCACAGCCTTGCTAATACTCAGTAAACTATGATTAACATTTTGCCACTGTCTTTTTTTTTCTTTTTTGAGGGCAGTGTTACTGACCCTCATAAGTGGGACCCGAACCGGGGCCGCTGGCTTCCCGAGCCAGCGCTTAACCACGCCGCGCCACTCGGCTGGCCCCTTGCCACAGTCTTAATTTGCATTTCTCTGGTTATTATTGAAGGTAAACATCACTTTATGTGTTTTTTGACTATTCAGATTGTCCTCTTCTGTGAATTGTTTCCCTTGTTTCCCCAACTTCTCTGTTGGATTTTCTCTATCTTCTTTATTTGTAAGAGATCTTTAAGTACTCCGGGCAATGAGACTTTGTTGGTTATATGGATATTTTAGGGTCACTTGGCAAGAGTCGGGATGATGTCCTTCTCTGTGTCAGACACATATTAATTAGTTGGTTCTTTTATAAAGCCGGGAGATATAAATTAACACAGGGGACAAGAGTCAACCCAAAGGTTTTTCAAACAAATCTTTTTAGTTTTATAAGATAATATTAGATCCTAATAGGTATTAGCTACACTGTTTTTTCCACCTCTGAGGCTAAAGTTCCTTCTTGTATTTTAGAAGTCTGCCTAGTTCAGAGCCAGCCCATCTTAAAAGAGGTGGACTGAAATGAAGGTTGTCATTTGCTGGACATGACCTTACAACTGTTTCCTAGTCAGGGAAGGTGTCCAAATGCCCTTTTTATGAAAAGTTAGAATGATTGACAGAGATGAAATTGAGTTGTTAACTGTTCTTTTCTTCTTAGGGGCACTGAGAAGTGGGATTTTTTTCATAGAAACAGAAAGGAGCAAGCATGCACTATTTTTTTGAATAAAGAGTGAGTGAGCTGTGTGAATGACATGCCTCTAGTCTTTCTCTGCTTGTGTTTTATATGAATTATCTCTCGGCATGAAGTAGTGATGGCTTCGTTTATGGTGCTCCTGGAAATGCTAGTACTGTGTTTTATCTTCTCCCAGAAGAAAGAAGAATTTTAAGATGGCAAATGTCTGGCAGCCTTGGCATGTAAGCAGGATTTTCCAAGGGTTTTTGGCATACTGATTAGCAAATATCTTCTTCAGCTTGTTGGTTATCTTATGTTGTTGGTGTTCTTTCTCATACAAAAGTGGATGGTCTCACACTTTGTGCCCAATCACATAGGTCCATGCACATGACTCTTTATCAGTCCTCCTTATGCCATGATTTCAATCTCACTCCTTCCAGGACCCTGATGATCAGCTCAGCCATCTGCTACTGCCCTTGAGTCCATGTGTATCTTTATCTTTCCACACAAAGTGGATGATGAAGTACATCAGCTGAATATGTTCATCAGAGGAGTTTCCCTTTTCCACAGTTCTAAGACACCTTGAGTAGGATTGTAGTGGCAAAGCATTCCATTTTCACCTTGTACCAACATACCAAGCCAAGAACCCCTCTCCCAAATGACATCATAGGTGTGAACTGAGGGACAGACAGGAGTGTGACAGAGGAAGGTGTCATAGAGGCCTGGGTCACCTGCTCAGGCAGCAAACTTGTGTCCTCTGGACCCTCTTGATCCTCATCCCAGATAATATCACTTCCATTTTATAATTGACTGTTCAAAGCCCTTCCAATTTTAGGCCCTGTTGAATCTGATATTACCCATCTTCTGGCTGCATGATCAGACACCAGTTCCCACCAGGGCCCAATGCATATCAGGAGCCTCAAAGGTCCCCACCTGGGCTTTAGGCTGGAGAGTTCCTACAGAAGCAATTCTTGCCACTGTGCGTTTTGGTGCCTGCTTCTTTCTCAGTCCCTGGAAACATTCTTTCTGTAGTTTGAACTCAACAAGGCATTAAGTAAATCATTTTTGCTTGATTTCATCCAGTACTTCTAGGTGTTTTTAGCAGGAAGGTAGCCTGAACATGCAGCTAAATCTACCATTTTTACTAGAAATTATACCAATTTGTCTTCAGAAATCAGGATGGTTAATTCACTGCAGTCACATAGAGTTTTATGGATAAATTCTATGGATAACTTTAGACATTATAACAACAAATGCAGGATAATTTCTCTCCAAGCTTCAAATGGGGTCTCCATTACTTGACACTTAATATGTGAACATTAAATTTTTCTTTATAGTGAAAGGAAATACTGTTTCTAATGGAAACAGTTGGTGTTTATATGTTCCTCATTCCTAAATGTCACAGGATCATTAATGTGACATCTTCTTCTCTCTAGAATTGGCTGTTCAAGCTACAGCAATATTATGTTGAGCCATTGCCTTATGATTAGGGGAAACTTTAAAATGACAAAATATAGAATAGGGATATATAAACAGAAACCGTTGAAATTTTCCAGATAATCTTGATAAATAGAGAAAGGAGGAAAATAGGTACATTTTGCTTATTTTCAGAGAGATGACTTCCAGTTACATTTGAATACTGAACTTAAATCTGCCTCCAGGCACTAGAAAGTGAAGGAGCTGATACCTACATAGTAGATCACACTGAGTTTGGCTGCCCTGACAGCATGACAGAGGTCATACAAATTTACACACACACACACACACACACACACACACACACACATATATTTTTTTCTTCCTTCAGAGATATTCCCAGTACATAAGGCAAGTGAAGGCACATTTTCACTCATCTGCTGGCAGACATGTCTACAGATACCATCCTTTCCATCCTGCTTCCCGCACACAACATAATTATAGGGCCGTGAGGTAAGGGCCAGACCACAATATGCCCAGAGGGGTCCAGAGAGACTGGGGAAGTAGGTGATGCTTGAAAACAGGAAGAAAAAACTGTCATGTAAAGGCATGCTAGAGCAGAGCTGTGGCCAAAATGATCACATGTAAGGCAGTTGCTGAGGCAGGCATCCAAGAGAATTGTATTTGATTCTCATTTTTAAATATCAGATGTATAGTTTTAGGGTTGTGAAGCTAAGAATAGGCATCACTCCATATAATCCCCTGCTTCTGTTTTCTTATAATTAATTCTCACACAGCTTGTATTTCCCTATCATCACATAAGAGGTTCATTAAGGACAGTACTTGAAAATGCCCCAGAAATAAAGTGGAAAGTTAAAATCATATGCTTATATGAGTAATATACTAATATCTGTTCTACATGTCAAAGAACATTTGTTGTTTTTTGCTTTCAACTAATGTTTAAATACAATATTCCAGATGCCTCTATCATGAGGCATTATTGATTATAAATAAAATGCACCATTTATTTGGTCATTCTGTGTATAATTTATTCAGCTTTATAAACAACATGTAACTCATAATTGCATGTGTTTAATATTTTGGCAGGAAATCTTCATATAAAGCAGAGCAATAAAAACCATATAGGATATTGTTTTTTGTGTGTGTTTTTTTTTATTTTTCTACTTCCTTTACTGTACTTTCTCCTTGTCAAACTGAGTTGGTTTCAACTGTTTGGTCTATTTTCTCTCAATTTTTTTTTTTCTATTTAAGTCCTATGTGTTTCTATTCACTACATTCCTAGATTCCTGGTTTTAACATGGCTTCATTCTTTCCTGTTTGGGCAATGTATCTATCTACTTTGTTTCCTCCCAGTAAGGCTTATGTTCCCAACCAGGACTCATTTAAATGGTTTTGTTTTATCCAAATGGTGATCCTGGGCAACACTGGACCATGGGATGAAAGCCACGTTAGTATAGCTTTCCACCAGGAGCACTGGCTTTTGCATGTGAACTCAGCTACCAAAAAACAAGTCCTTCATGTCTCCTATTGACCTAGCAGCATACAGGACATAATATTGTCCCCACAAAGTCACAGAAAAGCTATAGCTCACTGGATCACCATCCTTATCACTCAGGAAAAGTTCTCAAATATAGCTCATAGGGTTGCTAGAGATTCAATTCAGTCCCCATCAAAATCTGCAGGCTTTTTTATTTTTATTTTAGGATTTGACAAGCTGATTCTAAAATCTATATGGAAACACCAAGACATTAGAATTGCTAAAACAATTTTAAATAGAAGAACAGAGAGGATCCATGCTTCCTTATTTCCTTATTTTAGTATAAAGCTGCAGTAATTGAGAGAGCATCGTATTGGTGGAATGTAGATACATCGGTCAATGCAACAGTATAGGGAAACTAGAAATAAACATGCACTATATGGTCAATTGATTTTTCATAAAAGCACAAAACCAATTTAATAAAGAAAGGATAGTCTTTTTCAACCAATTGCGCTGTAACATTTGAACATGATATGCCACCCCACCCCCAAAGAAAACTTGACCCGTACCAAACATTTTATGCAAAAATTAACTGAAAATGGATCTTGGGTCTAAAATTTCTTTTTTTCTTTTATTTTTTAATTGGGGAATTGGGGGAGGGGAACAGCATTGGGGAACTGGGGAAGGGGAACAGACAAGCTGCTGTCCTTTTGTTCTTCAGTCTAGTTGTGGAGGACATCACTTCACTGGCCCATGTTGGTATTATCATTGCGCTCTTCCCTGCTGAGGCAGTCGCTCACTGGCCATTGGATGGCCACTCACGGCAGCTCACGGCAGTTCATGAAAGCTCACGCCTGCTACCAGCCAGCCCCACTGCACTCTACACTGTCACCGGTGCCTCGCAGCAGCCCAGCTCCAGGTCAAGCTGTTACTCACCATCTTAGCTGTAGAGGGCGCAGCGTAACTGGCCCTCATAAGGGAGATCCAAACCGGGACCCCGATGCTCAAAGCTGGCATCCCAAGCCAACTCCTAACCAACGTGCCACTCTGCCAGCCTTTAGGTCTAAAATTTCTGGACGAAAGCACAGAAACAAATCTTTGTGACCTTGAGTTGGGCAACTAAAGTAATACTGATAAATCGGATTTCATCAAAATCGAGAAATTCTCTACGAAAGACAGTTAATAGAATGAAAAGATAAGCCATGTATAAGGAGAAATTATTTGCAAAATATATATGTTAAAGGACTTGTATCCAGAATGTAGTAAAAGAAAACTCTCAGAACTTGATAATAAGAAAACAATCAACCAAATAAATGATGGTCAGAAATTTTGAACAGATACTTCACTAAAGATATATAGATGGAAGAGGGGGAGGAAACACTTGAAGAGATTCTCAACATCATTAGTTATTAAAGAAATGCAAGTTAAAGCCACAATGTGATACCACTGCAAGCACATATATTAAAATGTGCTTAAAAAAAGAAAAGCAAGTGAGGCTGCCAAGTACCAGAACTCTTTTATACATTGCAGGTGGGATTATAAAACAGTAAGCCACTTTGGAAAATCATTTGGTGGGTTGTTATAAATTTCAACATATATTTACTATAGACCCAGAAATCTTATTCCTATGTATTAGCCAAGAGAAATGAAAACTTACCTTCACACCAAAAACTGTACATAAGTATTTACAGAGGCTTTATTCATAATGTCCCCAAATTGAAAACAAACCAAATGTCTTTCAACCGTTGAATGGATAGACAAATCGTGGTTCATCCATACAGTGGTATATTATACAGCAATAAAAACAAAAATTACTAATACATGAAACAACGTAGATGAATTTTATGTGCATTGTGCTTAGTGAAAGAATGCGGCATTTATGTGACATTCTGGAAAGACAAAGGTAGTGACAAGAAACAGACCAGTGGTTGCCAGGGGCTGCAGGTGAGAGAAGATGACTCTAAAGAGGCATGAGGGACAGTTTGGCAGGGACGGGAGGGTTGGGGAGAGGGTAGCAGTATTCTATATCTTGATTTTGATGGTGGTTATATGGTTTTGTGCACTTACACAAATTCATAGAACTATACACCAAAAAGAATGAATTTTACTATGTGTAGAATTATATCTTAATTTTTTGTTTGGGAATTTTTAAAAACTTATTTTCCAATTACAGTTGACATGCAATATAACAGTAGCTTCAGGTGCAAAATTATGTCTTAATTTAAAAAAATTAAAAATAAGGCAAGAAGTGCAACAAAGAAAGACAATTGTTGAAGGTGACTGATGGGTTCATGAGGCACATAATATTATGCTCTGGTGTTGCACATGTTAAGCATGAAAGTTTCACAGTAAAAAGTAAAAAACAACAGCAACAAGACAGCAACCTGCTTGGCCTAACTGTCCCCTCTCATTACTATACCATTTCTGGGGTTTCTGTCAGCAAAACTTCTTGAAAGTTTTCACTTCTGCACCTCCATTCAGGCTTTGGTCCCCACTACTCCACTGACTCATGTCAAGGTTCTGGTCAAAGGCACCAATGACCTACTGACATTCATGCAGCCAAAGCAAGAGGTCATTTTCTTTTCTCATTTTGCCCCATCCTGAGCCGTGTGTTAGTTTCTTTTCTTGGTTTCCATGACATCATTCATACCTTTGTGTATACCCTTCTATTCACGCCTCTTCAGTTTCATTTGCTGCCTCCTCTTTGCAAAACCTCTAAACTGGGTTGCATCTGAGGGTTAGGTTCTCAACCCAGTTCTTTTCTATTTACACTCTAACCCCATGTAATTTCACTGGAGCCTGTGGCTTTCAATACTGTTTATGTCTCTGAACCCCAAATCTGTCTCAGTGGCCCTGACCTCACCCAGAAAGGTTGGTCATGTATCTAATATCCTACCCGACATCTTCATTAGGAAGTCTACTAGGCATCTCAAAATTAAAATGGTCCCATCCTCACACCTGTGCCTTAGTCTATAGCCCAGGAAATGGCAGCCATGTCCCCAGTCACTTGAGCTAAAAGCAGGAATCATTCTTGCCTCCTCTCTTGCCATCATCTCTTACCCTCCCTGTTATTATTCATCTACTTCCACAAGATATACTGAATGCTTTCAGTTTTCATTTCTACAACTAAGAGCCTAATTCAAGCCACCATATTTCTAGCCTTATTTGTTTCTTTTTCCTAATCCTCCCTCTCTTTTTCCTTCTTTGTTAAATGTTTGTATCTAAGTTCTAAAATTCATATATAGTTTTATGAATGGTGCCTCTAATACATGAAACTTTAAATTTCTATGAAACTACAATACTATTTCTTTGTTCTGAGGCAGAGTCTGGATTTTTAAAATACTATTAAATAAAATTGAGGAATCTGATAAAAGTGAAGGTAGGAAAATATGGAAATCCCCTGTCTAGCTCAAAGTTATGTTTGCATTGCTAAATTTGAAGATGGAACTTAGTACCAAGTCATTGGCAAGAAAGTACACACTATTTGGTCAGGAAAATGTAATACTGGAAAACTAATAATAATTGAGCTGGTTGGTATAGATTAAATCTTGAAAGTAACCTTACTCTTTTGCTGCCAACTGTCTTTAAATACCTAGAGATAATCCCAGGAAAGAGGGCACTGGTTCCTTTTAGAAACTGTTCTATTTCATTAGGACTAATTTATTAGGAAGCCATTGGGAACCTAGTCTGGGAAATTTGTAGATGGATGATGCTGCCTAATTAAAAAATTCGTGACCTCTAGTTTCATGTTGATGAATCATGTGTCTATGTTCTTTTGTTGGTCTGGATACAAACAGAAGAAAAATATCTTTATGTTCTCTTACTTCTGACATAATAGATCAAGCTCTTTTAGTTTTTCTCTTATTTACCAAACTGTCAGTATCTTGGAGTCTTTCTTCAAATTTTCTAGAATCTCCTTAAATCACGTAATTGAATATGACTATCAAAAATAATGACAGTGAGTTTGGAGACAGAAGAATCAGGAAAATATTACTAAATATTAGCAAAATATATGGTTATTCCCCTGGCGTTGGCTAAGACAACAGTTCCTGGCAGGAGATATTGTCAGTGTCAGTATCTGATGCAAGCCAGGCCTATTTGGCATCTCATAATTGTCACATGAACAATGGGCAATTTCCTCCATCACATTATATTTTTTGTACGTGCTTCTTTTAAAAAGGTGAAGTTGAGTTTTATTTGAGTCTATTTTTTTCATTTCTAAAGTAATTCAAGATCTTACAGTCATTCTTAATATACAGCCAGTTTTGTATCTCTTATCAGTATCATTTAGTTTTCCTACCCTGCTTTTGCTAACCTTCATCTGTCATAGTTGAATTTAACTTTTTTGGCAGTTAATGATTTGAACTAGTTAAGAATTCTTTAAATGAGGGTTCTTGTGAACAGTTTTCTTTTTAGCAAATATCCAAATAGCAAGCAAATGTGCTTTATGACTTTATAGTTTCTCAAACGTCTCTTAAAATTAGGATTATTCACGTCAAACCCCTTTAATTACCTATTGAATGGACAATAAATCCTCTGAAATTTGGAGATATTACATTTGGAGAAAAGGGGAATTTCTCTGATGGCTTCAGGGCTGTGAAAAAATTGAAAAAAGTATGATTCATTTGTCATATCTTCCTGTGTCTTCCACAGTCCTTCCTAGTTTGGTGAATGGAATGGTAGCTTTGTTGTGTGTTTTGTTTTAACAAAGCATTGCATCTATGTAGTTTAAAAAGTCAAATAATACTAAAAGCCTATAACAAAATATTGTCACATACACCACACAGACCAATCCCACTCTACAGAGACAATGTTTTCATATTTACTTGTATATTTCCTTTGAAAAAATATATGGATATTGCTACTTCTTGATACTTAATTAACTTTTGACTTACCATGGTAGATGGCAGTTTTAGCTTTCATATGCCTTTGCTTCCCTCCCACCTCCTTCATATATTTGTATTAATTAGTAAAATCCATATTTAGTGTTTTCATTTTATAACTATGTAACTATTGTTCACTGCTGAGTCAGGAAGTTACATTCTTTTATTTAGTTGCCTCAATTTTTCATTTGTTTTATTTTCTTTGAAATTTATGGATTAGTTTTTCTACAACTTTCTATAGCTTTCACCTGTTTAAGTCATTTGAATAATCTTTTATTTCCATTCTTTATGTGAAAACCCATTAATAGTTCCTTCCGTATTTCTGCTCCAATTGGACCGATTGTTTCCTAGACATATCTGTCACCCTGCACATGTTACCCTAATATTCCTCTTAACACACATTAAGAGGCGTATTAATCAGTGTTGTCCAGAGAAATAGAACCAATAGGATGTGTGTGTGTGTGTGCGCACGTGCACATGAGCATGAGAGAGAGAGAGAGAGAGAGAGAGAGAGAGAGAGAGAGAGAGAGAGAAATATTGAGATTTTATTTGAAGAGTTGACTTACACAATTGTAGGAACTGGCACAGCCAAAGTCTACAGAGCAGGCCAGCAGGCTGGAGATGTAGAGAAGAGCTGATGCTGCAGCTCAGGTCTGAAGGTAGCCTGGAGGCAGAGTTCCTCTTCCTCAGTTTGTTTTCTCTTACGGCCTTCAACTGATTGGATAAGGCCCACCTCCATTATCAAGGGTAATCTGTTTTACTCAAAGTCTAACTATTAATCTCATCTGAAAAAAAACCTCACAATGATATCCACACTAGTGTTTTGACAAATATCTGGGTGCTTTGTCCTAGCCAAGTTGACACATAAAATTTACCATGACAAGAAGTAACCAAGAACACAAGGGCTAATTACCCAAATTTCATGGGCTCTTTTTTTGTGTAAGAAGTCTTGTCCTTTCCAGTACCCTACCTCTCAAGTTTTGGCATCCTCAAACTTCCATCTTGTTTTCTCTACCCAGTGAGACCACCACTGTTTGTTACTTGGGCTCGATTTCTGTGTGCCAGTTTGGAAAGTGCTCTTAGGGAGAAAGCCATGGTGAATGTCAGTGTGCTCTTCTGCATTGATTGCTGTCCAATGTCTGAAAGGAGTTGTTTTATATATTTGTCCAGGGTTTATAGCTGTTTATAGTAAGAGGATAAGTACAGCACCAGATACTCTTTTCTAGCCAGAATTAGAAACCTGATTGGGCTCCTTAACAAGTCTTTTAACTGGTCTCCTGTTCCCACTCTTGCTCCAACAATCTGTTCTCCACCCAGACCCAAGTGGTCTTTTAAACCCTGAAGTCCCTTGACAAAACTCTTGCTAGCTTCTCCTCACAGTTGGAATGAAACTGAAGCTCCTTACTGTAGCCTTCAAAGTCCACCATGACCGGAGCTCTGCCTTTCCCCCTGATCTCATCTTTGTCACCCCACTTCTCCTCACCACCACTCAGCCTCACCAGCCTCCTCTCTCTGCTCCAGTAGTATGCCAAGCTGGTTCCTGCCTTGGGACCATCTAATCCCTCACCTGATATGCTATCTCCTCCTAGTCTCATGGTTGCCTCTCTATAGTCATTCAAATTTCAATGTAAGCATCACCTCGTCAGAGAGTTTTTCCCTGAACAGTCAATGTAAGCAGCCCCTAACACATGTCCCATCACTTTGCCCCATTTCATTCTCTTCCTAGACTTTTATCACTAAACTGTTCATTTCAGAGCAATTTTCAGAAACTTTTCTTGTTCATGTTTTGCGTCAATTTTTGGTCCACTCCACTAGAATGCAACGCTGTGAAAGCAGGAACCTTGCCTGAATCATTCACTGCGGTACCCTCAGCACTCAGAACAGTGCCTGGCATATTGGAGATTCTCCATCAGATCAAAATGTGTTCAATGAATGAGGAAACCTAGATCCAGGGCTGGGACTACCTAGAGTAACAAACATGTTAATTAACAGGAATTTGTTTGGGTTGCCAATTATGTGGCTTCCAATTTGGAAGGAAGCTCTGAAAGTAATATTGCCTTCCCTGGTTTCGCATTAAGCAAGCATTTTTGTGGTATGTGTCTGCCATGTGTCATGGCATATTTTGAGTGTGTGCCATGTGTCATCACCAGAAAAGATGTTAAGAGCACAGCCTTTGGAGTCAAACAGGACTGGGTATCAATCTTGTTTTGCCACATTCTAGCTACATCATTTGGACAAATTAATTTATCTCTCTAATATCAGTTTCCCCATCTGTGAAATAGGATGATAATAATCCTTATCACATAAAAGTTTTGTGGAAGTTAAATTAATATATGTAAATTATTTAGGATTATATTTTGGCACTGTATTTTGAATGTTCAAAACATGGTTAGTGTTTACCATTATTAGTTTATGTGATGGTGATAGCTATTTTGTGGGATTAATAAAAGTGCTAGAGGGGGGTAGTTTTGAGTGAGGATGAAACACAGTGCCTAAATGTCACTATTTTCAGGAAGATTTCCCCAATAAACCACCTCTTCTGATTACTTCTTGGCTTCATGCACTCACCACATATATATTGTGTGTTGCTACTTGGCTTTTTTTATAAGTTATTTTTTCTTTTCCTTGAATATCATTATTAGAGCTGCAAGGCCCTTGTCTCTTTTAAGGATTTATAAATATTTAACTAAATCATATATTCCCTTCTATCACAGTCCCTTTTCCCACTAACAACCATTCTAAAGTATTTAATCTGTATTACTTAGTTTGAAGTGTTCCTGCAAACTGTACTAGTGTCTCGTGTGCATGTACTTCTAGTTTCCATGAATGCTCTTGCATTATTATCCATCACTGTTTCTAACATTTATGTCACCAAGCGCAGTTTCTTGCTATGCACATGTTGCTACCCACATACCTACTGCACACTTCTTAAGGATGCGAAGCACTCCGTGGTGAGCATTTACCACATTTTACCTATTTATGTCCCCAGTGATTTTCAGATTACCTTCGCTATCCCACCACCAACTGCAAAGCAGGTCCTTGTGCGTGTCACTTCATAACTTGTGTTGAAAATTTCTTTAGGATATATTTCAAGGTGTGGAATTGTTGAGGCAGAGTACAAACCTTGATAATTGTTCTCACGTATCTCTTTCTGGGTACATGTTGTATATCTCTAATTAGCTTGTGAGCTATGGGGTCAATTCTTAGATCTTAAAACAAAAAATGGCAAAGAGAAATCAGGTCCAACACTGGGATAAGTAGAGACTTAGAGTGGCAAATAGGACATGAGAAGAAGCAGTCCATTTCTGTGTGACTATAGCAGTACAAGCAGGGAAATTTGTGCATTTACTTGCTATTTTTACCCACCCACAAGAGGATTTGCTGGCATTACTGTTGAGCGTGTGGAGAATCCAAAACACAATTGTTCAAAAGAAAAAGATATTAACTCCAGAAATAGTCCAGCTGCCAATGGGTTGTAACTGGTGCACACACTGTTTACAGGGTAGAGGGCGAGTAATCTTATCCCTGATTTGAACACTTTTTTCTCATCTGCAATCCTATAAAGTCATAAAATCACCAGTGTCCAAGAAGCAGCAGAGAAGTGAGCTCTAAAGTTAGATTCATTCTTTTTTCCACCTATTTTGACAAACTTTAAACTTTAGAAAAATTGCAAGAATAATACAATTAACACCTTTCTACCCTTCAGCAAGATTCACTGTGTTACCATTTTATCTATCTCTGTCTGTCTTTATATCGTTTGAATGTTTCCCTATAAATTTTTAGCCGGCCTTTCCTAAGAACAAGAGCTTCTCACCAATAACCACAGTTTTAACATGACTATTATGCTATTACCTAATATATAGTCCATATTCAAATGTAACATTGGATTATAAAAACTTTCCCTATAGAGGGCCAGATAGTAAATATCTTTGACTTTGCAGGTCAGTCTCTGTGGCAACTACTCAACTCTGCTGTAGGAGAACAGAAGCAGCCTCAGACCACCCATAACACAAGTGCATGTGGTAGCGTCCCAATAAAACTTTATTCATAAAAACAGAAGGTGAGCTGGTCTAGATTCTCTCTCTGCCCCCTCATTTTTTTTTTTTTTAAGAACTGGTGCAAGACCATATTTGAGAGTTACTAAATCTCACAGTCCACGGTATATTATATCAGTCTTGGTTTTGAAAGGTCTTGCCATGGATTGCCATGGACTAGATTACTCAATCACATATCATTCTACCTCTTACACTTCTTCCTTTCTATGAATCCAGGTCCTGTGATCTACCTCTGGATTCTTTATTTGAAAAACATCAATACCTGCCATCAATATTGCATAGCCTTGGGGCCGGCCGAGTGGCGCATTGGTTAAGCGCTGGTTTTGGGATGCCAGCGGCCCCGGTTCGGATCCCACATGAGGGCCAGTGACACTGCCCTCTACAGCTAACAACAGCTCCACCTGGAGCTGGGCTGTGCGAGCCCCGGTGATGGTGTGGGCTGCAGCCCCTGCTGCAGTGGGCTGCCATAGGCTACAGTGAGTGGCCGGCAGCCAGCGTGAGCGGCTGGCAGCCAGCATGAGCTGCCAATAGCCGCGGTGAGCGACATCCAGAGGCCGGCGACCGATCTGCCTCATCCGGGAAGAGCGCAATAACGATACCAACAGTGAAGCAACATCCTCCGCAACTAAACAGAAGAACAAAAAGACAGCAACTTGTCTGTTCCCCTTCCCCGATTCCCCAACGCTGTTCCCCTCCGCCAATTCCCCAATAAAATCTTTAAAAAAACAAAAAAAAACCAAACCAAAACAAAAAAATATTGCATAGCCTTACCTTCCTTCAATATTCTTTTTTTTTTTTTAAATTGTGGTAAAATATACATAACATAAAACTGAACATTTTAACCATTTTTAAGTATACAGTTCAGTGGCATCTTGTTGTGCAATCATCACTTCCAGCCATCTCCAGAAAATTTTCATCTTTCATTTGAAACTCTGTACCCATTAAAAACTTAACTCTTCATTCTCCCCTCTCCCTCCAGCCCCTGGCAACCACCATTCTACTTTCTGTCTGTATGAATTTGACTACTCTAGGTGCCTCATTTAAGTGTAATCATACATTGTTTTCCCTTTTGTGTCTGGCTTATTCACTTAGTTTAATGTCTTCAAGGTTCATCTGTATTGCAGCATGTATTAGAATTTCCTTCCTTTTTAAGACAAAATAATATTCCATTGTATGTATGCCCCACACTTTGTTTATCCATCCACCTGTTGATGGACACTTGGGTTGATTTCATCTTTGGCTATTATGAATAATGCTGTTATGAACATGAGTTCTAAACTCATTCTTAAAGCAATAATTTTCTGTCTAGGGGCTAGGGGGTGGGGATAGGGACTAACAACAAAAATGGACCTAAAGTGTCACATCTAGCATGATAATGTGAAATTAACTCAATAGAAGATATCTACACAAACAATCAAGTCATCTCCCCCTTCATTCCCTTCTTTCAAAGCTTCAGCATCTCTTGCCTGGATGTTGCAATTGTCTCATCTCCTTGCTTCTATTGTAGATTTGTCCTACCCCGCACTGCCACTGAAGGGACTATCTAACATCCAAAATTGGTCCTGTCACTTTCCTGTTTGAGACTTTTCCATAGCTTCTTATTTCCTATAAGGCAAAGTCTAAAAGTCTTAGCTTAGTATATCGGGTGGTCAGTATCCCGGCTCTTACCTATCTCCCCACCCTTACCTCCTGCCTTTCACTTCATATTTCAGCCAGACTGGGCTGCTTCTTATCTTCTCCTTTACCAAAATAAATCAAAACAATAAATTATGCTGTTTGTTGTTCCTCTGTCTTTGCTCTGTGTTTCTTCCATCTGCTGGAAATGTTTTCTCTCTGTTTGTGGCTGGGTTATACCCACTCATCCTTCAAGATTAAACTTCAGCGTAATGCTTCCTGGAACCCTACCCCAGACATGCCCCCATTCCTTCTCCCTGCAGCCTGTGTGCCCCAGAGCTTTCTGTATTTATCCCTAACCTAGCATTCTATTGAAATTATCTCTATTAAGTTTGTCTCCCCAAGTGCTTTAACCTCCAAAAGGATAGGGCCCATGCTTTGGTCATCTTTCCATGCCCAGTGCCCAACAGAATGCCAGATACCTAGTAGTGCCTAATCAATGTTTTCTGAACAAAACTATAGGTTTTTAGAAGGGTATACTGAGCCCTTTGTGAGCTGTTCCAGTGTTTCTGACCAGCTTCATTTCCTGCTATTCCAGTCTCTCTTTTGCCCATGTGTGCCAACCACACCTAATTCCAATCCTTCCCTAAATAGGCAATGAACTTCCATGCCTCTGGGACAATGCTCATTACCAACTCTCTCTCTGGAATTCCTTACACTTCCCTTCCAAGATACTCCTGTTTATCCGTCAACACCCAGCCTAACTGTCTTCTACTCTGAAAAGCTGACAGAAGGCATCTTCAGCTTGCCATAGCATGGACTAGGCTAATTACACCAACATTGTAAGTGACTTATGTATCTGTCTTTTTCCATAGACTTCTCCTTGACTCGAAGGACCCTGTTTTATTCATCTTTATATTCCCAAAGCCTAGCACAGTGCCAGGCACATAATAGGTGTTTAATAAATATTAGATAAATACATGGATGAATGAATGATCACACACATTTGATAAAAGTAGTCTGACTGGACACAAAGAGAATCTGAATTGGTTTGTTTTTGCACCATGATAATATGGCCTAACTTAGTGTCTGGGGCTCAGATGCTAAAAGCACTATCTCTCCCCCAATATAACCATTTGTATTTGAGGCTTCATGTATCCCCGTCATCCCATGAATTTACACGGGATGAGGGGCCTACCCCTTGGCTTCACAGAGGAGAAATAAAGACATAAAACTATGACCGATGGCATTCAGTGTCCCAGATCAGAGTTTGAGGGAGAGGCTAGTTAGGGTTTCTGGTAAGCAGCTCACCACAGGGAGCGGGGGGTCTGAAGAGGTGAACTGGACTCGGACCAGGGCCTGTAGTGTTGCTGGGAAGTGCTGATCCAGGGAAAGATACTAGCAGCTCATTGAGGCAGCCATCTGTTGCCATGGGAAAGCTCTGGGGAAATAGCTGCAAACATAGCAACTGAAAGAGCTGTAATATTGAGTGGAAATGTTGTGAGGTCCTTGGCCCAGGCAATGGTCCTGTGAGTCTTTTCTGGAGATGCACTGGAAGCGGCATCTGCACTCTTGCCACCGGGAACAGCACTGGCCTGGACAGACTGTCAAAGGCCTACCTGGGGATTGGTGAAGGTGGATGGCTCTGTGTAGGCAGATGGGTGACAGGAAGTCAGGGAGGTCTGTGGACCAAGGGCTTGGTCACAGCCTTACGGCAGGACTGCTGAGGCTTGCAGCCAGGAGCTCAGCAAGGGTGGACTCTGGCTCCCTGTCAATGGAAAGCTGGCAGAGCAGGCTGCCTGAGAGGACCGGTGATTAGGGGATCAGGCATAGAGGTCTCTGTGGGTTTCTGCAGCCATTGCAAGGGGATGATAATGAAGACTAGCCTGTAAGCACATGAAAGCAACTCTGGAGAAGTCCTGGAATACTTAGAGAGAGCTACTCTGGAAAAGACTGGAATTCTTGCTAGATGCAATGGCACCTTAAAGGCCATGTAATGTAGGCCTAATTGTAAATATGTCTTCTCTTCTTTTTGTAGGTTGATGAAACCAGGGCACAGTGATTATATAGTCAAATACAAGCTTTTAGCTGTTTAAGTGAAAAGATGCAACTACAGGAGGAAATTACGCCCCATGATGGACAGGACCTGGACCAACCTGGACCATCTCACATGGAGCATAGTGGTAGATTACCCTGTGTTCTTGTGGTTGACTGGTTATGTTGGCTCCTGTCAATGCAGTTTGTAAAGGGCATTACATTCAGTTTCTCAGTCTGCTGGGCCAGATGCCCCCCACAAAGACTGCACTCAGGGCCTGATCTCCCCCTTCCTGATCCAGAATGTCTTGAAACATCACTCCCCGCTCCTCCACCCAGGACCTTCAGCTGATTGGCCAGACCCTCCACTGGCCTCTCCTCTCACCATCAGCCCTGCCCAGAGATCCCCTTCCTGCCATCCATTTTCCTCACACTAGGAGCCCTGTGAACTTGAACTGTAATAAGGTTGAACCACAGACCAAAGTCTAAATGTCTTGACCACAGAATCTCATAAATTGTGGGCTTGGCTCCTTGGGAAGTGGTGGACATGACTTCCTTCGCCATATTTAAGATCTGATGGAATTAATCTCTGAGGTATGTGTCGAAGGAGATGGAAACAGAATGGACCAGAGACCTAATAAACTGTTTTCCTCCTCAATTTCCAGGATTTTTGCAACAAATCATGTGTAACAATTAAAAAAGAGAGAAGGAAGGAAGGAAGGAAGGAAGGGGAAAGAGAAGGAAGGAGAGAGAGAGAGAGAGAGAGAGAGAGAGAGAGAGAGAGAGAGAGAGAGAGAGAGAGAGAGAGAGAAAGAGAGAGAGAGAGAAAGGAAGAAAGGAAGAAAGGAAGGAAGGAAGGAAGGAAGGAAGGAAGGAAGGAGGGAGGGAAGGACATTTCCCTTTGTCTCCTATTGTGGGAGTTATTTCATTTGTAGGGAAGTGAGTTATTGTAAACCTCAAGGTTTCACTTGGGAATCTGAGCTTCTGGGAATCTTTGGGCTCTTCCCATGAAGAGCTGAAAGGGACTGTGACTAGAAACAATCTCACAACCAGTGAATGCTAGGACTGAATGAATTGAAAGAGATGCCTTTCTGCTTTAATTTTTTTTCTCCACCCCCAACTCCACATTTAAGGGGGGAAAAAAGCATTTTTTTTTGAGTCTATACCAGACTAATTAATAGAACAGGATAATTCTAGATACAAAGCTCTGCAAAATAGAAAGAGTATAATGAGAGGCATTTGAATGGATGTCATTGTCTTTTACAAAGCTTGCTTTTGTCTCATTGTTTTCACCTAAGACTTCTTGCAAAACAATGGGCTTTGAAAAGTGCAAGATATGCTGCTTAACTCTTGAAGAGCTGACAGACATCACACCTTTTCCAGGAGGATTGTGACTGGGGCTTCAATCATCCCCCACTCACCCCCCTTCCTCTGCAGTAGGTGCGACAATTAGAGAGAACTGTTAGCTGACTATCCCACACCCAGTTCCAATCCTGTCAGAAGGAACTAAAAATACCCTGTGGTCAAACTATAGAGCCTCCTGCTTCTAATAAGCTTAGGCTGAGAGTAGCAAGGGGGAGGTAATATTACCCACAGAAACAACAGCGAGACTTCATAAAACCATTGCATGAAATTTCCTTCATCTGAAAGGCTAAGACCTTTGTGTGATACTACACCTTGGGTGAAACAAACAAAAAAGGGTCATTGTTAAATATAGCCAGCTTGTGTAGGCTATATTTAGTCAAGTTTCTACTTAGTAAAAATATCAGAATGTATTTTGGCAGCAATTTTTACTGTGATGTTTTCTGTTTTGTTTTCTTTCACTTCCCCATATTTAAAGCTCTGGTGACACATGTGTTAAGGAATATAATCAGAAACCCTGAGGAACTCTGCCTGGGTAATGTGGTTATTCACCTAACAAAAAATTATTGAGGACCTGAATCAGGGGTTGTTCCAAGCCTCTGTTTCTAATCAGTTTTCAATATAGCCTTTTGTTTTTGGGGCTCTCCAGGAAATCCCCACATTGTAGGGGAAAAAAGGCGACTGACTGCATTGTAACATGTATATGCATTACAAGGAGAGTCGGGGGGGGGGGCAGGGGCATATGAAACAAAATGGAAGTCATCAAAGTACCTGTTTTGTAGGGCTCTTGTGAACTTTGAATGTGTTGATATGGTGGTGTGATCAAAAGATACAATGGGAGGCCAGCTGAGTGGCTCAGTTGGTTAAGAGTTGGCTTAGAGCGTGTGCTCTGAGCAACAGGGCCACCAGTAAGTTCCCACGTGGGCCAGTGAACGCTGCACCTTAGCTGAGCTGTCGCTGAGCTGCCAACAGGTGGCAGGGTGGCTTAGCTGGTGTTACAACAAGATTGCCTGTTTAATGGTGGGCTATAACCACCCACAACTAAAGATTGAACTCCGCACCTTGAGCTGAGCTGCTGCCCGGATTGCTCAGTGGATAGGGCGTGAGCTCTTACCAACAAGGCTGCTGGTTCAACTCCTGCATGGGATGGTGGCTACGCCCACCCGCAACCAAGATTGAACACAGCACCTTGAGTTTAGAGACCACGAGCTGCCTACAGGAAGCCAGATGGCGACTGACACCCTCCACAATGAAGATTGAAGAACAACAACTTGGCTGGTCCCCTCCCCCAATTCCCCAACACTGTTGCCCTCCCCCAACTCCCCAATGAAATCTTTAAAAAAGAAAAAGATACAACGAATGTTTAAATTTAAAAAAAATTATTACCGTAAAAGACACATTGCCATTAATCCTCCTCAAAATACTCTCCCTCACTTCAAACACACTTATCTCATCATTCTTGCCACTTTCTGAAGCAGTTCTGGAAGTCTTCTTTCATGAGTGTCTTTATTTCATCCTCCATCATGACAACAATCCATGTCATACATCACTTCTGGTATGGCAATTTTCTGGTATATGGCAATTTCTGTCAAATAAAAACATTACGGTGTGTCCTCATCCACCTTATTCACCGAACCTGGCACTGTGCAACTTCTGGCTCTTCCCCAAAGTCAAAATGACCCTGAAAGGTAAACGTTTTGAATCAATTCAGGACATCAAGGCATCAAAGATAGTGCAACTAAAGACACGCCAGAGGACTTCCAGAACTTCTTCAGAAGTGGCAAGAACGATGGGATAAGTGTTTCTAAAGCAAGGGAGAGGGTTTTGAGGGGGATTAATGGCACTGTGTCTTTTACTGTAATGAATTGTTTTCATTTAAACCATATTTTTTGATCATGCCCCGTATATATACAACACTTAATCAGAGTCTGGCACAAGGTGAGTGCTCGATAAATGTTAGCTATCTTTAGTAGTAGTAGTATTTGCAATATAGTACATACAAATATATTTGTATATGATATAGGGAAGTGGCATATAGACTATTTTTGCAGTAGAGGAAACTAGGCTGTTGGATTCCGAGCCTGCTGCCTAAGTGTTCCAAGACACAGCACTCAGGCAGACATTCATCAGTGACACAGGGCAATCTCTCCTGCCGACTAGAGATGCCACCAGGACCCTCCCTGCAGTTAAGCCCACAGCAAATTAAACACAGGTTGTGCTTTACAAGAGTTAAAAACCAACCTGCCCTATTCTTGCATCTCACTGAAGTTAAAGATAAACTTACTATTGTTCTTCTATCCTCCTTTCCCCCCATACCAATGACTTTTCCATGGAAGCAGAAAGCACATGTAAACCTTAGCCTGGGGGATGGAAGGGGTCCTTCTTCCACTTGTAATTAGAGACTTCCACTCTACCTATGGGGTGATCTTGGCTTTCTTACTTACTCTCTGCTAACTAAACTTACTTTTACTTTAAATTCTGTATCGGCTTACATTTGAATTCTTTCCTAGTTGAAGCCAGGGACCCTCTTTTCTTTTCCTGTAACATATACACATATACACTTTATGTCATAAGGCATAAATTTGAAATAATAGTCTTCATTTTTAGCATTGAAGGACCCAACAATACTTATAACCAGATGGTTCAAGCTAAAGCAAGAGCCGCTTTTTTTTTCCCATTGTGGTGAAATAAACACAACATGAAGTTTACTGTTTATTTATTTATTTTAAAGATTTTATTGGGGAATCGGGGAAGGGGAACAGACAAGTTGCTGTCTTTTTGTTCTTCAGTCTAGTTGTGGAGGACATTGCTTCACTGGCCCATGTTGGTATCGTCATTGCGCTCTTCCCGGATGAGGCAGATCGGTCGCCGGCCTCTGGATGGTCGCTCACGGCGGCTATTGGCAGCTCACTCTGGCTGCCGGCCACTCACACTGGCGGCCGGCCACTCACTGTATCCTATGGCAGCCCACTGCAGCAGGGGCTGCAGCCCACACCATCGCAGGGTCTTGCACAGCCCAGCTCCAGGTGGAGCTGTTGTTAGCTGTAGAGGGCAGTGTCACTGGCCCTCATATGTGGGATCCGAACAGGGGCCGCTGGCATCCCAAAACCAGCTCTTAACCAATGCACCATTGAGCCGGCCCGAAGTTTACTGTTTAAACTATATATGATTCAGTGGCATTAGGCACATTAACACTGTTGTATAACTATCACCATCATCTGTCTCCAGAACATTTTTATCTTGCCAAACCGAAATTCTGTCGCCATTAAACTAATTCCACATCCTCCCTCTCCTCCCGCCAGCCATCGGCAAACACCATTCCACTTTCTGTCTGTATGAATTTGACTACTCTAAATACTTCATGTAAATGGAATCATACGCTGTTTGTCCTCTTATGTCTGGCTTGTTTCATTTGGCATAATGTCATCAAGGTTCATCCATGTTGCAGCATGTGTCAGAATTTCATTCTGTTTTGAGGCTGAATAAGAAGACCCTCATTTGAAAACTGAAGTATTTTAGGAAGACCATATGGCTATAGCTCACACAGGCAATTATTTCCAATCCTCTCTTCTCTCTCTTAGACCACATTCTACAAATATTCTAACGAGATCTAATGACATGGCTTCCTGGTGATGTCCTTTCCCCAGGAATGGCTTTGCCCTTGAACTTGGGCTCTGGAATCAGATGGACAGATGTACATTTGCATCTGCCTTCTGCCACTTAAGAAGTTTATTTTCTTGGTCAGACACTTAGGTTAAACCATATGATATTGCCGATATTTGTTATGTACAAAAATGACAATTTCATATGGCTCAACCTAGTTTTTACCTCTTTGCTACTCAGTTATCTTAGGTAAAACATAAAGTTAAAAATAGTGCTTGCCTCACAGGGTTGCTGTGAGAATTGAATGACCTTTGTGAGGATTTAGTCTGCCCTTGGCCAGAGGACACTGAGGGTTGGAACTGCTCTGGGAGCTGTATGTCCCCGCCTCCTTGGGGAGACAGGCCTCTCCTCACAAGTCCAGGCTTTCAGGCCAGGCTGCTCACCTCTCCTGCCTCCTCACCGGCACCTGATTGATTACACCTTCATCATCAGCTCAAGGGCAGGAGAGTCGATCCGGAATGAGAGCAATTTTTCTGACACTTCATTTTAGAGGGCATGGAACAGTGAACAAGATAAATACTATTCCCTATCTTCAAGGAGTTAATGTTCTAGTCAGGGAGGAAGAAAATAAGTAAGAAAAATATGGTATCTTAGGAAAACTAAAGTATGGGACAGGGATATGAAGTGTCAGGTGACACTTTAGATGAAAGAGGACACAGTGCTACCTAAAGCTGGTTTGAATGTCACCTTGCTTCCATCCTTCCCCTGTATCACTTCCCTTCGTCCCTCCCTCCCTTCTTTCTCTTTTTCTTTCTTCCAGTTTGGATCCTGGGCAGCCCTCCTGACTTACTTGAAACTGCTTTTCAAGGACGCTGCATGCTGACTCTGCAGGTTCCCTGAAGGAGGAATTCCAAGAACAGCTCCCCTTACCCCAGGCCTGTCTGTCATGGGCTGCTGCTTCAGCCACCCTGGCTCCATGTTTGTATTAATTGGCCTATCTTGGGCTTTACTAGACTTCTCTCTGCAGTTGACCCTTTCCGAACCCAAAAGTCTCCAAACATCTCCTACCCAAGGCCTTCCATCTCCTGGCCAACCAATTCCCTTTCCTGGTTCTCAGGGAATTACATGACCACACCATGAGCAAAGCTGCAATACTTCCTCATCGGAGCTGTTTCCCACCTCTCACCAGGCCTGTTGTAGGCCAATCAGGTTCATTTATGGGAAGGGTTTGCCACCTTTCCTCCCATAGTGTACAGGAGACTCTCCAGGACCTCAAAACTATTTGATAAAAAACACAGATAAGATCACAAAAATTGATCTGTTAAAATATATATATTTCAACACTGCTTTTTGAAATATATGTAAATGGTTTATCCTTTTTCATTTAAAGCTTTTTGTTTTACTTTATGATTTCCCCAGACAGGGAGCGGTGTCTATGGGCCTGTGTGTGTGTGTGGGGGGGCAGCTGGGGGTGCCAGCTGACTGTGCTGTGCTTCCCGCCCATGGTCTCGCAGGTTGTCCTTGGATTTGAGATGAGCTACGGTGAGGGGTGGCTCTGGTCCTCGTGATGCTGCCTCTGAGGTTCACCACTGACTCAAGCTTTTGTTCAGAAAATGCTGCCTCATCCCTCCCTCATGGCTGCTCAATCAGGAAAATATTATTTTCAGATGTTTTAAATTTGTGCAGCGAGAAACATATGTCCTAACATATGGAGCACAATAGGAGCTAGTTAAGGCCAAAGTGGAAACCAGAAATGGGAGTTCTCTTTTTTTCCTTTTTTGAAGTCAGACCCTGCAGTCCAGATTTCCCCAACCCGCAGTCTGAGCCATGCTCTAAATTAGAGAACATGTGCATCAGAGAGAAACTGTACACAAAAAGGCACCCGTGTGCCCCTCTCTCACGCTAGCATTACACCTAATTAGGAGAGCCGCCGTGGTGCTGCTGTAACCCCATCTGGAAATCAAGTCACAGCCAGCCTTGCAAATGTTCCAAAGTCATGTGCATACCATGATATAAAATGTTCAAATGTATCGATCTGCCCCTAAGATAGCTGCACTAACACTGTCCACGTGAAAATTTGATTGGTGTAATTTTAACCATTCGTTTTGAAAATAAAGTCTTTCAAGTTATAGGTAACAGTATTGGACTTTCACATTTAATCTGAGAAAGAGAGGAAAGAGACTAGAATATGAAAATGGCTTTTGCTTATCGTCCCTGACTTCTCAGCAAGTACCTTCTTGGTATGCAGTGCAGAGCTGGGCTCTGTGGAGGAAAGATGTGTAAGACAAAGTCCTGCTCATAAGAAAAGCTTCTAGTCCACCTTACTCATTCCACTGGCTTTTTCTCTCAGAGCCTCTAAGTTTCACTGATTGAGCTGCTCCGCATACCAGACATCGTGGGACAAACTCTCATAGAAGTGGAGGAGACAGGTCAGAAAACAGATAACTGCCTTCCATGAGCTAAGAGCTATTCTTGAGCTAACTGGAGGATGCTACAGGAGTCAGTGGGGGTCATACAGACAGAACATAAAGTCAGAGACAGCTTCCCAGCAGTTGATGCTTGAGTTACATCTGTGAAGTTTACCTGAAGTGTATTCACTCCCAGTTTGGTCAGGTGGTGATGCATGCCTCTGTCCCCGTGAGTCTGTATTGGCAGCTGAGCTAACATCAGACTTGCCTTCCCTGGAGCCTGTGGGCAGTGGAGCCACGTGCTTTGAGTCTGGTCCCTGCCCTAGCCAACAGAAGGCTGTTTCCAAGCTCCGCCCACAGGGAACACCGCACTGAATTCCTGCTTCCAGTCTCAGATGAAGGTATCTCTACTCTCACCTTGCTTGCAGAGCAAAGACATCTGATGGATCTTAAGTCCAAGTAATGGCTACTCTTCCCACCAGCTCAGCCCCTTTTAGGTCATTTGAATGTCCTCTTCTCCTCCTTCTGACCAAAGGGGACCACTCAGAATCTTAACATGGCTGACTTCTAATAGAAAAACATCCTTACAGGATATCCAAGGGAGGCTGTTGCTTCAAAGGGAGTGGTAGGGAAAGATGCTGTGGGGATGAGGTCCGAGCCAAAGGGACGATTCTTGAGCACTAGACTAAAGGCTGTGGACAATAGGAAGCCATTGCTGATCTTATCCATAGAGCTAACAGAATGAGAAAATGGAGCTGTAAGAAAATAGCTCAGTGATGGGATGTAGGATGGATTGGATGAAGAAAAAGACTGAAGGCAGGCAAACAAACCAGGGCGATAGTGCAGTATTTCAAATTTAGTGTAATGATGGTGTGTGTCTTGGAACAGGAAAAACATGTGATGCCAAGGAAGAAGTGGAAAGATATGGAGGGGGATGGGAAAGCATGTAACAGAGAAAAACAACAATCAATGGTGCTGAGTCCAGGAATTGATCTGACTTAACACAGATGGAGGGGTTGATGTTAGAGACCTGCAGTGACACAGGTTTAAATATTTTAAAGCCCTGTGCTAAAACTAAGTGCTGCCCCCTGAGTATAAGCAGATGCTTTAAGGTTGGCATTTGTCTTTCCCAGTTTTCCCATTCACATCTGATGTTTCCCTGGTCTTGGACTGTGGTCCCTGGCCTCGCTGTCCTCAGGCAAGCGTACTTATTCTCCACCTGTGCTTTGTTTTTTTTTTTTTTTTTAGAGGGCATTGTTACTGGCCCTCATATGTGAAATCCAAACCGGGACCGCTGGCCTCCCAAGCCAGCTCTTAACCACTGTGCCACTCGGCCGGCCCTCCACCTGTGCTTTGTAACAGGCACTAAGGGCGTGGGCCCAGAAATAGGTAGACAAGCAAAAGCAGATTCTAACCTGGAGACAAGGCTTGCACTTTGACTGCTCTTGGTTTGATGTATTTTAGTAAAACACGTGGCTTTGTTTTATAATATAGAGCTTGAAGGGTCAGCTTTTCAACTCCCAGACTTCTTTTCTTTGAAAAGTGGAATCAAATGAAAAATAATTTCAGGTTGAATTATGGGCAAAGCAGTGCTGAAGTCTGAACTCACCAAAAGCTTGTTTGGAATGGCCAGGTTATTTTGCACATGTGTTGGTATCTACGGTCAGGACTTTCTAGCCCCCAAATCAGATGGCATTGGCATTTCCATTTCCTTATTCTGAAACAGCAAGAGGGATTCCTGGTGCTCTCTAGGCCAGTTCAGGTTTCTCTCCTGACGTACCTCGGACAAGGTTTTTCCATAGTACAGCCATGGGTCCTCACACACCTCCAGCTCCAGCTTCCTTTTGAAGGTAAAGCTCCCAAGACCAGTCCTCTTTAAGAGCCCAGACTACTGCACAGAATACTGTAGGTATCACATTGCATTCGGAAAGCTTACAAGCCCTCACATGGAAAGCTCAGAGCAGTCTCAGAGAACCAGCCATGTGTTGTTAGCCAGCTTCTCTGTGGAATTTCTATCTGTTCTTTACTGCTAGACCAGCCTGAAGTCAGTGCTGGGGAAAAAAAGCAAGCTTGATATCTTTGCTGCTTTTTCAGTGTCTGTTTGGGGCACTGGTGCTATGTTAATCAAAGGCTCGTGGGAAACATGACGTCTGGTGCTGCTCTTCAGAGCAGAAGAACTATAATTGATTAGAACATGGAGGGCTCCTTGTAAATGCTGTAAGTTGTATTGTTAGGTTAGTGTAAAGTTACAAAAATAAAACACCTAAGTCTGTTTCCTCGCACATTCAGAGTTAAGATCCATCCTGTGGGGATGGAAACATTGAGGGAGAAGATGGGAGAAGGCAATGAATGTTCAGCTGGAATAAGAAATAGGATAGACTATTATGAATATACTGATGCTTTTCTTGCTGTAGAACTCACTTGGGTTAATCTTATATTTAATGCTTTTAATGTTCAATTATAGATAAATGACCATTTGAAAACATTTATTAGATAGGGTTTTCATTTAAGATGACAGAATGAAACAATTTGAACACATATTCTTATTGCTCTATATTAACGTAACGATTTTGAGATGTTCAGTCAACTCCTTTGAAAAGAGAGAATGGAAAAAGAGAAGGAGACAAAAGCAATACTCCAAGAGGCAGAATTAAAACAGAGAACTCCCTTCACCTGGCAGTTATTTCAGGGCAAGAGATAGGCTCCTTTAAGAACTAGCATTATAAAAAATACTTGGTGTGAGGAAATTAAATAGAAAGAAGGAAGGGAAAGCAGGAAGCAAGGGCTATGGAAAATGTTTCTCCATTTTTCTAATTATTCACTTCATTTCCTGTAAAGGAATGGCTGCCCACTAGTGGGTTGGTCTAGTTTAATATTTACCTCAAAGTACAATTTTATTGCCTGAGCTTTATTAACAGAGTCAAATTGCCAAGGAAAAGTGAATGAGCACTAGAAAAATGTGGACTTTCTGATTATTAGTGGCTGTGTTAGAGAAGATATTGTCTAATCTTTCTCTTTGGAGTGATGAGAGGTTAATTGGATAGATAATGCAAACAGAGAACAGAAAAATCATGTAGGGGCAGAAAGTCATTTCAAGCAACCCCCTTTTTTTCCTACTTTAGAAAGTTGACTCAAGGTGTATATAGGAAATAAATTATGTTCTCTGCACTTGACCTCGTGGGTGAAAAATCACCTAACTCCCACCTCCCTGAATCCTTGCAGTTATTTTCATGTTTCTTCTTAAATCAGTTTCTATAGATCAGAGAAGAGGAGTGGTAACTCTTACCCACAGCCGCCCTCTTGAAGAGCCCAGCGTTGATAGTGAAGGTGTATGTTTATATACTTGGGGGTAGGAAAGGAGAAATTTCCATCTGACCTTTCAGTGCATTCCTCTTCTGAAAGTGACTTTTTCAGTGTGAACTCTCTGATGTGGTTTCATCTGACTGAAGTTATTCTTATTTTTAGCCTAGTTAGCAGTAAACCCAAATTTAATATCACTGTGTGTGTGTTGGGTGAGGATAGTGGTTTGACTGGTTGAGCTATTACTGAGGTTCAGTCATAATCACTATATTGGCTGTACTTAGTTTTCTGGAAGGTAAAAAACGAAAATAATACTTGGCTCTTAATATCTGGCAGTAATATTTGTAAAGAAATTATGACTTCGATTCTTGAATTGCTATTGTTTTTATTACTAATACTGTTTGTAGACCATATACAGGTTCAGGATTAAGAAATTAAGTTGTGAATTCCAATTGCAGTCTTGAACAATGCACTTGACATTTCTGGAAATGTCTTTATGCAACAAAAGCAATCATTTTAACTTTATTTTAAAATATATTATTCTACTGGCCATTGAACTTCAAGGGCTGGATAAAATTAAGCATCATTAGCGAGAGAACATCAGACTAGGCAAGAGAAACTTAGGATCTAACTCCCTGCTTGCTTTGTCTATTTCCTAAGTGGAAATCATTCTCCTTGGACAGTGTGCTGAATCCATATCTATCTAATGATATATTATTCAACAATAACAACAATATGCTGTGCCTGAGACTCATGTCAATTGACATGTGAATAGCACTCCTAAATGTTATAAAGGGTAGCTCCTCATCTCTACAAGGATTTTGCTCTTATTCATAAAATCCAACTAATTGCCTCTGGATTGAAAGACTGGGCTTATAGAGGAAGCAGCAGAGGCCAGGCTGAGCTGCACAAAATGCTGATTTGGGCTTTTGGAGACAGATGTTCAGGTTGTGCAGGGGCTTGGAAATCAGAGTGACGGGTACAATGGGGTAAATTTATTACCTTTGGAATTGGTGGAGGCATTGCCCAGAAATGGGCAACATCAGTGTTTCTCAAGTCTTAATGAGCCATGGAGCATCTGAAGATCTTGTTCAAATCCAGGTGAAGAGGAAGAGGACTTGAGATTCTGCATCTCTAACAAACTCACAGGTGGTGCCAAGAACTCTACTCTAAGGAGCACAGGAAAGCATGGCTCCTAGGAGATCTTTGGTAAAGAGAGTGTACCAAGGAGTATATATAGAGAAAAGGCAGAGGAAGGGACCCTGGATGGAAAGTTGGAGCCTACATACTGAGACTGCTGAAGGTCAGGGGAGTTGGTTTTTGGAAAGCAAATCCAGTGCCAGGTGAGGCAGGCACATGTGGGGCAGAAATGGGCTAGGCTGGTCTTTTTCTGGGGAGGAGTTGCATTAGACCAATGTGTGCGGGATTCAGCTTTCTGAATGGCCCCTCCTGGTTAGAAAGCACTTTCCATGGGTGGAATAGGATTTAATAGCCCCCCAAACTAATGGGAGAACCCATGTTAAAAACCTCTATGCCAATAGAGGGTAATAGCTAAAGAGAAGAACTCTTGAAGTCAAATCTGCGTTCAAAACCCAGCTCCACTAGTTACAAGCTCTTTCTGGTAAGGTTAACCTCTCTAAAACTCAGTTTTCTCACTGGCAAAATAGAGCTAACCAGCTGGATGTCGGATGCAGTTCTCTTTATGTCTGAGAGATCCTAAGCATCACGCTTGGTCTGTCAACTTTATAGAACAGATTTTCCATTTATAGGCACCAAGATCCAAGGTGGGTTACACTAAGCATGTTTATTCCTTTTCATCAATATATTCTCTTGGATCCGATGTTGGAATTCAGGCCTCATTGTATTGATTGGAACGCTTCTTGCTGAGCATATAAATATGGCAAATGGGTCTGTTTTCTGATCTACAGAAAGACCCTAAGATGAGAGTGTGTTTGAGGGACAAAAAAACTTCTGGCATGGTTCAAGCAGGGTAGATAAGAAAGAGTATTATGGATTGAGATCTGAAACAGGTAAGGGCCAGTTCATTTAGGGTTATGTAAGCTATGGAAAGGATGTGAATTTTATTAAAGCAGCAGGGATGCAATTGAGATTATCTAGGTGCCTAATGATAAAATGAAAATTGCAAAGATAGCTGAACACTTATTGAAGGCTTATCTTATACCAGGCATGGTGCTAAGGGTTTTTATATATGTTAACATGTAATCTTCCTATTAATCATATAAAATGGGTAGCTTTATCACCTCCATTTTATGGATGAGTAAGTTGAGGCTTAGGAGATTAATTAAAATGCTCAGCTGGTAATTAATAGGAAGCAAGATATCACCACACGGTACCCTTCTGAATCCACTTCTGCCTATTTCCATCCATTGTTTCAACGTGGGTTTGTTTAATTTGCAATGATTACTCCTGGTCACAGTACCTTTAGGTTGCCAGTCACGCTGACTCCCCTGCTGCAATGGGTGTGGACATGAACCCAATGCAGGCGGAGCTTTCCTGGCAGTCCTGAGAGAAACACAAGCATCTTCTCATCTGGACCATCCTATCATTTGCCCCATCTGCACATCTCTGCATGCACATGTGCCCAAATGCCTGTATCTTCTTTATGGCTCTAACCTTCCTTCCCTCAGGCCATGGTGAATCACTGCTTTTCATTAGGTGGTGTAATGAATCCATCTGCCTGGTGGTGCCTCCAAGCAGCATCCCCTCACCATGCACATCTGTTCTGCGAACCTGCAGTGAGTAGTACCGACCTCTTAGGGATCACAGGCCCTGGAAGAGACTTGTTTTTTATGTCAGCACACATTTCTCCCATTCTCCCTGGTGTAGCTAGTCTCTTTATGTGGGTTAACAGGGAGATGCAATAGTCCTGAGCATTTGGGGATAATTTTGAAGGGCAGTCCTATTGACAGGCTACCTGGAGTGAATGAAAGATGACGACAGGTATGAATTTTATGGAGCAGATCAAGTGTCTCTTTTACAACACATTATCCTTAGAGTTTCACTGCAGCTCACGAATGTGACTAATACAGGAAATTGTGAAGATGGGCTGCCAGCAGGACGGAGACCTGGGTTTCTGATTCTGCAGGCCCCATGCTTCATTCACGGAGTTGAAAGAGCCACTCTAAGTTCAAAGGGAAGCAGCTGCCACAGAGAACTCAAATAGCAAATCTGAGACCCCACTCGGAGTTGGCAGAAGACAGCAGGATCAAACTTCATTCCCGGTCCCCAACTTATGACAACTATTGCTATTGTATGGCTCTTAGGAATTGGCATCTGAAGATATTTCATCAGCGGTGTCAAAACAATGAGGATAAAAATAATCACTACATAGGGAGGCCCTGCTGGTTATGAAATGCAGGCATCGTTTCTGGGAAGTATAGATGCACATAATGCCCATTGTCCTCTTAGTAATTGCCTTGGCCGCCAAGGGTCCTAATGGGGAAGGGGCTTAATGAGATTTGGCTCCCTAGGAAAAAGGAGCTGAAACAAAATATCTATTGGTATGAATATAACCAGAATGGTCCCCAGGACAGAAACCCCTGGAGTGATATATATATAGGAAAGAGTGCTCATGATGGGTGAGAGGAAGATTCTTTCTATTACTAGCAGACTTATTTATATCTGGAATTCATATACAGCATTATCAAAATATATAACAAACACCCAGCTTCATTTAGCAAATATACAGTGAGTCAGCACTATTTCAGGCACAAAGAATACAGCTATGAATGTGACAAAATACTTGTTCTCATGGGCTTACAGTTCAGTGGGGGCATGAGATAATGAACAAACAAATAAGAAAAATATGGAATAGTAAGTGCTCTGCCTAGAATTAATATTGGATGGATGAGAGACACTGGTACTGGTTAGAGAAGGCCTCTATGAGGAGGTGACCTTAAAACCAGTATCTGAATGTCAAGGAAGAACTAAGTACACAAAGTTGAAGGGAATAACATTCCAGGTAGAGAAACAGTTTCCAGGGTTTAAGGTGGCAATGAGCTCAGTATGTGTCAGGAACAGAAAGAGACCTGGCCTGGTTCGAGCTGAGTAAGTGAGAAAGAATTATAGGGCATGAGATCTGAGAGGCAGGTAGGGGCCAGATCACAAAAGTCTATGTAAGCATGGAAAGGATTTGAATTTTATTATAAATATGTTGAGAAGCTATTGAATGGGGTGTTAAGCAGGAAAATGACATGATCAGATGTGTAAAGCAGTTTGAAAACTTATTTTGATATGATTTGAAACTTAAAGAAAAGTCACAAAAATAGTACAATGCACTCTTATAAACTGTTACCCAGATTTACCAGTTGCTTACATTTTTTGCCCCATTTGTTTACCATTATCTCTGTCTGCAAGTATGTATATGCATATTTCCCCAAACCACTTGAAAATAAAGCGGAGCCATCATCCTTTTTAAACACTAAATACTTCAAAACTCTATTTTTAACAACAAAAAATTCTCTTATATAACTGCAATACTTTTATCAAAGATTAGAAAATTTAGTATTTCTATACCACTGTTCTTCTAATCTATAGTCCATATTGAAATTTCAACAGTTTTCTCAATAATATACTGTTTAGCTTTTTCCCGGGTGCTGTATCCAATCAGCATCAAGTATTGCATGGACTTTGTCATGTGTCTTTATTCTCCTTCAAATTGGAACAGCCCTCATCCTTTCTTTGTCATTTTTGACCTTGATGCTTGATGTTTTTAAAGAACACAGGCCAGTTGTTTTGTACAGTGTGTCTTATTTGGGTTTGTCTAATTTTTCCTCATGATTAGATTCAGGTTTTGAGTCTTTGGCAGGAATATCAAAAATATTGCTATGTCCATCTCAGTGCATGACATCAAGAGGCATATAATTTGGTTTGTCCCAATCCTGGTGATGTTATCTTTGGTCACCTGGTTAAGGTTATGTCCCGAGGTCTCTCCTCTGTAAAGTTACTATTTCTCCCTATGTAATTAGTAACTAATTTGAAGGGAGTTTCTTTGAGACTGTATAAATACCTTGTTGATTAACAAACTTTCACTTTTACTAGTTTTAGCATCTACTGATGAATTTCTAAATCCATCACTCCTTCTATATTAATTCTTTGGAATTCAACTGTAGGGAAGAGCTTTCCATTCTTTCATTTATTATGTTAAAAGGGAGAAAATAGGGAGGCAAGAGCAAAGCAAGGAGACCAGTTAGGAGGCTATTTCAGTATTTCCCATGAAAAGTGAGAATGGCTTATACCAAGGTGTGTCAGCCAAGGGATGGGAGATAAGGATATATTCAGGCTATGTTTTAAAGGTGAACTTGAGAGATTTTGCTGATGGTTTGGAATTGGGAGCGATGCAAAAAAAGTTACCCAGGTTACTTTCCAAATTTTTGTCTTGAGCAAGTGGTACCATTTAATGGCACCAGTTGGTGACACCCTTTATTGAAATAGAGGAGATTGGTGGAGATACTTTGGGAAGGAAAATCAAGAATTTTTATTGGCCATAAGCTTACTTTACATCTATGAGGCAATGCGAAATTATCCAAATATTCAGTGCAAAGGAGAGAGAGAGAGACTGGTATAGAGATGATATTTAAAGCCATGACACTGGATGAGACTACTTAAAGAATGGGTGAGGATGTGGAAGAGAAGGGGTCAGAGCACAAACCCTAGGCCACTCTAACTCAGAAAAATGAAGCCAGATTGGGTGAAAGAACTGGACAAGAGGCAGCCAGCTCTGGGAAATGAGAGCAAGTAGGAAGCAGAACCAGCAGAGTGTATTAATAGTCAGGAGAAGGAAGTGTTTTAAAAAGGAGGGAGTGGTAAACTCTATTGACTTCTGCTGAGAAGTTGAGTATGATGAAAGTGGGGAATGCACTTAGATTCTGCAATATGAAGCACAGTAGAGCAGGAACCCAGTAGAAGTGAGCTGAGAAAAGAATATGAGATGAGAAAGTGGAGGCAGTGAAAATAAGCAGTTTCACTGTGAAGGGGAGCAGAGAAATGGTGTAATAGCCATGCGGGAATATGGGATCAAGGGAGGTTTTTTTCTCTCTTTTTCCTTTCTATTTTTTTAATATGGGCGGTATAAGATCACACTCTGGTAGACAGAGTAAATGGATGATGGTAAAGAGAAGGAATAACCAAAGGAACAAAGTCCCTGAGACAGGCAGAAAGAAATGGGAGCTGGAGGGCAATTAGTCTCTGGAGAGTGAGACATGGGATGCCTGATGCTTGGTGATGAGAAAGAAGCTACTAAGGACATAGGGTGGTAGTCATGATGGTAATGTGATAAAGGAGGCCTTTTTGGGTGCTTCAGTATCCTTGGGAAAGTGTAAGGAAAGGTCATCAACTAAAATTGTGGTGGGGCTGTGTTGAGAGAGATGTGAAATAGTCACTTTGAAGAAGCTGACAGATGTGGAGAGTGTGATAGGGTTACCAGACAGTGCTGGGGGCCAATTGGAGATTTGTGGCCATGAATTAAAGTGAAACTAATCAGGAAAGTTGTGTTAAAAAGGAAGTTATAAAACAGTAAGATGTGTATATCATCCTGTCATTCTCAAAGCACTTCTCACATGCACTAACTTAATTAGCCATCAACTTAATGCTGAGGTAACTCTAAGGAATGAGGAAATAGTATGAATACAGTCCCCCTTTATAGATGTGCAAATTGTAGCTCAAAGAGATAGAATATCCATCCTGAGCCACATAAATAAAGCATTGGACTCCAAAACTTGTGTTCCATCACACCAACATCTGTGGAAGTGACTCAACAAGCACAATTACAGAAACAAAGAATAACTCAAACCCACCCATGACCACATGTATTTTTAAAATATTTTAAAGATGGTATTATAGCAGAATATGGCTGAAGGGTTTGTTAATGGTGATTCATGATAAAATAATTTTTAAAAGGTTCTTACAACATGTCCCAAAGAAAAATACAGTTGATAAGTATGTGTGATAAATGGTACTAACCTAGCATGGTGGTTAAGAGGATGGACTTTAGAATAAAAATTACTTAGATTCAAGAGGAGATCCAAGATGGCAGAGTAGATAAACATTGCGTCTGCTTCCTTCCATGAACACATTAAAATTACAACTAAATTATAGAACTGTCAACCTGGAGAACTATCTGAAGTCTGGCTGAACACAAGTTTTATAACTGAGAATACAAAGAAGTTACGTTGAGACTGGTAGGAGGGGTAGAAATGCAAAATGGGCTGGCCCCAAACCTCCATGTGGTGGTTAAGAACCAGGAGGGATATCTTGGCCACAGAGGATCCCCAGAGGAGTGAGAGACCTCAGCCCCAGACTGGTCTCTCCAGCCCAGAGTATTGGTGCAACATCTGGCTATGAAAAACAGTGGGGATTTCAACCATCCAGATGGGAATGAAGGCTGCAGGAAACCCAGATGTCCTCTTAAAAGGCCCACTTACAGAATCTCTTACTTGCAGGCACCTACCTTGGGCTCTGGTGCATGGACAGTAACTTGGGCGGGGGGGCATTGGGGGTGGATGGGGGTAGACTGAGGTGTATGGCTCCTAAGTGAGGGCTGGAGGACATTCACAATTTTCTGGTGTCTAGTCATCCTCCCATGCAGCCTGCAGCTGGGCACCACCTTTCCTGTGGTGAGCCCGCCCCCTATGCTTACAGCCAAATCTGAATCTTATTGGTTTAGTGAGCTCCACTGCTCCATCCTGTAGACTCACTGGGAACCCATCCTACCCAACTCCTCTAATGCCACAGGCATTTTCTCAGAGAGCAGCCAGCCCCATCTGCATTGCACCATCTTTCTTGGAAAACTATGAGTCCATGGGCCCCACGTGGGCAGATATTGGCCTCGGTGTGCTCTGAGAGTTTTGCTGAGTAGCTCTAGGCTGAGCACTGGCACCAAACCAGAATCTACAATAGTCTGGTGACCACAACTCTTCCCATTCTAGTGACTCCCTGAGACCCTGCCTCACTCAATTTGAATACTGCACCCGGCTTTATCAGTGACTGAACCTTATGAGGGCCAGCAGATGGCAGCAGGCCTCGGAGAGTTCTGACTTTTTGCAGAGCTACCCAGGTCCAGTACTGATGGCAGACACCCTCAGTTTGCAGTGTGGCCTCTCCTGCTAGCCTCCAGGTTTAGCACAGGCAGCAAACAACTGAAGATTACTTTTAGCTTCTTCCAGGTCGTCTTTGGCAGGTCACAGGCAGTGGGTGACCTGAGCCTACACTGGAGCCCCTCCCGAGAGGCCCCGAACCAAAATACTTAGCGGTTGGCTTTAGACCACTGCAGAACACCGCCCAATTAGCCCCACAGGTGGCACACCTAAAGGGAGGCACCAGAGCCTACTGGGGGTAAGCTCCAGTGGGGTAAGCTCCCCACACAGCATCTTATAAGCTGTGGATGTGGCCAACCTCCACCGCTGATCAGCCTTACGGTCAATCCCACCCACTGATATGCCAATAGCAATCAAGACTCAACTATAGCAGGAGGGAACACACAACACACACAAGGCACACTTTTGGAGCATCCAGATAAGGTGACGAGGGAGACTGTGCCAGGACCTCACAGGGTACCTACTACATATGGCCACATGGTCAAGGCTGGGAGGCGTAGCAGATCTATCTAATACATAGAAACAAACACAGAGAAGCAGCCAAAATGAGGAAACAAAGAAATATGTCCCAAATGAAAGAACAGGAGAAAATTTCAGAAAAAAATAACTAACCAAAATGGAGGCAAGCAACCTACCCGATACAGAGTTCAAAACAATGGGTATAAGGATACTCAAGGAACTTACTGAGAATTTCAACAAAGAGATAGCAAGCATAAAAAAGGACATAGAAACCCTAAAATAGAACCAGTCAGAAGTGAAGAATACAATAACTGAAATGAGGAATGTACTACAAGGAATCACCAGCAGACTAGATGAAGCAGAAGATCAAATAAACAATCTGGAAGACAAAGTAGCAGAAAACACCCAATTAGAACAGCAAAAAGAAAAAAAGAATTTTAAAAAAGGACAATAGTTAAAGAGACTTCTAGAACAATATCAAGTGCAACAACATTTGCATCATTGGGGTACCAGGAGAAGAGAGAAAGCAAGGGATTAAAAACCTATTTGAAAAAATAATGATTGAAAACTTTCCTAACCTGGTGAAGGAACTAGACATACAAGTCCAGGAAGTGCAGCGAGTCCCAAACAAGATGAATCCAAACAGGCCCACACCAAGACACATTATAATTAGAATGGCAAAGGTTAAAGACAAAGAGAGAATCCTAAAAGCAGCAAGAGAAAGGCAACTAGTAACTTATAGGAAACTCCCCCACCCTCAACCCAAGATTGTCAGCTGCTTTCTCAACAGAAACTTTGCAGGTCAGAAGGGATTGCCAGGAAATATACAAAAAGATGAAAAGCCAGGATCTATAACCAAGGAGGTTATCATTTAAAATCAAAGGACAGATAAAGAGCTTCCCAGACAGGAAAAAGCAAAAGAGTTCATCACCACAAAACCAGTATTACAAGGAATGTTAAAGGGCCTTTTTTAAGGTGGAAAAAAAGGTCAAAATTATGAATAATAAAATGGCAATAGCTACATATCTATCAACAATTACTTTCAATGTAAATGGATTAATGCCTCCACTCAAAACACATAGAAGGGCTGAGTGGATAAGAAAACAAAACACTTACACATGCAGCCTTCATGAGAATTGCTTCAGATTGAAAGACACACAGAGATGGAAAGTAAAGGCATAGAAAAGGATATTTTATGAGAATGGAAACAAACGAAAGAGATGGGGTAGCAATACTTATACCAGACAAAATAAACTTTAAAACAAAGGCTACAACAAGAGACAAAGAAGAACCCATTAGTCCCACTTTAGGGTATTTATCTAAAGAAACCCAAAAACTACTTTGAGAGGACATATGCATCCATATGTTCATTGCAGCATTGGCCAAGATGTGGAGGCAGCCTGGGTATCCATCGATGGAAGAATGATTAAAGAGGAAGTGGTACATATCTACAATGGAATATTGCTCAGCCCTGGAGGGAAATGAGTTCTTGTCATCTGTGGAAACATGGATGGACCTGGAGGGTATTGTGCTGAATGAAGTATGTCAGACAGAGAAAGACAGATGCAGTGTGATTTTGCTTATATGTGGAGACTAAATAACAAAATAAATAAACAAAACAGAAACAAACTCAGAGATACAGAGAACATATTGATGACTTCCAGATGGGAAGGGTGTTGGGGGTGAGTGGAAAAGGGGAAGGGATTAAGAAGTACAAACTGGTTGTTACACAGTAGTCATGACTATGTAGGGTATAGCATAAGGGAATATAGTCAATAATATTGTAATAACTGTGTATGGTACAGATGGGTACTGATTTGTTGGGGTGATAGATGGGAGGAGATGGGGGACAGGGTGGAAAAGGTGAAGGCATTATGAAATACAAACTGGTAGTTACAAAATAGTCATGGGGATGTAAATCATAGAGAGTGTAGTCAATGACATGGTAATAACTATATATAGTGCCAGGTGGGTCCTAGACTAGTCGGGGGATTGCTTCTTAAATTATATAAATGTCTAATCACTGTGCTGTACACCTGAAATTAATACAAAATAATATTGAATGTCAATTGTAATTGAAAATTTAAAAAGGGGAAGAAGGTGAAGGGGAGTAAGAGGCTCAAATTTCCAGGTATAAAACAAATAAATTGTGAGGATGTAATCTACAGCATAGAGAATATAGTCAATAATACTGTGATAGCATAGTACAGTGTCAATTGGACTCAACGGTGATCACTTCTTTAGGTATATAAATGTTGAATAACTGTAGTGTGCACCTAAAACTAGTGAGATATTGTATGTTAGCTATATTTTAGTAAAAATCTTTTTTAAAAATGAAATACTGATACAGGGTAGGGCATGGATGAATCTTGAAAACATTAGGCTAACTGAAAGAAGCTAGTCACAAAAGACCACCTATTGATGCCATTCATATCATATGGAAGTCTATAATAGGGAAATGTATGAAGACTGAGAGTAGATTAGTGGTTACTTTGGGTTGGAGTGGGGAGATAGTGGGGTGCTAAAGGATACAGGGTTTCTTACTGAGGTAATGAAAATGATCTACAACTGACTGTGGTGATGGTTGCTCTGTGACTATACCAAAATCCACTGAATTATATACTTTAAATGGGTGAATTGTATGGTATGTGAATTATACCTCAAAAAGCCTTAAAAAAAAAAAAAGCTTGGCTCTACCATCAACAGGCTCTGTTGACTTCAGACAAGTAATTTGACTTCCCAAACTCAGTTTACTCATCTGTAAAATGGTCATGATAATAGCACCGTCCTACACTGGGTTGTAGTGAAAATTAAATAATTCACATAAGCAGTATAGCAGTTTCTGGGATACAATTAGTATTCACTAATGTTATGCCATTATTGCTGGTGAAAACTAAAAACGGAATGTTAGGGTGAGCTGCTGTACATTATATCAACAAATATTATAATGTGAACCCCAGCAATTATTTCTCAAAGGTAGGTTAATAAAGAAATTAACCCAGACCGGCCGAGTGGCATGTTGGTTGAGAGCTGGCTTGGGACGCCAGCTCTGAGCAGCAGGGCCCCAGTTCAGATCCCACATATGAAAGTCAGTGATGCTGCCCTCTACAGCTAAGGTGGTGAACAACAGCTCGACCTGGAGCTGGGCTGCCATAGGTCACCAGCGATGGCGTAGGCTGCAGCCCCTGCTGCAGCGGGCTGCCAGCATGAGCTGGCAGCCAGTGTGAGCTGCCAAGAGCTGCTGTGAGCAGCTGTCCAGAGGCCGGCGACTGATCTGCCTCACCCGGGAAGAGCACAATGATAATACCAGCATGGGCCAGTGAAGCAATGTCCTCCACAACTAGACTGAAGAACGAAAGGACTGCAACTTGTCTGTTCCCCTTCCCTGATTCCCCAATAAAAAAAATTATAATAAAAATAAAAAATTAAAAAGAAATTAATCCAGTACTCTATATATGAACTTATTATTTAGCAGTAACTGCAACCAAGTATACTAGAATAGAAGCTTAACTGACAAGATAATGGATTTGTCCTGTAAAACAAACATTTTGCTAGTAGCTAAAAAAAAAACCCTTCAAGACTTTATGCATATTTATTTATGCATATAAATATCCCATTTAAAAACCTATACAGGAAATATAAACAGGTATGTAACTGACAGAGAAACTACAGATAGTATGAAAAATTAGAAATTCAAAGTAAACTTGTTGGGTTAGCAAGGTGACTGTGATCTTACCCTGTGGGCACTTTATATCACATTATGGTAACATTTCAAAAGACAAGGAGTTAGCTGGCTGCCATCTCACCAGAGGAGCTCTAGTCTGACCATGTGTGAATATGTTGGGCTTAGCTGATGAGTCCCATACTATCTTATAGAGTTTCTATCATGGCCATCCCTGTTATGAAAAATAAGGTTATAACGCAGCAGTTCTTTATTACTGTTCCCCACTCAGGTTGAATGCTGGTTTATACAGACTTGGTGCCATGTGAACTTAAAGAGGAAGCCTGTGTAACTTATAGTAGAGGGTTGCATAGAATCCTGTGCTGTGTTTTTTTCGTTGTTGCTTTTTTAGTTTTTTTAGCTGAGCCATCCTGCCACCTGTTGGCAGCTGAATGGCAACTCAGCTCAGGCTGGCATCGAACTGCTGTTGCTCAGAGCTCAGCTCGCACTCTTAGCGAGCTCTTAACCAACTGAGCCACCTGGCCAGCCCTAGAATCCTGTGTTTTATGAGCCTGATAACTTGTTTTTTGAGATTGCGTGGAATAATTCTGTTGAATTAAAGTAGCAAAGCTATGCCACACTGCCATGAGGCTCTTTAACCTTTCCAGTCTGACTCTGGGAGGAGTTAGTACCTAGGAGACAGGATTTGCTAGGTTTAGGTCCCTGCTGAGGCTCTAGTGTAATTCTCACTCAACCCTGTGCCTCACAGCAACCTGTGCAGCTTTAAAACTTCGTGGTGACCTGACCTCATCTGAGGCGTCCAGAGCCAGCATCTCCAGGGTTGGAGCCCAGGCATAGGTGCGTTTAAAGAGTACCACTGTAATTATGCTATGTGTGTATCCTCTGAAGGTCAAGAATTGCATCTTAAGCCAACCTCCCAGGTTTCATAGCTACATATAAACACATGCATGTGTATTGTACATTCATAGCTATATACTCATTTTAATTAAAATATTTAGGATTATTGAATGCCTACAGAGGTTATGCTCCTGAGAGATTCATTAGGAAGTCAAAGTGACTGGATTTCCTGGCTAGTCAGCGAGGTATCTCAGAAGCTTATCACAGAGCTGTTTATCAGATAAGAATGTTTTCAGCAGTAAGCAGCAGAAAAACCATCTGAGTCACTTAAACAGAGAAGTCTGAAAGTAGGTAGCCCAGGGCTGATGCAGCAGCTCACTAATGTCAACACAAACCTAAAGCTTTTTTCTTGTTCTCTTCTGACATCTTTACTATGTAGCTTCATGGCTACAGTATAGCTGCCATTGCTCCAGGTATCATGTCCACATTCAAGGCAAGAGAAAAACAAGAAGAGTGGTACTAGCCATGTCTTTATCAGGAAAAAAGAGCATTGCTCATATGTCTTTGGCCAGAACTGTATTTTATGGCAATCTTTTGCTGCCAGGGAGGTTGGAAAAGGGCCTGTTTACCTTTTCTTGCTTCCATGGTGAAGGAACAAGGAGGAAAAGGGTTAGGAATGGCAGGCCAACACTGACTGCCAAATTTTGTGTCTCCATATGCCCAATCCATTAACTTCCCATCAGGGCAAGTGTCTTAAAACACCTCTTTGAATCATTCAGTTTGTTTGGGTTTTTTTTTACCTTTACTGTCATGATTTTTATTTAAAATGGCAACAGCAGTTGCAACTATTATTTATGGACTACTGACTCTGTGCCAAGCACTGTGGGAGCTGATTTTTCTATCTTGCTTCCAACCCAGTTGTAATAACCGTCCCTACAAAGTGAAAAATCACTGTCCCTATTTCACAGATAACAGACTCTGTAAGGCTCAAAACATGTAAGTGGGGTCACCTAAGACTCCATGCTAGGAAGTGATGGAGTCAGGATTTGAACTGAAGTCTAAAGCTTACAGTTCTCAATACAGGCACTGCCTCTATCCCTTGATAAAAAAAAATAGCCTTGCATGATCCACACAATATAGATTTTCATAATCGCTACATATTGTTTTTAGAGCAGGCTCCATCTATTTCCCACTTGCTGCCTCTTTACAACTCCTCAAAGTCATTCAAGAGAAAAACAAAGTCATCCTGATGCTGAAGACATCTTTCAGGTGATGTGTGTCCCTAGGCCCTGAAGCCAGGTCTCCAGGGACTCTGGCTGGCCCTACATGCACACCCCCTCCCTGCCCTCACCCTGCCACAGCAGGACACACCCCTTGGCAGTGTCGTGCTGCCATCTTTCCAGGAATTCAGCAAGGTCACTGGGAAGTACGTGGGCACGCAATCCAAAAAGGGGAAATGCTATGGTTGTGTTACTTCTGGCACAGAAATAGATTTTACAGCAGCAAGGTCAAGCCCTGATTCCTGGGGGAGACCACAGCTGGGCAGTGGTGCTTTAAAAATGAGCAGGGAGCTCAGCAGAGCCTTTCAGCAACTGTTGGATCCAAGGAGGCTGGCACGGGAAGTGGACCCCCCTCAGGCAGAAGGGCTTTCCTTGTGGAAGTCTGACTCGCAGGAGATGTGCCAATGTGCAGCAGAGAAACTGACCTCTGGTAACTCCTTAGATGGAACTTTTTGTGAAAACAGGAGCCAGCTGGACTTGTAAGGCTTTCTTTCTGCTCCAGAAAACCTGTGGGGACCTTTCCCTACTGTGTTCATGAAGCCAGGATTCTCAGGCTTCAGCCCAGCTTCTAATGACCGTAGGATTCTCTAAAATGTTTTTGAGGGCCTTGTTGGGTGACCCCTTGAACTATCAGAGGCGAGGTCAGGGTGGGGAAAAGCAAGGTGGGATCTATTTCAAACCCTGGAGCCCAGAGAAGCATAATAAGAGCCTGTATCTGCAGGCTGGTCAGTGCTTAGAATTCTCTTGAGACTCAAAGGCAAATCAGGAAACAATTTCCTGTTTTTGACTCTTGCAAATACTCAGTTTTGCTTGTGACAGCATTAGTTGTTTACTCTGAGGAGGCTGAGAATCAGTGGTGACCCAGGCACACTGCCTCTTCTGACTCCTTTGGATTGGTACAAGCCAGAATCAGGACTTGCTTTCAGGTAACCCACTTGTGTATTCCTCAGGTTGGATGGCTTAGGCTGGCAGCCCCCATAAAAGGTCCCCAGGGACTGAGAGCCACAAATACATACTTATTCTTCTTTTCACCATAACAAACAAAGAAAATTCTTTGGTTCTGCCATCTCTCTGTCTCACCTGTGGCATCTTCATCCACCAGCAAGAAGTCCCACATCTTAGGGCCTCAGTCTCCAGTACCTGCAAATGCTGGTGGGGTGGGGAGCATGGTGGGGCATCTTTGTTTTCAAAGGTTGGCCTTGAACTCTGCTGTGACCTCACAGCCAGAGATGAACTATATTTTGCTTTTAAGCTCCAGAAGATTCCTACGTTACTTGGTTCAAATTATGGGGCCTGGAATTTTCTAAATTCATAAATTCATAAATATGACTTGTCTCCTTTTCAAAGGCTAACAATTCAGATGAGGTTGTAAACATTGGAGGAGGCTCCTCTGAGCTGGCCCTCCATGATTAAAATTCTCTTAGACTTTTCTTGTAAAGCAGCAGATGACTTGGAGTTTATCAAATTTTCCATTTCTATTTTTGTCTGTCTCAGAAGGAAATAACCCGAATCTCATGGCTTCTACAATGATATCATCCCAAATGTTTTGTGTCTTATTCGCTTTCATTCTTTTGATTGTTTGTGACTTCTTGCTCTTTTAAGGAAACAATCCTTAGGGTAGAGATGAGAAACGGGTCTGTTTGTCCTAAAAATGGTAGCCCTTCCTCAGGAGACAGAAATGAACCTGACAGTTGGGGATGTGGTACATTATATTCTCAGTCAGTTCACATCAGCACATTTCTTTGTGATAACACCATCTCTGTCCTCTTGTCTTGGGCAATCAACAGGAAATTAGAAGCTTGCCTTCCCATGAACACGGGTAGGATGGAGGACTGTTTTACCACAAACCTCCAATAGGTGAGGTCACCTGAACAACTCAATCAGATTGGGACTTATTTTTTATTTTTAACTATAAATCAACAAAGGCCCTCCAGTGGCATGAATAGGGGATCTCTAAACCCCTTTAGTGGCAGATACATTTGGAGATGTCTTTCCAGCTCCAGGTAAACTCCTTGCCTCTGGGACTGACCTTCACCCTCCCATCTCATCCACTGGAGCAGGCCTGCAGAAAACACACTTGTTTTGTTAACTCTGCCTTTTCTATAACAGTTGATTGGGCCAGGATGGACACCTGGGCTAAGCTGGACCAGCTAGAATTCTCCTTTATGGATTTAGAAGCGGATCTCTACATCCATCTCTGTGGTAATTGGAAGTCTTCCCTCGCATTTTCCTATCTCACTGGGCTGTGCTCTAATGCATGCTTCAGATTGCATCCTGCCTGCCTCACCCCATGAGCCAGTTCCTCCCGTTCTCTTACTCAGCTCTACCTTTCTTTCTCTACTTTCTTCTTATCTAACTTGTGACAGTAGATGCTTATGGATTAGGTCTATAGGGTGTCTCTCTTGTGGAATGTAAACTCTATGAAGGCAGGGCTGGGCTTTATTCGCTGATCGACCCGGACACCTAGATCAGAGCTTGGCACATATTGTATCCAATAGTAGTTGACTCAGTGAATGGGAGCTGTGGTCTGATGTATGGTCTACAGAAGCAGGAAAAGCCAGTATGTGGAAGAAGCAGGCTTACAGGGAGAGGTAAACAGGAGAATAAGAGCTTTCTCTCTGGGTCTTAATCCCTTCTCAAGAAGGGCCCAGGCTTCTTGCCTACTCTTGGGCTTACTAGTCCCTGTAATAAATTGCTGCCCTTTCCCCTTAAGCTAGCTGCAGTTGATTTCTATGACTTGCAACAAAAGCACCTTGATTAATTATACAAAAGACAAAAATCCCTTGCTTCCTAGAACTTACATTCTAATGGAGGGAGCTAGACAATGAAAAATAAGTGGAATATATGGTATGTCATATGGTGATAAGGACTAGGGAAATTTAAATCAGGAAAGAGGGATCAGTGATTTCTAGAAGGAAAATATTTAAAATTCTAAGTGGAGCCCCCACTTAAAATTCTCAGAGGAAGCCCCACCCCTCATGTGCTATTTGAACCCAAACCCAAAGCAGATGAAGATGCAAACCAGAAGTGCATGGCTGTATGCTTATATGGGAAGGGCATTCCAGGCAGAGGGAACAGCAAGTGCAATGGCTCTGAGACAAGTTTGAGACCATCAAGGAGCCCAGGAGGAGGAGGATGAGAGGTAAGTGGGTGGGGGAGGGAGCCCTGTGCATTGTAAGAGCTTTGGCTTTTACTCAAAGTAAGATAAAAAGCCACTGGGAATTTGAGCAGGGTTTTACATTTAAAAGAATGTTGTGAAAGATCAGTGTGGGGAGAAGGGGATTGTGGTAAGCAGAATGGAAGCAGGAACCCCAGTAAGGAGGTACTGCAATAATCCAGGAGAGAGAGGCTGAGTGACCTCCATTACATAAAGTCCTGGCCAGCCCACATACCCTACCTTGAGTCCTCTCCTGGGCTCTTCTCCTGAAGGGAAGCTTTTTCATGCTTGCGCACGTGGCACGGGGAAAATAAACCAGGAGCCATAAATGATGTATTTGGCTCTGAATCAAACCTCAGTTACCTCATCTGTGAAATGAGGGGTCTGACTTCCAGGATCACTCTTGGTCCCTTCTAGTTCTAACAGGCTATAATTCTGTGGCCCTGAGGCCTGAGGGATTCTGTCACTGAACCCAGAACCAAACCAAATGCTACATCGTAGTTCATAAAATAAGTAACAAATCACTCTGAGGGTTACTGGAGTAATAATGTAAAGAGTTCATCCTGCCTTGGGCCCTCAGCTACCAGACATGAAAATGGTCTGTGGTAAATATGATTAAGTGGAAAGAGAACAGGTTACAAAACTGAAAGCTTAGATTCCATTTATGTAAAAAACACACAAGATGGATGATATGCACCAAACGGTTAGGTTATCAAGGGCGCTTGCTCTCTGAGAAGTAAAGTTGTCAATTTTATTTTATTTTTTCCTGAACCTATTCTGCATGTTCTAAATCTTTTAATATAATTTAATATATGCATGCATATGTAAATTTATATACATTCATAAGTGTGGTCTTTATATTTCTTTCATATTTTGATTTGCCTCCTCCTCCTACTTTTCCAATCCTACCCTTACTGTCTTGGCATCCTTCCTTTCCCATAGTCCAGAAACCTATTTTCTACAATTAACATCAGTTATTATCTTGGTAATACAGTAATCAGTCACACACCAATCAATCATCCATTCATTCCTTAAAAAAAATGACTCCCAGGCACAGCCTTAAAGCCTCCGCCTACCATGGAATCATCTTGGCTCTGACCTGTTTTGGGTGGGCTAGGGAAAGGGGTGGGTGACAAAACTAAAGACAAGAGCATGGGGAGATTTCTGTTACTGGTTTCCTGAAGGAGTGTCAAAAACCATAGGACAAATAGGGTCATCTGTAACATGACCAGGCAGCTTTGATAGCATAGTAGTTTTAGACTCTCCTACTAGACGTTAACCAGGGGCAAATTTCCATGGGACATACAGGTTGTTAACATGTAGTTCTTGTTAAGGAACTAGGGAGGCTGCTTTTGTGAGATGGGGACTGGTGACTGCCAATTCCCAGTGTAATGTGCCTGATAATTTGATATAGAAATTGCAGTTAAGAGATCCCTAATTGGTCATCCAGCCTAGAAAGCAAGGTTGTGGCAGGCAGGCCTCACCAGCCAGGAACAGGATGTATGATGGGCCCCACAAGACTGAGCAGGATGTTGATGGGGTCACTTCCTGCCAAGGAGAGTCACCTTGTGAGACCAAAGCACTAAGTTCTGGGCTATGCCAGTCCTTTGAATCTTTCCTGGAACACATGCTTTTGTATATGTGCATACATTTACATGAGTGTGTTTGCATATGTTTTCCTTTTTCCCTTTCCCACCTCTGACTTGGACTTTGATGGCCATGAGAAGAAGGGATCTTGTGAACTGGAATGTGTAAGAGTGTATGAGATCTGCTCAGTTCCCAGAGAAAGGAAGGGCCCCTGGAGAAGGTCCAGGCAGCTGGGCTATACACGCTGAAAACCATGAAATTATACAGTCCACTGCTGGAAGAAAGTAGATATAAACATAGACTATAGCCATGGAAAGGACTTGGAGGACATTCATCCTGCCCCCTTCTCTTTGTAGGTGAGGAAACTGATGCTCAGAGACGTTAAAGAGAAAACCCTCTTCCTTCAGCAGCTCAGCGACAGCTGATTGATTAGATGGAAGCATGTTTGCCTGAATGAGTCTGGAAGTGACAGTTCTTACTAAGAATAAAGGAATTAAGAAGACCTTTATTCTTCTTTTGTCATAATAAAACATAATGTTATTGATTCCTCCAAGGCAGACGCAAATTGCTATGACTCCCTTCACCCTTTCTGAACTGAAAAGGAAATGGATCTTCATGTTTCTGTGTAGGGAAAGGGTGGCGGTGTTTACCCTTAAGCTAGTTGTGATAAATCGCCTGCAAATTGTGTCCCCAAGGACTTCTGAGTGGACCTGGGCTTTAACCTGGGCTTCCAGTTTTTCATTCTTGGTGACTTCGTATTATTTGAGGAAGCCCTAAGGGAGTGGATTGGCCTTAAATACAGCCTCTCATAACACCTTGAACACCTGGTTTGGGGACATCCATGCAACAGAGCTGAGATTCTTAGCAGCTGCAGCAGCAGAAACACATGTTTACAGACCATGAATCTCTCTCCTCAAGGTTATTAAATACGCCAGAGGATTTCCTCCTTTTTTACAAGCCCACTGGGTCAATAGCTCCTGTGCTAACAGTTTAAAAAAAAAAAAAATTATATTCAGAGAAATTGCCTTCATTTGGGTTAATAGGGAAAACCTGCCTAAATTAGGAACTGAATAGATTTAAAGGAAAAGTTGAAACAAAGGGAATTTAAAAAACAAAACCTCAAATATGTACATATATTACAATGAGGCAGTTACCAGAATCCTGAACTACTGTACCCAACTCCTGAGGCACACAGTATCAGCAAAGGTTCATTACAGATCCGTACTTGGTATCAACTATTTGAAGGACAGAGGTCCTTCTGAAATGCTGAAAAACCACTGTGTTCTAACAGTGATAAAATATCTCTATTAATTAAAAAAGAAACTACCAACTTGCCACTGAACGATTTTATTCCTATAGATGGCTCTGTGAAATGGAATGAGCACAAGCTCCAAATCCTCCTCAAAGTGTTTGGAAAATATTTTCTTGAGGGGATATTCACAGGATCTCCATTGTCACAGGATCCCCTTGCTTCTTACACACTGGCCAATGTAGGAAATGTGTCGTGTTTTTTTTTTTAAGGGGGTTGAGGGAAGGTGTGGAGGCAGATCCTCTTAGGAAATAAAATGGATGAAATAATAAAGGAAAACCACAGTTTTGGGTTACCCCCTCGGTCTGAATTTTCACCTGGATGTAGAATTACATTGAGGGCAGTCTGCTCCCATACAGAGGCAGATGAAAAAAGGGTAAATCTGGAATGCTTGTAATGCAAAAACAATGCCTCAATCCTTCTGTCAGCAAAAGAAAGTCACTGAATTGCTCCAACCTGTCATGATTCTCCCTTTTGTCCACTTATGATTTCCCTTGTGACCAAGACCTCCGCTGGCCCAGAGGGGAGCAGCGAGGCTGTGGCTGCACACACTCCCTCTCTCGGGGTCAGCCAGATGATCCTAAAAGGCACCATCTTCTCCTTGCTGTCCCCATCATTGCTTTTGTCTACGACGTGTTTTGTTTGAATATTGTTTTAAAAATAGTTTGCTCTAGAAAAGATATTGGCCTTCTTAGAAAACCGCTCCTGGCATGAACCAAGATATTTTGTGACTCTAAGCTCTTTGAGAAGGCAGTGTGTATTGGAAATCCAGCAGTAAAAGCGATGGTTGCTAAGGGAACAATTGAATTGCTGACACAGACATATGATGTGACTGAAAAATTCTTTTTTTCCTTCTCCTGCCACATGGAAATAAAGCAGATGAGTCACAGGGAACTGTGGACAGTCCTGTTTGCCTGTTAAGAAAGTTAAAAGGCCAGAAGAGCCTATTAGCCTAAAGGGAGAGAGGTTAAGGCTGAGAAGAGCTGAGAAGAGTGGGAAAGTTGGGGATTAGTTCCTGAAGGCTGAGGCTGAAACTGTGACTCAGAGGAAGCTGAAAAAAAAAAGCCACGTATTAGTGGGACTGACATTAGGCTGTAGTTGATGACGAAGTGCAGAAGACACTTAATTACATATAGATATATGTTTCATTGACTACTGTCTACATACTTGGAAATGTTTTCTGATTGATTCATTCGCTCATGTACTACTATTCAGTTGCCATTTTTGAGAACCTATTGTTTGTTTAAACTGCATATATATATATATATAATAAACTGCATATATATATAACTTATTACTTAAAAATTTATCCATTGTGATTATGTAGTTTAATGATTTTTTTTTTTTTACTTTATAGAGTTCTGCAGTCATTCCTCCAATCCAGCTTAGAACATTTCTATCTCCCTTTTGTCCATTCAGAGTCAGCCCAGCTCTCAGCTCCAGGTAGCTACTGATATGTTTTTTATCGCTATAGATTTGCCTTATCTAGAAATTTTATCTTAATGGAATTAAACGACTTTTGTGTCTGGCTTATTTCATTTCACATAAAGTTTTTGAGGTTCATCCATGTTGCATCACATGTCATTAGCTCGTTCTTTTTTCTTTCTAATATTGAGTAATATTCCATTGTATAGCTATATCACATTTTGTTTGTCCATTCACCTGTAGATGGATATTTGGGTTGTTTCTAGTTCAGGGTGATTATGAATAAGGCTGCCATTGAACACATGTGTGCAAGTCTTGGTGTGGGCATGTGTTTTCATTTTTCTTGGGTACACACATAGGAGAATTACGGGATCATATGGTAAGTTTATGTTTAACTTTTTAAAAAACTGCCAAACTGTTTCCAGACTGGTTTTACCATTTTACATTCCCATCAGGAATACATGAGAGTTCCAGTTTCTCTACATCCCCTGTCTACATTTGGTATTGTCAGCCTTTTTGATTATGACCATTCTAATGGGTGTGTAGTAACACCTCACTGTAATTTTTAATTGCACTTTCCTAATGACTAATGATGTTGAGTATCTTTTCATGTCTTAAATGTTCTTTTTAATTAGGAAAAATGTTTGAAAAAACAGAATTTTGAGTGGAAAATCTGAAAACCAGAAAACTATTAATTAAGGCACATGTCTAAATATTCACCATTAGAGTTTATAGGAGAGTGTTTCTCATTGCAAACTATTTGCAGCAGAATCACCTAGAGTATTTGTTGAAAGTACAGATCCCCTTGGGGAGCTGAGTAGGCCTTTTAACCACATTTTTTTTTTTTGAGGGCAGTGTCACTGGCCCTTATATGTGAGACCCGAACGGGGGCCACTGGCTTCCCAAGCCAGTGCTTAACCACTGTGCCACTTGGCTGGCCCATTAACCACATTTTTAACTATCCCCCTGCTGGGTGATTTTTATGCACAATGGACTTTGAGAGCCACCACCCTAAAACCAAGGTATGTTCACCTGCTGACCATTTCACTGACTGCAAGCTTAGGAGTCCCCACTAACTGAGGTCCCTCAGTAACAAGTAGCACTGTAAGAGACCTTAGCTCCAGGCATTATAAACTAACTCAGTGTGTCAGAAAAATCATCTTTCTAACTCTAGATTTCTTCTTCTGGAAATGGAAAGTTTAGAATTCATCAGACTCAATGTACATAATTCTTGTGTGCTGTTACTATACAAAGAATTGCAAGAAGCTGGTACCACCTCCTTTATAAGATGGGCCAGAAGACCCAAGAATGTATGTAGGTTAAGTGCACTGGTTTCAAATATGAAGACACAGTCTCAACCAAGTTCATGAAAACATTAGCCATTTTTGACAAGGAAAGCTGTATTTTAGTATCATTTCCATAAGGAAAGCTTTAACTTTATCATTAGGTCAACTAAAAACTCATCAGTAGCTGGCTTCAATCCCTCCTCTCAGGAGAGCAGTGGCTCTGGATGGATGCAAGTGTCTTAATGTCACTAGTTTTTTAGATACTTAACTCTTCAAGTTTACTGATCTAAATGATTTAAAAATTGCTCTTAGACTCAGGGTTTATTATCATCACTCAGTCATGCTTTATGCATGAGTTTGTAAGCACTATTGCTGTTGCCCAGAAAAAATGAACAAAAATCCAAAATGCCATGGCCAGACCAGGCTTTGGGAAGAAATTTCACTTCAAAAAGAAGATTTAGGGGCCGGCCGAGTGGCGCATTGGTTAAGCGCTGGTTTTGGGATGCCAGCGGCCCCGGTTCGGATCCCACATGAGGGCCAGTGACACTGCCCTCTACAGCTAACAACGGCTCCACCTGGAGCTGGGCTGTGCGAGCCCTGGTGATGGTGTGGGCTGCAGCCCCTGCTGCGGTGGGCTGCCGTAGGCTACAGTGAGTGGCCGGCAGCCAGCGTGAGCGGCTGGCAGCCAAGCGTGAGCTGCCAATAGCCGCGATGAGCGACATCCAGAGGCCGGCGACCGATCTGCCTCATCCGGGAAGAGCGCAATGACGATACCAACAGTGAAGCAACATCCTCCGCAACTAAAACTGAAGAACAAGAAGACGGCAACTTGTCTGTCCCCTTCCCCGATTCCCCAACTCTGTTCCCCTCCACCAATTCCCCAATAAAAAAAAAAAAAAAAAAAAAAAAAGAAGATTTAGGACTGAAAGGGACACATTCTTTGAACACCATGATGATGACTCAAAGTAGAAAATGTTAATAAAACCAGTAGAAAAGGGTCCAAAGAGCTTAAAGTGGAGGTGCAGCTGATGGTCTGGAATCTTACCAAGAAGCTGCTTTTCTTGGGCCGGCCGAGGGACGCGGTGGTTAAGCGCTGGCTTGGGAAGCCAGCGGCCCCAGTTCGGGTCCCACATATAAGGGCCAGTGACACTGACCTCAAAAAACAAACAAACAAACAAACAAACAAAAAAAGAAGCTGCTTTTCTTTTCATAAAGGAAAGGCTAAAAAAGAAATCTTGTCATTGGTACTTCAAACTAGTTTTAAGTACATTAGGAAAATATATATATATACACACACACAAAACAAATCTCCCACCCAGACGCCTTCCCACTCGCTATTAATTCTATTTGAAAGGACCGTGGGTGGCATCCTGCGCAGCCAGTACTACACTGTACCTCCAGGGACACTCAGAACACACACATATGAAGGCAGGATGGAGCGCCGGTTCTACCTTTTACTCTTTGTGGGATTCTTTCCCTCCAAATGTCTACGCAGAGGCAAAGGGAAGTCGTATTGCTTTGCAGGAACCCAGAAATGCAAACATTAATGAATTACTAGGCACAAATTACTTGGCACTGCAAATTGGAACAATTTGCAAACCTTTGTGATGAAGAAACGCTGAACGTGAAATAACTTGAGAATGGAATAAAAATGGACCTATTATTCTTTGACTCAATTAAGCGCACATAATATATTGAATGTGCTCTTGCCAAACCATATATTTATCTATGCTGTTTGAGAGTGAGGGTGGGGCCACTCCTCAGCAAGACCCATTCACACCAGCCTTGGAAGAAAAGGAACAAGTAGTTCCTTCAAATGGATGAGAACTAGCTCAATTGCACAACATCTTGTACATAGGTAAAACAATGCCAATAACACTGAGTTATTTTTTGTAATGGTCACAGATTTTTGTAGCAATTAGCAATAAAGAAATGGACTATCTGAAATAATGCCACTTTTTTCCCCTTAATAAGTCCCAATTATGGACACACTGTTCCCTATATTTGCCCAGATGGTAAACTAGACACATTGGTTGGAAGTGAGGTTTAAAACTGGCAAGCAATTAGAATTTCTGTCCTATCAAAATAAAAATGTCAAATGGCCTGTTAATGATTTTACATTTTCAAAAAACCATGGAACTGGGCTGGCTGAGTGGCACGGTGGTTAGGAGCTTGTTTGGGACGCCAGCAGCCCCGGTTCGTATCCCACATATGAGGGCCAGTGACACTGCCCTCAAAAACAAAACAAAACAAAAACCATGGAACACTTTTCTAGCTTGTTTATCCATAGTATTTTTAAAATGTAATCTGTATAGTTATCATTAACAACCACCTCTACAGAATGAGTAACCAGTGACTCAAAGCTGCCATCAGAGCTTGAAGGGATTGTCGAGATGATCTGTGGGGACTCACTCTTTCCCTACAGATTGGGCCAACCCTCGTCTTCTGACTCCTTGCCCAGGTCGGGCCCTAAATCACTCAAGTATGTGCAAAAACTGGCATTGGAGAGCTGAGTCAGGCTGGCGGCCCATCCTAGCCCTGCGGCAGTCATTCAACAGGCTTGTTTTGGCATTAAACTTCCTCTCTCATCTCTGCCTATCTCTTTCTTTCTTTCTCTCTCTGTATTTTTTTTCCCTTGAGAGTCATCTTTGCTATAATGCAAAATATTCACTTTTCTTCTTCAAATAAACTTCTGATTTGGTATACACTGGTTGGTAATATCTTGGCATTGATGTTTATAAAGTTGTTTCTGTTCAACTTCTGATCTCCTCCATCTTTGAGGGAAGGGGTATGTGTGTGTGTGTGTGTGTGTGTGTGTGTATAGGGGGTAACTTTTAAAATAATTTCAACATTTTGAAAATGTTTCAACATTTCTGAAAAGCAGAAAGAATAGTACCCTTTACCTGGATTCTACAGTGGTTTAAATTTTCCCAGATTTGTTTGATAATTTTCTTTCGGTCTATCTACATATTTATTAGTATTTTGTGTGAACCACTTGAGAGTAAGTTGCAGCATGATGCCCTTTTATTCCTATGTACATCAGAGTGGATCTTACTATGAAAAATATTGCACTTCAATGCTGAACAAGAAAAAGCAGATAAGCAAAAAGCAGGAAATTAAAATCCTTTTGGATTCTTACTACTCAGAAATAAACTTCTTGCTGAATATTCTTCCAGCTCTTTTCTATACATATATTCAAATGTTTTACACAAATGTGACATCACACATACAATTTAAGCCCTGCCATTAGAGGGCACAAAGGACAGTGGGCGGGCTCTGGTTCTGCAGTCAGCCTGTGTTCATTTCCTGTGGCCACCATAACAAGCTACCACAAACTGGGGCTTACAACAACAGAAATTTATTCTCTCATAGTTCAGGAGGCCAGAAGTCTGATATCAGAGTGTTGGCAGGCTTGGTTTCTCCTGGAGCTCTGAGGAAGAATCTGTTTCATGCCATTGTCTCCTAGCACCATAAGCCTCGCCATCCCTCGACTTGTCCATGTATCCCTCCTATCTCTGCCTCCATCTTCACAGAGACTTCTACCTTTTGGCTCTGTGTGTCTCGTATCGTTCTCTCCTTTCTCATGTAAGGACACCTGTCATTGATGAATCCAGGATGATTTCATTGTGAGATTCTTAATGACCTCTGCAAAGATCCTATTTCTAAACAAGGTCACATTCTGAGATCCTGGGTGGACATGAATTTGCGGGGGACACTATCTCACGATACTAGCACTATGTTCATGGATCAGGAATTTTACCTCTCCTAGTATAAGTTCCTGGGATGTGTTACAGATTAAATGTGATAACACACATAAGCATTAACACAATACCTGGACATAATAAACATCCAATAAGTGCTAGCTATTGATTATGTCAATAATAAAACTAACATAATTTAATCAATGACCTATTGGCTATTTAGATTTCCCCCCATTTTTTGTTAAGCTCTTAATAAATGTCCTTGTGACCTTATTTTGGAAACCTGTTTTTAAATGGTCATGATTATTTCCTTAGCATAAATACCTTGGCATGGTTCACAAACTTCTAAGGCTTTTGATTTAACAGTCCCTTTCTTGAACTGGCTTTAATGATTGATTTTCGTTGTCTATTTTGGGAAACCATCTTTTGCACAGCAGTCTGGAAGTCTATCTTAGTTTCCCTGAAGCTATCATTCCTGGCGATACACATTGTACTAAAGGTCTGACAGTTCTGATGCCTGTTCTCTAGGTGCCTCTGCTCCCCCCTGGGAACACAGCAAGGCCGGGGAGGGGATGCACAGCAGGGCCTGAATCACTGAGGGCCAAGGCTGGGCAGGGAAGGGAGAGGTACCACATCTGAAGCAAAGCCACTGGATTCAGCAAAGCAGTTTTGAACACTCAGGTAGACGGTAAACCACAACAACCGTGGCAGGAAAACAGCCCACCACAAATAAAAGCCTAAAGCTCCAGCTGACACTCCAGTGTTCATGTCTTAATAAGAAATTGCTCAGCAGTTCAAACGTCCTGGTTCAAAGCCCTCACCACACGTAGAGGAACCCGAGAGGCCATCTTTCCGGGGTAACCCTCAGGCCACAGGTGACTCCAGCTGCCTTGTCAGTCCTGCCCCCTCCCTCCTCTTCATCCTCCTAGGCACAGAGCGGAGGTGGGATAAGAAGACAAATGAAAGGGCTGTATGCAGCGTTCATACTGCAGCTAGAGTGTTTGGTTTTGAAGTTTAGTTTTGCTCTATATTTCCTCAATATTTCAGAATTCCTCTATATTTCATACAAATGCACCACCAGTAAACCAAGTCAGAAATAAAATGACTATTGAAATCTATGTAACTTGACTAACCATTGTCATCCCAATAAACTTTAATTTAAAAAAAAGTGACAACACCAAAAAAAAAAAAGAAAGAAAGAAAAAAAAAGAAATCATATGACTAAAGGCTGGTACACTAAGGCACTGGCATTTCACAGTTTACTCCTAAGCAAATGCACAAACCTTTAGTCAGCTTCTTTTGACCACAATTAGAAAATATTGCCAGTGTAGGTGACCACAAATGGTATTTAAAAACAGTTCTCAATGCTGTGGGGAGGCTAAAACAAAAAATACCCTCCACACACACATACACGCCCAGCTTTGCTCCACCACCCACCAAGAAAACCTAATATTTTTCTTTTGATTGACACGCTTTTTTTAAAAAAAACAAACAAACAATGTTTGAAATAGTTCTAAAAAGTCATGAATTTGGAGATGAGTGGGTCTATCTGAAAAAAATCTATATTTAGCTTTGCAGCTGACTTGTGAAAACTTGTTTTTATTTTGATTGTTGTGGGTTTGCACCCCTGGAGTTTCGTTTTGACTTTTCGGGTTAAATGACTTTCAAAATGAAACTTATCCAGTTGTCAAATTTTCCCCCAAGTTTTCATATAAAAACTGGAGGCTCTCTTATTCCATAGGTTCTGGTTATTAGTTTTTCCCCAGAATCCCCTCCTCTCCCTCTAGCAAGCTTACTGTTTCCCTTCTAATTTGTGTTTAACTCTTGTCTTTCCCTAGTGCCCTGAAAAACAATGAGCTGAGGACAAGGTAACACCCTTGGTTTAGGTGTCAAAAGAGCTGAGCTCATATTCTTGGTCCAGAATGACAATGCAAAATTGAGCAGACCTGAGCCTCAGTTTCCCTATTGGAGAAATGGGATGCAAATAAGATCTCCTCTCTATTTGTTACGGGTGCCATGACCGGAAAACCAAGTGGAACTTGATTGTCAGTTAAGGAACAATATTTCCCCTAAGTAAAAGTTGTCAAGGATTCATCACCCAAATGTTATAAGCATTTGAAAGCTCAGGACTTAACCAATGGAAACTTCAAAATGAATTCCACTACCCAAGAAAGGTACAGCTTTAGACAGCTACTTTGAAAGAGAAGAATGAATTACTAAACCAGTCTGTGTGAAGAGATAATAAGGTGAATGAGCTAATCAACACTCTATACTTCCTCTACGATCACAATTTATTGGAATTACTTATTTTTAAATTTCTGTTACACATTATGCAAAATGTTTAATAAGCTCCCGCTATATTCAGCTTGTATTCATTTCCTATCTCTGCTCTAACAAATCACCGTAAACTGAGTGGCTTTGAGCACAATGCAAATTTATTATCTGACAGTTCTGGAGGCCCAAAGTCTGAAGTCAGTTTCACTGGGCTAACACTGAGGCCTTCTCAGGGCTGTTTGCCTCCTGAAGGCTCCCCAGAGAATCCATTTCCTGCCTTTTCCAGCTTCTAAAGGCTGTGGTCCTGCCTCACTCTCTCCTCCCATAAGAATCTTTGTGACTACATTGGGCCCACCTAGGTAATCCAGGATAATCTCCACCTCTCAAGAACTTTATCTTCATCACATCTGCAAGGTCCCTTTTTGCCATAAAACAACATACTCACAGGTTCCAGGGATTAGGATGTGGTCGGCTTTGGTGGGCCATATTCAGCCTGCCACCAGCTATAAAAGTAGGGACCTAATTGCCCTTGCTCACTGTTGATCCCAGTGACGTAATAGCAGGCACTTGATCAATGTATATAAGGGGAAAACTGAAAGGAGCAAGTCAGCCCTGGGTGTCCAGAGCCCAGGAGAGCAAGGACACCGTCACGATTCTGCTTTGTACATTGCAGTTTCTCCCTTTAACTATTGCTGCTGTCTTGTTTAAGAATTCTTTGAACACATCCCCATGGCAAATGTGACTAAATAGACTCAAATTTGTTTCTTTATTTCTAGCTTTCCCCGCCCCCCACCGGGGAATCTTCTAATGCACTGAATTTCTACTAAGAACTATTAAAAGAATCAATGATTACGTTTCTGCAGCACCTCCTCATTCCCACCATGCGCCTTGCTCAGGGAAAGCTCAGGTGGCTCAAAGGAGGTCCAAAGGACAGCTCAGAGACACAGAACAGGTTACATGGGTTTTCTGAGCCAGCCTGGGAACCTAAGCACTACAGATCACTGGTTTTATGTGTAAATGCATTTCAAATTTCATATAGTGCCATACACATGTGACCTTTCAGAATACAGCCTGTCAGCAAGATACAGCCGGCTTGTGCACCGGTGCCCAGAACCTGAATTTCCCTGACAAAATTCAGGACAACTCAGGTGAGTTACAGGATACCAGATGGTTGAAAGCCCTTTCACACAAGGCCTTCTGGGTTTCAGAACATCTATGCAGATGTTGCCCTTCTAAGGAGCCAACCACCGCTCTCCTCTGTCTACCCTCGACCTGGGGCTCTTTGCATCCCCTCACCCCCAGCAGTCTGAAATGGAGTCCACTTTGTCTAGTGCATGGGTAGCCGCCTTGGAGGAAGAGGTCGGTGGGAAGCTGAGGGAGTGCTCCAGAGCGTCAGCAGCTATGGGGCACACAGGTGAGGTATACCAGCTGCTGGTGGACAGGCCATGTCTACACATACAATGAGTGACAGGTTCGTGAACTTGTTGCAATTGGTGTTGCTAACGTTTTTTTGATATCAGAGGATTATTCATTATGAATTTGTACCAACTAGACAAACAGCTAACCAAGTTTACTATTTGGAAGTGCTGAAAAGGCTGCATGAAAAAGTTAGATGACCTGAACTTTTCGCCAGCAATTCATGACTCTTGCATCACGACAATGCACCAGCTCACACGGCACTGTCTGTGAGGGAGTTTTAGCCAGTAAACAAATAACTGTATTGGAACACCCTCTCTATTCACCTGATCTGGCCCCCAATAACTTCTGCCTTTACCCAAAGATAAAGGAAACACTGAAAGGAAGACATTTTGATGACATTCAGGACATCAAGGGTAATACTGAGACAGCTCTAATGGCCATTCCAGAAAAAGAGTTCCAAAATTGCATTGAAGGGTGGCCTAAGCACTTGCATCAGTGCATAGCTCCCCAAGGGGAGTGCTTTGAAGGTGACTAGTGATATTCAGCACTGAGGTATGTAGCACCTTTTCCTTTTTTTTTTTTTGTTGGCTGAGCCATCCTGCCACCTGTTGGCAGCTCAATGGCAACTCAGCTCGGGCTGGCATCAAACCGCCATTGCTCAGAGCTCAGTTCGCACTCTTGAGCGAGCTCTTAACCAACGGAGCCACTCGGCTGGCCCATGTAGCACTTTTTTTTAGGATGAGTTATCCAACTTAATTGTCTGACCTCATAGGTCACTGAAAAGGTGAGGATTGCCTGGTATTTGTAAACCTCCATCTCTCCCACCCCTACCCCATACCAAGGATACGGGGTTCTTGCAGAAATATGTGCTTTCCCCTTTTTGAAAGGTTGATGGGTCCTCTCAGAGTTTGAAGGGATGCCTCTGTTGTTCAAAGGTTTGAGTTAAATTGTGAACACATTTGGTTCAAGTTTAGTCCTGAAAGCTTTTCCTCTACAGTTTCTCATGTCCTATTAGCTGATAGCATTCCTGAGCACGAATGTTTCTGGGCTGCTGACCTTTTGGTGGTAGATGCTGGAAAAAATACAGAGTGCTAATCCCACCCACCTGCTTTCAATTCTGCCCACATGGGTTTGGAGTAGGAGGTTTGTTCTCCCTGAATATTTCTGCACGATTTTCAAAACCCGCATTTTTCCATGCTAACACATTTCTGCTTGTCAGCACCTAATTGAGTACACACACACACACACACACACACACACACACACACACACACACACACACACACACACACTCACACACACGGCTCCAAGCCTATCATATATGTTCTCAAAGGGAGAAGTGAGCGAGTGTGAGCTAAAGTGACCACTAGGTGGCAGTATATGAAACACTCCTAATATGAGCAGGTGAACGAAGTTTGCGGATGACACAGAACTGGGGTTCCCAGATTTTAATCTGTAAAATTTTTTTAAAAGAAAAGGGGAGTGCTCCATAGTCTTGTCTTTATTTTGCCAGGGAACATAATTAAGATATAAATCAACTTCCACTGCTTCGTACGAGAAACATTTTAACCACAGAAAAATAGGAAGGACAGAATCTCAAAATCAGCACTGTCTTCTAAATCTGATAAACACAGCCTTTTGAAAAACTCATCACATAGTCCTTTTGTCCTCATGTTGATGTTGACCAGTGAAAGAGTCACCATGAACAAGCATTTGAGAAATAAACCTAGAGGAAGTTTTGCAATGCCAGATGTGTTCCCTGAGTGAGGTCAAGATCTTTGGGCTTGTACTATACCCTAAGACGTAAGTATGGTTTCCATCCAGAGGCACAGAGGAGAAGCAGTAATCGCCATTCAATCAAACTCACTAAGAAGCATGATGAAACTCACTAAGAAGTGTCTAGATGAGGGCAAGAAATAGCTGCACACACGCTGGCTGCATTGCTGTGGAGCCACCTTCCTCCTAATCTGGACCACCTCGGTCTCTGCTTGTCAGGACCAAAACTGATCATGGATAAGCCTCCCTGGCCCTTGGGATGGGACAGTCTAGCTAAGCAAGGCCTGTGGGAACTTCCTGCCAGTCCCAGCCAACTGGATGAAGGCAATGCCAGCCCAGGCCCTCCATCTCAGCATGTTGCTCTAACCTACTGAAAATTCTGCAATAGAACATGGGGCCCTATTTGCACTTCCCCTTTCTGTGGCAGAGGTGGGGTGAGCACTATTAAAGAATGTGCTAAACACTAAATAGTAAAAATTGTGGGCTCTCAGTCAGAGAGGGCTTGGGCAAATCACTTCACCTCTCTAATCCCCGGCCTCCTCATTTGAAGATTGGGATAATAATAACATAGACCTGTTATAGTCATTGTGAGATGAAATTAGGTAATCTGTATTAAGTGCAGAAAGCAGCGCTTACTATGTGCTCAATATGCATTAACTCATACCAATAATAGGATTAATTTTGGTGCAGGGCGCTCCTTTCTAAGGCAAGCAGGCTAGCATCACCCCAAATCTGCACTTCTTTGCAATGAGAATTCCATACCGCATATTTAGAGACATTTGCTTCCAGCAAATCGCCAGCCACCTCTGGGTCACCGATTTCCTTTTGACAGCGCTCACTTTGTAGTTGGTCACAACGCTAAATGTGACTGGGATGTTATGCAGCCTGAGGATTTGGTTCAGCAGCACAGGGCAGGAGACCTGGACTGTTATCTCCTAGGACCCTGGCAGCGCTGCTTACGCTTAGGGATGGCAATCACTTGGTACCCAAAGGTCAGGGAGTGCAGTTCATCTTTTCCTTCATTCACTATACTTAATTCAGTAAAAGGTCCCAGCAATACTATGCAGCTTCTAGTGAGGCTGGAGAACACAGAGAAAACTCACCAAACACACTGAAACTGATACTACGACAATGGAGTTGTGGAATGACTAAGCCCAGCCTCGTTAGGAAACCCCTAGCTTGTCACTGCCTGGGAGAGTCAATGATAAGGGGTCCCTGGAAGGCTGTACTTGTACTGCCACCTAGTGGTTCTAAAAAGCAAGACTCGAACTGGGAAGGATTCCGGACCTCACAGTCCGAGCCAGCTTGTGCAATTATCACCAAGAACCAACGTCCAACGCCTTTCTCACAGAAATTTTATAAAAATGGACATTTTATTCGCAGCTTTGCAAGCTAACTTACTAATTTAATTTAATCATCCCCATAAAACACAAACTAGGGACTGAAGCACCAGCCTAGGAGTCTAAAGGCTCATTTGAGTTACTACCCCATTAGACAACTTTGAGAAGTAGCTTAAACCTTTCATTTTCTCTTAGAAAAATGGAAGTTAAGAATAGCCTGAGTTTAAGTGGCTGTGAGGTTTGAATGTGAAGTCTCTTTGTAAACAGTATGGTGTCCTCCCCTTCCTAACATCCTGCTGCCTTGCTTCATGTATTTGAATTCTGCTTTTCCACGCCCTGATGCTCACAATTCCCTTCAGTAAAGCCAACCAGCCGACTTCCTCTTCTTCCCCAGGAAGTAGAGCATCCCTCCCCCTTGGTAATGCTGAAAAATGAAAAAGAAAACAAACAAAAACCAAACAAAACCAAAAAAAAAAAAAAAAAAGGAATGATCTATCCCAGAACACGCTCATGGAGAGAACTAACAACTAAAAGAGGCAAGGTGACCCCTGCCATTCACAACCCCCCATTTACCAGGATAAAACTTCATGAAGAAGATAACACATGCCCTGAGGTGGGTTGACAAGATAGGATATGCTGAGTTTACACCAGTGATGGGCCCCCAAGCAGAGACCAAGGGCTCTGCTTGTCTTTCCCAGCCTCAGCGCTGGCCCTGGGCTTCTTGCATGGCCTGGGTGAATGCATCTTCAGAACAACTTGCTGTCAGTTCAGTCCCTCTTTGATCTCTGAAATTTTGCCAGGATCTGAGATATGCAAACCTGTCCACACTCCCCTAAGCTCAGCCCCCTGCCCCTCTTCGTCTTGGGGCTGATTGCAGCTCACTGTGTGTCCTGTGTTCCCAGCTGATGTCTAGGGCAAAGGTCTCCAAACTTGCTTGATCATGCAACCTTATCCATAAAATCATTTTAAGCACACACCTCACTATACATATTTATTTAAATATATATATATATATATATATATATATATATATTAATATATCCTGTGTATTATAAAACATTCACAAAAGTAAATATCCTAAAAGGATGAGAAATCAATATATAATGTATCATCATGCCTATGCCCTAGAGTGGGTGCAGCCCCTTTTGGAGTCCATAGGTCTGAGGTGAGCCTGAACCCTTTCTCTGGCTGTAAGAGCTGTAGTTCGGGCACAAGGAGGTTGTTGCTTGTGATCTGGCATTAAACATGACAAGCTGAACATGCACGGAGGACTCTCCTGAAGCCCCCACGCAAACTCAGTGATGAAGGGGACATCTGCCAGGAAGGAGTAAGGCATGAGGAAGAACCACGATTCTCCTCTCAAACTACACCTTCATCCTCAGGATGTCACCCAGAGGGCATGGCCATGCATGACGGACAACCCCAGACAGAGAGGCCACTAGCTTCCTTGCCCTGTGTTACAGGATCTTCCAATTTTCCTGAGAGGACTCGGGTCATGATTGGCTGCAGTAGAGAGGGAGAGCTCTCCAGCATTTAGTGCATCCAAGCATTACTAGTTCATTTATATGCACTGTATGATTTAATCTCCAAAGCAAGCCTGGGAGACAGGTGAGTGCCCCATTACATAAGGAAGCTGAGGCGAGGTTAAAGTAATGCCCTTCAGACCACCGATCTCATCAGAAGTAGACTCGGCCTGTTTCTAATGGCCCTGAGTAATCGAACAGGTTTAGAGTAGTCAGCCTTTGATAAGAATATTGATGTAAAATTTATGGAGTGCTTAATTCTTCTACAGGTTTCACTGTCGCATTTGTTTCTCACAAAAGCACTATGAACTGATTCTATTATTTGAAAAGGAAACTAAAGCTTAGTGAGGTTAAGGAGTTTGTCCAGAGTTGCTAGTTCTAGAAAGTTGTAAAACGGTAATGTCTGACCTCAAAGCCAGAAACTCTCACCTCTGCTTCCTTCTCCTAATCAGCCCAGCTCTGTTCACTGGGACATGGGAATGCAGGCCCCAAATAGCAGCATTTGGAGCATGCTGAAATGTGTCTCCCACAGCTGAGAGCTGTCTGTATTCTGAGGGGTTTGCATTAGGTAGAATGAGCTTGTCAGATTAGTGGAAGGCTAGGCAGAGCCAGGAGTCCATGTCAACGTCTGTGTAAAGCTCTGAATGTCTGTTTTCTTGCTGTGAAATGGAGGGGCTGGAAGAAAGACTTTCCAAAATCCCCTTAACTCTACCTTCCAAGGTTCTGTAAGATGGAAAATGGACATTTCTGTGTGTGGGGAAGGGAAAGGTCTGAGAACAAAAATAATTCACATTCTTTAAAAAAAAAACTGAGTCAAGGGGCTGGCTGAGTGGCGCGGTGGTTAAGCACTGGCTTGGGAAGCCAGCGGCCCCGGTTCAGGTCCCACATATGAGGGCCAGTGACACTGCCCTCCAAAAACGAACAAACAAAAAAAAAAACTGAGTCAAATCTGCCCCCTTGTCTAGAGGACTTCCCCCCTCCCCAAACTGTGTCTAACTTCTAAGCACTTGCTATTTGTTCTTCTTTTTAATTTAACTAGCATGTAAAAAGTCAATCTTTCATTTAATTCCTGAATTTTAGGGAAATATTCTTTATTTTTGGAGACCGCTTAGTTTTAGAATGTGAGGTTGTTCCCTTGAATCAGCTACATTAAGAATATCAGGCAATGCTCATGTGACCTTGTCCTGTGTGGGTAGTTCTCTCCTTGATTCAACAACAACTAAAACAGAGTTTTATCTCACAATGCACTGAGTCCCTGAGACATAATATTTGGGAGATGTATTGAAGTGATGGGTTCAAAAGCCTTCCTAGGAGTTAGTCTGTAAATATACCTTTAGCTAAGTTTTAAAATGTATCAAGTGTTGCATATGCTCATGAGGGAATATTTACAAATATAAAAATCAAAACCCATTTATAAACTTCCAGGGATAGTTTGCTGCCTCTAATTTGGAGCACAGGGCAGTGAATTCTCACTATCCCTTAGATCGTACCTGCCTGATGGTCAGGGGACATATCTCATACATCTTCTCTTTCTACAGCCCTGGCTCAGTGCTGTCCCTGTTTGTTGAATTGAATGGATATTTAGTAAAGAGGAATTCACAAGTTCATTGGGTGTATCTGTTGCTGCTTGAATAACAGCTCTACTAGAATGCTATTCCCCAGCAGAGCTAAGACATATTTCCATGTGACGTGTTCCTCATGGATGGGCAGAAGTTAGAGGAGCTCACCAAACCCTCCCAGATAGGCAGCAGGAGAAAAGAGCAAGAATGCTGGGAGTCTCTGCAACAAAAGGGTTCTAGCATCTAGTCCCTGCTCACTTTTTGATATCCCCACACCATGCCAGCAATATACAGCAGGAACTGGCCACACCTGAATAAGTAACTGGGCTTCCTTAGCCCCGCCTCCACTGGCAATAGAGAGGGACTCTTCTTACATCATCCTTCACCTTAAAAGCAAAAATTTGTCCTGCATTTAATCTCCAGGAGCTTGTGGTTTTGTATGTGGCTGCAAATATAAGGGTCATCACTAGGTCCCACCTACTCTCCATCTTTTCCACTAATCTACTATCATATGAGTTAGAGGTTCCTACCTTTTTTTTTTTTTTTTTTGAGGGCAGTGTCACTGGCCCTCATATGTGGGACCCGGATCGGGGCCGCTGGCGTCCCAAGCCAGTGCTTAACCACCGCGCCACTCGGCCGGCCCAGAGGTTCCTACCTTTACGTTTTATTTTATACAGAGCTCTAGTGATGAAAGAAGCTTAAGAGATCATATATCTGCTTTGTCCAATACAGCAGCCAGGGGTCATATGTGACTGTTTAAATTTTAAACTAATTAAAATTACACAAGAAATTTTAAAACTTGGTTCCTCAGTTGCACTAGCCATGTTTCAAGGATTTAATAGCCACATGATTTTTGGCTACCATATTAAAAATACAAAAGTAGAACACTTCCATCACCACAGAAATTTCTAACAGACAGTGCTGGTTGACAAAAGCACTGATATTAAAAAACAAAGAAGTGATTAAATGCTTCACTCAAGTCCATGGCAAAACTATGACTGAAACCCAGTTTTCCATACTTGAAAGCTAATCCTCTCTTCACTACACTGGAGGAGGTGTCATTTAAAATGCTGGGTAGAGAGAACGAACCAAGATGGCGGAGTAGACACAAAATGTGCTTGCCTCATCCCATGAACACATCAAAAATTACAACTAAATTATAGAACAATCAACCTGGAGGATCATCTGAAGTTTAGCTGAACAGAAGTTTTATAACTAAGGGTATAATGAAGCCATATTAAGGCTGGTAAGAAGGACAAAGACATGAAAAAGACTGGCCCCAAATATCTGTGTGGTGGATGAAAATTGGGAGATATCTCTGCCACACAAGTTTCACACGGAGGAACAAGGTACTTCAGCCTCACACCAGGCTCCCCATCCAGGAGTACTAATGCTGGGAAAAGAGTCCCCACAATATACGGCTGTGAAAAACAGTGGGAATTCTAACTATGCAGGTGGGAAGGAAGGTGGTGGAGAAACCCAGACAGCCTCTTAAAAAGCCTGCACACAGACTCATTCATTCATAAGCACTCACCTTGGGCACCAGAGGAGGGACGGTGACTCAAGGAGTGTCAGCAACGTAAGCGGGGGCAGACTGAGGTGTGTGGCCTTGGGGGACAGCCTGGAATATAGTCAGCAATTTCACTGTGTGGGATTCTCCTTCCCTATAGCCAGCAGGTGGGAACCATCTTTTCTGTGTTGAGCCCGCCCCCTATGCTTAAATCTAAATCTGAATCTGATTGGCCTGGTGAACTACGCCCTGCTGATTCACACCCAACTCTATAACACAGGAGGCCTTATCAGCAGCTGAACCTTACTAGAGCAGGCAAACTGCAGCAGGTGGCAGCAGGCCTCGGTGTAGCATGGCTTTTTGCTGAACTACCCCAGGCTGGTGGCAGCAGTCCTCAGTTCACAGCATGATCTGCCCTACATGCTTCTAGGTCCAGCACAGGCAGCCACCAGCTGTGGATCATTTTGTACCTCATACCAGTTAGTCCCTGGCCAGTCACAGACAGTGGGTGATCTGGGCCTGCACCAGAGCCCCTCCCAAAAGGCCCAGAAACAAAATACTTCATTGGCCTCATCCACAGCAGAACAGTGACCAGTTAGCCCTACGAGTGGCACACCCAAAGGGTGGTCTCAACAGGCACCAGAGCCCACTGGGGCAAATCCCATTCCATGTAGTAAGCCTCACAGCACAGCAGCCCCATGAGCTGTGGATGAGGCCAAACCCCACAGCCAGTCAGCCTGAGGATCAATCCCACCCCCCTGACATGCCAATGGCAATCAAGGCTCAACCATAACAGGAGGGCACACACAACTCCTCATTGTTGCAAGTTCATCGTAAATTCAATAAAACCAATGATCATAATCCAGGGTATTATTTTACATATGGATATTGTTATTGATTTCTAGAGTTACGCTTTTAACTCATAAGCATAAATTAAAAACTTAAAAACATTTATATAGATATGGAATTAGCACTACCCATGTATAATGTACATCCTTATCTTTCCCTCATAAATTGGGGCAAAAAAGCGGGAATCATACATGGCAAAATACCATATTTCATGAAAATGGAAATGGGAAAAGAACAAAAAAAACTGGGGTAGCAATAATTATACCAGACAGAATAAACTTTAAAACAAAGGCTATAACAAGACAATGAAGTAAGTAAGTACTCAGTAATCCCACTTCTGGGTATTTATCCAAAGAAACCCAAAACACTACTTTGAGGGGACATGTGCATCCATATGTGCATTGCAGCGCTGTTTACAATGGCCAAGATGTGGAGGCAACCCTGGGTGTCTGTCAATGAAGGAATGGATAAAGAGGAGGTGGTACAATGGAATATTGGAATATACAATGGAATATCGCTTGGCCAGGGAAGGGAGTGGGTTCTTGCCATCCACGGTGGCATGAACGGACCTGGAGGGTATTGTGCTGAGTGGATTGTCAGACAGATGCAATGAGGTATATATGGAATGTTAAGAAAAAAATAAAACAGAAACACATTCGTAGATACAAATAACATTTTGATGTTTGCCAGATGGGAGGGGCGTTAAGGGGGTAGGTGACAACTGGGAAAAGATTAAGAAGTACAAATTGGTTGCTACAAAGTAGTCATGGGGATGTAGGGTATAGCAGAAAGAATATAATCAATAATATTGTAATAACTGTGGTGTCAGATGGGTACTAGATATATCAGGGTGACAGATGGGAAGGGGTTGGGGGACAAGGTAAAAAAAGGTGAAGTACAAATTGGTAGTTAAAAATAGTCATGGGGATGTAAAACATAAAGAATATAGTCAATAATATGGTAATACCTATGTATAGTGCCAGGTGAGTACTAGACTAGTCAGGGGGATCACTTCTTAGATTATATAAATGTTTAACCACTATGTTTTACACCTGAAATACAAAATAATATTGAATGTTAAAACAGCAATTGAAAAATTTTTAAAAGGGGGAAAGTTAAAGGGGAATAAGAGGTTCGAATTTCCAGGTATAAGCAAATCATGGGGATGTAATATACAGCATAGGGAATATAGTCAATAATATTGTGATAACATGGTACGGTGTCAGATGGTTGCTGTACTTATCATGGTGATCACTTCTTTAGGTATATAAATGTTGAACAACTATGGTGTTTACCTAAAACTGATATAATATTGTATGTTAGCTATATTTTTTAATAAAAATGTTTTAAATAAAATAAAATGCCAGGGAGAGGTTTTTCAATGGCATGCTAATACGCATAATCACAAGTTAACAGATAGGACCATCCAGTCCTCTCTGGAAGAAGCAGGTAAGGCAGTATGGAGAGCCAGGTACGATGAGTCATAGGAGATGAGAGTCCATCATGATTCAGGGTATGGGTCAGGCAAGCTTAGAGGCAAGGCATGTGTCATCCGTGTCCGTGTTCCCAGGGCCTGGAGCAAGGCTGGGACTCCACTGTGTCAATGGAAACAAGAGGAGCCCGGGTGGGGATGTGGGGTGGTAGCACAAGCAAAGGGATAGTTAGGGAGAACTGGGGAACTCTAACCAGGATCTTTAATGAGAAGTAGGGTGTCCCTGTGCCAGCTTTTCACTCTGTCTTGTCTTGGCCCTCCAGATTTATACTCTATGTACTGGGATGAACGACACCATTTTTGACCTGTTAACCTTTGCCTTAGTTCACATCATGTGAGACTTGGTAAAGAATTTCAACCCATTATGAAAACATAGACCAGGTATAGGTTAAAAGTTTTGTTCTGTTTCATTTCGAGCTGTAGAGCAGAGCCATAGGAGGAGTGTAGAATGGGAACTCAGGAGACCTGGGTCTAATCTCCAGCACTCTTTGATCCTGGGCACCTCACTTAACATCAGTACCTTCATCTGTGAAATGAGACAACAGTTAGGATTCCTTGTTAGGATCGTTGAGGAGATCAAGTGAGGTAATATTCAAGACAATTACATGCAAAACAGAGAGCTTTGTACAGGTGTTAATTAGTTATTATCTTTATTATTACTCCCCCATTTGGCACCTCTTTCTTAGCAATTATGGTACTGGATTCTAGGTGGCCACCATTACCTCAGGTTTACCAGATGTATATGCTTTTCCCCCAAGATTTATCGTGTTTAAACAATTGATGGATCTACCTAACATCTTTATTTGACGATGATGTAGTCATAGCCTATGTGGTTTTGTGAGCAAGCAAAGAATCGTTTAATAGTTCAATTAGCTCCTTGAGGAGATACATGGTGTTTGAGATATGCCAAATAAGCAGCATGCAGTCTCTGTGGGGAGAAAAGAAGTCAGCAGACTTCTTGTGAAGACACAGCTTCCTGCAGAGCCAGATGTAGTTCGAATTTTCCTCTTGCTTTTTCCCAATAGCAGTGCTCAGGGGGGATAAACTTTACTTAACCTAATTAATTTTAATCACAGCTTTCAAATCTCATACTGTGAAAAGAATTACAAATTTGAATACATTAATAGAAGCCATAGTTTATGCTGTAAGCTAATCATGCAATGTGCACTTACATTTTCTGCATGAGTTTGCAATTACCATTAAAATAAAATTCTGTATGTCCTTTTAAATTACCAAAATGTGGAGAGCAGATTGAGCCAGGCCCATTTTTGTGCTAAATTACTAGAAGAATGTCTAAATTTCCAAGAATTAGGCAGCTTTCTCCATTTGCGTTGCAGTAAGAAAGGATTTCCAGTCATCTGCTCCAAGCTATTTCTGTTTTTAAATAATAATCTTTTAAGCTAATTGTGCAAATGTCTCACCTGCTTTTACAAGGAGTCCTTTGAATTTAGTACAGAGAAATTACACACACACACACACACACACACACACACACACACACAAGTGGATTTAGATTTATCTGTGTAATTTTGTTTTTAGGCTCCATGTAGGCTTATTTGATAGATTGATGGATGTAACTAAGTGCTACCTGGTTTCTCAAAGGATCTGAGGCAGTTTAGAGGCAACACAGAGGATATAATAAAATTAATAAAAATTAGTTCCCAAATTAGAATAGAATGGCAAGACATCTGCAGAGTAATATCATGGCTTCTATGTGTGTGGGACTTGGCAGTATTTTACCTCCTTTCACACACTTCATCTTTCTTGGTCCTGAGGTGGGCAGTACAGCTGTCATCATCTCCATTTTACAGGTGAGGAGACTGGGAGAGTGTCAATGAGAATCATAATGGGTCTTTCAAACTCCAGTCTGAGGTTCTTGCTATAGGAAGGTGCCGCATATAGAAACACAGTTTTTGGATTGTGATAACCCAATGAGGAAGAACAAATGGGCATAAGCAGTGACCACATGCCAACAACATCCTGATATCTGAATATTAGTGATGCAAAATATTGGATTGTTGGAAAAGTCATGACGTATTTTTTCTATGCTTTTCATTGCAAAAATGCATCATGACTTTTCCGACAACCCAATAGTATGGGGGTGAATGCTCCTCCATAAGATATTATGAAGCTTCAGCTGGTTTGTTTGGACTCATTTAGATTTTGGTTTCCCAGAAATATTTCATATCTAATTATGCCTGAGAATGTTCCCAATATATTGCTATTTCTCTAGCAATGCCCAGATATAGCACCTCACAACAACAATAGTAATAGCAGCTGTCAATTATTGCTTGCTTACTACGTTCAAGACACTGTGTCATATGATAGTCCTTCTCATTTCGTGTTCCATCTTTTTTCCCCCTCAGGTAAACATTCCATTTCTGCCAAAATTTCTATCCAAGATGGCTGTAACGATGTCACCAGCCAGTTTGCCTACTTCTGCATGTGCCAAGACCATGAGGGCCCTGTTGGATCCTGGCTGGCCTGATGGACACAGATCTCCTTCAGGACCAGGAGGGCCGGGCTACAAGCATGGTCCAGTTTCAGTTACCAGGTCTTAAGATGCCAACTTCTCTCAACCTGCTTCCTCCTGGCCTGGTGCTTCCTTCATTCATAGCTCACATCACTTGCTTTTGGATTCAGATATCCAAAGGTCCCACCCTAGGGTACCTAAGTCCCAGGCACAAAGCCTGGGTCTTACCCGTCATTATAAGGGATGGCAGACCCAGGCTTTCCGATCTTGCAGATCTGGGTGTGAACGGTGGCTCCACAACCTGCCTGCTGGGAGGTCAGGTGGTTTACTGAACTGCTTGGCTCTTCAAGTTCCTCACCTGTTAGCAGGGGTTTGTGGTCTGCTTTGCAAGGGCTTTGGGTGAAGTAAAAATGTGACATCTGTGTAAAGCATGAATATGGTACCCTGGGACATAGTGTTCAGTGCCCTGACTTCAAGGCTCTACCTGGGCCCCTGCTTCCTTTTCTTGTGTCCTTAATATCTTACTCAACTCCTGTAGCAGGAGATATCTGGGCTTATTCTCTGAGCAAGTGGCAGCCCCCATCCCACCATTTCTACCTCCTTCTTCCCCAATTCCACCCTTCAATTCTAGGTTTGTGGAGCCAGCAGCCCCCCCCCCCCCGCCCAGAGCTGAGGGCCAGGACTCCTGTGTCCCCAGTGCAGAGAGGATCCAAACATAGTTCTCTGGTGGTCTCTGCATTGTCGACTGAGTTGAGGGTAGCAAGTCCCGTATGGTCTGTCTAGGTTGGCAAGCAATCAAAACTGGGGCAACATTAGATCTCATTACCCACAGTGTGCTTCATGGACCAGCAACATAGGCATCAACTGGGAGTTTGTTAGAAATGCAGAACCCTGGCCCACAGAATCAGAACCTGCATCATAACAAGAGCTCCAGTGGTTCATATGGATATCAAGGCTTGAGAAGGCCTGGATTGGGCCACCAGAGGACAAGGGCCCCCTGACTCACCACTACAGGAGAACACGAGTTCTTTATAGGGATCAGCATTGGTATCTGCGGAGCCTCCAATAGGTGTCTGTTCAAAACATGCATTAAAGTCAAATTTATCTGTACAGGAGTCCATTTCTGTTTTTCTAGGTTGTCTAAAGCAAACGTTTGAATCTCCTTCCTCAATACCCACAGTTTGCTTTAGGTTAACTTCCATGTCCCCATGCCACTCAGTGACGTCTCCCAGACCATACCTACTCCAGCTCTTTCCTATTATGGAAACACAATCACACACAAAGGCATATATACACACACACACACACACACACACACACACACACACACACAGATGCATAGGTGTACATATACATGGACACACACACCCCAGATGCCCTGCCATTTCCTACCCCTGGACCTTAGCTGATGTTGTTTCTTCTGACTGGGAGGCCCTTCATGCCCTTGTTTGGCTAAATTTCATTCATCCTTTAAGTTTCATTTAAAGTGTCAGCTCAGCCAGAGCCACCTTTTTGCTCCTACAAGGCCCTATGTAAAATGCTGTGTGATGGTATTTCTATTGTCACCACATTGCATTACAAGCTCTGTTTATGGCTTGGTCATTTCCTGGAAACACTGAGCCCCTTGAGGGCATGGACAGAGACCTGTTTATTCATCTCGGTCTCTGCAACACCCAGCACAATGTCAGGCTCCCTGCAGATGCCCTGAAAATGCTCATTGCATCAGTGAAGTGGAAAACAGCTCAGGTTGTTCTGGTGGCTTGGCGTTTTGTCTTTTTTAAGTTTAATCAGAATGACATAAAATTTCTGCAAACTCAGAGTGTTTGGGGAAAATTCTGTAAAACCTTGCAACCCAAGTGGAAAAAAAAACAGATCAAAGGGAAATTAGATGGCAATTTGTTTTTTAAAAAAATTCTGCTGCAGTATTTTAATTAGGGAATATTCCTCTCATTGAAATTCGGAACTCCCAAGGAAATACATAGTATGTTAGAGTATCCCTCATTATGTGTTTTCACCAGCTATTGCAGGACCTGCTGAGCAGCCTTTGTGAGCGAAAGCTCTGAGGATGCAGCACAATAAGACACTCAGCTCTTACACAGCACTCTGCACTTTCAACAATTAAGCCTTTCACCCATCCTGGCCCTGCAGGGAGAGAAGGCTGGTATTATTGACTGGATCTGATGGCTGAGGTAAGAGGCTCTCAGAGTAAATGACTCGCTCGATTTCACACAACTGGGCTGTCACATGCAGAATTCTGAGCTTTGGATCTTCCTCTCATGTCAAGTAGGTTTTTTCCTACCTCAGGATGTAATCTTTTGACAAACATACGTCAAACCCAAAGGCTCTTCAGAAGGAGGCAGTTTGGGCTGGATCAGTGTTTCCCAGACTTGGGGCTGTCACAGAGCAGTAAAATTGTTGAAAGTAAGTTTAAGGGTGACTAAATTTAGAATTGAAAGCTTTCTGTTTTGCTAATTAGGAATGCTAAGAAAATCTGTGGTCAAAATTATGTCATATAAGATAGTAAATATTGACCTTAAAAAAAAAAGGAATGATCTCAGGATAAAGCCCAGTTTTCTAACGGAATACATTTAGCTTTATGAAAAACCCACCACATTGTCATTTGTTTTTCTTATTTCATAGCTTGCCAATGTAAACCAGCAGTGGTTTGGAGTAGTGTTTGGGAGACACGAGCTTTGTAGATATTTAATATACTAGATCTATATGTTTTGTTGAAACCCCGAAGCCAAGCTTTTGTAGGAGAACAGTGAGTAGAAGTCCACACCCAGATCAGTCACTTGCTTCCTCCTTACACAACTGTGGCAAGAGACACAGTGCATTCATGTCATTACTTTCCCAGAGTCTCTGTGTAGTCTCTGCTTTATGTTCATTAGAAAAAGAATACGGAGGACTTGAAAGCCTTGATGTGTTTTCCCTATTGAGTTTTAGGTAGAAGTAGGCTAAGCAAAAATTTTGAGCTGAGGACTTTATTCTGTGGTGTATCCTACTCTTTTCCTATGTCCACACAAGAAAAATAAACAAGATAACAGTGTTGAGGTATGAATTTGGGGGCTTATACGCTAAAGGGAAAAACCCCCACAAAACTCTATGTACATTATGTGGAAATTATGGAGTAAAAAGTCTAAAAATAATTATTGTGATTGTTTGAAGGAAGGAGGTTGTAGATAGATTTTTCTTTTGTTTTCCAAGTTTTGTTACTGTATTCGTATTACTTTTGGAATTTAAAGTAATCTTGTAATTATAAAATATGAGAACTATTGAAGAGTTATATATATATCTTTACTGACTTTAAGGTATGTCAATGAAATATCATAAAAGCAAAATAATGAATGTGTTGTGGCACATCGTATTTTCCAAAGATGGCCATGACATCGCCTGGCCACATCCTCCTCCAACAAAGGACCTTACACTCCTCCCACTGAGTTCTTCCCCTTGAACCTGGACAGACCTTTGTAATGGCCTCAACCAAGTGAGTATAGTAGAAGGACATGAAGTGACTTTTGAGACTAAATTGTAAAAATGCCATATAGTTCTGCTCTTCTCTCTTGGGGTGCCTTTTTTAATTCATCTGTGTGCTATGAGGAGATTCAAAGGAGCAGCCCGCATGGAGAGCCCATATGTAAATGTTCTGGTCCACAGCCCAAGTGAGACCCAACCTCAACTGCCAGTCATGTAAGTGAAGAAGCCTTCAGGTGATTCCAGCCCCAGCCTTTGAGTCTTCCCAGAGGAGGCCTCAGACACCATGGGGAAGACACAGCTGTTCCTTCTCTGTCTAAGTCAAATTCCTGATCCACAGACTCCCTAATTCTCAGCATAATTAAATGGCTGCTTCATACCATTAAGGTTTGTTACATAAGAATTATGTGTGTAGTATAATTCTCTTTTAGGAAAACAATCAAGAGCAAAACAAAATCCCTGTGCATTTGTATATACAAACATCTATATATACAAAACACCCGGTATATCTATATATGTAGATATATATGTATTTAACTACAATTTTTTTGTGTTAAAATATACATAAAATTTACCATTTAACCATTTTAAAGTATACAGCTCTATAGCACTAAAATACATTCACATTGTTGTACAATCATCTTTAGAACTTTTTCCATCTTCCAAAATTGAAACTCTGTATCTAATTTAACACTAACTTCCTACTCCCACCTCCCCTCATCCCTTAGTAACCATGCTTCTACCGTCTGTCTCCATGAATTGACTACTCTAGGTGCCTCACAAAAGTGGAATCATACAAGATTTGTCCTCTTTTGACTGGCTTAGATCACTTAGCATAATGTCTTATAGGTTCAAACAGACTGTAGCATGTGTCAGAATTCGCTTTTGTAAAAAGACTGAATAATATCCCATTGTATGTATACATCACATTTTGTTTACCCGTTTATCTGTCAATGGACACTTGGATTGTTTCCACCTTTTAGCTGTCAGCAAATAATGTTGCTAGAAACCTGGGTGTGCAAATATCTGTTCAAGTCCCTGTTTTCAATTCTTTTGGGTATATACCTAGAAGTGAAATTGCTGGATCATATGGTAATTGATTTTAATTTTTTGAGGAAGTACCATACTATTTTCTGTAATGGCTGCACCATTGATATGCACAAGGGTTCCAATTTCTCCACATCTTCAATAATTTTATTTTATTTATTTATTGGATAATAGCCATCCTAATGGGTGTGAAGTGGTATCTCATTGTGATGCCTCATTTTGATTTGCATATCCCTGATGGATAGTGATGTGGAGCGTCGTTTCATGTGCTCACTGGTCATTTGTACATCTTCTTTGGAGAAATAGCTATTTAAGACATTTGCCCATTTTTTTTTATTGGCTTATTTGTTTATTTTTTTGTTTGTATATATTCTTTTAAATGTATGTATGCATATATGCACATATATAAATATACATATATAATGTATATATGTATGTGTGTGTGTATGTATAAATATATATGAACAAGGCAGAGGAAGAGAAAAACAACCAACAGAATGTTACCTCAGAGGGTGTGTGCTGGGGATAGAAGACCAGGAAAAGTGAGTCCTCTTTGCCTTGTGTCATGTACTTGAGGGTTTCACTTGTCACCAGTATGTGTCATTAATTGAATAAAGAAAAAAAATTACAGAAATTATCAATAAAATGTCATTTTGCTTAAGTATCTCAGAATATCTGACTCAAGGGTTTTTTTAATAGTACAGTCCAAAAAATGAACGTCTTGAGCTGACCCTCCAAACAAATTTCCTGGGTAAAATTTTAATTATGAAAAGAAAACTTCCCTTCATTGTTCTGCTCATAGATCCTTAGCCTGCTTTTTTCCACCTCCCCCCTCCTCCCTTCTGGAAAGAGCTCAGACTAGGAGAGGATCCTGTCTCTCTTTAAAGAGACTATTTGTTTCCATGGTAACTTGCCATCTACATCTTTAGAGTTATAAACTGGGAAATTCTATTAAAGGCTTATGGAGGCAGCTGGTTTTGAAATGGTGTCTGATATTTGCCGTTTGCTTCATTCACCTTTGCTGCCCAGTAATCTTTTGAATCTGGTGATTCTGTTTCTATCAAATGGAGGAAGTAAAATGAAACAATATGAAGCTGATTATAGTACACGTGATTGGGCCTGCTGGGCACTATTTTCAGGCACTGCAGTGGGCTGTCATGGTGGTGCCTCTGGGCAACTGTGTGATTTGTGTGGCCCATACCCACCTCTGCACTAAACCCCGGCAGCAGAGCCCAGCACCGGAGCAGATAGCTGCTTGGAGATGCTCTCTGAGGTCAGCTCGAGAGGAAACAGAAACTAGCTTTGTTGTCAAAAATGACTTCTATTGTTAATGGATTTCAAGTCTTATCTATGAGATTCTGATTTCTGATACTGACACGTGGAGTTGATTATACTTCTGCAGTGAAAGCAACAGTAGTTCAAATAGGTGCAAATAAAGCAAGGAATCTAATTACCTGAGGCTAATCATTTTAATTTTTCTAGTAACATCTATGCTTGTAAAGCTTCATCTATGATTCTTGGAATAGAAGGTTTTGGGTTTTTTTTTATTGATCAGGGTGATTGATATGCACAAAATCTATATGATTTTTAATGTTTCTGGACCCTCAAATAAATGACATTTAAATAAGTTCATAAGCATAGAAAATATCTCAAAAACACCTTTTCTATTTAGAGAGTTCAACAACTTCATTTGACTATATTGAAAAAAACATTTATTGGTTTTCCTTTTAAAAAAAAGCTAATTGCTGATCAACATTTTAACCCTAGCTTTTGAACAGATTTCTCAGGTAAAATGTTAATATAAAAAAGTAATATTTAGGTTGGAATGATGGAAGATCCTGGAGATGAATATGGTAAGGCTGTATAACAATGTGACTGTACTTAATGCTACTGAACTGAACACTTAAAAATGGTTAAAATGGTAAACTTTGTCATGTGTATTTTACCACAATTAAAATAATATTTAGAATGCTTCATTTGGAAATGTGAAAGTTTCTGCAATTGCTCAAGAAAAGCACATTAAGCAAAACACAATTTTATGAGAATCTCAGGCTTCTAGTTCCCTGCCCCAAACTTTTCTGAGGTATAATTAAAAAATAAAAATTGTATATGAAGTGTACAACTTGATGTTTTGAAATATGTATATATTACAAAATTGATCATCACAATCAAGCTAATTAACATATCCTTCGCCTCACATAATTACCATTTTCTTTGTTTTTGTGGTGAGAACTCTTTCTACCCTCGTGGGAAATTCCAAGTACACAACGCAGTATTAGCCACCCTCACCATGCTGCACATCAGATCTCCAGAACGTATCCATCTTATACCTGAGAGTTTAAACACTGTGACCAACATCTCCCCATTTTCCCTCCCTGCACCCCAACTTTCCCAACAAGGCCCTGGCAACTGCCATTCTAATCTCTGCTTCTGAGTTTGTTTTAGATTCCACATATAAGTGAATTTTACCTAAAAGAAAGAAAGTATACCCAAGGAGCCTGTTTTAGATTGGGATCAAGGAAGGATTCCCAAGGAAGCACTGTTTAAGCTGGGACCTAAAGGCTGGTAAGAGTTAGCTAGGAAAAGGAGGTTGAGAGCTTGCCATTGGCAAGATGAAGGGGGTGTGGACAGAACCGAAAGGGAAGGCAGTAGGCAGACAAGTAAGGGTTTGTAGGTCTTAGATCTCACCCCAAATACCATGGGAAATTTACTGAAGGGTTTTAAACCAGGAATAGTCACGGTCTGGTCTACATGTTATCAGGCTCACTCTTTGCTCTCTGTGGAAATGGATTGCAGGGCAGCAAGAGCAGAGCAGGCATGCAGGAAGGATGCAATACACAGCAGCGACTTGGACGAAGGCTCCCTGGGGCTGTCCATTTGGTATATAGCCCTCTAGGGCCACATAGGCGCATCATGACCTTGTCCCTTCCCAGTTCCCGTGGCTTGTCTCTCACCCTGCCCACCTCACACCCTCAGCTCTAGCCATACAGAAAGGGCCTCACTGCTTAAGTGTTGCCACAACCTCTTTCGCTTCAGACCTTTGAACATTCCATTCCTACTTTGAAATGTTTCCCATGTGTATCTGCCTGGCCAAATTTCTTCAACCTTCAGCATTCAGATAAGGCAGCACTTCTTTCCAGATGTTGTCCTGGCCTCAGGCTACTAATTGATAAGAAAAGCCAAAATCTAGGAGAGTGTGGGCCTCTCTTTGAAGCTCCTTTGAGCACCCTGACTCAGTTCTATGATGGCTCTTGTCACAATGTGTGATCACTGCCTGTTTGACCCCCTTGGTTTTTCCCATTCACCTATGAACACACTAAGACAGGAAATCATTTCTTCTGGCATCTCAGTGCCATGCACCAGGGATGAATTTTTTCACAGGAAATAAATCAGAACCCAGTGTGGCTCTCCTCAAAATTTCCCTTAACATTTTTCTTTTCCTGAAGATGTTTATTCCTGCCCTCCCACAGATACTATCCATTGTTGAAATGCTTCCCTCTTCCCACTTTTTGGAATATCTCCATCCTTATAAAATACTAATCTACATTTTAGTTCTCCAGACTTCTCAGTGGTGAGCAAGCCTCCCACCATTGCTTTTGTTCATAAAAAGCACAAAATAGAAAATGACATACTTTTTAGTAGGATATTTTCCTTTCATGACATTTCTAGTTCTTTAATCTGAAGACTATCAGTTCAGAAATAACTGATTTTAAAATAAAGACAATATAATTCCAATGGACATCTAATCCTCAGGTTGCAAGTGCTCGTCAATGTCTTACTCTCTTGAGGGTTTGATTTTTAAAATACAGGTATGTCCGTTTCAGTGTTACTCAGGACCTTATACCTTTTCTCAAAACATTCACCTATTATTTCCCTGAGTGGTGTTCAGACTTCAGCATAACGTTAAGAGCCCAGGCTGCCTGCACTGAACCCCACTTCTGCCACACAGTAGCTGGGTAACCTAGAGCAAATTATGTTACCTTCTATCATTTGTAAATCGGATAATAATGGTACCTATCTCAGTAAGTTTTTGTGAACACTGACGAAGTGAATACTTGTAATACATTCAGCACTAGCAGCAGCAAAAAATACCTTCTGAAGATGGGGAAACAGAACAGGAGGAGCTGTGCACACTAGGGCAGCCAGGACCCCCTCTCCCAGCACAACTCCACCTTTATGATAAGTGAGGACAGGCCAATGACATCTAATGGAAAACCTCTGCTGTTGCCTGGGAAGTGCGCTCCAGCAATATGCCTGACAGCAATACACATCTTTTGGAAACCACAATAGCATTAGGAATCTTGATCTGGTTGTCATGGTGGTGCTTTCTGATTGACCAAACTAATAAAATATATATATATATATATATATATATATATATATATATATATATATATATACATCTTGAATGCCTGGACTGTTTGAAAATCACCTACCAAAAGGAAAGAAAAAAGAATATTCCATAACAGTATAGTTTTAACTTAATTTTCATATCAGCTAAAGACTTAATTGATAAGAAAAAGCAAAAATCTAGGACAGTGTGTGACAGTATTAGGAATACTTAAAAATGGAAAGAATTGCTTGGGAAGATTTTTTTCTTTAGCTAAGCAAAATCTACATGATTAAGCCATGGTTATTTTTGACTATCAACTTTCTGATTAACCTTTTGTGTAGTGAGCATTTATACCCTGCTTGCCTCAAAAAATAGTAAAAGCAGTTAATAACTTTGATATAATGGTAACAGAATGAGGGATGAAATGCAGACCAGCAACCATGCGGAGGATGCAGGTGGCCTAGATGCCATTCGCTTGGCACATATGACGTTATTCTGGGGGCAGGACATGGAGCTAGACACCTCCCTGGGGCTGGGCAAGCGCTGGGAGAGGTGAGGTCAACAAACGCAGCTGAAGGTCAGGAAGCAGTTCAGCCAGGTAGAGCCTGGAGTTCAAAGAGCAAGGTGCCTGGGAGAAGGTAATTGGCCATTCAGACAAGCAGCTGACCTTTGACAGGTCCAGCAGGTATCAGGGTGTCATGAGCTACAGGATGGGGCATCTGGGAAGACCACATTTGGATGTTAGAAAAGCAGGGAATTGGCCAGCCCAAGAAGCAGATTCCATGGTAGGAACAGGGCCTGCAATAGGCAAGACCAATGCCGACTCCAGCCCTGAAGGGTAGCCAACACCTTATCAAAGCACAAGCTTAGGGCTGGAGAAGCAGTAAAGGGGCCTTATGTTGAGTCCCTGAATCCCAGTGAGGCCCACACGCCCATGAGCCATGTCACATGGAGGCTAGGGTCAGGGAAAGGTTCTGCCTGATGCCTGGTGTCAGGTCAGGCGTATGTTCGGCTCCATGTGAAGCCTCCATTGGATGTTCAAAGCCTCAGATACCTGTTGGGTTATTTGGGAAGTAAAGGAAGAGCTGTTGTCTGACTGAAGGGAGTGTGGTAGCCCAACACAGGGAATAATGTCGTGTAGTAAGACCTTGGTGACCTCAGAGGCCTTTTCTGAGATGGTGGGGAAAAAGGTATCTACCATGATTAGTAGATACCTTGTTTTCTTAACAGGAGGCATATGTGTAAAATCTATTTGCCAATCCTTTCCTGGGAGGTATCCCTGTAGCTGATGTGTGGGGAAGGATGGAGGATGGATGGCCCCTTATGGGGAGATAACGGAACAGATAGTGCAGGTATCAGTGATTTCGCAGATAAGGGCAGGAAAATGTCGATGGGTTAGTAGAGGACTTAGAAGATGGTAGAGAGGCTTGAACCTGATGTGGAAGGATTGATGAATGACTGTTAGGATCTCCCTACCCTGGGCTTGGGGGAGGATATATTGCCCACCGGAGAGGAGCCAATCTCCCTTGGAGGATGGCCCCTTGGGCCAAGAGATGTTCCTGTTCAGATGGGGAGTAGTGGGGCTGTATTTGTGGCATGACAAGGAGTTGGATAGCTGGGGCAGGGGGTTGAGAGGCTCATTTCGCCTCTTCATCTTCTTTGTTGTTGCCTACTGGGATGATGTCTGTTCCTTTTTGTCGTCCCTTACAATGTATGACTCCAGCCCTGTCAAGATGGGTCACTTGGAGGAGATGGAGAATGAGAGGGGCATTTGTGATGGGGGAACGCTTTTGTGGATAGGAACCCTCGCTCTTCCCAGATGGCTGCATGAGAGTGTAAGATATGATAAGCATATTTGGAATCAGTGTTAATATTAGCCTTCTTTCCTTTGGCCAAAGTTAGGGCTCAAGAGAGTGCGATCAGTTTCACCTTCTGTGAGGTGGTCCCTCTGGGGAGGGGGTTTGCCTCTACAGTGGTTTTAAGGGAGACAGTGGCATATCCTGCTGCTTGTGTGCCACCCTGACTGGTGGAGCTCCAGTCGATGAACAGACGAGATCTGGGTCTGGGAGAGGTTCTGCCACGATGTTAGGAAAATGTGGTTTAAGATGTTCTAGAATCTCTACACAGAAATGTATGAGGTAGTTTGAAGGGTCAGGGAGAAGGGTCACAGGATTGAGAGGAGGGCGTCTGTCTACCTTGAAGTTGGGCATTTCTATGAATGTGGTGTGAAACTGCTGTACTCTTGATGGTGATAGGTAGCTCATCACTTTGTAGGAAAGGGGGTCCTGTAGATTGTGTGGGCAGTAGATGGTGGTATCTTGTCCAAAGGTTCATTTCCTACTTTTCTGAGCTAAGGGCAGCTGTCGCCAGGGCACATAGACGGGTGGGCCATCCCTTAACCATGCTGTTTAGCTGTTTTGACAGGTAGGCTATGGACCCAAAGGTGGGCCCCATGTTTTGGCCTAGTACTGCAAGGGAAATACCTTGTTTTTTGGTTACATAGAGGAGAAAATGCTTAGACAAGTCTGGGAGGGAGAGGACAGGGGCAGGGAGGAGAGCTTGTTGAAGAGCTCTGAAGGCTGGGACAATGTTGACAGTGGGGTCTAAGGGCTCTGAAAGGGGACCCTTAGCAGCCTGGTAGAGAGGGCAAACTAAGAGACCAAAATTAGGGATCCAGATGCGGAGAAACCCTGCCAGTCCAAGTAAGAAGAGGATTTCACCTTTTATGTTAGGAGGGGTAAGGTCCCCAATGAGAATGGTTCAATCTGCTGTCATGGCCCTCTGTGTGGGGGAGAGCTGAGTCCCCAGGCAGGTGACTGCCAGTGTGGACAGCTGGGCTTTAGTGGGAGATAGCCAGCATCCCTTTGAGGCTAGAAAGTTTAGAAGGAGGCAGTGTGTTGGAGGGATAGAGCATGGGAGGGACTGCAGAGGAGTAGAACTTATTGTAGAACTGTACTGGGGGCTAGATCGAGGGAGGCCAGATCTGAGGCAAGTGCCTGGCCAAAGAAGTGAGGGCTTTCTCAGAAACCTTGTGGGAGGACCATCCAAGGAAGCTGTCTGTACTGTAGGGTGTCAGGGTCCATCCAAGTGAACGCGAATAGGTCCTGTGAGTCTGGGTGGAGGGGAATGGGAAACAACGCATCCTTGAGGTCAATAACTGTGAAATGAGTGGTAGTAGAAGGGGTGAGAGATAGGGTTGGGGACTCCAGGGTGAATGGGGAGTGCTGCAGATTTGATGACTCTGAGGTCCTGGACCAATCTATATGTCCCATTGGGGTTCCGTACTGGCAGGATGGGGGTATTGTATGGAGAATGGATCGGTCTTAGGAGGCCTTGACTAAGGAGCTTGTCAATAATAGGTTTGAGTCCCTTTTGGTGGGGGAGGGAAATGGGGTATTGTGACTGGTTTGGGAATTTAGAGGGGTGGCAAAGCTGGGTCCTTATGGGAGGATGGTGTTTGGTGACAGAGGAGTTGAGATATCCCAAATGAGGGGGTTGACCTCTGAAGGGGGTAGAGGAGGTTTGAGGGGAGATGAGGAAATGGCGGGATTGAGAAAGAGGAGCAAGGCTGGCTCTGGGTGTGGGAGATGGAAGGAGAGTGGGGCCTTAAACCTGGAAAGGAGGCCCCTCCCTAGTATAGGAGTGGGATATCGGGGAGGAATCAGGAAGGAGTGTGAAAATAGAATGTTAAAAAGGGTGCATGACAGTAAGGGGATTGAGAGAGGCTGAGGTACTAGGCAGTTAAAGCCCACAACAGAGACCTGGGAGGGGTGTGTGGGGCCTGAAAATTCAGGCAGGGCGGAAAAGGTGGCCCCTGTATCTATCAAAAAGGAGATTGGCTTACCTGCCACTAGAAGTGTTACCCTAGGCTCCAAGGTGGTGATGGGAGATGGTGCCGGGGGCCCTGGGCACCGTCAGTCTTCAGCGATGAGGCCAAGTAAGTTCAGCAGGGCGAGATGAGACTCATCATCCACTGGGGGAAGGGAAGCGCCTCTTCCCTGGGAAGGGCAATCAGCCTTCCAGTGTCCCCTGATTCTGCAGGAGGGACAAGGCCCTGGAGGGGGTCACGGACTGGGGCAAGCTCATACCCAGTGGCCTTCTTTGCAGCATCGGAAACAAGGGCCAGAGGGTGTCTTTTGGGGACCCCGCAGTGGTTGGCCTCATGCCCTATTAGGAGTTCCCTTGTGGTAGGAGCCCCTGATAGCTGTTGCCAGCAGCTGTTATTTTGCCTGATATCAGCGGGCCTTTTCTATTTTTGCCTGTTTGTCCTGATTGTTAAAGACCTTGAAGGCCAGGGCTAAAAGGTCCTGTTGAGGGGCTTGAGGGCCCTCTTCAGCCCTTTTTGAGTTTTTTTTTTTTGATGTCTGGAGCTGACTGTGAGATAAAATGAGTATTAAGACAATGACTCCTTCCCTAGATGAGGAGTCTACTCTAGTGTATTTCTGAAGAGGCTCCATGAGGCGGGATAGGAATTGGGCTGAGTTCTCCTGGGCCCGTTGGGTGATTTCCTTCATTTTCTCAAAGTTATCTGCTTTGTGAACTGCCTTATGGAGACCTGCAATTAAGCAGGTAACCATGTGATTTCGATGGGTTCTCCCCGGGTCATTGTGCTGATAATCCCAATCGGGCTCCTTGCGGGGCACCGCTGCCACGCCAACAGGCTTTTGGGGTTCCTGCTGATGGAGTTCATCGGCAAGTCCCTGGGCAGCCAGCCATGTTCGCTCCTTCTCCTCCGAGAGGAGGATGGAGGAGAGGACAGGAGAGAAGAGGACCAGGTAAGGTCAGAGGACTGGGTGAGATATTTGAATTTCTTAGTGTAGGTGTCAGGGTCAGAGGAGCAGGAGCCCAGGTGTTGCTCTATCTGAGAGAGATCGGACAGGGAAAAGGGGACATGTACCCTGATGATTCCGTCGGCCCCAGTGACCTCCCTCAGGGGAAGGAGGGAAGCCAGGTGTGCCCGAGACCGAGTAAAGGGAGGAGAAGGGAAGTCCATAGAAGAGGCTGGACTCAAGTGGAGACTTGGGGCAGAGGGCCCAGAGGCTTCTGAGTCAGTGGCTTCGGGTGACGAGGGGGAGAGCGAAGGGTGAGGAGCATATTAAGGGGATGCCGGGGAACAGGGGGAATGGTCAGCTGGGTTGAAGGCTGAGGTGTCATCCTCAGAGGAAAGAGGGGGCTTTGAGTGGGCAAGGAGGATTTGGAAGGTGAAACAGGACTGACAGAGGGCAGGATGGAAGCAGAGAACAAAGAAGGCTTGAACACAGGGAATCTCTGACCACTTTCCATTGCAATGGCAGAAACTGTCCAAGTCCCTAAGGGTATTGAAGTCAAAGGTCCCCTTTTCAGGACATTGAGGCCCATTATTTGATTTATATTGGGGCCAGGCTGTGTTACAAAAGAAAATTAATCACTTGGGCCAGATCTCACTCCGGAGTCCCGGAGTCTAAGGGCATCCAAATTACAGAGGAGGCAGCTGAGAGGCATCCCCTTAGGGGGGAGTGTGGAAGAAGCCCCCATAGGAAAGAAAGAGAGTGTGAGAAAGGTGAGAAGAGGGAGTCCCACTAGGAGGAGAATAAGGAGAGAAGGCATTTCCCATTTTTGTTTTTTTCTTTAGAGGGCAGTGTCAATGGCCCTCATGTGGGATCCGAACCCTTGCCACTGGCATCCCAAGCCAGCTCTTAACCACTGCACCACTCGGCCAGCCCAAGGCATTCTCCCTTTTGATATTCTACCCCAGAGAGAATGAGGGACCGCTCCCAGAATGGGCGTTCCCCAGTCTGAGAGGGCCGAGGCCCATGGGCCAGGAAAGTCTTCTGGCCTAGTGCTAAGTTTTGGTTTGACGAGCCCAGACAGAGAGCAGAAGACCCAAACGAGAGTACTCACCCAAATAGGAGGTGTGGACTAGTCTACAGATGTCTGTCAGGTCAGCAATGGAAGCGAGAAATCCCCTGTGGGTGTCTCCCTGGCAGGCAGGTCTGGTCCCAGAGGGAGACCAGAGCACAGATCGAGACCCAGGGAGGGAGAGAAGGGTAAAGGCGATCCAGCACTTTCCTGGTCTTGCCCCTCCCGGGTTTCTGGCACCAAATGCAAGTTTCGCCAAGGAGAGAGGGAGTGAGAGACACCAGTATTCAAGCAAGCAAGTTTATTAACCTGCAGGGCTGAGGCCATGAGAGGCATCAGCCCTGACCAAGGGAAGGATCTAGTTTTTATAGGGTGGAGTAAGTAACTGGTGGCAACGGCTGGTACAATGGCTGGAGGCAACGGAAAACTTTTAATTGTGCCAAGCAGGATATGGATGATGTATTACCCGCTGGGTATCGCGCCAAGCAGGATGCGGTGTGCGCCCGTTACTGCATGGCTGAGCTGGCTTTCAGGGCGAACAGCTCCTTACAGTACAATCATGTCCCTTAAAGAGCTGACCCAGCAGCCAGAAGTGGAGGAGGCCTCAGCATTTCAGGGCTTGTTGTACCTTCTTGTTACACAGAACCAAGCTCTGAGTTTTAATTACGCTCAAATTGGGAATGAAGGGGGGAGCGGGACTGGGAGAAGAGATGGAAACTGCTCATTGTTACGGCATGTCTTGTCATACATTATTGCTTCCACAGCTAGATCAGCCCTCCTCGGCTACCACCAGGGAAATTACCAAATGCAAATATGAAATTTGGGATTACAGAAGGTTCTTGAATGTTCAACGTGATTAGTGTTCAATTTAATCTTCAGGGATTAGTATTTATGCCAAGTTAATAACTGAAAGGATATTCTGTAAATGACTCATTTATGGCTTTACTCACATAATCACTACAATGTATGGTGATTAGAGTATTAAGTTCAATTTCGACTTATGTTTGGAGGCAATTGTTTTGCTCAGCATCCCTCAGGTTTAATATGGCAAGACTTAAAACGAGTCATATGTTGTATCTGGGAATGCTAGCTACCCTGCCATTTTATCCGAGAGACTCCATTATGCTGGTCTTGCAACGCATCCCTCACACAGAGCAGCGGTAATTTGGTCCAAATCCAGGACTCTCCCTACAGTCCTAGAACTCTTCCATGGAGCTTGATTTTGCTATTTGTTCACAGGACATTTATTGATTACTAAATCAAGTTAACATTTTAATTTATTTATTTTTTAAAGATTTTATTGGGGAACTGGGGAAGGGGAACAGACAAGTTGCTGTCTTTTTGTTCTTCACTTTAGTTGTGGAGGACATTGCTTCACTGGCCCATGTTGGTATCGTCATTGTGCCCTTCTCGGGTGAGACAGATCAGTCGCTGGCCTCTGGATGGCCACTCACAGCGGCTCTTGGCAGCTCACACTGGCTGCCGGCTGCTCACGTAGGCTGCCGGCCACTCACTGTAGCCTATGGCAGCCCACTGCAGCAAGGGCTGCAGCCTACACCGTCGCCGGGGCTCGCACAGCCCAACTCCAGGTGGAGCTGTTGTTAGCTGTAGAGGGCAGTGTCACTGGCCTCATATGTGGGATCCGAACCAGGGCCCTGCTGCTCAGAGCTGGCATCCCAAGCCAGTTCTTAATCAGCGTGCCACTCGGCCGGCCCAAGGTAACATTTTTAAAAGGACTGTGAAAATTTTATTTTAACATTGTTGTTACTGTAAATGAGAAGACTTAGAATATTTTTCTGAAAAGAAGAATCAACAAATACACATTCAGTTGTTTTCCCCCCAACATTTTGATTAATTCTTCTCTTATCATCAATACCTGAAGTATATATGACAGAAGAAATGAATTAGCCCTAGTGAAGAATGGGGAAGAGGACACTAACAATACTGAGATTACAGGCATTTTTTGTAGAATTGGGTCTAGGTCATCCCTGTGTGCTTACTCAATGAGGAAACTGGGGAGGGGCCTCCTGACTCTTCCATGGGATTCTCCCAACAGCAGGGTAGCATCTGGCCAGCATAGGAACCAGATTGCCTCCCAGGCCTTTTTCCTCCACAGAAGTGCTATTCCCTCCCTCACTCAGCCACACCTCCCGGTGTCAGGCTCCAGAGAAACCTCATTTGATGACTGCAGCTCCTCCCCTGCATCTAGAAGAAATGTGATGAATACTGATGTAAAAAAAAGCAGAAATGCACTTGTTACCATTATATCTAAAGTTGGGGTGCCTACCTTGGAATTATAAATAAAACTGGAAATCCTCATGTCAGTGAATAGTCTGACCTTGTTTCCATCATTATGGTTTTTTCTTTTCCTTCCTTTTCTTTATATATTAAAAAAAAATCACTAAAACATATTGCTCTTCACCAAGAAAAAAATTAAAGGGGCATATCCATGTGTTCTTGAAATCAGTTTGTAGAAAACAGATGAAAGGTCACGTTTTAACGGATAATAAAAAGCCCCAATCCTAGCAGCCAGGAGAGTAAAGAGAATTCAGAACAAAGGTAATCTTTTAAGTAACAAATATTTAATACTTCTATGTCCCTTGTCTATTGTTAAGTAAAAAAAGACACCACCACCCCTGCCCCAATAACCAGAGCATTTTGTCTGAGTGGGGCACATTTCAGTGTTGCATGTTAACGAGCCTGCCTCTTGCTTATCCATGGAGCAGTATGCCATAACACAGCTTTTGCACTGCAGACCAGCCACCTCTGCATGCGTCATGGTGACAGGCTATTATTTAAGGGGAATGGCAGGTTGTTCAGTTCCTAAATTAAATTCTAAGGAACAATTATAGCAACATTTAAACATTTCAGGCAGCAAAACTGGCTCAAGCTTCTTTAGGCAAGGAAGAAAAAGAAATGCAGATTTCCTCTGATTTTTTTTTTTTTTTTTTTTTTTGAGGGCAGTGTCACTGGCCCTCATATGCGGGACCTGAACCGGAGCCGCTAGCGTCCCAAGCCAGCGCTTAACCACTGTACCACTCGGTCGGCTGGGATTTCCTGTAATTTTTGATTTATAGACTTGCTCAAAGAGTAGGTGATTTCTGTTAATTTTAAGATGGATATTAAAGCTAGCAGTATATAGTTTTGAGATAGCTGGCATAGCTGATATTGGGAAAAGTAGACTCACGTGATGCCTCCTAAATGTGAGACTAAGCTTTAAAACTAAGGTATCTCTGCAGCCCCCAAGGTATTTCCTGTCATGCCCCCAAGTGTCATCTACTGGCATGACCTGAACAGGACTCAGCAGGAAACTCCCCCTTTATCTACTGACAGGAAGCAGGAAGCAAAGGTAGCGGCCATTTCTTCACTGGTGAAGGTATGTGAGCATGAAGAGAACCCCTGCTGCCCGAGAGCTCCTCTGGTTTCTGGTCTGTGTCTGATCACTGAGGCACAAAGGCTTTGTTTACCCAAGTTTTCTGTCAGCGTGTGTATTCTGTGGATGCGTCCCCTCACCACTCTATAAACCGAGTGTCTCAGGGACAGGCAGACACTGGGATTTGCTCCTCACTGATTTACAAATTTGCCACCATTTCTTTTCCTCAAGGGAAACAAGTATGCTTCAGATCAAAAAACCTTATTGGGGTACTGAGAGATTTATGATTCATATATATGTGGTTGTAGAAGTACTCTGAAAAGCTGCTAGTTGCAATTTGTCCTCTTTCAATCAGATGGTTACAGGCCTATTCATGATGCTATGCTCTTGTTTTCCCTCCCTTTCTCCCTCACTTCCTTCTTCATTGAATTAGTCTTCATCACAGTATTTACAGACTGAGAATCACAGGTGATCAATTAAAAAGAATATTCTTGATTATCTAAAAACAATCTTCGCAGACCTACAGCAGGATTGGTTACATTATACATGCTATCAATGCCTGTAAATGCATTTTTTGAAGCCCTATTCATATCTGATACAACTACTTGTAGAAGTATTATAATTAAACCAAGAAATTCATATTCTTGTGGCAGAATCTTTTAGAAAAATACAAATCACCTTAATTCCCACCCTCCAACAGCAACTTGTGTCCCCATAGACCATCGCACTTTTTAACACATGACCACTCACTGTCTCATCTCTGCCTACTCCTCCTTCAAACCTGCTTGGGTTTTTCTTCTTTTTTTCTTTCTTTAAGATTTCATTGGGAAATTAGGGGAAGGAAACAGCATTGGAGAATCGGGGAAGGGGAACAGACAAGTTGCGGTCCTTTTTTTTATTTTTTATTCTTCAATCTAGTTGTGGAGGACGTTGCTTCACTGGCCCATGTTAGTGTCATCATTGTGCTCTTCCTGGGTGAGGCAGATCGCTCGCTGGACTCTGGATGGTCGCTCACTGCGGCTATTGGCAGCTCATGCTGGCTGCCGGTCACTCACTGTAGCCTATGGCAGTCCACTGCAGCAGCGGCTGCAGCTATGCCATCCCCGGGGACTCACAGCAGCCCAACTCCAGGTGGAGCTGTTGTTCACCATCTTAGCTGTAGAGGGCAGTGTCACTGACCCTCATATGTGGGATCCAAACCGGGGCCCCGTTACTCAGAGCTGCCATCCCAATCCAGCTCCTAACTAATGCGCCACTCGGCCGGCCACTCTGCTTAAGTTTTTAAATTACAAAGTTATCCATTCTCATTAAACATGCCAAACAATTCAGAAATACATTAAAAAGGTAATCTCTCCACCACCATCTATACCTTCTGGGATAACCACCGTTAAGAGTATCCTTCCCTACTGTATTTACATGCTTATCGTATTATATGTACAGGTTGTTTTGCTTTTTAAATTTTTAACCAGAATAGCATGAGATATCTATTCTTCAATGTCCTATTTTCATGTAGCACTATATCACAGATATTGATTCAGATCAATATATATTGGGTTGTCAGAAAAGTCATGACGCATTTTTGCAAAGAAAAACAGAAAAAAATACATCATGACTTTGCTGACAATCCAATGTATATATAACTAATTCATTCCTTTAAAAAACTATGGGGCCAGCCGAGTGGCTCAGATGGTTAAGAGCTCGCTCAAGAGTACAAGCTGAGCTCTGAGCAACGGCGGTTCAATGCCAGCCCGAGCTGAGTTGCCATTGAGCTGCCAACAGGTGGCAGGATGGCTCAGCTAAAAAAAAACCAAAACAAATAAACTATGTAAATTACCTTATTAATCTTTTCCCTATTGATATACATTTTTGTTGTTTAGGGTATTTTTTATTTTTATTTATTTATTTAAGATTTTATTGGGGAATTGGGGGAGATCAGCATTGGGGAATCGGGGAGGGGGAACAGACAAGTTGCTGTCCTTATGTTCTTCAGTCTAGTTGTGGAGGACGTCGCTTCACTGGCTCATGATGGTATCGTCACTGCGCTCTTCCCGGGTGAGGCAGTCGCTCACCGGCCATTGGATGGCTGTTCACAGTGGCTCATGGCAGCTCACGCCAGCTGACAGCCAGCCCCATTGCAGCCTACGCTGACGACGGCGACTCACGACAGCCCAGCTCCAGGTCAAGCTCTTGTTCACCATCTTAGCTTTAGAGGACGCAGCGTCACCTGCCCTCATGTGGCATCTGAACCGGGGCCCTGCTGCTCAGAGCTGGTGTCCCAAGCCAACTCTTAACCAACGCTCCACTCGGCCAACTCTAGGGTATTTTTTAATTAAAAATTTTTTTTGGCCATCATGCAGTGCTTCAAGTAACTTCTTGGTACTTATGTCCTTACATAAAGATGATCTTAATCCTGTAGATTCCTTAAAGTGGGGATGCTCTCAGATTATGACTTTACTTTTAATAGAAGCTACCAGGTTACTTTGGAAAAATTACAATACAATATGTCCAAGAGCTGTACACTAAAAAGTATAAAACACTGCCAAGAAAGAGGTAAATAAATGGAGAAAATCATTATGTCATGGATTGAAAAATTCAATATTGTTAAGATGTCAATTCTCTCCAACTTAGTATATAGATTTGAGGCAATTCTAAACAAAATCCCAATAACTGTTTTTTTTATTTTTATTTTTTGTAATTTACAAATTGATCCTCAAATTTATGTAGAAACTGCTAAAACAATTTTAATAAAGAACAAAGCCAGAGAGCTCACATTACTGATTTTAAAACTTGTTTAAAGCTACAATTTATAGATCAATGGAAAGGAACAGTAAACACACCAATAGACTCATAAATATCTATATGATTAATTGATTTCATCAAAAGTGCTTAAGGCAATCCAAGGGGAAAGTCTTTGCAAAGAATAGTACTAGAACACAAATGGTTAGCTATATGGAAAAAAATTGATCCTTACTTTATACCAAACATAATAATTACTCAAAATGGATCACAGACCTAATGTAAAAGTTAAAACTGGAAAACTTCTACAAGAAACATAGGGAAAAAAATCTTTGCAAAGAATTTTTAGATAGAATACACAGAGTACGACACATAAAACTTAAAAATTGATAAACTGAACTTCATCAAAAGTAAAAATCTTGTTTCCTTTACTAATATGATTAAGAAAATGAGAAAGACACGCTACAAACTAGGAGAAAATATTCACAGCACAAATATCAAAGAACTGTAACAAGAGTATATATAAAAGTCTTACAACTCAATATTAAGAGAAACAACCCAATTTTTAAAAATGGGCAAAGGATTTAATAGACACTTCAAAAAATAAATTATATAAAAGCTCAATAAGTACATGACAAGATCCTCAAAATCTTTAGTCATCAGAGAAATGCAAATTAAAACCCCAGTAAGATGCTGCTACATATTAGAATGGCTAAAATAAAAAAGATCAACCATATAAAATGTTGACAAGGATGTGGAAAAATTGACAGTGGACAGATGTATACAGCAATGATATATCATACTTTTTAATGGCTATATAGTATTACATGGTGTAGCTTTATTATTTATTTAACATTGATTAATGCCTATTTGGGTTGCCTTTTTTCACACGATGCTGTGATAAACATAATTGTAGAATAGTATACCTCTAAAATGATTTCTAATTTCCCCTTTACTTTCTTTGCTTCCTCCTTATGGAAGGATGGGAGTGGTGGAAAAAACAAAATTCAAATAGTCAAAACTTTTTTGATTTTCTGATGTTCAGGTATCCCACCCTATATAGAAAGGCAGTTGTTTTTTTTTGCAGCTTCCACTTATCTAAAAACATTCTGAATTGGCTTTCCATCATTTTTGAAAGCTCCATCTCTACATCTTTCCCATCTTATCCTCACCTCCATGCTCCTATGTTTTGTGAATCCCAAAGATATGGCAGATTTCATCTTTCTCTGACTCATTAATGATTCTGACTCCAATTCTGATGTGTGGGTTTCCCCACACACACCAAACAATTCTTCGACACCAGCTGGGTGTCCTACAATTCAGCTCAATTCTGACCTTTGACACCGTCTGCTAGGGGAGCATCAGATTCCATAAGTTAAAGGTTCAGTCCCATGAGCTTGCCCTCCTTCCCACCCCATTTCTGACACCAATTGCAAATCCAGGTTGTCGCCTGTGCTTCTGACTGAATAGTTCCAGATTTGAGGTTCCAATGACCCTTTCCTTGGATTCAATTAATTTGCCAAAGTGGCTCAAAGAACTCAGAGAAACATTTTACTTACTAGATTACCCTTTTATTATAAAATGATATAACTTAGGAACAGCCAGATGGAAGAGATGCACAGAGTAAGGTATGCAGAAAGGGCAAGAAGCTTCCATGCTCCCTGAACCTGACGTGTTCACCAACGTGGACGTTCTTGGAGCCCTGTCCCTTTGGGGCTTTTATGGAGGCTCTATTACACAGGTGTGACCAATTCAATCATTGGTCATTGGTGACTGAACTCAATCTCCAGCCCCTCACCCACCCCACCAGGTCTGGGGGTGAGGTGAAAAGTTCCAACCTTGTAGCCACTGGGTTCCCCTGGCAACCAGACCCCCATCCTGGGGGTAAACCAGGGATTTCCAAACAGTCACTTAACACAACAAGACACCTTAATCGCTCTCACCACCAAGGATTCTGAGGGTTTTAGAAGCTGTGTACCAGAAACAGGACAAGACCAAATATATATTTATTATAACTCACGGTACCACACTCATCCTTTTAGCTTTCACAATACTAGATGGGTTAGGATCTCAAAAATGTACAATTGCAATACCCTTTACACTCGTTCTATGGTGCAGGCAAGTCTCAAATTTGTGCAACAGAATCACTTGGAAACTGGAAAAAAAATAGTGTATATTCTGGGTCATATCCTGTCATTGGAAAACAGAATTTTAAAGGCTGGGCCCCAGGATTTGCATTAATAAAATAAAAAAACGAACATAAAGCCATTCAAGTTCTGATGCATATTTTCACTGCTCTTGTAGGGATTGTGCCTCATCCTCATCAACTCAGTGGGCAAACATTTGGAATCCCTTCCCTCAGGGTCACCCTACCTGCAGGGATCCAGGCTGGGGCCAGTAGTGAGGGAAAGCTCCCACCCTTGTAGAGTTCAAGAGAGGGCTCCCACTGCTATCCCCGTGGCTAAGGGCCCTAGGTCTTGCCAAAGAAACACGATTAGAGTGACGTGTAGGCGGTCTTTCCTCCTGGTGTTCATTTGTACTGCGCACAACACAACAGAAAGGGAAAAATTACCACAATGCAAACACTTGAAGATAACAGATATCATTTTTCTGTTTTCTCTCATAGTCTTTGAAGGAACTGTTCCATTCAATGGCATTATTATTTCATTTCCATTAAAGACCAAATACTTTCAGGAAGGGGCTTGAAAACCCAGCCCTCCTCTCCTTTAAGTCTACAAGAAAAGGCATTATAAGTTCTAAATTAATTGAGATTTTTGCAGGCCTTGAGGTTTAGAAGATCTGGGTTGGAGCTGGAGTTCATCATGTACTAGCTGGGCAAGTTTCCAAACACATCTCTGAGCTTAGTTTATCTCTAAATAAAGGGTAACATTTAAGAAATACCTGAGACATAGTACACTCTTAGTCAATGTTAGTTCTTTGTTCTCTAAGTTCGTTAAACATTTTTCCCTCTTATGGCTAATTTTTCTTTGTTTTCTCATCATAATGGGTTGTTCCACCAAAGTTTCTGTTCGTTTGTTCATTAATTCATTCAATTGAGATATAATTGAAAGTTTCTTTTCTAAGCTGGTTTGTCTGTTGTTAAGTATCTAAATTACTTTAAGTCAGGTTCCCAACCAGTGTTTCAACTAAAGTGCTCCAACTTCACATTTTGAAGTTTTATTTTTCCAAATTGTATCAATTATAAAAACATGGTAATCTTTTAAGTACTATATACCAGATTGGTCAGATTCTGACACTAATGAAAATGCAAATTACCTCTGCATTCTTGTAAGGCCAGCTCTTCTGATTTCCGTTTTTACTGTGAAGAATGGGGGCAGAGGCAGTGGCCTGGTTTCCTTCCCACCTCTTGGCTAGGCATATGGCTGCCCATTACACTGACACGTCCCAGTCTCCCTGCAGGGAGGGTGGCCACATGGCATGCCGTGGAAAGTGGATGTGAGCCTAAGTGACCTGTGCCTTCGCTACTCTTGTCCTTTCCCTCTGCTTTCTAGCTGGGATGCAGTGAGCAGAGCTATCATATTATTTTAGACTTTTCTGAGAAAGAACTGCTATCTTGTTTAAGCCATTATTTTGGGCAGCAGCCAAACTTATGTCCTAATGAACATAAGGAAATAATGTGCATGGGTCTCTAAGGGATTTTCTGATATGGATGAAAAAAGGAAGTGAAAGGGGAAGAAACCTTCAGCTTAGACCAAGGACATTTGTACTTCTTGAAGCCTCCTATATATAAAACATGGAATCATGAATGGGAAGACAGACTTAGGAATTTTAATATGCATTTTAAAGTAAGACAACTGTTCAGTAATGTACTAGTAGTAATAACAGCCCTAATGTACTGAACTAGATGTTTTATAAGCATATGAATTCTTCAACTTCATATACAGCTTGGAGAATAAAGACATGCTTGCCAATCCTCAAAGAAGTAACATCCATTAAAAGATTCTCATGGTACATGCAAAAGAAACAAGAGTGCTATCAATTTTTGCAAGTAATGTGCTTATTACATTTTGGATGGATATTTATGGATTGGTTAAGTATCTTTGTAGGAAACTGATTAAAAGTCAAAAGGGTATGTCAAAGGGGAATACTACCTTTTTTTTTTTTTCAACAATAAAAAAGTTATACCCATTCTCAGGTTTCTTCAGTTTCTAACTTGAATATATTAAATGTATCAATTGATGATTAATGTAATCATTCCTATAATAAGTAAAGAAGAGGTATCCACCAAGAGAAACCAGCAAAAAGTCTGAAACGTAATTGAATTTTGTAAATTACTTTTACTTTTCAGAAAACAAATATTCAGCATTTGCTCAGTAATTTCTGGTGCTCTCAAAACAATTATCCTGCATATATAAAATATATCTGACCATTAAATTACAGGGTTAAGAATGCATTTCACTACTTGGATATATAAAAGGATCACGAAACTCAGATCAAGTTAAATAACTATTTGTTTCTCTGAAAATCATCACTGAAAAAATTGACATGAAGGACAGGTCATTGAAACAGAAGCTCAGTTTGGGTGGAATCTCATGGCAGAGGGGGCAAGAGAAACTCCAGAGCAGCGACTCATCACTGATGGAAAAGGCATGTAGGTCCTGGCAGGAGGCAGTACACGATCTGTCAACACAATCTATTTTATTTCTGTGGGCACCTCTATACCGGGCAGGGCCACTGACAGCATCTATGAGATTCCATGTCAAAAGCTTTTTAAAGAGTGTTTTTAAAAACAGTTTTGCATATTTTTCCTGTGGTGTAATAATCAACCTAGTCTTTGCTCTGAAGGAGACCAAAGTTCAGCCATCCTGAAGCTAGCTGCCTTTTGGGATATTGATTTTAAGAAATGAAACTCAAAAAGAACCTTTGCCCACCTCCCCACTCCCTTTCTTGCCTATGAGATTCAGATAGAAAAACTGATTACAGGAAGGGAATCTTAGGACAGTGTCTTAGCTTAATCTCAGTTAAGTATAGTAAATAGGAGGACTTCAGGCAGGGGCCTGTTAGCTGGATACCCCATGTCCCATTCTTACAGAGATGCCCAGCAAGAATTTGCCTGCCAAAAAGTTCGATCTTCCTCAATACCTGTAAGTCGCCTGTTCTGACTTCTGAAATCTAATACCCTGTCCTTTGCCTCTCTCCTCTGTCCAAAATCTTATATATACCCAATGTTGCTTCACTGTCTGTCTTTGGAATTTTCACCCTTATGTGAATTTCTCATGCACCTGTATTAAAATTTCATTTTCTCCTGTTAATCTGTCTGTTAATTTGATGATTAGCCCAGCTAGAAGAACTTAGCAGGTGGGAAGAAAAATATTGTTTTTTTAGCCCCCACACCTAGGATTCTGAACAAGCAAAAAGCAGTTGTAATCTAAATAAAGATGGAAAGCAGAAATGTTTTTTAAAAGTTAAATCAATCAACATATTTGTTGAAAACTACCATATTCCTATAAATATGCTTCTTGTCAAATCCATTCACATTTCTAACACCTAAAGCACTACGGATATAAATAGGCTTGCTTTAACAAACAAATGCAGGGAATTTTGTGAGCAAGGAATTAAATTTCTATGAAAACGAAAAATAAAGTCATCTTAAATGTTTCAGAAGATGATAACATTGCACAATCAAGCAGGCCATACTGGACACATTCATTGCCTTTTAAAACCTACGTTTTCCCTCAAACACTGATACTGAAAAGTTTTCAAGTATCACTACAAATAATTTCATTAAAATTTTCTCTCAAGGAAATTAAAACAACTACTCAAGAGAGGAAAAAAAGCTTAAAAAGTGAAGAGTACATATTGTATGATTTCATTGATATAAAATTCTAGAAAGGTCAGTGACTGGGGCCTGGAGTAAAGGAAGAAAGGACTGCAAAGGGACACGAGAACTTCTGGGGGTGAAGGAAATATTCAGTATCTTGGTTGTTGGGTGGTTTCACAAGTGTATACATATGTCAAAACTCAATAAACGGCACACTTTAAATGGATGCAGTTTTTTGTACTAAAATTATACCCCAATTAAAAAACAAAGACAGAAAAACAGGGCAAAACCAAAAATACAACAACAAAAAGTGAAAAAACCTGGGTTAAGCCTCACTTTCCTATCAAGTGGAGAACAAGTGGTCCTTCTAGGCCAAGCCACACAGTATCATTATTTGTATTTCCATTTTTAGCACATCTTTCAGGTGAGAGAGGTGCAGGAAAGAAGGCACCTGATCCAGCAAATAATGTGAAAACTGAAGCACCTTGGAATTCAGTGAGCACTTTAAATTACAGTATGGCAAAGTGGTTTAGAGCACGCATTTGGGTTTAAAAGACACATATGGGTCTCAGTGTTGGCTTTGTTGCTATCTAAAGTGGTCATAAAGCTCCTGTGCCTGCAAGTTCAAAGTTACCTCATGTTCCCCTTCCTTTGTCATTCAATTTAAAGTTTTTCCTGTGCTCTTCTTCATATAATAGACTAAGAGTGGCCACAGAGCTCCCTTCTATGAGATTCTGCTTAGCACAGATGATGGAAAAGCAGACTCTGGTACAAGTCTTAACCTTTAGGAGCCTATTTTCCCATCTGGGAGAATTGGAATGCTATCTAACTACCACGTGAGTGAAATGGACATGTAACTTGGCATTAGCCAGAGCAGCTTGGATTATAGTAGGTGCTTAATAAATACTTGTTAAGGAATTAGTGAATGAATGGCTAGATGTACTAAAATGAAGGTGGAGTTTATAATAATGTATGTGTGCATATGTGTTGGTTGGGGGGCTGCTAGTAGGTTGATAAAAGAATGAAATACTTAATGTAACTTAAATATATTACAGAAAGAAATCAGTTTTCTAATCAGAAAAATCACTTAGCAAGATATGCCATGTTGTACTTCATATTTGTCAGTTTCACTAAGATTGTGAAGAGCACCCATTTAACCAAAAATTTGAATTGAAGATGATGTGTTAACTGGCCAATCATCTAGCATCTCAAAAATCATGATTATATTACAACAGTGTTGGTATTATAAGAATACTGACTTTTCAGTTTTTATTCGATTTTGGGTAAGGTAAATACGCTGCTGGAGCAGAACACCTCATAGCTCATTTGCTGATAAATCATTCACCATATTTATGAACAAGTTTAGAATAACAATCTGAATTTTATTATAAACAAAAATAAATCTAGAAAGCTTCCTTCAACTATACAGTATACACAAGGATCTCTGTATTACATCATTTTACATAAAATGCTCTATAACATAAGTAGAAGGAGAACTTCCTACCATTTGAAGAGAAGAGTTGACCGCTGAAAACCACACACACTTATAGAAAGAAACAGAAGATTCACAGGCAAAGCCTGTGATCTCTGGCTAGTCAGGAGCTAAAACTAGGAACACAAAAGAAACTAGGAGAAAAAAAGACATTCAGTACTCTAGAGTATTTCAGCAAAATAGTCAAACATTTGTAAACAACTTTTAAACAAAGCTCTTCAATATGCAGTATTGCTATAAGGCAAATATTCTTAACTAATTTTTATTTGATTCAAGAAGTATTTTTAATGCTGAGGAGTATTTCACTCTAGATTAGATAAAAGCTTTGTTTCTTTCCCTGGAGGCAAGAATAAAATGTAATCAGAGCTTGTTCGAGGATTATTAGTGAATTTCTTAGACTGGGCCACTTGCTTGTCTGTTTGTTATTCCTACCCCCAAAATGAGGGTTAGAATAAATGCTAAAACCAGAATTAATTTAACAATTGGTTCCTTGTTAATATCTGTTTGAAGGTGTGATGGGTGAGGACACTGAGGGAACTGGCTGTGGACGTTAATGATCCCTGCTATCCTTTGTCCGATCATCAAGGATAATCAGGATTAAAACGTACCAGCTTGGCAACACAACTACTTAAAAGCCAAGTGAGGCTGAACCGCACTCAGTGTCCAAGACAACTACAGTACTGAAACTCCCCCCAAACTTCCTGTAAACAAACAAGCAAGTGTGCAAAGGCTTTTGTTTGCAGTTGGCACCACGACTTAAAACTACCATTGCCTTCCATTTACCTATTCGGATATTTTTATGAAGTGACTGCATGTAATCATAACAGTAATAATAAAAAACTTTTTCCCTTTAAGTATGTAATGTATAGCAAAAAGACATTAATGATTAAGAAATAAAATCTGAATTCTATAACACTAAATCCTAATGGAAAAGTCAAGCCTTAGCATCCATACTTGAATATCTCACGCTCTGTGATAATCAGAAAAGTCTCTAAATACTGACTAGGTCCCTTGTGGTGGAGTGACAGATATACATACAAGTAGCAATGCTATGGATGAGTTACGCTTTTTCTTAGTCTACAGTTATTTTCTGTACCAATTTTATTTTATTGTTACTATGTTGATGCTCAATATCACTTTCAGCTAGGTAATCAAATTATTTGGGAATGATAACCCTCCTTTTATTTAAATAAAATGATGGTAGACATTTATTTACCAGAAACTTACTAAATTTTGAAGAAGCTAAAAATGACACAGTTTAGTACAAACTGTCCTTTACCTTTATTGCTTGTATACACAAAGAATACATTATAAAACTCAATGGGAAGAGGAAAAGATAACAAAAGAAAAAGTTACCTGCTTTAGCATTTTTAAGAATAGTTTTGATAACTTCTTAGATCAACTTGCTTATCTGAAAGAGCAAAACTACAATACATTCACGATATAATTCTAATAATCACAGCAATTATGCTTTCATTTTTAGTTTTTTCTTCATAAAACATTAATGCTATAAAAATGAGGTTGATGACATCCTTATTTAAAAGACACCTTATACTGGTATCAAAATATGATTTAATACCAACTGAAAAAATAGATCTTATGTAGTCTATTATTTCAATCAAGTTTTATTATGACTTTTATTTCCAAAGTTGGTAGCAAAGTTACTGTTAACAATATAAAATCTCTCTTTATAAGTGCTGAAATTCCCTTAAAGTGTTGAAAGGCAGCAGGCATTCTAGGATGGGCTTGTGAGGAAAATCAATTATTCCAATATCGATAAATAGGATAATTGATGAATTTATAATCACTTCTTTAACTTCCTTACTAAAATCTCCTGATTTGTCAGGTTGTTTTTTTTTATGCATTTGGTATCGTAAAAGTAAGTCCAAGCCTTTACACTGGAGTAATTATTTCCATTTTCCATTATTTCTCGTCACTTTTTCAAATACATAGTGAAACAATCCAATAATCATTGCAGGAAGGAATGATTATTTAAATTGGATAGTGTTTGTTTACCTTTTAATTTAAGAGATATTAATATTAGATAGTCATAAAAGCTTTAGTTTTAACACACATACACATCGTCACAGAATTAAAAATCTTTATACCTTAAAAAAAAAGGTTCCACTTTGTTTAATGTATCATGGTCAAATTTTAGTCTAATGAAATATGTTTTTATTAAATACAGCAGCCGCCACTTACCTTTAAATATTTTATGGGTGAAACTAAGTTTAGTACTGATTCAAGGATGCTGGCATCAAAGCCCACTTTGAACTATTTCTAAAAAGGCTCTGCATTTCTATAATGCACCACCAATTATTCTAGATTTATAATACCCTGTCTTTCACTTGGTATATAGCATCTTTTGGAAAACAATTTATTCATTTTTTGAGATGAGATACAAGAACAAAATCATTCTTGAGGTTCCACCTCGAAAAAAAGATGATGTTTGCACATAGCAGCTAGTTTGATATGCCGTTTTTGTCAGGCTAGCCTTCACACACAGAGCATGCATATACAGCCATGGATCACTGCATCTGTTCTGAAGTTGAGAACTGCTGCTTATTCAAGTCACAGATGCCCCCATGTTATGCAAGGAGATAGTTGAATTGCAATGTCCACAATGAGAAAAGGAAAATAAACGAAGGAACAAATGCAGCAAATACAGGCAGTTGGCATTCAGAACACGCCAAAAAGCTAACACTCATGAACTGTCATTATAAGGGTTTTTCTTTCCTTTTTTAAAAAAAAGTCTTCCTTTGCATATTTTAAAATTTCAGGGTCCCAGAGAATCATGAAGTGCCTTGTCGTTTTTGCTGCTGACTTCTGATGACCTCTAGCTGTTTTTTGCATTGCTGGTAGTAAGTAGAAAGGCTTTTGTTTTCATCTAAAAGCTTTTTATGTTCCTGTACCAGACGAGATGTATTTTGCTGGTCCTTTTCATCCTGGTCCAGTTCTGCAACTAGTTCTTGCCTAAAAAGAAGCACCACATAATAAGATATCCTATATGATGGAAAAGTTCATACTTTAATAGCTGATGATGGAAGCTCAATGAATTAAAACTTTTATTCTGGGTCTATCATTATGCATCTTAGATACACTACTCAAACATAATTATGGGCTGGAAAGGAAACTATCATCCACTCTTCTGGTGTAACCAAACATCTGAATCCTTTTAATAAGTAACTTTACTTAGACAATTAGTAAAAACAGATAAAATAGTTAATCAGTTTCAGCAAAGTTCATTTGGTATCCCTTCTGTGTAGGAAGGAAGAAAAAAGGCTGGGAAGGGCCTTATCTGACTATAGGAAAATAGCATTTGAAGTTTTTTATTATTCACATTCCACTTTTATAATCATCTACAGTACTTACGTTCTGAAGTCAAAATCCTACTTAACTACAGTGCAAAATGGTAGTTTAAGGGAGCATTTGCAGGTTAATTAAAATAGATGCTATCAACTTAAACTGCTTTCCTATTTTAAAACAGTGAAAACAATATAAAATACCACTTTTAAATTACTCACTTTTGCAAACATTTTCAGGAAAGACCCTCAGAATCTTTTATAGCCTGATAAACTTTTTAAAATTCCTTTTATTTGGGGGAGTATTAAGTGTTAACTTCTAAAGCAAGGCTACTCAGTACAACTGAATCATTAACGCAAAGTCTTCAAAATGATTTTCTAGTAGTTTTTAAAGTAAGTATTTAAAATTGATTAAAACTGTCAGTTTTCACATCCCCTCAATCTACTATTTGTTTGCTTTTTCCAACACAGAACTTCTCTTTCAAATGATTAAAAGTATTAAAAAAGTGTAGGTTAAATATGTGAAATAAGAAATAGAGTGTTTTTTTAAACAAAGTGCCAGCAGTTCCATAATTAGTTGTACAGTTTGCAGACTCTAATATGTACTTCCTATCTAGCGTTACCTTTAAGATATTAGGTTGAATTCATTTAAATCACTGTATCAGTAAATTGTAATGAAAACAATTTTTTTCCTTTTTTTAAAAAAAGTACAAACATAAAACTTTCCACAGATTACTTCAGGAAACAAGAACTTTCATTTACTTAGATTAAAATTAATAGAGGGAATCCTATTACCATGTATACATATAGTTTCCATCAGTTTTTCCTTGTAACACTTCATTGTAGTTATTACCATAAACCAGCTTCAGGTATAAAATTTCATGAGGGTCATGCTTAAGAAAACAATTTTACTAAGAATTACAAATAAAGTAGTATGAAAATTGTACTGTATTTCTTTAAAAAAGAGAGGAGGGCAGATTCTATAATTCTCAGAAAAACACATGTGAATATAAAACTCCCCACAAAAACACTCATAAGGTATGAAATAAAGCCTTCTAATAAATAATTCTACTCTTCTAAACATACACCTGGAAACAATATATCTACAAAAATGTTTTTACGATAAAGCATAAAAGGTCTTTTGTTAGGTTTTGTTTCTAGATTTCATAATGTCCTTAAGCCATTCCCCTCTTCCATGGAGAAACCAACTTCAGAAAAGGACTCTTCAACCTTTCTACCACAAGGAGCAGTTGAGGAGTTAAGGCCTTTTTGTTTCTGGAAAGGCAGGCTGCCATCGCTCTACCCTTGGGTGTGTAAGCTCCTGATGCTTGGAGCCAACGTGCCCAGTACAGCAGCAGTTAGGTACTAGTTGTTACCCAAGTTCAAGATAGTTGTTTGTTAGACCCGTGTCTTCAACATTACTAGAGTAGGGTGTTAGTACGGTAATTTAAAGTCACAAAAAATAACTATAAAGCATTGAGCATAGTCTTTGGAAATGGCACATAAAAATGATGACTGTTAGTCTTTCTTTTCACTTGGGTAAATCAAGTTTTTAACACTTTGAATCCCAGCTATTAAAAAGTATGTAATAAATGAATTTTGTAAATGGAAAAAAAAAAAGATAAAGCATAAATGAATATTAGTAAATTATTTTACCTATGCCAAAGGAAACAAATCTTTATAACAATAAATCTAAATAGCTTTTAAATTTAAAACTGAGAACATAAAACACATGTTTATATAACACCAGTTTACTTTCCTTAGTACTAATGTGATATAGTCAAAAGGGTTGAGTTTTGTATGAAAAATAGCCAAAAGGTGCTTAAAACGTAAACATAAAGATATATAAAATCTTCAAGTTGGAAATATGCTTAATGGTTAATTCTAAAAATTATAAAGTTTTATGTCTTCATACAATATTGCACCTTAACATACTTTAAACTCAAAATATTAATGGGTTTTAATTTTTCTTCATAAAAGATAACTTACTTTCTCTGTAATAACAATGCAATTTCTGTTTGAACTTTCATATATTCTTGTGCCATTTTACAATGCTGTTCAAACACTGCCATGGATTCTTTGGAGTTTGGGCATGGTGCTAGAGGCTGAAAATAAATCAGGAATGTTAAAACACAATTAAATCAAATCTCAATATCTAGCTACGATGAGAGTTAAGACAGTGACTATGATGTATTTTTATAGCACTAAAGTAATGATCTTCTAAAAATAAGTGTTAAACCACGTCCTAGGAAATCTGTCCTTCTGTCCGTGTTAACTCAGAATTTAAATTTACACTTGCTGTTTTAACAATTTTGTTGTTACAGAGAACCATAACTAGAGTACTCTTGGGCTCTGGTTTTAGATTTCAGGTTGCCAAACTGTATTATACCAAAAGATGTATACAGCTCTCATACTCAGGAGGAGACATGGAAGTGTATTACTTATATTTTCAGTCACTATGAACATGACAAGGTAGAAATGAGCTGATGTGAATTTTATATTTTAATGTACTGAAATTTAAAGAGTATAAATGCTATTCTTGGCAGTCTTAAAGATATGAGTATTTTTAGGTAACTGTTAGGATAAGAACGTGATTTTGCAATTTTAAATTTGATTAAGCTGAATGAAAGAATCATTTATGTTAACTTGATTTTAAAAAGATTGGGGAGGCTAACCAAAAGCATAAGTAAATAAATTCTCTAAACTTTTTCTAAGGGAAAAGTAAACATTCACTGAGAAAGTACAGTATTCCTTTACCTGTAGTTGGTGATCCAGTGTAAGATAAGCCATTGGGATGGAGTTATCTGATCCATTGGTATCTGGAATTCAAGCATATATTTATTTTCTGTCATAAATTATTATAAACAAAAGAAGGAAAGCATGCATGAAATATTGACCATTTTTTTTCCTAAAGTAAATAATACATAAAAGTTATTATTGTAATGAAGAGTCTATTTTTGAATTGTAAAGGTAAACAGAGGATATCCAATTACCAGATAAAATGCAATCATACTCAATTAAATATTTAAAGCTTCTAAGCTCTTGTTTAATTAGAAACAAAAACAGTGATGCCCTTTATATTTTAAATTTAGTCTTCCCAGACCCTGTCTTATCAAACCAGCATCTCTTTCTTTCCTTGATAATTCTAAGTTTACTATAAGGCTGTGTCAATTCCAGCAACATCAGTGTTTGTTAAAGGGAAAAGAGGAGAGCAAGAAACACATTCTCTTCCAGTGGATCATCTTCAATTTATACAGATTCTAGTTTGAGTCACTCACCCACCCCTCTTAATGAGAATAACTGAGGAAAATGAAAGATGTGATTGATGGGAGTATATTACACAAATGAAAACTGTGGCTCGAAGTTATGCCCAAAACAGTTAAATGGGTTCATTCAAATGACCAGTCAATTTTATCAAACAATTTGAATAGATAGCTTTTGTTTGTATTTCAAAAACTGCCCTAACAACTTGCATGAGGAGCACGAAATGGTAACTGTGAAGTAATGTGGACTTTTCTTTCAGAAGTAGCTGTTTTCCCACTGTTAGCAGAGAATAAATGAGCTAAACAAGTGAACTGCTATTCAGCCCTTTTTCCTGACAAGTAACTTTTTGAAAGAGTGGTGTGAATAAAGGCAAGGTCAGGATGACAGCGAGGCACTGCATCTAATGCAATAAAAATCTAAGACTGTTTCATGGGTCAGTAACCTTCTAATTTATCATTGACTGACATCGAGCTTTTTTTAAGCTATTGAGAATTGCAAGTAACTCCAAAAACTACGCTAAATCAGACCAAATGAGATAACACATATAAAAAATACCATGCAGTGCTGGCATATGGTGGCACTCAGAACATGGTGGTGATGTGGTGATCCAGAACATTGTTATGGATACTAAATGGAGACTGGGAAGGAAGGGCATTTTTTTCTTTTTAGCTGAGCCATCCTGCCACCTGTTGGCAGCTCAGCAGCAGCTCAGCGCGGGCTGGACATCAAACTGCTGTTGCTCAGAGCTCAGCTCACTCTTGAGAGAGCTCTTAACCAACTGAGCCACTCGGCCGGCCCCAGGAAGGGCATTTTTAAATAGTCAAGTTTGTATTTCAGATTGAAAAAGTAACATTTATTAAATACTGGAGTGCAAAAAGAGTAACAGAGTATTGCCTAGTAGAGCCTTATTTACCCTAAAATCATATATAACACTAACATAAATATTTTTCTGAAATGGCTGAACAAGAAATTCAGTTAATTTGTTATTTCTCTGACCAACCGTTTCACTGCCCCCAACAGTAGTTTCATTGTTTTCTTTTTCTTCCAGATGAACCATCCTGCCACCTGTTGGCAGCTCAGTCCAGGCTGGGCATCGAACTGCTGTTGCTCAGAGCTCAGCTCGCACTCTTGAGCGAGCTCTTAACCAACTGAGCCACTCGGCCGGCCCTTAGTAGTTTCAAACCATGCTCCCACAGAACACTACTTTTCACAAAATTAAAACTGATTAAAAATGATTTCCCCTTGACCCTGCTGCACTGTTGGTGGGATTGCAGATTGGTGCAGCCACTATGGAAGTCAGTATGGAGGTATCTCAAAAAACTGGAAATGGAACCACCTTTTGACCCAGCAATTCCACTCCTAGGTATTTATCCTGAAAAACCCAAGACACTAATTCAAAAAGATATATGCACCCCTATGTTCATTGCAGTGCTATTTACAATAGCTAAGACTTGGAAACAACCGAAATGCCCATTGGTAGATGACTGGATTAAGAAACTGTGGTACATTTATACAATGGAGTATTACTCCGCTATAAAGAAGAATGAAATCGTACCATTTAAATGATATGGATGGACCTAGAGACTATTATGTTAAGTGAAATAAGTCAGTTGGAGAGGGACAGATAACATATGATCTCACTTGTATGTGGAGTCTCAAAAACTGAATGAATGAGCAGAGTAAACGGAAACGGTCTCATAGATATAGAGAAAAGACTGAGGGTTGCTAGTTGGGAGGCGGGTGGGGATGAGGGAGAAGGTGAAGGGATTAGACAGCATAAATAGGTAACTACAATATTGCCACAGGGATATGAAAGACAGTTTGGGGAATATAATTAATAATGTTGTAAATATTTTGTGGGGTGTCAGATGGTCACATGTCTTGTTAGGGAGACCATTTCATGGATGGAGTAGAGGCTTGATCACTGCACTGTACACCTGATGTTGTATAACACTGTATACCAACTGTAATTGAATATATAGATAGTCACGGGATGTGGATTATACTGTGGAAGGGAGTCAGAGGAAGTGTAATAGATATATATGATATGGGGGGGAGGAGTGGGGTGGCGAATTGGGGGAGGGGGGTTGTCACTTTGAGGGGTAAAAAGTATAACTATTGCACTGTGTTGTACACCTGAAACTAATTAAAAATAAATAAATTTTAAAAAAATGATTTCCCCTTGACTTTATAGGAAAAATTAAGTATCTTGAAAGAGTTTTTCAATTTAACATGTCCACTATTAATGTTTCTTAAATCTTTGATACTTGATATATCTTATTAAATCAGTACTCTGTATCTGATACATATTTTAGAATTAAGTATAATATATATCAATGTTTCACAGTATTCTGGGGGTGAAAAAAATAGTCCAAGGATTTATTCAAACAATTAAAGCCCTTCATTGGAGGGGAACTGAAGGTGCTTTATTGATTATTATTTTTTTGCAAAAACCAAGAAGTGAGATTTCACTTTCTCACTAATACTCAAACCGAAATTGTTTCAATTGCTAATCAAATCCAAGCTCGTTTTCTTAATGTCAAGACTCACATTTGTTTGGTTAAATTAGGTAAAATGTCTTTTCTGGCCCCTCAAACACAATGCAGTAACGCCTTGGTTTACGAGCATACTTCGTGCCGGAAACAAACTACTCACATTGCAAGACATTGCTCGTTGACCACGTTAAAATGTATTAGAAATATTTGCTTGTCTTGCGGAGGACTCGCAAATCATGTTACTAGCAACCCAACGTTTTCTGTACTCGTAACCATCTCATATTCTCTTTTTTTTTTTTGAGGGCAGTATCACTGACCCTCATATGTGGGACCTGAACTGGGCTGCTGGCGTCCCAAGCCAGCTCTTAACCACCAGGCCACTCGGCTGGCCCACCATCTTATATTCTCTAAGTATGTGTTTCCTTCATGTGAAATACTGTCTTTTCCTTTTAGCTTTATGACTAAAGAACAAGTCTCACTATTTTAAGAAAAAGTTGCAGACTATTCCAGGTCTTATCGAACTGATTTGTGTCTTGCCTATTAAAACACTCAGTTTGTACTGCAAATTTAGTAGTCTTATTATATAGCATGATGGATTTGTATTTAGGTGCCAGTACTATGACTCTAATCAGATAGCCAACAATGGGCAAAGTCTTATACTTCCATTTCTGCAAAGTACTAAGCACAGGAGAAAATCTTCAGTGAATTTTCCACCTCTCTGAGGCTTCCTGTACTGGGTCCATCCATCTCTTACTAGCTGTTCTTGGGTACATTTGTCTTTTTTTTTTTAATCTCCACTATAATATAAATAGAAACCCAAGAACACTCATTATGAGCTATGATTATTAAATCAGTATGTATTTTATTTTTCTCTCCCCTTTTAAATAAAAAAAAATCAAATTAGGTTGTTTTATTTATGTTATGTGCTTCTAATTTTTTCCTGAGTCAGAGCCTTCAAAACAAAAGGCTTTACCTGTCTCTTCCCTGTAATTTATTCTAGTAGGTTGATTATAAATACTTTTCTTAGAAATAGTACAAAGCTGATATATAAACTTAAACCAGCACAACTTCTAAAATTGTGTTCAACACTGTTTAAAAATGATAACCACACATTTGCTATAATTTTAAGGCAAAAAAAAAATATCAGTTGATATTGCAACCTGGACCTATGTACAATTTCTAGCTATTAATATTTTGTGGTATTTTAGGTCCCAGAAAGAAAAAAAAAAATGAGATGGAGGTTGGAGGGGTTTTCACACATGAAGTGGAAAACAACAGTTAAGTGAGAGGGACAGAAGAGAATTTTGATTTTACCCTCATGAATTCACAATCTGCCACATGCTGACTGACACGTCTAGATTAGTCTAGTCTGAGGTCAGGAGGTCCGGCCATGTTGAGTACCAAGTTTAGGTAAAGGCTGTAATGTCAGAGTGAGTACTCCCTCAGTGGTTGGTTTAACAACCAAAAAGAGCTGATATTACCTGACTGTTAATGATCAAATCTGTCAAGAGCATTTCTCTGTCTGCCCCTGAGGAGAAGCATGTGATGATGAAGTTTGCACATGTGCTCTGTAATAGTGAATGTTCTAAACAATCCTAAGTTGGGCTGTGCTGGGGGTGAAACCCAGAGGAGTTTTCGCTACCACTAAATTTAAACTTACTAAAACTAGAGAGTACACCCTTGGCTAAACATAGTTCTATCTTACATGACACAGAAAAGCCACTCAGCTAATTTTTTAAATTAAATTATGAATTTGACTAAATCATGCCAAATATCTATAAATACTTGTAAGCAGTATTTTAGTTTACAAACACAGAAAGCTTTTTAATTTCAATTTAATTGCCACTATTAATAATATAGTTGATCTTATATAAAATCCCAATTGGTTTAATTTTCCAAGGTCTAAGAGATCATCATTCCTCCTGACATAATAACATATAGATAATAATTTTATAACTGCTGAGTATTTACCAAAGTATTCTCTTAATCCTTAGGAAAAGTAAATTCCACTATGGCACATAATTTCCTGCTTGCCTAAAATGAAACTATTTCATCACTAGATTTTAATACTAATGTTTTGATCAGTTAGTTATTCATGTTAGGGAGCCTTAATAATGCTCAACAGGCTTTTAAATCTATTTAACAGAATATTTACATAACTGAAATGAAATCTCCCTATCAGTTAAAAATGACTCAAAAAGTCAATGGCTAGAATTTTATTTTTTCACTAAAGTACATGATATCTTGTATCTTTAAAACAAAAGACTGAGATGAAGATGATTAATTTTACCATTCTGTTGATTTTAGGTATTTAAAAGAGTAACGACTTTACTGCTATCATCCAGTAAAATGGATTATAATGGGGCAATCACAGACTATAAGTATCAGGAACACAATATCTTCCTACTGGGGAAAACCCCAAAACAAACCATCTTCAAAATAAATGTGTAGCATCTGGAGGGGAAAATGCAGAGGGCAAATAAATGGTCTGTGTCTCAGTACTCAAACATTTTTAAGTTTATTGTTAAATATTTGATTTTATTAATATGAACATCTAAACTACTGCATAATGCCTACCTTTGTAAAGATTAATGACACAACTAAATGAAAATAAACATGGTAAATTCAACTTCATAGTTAAGAATGAGGAAATACACTGATCACCTGTGGAATCATCAGGGGTCCATGGATGACTTCGAGCTGGCTTTTCTGAGGTTGGTCCTGAGGTAGTGATCATTCTGATGCTCGGACTGGATGACCTACTGTTCACCTGTAGGAAGAAGTGACAGGAGAAACAAAAGGTAATTTTTATTAAAAAAAGGACAAGAAAAAATTTCCATTCTAAGGCAAAGGACAGAATTTATTTCTCTCAAGTAGAGGTCCTACAGCACTCTGCAAAAAGCCAAGTAAGTCCTCTAAGATATCTCTCTCTCTTTCTCTCTCTTTCTCTCTCTCTCTCTCTCTCTCACACACACACACACACACACACACACACACACACACACACACACACACACACATATTGAACACCAATAGCCTACAGCTTTTGTTTTGACTGCCCTGTTGCACTGAGAGGAACAGGTGTAAAGTCTTGGGCCTTTATAGGATGGGAGTAAGGCTAGAGAACCCCCATGCTTAAAGCTAACACCCAAGAAAGGCTTCACTCTCAGAGAAAGAGTGAACTAGGAAAAGAAATCTATCCTACAAAAGAAAACAGCAATTAAATTTGCCTGTCTTGGCAGTGGCTCTGGGTGGAGGGGGGAAAATGTATTCACTGTGAATCCACAAAAAATTTCCAGAATTGGTGGAAGACACAATAACTCCCAAACATAACAAGTCCTGAGCAAAAAAAATAAGAAAACCTACAATACTGAGTTGAACATGAGTCATATTATAATCAAATTCTAGAAAACAAGGACAAATTGAAGATAGTAGAGTAGCCAAAGGGAAAACATAGGTTATCTCTAAAAGAATAACAGTTAGATTCTCAATAGCAACAAGGGAAGCCAGAAGAAAGGGGAATACCTTCAAACTGCTAAAATAAAATAATTGCCAACCTAGAATTGTTTAGCCAACAAAAATGTGAAGAATGAGGTCATAATAACATTTTCAGATGATCAAAAACTGAGTCTACCATTCACAGACTCTTACCATAAGAATTTCTAAAGCATGTTTTTCCAGGGAGAAGAAAATTTTTTTCCCTGATGGAAGGGCTACGGTCTAATCAGGATTACTGCTAAACACAAGTATGAATCCATACACTGAAAATATTCAACAATGGAATCAATGACTAATTTATAGAATTACCCAACAAAATAAATACGATGATACTAAAACTTGGATAACAATAGCATAAACAAGAGGAGCACAGATTTAAAAATCCTTATATTGTTCAAGATGAGAGTAAAGGTGTTAACTTTAGGTTGGGCATAAGTGTTAAAATTTCACAGATAATTATTAAAAGTAATAATATATATAACTCCAAAATAAAGAGAAAAATAATGGAATGGGAAATCTATTGAATCCAGATGAAGGCAAAAAAGAAGAAAAATAAAGTACAAAATAGGAGAGAAAAGAACTTATCAGTAACCACAATAAATGTAAACGGATTACACTCTCCAGTTAAGATATTTAAAAAATCAGATTTTAGGCTGGATTAAGTGTTGTTTATGAGACATAGCTAATTCACAGAGATAGAGAAAACAGAAAGTTAAAGGTAACCAGGCAAAAACTACCCAAAATAAAGTAATATAACTATATTAATATTAGAGAGAATATGTTTTAGGACAAAAAATTACTAGAGAAAGAGATGTGACTCAGTTCAGTATATAACAATCAAAATTTATATGCTGTACCTATTACAACATAGACTATACCTATATAGCTTCCAAACAGATAAAGCACCAAAGCTATAAGGAGAAAGGGATACATTTTTGATCATAGTGAGATATCTTAATAATCCTCTGTAAATGATATATAAAAGCAGACCAAAAATCAAAATACACAGTAAAACCTGAACTTCATAAAAAGCAAGCTTGATCTGTTATATGAACCCTATGCCTTTTAGTAAAAACTGAAGAATATGCATTTTTTAAAACACTCACTAAACATTTATGAAAACTGATCACGTAAGCAGCTATAAAACAAATCCAAAGAAGTTTTAAAAATTTGGTGTCATATAAAACATGATTTTTATACTAACTCAAAATCAACCTTTCAAAACCCATGCTTAGATATCTAAAGATGCTTCTGAATAATTCATCATTGGTCAAAGAAACAGAGAGAAATTAGAAAATATTTGAACTGAATTTTAACTTGAATCATGCTAAAACTTGTGGGATGCAACTAAAGAAGCTTTAGGGAAGAATATTTAATTCAATATTTATATGAAAATATCACAAGCAGTGATAATTGACAAGCTAAGGATTAAACTAACAGAAAAAGAACCAAGCTATAAGCTTCCCAAAAGAAATAAAATAAGAATGAGAGCATACTATAAAAATTTTGTGGTTAGTAAACCAAAACAAAACAAAAACAAAAAAACTTTAGAGTGAAATACAGAAATTCCAAAAAACATATAAATTATCAAAATTTTTATACATTACAGAAAATACCAACCCCAAATGGTTTTATAGGTGAGTTCTATCAAACATCAAGAAAATGACATTTTCCATCTTAAAGAAATTATTCTAGAATAAACAAAAAAACACTTCCTGACTCGTTCTGTGAAGGCAATGAAACCTGATCAATAAACAAGGGCAGTATAAAAAAATTATTAGCTAATGTCACTTATAAAAATAAATGCAAAAGTCAAAAGTTCTAAAAATTATATTAGGAATAGAATTTGTCAGTTTAAAGCAATAAAAATAATTTAAAAGTCTGAAGTTATTCTACAAATGCAAAGGTCACCTGACATTAGGAATTCTATTAATCCAATTCATCACATTAACAGAGTAAAGGAGAAATGTCTCAGTAGTTGTGTAAAAAGCACTGGATGAAACTTAAGATCCATTTAACAAACTTAAATTTCATTTAAGAGAATTTCTTAACCAGATAAAGATTATTTATAAAAAATCTAGAAACGTAACATGCAATAGAAAATGGCATTGGGGGCTGGTGAGAGGATGACAGGGAGGTGGCAGGTGAGGAATACACGGGAATTGATCATGTCCCATTTCCTAAGGTGGGTGAGAAGTTCACGAGTGTTCATTTTATTATCAGGTTTCATAGCCTACGTATTACATGGATACCCTGTATTTGTATTTTATGTATTAAAAGCTCTCAAGGACATAAAATGAATTCCATAAAGAGTTTTTTAAAAGCACCTTTTTCTTCTTGAACACCCAAATAGAGGACTCAAAAAAAAGAATATGGAGTTTTATAACGTAAAACATAAAAAAATTTAAATTCATAAAGAATCTTATGTACAGCTTCAATATGTAAACACAGAGACACTGAAAGACTGCATCAAGTACAAATGAGATCAGTACAGTAGTATCAAGTACATTTGAGTAGCAATTAGCAGATGTGAGTTCTAATTATGGTGTAATGTCTGATTTAGTTTACTTCAAGAAGTCTTGCTTCCCTTATCTGGAATGGGGTTGGGGTTGGGTTAAGGATGTGATGGCTTCTAGTGTTCCCACCAGGGCTAAAATTCCATGATTTTAAGCCTTGAAAACGCACAATGGATTTAGGATTCTAAATAGTGCAAGGCATTTCTATAACAATTTCAGAGATCAAACCATAAAATAATTCAGAAGAAAAACTGATGTAATAGTACTTTCATCTTGGGTACTTACTGAAATTGCTTTGGAAATTCCAAAAGGCTTTTCTATACCATAAACAATGTAAAGCTCCGTGTAGGACAGGTCTTTCCAAAACCTCAGTTCCTTAACGCCACACTTACAAAGGAGACCCATGAACCACGATGCTCATTCTGTTCTCTCCTCCTGGCTAACTCCTCTCCATCCTATAAGGACCAGCTCAGGTTCCAGTCAACATTATGCGCTCACGCTTGCTATATCCCTAGTTCTTTGCACACAAATCCAGAACCTGTGTTTGAGGATGAGGAGTGCCTAGCAGTATGCAGAATACAGATTTTTCATTTATTAGTTGTTATTGGATCATTTCTGAAATTCTTACTCTGGCATTACTGAGACTCCATGAGCAAGTTTACCCTACCAATCTGATTCCCTCTCCTCTGACAATTAAATAATTATGCCTTGTTTCCCTCCCTGCTTTTAATCTTGACCCTATTCTCATTCAAGGATGGTATAGTGCAAAGAGCATCTATGAAACTGAACTACATAAAACTGCCATTTTTTATAGGTCAAAACAGTCAAATAGCAAATTCCCATGATTTAGTCTAATACTTTGGAGACCGGGGTTTAAATCTCAGTTTTGCCTTTTATAGCTGTGTGAACCTGAACAAGTAACTCAGCTTCTCTGAGCCTTAGACCCCCCATTTATTAAGTGTGGATGAGAAGAAGTAGCAATAATTAAGTCAGGCCTTGGGGAGACAATCCAACCCAGAGTTTCAATCTCCTGTCTGCCATTTATTAGCACCGTGGCTTTAGGTAAATTATTTAACCTCTAAGAGTCAATACTAAAATGAGAACAGTATTACCTACCTTATCAGGTTGTAGAGAAATCAAATGAAATAATGTAGCTGAAATGTCTTGATGCAATAAAAATGCTCACTAAATGGCACTTAATTAGGTTGTTATAAGTATATGAATGGAATATAGTATAACTTAGCTTGCCACACCTAATAATTCCTTCTCTAGGTCAAAATACAGTTCTTCTATAAAACATATTCGGTGAGTAAACCCTATCACAGAGACATTTTTTCTCTTTGAATTTCGGCTATATTTATAGTCCATTCCTACATGAACTTCAACTTGAGCCAGAAATGCTTTATATTACTTTCAAAGTTGTGATTTCACAAAAGCACTATAATCTCCTAGGGGCAGAGATCATTTGTACTTTTGTATTATATGCCCCAGGACTTAAGAAAATGCTGAATATACAATAACCCCATAATAAATACTCATTGAAGAAAATGATAATATAAGCTGCTGGCACTCAGAAATGAGACTGGTGCAAAATAAACCCACATATATATGGGCAAATAATTTTTGACCAAGGAGCCAAAATCATACAATGAGAAAAGAAACCCTCTTCAATAAATGGTGCTGGGAATATTGGAAAGCCATATGCAAAAGAATCAAACTAGGCTGCTATCTGTCACCATACACAAAAATTAAGCAAAATGGATCAAAGACTTAAATATAAGATGTAAAACAACAAAATGTATGGAAGAAAACATAGGTACTAAACTTGTGGACCTTGGTCTTAGAGAAGTTTTATGAATTTGACCCCAAAGGCAAGGGAAATAAAAGCTAAATAAATGAATGGGATTATATCAAACTAAAAAGCTCTGCACAACAAAAGAAACCAACATAACAAAGAGGCAACCAACTGAATGGGAGACGATATTTGCAAACAACACCTCCAATAAGGGGCTAATATCCAAAATACATGAAGAACTCATACAACTCAACAACATAAAAACAAGTAATCCAATTAAAAATGGGCAGAGCTCCTGAACAAACACTTCTCCCAAAAAAACATACAAACAGCCAACAGATATATCAAAAATTGCTCAACTTCACTAGCTATTAGGGAAATGTAAATCAAAACCACAATGAGATACCACGTCACACCTGTTAGAATGGCTATTATCAATAAGATAAGTAATACCAAGCATTGGAGAGGCTGTGGAGAAAAAGCAACACTGCTGGTGGGAATGTAAATTGGTACAGCCACTATGAAAAACAGTATGGAGGTTCCCCAAAAAAGTAAGAATAGAATTACCATATGACCCAGTAATCCTTCTTCTGGGTATCTGCCCCCAAAAAATCTGAAAACGTTTCTCCATAAAGATAATGTACTCTGATGTTCATTGTAGCAGTATTCACAGTGGCCAAGACATGGAAATAACCACAGTGTCCTTTGACAGATGATTGGATATATGATGTATTATAGAATTGTACACTTGAAACCTATACAATTTTACTAACCAATGTCACCTCAATAAATTTAATAAATAGATAAATAAAAAAATAAATAAACACTAGTGCTTAGGTTCATATACCTTTTGTATATAAGAATAAGAATAAATATCAAAGAGATCCAGTGATGAAATATGTAACTCTTACTTTTCGGATGCTATTACCCTTGGTAAACAATTATGGCTGTTATGACATTATTACTGAATCCTTTTAACCACTTTGACTGAAAGCAAGTCTCGTGATTTAAAAAAAGTACACTGCTTTGACCATAGTTATAATTTCAATTGTGAAACAAGAATAATTTTTCTTCAAAGTGCTAGCAGAGGAGGGTTTTATAGTCAACCTAATTTTTATCTTAATATTTCTATTTTAACAGTTCAAGAATAATAATAAAGTATTTGTGACATGTAAGACTCAATATCACTTATGAGAAATTAAACAAGATATAGTACAGTAATAATTAGGTTTACAAAATATAAAAATGGATTTTTTTATATTAAAAAGATACTGAACATCTGTCATATTAAAATAATCCTATTTGGACCTAGTATAAATTACAGTGTTCCTTAAGTTTATATCTATCTCAAGAGAATTATTTCCCATTTATTTCTTTTTACCTTCTACTTTCCAAGAAACTCTTAAGACAGCCCCTCATGTGAACACTCATTTGTTCTACTTGAGATTTCCTGTACCTATAAAACTAAGAAATAAGTCCAATGTTTTTAGGTCAACTTTCAAAATTGGTCTTTTCTTTAAAGCTACAAGAAAAGATCTAATGAGCTATATTTAAATCCAAAATTAACTAAGTAAGTCTCCACATTTCAAGGAATTGGTATCTCAATGAATAACATGATATGCTAACATGTTTGTATAAAAAACTAAAAAAATAATTAAAAACAAGACATAATTGTATTTTTTAAATACCTGAAAAATAAAAGGCATAAATAAGAGAAACAGATATGTGATAATTTTTTAAAAAAATCTAGTTTGTGGGTTAAATTTATGTTATTGCTTACAACTTCCTATGGAAGAAGTCATTTTATAGAAGTTTATTTTTTTTTTAAATCACTAGTAAAATCCTGATGACCATAAATGTACTCAAACTATTAATTCATTTAGGTTGCTCCTTCCTTCAAGACATTTCCAATTACTTTATTCTATGCTTATATAAACTTCAATGTTTAAGAAATATAGAGAAACTTGACTTACCACAAGGATTGGATATAAAAGTGGTTACAAGAGTACAGAAATGCCACATAGTAATTTAAGGCAGCAAAAGAATACTAAGCCAAATTTAAACCACAGGGGCAAATTACCATCAGTGGGCACGAACGAAAATTGGACCTTGACCAGAACTTTATCTCTGTATTTATAAAAAGACATTGGGAGTTATTTTACAGACAAAAATAAAGCTTTGCTTCTTTTTATGTCTCACCTGAAAGCCTGGGGAAATATTTTCATAAGGCAAGAATTTATGGCAAGTGCTACTATTTAGACTGACATTTTAAAGCTATTTAAAACCTTCGGAAATCTTGTCAGTTACTAAAATTATACAAGCACAAAACACACAGATTAAATGTTGATTTATATAATATTCTTGCTTAAGTAACATTTGAATAATAATAAAAAGAAATGGGTATCAGTTGGTAATAGGGATTTACAAGGGTACTTCCTCCATTATGACAGTCACAGATAATTCAACTAAATCTATACATGACAGGGTATATTGAAAAACATTCTTTCTAATCTGAAGGTATAGGCTCAATCTAATTCTGGCTTCACTACAGTTCATTACAAAGAAATTTTAGAATTTTATTAATCTTATACGGTCTTTAAATTCTCCAACAGAAAGGTACACTATAAACCAGGAACTATTTAAAACTATTACGTAAGCTTCTGATTTAGAGCTTTAACAGAAAATTATTCACACTAAAGAAGGTGCAGATTTAGGATGGACAAAAGTAGTATAATAAATTATATCCCTTAAATAAATAATAATGTATGACAATATGTCTCTGGATATGTGATAAAAAGGTCTTAAGGCAAATGCTTTCCATGATCCCTAACAGAAGCTTCTTTTATGATACAGAAAGAATAGAATGCCAATGGATTTTGCTATTTTTGTTTTACTTTTGGATAGTACACTGTAGTGAGAACAAGGAAGTGGTAAGAGCCCTAGGAGGCACACCATGGGGAAGCAGGCACACAACATGCATTAAACATCTATTATGTGTCTGGTGTTGCCACATGTTGTGGATGTCATAGTCCCCACCAGCAGATAAGGCTGCAGAAGCTCAGGGAAATGAAGGGACTTACCCAAAGTCACATATCTGACTAGTAACAGTAAGATTCTAAAGCCCATATAGAAACATAGTATTAGTATGTCTAGTTCTCTAATAATAATTGCATCATCTTGCAGTTGTGATTTTCATTGACTTTAGCCTCCTCCAGAGAAATCTTGAAAATACATCTATATTGGATACATTTCCAGAAGGGGTATGCAGGCATACAGAATATATAATTTCAGTGAAACACAGAAAGGCTCACCCAGATGTAAAAGAGAAATTTGTGCCGCCACCATTATCAATGGGTTAGCTTTGCTGAACAATGAGACATAGCTAAAATTCATCATTGCTGAAAACTATTTAAATAATTAGTGACTATGCAGACTATCCGAAGCCAAAACACTTGAAATTGAAGAGATGTAGGATTACTTTAGAATGCATTACATTTGTATTTGTATGCATGATGAAACGACAGAGCGTAGAGTTTGTGTGCTTTGGAATCAGATCTGGATTCAAAACTTGGTTATGGCAATTTCTGAAGGTGTCAGGGAAGTAAGAGACTTAGGTAAGTTTCTCTAACCCTCAGTTTATCTATCTGCAAAATGAGGAAAACAATTCCAAATTTAAGGAGTTAAGATTAAGTAACAGATATTAAAGGCCTGACTAGCACAAATTTGGTATACAATAAATAAACGGCACCTGTCATTACTAGCTTTTTAAAACTGATCTGCGCATAAGTCTGATCTGCCCAAATAAGATCCTTGGTGACTGGGCTTTCTTGGTGGTCAACAGCCCCCAGCCAAAGACCACCAGGAACACACCTGTAGCGGGATGAATTGGTTTTTTTTATTACAGTGCAGCAGGAAGCTCACCAGGGGGCACTGTGGGATGTCTCAGTAGGAGTGTTTTAGAAAGAGCTTACTAACAGGATTTGGGATTTTGATTTGTGATTTTTGGGAGGCTCCATGGAAGGAAGAGGTCACTGTAGACTGGCTACAGTCAGAAAACAGGAGTAATTCTATAGGGAGGGAAGACCAGAGTGAGAATAAAGCTGCAACTGGTACAGAAGCTGCAGGCGCTCATCTCAGCTGGTAGAGGGCAATGTTTTGGCATCTTGTGGGTGGCACATGGACCTTGTTTTTGTTTGTGCTTAGAAACATTATACAATGGCCTTGTTTTGACTCATCTTATCATGGTCTCAACATAACCTTGTCTACTGGTGTTCTGAGAAATGGTTTACATTCTAACAACTCTGAGGCCTCAGTGTCCTATCAGTTCCTGGACACCAAGGGCTGCTTTTAAATTTCTCAGTAGCTTTTCAAAGTGTCTAGGAAGCCAGATCCATTATGCTTAATAAGCTTCCTGAATTAATAACAATCTGAATTAATTAATTTAAAAGTGAGTTGTATGTTGTGAGTTTAAAAAAATACTTACACAACTATTTTTAATTAAGAAGCTTGTTTCGATCACTATTCCTCTCAACAGAAGTGGCAGTATAAAAGCAACCAATTTCAGTTTACAGATGAAAGTCTCTAAGTGATTTTTTAAGATCAGCTTTGAACCAAGAGCCAAAGTACAAACTCTGTTCAATTCACTTTCATCTGAGACGCAATGTTAAACTACTTGTAAATTCTCTCTCTTCCTTTGATGATTGTAATAGGTGGGCAAATTCTTTAGCAATCTCCATGGCCAAAACAATCTCCATGAATATGTTTAATCATTGCTTAGTCAGACTTTAAAAAGAACTATACCTTCAATTCTGAAAATCCATTTGTGCATACTTTTCTTCTTCAAATAATGAATGCTATTTTCATGAGTATATAAAATATTTAATGGTCAATTATCGTAACATTTTCAGAGGAAAATGTTTTCACAGTACATTAGGATTACTGTTTGCCATTTCATGCCAAACTAGGTATAAGGCATTTTAAGTTTCTAATACGTAAAAAAGTGGAAGAGTGGGTCAATTTTAAAAACCGGTCATACAGTGGCTAGACGTCACCTGTTTTAGAACATATTTTAGTGCCATATCAAACTTCCCCCTCATTCCAAATCTCTTGGAGTAGTCCAGGACAATTCATGCAAATGATTGTCCCACAACCACAGTCTGCGTCACGTCCAGTCTTTTACTACCCGAGGGTATTGTAAATGAAAAGGGTAACAATCATAATCCCAAGTAACACAATTTGTGAGGAAATAAGTAGGTCTGGTACAGTGAGGTCAGGCCTGAATTATGACAATGCCTTTACTGGGGTACAGAGAAAAGCTCTTGCACTAGCAGATACTCCTGAATTGTCCTAGGGCAAGCTTCTCATTCCCAGTCAATGGGAGAACATTTGGCTAGAGTTTCTCATAACTGAATTATCAACGGCAATAATAAACAGAGTTGAAAAGTCTGATTTCATCAAGCCACTAAGGAATCAAGGTAAATACCAGATGTCAAACTATCTGTTACTAAATATCCTTGTCAATACTTTAAGTATTTGAGGGGGAGAAAAGTGGGAAACTTCATTCAAAAGTTCTGGGGTCTCACAAAAGCAGATAAAACGAAAACGCTGCTATAAAGGTAGCTATAAAGGCTTTCAAATTTTTATTAACAACTACAAAGAATCTTCAAACTTAAAATATATTATAAAAATGAAATAAGAGAACACCTTTCTAGGATAAAAAGTACTAATATATTTTACCATAAATTAAATCACATTGTTTATAATATATAATCATATAATTTTTTATGAATATGGACCATGTGATATTTTTATTACTTCAGATGTATGCTGTACTCATAAAATTTATTTCTGCATAATTGAAAATAAATCAACAAATACCTCATAATTAGTACTCAATCATTTTAAGGATACAATATCAATTATATACAATGTCAAGTCTATCAATATGAATAAGGGAGGAAAAAACAATGGCTGAGCTGTAATTTTACACACTTGGTTGTTTAAAACTGTACTAGTCAGTAATGACTTAAATTATAGCAGTGTCTTGATCATCTACAAAGAGGCAGTGATAAAGGGATACAGGGAGTTGAAAGGAGCATCCAGAAATATAAAGATGAAGAATGGAAATCTTAACTGGAACAGAAGCCTTTCTAGAGTTTATCCATCTACTTAGTAAATACTGTATTAAGGATATTTCACAAAAACATAAATCCAGTAAATATGACAAAATAAAAGATATTAAGAGTCCTTCAGGTATGTCAATGTCTTATGTGATCCCAGAGGGGTGACATTTTATTGGGGAAATAGTTAATGATTCCCTTTAAAGGACAATGATAATGACAAACTGTTAAATTACAAAATTGAGTACTTCCTTATTACGGCATATATAAAAGAGCCACATAGCATAACATGCACAGAGCACTAATGAATTAATCAACCTTTCATAAATTATCCTTCAAGTTAATAATAGTACCCAGACTTTTTTTCCCTAAGTAATTAATTTCAAGTGCCAATGAACTTCTCTTTCACAATTTTAGGTCAACTCATAAAACTAATTTTGTAGAATATAGTTAATTCTTGATTTCTGCCCATAATTATTCTTCAAAGACTGAGAATTTGAATGTTAAGTCTTACCTGACCAGGTTCTGTTGAAGTAACAGTCAAGTCTTGGATGGATCTACGTCTTGGCTGTCCGTTGCCTTTTAAAAAATAAAAAAAAGTAAAATACTGAAATCTATTCAGACAGACAATAAGGACATAAATGCTACAGTAGGAAGTTGGAATTTGTTGCTCCTTGGATTTACACAAAATGTCTGTGAGAAAAAGTTTATTATTTAAAAAGAGGGAGAGCGAGAGAGAGAGATAAGGAAAGGAAGAGAAACAGCTGCAGTGTTTTAACTCAAAAGTTGCTGGCCTGTAACAAAGTACGTCCTAATTCAATAACCACTCCTACTACACGAATAGCTGCTGAACTCTCTTCCACCATCTTCTGTCATGTATTTAAATAGATGAATGCTTGGGGGATGGGGCTGATGACGGCATCTATTTCAAGGGCCTTACGTTACAGCTTCTCCAGCAAGACAGCTAGCAGGTTGTAAGACATGACTGACTTTAACCAACAGCAGGGCCTTGTGTTCATTTCAGGGCCTATAAGGATGCTTAGGCTTAAATTCATTAAACTCATGCACACTTCTTAATTTCATTAGTCTTTGTCAGAATCAGGTAATTTATTGGTTGTGAACAATTCTTTAATTTTCTATTTCTTATTGGATGAATGACTTTCATTCTTCTCTCAAATATACAGCTTGTTCAAATCGGCTATTGTGTTAATCCTGCTTTAGGAACTTCTATGCTAATAATAATTTAAAAATCAGTCTATGAAAAAATTGCATAAATGTACGACTTCAGCAAAAGAGAATGAGTTAAGCAAGTTTCACTCAGAACTTTTATTTGGGAATAGGGCTGTTTATACAGTATCTTCTAAGATGAGATCAGCTGTCTAAAAGGAAACACCAAAATATTGAGTAACAGCTGACACAATCCAATACTCAAAATTCTCTTGACTCTGAAAGCTATATTATGTAATTTCTCAACTAGTGGGCTGCCCTGTATATGTGTACTCTAATATTTGTGGCCTCCTTAGCAGACAGAATTCATTCTTAAAATTTGTATTTCCATAATCCTAAGAATCGTATTTTAAACCAATCAGCAATATAATTTAGCATCCTAATCCACGTGGCCCCATTTTTATTTTGCAGATAACCTAAAAGGACCTTATAATAGAAGAACGTTTAATGCAATAAATGTGTAGCGGATACAACTCAAGTATATAGCCACCCTCCAAAGTGTTAAGACATCATTATCCCTCTTTTCCATTTTAAGCTATGTTTTAGAATTATTTGTATAATCATAACTCAAATTTACTTCAAATTTCATGTTTCCAAGTTCTAACTTTGGATTACAAACTAACACAACAATAAGCTGCACATTTATTGAATCAGGCACACTGTGATAGTTTCGGGAAAACTTAACAATCCCTGTTTCCCAAGGACGAAAAGGATCCCCCCCCATCACCATGACTAACAAGCAATTTTAGGCACATTTCATTCAACATGATCACTCTAAAATTAGCTTAGATGAGACAGGCTTGTGAAAGTGTCTGGAATTTTCTTTTCAGACAAGCAACATTTGTGAATCTGGGGAACCACCCAGCACATGTGTCTAAAAATCATTACATCACCATTGCAGTAACAACAAAAACAAACTCAAATCTAGGTAAGGGTAGGAGGAAAGGGAAGTAAAAACTTTTAAGGAAGTAGGGTAAGGAAGAGCTGACAGTTAAGAAATGCCATAAAATGAGAAATCTTTAAGCTAGAGCATGAGTCAAAGCAAGCAATATTAAGCAATACATTTTAATTAGCATAACCATGGCAGAAACCATCTGGCAAATAGTTCAGACAAAACAAAAAAGGATTGCAATCAACGAATACTTGTTGCTCCAATATTAAATTTTAGGTCATAATTTAGAAATATAAATATAAAAATCAAACTCTTATTGCAAATGAAAATTACTGAGTGTGTTCTTAGTAAATTTAGATTGATTCTGAATTTTTTGCAACTAAATAGTAATTTAGAAACACATTTATTTTACATTTTTTCATGGTTCTTTGATATATGCATACCTATGTTACACATGGTAATACAAATGAAAAAAGAAGTAGAAAAGAGGGGCAATATAATGTCAAGATGCCTGATTAAGGAATCTGAAATCTGAAATGACGCCCTTTGTATTCTATTCTATATTGGATTCTGGAACTTTCATGGCTTATAACAGAGAACAAATAATGTTTTTTAAAATAATGTTTGTAAGAGTAACAAAGGAATACACTACATCCCTACCCTACTCCTCACCTCACCCCACTGTTCAAAAAAGAAAGGGTTACTAGAATAGCAGCTTATAGGTCAATGGAATTGTTTCTACAATAGCACAAAAGCAGAATCCATCTCTTTGGAAAGCTGCTATTTTAAGTACAACTGATTTCCTGAGCTAGTATTTGAAAGGCATCAATAGAGTCCCTCCAGAGACTGCTTGTTTAGGTCCCAGTCACTCCTATGGTTTTCCTTATTGGCTTAAATAAGCTCACTTTTGCTTACCTTAACTACTCTGATTTTACTGTTTTCCAAACTTCCTGAAGAATTCTCTTCATGTAAAAATCAACACTATTTTCTTGGGGACATTTCTTAACCAAAATGTTAAAAATTCAGAAATCCATTAAAGTTTTAGAAATGTGGGAAACTGTTCTCTTTGTATGTAAAATACACAACATTTAAAAAATTTGTTAGAACTCAACACCAAAAAAATAAACAATCCAATTAAAAATGTGCAGAGGACCTGAATAAGACAATTCTCCAAAGAGGACATACAGATGGCCAATCAATGTCACTAATCATCAGAGAAATGCAAATAAAAACTACAATGAGATATCACCTGTCAGAATGGCCATCATTAATAAATGAACAAACAAGTGTTGGTAAGGATGTGGAGCAAAGGGAGCCCTCGTGCACTGTTGGTGGGAGTGTAAATTGGTGCAGCCACTATGAAAAACAGTATGGAGGTTACTCAAAAAATTAACTACCTTATGACCCAGCAATCCCACTTCTGGGTATTTATCCAAAAAAATATATGCACCCCTATGTTCACTGCAGCACTATTTACAATAACCAAGATATGGAAATAACCGAAATGTAGATCAATAGACGATTGGTACATATAAAATTTTGTGATGTATAAAGGAATGCTCTTACAAAAGCAGCAGTTCACCCCAAGAAGTATGTTAGATTCGGTATATTGCACTTGACTGCAGGAGTGTTACTGAAACTACTTACCTGTAATGGGTAAAATAAAAAAATAGACCTGTATCTTCAAAAATGCTTACAATGCTACTTAAGATATATCAAGAAATATCTGATAAAACCACAGAACTTGTGGAAAATTGACTTTGAGGGAAAAAAATTCTGGAAAGTATTAAGAAATTTTGGGGGAAAATATCATCTTCCTTTAGAATTAAAATGTCCCTGTAAGATATTTAAGATATTCCCAAAGCATGGGTTATATTTTTATATTTAATTTAAAAATTCAACCTAAGAACAAATTAGTATTAGGCTTTTATGTACAATTATTTCAATTCTACTGCTTGCATTCTTTTATTATTAAAGAAAGTAAAGCTGATTAGGTTAATGCTTGGATATTTATGGGGGGAAACCCCAACAAGAATATTTAATGAAATGTATTACTGAATATTATTTCCATTTAGATAGCAATGTTGTGGCAATTAAATACAGAATCAAAGGTTCCTGACTCCATAAGGACCCCATGTCATAAAAGAGGGTCTCCTCGCTGATGAGCTTCTCTTTAATGCAATCCTTAGGAAGAAGCAAAACAGAATTATTCATCCTCTCTGACTCAAACAAAAGAGGAGAAAATAGATGGATTTGCAGTCAGAAAATCTAGGCTGGGGTCCTGGCTATGCGGCTCTGAGAAACCACACAACATCATCAGATCTAACTGCTTCATCTGTGAAATGGCCAGATGCAATTTTATCTGGTAACCCTAGTTGTAAGACTGTTATGAAGGTGAGTTAAGATGATGTACTTTACACTACTTTCTAGGCCACGAAGAGCCTCTTAGCTGTGGCACTGTTAACATTTTAGGCTGGCTAATTCTTTGCTGTGGGAGGCTATCCGGTACATTGTAGGATATGTAGCAGTACCTCGGCTTCTGCCGACTATGTGCCAGCTGTGACAACCAAAAGTGTTTCCAGACACAGCCAAATGTCTGCTGGGGAGCAAAATTCACCCTTGTTGAGAACCACTAAGACAATTATTTTCTCTTCTATCTCCCTCACTATATGCATGGTATTGGCTATATCGCTGTGTGTGTGTGTTCTTAATGCTTACCCATAAGGCCTGGATTAGGATAATACTACCATTTGCCTATACTTTCCTGATTCCCTCAAATATTTAAAACAATCACAGCTTAGCAGCATGTACGTTTAAATGTTGTCACTTCTTTAGTCAGAATATTCTCTTAAACACAGTGACTTTCAGTGTGAAGGTAAAATGATCTCTAATACTTTGTAAATTTTGACAGTAGCCCATGATTCACTAAATAAAATGACTATGTAAGAAATAGGTTAACTCTATTCTTTGAACAGCAATAATGAGCATGTAAAATAAACTACTCTGATAACCAGAATAAAAATTACCCTAACATAAAATGATTTTATATAGACAAAATGGCCCCTAAGAATTATATAATTTATATTTTCTACATATTTATAATTTATACAGATTTTATATGTATCCTACTTCCTAGCCAATAACAGTTTGTTCATTTGTTTAACAGGCACATATTTATTAAACACTCCGTGTGAAGCATTGAGCCAGATGCTGCTGATCAAATCAATAATAAATAACAAAGACATTGTCTCTATCCTCCCAGTTTTCAGTTTACCAGAGGAGAAAACAACCACTAGGTATTCACTATAATACAATAGTAAGCTAAAAGCACAATCACAGGCTACGTACAGAATGCTGGAGAATTCAATTGAATCATACCCACGAATGTGTGTGGGAAAATTTGTGTATTTTTTTATCAAAAATTTGGGGGAAGAGGTAAAGAAAAATCTAAAGTAGAGGGATAAATAAATGATAATTTTGATAACATATAGTAACCAGTACTGCAGGTCACATAGGCTATTTAAGTTTCTATCAAAAATGGTGCTTTAGGGGCCGGCCGAGTGGCGCGGTGGTTAAGCACTGGTTTGGGAAGCCAGCAGCCCCGGTTCGGTCTCACATATGAGGGCCAGTGACTCTGCCCTCAAAAAAAAAAAAAAAATGGTGATTTAGATTCATCTATAAAATCATCACCATAAGAAATAAAAGCAATTTACCAATTTGAGACACTGAAGTACCATGTGAGACTTGGGTATAAAAATAAGTAATCTGTGAGAAGATTTTCCTGGCAAAACACAAGAGTCAGAAGTGACCATGATTCTTTGACAAGATACCATGCAAAACAGCGTATCTCATTTAGTTTTACTTTGTTTTTGTTTTCTAAATTAAGGCAAAATTGTATTTAGCAACTCTCTTTTCTCAACTTCATATTTTACTTGCTACAAACAGAAAGAGGCTGGGACAGAAAGCCTAGAGGGAGCCCTAAAGTAGTAATTAAGAAAGAAAAGGAGCCAAGGACAACAAGTATTTTTAAATACTTGTTTACTCTTTCTGTTTGGTGCAAAAAGGTTCTGGGTTCAGTTCATTTGCTCACTCAAAAGCTGAGAGGAAGTTGGCAGAATTCAGGGCTGGCATTCTCCCTTTTGTGAAAAGGTTTATTCTGCCTTCTATTTTATCCTCATTTTTGGAGATCTTAGGTATCGCCCTGTCAAGCCTGCTTCAATGTAGATAATGTATACAATTTTCAACCTGTCTCCCTAGTAACTACATGCAAGGTATCTGTTTTCATGTCCTATAAAAATTGGAGCAAGAAGCATTCTGTAAGTACTAGGGATCATTATTCCGGTTCCACAGTTATTAGACCAATTCAGGTGGTCTGTGATACCTGATGTGACGATCTCAGGGACATCCAGAATGTTGCCAAATGAAGCAGTTTTACGGTGGCCCCGTTTAGGCTTGGAAGAGGCTGCAAAAACACATACAGTATACATGCAAACAACCACAAATAGTAACACAGAAAACGATTAACTACAAAAACAGAATAGTTTTCAAATATTTATGTTAATAACACTTCATGCAGAATAGCATGCAGAACTATCTAACTTTTCATCCATGCTTAGAAAAGGCATGATGATTAAGGAGCAAACAACTACCAATACAAGATGTTTCACATACTGGTTTTAATTAGCGGGGGGGGAAAAAAAAGGACAGAGACAAACAAAGCTGCAGGGTAATGAGGAAGATAAATTCAAACATGTTCATAGAAACAATCTACTTAAGTGAAACCACTGAAATGAGGTGGGGCGGGAGGCTAGGATGAAAGTGGAAAGGGAGACAGGAATTAAAAGAAATAAGCTGCCATATTTGTTTTAATTACATAAACACAGGAATATATGTTCAAGTTAGGTGTTTCTTGAAGAATGCTACAAAGTAAAATTCAGTGATTAAATGATAATTATTGAATCTAAATATGAAATGTGTATGCTTTTATAATTATAAGTATTTATATATACTTTTAGTAAACTGAATATTGTAGTTTCCAAAGTTTAGGGTACATTCCCACTAAATATGAATAGTGTTCAAAGTCTGGAGAATATGAACCTTTCAAAGTAAAACAATTCACTAAAAAGAATCTGAATTGTATAAAATTCAAAGTATGTTTAATAGCATCTGTTCTACCTTTAGGCAGAAGAGGACAGGGTAATTTAATGTGTGTGGTTATCTTCAACCTAGTGAACTATCACTGCTGTAAAGAATAACTATAAGCCAGTCAATTTTCCGATAGGAGGTGGGGGCTAGAATGGAAGTGCGGCTGACACTGGCAGACATGAAGCTATTACTATAGCACTGCTTCAGGTTTCAAGGGTAGCAGTCACTATTTGCCAGGTTTGCCTTGAATGATATTCCTTAAGTGAAAAAACGTTCCCCAAAGTGTGAGGGTGTGTTCTTGTGTGCACTGTTCATGTGACACTACACTGAGACTCCCTCTCTACACTGAGACACTACGCTGTGACGCAGAGAACCAGGAAGGCTTGTCAGTGGCTGGTGACCTCCACTCAACTTGACTGTTTTCTGAAGACTCATCTGCATGGCAGACTGCTAGTGCCCTGCCAATCTCTCTTCTTCCCTTTCTTAGCAACAGAGCCCTGACTTAACTCAGAACAGCAATGTTCCCAGATAAAAGATTCAGGTCCTTCTGTTCCTTGAAGCCATGTGCAGCCATCTGACCATATTACAATGGCCAATAACATATATGTGGAAGTTGGTCTGGGGAACTTCTGGGAAAGCTCCTTGAAAGAGCTTGGGCATGTGCCCTTTTGACCTTCCCTTCATTCGTCCTTCCTGCTGAGTGGATTATGGATGTAATGATTGGAATTATAATAACCATTTGGAGCACAAAGTAACCTTGAGGATGAAAGCCTCGAGGATGGAAGGATTATGGCACAGAGGAATGGAGAGGTCCAGCTGCCTAATGATCATGGAGTCTACCCCCAGATTTGTTTATCCATGAAAATAAGGCTTATGTGTTAAAGACACTGTTATTTTGGATATTCTGTTGTATCTATCCGATTCTAATGGTAACTGATAAAATCAGTAAGCATGATTAGTTGAAAACGAGTATAATATGATGGTCCTCTGGACAACTTCTGAAAAGAGCTCCACACAAAATGAGAATATTCTATTTAGAAAAAAACCAAATGAGTGACAAAAAAGACCTAAAAAAAAAAAATCTGGTTAGCTAAGTTAAAAAATACACAGGCTAATACACATGTATACACATATATAGTTAAAAGACTAGAGTTAAATAAACAAACATGTTGTATTTATCTCTGAGTGAGACAACTATGGAGGATTGTTTTTTTTTTTATTTGATTACATTTCTACATTTTTCACAACAGAAATGCATTTACTTTAATAATCAGCTCCCCTCCACCCCTAGGGGAACTGAAAAGAAAACATATTAAACCAGCCATTAATAAAATGAAACCTGGATAGAAAAGGAGAAGTCCACTCAGGTAGTAAGATATACAATTGTTTTTGTGCTGACCAGTCCTTCCATTATTAATCATTTTAAGAACTGATAAAATGGAATTTAAATGTTTGCTTTTTCAATATTGAATAAAATTATCATGATCTTTAATTTTACAATTAGAAGAATTAACCATAACCAACTTAGCTATGTTTGCCACTAGCAGGAGAAGCAGACAGTAACGCCAAATCATATGTAGATCCGGAGGACATTTTTCTCCCAATTTCAAAACAAAATATTTGCTACTATTTGAGTTCAGCACAAAATTCTAGTAGGATCATTTAAAAACTGCCAAAACATTCTGGTTTGGGCAAAATTTCAATTTCTCACTTAGATTTTCAGCTTACATTTGAGCTGAAAGAATATTTGTTAAATCTGTAATTAGTAAGGTTTATTTTATGATCCAAATAATTTTACAAGTCATATCTTCATTATTTGGAATTTGAAAGAAATGTATAAATTACTGCTAGAAGCTTAGAAAGTATATTGTAAGCCTGTTTCCTACTTCAAAAAATTTTAAGACACAAAACCTCAGATAGTCCCACTATTGAAACAATTGAAACTATCAATTTTCACTCCTCTTCAGACTCTTATTTCCTTTTTACCTGTGGTCGCAGCAATCCTGGCTTCTATTTCAGACATATCGGCACTCATCCTCTTGCCCTCCGAGGTTGGGGGCAAGCTCTCCACACTGCTCCCACGGGAAGTTCCCAAGCTTAAACGTCCAGATTCACTCTGTTAAAATTACAGGTCAATTTGAATTACTGAAGCTCTTTAGATTTAAAATCCTGGACAGCCTAGAAGAAGGAAGATACAAATTGGGACTCTTATGGATTCTGTTCTGTTCTGAAAGAAAAGGGAAGTTTCCAAGGAGAAGGAGTTATAGGAGTAAGGGGGAGCAAGCTGCGATGCTGGCCCCTAGAAAAGGGTGGTCACTGGAGTTTGGAGTTAAATGCTCCAATTATTAGTTAACCTAAATGCCTCAGACAAGATGAATAAAAATCACTCCTTAAAATATTTTGAAACTAATAATGGTAAAGACATAATAATTCTGAAAAACATGAAATGACAAATATAGGACAACTCCTTTAACTGGGTAATACAACCAAGAAATACCCCTTCTTTTTTAACCGTCATACATTTTTAACTGTCAACCAACAATTAAAGTTAGAGATCACCAAAGGACAGGAGTTGCACAATTGGCAAAGGCAACAATCATCAGAAGGAAAAACAATTTGATTGGTAACAAATAGAAGGATCTCATTATATATTTCTACTCTTAAGCTTATCTGTTTCAGGGAAAAGATTCAAGATTTGTATAATGGAACATGGCAAATAATTTTCAGCTGGTATAACGTTATGACTAGTCATAAGGTTACCATATGATTTTACTTTTAGTAACAAAACAAACCTGTTGCTTTGCCTGAGTTTTCAACAATTTTGATTCTAAGCGTTTAATAGTATCGTTTGTGGAAGGAACTTGCTCCATATTAGTGTCACTTTTATTACTCGTATTTGTAGAAGCGATGTCCATGAATGAGCCTAGGAAAGCAAAAACATTTATGATTATAAGCTGGGAATAATACAAATGCTTTATTCAATAATATGTAACTTAAATTCTTTTCTAAATTAGCAAGACAGAAATAAGCCTTTTCAAGTTAATAAAGATACCCTCTCACAAAATACCATTTTAAATGAAATATAAAAATAATACAAAAAGGGAACCAAAATGCATAAACAGTCTTCTAATAGTCAATGATGACTTCAAGATTCTTAGCCTGAGCTAGTAGGATACAGTGGCTATTGATCAAGATGGAGAAGACCATGGGAGGAGTGAGTTTGAAGGGAGTTATCAGGAGCTCAGTTTAGAAAATGGTAAGTTTGAGTTCCTATTAGATAGCAAGTAAGTAAGTAGCTGAATATAAGTGTGGAGTTCCGGTGTGGGATGGAGCAAAATAGATGGTATATGAAGCCATGATATTAGAGGAGATTACCAAGGAAATCAGCATAGACAGATAAGCAAAGAGGCCAAAAGACTGAGCCCTGGGCATTCCAACACGTATAGGCTGGGAAATAAGAAATCACCAGCACAGGAAACCATCGGAACAGTGGCCAGAGATATAAGTTAACCCAGGCTAGTACAGTATCCTGGGGACCAACTGAAGAAAGTGCAGTAAGGAACTGTGTCAAATTTTGACTGTAGTCATAAAAGATGAGAGCTGAAAATAATTTATTTACATTTAGTAATGTGGAAATAACTGGTGACTTTGACAAGAGTGATTCTGGAGGAGTGCTATATAACAAAAAAGCCTGAATGGCGTGGACACAAGAGAGAACGAGAAGAAAGGAGCTAGAGAATGCAAATACACACTATATATGCTCTGGGAATGATCCCACTGGAAAGACTAAAATGGATGACGCAAGAGATAGAGGGAAGAACTGCTGGGAAGAGCAGATGGGATGTAATGCACAAGCAGGCAGGCTTGCCTTTGGCTAGAAGCATGGACAGTTCAGCCACAGTAACAGAAGAGGATATAGGGAAGATGAGCACAGATACAGGTAGGTGGGCAGATGTAATGAATGTGCTTGTGGAAACTATCTTCTGATTACTTCAATTAACTTTAGATAAATAGTAAACAAGGTCAGCTGAGAGTGAAGAGTGGGGAGGAGGTGTCTGAAGTGTGTGGAGAGAGGCTAAAGTGTAGAATTAAGTCATCTGGAACTAAAATATCGTACAACTGTCCAGAAGCACTAAATAGGCATTTGGATGTGTCATCTCCAGCCACATTCAGCTGCACTGATAACAGGCAAGGAATCAGCTGAGTGTCAGATTTAACCGGCCTTGTGGTTTAGTCAAGCAAGCTTGAGACAAGGGCTAGAAGGCTGGGGATTATTCCCAGTAACTGCCTGAAATTAAGTAGAGGGAAGAGGAAGAACCCAAGAGGACTGAAGGTCAGTGAGAAGGTAAAGGATCAAAGGACTGAAGGTTAAAGTACAAAAACGGGGAGAAGGTTTGAAGGTAGTAAGTAGTAGAAACAAAAAATGGAATTTTAGAGTTCACTTTAAAAAATTCAGAGCAACTCAAAAGGATTTTCAGTAAAACTGTAATTTGGGAATAACTAGCCAAACACTAAATCGGCTTAAAATAAATATAATTTTTTTTTGAGGTAGGGGATACCCACTAACAATATTTGTCAATAAAAATAAAATTTTGGGCTGGCAGAGTGGCGCAGTGGTTAAGTACTGGCTTGGGAAGCCAGTGGCCCCGGTTCGGGTCCCACATATGAAGGCCAGAGACACTGCCGTCAAAAACAAAAACGAAAACAAAAACAAAAAAAAAACAATAAAATAAAATTTGAAGTATAAGACAAATAGGTACATACATACACATATATCTTTTAATTTTAATTAAATTAATAATAAATGCTTTAATGCCTTAATGTATTGCCAAATATATACTGATAAATTCAATTTTTCTATGTGAGTACTATTTCTACTCTTTTGATGATGATAAACTATGAATCCCACTACTTCATATTTAGAAAACTGAGTAACTCTGAACTAAAACACAACTTCTTAAATACATAAATAGAAATAAAACAGCTTAAATAACAGTCTCTGTAGACTCTTCTACAAAGAACAAAAAAGTTCATGATGGAGACATACATTGCTACATATATATACACACACACACACACTAATTTCTAATACTATTTGATTTATCAGTATTTATATAAAAACCATTTTTCAAATAAAGAATGACATTCACAGCACTACAATACCCAATCTTTTTATATATAACTATGCAAGAATTCTAAGACTTGGAAGCAGGTCTTCAGAAATGCTTTAATTTGGGTTACCTTCATAAAGAACGATGCACCTGGAAACTCAAACCAGTCAATCATACGAAATGAAGAAATTAAAATGTAAATGGGAACATCATTCATTGACTCTTGATTATAATTTCATGGGCAAGACACAAAAAATTGGGTTATTACTCTTCCAATCTATCCAGCTACCTGTACTGGTGGCAGAGTTGCTCTGTCCTTCATCCGAATACTGACAAGGGTATTGCAATGGCTCATCTGCTCCTGGAAAGTACTAAATATAAAAAAAATAAGTCCAATTTAAAATTTCTTTAATACAAATCAAATCCTGTAAAAACTAACTTGAAGAGTACATCTGAATTATTTCATTGTCATGAGATTTGAATGTAGCAAAGATGCTGCTTTATTTTCCCTAAAGCATACACTGAATTTGAGATACCTAAGTTTTTGATTTTACAAAAATAACAATAATGTGCTACTTTTCTGAATTGCAATTGTGGACAATACCATGTATTACTTAAGTATCTATTTTATACATAGCCTAGTCTTGAAGAAAACAGCAAATATTTCTCTAAAGAAACAGATTAAAATACAATAGTATTATTTCTCATAATTATACGAAACATATTTATGTTTTCAAAGCAATGATGTAAGCTTCCAAATAGTTGAAATGGTTGTTAGTCTGACACCTGAGACTGGTATGCCATAGGATACTTGTTAGTACTAATCTTTTAAATATAAAAGATAGATTACTGATATCCCTCTATGAACCGGAGATATAATATTAGAAATATGTGCTGGACAAAAATGAGAATTTAGGGAAAAAAGGAAAGATTTTCTCTCAAATTAAACAAAGCACATATTAAGCACAACTACAATTTGAACAATGTATGTATACATGCTAATGTTTTAAGATACCTGACTATAGAGCCTAAGTTGTTTTCTTATGAATATGTCTTTGGGATTCTATATATATAGCTGGTATCCAAATAAGATGGTAAGCTTTAATCAGATTAGTTCAAGCTGAGTTGCCTAAATTATTTTCAACAGAATAAACAAACTAAATCTTTAGCCATTTAGGAAATCACTTAAGAGATTTTTCTACTGAGCAAGTTGTTCTGAAATTCAGATACTTTCATAACTATGTTAAGGTATCACTTGATAGGTTTTTTAGTGCACCAAAAACGAGAAGCCTAAAATTATTCAAATCATTCTATAAGTGTTTAATTTACAGACTAGGAAATTTTGAAAATCACTTAAAAAGGTTGTTATAAATTTAAAAATTCTATGAATTCTAGAAGAGAGTTTAACTTTTTAATGGCAAATAAAAAGTTGAAAATATGCAGTAAACACCAAAAGGTAAAAATTAGTTAAATAAATGTGTCTGGGAGTGTAACCTCTCTATTGCCCTATATAAAATGACTGCTTGATGAAGATCTGCACTAAAGAAAATGTAAAATTTAGTGTAGTAATTAGTATTAGAGTCATGAAATTCCTAAGTCCTATAAAGGTTTTGGAAATCACCTAATTGAGCTTTTCTCACATTACAGATGAGGCAACAGGCCCAGAAACAAACACAGTTATCCACTAAGGAGGAGAAAAAGCAAGGCAAAAATCTATTGCAGCCATTTTTCTATTATATAAAACTAGATATTTTTTTCAAAAGAACATTTCCTCATTTTATTATGAGTAATAAATACCCATTCTAACTTGGAAAATACAGAAAAGTATAAAGCAGAAAATAGCAATAATGTCCCTTTACTTTAAATTCAATATACATCAAATTTCCCTAAACCCAAAGCCCCTCAAAAGAAGGATTATACCTGCATCAAGTGAGTCATTATTTTCACAATTTCCTCCATTGATGGGCGCTGAGAAGGATCTTTAGACCAACAGCGAGTCATCAGGCTCTCAATGGGCTTAGGTAAATTTTTGATCAGTGGTGGTCGAGTACCTAAAATTAAAAATTAAGAGGAAGGGGGAGAAAGAACGGATTTACCCAAAAAATGATGTAAACTCTTTATATGTATTTCTAAAGCAGTATTTATTTTATAGAACTTGTAATTTAATAAAGTAAGTTTTTTGTCCTTTCGATTAATATTACATTTTCATAAAGGGGAAGCCACACGTTTTGAAGTTAAATGAAAACCTTTATATGCAGTATAGTAATAGTAAGACTGGGAATTAATAATATTTCATGTGTTATAAACATTCTTTGAACAAAAAAAATTGTGTTTTATTAAGAAAAATAACTGCGGTAATCTAACTTGAACTATATTTTCAGATTAATTACAAAATTTCAAATGTATTTGAAAAACATCTCCCATACCTAAACAATCACTATGGTGTTATACTCACTGACCTCCAAATGCTCTTTCGTGGGAGGCAGATCTTTTGGCTGCTGGGAATCAATCATTTCATTAGCTGAAAACTGACAACTTATGTGTAATTACCAAGTCTGTAACATTATTAGTAAGGACCCTAACTTAAAGAAGTCCTCAAATATAATGAAATCTTTGTAATTTTATCAATTACAAGTTAGTTCTTTTATGCCTTACTTCACTGATATTCAATTATTTACTAACAATTGACAAAGAAAAAGAAAACAAACTGCCTGGGCGAATGCTCTAGCATTCTCCACAACGGATTAAAGGAGGTAAAATAAAAGGTAGTATAAGAAACTAGTAAAAACACTGAGGATTACTCATTCAATGGCACGGGTTAAGAGATCTATGAATGACCTAAATAGAGAGGCACATATTTGTTTGTATCACTTGTGGAATAGTGTATTGAAATGGCATTAATCAGGGGCCAGCCGAGTGACGCGTTGGTTAGGAGTTGGTTTGGGACACCAGCTCTGAGCTGCAGGGCCCCAGTTCAGATCCCACATATGAGGGACAGTGACGGTGCGCCCTCTACAGCTAAGATGGTGAACAACAGCCCACCTGGAGCTGGGCTGCCATGAGTTGTCAGCGACAGCACAGGCTGCAGTTAGGCTGGCTGGCAGCGGGCATGAGCTGTCGTGAGCCGCTGTGAGCAGCCATCCAATGGCCAGCGAGTGACAGCCTCACACAGGAGGAGCACAATAATACCACCAATACGGGCCAGTGAAGCAACATCCTCCACAACTGGACTGAAGAACAAAAGGACACCAACTTGTCTGTTCCCCTCCCCCAATTCCCCAATACAAAATCTTAAAAAACAAAAAGAAATGGCATGAATCAGAATAATTCTAATCAAGTGAAAGAAATTAAATAACAGAGAGTGATGTTAAAAGTTAGAAAAGCAAAGCAATTTCCCTTCATGAAGAGTTTATTTTCCCAAGCAAATGTGAAGTGACCTGATTAATAAAGAAGATATATTCTAATGTCACAGGTCGTTAGAAACATCCTAACTAGAGGTATAAAAGGAATACGAGGGATGCAATAACACTGAGTCCCTAAGTCAATATAACTTAAAAATATGGACATTGGAGTCAGATCTGGTTTGAATTTCAGCAATACCACTCAACTAATCTTGTGACCTTGGTCAAGTTACTTAACATCTCGCGGTCTCAGTTTCCTAATGGGTAAAACTGTAAAATGAGGCAATAACAGCAGCACTCACCTCCTCATAAGGATGAACGAAAAGATAAAGTGTTTGTAAAGCACTCGTTTTTTGCCTTTCTGAATAGCTTAAGTACCAACTCTTATTATTCTTTGCTGTCTCTCCTCATTGAGACCCTTGCTTCCTCAGGAGAAAAGGCTACAGCTCCCCAGTTACCTTAACCACATGAGAGGTTTTATTTATTGCATTTTTAAATTTTATTTTCTCCAGAGTCCAGTCCCATGTTCTCTATCCTCTGGAGAGTGCCAAACTTAAGCCATGGGCTTTAGCTGTCTACTGATGGCCTTTCCCTAAACAACAGAGCCAGTGGACCCCCTCAGGCTTGTGAGCAGGCCAGGACCACTCCCCAGCCTCATCCTGCCTGATTTGGGGGCTGCGGAGAGGGTGGCAAACTAATGGAAGGAAAGTATTCTGGCAACAAAGACTTGTACATTTTAATGCTAGGGATAAATGGTCTTTTTGGGGGGAGAAACAATTTTCTAAAGAAGAAATATACAAAATACATAAAAGAAAAATGTCTTTTCACAAACCATTATGAACAGCCCACATGATACGGAAAGCTGGGCCACCAATCTCATCAAAGGGTTTCCGACGTGTTATCACTTCCCAAAGGATAATACCCCAGCTGAAGACATCACATTTTTCACTGTAATTGCTACCTAGAAAAGAAGGTAGTAAAATTTCAAGACTTTTTCCCACACGACTTACAGAAACAACTGTTTTCACAAATTTTAATAATGAGCATCGTGTACAGTAACAAGAGGATGCCATGTGTAGAGTCGTCTTTTTGTAGTTTAAGTTTTTGCAGCAAATACTTCTGTTTAGTGAATTAAGTATTAATAATGAACTAGACAATCTACTTTAGAAAGTTGGTCATTTTCTATCAATTCATCAAGAAGGCCTTATCTTTATTTAGACTTATACTTTCTCTAGGGCAAAGAATGAAACATCTTAAAATTTCTTCCCTTAGTCTTTTGATGGAAAGTATTTCTCTATCATCAAAACAAAAGAAATTGCTAATTCAGTGTTAAGATTTTATCTGGTAAGATAAAATTCTTAATTTGCAAACTTAAAAATAAACTGTAGGGCCGGCCGAGTGGCACGGTGGTTAAGCGCTGGCTTAGGAAGCCAGCGGCCCCGGTTCGCGTCCAACATATGAGGGCCAGTGACACTGCCCTCAAAAAAAAAAAAAAAAACAACAACAAAAGAACACTGTAAACAGCAAAAGTTATGGATAACTAATCTATAGCAAACAGATTATGGAGCGATGTTTACAGGATTTATAAATTGGTGGTGAATCATCACAACATAAACAACCAAAAAAACACCAAAATATCCCAAACCCTCTATAAGAATGATCAATAATTATAACGACAGCTACACATGTACTTAGTATGTGTATTACACATGCATTTAGCAGTGCACTGTAAGCATTAAATTAAAATGACATTACAATCTAATGTGGACTACAGGTGCTGACATTCTTCAGAAACAGAAAAAATCTACACAGCCCAATAGTCTGAGCTTTGTTACTCTAAACAGTTAACAGCAAGTTATTTCTTCGTTCTTTGGTATATAGAAATCTTTTTGCTCTCCATGCCAGTGGAATACTGTGTTATTTTAACTCACAGAAAGGTATATTAAACAAATAATTTTAAAACAATGCCAATTATATATATATTTATATATGAACCTGCAAACAAGGACGCATTATTTAATTTTATAAAATTTAACACTTGTTTGTCCACTGACTTTTAAATTGAATTTTATGGCAAAATGGTTCTATTCCAGTGACCAGATGTATAGCAATTTTTTTTTTCTCTTGGCTGGCTAAAAACTAACAAAAAACTTCAAATTAATTTTTAAAAAAATCAGAATCTGATTACTGAACATGAATTCTACAGGCATTCATACATCCTAAAATAAAAAAGATCACACATCTTCAGTTCAACTTTTCTCATTTCAAAGACAACTTGATGTTTTTATACAGAAATCCTAGTATGAAATTTATGGATCACTCTTTTAGAACTTGAGTGAGATACAGAGATGTAAAAGAAAGTAAACAGGGCCGGCCGAGTGGCACTGGTTTGGGTCCCACATTGTGAGGGCCAGTGACACTGCCCTCTAAAAAAAAAAAAAAAAAAAAAAAGAAAAGAAAGTAAACATAAGCTTATCCTTTATGTGTTGTTCTTAGTACCATGCTTTCTCCCATTTACTTGCATTCTCTTTAAGGTCTGCTCATTTAAATTTTAGACTATCAATTTTCAATTGCTAGAAAACCAATAGAAAAGGACAGTTGATTCCCATTATTCCTGTTATTTATAGTCTATCAAGTTGCTATAAACAATGAATTAGTGAACTCTGAATCAATTGCTCCTAAGGGAAATACAGGGTTAGTTGCCTGCAAGCCCCTTCATCACATTTTTGTTAACTGATAAATATACGAGTATAACATGTGTGTTTCAGTTTAAAACACTTTATTTAATCATTAATATTGAACTCGTGGCCAACAGCACTATAACTCATGCCTAAATGAAAATTAGCTAGCACATGTATTTTTCTCTGTAAGACACCTCACAGTCTTAGAAACACTAAAAAGCACTTCAGTACTATTCTTGGAAGCCATTTTAAACAGTAAAATCACCAACAAAGAGCAGCAAAAAGCAGGCACTAAATAGATGACAAAAACAGTGAGAGCTAAAACAAGGCATAGCATTTGCTTTGCTCCAGTGGACACATGTGTTGGGCAAATTCAAAATTTTTCCTCACTCTATGCATGCCTGTGACTAATCAGGAGTATTGATTTTAAGGTTCCAAATAGGTAATTTTGCAAGTGAGGGTCAACTGTACAATGCTTGAACTTGTATAATAGGTGTTAGACAAATCTTGCTATGGGATTTAAGATCTAAGGTTATATTTATTTAATACCTCCTTAGACTTGCGTATACACTTTATATATGATGTAGAAATAAAACCATGGAAATAGGGCAAAGTCATAAACACATATCGGATTTACATGCAGTAATAAGGCAGATTATCAATCACATGCTTGTTACTTTACCTTCAAAAACTTCAGGTGCCATCCAAGCAGCACTCCCCTTATTATTGGTCATGTGTGTCTGAATGTCACAGGCTGTACCAAAGTCACATATTTTTAAAACTGTCCCTCCTGCAACCAGTAGCAAGCTGTTAAAAAAATAATAACAATAAAAATCAAAGGTAATATGGCTAACACTCGATTCTACAATAAAAGAAGACATCTGTAGAAATAAAAAGGGTTAATTAAGCAAAATGTCACCATTTGACTTCTGTGAAATGTTACCTGGTCGCTATAACAGCTTAATAGTTCAGAGGAATATTAATTATTCCTTTGAATATTAATTAACTAAAATTAATTGATCTTAGCCTAGTTCTCTTAGGAAGGCTGCTAGAACCATATTTTTATGTCTACTTTTGTATCTCCATAATCTTAAACTATAGTTCTCTCTGGGTCAAAATAAAACATGGAGTTTAAAAAACTTCTAGTACGTCAACATTATGGTGTCCTGAAATGGGAGTGAATGAGTATCAATACCTTCATAAATCACTTGCCCCTATACTTCGTCTACCTATCCCAGTGTTTTTCAAGCTACAGGCAGAAATCTTGTCATAAAATCTAAATCATAAAAATCTAGATCATAGATCTGGAAACCTAGATCACAAAATCAATTCAGCAGACTATGACAGCAACTTACAAAATAAAATAGAAAATATCAAAGTGCATTACAACTAGTAAGATTAATGTTGTTTCATCAAAGTTGTTTTAATTCTATATACACATTAATATGTACACACATTGTAGAATGAAGTATTTCATACTCTGGATCATGGTCTACAAGTTTGAAGGCCTAAAAGTGCCTCCACGCAGTTCAGAAAAGGCATCGAAGCCAGGAATCAAATAAACCAGGTCCAAGATTGTGTCTAAGAAAGAATTCTGGTAGTGGTCACAGACAGATTAAACATTCTAATTATAAACTGTTAGTCCTTTTTCCCTTTCCACATGATCCTTAACCTTATCATTTTTCTCATCTACCGGGGATGCCAAAAAATGTATACCCATGACTTGTATTCATCTTTTGTTATCGGTATAAAGCATTACAATTTTAATATAGTTTTTTCCTTTCTTAAAATGTATATACATATTTTTGGCACCCTTTGTATTTGTCTGCGCTGCATTCTGGGTAGCTGCAGATGTATTTTACAGCTCACCAATTCTCTTGTTACTATTTCATATCTGCAATTCTAAAAAATTTAATTATTTCTAAATGTTTTATTTAGTTCCTTTCGTCATTCTTGATAATTTTCATTCCTTGCACATTTTAATTTCTTCTTTTATTTCTGTAAATAATTAAAGCATATATATCTCCATATGTGGTAATTCCAAATATTTGGAGTCTTAATATTTGAGGGCTTATTTCTGCCTTGTGTTATTATTTCTGCTGACTTTCACTCATGGTAGCTTGCATCCTACGGGTGTGGTCATTTTTACTGTGCTTCATATTTGATTAATCTTAATCTGGAATAATCCTAATGGCCTGGATTGAAAGCAGGTGACTTTAAAATGGAGTACCATTCAGTCTTAGTGCCCTGTAACACTACTGACCCCAAAGCACTTTTAAACTGTCTTGCTGGGGGTTTCCTGATTGTGTAAGTAGAGCAAATTCAAATTCACAATAGCATGAAGGCAGACCCTCACTTAAGAAGTAAAAGTTTACCTACTCAGAAAACTGATTTTTTCCCCCTGCTTACTTTTCTTTAAGTTGTTTCCTGTAAAGATACTAAACTTATGCAGAGGTCTCAGTTCTGTTACCTCAGAGGCTACAGTAAAGCCCTTGGCTTCATGCATGCTTGCCAAATTCAGGGTTCAGTTCTCTTCATCTTTTTCACTGATGATTTCCCTTATTTTCTTGTAAGATCACCTAAGCATGTAAAAGGATATTTGTTGAAATATATAGCATCTCTGGGTGTTTGTTGTAGGATGGTTTTTCAGTTTATCTGGTTTGCCATATTGCTGGAGTGGCAACATTCTTATCATGTGAGCATAAGAATCCAAGCCCATTTCTATACAATGCCTCTGAACACACTCAGGGTGTTAGAATTTAAATGCATACATAGCATGGCTTAAACTTTATGTGCTTCTCAAACCAGGGTATGAAACCTCGCCAGTACATTAGTATATGCTATAGGATAAGTGGTAGGGAGCCTACAGAGCCCAAGATGAAAGCTAGCAAATCTCCATGGACCATCATTTTTACTCAGTTGTAAGTACTTTTAACATTGTAATGTTGACTTGAAAACAAATTGTATAATATATGAAGTTGAATGCAAAATTTGTATGTAACTTTCCTTAAGAAGGCTTCTTCTTTGGGTTCTGTCCCTACTCTCAGACCTACTGAGGTTATATTATATCATAACTTTGTTCTGGGCAGGTGGGAAAGTTTGAGCAGCATAAATTGACAGCATTAAATATTTTACAGAATCTAACAATGTGAAATGATTCAGTAGCATTGTATTTCCTAAAAACAACTCTATAAATCAAGTCTTCCGACTCTAAGATTGCTTATAAGACCAAGAATAGTTTCTGTTTTAAGTATTCACTTTACTTAAGAGGTAATTGGAAATATTTATCTATTAAAAATAAAGAGGTAAAAAAAAAAAAGAGGTAAATATCTACACATATACATGAAAAGTTGTCCATGTAAGCAAAAAAAGCAACATTATATATACTATAACTTACACATGCTTAAAAAACAAAACAAAACAGTGGCTACCTTTGAGGAGTGGAAATGGGAGGCCGGAAAGACTTACTTTATATTTTTCTATATTATTTGTTTTTAATCATAAACATTTATTATTTAAAAAAACAACAACATGTAATTTAATTGAAAAAATAAAGTAAAATAAACCAATACAGAAGAAGAAAAAAATAATTCTTATTTTATTTTATTTTTTTAAAATATGGAACGCTTCACAAATTTGCGTGTCATCCTTGTGCAGGGGCCATGCTAATCTTCTCTGTATCATTCCAATTTTAGTATATGTGCTGCCGAAGTGAACACGAATAATAATTCTTATTTTAAATGTCCTTATTTTGAAGATACTTTTTAAAATGTTCAATCCCAAAACCATTTTTATGTTTAGAATGTGTGTTTATGGGAGAATTATAACTCTATTACAGCAAAAATGAACTAATGAAAGATTTCCAGCAAATTTATTTAAATTAACATTCTGACTTTCTTAGGTGTAATATAACCCAAGTACAATAACCAAGTACCGTACTCTTATTTAGGTTTTTCTTTTGATGAAAATAAAAAAAGATGGGTAATATAATTTCATCATCACACTATAGTAATATTCAATAGTAGTATGTGGCAATTCAGTACTAATTACAAATTTTATAAATTCTTTGTATATAATTTTGTGCTAAAACTAAATGGGGAGATTATTTAGATAGTTTTCTTTTAGTCCAACATGATTAAGATAAGCCAGGTAAACTATTATTCACATCTCCATAATGCCACAAATATTTCTATAATAATTTAAGTGGAAAGACTGCTAAATACAATTTACCTTTATATGTACTTCAACTAAAACTTTTTCCTATTTTACTGTTCTTGTGAAGCTCTTACTACGCATTATCAAAGATAAGAACTCTGTAACTGTTTTCCATGTTTCATCCTCATACATTCAGGATACCACAATAATTTTTCTGAATGAGTTTTGTATTATTACTGTTATAGTTAGTACTCCTTTATTCATAAGACTTTAATAGCTCACTGAACATGACATTCAAGGTTCACTGAGATAAGAACCTAAATTATCTTTGTAGGCTTACTTTCACAGAGTTAAGAACAAAAACACATTTTGATTTCTGAAGTACATGCAAATGAATTGGCAAAAGATAAATAAAATAGGGACACGAGCACAAGTTGATACATATAAAACACCTAACCAGGGCCGGCCAAGTGGCACAGTGGTTAAGCGCTGGCTTGGGAAGCCAGTGGCCCCAGTTCGGGTACCACATATGAGGGCCAGTGACACTGCCCTCAAAAAAAAATAAAATAAAATAAAACACCTAACCAAATCCTTTATATGCTATTTTGAGGAAATCTTCCTGACCACAGAGTTTTAAGTTTTCCAGGGACAAGATACAGCATGTGTACTTTATCTGAAAGCATAACCATTCCAAAGAATTTTCATTTTCCCAGTACATTCTGAAAACTCAATTCTATTTCTAAAGCCCAATTTGTAAATGGAGGTCACAAAGATGATGTGCAACACTATAGAACGAGTATAACCATAAGGATGCCTAACAGGGACAAATAACCTAGATCAGACCTCTTATAAATATGTTAATGGTATTTATAGCAAAAGGAGAGTCCCTATCTACAAATGATTTTAGTAGGTCATATCTGCTTTGTCTAAATGGGTTAATTAAATAAAGTTTAAATCCTAAAATTTATGGGATATGGTTGGATGGAGAATGAAGGTAGTTGTTTAAGCTGTGTAATTATGTAATATAAAAGATGTCAGAAAACTTAAATGACTTCCTTTTGTGAGGTATTTTCATGTATGTTGTTTAATAACTAGTGAGTTACTCCAAAGCTAAAACGTGCTCTAACACAGAAGAAGAGGGATACTTTAGGGAGTTGTAACTGTTGGTTTTGGATTCCTCCGGAAAAAGGATGCTTTGTCTGTGCCTGATGCTTGCCTGTACCCTTTGAATCATTAGTACATTTGTTGTGGATAAGAGCTATGATTTTCATGATTTTGCTTGATAATTCAACCGTGTTAATACAGGAGGAAAAGAGGACTCAATTTCCATAACCAGGAAAAAAAAGGCTAAATGATTTCTTCTTCACTAGCCAAAATAGGTAGCTAAGACAACAGCCTCAGGAGTCAAGTTTAAAATATAAAAGTATCATGAATCTGGGGCTTAAACATTATTTGACCAGAGACCTGGGAAGGAGAAATCAGTTTAAGACAGGAAGTAGAAATAAGGTACACTAGTGAGAACAGTGATTCCAAGAGTTAGAACCTATGTAGAGTACATCAGATTAGACACAAGAACGACAAGTTATTCCCAGAAGGGACATGCTAATGCTTTAAAGCAATAGCAAGAGAAAGGAATACCTGAGGCTGATTTCCTCAGGAAAACCTCTTATCTGAGGACTAACATGGTGGCTGGGGATGGGAGGAGGGGAGAACATGTGGGGACTTTTTTACTGTCACAGTTGAATAAGGAAGAAAAAAATTAGAAAGAAAAGGGGACAATAAATACTACATGTATGTTTTCTTTGAGCTCCTATACAAACTAAAAAGGCCGAATTTTTTGCATTTTAAAGTACTTTTTTTAGAGAATTTTGAAGTTCTTTCAAAGTCCCAGGATTCGCAATATGAAGAAATCCAAAATAGTTTCAAATTCTACCAAGCTGCCAGAAATGTCCTTTTGCCTTCCTCTGAAAGGGTAAATAATAATCACTCTGAGTTTCTGTACTGTGTGCTAGCTGTTAGGGATACAGCAGAGAGAACACAATGGCCTTGTCTCTGCTCTCATGGAACTAACTGTCTAGAGGCAACAATATATACTACAGGCACAAAAGAAGAGACGCTAAAAGATACTAGATGTATGAAATCTAAGGTAGTAGTAAAAATAAAAATTCAACTAAGGTAAAAATCATATTAAAGAAAAGATTCTAAAATGCAAGCTTAGATAAAAGACTAAATGATGAAGGTGAGTAAAAATAAACACTCTTGAGTAAGCCAAAAGGGAAGAGAAAAGAAAAAAACTCATGTGTAACAATCAGCTTGAATTAGGGAGTGGGTTGGGTGGGAGGGGAGAGAGTGAGAGTGAGAGTGAGAGTGAGAGAGAGAGAGAGAGAGAGAGAGAGAGAGAGAGAGAGAGACACTGATCACAATATTAGAACTTACTTTGGTGGTTTCAGGTCCCTGTGAATTAGAGCTTTGGGTTGCATGCTGTGAAGATAAGCCACTCCTTGGGAACACTGTAAACACCAACTCATGGCGTGGGCAGCAGTATAATATGGCAGTGGTTCAGCACCATGCAGCACTGCAAAAGAAAGGCACAAACTAAAAAGAACTTTATTGCATACAACAAAAGACACAGGATAAATGAAAGCACTATCAGAACACATGATTGGGTATATTTTACACATGCTCCCATTAGTCCTGGTTTTATTTTTTTTCTAAAAAAAAAAAGATGGCAATATCTAATAATTTCAAATGGGTAACTAACATATAATACCTAACATTTAATAGCACTTCCATTGGATGTTATACATACATACATTCAAATTAACATACATTACTACTCTTTTTCATAATGATGCAGTTTTTCACACATTTATATAAATTATAAGCAGTGCGATGACAACACTACTATAAGAGAGATACAAAGAAGTAGTACAGAAGGAAACAAAATAACTACATCAAGCTGTTTACTGTTATGCTTTCTATAATAGCTAAAGGCTAGAAATAGTTCAACCAAATAAAACAATGGCGTATCAGGTACCCATTAACAATGATGAACACATGGGCAGTAAATGTAAGTAAAAGTTTATATAGGGCCGGCCGAGTGGTGCATTGGTTAAGCGCTGGTTTTGGGATGCCAGCGGCCCCGGTTCGGATCCCACATGAGGGCCAGTGACACTGCCCTCTACAGCTAACAACAGCTCCACCTGGAGCTGGGCTGTGCGAGCCCCGGTGATGGTGTGGGCTGCAGCCCCTGCTGCAGTGGGCTGCCATAGGCTACAGTGAGTGGCCCGCAGCCAGCGTGAGCGGCTGGCAGCCAAGCGTGAGCTGCCAATAGCCGCGGTGAGCGACATCCAGAGGCCAGCGACCGATCTGCCTCATCCGGGAAGAGCGCAATGACGATACCAACAGTGAAGCAACATCCTCTGCAACTAAACTGAAGAACAAAAAGACAGCAACTTGTCTGTTCCCCTTCCCCGGTTCCCCAACCTGTTCCCCTCCGCCAATTCCCCAATAAAATCTTTAAAAAAAAAAACAAAACAAAGTTTATATAAAATAACGTTAATTTAAAAAATAAAATGTAACAATGTATTTTACATAAATGGTGTAACAAGAGACAATACATTTACAGGTATGGCTGGTGTTTCTCAGAATGAAAGAGCTTTGTTCTATAAAGCTAACCAATTAATGATACACAGTTCTCTTTCACTGTTATAATTAAAATGTCCTGTGAAGCAAGTTTTCACAATTTTATGTTTTGAAAAGAAAGCAAAGTGAAGAAGGAAAGCGAATTATGGTTAAAGAATTCTAAAATGAGGAGGCTCACAGCTAAGAGAGGCAAAAGAAAAAAATTAGTTAGAAGGTAGTTTAAAATCTATTTAAAAAGCAAATTTTACTTTACTTAAATGCTTTTAACATTATGAAAAGTACCATCAATTTAGAAGATTGATATAGACTTCTAAATTTTACACACTAATTTTAGAGCATCTTATATTTTTAATCTTCAGGAGATTTCTTTTTTTAATTATCTCCTTTTGGGACTCAGAAGGTAAATTGTGAAGAACATTAACTTACAGTTTATATTAAAAGCTTTTCAATTATTTTATTCTACTAGATAAAGACAGCTCTAATGACACTCACCATTATATAAAGAGCCCCCTTCAGCATATTCCATCACGAGACACACCTAAAGGAAACATATGCCAGAATAATTAACCACAGAGTGATGACATCTTAGCGGACTTGAAAAATAACTCAGTTTAGCCACTGATTTAATAAATGCATTAAAAATCATTCTTTTAGCCCCTACTATATAAATGGCACTAGGGGAAAAAAAGGTATCTATGATCTAAGACCTTATCTTCTAGGGGCCCACTGCCTAAGAGTGGAGATGTATATAAAAATATAACCACAAGATCTTTGGGGACTTTTTCTAGTGCTAATGAGTAGGTGCTCTCACAGAATAGCATAAGCCTCATAAGAAGATGAGGTTACTGGATAAGAACACCAAAGCAACTCCTTCAATATATTGTGTTGCTAGCAGGCTAAAAACAAAATATAAAGCACAATTTTTTTTCAGAAATAATGTAACATCAAAATAGCTTCATAAACTGCACATCTGCCATGTTATTTCTTACTGACAGGTGACAATGCAAAAGTGACAAACTTACTGGATTCAAGCAGGCTCCATATAGCTTTACAATATTAGGATGGTTCACACGGGACAACTGCCGAAGCTGTAACAAAATAAGGTTTCTTTTAAAAAGTGCTAACTTTTGAGGAACTGATTTCACAGCATTATTAAAATCTTAGGGTTGTACAAAACAATCATTCGATAGTCACTATCTACTATGTAGCAGACACTGTGATCATAAGTGGCTGCCCAGAATGCCACAGAATACGAGGTGTGATCAAAAAGTATGGTGAATGCTGCTGCCGTGTGCCACCCAACAGAAAGGCAGGGATCTTCAATAATGGGAAGCGGCCGTGGATCCTTAGTAACAGTGTGTGACAAGTAACAGTGTGTGACAAGTTTCAATTTGTTTGGTGCAGTCAGTAGGGCGTGAGCTACGGTTGAGAGAAGGTGTGTTTTAAAGTGTGCCGTAAAAAATAAAAAAATAAAGTGTGCCGTAAATCATCCTCCATCATGACAATGCTTCATATCACACATCGCTTCTGGTATATGGCAATTTCTGTCAAAGAAAAACATTACGATGTGTTCTTATCCACCTTATTTATTGGACCTGACACCATGCGACTTCTGGCTCTTCCCCAAAGTCAAAATGATTCAGGACATCGAGGCAGCCATGACAGCACAACTAAAGACACTCAGAAAAGAGGACTTCAAGAACTGTTTCAGAAAGTGGCAAGAACGATGGGACAAGTGTATTCGAAGCGAGGGAAGTATTTTGAGGGGGATTAGTGGCAATGTGTCTTTTACTGCAATAAATTTTTAAATTTAAACATTCACTGTATTGTTTGATCACACCTCGGACCTGCCCTAGAGCTCTCACAGTTTAGTTGAGGGAAAGACATGTAACAAATAATTAAGGCAATATGCAAAGTGCCATAACATGAGTTATGAACAAGGCATGATAAGTACATATAAGAAAAAATTAACTTTGCCAAGAAATGTTTAGGACACCATCCCAGAGGCGGTACACTGAATTGAGTTATCGAAGCCAGAAGAAGACATGTCATGGTTGTCATCTTCATCTTCATAGCTATGGTTGAATAGTTTACCTACTCTATGGCAGGCTCTGGTGGCATTTTATAGATACTGTATAATTCTCACAACTCTGCAAGATAGGTATTGTCATTTCCATTTTCAAGATGAGGGACCTTTAAGATGAGGCTTAGGGAGGGCTAAGTGAGCTGCTAAATACCCTATATATATGTGGACTTGGTTTATCTGACTTACAATCAGCACTCTTTCTGCATACTTGTACTCTCTTCCCTACACTCCATCTCCCATCTCTTGAATTAATTCCCTCCTCTCCATTGCCATCATCACTGCCTTAAAAATTCCAACATGAATGGCTGCAGTAATTACTATAGCCTTCTCCTAGCTGGTCTCCCTACTTCCAGTTTTAATCTTCCCTGATCCAATGATTTATATTGAGGTCAGTAAAAGGTTTGGCTGCACTCATTTCTCTTGCTCTACACCTCAAACTTCTATTAATGTATGCCCCCAAACTGCTCCTTGCTCTCTTTGTTCTCTCCTTCTCCTCTTTTCTGCCTTTTCCTCTCTTTCTCCTCTCCTTCTCTATTACCTACATTATACTGCTGGCTCATATGAAGTCCACTATGGTAAATTTTTTTTACTATGCAACTTTTTTATATGCAACTAGAAAGCTGTATTTTTCTACAGCTAACATTTGTGAATTTTCAGTCCTAATAGAATAATTAATATCACTATTTATTATACATATTCACTTATTACATATAATTTATTATATTTCATCCTGTTAAGATTTAGCACTGAGCTTCAGATAGCAGATTATTCAAGCATTTGTTCTTGCTGTCTCCCCAAAGCCCACTAAAAGTTTTTTTTTTCAGGGCTAAACTCAAAAGGATGAAGATAATGTGAAAGTTTTGGAAGTTGGAAAGCAAGTAACAAGCAATAACTGACACAGCAGGCCTAAATGATGAGAAAAAGTGAGCAGCAACCAGATTTAACTCACAAAACATCCAAAAGGTTGGGGACTGATGGTAGTATTAGATACCTATGCAAGTCATCTAATAAAAGAGTGGAGAGATTGGTTGGAAGTTAGACCCAAAGATCCCCTCCCTCCTTGATTTCAAACAGCTTAGTGACTGGCTTTTATTAATCTCAAAGATTAGACGTTGATGCTTTAGAGAAGGTATAACAGAGAGTCTCTAGATTGGGGGTCTCCGAACAAAACCAAGGGATGAACTCAAAGTAGTTGCTCTGAGAAGCAGAAAACTTCATGGGAGGAGATATAAGGGATTGAAGTTTTTCTAGTAAGAATACGTGGAGAACCATCTGACAATTTAAAATACATGTTATGTATAACTTTGATTAATTTTTTTTTCCTCCAAGCTATTATGATTTTTTTGATTCTTGTTTCCTAGAATTTAACACTTAAGCTTTAACCTCGTTTTGTCAAATTGCCAAGCAATAGTATTTGATCAATAACCTTATCTATTGTAGATCATAAGCAAAAACTATGAGTAAGGCAAGGCTGAGGCTACACTCCTGGAGCATACTATTAGAGATTATCTTTCTTCATGATGCCATTAAACCATTCATTAGCATTTCTCAACTCATTCAATTACAAAAATCCACTTCATCATATCACAACCAAGTTCTCATTTCTCCATGTTATACATTTAAAAATATCATGAAGTATATTTTGAAATTATAATTAAATAAAATCAGATATAAATTCAAAATGATAATAAAGACCACTTCTCCATTGGCCAATGAGGTTAACAAGTGATAAAACTATCAATTTAATGAAGTAACGGGATTTAATATACAAAAAAGAACAAAATTAAAAGAGAATAAGTCTGGTGCCGGCTGAGTGGCGCATTGGTTAAGCGCTGGTTTTGGGACGCCAGCAGCCCCGGTTCGGATCCCACGTGAGGGCCAGTGACACTGCCCTCTACAGCTAACAACAGCTTCACCTGGAGCTGGGCTGTGCGAGCCCTGGTGATGGTGTGGGCTGCAGCCCCGGCTGCAGTGGGCTGCCATAGGCTACAGTGAGTGGCCCGCAGCCAGCGTGAGCGGCTGGCAGCCAAGCGTGAGCTGCCAATAGCCGCGGTGAGCGACATCCAGAGGCCAGGGACCGATCTGCCTCATCCAGGAAGAGCGCAATGACGATACCAACAGTGAAGCAACATCCTCCGCAACTAAACTGAAGAACAAAAAGACAGCAACTTGTCTGTTCCCCTTCCCCGATTCCCCAATAAAATCTTAAAAAAAAAAAAAAAAAAAAAAAAAAAAGAGAATAAGTCTGATGATATAATAATCTCATAATTATTGAATTCTCCTTCATCATCAAATCTGGAAGAGAACAGAATTGTAAATTTTCATGCTAAATGGGAAAAACCAAATTTGAACTTATTTTCCCTTAAAATAATCTCATTTAAATTTCTAAAAATATCCAGTCAAAAATGAATTCATAAAATTTCCCTTCTTAATTTTAGATAATGGAAGAGAATAGCATTTCTTTTGTATTTTAAATTTTAAATTCTATGCCTTGAAATAGATCTGAATTACATGGATAAGATTATATTTCAATTCAGGAATGAATTCATTTATGTAGTTAAGTCTCTTTTCCCCCTAATTTTTAATCAGCATCAAGAGTGTGAATGAAAAAATATTCCTATGGCATAACAATTTTTTTTCATAATTTAATGAAATTCACAGAGTACCTTAGGTGAAAAACTACACAACAGAATGACATCTCAACTTACCTCTACAATAAAGGCTTTCCTCTCAGATTCACTTTCTATTTGTTTAATAGCAACATCTTTTGCTCTCCACTTAGCTTTGCAAACGACTCCAAAGGCTCCTCTTCCAACAACCTGAATTAAAAAAATAAATAAATAAAATAAGAATCAAAAACAAATAGATTCAGCCCAACAGATAACACTGAAATCAATCTGAAAGACTTATTAAAGGTTTTAGAAATCATCACTATCTGGATTTGCCACAAAGCAAGTGTAAATTTTCATTAAAGTGAGGATAAATTAAACGCACTTGTCTCTATCTTTGACAGTTTATGATCTAGACACTTCTTCATTCTCAAGGAAACCAAAACAATAATCAAAGAGACTCTTGGAGACAGGAAACAAAACAGGCAAGATAAATAAGAAGACAGAAAATTGTTTGGAAAAATAAAAAGCAGGAATATATAATCAATGTTTTAAGCTATCATATTTATGAAATTAAAAATAGCTTTAAATAATTCAATAGGGGTAGAGAGTGAAGGGGAAAGGAAAAAAATATAGATAATAAAACACTGTCCACTGTAAAGATTAGACAACACAATATTATGTATAAAATGGAATTTTGTCAAGATAAAGAAACAAACTGCTGATACATGCTACAATATGAATGAACCTCAAAACACCATAAGAAGTGAAAAGAAGTCAGATATGAGAGACCAAATATTGTACAATTCTATTTATATGAAATGTCCAGAAAGGGCAAATCTAGAGATAGAAAGTAGGTTAGCGGTTTGCCTGGGTCTGAGAGTGGGGATTTACTGTAAATGTGTAGGAACAATTGTACCAAGGTGATGAAAATGTTTGAAAACTGATTTATGGTGATGGTGGCACAACGCAGCAATTTGTACAAATCACTAACACTTCAAATGCATGAATCTTATTATATGTAAAATATATGTCATTAAAGTTATTTTTATTTTTTTTTAAAGATTTTATTGGGGAATTGGGGGAGGAGAACAGCGCTGGGGAATCGGGGAAGGGGAACAGACAAGTTGCTGTCTTTTTGTTCTTCAGTCTAGTTGCAGAGGATGTTGCTTCACTGGCCCATGTTGGTATCGTCATTGCGCTCTTCCTGGATGAGGCTGATTGGTCACCGGCCTCTGGATGGTCGCTCACCGCGGCTACTGGCAGCTCACGCTGGCTGCTGGCCACTCACTGTAGCCTAAGGCAGCCACTGTAGCAGGGGCTGCAGCCTACACCGTCGCTGGCACTCGCACAGCCACTGTAGAAGGCAGTGTCACTGGCCCTCATATGTGGGATCCGAACCGGGGCCTCTGGCATCCCAAAACGAGCTCTTAACCACTGTGTCACTTGGCTGGCCCTAAAGCTATTTTTAAAAAATTATAGAGCCGGCCGAGTAGCTCAGTTAGTCAAGAATTAGCTTAAGAGTGCTAGCTCTGAGCAACAGGGCCACCAGTTCGATTACCATATGGGCCAGTGACACTGCGACTGAGCTGAGCTATCGCTGAGCTGCCAACGGGTAGCAGGATGGCTCAGCTGGTGTAACAACAAGATTGCCTGTTCAATGGTGGGTTACACCCACCCGCAACTAAGACTGAATTTGGCACGTGGAGCTGAGCTGCCACCTGGATGGCTCAATGGATTGAGCATGTGCTCTTAACAACAAGGCTGCTGGTTTGAATCCCACATGGGATGGTGGCTACTGCCACCCGCAACTAAGATTGAACACAGCACCTTGAGCTTTGAGGCCACGAGCTGCTGACAGGAAGCCAGATGATGACTTTGTGGCGCCCTCCTCAATGAAGATTGAAGAACAACAACTTGGCTGGTCCCCTTCCCTAATTCCCCAACACTGTTCCCCTCCCCCAATTCCCCCAAGAAAAATCTTAAAAAAAAATTTAGAAATAATGATGGGCCACATTGCATTATTGTTGAAGCTAACTGATGGGTACCTCATGGGTTCACTGCTCTCTCATGCTAGTCTTTTATAAATATTTTAAATTTGCCATAATATCAAAACAAAAAAAAAATAGGTTTTGATACACATTAGAACAAAATCATTCAATTTTATCATTTAAAGGACCTTAGTTAAGTACCATCTACTGCAATCGTTCAACTTTCAATGGATCTAAGTACTTTTCTTGAACTGAAAAATCTAACCTCTAGATTTTAATCTAATAATCTAATCTAATCTAATACAGCAATTATGATGCACTTTTTATGAAGTAGGCATTGAGCTAAGTGCTTTATATACATTAGTGCATTTTATGCAATCTTAGGAGACAAGTACTAATGCTATCCTCATTTTACACATGAAGCACCTAAGTTTCAAGAGGTAAACTAACTTACCCAAGGCTATTTAGCGAGTATTAATAAATAGCAAGTGTGGTTTGATGGCAGGCAGTCCAACATCAGAATGTTAGGGATCCTCATTTGTACATACATATCTGTATCATATCTCAGAAAGTAGCAGTTACATCTTCCCTTAGAGAAGGAGACTTCACTTTAGACAAAAAATTATATGAACACATTCTTGGGCACGAAACTCTTCTATAACAAAGCTAGCTGTGACTAGGGTAATTATTTACATTTCTCATGTTGTTGAATGTATAACACTACTCAAATGGTTAACATTTATTGTTTACCATGTGCCAGGTACTAGTCTACATGCTTTCATGTATTAACACATTTACTCCTCCTCCATTTTAACGGTAATAAGCTGAGTCACAGGATTGCAAGTTGCCCAAATTCACACAGTGAGTAAGTATTCAGAGAAGCCAGGATTTGAAGTGTAGAGTAGGTATTGACCAATTAGCTCTATTAAGTCTCTGTGTGTCACTGGCTTAAAAGAAACTGGGCTGCTTCTAGGCAAAAGCAGGGCAGTATTGCTGGTAGCTAGTCTTTCCTTTGGTGCCTCTCCCTTTCTAGCCCAGGGTGCTCAAGGTCCTCCTGCTGTTTAGGCTCTTGCTCTCCTCCACAACTCTCCTAAGAGAAAAGAACCAATCTCAGTCATTTGCACTTGTCATCCAGTTACTTTAACAAAAATAGGTATTGGCTAAACCTATTGGCTAACCACAACTGGGCTCTAGTACCCAATCGACTTGAGTCTGAATCTAGGCTCTGTCTACCTATTAGCTTATTAATACTGGGCAAGTTAATGTCTTCGAACTTCTGTTTTCTCAACAATACAAGGGAGATGCTTACATTTTCCTCAGTGAATATCTACAGGGTTCATAAATCACAATCAGTCATTTCCTTAAATACTACAAAAGAACACTAAGTACTTGGAGCGGGGTAAGAATAAGTGGAGGGAGTTGTACTACTCATTTCTCTCACAGTTAACCATGGTGAATAGCAATGGGTCCTAAAACAAATTTCAACCTTATGGCAACATTAGGCTAAAAAGGTATGGATGGAGACCAGCCTACCTAATGCTATTACTATGAAATAATTATTACGAAGTAATTTACTATATTCTTCAACCATACAAATACATTAAAGCAATTGGCACTTAGCAGATCTCTTCCTGTTTCACTTTTCTATTCTCAGGATTCCAAATATTATATCTGCGGATCATGCATTTGTCACATAAACTGTTTTAGGCTGGTATGTATGACTACTTGTGATGCACAAGTGCCACCTAGTGTTGAGATGATGGTTGGTTGCACTTTCAACTTAAAACAATGGGAACAAAATGTGGACAGATGAGGACATGATAAACTTTCTCCCTTTTGCTTAAGAAAGCAGTTTTTTGGAACACTCTGAAATATAAAACAGGCATATTCATGTACTGAGAGCCCACGGCCTTAAGAAGCCTCTACTCACATTAGGGCCATGAGCTATTTTATACATATTGTGAAACGACAGATCTAAACATGATAATAATGAAAGTCCAAGATGCCCAAGGCTATACATATAAACTATATTACATGATAGGAGAAATAACTGCTGTGAATTCAAAGGAGTGAGATTAGAAGCACAGCGCCAGTGCTTAAAGAAACTCAATTTCTGCGTATCCAATGATACTGATCACCAGTTCCAATGTGTGGAAGAGGGGTTTCCCCACAACCACCAAGCAATTCTCAGATACCCACTGGGTCTCCTACAATTCAACTCAATTCTGACACTATCTTCCTGGAGGTAACAACAGATCCCACAGGCTAAGGGCTCAGTTCTACAAGATGGCTCCCACCCCAACCTCAGCTGCCAGTCACAGGCCCCCCTGCGCTTCTGACCAACCACCTATCACTTGGAGGCTCCAACGACCCACTCCTTGGGTTCCATTACTTTGCTAGAGCGGCTCCCAGAACTCAGATATTTTACTTACTAGATTACCAGTTTATTATAAAATATAACTTAGGACAGCCAGATGGAAGAGGTGCATAGGCACGATATGCAGAAAGAGCATAAAGCTTCCATGCTCAATCCATGCAACATTCTCCTCCAATCTCCAAAGGTTCACCAACCTGAAAACTCTCGGGACGTTATCCTTTTGAGTGTTTACAGAGACTTCATTACACCGACACGATTGATTAAATCATTGTCTATTGGTGATTCATTCAGCTTTCAGCCCCTTTCTGGAGGTCAGGGAGGTGGAACTGAAAAGACCCAACCCTCTAATCACAAGGTTGGTTCTCTTCTGGCAACCAGCCCCCATTCTTAGGTATGGTTCAAAAGTAACCACATTCACATAACAAAAAACATACAGAAGACATGCTTATTACTTAGGAAATACTTATTACCACCTAGGAAATTCCTGAGAGTTTAGGGAGCTGTGAGCCAGGAACCCTGGACAAAGATCAAATATATATGAAAACTACATTGTGGTCATCTCAATGACCAAATATATATTTCTTATAAATCACCATATGGCAGTATCAAAAAATGACTTCCCATTTCCTCAAATAGCATAAATGTAGAGATATTAAGGGTGAAAAGAAAAAAATATATAAAGAATTGACGCCTCTTTCCTGGAATGAAAGTGAGGCAGAGAAGAAATTCAAGACAAAACAAAAGCACTTGAACAATTTATTACTTACAGCTAAAGACAGCCAAAGGTGAGAGTGTATAATGGCGACTAAGAACCACCCCTTCACCTTCTGGGACAGGCTTAGGGATTAGAGGACAGAAAGGACTTGTCCCCCCACTTCTCACTGAGATCCCCAAGAGGAGGCAACTTCACAGAATAGGCTTTACCAATATGGGAAGCTACAAATGAGTAGGAGTGGCAAGGGAGAGAGAGAGAGGGCGCCTTACTCAGGTCTCTGAACCCCAATACAACATGGAAATGATAAGGAAAAACTCTTATCATAATTTCTCTCTCTCTCTCTCTCTCTCTCTCTCTCTCTCTCTTTCTTTTTGAGGGCAGTGTCACTGGCCCTCATATGTGGGACCTGAACCAGGGCCGCTGGCTTCCCAAGCCAGCGCTTGACCACCGCACCACTCAGCCAGCCCGAAAAACTCTTGCTAAGAGAAAAGCATGGTAAGTGAAAATTAAAGTCTTCTGACTGCAGGAAGGAGGCTGTTGTGAGACACAGAGTTGAATGTACACCAGAGGCTGCAGCATGGTAGACATCTCAAATACAGGGAGCTAAGTGAAGAGCTCAGCTAGTTTGAGGATCAATGGAAGCCAACAGAGAAGGCCCGGTCAGCAAGCAGGGGGAAATGGGGTAAGGTCTCCTGCTTTCAAGAGGTGAAAATGAGTCTTATGCCAAGAGAACAAATGAACCTCATTTGTTTACTCCTTAGACCAATATTTCTTGAATGTCTACTATATCCAAAGCTATAACAGTTGGGATACTAGAGATACAGCACTAAGTACGACAAAGTTCCTGATCTACATGGCATGTACTTTCAATTAAAAAGGGAGGGGGGCCAGCCGAGTGGCACGGTGGTTAAGCGCTGGCTTCAGAAGCCAGCAGCCCCGGTTCAGGTCCCACATATGAGGGCCAGTGACACTGCCCTCACAAAAAAAAAAAAAAAGAGGAGGGGAAGAAGACAGTCAACAGACAAAAAGATGAATAAGAAAAGTATCAGACTGTAAAAAATGCCATGTAGTAAACACAAAAAAAATAGGATGATACGACAAAGAGACTAGTAGAAATTTCAGTTGAGATAGTATGGGAAAGCCATCTGAGCAGGTTACTAACCTGATATTTGAATGACACAAGGAACCAAGCAAAGAAACAACTAATGTTATGGCCCTATGAGGGGGAAAAAAACAACAAAAGCAACTGCTCACTCCCTATTCAACAATATTGAACCTCGTCTACAGGCTAGGTAGGCGCTTTCCCAGGCACTGAAGATATAGAAGTGAACAAACAAATCCAAATCCTTGCTCTTAACTGCTAATAGTCTCACAGCAGGAAACAAATAAAGAAGAAGCAAGGTAAACAAGGAAAAGATAAAACATTTTAGAAAACGATAAATGTTCTAAGGAGCACTATTGTGTGTGTACACCTGTATGCACTCCCTACAGCTCAATTTTAAACATGGTAGTCCTACAGGGCCTGCTTTTCACTGAGAAAGATGACATTTTAGTGATGACCTGGAGAAACAGAATGTTCACTGTGGGTGTTGCATAGCTGGAGAAGTGAAGAGTGAAGTAAGATCAGAGACAGGCCGAGTCTGGATCCTGAATGGCTCTCTGTATCATGAAAAGGAGTTAGAAGTTTAATCTAAGTGCAATGGGAAGCCAGTTGGAGGGGTGTAAGGAGGAAAGATGTGATATGCTTTTACATTAAAAAAATCATTCCAGCTCTTATGTAAAGAATGGATCGTAGGGAGCTAGAGAGTACGAGTATCAATAGAGAGGCCAGGTAGGAGTGCTATCACAACAGCCCAAGTAAGAGAAAATAGCTTTGATGACAAAGTTAATGACGGTGCAGAAAACTGGGTAGATATGGGATATGTTTTACATGTAGAGTCAAAAGAGCTTACTGATAGTCTGCATGCAGTCAGACCAGGTGGGAGGAAAAGAGATGAATAAAGGATAACAGCTAGAATAGGCAACAGTTTAATGAGAGATAAGAAAGAATGGAGCTGGCAGATTTTTTTTTTTGATTTTTTAAAAAAATAACACAGAATTCTGTTTTAGTCATACAAAGTTTAAGATGCCTTTTACATATCTGGGTGGAGATATCAAGAAAGAAAGTTGAAACGGGAGTCAGGGAGAAGTCAGGAAGGTGATAAGAACTTGGAAGTCATCAGCTTTCAGGTGGTATTTCTAGTCAATCGACCAGATGAAATCACCAAAAAATAACATATAATTACTGGAGTCCCAGCGCTGAGCTTTAAAGCACTTCATTTCAAACACAGAGGAGAAAGAACTAAGAAAAACTGAGAAGGAACAGTCACTAAGGCACCAGAAAAACCAGGTGAAAGAAGTAAAGAGAAGAGTTTCAAGAAGAAAGCAGACATAAAAACAGCAAAACATTGTCAATGGAACTGTAATAGATATGTATGATATTGGGGCAGGGGGAGTGGGGCAACTTGGGGGTTGTCACTCTGAGGGGTAAAAAGTATAACTATTGCATTGTGTTGTACACCTGAAACTAATTTTAAAAAATACATAATGAAAAAAAAAATAAAAACAAACAAAAAACCCCAGCAAAACATTAAGCCAATGGCTCTTAAAGTGTGGTCTCTGGGTGAGAAGCATCAGCATTATCTGGAAATTTGCAGAAAATGTAAATTCTCGGGTAGAGCCTGGCAGTCTGTGTTTGAACAAGCCTTTCACGTTATTGTGATGCTTGAGAACGACTGTATTGGGTTATATTAAAAACATAATTAACAGTGAGAGCAGAGAGCCCTCCCCTGCTGTTGATATTATTTATGGAAGTTTTCCAGAGCACTGAGAAGTGATCTTGGGCAGAAAAGGAGAGAGGGAATTCTTGTGAGCAACCAATATTTTTCTTAACATATGGGAGATCAATAGAAAAGAGTGACATAGATGGCAAATTGACACACACTGACAACTGACAACTGAGGTAAACAATGAAAGACCTAATATTCAAACTAGAAAGTACTAAAGTCACCTTTTACTTATTACAAAATTTCTAGTTCAAGTTCACAAATCAAAAATGCTTTTTGGATTGCATCCATATCTGAATAATACAAGTGTCTTTGACACATCATTAACAATTATTTTGAATGACAGCTTTTCCCAATGATCAGTTTTCACCAAGAGTGTAAAACAGAGCATACATCCAAATTACAAGTATTTCCCCCATCACACACATCTAAAATGGTGAACCTAGAAATAAATATTTCAGATATTTTTTACAATCCCTCATCTGTAAAAATAGAAGAACAGAAGAATGCAAAGAGGACTTTGGTTTTAAAGGGGAAGTCAATTTAGAAATATTTCCTTCTAAATTTATGAATGTTTTCTATTTGAAAATATTCTTAGATTAATTCTCTTATGATACGCATCTATCATAGGTTTAGTCCATTTGGTTTTGGGTCCACAACTTTAGTTAATATTGTAAAGCAGATTTAAATTTAATTTCTTAATAAAAATATAACAGAAGAATATGAGAGATGGTGTGTAGAATATTTCCATGCAATTAATATTAAAAGGCACAAAATCAAAATCAGAATTTGCGGTAGGGTGTGTGTGTGTGTGTGTGTGTGTGTGTGTGTGTAAAGCAACTTCTTTAAAAACTTCCTTAAGATGGAAGATGACTCCATTCCTTCATCCAACTGACATTATTAAAAAACAAACAAACACCTAAACTAAACTAAATGGAAAAGGATGTATGCTGTTGTGCTTTTAATTTACGGTTAGGAAATAATTCTTAACTGTCCCCAATTCATGTTATAGTTCAATAACTATAGCTGTCAGTTTGATTTGGCCCCGTTCTGCAGACTATGTGAATGGACCCTGGCTACGCTGCCATTGCTCTGGCTAGAAATTTGGAACAAGCATAGATTGCACATTTATTAGTTAGAGAACTTGGAGCCTCCAACTATTTCAGAACTTCAATATCTATTAATAAACCGTGGCAGAGTGGAACTGCCATCTGCTGACAAGGCAGACTTGATAACACAAAAGTAAAGCTTTGATTCAAAGTTTCTGTTGAATTTTTCATGCAATCTTTAAAACCCGCCATAAGATATCTGATCTACTTAATAGGCCTTTCTTTCAAATAATATTCCTGCATCATCTTTTAAGGTACACATGCACAATATAAAAGTTATTGCTGTGACTACCTCCTCACTGTGATAAAAATTCTAGATCTACTGAAAGCAATGCTCACTAAGTTTCACATAGAAGTTTATTAATTTTGGATCTCCATAATTAAAGACTAACATATCTATGGATTCAGTTTAATTCAGGCCATTATCAATAAGGTTTCTCTCTATTATCAGTTGCCCATATATTCACTCATAAACTAAAACTACAAAATATACATCACTGCCAAAGTTCTATCTATATTTCCCTTTAAAACAAAACCTCAGCCTGTCTCTATAATGACGCCTGTGAACATATAAATACTGCAATTACATGTGCCTTGTTCATATGGAATACTCGAGGTCAACACTGTGAGTCTCCCTTTTAAAAAGGAACCATGAGAAATAGGGTCTTTTTGCATTCTCATAAAGGCTCACTGATACCTGGCTTACTTATATCACCTGACCTTTTACAGCATCTTTTAACTGCTAAACAAAAAGTATTTGCTAGGTATAATGGAGTGTTATGAAATCAACATTTGGAAAGAGAATCAGATTTTCATTTCTAGTAAAAATGCTGACTTAGACAAATCACTAACTGATCTTAACCTCTAGCAAATTATTAGAGAACCAGAAGTGCACTAAATTCTCTTGATTATGCTGGATAACTTAATTTACTCATTCAACAAATATTCATAGAAAATGTTCTAGGTGCTAGGCATTGAAGTTACAAGTGCGAATAAGGCACCTTGCATGCAAGTACCATGAAGGATAATAAAAGTGACAAAGATCTAGGCTGCTCAGGAGAGCTTCTCTAAGGAAGTAGGAGCATTTCAGCTGGGACTTGACTGGTGAGGAGCTAGCCACATGAAGTTCTGGGGGAAGAGCATTCATTCTAGGCAGAGAACTGCAAAGACAGTTCATCTTAGTGCTTTTCCCAATCCATGGTGCTTACTTTATACAAAATCTAGTTTCAAACTGTTTTCCACTAGGTGGAGCCTTCTGTATTAACCCTAATTTCAAATGATAGCTTCAGCGCTCCATTTACATTATATTCATAGTTTTAAATTTATGGTTCTGAAAATGTAAGTATTAATTGTTCTGTGTTTATTGTAGTCTTACAATTCAAAATTTTTAAGGAGAGAATCCTAAGCTTCTTCTATTCATCGTCCTCAACACCTTAGCAGTACTGTGCACAGACAGGAATGTTCATTAAATGCTCAGGACCAACCACTATCAAGGAAATCAGCGTATTATTTCCCTATTCTCAGACTGTTTGTTTATAGAGTACTGTGAAAAGAACTAAAGTGACACTATAAATCCAGTGGAAAGAACAACTGACTCAGGAGTGAGAAATCTCAAATTCAATTCCCAGCTTTGCCATTTACTCAGGCTTAAGGCTCTGGCAAATCAAACTCCATGTCCACCTGTCAATATCTATAAAATGGGGATATCACTTGCCCTGGCCATTCCACGAGAGATCATGATCCACTGTCCCTAAAGCTTATTGTGGAAACAGAGCATAAATACTGGAAACAATACATTAGTTTTCATTTTACAACTGGAAAAGACCTTAAGTGATCTTGTTCAATCTCTCATTTTACATGAGAAATCAGAGGACCAGAAAAATGAGGTGTCTTGTTCAAAGTTACTGAACTATACTATGGCAGAATCTAAATTTTCTAAATATCCAGTACACTTCCCGCCATGCCACACTACTTTTACTTCTTCTTGCAAGCTAGTTCCCAATGTACATACCTCACAAATTATTCTAACATTTTCTACATTCAGTTCCAGAATGGTAAACCCTAAATGACTTTTTAAAAAAAAGGACCTATGGGCCAGCCGAGTGGTGCATTGGTTAGGAGTTGGCTTGGGACACCAGCTCTGAGCAGCAGGGCCACGGTTCGGATCCCACATGAGGGCCAGTGATGCTGTTCCCTCTACAACAGCTGGACCTGGAGCTGGGCTGCCATGAGTCGCTGGTTATGGCGTAGGCTGCAGTAGGGCTGGCCAGCAGCTGGCATGCGCTTTCGGGAGCTGCCGTCCAATGGCCAGCAAGTGACTGACTGCTTCACCCGAGAAGAGCGCAATGATCACAATACCAACATGGGCCAGTGAAGCAACATCATCCACAACTAGACTGAAGAACAAAAGGGCAGCAACTTGTCTGTAACCCTTCCCCGGTTCCCCAGTGCTGTCCCCCTCCCCCAATTTCCCAATTAAAATAAAATAAAGGACCTACGTAGCTGTCCAAGGCTCAGACCTTACATAATTTGATATCAGGATTGAACTTAGGAAGGCCACATTGATAATAGAGTCACAATATTAGGGATGTAAGCATTTAAATCAGCTGATGCCTTAAACATATGCATCAACTAAATGACTGGATATTTGGTCTGTGGTTGGAGTATTTTTCTCACATAGTTTCAAACTGAATCAATGTAGTGATTCAATTACAGTGCTATTTCACAAATACAGAATACGATTGTCTTTATTTACAGGCAATATATTTGTACATTATAAAATATTGAAAGCAATGTAAAACACTTTCTGTATCTTGTCTTTTTCTGTTCTCTTATTAATGATTTTAACCCAGAAACAGAATCTAAGTTGAGAAATAGTTATTGAGTATCCATGGTGCATCCTGGATCATCTAACACAGTTTTAAGGTGTGCAAATGAAGAAACCTGATGGAAATTAGGTAATGGCTGCAACATTAGAAAGGTCCAAATTCAATATTTAAAGTGCAAATAAACTGAGTATTAAAAACAAACAAACAAAACAAACCTAAATTAAATGACTACCTAATATTAGAAATTTTCATTTAAAAACAAAAAACTACTTCTCAGGAATGTCCTAATGATACCAAAGAAAGGTTGAAACATTATCTAAACGGAAAGGTCTTTGAAAATATAAAAAACTTATCAGAAGTTAACCGGCTCTGGGGCAGGAGCAACAAAAAGTTACGTTTAGTCTCCTTTTAGTAACTTTCATCCCTCCAAGAAGCAAGAATGTAAAATGCTTTAGAAAGTAGTGTGCAAAAACTAAGGTTGTAAGGATCACATGATGTAACTCAGTGAAAGCATTTGGTAGACCATGAAGTACAAGTTATTATTATATAACAATTTGTAGTCTACAAGCATGACAGTTCGCCAGAGTAGACGTAAACACTTATTTAAAAACTGCAATTCTTTTATACTGACTCACTGAATTTTTTATACTTAAAAAAGAAAGAATGCTAGCTAGCCATGAAAGCTGGATAAACTATCCACTTCTGAAAAAGGAATTTATCTCAGCCTCAGGAGGAAAAACAAAAAACAAAACAAAACCCCACATCCACTCATAAAAATCCCCCCCTTTTCAAAATAATAGGTCCTTCTTTTAGCTATGTGACCTTAAAGCAGGTCACTGTTGGACTCTGGAACTCAGTTTCCTAGTAACATGTGTCAGGCACTGTGTTGGGTGTTTTGCATATGTTACCTAATAGGATCTGTTATACAGATAAAATGAAATAGAAACTACACCTATTTTACAGTTAAATAAACTAAAGCTCAAAGGAGTTAGCAAACTTGCTCCAAATCACACAGCTATTGAGTGGCATAGCTAATATGCTGGAGCTTCCTCTGACTCCAACGGCCTCGTTCTTCCCACTTATATTGCCTTATAAAATAAGGTTGTTCTCAGTGAACTTTAAGGTGACTTTATGAAATAATAAAAAAAAAAAATGATTAAGTAATCTTTTCTTCTTCCAAAACATGCATAGAAAAGAAACTTATTCTTAAGTGATAATTATCTTTCAGCTTGTCATTGCCTAAACATAATTTTGGATTTTAAAAATAGAGATAACTGAAAGTCTGCAATACGGGACATACGGGATTCTTCATGGAATACGTAATGCCAAGTAGTTAATAAATTTCTAAAACTGGTAAATACATGGTAACGGATAGATATTATTCTCAACCAAAGGATGAACCCTTTCCAAAGTGTGTCTTTAAAATATATACAGTTTTTCTTGCTTTTCTAAGTGGTATGGTCCTTAGAACCAATTTACTCCTCTGAATTTGACAAGAAGCAATGAATTCAAGGCACATTATGGTTACCCTGAAAGTACTTCAAGATAAAGCACGGATTCGGGTTTTCTACCAGGGATTTGGGGTCCGGTGTTATAGTTTAGCTGCCACCGAGATCATTGGTTATCGCCTCAGAATACGATCCTTGAAACACCTTTTCATCAAAGACCAGTCTATAGGACTATTGTTGAGATTACTATCGCCAGCTGGAGGCAGGACATTTAATATTGTCTTCTACGCTAGGGGAGCGGCGGAACGAACCCTTGGATCCTCGGGGAAGCACTTGGTTAGACAGGATGATGCATGAATTTACAGGCATTTGCGGGGCGCCCACTCCGTGCCAGGCAGAGCTAACACCGCGCATGCACAGCGCAACCCTTGGCCCTTACGAGCATCATGTCACGGCGCGACCTGAAACTCCAAAGCGGCCACCGTCTCCCAGGAAGGTACTACTTACAGATGAGAGAACTGGTGGACCACCCCGTCTCACCAGTTCCTCCTCCTGTTGGAGATGACCCAAATCCGGGCACCGGAGTAGCGAGTCCAAACTCAAAGAGGGCCCACGTGAGGGAACACACCGAGCGCCCCCCGAGCCGCTGCACGCGGAGAGCCCGCTCTGCCCCCGGTCTCCGTGGGGCTGTGGGACTGGCGAAGGGACCCTGCGGGGCGCCGGGGATCAGAGGGCTCGCCGAGGCGCCCTAAGAGGCGACCACAGGTAGAGGCGGCAGCGGCCGGGGCCGGCGCCTCCCTGCCGGGCCGCGCTCACCTCTTCCACCTCGATCTCCTTGTAGTCGATCTCTTCAAAGTTGAGGACTTGGGAGGGGGCTTCGATCATGTCACCGGCTGAAGACGAGGAGGAGGAGGAAGCGGCGGAGGCTGTAGACATGATCCCTCGCGCAGCCCGGGGGGCCCGGGGAAGCGGCCACCCGGACCCTCCGGGGGACACCCGCGCCCACCCGCCTCCTGACCGACTTTCAGCCTGGAGCCACGGCGATGCGTGCCAGGGGCAGGGGCAGCGGCCACAGCCGAGTCCCCTCTCCGGCTCCGCTGCGTTTTCCGCCGCCGGGCCCCGCCCACTGGGCTTCCGGTTCCGGCCTGAAGTCGGAAACAGGAGGGGGGGGCCGTGAGCTCGAGGGAGGGGAGACGAGAGTTTTGTCACTGCGAGAAAGGAAGGACAGTTTTGAGGGTGGGGTGGGGGAGGGTACGACGCTAGCTGGAATCTGTAGAACAAAGTTCGCGAGATCTTTGTTAAAGGGCCTCCGCCATCGGGTGATACCGCGAGAGCGGACGCTCTGACGTCATTCAAACGCGCGAACGGAAGTGGCGTGTCGTACGATGGCATGTCTGTGCGGTTGGTCCTTCAGGAACCAGCGGGAAAGATAAAAACTAGGGTTTCAACTCCGCTTGGTGAACTATGTGACGGCCCTGGTCCCTTTTCTCTCAGAGACCTGCGGACGGCCGGGGTGGTGTTGGACTGAGTTTTTTGTGACGAAGCTTTTTAGTTTCATCCCTAAACTAAGCTGAACAAGTTCTTGAAGCAGCCTTGGTAAATGTGTTTTCTTCGGTGTGATGTATGGAAGGGTGAAGTGGCTGCTGTTACTTTGACCTGACTCAGAGATTCTCACGAAAATCATACAGAGAGAGCCAGCACAGATAACCTGCAAAACAATCTGTAGGCTGAGTTCTCAAGAACAGACGTTAATAGTAGATAAGGTCGATATTAATAGTTTGACATAATTTGTTATGTTCATCTGAAGTTATGGGTTGCATTAATATTTAAATAGTACATAGAGAGTGATGAACTTCCATAACTGAAGTCTTTTTTAAAGTAAGGTTTTATTAAGCCACAATGTTAGTCGTAAAGAAGATGGGTCTTGGGGCATGGAATCTAAAGCACCAGAAGCATGGCTAGGTAGAAAAGACAGCATGTCCATTCTCCCAGAGTTTTGCAAGTTTTTAGATGTTGGGTGGGGGGAGGGAGAAGAAAGTGGTAGTCTTAAAGAATTTACATTAGTTGTAGGAAATGGGTGGGAGGTGAGATAGGCTCAGGGTCCCCATAAAGAAATGTCCGTTTGTTGGCCAGCCAAGTGGTTAAGAGCTGGTTTGGGATGCCAGCGGCCCCGGTTTGGATCCCACATATGAGGGCCAGTGACACTGCCCTCTACCGCTAAGATGGTGAACAACAGCTCCACCTGGAGCTGGGCTGCCATGAGTCATCGGTGGAGGCTACAGTGGGGCTGGCCGGCAGCGGGCTTGCGCGTTCGTGAGCTGCCGGGAGTGGCCGTCCAATGGCCGATGAGCGACTGCCTCAGCCGGGAAGAGCACAATGACAATACCAACATGGGCCAGTGAAGCGATGTCCTCCACAACTAGATTGAAGAACAAAAAGACAGCAACTTCTCTGTTCGCCTCCCCTAATTCCCCCAATAAAATGGTTAAAAAAAAAAAAGTCCGTTTCTGTAGATTGGCTGTGGGTAGCTGTTGGGAAAGCCCATGTGTAAAGTACAAGAGGAGACTAAGAGTTAAATGATGCCTGGTTAAAATCATCTGTAGTAATAGCCACCTGCAAATCAATCTAAAGTTAGAACAGGCGATACAAGGATTGTGAGAAATCTTTTTGTTAGCTGCCCAGCAGCCATTAACAGACTGACAGTTCTGTCTCACTGTCCAATGGCTGTAATTTAGAACATCTCAGAATTTGCTCCTTGCCAAAAACAATTGTGATCCTTACAAGCTTGTAGAACTTAGGTAAGTGTATCTCCAAGGCAGATAGTATTGCCTGTGTTGTGCTATCAACGTGATTTTTAGTTTTGAACTAGCTGTTAAACATTATTTATAATCAGTTTGACTTGAAGCCTAACTAGGGAAATTGGAGTTGGAGATGAAGGCTTAAGGACCAAGGATGAAACCCTGTGAATGTCAAATTTTAAGTCTCAGTAAGAAACAAAAGTAACAGAAAGGGGGAAACTGAGGGGAACTGTGATCCAAATATCACTGGAGGAGAGCTTTCCAATTAAGGAGTAGGCAGCCAGATAAAATGTTGTATAGAAGTAGGTTAAACATATTTGGGATTGCAAATAAGTTATTGGATTTGGCAATCAGGAAGATAGAAAGTCCTGGAAAACATTCTGTCATATTTTATTTGTAGTTCTAATAACACTTGATAATTTGATGAATGGATAAAAGAATGGAATAATTTCTTATAGTACACTCTGGATAATTTTACTCAAGGTCTTGACTTCCTATACAACTTTTATAATGATGAATCCCAATCTCTCCCAGTGCTCAAATTTTTCCTGAATTCTGGACCTGTTGGACATCTCTATTTAGATGTAACCTAAACACCTTTCAAACTTGCAAACACAAATTTAAAAGTTGTCACCCACCATAAATTTGTTGTTCTGTGTGTGTTTTCCATCTCTATGAAGGATCCCATCACCTATTCAGCTGTCCAAGTGAGAAATGGCTTAAACAATAAAGGGGATTAATTAGCTTAGTTAAGTGGAAGGTCAAGAGCTAGAACAGGCTTCAGGTGTCATTTGATTTATAAAGTTAATGATAGCATCAATAGTAAGTTTCCATTATAGTCTGCCTTTTGTGGTATTTGCCATTGCTCTAGAACTATGTTTCTCACCCTTTAAAAAAAATATTACCCCCCTGAGGAGTCTTTTAAGACTATTTCTAATCCCCCCAAAGTTTTAATATCACATATATACTGTATATCTGTTTATGTACTGTGTGCATATTTCTGCATATATAAAAAGAGTAAGTTTTTTTTTTCTTTCCACAATTTTCACCCCTTGGTGGTGATAATACCCTGACCAAGAATGCATGCTCTAGCAGTTTCATTTTTCATATGACATCACACTTTCCAGTACAATGACAGGCAGCACCTTTTTTGGTAGCTAGCTGTCTCAGAAGAGCAGGGAACTTTCTGTTGAGAAAGCCCTTGGCAACTGTACTCTTGAGTGAGGAATGGAGGACAGGAGGTTTGAGGTTGCAAATATCTTGTTTAGCTTAGATCCAGAACTCACTGAAGCATGGGCTTGGAGAAGGAGCAGCTGCTAACTGTAAGAAAAATCTGAAGATGTAGGGAGCACAAAGCAGGGAATGGTTGCTGGATATGCAGCAAATGTTTTTGATTCATAAGTCTGCACTATACCTAGAAAGTGCTATCTTTACCCCCTGTCTCAGAACCAGACTAGCCAACCCGATCAAATATTATTCTTTCCAGAAAGTTCTGAGTTTTCTGCTGTTCTGTAGTCAAAACTGCAGTACGCAGAGGATAGCTAACCCCTTAGCAATTCAGTGACACTACTGGAGAGCAGCCCCTCAAATTCATGCATTTCTTTCTTTCCTTTTAAAACACATCAGACACTTTATTCTTTCATCGAGGAATGGAGAAGGGTGAGCTCATGCTTTAACGCACCTTGTCCCATGCATTTCTTTGATATTTGAGTTTATTCCATGTTTTCTACTCCACACATCTTCATCCTAGGACTTCACAGCCCATGGAGCTGCTGGAAGAATTCGTGTGGCTGGTCAGAATAGGCCTGTGAAGGTGGAGTAGAGTCTTCTGGCAGGTGCAGCTTCAAGGAATTCTCTCACATTCCATATAACTGACATGCCTGTTTGCTGCTAATGTTCTTCTTTTCCCTCCAACCAAGCTAGCTGCAAGGCAACTGCATTGATGGTGCCCATGTGACCTACAGATGAACTCTTCATCATTTTTTAAAAAATACTTGGCATGAAAAAAACAAAAGCGTTTCAAAATCCATTTATTTATATTATCACAAGAAATTTGAACATTAGATTTCCCATTTAAAAAAGATGAAGAACAGTTAGAATCTTTAATATTTCAACTGTTGTAAACTTTAAATGGTTGTAAAAAATATTTTTAAACTTTTTTAAATTTCATTGCATGAACAAAGTTTCTTTGAGGACTGTCAAGAATTTGAAGAGAGTCTTAATCAAGAATTGATAGTAGTCATTTAAAATAAAAAGCCTTACATTAAAAAGTTACATTTACAAAGAAAAGCTTACTAAAAATTCCTATTAAATTTTTGAAAAACATAGTTGATATGTTAAACAAATTAAATGTTTAACATTGACTCTGATACTATGTATTTATTCATTTTTTTCAAAATTACATAGTGTGAGAAAGCAATGGTATTTTTTTTTCATTAAGAAACAAATAGATACCTCCAAATCCTTTTCAGTTCACCCCAGAGTATCTTACAATAGTATAACTTTTTACATCTGCCATGCCTTGAAAAGGTTTGAGAAGCACCACATTAGGAGGCTGTTACAGTAGTCAAGGCAAGAAATACTAGTGGTTTGAACATAGATAGTAGCCATATATAGATAAACGGATAGATTTGAGAGATTCTGAGCAAATAGAATTGGTGAGCTCAGTGATTGGGGGGAGTAGATAATAGAGAGGACAATGTAACTGATGATTCCTAGATTTCTTACTTGTACAACTCAGAAGATGAACAAGGTTTGGGGGAAAGAATAAAGAAGTCAATTTTAGACCTGAGAGGCTTCCAAGTGTAATTACCAAGTAGGCAATTAGTCTTAGGGGAAAAGACGGGGCTAGAGAAACAGATATTGGCCTGCTGATGATAATTGAATTCACAGAAATGAATGCGATCACCTACAGAAGTGAAAAAGGATAGGATTTAAAACAGAGACTGAAGAAATAAAATTTTTGGGCTTGGGTAGAGGTGGAGGAACTGCCAAGGAAATTTGTGGAAAACAAAATTATGATGTGTGGAAACCAAAATAAAAGGGTTTTTCAGTGTTAAATTCTCCCAAGAAGTTAAACATGAGAAAAACTCAAAAGTGTCCAATGGATTTGGGTCTTGAAGGCTAGCCAAGGGGTATATCTTTGTGGGGAGGGATTGTGAGTGGGCTCAGATTGGTAGGTCCGAGTGTCTACATGTGGGTGTGTAAGGTTCCTTGCAGAACCTTAGAACTGAATCCAGAAAGGGGAGATAGGTAAGGAGCTGAAGGCTAGCTTTGATCACATCACTGCATTCTAGTGAAGTCAGTATTGTCAAGGTAGGAAGATAGAATATATTTCCTTTATAAGTTTGTTATCTTGAGTTAGAACTTATAAATATTTAGACATACAATATGTAAGCTTCCATTTATATTCTTGCCTGGGCCCCATAAAAGGCTAGGAGAGGCATGTTTTTACATGTGTTAGATTTCTTTCTTATGTACTAGTGGTCTACAGGTAGGGAGTTCCCAACTTTAATTTGCAATTTCCCATAGTTGTCTCTGTCTTATCACTTACGAAGTGTGATCAGAAAATACAGTGAATGTTTAAAAATTATTACAGTAAAAGACAAATTGCTATTAATCCCCTTCAATATACTCCCCCTCTTTTTGAACACACTTATCTCATCATTCTTGCCAAACTTGAAAGCAGTTCTGGAAGTCCTTTTTTGTGAATGTCTTATAGTTGTGCTGTCTTGGCTACCTCAATATCCTGAATCGATTCAAAATATTTACCTTTCATGGTCATTTTGACTTTGGGGAAGAGCCAGAAGTCACATGGTGCCAGATCTGGTGAATAAGGTGGATGAGGACAAACTGTAGTGTTTTTATTTGACAGAAATTGCTGTACCACAAACAATATGTGACATGGGGCCTTTCTGTTGTGATCACAAAATATGCTGAATGCTGCTGCTGCTTCTGCTGCTGCTTACCATCCAGCAGAAAGGCAGCGATCTTCAATACAGGAAGTGGCATGTTGAACCTTAGTAACAGTGTGTGACAAGTTTCAACTTGTTTGGTGCAGTCAGTCAGGTGTGAGCTATGGTTGAGAGAAGGTGTGTTTTAAAGTGTGCCATTAATCATCCTCCATCATAACAATGCTTTATGTCACACATTGCTTCTGGTGTATGGCAATTTCTGTCAAATAAAAACATTATTGCGTGTCCTCTTCTGCCTTATTCACTGGATCTGGCACCGTGCAACCTCTGGCTCTTCCCCAAAGTCAAAATGATTCAGGACATTGAGGCAGCCATGCCAGTGCAACTAAAGACACTTATGAAAGAGGGCTTCTAGAACTGCTTCAGAAAGTGGCACGAACAATAGGATAAGTTGTTCAAAGCAAGGAAGGATATTTTGAGGGGGATTAATGGCAATGTGTCTTTTACTGTAATAATTTTTTTTATTTAAACATTCACCGTATTGTTTTTTTCACACGTCATAAGTTTCATTTCAGTCATCACCCAGGAGGTAATATCAGCCCCTCTTCAGCTCTCCACCCATTCATGTTCTATTCATTACTCAGTTTTATCTGTACCTCTTTACCTATCTGACATTATCTTCTTTAATTGTTTGCTGCCTTGTTTATTTTCTGTCCTCCCACTCTTTGCCCACTTTTGTCCATTGAATGTTAGTTCCACTGGGACACAGATCATAAGCATTGTGTTCACTACTGTCTCCTCAGGATTTAGAACAGCACCTGAAATGTAGTAGACACTTAATAATTTTCTATAGTCAAATGAGTATCTATGTTTTAAAGTAAATGTTATTTAATTTATTTCATGTATAAGGAATGGGTTAACCAAATGTTTTCTATAATGTCATTGAGGGAAGATTTAATAAATAGCTAAATTGATACACAAGCAGCATATCAATTATTTATCATGGAGGTTTCTTAAGTATTTCAGAATTTTAAAAATGCTTTGTTCTCCTAGTCAATTTAAATCTCTCTCCAATCTTGAAATTACTAATTTTTAGGATAGATACTTCTCTTTCTTGATTTTGCAAGGGTAAACTTTAGTTCCTCTTCTTTCTAAATACTCACCACTATTTAATCCATTTGAATTGTTCACTGAAATTTAATAAGATGTTATTGTGGCACAATGATTGCTTTCAGAAATAATTGATATTTTAATTAAAATAGATGTAAAGCCAGATTATACAGATTTTTATTTTCTGAGTTTCTGAGACAAGCTTAAACATGATATATCCAGCATCAGTTTTTAAAGCAGAAACTTAGTCAGTTAAGAACATATTTAAGAAATAGTAATCTTCACAGAAATAGTGCTCTTCACTACAAAAGCGCATTCATTGTGTCTTATTTCTAATATGTCAAATCAGTGTTCTAAGATGGTTTTTCTCAGAAGAAATTCCAGAAGCAATTTGGCTTTGTTTATGGGAATAAATAAGGGTGTTTCATTTCGCACAGCCTCAGGGAATCACAAATTAAAATGTTCCACTAAAATGGATGCCATCTACTATTCATTATTTCAACAAACCACTCTACTCTGCTGAAGCTGCATGCAATCAGGGTAAGGGATATGTAGTGCTTGAAACCTGCAGGGCTGAGAGGGCCTGCTTTGCATTCTTATTTGTAAGCAGCCCATTTCACATTTTCCTCTGAGTTCCCCAGCACCCCACAGAGCTACTCTCTGTGGTGGGTGCAAAGCTCCATTAAGTAAATAGAGCTCCTTATTTAGAAGCCATCTCTGGGAATTCAAAGTGTTCCGAGAGGGAAATTGATACTATCAAGATTAAGGTATTAATCAAAAGTCCTGTTAAATTTCTGTTGGGGTGCTAATTAATCTTCTAAAAATTGTTAATCAATTCAATTATGTAACGCACTTAAACTTTAACACCTGGTACAGGAAAAGTAACAGTCTTACAGTTATGCCCAGAGGCATTCAGAATGTAAAAGGAAATAGTTTAAATGGAAAATCTTCCCCAAATGGTGCTTTAGTTTGATCTTCAATATTCACTAGTCCTATCACATTTGATAAGTTTGGGAAATCAATATTAACTGCTCAGATATTTGAAGAAATATTAGAAGACATTCAGGAAGTGAATTATGACAACTGTTCCTTAATGGAATCTCCTACCTGAAGGGCAGAATACAATTTTAGCATGGATTATTAAACCCATGCTGGTAGCTTTAGCCTGAATTGTTAAACAAAGAAATAATCCAATAAAATTTTAATATTTGAAGCCTGGCTAACTGTGCTGTCAGTATTGAGCTAAATGAGTTATGCTATGTTCCTATGAACATTAAAATATTTTGTTTGTGTTATTAATAAGTATATGAATCATATCAATATTATTAAATATTAAAATGTCAAACTCTAAAGTTTAATGTATATGAACCAGTATGTGAAAGTACATAGTAGAGTGCCCAGAAAATACTTACTGTTAAAATGTTTATATGAATGAAATTCTCAATATAGAGGAACAGAAATAGATGACATGATGCAACAACAAAAGATAACCTCAGCTTCCAGATCAGTGTTACTCCTTGAGATTCTGACCCAGTCAATGAGGTGACTGAAGCAACCTTAGTTTCTATTGCATAGCCCAATCAGAGTTGAGAACCATTAATGTCATGTATAGGCAGTGGCATATATTTTTAATAAATAATTTTAATAATTCATTTTGAAGAACTAAAAATTATTGATAACATTTTAATCTTGGGCCTGTTTCCCTATTGCTTAAAAGAAGAAGGCTGATGTTAGTGACTCTGTTCTGATTTGTAATACATTTCTTTTGACTAAAGTTGGAGACTGTTTTCAGCATGGTCCATGGGACAATTCACCTTGGTGAGGACAACTTGATCTTGGCTGTAACCTTTGGTTTTGTAAATTCAGTAACTTAATTGTATGGCTTCACTCGAAGGATGATTAAGCTTTTGATTCCTGCTTGCCAAAACCACTAGAGACCATATGAACTAAAAGGCCAAGTACTATATACCAGTTCTGAGTGAGGAGCTAGAGACATGGAGCCTATTTAAGCAGGGGCAGTTATAATCAAGTAGATTAACAAAAGGAGGCTTGAAAGGAGTGGTGTATTTAAAGATTTTAGTACAGCTGTGATGAACTCACTAGTATCCTATAAAAATCATTTAATCAACCCTGAGCCTCTTTGAAAAGACAGCTAGCTCTGTAACCAAAGGAAGACATCTTATTTTAACTGGCCCTAGAGGTCCCTTGTAAAATCACAAAACCTTTTTGCCTGACAACTTAAACCTAGATTATTAGTTCTAGGCTTCTATTGAGCTACTGAGCTAGATTCTACTACTAGTTTTAGCTGCTAGACAATTCAGTTCTAGGCTTCTGTTGAGCTATCAGATGATCAAATTTCTTTTGGGCATATTGGGGTCCCTTAAGACAAATGATTAATTGTATCCTTATTTGTTTGAAGAATTGTGTTTTTTTGCACGTTCCCTAGAAAAATATGGGGCCTTTTCTACTCATTGATTTGATAAGGTATTTATACTTTAGATTGCATCATGGTGATTTTTCCAACAGTATCCCATTTCTTATTTGATCACTTACTGCTGATCTGAGATCAACTATGCTTAAAACTATGGTTTCAGGGAGATGAAATTTAAGCAGAGTAAAACATTTTAAACAGTGCAAGGTCAGGGCCGGCTGAGCGGCTCAGTTGGTTAAGAGCTCGCTCAAGAGTACCAGCTCTGAGCAACAGGGTTGCCGGTTGGATTCCCAGCCCGAGCTGAGCAGCCACTAAACTGCCAACAGGTGGCAGGATGGCTCAGCTAAAAAGAAAAAAAAAAAGAGTGCAAGGTCAATTAATCCTTAGGAATGAATCCTCGGGGATGTTTAAAGATGTGGTCACACAGTAATGAGAGCATCAAATGTAATGTTGTTATACTGCATAACATTAAGTAGAAATTGGTAATTTGGGAAGGATGAAAAATAGTAGAAAAATAGTATCATTCAGTTTATGTTAGGGTTTTAAATCTCTAAATTTCTTCAACATTTATAATAAACACTTTTGGTTTCCTTGATAAATAGCAATTGCTTAAGTTTAGTATGTTATTATCCTGATCTAAACTGGATGAAATTCATACCCTAAAGGGAAATTTCATCCTGAGATCAAATTAAACAATCCTGGATCAATCTAAATGAGAGTAAGTTTTACACCTTCTCATACAGCGAGATAATTCAAAACTTTATTAATCAATATAAGCCATCTTCATTAAAAGAAAAACAATAGCATAATTGAATTGACACATGGTACTTACTAAACTAACAAAAATGGAGTCACCTTTGGTTTCAATTTCTTATAATATTGCTAACCTTAACTTTCCTGCTCAGAATTGATTTCTACCTTTTTCTAAAGGACTCATTATCAACTTTAATAAACCTCAGATTGATCCCCTTTGGAAAACAAAGAATACATTATTTCCTGTGTCTCTAGCTTAATTTAAAGGAAAATAGAAATAATCAGAACTGATGATTTACCTCCAGTTGAAGCATATTGAACTGACATACAAACAATTTCTGAAAGCAACAAAATGTAGCTGCAGGTCCCTAATAAGATGTGAAATCTGGATTAAAAACTTTAGTTTAGAAATGCCATTGGATCTTGAGAAAGAATGTGGGGGATTTGGGACATGTAGAGAACAAGAAGTTAAATTCCTATAGTTCTTTTAGGATACTTTTTTTTAAAAGATGTTATTTTTGATGCTTATTTATATAGTTGTGTTTATATTGGGAGAAATTGTTATGGATAATCTATCATGGCTAAAGCAGAGTGGATGGCTGTCTCTTACAGAAGTAAAAGTCCTTCATCAATGTTATCCCTGGTATCAAAAGTCAATTTTAAAAAATAAATTAAAATTCAGAACTCAGTGCAAGTGGGCTACTGTGGCTGTGTGTGGTGTCCTGATGTATCTATCTGTTCCTGCATAGCTCAGTCCTAAATAATTGATTCACTCCTTCACCAAGCAACAGTGATTTACTGAGTGTAGACAGCAATAGCCACTAACGATAGTTCCCTTAAAGGTTATTTAGCCTGGTGCTAGGAAGAAGTTGCAGTTATATTTTGTTTTCATATCCTCCTTTTTTTACCCATGGGGCCTCTTCTGCTATATACCAATTGCCATTACTTGCCTGGTGTCTGAGTGTCTCAACTGCATCTCCTCAGATTCTCTTCTTGTTTGTATGCATTCCAGCTTGACTGCCCAGAGCCAGCAAGTACATCTTTGTTGGGGGGTTAACCTTAGGTTGCCAAAACCTACTTTGTTCACATGTTCATGCAGGCTGGAAATGTGTGGGTATTAATGTCCCTCAGGAGATGGCCCTTAACCCAGTGTGGAGGTATAAATACTCAGGCTCTTCACCCCTATGCTGGAATAATTCTAGAGCTTCTCCGTGGTGTCTACTGGGGTGGGTGGCTTAATAATGCACCCTGTATTGACTGCCTTTCCTTTTCTGTATTATCTTCCCATCTCCTGTCAGGGTCACTGTTCCAAATAAGCCAACTTCATTCAATCGTTTTCTCAGGATTTGCTTCTAGGGGAAACCCAATGAAGAACTTGGTATTCTGCAAACAATCCAGGTCGAATCTTGGTTATGGCAGTGCAAGTATGCTAAGTATGGATATTGGGGAGGACTTTTGTTTCTTTTTTGGGCCTGAAAATTTATATACCCTGACATATGAGTGGTAGATTTGGATTAACTGGTTTCACTTTGAGATCACCAAATGATCCACCAAATTGTTCACTTTAAATAATAGAAATAACTGGGTAAGGTGATTATGTATGTCTTTTTTTTTTTTTTTAAAGATTTTATTGGGGAATTGGGCCAGGAGAACAGTGTTGAGGAACTGGGGAAGGGGAACAAACAAGTTGCTGTCTTTTTGTTCTTCAGTCTAGTTGTAGAAGACATTGCTTCACTGGCCCATGTTAGTATCATCATTGTGCTCTTCTTGGGTGAGGCAGATCGATCACTGGCCTCTAGATGGCCGCTCACAGTGGCCCTTGGCAGCTCACACCGTGCCAGCCGCTCACGCTGGCTGCTGGCCACTCACTGTAGCCTGTGGCAGCCCACTGCAGCAGGGGCTGCAGCTATGCTGTCCCGGGGACTCACAGCAGCCCAGCTCCAGGTGGAGCTGTTGTTCACCATCTTAGCTGTAGAGGGCAGTGTCACTGGCTCTCATATGTGGGATCCAAACTGGGGCTGCTGTCATCTCAAGCCAGCTCTTAACCAACGCGCCACTCGGCCGGCCCTGTCACTCTTTAATTAAACAAAACTCATTAAACATCCTCTATGTGCCAGGTACTATTCTAGGCTTTAGAAATACAACAATGAATAAGGCTAATGATTACTACGTCTTGATTCTGCCCTTGTGGAAGCTTAAAGTTGAATTAATTTTGTTTTCAGCTATATTTACATGATATTCTTGCAAATGTATGCTGTTTTTTCAAATCTTAATGGTTGTTAATAAGAGGTTTTACTCAATGTGTTTAATTCTTTCCCCCAGTACTTGCATTGCAAGACTCAGTTATAATAATACATTTCTGCTGTTGTGCTTTTCTTTTCTTTTTTTTTCTTTTTTTTTGAGGGCAGTGTCACTGGCCCTCATATGTGGGATCTGAACCAGGGCCGCTGGTGTCCCAAGCCAGCTCTTAACTACCACACCACTCAGCCGACCCTGTTGTGCTTTTCTATATTGATGGTAGCTTACTTATTTTACATATCTGGTAGGTCTACTTAATTGTTGTTTTTTTTGTTCCTCTTTAGTTTCAGTCACTCTTCTCTTTCAAGAATGACTTTTCATTATTGTACAAATTGTTTGTTTCAAGGTCTACTTTATTATTCCACTAATGTCTCATTGGAATTAGCATTTTTCAACATCTCATATTTGGTTCAGCTATATTTATACTTAAGATTTTTAAAGTTTTTGATTAAGTATAAAAATGTTCAAAACTGAATACATTTTTAATTAAGTAAATAAGTGGTCCAAAACACAAGTAATTCTTAATACTATGCAGAGCAGTACATATCACTTCGAAATAAGTGCCACATTTAGCTTTCTACATTGTAGCAATTTTCAGCTTCATTTAAAAAATACTAAGTTAAAACTTTCTTAGAAATGTGCCATATTCTTGTAAATGGTTACTTCCTTCCTGTCACACACATCAGGGTAGACATTTATAAATTAAAAGCTATGGTTTTTTTCATGTGCATGTATTGGATTGGAGTGTTCACTTGAAATTTGTACGCAATTAAACTTTGAGAAAACTTAGCAGAGAGTTTATATACATAGTATATTATTTGAAGCTTTGTACTTATAATATGTGCTTTCCTTTGAACAAACAATTACATTCTCTGCCTTTAATATTCTTGGCACATAGAAATGATTCTTAACATTTTGTAGTTGGCTTTTTATTTGTCCACCTAACATTCACTTCTCCGTCTTCTGGCATAAGTATCTTGGTTTTCCTTTGGAGAGTGACCCCTCCTCTGTACTTGGGTTTCAGATGAGATTGACTGCTCTTCCCCTCAGTGGTGAGAATACCAGCTGGGTATGGCCATGAAGACTAGTGCACCCCTTTAGCCACAGTGATGGGTTCATGTGTGGATATGTAAACCAAGTCAGGGCAATCAGATCCAATAGACTTTGATTAGCACTGTGGGAAAAAGACATTCTTTTTCTGCTAGGGTGGCTAGACTATTAGTCTGCATACTTGGAGCTACTAGTAGCTGTCTTTATGATTGTTTGGGAAGAGTCTGTAAAGGGAATTGTAGCAGGGACAGAGAGAGCGCATCCTGTGACCATGCCTGAACATTTGGGCCCAGTTGTCTAGAGATCCACCCTGAACTCTTATCTACATGAACCATTAAGTTCTCCCACAACCCTTTCACAGTTTGTATTTTTTATCTCACATGCAACAGTGGGTTTCCTAATACTATATAGATTACATGAAACCATTGTTCTCCCTTTTCCAATAATACTTTTGTGATCAAAACACTAAATAAACAAACTTCTGTTTAAAAACACTTTCTGCTCTTCAGGCATGTGCTAAAGAGTTAAGCTTTTCTTTACTGTGAAACAATAAGAAGTATCTGTGGTGTTGAAACCATAGTTAGATGATTAAAGGAGAGCAGAGCCATTGAAACTCTGAGTGTGAAGTACATCTACAAACATACTCGTATAGAAGCCCTATTGTCCTTAGAGATACACTGCTTATTCACCAAATGTTTACCAAGTCCCTACTCTTTTAGGCATGGAAATAGAGCAGTGAGCAATACAGATAAAAATCCCTGACCACGTGGAGCTGACATTCTTAAATTATTCCAGAGGACTTGGTACCCAGAGCTGGAGCCATTTCTGGGGCAGGTGGCACTCAGGAAGACTTCATTCCTCCGTTTAAATCCCAGTGGTGTCCCATTATACTTAAATAAAATCCAAAGGCTTTAACACACTTACTAGGACTTCAAGGACCTGACCCACATTCACTTGTCTGAAACACACAAGAACTTACACCCCCTTACGGATGCTGCTCCCGTCAAACAAGCTTGTATCCCTTTCCTCTAACATTAATCTGTCTTACAAACTTTTATATCTTCTTCCCTTCATTTTGACTATCTCTTCTCCCTGATACTTCACATGGCTACAGCTTAAATGACACTTCTTCAGACATTACCTCCTCACAAGGTCTAAAGTGGATCTCCTTAATATTTTATCAAAGAACCCCATTTTTCATAGTATTTGTAATGTGCGTGTGTATGTATATATATATATATATATTTGGTTTTTAATGTTTATTTACTACGTCTCCATCACTGTAAGCTCTGTGAGGTCAGAGACTATATTTATTTTGTTCACCACGAATTACTCAGTGGTTGGCATAGTGCCTGGCACATTGTAGGGACTTAAATATATTTGTTGCATAACTATGTGACTTGACCTCGGGCACTTCAGATGTCGCTTTTACCGTCTCACCCCTTTTTTGAGCCTCATGCCTTCCAAGTCAAGGAACCTTTGTAGCCTTCTTCTTTAGCTGTCTGTCCTAGGGGTCATTCTAGTACAGCAGTCATCATCTATTTGTGTGATAGGCTGGGCTTCAGGCACCAAACTGGGAGAGTGACCACAGAAACCTGATGAGATAACAGGAACCAAAATGGAAACTCAATCCTTACAACTTGCATTTCCCAGAGCTGGAATTGAAAGAGGCAGGTTAATCCCAGAAGCCCCTTGGACATCATAGGGGCACTGAATCACAAGCCTGAATGTAGGCAGAAGAGGCGCAGGCAGCAACATGGAAGCCAGTGATGAGACTGGGAACATTGCCAAGTGTGTCGGCTTCTGAGTTTGTTTGGAGGGTGATGTTTGTGTGAGTTGGAGGTGGCTATTTAGTGGACAGCTGTTTCTGTTTCCATACTGACTGTTTAATATACTGAATGGCTGGATAACCAGGTAAATATTGACCCTCCAGGTGGGAGAATTAATATAACGTGGGGTGCTGGGGATGCTAGGAGAGTCAGAAGCAAAAGTGAGACAGGGCTGACATGCTGTTCTTGCTATTCCCATCTCATTCCGGTTCTTTGCTGGTTTTAGATGAGGTGTGAACATATATCTTAGCCTGCTGTGGTCCCTTTTAGACCTCAAACCTTCTTGGATTGAAGAAATTAACTTTTCTCCCCAATACTTAATTATGAAAGTTTTCAAACATACAGCAAACTTGAAGTAATTTTACTGTGAGCACCCAAATATTTATCACCTAGATTCTATTGTTAACATTATACTTAGCTTGTTTTATCACATCTCTATCCTTTATCCACCCATTAATGCATCTTAATTTTTGATGTATTCACTGATGAAAGTAAATTGCAGACATTGGTATATTTTCTCTTAAATACTTCAGCATTCATATCATAATTCATTTTTTTCATTTTTTGAGGTAAATTTTATATATATGAAATGCACAACTCTTTGGTATACAATTTGCTGAGTTTTTACAAATGAATACATCTATATAAACCAAACATTATCAAGATATAAAACATTATCATCATCCTAATAAGTCCCCTCATGCCTTTGCCAAGTTAATTCCTGCCCCAAACCCCAGAGGCCAGGGCTGTTCTGCTTGGTTTTCGTTTTTTTCTCCTATCAGTTTCAAGACTGATTTATACCAGTTAGTGTCATGAATGAGTCCTCAAATAATCTTTCTTCAGTAGATATCTGTTCTCATGATTCAAATAGAAAATTATTCCACTTCCAAAATTTAAAATCAACCAAAACTCGAAAGAAAGAACTTGGTACAGTGTCAACTTCCTAATGACTTTCCTAGTTAAGGCCTAGTGTTATGTTATTTAACTCACATTTCCTTAGGGTGCACCAGATACAGAATAAAAACAGGCCCAAGGGTCACAGGGTTGCACTAATAGAAACAAAACAGTATTTCTCTGGTTATCGCGCCTCCACCCCCACCGCTTCCATCTCTCCTACCCTGCTAGGCCCACTCTGAGGTCATTCTGTCCTCTTAAATTCTTACCAGTGCTTTCAGGAAGTCTTCACACATGTCTCACATAAACTTGCTAACATGGCCAAAATCATCCATCCGTCTTTGTTGACACCAGCTTGTTGCCCTTATTTTGTATCTTATTGTTAATTTTGAAGTCTCTGCTAACCTAAAGATGAGTTATTTCCCAGTAGCATCCTTGGTCTCGTCTAGAAATAGACCTTTAGTGGCCAAATCTCACTTGTCTTCTAGATATACTCAGACATGTCTGAATTTTCTGTGGGTTCATAGCTCAGCTTCATCTTGCTCTGTTGCTACTATTACAAATGATATCCTTGAAAACTAAACCATTGATAAGGACCACACCTTTTTTCTAGCCCTATTCCTCTAATACAGTAGAAAACACTCTATATTTTATGTTGGCCTTTAGCTTTCATACATTCCTTTTCAGCTAGGAAAGTGCAGACTTTATTTACTACATTAAACATTGACACATCCAAATTACCTTCTGTACACAGAGTTTGGACTCTTCAAAACCATCTTATCAGCACTGATTTTGAAATAGTGCAGGGTTGCTGGTGACTGCCAGCCAAAAATTCAGCTTCACCTATCTTCTCGGCTTTATTCAAGCACAGTATTTATTTAATATTCAAATATTCAATTTTATCCTTATTTTAAAAATGGATTCCCAATAGAAAAATGAAAGGGCTTGTAAGAAACAAAGGCCTATGTATATTAGTAATACATTTTGGATAAAGACTAAAATTATTAAATGAGCTGAAAGCAGTGATTTGTCAATCTCAATCAAAGGTTTATTAGACTTAAGTGGCTTGTCTGTATGTTGAGATATATTTTTCTAAAAATGAAAGGACATATGTGGGATGCTTTAGAAATATACCATAAAAGATTGGGTCTAAAAGGTAAAGTATAATGAGAGATTTTACATTTTGTAGCTTATTATAATGTGATTTTCCTATTACTATTTATCACAATTAATAATGACAAATATACTAGTAATACTAGGTAATTATTTATCCAGTATAGATTTATCCCAGTATACTATAATACCCCTGAGGTTTTCTTTTTTTCTTCTTCTTTTAACTACTCTTTCAAGAGAATTTAGCATAATGACTAGCTCTTAGATGGGTCCAACAAATATGTTGAATGAATTAATGAACTTATATGACTATTCCTATAGAAAAGCTACTGTGGTGTTAATTTGAAATGTATACACATTTTAAATATTGATACACAGCCAAATTGCTCTCCAAAAAGCATTAAATCCTATTCTTGAGGTATTGGGACCATCTGAAAAGGATGTATGTTTATCGTTTCTTGTGAAGAAATTAATATGTTGAAAAAGCAATGACCTTGTTTTACTGTGTTTAAAATGTTCAGGTAGAGAAATATATTGTTTTAGAAATTATGTTTTAAACTTTGAAATTGTTGCTTCTTATAGGTTGATAGTGTGGTTACTCTGAGGTAACATGCAAAAGAGAAGCTTGTGTGTATAAATGTTGGCCAGGTATAGTGGAGGAAATGTATTTTTCATAAAGGGAAGAACTAGTGCAAATACGTAATATAAAAGCAAAAATCCAAATATTCAACAATAGATGTGAGATTAAATAAATTTTACACACACACACACACACACACGCACACACACACACACACACCTTGGATAATTATAAGGAATGAGGTAGTTCTGAAGGGACTGACAGAGAAAGATATTTCTATTATATTACTGAAGGAAAAAACAAAGGTGATATAATCCTGTTTTCTTGAAACAAATACTGTGTGTGTGTATCTTTGTCTACAGAGAAAAAGTGTTTGATAGGGTACACACCAAAATGTTAACTGTGTTATTAGGAAGTGAGAGGGTTGGGATTGTGATACAGAGATTTTTAATTTAATGTACTTCTATGTTGTTATTTTTTAAACAACTAACCTATATGCATTTTGTAATGAGCTATTTTTTTAGGGAAAAAAATACACAATGTGGTATGTGGAAGCCTAGTGGGCTGCTCTTAAAGTGCATACATTAACAAACATGCAGGAATCATCGGGACATTATTTAAAGCAATCCTTTACTAGACTTAGACAAAATAAGTTAGGTGAGATTAGTGATTTTCCAACATTTTTAAAACCATGGAGCCTGTTGTTTAAACTCAATCCTAGACAGAATTCCCGTGTGTGAAAACGATTAAAAGCAGAGTCAGTTGGTGAAAGCTGGGAGTGAGAGGGCCTGTCTCTGTGTTCCCCTCCCCTTATAATCTTTTGACAGCCCCTAGGGCTCTGCTGAACACAGTTTGAAATACACTAGTCTCTTCCTGGGATGCTTTTGATTTAGTCCTTCCTGAAGGTCAGAGGGATATACGAGCTCTGTGATTCTAAAGCGCAGAGAATAAAGAATGCCTACAGGTAACCCCAGAATTCTCTCTTGCCTTACAGAAAATGTTTAGAGCAAGAAACATTTGTGTCATGTAAGATATTTCCAGATGTACAATAGAAAAAAATAGTTTTTGTTTTGCATTTCTTGGCTTTGGAGCCTTGTAATCTTACTTCTTAAAACCCAAGCTTTATGATTTATGCCCTTTTTATATCCTCAAAGTGACTAGAACAGTTTTGTTAAACGACAAATATAGGCTTCACAAATGTCTGGCTGTTCTGCCAATCTTACATATACTGAGACAAACAACTTTAAAAAACAGAACATTACTTTGTATTTGTCTAAGAATATTCCTTTTCCAGGTCCAAGCAACTGAACAAAGAAATACATTTCTTAAAATAATAAATAGTATTTAATAGTGAAATTTAAACCAAATTTTAAAAGAATTATTCTTATTTTAGGATGTGCACATATTTTTATTTTTACTATTTCATACCTAACATTTGATTTCTGGGATTATTCATTATTTGGGAGAACAATTTATTCATACCATATATTATATTTACCTTGTCAATAAAACTTAGAAGTTATTTTGATATAAACATGATAGTGTGTTTAAAATAATAGAGAAAGTATATTATCACAATTTCTTCACACATGCCCAAGTTTTGTCTTGTGCCTTAAATGGCTTTACTTATTTTTATTTAAAATTTGTGTGTGTCTGTGTGACTATATAGTAGAGGGAAATAAAATAATCGTAATATAGAAGATGAAAGAAATCTCTCTTCCCCACAAGGTGGTACTGTGGTTCTTTTACTCTTTCAAAAAATCTAAGTATAGCATTGACATTTCTCCACTTGTCTTCCTCCCCCCAGCATTTAACAAGTGATCTTCAATTAGATTCTAATAAAAATGAGAAATAATTTCAAAGGAAACTTGATACTTTTGGGTATGAGGTAACTGGCAAGCAACTAAAAATTCTCCATTGAGCCTTCTTTAAAAGCGTTTTTCCCCCCTTAGCTTTTTGCTTTTTTAAAAAAGTTCTTATACGAACTTTGGTTATAGTTTGCAAAATTTTATTTATAGTCTTTGTACTATATATTTTTGTTGCTAATAAAGACATTTTTGTTGTTAATAAAGAAATAACATTATCAGGCATCTTTAAAATGTTTTAGTAAATGAGTAAATCTAGCTCGTCATTTTTAGGCAATTTCAAGTTTTAGGCAACTAAATTTTTTCTCGACTAACCAATCTCAATTAAGAACTTGATCCAAACCTCAGTTCTATAGGTAAAAATTGCAGAACATGCTTTAAAAAAACACTTGAGTAGATCTTGTGCAGTCTCTTTTTACACTGTATCGTTCAGCTTATTTTATGATTAAAAAATATGTTCATATATGAGTATGGAACATCATATACATGTTTGTTTTTCTCTGCAGTAACGACGAGTAATTCCGGTTTCGGCTTCCCGGTTCCGCCCGCTGGTCGCTTGAGGACGTTTGCTGAGCCCTTGCATAGAATTCTGGGCCTGGCATCGGGACACAGTGACAGAGAAGCCAGGCGGCCCCTGCCCTCAGGGCAGCGATGGTCTCAGGGGTCCCACATAATAGAAATGTAATGGTTGAAAGTGGGGCAAGGGGACCTGTGTCTTGAGACCGCGTTTACACAGTAAGCAGAGTTCTCCTTTAACTGCCGGATGATTTGGGGTGGCCGGGGGAGAGGGTCCGATGGAGGTTATGCAGATTTGCCTTGGGTAGCCCAGAATCTAGGAGGTGTAAACAAATCTCTTATGAATTCGTTGGCTACAATAATGAAAACATCGGAGAAAAAGAAGAAATGAAAGAAGAGAAGAAAAAGGATTCTGTGAGAGATTGGGGAGACAAAACCAAGGGGAAAAACCCACGATCAAAATGACAGCAAAAGTCTAAGAGGGAAGGCAGAACATAGAAAAGAAGGAGACGCGGAATCCAACGAAGACGGAGCCCGGCACTACTAGGAGCCAGAGGCTGGGCATCCATCCTCGCCTTGCACCCCACGGGGAGACCGCGGAGATGGCATCTTCGTCCCGCTTATCCCGTGGGAAAACGTCGACTTTCAGAGGTTAGGGAACTGCGCAAGGTCACCGAGTTAAGTGCCAGAGCCAGGAGTCTCGGCTCTTTACGACCGCGATCCGTGCTCCGGCAGGAGAGCGTGGGCCGCCCGGGGAAAGGACGCGCAGCGCTGGCGCTGGCGGAGCGAGGCCAAGAGCCAGGCTGGAGTCTCCGCGCCACGAGAGCGCAGAGGAGGCAGCCGGGCGGGGACCTGTCATTACCTCCCCACGCAAGAGGACTTTTCAGGGGCGGCCTCTCCGGAGGTTCCCTCTCCAGCTGGAGTCTGGGCGGAGAAACGAGGGGCGAGCGGCGCCCCATCTCTCTGCTGCTGGTCACACTCTGAGGCTCTTCCCGCACCAAACTCGGGTTTCTTAGTTATGCCATCGCGGGGTGTCCCCCTTTGGGGGCCTGCACCCCCTTGCGCGGTCCGGACCCACCAACACTCCCCGAGGCTGCGGACGGGAGCTTGGTGGATGCCCAGGTAATCACATGCCCCAGGGCTCAAGCGCCCAGCCCGCATAACGTTTCCTACCGCCGGGGCTCAAGCTTTGCGCTGGAGGGTCCCTGTCAATGAGACCAGACTCAAACACTAGGAGGCCGGGGGCATTTACCAACCCCGCGGTAACTTCCACGAATATACACAAATACTTGTATAGGACTAGGGAGGTATACAAGTATTTTGCACCTCAGAGGAGGTAAAAAACCAAACATTCACAAGGAAGAATAATGCCCACACAATCTGTATTGTTAATCGATGGTTACGTGTTATAAGCACTCTGTTCGATGAATAGCTCCTGCCAATCCTCACTGATTATTCAATGATTATTAATTGACGAGACACCTTTCACCTGAAAATGGCTTGTCTGCATTGTCTTTCTTCTCAGAGAACTGCGAATTAAAGTTTCTTTGTTAGGGAGAACAAAGAAGGATCCAAATTATTTTAAGGAAGCGTTAGCATTTGACTTGGCAAACTATTTTGCTCAAGATCAACCTTCGCTCTCTGACTCGCCCCCTCTCTGTCACAGTCTCACTGCAGAATTGTCTTTGCAACCAGGCTAATGCTCCCAGCAGGTACGGTGGCCCCTACTTTTAGGAATTAGCAATGTCGAGTTAAGAGGAAATTTAGAAGCCTCATAACTTTTACTTTCACACTGGAGGTAAATGAGGCCTGCGGAAGTTAAGGCCATCTTGCAAGCTCGTGCCAAAGCTTGAGACCAGACACCAGGTCCTCGCCCTGGTGTTCCCCGTGTTCTCCAGTGGTGGCCGGACTGCTCCTAAGATCTCCCTTCACGTGGCCCCGCATCCTACCTTCATCCTCTCTCTTGGGAGCACAGTTGAAAACGCCCTTTTTGAAAGTTTGTGAGAAGGCAGTGTCTTCTTTTCATGTAAAAAATTATTTTCTTTCACTGTCAGATTCATTCTGACATAGATCAGGGGTGGAAAAGTGTGTGGTATAGAATAGAGTCATTAGTAAATCCATCTCGTTTTTTGTTTCGTTTGACAGCAACACATTAAATTAATCCCTGTCCAAAAGAATCACATTAAGGGAGCTGTCAATGCTAATCCCCAGCTCATTGTTGCTACCTAGCTCAGGGTTGATTTTAATAGGTTGCACTGACATTTGTTTCTTCAGAGGCACTTCAGTGACTTTATCCAGACCCAAGTCTATTCTCATCAAAAAAGTGGAGGGAGGCCCTGGCAAGTTTTCACAGAGCCTAAATTCTCTGGGCTTCTAGCTTGGGGTTTGGGTTCTTGTTGGGAACATTGATTCACACTTACACCTTTAACTGAGTAAAGATGTTTATAATAAAATAAAGAAGTAAGGTAGAATCAATCCTCCCTGAGAAAAACAAAAGGCTGATTTTTTAAAAAATTTAAAATGAGATGCTGTATCTATGTTGTTTATTTATTTTTAGCATGGTGTATTAGTTACCACTGTTGTCTATAGATCTGATTGTATACAAACCAGATTTAAGATAAGAAAAAATTAGGAAAAAAAATAATGGTTGAGAGGAGAGTAGGTTACATAGACTAATGAAAACGGGAAAAATGTAGGAGTAAGAGATCTACAGAAAAGATGGCGGAAAAAATAAGAAATTTACAGGCAAAGAAGAATAACATCTAAGTAGTAATTTGGAAAGAAAGAATTGGGGCAGTACAGAAACCAGGAAAAAATACATTACGATAGGATTAAAACATTCCTTTAACCGACATTTAGAAACTGTGATTATAAAATGTTTTCTTTAAACGTAATCTCTCTGCCTCTCTCTTCTCTGTTCTGCATTCCCACCCCCTCCACTGATATAGATTATCCAGCTTTGTGCTTATGACATTTATGGATTCCAGACCTGACAATCATATATTAGCTTTTGTCTGGGTGGATAAGAGAAAGTTGAGGACTGATCCAATCTTAAATCACTTAACCTGTTCTTAAAATATGTTTCCCACCTGGTTATTCTTATTTTTTTGTAGATATATGGCGAGATTTTAAAGATGAAATGGGAACTAAAAATTGAGAAATGGGCATCTAATATTTAACAAATTTATATTGAATGATTAGTGTACAAATATAGATGTGCTATATCCTTATATACCAGAAAAGAAGCATGTATATTGTGTTTTTACAAACTGAATGATGCTTTTATTCGTATTGCAAGGTGATACTGTAAATCTTTTTGTCAAGTGAAAGCTCTCCTCTGCCTCAATTTTTTCCCCTGAAAATCTGCATTTTTCAAGTAAACACATCACAGTTTTACCTCTTACTCTTAGAATTTTAGTTATTTTAATTTTAATTTAATTTTACTTTTATTATAAAGCTATAATAACTCATCTCCATTAGCTCCCTTTATCTCTTCAGAGTTATCTACTCAGAGACATACTATTTTAAAGTTACTTTTATACAATCTCTGTAAAACACAGTTTCACTGAGCTAGCTATTGAAAACAATTTCATTTATTTGAATGATTGAACAACTGAGGTTCATTCTGAGGGAACGGGCTGGGGTTTTGGTGGTCCAAACAATAAGCCTGCAAAGGATCAGTAAGAAAAGAACTATGCATGCGTTCAAGAATCTCCAGACAAATGCCAGGGATATGAAGAATGAGAAGTTAGGTTCACATTGCATCAGTGCACTAAGACCTAGTTGACATTTTAGAAATTGGTAGGTTAGAGCAGACACGAACAGAATGTTAAAACTCCGGGGACTCCGAACTTCATGATGCCTGGACTCAGCACAGTGTCTTGTACATAGTAGGCACTTCGTAAATAATCTTTACAGCAATAACAAATGTGTGCATAGCACGTGCATCAGGGTGGTACTGCAGGATGGCATGGGAACAGAGAGGAAACAGAGAAGACCAGAGGAGGTCGCAGAGTTGTATATTGTTAGTTGTAGAAGTGGGCATAGTTGGTGGTGCCTTGCTGGGTTGCAGTGATGGAGGAACTGGCTTGGTCAGAATTAAGGCAGAGGGTAAAGCAGATAGACAATAATGCAGTGGATGTATGAGTACTTACCTCCGGAAATATATCCATATGCACTGTTCACTGTATTCATGTTCAGATAAGAGCTTTGCCTTCAAGCAATATGTATTTCAAAGGGAAAACATAAGTACTCAAATTTAGAAAATTCACTGTGTGTAATGATGTTGTGTAAAGAAATGACTTACAGTGATTGAACTTCTGTGGGTGCCTCGTGGTTCTCTTCTGTGCAGCAGGAAGAGCTGGACAGAAGATGCAGGGAACGCCCTAATTATACACCCTGGAGGATCCCAAGACCACTGCTAGGGGCTGAGGTGGGCCCTGGGAGGTGGTGTTGATTTGATGGTGGTCACAATGGCAGTGGGATTATAAAGTGGGGAACTTTCTAGTAGAATAAACTCCCAGTCATTCTCTAGAGCCTCAGGCCATTTTGTAATAGCCCCACCCCTCCACCAATACCCCTACTGTTGTTTTCTTTTCTGGCCCAAGGGTTGGTCTGCCTGCTTTCCTTTTCACATTTGTCTCCTGTGGGTTTTGTCTGGGGTTTTCTTTATCCTGCAGTGGAATAGAACCATGATTCACTGCTTTTGCCCTATTACTCATCTGACCTTAAGGCAAACAGCATTTTGGATGGTTTTAAAAGTATTATTTTAATTAGAAATAAGGGGAGTGGAGGGGACAAATGAGTTGAAAGGGTGCTCTCATTTTTCCTATCTTTCATACACTTCTATTTTTATGGAAACAGAAATATACACAGACGGACCTAAACCAGAGGTTAAGTTTTAGACTTTACTTCCCTAGACATTTGTCAAAGGAGTTGGAGTACATGTCTGGGAGCAACAAGGCTTCTGAGAAGATGGTAAAGATTTGGATGGGGGTATAGGTACTGCTGGAAATGTCACAGCTTGGTCTTGGTTGGATAGGGACAGAGAAGAAGTCAGCTTTGGGGCTTTACCCTTCTCTCAGTTCTCTTCACTTTCCATTGCTTCTGAACAGGGGGTGGGGGAAGTCCTTCAGGAGGGAGCAGGGTGACAGGTCAGATGCAGGATTGTTTCTAAGTGTTGATAAGTGTTTCTCTGAGCTCTTGATGGCCTTTCACTACTGACCTGTGGCATATTTCTGTGACATTGTTTTCTGGGTTAGTAGACAGGCTGTGGAATATAAAGAAGATTCAAGGAGGGAAAGGTGGTGTATGAACTTATATACTTTTAGTTTTGTTCTGTTGCTTCTATATCTTTAGAAAAGACTGTAACTAACAACTACAGCCCATTTTCAAACTTAAATTATATCTGTGCAATTTTGGTAGAAACCCCCCTGGGCAGGTATGGTAACTTTTTTTCTGTGCCTGCTAGGATACAAAGAACATTGAAGGCATTTAACAAATAATGATAATAATTCGAAGCAATGGGAGCACTGGGTGTATAGGGAGATAAGAAACTGAAAAACCGGGGCCCACTAATAATTAATAATGTCTCAGGAGGTGGTCCCACTGTTTTTGGATTTTAAATCCCCTTGTTCAATTTCTTACTGGAGTGAATTCCACACAAAAAAGAATAATCTTTAATTTGATACTTAGTCACTTCAGTGTCCTGCGCTGAGCTGGCTAAGATAGTACATTCTTATGAAAATATATGCATTCATAATCAGTCTGATAATGTTGCTCCCCAGGGCTTCTCAATGCAAAGCAAGATATCATATATTCAGATATGTGGCTTCAAAGTCATAGGATCATCTGAGAAGTCTGCCCATGTCATTTTTTCCTTTTTATTCTTGGAATTGAAAGGAAAACAACATCGTGAAAACTTCTAATTAAATCCACAATGAAACAAGGCCCAGCACCCACATGTTAAGGCAGCAGGAATGAATTCTTGTCTTTTTATGTGATAGGCTGAATTGATAGACATTTTAATAAAATGACAGACTAACTAGAGTATGCCTTTGATTAAAGTTTGATTACCAGCTATTATGCTGCCCATTGCACTCACATCCTGAAGCTTTGGAGTCAACCTTTATTTGGGTTAAAATATTCAGAGATCATAGGAAAGGTACCCCGAAGAATGATTCAAAAGAGTGCAAAGTGTATCTCCTGTGCCCATCCCTTCTCCATTGTGTTCTTTTTCCTGTGTGTGATGTACCCCTTAGCACCTACCTTGGTTTGGTTTAGAATTTCCTTTTCTTTACTGTATCAAAGCTAATGATTTTTTCTTTTCTGAACTGACTCTATTACATTTTAGATTCTGTTTCCATAATATTCTTTAATCCTTCCTCTCCTCTATGTCCTCTTTGTCACAGTCTTATTTTGGGACTACACTATCCCTTGTCTGAATTACTGCAATCGATTTTTGATTGTTGAGTTCAGTCTAGTCTTCTTGTAGTTCATCTCTCACTCTCTCTGCTGTTAGAGGTTTTTTTTTTGTTGTTTTTTTGTTTTTGTTTTTCCCCTAAAACACAGGTCTGCTTTTGTCTTTCCTCTGGTTAAAAATTTTGACACCCTACCTCTATCAGCTATTGTAAAAAAATCATACTCTTTAGCAGAGCATAAAAAGCACTTTGTCATCTGTTCCCTGGCTATCTTCCCAGCATCATGAATTGCCTCCTAGCCATGGATCTTTATGGATGGATCATTCTATGAGCTGCTTTGCCCTATCCATACCTTTGAACATGGCATTTTGTCTGCTTGGATTGCATTTTCCTCTTTGCTTCCCTGGAAGACGCCTACCTTTCCTTCAAGGCTCACCTTGAAATTTATTCGAGATGGCAATTACTTCCTCCTCAGCCCCATACTTTCTTTTAAGACAGTCTGTCCTTGGACTAAATAGGATCAAGTCAGATTCTCTTTCTAAGGAATTGATATGGGGGTAAAGAGCAAGTGAATTAGTTGGCTGTGGGTGTTGGATGAGTAAGGTCTTATGGTCTCAATGGTTGATGTTGTCATATGTGTAAGCCAAGAGAGTTTATTTGTAAGAAAAGGCAAGAAATTGGGGCAAGTAGCAGTTAAAAAACATATGAGAGATAAGCTAAGAACGGGAATGAGTGGACAGCTATCTTGGTTCTCACTGGCTTATTAATTCCTATTGGAGTTTCTCTCGAGACTGCAATTGCTTTTTAGATACTCTTAACTCTTTATGCTAATATCTTCTTTATATAACTTGTTCAATTGAGTTTCTGTTCCTTGTTATCAAATGATTCCTCATTAAGACTCATCAGGTACACATATGCAAATGATTATATATATGTCCACCTCCCCCACCAGGCAGTAAACTCCCTGAGAGTGGGATCACTGTTTTATTTATCTTGAGATTCCAAGCAATTAGTCTAGCTGTGGTAGACTGACAATATACGTTTGGATGAATGAAAACTCATCTCATTTTTTCAATGCCCTTTCTAACAAAGAGCTTATGAAATTACAATGTTGGTGTGCTATCATAATGGATGGTAAAGTGTTAGGTCTTTCAGTAACATATTCGTATTTTAATAAGGGTTTTCTGGAATCAGTCCTTTGAAGTACAGGAAAAGCCATAAATGTGGGAATTTATCAGTGTTGGATTTCATGGGGAAGGATTTGGGGAGCCTTTTGGTGTCTAAAAAATTATAGTCTACCTTTGTTTGGAGCCAGCAGTGTATAGGGCCAGGGCAGTAGGAGCTGTCTGAGGTACGAAGGACTGCTTCCCTGCAGGGACCGATGAAGGGCGACTAAGGACTCGCTCAGTCTTACTGCCTAGAACTTCATTCACTTCCTTCTGAACAGTTTTATATAAGCACAGATCATCCTGGAAAAACAGAAATATTCCTAGTGAAACCAATAAAAACACTGAGTGACTTTGAGGTGATATCACAGTGGGAAAGTTCATTTTGTGAATCAGTGTATTGCTCTTTAAATATTATTGTCTTTAATAATACACTCTTCTACTTTCTGTGTTGATGTTACTGATCAAATGGCACTTAATAGATCTCAAATAAATACTTGTTTTCTAAGGCATTAAGTAAAGACGATGTTGTCTTATTACAGTTGAGACCTCATTACAGGAAAATCAACGGAGATGGGTCATTGAAATTAGCCTGAGATGAATGATTCCCTCCCCCGAATTTAACGTGCCAAGATTTTTAGGTCATGTAATTCTTGATCTTCCCTTAATCGTGAGGTGTACATTTTTACCCTCTTTCCTTCCATCTTTACAGCATTATATTAGTAATCCTCCCCCTTTTTTGGTTACACCGACTTCCCTGTTTTTTGTTGGTTAAACCAGGGCAATAAAACTCATTTCTCCAGAAGCCATTCTAATTAACTGGCATTTTTGTTGGGGCAAATACCTTTGAGAACATCAGCCTTCACCATAATGTTTAAGGCAAGGCCTCGTCTAGGCAAATCTTTTGCATCATTCTTAGTACTATTTCTGGTAAATGGGCCTGGCATTAGAGGTGAGCTTTGGTTGAGGACTTAATAAATACTACTTGTGGTTTAAGATGGTGTTCTTTTTAACGTGAAATGTAATTATAATAGGATGGAGGTGTAGACCATGTAGGCATGTTGTTGGATAATCACATAAACTTATGGATGCTTAATAAAGTCTGTGCTTATTTCTCCCTTGTGAAAATGTTGCTCAGCTCTAATAAAACATATATGCACTCTCCTCCAGAGAATCTAAGAACATAAATGGAGGTTAAACAGCTGGACAGAATGACAGTGTTTTAAAATATGGCTGGGAATCAAAGTCAGAAAGCAAAAAGACCTCTTTAGCTTCAAAGGCATCCAATTAAGTTGCAAACACTATTGCTTTATTCAGAGCCTTATTATATAAAACACCATGCTGTCTTGAAACTGAAGAGGTTGCGGAGCAGTTGTCTGTCCCCATAATCCATAATTGAAAGAATCATAAATGTAACAATTATTTCCCTCTATGATTGCTTTCTCCATTTCTTGTTCTCGGCAGGATCCTTGTTTTTTTTGTTTCTTTTTTTTCTTTCAGCTCATTGTAACAATCAAGCAATTGTAATGTGATTCATACTCGTATTTAAGATTAAATTTTGCACGTCTATTGAGATATATAAAAGTCTCTATTTTTCATAATTGTGAACTATGCTTATATAAGTCATCAACATTTTAAGTAAGTAGTATTGATTGCAATATATGCTTTATAAGTAATATCTATCTGGCCTAGATTTTATAAGTTTCATCAGTCAATGATTTAGAGTAAAGCAATGGGATTAATTTAAAGATGGACATCAATAGCATAAGATTCAAATTGGAAAAATTACTCTGTATAATGGAAAAGAAGTAAGAAATAAAAGCAATTCTCATGTGGCTTATTTTAATCTAATCTTTAAAAATTCCTGTTATCCTCCAGAAGCTATTCCTTGTTTTAAGTACTTTAAAATGCTAGAAATGATCTAAATGAAGGTGTTAGTTCTCAGGTTTGATATTGTCATTCTGTGGATATTATGAAGTGACAGAGGACTCTTACAGATCTACTTTTTTTTTTTTTTTGGTTCTTTGTATTTAAGATATTCAGTTAATATTTATCTAGGAGTGATTGCTCTCCAGGCTGGAATTGGAGACTGGCCAGCTTTTTTTGGGAACCCTGATTTAACAGCTGAGTTTAAGGTGAGGAGAGAAGCTTTCTTTCTTCTTGCCCACTCCCCATCCTCCCTCACATCTAGTGGAAAGAAAAGGGATGGTAAACAAATAGGGAAGAGGAGAGGAAAAACTGAGGGCACAGTTCTGGAGAGATTCTTATGCATTTTGAACAAGTGAAATAAAAGTAGATCTCCACATGTAAAAATAAAAAAGCCATCAAATTATGTCACCTTAACCAAAGCTAATAGTACTTCATAATATCTTAGACTATATTTACAAAACATTCAAATATTTCTTCTTTTCATTTGTAACCTATATGTATTTTAACAAAAACCCTTATATTTTACATGACCTCAGAGGCCATCTAATTCATGCTTGTAACTGTACAGGAGAAAAACTGAGTATATTATAATTAGGGTGATTACATACTTTATTGTCTAAATCTAGACACAGAATAAAATGGGTTGCTATTAATAATTACCCCAGGACAACAGGGTTAAATAGGGAAACTAGGATTTATGCACACCCTGATTATAAAAAAATAGAAACTACGATTACCAGATGGTTGTCATTAAAGTGAATTTAATTGCCTTTTTAGTCCTGCCATTATAACAAGGAAAAAACTTAAATTGGCTATTCTAATAATGGCTAACAGATTTTGATTACTTATTATGTACCAAGCATTATTCTGAGCATTTTATTTGTAAAAACATGATTAATCCTCACAATAACTCTATAAGGTTGCTACACTCTTTTTTATTTTATAGATGAGGAGACTGAGTCTACAGAGATTTCATTACTTGTCCAAAGTCACAAAGCTAGTAAGTAAAAGAGCTGGGATTGAAACCCAGATATTTTTTTTCCAGCATTCGTGTCTTACCTACTACCTTATTTTGCCTGTCATGCATCTAGCATGGATGGTTGTGAACTCAGGTCTAGAATGGCAGTAATATTTAAAGGGCTTAGTGATACTATGGGCCATAAAATATTGGAACTCCATAGTAGGAGGTTGTAAAGTATATGCTTAGAGACCAATACAGAATACCTGGTGTTGTAATTCGGGAATTAGAGAATGAAGCTGCAGTTATCGATGACCCTCAGTGTGCTGCCTAAGGCATGGGTCTTTCGTATGGCTTCGAGGAATGATAACCACATGGTAAGCCAGGTGAAGCAGTCAGAGGTAAAGGAGCATCTGACTGAGGTAAGGTGCAAAGGTAGGGAATGGAAGTCCTGGCCATTCATTTGATTTACACATGGTATATATATATATATATATATATATATATATATATATATATATATATATATATACACCACCTCACCACTTTGGCTTCAGATTGTGTTGGTAGGAGGGAAAGCCTTGTTCTTGCTTTCAGAGATTAAAAGGATGATGGGAACTATTGGAAATAGGGATAAAGATAGGTTTTTCTAGTCAATGTACTGTGGTTCCTTGGCACAGCCTCCAATCCTGGCTGCCATTAAACTGCTGGCGACCTCACCAGAGGTTCCACCAGGCAGAGGCTGTGCTGAGAAGTCACAGAGAAACCATGGGGCTAATTAGTCCTTGATGTTTAGCTCTCTTTATAGTGGGAAATTATGATTCAAGAATTGGGAACTATTTAATGCCAGTTCAAATGTGAGTTGTGTTGGTCTTTTAGGCAGTTATTTTCATCCTTATCAACAAAAATATCTCGTTACAATCATTTATCATTATATTGATTTTGATGCATACATATATTTATTACATATACTTTTAAACCCTTTGACATACTGTGTCTAAATTTTCCTTTAAGAATTTCCTTTAAGTTTTCCTGCGCTCATTCACCTGGATCCCTGTTGTTTGTTGTATTCATTAAACTGGCAAAGTCAATCTTGACTGTGTTGCTTAATCATATTGAGGATGCTTTTATTGAATAGCTGTACCAATAGTGGTACCTGTCTGCAAAACATACAGGTAGAAACATATGCCAAAAAACAAAACAAAATAAAAGATAAACAATTTAATCAAAAGCAACATAAATAATGGGAAAATGATAATAGGAAATACGTACATTAATTCTCAGTGGTTAGACTTTTAAAATGCATCCACCATATATTTTCTTCTACCCTAATTTATTTCATTATTACTAAATATTTTTGCAAAATGGCCAGTATTAAAATACAATGTTAAAATCTAAAAGAAAAAATATCTATTATCTTTAAAAAGCTAAATAACACCTTGTAATTTTAGATTACATTTACAAAATAACTATATATTTTTCTCCTATGTAATCCCTTCTAGTTTTAAATTAGAAGGGAGATCAGAGATTATCTAATTTACTCTCCTCCTTTATAGGGGGAGCAATCAAGAATCACAATCTTTCATGTCTAGCTTAAGTTGGCTTGGGAGTACAAAAAGAACTGGAATCCAGATTTCCTGTCCCTCAGTCTCTAGCCCTTTCAATACTTTGTAGTCACTTAAAAGAATTAACATCATATATATATATATATATATATATATATATATATACACACACACATAGAATACAGAGTGTACTCTGTAAAACTAGTGCTGAAAGATGAAGGCAGAAATCTAATTCAGGAAAATGTAATTTTTTTCTAACAAAATAACACATTTCTGTGATGCACACAAAGCAGCAGACAAACCGCATAAATAATTCTCAATTCTAATCTTGCTTCTCTCGCTGTCTTTGTGCAGTATTGGGTATGTGGGTTTACCTCACTGATAGTTACCCCAAGTCTATAATAGGAAAATTAATGCCTTTACTTTCTGAGGTAGGGAAAGAGCTATGTCTACTTTTTAAAAAAAATGCATCAACTATTGAAAGGGACTTGAAAATTTCATGTTATGGACATACTATCATATTTTTATAAGAAGCACATCATCTGAAATACTAACAATAATGGTTACACAAAGCAGAAAATCTTTAAGCATGATATTTTCTGTTTATGCCTTTGATTTCAATTCTCTTCTGATAGACTGAATTAAATATATTTTCTGTATATATGTTTTTTTGTCTTGACCAGATTCTTTAGAAATATTATATGGGAAAACTACAATAACTTTCCTGGATTTAGTAAGCCAAGCTAAATCATTTGAGGCATGTCTCCCTAAATTCCTGTCTTAGTTCAATGGAGTATTGGTATTGGGCACATTAACTGGATAATTATTGAATCTCCATTAGTGTCTGATATTACAGCTAAACCAAAAATACGAGAGCATGAACATCGAGGCTAAATTATGAACAAATAGCATAGCTGTTTAACTTTTTTTTTGTGTACATATGTTTGTATTTTTTAAAGGTTAAGCTCAGACTTTCAGGTTAGAAAAATAAAAGTGAATGAAGAACCAAAAAAATCTATTTTGGAGTAATAGCTTTCTTAAATTAAATGCTTAAATTATGATATTGGAATAGGTATAATCCCAATCTATATTTCTACTTCAGCACATGCAAGACTTAATTATACACATCATTGAAAATATTTGACGCTTGTTTTTTTAATAAGAACTAACAAATTTACTTGACAAAGATCTGTTTGCTGCACCTCATTTGCATTGTGTATATGCAGAACTGATAAAATGTCTATTCTTTTTGTTATTTATTAAAGACGTTTCCATTTTAGTCTCGAAGGCATAGGTTCAAGTTAAAGGAATACCTTTTAAATAGAAATATTCCTTGCAGTTATTATGTTGGCACATCTTTTAAGGTTTTGATTATATTTATATTTTAACCATAAGAGGGCACATTAGTTCAAGAAAAATTAAAGAAAAAGCACAGCAACGAAAAGGAAATAGGCTTAGAAGTGGTAGGCAGAGAAAATGTGTGTATTTAATTATGCTTATTTTCACTCATTTCATTGTCATTTGCAACATAATTTATCAGTTTTGTTTTAACCTGAAAAGAATTCAAGTATATATAGTTTCATGTAAAAAAATAACTCGTCACTTTTTATTACTACCTACTACTCCTAGGAGAATGAAGTTGGCCTAGTTGAATTTGATGAGGGTGACTATTATGTGACCAAGGAGGACATAATAAATCATGGCACTTGAAGAACATCCTGAGTTCAAAGGTACGTTATGATTAAGTTATTATGAAGTAAGTAAATGCCAGTCCCCGGTTCCGTAGTTAATAAAAAAAAAAGTCACCTTTGTGTGAATGCAGTGCAGCAGCCATGCTTCACTACAAGTATTTATAACCGTTAAAATTTAGTACAAATTACAGAGAGAACAATAGACGGCCCCAGAATGAACACAAGGCTTTATTTCCCTAGGAAGTCTTGACTGAGGTTACAAACAGCAAGAGGGCAGGCAGCTCAAGTGGCTTATGAATGACTGCCGAGTCTCAGAATGAGTTCATTTGTTTTCAATCTGTGGCAAACTGTTATTATTTCTGATGTTCAGTCTTTTGTTCTAAAGGCTGAAGGTTTTTAATCGGGAAAGGCTGAAATAGATACTAGCTAGTATTTAACAATAATACCTTTATAATGTTAAGTTAAAGGAATACTTTAAATGATTAATTCACCAATTGATTTAATAAAATTAATTGAGCACCTACTAAGTTTCAAGTTCTGGTCTGGGTGCTAGGGAATAAAGACAAATTAATACATTTTCCCTGGCTTGAAAATACAGTTTTAAAAATTGCCTTGTAATTTATAGAGAAATAAATCAGCAAATAACTATAGTATATGATAACTTTATATACTAATGGGAGAACAGGAAAGAGATTTATCAAACCTACTACGAAGAATATTTTACATTATATTTTTAAGGGAGCAGAGGGGTTAGGCAAAATCATTAGTATATACTATCGCCAGTTTAAGACTGCAGAACTGCTCTGGTAATATTTTTTTCTGAAAGTCAATTGTACAATAAATTGTAGTAATTAGTAGCATAAAACAAGGTAATAATGTAATTAAAACCAAAATATTTACTTGCTATAGAAGATACTTTTATGCATCTTAATTCTGCTCCTGCAAGCTAATAATACTCTATAGGAATTTCTGTGTAGCTTTTGCATCTGGTGGTTGTGGAATTAGCATGTACAAAGAGAGCTCAGAATTATGCTTTAATTATGATTTGAATGATGATTTGAGTCTGAGCATGAGTTGTCAACAGAATTGTGAGCTAGGGGAACAAGAGATAAGGGCTGTTGTGGGTTAAAAAGTATATTTGCAGTCACTTACTTTAAAGTGCCTTTTGTTTTAAAAGAAGTAATTAATGTTAGGAATTAATTGGTTCAGATTCTTGATTTTAAAGTTATCACTTGGTTGCTAAGATGAAGCCTTTTCAAAATTACTACATGATATGCAATGACAGGAACATTTCAGTTGAAAGGTAGAAAACATAATTGAAAAGCTAGCGTTTGAGTGCCTGCTTATCACCCTAATTGATAGCAGATGAGCCCTAGGAACTAACTGCTGTATTTCAATAAAAAATGTATTTAGCTAGATTTCACATTATGATGCCTGGTTTCCTCTAGGAGCGAAACATTATTGCTGATGTTTTGATGCAATGGTAGACTTTAAGTGGAGCCTGATCAGTATGCATTAACTATTATAAAACAATCATTACATCAAAGTTGTATACAAACAATGGGTCCTGGTATAGTATCTACAAATCTTTTAAGGTTTGAATAACCAACATAGGACATCCAGAAACTTCATAAAAGGCATCCATAAGGAATGATGTTCTATATGTATATTTATTGACATGGAAAACACATTATAAAACAGGCTATACAGTGTGAGGCCCACTACTGTAAGAGAAAACAGTATAAATAAAAATGGGAAAAATTGGAAAGGATATACACTAAATGTTAATAGTGATCATCTCAGGCAGTGGAATTCTGAGAGATTTTAGTTTTCAATAATCATATCTGGGCTTTCCTAATTTTTCTACAGCAAATACATTTAATTATACAATAAATAGGACATATTAGTATTTCAGCCTGCCTAATGTTTAGCAGGAAAACCTTCATGTGACTTTAGAATACAACAGTGTACTTTTGATGCTATTTAGTTGGTCCTAACATATATTTACAATTCCTATTTATTAATTTGTTCTCTGTTTTTGTATTTACTGATTTTATTATAACAAGTATTAAAATTTAGCAAAATATAACAGTTAGTACTTAATTTGTCTCCTACATATGAGAAGCTACAGTGAATTCAGAAATAAAAAAAACAAGGATGATTGAACAACAGATCTGAATTTTAACTTTTCAAATATAAATGTATTTAAGATAATATGGAGGAATTATGTATAGGATGGGATCTGGTCATATAGAAAGAATGAAATAAAAGGAAATAGATCCAAATTATACCACATTTTGAGACTGCACATGGGGAAGAGCATGATAGAACTATTGTTAATGATCGGTCAAACCAATCACTCAGGACAGTAGGTGTGACTTTCCTTTGAAGAAAGATGATGGGTTGGTTAGCACCCTGAATGCCTATTTCTATAAAGTTGTATCTCTTTGAATGAGGAGACAACATGGTCCAATTGATCTTCTCAAGGAGAGAAATTTATTTCCTTATTTCTATTTATTTATTTATTTATTTATTTATTTATTTATTTATTTATTTATTTATGGCAGTGTCACTGGCCCTCACAATTGGGACCCGAACCAGGGCCGCTGGCTTCCCAAGCCAGCGCTTAACCAACGTGCCACTTGGCCAGCCCTCCTTATTTCTATTTAAAAGAATAGCTTTTAACTCAGGGCACTGTAACTCAGACATCGTATCAGTATGAACAGTTGAACCACAAAAACAAAAATCAAATGAGATGGGTGAATTTAAGCGAAGGTTAAGCAGGAATTTCCATTGATAGAAAGAGCATGACCTGTAAATTATTTACTTGAAACCACCCCTCCACTCCCACCCCCCCCACAAGCAGATATGAGAGATACACATATTATAGAGCTTTGTGACATCTCTACTCTAGGTCAAACAGGATCGAGTTAGAAAAGAACAAGATTGCTTATGCTAGTTGGATTAATAGCTAATCAACAGGTAAGCATTCATTGAGCTGTTGCAAGTAAATGTTATGAAACCAAAGTTTAAGGGAGGAAGTCATATTTCTAGGGACACCATATAAAGCTTCTTTCTTCCCTTTCTGATAAAATGAGGTACTCTGGAGGGTGCTTTATTTTTTTCAGCTTCATCAGCTGTCTTCATTCTGACATGTGGAAAACAGCTTTTAACTACTAGTGAATAATCAATTTTCCATTATAATTTTATTAACAGTATGTAATTAATCAGTCTCACAATTTTACTTAGAATGTTGGTTTGAATATCCAGCTGTAATTTTTGAAATCAACCATGTTTCAAATTGGTCCTTTAACCAATGAACTGATTTTCTTGAGAGAGAAAGCTTAGAAAATTTTCTAATTAGTGCTAAGAACTGATTTTCTGTGGCTCACCGCTTCATGTATTCTACTTCTTCAAATTACTCTGTAGGAAGTGTCTTTAGAGGTTGGTGTTTTTTATTGATCTCTACAATTGTCCTTAGTAATTTAGAAGTTAACTGTGCAGTGATTTTACAAGAATGCCCTGGAGTCTTGAGTCAGCACACACTTCTCTCCACCGAGCCAGGGGGCAAAAATCCTTGTAGCCCCTCAGCTGCTCCAAACCTAAGAGTGGGATGCAAGGACCCCAGCTGTCAGTTCATTTCCTTGTGTAACTCACCTGCTCTTTCAGCCTACAGTTCATGCCTTAAATGCCTCTTCCCTTATAAATTGAGAAGGGATTTGTGCAGCATAAGCTTACCTGAGAAACTAAAGGTCATTAATTAGAAAGGTGCTTCTGGGCGACAGGAAATTTTTCATTGGAAGGGTTTCAAATCTAAGAACACAATTAATTTCTCTGTGGAAGAGGATCACAGTTTTCTCTTCTGATATCCTTCCCTATTACAATTGGATGGTTTAAGGTGCAGTAGCAGGAATATGACTCCTCTCTCATTAACCCTCACAGTTTGGCTTCCTCTTTGCTGTCACTTTCCTTTCCTCTTCCATTTCAGCTTTAGTGGTGCTTTCTAGGGATTGGGAGACATTTATTTTATTTTTGTGAGAAGTGAAGGAATATGCTTGAAGGTATATAACACAACAAGTATTTTTTTAAATGTGCATGTATTGTCAGGAGTTTTTGAAAAAGAAAACGTTTTGTTTCTTAAAAGGAAAATGACAAATAAGAAAAAAATCCTTGCCTTAATTTGCCTTTCTCCATTCCATATTTGCATGTCTCCTCTTTTGCAGTGAGAACCCTGGCTTCTGGAAGCATCACATTTACTCATTTGCTTATCCCTTCAAAGCACATAAAATAGTTTAAGAATTCATACACTTTTATCACCACCAAAACAAACCTTCTGAGTTCCAAATTTGTTTTCAATTCTTTTACCCACTAGCTGGTGGTTAAAAGTAACTGATTAGTTCTTTATTTCTCCCACAATGTGCTTACATTATTTATTTAAAATACAAATTGGATCACTTGTTTCTGTTTGCATGTAATTTTATGGTTTCCCCTATCTTTGTTGATTTATTTTATTTTATGAATATATAGAACATTAACATAACTCCAAAGTATCCAAGAAGGTATACAATAGTCCCCCCTTTTTTCACAGGTGATATGTTCCAAGAACCCCAGTGGATTCCTGAAACTGCAGATAGGACTGAACCCTATGTGTACTATGTTTTCTCCTACACATACATACCTTTGATAAAGTTCAATTTATAAAGTAAGCACAGTAAGATTAATAGCAATAACTAATAATAAAATAGGACAATTACAACAATATATTATAATAAAGTTATATGAATGTAGTCTCTTTCTCTCTCAAAATATCTTATTGTAGTGGGATGATGTGAGATGATGAATGCCTACATACATGATGAGATGAAGTGAGGCGAATGATATAGGCATTGTGTTGCAGCATTAGGCTCCTAGTCAGGTGGAGGATCATTTGCTCTGGGTGATCCTGGATCATAGAGCCATGATGATGTAAATGGTTGGATGTCAACAGCAGATGATGTCAATGGTTGGGGATGTTCAATAGTTGTTTTTTTTGCCAAAAACTTTTGGAAGACCATGGTAATCAGAAGTTGTCTCTTTGTTTTTAAATTATTAGTGTGTTGCTATGGAGGTTGTAATCCTTTGGTAATCATATGGGTGACTTTAATGTTGCATTCCATCTAAGGATAGCATTCCATAATTTTATTCTTTAATGTCTGTGAAATTTGTAACACTTTGACAAATTTCAGTAATGCCCATATTCCTGGTTCTGCTTCAGTTTCTTCTTCCTCTTCCTCTTCCTATATAGGTGACTGAGCAAGTCCTTCTAATTCCTCATTGTTAACATTTCTCCATGGCTTTCAACATCTACTGTCACTTCTTCATTTAGCATGTAGGCAAATCTTTCTCCACCAACTTGTGTTGCTGAATGATTTTCCTAACTTCTCCATCGATACTTGGAAAGCCTTTAAAATCATTCACAACTTCACTCCATAAGTTCCTCCAGTAGGCATTTCCAGTTTCTGGTGTTTATTCATCCATTACGGCTTTAATGAATGTTATTGCATTAGCCACAGTGAAGGATTTCCAGCACTGCATTATGTCTTAATTGATTAAGGTCTACATCAATTAATGATCAAACATGATCAAATACCAGGCAGGCATATGTGGCCTTGATAAACCAAATGATGCCTGGTCAAGGGGCTGAAGCAAAGAAATTGTACTTGCTTTTCATTTTCAGAGCAAGCATTCAGGATGGCCAGGCACATTGTCTATAATTAATAGTATTTTAAATTCCAACCCTTCCTCTTCCAAGTATTTTTCACTTCTGGGATGAAACATTGTTGGAACCATTTCATGAACAAGATGGCTGTCACTTACACTTTTCGATTATGTTGCCAGAACACAGGCTGGTAGTTTTTGTCTGAGAGTGTGTGGGTTCTTCACTCTGTATACTATGCCTGGCTTTATCATATGCCCTGCAGCATTGCCACATAGTACCAGAGTTCATCTTTCCTTTCATGTTTTATGTCTCCGTGCACGTTTTTACACTTAAATGAATGTGGGTTCTATTGTGCATCTTTTTACAGTAGAAGAGTCAGTTTTATCACAATTGAAGGTTTGCTTTGGATGGTGTCCTTTCTCCTTAATCAACTTCTTTGCCTCTGCTGGAAATGTAACAGCAGATTCTTCATCAGCAGATGCAGGTTCTCCAGTAATTTTTATATTTTTCAGTATAAAACTATTTCTGAAGTTATGTAACCATCCCTTATGTGCAGTAAGTGGTTTGGTGTCACTTGTTTCAGGGAGTCCCTTGCTGAGGTCTTCCTATAGGCTCAATACTCTCTGGTGCATCAAGCTGCCATTAATTGGAACACATTTGCTGTTCATGTCTTCCACCACAATTTTAAAGCCTTTTCCATTTTAACTAAGCCCTTATCTCACATTGAAGCCATAACTTTTGCACTTTGACATGCAACAGCAAAACTAGCACAAATTTATTTTTCCTTCTTCACAATTTCACAGATTTGTTCTTACCATGGATCTTAACAACCTCACATACGATTTTTTTTCTTTTCTTATTAAGTCAAGAAATTTCACCTTTTCCCTTAAAGGAAGCACCTTACTTCTCTTTGACATGTCCGAATTGCCAGCATTACTACTCTTGCACTGTGGGGCCATTTTTAAGTAAAATAAGGGTTACTTGAACACCAGCACTGTAATACCTCGGCAGTCAGTCTGATAACCAAGATGGCTACAAAGTGACAAATGAGTGGGTAGTATATACATTGTGGACAGGCTGGATGAAGGGATGGTTCATGTCCTTGGTGGCACAGAGCAGGACAGCATGAAATTTCATCATGCTACTCAGAATGGTGCACAATTTAAAACTTATGAATTGTTTATTTCTGGAATTTTCCATTAAATATTTATGTACTGTGGTTGACTGCAGGTAACTAGAACCATGGAAAGTGAAACTTAGAATAAGAGGGGACTACTGTAGGATGGAGAGAGAGAGAGAGAGAGAGAGAGAGAGAGAGAGAGAGAGAGAGAGACCTCATTAACATAGCTTTTATTACAGTATATTGTTATAATTATTCTATTTGATTATTAGTTAGTAACGTCTTATTGTGTCTAATTTATAAATTGAACTTTATTATAGGTATGTATATATGCATAGGAAAAACTACAGTATATGCAGGGTTTACTACTATCCACAGTTTCAGGCATCTACTGGGGGTCTTGGACTATATCTCCCATGGATAAGGGGGCACTACTGTATATCCAAAAGACTCTATGACATGTAGCATTTTCATTTTTAATATTATTCAGAAGTTTAGTAATTTCTGTTCCTATTTTCTTTTACTTTTTAAAGAATTGTTAAATAAAATAAAAAATAAATTTCCAGGTTGGAAGGCCTTTTTGATTTTTAATTGCAGTATCAATTTTGGTGAATTTTTCATGTGTATTCTTTATTTTCAGGGTTAGTGTTGTATTTAATATCTATTTATAAGATATATTGATTGTATTGTTTAAATCTTCTGTGTCTTACTTTATATTTGTCCTAAGAATGGTGTGCAAAGTGCTAAATTTTTCTATAACTTATAAGTTTCCATTTCTTTTGTCTTGCATCAGCAACAGTTTTTGATTTGCATCTGTACTTTTTGTGTTATTTGGGGCATAGATCTTCATAATTATTCTATCTTCTTCATGAATTCTGGCTTTTAGCATTTGAAAGTGTTTTTATTCTTCTTGTGTACTGCTGTTTAGCCTGAATTTTACTTTATATCAGGATTACAAACTCTGCTTCCTTATTGTTTCCACTTGCTTTCTACATCTATGCCTGTACTTTTATCTTTAGCCTTTTAAAAATTACTGTTTTAGATGTATCTCTTGTACGCAGCATAGTTGGGTTTTGTTTCATGTACCAATTTGAAGATATTTTTCTTTTAATGGCAAAATAATAAAAGAAAATATTTTTCTTTTAATTTACATTTCTTATTATGACATGTTTGGTGTGGTGTCATATCATTTTATGTTGTAATCACATAAATAATTGTGTGTATTATGTCATATTTACTATATTTCTTTTACTTGTGTATGTTTTTGCTAAAAATGTTTCTTTGGATATTAAAGAAAATTTGTATTTTTTCTATTTTATTACCTTTGTGTCCATACTTTTTATAGTTCTTTTAATTCCCTTCTTTTTTGCTTAACAATTTACAATCTTATTTGTTATTTTTTTATTTTTTTAATTTTTTATATTTTGTATTTTTTTAAAGATTTTTATTGGGGAATTGGGGAAGGGGAACAGACAAGTTGCTGTCCTTTTGTTCTTCACTCTAGTTGTGGAGGACATTGCTTCACTGGCCCATGTTGGAATCATCATTGCACTCTTCTCAGGTGAGGCAGATTGGTCACCAGCCTCAGGACAGCTGCTCAAGGCAGCTCTTGGCAGCTCACACTGACTGCTGGCCGCTCTCACTGGCTGCCGGCCGCTCACCGTGGCCTATGGTAGCCCACTGCAGCACGGGCTGCAGCTATGCTGTCCCAGGGACTCACAGCAGCCCAGCTCCAGGTGAAGCTGTTGTTCACCATCTTAGCTGTAGAGGGCAGTGTCACTGGCCCTCATATGTGGGATTCGAACTGGGGTCGCTGGCGTCCCAAGCCAGCTCTTAACCAATGTGCCACTCGGCTGGCCCACAAACTTGTTTGTCATTTTAAATGATATCCTTTCACGTCCACATCTTAACTGTATAATAACTTCACTCTATGTTCCAATTTTCCTATTCTTTATCCTCCCATTATTTAGTTACAGTCATTAACCACAGTAAGTGTTCACCACAATCCCTCGCTGAAGTTCCCCTAATTCTCTATTGGTTGGATAAAGATCATCCTCTATTTTCTTTCTTAAGAAGGGCACATGCGTATAATATCTGAGTTTCTGCACATTCCAAACTTCTTACTGTAGCTTTAAAGGACAGCTTAGGTGGATGTAAAACTTTTCACTGTTTTTCTGTTTCTTGAGAATACTGTTCTTGCTTTATATACTTTTTGAGAAATCTCTTTTTACTCTTATAACTAATTTGATATTTTGCCCACAATTCCTAACAATTTTTTCTTCATTTATGAAGTCAGTAGTTTTACCTGGACTGTTTTATCTAGTTTTCTCATGTATACAGTGATATCTTTAAATATGTAAAATTTGTTATATCTCATTTCTACAAAATGTTCCTTGATTAAATTTTAAAATTTTAGTTTTGTTTTATTATTTCATGTTCCTTTTACTGGAATTCCAATTACTACATTTATGTTGGACTTTCTTTTCATGTTTTCCATTTTAAGCATTTTTCTGTGATCTCTTTAACTTCTCTCTTTATCTTAGTTTCATTTTCTTGGTTTTTCTTCTGCCTTTTTCACCATCCTTTATTAAATATTAATTGGAATGTGTTCTTTTTTGGGCAACTTATATTTTTTTAAATAAAAAAATTCAATTATAGATGACATGCAATATTATATTAGCTTCAGGCATACAACATAGTGATTAGACATTTATAGAGCTTACAAAGTGATCACCCTGATAAGTCTAGTACCCATCTGACACCACACATAGTTATTAAAATATTATTGCCTATATTCCCTATGCTGTAATTTACATACCTGTGATTGTTTTTATAACTGGCAATTTGTACATGTTAATCTCTTTTCCTTTTTCACCCATTCACTGCAACCCCAACCCATCTGTCAACCATCAGCATGTTCTCTGTACTTAAGAGTTTGTTTCTGTTTTGCATGTGCACTTATTTGTTCTTCAGGTTCCACATATAAGTGAAATCATGCAGCATTTGTCTTTTTGTATTTGACTTAATTCTACTCAGCACAATGCCCTCTATGTCCATCCATGCTGTTACAGATGGCAAGGTTTCATTCCTTTTTATGGCTGATGAGTAATACTCTATTGTATACTCGTATATGTACTGCATTGTCTTTATTCATTTGTCTATCGTTGGACACTTAGGTTGCTTCCATCTCTTGGCTATTGTAAATAATAGTGCAATGAACATAGGGATGCATATGTCCTTTCAAATTAGTGTTTTGGATTTCTTCAGAGAAATATCCAAAAGTGGGATTGCTGGGTTATAAGGTAGTTCTATTTTAGTTTTCTGAGGAACCTCCACACTGTTTTCCACAGTGGCTGCACCAATTTGTACTACTACCAACAGTGCACAAATGTTCCCTTTTCTCTACATCCTTGCCAACACTTGTTTTTTGTTGATTTATTTTATTGGTGATAGCCATTCTGACAGGTGTGAGGTGATAGCTCATTATGGTTTTTATTTACATTTCCCTGATGATTAGTGATGTTAAGCATCTTTTCATATGTCTATTGGCCATCTATATGTCCTCTTTGGAGAAATGTATATTCAGCTGGGCAACTATAGTTTACTCTTCTTTTCTGGGATGGTTTGTCCTTCACATCAATTTCTTTATTTAATCAACTCACATTCATGTTTACTATTTTTTTTAAGTCCTTAGTTTTTGAATTTCTAAATATAATTATCTGTTAATTTTCAAAATGTTTATTTGATGTTATTTAATTCAGTTAGGAGCCCTGTGTTACTGTTTTCTTTTGCTTCATGGCTTTTTTGTTTTGTTTTGTTTTGGGAAGGAGAGAAATAATTTTTATCAACTGAAATGCAATTTTTCTTTACTTTGCACAGTAGCTTTATATGGAGTTAGCTTTATTTTTTCAAATACTAGGCATTTTTTTGTATAGGGATTCAAATTCAAGAGCACTGTTTCCTGAAGTATAATGACGTTCAGTCACTTTAACCCATATCGGTAGTGTTAGTGCAGGTGGAGGGATTGGTGTTTCTTTTTATCTTGTTTCTGTAGGACTTTCAGTATTTCCTTCTTTTTTTTTTTTTTTCACTTCAAGGAATAAGGTGCCATGCCTCTCAGAGGCACCATTCTTTCTTTATTTAACACAGTTCTCCCCCAGAAACAGTGCTTCTTGGAGGTTGTTACTCTCTATTCTTTATCTTTCTTAGCCCCTTCTCTGTAGCTGGTGCTTTGAACTACCAAGACCCGTTTTCAGTATTTTGGCATTTTGTGTTGGAATTTTTCCTTCTGGGAGTAATTTGGTCTGTGCTGAATCTCTAGTCTCTCTTCCCCTCTCCTCTTTTTTACTGAGTCTCTGATGCCTCCCTTTTACCTTTCTTTAATTCCACAAGATTGTGAGAGTTTGTTGAAATGTTGTGTTTATTTCTCTATGTTGCCTTTAAATTCAAGGTAGTCTGTCTCTTAGTAATGTTGAAGGGTCATATATGGCTCTATTTGTGTTCCTTGTTGATTTTATGTTATTATTGTTTTTTAAAGAGCACATGTGGAGAGACTTGAATTCAGATAACTCCAGAGCTGGAAGTCTTTATCTCAGAAGATATTTTGAAATGAACTATTTCAAATTGGTATGTTATGCCCTGGTCCCTTTTCAGCCCAAACTCTCCTACTAAAAGTCAGAGCTTTATTTAGTAAAAGCAATGCAGAGGATGTGGAAAGTGCTGGAACTCAACAATATTTCTTCTCTTGGATTTTTTTGAGAACTTTCTTCTGGAGGTGGTCTCTCTTTTTTTTTTTTTTAAGATTTTATTGGGGAATTGGTGGAGGGGAACAGCGTTGGGGAATCGGGGAAGGGGAACAGACAAGTTGCTGTCTTTTTGTTCTTCAGTTTAGTTGCGGAGGCTGTTGCTTCACTGTTGGTATCGTCATTGCGCTCTTCCCGGATGAGGCAGATCGGTCGCTGGCCTCTGGATGTCGCTCACCGCGGCTATTGGCAGCTCACGCTTGGCTGCCAGCCACTCACGCTGGCTGCGGGCCACTCACTGTAGCCTATGGCAGCCCACTGCAGCAGGGACTGCAGCCTACACCATCACCGGGGCTCGCACAGCCCAGCTTCATGTGGAGCTGTTGTTAGCTGTAGAGGGCAGTGTCACTGGCCCTTATGTGGGATCCGAACCAGGCTGCTGGCATCCCAAAACCAGCGCTTAACCAATGCGCCACTCGGCCGGCCCTGGAGGTGGTCTCTTTTTCACACTTGGTAGATTGAGTCTGGAGATGACTTACACAAATACTGGTACCCCCGGTTTGTGAGTTAGAAAAGGAAACACAGCTTAGGTATCAGATCAATTCTACTTTAGAATAAAAAAAAAATGAAACATCCTTCTTTGTTTTTTTTGCTTCTCTTCCATTGAAATGGTAAGGTCTATATACCAACCTCAAGGTATGAATTTAGGGAAAAGGGAGTGTGGACCTGGTTGCCTGGACCTTTGGATGGATAGAAAGAGAATCTTTGAGGCTCATGTGTGGTCTATTACAACTCTCCAGAGAAGAGGTTTATGTTGAGAAAAACTGAGATGCTTTTATTGTTCCCCATCTCCCCCCGCCATATAGATGCTTGCTCCATCTTTACCTAATTCCTATTCTCTTTTCTATTATCACAACCTAAGAATTTCCACATCCTTTTCAAGGCCAATTCTTTCTAATCAGACCCTGATACAGCCCCTCCTGTATCCCTAGAATCTTCCTCTCTGTCTTTCATTCTTTCTCCTGAATCTTAATCATCTACTGGGTATCAAACACTTGACCTATAATGTTTACTGCCCCTTAGACTAATTTTTATCATCCTTAAAAATTCTTAAAGTAAATTCTTCCCTCATGTTATGCTATGGCTACTATACAACCTATTTCTTCTCGTTATTTAAACTTCTCAAAAGAGTGGCCTGTATTTGCTGCTTTTAATTCCTCTTCTCTCATTTATGGATCTACTTTATGCTCTTGCACGTGTGTCTCTAGCACTTATCAAAATGTATCTCTCTAATGTCACCCATAACTTCCTGATTTCCAATTCTAATGACACCTTTCAGTCCTTATATCACTGGGATGCTTTAGTCCCTTGGCTTCTATGCCATGGCACACACTAGTCTTCCTTTTGGTTTTCTGACTGGGCCTCCCTGGTTTCCTCTGTGACCTTTATTCAGGGGAATGCTCTATCCTTAGAGAGCTCTATCCTTAGTAACTCTTGCTAATCTTTTGCCTAGCTCAGTGCCTAGGATGAAGCAGAAATTCAACATTTTCAAAAACACTGCATGAGTGAAATAAAACCTGTCTTAAGTTATGACCTTCAATATGTGACCTACTATAATTAGGCCCAGCTAGGGCTGTTGGCCCCAATTACTCTCTAGTCCCATCATTAATTCAATAGACATTTAAAATTGGAGTATTTCACAGATAAATGTGGTATTCCTTCTTTTCTTGTTTCATGTGCAGCTGTGGCAACACTGAGCTGGTATCTCTTTGGAGCAACTTGTCATGGAATTGAGTAATGACTGCTCTCCTATGGACAGGCAGATGTGTTCTCAAGCTTGATTGGATTCATTAGTTTACCCTGCCTGACTGGGGCAGTTTAATTTGACCCTCCTATTTCAACCTGTTATCTACACCCAGACCTTACTTATCTCATGATGTCCCAAGTTAGTAATGATGGCCCTGAGAAGGTGTCTGATTAGGGACGTGGTATCCTGAACACATTTACTACATATATAAGTCTTCTGTATATGTTTATTGGTTGAATTAGCATGCAACTGATTTGTTAATAACTTTTAGAAAGTTTAAACCAGAAAATGGAACCTGTAAAGTGATATCTCAATTATCTGTGTTTTCAAGAGAGCACCATCACAAGCATAAAATAACATACTCGTACAGGCATGCCTTGTTTTTTTGTTTTGTTTTGTTTTGTTTTAAACAAAACAAAACATAAAGATTTGAACTTATAAAGCAAAGACAGTATGACTTGATAATTTTTGTTATGCATTGTTTATTTTCTTTCTGAAAGGAATCAGTGCTGTATACTTTTGAGCAGTAACTATCAAGCCCAGGTAAGGCATGATTTTATTTACAAATAACTTTTTTTATTGAATACAATACTGTAACACCCAGTATTTTAAAAAGTCAGCATTTAAGTTAAACATATAAATATTTCAGAGAAAACCTATTTAATTCCTTTGTTTTAGTACAGTAACTATGTTCATTTATCTTTGGCTTTTTCATTTAAGTTCATATATCTTTATATGGTCATAACCAATGGGTTGTGCAACACTATCTTATACTTTTTTGTATAGCATTGTTTTACATGCACATTTGTCTGCCTATATTTTATATTTGACCCATTTTTGGTGTCATATATTCTACGAAATCAATATGTAAGAATGTACCCTATTTTGGAGATTTGGATTGTCTTCAGTTTTTAACTGCTCTAGTAATGGTATTATAAATATCTTTTAATTTTGTTTAACTCCTTTTGAATGATTTTCTCCCATTCCTTTTTAAAACTCTTCTTTGGCTTTTTGGAAAGTATTTATCAATCCTCCTCTGTCTATTTTTTATAGCCTGTTTAACTGTCTTTGGGACTTAATTGTCATCTAGGACTTTGAAGCAATGCATTTTATTAGTTTGCACTTCTAGTCTCATTCAAATGTTGCCTTTACTCAGATAGGTCTTAGGTGTCTACATAATACATAAATGCAGACCTTTATAAAAACATCCTGTTTACCAGACTCTCTTTCAGGAGACACAGTGGTGTGAATAGGATCTGGTTTCTGCTTCAAAGACCATTCAGTTTCGAAGAAGAGGTAGTCATTCAAGTACACTTGCAGTAAAAAAATATGGGTTCTGTACAAAGAAGGCACATGGGAGAGGCTCACCAATTCTACTAGGTGAAGGAAGATTAGAAAAGTTTATATAGAGAAGGTCATTTTTGAGTTCAGTTTTGAAATAGGGGTCGTTAGGGCTGGCCGAGTGGCTCAGTTGGTTAAGAGCTCACTCAAGAGTATGAGCTGAACTCGGAGCAACAGCAGTTCAATGCCCAGCCCAAACTGAACTGCTGAGCTGCCAACAGGTGGCAGGATGGCTCGGCTAAATTACAAAAAAAAAAAAAAAAAAGAAAGAAAGAAATAGGGGTCGTTCATTGTTCAGTAGCCTAGAGGAGTAAAAAGTATGAGCAGGGGAGATGTAGAGAGAAGGGCATTTGAAGAAGAAAGAGTTATAATCAAAGCTGCTGAGATGCAAACTACATAGGCTTTTTAGAAAATTCCACGTTTCCATTGTTTGGAACTATTAAGAAAACAAGGATAAGATTATGAGGGTCTTAAACTCTATATAGACTATGAGAATAGTAATTAAAGAATTTTCAGTACAGGAGTAATATAATGATCTGATTTGCATTTTAGAAGATCATTCTAATAATTATATGGAGAAAGGCTAAAATGGGATCCAGGAAAGACATAATGGAACCAGTTAGGAGGCTATTGCTATAAACCAGGTATGAGATGACAGGGGTCTAAAAAAAGATGGCAGTAATAAGGATGGACAAATAGGAGGGAGGACACCAATGAGGATTTGGTCACCGAAGTGAGGTAGGTAAAAGGAGATGAAGATGAGTCCCATGTTTCTGGCTTCAGAGACAATATTTGTCCAGTGAATGAATAGCATGGATAATGGTACTAACCAAGATAGAGAATTAGGATAATGAATTCTGTTTTGGTCGATCTAAGTTGGAGGTGCCAGTGTCAGATGAATGGTTAGATATGTGATGATACTAGATATCTGGAGAGAGGTCTAGGAAGGAGCTGTAGCACTGTGTTGTCAGTCCTGAGCAGTTCCATATTTCCAATTGTAGGACATGTCTACCTAGATTCTACCATCACCTGAAATTCATCATAATCAAATTCTAACTCAGAATTTTCCCCAAGCTAGTTTTCTTAACTCCTTCATGGTTGACTATGGGCCTGGTAAACCACTCACTTCTAGACTCTGAGCCACAGCAGTAAGCTTTAGGCTTTTCATCTGTATTGTTATTGCCAATCTTGCCTCTTACCAAGTTCTGTAATTTCTTTCTTCAAAATTCCTCCAGTGGAATTTTCTAGGTGCCCAGAAACATAGATCTAAGTACTGACTCTGCTGCTAACTGGTAAGATGAATGACAAACCATAAAACCTTCCAAAGCCCTAGTTATCATATTTGAAAAAAGGGAGGGCTTTCAATGAGATAGCCAGTGAATTCTCTTCTAAGTATTCAGTCCTGTATCTTTTTTTTTTCCCCCGATTCTGATACTACCCTCTAGGTTTATATAACTGCCTCCAAACTGGTGTTCCAGCTACCAGTGTCATTCCCATTCAACCCCATGCATAAAATCGTCACTTGAAGCTTCCTTAAACACTAATCTCTTATGTTATATCCTTGTTCAAAACTAACCTGGTAGCTCCCTTTTACCTATTGCATCAAGCTTGGCTTCTTTGTCAAGTTATCAAGATTCTACAAAGTGATTTCTACTTAGCCAACCTTATTATTCATTACCTTCTAACATCATCCCTTATCTCTAGTCAGTCTAGGCTTTTGACTGATATCTTCAAAGAATTTGATCATGATTTTTTCCTACTTGAAAATTCAGTATATGTTCCTGTGAATCCTAAATTATATTTCAAAAATCAACTGAAGTCCTCTCCTCCAGGGAGATTACACTGAACTATTCCTTTCCTTAGTGTTCTTCTTTCCTTCGGTTTCCAAGAGCATTTGTATTCTGTGGCACAATTTAGCTCTCTATAGACTGATTCTTGTGTGGGGACCATCTTCTGTTGTCTGCCACAGCTTAACAGAGTACGAAGCCTAACATACCATAAATACATGTTGGTTCATTAGCTTTCAGGAGCACACACATTTCACAAAAGAAGGAACAGATTATTACTTCAATGTCTGAAATAGTAACACAAAATAACAAAGGCAGAGCTCTGTTGGAGGGATAACCTGTAAGATGATTAAAAAAATCGTACACTGGAATGGACATGGGTAATTGAAGAGACTAGTCTATTAAATAGAAAATTAACTTGAATTATTTTTGGTATATTTACATGCAGTTGCCAATTTGGGCATTATGGGTTTAGGTATCATCATTAGAAATTGTGTGTTTAGGAATTGAATTGTCTGTGCTATAATAAAAACATCTTGGTTTAAAGGATGCCACTTTTAACTACTGGAGAAATTGAGTGCAATTTCAAGTTATATATTGTTTTAACAGTTCAAAGTTAAAATAGATTCCATGAATTTTGTGAAGAAAGCAGCCACAAAATAAGTCATAAAGTACTTGGTTATGCCTCTAGATAATATTTAGCTGAGCTTTGGAATTTAAATCCCTCTTTGGACTTTATAATTTATTTCTATTACATTAGATTTCAAAATAAAAGAGGACTTATCTGCCATACCTCATCTTTTCTCCATATTTGTCATGAAACACTTACCTGGTTTTCAATTATTATTTAGTACTTTAGCACCTTAAAGTAGTTTTAATTATTTTGACAAGGGTGTTGCGGAAATACTGTGTGATTATATATGAATTTTTAAATGAGTTTTTCTGGTATCTCTGGGTTTTTGGCTATCTCCTACTTATAAGAAAATTTATTTTGCAATGCCGCTGTCTTCAAAAAGTGTAAAGTCTCCCAGATTAACAATGCACCACAGAGCAAAGACAGGGTAACCTACAGTCAGAATTTAAATGTAAACCCCCATGGGCCTAACACAGGATACTAAAGAGAATCATAATTCATATTCTATGTTCTTGAAGGTCAAACAAGTGTCTAGACTCCCGAGAGCTGGACGTCAGCAGGCTTTAACACCGTGATTCTCAGTGTAGCGAAAGTGGTGGAAAACCACATCAAGTATTGAAAAGCTGAAGGGTTCAAAGCTAGCTCCTAAAACACAGGAGACCCAGAGAATATGAACTATGGCAGAGACCTTGTGGTTTCCATCTGTTCAAGAGCAACTTGGGTAAACATTTCAGTTGGTTTCCATTCCTGCCCTCATCCTGCTGGTGTTGACTTAACTATTCACTGCCTCTGAATTATATATTTTTATTAAATAAGTGCAATCTGCTTTTCTGTGATTGTATAGCCACTTGTCATATTCAGTAGTCCCTCCTTATTCATAAGAGATACTTTCCAAGATCCCCAGTGGCTGAAGCAGCAGATAATTCTGGACCCTGTAAACACTATGTTTTTTCCTATATACACATACCTGTGATGAAGGTTAGTGTATAAATTAGGCACAGTAAGAGATTAACAACAACTAATAATAAAATAGAACAATTATAACAATATATTGTAATAAAGGTGATGTGAATGTGATCTCTGTCTTTCTCAAAATATCTTATTGTACTGTACTCACCTTGCTTCTTGAGATGATGTGAGATGCCTATGGGATGAGATCAAGTGAAGTACTCAGAATCGTGTGCAATTTAAAACTTATCAATTGTTAATTTTTGGAATTTTCCATTTAATATTTTCAGATGATGATTGACTGCAGGTAACTGAAACCATGTAAAGTGAAACCATGGATGCAGAAACAACTTTAATGATAATCACCCCATCACATGGTTTATTATTTTAGAATATACAAAGTACTTTTATAGACATTGCTTGCAGTCGTTATGACCAGCCTGTGATGTAGGTAGGGCAAAAGTTATTTGACTGAGGAATGGTCTGAAGCTCAGAGCAGTAAACTGATTTTTTTTTTTTTTTAAAGATCACACAGTTAATAGAATGGTGTTAGAACTGGAATCCACGTCTCTTGACCCAAAGTCCAGACATCTTTCTGTTATTCTTGGATTTCTATTGGGAAGCTTGTTAATTATAACATTCATGGGTGACTTTGTTTAATGGGAAAATGGTATCAATGATGTAAAAGGATTCATTTTCAAGAAAGAATTAAGATGAAGACTGGGTCTCCTTATGTTGCTTCTCTGACTTAATTGTACAGTTGTAGGATTTGACAATCTATAGAGCAATTAATAGATTTAATTTTGTTGTTTTAATATAAAAAGCCCTGCTGTTACCTGAGCTCTTGATTTATGGGACCCTGGAGAAAAAGACATCTTGTTTTCAAATAGTTTCAGAGAGGGGGGCTCTAGTCTCCCTTAATATGACCCTTTCCAAAGTCTTAACTACCCTCATCACAAAATATTTATTTTGAACCTAAATCCTAAATGCTGTCATTTAAGGCCAAATCCTTTTGTTCAGTTGATGCTGGTGTAAATTTTTTATTTATAGTTTTGGAAAGGTGCAGGAAATATATTTGAATGATTTCGACTGCTGACTAACTGATAGTGCCAGGCAACCAACTGAATGTCCTTTGGCACGGATGGCTATTTTGAGTGGAAAAGACAAAAACTGGCAAAAAGTTTTTTCATGCAGGTGTGATTTTATGATGGAATTTTATGACAGAAACCAACCAAGTGTCCTTTATATGGTTTACAGTATTATCAGCTCTTAGGCTGAGATTTCTTTCTCGTTATTCATGTTTATCTGGCTTAAAGCAAATTAAAAATCAAACAAGAATATTGTGATGTAATTTTGATTTTGCAGATAAAATCTGACACTTAAGCAACTTCAGAGGAGTCTGCTTCTTTTATTTGTGACATTTAGTTCTGTTCTGAACATGATTTTGCTTTTTCAAAGGTAGATACTGTGCCTGTCTGTATGTATGGCTTATGCAATTTTGAGCACTCCCTCAGTGCTTGGTATTAATGGCAAACAAGAAAAGCTCTGCATATTATAGTTATTTTTCTAGCTTCAAATATTTTAGAGATGGGATTTTATTTATTTATTTATTTTTTATTTTTATTTTTTAATTGGGGAATCGGGGAAGGGGATCAGACAAGTTGCTGTCTTTTTGTTCTTCAGTCTAGTTGTGGAGGACGTTGCTTCACTGGCCCATGTTGGTATCATCATTGCGCTCTTCCCGGATGAGGCAGGTTGGTGGCAGACCTCTGGATGGTCGCTCACCGTGGCTATTGGCAGCTCATGCTGGCTGTCGGCTGAAGAGATGGGATTTTAAAACTTAGTCTATTCTGAAGAAAAAATTTGTCGCTGGAGTTCTCGGGCTGTGGTATATATTGATGCACTTCTTTGATACTTTTTCTTCAGTCCATACAATAAATGGGACAAAATTTATGGAAGAAGTTTGTGTTTTTTTTCCTTCAGAAGTCCCAATCTAGTATCATGCATGTTAAATGCTAGAAACAGGTGTCCCTTTTAGAGGGGGGGGGTTAGAGCACCTGTCACTGTCACTGTTTTCTTGTGAGCAGTCATCTTTCCACAGAAATATGTAAACTTGACCCTGACCAAATGTGATAAGCCCAGTTGTGTCAGTCAAGAGGGCAGCATTTATAGGCTGACCAGGGATACTTCCAGGGTTTACCTCCCAATTTCCCTAGCCCTTATGCTCTGTAATCACCATGCACACACGCATATCTTACCACCCCAGCCTTTCTTTTTGTATGTCAGCAGGCCTTCCTTATTACCTGTTTGTTTGTATCCCCATTCCATGTACTTACTACTCAGTGTCTGATTTTCTGCTTTTCTTTGCGAGTCTCCCATTTGGTTCCTACTGCATCGGTCTCCTTCCTTTCCTTTATATTTTTTTCCCCTCTCCTTTTCTTAAGCACCTCCTTCTCCATCACCAGCATATCCAAGTTTAAAAAGAATAATTAGAAATCAGTATCAACGGATGTCATTTCAAATTTTAATATTATGAATGGGTAGCAATTGTGAATGGATAGCATCTCTGCTTGGCAGACACATATTAGATAAGGCTCCAACTTGAGTCATGGACATATGAAACATAAATTCAAATCAATATTGCTTTCGTTAGTGTTCCTTATTGTTAGGAATTGAATTGTGTTTCCCTCCTCTCATTCTCCCAAATTCGTATGTTGAAGCTGTAACCCGCAGTGTGACCATATTTGGATATAAAGCCTTCAAAGAGGCCATAAGGAGGGGGCCCTAATCCAGTATGACTGGTGTCCTTATAAGAAGAAGGAGAGGCACCAAACACATCTGCATACAGAGAATAGATCTTGTAAGGACACTGCAAGCTAAGGAGAGAGGACTCCACAAAAACCAAGACTGCTGGCACCTTGCTTTTGGACTTCCAGCCTCCACAACTGTGAGAAAATAAATTTCTGATGTTGAAGCCATCCAGTCTGCAGTATTTTGTTACTATGGCAGCCCTCGCAGACTGATACACTCGTATATGGCTTGAGTTTTGAGACATGATTTTGGTGGACTTAGACTTGCACAACTCAAAATGATATACTTAATTCCAATTAGCATCAGTGTGAGTACCTGATCGATTAAACTCTGTTATCATGACACCTGGAGACTGTAATTTAAACTTTGATTTTAGTGGGAATGTGATCAGACCTTAGTGGCCTGTGTTTCTTAGTTATGCAAGAAAAATAAGCTCTAGAGAGCTGCTGTACAGCACTGTGCATACAGATAACAATACTGTATTGTACACTTAAAAAATCTATTCGGATGGTAGATCTCATGTTAATGTTCTTACCACAATAAAATAAAACAAAGCAAAAAGCCCCTACCCCTTCCACTTGTTCACAATCTCTCATTCTACAATTTGTTTGGAATCTTAGGTAGGACATACTTTGGGGTCTGCATTTGTCCTGAGTGCTCTGTGTCCTGAGATCTAGAGCACCTAAAACTCTGACTTAGAACTAATATTGGTCAGAAACTATACATATTCATGACCTAGTACTCTGTCTTAAAAGGATATATGGTATAATATGATCTATTTAGTTTGAGATTTCAAGATGGTTGTTGATGATCACTTCATTAATAATTGTTTTTTTTTTGAAGCCTGAACCTGTAACCTCATTAATTTAGCCAATGCATAGAGAGCACATATTGAAAATCAGTTTCAGCTTTAAAAATGATAAAATAAACAATTTTCAAAAATGAATTGTAAATTATATCTCATGCAACACAAATTAGAGTCTCAGACAGATGTAGATTTCAGTTTGATCCTGGTACTTGGTAACAGGCAATAACTTGCGACTGTGCATCATGCACATGTGCACAGGCTTTTGTGTGTGGTTCTGTGGCCTCTGTCAAGGTCCCAGCAGGGGATTGTGTCAGTCAGGGCTTAGTTAGGGTGCAGCACCCCTGTGAGTGTTATGGAAATAGGGGATTTCTTATAGGAATTAGACCTGACCCAAACCTGGGAGGAACTGGGAAAGGAAGGCCCTGGAGAGGATTTGGAGGGCCTGAGAAGGAGATGCTAATCAGTCTGCCTGAGATACTGGCCAAGATGGACAAGTCAGAGCTTACAGGGAAGTCTACAATGCCTGGTCTGAGGAGCCAAGCTCATCCAGCTGCCAAAGTGGGACCAGGGAATAGTCTTCGGGAAGCTATTGCTCTGTGTGGTTACTACCTCTTAGGTCCACAGCTTAGCAGCTAGTGGTGTCCTGGGGCCACTGCTGGCAAGAAGAGCTGGACCCAGAGCAAACGAGCATCAGGCTCAGGCTACCGTATGTGGCTGTGACCACCTTCCAAGATCCAAGACTGCTGCTTCATTCTGTCTTCCAGATGTTGCACAAATTCTTCTTGTGACCAACTGGAAAGTGGAAACTTTAAGGTTCTCAGTTCACCAAGTTGACACAGCACAGCATGACACAACACAGGACTGTCAGTTTTCACAGGGCTCTGTAGGACCGTAGAGCTATTATTTGTGGTTTAGAACCAGCACCATTCGGGGGTGTCACTTGAGGGTTGTAGAAAGGAATACCTGCTGACAAATATCCCCCCATCCACCAATCTGCTTGCAGTAGTCTTGCTAGTCATCTCTATTTTGGGTTAAAGTATTGTGTCTATAACAATTCCTAGTTAAAATGCAAAATCTTACTGGGAGAGTTAATACCTTAAACAGTGTTAGTTCATCATTTATATAAACCTCACTTTATCATTCTGCTGGCCTAACATCTGAGAAGGTTTGGGTAGAGAAGATGGAGAAAGTGCCAGTGTTATCCTAGAAGGTTAGGATGCCTTGAGTATCTTGGTGGAAGCCCCTAAACATATAGGGGAGCATAAATGGAGAAGAAAGGTGAAAAAGTGAAATTTGGCTGCTTAGCTATAGTTCCTAGTAATAATTCTGCTTAGAATTAGTCTCTCCTCTATACTATTGAAGGAGAATATTACAAATGATACTTGTGAGATGTTAATATTCATATTTATGGTCATGAAGTTAACAAGAGACTATTTAGAATCATTTTCAGTTTGAAAAGGTATGTAACTGTGCAATGATTTGTTCTTTAGTACCTAGGAAATCAACTTATGTTCAGCTTCCCTGGTCTTCACACCTACTATTTTAATTTAGCATTGCTTGATTCCATTATAAACCTCGGGATGGAACTTTAAGACTGGGGGGTTTATTAAACTTTCCCTCCCCTCCCCTCCCTCCCTTGCCCTCCCTTCCCCTCCCCTCTCCTCCCCTCTTCTCCCCTCCCCTCCCCTCCTCTCCCCTACTCTTTTCTCATGGCTCTTTAAACAAAATGCAGTGGTGATTTCTGTCTCTGACCTCTGGCAAACTGTGGTCTTCTGCAAATTGGCTTGGGTGCTTTCTTTTCAATGGGCAAGATCACAGGCAGAGACAGGGGCACCTGGAGGCAGCTATTTGTATTCTGGCTATGAGAGATACGGTGTTTGAGAGCAAAACTGGGCAAACATGAGACAGGTTGACATCGAGGACATTTGAAGCGAGCAAGTTGTTCTCGTTTATACATGAGACAGCAAGCTAAATTAATGAGGGAAATTGACAGTCTTTTATACCGCTGGCATCAGCAGTCATCTCAACTAGGCTGCTGACAAAAGGTCACACAGCTCACCTGCCACAGAGACAGCCAACAGTGAGGCTAAGAATGATTCTGTTTCAAACATTGTTTAGATACTTTACACTCTGCGGTGACAGAGGAGTGTCCCTTTTCCTCTCCCTCTTCTTTTTCCAGCCCTTGACTCTTGAGCACACTCGTGAGCATGCACATGCTCTCTCTTTCTAAAAACATGCAGAAGCAATAAATCAGCCAGTTTAAGAAGACCCAGCCAGCCCAATGCAGATCGATTTCACAGGGAAGTCGATGGGCTGCTAATAGAATTACAACTACCTGTCAAAACAGGGAAAACATATTTGTGACAGTGACAAAGGGCAAATCAATTTAAGAAGAGGTTTTTTTTTTTTTTTTTCTCCCAGAGATATAACTGTGGAGCACATGGGTGTCTCTGAGAGTAATTGTGAATATGAACCACATACTTGGACTGTTAAAAATAAGGTTATGTCAGTGATTCTGGGGGAGCACACTCTTGTTTCCTAGGTTTGTCTGGTGACTATAACAATTTGCTCTGTTATAGAGTGTAACAGGGAGGTGCTGCCTGAAGACACATTCTCTTAACTTTATTATCCCAATAAGTTGGTTTTGCCCATTAAATACATTATATTCCCACACACTTTTCATATATTTCCTGTTATGCCTTATTTCAGAAAAGGAGCTGTGAATTGCCAAGGACATCTATTTGGCAAATCTTTATCTTCTAAGTCAACTAGATCATTTTCAGAGGCCTCATAACACTGTTGGCACTGTGACTCACCAACAGCACTGGCCGTGTTCAGGCTTAGCTTCTTACAAAGGCAATCTTACCTGTGAGCACAACTGCCAGCCTAAGTCCATTGTGTATTAACATGAGGTTCTTTTAGGTCAAGGACTTGATGTCTGAAAACAATTTAATATGCATTAGCTTAGCCCAGCGCCATAGGTTTTCTGCAAAGCAAAGAAACTGTAACATGATAGGAAATACATATTTGGTCTCTGCCCCTATTATCTGGCCTACAGCTCATAAAACCCTTGGAATCTTTGAAGAGACAAGTGTTTTTTGTATGCTAATAAGATCACTGGTGTCTGAGGGGCCTCCTGGATAACTCCTGGATGGGAGCTGGTTGCCAGGGGAACCAACCATGTTATTAAAAGTTTGGAACTTTCCGTCTTCCCCCCACCCGCCTTGTCCTCTGGGGAGGAGTGGGAGGCTGGAAATGGAGTTAATCACCAGTGGCCAATCATTTAATTAATCATGCAATGAAACCTCCATAGAAATCCTACCTAAAGGGGCTTGGAGAGCTTCCATGTTGGTGGACACATGGAGGTGCTGGGAGGGCATTGCACCCAGAGAGCATGGAAGCTCAGCAATACCACAAACCTTTCCCCCAATGCCTTGCTTTAAATGTCTTTTCTACTTGACTGCCCCAGAGTTGTGTCTTTTATAATAAAGAGATAACAGTAAGTAAAGTACTTTCCTGAGCTGTTCTAGTAAATTATCAAACCTGAGGAGGGGTACAAGGATACCTCCAAATTACAGCTGGTCAGTGAGAAGCACAGGTGACAACATGGACTTGTAATTGGCATCTGAAGTGGCAGTGTGGGGGCGGGCAGTTTTGTGGGGTTGAGCCCTTCATTTGTGAGGTCTGTGTTAACTCTAGGCAGTCAGTGTCAGAATTGCTTGGTATGGAAAACCCACACATTTAATGTCAGAAGTGGTGAGGTGAGTAGTCAAACAGGAGAATTTTCCCTTTCAGAAACAAACAAAAAGTAATCCATTGCTATAATAGAATCTAACCATGTCATTGTAATCAGGAAACACAGGGCTCTCATCCTCCCCAAAACTCAGCAATCAGTTACCCCATTGCTCCCTCATGGAGGACAGCTGCTGTGTGGCAGTATAGTCAGAGGCTATGAAACTCTTCTGGAACCAGACACATCTGCCTTTTGGTCTGTTACCTACCACTTGCTGGCTGCATGACTTGGGCAAGCTGCTTAACCTCTTAAAGCCCAACGTTTCTATTCTGTACAATGGGGCCATTAATAATACTTATTTCATACAGTTGATATAAGGAGTAAAGAAGCTAAAGTGTAAATCCTATGGCCCCCTAAAGCAGAAGGGAGAAGACCTGATATCACTTGTTTCTGCAATCTTTCTACTTATAATTGGGCCAAGGAGAGAATGATCCAACTGACCACTTTTTGCTCCAGGAAGCCAGGTGAAATCTGTGTTTGAGTTGACAGATATATAAGAACTATGTTTGCCCCCACCCCTTCCCCATACACACCTCTTCCTTGTCGTGTACATTAAGGATCTTATATGTTCTTTTATTGCCGTTTCCATCTATGCCTTTGACCCTGCTCTAATCCTTGCCTGGGAAACTAGGTTAAGAGGGCAGGAAAATGCCTTGTGGTATCGCTAGTACTTTGTGTTTGCTGGTGCATGGCTTTGGTCCCTGACATTGAGGACCAGTGATTCAGCCTCCTGGCTCAATCTGGCTTTGAAATCATTTGCACCCCACTCCCACAGAAGTGATGGCAAGAACAAGATTTTAATGATTTTTCAGAGATGATAGTACTCAATGACATTTTTTAGGTGGGGAGTTCTCTTCCAGACCGAATGCTGATCAGAGTTGCATTCCACGAGGACTTAGTAACAGTACCACACTTGCCCCAGCTGTATCAGAATGATGTCTGTATCGAAGGGCAGCTCCCTACTGTGATGCTCAGGGGCCAGCTTACACTGACATGCCTCTCACTTGGGCCCTACGTCCATTCACATTTTCTACGATATTCATCCTACAGCTATCCCAATTTCAGAGTTATTGTATTAGCATCATTGTTTGACATGAACAAATAGTGACTGTAGCCTTAATTTCTGCCATTCCTTATATTTTTTCCCCTTAAACCACCAAAAGGAACTATCGTGCATCTATCTGGATAAAGACAAAAAAAATGCAAGTTTACCTTGTTATTAAGAGGATAAATGTATAATTCATTGCAATTTATAATTAGGATAATTATGTGATGACTCCATACTTAAGGCATTTATCCATCATTATCCTAGAACTGTGTCTTTCTCATCATAATGGAACTGTTTCATTTTCTGAGGGGTAAGGAGCATGATGGCCTATAGACTCAGTATTAGATATTTTAAGTCTGGTAGAACCAGAGTAGGAAGAGTGCAGAGTGACTTAAGATGCCTGTGTTAGCACTGGGTTGAAGTTCTTTGTGTAAGTCTACACTCTTTGCCTTAAATTCCTCTCACTCTTGTGTGTGTGTGTGTGTGTGTGTGTGTGTGTGTGTGTGTGAACGAGGGCAGTTGGGGGAATCTAAAAATGGTGCTTGAAAAGGTTGCCAAGATCTTAGCTTTGTGCCAGAGAAACCATCCTCTAATTTCATTGCCTGAAACCAGAGTCAAGGAAAGTGTTCTGAAACGAAAGTTCAGAAGAACAACAAACATTTCCAGGCTGATGTCCCCCAAAGCACTAGGCTTTCTACCTGGTTACTGAGGAGATGAGGTGGGTGAGAAAGTGCTTGTGGCTTGGGGCCAGGTGATGGGCATTCACCCTCCCCCACCCATCCCCCCACCTCCCAGCAGGCTGTGTGATGTTTGGTGTATAACTTAACCCAACTCTGCCTTAAGTTTGCAGTACAGCAAGTGGAAGAATGCAGTTGCTCTGTTGCAAATGAGAGAAAGTATTTTTTAAATTTAATAAATGTACAGTATGATTACTATTTTTTAAAAACCACAGTCAAGAAGCATATGAGACATCATTGTTCTATTGTTCTGCAGCCAGTGAGATAATTTCCTCCTTGGCCGGTTTTCTCCCCTCTTCCCCCCCCCTCAACCCCCCTCACCTGTGGTGGCTCCCTCCTCTAGAGCAGAGGTAAGATACTCTGGGGAATACTAGTTAATTGCTGAGTAGCTAATCAGAATTGGAAAGGTCAGTGGTAACAGGCAACAACCTACTCGTGTTCACAAACAGTAGGATATGACAAAAGCAATTTATCTTGATAAATGCACTTCAGAAATCCATGGAGCTTATTTTGTCTCCCTCAGGCTTTGTCTGTCCATCTTTATCTGCCCCTTTCAGTTTCTGTTTCTGTCTCCGATTTGGGTTTTGTTATTTGGTATTCCATGCTACTAGATGGTTCCCTTTTGAGGTGTTCTGTACCCAGTTCCAATGAATGGGGGTTTCCTTCACACCACTAGCAATTGTGCGACACCAGCTTGGTGTTCTACCGTGCCACTCAATTCTCACACTATCTACACAGAGATAGCATCAGCTTCCACAGGTTAAAGGCTCAGTCCCACAAGACTCCCCTCCAACCCAGATGTGAATTTCAGGTCCAGGTTGTCGCCTGTGCTTTTGACCAACAGGCCATAGATTGGAGGTTCCAACGACCTCCTCCTCAAATTCTATTAATTGGCTATAGTGGCTCACAGAACTCAGAGAAACATTTTCTTTACTAGGTTACCAGTCTATTACCAAGAGCATAACTCAGGAACAGCCAGATGGAGGAGAGGTGTTGGGCAAAGTAGGGGGAGAGGGCTCGGAGCCTTTTGGCCCTCTGTGAGTGCGCCATTCTCCCCCAATCTCCATGTGTTCGCCAACGTGGTTTGGGTTTTGTGGAGGCTTCATTATCTAGGCACGATTGATTAAATCATTGGCTGTTGGTGACCGATTCAACCTCTAGTTCTTCTGTGCTTCGTAGAAATCGTGGGATGGAATTGAGTTCCAACCCTCCACTCATGGTTGGCCCCTCAGGCAAGCAGCTCATCTTTAGGTTACCTGTGGGTTTTCCAAAAATGGACCTCACAGACATAACAAAGGACACTTTCATTGCTCTCATTGCTTAGGAAATCCCAAGGGTTTTAGATCTCTGTGAATGGGGATGAAGATTAAATTTGTATTTCTTACTGTGAATCATAATATCAAGCTTTGTTGCTCGTAATAATGTTCAAGCAGAGAGGACCACAACTCCTCCTCCTCTTTGTGTCTGTTCATCCCTTTTCCTTTCTTCCTTCTCTCATCTTTTCCCTTTGCTTTTCTTTCTTCATCCTCTTCTTCTGTACCTTAAACCCAATGTTTATTTGTCTTTTCCCACCAATAGAACTAAAATACTGTGATACTATTAACCAGTTTCCTGGCTTGTGTTCCTCCTGCTTCCACAAGACCTCTTGCTCCCCACTTCAAGGACCTAGCCAATTATTTCTGTAAATACCTGATTTGGAGGGGGCAAGGTGGTGCCTCCTGTGAGCTCCCATGCAGCATGTGCTCCTTGAGCTGGCCCGCCCTTGACCTCCACTGCTTGCTTGTGAAGTCACGTGGGGCAGAATGCCACCACCACTGCTGCCCATGCTATCAGTGGCCACACTGACCCCTGTGCTAGGGTCAGGCTCCTCATGCTCTGGAGGCTGCAAGCCCTTGCTATGCCTGAGTGACAATGCTTCATCCCAGTGGTTGCTGCCATGCTGTGTCCTACTCAGAAGTAGAAAGAATGTCCCATGCCCCACCTGGGCCACAAATTTCACTCCAGGACAGGCAACTTTCTTAGTGGCCTGCATTAGTCAGTTCAGAAGGAAATAGAGGGCACAATCAAAAGGGGTTTGGGGGTAAGTTTAAAGGAGGTATCATTTTAAAAGGTGTTATTAGTTATTAATAATTCATAAAAAATTTTTTGCCTCATGAATAATAATTACATAAAAACAATAATGACACTAACTTCTATATGTTGCATATACAAATGAGATCATTGAAGAATATTCAAGCCTTCCTTTTGGGACTTAGAATCAAATCCCAAATCTTTTACATGTCCTAGGAGGCCCCCTGCTCCCCCTTTCCACCTACCCAGCCTGATCTTCAGACACCCCCTACCCCATCCAACTCTGCCTTCTCTTGTTTTGCAAAGTGGGCCAAACTGTTTTCCTCCTCAGGGCCTTTGCACATGTTGGCCTCTGCCTGGAACACACTTTCCTCTCTCTTCCCTTTCTTCACCTTGTTAACTTATTTCTCAGGTTGCAGTGTCATTTCCACATAGCATTGCTGTGCATTCTCATAACACCATTTTCTTTACAGAACTATGGCAACTAAAAGAAGACAACAGAAGAGGCTTTTGTGGACCTGTGAGGGCAATGATTAATTCAGCTCTGAGGATGTAAGGCTAGGTGGGAGGTGGGTGGGTTTATTTATATGATTGTTTACTATCTGACTCCCCCACTGCATGACCCCAGTGGTCACATTTGCTTTGCATACTGATGCTTCCCCAGGCCTAGTACTTTATGTTGTATGGGTTACTTCACCAAAATTATACAGGCAAAGACTAGCAAACTATGGTGCATGGGCCAAATCCAGCCCATGAATTATTTTTGTCAATAAGACATTATTAGAATACAGCCATGCCACTTTGTTTATGTATTATCTCTGGCAACTTTTGTGCTACAATGGCAGAACAGAATGGTTACAAGAAAGACTCTTGTGCCTGCAATACTGAAAATATTTATTATCTGGCCCTTTACAGAACAAATCCGCCGACCTATGCTACAAGGTAAAGCAGTCTCCATTTCACAGAGGAGGAAACTGAAAATAAGTTTCAGTGACTTCCTCATATCTAGATTTCAAGTGGCAGGACTGAGATTCCAAGTCATCACACCTTCTTTATCATTGTTCCCCACAAACAGATCTCCTTGCTGACAGATATTTAGGGGAGCGGGGCAAATTCCCACAGGGGAGGTGACATTTGGTCTAGGCCATAAAGGAAAAGTTGGAGTTTTGCAATGGACAAGAGAGGACAAAACATCCCAGGCTGAGGCACAGAAGTATGTGAGAGCTTGGTGTGTTTAGGAGATAGCTAGTCAGACTGACCAAAGCTTGGTGTTGGTGGTCATGGGGGCAGGCAGGGGAAGTTGACAGGAAAGGGGGCTGCTAGAATGAGAGGAGCCTGTGCCAGACCAGGAAGCCCGAACTTCAGCTGCCAAGCCTGCGGTCTCTGCTTTGCTTGTACATCTTCTTTCTTGGTAAGATAATTTACACATTTTTTTCCAAATATATTTATTTTCCATACATTATCTACATGTGACTCTGTATTAGTATTATATTGTATACATTATAAACTGTACAATTTAGAAAGTTAAAACAGATAAACTGAAGGTAAAATGAATATTTAAAATAATTTTTAATTTTACTTATAAATAATTCACAGTATCTTCTGTCTGTCTTATAATAATGATAGTGCTAATGAGAGTGATGTTAATGCATATGCTTAATAATATTTGAAAATCCTGGCCTAACACTGATACAGGTGTTTGAAGGTATCATTTCACGGTTAGTTTTCTTTTTTTTTCTTTTTTTTTTTTTTTAGCTGAGCCATCCTGCTACCTGTTGGCAGCTCAGCTGCAGCTTAGCTTGGGCTGGAAATTGAACCGGGGACCCTGCTGCTCAGAGCTCGCACTCTTGAGTGAGCTCTTAACCAACTGAGCCACTGGGCCAGCCCTAAGATTAGTTTTCTTTAATATATGTTTTTAATAGTATTACAGCTAACAATAACTCACAAAGATACATGGATGTAAGTGAAAGAGGTACATTGTTGGTTTCACTTACAAATTATGATAATTATTTTTCAGAACTATCAACCAGTTGTACCAAAGTTTTTATTTTAATTCATCTGGTATGTTTACATCTTCCCTGCTGTCAATTGCTTGTCAATATGCAAATGAGTTTGAACGTGCATTGTTTTCATATTTCACACAATGTGTTCACAATGTGTTCCAGCTGCTGAAACTATTCACCTGGAAATTTTTAAACAGGTTGGGAAACTGTAAGTTTAGATATCTATATTTTAAAGATGATACATATATTTCCAGCAACAAAAACCAGATAGCAGGGAAAATATGTTTCTAAACATTTGTTTTTGAAATGTTCTCTCCAAAACAAAAGTTTTTCCCTAAAATGAGTTATTTCTTTTCTTTCTCTGACACTGTCAACTTTCCTGAGAAGGAACAGATTTTGTGCTTATTTTTTTGAAAGTACAGTAATACCTTGGTTTGTGAGCATAACTTGTTCCAGAAACAAACTATTCGTATTGCAAAATATCACTCATTTACCACATTAAAATGTATTAGAAACATTTGCTCGTCTTGGGGAACACTCACAAACCATTTACTTGCAATCCAAGGTTTCACTGTAAATGCATATCAGTGGGAGGCCTGATTATCTCATTGTTGCTGTCACCTCCCCATGGGGTTGATGGAAAGTTCAAACTGGGAATGGGAGAAATGTTTGTCTTGTCATTTTCTTCTTATTTATAATCATCATTAGTATTTTCTTTAACCTATAGCTTTTCAGAAAAGTCTCTTGAAGCCATTTGTCCATTTTGTGATTGTTGGTCTAGTTAAAAGTGTTCCATATAACCTATAAATCCATTTCACCTAGAATATGTAAAACTGAACTGAGTTGTAATGTGCTCAAGGAAATGAATAACCGAGGGCTCCACCGTCAAATTCTTGAAGCCAGTGCACAGTTTATATATTAGAAATCCATAACCACTTTCTTATAGTTTAGATATCTAAAAATAGAAATTGTAACATTATTCCCTCACCCCAGTGGCTACCTTGTTCCTCCCTAGGGTGCACATACCTTATTTCAGAGACCTCTGCTCTGAGTACTGGACAGCAAACCGTAAATTCCTCACTGGGGGGTGGGTGACATGATCAGTTCAATTTGTCTTTGGGATTATATCTTGTGGCTTTGTGTCTAGACACTTAAAGTATCCCCTGAAGTTTTTTGTTGTGTATATATTCACATAAATAAGTCCGCTGGTTTTAAACAATATGCAAATAGCTTCTCAATAGGCAGCTGCTCTGAGCCTAGTGAAGGCTTGTCCAGCCTCATTAGGGTTTCTATAGTCTCTGAAGTTCTTTGGAACTCCAGCCTTTTCCCTTTAGGTTGGAGAATAACGTGCTTTGGGTACAAGGAGGTGACTGGGGTGACGTAAGCATTTCAGTGTGGAAAAAGGGACAGCTGTGTTCTGCAAGACTCAGGGCAATGCTTTTTTGTGACCCTATTAAAATGAAAGATTTAAGAGAAAAAATGATTAGTTCTGACTGCATGTTTTAAAAAGGGGAAGAAGAATTTAAAAAATGAGAAATGACTTTAGGTTAAAAGTTGCTTGAGGGGTGATGCCTTTTTTAAGCCTTAATGATTTAAAAAAATATATAAGCATATAAACATAAAGAACCAACCACTGACCTTGAAAAAAATGGAGTTAGTCCCTGAGAAATAGAAGTTGTCAAAACAATACCTACCTAGGTGAAATTTAATAGCCGTTTGGATAAAAGTGCTGTGCTAGTTTATTCTGCAGCCTAGGTACACGAAGAACTTCATCCCTTGTTAAGCCTGTCGGTTTACTTTTGAGAGAAGAATTTTCATTATCTCTTTAGGAAATCACTATGTAAAAGTTTATTGCTTCATTTCATAATTTTTCCAATTACTGTAATTGTATGAGTTTAGAATACAACATAAATTTAAAAATTTAAAGACTACTATATATAGCTGCAAATGGCTTAGAGCATGGCATCCACACAGAACTATGACTTCCAAATTCTTGAGTGGCTGTAAAATACAAATTATGTCTTAGGATAAAGAATATATAGATAGATATTCAAAATGTGAAATTGGAATCTTGACCAAGGTACCACGACATGATCGATACCAGACGCCAGAATGGGTTGTGAGACAGAGCATCTGTTTGGAATTTCAAAATAGGTGCTCAAAGCCTGGTTTGTGAAGTTTTTCTTTTTTTTTTTTTTTTTTTTAACTTTTATTAGCATTTATTTGATGCTGCCTTTACTCCTGGGCTGTAAGCTTTTGTTTCTTCAGTTTCTTCTGGGAGATCTTTTTCTTCTGTGCAACGTCCTCCTCTGGGTTAGATCAATCTGTTCTTTTTCAGAGAGGATCGTGTCAGTGTGGCCAGGAGAGCTGTCGTATATGTGGGTTAATCCATCCTTGAGCTCTGTAAGTCCTGTGCCCTATTCTGGGAGCTTTGTTCACCTGGCTGTGCTCAATGACCAGAGGGTTTACATCTAAACCCTTAAGTCAGCATTATTTTCTGCATTTTTAAGCATGCGCAGCAAAAATTCTGCACATTTTTTTGGGCCACCAACGCTGTGTCCAGCCCCATTGTTTGGCTAGGGCACACCTGCCACCTCCACCACTGTAACGACGGAATGGCACACATTGCTTTTGTAAAGTGACATCTTTCAGACACTTGGTAGCTCTTTGGGCATACACACCTTTGACGGCCTGGGCAGTTTACGACTTTTCTTAGAGTGAACGCAAAGATCTGAACCTCTGTATTTGCATGATTTTGTAGGGTTTTCTGTGTCAGGTGAATTGGAAACCATTCTCAGAGGTCACCTGAGGCTGCTTAATGGGAGGAGGAAGAGCTTATGACTTTTTAATCCTTCACTCACTTTGAATATAGAAAAGGGTTTCAAGGGTGAATATTTGTGGACAGGGAATTTTTGGAAAGGATTTCTTTGGAGAAAAGTGCTGGATAAGTTTTGCCTCATCTATCATCAAAGGGGAGAGCTAGAGTGTGACTGCCATCTTGCTTCTGGCCTTCAACAAGACCACCTGGAGACCTTGATATGTGCCCCTGAAGTTACCAGGCTCCATGGCCAGATGTCTGCCTTCTGCATGGGGATTCTAGAATATGAGGGATGGGCTGCCCTGCTGCCTTGGGTCTGGAGGAATGGATTGGTTCTGATACATTGGGATTAGTCTCTATCTCCTGAATTTGTTCAAATAAAGAATTTGTGGTTGTTTCCCATGATAGATGTGAATCATGCACGAGGGAGAGCTGATGTGGTAGTTGTCTTAGATCCTGCTCAATAGCCCTGATTAGAGGGGTGATGGCACCCCAGCAGACAGAGAGAGCTTTAAATCATTGACAGAGTACCAGCAGCTGCAGAAGGAATTGGTGACTGGTCCTGGAGATAAGTTGCCTGTGTCTAAGAAGTAGCAACAGAGGATCGAGATGCTTGAGAATCCCCAAGGTGCTCTTACATGTGCCTCAAAAATAAGAGCTTTAAATACTTAGCAAGCCCAGTGAGCGTGAAGGTGTTTTGCAATATCACTACTCAAATAAAAGCTTTATTCCTTCCTTCTCTCCCTTACCTCCCCCAACCCCCAACCCCCAAATCCATGGCAGCAGAGTAAGATGGGGATGAGGCTTTGGAAATGTAAGACAGGGGCAGGAGGGGAAAAAAGAGGACAAGATGACCTAATTACCAAACTGAGTCTGTGCTTGTGACCTAAAGTGAAATGAAAGGGTGTGGTATTGCCCAAGGTTGCATCTGGGAGAGTTAAAGAAATTTCCTCCACTAAGTGCATTTCAAATGTATAATGGGTGGCAAAAGTAAACCTACTTGCTGATTGTACCTCATGAGTCCTACTTATTCCACATCCTAGTCACAGAGCCATCCTTTTGCTCAGGGCCTGCAGAGCAAGGAGTCAGCAGGACTCAGGGAGAGCCCCATACTCAGTGATCTAGGGTCCTAGAGGAAGGCTGCTGTGTAGCATCTCAGCCCCTTTCCCTTTCCTTCTGGCTGCAGAGGCCGGGATGGGGCAGAGGGAGACGTTGTGGAGCAAGCAGCAATGCTGTTTCTTCTGTTCTGCAAGGAGGGCTGTTCAGCAGCATCAGTTGGTTTCCTCATCAGTGAATTATTAAAGGGCTAATGAGTGTTCGCCTCTGAGGCTTGGAAAGCAATACAAGATATATATCCTCCTACCTTCAATATATGTCTAATACAAAGATAATGATACTCTCACAGTGTTATTGAGGTTGTGATTTCATATATATATATATATATATATATATATATATATATACTGCATAAAGAGGTGAAGAAACAAGGTAACAGGCACTGAAAGATTCTGACCTGGGTTGTTTGTGAGTCAGGAAAAATCACAGCATCTTACCAGTTCAGGGTAGGAAAACTAGTAAGACTCCATACAGTACAGGGATTAAGGTTTCAGGTTTTGGAGTCAGGCTATAAGAGATTGAATCCCGTGACCTCAGATCAGTCCAAGCCTTTGTCCCCTCATCTGTAAAAGGTCCCATGGGATTATTATAGAAATTAAAGAAGGGTATCCCCATAGAATGCCTGCTGTAGTTCCTGGTACTTGGTAAACGTGCAATTGTCAGCTAAGATTATTATTGTTTTCCTACTCCTTCGAGTTGATTTTCACTGTTCAAGGGAGTTGTATTCTATAAAGTCACCAGGAATGTTGAATTAGTGAATACTGAATCATTGCTCCTGGGGGAAATAAAGGGTTAGGTTCTGGGAGCCTCTGGTCACAGTATTTTCATCAGCTGATCAATACGTAACTTTGTTTTATATGTGTTTCTGTTTAGAGACACCTTATTTAATATAGATGGTTGATTCATTAACATTGAACTCACGTATACAGCACTAAAACTCATGCCCAAATCAAGATTATCTAACATACCTATTTTCTCTGGAAGGCACATTCTTGTCCTTAGGAATAGCAGACAGCACCTCAGCAAGATGTGTACACTTGGGAGCTATTTTAAGCAGTGACATCACCAAAAAAAAAATCAGAAAACAGGACAATAAATAACTAAATAGACTGTACAAAGGGCACTTGTTTTCAGCCTGAGAGCTGACACAAGAGTGTCAGCCTATTTGACCTCAGGTGGGAACATGAATGTTGGGCAACTCAAGTCTTTTGCTGCTCTGCTCCTGTCTGCGAATAACCGCAGAAGCACTGAAGTATTGATTTGGGGGTTACAAATACATTTTGGTAGGAATTCACAAATACACTATCTGTGACCAGCAACTGGTGATCTAAGGCCTGTTTGAGAATCTCCAATACAGGCAGAATGACACAGAGAGGCAGCTCATTCTGTCCTTGACCAGACCTCATTCTTACATAACTTCCCAAATTCTACCCCATGGGCCCTCCAAAAAGAACTTTAGCCTTTCTTTCAAGTGGCAGTCATTCATTTGCTGGGGGACAGCTTCTGGTTCTCCTTGGACCCCTCAGTGGGTTGAGCATCTCCATAGCTATTCCCCATATGATCATTTAACTTTAACCCTCACTGTTTCTGTGGCCTTCCTCAGAACATGTCTCAGTGTTTCAGCATCTTCGTGAGGCCCATGACTAATGCTGAATATCTGAGTGCCTGGTTAGGTCTGATTAGGGCACCAGAGAAAAGTGGCAATCACCTCTCTTATTCTAAAAGCTATATTTTCCTAAATATGTTTAGAGTTTATATAGCAGAGATTGTTAGTATTTACACAATAAATACACATTTATTAACAGAGTTCTCCATGACAACCCTGCTAGTCATATGCTCCAGATGACATAGTAACCAGGTGGAAGCAGCTCTGGGTTCTAAGCCACCACATGGCGCAGAGCTGTGCAGAAGAGCCATTCAACACATCACCAGCCTTGGCGTGATTACAAAATACAATTTCGTTATTTTAAACACCGTGATATTTAGCAACATGCAGTGTTAATTACTGTGACAAGTATAATCTGCAATAGCTTTTTTGTGTGGTTATTTTGTGCTGTTGACTCACATAGAGTGTGCTCTAAGCTAAAATCCATTGTTCTTTGTACTACAGACTGCTACTTAGATACATACCCCTATCATGCATTTGCTGATTTTTTTTTTGGCGGGACATAAGTCCAATATACTGCATTTTTCCCTATTAGGTTTTATTTTTTAGAATTAGTAATCCTTTTATAACTTCTCAAGAGCTTCTTAGATCGTGATTCTGTCAGGCAACCATCCTTTCAAACTTGGTGTCTTCCACAAATGTGTAAGACTTTAAACTACTCACTTATAAACACTTTATAATCAGATACCCTGGGCTTTGGTATTCAGATAAACAAGATTCAAATCTTGTCTCTGGTCCATTTACATACTATTTCCCCATGTAAATTACTGTTCGATTCTGGCGTTGTTCTTCTATTTTCTCTTTTTTATGCTTTCTGTCCTTCAGCATTAACTAATTATTTTAGCTGGATTGTTTTTCTCCCCTTCTATTTTTACTTTTAATCTTTCAGTCTCTGGAAACCATATTCTTCCCTCTCCTAGAGAAAATCCCTATCAATAGCCAAAGTTTGTCATTCTGGAATCTAATGCCAGGACCCAGGGATAAAACCTCCTGCTCTTTTGCTACCAACTGCAAAGCAAAATATCCTCCTATTATTCCCCTCTCTCTTCCCAAACACTGACTATCACTTGTTAAAAAAGGTTGAAAACACAATTGTGCCCTCAAGCTGCTTGTTTTTTTAAGTGCAATGGACAAAACACTGCCTTCAAAATTAAAAGACTTTGGTTTGAGTCCTAGTTTTCCCAAGTATAAGCTTAATGATCTTGGAAAAGTGCCTGAACTTCTATGAACCTTTGTTTTTAGAGAAATCTATAAATAAAAATAATGGTTCCTATCCTGGGCACTCCTAAGATTGTGTGAGGACAGGATGAGTGAATGGTGCCAAAATGTTTAGCACCAGATGAATGATAGTGTAGTGCTATCTGCTCCAAGGATGCTTCCTAGGTCTTTCCTGCCATAGTCCTTTATCCCCTCATGGATCAAGGAGGTCCATGGTCTGATATATCTTGGCAGGTCCTCAGATTTTACCCTGTATGTCTGTACCAAGAGTAGAGGAAAAGTCCCCATTGACTATATTGGATCTATGTCCACTGGTTTTCTTTTTCTTTCTTTCTTTCTTTCTTTCTTTCTTTCTTTCTTTCTTTCTTTCTTTCTTTCTTTCTTTCTTTCTTTCTTTCTTTCTTTCTTTCTTTCTCTTTCTTTCTTTCTTTCTTTCTTTCTTTCTTTCTTTCTTTCTTTCCTTTCTTTTCTCTCTCTCTCTCTCTCTCTCTCTCTCTCTCTCTCTCTCTCTCTCTCTCTCTCTCTCTTTCTTTCTTTCTTTCTTTCTTTCTTTCTTTCTTGTTTCAGGTGTACAGAACAACATAGTGATTAGACATTTGTACACCTCACAAAGCGATAACCCTAATAAGTCTCTTACCCATCTGACACTGCACATAGTTATTACAATATTATTCACTACATTTCCCATGCTGTACTTTATATCTCCATGACTGTTGGGTTGTTGGAAAAGTCATGACACATTTTTGTATGTTTTTCATTGTAAAATGTGTCATGACTTTTCTGACAACCCAATATTTTTTAAAATTATAGTTGGCATTCAATATTATTTTATATTAATTTCAGGTGTACAGCATCATAGTTAGACATTTATATAATTTATGAAGTGATCTCCCCAATAGGTCTTGTACGCATCTGACACTATATGTAGTTTTTACAATATTATTGACTATATTTCCCATACTGTACTTTACATCCCTGTGACTCTTTTATGCCCACTGATCTTCATCCCTCAAGGGGACATGAGAGCGCTGGCTCTGGAACTGAGTAATTATTGATGGGTTAAGCTACAGACTTCCCCACTGTCCCCTCTAGGTAATCTGTGAAAAAGCAGTGTTTTATGGTCATAGAGGTCTAAGAAATGAAGACTTTATCTTGGAGATTCACAATACATTAGCATGTTAAAGACTGAAAACTCCTGCAGTAAAGAACCTATTTAATTTCATTTAATTCAGTGGTTCTCAAAACTATCTGACCTTTGGGCCGGCTGAGTGGCGTGGTGATTAAGCGCTGGCTTGGGACGCCAGGGGCCCCGGTTCGGATCCCACATAGGGCCAGTGACACTGCCCTCAAAAAAAAACACAAAACAAAACAAAAAAAAAACAACAAAAAACACAAAACTATCTGACCTTACAACCCTTTCATCCGTGGGATTTGTGTTAATGTCATACTGAACTCACTTTCAATGGAAGGCTCTTCTGGAAATGTTGGCCCAGGATATAGTCAACAGCTAAATATTCCTCACTGGATAGTAATGTGGCATTTTATTTTTATTTTGATCTTTTCCCCAACCTGGCCCTGTCCCAACAAAGCTCTAAAGAGAACACACACTGCTATCCCATGTGTCATTTTGTCAGATCCCCTCACACACACTGAGAGAGTTAGCTCCTTACTGTCATCCCCTCTGTCCTGTCAGCTCTCCAGGATATTCCTATACATCTTCCAAAACCAGTATATTTCTTCGTTGAGGTCAACTTTTAAGGTGGGTGGCATCAAGCAGCTTTTTTTGAGGTGGGGTGGGGGAGGACAGGAGTATCTTTTGTCTGTGCCACTGAAAACTGGTTCTACAGCCTGGAGAAGGGACTAGGGAACCTTCTTGTGGCCATGGTTACATTCTGTGCTTCTTCACAGTTACAGAGGACGTACTATGTGGCATAGACATAGTACCTGGACTTAACACAGCCAACTAGCTCAAGGAAACATAGGGTTCAGGCAAATTCTCACCTACTTCTGCAGCCCTCATGTTTTCTATTATTGTCCACCCGTCAGGGTTCCACTCTGACCCCTGAGAAACTTCACCAAAATGATACCTCTGAGATTTTAAACTTAAGGTTCTCATTTCTGACAACAACTGCCCCATCTGCTATTTGTTTCCTTCCCTAAATACACTCACCATGAATTCAGTCTTGACAATCCCAGCTGTTGCTCCTTAAGAGCTTCTGTGCACCAGGTATTTTTTGAAGCATTGACTCCTACAGCATCATTGTAATCTGGGAACCCTTATTGCCCAGTTTCAGAGAGGTTAAATAATTTTCCAGAAGACATAGTTTGTCAGTGGGAAAGCTGGACTCTAATAAAACCAGGACTGTCTTTCCCCAAGGTCCATGCTATTATCCATGGCTTTCTACCACCGTCTTTAGGATGTGTTGGCCACCTCCACACCTTAGTGAGTTACAGCAATCCCATACCCTCTAGCATCTTTTCTTTCCTCACTTGCATTACTTAATCCTGCCCTACACTATTCCCTCCGTGGCAAATCCCCAGGCACTTCTGCAGGATATACCATGTCACACAGATCCAGATCATGGCAGATATATGAGGTCCAGCCATAATCTGGCCCTACTATGCTTGTCAGCCCTTTTCATCTCGTTGACTCAAAGCAGGCTTTATGGGATTTATTTTCTTCTTTTCTCTTAATCCCCCAAACCTCCCATTGTATCCCACAGATTATACATGGAAGATTGAGGAGTAGAGAAAAATGATAGAGTGACTGAAAGGCAAGGTATTCAATGTCGAGGGCATCACTAAGATTTTTATATCCTCTGCCTGCACGTTAGCTTATTGCTCACCCTCCTCCGTCTTCATTCCGCCTTTTAAGCTCAAAGGCAACAGGTTCTTAGCTTTGGTTATAGCCTCCTTTGTACTCTGGGAAATCATTTCTTACCATTTCTCTCTGTCCCTTTCTTGCCCAAATCATTCTCATCTCTGACATATTAACACTTAATCACTTGATATGTTCTATGTTTATATTACCCCAGTGCATTGAGTTTCTTAAAGATTATTAATGATTTTTTTCTTTCTGGATCTAATAAACTTCCTGTTCTTATCCACGCTGACACCTTTAGACATTGGATAATGCTGACTATGTGTTAAAAAAAAAATCTCTTCTCATTGACTTCTATTGCAATGTGCTTTCCTGTTTTCTTCCTGCTCTTTTTCTGCATCCTTTACTAGCTCTTATGCCACTTTTAATATCATTTCTATTACTGTTTTACAAAGCCAAAGCCATGTTCTCTGCTTTCTGTTACCCACAAGCACCTCTTTTGACTTTAAATATAATATCACTTTATTTGTATGAAAGCCCAGTACTGCTAACCTTGCTGAGGTCCTAATGTTATCAAATGCTTCGTCTTTCCTCTTTGATTCCTGAGTCTCCTTCCAGTCAATCCAACTATCATCTTCCCACAGGTGTCACTCTCCCTCATTGCTTCCACCATGTTTTTTTTTTTTACATTTCTTATGGACTGTTGTCTCTTACTACCTTTCCAATGTTATTCTCAATTACTCTAAATATTTTCTCAGTCAGCAAATGGGCCCTTTAGTCTTCAACCTTCTTTGTACTCTGCTTTTGCTATTCTTTTTACCCTTCTTTTCATCTATTGAAATCACATTTAGCTCTCAAGGACAACATCAATCCTACTTTCTCTATAAAGGTGTTCTTTCACTTTGTCCAACACCAATTTCTCTCTCTCTCTTGAATTATTATTTTAATTGCAGTAAGAATCTCTAAAATCAGCATTTCTCTAAATTTTTCATTACTCTATTTTGCCTCTCTAACTTGTGGGCCAAGGTGACATCTTACACTCCTTTAACATGTATACATTATAAGCATTAGATAAATATTTGTGGCTTGGCAGCTCGTTCCCCCACGTTTATTATAAGCTGACCCAAGTTGATAACTACTTGAATATATTGCTGAAGTTGTTCCTTTGATTCAGTTAAGAATGGATTTATTTTTTTCCCACTTGAAGAGGTAAAATGTATGCCCATTGTATTCACAATATTTGTATGAATTGCACTGATGTTACTACAAATACTTGGTTTATAATAAAAGTTTTGGAATTCAGTTCTAAATGACAGGGTAGGGTTTAAAGAACTTCAATAATGAAGGCACTTAAAATAAAAATGTAAATGAATGTGTGAATATGCCTCAGACTGAGTCACACAAACTTTCCAAAATGAATTGCAAAAATACGGATTAAAATAATTTCTCAGGCTCTTACTGTTAAATTATAGTGAAATGAAAGCATTTAGATGGGGGTTATAGGCATTGCATTGTTAATTATAGTGGTTACATTTGCTTTTGTTCCAGTGCATTGTAATTAATGAAGATCTACAGCTCTGTGCTTTGTCTTGGAAAACATACATTGTTTTCATAGGCATCAATATAGCTACGATATTCTTCATTTATTTCTCAAGAATGACTCTTTTTAACACAGGGGAGCCCATTGTTGAGGCAGTATCATGAAAATCACAGCAAGATCTGAGCTTGGACGGATTACAGAGCAATTGACTCTATTCACATATGCCTAGCCTTGTCTCGACACCCCACAAATGTGGGTTGTAATGACATATGGGACATTGTTTAGGCCTACTCAGTAATGATAGTATAATCATACCTTTAAAATTTTTTTCAAGCCCTATGAATGACTTTAGAACACCAGTGAGAAAAAGTTAGCAGTGGCATAAGTTAAAACATATTTTCGACCTGATTCTTTGTTCAGCCTCTGGGATTATATGTGTTTGCCATTTTGAAGCAGAGGATATAAGAAACTTTTTAGGGAGGGAGATGGAGCACAAGGGACAAAAAGGACTTCCAACCTTAATGATATCAATGTTGTATAAGCACTAAATATGAAGAGTCAACTATAAAAAGGACTGGTTTATTTCTGCCTCCTGTTTGAAGTATCACATTAATGTAGAATTAATGACAAAAAATAATAATTTCTGTCTTTTTCTCTGTCGGGTTCCATTTGCTAAGATCCTTCTGTGAAGGGTGCTAGCTCTAAAAGAAAAGGTGGTGGATCAGACTTGGCACATGGCCCAGCAGAAACCTAACAGTTACCTCCCCACAGCCTTTGTGAACATTTGAGGACTTTGTGCTGCTGTTGTTTTGAAATAATTGGTGTGCACACAAGAGTGAACATACAAATTGTGCTACTTGATCCTTCCTCCCTGCTCTGCAGGGACCAACAAGACACCCTATGGAGATGTGGATGGCAGAAAAATCCTTCTCTGACTTCCTCCCAAATTCCCTGTTGGAGCTGGGCGTGCAGCCTGGTAGGTGTTGGGAAGCACCGACTGATGGCCAGTGCCTTTCCGTGAGGCTGATGGGCTCAGATTTGACGTTCTTTCTCTCTCCACAGTGACTCTTGGTTGGTGTTTGAAGCTCTGAGGATCCTTAGAGATGCAAATGATGGGCCAGAGGGTGGCAGTCAGACAGGCAACTCCTTCAGTGCTGAGGAGCTAGCCGTCCTCTCTGCCTGAAGGGAGAGATGATTGCACCCTCTTGCCTAAATCTACAGAGGGTTAAGAGCTATGAGCTCACAAGAGCCCCATTTTCTCTTGGGTGTTGAAAAAGTGGGCCGATTTTGATATTTTTGAAAAGGAGTTTTGTTGTAAGAGCCACTTAAGGTTTTTCAAAAAAGCACTTCCCTCTTTATAGAGGAAAACACTCCCTACATAATACGAAGAAAATCTCTCAAATCTGGAAAAAGCTAATTGACTTTAGATTGTCTTATCAAAATATGAACTGATATCATAGGACTCCAGCAGATTTATCCACTACAGATCTTTTACTTTAATTTACTGGTTACTTCACAGAATTGCCAACTGCATTACGGTCCTGTGTGTAGTGGGAAAAGCACTGTCACATAACTCCTGAGCAGATGTGTTACAAGAGTCTTTTCATTTCCTTTCTTAAACCCAAAGAATAATGACACTGCAATATCATGTGGTGAAAAAGAGCAATAATTTGATAAACATTGTCTTTTCATTAGATCAGAACAATTAATCTGATCCTAATTTGGCTGAAACATTATCATACTAGAGTCCCCAGAGCCCTGTGAATAATCTCTAAACACATTGGCACACTCAGTAGACAAACATTATCTCTACTCACACTGTTCTTCCATATGGTCTCCTCCCATGGTGATGGAGGGCACCCTGCTGTTTCAATCAAATAAATGTCAATTATCTGAGATAGATTTTTCAGTTCTCGAGCCTGGGCTTGCAGTGCAGCCAAAGTGACTGGGGGGAATGGCCTGCAATTCTTTCCTGCACATGCTGCTTGCATTTTATAAGGAATTCACACCTTGCCACATCATCCAGCATTTCAGGAACTCCATAAATAACATGAGTGGTTTCAGAAGCTCTCTGTGTGTGTGTGTGTGTGTGTGTGTGTGTGTGTGTGTGTGTGTGACAGAGAGAGAGAGAGAGAGAGAGAGAGAGAGAGAGAGAGAGAGAGAGAGGAGAGACAGAGAGAGACAGAGAGAGGCGAGACCAAGACAGAGACAGAGAAGGATTTTTAACCTTCATTTAGCTTACTTTGCTTCTTCTGGGAGGTAGAGAGTATTTTTAAATTCAAGGAGGGATCTTCTTCACCCTCTGTGGTCTTAAATAGGGTTACTATCCAGGTGCATGCCCTATTTAGTCACTTCCTCTTTTGTAGCAGCCCTCTCTGTTCCTGAGCGGAAACCTGGACATACAGATCTCAGAAACGAAAACCCATATCTGAATGCTGTTTTCTTTTGTAGGCCTTTTCCTAGACATGCTTGTTCTGAGTATGGTGGGACTTGGTAGTGAGAGCTGCAAGATTTTCCCTCTAACCTTCCGGGGGTTCCTGATGTAATCAGCTGCAGTTCTGGATGCTGAAAGGCAGTGGGAGGAAGGAGGAAAGAAGCACACCTCCTTCTTCTCCATGCTTGGGGGAGGGCCCTGGGACCACACTTCTGGAGCTGAAGAAAATATGGTCTTTTAGAAAGAGAGCTCTGGAGACGAAGCTGACATCGTCAAACCAAGAAAAATTAGGCAGGGTGAAATGGTACAACACGCTGAGAAGACTTGTCAGTTCTACATTTCTTTGCAGAGCTCTCTATCTTTAGGGTGTCAATTATCAGGTGTTGGTTTTGTTATCAGACAAGCCCTTCTTTGAAAAGCCTGTAAATTTGCCCAGAGACCCGAGGGCCTCTGATGACTATGTGTCTAGACTAAAAGCACTAGGTCACCCTCCTTGCTGCTGCTGCTGCGGTGACAAGCTGGCACAAAGAGAAAGGCAGTCCACAGGGATCTGGACTAATTCACTGTGGCAATTCAGCAAACGTTGTCAGAAAGGATTTCGGTTTCCACGTTGGCTGTGATCCCGAATCAAGGAGGAAAGCCACTGAATGCTCACAGTGAAAAAAGACAGTAGCCTCAAACCCATTCTGCCTCTGAAATAGCTTAATCAGAGACTGTCAGTCATTGACATCAAATGTCAAGCCCCAGGTCTGCTCTGCATGTAGAGGGCAGGAAGTTCCTTACTCCACAGGTGTGCCCTGTGCACCTGCTCTGTGAAGCGGGGGAGGCGGAGGACAGTTATTTTAGCAACAGCTGGAGCATTTGCTGAAGAGAATGAACATTATGCCAGGCTGACATGAGCAGAAAGTTCATAAGAAAAGGCTGAGATGAATTAGAGGTGATAGGGTGCAATGGTTAAATACCCAGGCTCTGGAGAGATGTGGTTTGGGTTCAAGGTGTGAGGTCACTACTTCCTACATGACCATGGGAAGATTTCCTTATCTACACAATGGAGACCAGCACGTGTTTATTGTGGGGACTAAACAATGTAATAGATATAAAGCACATAGTGTAGTGTTGGCACATAGTAGGTAGCCAATGAACACTTGCTGCCATTTTTTAAAGAGTGAAGGGTTTAGAAGACTTGGATTTGAATTGTGTGGCTCCACCACTTACCAATTTTGTGTCATTGAGTGGGTCACTACATCAGTCTAAGTATTAATGTGCTAAGTGACTAACTGATGTTCATTCCATGGTTATTTTGAAATGCAGGTGACCAAGATGCAATGTTGTGATGTGACTATAATCAAAGTGTCTGTAATTCCCATGGCAGCCATTGCTATAGGCCTCTGAATGCAAACTGGGTGAAGTGCTTTCTTCAGTGCTATAACATATAGCTGCTGAATTAAATAAACACATGTTATCTGGGGGAAGGGCTCTGAGGTCTGTACAAGTCTGCCAGGGCTGCCATAACAAAGTACCGCAGGCTGGGTGGCCTCAACAACAGGAATTTTTTCTCTTACAGTTCTGGTGGCTAGAAGTCCAAGATCAAGGTATCAGCAGGGTTGTTTCTTCTGAGGACTTTTCTCTCTCTCTCTCTCTCTTTTCTAAGTTTATGAAACAAGTTGGTGTATATACTGAAGATGAATTATTATAGAGGTCAGACTTCTGTCTTATAATTCAAATTTCAGTTTTTCTTCAGGGACAAAACATTGCATTAACCTTACTAATAGCCTAAACAAGCTTGTACACATGAAAAAAGCATAACATTCCCTAGAGTGTGATGTCTAGTATTGAGTAGAATCATCAATTGTCTATTTATTTTTTAAAGTATTTATCATGATTGCCTGTAAATTGCTTATTATGTGTATGTACATGTATAGTGTGTGTACATGTGTGTGTTCTTGTTCGGAGAGGCAATGGGATGCCTGATGTGTGTGTGATAAAAGTATTTCTTTTTTCCCCCCAGTCTATTGACATATAATTGACATATAACATTGTAGTTTTTAAGTATACAACATAGTGATTTTATATATGTATGTATTGTGAAATGATTATCACAAGAAGTCTAGCCTAGTTACATCTATCACCACACATAGGTACATTTTTTTCCCCTTGGGGTGAGAACTTTTATTTATTTATTTATTTATTTATTTATTTATTTATTTATTTATTTATGTAAAGATTTTATTGGGGATTTGGGGGAGGGAACAGTGTTGGGGAATCAAGGAAGGAGAACAGACAAATTGCTGTCCTTTGGTTCTTCATTCTAGTTGTGGAGGATGTCGCTTCACTGGCCCATGTTTGTATTATGATCATTGTGCTCTTCCCGGCTTAGGCAGATTGGCCACCTGCCATTGGACGGAGGCTTATGGCAGCTTAGCAGCTCATGCCGGCTGCCGGCCACTCACGTTGGCTGCTAGCCACTCATGATAGCTTTACAGCAGCCTACTGCAGCCCAACTGCAGCCCACACCTTTGCTGGCATCTCAGGGCAGCTCAGCTCCATGTCGAGCTGTTGTTCACCATCCTAGCTGCAGAGGATGCAGTGTCACTGGCCTATGTGGGATTCGAACTGGAGGCCCTGCTGCTCAGAGCTCACACTCCCAAACCAACTCTCAACCAACGAGCCACTCAGCCAGCCCTTGTGAGAACTTTTAGATTTGCTCTCTTAGCAGCAATCAAATATACAACAGAGTAATGAAAACTATGGTCACCATGCTGTACATTATAGCCCCAGAGCTTATTTATCTTATAATTGGAGTTTATACCTTTTGCCATCTTTCCCCATTTTGCCAACCCTCCATCTGGGGATATCTCTTGTTGGCTTGTAGGTATCTTTACATGGCCTTTCCTCTGTATGTGTCTGTGTCCTAATTTCCTCTTCTTAGAAGGACACCAGTCATATTAGATTAGGGCTGACCCTACTGACCTCCTTATAACTTAATTGCCTCTGTAAAGATCCCATCTTCAGGTAAAGTTGCATTTTGAGATACTGGGGTTTAGGATTTCAACATACAAACTTTTTGGGGACACAACTTAGCACATCACAGAGACCCACACCAGGATTATATTCTCACAATTCTATCAGATTTTTAATAAAAAGAAAATAATATAAAGAATATTGAACTAGATAGCATGGCTGATGTGGTCTAGTCAGCTTTCACACAAATTAACTGAGTAACCTGGAGAAAAGTTCTTACTATCTTAGAGCCTTAGCTTCCTCTTCTATAATGTTCACTCTAGCAATAACATCTTATAATGATTTAAATAGTATCTACCCCTCTGTCATTCTCTCCATCGTATCATCCCTTCATCTCATCATCCATCCATCTATCTTCTCATACAATCAACAAACATTTATTTAGTACCTATTATGTTCCCAGCACCAGGCCAATTTCTGGGAATACAGTCAAGGATGAGGCACATTCTCTTCTCTCAAGGCATTTTCTAGTCTAATGGGGGAGACAAACAAATAAAAAGCACATAGACTCTCCGTTCCCTCTTCTACATGATAGTCCTTCAAGTATTTGAGAAAGGCTGACATTTCCCACTTTTTCTCATGTGGGAAGCACTTTCTAAACTTCACCTCATTTAATCGTTGTAACAACTCTGTGAAACAGTCACTATTTCATGATTGGAACTACTGGGTCTTGGAGGTTAAATTACTTGCTCAAGGTCACACAAGCTGGTAAGAGGAGCCAGGATTTATCCTCTGATCTCCTTGATTCTAAAGACTTGGCTCATAACCCTTCTGCTTAAGCACCTCTCTGAGAGCCCTCTGTTTAATTAAAGGTCAGGGGACTGCTTGGTGGGTTTTCTGTTGGTCTGCTCAGATGTTAGAGTTCCCACGGAAGGGGGAAATTAGCTGGCAGATTCAGGCCAGGTCTCATGGGGATTATCCCTTGATGGAGACGTTCTGGTTCTAGATGTGAGCCTCAGCTTTTCACTTTTGCTATCTCACTTTTATTATTTTGTCAGGGTGATCAGGCCTTGCAGGATGGAATCTCTCTAATAAAATACAAGAGAATGATTTATAAGTCACAGTGGCCATTTACCATGGGAAATAGAACTGATTTTTAAAATCAGGAACATTTCTTTAACAAGGCACTCCCTTTCTGTGGGGTCAGTCACTCAGAAGGACACATAATAATTCAGAAGGTTGCTTGGTGAGCCTAGGATTTACAGCAAAGAGATTAGGTTTTGCCCAAGGGAAGTCTCCTCAGGCTAATATAACTTGGAGTTAATCCTTCTCTGCCCTACGGTTATTTCTGCCTAAATTACTGGAATCCATCTTCTAGAATCACAGCATAATTTTCTTTGGTCACTGCTAGACTCAGACACACTGACAATCTAACCTCCCAATTCTCCTTAGGCAATATTTCTCTTTTGGAAATGTCTATTATCAAAAACATCCCTTGTGACATCCTTCATGTTGTAACATTCTAAATTATTGTTGGTTTTTATTAGTTTACACTGTAGGTTGTCTGCTCCTTAATGAGGTTTGGGTTGGACCTTGTATTGGACATAGGGTTTGAGTCATCCATTTCACAGCAGGCAGGAGGTTTGGGGCATTGACCTCAGCTAGAAGGAAGTGCCCTAATTAGTCTAAGAAAATTGCAGTAAAGCCTTACTCCCAAGCCAGCATCAGTGTCTGTTTTAGAATGCCAGTCTAAACTGGTGTGTCATTTCCTTAGCTAGAGGGGTTGGTCCAAGACTTTGTCTATATTACAGTTTGGGCAAATGTAATGTGAAGGTAGATTTGAGGAAAAAAGAAATGCTTCCCTGCTTTTAAAAGGGAGCCATGGAAAGAGTAAGGGTATGAGACCAGAATGGTAGGAATTATTTTCCTGCCAGTCTAAGGGTGAGGACTTCACCCAAGGAGAAGAGAAGAACAGAGAGCAATACAGGAAATGGGCTGGAGTCCTTGAATCTTAAGCCCAGCTTACCTCTAGCTTTCACTTATGTGAGCAAATAAATTGCCTTTTTGTGGGATCCAGTTTGATTTAGGTTTTCAGATACATGCACGTAGAGGTATACTAATTGAGTGATGAATTTCTCAAATCTATTTTATATTCACAAACCACTAGGAAAAGTTCTGCAGATGGCCAAGCCTATCCATTATGTGTGATTTTTTGATAGGCTCAGTTCACGGAATAAGATCTTTTAAACAGTCATTAGATTAGGGGGTCCAATTTGCCTTTTGTGCAATTACTATAGTTATTAATCCACCCATAGCTTGCAGAAATATCAGCATAGCTATTTCTCTGAGCTCAAAGCTGGAACTATCCTGCAGGCCTACCTATATATCAGTCAAATGCATCGTTCCTCAGAACCATCAGTTACTAGCTCCAAATTTTGCCCTTGACCTCACCTTGGCATTAAGAGCTTCTTTGTTTAGCACTGGTCCCACAGAAATTTTCAGGAGGCTTTAACCACTCTGGATCCCCAGATAAATCAAATTTACTGGCATATTGTTCAGGATCCAAACAGAACCATATATACTAAAAAATTGCTGTTTTTAAAAAAATTCATAATTATTTTATTTTAATTTCAGGTGTACAGCATAATGGTTAGACATTTATATAATTTAAGAAATGATTCCCCCTGACTAGCCTAGTACCCACTTGATGCTATACATAGTTATTACCATATCATTGACTATATTCCTTATGCTTTATTTTATATCCCCATGACTATTTTGTAACTACCAATTTGTACTTCTTAATTCCATCACCTTTGCCACCCTGTCCTCCAACCTCCCTTCCATCTATCACCCTAATTAATCTAGTACACATCTGACACCACAGATAGTTATTACAATATTATTGATTATATCCCTTATGCTATACCTTACATTCCCATAAGTATTTGTAACAACCAATTTGTACTTCCTAATTCCTTCCCCCTTTTTCACCCACATCCCCAACCCTTTCCCATCTGGCAACCCTCAAAATGTTTTCTGTAACTATGAGTTTGTTTCTGTTTTTGTTTTTTTTGTTTTTTGTTTGTTTATTTTGTTCTTTAGATTTTACATTTGGATGAAATCACATTGCATCGATCTTTCTCTGTCTGACACTCCGCTCAGCACAGCTCCTTCCAGGTCCATTCATGCTGCCACAGATGGCAAGAACCCATTCCCTTCCATGGCCGAGCAATATTCCATTGTATATATGTACCACCTCCTCTTTATCCATTCTTTCATTGACAGACATCTGGGCTGCCTTCACATCTTGACCATTATAAACAAGGCTGCAATGAACATATGGATTCACATGTCCCCTCAGAGTAACGTTTATGGTTTCTTTGGATGAATACTCAGAAGTGGGATTATTAGGTCCTTCTTTGTCTCTTGTTATAGCTTGTGTTTTAAAGTCTATTTTGCCTGGAATAAGTATGGTTACCCCAGCTTTTTATGTTTTTGTTTCCATTTTCATGAAATACCTTTTTCCATTCCTTTATTTTCAGTCTGTGTGTGTCTGTCAACCTGAAGTGAGTCTCTTGTAGGCAGCATATGTAAGGATCTTTTTTGTTTATCCATTCGGCTCTTCTATGTCTTCTGATTGGAGCTTTTAATCCATTACATTTAAAGTAATTATTGATAGATATGTAGCTATTGCCATTTTATTATTCATAATTTTGATCTTTTATTTTATTTTCTTCCATCTTAAAAAAGGCTCTCTAACATTCCTTGTAATACTGGTTTGGTGGTGCTGAACTCCTTTAGCTTTTTCTTATCTGGAATGCTCTGAATCTCTCCTTCAATTTTAAATGATAGCTTTGCTGGGTAGAGTAGTCTTGGTTGTAGGTCCTTGCTTTTCATCATGTTGAATATTTTGTGCCAATCCCTTCTGGCCTGCAAAGTTTCTGTTGAGAAATCAGCTGACAATCTTATGGGAGCTCCCTGATAAGTTACTAGTTGCCTTTCTCTTGCTGCTTTCATGATTTTCTCTTTGTCTTACCTTTTCCATTCTAATTATAATGTGTCTTGGTTTGGGCTTCTTTGGGTTTATCTGGTTTGGGACTCTTTGTACTTCCTGGGCTTGCATGTCTATTTTCTTCACCAGGTTAGGGAAGTTTTCCATCATTATTTCTTCAAATTGGTTTTCAATTTCTTGCTCTCTTTCTTCTCCTTCTTGTACCCCTGTGATGCAAATGTTACACTTGATGTTGTCCCAGAGGTCTCTTAAACTATCCTCATTTTTTTAAAATTCTTTTTTCCTGTTGTTGTTCCTATTACCCAATTTTCTGCTACCTTGTCTTCCAAATCACTGATTCAGTCCTCTGCTTCATGTAGCCTGCTGGTGATTCCTTGTAGTGAATTCTTCATTTCAGTTATTGTATTCTTCACTTCTGACTGGTTCTTTTTTATGGTTTCTATTTCCTTTTTTATGCTTGCTATCTCTTTGTTGAAGTTCTCACTAAGTTCCTTGAGCATATGTATAACCATTGTTTTGCACTCTGTTTTGAACTCTGTGAAAGTTGCTTGATTCCATTTCATTTAGTTGTTTTTCTGGAGTTTTTTTTCCTGTGCTTTCATTTGGGGCATATTTCTTTGTTTCTTCATTTTGGTTGCCACTCTGAATTTGTGTCTGCTATGTCTCCCAGTCTTGGCCTCATGGCCTTATGTAGTAGGTGCCCTATGAGGCCCTGGCATAGTCTCCTTGGTCACATGCTCTGGATACCCCTTTTGTGGGTTGTATGTGCCGTTTTGTTATAGTTGAGCCTTGATTGCTATTGGCATGTCAGTGGGTATGATTGACTCTCAGGTTGATTGGCTATGGGGTTTGGCCACATCCACAGCTTATACATTGTTGTGTGTGTGTGTGTGTGTGTGGGGGGGCACTTGCCCTACTGAGTGGGATTCCCCACAGTGGGCTCTGGTACCTGTTGAGACCACTCTTTGGGTGCCACCTGTGGGGCTAATTGAGCAGTGTTCTGCTGTGTTCTGAAGCCAACCTGAAGTATTTTAGTTCTGGGGCCTCTTGGAAGGGGCTCTGATGCAGGCCCAGGTCACCAACTGAGAGTCCCAAACAAGATAAACCCAAAGAGGCTCACACCAACACACATTATAATTAGAATGGCAAAGGTTAAAAACAAAGAGAGAATCCTAAAAGCAGCAATCCTAAAAGTTTCTACCTAGCAGGAACTACTAAGCAATCTGTGGTTGTTCTCTGCCTGTGCTAAATCTGGAGGCAAGTGGGAGAGGCCATACTGCAAACTGAGGAATTCTGCTACCAGTACGGGGCCTGGGTTAGTTCTGCAAAAAGCCAGGACACCAAAAAAGCAGGCCTTTTGTCACCTGCTTACTCCTTTAAAGTTCAGCCACTGATAAAACTTCCTGCAGTAAGAAAGTTGGGTGAGGCAGGGTTTCAGGGAGTCACCAGAGAGGCAAGTGTTGTGGTCAACAGGTTAATGTAGATTCTGGCTTGGTGCCAGTGCTGAGCCTGGAGCTATTCAGCAAGAGCCCCAGAGCACACAAAAGCCTGTTGCAGCCCACCTGTGGTCCATGGACTCTGATAGTTTTCAAAGAAAGAATGCAATTCAGGTGGGGCTGGCTGCTCACAAAGAAAGTGCCTCTGGTGTTGTGGGAATTGGGTGGGGCAACATCCCAGCTGAGTCAGCAGGGCAGAGCAGTAGAGCTCACCAGGCCAATCAGATGCAAATTTGGTCCTGTGGGAGAGGAATCAACACATTAAAGATGGCTCCTGCCTGACTGCTGGCTGCAAGGAAGGAAGCTCCCCCTCACAAGGAAATTGTTGACTGTCCCCCAACTCTTGCCTGGAAGCCACACACCTCAGTCTGCCCCCTGTGTGCCTCTGACACCCGCTGAGTCACAGTCCCTCTGCCAGGTGAGTGTCTGCAGGCAAGTGAGTCTGTATGCGGGACCCTTAAGAGGCTGTGTGGGTTTCCTGCAGCCTTTTGTCCCACATGGATGATCATAATCCCCATTATTTTGCACAGCCAGATGTTGTGAGGGCTCCTATTCCTAGCACCAGTACTAGGGGTGGGGGAGCCTTGTGTGGGTTTGGGGTAAAGTGCTTGTTTTTAATGAAATTAAGACGTTATACCAGAATGTGAATCAATGTTCCGTTTCCTTCATATGAACAGTCAAAATGTCTGAACTAAACAATGTGCTTCATGAGCTTCATGACCTACTTTACTTACTTCTAGAGTGCATTCCTTATCTTGTTATGAATCAGTAACAACAATTAACAGTTTGGCAGCTGGTCTGCAGCTCACACTTTGAATAGCAATGAATACAGTTCTACAAAACCATTCACTAATCCATTCATTCATTTAATGAATTAGTATGTGCAAGCAACCCAAGAATAATCTTGGGAGTTATCTAAGAAATCTTTTGCTTTACCCTTCATATTCAACTAGATATCATGCCTTCCTCTACATTCCTGCTGATATTGACTTGATTTAGGCTTCCATTACTTTCTGAAATGCTGCCATTTCCCTGCTGCCAGTCTTACCCTCTCCAAGCCACAATTACTGTTAATATATATATTTCTTTTCTAGATTTTTTGTCAATGAAATCTAGTATGGTGGACTCTTTGCTGAATAGATGTTAGTGCCTCATACTGCAAATGTTCTTGGTTAATGAGCCTTCCACCATAGTCTCTGGAAATGAATGTGTCTGCAACTTGTGTAATGCCCTGTGTGGCCTCTATTTATGCCATTTGTGGTCTGCCAAAAATTTTTGACTGATTATGATGGCAAAATCTAAGGAAGTGTGTGTCTTGTTGGGTGTTATAATGCAAGTTCTATGGTAGTTTAGCCATCTTCAGGAAGTGACTCAAAAGACAGGCTCTAAAAGGGTGGGTGGGCATTCTGTGAAGTTAGGAAGGGCATAATAATTATGCAACCTGGGGGAAATAACCAATAATTGTATAAGTGAGGGTGGAGAGAATCTATAGTCAGATGAATATAATGACTCCAGATGATTGGATGAGAAAGGAAGTGCAATATTCCTTGGGGGATTCTGGGTCTTCATTTCTTAGGAAATTATGCTTTAGTGACACCTAAGTGAGAATTACATTTTGGCCCAACTTCCACCAATGCATCCCTGGGTTTAAAAAGTTATTTTTTATTGTAGATGCTCAATATTAATAATTTCTCTGTCTTTTAGGTTTTCAAGAGCTGAAAATTTATTTCATTGTACTATTTTATATAAACTTCACTAGAATGTATCACATTCTTCTCTGCTTTATTTCTGGCAATGCTGTTAAGCAGATTTTAAGGTATCATCATTATGAACATTAAATATATTGTATTATTCTATAATGTGGCGATATCTTTGGTAGGCAATGAACTTATGTGGTGCTCTTTAACCCTTGTATAAACCTCATTTATGACAATAGCCTAGAGCATTTTAAATAAACAAGAGGAATGAAGGGAGCCTGACCCTACCAGGTATTTTAATGCCTTATAAAGCTACAGTAATCAATAATGTTCTTATGGTATAGAAACAGAATATATAGTTCAGAAATTTATTCCAATAGGCTATGTAGTTCTGTAATATATAATCAATATGGAATTTCCAACTAGTCGAGAAATAAGAGTATTATAAAATGACACTGGAATAATTATCAAATCAAGACAAAAGAATTAATGTTTAGTCTCTATATTACATGATTAATTCCAGATGGATTAAAGAAGTACTAGAAAATGTAGCAGAAATGACTTTATAATCTTGGGATTGGGAAGGGTTTTTGGAACAAGATATTAAAACCTTAAAGATAAAGATTGATAATTTATCTACATAAAGATTTTAAAACTTCTATATTTTAAACACACCCCAAACAAATAAATTAAAGGAGGAATAGTGTCACATCTGTTAGGATGGCTACTGTTAAAAAAAACCCCTCAAACCAAAAAACAAAACAAGAAAAAAAACCTCAGAAAATAAAAAGTATTGGTGAGGATTTTGAGAAATTGGAACTTTTGTGGATTGTTGGTGGGAATGTAAAATGTTGCAGCTGCTGTGAAAAGCAGTATGGCAGTTCCTCAAAAAAATTAAAAATAGATGTACCATATGATCCAGCAATTCCACTTCTGGTATATATCCAAAAGAATTGAAAGCAAGGACTCAAAGAGATATTTGTACACCCGTGTTTATTGCAGCCATTATTCACAATAGCCAAGGGTGGAAGCAACACAAGTGTCTGTTGACAGATGAATGAATAAACAAAATGTGCTCTATACATACAATGAAATATTATTTACCCTTAAAAAGGAAATTCTGACACATGCTACGATATGGATGAATGCTGAGAACATTATGTTAAATGAAAGAAGCCAGTCACAGAGGTACAAATATTGCATGATTCCACTTGTATGAGATACCCAGAGTAATCCAATTCATAGACATAGACAAAACAATCATGGTTACCAGGGGCTGGGGATGGGAGATGGGGAGTTAGTGTTTAATGGGCACAGTTTTAGTTTTATAAGATGAAAAGAGTTCTGGAGATGGATGGTGGTGATGATTGCACAACAGTGTGAATACATAATACTTAATGTCACTGAACTGTACACTTAAAAATGGTTAAGATGGTAAATTTTATGTTATGCGTACTTACCACAATTAAAGAAAAGTAATAATAGGAAGAGGAATGGTGATGATTAATGCTTAAGAGCATACTCCAGAGTCAGACACACCTGACATTTATCTCTACTTTTCTTTCCTTTTATTACCTCAATGGCTTTAGGCAAATTTGTTAAACTCTCAGTGCCAATTTTTTTTCATCATATGGTTATTTTGAGGCCTCAATGAAATAATTCTATTAAATGGTTTTTACAGTGCATGGAACATAACTGCTTATTAACTGCTGCCTACCCATTACATTAAAAGTCAAATGATGAATATGTATAAATTTATAGACTTGATACATAAAGAACTCTAATAAATCAATGAGAAAATGATAAAAACCTCAGAGTTTATGGACAAAGGTTGTTAAGCATTTCTGATTTCAAGAAATGAAGACATTTCCAGGCTAACTTAAGTAATTAGGGACTTTTGGAAGAATAAACTAAAGAGGGTCTTGGAGAAATCCAAGAAAAGGAAATTAACACGAGATTAGAAAGAGACGTAAAATAATTCTAGGGATTCTTACAGTAGAATCTCCATTTATCACCTCTTGCTTAATCTCTGTTTCATTTATTCTCACCTAATAAATCTTTGCCTCTATCTATTTTGTCAACATCATAGCTCTTGCTCACTGTTGGTTTGTATACTTTTCGTTTCTGCATGACTTTGCTTTGCTTTTGGGCCCTCCTGGATCTTATTTAGAGCATCTTTTCAGCTTCAGTGCCCACTGCTAACAGTCTGATTTTTCTCCATTTATCCAAATCAAATTTTTGGAGCTGAAATATGATTGGAATTTTCCTTTTTCTTTTTTTGTCAAGAATCTTATTGGGTGTTTCTTTGTTTCTAGCAAATCTTTTTATACCAGGTTGTCTTTGGGCTGCATTTGTATCATGTGACCAACCATAGTCCAATCAGCTGTGGTTTGGGTGACAAATTTCTGTGTGGAACAAAACTGGATCATCTAAAGCTTCTTCTACTGAAGGGGCCACTTGTATTTTCCAAAGTTTCTTTTTATTAATTGCTTTTGTAATGAACAGATTGTTAGATATTTCTTGTGGAAGAGAGACTCCTCCTTTGGTTTTTATATCTCCTTTTAATATTTCATCTCTGTTTCTATCACCTTGTTCATAAGCAGCTGGTCTACATTCAAACTTCTGTCTCTAAATCAGAACAGGATAGAACATAAGATACAGTGGGAACATAAGATAACATTAGTAAGCTTCATTTACCATTATTTACAGAAGGGAGTAAGTCAATGAACTCTGCTTTCAGGGTTGTTATTATTATTATTATTATTATTATTGAAATAAACACATGATTTTGGTGCAGAGGTTTTTTGGATCACTTCAGGTTTGTTGTGGCTTCTGGAAAGGTGAGGTGGCTAAAGTCTTAACTGTCAGGTTCTGTGTAAGTTTCTTGTACACTGGAGCAGATGTGATACCTTTATTCACAGCATGTCACATTTCTTTATGTACTTGTGTTACTTTTTCCCCCACAGTGCCTTTGCTACAAAATGTTTCTTTTTCAGTAATAAAATAGGCCAAATTTTCTTGTTATCTTTTGGTTAATAGAGGGGTGCTCTTTTCATGGAAAACAATTAAAAATAATATAAACTCTACAGTGTCACAGGAAGATTTTTTTTTTAATTGGGGGAGGGGAACAGCATTGCGGAATTGGGGAAGGGGAACAGACAAGTTGCTGTCTTTTTTTTGTTCTTCAGTCTAGTTGTGGAGGATGTTGCTTCACTGGCCCATGTTGGTATTATCATTGTGGTCTTCCTGGATGAGGCAGATGGATCGCTGGCCTCTGGATGGTCTCTCACCGTGGCCTTTGGCAGCTCACGCTGGCAGCCGGGCCCTCACTGTAGCCTATGGCAGCCTACTGCAGCAGGGACAGCAGCCTACACCGTCGACGGGGCTCGCGCAACCCAGCTCCACTTAGCTGCTGTTAGCTGTAGAGGGCAGTGTCAGTGGCCCTCATGTGTGGGATCTGAACCGGGGCTGCTGGCATACCAAGCCAGCTCTTAACCAACGTGCCACTCGGCCAGCCGGAAGATGGTTTTTTAATGCAAATACTGCCTTGCAATTTTTAACCATCTGTTCTTGATTGTGCTTGCAGGAAATTATCCTCATATTCTAAGAGACATACTGTGAATGTTTAGGTACATGTCAGGGAGCCCAGGAAAGTAGGGATCCACATCATATATGTTAAAAAAAAATTAGTCAAAGGAAAAAAATTTTACCTGTGTGCAGAAAATGGAACTGAATTGAAAAGAAGGAGATAAAATTTCTATGTGGTGCAGTCAATGATAAACTGTGGTGATTCTGTTTGGGGACCCACGTGTATGCATATCACATACTAAGACACAATTACTTCCTTAACAATAAGTTATTTCTATTTATTCTTGTTTATTGTTAATTAGGCTTTGTTTTGTTCTCCAGGGCCCCTAGATATTTTGAAGGAAGATTATACAAAGATGGATAAAGCATATCCTCTGTCCCATTTGTACCTGGGGGAGTCAATATATTTTTAATGTAAAATATTGGTTATAGCTTGGTGATGAAGACACTATGGCTTCAAAGAATGAGACTTCCTGAAAAATCAGAGATGAGCCTTGAATCTTGGAGTGCTGGTACAAGGTGGGTAAGACATTGGAACAGCAATTAGTCAACAGGATTTCTGGAGCACACATCAAGTACAGAATGCTGAAAGGATGTAGTGCTAGTTCCAATTTGGGGGCATGTGACTTATGTCTAGTCTGACAGATTTATAGATCGACAGAGAAATATCATTAGGATTGTTGACTTAACTGCAGAGAAGAAACATAAATGAATTTCTCTGTCCAAGTGGAAATTTGTTCTGTTGCCTTTTCTCTCTTTTAACTAAGTTACATCGCATGAAAACCATAGAGGTGGAAAGGACCTTGGAGACCCAGTACTTGCATTTTAAAAATTAAGAAACAGAGGCTCAGAGAGGTTAAATGAGTTACTAGGTAACCCAGCTAGAAAGTGCTCGATTCAGGATGGGAAACCAGATCTGTGGTACAATTGTCATTTTAATACACTACACAGAACTCCCACTGTGTTGTGCTTGCAAAAAGAGCAATTCACTTCACACTGTATTACTAAAATAACTCTTTCATTATTTCTTGAGAATTAGAATGGTTGTTTTGTGTTGGGTAGCCTTGATGATTCTTTTATACATAGACAGAGAACTTATGACCGAGTCTTCTTCCTGTATATTTTATAAAGTGATCAGAGGTTATTAATGGACATGTTGTGGGACCAGTAGCTTGCTTTGTGTCAGGGTGAGAAGATGAAATATGATCATGTAATTTCTGTGTGTTGGTAATGACTCCAGAGAACGAGCTAAAATATCTGGATTTTGGTTTCACCTCTGCATTAATTTACTCTGTGTTCTGGGTCTTCATTTCCTCATCTGACCAAAGAAGTCTTCAGTAAAATAATCTCTCAAGTCCCCCAAAGCTCAAACATTATAATATTCTAAATGAGGAAAAGGGGAAACTTTAGTCTATACTTATTACAGGGCAGCTATGGGCTAAAGATTTGGAAAAGTCTAAGTCTACTTTGTCACAGTTCACTAAACAATTGCTCAATTCTTAATTTCACACTGGCTTTTGGATTTTCTTATAAAGTTGCTGTTTAACTGTCAAGAGGTAAGAAGTGAATACACGGCCCTTTATATATGCATTATAATCCCACTGAACTCTAGATTCCACTAATGAAAGTGCTGGACCTCTCAAGCTTGTCTGCCTTTGCATATGCCATTTTCCCTGCCTACCATCCCTCCCCGCCACCTTGGTCTTGGCCTAGCAAGCGCCTACTCACTCTTTAAGATCCAATTCAAATGTCACCTCCTCGTGAAACCTTCCATAACTACCTTGGTTGTCAGTCAAACCAATATTTATGGTTCACCTAGTAGGCGCAAAGCTTTCTGTCAGTAGCTGACGATGGTCACAGCTCTAGCTCTCATAGCTTAGTAAGAAAGATTGACAACAAGTAAATCATTATAAATAAATAATAATCCCAAGAATGCACAGTGACACAAGGGAAAAGCACTGAGTGCTCTTGGAGGGTTTTCTGGAAGAAACTAAACTGAGGCAGGATTAGCAGCTCTTTTGTGGGTCCCAGAGCACTTTATTGCATGTCTCTACCATGATGCTAATGACAGGCATTCTTACAGTGTGATGGGTTTATATATCTGTCTCTGCTTCTATATCTGTGTTGTCCACTATGGTAGCCACTAGCCTTATAAATTTTTTTTTTTTTTTTAAGGGCCGTGTCACTGGCCCTCATATGTGGGACCCGAACCGGGGCCGCTGGCTTCGCAAGCCAGCACTTAACCACCGCGCCACTCAGCTGGCCCAAGCCTTTTAAATCTAAAGCAATAAAAATAAAATAAATTTAGTTCCTCAGTTACACTAACCACATTTCAAGTGCTCAGTAGCCACGTTGCTAGTGGTTGCCATATTGGACAATGCAGATAGAGAATATTTTCATCATTGCAGAAAGTTCTATTGAATAGGCTGCTTTAGACGGTGAATTCCTCAATGTCAAAAATTATGTTTTATTCATTTTTGTATATTTAGGACCTAAAATGGTTATTTATGTACTGCAGGCTCAATAGTGATTGATTGATTCATTCGTTTATTCAAAATATATATGTGTGTGTGCCTATTATATTCCAGGTATAATTCTAGGTGCTGTCGTTAAAGTAGTTGAACAAAAAACAGTTCCTGCTTTCATGGAGCTTGCATTTTAGTGCAGTTGAAGGGAATTGGACCATCAACAAATTAACAACTAAATATATGTGTCAGACGGCAATGAGTAGTACTATGGGAAAAATAAACCAGGTTAAGTTAGATAGGAAGTAGTAGGAGAACGGGTGAGGGGAAGATCGATTTCTTTTTTATGTAAGGTGGGAAGGAAAGGCCTTACTGAGGGAGAGTCACACAGAACAGGCATCAAGCAGTGTCCCTGAGACAGGAGTGGATTTGACTTGTTCCAGGAGCAACAAGATGGCTGTTCCTAGAGCTGAACAAGTACCACAGAGAGTCATAGAAATGAAGACAGTGGATAGCATAGGAGGGAGCAGGGCCCTTGGCTTTTACTCTGAGTGAGGTGGGAAAGATGGGAATTGTTGAGGAGAGGAAGGAAGGTGTCGGACTTGTGTTCTAAATGTGATCAGTCTGCATTGAGAATAGACTGAAGGAAGCAAAGCCAGAGACCACTTAGACACTCGTAGGAAGATAAAGTAGTGGCTTGACTGGGGTGGTGACTGTGAAGGCAGTGAGAATTGTAGGTACAGTATTTTGAACTCAGAGCAGGCAGGATATGCTGATGGGTTGGATGGGAATGTGAGGGAAAGAGGGGAGTCAAGGGTGATTGCAAGCATTTTGGCCTGAGAAAGTGGAAGAACAGACTTTGCATCAACCGAGGTGAAGAAGACCCTGGAAATTGCAGATTGGGTAGTATTATCAGGAATTTGGTTTCGGTCATACTAAGTTGAAATGCCTGTTGGGCATAAGTTAGATATTTGGGTCTGAGGCCTAGGGGAGAGGTCTGGCTAGAGGCATAAATGCTTGTTGACTGAATGACTGATCAAATGAGTGAATGAGACATTACCTTAAAACAGCAATTCTGAATGTGAAGCTGTAGGATTAGTCCTGGGGAGCAGTTTGCATATGGAGAAGAGAAAAATAAAAAACAGATGGCTTAGCATCTGAGCAGGCAAGGAATGTGTAGCCCAACGAGTAAGATTAATTCGTTCACTCTTACAATTATTATATGAACAGGGATTTTAGAGTTTTAAATCCAAAATTTCCTCCTGTTCAGATGATGGGGCAGGCAGGATGTATTAGTTTTCTATGGTTGCTATAACAAATTACTACAAAGTAAGTAGCTTCTGAAAGCACACATTTATCATCTTAGAGTTCTGGAGGTCAGAAGGCTGAGTCTCAGGCTAAAATTAAGGTGTAGGCTGCGTTCCTTTCCGGATGCTCCAGGCAGAATTTGTCTTCCTCATATTGCATCACTGTGACTGTCCGGCCTCTGTCTTTCATTTATATGGACACTTATACTTGCATTGTACCCACTCAGATAATCCAGCATAATCTCCCTGTCTCAAGGTAGGTCTTCAAACAACCTTATTTCTCTCCAGAACCTTACCCCTACCTTGCCATGTGACATAACATGTTCCCCAATTCTGGGATTAGGATGTGGATACCTTTGGGAGAGGTCATATCTTGAGCTTGTTCATTCTTTTGGTAGCAAAAAAAATCAATGTACAATAATAAAAGCAATTAAGAGAGTGTCTAGAGTATAAAAAAGCCCCAATTAGACATCCTCTCAATCACTTTTGTTATTGTATATTGATCTTTTGGCACTAAAAGCCGGACAGTCACAGTGATGCAATATGAGGAAGACAAATTCTCCCTGGAGCATCCAGAAAGGAATGCAGCCTACATCTTTTGGCACTAAAAGCCAAAACTGCTGAGAAAAGCTAAGCAAAAGAGGAACTTAAACAGGAGTCCTCATTTATACAAAGATATGCACCTGTTCTGCTTTCATTTAACCTGAAGAATATTGGTGGTGTAAAAACAAATAGAGACCTAAGAGTACTGTGCTGGAGGGTGTATCTGTGTGCGTGTGTATGTGTGCATTTGTGTAATTATCCCATATCGACTTTTTAAAATTGGTTTTAAATTTTTTTTTATTTTTTTTTTGAGGGCAGTGTCACTGGCCCTCATATGTGTGACCTGAACCCGGGCCGCTGGCTTCCCAAGCCAGCGCTTAACCACCGCACCACTTGGCCAGCCCTAAAATTGATTTTAAATCTTAAATGAAATCATATAAATGGATCCTGGGGTTTGTTGTGTGCTACTCTCAGAATTTATTTTTTGATTTTTATGTATACTTTAGATTTACAAGGACTCTATTTTCTGAACTTACAGTCTGTAAAATGCAAATCCCCTTATGGGTCATAGGATAAAAATTTGATGTTGAGATTATCCTTTGGTAACTATTATATTAATATTTAATTAGCCCAAGAACTGTCAAATTTTATTCTGCGATGTCTCTCCCAGCTATTCTCACTAACACTCTCATGGCCACCTTTTCAGCCCAGACAACAACTAGCATAACATGTTTAACATGTTTCTGACTGGCCTTAACTCAGGTGAATCTGGAAACAAGGATTGCGATGGTTAAGAGAGAGTATTCTGGAATCAAATGATTGGAGTACAATTTTATTTTGACTATTTACTAGATGAATGGCTGTAGACAAGTTACTAGATGATATAGATATAGATTTCTACATAGACATAGGTAGATATAGGTAGATATAGAGATAGATAGATAGATGATATATATATAGAGAAAGAGAATCCCTATTAGATGTATGTTGGATCAGCCTAATTCAATTGCACCTATTCTATTGAAGTCTATTGTTCTTCCTTTTTAATGTTTTACATCTTATCTCTTTGATGCCCATTTGAAAATAGGCAATTTCATCAAGACTGTCTTTAAAGTCATCAATTCTCTCTTAAGCAGATGTTTGATCCACCAATTTAAGCCTTAATTAAAGAATACATTTTGTTATTTGTAAATGTTTTATTTAATTCCTTTTCAATATACATATTATATTCTTTTTTCATAAAGTTCTATTTTTTTATGGTTTTTGTTCTTTTAATATTTTGTTCATTTTAAGTATACTTATTTTATAATCAGTTTCAGATTATATACTATCTCCTGTTCTTGGATGTATATATCTATATATCTACATATCTAGATATAGATATATATTTCCACATTGATGAAAAAGAATGGGAGAAGAGGCAGTATTTGAATAGAGGCCAGCTGAGAACTTTTCAGAACTGCATAAATACCAGCAGGGTTTATTCTGTGATTGCAGGGATGATTTAACTTTATAAAAATCTAATGTAATTTGCCATATCAACCAAGGAAAAAATATGCTTATCTCAAGTTAACAAATCTTAGAAAATTATGAATATAAGGAACTCCTTTAAAATGAATGGATGTCTACCTAAAACATAATGTGAATCTCATATTTATTAATTTTTTAATTTAAGTATCATTGGCATACAATATGATATTGCTTATATTAGTTTCAGGTGTACAATTTAGTGATTGGATGTTTTTATATCTTGCAGTGTGATCACCCCACTAATTCTAGTAATCGTTTGTTGCCGTGCAAACTTATAATATTATTCATTATTCCTCTTCCCCTTTCTTTCCATCTCCTTATCCTCTCCTTTTTAGTAACCATCACTTTGGTCTCTTTCTATGAGTCTGTTTTTGTTTTGTTTATTTATTTTTTAGATTCCATATATAAGTGAAACAATATATGAACCTCACATTTAATGGTGAAACATTAGAAGCATTGTCTTAAAGGAAGAAATAATTTAGGATGCCTTCCATCACCACTCCTATTTAGCATTGTACAGGAGGTTCTGGCAAGCTCAGTATCACATGGAAAATAAATAAGAGGTATGGGGAATGGAAAAGTAAGAACCAAAATTGTAAGAATCATAGATAATATGATTATATACATATGAAGTTCAAGAGAATCTACTTATAAATTAGTAGAAGTAATCAGTGAGTTTGTTTGCTAGCTACAAAAACTGCATATAAAAATTAGTAATACTTGTATATACCACATACAGTTGGTTTAAAAATGATTTGAAAATATTGCATTCTTCTAGCCACAAAATACAAAATATGTGAGTTTAAATTTAACATGATATATGCATGATGTTTATAGGAAAATTAAAAAAGATTATTGAAAACTATATAAGGAGATCTAAATAAAGGAAGAGTTATATCACCTATTGGAAGGAAAGTCTCAGTATTTTTTTTTTTTAAAGATGTTTATTGGGGAACTGGGGAAAGGGAACAGACAAATTGCTGTCCTTTTGTTCTTCAGTCTAGTTGTGGAGGATATCGCTCCACTGGTCCATGTTGGCATTGTCACTGTGCTCTTCTTGGGTGAGGCAGATCAGTCGCCAGCCTCTGGACGGCTGCTCACTGTAGCTTTTGGCAGCCCACTGCAGCAGAGGCTGCAGCTATGCTGTCCTGGGGACTCACAGCAGCCCAGCTCCAGGTGGAGCTGTTGTTCACCATGTTAGCTGCAGAGGGCAACGTCACTGGCCCTCACATGTGGGATCCGTACCTGGCCGCTGGTGTCCCAAGCCAGCTCCCAACCAACGCACCACTCGGCTGGCCCAAAAGTCTCAGTATTTTAAAATTTTGATTTTCCCCCAAATAATCTACAAAATCAAAGCTAGTTCAATCTAGCTTTAATTTAATATTTCTGAGAATATTAATTCACATTATATTATTTATGATAATTTAGTAACATTAATTTAAGAGTTCTAGGAAATCTTAAATTTTTGCAGAACTTGGCAAGCTGTTTCAAACATTTATATGAATGAATAAGGGGCCATGAATAGCCAAAAGAAAAATTTGAAAATGATTAAAGAGAATGAACTTACACCACCATTTATCAAGAGGTATTACAAAGTTATAGTAATTAAAATGTGTTGTATTGGCAGAAGGATGTACAAATATATCAATGTAAAAAACAGGTAACCTAGAAACAGCCATGTATGTATACGAGAAATTAACAGACAAGAGAAGTAGCTTTGAAGTCAGTGGAGAAAGATCAAATAATAGATGATGGTGAGATAATTAACTAATCATATGGATAAAATAAATGTGTAAACCTACCTTACACCATACAACAACAACAAAATTCCTAAATGGATTAAGAACGTAAAGATGAGTAGAAAAATATTTTTTAAATTAAGAAAAATAATTTTATGATGTTGGAAGCTAGGAGAAGAGCTCTTACACAAGACTTAAGAAGCCCATAGCTTGAAAAGATTGATAATTGCTGCTGTTTAAAATTAAAAAGATATGTACAAAAGCAGGCCATAAAATGAAAAGAAAAGTCTCATATTGGAAGAAAATATCTGTAATTCAAGCAACTAATGAAGGATTAATAAACAAAATACATGTTAAATAAAATTTAAAAAAATCTATAAAAATCAATAAAAAAGAAAATATTTTAATAGAGAATGGACAAAAGATATGAAGAGTCAATTAATAGAAGAAATCCTTAGGGCCAATAAATATATAAAAAGTTGCACAACCTCACTGATCATTAGAGGAGATGTAACTTTAAACAAAATAGGACATTTTGTAATCAGTAAATTAGCAAAACTTAAAAGCTGATCATATGAGGGGTTGGGAACAGAGGGAAACATAAGAACTTAACAAAAGTGGTGATATTAAGATACATTGGTGCATCTATGTTGGAGAGTAATTTAACAATATCTGTGGAGTTAAAAATGTGTATACTCTACAGGACAGCAATTCTTCTAAATTATATATCCTGGTTGAATTCTCACATGAGGCATCCTCAGAAATATCAGTGCAGCACTGCTATATTAGCAAAAGTCCAAAGGAACATAATTGTTGAAGAATAAGAAAATGGATAAATTAAAGAGAACTTTATAGAATACTAAAAATTAGAAATATGGATTGGAAGGGTACATATCAGTGTCTGTGGTGATTCTCCTAGGGAGGGAAGGAACAGTATCCCTCACACTTTATTCGTGTCAGCTACATTGTATTTTACAAATATCTGAGGCAAATATTGCCAAATGTTAACATTTGTTAAACTGAGGGGAAGGGTGCTTTGTGTTTTGTTATATTCTGTACTTTCTTATATGTTTGAAATAGTTCACAGTTAAAATTAAAATGTATATTTAAATGAAGGCAATAGTAAAAATGTTAGGGTCTTTTATCTAATCCTTATTGTAACCCACAGTATAAATATGAGTCTGTGGCTGTGATTTTTAGATAAAGTCTTAAGTCTTAGAACTAAGAGAAGACATCTGGCTAATAATAATAAAAGAAGGATTTCTTAAACTTGGTGTCATTAGAGCATTCTCTAATCAACTAAGCTAACTGTCCACAGTAACAACATTTATAAACAAAGAGTGTTGCTTGCTTGATGAGTTAGGACATAGTCACATGATTAGGATAAGGAATAGATAGATGCACTGCTTGTGGGGCTAGAGCAATAAGATGTGGTTAATATTTCTAATCAAGTATAAAACATTTGGGCTATTAGCATCTTTTTTTTTTTTTAAGGATTTTATTGGGGAATTTGGGGAGGGAAGCAGACAAGTTGCTGTCCTTTTGTTCTTCGGTCTAGTTGTGGAGGATGTTGCTTCACTGGCCCATGTTGGTATCATCATTGCACTCTTCCCAGGTGAGGCAGATCAGTTACCGGCCACTGGACAGCCACTCACTGCATCTCCTGGCAGCTCACTGCGGCTGCGGGCCACTCACGCTGGCTGCCGGCCACTCAAGATAGCTTATGGCAGCCCACTGCAGCTCCACTGCAACTTACGCCATCGCCTGCCACTCATGGCAGTCCAGCTCCAGGTTGAGCGTCACTGGCCCTCATGTGGGATCTGAACCGGGGCCCTGCTGATCAGAGCTGGCATCCCAAGCCAACTCTTTACCAAAGCACCAGTCAGCTGGCCTCGGGATCATTAACATCTTGATAACAAATTCAATTGAATTAATTTCTAAAACGCAGTATTGGTTGAGAAAAGTAGTAAACAATGGTTTATTTAAATTTAATTTTTATAAAACAACTATGTGTGTAGCCTTGAATAGAATTTGAGGACTTTGAAAAGAAGAAAAAAATCTCTTGCCTGCACTTTACACATTTTCTGAGTTCAGAAATCCCATTTCGTCTGTTAGCCTTAGGTTTCTAAAATTCTCATGGTAGGAGAGTTTCTTAAAGTTTTATTTATTTTTGGTTAAGGACCTAGAAGAAAAATAGGATAGGAAGAGCAAGGTTTAGAGAGTCATTGTGTCAAAGCTTATATATACATATGCATGTATTTGTGCATATAAATGTACATATGTATAATTTAAACAGATATTAAAATATAAAATAGTAATTATACTAGATAACAAGAATATCAATGATAGTATTCATATTTTCTTTGAGTAATAACAGCACATATCTAATTCTCATTTATTTTTGATTTCCAGGCAGCTTTTGAGAATGCAGATAACATATTGTCTCTGATGGAGGGTATGGTTGGGAAAGGGAGGGAGTTGACTCAATACTTAAACCCATGGTTCCTTACTCTCATTTTTCAAGTTAAAATTTGAGTTTAGTTGTGCAGTTGTGGCTTTGAGAGACTTTGATGACTACACATGGTTAAATGCTAATGTTCAGTGATTCAAGAGCCTTTAGAATGTGCTTTCTGCAATCAACTTTTGGTTGCAGAAAGTATGGTCTTTAGGGTAGATTGTGTCAGATTGTTTTTACAGTATGCTAGCTCTTCGAATTCTCCCATCCTTCTTCTCCGAAAGCAGCAACAGAAAGGAGGACAGAGGTAGGAGAGGGCTGTCCTTTCTCAGAACCAGTGCTGTGGTTCTTGATCATCTGATTGAGACTAGTTACAGGAGTGGCCCAGCAAATTCCTATACACTAAAACTGGAATTGTCATGGCTGCTGAACATGTTTAGAGAAGGAAATTCCAATGTACTCAGATTTTATGTAAAGGGAACTCACGGTTGGGGAGGGAGAACTCTAAACATACCTGACTGGATTAAACTACAGAATTATGGAATCCTGTTATTAAAACTGGGAGAAACCTTAGAAGTTTTCGAGTTTAACCTTTTCATTTTTCATCTATTGTAGGGATATTTAAAGCTGTGCCTAAAGGCACAATTGGCTTGGCTCTTTCCTAATTTATCTTGACAGTCATAACAGTCAAACCAATTGTGTGTAGAAAGAGACATAGAGACAATTTCAAGTGGGGTATTAACCTCTTGATACATTATTTTAAATATCAGTCACAAAAAAGCCAAAGTTTAGAAGTCCAGCTTATGGCTTATGTCATCTTGCATATTTTAAATGCACTAAAGTTGAAATTTAAGCGCCAAGTTGTCTGGATATCACATACTACCAAATATGCCTTAAATAGTCAAGGACTATGCCATTTATAACCTACAGAACACCACAAAGAACCTTGTTTTCCTAAGTGTAAAGTGCGGCAGGTAGGATGAAAGAGAGTGTTTCACTTGATATATAAGTTTTAAAATATTAAAAATCAGGCACCCCAAACCAAGACCTGGCTGCCAACATTTTGATGAGTATTTGTTTGACTGCATGATTTGTCTCTGCATAAACTGCTTCCGTATGATTTTCGAAGGTTTTACTTTTTCAAAGTTTTCTCAAAAATTGTCTTCCAAGTAGGTGTGAGTAGTCCCCAGAAGTGGGTAAATTCACCAAGATTAATTTTTAAAAGTACAGTTTTCTGGAGAAAATGGGGAGAAACCTCTGGAATGTATATATATATATATATATATATATATATATATATATATATATGGCAAAATGGGGCAGGAAACACACAAACCCTTTCAGGCTTCAAGGTCACATGGGCACTTTCCTCTGGCAGACAGCAAGACAGAAGTGAATGTGCAAGGGTTTTATTAGGGCAGATGCCTGTGAAAGGAAGTAGAGAGGGAGTCAGCTAAAGCTGGGAGAATGGTTAGCCGAAGGCAAGTGAGTGAAAGAGGGAGAAGGTCAGAGTCCTAGAACGCCCTATGATCTAAGGAAGGTTTGTCAAGGCCCTGAGCCCAAGCTGGGCAATAAAGGAGTCTCATGTTGCCCAGGAACCAAGAACCCATCCCCGTGAGTATGCACACAGTCATTGGCAGGCAGCTGTCTGTGGGAGGAACAGCCCTGGGGCACAGGCTCAGTAGGATTTCATAGAACAGCAGCTGGGGCCCTGGATCAATTTCACTCCCTATAATAGGATGTCTGCAATGTGACTTCTCATGGCTGCTACATAGAAATTATCAAGTAGGCAATTTTATCTGCATTCTGTCTACCACATCTCTTTCTCTTTTTTCTCCACCACATCTCTTTTGTTTTATAGAGAGGTGCTTCTTACCTACTCCTTTTAGGCATTCAGTCAGAGTCTTTGAAATACCTTCTGCTCCTGGAAAATGGTTTGCTCCCGGAAAAAGATCTGATATTCACAGTAGGGTGAAATTCCATGTCTTCAGATATGTTGCAGTTGTATTTCCTGAGAGAATTTAAACAATGATGTATGCATTCACAAATTCTTGGTTTGTAGTTCCTTATTCTTAATATTTTAAAGCTTATAATCAAGTGAAACATTCTCTTTCATCCAAACTTTCACACTTTACACTTAGAAAAATGAGGGTTTTCGTGGTGTTCTGTAGGTTATAAATTTCACAGTCCTTTTCTATTTAAGGCATATTTGGCAGTCTTGTGATATCCAGACAATTCACATTTAAATTTCAACTATGGTGCATTTAAAATATGCAAGGTAACATAATTTTAAAAACATGATATATATATTCACAAATTTTGATATAGACATATACAAATTTTCTCCCATAATGCCTCTGGGTGTCATCGTGGTGACACTCTTTTGTAAGATTCCATAATGAGGCAAACTTTCATTGCTCACTGTATTATACCAGAAATCCAAGAGGCTGCAACAACTGAAGGATGATCCAGATAGCAGGGCTACAGTGGAACAAGGTCAAGATAGAAGGTATGACAATTAAGTTCATGAACTTGTTGCAAAAATGTTGCTAACATTTTTTGAAATCAGAGGGATCATTCATTATGAATTTGTACCAACTGGACAAACAGTTAACCAAGTTTACTATTTAGAAGTGCTGAAAAGGCTGCATGAAAAACTTAGACGAAAATGACCTGAACTTTTTACCAACAATTCATGGCTCTTGTATCATGACAATGTACCAGATCACACGGTACTGTCTGTGAGGGAGTTTTTAGCCAGGAAACAAATAACTCTATTGGAATACCCTCCCTACTCTCCTGATCTGGCCCCCAATGACTTGTTTCTTTACCCAAATAGAAAGGAAATATTGAAAGGAAGACATTTTGATGACATTCAGGACATCAAGGTTAATATGATGACAGCTGTGATGGCCATTCCAGAAAAAGAGTTTCAAAAATTGCTTTGAAATGTAGACTAGGTGCTGGAGTCAGTGCATAGCTTCCCAAGGGGAGTACTTCAAAGGTGACTATAGTGACATTTAGCAATGAGGTATGTAGCACTTTATTCAGGATGAGTTTGTGAACTTAATTGTCTGACTTTGTAAGTTGGGCGACACCTTTTAGTGGAGGTCCACCATCTTCTGCTATGCTACTTACCCCATGTCTTATAGGAGACCCCTTAAGGACAGTGACATAAGGCTTAATTTAATTGATGCTGGGGTCCTGGCAGGTGCTTCCTGGATAGCCCCCACTCAGCTGTTAGGATATATAATAGCACAACAAAGGTTTGTTGAGTATCAATTAATATAGAACCTTATCAATTACTCTTCCTTAAATAATATTCTCTATTAATTCTTAAACTTTACTGGTATCTCAAGAACTTTATTTGCTGCAGATTGGCTGCCCCCTTTAAATTTAGGCTCACTCCCCCTTCTCTTCCCCCTTACAGACTGTTGCACTTTGCATTAGTTTTGTTATTTGTCTACCCTTAACTATGTGTGACCAGGGAAAAGTGGATTGTTTATAATGTGCTCAAAGCATTCCTAATTTCCTCAAGGTGAGTGTTCATGTGCAACTTCCTTGTTGAATCCTGATGGGGAGATACATTACTGACCATGGTGAACATCTGAAACATGGAGCAAATTGTGAACTTAAAACAGGGAGAAACACCATACAGAGGACACGCACCATTTCTCTTAGATACCCTTATTGAAACCTTCGTTCAAGTTATTCCTTCTTTATCTCCAATATTGGTCGTATCTCCAATACAGAATCCAGTCATTTTGTTTTCATCTGTGGCTCAAGGACATCTTGGCATTTCCTTCTATTTTTGACTAATACAGTATATTGCTGCTACTAAGTTTATAGACTATGCTTTTGTTTGGGAAAATTATCTGATTTTTCAGTAGAGGAGGATTCGGTGTCACTAACATACTTTAAAATAACATTTTAAAAACCGCCTTTCCCCCTGTGGTTAGACATTTAGTTGCTTTTCCAACATGTGGTGTTTTTTTTTTAATGGATGAGATTCCATTTAACACTACTATTTAGATTAAATGGCTTTCTTAAAATCATATCACAGGGCGGGCCGAGTGGCGCAGTGGTTAAGAGCAGGCTTGGGATGCCAACGGCCCCAGTTCGGATCCCACATGAGGGCCAGTGACACTGCCCTCTTTAAAAAAAAAAAAAATCATATCACTCCCATAGCCTACGTAGCTTTCTAATTTCCACGTGCTCCACTATTGCTGAAGCCACTGCATCTATACAATGTGACTGAAGGGGCAGTCTTCATTCACAACATAGCACCATCTGTGAAAGTGGTAAATGTTACCCATTTCTATTATTAGAGCTGAAATGGAAGCTTTCTCTTGCTGAATTTTCAAGATGTGACATAATTAGATAGTAAGCATGGAAAAGTCAGAAATCGTGGAAGCTAATGGTTGTCATCAGTCCCAGGGACGCTTGAATTCAGCCTGTCTTGCCTGGCTCCTGACTCCTTTACACAGCGCCCCCAGGCCATCTCAGTCTCTGTTTGAATTATAGGGTGCTATGTGAGTTTTGCAGGTACTGGGGTAAGGAAACATGAAGCCAGGTTTCCAATTCTATATTGGTTTTCAACTGAACGAGAACAGAGGAATTCTTGCTTGATGTTTCAATTCTCTTCCTCCTTTTACAGACACACCTGCCTAACTCCGAGAAGTTGCTGATTAGCTTTTCACTCCACCTAGAGAGGCTTCTGACTTCTTCCTGCGTTATTACAAATCAGAATTATAAAAAACAAAACAAAACAAACACAAACAGCTGTCCTCGTTGCAGAAATGTTATTGAAATTAGTGCAGTGTACAATTCCTGACAGAAATGAGGGAGGGATGGGAGAATGGGACTCTGAATGTATGTGTTTGTGTGTGTGTGTGTGTGTGTGTTTGTGTTCGTGTAGACCTCATAAAAGTGATTGAGGAAAGACCTGGGCTAGCTGAAGAAAACCTCTAAGTTTTTTTTTTTTTGTGTGTGTGTGTGTGTTTTTAACAAAAAATGTTATAAGAGCTTTAGATTTAAAAATCAGATTCGTGGTCTGGCATGTCTCATTGTTTAAATAGTTTTCTACTCTTTTATGTTATTATTAGACCATAGTACATTGAGAATTCTAGGCCAAGTTAATAGAGCAGCATGGCTTGATTTGTTTAATAAACACTGGATAAAATTGCTAGTTTCCTTAGCGTGGTCTAATTTGCAACTCCCACTGAAAATCTTCTTTTTGACTCAGGCACTTTGGTTTCAGGAGAGACGCAAACTGCTCATGTTCCTTATGTCATATGTGGGTAGTGGAAAGAGATCGGGATGGACTATCGGGACCCATGCCTTCTAATATAGCTTTGCCCATAATGAGCCTTCTGACTTCTCTGGGGCCTCCTTCTTTATCTTGTTTTATGACTTAGACATGCCCTAAAATCCATAAGACCTGAGCAAGAAACACTAGCTGAGTTCTGTATATTTAGCATTGCTCTTTGGCTTATTTAGTGAATGAATAACAGGGACACCAAAGATTATTCATGTGTTCGTAGTCGCTCAACAAGCTGTGTTTGAGATTGTCTCTTTGACAGGTGAAAAATGGTTTTGGTGGGATGAGGAATGACTGAATCAGTGATTTTCTTGTTTGTTAAGATGTTCACAGCATGCTAGCTGAATATCAGGGGTTTAGCCACACATGGCATTGATGTTTTCAAATAATCTCTATCTGCTTCAGTGACCAACTGAGTGTAGTTGTGTAGTTCACAGGTGATTCACAGGTATCTCAGAGGCCTGTGAAGCAACCGTTCATTAGTAAAGAGACTTGATGACTCCTTTCTATATTGCTGCTAACAGTACATATGCCTAGCTCTTTTCCAGAGATTACAGAAACAACCCATTCAAACATTTTATGTGCTGCTACAGAGACACACTTGTAAAAGTATGTTTCTTTTACAGGTACCTGAGACTTGTAGCTCTTTTATAGCACCTGAGACTGCTTGTATTCTTTCTATGTAAATGATGCCTTACCTTAAACCTACCTCACTGCACAAAAATGTTTTGACCAAAAATGTTCATATCATAAGCTTGCTAAAGATGTTGGCTAAGATTAAAATTTCTAGGATGAATAATGATGTGACAGGCTGTTGTCATTCATTGGATACTTATTGCATGCCAGGTATGTGCCTTGTATGTGCATTACCGTTTATAGGCATTATTGTATCATTTTAATGTTTAACAACAATCTTATAAAGGAGGGGCTGTTACTGCTCCCATTTTGCAAATAATGTAACTGAGGCTGAGAGGAATTGAAGTGACCTCTCTAGCCTCAACATGGGCAATATCCAAATCAGTTTGACCAGAAAGCTTTGTCTTCACCAACATCGCACAATTTTGTCTCACCAGGTCATCTTCCTCTGCCCAGGTACAAACTTCCTTACACCAGTTCGTATATCTTTAACAAAGATATACTTCAAAGGACCTTCATTACTGCCTTATTAATTGATTACTCTGAAAATTTTCTTCCAGTGGACAGCCACTGGAAAATATCTGGGACGTCATATATTCTTATTTACACAGAGGCATTGCTGTTTCCTAAATTTAAAGAGTCTCTTCCAAATTTAAATAAACGTCTTTCTTCCCATTGAAAACAAAAGTACCTCTCAGCCAGCAAATGAGCTGAATGTCTTCCCAACAGGTCTTTTAATTTGCAGATGCTTGAAAATGAATGAAGATCAAAAGCTTTTTTGCAGACCACTTTTCCCTCTGGGAGCCATTTGAGCATGTTAAGAATAAGCATCATTTAAAAAAAAAATTAATAAAACAAGTTGGATTTTAAATACGTTTGAAAAATAGGTTTGCACAAATACTATGCCATCTTGTGCTGTTCCTTTTGTCCTTTCAGGCAACCAATGAATAGTTCTTTCCTACATCTAACTCATGTTTTTTTTTGCATATAGGCTTTTGTAGTATAGGAGGTCTTAATTTAACCAGAAAGATGATTACCACACAACACATTTGTATATTGCAGAAAGCTCCATAAAAAGGTATCTGTGTCCTTGCAGATAAGGATGTTCCCATTTAGATTAACTGAAAGAAAAACAAGCCTAACAATGGCTGTTGCCTTTAAAAAATAAATAATCTGATTTTCAAATAACATTCCAAAGCCACTGTGGGAATAGCTGTCATTCTGTCAAATAGAGGTGGCCTAGTTTGCAGTGAATCATCTGAAATGGCAAGGGCCAAGTATCTGTTTCATATTCCCAGCTGAGCTGTTTCTTCTGGAGGCATATCAACTATTGGACCATCTCTTTTGTTAGGATTAGAATTTTCTGTCTTGTTTATTGGATTTACTTAGACTTAACGAGGACCAGCTCTAGACAAGAATGTAATGGAGATAAGGCTGGTTTAATGTATCTCCTAATCTTCCTTTTAAAGCACTCTCCTCCAGGAAGCATGCTGTGTACCCCACTTCCAAGAGGGGGAATACTGGTTTATTGCCTGTCACTCTGGCTGCTGACCCCAGTACTCTGTTTAACCTCTGCCACTCACATGTCTGCTCCCCACACTTGTTCTGAAACATCCCTTTCACCTTGCCTTTCATTAATGTTTCCCGGACCAAGTTCCATTTTCCCAGGGTGACTGAGGCTAATGTGATAAACTAATGACTGATATTGGGTGAGCAAAACATTAGCATTTAAATAGGGACCTTTTGGAGGAGATGCACTTAACAGAGGAGAGATCTTCAAAGGGTGCAATTTCAGACATTATGACAGGACCAGGTCAAAGATAATTTTGTCAGATGGGGCCTTGAGGTTATGAGCTGGGGCAGCCCTAGTTTCTAGCCTTTCTCTCAGTCAGGATTTCAAACATTTATGGCAATATCCCAACAGCTTTCACAGAACTTTTGACAGAAGTACTTTGACCCAAGAACATTTCTTCCTGCTCCTTGACAGGCTCCACCTTTCCTCCTTCAGAGGAGTGCATGTGGTTCTTGAAACAATTGATTATAGAACCTCTCTAGCAGTGGGAAGAAAACATGATTAACAGTGTGGCAAATGGACATTTTCAAAGGGCCTCTGCATTGCATAGCTCCAGGGTACCATCCACACAGAATCGCAATGATTGCTGCTTCCTGGAGGTCTCAACACAAAAAGTCTGCAGAAATCTGGATTTGTGTGTGAGGGTTCTGAAAAAAAGTGGGCTCCATTCAACCTAATCAAGCCTATAGATGAATTTTTCCTCTCCTGTAGGTGCAACGTAAGTATCCTGATTTAGGGTTCAGTGCTCACCATCATCCTTTTACTCCCCGCAATACTGAGAAAATGAGGTTGCTACATGAGGCAAAAACTCAAGGGGTGCTTCAGGACCATTTAATAAGTCTGCCTAAAGAATACCTGCATGAAAGTGGCATTGATTTAAGGCTACTTGCTTTATTATCTTTATTAATATATTCAATGTTCCTGCCCTAGTTCTTTGGATAAAGATGATGGGAGAGACATCTGTTCCAATGCTTTTTCACTGAATGGCGATTTTGATGACTTAATGCCTTTTCAGATTTCGGCTGCCACCGCTGTTCCTTGGTTTTGATTTTAAAGCAGCTGAATGGAAGCTAAGCTTTCCATTCTGTCTGCCTTATTTTTAATTCTGAAGAAATAATTCAGAACATGTCAAGGACAAATGCTTGAGTTATAGAAACTTTTTTTTTTATTACTATTATTATTACAAAGACACCCAAAGGATCTTTTAATTTCTTTGATTGTTTAAAGTAGCTCTGTAGAAACATGACATTTTAGATGTGGAGAGAGTCTATAATTGAGCACAAAAGTCAGAGTGCAAGGACCACGCCGTCGGTTACCGGGATTTCCAGGGACTCCGGAAAGTGAAAGGGGTCAGTAAAAGTTTATTGCAATTTGATAGCAGCGCCGTACAAATATCCAGATAAAACTACAGCCAATTACTATGTACAGCTTACTATGTTTCCCCCCACACCACCCCAAAGTCCCCAAATTCTGTGGAGATTTAAATCTTTCATCTAGAATAGAGATTTGTAGTATAATGACCTGATTTAGCTACAAAGAAGAAATAAATCTGACAGTTGGGACCAGAAGAAGTATTAATCTTCTAAATTCACGTGAGCCTTTGTTTCCCCCTTTCAGTTTTTATGCAACGGCGGCTAAAAAAAAAAAAAAAAGGAGTGAGCAACTCTATTTGTATTTCAGCTTGAATTACATGCTTAGAAGAAAAAGAGCAGGGAAGCAGAGAGTGGGTGTTCGAGTTGAAAGAAAGATTTTCCTGTCTTTAGAAACAGCATGGAGAGATGGAGCTGAGCTCCTTCATTCCATGGTCTGCCCGGGACTTCGGAGAGAGGCAGGCGGACAGGAAAGGCATTCAGCCGAGGAAGCACCGGGGGCACGCGGATATGGTTTCTGATCACCCAGGCATAATTTAGCAGGGTGTTTCATGATGTGAAGTCGAGTATTGAATGGGTAATTATTCTACTTTTCAGTTTTGGGTTTGACCCCTGGCACACGCTGACCCCAGGTGAAGACAGAGCCCGCTCTGCAGCCAACCAACGGATGGCTTCTGATCTAAGCCCTCTGAAGCAACCTTAGCTCCTGGATATATGACCTCTTCAATTAGGCTTCTTAGTATGTCATACAGATGGAGAGATTTGGCTCATTTTCCCACTTCTGCCTTTGTTCAACGTGCAAACATTATAAAATGTAATTGTTTGAGGGTGATTCTAATAGTTTTAACTGACTTGTTATTCCGTAAGAGGAAAATAATATGGTTTTAAAGAACTTTAACTTTTGAAAGTGAAGTGAGTGCTGCTTGCTACAAAGGAGTATATTGATTTAATGGTCACACGCAATTCTGTGAAATTAGTCATGAGGCAGACACTAATTTTAAAGAATAGCACTGCTATTAAAATATGTCTTTGCACAGCTACAGGGCAAACAGCTATGACTCCCTCCAGGCGATACCGAGAGGTCTGTGCCGACCTGCCAGGCTGTGAACTTGCTGTGTGTTAGGGACAGGTTGAGTACTTTAGGCCCAAGGATTGAGATTCCTAAGCAAATCCTCTAGGCTCCCACAGAAATAAGTGATAAAAATTGCCCTTCTGCATTTTTAGTTAACTTCTGTTAGGTTTCATTGAGCCAGGAGTCAAATTCACCACGAGTAAATGTGTTGAGCACTGTCAGAGAGCTGTATTAATGGACAGAGGCTCACTTTAAAGGTCATAAAGTATTTCTCTCACATGGGTGATGAATAGCAGTTTGGAATTTCCTTGGCTCTGTTATACCAATGCGCGGAGGTGGCTGGAACTTTCATCAGGGACAGCCTGTCTGGGCCCATTGGACGAAATGAGAAACTAATTAGTGAATTCTCTGCCATGGCAGGAGCTCATAGATAAGGTCATGAGATTTTCTGTAATGAGATTTGCAAGGGATCAGTTTTAACATTAGAAGAATTAGAACAATTAGAAGCTATGGCTACTAATTATAACTAGTGTTCAAAATGAGCTGGGCTTGAACCCAGTGAAACTGTTAAGAGTTTCATCCAAGACGTGTATGACTAGAATAGAAAATCTAACCCATAAGGCTACCAGAGATCCACAGGAAAGTGAGCATCAATTTGAGGGTATAGGATTAGGATGTAAACTCTCACTGGTAAACTGTAGAAGTGAAATAAAGCACAAGAGATTTGGTAAAGACAAGATCCTAGTATGAAATCTACAGAGGAAACAAGTAGTCCAAAGATCAGATAGGACAAAACAGCTGGTATACAATAACAGCAGAAAACATAATTTGCTCACTTGTCTAATTAGTTTCTGTTCTGTTGTTTCATCATTTCATAATTCAGCATCCTGTCTGGTAAGTCTTCTTCCAGTGGAATTGGTGCCAGGGGGGAGCCCAATCTTATAAGGAATTTGGTTATTTCCCCACCCCTACCATCGAAGCAAAGGTGGTTTTAAAGTAGGGCTGCAAGAGTCCAGATACTGAAAATGACAGCTCACAGTAAAAGGTAGAGATGTCTGAGGCAGTAACATCCCCCATTATAAAGCAGCCTGGGGCCATTTAGTGTAGAGGCAAACGGCCTGCACATCTAATAGTCATGGGGTTACTACTATATTAAAGGATAGCCCAATAATTATTTTTACAATGCTAACACTAAGTCATCATGAAAATGTGAAATGATGTTCAGTGAAAGTTTGGGCTCTTAAAGAAGTAAATGTATTTATGTGGAACTTGCTATTCTCTAATGACATGGATAAATTTACTGACTTTGCAATCTATTATTACTGTTATTTTTCACAGATAGCACTAAAGTAAAAATTTCAGGATAGCTCTTGCACAAATACTCATACAATTTGAAATAGTAGGGACTCAATTGATAGGTTTTCAAGGACATACTATTGAAAGCAGAAGTAGTTAGATGGCTTTAGATACATACGTTAACTGTTCTCTACCTGTATTTACTTCCATTTTTACATAGCAGATATCTTATAAAAATTTAAAGTGTGCACAGAAAATAAGAGAAAAAATATCTTCCTGTATATTGTACTTACATATTGAATCCAAAAATGATTCTCCTAGCTGGTTAAATGGTTTCTAACTTGTGTCATCTTTTTTAAATGTCACATTTTCCATGGCTTTTGAGGTTAGGATAAATAATCATGGAATCTTACTTTAAAACAAGGATTCCAAGAAAAACATAAAGGGAAAAACCCACCCTGACATAACTGTTTTAAAGATCCTGGCCTATATAATTTGCTGTTGAAAACAGTTCTTCTCTGCAGGGAAAACCAATCAGTCATACACATCTATGAATGAGCTGTAGCACTGTGGTGTCATGTTGAATGTTGCAAATTTCAGTGACTATTCACAGTGGCAGATCCAAATAGTTCTTAGCAGCTCTGGTGCTATCCATGCAAACAGTTTGTTAGATTAGGAAAAAGTATGTTGGTGACTCGGGTCAAGGAAAATGGGGTGTGCATTTCAATACAAAGGAGCCTCCTCTAGGCCATTGCAGACAGCACTATTTTTCCTTGGCTTCAACACAAACTTGTCTTTGACAAAATAACCAAAAGAACATCAAATCCCTACTCAGTCAAAGCCAAAGAAATAACACCTCACAACTGCCCTCAGATTTTGGCTATTTTCTTGGTCCATCTTCATAAAGTAGACTCTAGTTATCAGAAGGAAGGCGTTCACTTTGTTCCTAAAGCAAGGACTTCTTGGAATTGTGCACTGGATCAAAACTGTAAACCAATTCCATCTGCTGTCTTTCATCCTGTTGAGAAATTACTAATGAATATTCTCTAAATATTCAATGATCTTTTTTCTAGTCAAGTGCAGAATGCACTTTCAATGTGGTAGGCTGTGAAATACTGCTAATGGGGTCCTTATTAAGTAAACAGTGGAGTACCAGAGCTAGTTGTTTTTGCTTTATGTTCTCTTCAGGAACTAGCTCTTTATGAGTATTCAATAAATATTAAATAATTAGGGTTATAGCTATGGAAGTACAGACAAAGGCTAGGTGGTGTTTTCAAGGTTGTAAAACGTGTTAGCAAGGAAACCTGGGGTTGAAATTAAGAGTTCTTAACCTCTTCCTGGGGCTTGGATTACGATGTCCCTGTATTTCCTTAATCACATATAACCACGGAATTCCTTAACAACTCCTAATCCAGTGCTCAGTTAGGCAAAATTTGGAAACCTCCAGGCAATGACCTGTTTTTCAATAGGAGAACATATTTACTTCCAGCTGGAACACATCAAGACAGGCCATTTCTCTTATAGCCCCATTCTTGCCAAAAGACTGGAAAATAACTTATTAGTGAGTCTGACATCTCAAGAGTCACAACAACAGCTGCACTGAATATAGAACAGACAGAATGACTGGATGCTGTGAAACTGGGATGACTGAAACCAATGCAATGATAATTCCAGGCGTCACTTTGATCTTTTCAACTAGAGGGCAAGTCAGAAGGAAACTTGAATGCCTACATGATCAGATTGACTTAGCTCATCTGTTCATTTGTACATTATCCTTGTAGCCTTTGTGTATGTGCTACTGGAGAGCATAAATTAATAATAGAGGCTTAGACTGTATCTTATTTTTAGAACCTCTCCGTAGTTCACAGTTTAAGACTCTTAATTAGGTCAAACAGCATATTAGAAAAGTAAACTTAATTTAAAAATATATGTATAGTAGTCATGAAATTCAAGTATTCTATAAGATCAAAAGAAACTAGGTTCAAATAATACATTATTTGTAAAATGCATGCCATTACACTACTAAATGTTTGGTAATTTAATGACTTGAATAACTTAGAAATTGTATCATTTACCAAATATATGGATTTAATTGGTACAGTTTTCATACAATGATATTTGCTTTTTAGCCAGTTCAATAACATTTATAGAAAATCTCCTGTGTCCTGGACATGTATAAAAAATGAAAAAGGAAAAATTGCAATTCTCTGGTATTTCATTTCTTTAAAAACTTTACTCTTGTTAATTTAACTGTTAATTTAACAGAAAGATCTAAAATTTGAAAGTAAATGTTATCACCCAACCATTTAAGTGCTGCTGAGATATTGACAGTTCAAATTTTGATAATTTAGAGTAGAAAAAATCTATCATCTTTTTTAAAATTTGAATTTATTTCTAAGTTGGTTCCATTATAGCAACTTGTTTCAGTGGTATTTATATAATCTAAATGTTGAACAGACATTTAAAAATATTTATTGAAATATAATGATTTATATTTGTGTGGCATATAAACACTAGTCCTAGATGTATTATATAAATAAACTAATTATAATATAAATATATAAAAAGAAACTAAAATTCCAAAATAACTTTTGATGGCCTCTTTTTTTTTTTTTTTCCTTTAAGATTTTATTGGGGTATTGGGGGAGGGGAACAGACAAGTTGCTATCCTTTTGTTCTTCAGTCTAGTTGTGGAGGACATCGCTTCACTGGCCTATGTTGGTATCATCATTGCGCTCTTCTCGGGTGAGGCAAATTGGTCGCTGGCCTCTGGACAGTGGCTCACAGCAGCTTTTGGCAGCTCACACTGGCTGCCGGCCACTCACTGTAGCCTATGACAGCCCACTGCAGCAGGAGCTGCAGCTATGCCCGCCCCAGGGACGCACAGCAGCCCAGCTACAGGTGGAGCTGTTGTTCAGTATCTTAGCTGTAGAGGGCAGTGTTACTGGCCCTCAAATGTGGGAATTGAACCGGGGCCACTGCATCCCAAGCCAGCTCTTAACCAACATACCATTTGGCCGGCCCTTGATGGTCTCTGTTTAAAAAATAAGGTTTTACTTTTCACTTACAGCTGACGTACAATATTATGTTAGTTTTAGGTGTACAACATAGTGATTAGCCATTTATATAACTTACAAACTGATCACCCCAATAAGTCTAGTACCCATCTGACAACATACATAATTATTACAATATTATTAACGATATTTCCTATGCTGTACTTTATATCCTCATGACTGTTTTTATAACTGGCAGTTTGTACATCTTAATTCCCTCCCCTTTTTTACCCCATCCCTCAAGTCTCCTCCTATCTGGCAACCATCAAAATGTTTTCTGTATCCATGAGTTTGTTTCTGTTTTGTTTGTTTGTTTATTTATTTATTTATTTATTTTTAGATTTCACATACAAGAGAAATCATATGGTATTTGTCTTTATCTGATTTATTTCACTTAGCATACTACCTTCTAGGATCATCCATTTTGCAAATGCAAGATTTCATTCTTTTTTATGGCTGAGTAATATTCTTTTCTGTATATGTACTACCTCTTCTTTATCCATTCGCCTATTAAGAGACATAGGTTGCTTCTATTTTTTTTTTTTTTTTGAGGGCAGTGTCACTGGCCTTCACATGTGGGACCCGAATCGGGGCCGCTGGCATCCCAAGCCAGCGCCCAACCACCGTGCCACTCGGCCAGCCCGCAGGTTGCTTCTATATCTTCACTTATAAATAATACTGCAAAAAACATAGGGATGCATATGTGTTTTGCATTAGTGTTTGGAATTTCTTCAGATAAACATCCAGAAGTGCATTTGGGTATTTATCGGAAGAAACCCCCCAAAAAATTGCTGGGTCCTTCTTTGTCCTTTGTTATAGCCTGCCTTTGTTTTAAAATCTATTTTGTCTAATACAAGTATTGCTACCCCAGGGTTTTTTGTTTTTGTTTTTATTTTTGTTTGTTTCCATTTGATGAAATATATTTTTCCATCCCTTTACTTTCAGTCTGTGAATGTCTTTTGATCTGAAGTGAATCTTTTATAGAAAGCATATTTATGGGATTTGTTTCTTACCCATTGAGCCACTCTATGTCTTTTGGTTGTAACATTTAATTTCATTTACATTTAAAGTAATTATTGAAAGGCATGTAGTTTTGCCATTTTATTATCATATTTTTGATCATTTTTTTTCCTTCTTTTTAAAGAAGTCCATGTACCATGCTTTATAATACTGGTTTGGTGGTGAGGAACTCCTTTAGCTTTCTCTTGTCTGGGAAACTCTGTATCTGTCCATCAATTCTACATTATAGCCTTGATGGGTAGAGTTATCTTGGTTGTAGGCCCTTGGCTTTTAATCACTTTGACTATTTTGTGCCTACCCCTGGCCTTCAAATTTTCTGTTGAGAAATCAGCTGACAGTCTTATAGGAGCTCCCTTGTAGGTTACAAACTGCTTTTCTCTTGCTGCTTTTAAGATTCTTTCTTTGTCTCTAAACTTTGGTATTTTAATTATGATGTGTCTTGCTGTGAGCCTCTTTGGGTTCATCTTGTTTGGGACTGTGGTTTCTTGGCTTGTATGTCTATTTCCTTTGCCAGGTTAGGGAATTTGCTGTTATTATTTCTTCAAATAGGTTTTCAATTATTTGCTGTCTCTCTTCTCCTTCTGGTATCCTTATGATGCAAATGTTGGTACATCTGATGTTGTCTCAGAGGCCCCTTAAACTATCTTGATTTTGGTGGGGGATTTTGTTTTCTTTTTGCTGTTCCAATTGGGTGTTTTATGCTACCTTATTTTCTAAATCACAGATTCAGTCCTCTGCTTCATCTAACCTACCATTGATTCCCTCTCATATATTCTTCATTTCAGTTATTGTAATCTTTATTTGTGATTGTTCTTTTTTATGTTTTCTACCTCTTTGCTGAAGTTCTCATTGAGTTCATCTACTCTTCTGCTAAGTTAATTGAGCATTCTTATAACCAATGTTTTGAACTCTGCATTGGTAGATTGCTTGCCTCCATTTTGTTTAATTCTTTTTCTGGAGTTTTGCTCTGTTCTTTCATTTGGGACATGTTTATTTGTCTCCTCATTTTGGCTGATTCCCTGTGTATTATTAGGTAGGGCTGCTATGTCTCCTGGTCTTGATAGAGTGGCTTTATGTAGTAACTGTCCTGTGGGGCCCAGTGGCACAGTCTGTCCAATCATCTGGGCTGGGTGCTTCAGGTGTGTTCCTTGTGTGGGTTGTGCATGCCCTCCTGTTGTAGTTGAGCCTTGATTGCTGTTGGCATGTCGATGAGAGGGATTGATCCTCAGGCTGATTGGTTGTGAGAACTGGCTGTGACTACAGTGGAGGAGCTGTTGTGCAAGAGCTAACTCCACAAAACAGGATTCGCTTTAGCGGGATTGTGTTGCCTGCCAAGCCTGGCCTTTGGGTATGTCATTTATGGAGGTGGTCAGGGGGTTCTCTGGTATGTCCGGAAGCTGGCCACGAGGTGTGTTTGTTCTGAGGCCATTTGGGAAGAGCTCTGGTATAGGCCAAGGTCAGTTGCTACCTGTGCCTGGCACCACCTGGTATGAGCTACAAAGTGATCTGCAGATGGTTGCAGCCTGTACTGGGCTTGGGGGTGGCTGGGAGAGGCTAAGCTGTGAACTGAGGCTGCTGCTACTAGTGCCAGGCTTAGGGCTGCTAAGCAAGAAGTATGGGGCATACAGAGTCCAGACATTGCTTGTTTGGGTTTTGTGAACCTTTGAGAGATTTTAGGAAAGTCTGCAGCATAAGCTGGGACAGGCTGCTTATATGGAAAAGCTGCTGAAAACAGCTTGGGTGGGCCCACAATTTGAGTGGGACAGGGTCTTAGAAAATCACCAGGGTAGGGTGAAAGGTATTAGCCAGGTTGTTGGAAACTCAGCCTTGGTGCCTGTCTGCACCTGAAGGCTGGTTAATGGGGAGGGATCAACAAAGGAATTATGGCTTCTGCCAGAACTTCTGATTGGGAGAAAGCTGCCCCTCCAGCCCTTGCCCTAAGCCAGACAATTCAGTTTCTCCCTGGCCTTTTTCAAGCTCTTGCCTCAGCTCTGGAGCTCAGAGCAAGTGAGTCCCTCAGCAAGTAAATCCCTGCATGGGCCCTTTAAGAGGAATGCCTGGGACTCCAGCAGCCCTTTGTCTTACTCAGCCACAATCCCCACTACTTTTCATAGCCAGAAATTATGGGAACTTCTCTTCCTGGCATTGTAATCCTAGGCTGGGGAGCCTGATGTGGGAGAGCGGGGCACACCTCCACAGCTGAGATATCTCTCCTATTTCTTAACTGCCGCACCTTGGGTGTTAGCCTGCCATTCCTGTGTCTCTACCTCTCTTACGAGTCTCAACATGACTTTTCTTTATCCTTAGTTATAGGCTTCTGTTCAGCTAGTCTTCAGGCAGTTCTCAATGATGGTTGTTCTGTAGTTTAGTTGTAATTTTGGTGTGGTCATGGTAGGAAGTGAACTCTGTTTTACCCTATTCTGTTATCTTGACTGGAAGTAGCCGATGGCCTCTTAATATAAGTAGGTTTTGATTTCAATTATTACTGGAAAACCAAAAAACAAAACAAAACAAAAACAAAAACAAAAACAATACTGTAGTAATAAAATGACAAAATAAGTGAGTGCTATTATACTTGTGTTTTGTGCTCATTATCTCCTTGAATACTGTAGTAGTAACCCAGTGAGTCAGAATCTACTCTAATGATTTTGTAGGTAAAGAAACAGAGTCCCAGGGAGAGCAATATCAACGGATAGAAACTTGCAGGGCCAGGATTTGAACTCAATTCAGAATGACTCTAAAACTTTTTATACTCTTCTTGTGTTAAATGTAAAAAGATATCACAGAAGTGTATTCCAGTCTGGAGTGCTATAGATACATCAGAATGAAAGCCTTCACTGTTATTATTAAGTATACGTATACTTAGTAAGACTGGAGTAGATGTTAATTGTCCACTCATTTGCCTGAAAGATGGGTAGAAGGAAGAGGAAGTATAGAAACAATGTATATGTGAGCCTGTATGTAGTTTTATTCTTAAAAGTACACATATGCCCCGGGGGAGGCAGTGCTTATTTTGTAGATTTGATTTATGGAGCATGTACTATGAAATTCTATCACCACTTTCATTGAAAAAAATAATTTACTGCTGTATGTATGTATCTTATAGAAATACTTTGCAGATTAAAGAGCATTTCCAAAAAGTGTTGTGATTTTAAGATTGACAATAAATGGCTAAACCAATTTTGGGATATGCTATACAATATTGAAAAGACCCAGAAAAAGAAATGCAAAACCATGCATAGCAACTCTTAATAATTATGTTTATTTTACCAGTCAAGAGCACAGCATGGCCTGGAAATTGGAGCTTTCTTTTTAAGCTTGTCTATTGAAGTGAAAATATCTGAAAAATTCTTTGGCATGATAGAAGAATGCAAGGATAGCAAATGAGTTTCAATTCTGTTGCCAACTCCAGTTCATTAATAGTTGCTGTCCGGAAAAGCAGTGTGTTGAGAAAGATTCTGAGGCGATGTTTGAGCTCAGGAAAAAGGCTGTGACCTATTTACCGTAGATGAAACATTTAGGCACAGTCACACATGTGCCATGTGTTACTTTGCCTGGAGAGTGTCCCCCCCTTCACCCCACCACCAATTTATTATATTGTCATTAGACATGAGAACATTGAAGATAGAGACAATGCTGACTTCATTTTATAGGGTAAATAACTGTCCTGGTTTACCAGGGTTTGAGGGACTTTCCAGGATATGGGAATTTCAGTGCTAGATGAGTAGATTCCTAGAGTGTTGATAACCCTATTTAGAACACACACACACACACACACACACACACACACACACACACACACACACTTTTAATTTTACAATAATTATAGATTTATAGGAAGTTGTAAAAAGTAGTGCTGAGGCCTCTGTACCCTTCCCCCAGCTTCTTTCAACGGTGACATCTAAATGTAACTATACTGCTATATGCACTCTACTTTTGTATCCCCACCAGTGTCAAGTGTCCACATAGACACTCAGCATAGGGGTGTTGAATGAATAAATACATGGATGAATGAATACTGATGTTAGGTGAGACACACTCGATCTGTATTTTTATAAGCATTTTTACCTCTTCCCCGTAAAGAAACTAGGTAAGTGTTCCCAAAGCTTAAAAATTATGCAAAGACCACAATGAGAGGCACTTCATTATACACAGGAAAAGCAGGAAAAGCATAAAACTCTCCTTAAACTAGAGTGTACACAAAGGAAGTTGGGATTATAAAATGAACATGGAATTGTGAACTTTAAAAGAATGGTCTGGCATTATGGTTCAAGTTTCAGGTCAATAAAATCAAACTATGAGTTTTCTTCAATTTTTAGTCAGTTGAAAGGATAAATTATAGTAGACTTGAAAGTATATTCATTATGCTCTCTCATACTATTCAGTGTAGATCATATAGGCAGAGAGAAGCTAAAAGCTATAAATAAGCAGGTGAATCACTGAGGGTCAGAGTGGGATGGAGCAGAGTGAAATTTTCTTATTTTGGTAGGAGACTGAAAGTGATCTGGATCTGGGATGCTTTTTTTGCAGAGTGCAGTCATAGGGTTGTTTTGGTCTACTGTTTGGTTTGAGGACTGGCTAAGTGGCTCAGTTGGTTAAGAGCTCGCTCAAGAGTGTGAGCTAAGCTTTGAGGAACAGCAGTTTGATGCCCAGACTGAGCTGAGCTGCCGCTGAGCTGCCAACAGGTGGCAGGATGGCTCAGTTAAAAAAGAAACAAACAAAAAACCAAATGTTTGGTTTGGAAATTATCCATGTTGAAATAATTCAAACTTATTGGAAAATCGGAGTTTTAGCTTTCCGGAATCATCATGTATGTGCCCACATGTGCTTGCACACGTACACACACACACACACACACACACACACAAACACACACACTAAACATTCAGCAGACATAAATACTATAGGCAAAGTTTACTTAAAATTTAGAGCATCTAAAAAACCGTAATCTGAGAAAACTGATCACTTTTTTCCTTTTTCTGTTGGTATTTAATTTTGAGCTCCTTTATTTAACTTCCCAGTTCATTCTGGTACTAATTTAGAACTAAAATCTTGATAATGTAATCTTGAGACTCACTCTATCTTGTCTTTGACTTCATAGTTACCTTTTAGCTCCAGTATTATTCATCTTCACCTTGATTTTCCCCTTTAATTTGTTTCCCAGCTTTTTTATCTTCTCTTTTCACCTCCCTATAGTTGCAGCAGGGAGGAGTCGTGCAAATCATTTTATTATAAGCCTTTCTCTTCACTGTGTGATTAAACTCCCTTTGAAGTCTGTGAAATTGGACACTAAATAACTGTAAGAAATTAGAGGGTACTGGATTTCATTATACTGGCGCCCCCAAAATATACTTTAAACTGATTAGGGGAAATTTTGCGTTCTATTAGCAGACTGAAACCAAAGTTGTCTGTACGTTCCTAACAAATAAGTTAACATCATATATTTCTCTTTAGAATTGGACTTATGTCATATCTTTCCATATGTTTTTCTGGGAGAAAGGTAGAGGGTGGAGGAAGACAAATGAGAGGCATCAAACCTTGTTAGTTCTATTGAACGGGACACTGGTCCTGCCCACTGGGTATCTTGTTCCAGAGGAGGAAGCCACAGCACCTTGCCACAGCTGGGACAAATCTCCAGTGAAGGAGCAAAGTTACACAGTAGGAGAAACTATATATTTGCTCACATTGTGTCTACACAGGTACCAGTGTGATTGAAATTAGTTGAAAGTAAAACCAAATACAGGAAGACCATGTTTTGATGCCAAACAACTTGTTTTCACTTGTGTGATTACACTCTCTATCCTGGCTGGTTGTGCTGCAGAAGTTCAGGCAGTTGCAGTTTTTAGCCTGGCATTTTTTTCACCTCCCAGGATCCCATTGGCATAACTGTCCTTAGTGATTGATGGGACTCCATGGCCTGCATGGGGGTGGGGTGGGGTGGCCTGCAGTTAGGGGCATTCCCAGATCAGGGGCACACACAAAAAGCTGTTCTGCTTCTACATTCCTGGGACAGTTGGGGTTCCCAACTTCCTTTGTGTGAAGTGAAAGTATAGAGCTGATTTACAGGGTAAAATATCAGAGGAAGTAGGGGTTAGCTGTTACTTACGACCAAGAGAGATTTATGAGATTACATTGTAACTGAACCTATGTTTTAAGCTTCTGTCATTATGGTCTACATAGTTCCATACCTCATTAAAGGGGAAAAAATGTGGAGAATGGAGAACACTAAGCCCTTCTTCTGTTAAAAAAGTGTTTCTGGTCTTGGTGCAGATGTGATCCAAGAACACTCTACTTTTTTAAATTTTTTTTCCCTAGCATCTTTCCACAGCAGGTTTCACTAGAGACTGTAAATCCTACTCTGACAGAGTTAAGTGGAAAATCCTGTTTAATGTTTGGAGAAACTGAGGCATTCAGCACTTTACGGTGCACACAAAAAGCAAGTAGCTGAGACAAAAGCACCTGGAAATTTTATTTTATTTCCGGTCTGTTTTTACATCTCAAAAAAATAAAAATAAAAAATAGCAGTGAATAACAAAGGAAGGAAAATAGTCCCTCACTGAATTCATTGATGCCTAGCAGCACCCCATGTTCAATTCCATTTCAAAAGCTTTTTTCCCCATAGCATGAATGGATTACACACATCCTGTAGCAGTACTGAAGGGTGTTTGTGGGTATGGTGAGCTGTTTTGATTGAGCTTTTTGAAAACTGATATTACTGGAGCAAAATCTGTATAGGTGTCATGTTATACTTGTTATAAGGGGAAGGATTCATGTAAATTCAGTGATATATGGGTTAATAAGTGGACAAAGTTAGAGGTGGTTTGGTCTACATGCCAACATCTCTTTGGTTGCTAAACCCTTGTTACTCAATGTGGTTCCTTAACCAGCAATATCAGCATTACCTGGTGTAGTGCTTGTTAGAAATGTACCTCAGGCTCCATGTCAGATATAGAGTCAGAATATAGAGCCTTTTAACAAGATCCTAGGAATTTTTATGCACATTAAAATTGGGAAGCATTGTGCTAATTGACATGAAAGAAGGGGCCAGACCTGGCTCAGGACAGGTGAGACTGCAGTGCTTAGCTAGTGATGTGAATGTAGATTTGGGATGATGATGTGGTGAACAGAATTGATGTTAAGCAGGATGATTAAGGTGAGTTCATAGAAACAAGACAGGGAAAGGGAAGGTAAGAAGAATCAACCAGCAAGGCATAGGGATGTGGAAATGGACCAGTTTGAGAGCACCTTCATGAAGCAAGCCCATGAAGCAGTGGGGGTGGGGAAGGAGACAGATGGGGAAAGGGCCAGGGTAGGCTGGAGGGGAAATGCAGCTCCCCAAAGATAGCAGAGAGAAATGAAGACTGTGTTGTCTGAAAGAAACTGTGCTTGGCTACTAGGAAAACTGAAGAGCTTAGGGGGTGATGTATGGTTAGGATCCCTTTCCCTGAAGCAGGTTTTGTTAATAAGGCCTGTAGACTGACGCGGTGGAACAGGCAGCACTGGCCCTTCTCCAGGGTGGTCCCATCTGTTGTTAGAAGGAATTTTCCTAAAGGCAGATGGATTCTTGATTTGGCCTATAACACTGGCATTTCTGAGTCACATCAACCTCTTTGTTTCCATTCATTTAATCCAGAAATGAAGTTAATAGTAATTTTCTTGGGCATACTACTATAGGGCCTGAAGATAATTAACATTTTAAATGTTCATTGGGAAAATACATGAATAAATAGGAAGTTTAAGAAAGTATAGCATTATAGGCCAAATTATAGTATAGCTTCTGATACTGTGCCTACTAAAATTATAAGTGTTAATTTGTAAGGAAGATTTTGTTCTGGAGGCAATTAAAAAATTTGATCCTGAGCTTACTTAACTCCCACCTCAAAATTAATCATATTTGAAATTAGTAACTGAAAATTTAATCTTAACCCTACATCTGGCACTTCATTTCATATAACTAATTTCATTTTACACACTGTTTTGTAAGCTTTCTTTATCTGGAAATTAAAGACCAGTTTAGTCCTTGGCAGTGTTAATTATAAACCAGACTGAGGCACCATGGCTGTCTTTGTAGGATGAGGAAACACACAAAGTTCCTTTGGAGGCTGGATTCTTTTAATGAGATAAGTACAGGACCATATTTCTATTTGTAACTAGGTTGTTTAAGGGTAAACAAATCCTGCTGATGAGCTAGCAAGCCTAGAAAGCACAGGACCAGCATTGTCTTCTGCGAGCTCTGGATCCTGATTAGCCATCTTTTTAGATGAAGAATGGCTCAACTTTTTCTAAGAGTAACCACAATTAATACACATAACAGAATCCATTAAGGGTTTTCTACCATGCCTCCTAGCCATAACCCTCATTTGCTAAAAGAAACTTCCAAGTGATGGACTAAGCAGGAGTTTATAGAGCTATGTAGCTTCTGCTGGAGATTGATGGCACCTCTTCAAGTTGTTCAAGCATATGTGAGAACAGTTCTTAGCAAATGCAAGTGCTAATTAAGCATAACATCCAACAAAAAGAATGGATATATTTTGTTGGAGGTGAGGGACAGTGGGGAAGGAACAAAGAGTTTCTGTTAGGATGAAGTTCCTAATTTGTACTTAAATGATCTTTTCTGGATTTCCGACTGACTTTCAATATGAGAAGAGTCAACTGTGTCCATAGGCCATTGCTTCTTGCTCTTCAGCTGTAGAGTTAGTTTAGTGGTAGAGTTAGTAGTACAGTCAGTACATGCATGTATCCAGTGTTGGCCATAAATAGACATCTTCTAATCATGTAATTAATTTAATTACTTTATTGCTTTTTAGTTTCATAAAGAGGAAGGAGAGTTGCCAAAGATATAGGGAGAACTGATGAAACTCAAGAGAATCTCTTTATTGACCATGATGAGATTCTTGTTTAGGTATAGCTATAAGCTAGTCATTCTGTCCCAAGGCTCTTTTAGAAAAGATGACCATGCCCAAACATTTGTACTTACTGTATAAGAATTGCTACCATTTATTGAGCACTTGTTAATATGCACCAGACACTGTATATAATTCTCACAGTTCACGTACATAATCTTTATATTAGCCTTATGGCATTGGTCCCATTACAGTATGAGATGAGAACACTGATAAGTTTTACAGATAAGAAAACTGAGTCTTAAAGACATGTAACTTTCCTGAAGTCAAACAACTTGTTAGTGGCAGAGTTAAAACTCAAACCCTGATTTTTTTTAGGGACCAGAGACCATTTCCCAAATACCTGTGCTAGTCAGTGAACCATAGAGCAAAGGCTTTGAGCTTTTCATTTGAAACATACCGTAAAAGAATAAGAATGATTACACTTTCCAGCATAATCAAATTTTTCCTTATTGACCTCCATCTACTAATTAAAGTATTTCCTGTCATATAGCAGGTTTTGCAGCACAGCAGCTCTACTTACGTTCCTTTGTGGTCTCTAAATTCTCTTTCCTATGTGCTCTAGTAAAGCAAACCTCTCCTGGGTCCCTTAAGTTTCTTCTCTTTTATTCTTTCTACTCTCACCTCCCTTCATTTTCCCACATCAAACTAGACACTAAACAAGAGGATAGATGTGAAAGTATTTTAAAAGGTTTGAAGAAAATCAAACATAAAGCATTATGATTATGTCTGAAACAGCTTTCTACATCTGCTCAATGAAACTACCCTTCTCCTTCCAATCAAGACATTCAGCAAAATTCTTTCTGGAAATTCCAGAAGGCAGAAAGACTATAAATCAGGCACATGAGCTGCCAAGTCACTCAAAAGCGTCAAATCAGGTTATGTGTGTAAGTATATCTTAAACCTAATAAAGGCCAGTTTCCAGGTAAAGGTCATAAAGAAATTTTGGAGGAGAGTAAGTATTGTATTGACTGAAACTTGTTCCACAACCAAGAGGTTAAATAGTCTTCTTTTGCCAAGAAAAATGAGTAGACGGAGCACAACAACATGTAGACTGGTTAAAATGAGGTGAATGAGAAAATGAAAAAAGTGACACAGAAAAAAGAGAAAATGGGTCAAGAACTCTGTTTCAAGAAGGAACAATACACAGTTTTTAAAGAAAAATTGATTGCTAAAACCAAGGCTTTCTCTTAGTTTGTATACCTGATACTACAACTAGTTTGGGAATAATACGGAGTTATAAATCAGTGAAGATTAACTAAATGCTTACAGTGAGTGGCTGTGAAATCTCAAATTGGATGCAAGTTTTGATTTATCTTTTTTAAAGTCTATGCCCACATGGCTGCTTTGTGAGTCATGCCAAGTGAATCACCATCTACATGTTCTCAAATTTCTACCGTGCCCCCTAGCCATAACCCTGTTATTATTTATGGGGCTTAAAATTTGGTTCTATTTATGTGATGATTTATAGACTGCCCAGCAGCAAAAGTATTTAATGACTGTTCACAGTACCAGTGACTCCTCCAGAAGGTTCTTTCTCCTGACTCTAGAAATACTCTCTAGTCCTTTATTCCTGCCCTGTGTTTCAGCTGGTAAAAACCAAGAAGGTATTGGCTAGTGAAATATTCCAAATGGCCATGAGGATATATCAAAGCATTCATTTCTATAAATCTCTATTTATTTGTGATGAACTTGTTTTACAAATAGTTTACAGAAGTCTCTCAAGTAAAGTAATTATTGAGAATGAAGAAATAAAACTAACATATTATTTGTAAATGCAGGACTTCTTCCCAAATTTGAAGCATGTGTTATTACCTCTCTTCTTCACTCATCTCATCTTTCACATCCCTTTCCTGTGTCCTGATGCCTCAGCTTTCCAGGTGCTTCTGTTGGATGTAGAAGGACTTTACCCAGCCATATATACTGTCTTGCTGGCTGCAATGTAATCACTAGATCAATTATAATCCATCAGTCAGATAATCTAATGTACATGAACTATGTTGAATAATATCATGTTTTACCTCTTCAAGGATATTTAAAATTTTAAAGAGAAAACCTGAAACAATAAATGCTTTTACAAAGGAACAGATCTACATGTGAAGGCCAGTAGAAGTGTTTTTGCTTAAATGTGTTATGACTGAAATTTTCACTCTGAAATTCATCTTTGGATTGGGAGTACCCATAGGGACTCTGAAGGAAGAGATGTTGAAAAACAATTATGTTTGAGATGCACTAATGTTCTGTGAAAATATTTTTTGAGAAGAGGTACTGATCCAGAGAAAATTAACTGCACAGAACATGAGGGAAAGCATATAACTATATTAGCACAGGTTTCCTAAACAACAGAGAATCTGAGGCAAAACTGCTGATGTATGTATGGCTCAGTGAACTTGAGGGCCCTGCTGGTGATCCCAGGTAGTGGCTCGACGCTGACAGCCATAGAGAGAAATAGTGGTGGTGGTGGTGAGAAAATAACAAAACCACAGAAACAGCCCCAAACAATATGAAAATTACCAAAAAAGAGAGAAGATGGAAGATAAATATAAGTTGAATAGTCATGGAGAGCGTTTGCTGGAGAGGTACGCTGGTGCTGGCTATGCAGAAGAGAGGAGAGGAGAGATTCAGGACACAGAGATGCTGCTGCCTTGTAGCTTCAGTAGTGAGGGTAGCATACACTGTGATCAGATTCTAAGGCCCTGGAGGACAGGCTCATATCCTGTTCAATTGTGCCACCCCTTCACCTAGCCTATGGCCTAGGTTGGCTGTAGGTATTCTAATAAGCATGTATTTAATTAAGAATCAAATGCTTTAAGTTGAACCAAGTCTTTGTTTACCCATCAGTTTTGCCTTGGTAAACACACTTCCAGCTTTTGTGTATGGGGGGCTAGAGGTGTGTAAGAATGTGATATTCCTTAGGGCAAGAAAAAGCCTGCACTGCTCTGGAGATTATATAGCCTAGCAATTAGAGTCAAACAAATGTGGGTGGAATCCTGGCTCTGTTAACTTACTTGTAACTATGAGCAAGTTGATTAAAATCTCAAAGCCTCACTTTTCCTCATCTGTAACATGTGTGTAATAATAATATTTATCTGTGGGATTGTTGGTACAGAGCTAACGGGTGCATACTAAATGGGCAATTACTGTTAGTTATTAACACCATTGCTATTGTATGCTTTTCGTGCTGTGGGTGCTTACAAAAGGTAGATTAAACCTGTCCTGACAAAGAATTTCTTTTAAATTTATCTTATGTCACCATTTATACACCTCGTTAGAGGAAAGTGAAATGGTAAAAAAGCATTTGGTTGGTAAGCCCAACACAATTATTTTTAAAGCTGTTTCAAGCTTTAGTGCTATGTAAAATAAGAAATCCTAACGAGTCAGGTAGTTCCTTTTTAGAAGATACCTATGCTGGATGTATAACTTATTCCAGCTACACTGAAAGGAGATTTAAGTGGCTTTAGCATCTCATGCTGTGAATGCGAACATAATTTGAATGGAAACATCTTGTTTTCTCCCTTCCTTGTTATTACTATTCTCCATTAACAAACAGAAAAATACTGTCCATAAATAATGACTGCTTCATCGTATCCTGGGTGGCTTTTGTACTCATCTGTTTGATATACAGATAGTAAAATTTCTTATTAGCAGCAATCTTTGCTATAATTTAACAAGTAAAAATGTCACACAATAATCATTTCAAATCAAAGCAGATGTGCCAGCCTCTACACAGTTATTTGAATATTGTCAAAAACTCAGAGCCAGCTAACATCTATGGGAAGCAGAAAAGTAAGCAAATTATTAATTGGCTTTGCTGTCCATAGTTACTCTTGAAGAAAAGTGTTCATTTTTACTTAATTAAGATTTGTGCCCTTATCAGAAATGTAGCCATGAAGATAAACTTCCTGGCTCTAGCTTCTTACTACAAAGTAGAAATCTCATGAAAGCACAAATTTGAGAGGAGGTAAAAGTAAAAAATACAACAAAACAATTCCCCCCCCCCACAAACCAAACAACAACAACACAGCAATTTAAATTTATTAGAGGATTTATATAATCAAGGCATAAGCTCTTAAATAAAGGAACACAACTTTGGAAATAAAAGTTTAAATAGAATTTGTAAATGTGTCCATGAAGTAGTGGGTTCAAACACTGGCTTCAGCACTTACCAGCTGTATGAACTAGGTCTGGTTAACACACTTTTTAAATTAAAATAATGTTAATAAAAAATGCAAACTCTAATAACTAATTTACATGCTGTTCTAGGGTTTGAATTAATGAACAAAGTACAGTGTGAAGTGTCCGTCAGACAATAGGAATTGAATAAATACAAGCTATTATGTTCTTACTGGCAGTGAATATTGTTACGATACAAAACACCTCATCTATGAAACCCCTGCCCTCATTGTGTTTATTCTCTGAGACTGACTGCATATATATGATCAGACATAGTGTTCATTATTAATTGCATTTTGATTGAGGGGAGCATGGAAAGATCTAGATAATCTCTCAGCCTGACAATCTCATCTATTCTAGATACAGCCTGGGGATTTGTTTCTGATGTATATTTCTAGGAAAAATGTAGCATTAAGAAAAATCTTATTCAGACTATTAAGCCCAGTATATAGCCTGATATATTAATGTAAAAATATTACTTACTGGGATTTTCTTTGATATTGATTAGTAATTTGTACTTTGCAGTGAGGTAAAGGAAAAGTGATCTCAAGTCTGCAGATGCAGTAGCAGAGGAAAGCTCTCAGCTCCACTATGTTGCTGACCTTCTGAAATTAAGAAATAAAGAAGTTATGGATTTGAAATACATAGCAAGGTTTGCATTATAATAGCCTGATAAATAATTACAAAAGGTTTATTAGCCCACTTATTAAAAGAAGACTTCCCTCCACCATGTATATTATACTTGTGATAAAAACTAATAAAATCAGCATCCATTTTTATTTCCTTGAATAAATTTTTCCTCACCTTGGATGAAAAGGTGAGCAGTTATTTCTATTGCTCTCTTACCATGTATTTATTTTATGTTTTCAGGCTTTTGGAATTCCAATCACCACAAATTTTAATCAGGTTGCAACTTTATAAAACAAAAACAAAAGCAAAAAACAAAAACAAAACCCAACTCTCTATTGGTTGTTACATATTTACTTAAGCATGAATTCATTTAGTACCAGGAAAGATATACTTCATATTTCTCAGCTTTGTACTTGTATATACAAATTCCGTTGGAGCCAAAGCTCTTCAGTGGTCATTGACTTGTTGAAGAAGGGAAAATGAAGTTGAAGAAGGGAAAATGAATTAGCAGACATCAAGAATGATTCACTGGAGCAGAGGGGCCATCCACACCTGTCCCTATGTGACAGTTAGGGGCTATAGCAGAGTCGCTTGAGTTTTTTCAAATGCTCCAACTCCTTAGGTGTTCTGATATGCCTACACACTTCCTGGCTGGTGACGGTGGTAGCAGGATTCCTCTATGCTTTGGAAATTACACTAATATTGAGCAGGTTGTATCTGTCCCTTGTTTTAGGGTGGAAATTTTTTGAAAATCCCTGGTCCTGATGGAACTTTATAAAGTCATAGAATGTCTGTGTGCTGTGTGGTGAGCATATAGACAGAGCTTCTGTTGACTGAACATAAAAACCTTCAATGCAATAAAAAAAAATCAAATCAATACATTTCCTCCTTGATAATTTAGAGAGTAAGGTCTTGAAGTCAAGTTATCTGATGTTTTATTTATATCAAGCTGGCTGATATTTTCAAGGTAAGTTTTGGAGGTATGAACAAGTTCTAGCAAAGGTTTTTGACTATATTTTCTAGACTGGTATCCTAGAGAACAGTGCTCTTGCAAAACATACTGGGAAAGAAAAACAGTTTGGGTAGGAATCATGGCTACATTGGGGGATCCTGTATCATCAGCCAGAGGCTCTGGAGGGTCTCACAATCACAACATTCATCATGTTCAAAAATCAGATGGAAATGAATGATGTGCTCTTTCTTAGCTTACCCTTTGACCCAACCCCTGGCTATTCAAAATATGGGGAGAGAAGGAAGAGGTATTTGAATCACAATTGTTGACTTAATGGTAAGCCACCAAAACTGTTAGCAAAGTTCTGTGAAAATTTTAATGATTTTAAACGTGGTGCACATACACGTTTGATCTAGCCTACATCTTTGCCCACAAATGAATATGTTGAAGGACATTACAAGAGCACACAGTAAACTTTTTTAAGCAATAAAATTAACCAAAAAAGGAAGCTACTTTACCTTTTGATGTTTTGCTACTTCCCTGTGTGAATTGCTTTTGGCAGCTCGGAGACAACTTTAAAAACCTAAATGCTAAACAGTAATCCTTGACTTTCTAGTCATAATTCATTCAGAGGCAAGATTTGAACATCAATGGCTCTCTGATTGGAAGACCCTGACCTTTGTTCTAGATCAAAACTTGGTTTGCCAAGACCATCCTTGATCAGCTGACAATGACAAGTAGAGAGCAAACAACTTGTGTACAAAATACATGGCCCAGTGAAATCATTCTTAGGGATTCTGTAGCTGCTTATTCACTGAATCCTGCTTACTTGCTTGTTGCCATTGCAGAATATTCACCTACACACCTTGCCTGTTGGGACTGAGGCTTTAAGGATATAGTGGAAACTACATGACATTAATTATTTGAGATAAAAAAAAAAATTCCTGTCCATAACATTTTAAAAGTAACAAGCACTGTCTAGTTATAAAACAAATATAAGTGTAATGTGCTCTGTGCTTTATATGTATAACATACTTAATCTTTATTCTATGACTATTATTGTAACCACTTTAAATATCGAAAACTGCAATCAGAAATATAGTTGGTAAAGGAGGCAGTACTGAATCTGATTTAGCTCCAGAAACCATGCTCTTAATTTAACCTTGATGAATGACTGCCTCCCATACAGTTGAAATTAGATGAGTCAAGATGTGAAAAGTTAAATGAACTCAGATTGAAATAGCTATTGAAAGTAGTAGAAGAGATGTCAAAAGGCAGTGTTATAGTTAATTACTAAATAAATTATATGGGCCATATATATTATTGGAGTATAAAAAGAGAAAGAAGTAGATTAGGTTGGGGATGCAGTGTGAGAGACCATGCTTTCTTTTTTTTTTTTTTTAAATAGAAAAATGCCAGTTTTTATTATTATTATTATTCATTGTTATTTTAAATTAAAGTTTTTTTAGGTGACAATTGTTAGTAAAGTTACATAGGTTTCAGGTGTACAATTCTGGAATACACCATCTATATATCACATTGTGTGTTCACCACCCAGAGTCAGTTCTCCTTCCATCACCATATATTTGATCCCCTTTTACCCTCATCTACCACCCTCCTCCCTCCTTACCCTCTGGTAACTAAATTATTGTCTGTGTCTATGAGTTTTTGTTTCTTCATTTTTTTGTCTTGTTTCTTTGTTGTTTTCAGTTTCATATACCACATATCAGTGAAATCATATAGTTCTTGAGATTATAATGCTAAGCAAAATAAGTCAGACAGAAAAAGTTGAGAACCATATGCTTTCTTGACAGTGATTGGAGAGTGTAGTTTTTAGCTTAGATTTGAAGAGTGATATATGTAACATAGAGGGCACGTGTCTTGGGAATAAAGTGGGTCCTGGTCAGTTTCCTTCAGCTGAGCAGGCTAACCCAGGAGAGAGGGTCCTAGGCTTAGAATTAGACCTCATTACTAGTGCAGAACAGGAACTGGGGAACTGACTCAGGTGTAGGTGCTGACATGCTGTTCAACCTGACAACCACGGAGCTGCTTTTAAGGGGCAGGATTATTGGCAAATAATTGACTTTGGAAGATACATGATGAAGGAGCAAGGTATCTCAACCTGCAGATGAGACATGGCCATGGGGGTCAGGCAGAATTCCAATAGAACTCCATACCCTGAGGGGTGGGGTCGGAGTGTAGTGGGTGGAAGCTGGAGAGGCCCCGAGAGGACAGAAATTTGGAACAGAAAACAAACAAAAGCCCACTTATAAGAACTGGGCATAAAAGTTGTGATTGCATTTAGAAATAATGTGGGAGCCCAGGTTTTAAAGTGTGGTTGGGCATTTTTCTGTTTGGAGAAGTAGCAAGGACGTCTTGAAGGTAGGCTCCAGAATATGGCGGAGAGAGGAGGTTTGGTGAAATTACTTTGGCCTGCAGTCAGGAGCAGGCCAGGTAACAGGGATTATAACTGAGTATGGAGGTAAAAGCTAATTTGCTCCAGTTGTGTGGTAGAAGTGGTAGGAAGACAATGGATTAGAGTACCTTTGAGAGGAAGGAAGGGATAGTGTATTACAGATTGGAAGGACAGTGTGAACAAAATCATGAAGACATATGCAGAAAAGTTAGGAAACCACTATGATTGAAAAGGAGTCTATACAGGTTAACAGCAGGAAACAGGACTAAAAAGTAGCATTGAAGTCAGATTACCAAGAACTTTACTATCTAGGCTAAAGCGATTACTTTTCATCTTGTTGGCAATTGAAAGACTTTGAACGCTTTTGAGCCGAGTGGTTGATATCATCAAAGCAATTGTGCAGAAATATAATTTAACAACAGTGTGCAGGGTAGATTGGCATAGAGTGGACAAGGAGATCAGTGAGCAGGGTTCTACAATAGCTTAGCGTAATGTAGTAAGAATTGGAAATAGGCTGGTGGCAGTGGGGCCTGGAATTAAGGGAAAGGATGCAAGAGAGATTGCAAAATGACACTTGACAGGACTGGGTAACTGCTGGGACAGCTGACTGGAGTGGAGAGTGGAGTTAAAGATGGTGCCACAGCCTGGGTGGTTCCAAATTTTTAAGAGGAAATGTACAAGTCAAAAATGGGAGATGGTCTTGGACAAATGAAAAGTTTGATTTTATCAATGTTTAATCTGAAACACCAGGGAAATATTCAAGAAAGTATGTCTAATAGACTACTGGAAACATGGTACCAGACCTGGGAGAGAAGTAAGGCTGTTGATATATATTTGTAAATCTTTCCCCTAAAGATATTTGAGATCATGAAAGTGAATGAGACATCTGAGAGGGACAGATAGAATGTAATAGAGAGTACAGAATCATAGTAACAAATGAAAAAGGAATTTCATTGAGAAATGGATAAGTAGTCTATCATTTCAAATGCTGCAGAGGTCAAAGAGAGTAAGACACAAGACCAATGACTTAACAGTTAGATGGTCATTAATTATATTTAAGAATAATTTTTAGCATAATGATTATTACATGGAAGCTATATATTTTTTTGTGGTTTAAAAAGCTAATGTGTAGTAGCCATCTTCTCAGTAGTTCAGATATGGCTGAACAATGTGTATATATATATATATATATATATATATATATATATATGTCTTGTGTTAATATATTATTTGTCTGGTGTTTGGAAAAACTTCTCCTTTTCCCACTTAGTCCACTAAATTGATTGGATAGTGAGTATTCTTACTATGTTTATATTCTCTGCCTGCTTCATCCTATATTTCCATTTCCCTTGGGGCAACCACCTGGAAATATTTCATCTCAGTTACTATATATATATATATATATATATATATATATATATATATATATATATACAAGTTCTGGGTTTGTTAATCTTGTCACTATTGACAGTTTGGGCTGGGTAATTCTTTGTTGTGGAGGGGCTGGCCTGTGATTGCAGGAAGTTTAGCTGCATCCCTGACCTCTATCCCTTCCATGCCAGTAGCATCTCCTCCCCCCACACCTGAGTGTGACAACCAAAAATGTCTTCAGATGTGACAAGTGTCTCCAGAGGAGCCAAATAGCTCCCAGTTGGAAACCACTGCTGTCAGGCTATATGCAATGTCGGCCTTCCAGGCTTAGTTGCTGCTCTGCCATCTGGTAACTATACTCCAATTTCCTTCGGGAAACAACTCCATGGTAAGCTATTTCTTACCTTTGAGTCTATCTTGGAGTCAGCCCTGGACTTTATAGTTATGTGAGCCATTAAAACATATTTCATTTGTTTGCTTAAGTCATATATTCTCTTACTAGCAGCAGAAAACCCTCTAAATGATTTGAAAGTAAGTTCTAGAATTTGGAGTTTATAAATAAATGATCCTACAATGTGGAGTGGGCTGATTTGGAGTTGGTGGAAGAGCATGAAAACCCTTCAATCACATTTGTTTAAAAAGTTGCATTTTTAAATATCATCTCAGGTGGTAGAAATGAAAAGATGTGTTATGCAGTAGTGACGCAGATGATTAAAGCGTCATCTTTGGTACCTTGGTGTTCAGGCCATATGCTTACTCAGGCTGTAGTATGAATTAGGGGCTTGGTTACAAACTGGCAGAATGCTGGAATTTTATGGACTACATTTTGATGCCTCAATAATGTCCTACCAAAAAGAGACAAGCTTAGATGGAAGCTGTCCTGTCTGAAGATAGAGGGAGAAAAAAAAAAAATGTGTCCCTGCTAGGAGAGGCCTTTTTTTTGCTCACAGTCTAGAATCCAAGACTGTTTAAGAATCTGATTTTACAGGTTTGAAAAATCCTAGTCCTAATCCTGCAATTAAAGACATTCACACAAAGTCAGGATGGTGTGTTCAGGCAGGAAGTTAGGAAACAGTAGGAAGTAAGATTGAGGCCTAAAGAAAGTCTTATCTCCAGTCTGTTATGTCTTCCTGTCCAAGAGTTTCCAGTGGTCCCTGTAATAACTGGGATGCAGTTTAGGACACATAGCAATTAGCTCCCTGGTGACAAATTGCACTCAGATGGAAGCCGAGATAGATGTCATTAGATTGATCCCAGAGAGGATGGGCTGAGAAACTAAACCTGTTGCTAGAGGACAAAATTCCCAAATTGGGCCGTAGATTTGAAAACTATGGCCTAACCAGATCCATGGGTGTTGAATACTAAGTCATTGAATTGGCTGAAGTTAAAAAAAATGAAAACTACCAAGTACTTAAGAGACATAATGCCAGAGAAATGCCAAGTCTCCACATCAGTTATCTCAGACCCCTAAACCTGCACCAACAAGCACATTTAAAGGAAATATTCTGAATTTATATTTATTCATTCAGTCCACAGCATTTAATGAGTGCCAAAGATCAAATACTGTGCTCTAAGTGGTCATATGACTTTAAATGAAACAGATTTCTCTCCCCCAACCCCAGCTGAAATTCCAGTGAAGGGAACCAGGCAATAAAGAAGTAAACAAAGGGCCGGCCGAGTGGCGCGGTGGTTAAGCGCTGGCTTGGGAAGCCAGCGGCCCCGGTTTGGTCCCACATATGAGGGCCAATGACACTGCCCTCAAAAAAAAAAAAAAAAAAAAAGAAGTAAACAAATAAATGAATAGACGAAGTCAGATTGTATTAATGCTATGAGAAAAAAGAGAGAGCTATAATAGAGGCTGACTGAGAAAGGAGGGTGGTAATATGAAAATTTGGAAACTCCCCCTTTTCTTCTATAAGGTATTAACAAGCTATTTTGGCCCTTTTACTAAAAAGCATTGAAATAGTGAATTAGCTTTGGCTTTGACACTGTACTTATCTCTTTGAAAGGTCCAGATCTTTAGTATTCATCAATTTTCAGTGCAGAGGTAGGCAGCTGGGGGTGAACTTAATGATTGGTATATTTGAGCAGAACTGTCGAGGGCCGTCTTCCTTGTGCAGAGAGGTAACCTGAAACACAGACTGGATGGCACATTACAACCACCTAATGAATCGGCTTCCCTCCCAGTTGGGATCTCGGGCGCATTTACTCATCTTCGACCAGTGTAATTAAAGATGAAAAGTATAACATTGATGCGTACTTCTCTGGGGAGGGAGTTGTTTTAATTGTAGACCCATCACTGGAAAATGAACTGTGCTGGAGAAAGATCAGGCTTAATTACACACCTGTTGGTGGTATCCAGCGAAGCTGTTGCACTCTTCTGTAACAGGGGAGCTACTTAGAAAAACCCTGCGATTTGGCAAAGCTCAAAATATCACCTCATTAGAGCTTGTAATTTCTGCCTTTTAAATCATTGAATCATCAAATTTTAGGTGAAAGGATTTTGAGGTTGTTTAGTCTAATTCACGTAATTTACAGATGAGAAAACTGAAGTCTGTAGTTGTTAATTGACTTGTTCAAATTCACACAAATAATTTGAGAGGCATTTCTTAAGCTTCTTGGCAAACTGCTTATGTCTTCTACATGCTTTCTACTTAGATTTGAAAGTAGATGGTAGAGGCCAGAACCTCCATTCAGAACTTCAGAAAAAGTTTTAAAATTAAAACCAGACAAGTTTCATTTTCAGACAGATTTTCTTAAAATGTGAGATGCAGACCATTAGTCAGAGGGAAATGATCTTTGATGCTTTAGGCAGCCACCCACTTACTGGAGCTATAACTAGTTCTTCTAAATTCCTGGAGGATATAAAGGATAGAGAACTCTCTGGGAAAAATCATATTTTACAATGTCATCTCAGGATTTAACATCAAATTCCTATTTAATTTTTTTCTTGGTGACTGTTCTAAAGTGTGTGATCCTGAAAGTCTTCTCCTACCACTTTGCTTAATCCTAGACTGCCTGTGGGTCTGAGCAGTTGACCCCAGGCCTCCTTTTCCCTGGGCCACCCTCTGGGACCTCCTTGGCTTTCCTAAGTCATAGTCTTCCAAAGCAAGCAGTACACTTAGGTACAAGTGAGAGGGAACTCTAAGATGCAAGATGAGGGGCTGGCCGAGTGGCTCAGTTGGTTAAGAGCTCGCTCAAGAGTGTGAGCTCTCAGCAACAGAGTTGCCAGTTCGATTCCTGGCCTGAGCTGAGCTACCACAGAGCTGCCAACAGGTGGCAGGATGACTCAGCTAACAAACAAACAAACAAACAAAGAAACAAACAAACAAACAATTGACCAGGTTAAAAAAAAAAGAGATGCAAGATGATAGGTGTGTGTGCTCCCACACATGGATATATGGCGGGTGTAGGGGTGTAGGGTGGGTGGGTGGGTAGAGATTCATTTATTAATTTGACTACTGTTTAACTGACAACATATTATGTGCCAAGCATTTTGATGGTTTCTGGGTATAGAGACTTAAACGAAAGCGATATGGTTACTCTTCTTGTGGAAGTTATAATTTTGTAGGAATTTGAGCACTACTGATATCTTGGGCTAGATAACTCTGTTGTGGGGGCTGTCATATGTATTGTAGGGTATTTTGTAGGATTTTTTTGCTCTTACCCACTAGATGCCAGTAGCACACCCCCAGTTGTGGCAATCAGAAACATTTCTAGACGTTGCCAAGTGTCCTCTGGATTGTCTCCAGTTGAGAACCACTGAGCTAGAGAGTAAGCAAATGTTCACACGTAATTAAATAATCATAATGGTATCTAATTCCATTTTGTTATATTTTCTGGTTGGTTACTTTAGAAAATCAGTACAGAAGAGAAATACCATTTTTTGGAGGTAAACCTTTTATTGAAATAGAATATACATACAAGAAAGTGCATGAATATTAAGTGTACAGCTTGAAGAGTTTTTATAAAGTGAACACACTATATAAATACCTAGATAAGGAAATAAAACATGACCAGTTCCTCAGAAGCCTCTCATGCCCCATCCCAGTCACTATTATAACTTCTAACAACACAGTATGTACTCTTTTATGATGGGCTTCTTCTGCTCATTGTACTTTTTATGAGAGTCATTCATATTGTTGCATGTGGAACAGTTTGGTTTTTTTGCTCATTGCAGTATAATATCATATTTATCTATTCTCTTTTGGTGGGTTGTCTCCAGTTTTGGCCTATTAGCAATAATGTTGTTCTGAGTGATGCCATTAAGATGGCAGAAGAGTTTTCTCCCATGTTACCCTCAAAGAACATCAATTTTGGCACTCACCTGTGGATGAGAGTACCTTTGGGGGAGTCTGGAAGTCTAGTGGAGAAGTACCAGCACACTGTTGGAGCAAAAATATCTGAGATTTGGACACATTGAAGGGAGTGAGAGGAATAATTTCACTTCACCTGCATCACCCCTCCTCCAAGATGGTGTTGCTCGGTGTCAGGAGACACCTTCTCAGCCTGTGATTTCTCCCACTGGGGAAAGTGAAAGCATGAGAGTGAGTGCCCAATTTCCCCACCTGTGCAGGATGCTGCCAAAGAGGCTCACTTCTTTCTTGTCGCAGCCAGAATAATGATGTGAGCTATGTGACTGAGGGGCAGAGAAAGGCTGGGAGAACAGCAGCTAGGGCTGAAACATGGAACCTACCAAAGGGACATGGAACCTACTAGCCACTTTGTGGGCTCCATCAGGAAGCCCATCCATGGGTTTCTGGGGATGCCTTGTTTGTGGGTCCCCCCCAGTGGGCATAATCAATATTCATTGTGCTCCACCTCCACATACACCTCCCCCTCACCTGTGACTGGCTCCCTGATGACTAGTGAGCATGTGCAGAAACCCAGGTTGCCTCTGTGTGATTGGGAGAAAGCACATGAAGTTCAGCATTTAGCACCACCCCAGGGTAAGCAACTTGGCCTGGCTTTTCAGGATTGAAAGAAGGCATACAATCTTAAAAATTCCCTCTAAGAGGGAACAAAAAGTGTGAAGCAGGTATATCCATAGAAATATTTGAGAAAAAGCATGAAGATCCCCAGAAGCACTGACAGGTGGTACTTCTTTTCCAAACTAGTTAGTAAAGACTGGAGGAGGCGTCCACTATTTCATATGCAAAGATGGCAACACAAAACTTAAGGAAACTTGAAAAATCAAGGAAACATTATACCACCAAAGAAATACAATAATTTTCTGGTAACTGACCATAAAGATATGGAAATCAGAGATTTGCCTGATTAAAAAAAAATTGAAATAGTTGTTAAGGAAGCTGAGTGAGCTACAAGAAAATACAGAAGGACAATTCAAGGAAATCAAGAAAACAATATATGAACAAAACAACAAGTTTAACAGAGAGATAAAAATCATGAGACCAAACAAACTCTGGAGCTGAAGAATACAATGAATGAAATGAAAGGTGCAACAGCGAGGTTCAACAACTAACTTGGACAAGCAAAATAAAGAATCTATAAACTTGAATATATAGGCCATTTGAAATTATTCAGTCAGAGGAGAACAAAGAAAAAAGAACGAAAAAGAGCAATGACAACCTATGTGAATTATTGAATACTATCAAAAATAATAAGTTACACATTATTGGAATCTCAGAAGGAGAAAAAAGGAGCAGAAAGCTTATTTAGAGAAATAATAGTGATACAATTTCAATAAAACTGGGGAAAAATAGAAATGATGGCTGAGAACTTCCCATGTCTGAGGAGAAATTTGGACATTCAAGAGTATGAAGCCCATAAGCCCCTAAACAAATTCAATGCAAAGATATATTCTCCAAGATGCATTGTAATAAAACTATCTAAAATCAAAAACAAAGAAAAATTTAAAAATAGCAAGAGTAAAGAAAACTTCCTCACATACAAAGGGACCCCCACATGGCTATCAGCAATTTCTAAGCAGAAAACTTGCGGGCCAGGAGAAAATGAAATGATGTATTCAAAGTGCTGAAAGACCCCCCCCCCCCGCCCCAATAAAAAAAAATGCCAACTGATAATGCTGGCAAAACTTTCCTTAAGAAATGAAGGAGAGACAAAGACTTTCATAGACAAACAAAACTGAGGGAGTTTATTACCACTATATCTGCCTTAGAAATATTAAAGGAAATTCTTCAAGCTGAAATAAAAGGATGCTAATTAGTAACATTAAAACATATGAAAATATAAATCACACTGGAAAAGGTAAGTATATAGTCAAATTTGGAATACTCTAATGTAAAATGGTGGTATTAATAATTTAATTCTAGAATAAAGGTTAAAAGATACAATAATAAAAATAACTATAGTTACAATAGTCTGTTAATGGATACACACAATATAAAAGATGTGATTTGTGATGGATGTCAAAAGCAAAAGTGGGGTAGGAGTAAAGGGTAGAGTTTTCTATGCAATCAAAGTATCAGCATAAAACAGACTGTTATAATGATAAAATGTTTTATGTAATCCTCATGGTAACCACAAAGCAAAGCCTAAAGTAGATACAAAAGATGAAGAGAATCAAAGGAAGACAGTAAGAAGAAGAAAGGAACAAAGAAATTACAAAACAGCCAGAAAACAAATTATGAGAGAGCATTAGTAAGTCCTTACAAATCAACAATTACTTTAATGTAAAATATTAAATTCTCCAATCAAAAGACATCCAGTGGCTAAATAGATTATAAAACAAGACCCAACTATGTATTTCTTATTCTTGCCCAACTGTCCTGATGAGACCATCCTGCACAATGTTGAATAGAAATGGCAAGAGCACATATCTTTGTCTTGTTACTAATTTTACAGAAAAAGCATCCAGTCTTTCATAATTAAGTATGTTGTTATAGCTATGGATTTCTTGTAAATGTCTTTTATCAGGTTGAGGAAGTTCCCTTCTATTCTTTGTTGATATTTTATTTTTGTCACGAGAAGATGTTGGGTTTTGTCAAATGCTTTTTTCCGTCTGTTGAGATGATCGTGTATTTTTTCCTTTATTCTCATAATAAGGTGTATTACATTGAGTGATTTTTGGATGTTAAACTAAGCTTGCTTCCTAGGACAAATCCCACTTTTTCATGGTGTATAATCCTTTTTTATATGTCAGTAGATTTAATTTCTTTATTTTTTGTATTTTGTTGATTTTTAATCTATATTCAGAAAGGATATTGGTCTGTAATTTTCTTTTGTTGTGATGTCTTTGCCTGGTTTTGGTATCAGAGCAACACTGGCTTCAAAAAATTGGGCAATGATCTCTCTCCTATTATATGGGAGAGTTTTAGAAGGATTGACATGAATTCATTTCTCATATTTGGTGGAATTTTCCAGTGGGTCTTCTGGGACTGAATTTCTTTTTGGAAAGTTTGAAAATTAGTAGTTCAGTCTCTTTATTTGTTATAGGTGTATTCAAATTTTCTGTTCCTTCTTGAGTCAGCTTTATAGTTTGTATTTTTTAAGAAATATGTCCATTTCACCTAATTTATCTAATATGTTGACATACGGTTATTCATAGTAGTCCTTTATAATTCTTTTTTTATTTCTGTAAGATTTATAGTGTCATCCTGTTTTTTATTGCAGATTTTAATAATTTGAGTCTTCTCTCTCTCTCTCACTCTCTCTTTTTTTTCTTGGTCACTGTTATGGACTGAATTGTGTCTTCCCAGAATAGAATTCCTAACCCCGAATGTGACTATATTTGGAGATAGGGCCTTTTAGAAGGCAATTAAGTTTAAATGAGGTCATAAAGTGGATTTCTAATCTCATAGGACTGGTGTCCTTACAAGAGGAGGAAGAGACATCAAGAGTGTACATGCCCAAAAGAAGGCCAAATGAGGACACAATGTGCAAGGAGATAGACTCAGAAGAGACCAATCCTGCCAGCACCTTGATGTTGGACTGCAAGCCTCCAGAACTGTGAGAAAACAAATTTCCATAGTTCAAGCCACCTAGTTTGTAGTATTATGTTAGGAATTACTTATACACCCAAAAAGGACAGTAATTTTATTATGTCTGTTTTTATCTTCTGACAACTTTCCAAGATTTTATCTGCATATATGCCTTTCAGTAGATTTATTATGATGTGTCTAGTTGTGACTTGTGTTGAATTTATCCTGCTTGATATTCATGACTACATGTTTGTCAGTTTTGAAAATGTTTGACCATCATTTCTTTAGATATTGCTTTTGTTCCATTCTCTTTCCTCTCTTTCTGAGACAGCAATCTCACATGTTAGACCTTTTCATTATGTGCTAAATGTTATTTATGTTCTTTTCTATATTGTCGTTTTATTCTCTTCTTGCCTCAGTCTACATATTTTTTTTCTGACATTTTACATTTAATTTTTTCTTCATCTGTAATTAATCTGCTTTAAACCCTACTATGGAATTCTTATTTTCTGTTTTATTTTTTATTCCTAGAATGTCCATTGATAATATTTTCAATCAAATTTATATTTCATAATTTCTTAATTCTCTGGTGGAACTCTTTACCTTGTTAGCAAATTACTAGAACATGTGAACCAGAGCTATTTTAAAGTCCAGATCTGGTGAAGTGAATATATGGATCCCCTCAGGATCTGTTTCTATCGTCTGTTTTTCCCTCGGCTTTTTGGTTACATGGTCTTGTTTCTCTGTGTAGCTGGTGATGTTTTTATTGCATTCCAGACATTGTGTGTAAAGTGTTGTATGGGTAATTTCAACCTCTGTATGGTGTTATCTAGAGAGGGTTTATTTTTATTTCTGATGAAGGGCAAGAGTACCTAATACATTCAGAGGTTGAGGGGAGTTGAATAATTCCTCCGAGAGTGTTTTCAAAGTGTGTTTTTATGTCACAGACTTCTGAGAATGTCTTTATTATATATTCACATTTAAATTACTTTCTAACTGTATAAAAAAACTCTCAGGTCAAAATATTTTCTCTTTAATTCTTTTAGAAACATTGTTTTATTATTTTCTTGTATCTGTTTTTGTCCTTTACAAATCTGCTCTTTTTCTTTGTGAGCTTATATATTTTCTCTTGTTCTCTTATATTTTAAAATTTTACCATGATCTTCCGAGGTGGAGACTTTATTTATTCTGTTAACCACTGTCTGACCATTTCTCAAATTGAAGTTTTTAAATTTTCCTTTAATTCTTAGAAATATATCACCATTATTTTGGAAATATTTCCATTCTTCCATGAAAAAGAGCATATTGTAGTTGATAAGGTCATAGGTTTTTAAAGTCAAAGAGGTTTAGATTTATCCCTGTACCACTTATTAACTGTATGAATTGCTCAATCTCTAGTCTTTGTTTTACTTTCCTCATTTGTAAAATGAGGACAGTAATGTTCCCTTCTTCTTAGGATTCTCATAAAGATTAAATAAGTTTATTCTTATAAAGTGCTTAGAACAATGCCTGACATAGAATAAGAATTACATAATTATTTACTTGTTTCTCTGTTCGTCTACTTCTCAGCTTTCTATATTCCCAAAGAAGACTCTTCTACTTCTATACTCAACAGCTCATTTTTTCTTTTTATATTTCAATCTACTTTTGCTTTCCTGCTGCCTTCTGGCAGGGTTTTTCATTTGATCTTTCAGCACACTAACCTGTTCATCAGCTATAATCATATACTTTTTATCACATGTGTACTATATTTCAAAATTTCAACCATTTTATTATTGATCTCTAATATCTCTTCATAGTCATCTTTATGATTTCCTGTTCCTACTTCAAATTACTGATAGCCTCCTTGCTCATCTTTTTCTTTTTTTTAAATTTTTAATCTTAAAAATAATTTATTTAATATAGCATTTCTATGTTAGGAGTATAGTAAGTAAAACTAAATATTTTCTCATAAGTGATAGAGTTCTGTTTCTCAAAAAGTTAGAAAATCTGGATTGATATATTTGATATTTCAAAATAGTGAGAGATGGGGGGAGTGGCTGGGGATATAGATGGAATGAAAATGGCTGTGAATTGATGATGATTTAAGCTAAGTCATGGCTTATAGAGATTTTTTCATACTATTATGTTTAATATGTATTTGAAATAGTCCATAATAAAATGTTTTTAAAAGTAAAAATTCAGGAAAAAATCAGAAACTATAACTCAAGAGACTATTTTATGTTATAGGTTCTGATCATCAAGGCTTCTCCTATAACCTTAAACAGTTTCCCATTGATTGTTATCTTTGGGATTCAATTTGCACAAATTTGAATAATTTATTAAAACATGAAGCAATCATTTCCTTACTCATGCCAAGAAATATTTTCTTATAATATACAGATTTTCTAGAGATTTAAAATCAAAGATTTTTTCTGAAATATTTGAAATTTCTCTGAGAAAATAATTTCACATTAATACTAAAATAAAAGATGGTTATCTCCCTAACTTTACTCTCGAAAACTGCTGTTCATTGGAGAGATTTAGATTAGTGTTAATCATGTTTTTTTCTAGTTTGTGGAAATGTGGGTGACTAGACTAGTCCATTTAAAATATTTTTTATAATCTTTCAGTGTATTATTTTCATTTAAAAAAATGGCATCACTGTGTAGGTTGAAAACCTCACTGCAATAATTCTGAATATACAATGTTGGGAGGGAGAAATGGGTTATAAAGTTTTTTTTTTCTACTTTAAAAATGGAATTAGATTTATAATTTTTCTTTAGTCTCAAAACAAACATTCATATTGTAAAAGATTTTAGGCTATATAAACATAAAATATGAATAAAAAACCTGTTACTGCCAAAATTTTTTATGTAAACTCACACATTTCTTCTTAATGGTATCAAAAAACATAGATGTAATGATCAGGACATTTCCTAAGCCCTATGCAACAAGTATACCTTTATTTTTTAAAAAAATTTGTTTTATTAGTTTCAGGTATACAAAACAATGTAATAGTTGGACAGTTGCACCCCTCACAAAGTGATAACCCCCCCAGTCTACTACTCCTCTGACATCATACATAGCTGTTACAATACCATTGACTGTATTCCCTATGCTGTACTTTACATCCCGTGACACACGCTCACATGTGCATGCACACACACACACACACACACACATGTTTGATATTCATTATTATTCAGCTTCAGCTTCAGGTGTATAGTGCAATGGTCAGGCACCCACACAGTCTATAAAGTGATCCTCCTGATAAGTCCAGTGCCCATCTGGTACCCTACATAATCTTTACAACATTATTGATTTGTGTTCCCCATACTGTATTTCATATCCCCGTGACTATATTGTGACTACTAATTTGTGCTTTCTAATCCTTCCACCTTCTCCCCCATCCTCTCCCCACCCCTCAACCTGGCAACCATCAGTTTTTTTTTTTTCCTATACCTCTGAGTCTATTTCTGTTTTGTTTGTTCATTTATTCTGTTCTTTAGATTCGACATATAAGTGACATTATATGCAACATACCTTTATTTCTTTATCATTAACTTTATTTCTATTCTAAGCTCTACTGTTCCTAATGTTGAAACCTATGGAGTCACTTCCAGGCATATGCAACGTTTTGAAGTACTTTCTCATTCAATTCACCTCTTCCCCACTCTCCTCAGGATAACATCTCAGGGTAAGATTGCTGCTTCCACTTAGGGTAACATCTCAATTTCAGCAGGTGTTATGCTGTGCTTAAATAATGATGGGAAAGAACATTTGCTGAGGTGTAAATCATCTACTGTCTTTGATCTTTGGTCTCTGCTTTGCTGCATCTTATAATATGTCAGATTTTGCCTTGGCCACGAGTTATATCCATGTAGAGCACTTCATGTTTTCCTGGTGCTAACTAACTGTAAGGATTCACCTACCCTATTTTGTACCCCTTTGGGGCTACAAGGGAAATTTGAGTTCTTTCAAGTAAAGTTGGTCTCTTCATTTCCTATGATTACAATCTATTACTATTGCATAAATTTTAAACCCAGTGTGCTTCAGTGTGTTCTAAAATACTCAGTTCTGGCAAATCAATAGCCCTGGCTTTCAAACCTTTTTCTCTGTTAGGGGTTCCCACAGCCTATTTTGAAACTCAAAGCCAATATTTTTTCCTTTCTCTCTCTCTCTCTAAGACAATAAAGGATATTGAATTGATGGGACTATTGGGAGATAGGACAAAAAAGGAAATGCAGGAGAAAATCTCAGAGGTAAAATATATCCAAATTCACATGGGTCTACCTCATTTTTTCTCTAAAACTAGAGATTTGTAATTTTCTTCTGCTATATGAAGATTATGCATAATCATACAGAAGACTCAATCTTTCTAATCAAATATAAATCATCCTATATCATTTTCCTAGACCACTGACAACTGATTCACTGCCTACTTCTCATGTTGCCATTTATGCCAACATGCCCTTACTTTATATAGATGGCATATACTATATTTGCTATTTTGTGACCTTCTTTTTTTGAAAGTAATTTTATTAAACATTGAATAGTAAAAATTATATTTATAAAAGATAAGTGAGATGTAAAGATAATACAATGAATACTCTATGCTAACCACCTAGATAAAGGAATGAAAACTCTCATTTACCTGTAAAGCCCGTGTCCTTCTTCCAATATCGTTTTCTTTCTCTTCCCAAAATAAATTATTCTGAATTTTGTGCTTATCTTTTACTTGTTTTTAATTATAGCTTTTGACATGAGTATATCCCTAACCAATAAGTTTAATTATGCATTAAAAATTCTATAAATGAAACTATGTATACTTTTCTGTGACTTGGTTTATCCACCTAACATTTTAATCCTAGATTCCTCTATATTGTATGAACAGTGTACTTGATTTATTTCCACTACTGTATAGCATTCCATTGCAGAATATACCATAATTTATTTGTCTATTTTGCTGTTGGTGGACATTTGGCTTATTTTAGTATTTTACTTATACAAAAATGTGCTCCTATGAACCTTCTTGTACACATCTCCTTGTGCAATTCCAAGTTCTGTAGGCTAGATAGATTCCAGAGAGAAAAGTTTCTGGATCATGTTATAGGAAATCATCATTTGCTTGTCACTTTTTCAGTTTTTCCGACTAGGTAAGTGTAAATGATAGCTTATTTTGATTTTAATTGCATTGTCCTGAACACTAATGAAGTTGAGCATCTTTCAGTGTCTATTGACCATTCATATTTTTCCATCTTTGAAATGAAAAATTCCATTTTATGGCTGTCCAAATATTTTTCTGCTGGTTTCTTTGTCTTAGTAATTTATACAATTCGTAAAAACCTGTTTTTGGTATGATTTCTTATTGATTATGTGGGTTGCAAATATCTCATCTCAATTTATGTTTGTTTATGTATATTAAGACACAGTTGAGCAATTAGATGGTTTTCAGTGTTTTGCAATAGTAACATTACATTGAATATTTTGTAGCATTTTGCTCCATTTAAAAAACTTGTATTGAGTAGTTTAAATTTCAAAAGCACAATTACTGGGCCAAAAGGTATGACTATTTTCATGGATTCTAAATAAATATTGCCAAATTACTTTCCAAAAATGTTGTAACAATTTGCAATGTCAGAAACAGTTAAAGAAGTAACAATTTCACTCTAATCAACTTTAGGTTTTGTCATTAAATATTTTTTGCTAGTCTAATATGCAAAATGTTTCTCAAGATTACTTTAATTTGCATTTCTTGATCGCTAGCAAGGGTGAACATTTTTCACAGTGTTTGTTTACTAATAGTATTTTCACTCATGTAAATTGTGTATTTTTACCTTTTAGGTCTTTATTTTATGTTAGGCTAACGATAATAAATACAGCTCTTGCAAACTAGAAGTAGAAAGTGATCTGTTTTCAAAGTGATTATAGAAGATTTTCAATGTCTGAGTGTCTTACATATGACTACTTATGGTAATTTTAACAAATATTTTAAAAAATCATTTATGTGTCTGGCATTGGGAATACAAAAATAAAAGAGTTGGTTCTTGCTTTAAAGGGATTTAGTCTTTCAGGTTAAAGCAGAGAACTATGACAGACAGGTGCTTTAGTGTTATGGGGGCTCTGAGGAGAGATCTGTAACTCAGATGAGGGTTCTGAAAGGCTTCCCAATGTGGTGACGGTTGCTTTAGACCAGGAAGATGAGTGAGTGTTAGTAACTGTAGTGAGTGCTGCAGACTGAGCTGACTGCATGAGCAAAGAAACAGAGGTGGGTAAGAACCTGACGCTTCTCTGTGATGGTCCAGAGCTGGCATTGGGCAGCAGGCTGGAGACCCGGGTCCACTCTAAGGAGTCTGAAGACTATTCATACAATGCTCTACAGGATTTTTAAACAGATCTGGAAAACTTCTCACAATGGCAGAGTAGGGTACAGGATAGGTGGGTAATGGAGAGATCAGTGCAGAGACATTTAGAAATATTCTAAGGAGAAAAGATGGGACAGTATTGATGGGAATAAAGAGGTGATAAACTTGAAAACTATTTGGAAGTATATGAATAGCTTTAAGAAAACCCAAGACTTAAGTCAAATATGTTATGAGAAGAGAAGACAATGAGAGGTCACTGTACTATCAGAGACAAGGGTGACAATTTCAGGGCAGAGTCAGAAAAACAAAAGGAGGCCTGCTGCCTCTCCTGCAATCGTGTGAACAACCCCACACAATTGTGTCCTAATCGTCCCACAATAAGCAACTGCCTCTGAGCCCGAGGGTGTGCATAGTGCCTCCATCTGCCCTTGGGAGGACAGAGGCTTAGGAAGAGGCTTGTGCAGGCCATTAAAGCAGGTGCCAAGCTGTTGGGACAGGGTGCTCCCAGCTTCTGGGTACCCAACGTGTGCTCTAGGAAGGGAAGCACTGGGCTACAGGTAGCCATGTACCGCATGCCTCAGAGACTCCTTGCTCTATGAAGCAGGGCCTGACTTGAGAAGATAGCCCCCTTTGCAGCACTGAAGGCAGGACAGGTGGAAGGTCCTGCCTCTGTAGGCGGGATCTCCCAGAAGGCACATGGCTTTGAGGCTAGGGACTGAGCCTGTGGCATGTGGAGTCTGTAGGCAGCTTTAGAGAGCACGCTGCCCCTCTGAGCTTTAAGCAGCTGGAACAACCTCATAGGAACAGGGAAGCTAAGAGACCTTTACAAACTTGACAATGACCACATTTTTTGGAGCTACTCACAACAGGGGATGACACTTATCCACTTTTATCCAACTCGAGCTTCAGGTTGGGTTACCTGAATTATAAAACATTAATTATAGAAAACTAATATTTATGTCAATAAAAATCTCATTTTCAAATTATTAATACATCTTTAGGTTCTAAATGGTCATAAATGACTTTTCTATACTTGTTGAACATCAGTTTTCTCATTCTTATTAATGACAATCTATTTACAAATTAACAAGTTAAAAATATCCCACAATGCTCAAGAAACGCATATACTGAGTAACTACTATGCATGTGTTTGGGGATATAGTGGTGAACCAGGCAGAAAAAATGGTCCTCTCCAGAGAGCTAAGTTTCTAGTGGGGGGTGGGGGTGGGGCAGAAAAATAAACACGTGAAAAGTGAGTATGCAAGATAATTTTGGAAAAATGATGAATGCTGTATGAAAAATAAAACTGATAATGTGCTAGAGAATAATGGTAGAGTGCGGAGGGGGAAGCCTTTTCTAAGGACTAAACTTTTAGTGCATGTGTCATTTACTGTAATGTCTACTTTTAGTAAAAACAGCCATTTCCTCCTAAAAGCCATCCCTAACTTTGTTAAATTCTTCTTTTGCTCTGAAAGTTCCATGCACTCATTATTATTATTATTATTATTATTATTAGTGACAGGTGTACAAAACAATGCAATAGTTATCTTTTTCACCCCTTACAAAGTGACTCCCCCCTCCCCTGCCCCCCACGCCCGATATCATATATATCTATTACAATTCCATTGACTCCATCTCTACATCCTATGACTATATATGTGTTAAATTATAGTCAACATCTAATATTATTCTGTGGCAGCTTCAGATGTACAGTGCAGTAGTCAGGCTACTATACCGTCCATGAAGTGGTCTCCCTGACAAGACCTGAGTCCTTCTGATCCCCTAAAAAAATATTTACAACCTTATTGATTGATTATATTCCCTAAACTGTGTCTTCTCTTCTGTTTCTGTGGTAGTATTGCAGTTACCAGTTTGTGTTGCCTTGTCCCTTCTCCTTCTCCCTCATGCCCACCCCCGTCTCATCTAGCCCTCATCAGTTTTTCCTTTGTGTCTCTAAGACTATTTCCGTTTGCATTGCTCATTTATTCAGTTATTTAGATTCTACATATAAGTGAGATCATATGGTGTTTTTCTTTCTCTGACTGACTTATTTCACTTAACATAATAGTCTCTAGGTCTATCCATATCGTTGCAAATGGTACAATTTCTTTCTTCTTTATAGCTGCGTAATACTCCATTTTGTAAATGTACCACAGTTTCTTAATCCAGTCGTCTACCGATGGGCATTTCAATTGTTTCCAAGTCTTGGCCACTAAGGAAGTCAGTATAGAGGTATCTCAAAAAACTGGAAATGGAACTATCTTTTGACCCAGCAATTCCACTCCGAGGTATTTATCCTGAAAAACCCATGCACCATTCTTTACAGCACTGATCGTGTTTACATTTTACGTTGATTTGGGTGATTATTTGATGACAGTCCTTCTCCTTAGAGACTATGAACTGAAAATAAAGATAGGTTCAGTCTTTACCCTGACCCTTCATCCAGGTACCAGCAATGAGTTTGCTTATTATAGGTGCTCAGTGTATATATATATGTTAGAGTGAATAGACAATTAACAGTTTTTAAATGCTTACTGAGTCTGTAATTGTGCATGTTTTCCTGATGCGTTTCAAGGTCAGAGTGTGCTTGACAAAACAGGCAAACACTAGATGTAATTGTATAGAGGTGAATTTTTCCGGATCTTAATTTGTTGATCTGGATGGATAACATGTAGCCCCACCATTTTTTTTTTTTTTTTTTTTTTTTGCAAATTGGATCATTCCGACTCAGGAACAGTGGTAAAAATACAGACAAAAGAGGAGGGAAGCCTTTTTGGAAGCCTATTTCTGAGCTGACAGAGTAAACTCCATGTGTCATAAGAGGAAAGGAAACAAAGTGCTAGATGGGAAGTCTGAAATTTAAGCAGAATTTAGACAGGTGGGAATAAATCTAGGATTATTTTGTCATCAGGACACAGATTTATGCATTGTTTTTATAATATTTTTGGTTGGAGCTCAGGAAAAGGAGGAAACGTACAGAAAAAACAGTATGAAAAAAGTATAAATTATACAACTTACCTTTGTCAAATTATTAAATATTGTTAGGATTCAAAGACTGATTTATGAGTCGTTTCCTTTTAGAGACTATCAAAACTAGGAGGGAATAAGAACTAGGGGATTATTCGGCTTGAACTAAAAAACGAAAATGAATGGATGAAACAAAAGGGAAAGAACAAGTGGGGAGACTGACTGCTTAGGAAGAAGGTCAGCCCTGGCCAGATCCTCCTTACACAACTCAATCAAGTTGAAGTCTCTAATGGTTGTTTGTTAACTTTTCCAATCAACTCTATGCTTTGCAACAAATGGATCAAAAAGAAAGAATCAGGTAGAAAGATGGGACCACTTGTGGCTTCTTCCTTCTAGGCCTGGAAGATTCTCAGTGATGGGGAATTCACTGCTTTCCAAATAGCTCATGTTACCTGTAGACTCTGATATTAAAAAGTTGTTGTTCATGTTGCTCCTACATCCGTCTTCTTATAGAACCTGTCTATTGTTCTTAGCTCTAAGTTCCTGGTGTCTTCAGAATAAGTCTAATTTGTGAGGTACATAAGAGCACATTTGTAGTCATGACTCTGTTCCCCCTCTTCTTCCCAATTCTTCCTCTGTAGGCCACCTCCTTCTTTCCCCTCTGCGAAAGCATGATCTCATCTATCTATGTCCTTCTTTATCTGTGATGCCCCTGGTTTCAGTAACAAGTAGGGTGACCACCTCCTTCAGCTAAGTATTATTGTTATTTCCATTATTGCCATTAATGGAAAATAGTATTCTTGCTACCCACATCATATTGTAGGCACCTATTGAGCTCAGTGCCAAATATTGGGTTGTCGGAAAAATCATGTCATATCTTTTCTATGTTTTTCATTGCAAAAATGCATCATCACTTTCCCGACAACCCAATAAAACCCGTAAGTCTTTTTCAAATTATTCTGCTGCTATTTCACCCCATTCTGCCTTTATACAGTCACCTGGAGTCGTATGACTCCAGGCTGGTGATTATTTTAGATTCTAATTCTGTCATCTAAACTGTTTACTATTTGTCACAGTTTTATGCAATGGAAAAAACTGCTGGGCATGCCTCCTCTACTTTCATCCAAGTCACAGGTAAACCTTGATCATGAAAAGACCAAGCTCAAAGCCTGAAGTTTTCATTAGAAAGAACTTCCTCACAGGTTGGTATATCAATCTATTAACTGGCATCCTCTTTGGCATGGTTATTCAATCTATTGCAAATCTGCATTATCATGTTGTCATCAGGCCCAGAGGTTTTCAATTTTTGCTGCACATTAGAGTCAACTGAAGAACTTTGAGAAATCCTGATGTTCTGTCCCCACCCCAGACCAATTGAATCAGAATCTCTGGGGTGATATTGAAGTATTAGTATTTTTCAAGCCCTCCAGGTGATTTTAATGTGCAGCCAAGGTTGGAAACAACTGACCTAACCCAATAGTCCCCAAACTTCTCTGATGACAAGAATGATCTGGGGGTACATTTTATAAGTTCAAATCCTTGGTCTCATTCCATACTCACTGAGTCAGAATCTCCTGGGAAGTTTCAGAAACTTGGGAACACCGATAGCTCATACTTATGACTTTTTTCCTCCAAAAGGATCTGACCAGAGAAGTAGTCAAATCCCTGTTGAAATCCAGATTTACTATTTAACCACATTTCTCTATAAAAGAAGGAAAAGGGTCAGTGTGACTTACACACATATAATAAATTATACTTTTTGTGGTAAAATATTTATGGTAGCCCCTCAGATAAAGTCCAATTTATATTTATATTTTGTGTGTGTGTGTGTGTGTGTGTGTGTGTGTGTGTGTGTGTGTGAATCTTCAAGGACATTTATTTAATCAGTAAAAATGTATTTATTATCTCTTCTAGGCCTGATGCCAGGCAGGGGGATACTACTGTGAGAAGAAGGTAGTCATAGTTCTTGACCTCATTCATTTGTTCACAGTCTGGGATTGGGTGGAGGAGACACAGGCATAACACTAGCGCCCTAAATAAATACAAATTGTGGTAAGTGGAATGAAGGAAAGAGAGTGCTGACATAAGAATGATGGGCACGGTCGTCTTAAGGGGTTGATTTGAAAGAGAAGACTTCTCCAAGAAATGATGTTTAAATGATACCAGAAGCCAGAGGAGGCAGCCCTAAAAGGCAAGACAAGAGAACAGCATAAGAAAAACTCTGGAAGAATAAAGAGCCTGGAATGCTTGAGGGACAGAAAGAAAACCGAGCAGGGTGTGTGTGGAAAATGAGGTATGAGGTAATATAGGGACAGATGTTACATTATGGTAGTGGGTTTGGATCTTATTCTAAGTGAAATGAGAAAGCATTGAATATTTTTAAGTTGGGGGCTAGGTGATGTGCTTGTGAGGGGAAATGACTGAATGGTGCCTGAGGGAACGTGGAAGAAGATAGAACATTTGGGAATTTTTGTAATAGTCCAGATAAGAGATGATAATGGCCTGGGCTGAGATGATGGAAGTGGAGAGGGTGAAAAGCAGATGGATCTTGGAGATAAAAGAAAACACTGTTGGATATCTTGGATATGAAGTTTAAGGGAAAAGGAGGAGTTAAGGATGAAGGTTTGCTATAAAATATTACTGGCCTGATAAATCTTGTCTACATGTGTCATGAATATGAATAACATCTTATTTGGACTGGAAATGTTTGGGATAAATAAATAAATTATAACCAAAGAAGGAGTGAATAAGTACCTGGTGTGTATGGGCTCTGGGCTGGCCACTGTAGGATGTAACCCTCCGATTAACACCTTGGGTCCCAAGGTGGAGTCAGGGTAGTGGGGTTCCAGGCCCAGCTCTGTCATAAGTTATTTTATTGCCAGGGTTTGGCTAGTGACATAATAAATGTATAGCTGATAATTATCATAGAGTTAATTAGAGTATCTAGGATAGTAAATTAAAATAGTAATTGTTTGAACGAACAGGATAGGTATTTTGATCTGTTTACTGTATGACCGTGGGTTCACTTTCCTTTTCTGTAATATGAGGGCTTTGGACCAGATAATCTCTCAATTGCCTTCGACCTATGACATTCTGTATTGCTGTCACCAATCTGGTAGAGATCAGACACACTTGTCACATCAAGTTCAGTTCAAGGCATTCTAAAGACCGCTGACCCTTGAACAATGTGGGGGTTAGAGACGCCACCACCTGTGCAGTCAAAAATCCGCTTATAACTTACATTGGCTTTCCGTGTAAGTGAATTCCCAAACTCACATCAAAAATACATATATGCCAAATGAAGCCACGTGGGAGTTTTCTTGGAAAATCCTGATAAAGGAAAGGCTAGTCTGGAGTGTGTTGGTCAAATGAAAGTTTGCTCAGGGGAGAGTGAGCTGATCAGTTTAGCAGAAATAGAAGTTGCAGTAGGTTAGGAAACAGCAGCAGATAAGCTTTCAAAGATGTATTCAGATGGGATTGTAGAGTCTTGGAAAACTGGTTGAGATATTTCAGACTATCCTATGGCGAGTTGTGAGCAATAAAACCCAAGCTTTATGGCTTCACCTTTACAAATCAATTTCATATGTACATAGCATTGTGGGATCTGGGAGTAAGTCCCTGCAGCACCACCTCAGAGGGCCACATGAAAACTGCTTGTCTCATGACTCTGGGACTCCCATTGTGCCCTGTTTACCCTGGCAGTGAAAGTAGTCTTTGGGATATATATGATCTGGTAGATGGAGATTTGGACTCCTCGCTTTGCTACTTTCTGCTGCTAAGGTCTCAGGAAGACTGCTCTGCACCTTCTAATTGGGGCCAATAACACCTTCCACATGTGGTCATTGTGAAGATTAAGTGTGAGAATGTTGAAGCCTTATAAACACTGAAATCTGAAATCTGCATGTGCTGCAATACATGTGTGCGCGCGCGCGTGTGTGTGTGTGTGTGTGTGTAGGAGATGGCAGTGATGCGCGCACTCACACTGAGTACACTGCGGGAGGGTTAGAGGTAAGGGGCACACTCTGGCTTGAAAGAAGCATGGTTTGCCACAGCTCACATTCTGTCAACAGCTGCCTGAGGCTTTCTTTCAGCAGACGTTGTTCCATTTCATTGAGTCTTACAGGCTTACAGTACAAACCTGATTAGTCAGGACATTTTACTGCTAAGCTTTGTAGCAGTGCTCAGCAATGGATGGTCATGGTGGGGGAATAGAAACAAAAGCTGAAGGGGTGAGCCCCCTGAGGCTTTGATACATTCCTTTGATTTGCATCCTCTCACTTTCTAAGCATGAATGCCATTGGTGAAGGGCTCCCATTCTTTCTGTTGGAGTGTTGCTGCATTGCTTTGGTGGGTTGAGGAAGCAGGGAAGTTGAAAGCCACTGCTGTGGGGAATAAATAGTGATCTATAAACTTTGCCAGCAAGATTCGTAAGTAACCTAAGACCACAGCTTTGTGGTGGTTTTCTAGTATTTGGAAAGAGTGAGCTCATGGCTAAGAGTCATTGTGGATTAAGAAATGCTCAGATGGCCAAGGTTATGACTACCCAAAGTCAAATAGGTTGTTTCAGTTGAGGGACTGGAACAGGCCTTGGCCCCTCTCTCTTAATTCTTCCATCTACTGTTTCATTCTAACTCTTTGAGCTACTGCACTGAAGTCTTAGCCTCTGGTCTTTCATCATGAGTTTGGTCAGATACAGTGACAGTTTGTAGTGATTACAGATTTATTTTTAATAGACAACCCTACTGACCTTTTTATGAATACCAGTTTTAAAAAGAAGGCTGGAAAAAGTCTCTAAATCAAGCATATATGCTTGGTATTAGGTTTAATTTGGAAGTGATGCAATGAGTAAGGGTAACCCCATTTTCCATGTGTTTTTAGTTATTATACTGTTTAGTATGCTGTAATTTATATAAGCTTAATCAAATTTATTATCTTTGACAAAAAGGCAAATGCTTAGAATATTAAATATTTTTTTTTTAAGATGAAGAATATAATTAATTTTTTCAAACTTGTCTAAAAATGCTTAGTGGTCAGTTCTGCCATTTGGATTTATTTAAACATATGTAAATTTGGCATTTTGAGCAGCAATTAATCCAGTTGCTATAATTTTAATCTTGTATTTTCCTCCTCTTCTTCCTCTCTGGCTTTTTGAAAAGGTACTAGGTTAAGCATTTAAATTACTGTTCCAGCTTTCAAAGATTTTGGCTAATGCTTTATGGGATAATAACATGGATGGTATAAAAACAGTTTCATTATACATTTTTTAAAGGTACAATTTTCATTAAAAATAACATTTAGGGGCCGGCCGAGTGGCGCATTGGTTAAGCGCTGGTTTTGGGATGCCAGCGGCCCCGGTTCGGATCCCACATGAGGGCCAGTGACGCTGCCCTCTACAGCTAACAACAGCTCCACCTGGAGCTGGGCTGTGCGAGCCCCTGTGATGGTGTGGGTGGGCTGCCATAGGCTACAGTGAGTGGCCCGCAGCCAGCGTGAGCGGCTGGCAGCCAAGCGTGGGCTGCCAATAGCCACGGTGAGCGACATCCAGAGGCCAGCGACCGATCTGCTTCATCCGGGAAGCGCGCAATGACGATACCAACAGTGAAGCAACATCCTCCGCAACTAAACTGAAGAACAAAAAGACAGCAACTTGTCTGTTCCCCTTCCCCAATTCCCCAACGCTGTTCCCCTCCGCCAACTCCCCAATAAAATCTTAAAAAAAAAAAAAATAAATAACATTTACTTGTACCAATTTTAAAGAGTACATGTGTTTGTCTAGCCAGTATCTCAATTCAAAACCCCTTTCTATTGTAAATAAAATTATGATTTTTTAATTATTCAATTCCTAAATATTCCTTATCTTAGTGCTCCTTAAACTTCTGGATGCATTCTGTGTTTGCATTTGTTTACCCTGTAGTATTCATTTATAGCAAATACGTTTTACTCTTTGAACAGCTACCTAACTGCGTATGATTTTGGGTAGGTTATTCTGAAGCTTTCTGGGCCTCATTTTCTTCACCTGTAAAGATAGTGGACCATGAAATATATAACGTTCTCTCCAGCTTTAAAGTTGTTACTCAAGGATTTCTCAACTTTGAACACACATGACAATTTTCTTGACCTCTTTTGGGGTAATTATCTATTAAGCATCCTGTTTGATTTATTTATGTCAGCATCTTATCTGACCTATTTTCTAAGCTCCATGGAGGTAGATGCCTGATTTCTTATTTATTTATTTATTTTTGAATTGCTCTTAGCATTTAGAAGAAAGTTTCACACAAACAGAAACTCAAGAAATATTTGTGAAATGAATAAATGAATTTTCTCCTCGAAGCAATTCATTTCCATACAAAAGATTATAAAATTGCTAAGCTTTTGCTTTTCTTTTGTTTGTACAGTAAATTTAAAAATGGAAATACCTGAATTTATTAACTTTTTATACCCATAAGTTAGTGTAACATAATATATACTTTTAAAAAGTTGAAAATAAAAATGTCTGCAAGGTATCACTTGTGCTTTTCAAGATTCTAGTTCTCTTCTCCTTTAGCCATACATTGCATTGAAGTTAGGCATGACCATGTGACTTGTTTTGATAATGAAGTACCATTCCTCATTGGTATGACATAGTAAAGAGCTGATGTGTGATTCCTTACGCTCGCTTCCCCAGCTCCGTGAATCTGGAATCTTAGTTGAGATGATGGAGTCAAAATAGTTTCATCTTTATCAGTGCGAATCCTTGGATGACAAAAATGAGCAGAGTCTCCCCTTCCCTCCACTCATCAGCATCTGATGTAGTTACAGTTAGACAGGTAGGATAAGGCAGAATTAAGGCTTTATTATTTTTTTGTCACTGTTTCTTTGTTGTTGTTACCACAGCATAACACTAGCCTATTCTGACTATTTCAAGTTGTAAATAGAATGAAAATAACTTTATACTTTATTAAAGTTTAAAACTTTAAAGTTAAAAACACTTTGTAAATTGAAATGTTTCATATTTTGTTATGAGCCTCCAATATGCTTTGTGAAAAGCTTAATCCAAACACTTCAGTAATATTTAGCTCAACTTCCACATACTGTTTTCATAGAGTGAAAAGTAATACTGCTTTGATACAGCCGCAAAGTAAATTATAAAAGAAACATTTTAGAATTGTGTTACAGTAGAGATAATGGAAATTCTCTGGTGTGAATATTTACTGGATATGTTTTTATTTAAACTCACTTTTCCCAGGTAAGAACCAGGCTCAATCACTTCCTCAACTGATTATCATATTTATTTACCACTAGTGATTTTCAAGTAAGTTATTATTATTATTTTTTTAGAAAAACTAGTATTTTGCATGTGTAAACAGATTGCATTTGAAACATCCCTAGTTTTAGTTCCAGATTTTTTTCAGTGTTTTTCTCTCACATAGAAAAATATACATAGGGTGCCAAAAAAATGTATACACATTTTAAGAAAGGAAAACTATATTAAAATTGCAATACTCAATTTATACCAATAACAAAAGATGAATACAAGTCACGTTTGACTTCTGCAATTACAAGAGGTTACCATCAGGGTCCAGCCACTTCTGAACTACTTGAACAACATTGACCCAAGTGACCACTTATATACATTTTTTTGGCACCCCCAGTATTCTGAAATCTAAAAAATTAAAAAAACAACAACAACCAAAAACTGTCTAAAAGCCTTTTTTCATGCCACTACTATTAATACTTTGTGTAGAAATCCCATAAGACACAGTAATTACCAGCACAGACCTCAGGGCTGGATGCCTGGTTTTAAATCCCAGCTCTACTAGTAATAAACCTAAGGATCTTGGGCAAGTTACTTATTCTCTTTGTGCCTCAGTTTTCTCATCTGATAAATGGGGATAGTAATCCTAAATCAGAGGCCTTATGTGAATATTACTATATGTAAAACACTTAAAACAATATCTGCCATGCAGTGAGCACTCAGTAATTGTAGTTCACTCTGTTAGGAGGATCCTTCTATAATTGGAGAAGTTTATCAACAAATTTTCATTTATTTTACTGGATGCTATTTGGATTTTTTAGTATAGAGTTTATTCTTCTACCCTGTTTTCCTATGTCATATTTTATTATCATGCTGGGTTTTAATCATGCATGCATATTTTAAATTATATTTTCAATTGATTTTTATTGATAGCCAGTGGCTTATGAGGTTAGTTACCTCTCAATGATTATTACTATGATGAATTCCCTTTATAATACTACAAATCTATAATACTAAAACATGTTTCTAGAATCCTAAAATTTATTTCTCATCCAAAATATACAACATAGATGAAACATTAGTTAAAATAAAAAGCTAGGTGAACAAAACATTTATTAATGTACTCAGTAGTGGGTGGATGCTGTGGGAAATAAAATAATATAAGATAGGATTTCTACCCGCCAGGAATTTATAATATAACTGAAGAACTATGAATAAGAATCATGAAGCAAACAGAGACCCATACAGGATAGGTTAGGAAGAAATCATAGTTCTTGCATAAATGATACAGAAATTTTGAGAAGCGAAAAATCACTCTAGGCTGAAAAATCCAAAGAAGCTACAAGAAGGGGCTGCAATGTAGATATTCCAGATAATCTATTCAAATTTCGCTTAACTCATACACATTTTTTCTGTAGCACAAAAAGCAGTGCAGCTTAAGGTACAGCTGCGTGGCATAACAAAGATTGAATAAATCTTTAGGTGCCTTTAGTGTTGTTATAACACACAGCTGATAAGAACTGATGGTGCAAAATGAGGACAGTGTTTGGAAGTGGAAATATTCTGGGAGAATGGACTGCATGAGAGAGGATGGTGGAGCCTGAGTAGAGGGACCAGATCACTTTAGGGAGCATGTGGGGGGTTGGATAGTCACTTTGAAGCTGGAATGGAAGAGACTGAAGCTCTTAGAAGAGTCATCTTGTGGAATGGCTCATCTTTAGTTTTAGGATCCTGGGCAACTTTTCAGAATATCATCTGTGATTTCTGGATTCTAAGTGGAGAAGATTGCATTATGGGTCACGTTGATAATGTTATTCGGAGTAGAGTGATTGTGCCTTAGATTCTAAAATGACATTATAATATAGAAACATGGAGATCTTTTACATATATTTTAAAATATGTATTAATATTTGAGAAATAAATGACAGTTGTGTTCTATTAGTAGCTAGTGAATCCTGGCTTATTCTGGTTGAGTGGCTACTATGGTCAGTAATGAGGCTTAAAGATTTTTGTTCTGGAAACATTAATCTGGTAAGGATTTCAAAAGGGACATAAGGGAGAGAAAGGAGTGTCAAGTAAAGAGGCGTCCAGATAGGTGGTGATGCAGGGAGTGGTTGCATGTATAGAGCGGGTGTGGCAAATGAAAGACACTTGAAATGGTGAATCAGCAAAGCTGTTTTGTCAAAAATTTCTATTTCTCTGTTTAGTTTAATGAGAAAAGCTTTTTTTCTGAAAATAAGACTTGAAAAGGAGAATGGCATTTGCATTAGGCATGTAATATGCTTCACTGAGGAAGGAAGGGGACAGAAGGCAAAGGGAGAATAAGAAAAGTCAAAGAAAAGGAACTTAACCTTCTTAAGAGCCAGCCCCAGGATGATCTTGCCAGTACCTCTACCTCTCCCATATCCTAATTGTGCAAAACTCATTGGATTTTTTAAAAGATGAGCCAAAATGGAGACATTTTGCAATAAATTATGAGAGAAAATGTGAAATTTCTTCCGTGTCTGACAAAGACAAAAACATTTTGAATGTATTTCCCAATCAATAATGCTTGAGGAAAATTAAAAATGACTTCACAAATGAGTAGGACATGTATAAGTCAGCCTGTTTTTTAAAGTTCTTGTCATATAAAGGAGTGACTCATGCAATTTGACGGTAGGATGATATTCATACATATATTATCTGTTCAAATATATTAAAGGGTAACCAACTGATAGTATTTCTTTATCTTTATTTCCCACTAACCTCATAGTAATACATGTAGATGTAATAAATAAGGAAAAGCTGCTTCCATTTCTAGTTTGTTTTATACCTTGGCCCTTAGCATGTAGGCAAATGGCAAATTTCAAGACTGAATTACCCCACCAGCGTGGGTTCTGATTTTTGCCGCACTCTGCATGAGAAAAGTACTAAGTGGAGGTTGATGGGAAGCTGGGTGATTTGTAACTTTTTAAAAAGGTCATTAAGCACAACATCAACTCAAGTCTGCACACTTTGTTCCTGTGTGGCACGGCTGCTAATTATTCCCTGCTGACTGAATCAGTTATAAGAGAGCAATACCACAAGTCAAAAATTGGGAAGTTCCTGAGAAAAGCTGTAGGTGAATATCAATTCATAACTGTTCATAGTTCACAGTTAACTTTCTCGTTAGTCAGTTCTAAGCTTGCAACATCACATCAGTTGATCAAAAGTGATCAAATGTCCTCATGATAGGACATTGCACTCCTGTGAATGAGATCAGAGCTACCCAGACACTCAGGTAGTTTGATTGGAATGAAGGTGAGCCCCAAGGTAAAGGCTACTTCCTGGCCCACCCAGCCTACTTCACTTTCACCTTCAGCCACTCTATGTATTTCTCTACTTTCTTTTCTAAGTCAGTTCCTCACTGTCCATTTCCTTAGTACCATCATGGCTTGAACTTGAGCTACGAAAATACTATTTTAGTCTGTGGAAGGGAAGGTAATCTTTATGGTGAAGTCATTCATCCAGTACTTCTTGATACTTCCCTCATCAGGTGCTCTGAATCAATGAATGAGAAAATTCCTATTTGAGATGGATGACTTACTTTGTGCTACAATGACAAGGCTGTCATTTATTGACCTTCACCCATAGCAGGCACTGAGGTAGAATTTATCATTCATTTTCTTTTAATCTTCACAATAACCCTTTGAGATAGGTATTGCTATTTTTCTCAATTTACAGATGAAGCCAATGATGATTATAGAAGTCATGTAACTGGTATTAACTGGTGGTTCTGGGATTAGAACTGTTGCTGGTGGTCCTGGGATTAGAATTTTTGCCCTTCTGAAGCTAAGCTTGTGCTCTTTCTGTAAAATGATGTTACTCTGGAATGACAGTTTTCAACAAGTAGCCTGCTGGGGAGGAGTTTAAAACTGTTGCTTTCAATCAGGTCTAGTAAAGTCTGAAAAGTCTAAAATTGAGACATAGCAGGATGAATTCATTGAGAAATAAACTGGCTGTTCTCCTTCCCCACCTCTAGAGGACAGCCATATGTGACCTGGGTTTGCCTTGCACAGGGGATTAAAATAAAAGGCTCTTGTTTTTTGAAATCTGGGCTCAGCACAGGGGCTGGGTTAATAGGGAGGTGACTTTTAGGACTGAGGGAGCTGAAAAGTAGCCCAAATAGTAGAAATAGCCAGAGCTATTTCTGTGAGCACCTTGTGTGTGAGTGTTTGGCAGGTAGGGGAAGAGGGGAGGAGAAGAGGGCGAAACCTCTGCTTTGGCTCTCTGACACCCCTGGAAGAAGCAGGCTCAAGAGTATTTCAGTGGCAACCACAGTGGACTGAAAACCAGGGTCCCTCTACAATTTTGGAGCACTGTCCCAGGCTTAATGTGGGTGTGTCCCAAAGTGACTAAGACTGGATTTTCTGCCTAATGTTTCCATTTGGTTGCTAGTCTAGATTTAATTTGATTTAGAAAAATAAATGGGACTTCTCCTGCATCTAGTGTATCAGAATAAAATTGTACTTCTATGTCTAAAGGGTCAGTTCTCAACAGGGGTGATATCACCCCCAAGGGGATGCAAATGACCTATTTGGAGGTGGGTACAAAGTCTTATTCCTTTTATGTATAAACCACAAGTATACACATAATACATAAACAACTATACAGTATATTTGTGGTATTTCACAGGAAGATTAGAAAAAAAATATTTTAAAAATGTTGCTTTAAAAAGATATGTGAAAATGAAAATAAGGTGAGAAATACTGCTCTAAAATCTCAGATTTCTTAAAGAAATATCCAAAGTTACAAGGGTCAGAGCGGAAGACATGGATAGCCATTTAAGAGGGAAGATAGATGTGCAATATCTGCAGGAACAGACGGAAGTGGGGAAGGACAAGTACACAAACATTATAAAAAATATATATTTTTTCTTTTAGATGGGCAAAAGCTTGCATAAATAAAATGACAAATTAGTTAAGTTCATTCCTTTAACCTAGGTGGTATTGTTGTAAGTTCTTTAAAATGTCTCTGCAACTATCAGGAAACAGAAGCTCCCCAGTTACTCATGTTCAGGGCATTCACTCTCATAAGCAGTGGCCTCTCTTCTCCACGGTCATATTTAGTTCAGTTCTACACTCTGTTTGCTCCCTCCATAAATAATGACTGTCAGAATCCCTAAAGTGAAATTGGTTGCTTCTGTGTTTCCTCCAAATTGTGACAGGACCAGATAAGGATGAAATCCTTTGGTTCTTTTTGGCCAAGACTTAATTTAAATTCCATAGATGAGTGGTTCTCAAACTTTAGCAGTGTCTGCATCACCTGGAGGCCTTGCTAAAGCTCAGGTCAGTTTGCTGGGCCTTATCCCCAGGAGGCTTATGGTGGAGCCCAATAATTTGCATTTCTAATGCTGCTGCTGCTGGTGGGGGCCCACACTTTGAGAACCACTCCCCTCCATGAATGATGAATGAGTTCCCTAACTGGTGGGTCATCAGCATCACTGAGCAGCTATTACAAAGTATGTATTCCTGGGCTAACTTCTTGAGAACCTGGGTCAGTAGGTGGAGAGATGCACTCAGGTTTTATACATTAATATAGTTCCCTAGAAAATCCTGATAACCATTTGGGTTGTGAATGTCTCTTTCACGTGGCTTTCATCAGACCTATCCTCTGGCACTAGAGACTGACTGCCCTTTGTAAAATAATTTTTCTGGGCAGTATACTGCTCCCAAGGGGTGATGCAATTTTGTAGTTTCATTTATTAATATCCTCGTATTATAAAGTGGATGTAGATTTTATTCTCAAGATTTGAGTGAAAAGAGCAGATCTCTCTCTTTGGGGGTTGGTTTATGAAATTTTACTGTCCAGAGACACAACATTAATTAGACCATTTATGAGTAAAAATATAAAAAGCAAAACTCTGGATTCTGTGTTCAATGTTCAAATAAATCAAACAGCGGGCCTCTGAGAAATATGTGATATTTTACTTACCATTTGGGAATTGTTTTCATGCAAGCTTTCTTTTTGAATTGGGGCAGGAGAATGCCAAGCACTGGCGAAATTCTACGAGTGTTTGGGAAATTGGGAATGCTTGGGATGGCAGTGTTGATACTTGTACTCGAAGAAAACATAATTTTTTGAACCTAATGTAATTTTCTTGGATTTATTTTGAAAGTGATCTCTAAGATTGGATTGGATGATTAAAGCTGAGATCCCTTTATCCTGAAGAAGGGGCAAGAACAGCATCAGCCAGTCAATTAACCAATCAATTGATTTTCTAATCTTCATCTCTTTCCGTTGAAAATTTATAGTAGCTCCCATATAGATCTTTAAAAAAACTTCCTATGGAATTTTATGATTTTTCTGAATCCAGGATGTTTTAGTAAACTGAGCCTGGGGAGAAGCAGTGACTTGTGATGTGTAAGGACAAGGGAATTCTGAGAAGTCATGTTAGGCAAGGATGGTGATACTGGGTCAGCTAAACCTTTCTTGTTAGAAACTTGAGGGCTGGAGAGTGTCTATGACTCGGAGTCTATACACTAATGGTTCTGGAATTAGTTACAGATCCTTAAGGCACTGGCCCAGCAGCTAGAAAAGATGTTTATCAGAGAATCCTGGATATATAATCACTTAATTATTATATTTCTGGATATGTGCTATCGATTACTTTCAAGTTTCATTTCTGGGGTCAAAGACGTAAGCAATTCCCTTCACCTCATTGGGTAAACAATCCCATGGCAATTTGAGGCATGGAGGCTCCATGAAGAATCTTTGGTATCCTGACAAGTTTTTAATTGTTTTGTAGACATTACCAATTCTATTATATATTATTGCTGATATTTTTCTACATTATCCTGTCCATTCACTTTTCCCAATATTTGCGAAGTAGAAATGCCTGCTCATAAATACCTTTGGACTTAACCTAGCCACTAATGTATAGCCCCCTTAGCCTTCGCCAAAGTGACACCGGGGAAACAACAATGCATGCAAATCTACTCACATATATACAGATATCCATTTCTTTCATGTCATTGAGAAATATTTATTTCATGGTCAAAGGCAGTGATTCATGAAAATAGAACTCATTCCATTGTTTTAGATTCCAGGACACCTGGTGTCCCACTGCTGAGCTATGACAGCTCTGTCAGTCCCCAGTTCTGAGGTTCTGAGTGAGAGTGTGGTCTCTTTTACTTTAAACCCTATAGGAGAGCGAGGATGTGAAGGTAGAGAATAAGGGGGAATAAACAGAAATGCATGACTATGAAGACAGCTGACTTGCGGGGGGAAAAGTGGGGACATATGAGATTGAGAGAGGAGTAAGTATCAACCAAACACTATTTTCTACAAAGAATGGTAAAAGCTTTCGTTTCTGCTTCAGAATGGGTGCAACTTTGAAGAGCTGGGGAAGACTCTTATCTTGCATAGCTTCACGGTGACTCATCAACCCTGAAAATTTTATCAGTCATATGGAACCCAATCTCATCATGCTAAATGAATGCATTTTCTTTCTAGTGTATGAAAACCAGATAAACACTGCTGCAGAGTGTGGGGCTTGGGGTGAAAGTTAACGTAAGCTTAGCCATGTCTTTTCATGTCTGTTGGTGTTAATGCTGTCTCTCTTAAAGCAGAGAATGTCAGGGACCCAGACAATATCATTTTGTCATGCACTTTGTCACCAGTGAGTGTCCTGGGTGGTGTTCTCATCACAGATGGTTATTTCAAAGATATATGTAATAGAAATGGTCACTGGTTTTAAGCATGAAACTATTTGCAGTAATTATATCTTCTTATTAAATATGTGATAGGCATCAGAAACACAAATTTCCTGTGCTTAATAACTACAAAGGATCTTTGATAATAAGTCCCAGCCTTTACTTTCAAATGTTTCTATTTTAGTGGGAAGAAGGGAACAGAGGCAAATCACTATCCTGAGAGATTTAAAAAAAATAGCTGAGTTGACTCATTGTTTAAATGGGGCAGGATCTTAGTTAGATCTCTTATTTTTTGATGGCAGGCAGAGGATGGAGGATTAGAGAAAAGCATGGAAAATGAACCTTTAATTTTCTTCGATGAGGTTATACCAATAACAACAGTAAACTTTGTAATGGAAGTCAGAAATGTTAACCCAACTGGACACAAGGAAGGCCAGTGTTTTTTTCAGAAGTACCCTTGGGTTCCATAATGTTACATATTTTTCCTGTTCAAATGGCTCCCTTTGGCATTAATGAAACACTCATTTAACTGTACTGTAAGTCATATATATTTCCCAAACATAAGAAGGCATGACTGAACAGAGACTTAGATAGTTAAGCAGAGTAAGACAATATCTTGGAATTGAATCGCAGTAGTAAATATTGTTTGTTATGATCAAAACTGCCATAAAGCAGCAATTAATTTTAGATAATTACTACTTGGAAACTACATAATTGCATGTTTCCCTCTAGAGTTACCTTGCCTTTGTGCAGAATATTTAATTGGCCATGCAGTTAACATGAAAAGGAAGGGCACTCATGGTAGAATTCAGAACTGTAGCTGTATGACATTCTAAATTGCAATATGTGAGGTCACTGAGATATTTAATCACATTAGTTATTATATCTTTGGAATTAAATCCGGTAAGAAGGAAAAGTTTTAGTTCTGGGATTCGTTACATATGAGCCTCCCTTCTCAGAATTGTAAAAGAGCTGCATGCGTTCAAATCAGAGAACCATTTATGGAGGTGAAATAGCTTTTCATCCACCTTGGAAATGTGCAGAGACAAGCTTCCTTTACATAGGAAGCTTGCTCAGCCAGAATGCCCAATGTTCTTGATGGCATAGTGGTCAAGACAGAGGCCCTGGGCTCACATCCTTGGGGTCTGACCTTTGTTTTATCCTGCCACTTATTTGCTAAATAGGCAACGTCCTTTTTGAACTTAAATTTCATCACCCCATCATAAAATGGGAATAATAAAATACCTACTTGGGAGGGTTGTAGGGACTTTCATGAACTAAGACGTGTAAAATGCTTATCATAACATTTGGTAAATGTTTAATAAATGTTTATTTTTATTACATTTGGTTTTGCACTGGCAATTTCTTCCCAGGACATGTACTGTAAGACAAAATTTGACTCAAGTTTTGCTTCAGTTGTGCTGTCTCATTCTCCATTCAAAGAGATTTGGTTTGAATTAGCCAAATACCTATTATCATGACCCTTAACTAGGATGACATATATTTTAAAAGCAGCTCTGTCGGTGCATTTTTGAATAATATTAAAATGTAACCAGTGAAACTATTATGTCCACCATAAAAGTATGCATTATTAAAAAGCTCCATTTAAATAGTAGAAGGTGAATTCCTCTCTCTCTTTTTTTTTTGATCATCAAAATTGTTCAAAGTCTTTTCAAGGACTTCTTTGTCAAATTCCATGTGCAAGATCCCATTTGCGTGGTTCAGATTTAAATTTCTCTCATCTATTAAAAGGCAATATTCTATATCACTTAAACTACATATTTTATTGGACATTTCCATCCAAATATAATGACAATTTCTTCTTTAAATAATTTTTGGTTTCCTCAAGTCTATACCTTATTTGTGGGACAAACAGGTTGCAGGCTAATCTGACTCTCAGTATTAAATTCTTTATTGCCTTATAAGACAATCTGAAGTAATAACAGGACTGTGAACAAGTCCTTGACTCTCTTGTCTAGACAGAGTTAAATGTCATGGACTTAATATGCATCTACAGTTCCTTGTGCCTTGCACAAATCCTGTGTCTTAGCATTAAATCAAGAATCTATGTATGTATAAATGGTCTCCTGTAGATTAGAGAAAAACTCACAGGGGTAAAGAACAAGGCTATAATCTGCCCTCCCTTTTTTCTCTAAAGTTACTTATAAATTTTGGATGGTATGGAAGCATAAACCTCATCACAAGAAACTTTCTTTTTATGCAGATGGAATGGTTTAATTGTCATGCACCAAGAGAGGCTTCAATGCATGACTGGTCCTATTAACTCACTGTTTCCAATGACATAAGTTATGCTATCACATTTCCTGGGATCTAAGATGCCATTAGGTATAAATTTCACCAAGGTTTAATAACAGGATTAAACATAAATGTTATATTCAGTGTTCCAACAAATAAAAGACCTTATCATTTCAGAAACACTAACATGTGAGAAATTATACAAGTGTATTTTACAATTAGGCAATGAGCATATGGGGCATGAGGAGTTCTTAAAGGACCCTGGGAAAGTTGCTTGATGGGCCTATGCCAAGATACATCTCTGCCCTGGCAAGTACCTACATGGATACTTCTCTACTGAAATGATTTCTAAGGACAAAATCTCTTGAAGGGATGGTCTGTATACAAAATTATATTAAATGTTGAAGTTCTTTATAGGATTAGGGGACACTCTATGTTTCCCAGGGAACCTGAGGGGAGGCATACTAATGCTATATATTAATCCAAATTATAAAAATCTTACATACAAGTTTGGATAAAAACCAAATTAACAAATCACAAACAGTGAATGAAAATAGTGAACTTTGAAAAAACATATTTATTTTCTACGAGTCTTAATTGGGGGATATCTGCTGAGAAGAAGGTGGTAGAAATATATAAGTAGAAGATAAAATATTTAGAAAGATGTGTGAAAAGTTGGAAAATGTTGAGTGATATTTGTAAGAAAGTATATCTATTATCCTGGGGAGAAAAATATACTAGTATAAGGTTTAGTCCATAAAAATAAAATATAAGACAGTGCTTTTAGAAGAGCATGACCCATTTAGTAACACAAGATTCCAAAGAGAAATGTTCATATTCTAGAGATCACAAGAGTAAGATAAATTGGAGTCAGCCAAATAAATCAAAGGCTGCCTAAGACTGTATTGTATAGCCACAAAGACCCCTGTTCCTATTAGTGATATAATGAGAGAAAAATGACATGGAAATGAAGTAAATGGCCATTAGGGATGAAACTACATTTGGCCAAGTTAGCTCTACCTTCAGGGGAGATTTGACAGTTGGTCTGGGACAGACGGTGACCATGCTGTGGAGACTAGGATTTATTCTCCCAGAGGCTTCTGTGCATTGCTTGGGTTATAAGGATTTGTGTCAGGTTGTTGCCTTGATGAATTTTCTTGTCATGAGTAGCCACTAAGGCTTGCTGAATCCATTTAAAAAGATAAGAGAGAGTAGGCAGGCCTGCTTCAATTCCTATCCATAACTCCCTTTCTCACACTCATGCTCTGCAAAATTATTTTCACTAAGTTATGGCTTGACGTTCTGTCCTTGGTTTACACTGAAGGATATTATACAAAAGAAAAAAAAAATCTTAAAAAAAACCTCATTAATGCATATTCTCTAGGGATGCTCCTGAAAACACTGTCTTTTGTATCCCTTATTGTCCCTTGTTTTAGGACCTGTGAAAAATTATTCTTTAAATTCTTCTTTTTAACATGACTTAAAAAAGTCACACATTTAATTTTGTTTCTCAATTCATTAGAAGCTACCCAGATGCTTGGAGACAAAAATTTAGTTCTATTTTGATAATAGCATAGGACATATATGCTTTTTGGTCTTGATATTCTATTTTTTTATTATACACAATTGACATACAACATTGTATTACTTTCAGGTGTACAGCATAATCATTCAATATTTGTGTATATTTCAAAATGATGACACAGTAAGTTTAATTAACATCCATCACGACACGTAGTTACAAATTACCTTTCTTGTGATGACAACTTTTAAGATCTACTCTCTTAGCAACTTTCAAGTATATAGTACAGTATTATTAATTATAGTCACCATGATGTACATTACATCCCCAGGGCTTATTTATTTTATAACTGAAAATTTGTATCTTTTGACCACCTTTACCCATTTACCCACTTGCCACTCCCCCACCTCTAGTAACCACAAATCTGTTCTCTTTGTCTACTAATTGATATTCCATCTTAATTTACATTTTCTCAGGTCCTAATTATTTTATTTATTTATTTATTTATTTATTTATTTATTTATTTATTTATATTTTAGTGTAAGAAATCTTGTGAGCAGTTTCAAATTAGCTGTGTGACAAAGCTTGTTATAAATAAATAAATAAATAGGGACAATATAAAATTTATAACAAATTAAATATATCTTGTTTTTGCCTTTTAATCTCATTTTTGTTTGGTGGCATGATCTGATATGGTAAATTTTATAAAAAGTGCTCAAGTGTCAGAAAAGAGGTAAGTGGGATTTGTTAGAAAGACAGAAATGCTCATGACTAATTAAATGTCTGGTTGTTGGGCTTAGTAACATTTTGGTAATGTAGTACAATTTGAAAGTTATTTATGGGATTATATAGTCAAATACTTTTGTATCTTTTTCCTCTTGGACTTTAAAAGTGTTTTCTCTGGCTGTGGAGCATGTTATTCCTTGTTAATATAAGCATCTCTGTAAATTAATCTCTCTTTCTTACGGAAAATGAAACTTCTAACTATGATCTCCAGGGAAAACTTTGATGGATCATGAGAGAAGGATGAATCACGAGGAAGAAAACCTACATATTTCTGACCATCTCAGAGGAAAGTAATATTGCAATAAATGTAAAAGTCCTGTGTAAGAAAAAAGCACACATATCACAAGAGCGAGCCTCAGTTAAATGCTTTATGGGGTCTTTTATGATTAAATGGACCTTTTGGAACCAGACAGGCTAAATTTGAATCCTGATTCCTCCATTAAGTAGTCATGTGATCTTGGTCAATTTCCTTAATGTCTCTGTACATCAGTTTCCTCACGTATATCATCTGTATAATGGAGATATGTGGAACTGCCTCATTTTTGCGAGTTAGATGAGTTAACGCATAAGTACTTTGAATAGTGCCTGGCACAAAATAAGCAGTCAATATAGTTTTCAAGCATTTTTTTCCTATTCCGTAGGTTGTCTTTTCAGTTTACTGATGGTTTTCATTTGCTGTGCAGAGTTTTTTAGTGTGATGTAGTCCCACTTGTTTATTTTTGATTTTGTTGCTTTTACTTTAGGTGTCATTTCCAAAAAACCATTACTAAGATCCCTATCAAGGAGATTTACTTCTGTGTTTTCTTCTAGGAATTTCATGGTTTAAGGCCTTTAATCCATTTTGAGTTAATTTCTGTGAGTAGGTTAAGATTTGGGTCCAGTTTCCTTCTTTTACATGTGACTATTCAATTATCCCGACACCATTTACTGAAGAGACTATGTTTTCTCCATTGGGTATTCTTGGCTTCTTTGTCAAATATTTGTTGAGCATATATACTTGGGTTTATTTCTGGGCTCTTGATTCTATTCCATTGGACTATTTGTCTATTTTATGACAATACCCATACTGTTTAGATGACTATAGCTTTATAATATAGTTTGAAACCAGGAAGTGTGATGCCTCCTTCTTTATTCTTCTTTCTCAAGATTTCTTTGGCTATTCAGGGTCTTTTGTGGTTCCATATATATTTTAGGAGTATCTTTTCTACTTCTATAAAAAATTTCAATGGGCCACTAAAGATGGAGATGGAGTAGGTAAACACTGTATTCACCTCTCAGGACCACATCAATTACAACTAAACTACAGAACAGCTATTATTGAGAATTGCCTGATGTCTTGTTGAAAGGAAGCCATACAGCTATGAACATACAGAAGAAGCCACCTTGAGACTAGTAGGAGGGGCAGAGACATGGAATGGGGTGGTCCCACATCCACGTGTGACCACTAAAAATCATGAGGGATATCTTGGTTGCAGAGGTCCCCACCTGAGGAATGAGAGGTTCCAGCCCCTCCTCAACCCAGAGTTTCAGTGCTGGGGAGAGAATTCCCCATAATTTCTGGCTGTGAAAACCAGCAGAGATTGTGGCTGAATGAGCCAGAGGGTGGCTGTACTTGCTGATGGGCTCACTAGCTCTCTCTCAGAGCTTCAGTGCTGGGGCAGCAGCTTGAAAGATGCTAGGGACATACGGGGAGGAACTGAATTGTCTGGTTTCAGGTTGAGGGCTGGAGAGGCAGCTATCTCCAGAATGGAGGAGCTGGCAGAAGCCATTGTTTCTTTGTAGAACCCACCCCCTCCCTGCACACAGATGCTGCTCTGAGTCTTCATCAAACTGGCTATCACCTTTTGTCTGCCCCACCCTGATTCCCTGAGATCTGCCCCACCCAACTTTCTGGCACACCCAAGCTGCTTCCAGTGGCTTTTCTGTATAAGTGGCCTGCTTTGGCTCATGCTTCAGACATTCTAAAAACCTCTCAAAGGTTCATAAAACCCCCCAAAAGCAGCATCTGGCTTTGGTGTTTTGTGTACCTCTGGCTGAGCAGTGACAGATGGCCTTGGTTTGTGGCTTGGGCTCTCAAGCACCTCCAAGCACAGCATGGGTGGTGGCCATCTCTGGATTTCCTTGTGGTTCATGCCAGGTGGCCACAAGACTGCAGCTGCACTTCACCTGTAGTGGGGCCTCTCCCAGGAGGCCTTGGGGCTGGCAGGCCCAATGGCCAGCTTCGAACAGGGATGGAGAATCACTCAGCCACCTCCAAGGATGACACACCAAAAAGGCAGACTGGGCAGGCAAGAGAGCCTAGCTAAAGTGAACTCTGCTCTGTAGGGTCAACCTCTGCACAACAGCTCCTCCACTGTGATCACAGCCAGTCCTTAAAACCAATCAGCCTGAAGGTCTATCCTTTTCATTGACATGCAAACAACAATCAAATCTCAACTATAATATGAGGGCACACACAACACACACAAGGGACACACCTAGAGCACCCAGCTTTGGTGACCAGGGAGACTGCACTACTGGGTCTCACAGGACACCTACTACATAAGACCACTCTACTAAGACTGGGAGACATAGCAGCCCTACAGAGAAACAATCACATAGAGGCAGCCAAAATGGGGAGACAGGGAAAGATTTCTCAAATAGAAGCAGAACAAAGCTCCAGAGAAAGAACTAACCAAAATGGATACAAGCAATCTACCAGACGCAATTGCAAACGCTAGTTATTAGGATGCTCAATGATCTTAGGGAGAATTTCAACAAAGAGACAGTAAACATAAAAACAGAGATAGAAAACAAAAAAGAACTAGTCAGATATAAAGATTACAATAAATGAAATGTAGACTACATTAGAGGGAATTAACAATAAATTAGATGAAACAGAGAATCAAATCAGCAATTTAGAAGATAATGTAGCAGAAAACACCCAATCAAAACAGCAAAAAGAAAAAAGAATCCAAAAAAAAAAAAAAAAGGAGAGTTTAAGGGGCCTCTGGGACAACATCAAGCACACCAACATTCACATCATAGGGGTACCAGAAGGAGAAGAGAGAGAGCATGGAATTGAAAACATATTTGAAGAAATAATGACTGAAAACTTTCCTAAGCAAAGGAAGTGGATATTCAAACCCAGGATGCAAAGAGAGTTCCAAACAAAATGAACCTAAAGAGGCCCACAGCAAGACACATTATAATATAGATGTTGAGCATCTTTTCATGGTCTATTGGCCAACTGTATATCTACTTTGGAGAAATGAGCTAAATTTTGTATTTGTCTTTCTCTCTTTTTTAAAAATTGTATTATCATTGGGCCGGCTGAGTGGCGCGGTGGTTAAGCACTGGCTTGGGAAGCCAGCGGCCCCGGTTTGGGTCCCATATATGAGGGTCAGTGACACTGTCCTCAAAAAAACAAACAAAACTTTAAAAATATAAATAGTTTTATCATATATATCATATATATGTATGTATACGTGTATATATACACGTATACATACATGTATATGTATTTTACTTGTTTGGGGGTTTTATAAAATGCTGATTTTATGTGAAGGCTTTTGATTTTGCTTTAACTCTATGTTACTAAGATTCATCTGTGTTGTTGAGTATAGCTCCAGTTCATTTTCCACTAGTGTATAAGATTTCATTATGTGAATATACTACAATTTAGTTTTTCATTCTCCTGTTGAAAAGCATTTAATTCTGTTTTTAGCATTTTGCTATTAGGAACAAATATTGGTGTATATACCTGTTGATACTCATGTTTAAGGACTTCTCTTGGATTTATACTATAAGTGGAAATACTGAATTATAAATATATGAATATTTACCTTTATAGGGTAATGCCAAATTGTTTTACAAAGTGTTTGTATCTTTGCATATATTTGAAGTAGCCTTCTCTTATAGTAGTTCACTTTGCTAACATATATTTTCTTAAATTACATTATCCACATGCCCAAAAACCCATAATGATTTTTTGATCAAATAACTCTCAAAATGGCAATGAAAAATCTCCTCCTCCTTATCAATCTAGTTTACTTATAGCAGAGGCTTAAGAATATAGACCCTGGAGGTTGAATTTCTGCTTCACCACCACTAGCTGAGAGACCTAAGTAAATGCTATATAAGCATTTGCTATTTTTATTATTATTCTGGCACAGGTTCTTATCTTGTTCTAGAAGTATTTTCTGACTAAAATAATTTTACATTGTGTTGCATTTCATAAATAATTTATCATTAGTATCTTATCTAAGAGCAGAAACCATATAGATACAATTTTCTTTCCAAATATTTAGTTCAAGTTGGGCTTGTTGATGAATAAAGTGAAATAAAATAGTGATTGGAAATAAGATTTCATAATTTTCATATTCTGGGTATTGACTACTGCACAGCAGCTGTCTGATGCATAAAACTCTACTTGGTTACTAATTTCATTGCCATGACACTAACTTAATGACCTAGAACTTTGAACTTAGCCTAAATATTCACCTTAAAACCTAAATCCTGAAGATATAACTTTGGCATTGAGTAGGAAAAAGTCTCCAAAATACAGAAAGCTGGGAGCTACCCATTCTCCTAACTCTGTTTAGGGTCCTCTCTTCTGCAGGCTGATCTGATTGAAGGAAGCTGTGTTTTCCTAGAGAATTACTCTGATGAAGAGACGAAATAACACAGGGTTTGGGAGCAGACTGGAACCAGGCACCTTGCTGTATTCCCAAAGGCTGACACTGTACCATAAATGCCCATGTTCCAGCATCATGCTCCAGCAGGATGCCCCATTCCTTTGATGGGATATCCCCCCAGTGGCATTGCCATTTTTTTTTTAATAGTGACTTGTTTTTTTGTTTTTATTTATTTATTTATTTATTTATTTTTTTAGCTGAGCCATTCTGCCACCTGTTGGCAGCTCAGCAGCTGCTCAGCTTGGGCTGGGCATCGAACTGCTGTTACTAAGAGCTCAGTTCGCACTCTTGAGCAAGCTCTTAACCAACTGAGCCACTGAGCTGGCCCTGCATTGCCATTTTTGAGCTTATTGACCATCATTAGCTGTCATGGTTATAGGTTACTGGACAGCCCAGTTAATCTCTGTAATATATCTTCTTGTTTGTATGCTATAACATTTTTCTTGCAAGTGCAATTTTCTGGAGGACTTCGGGAGCAATAGAAAAAGCCATAATGTGCATCCATTGCTGGAAAGAAACATGTGTCTATTTAAGTACACAAGCATCTTCAGAGGGCCATTTGTGATTGCAGCACTTTCATATATTTTTTTTTTTTAAAGATTTTTATTGGGGAATTGGGGGAGGGGAACAGACAAGTTGCTGTCTTTTTGTTCTTCAGTCTAGTTGCGGAGGATGTTGCTTCACTGGCCCATGTTGATATTGTCATTGCGCTCTTCCTGGATGAGGCAGATGGGTCACTGGCCTCTGGATGGTCGCTCACCGTGGCTATTGACAGCTCACGCTGGCTGTCAGTAGCTCATGCTGGCTGCCAGCCACTCACTGTAGCCTATGGCAGCTTACTGCAGCAGGGGCTGCAACCTACACCGTCGCTGGGGCTCGCAGCCCAGCTCCAGGTGGAGCTGTTGTTAGCTGTAGAGGTCAGTGTCACTGGCCCTCATATGTGGGATCTGAACCAGGGTTGCTGGTGTCCCAAACGAGCTCTTAACCAATGCACCACTCAGCCGGTGCCACATAACAAAGCAAACTCTCTCTAAGCATTTGAGTGTGCTCCCTCTGTAATTTGAATCACACAGACAAAGACAAGGATACGATGGAGAGGAAAATATATTTCTCCCAGAGAAGCAGAACAGGCAGTGTGATTAAAGGACCCAGAAACGGGATAATGATTAGAATTTCAGGTATTCTTGAGCTATTGGATCAATTCAAAATGCATGAGTTATTCAATTTTTAGAGAAAGCTAGAAATGGAAAAAAAAATTGTCATGCCAGTCTACATTTAAATATTGTTGACTTGGAGTTTTAACAAAGCAATTTATATTGCCGTGAATCTCAGATGGCAACGGCCTGCATTATCAATGAATCTGTCCATCCGTTGAGTTCTGAAATTCCATTCCTCTTGAATCTCTGATCTTAAAATAGTAACAAAATTAGTATGTTCCTTCTGGGTAGACATGTAGTATAAGAAAAGGAATTACTGTTTTTGTGATTTAAAAAGTTAAGGAGAAAGAGAAAACACTTTGAAAATAGAGATAATATTTATAAATAAGTATTTTAAAAGTGTGGCTAACCTCTATAATTAGATTATGAACTGGGATGTTACAAAACTGGCAAAAGGAGAAGAACATTATTTTTCCTCATAAAAGTGACAGTTGGAATTTTTTCTGTTTTTATTACAAAGATGACTCAAACTTAAGAAATGTGATATTATCCTTTATTTTATTTTATTTTTTGCTAACCTTTTGGCCTATTTAAGAATTAAAATAGCACATAGCCTTCTCAAGTCAGTAAGAGGATTCTTAAATAGCATGCTTAGAATGAAGAGATCAGAATGACTATTGTTTAATCTGAACAAGTAATTCATAGGATTATGAAAAATCCAGGCTCTTGACTGCCCTCACTTCAGAGCAAGACATAATTAAATTAAAAGAGACAAAAAAGAGCCATGAATCTGCTCTATCCTGTAATCATTCAATAAGTTTCAATGATTATTAAAAGCAGGTTAATGCAGAACTCAGCAATTTGTCTTTGATATATATGATAATTCATTGTACATTTCAGCTTGGTACCATAATGCAAACAGACCCATTTTTATAAATCAGGTAGTGGTGCCCATTCTTCAAAAGATACACTACATTGCTATAGGTCAAAGGCTCTTTCGTTTTAGTATATAACAATCTCAGTGACTCAATTTAAGTATATAATGACTTAAGTCAGCCATCCATAGCAGCAAAAAAGTAATAGCAGCCTTACCTGGAATGCTGAGGAGGAGCACTTCCCAAGAAACCACTACAGCCTCTTCAGTTTACAAAACAATTGGCTTTAATCTTTAATACTGTTAAGCAGTAGGGAGCAGATAGGCACATTAGCATAGCTTTGCTTTTTATAAATAGCATTTAATACACCGTATTCAGATACTGTTGGCCTAAGCATCTTATGTTAAACAGTTTTAGACTTCAACAAATAGTACAAGGATATCTTTTTTCTTGAAAGGCAAAGCACAATGCTTGCATTCCCACGATGGGACTTAGGAGGGTTTACGGTATCAATGGAGTTTGAAGGCAAAAACCTTGAACATGTTTCCTTAGGGAACTGTAAGGCTCCTTGACATAAATTTAAGCTACAATAAGAAGAAAACTATTAAGAAGAAGTTTTCTCAGTTCACAGTAGAAGCATTAGCTTAATTAATTTAAGTGCATATACTCTGTTCGGAGCACGAAATCACACTCCAGCCTCACCATGACTCCGTTTCGTCTGCTCTATGGTTTCTCATGTTAACATTTTTTTCTCTTTTATTATTGCATGAGAACCCGTGTGTGAATTTCAGACACTCTCTTTCTCAAGAAAGCAAATCTATTTTTTATTGTCGTGTGTCTTTGGATAACAGGGAAGGAAGGGCTTAATAAGATCGGTAAAATTGAAGACGGGCTGTGATCCTTACATGAACACTCGTATTCCGCACATGCCCGGCTGTAATGCAGAGCCCACTGTGGACTCATGGCACACCTTTCCCGGGCATTAGGTTTCTTTGATGATAAGAAATATAATTATTAATTTTATATTAAAACAGACGAAAATGTATTATGAATATATGGAACACTGTTCCCGCATTTTAAGATAATAAAATGTAAGACTTTAAAGAAATTTCATGTTTTGCTGCCCTGCCCCAGAGGTGGGCTCTCAGGTTCCCAGGGAGAAGCACACTGGCCTCTCAGTTAGGCATTTTGAAAGGAAGGTTGGAAAAGGGCTGGCTTAAACAATAGGGAACATAACCTACTCTCTGTAGAAGCGTGTGTGAGATTATAACTTAAACTGAAGAAACTCAAATATAGTTTTGCCTCCATACAGTCTGATAGCACTTTTTCTTTCATCGCAAATAGAACTGGGAAAATACAGATTTAGAATTCTTGGCCTTGTGTTTAAAATGTAGTAAAGTGACTGTAGAATTAACTTAGGCATTGTTCGTTTGGAGAGGGTAGATTTATCAACTTCACACTTTCTATTTTTGACCTCTTGATTTGCCCTTGTGTCTGGGGGATTATTTCTTTTTGATAATCATTGTTATCAACTATCTCAGTCATAAAGCTTTCGTACTTTCAGTGATGTATTGATAGGTTACATGGTTTGTCCATTTTGACTGAATTGCTGCTTAAATACATACGTACATAAATATCATCCTAACGTAAGCAGCTTGTAGATATTAGTCTTCCATCTTCTGACTTTGAATATACACTTGTACATCTGCATCAATGAACTTACTTTCTATGGGAGAACTTCCACATACTGATGATCTTTTCCATCTGAATGTAATACCATCAATTGACTCTTAGTGGAAATAGCAGACCCCAGCCCTGCCTTCAAGGAGTTTCTAGTCTGTTATGGGAGATAAGGACACAGAAAACATTTTGAGAGAAAAACTGCCCTGTAAGATGTCAAAATAATTAAGCAAGGAGGCCATCAGGTCAAGATGTCACCGCCTACCTAAGCAAATGAAAATCTAAGCCTGTAAATGCCTCAAGATTACAAAATTAAAACGCTAAAGACGACCAAGCACAAATGGCCAACTGGGTTTTAGCCAATCAAATAATTTCTTTTCTTTGCCCCCTGACTTTATGTAAGTCTTTCCCCTGACTCCTGTTAGCTGAGTGCTCCTAACTTCTGCTTTGGCGCTTCCCATTTCAAAAATCTATTTGAATAGGCAGCTCAAATAAACTCTTAAAAATTTTAATATGCCTAGTTTATTTTTTAATAAAGGTACAGAAATAGAAGTTCAGAAAGAAAGCTGCTTAACAAGACCCAGAGCCTTTCTTTATAGCTTATTTGAAAACATTTAGCAAAGAGCATGTATTTTAGTGTTAAAGCAGGCACTAGTCACAATTACAGTAGCTCCCCAACCTTTTTTTATGCAATCTCCATTTTCTGAAGAGCTTTCAGTTGATCCTCATAACAGTCCTATGAGATAGGCAAGGATTTTGCTTCCATTTCACAGAGGAAGAAACGAAGATTCACAAAGGTTAAATAGTTTTGCAAGGCTTAAACCTAAAAACTGATAGCACAGCCTATACCAGTAATTTTAAGTTCAGAGATATTTTCTCAAATACTATGCTGCAAGGTTTCATGCCATCTAAGTATTAATACTTGATAATTAAGACTTTATTTAAATAGGCTCTTTATATTCACATTAAAAGATACCAAGTCTGGAACTCAGACCTACTATATCTGGGTGCTTAGAAACACACAAAATAATTATTTCTCAAAATGAGTTCTATGGAAATCAGAGAAGGAAAATGGAAATATTAGTCTTGGGGAATACTATATACTACAGTACTCTCCTGGAGATTCACAGTATATATGGCATAGAAAAGACCCAGAGAAATACTACAAAAGACAAGTTTGTTTACTGGCTTTCCAGACTAATTTGGACCTGGATCTTTATCTTTCTTTTTATCCCACTTATTAACAGTTCCTATATTAATATTGAATTGGAACTTACTTCAGAAATCTCTCTTTTATATAATTGAGTGGGATTAAAAAAATTAGCCTAGTTTGAGGTTCCCAGTGCAAAATTGGGTAGTAAATGCCTGGAATATTAATCTTATTCCCTGTTAGCTTTGAAGGTCCCTGTAAAGAAAGAAGAGGATCTTTCAGTTTCATTTTTCCTTCTGCTTCCATCCTTTGGCTGTTCCATGGCTGTTAATCACCATGCTGTGATGGTTTGAAATAAACCAGCCTCACTATGAAAAACTTTGATAGATTCAACATCTCTTTATTTTCCTCCCTGTAGTGATCATTGTGGCACAAAATGATTTTTGAGGTTATGGGATAAAAAAAAAAGTTCTATGAAAGCAGGTCTTATTGATCCTATTGCAGGAGGTCTTATCACTGAGGACCGAAGATGTGGGTACTGAACTGCTTTTTACCAGCCTATGGAAGAGTCAGTCGATGCATTAAGTTGAAAAGAATGGGCTTAGATCATAAATCTGTTCCTTGGGGAAATTACAGATTCAAGCTCTTTGAAGATATTTATTCCTTGAATGTTCTTAATTTATGTTTATTCATTTCCCCTAGTTGATTTCAGGCACAAAGATAAGAAGAAAATCTTAATTCCTTATTGTGGCCATGCCTGGTCAGTGATTAGTATGAAAAGGCTTTCTAAGTTTTTCAGAATTGTTTTAAAATAACCATATTTTGCTGCCTTCACTGGCATGCCTTTGTGTGTCTGATACTAGTTTAAATTGTGTTATTTTGTGAATATTATAAAATAAAATTTCGAAGAAAAAAGATGAAAGAAAATTGACCAAAAATATTAACAATGATGGTTGTTTTAGGAACATGTAATGGTGAGTAATTAAGTTAATTTTTTGAATATCTTATGTGTTTTTCACATTTTCTACAATGTTATCATAACATCACAAAAAAAAATCAGAAAAAAATGACTAAAATTATATATAATTTAAAATCAGGGTCATATTTCTCTCTAAACTTCAGGGTCCTATTTCTCTCTGAACTCCAGGCATGATTTAAAGCTTCTTGTTTTCCCTTCATTACCACCTTTAAAAAAGAGGAGGGGAGAAAGTTAATGTGTAATATTTCCAATAGTAATGCTTTGCTAAAATTAAATGATAACATAATGATGATTAAATATCTAGGTCTGCCTCCAACAAAGAAATGAGAAATGGCCTAATTACGGTAGTATGCCAGTAACAACCTATTCATTTATCATTTTACTGAACACCACGATCAGATTTTTACAAAAGGAGCATTTTTCAATCTGTAATTTCCCTCCCTCATAAACTGAGGTTTCTGTTGAGCAGACATAAGGGATTTAGCTGAGGAGAGCCCACTATCCTACCCCTAGTGCTCAGGGAGCTAATACTGTTTCATATGCCACAGGTCTTAGGAGCTATTCCGTTGAAAAATCTATGACCAGGTGTCTATCCGTCTTTCCCCGGCATCCTGTTTCTTATGTATATTTGCCATATAAATTTCCTTTTCTATTGGTTTTGACATAAGTAAGACCCGAAAGACTTTACAGGGAAGATCTGGGTAGTCAGTCGAGATTGTTTTTCCCTCCTGAGAAACTGGAAATAAGTTGATAGGAAGAAGTAAGATTTTTCTTTGAAGACACAGAAAGAAATAGTGTATGTATATAGTATATCCATAGGATCATTCCCTAAACTCTATCATCAGGGGCTACATTTAGCCTGTCTAGTTTGACATGTTTTAGTGAGGCTTCCTTAACTTCTCTGTGTCTCACTAGTCATAAGGCTAATAATCTTGAGGTCAAAACTGTTTCCCAATTAAGTCAATATTGAATTATCCTGAAATTATATGGATTATGGACTCTCTAGACCCCTAGTTTCTCTTTTGTTTCTTTTTACCACCTTAATTAATGGTATTTCATGAACTGCCATAGAAAATGAAACACTTATGAAGTCCATTTTACTTACCAAACCAGCTCAAAGGGTAAAGATATTTCTCTGGATATGTATCTGTTAATGGAAAATAAGACACGAGGAAGAAATCACATTACTAATGCCTTGGCAGTGATTAAATCTTTGGATTATTTAGTTGTCCCATTTCAATATACTTTTATAATCTTTCTTTGAAGTTTATCTCTCATGAGTCCCTCGCCTGCATCCTGGATTCCAGCTGTGTGCTGTTTGATGGGGCATGTATTTTGACATAGGTGATTTTGGTACTACCATCTCTGCCTGCTCCTCTCCTGATTGGGAATCATTGCTTTAGCCATGCCACATTTCCTTTTTCTTTTTGAATACTCTAAACATTGGCCTCCTTATAAATCTGTGTCTGACCCTGCTGTGTTTTCATTTATAATGTCCTTCCCACCACTTCTCTGCTCCACTTCCTCCTGGATGCCACTTATCTTTCAAGAACTAGTAACCTTTCAAGAACCTCAAACACTGTAACCTTTGGAAGATGTCACCACCTTCTTCTGTACTCCCACTGCACCTTGAAGTATCTTCCTTTGAGCATGTGGGATATGTTGTGTTATTATTATTTATTTACACGCCTGCCTCTTCCATTAGGATGTGAGTGCCTTAGTATGGGATTGTGGCTGACTCACTTCTATAATTCCATCACCTAGCAGAGCCCAGGAATACCTAGGTTAACAATGAATGTTGGCTTAATGATTCTTTGCTGAATGAATTGTGGATCTGAAAGGTATATATTAAAAATTCTGGCAGGTGTGGCTGGAGAGAAAAGAGTTTTAAAAGGATTATGGACATAACTGATAGGCTCCCAAGGGAGGGCTGGTCCACAAGCAGTAGGAGAAGCTTATTGGGTAGAAGTGGAGAACAATGAGAGAAGGAACAGATTTCCTGATAACAAGTATCAATTATTATGAAAATTTTTTCTTACAATCATCCTGATCATGCCCACCATCCCTTTTTTAAGCACTTATCTACTAGATGAATGAATTAATATAAAATGAGGTCACTGCTTCTAACCATCAGTTGTTTTGTTTGCTTAGCACTATCTTACATAGAATGGTGAAATTCCAAAAAATTCAGTATGTTCCTGATCCTTTCCAACCTGTATTTATACATTAAACTCCTACAAGCAATCCAAATGACCTGACAGGAAAGCTTCCTTGCTGGCTTTCATGTTCTTTGAATGCTAAGGCTCTTACAGTGAGGAAAATGACTGTGGAAGCTTTGCAGTTAGAGCCACAGATGGATGGCTCATTAAATGGGTCAAAACTCAGCCTAAGTCACTGGAATAATATGCATTTTAGAACATCATTGAGAAACTGTTTCTTGAGGGCAGGAGGTGAGGCAGGGTATGAATGAATCACCTATATACTGGTTGCATCTCAGATATTTTGGATTTAAACTCTCCAAAGATCTGAGTCACCACATTGTTTCTTTAAACTGTGTGTATGTGTGTGTGTGTGTGTGCGCGCGCGCGCGCATGTGTGCGTGCACACAGCATTGAGTGCTCTGCTGGGTGCTGCACTCTACATTGCTGATTTCCTTCCTAATTGCACAAGTGGCTGAGCTCTTACAATGCCATTTCTGTTCATTTGCATTTACACAATATACTTCACGATGTGCTTTAAATGCACCCTTTGAATGTCGAGTCCTGTCTCCATCTTTAGGTTCTTATAATGGCCAGGCCCACGAACAGGGCAAGTCTGAGGAGAGCTGCTATAATCTCAATATGAGACTGTCTTCTTACAATTGGCCAATATTCAGCTGGCTTCTGAGGTGATGCTGAGCAGTAATTCAAATGGAAGAACACAGCACTAAGTAGAGGGAAAGAACACCCAAGGTGATCATTTAGAAATCATTTTCAGGTCAGAATAAAATAACATGGGATTTGCTTTATTTTATTCCAAACACCATATAATCAAAAGGGTCTCATGCTCCCAGGGAGTTCACTATATGGGCTTTCTGTATAAAACTGTTGAACAAAGCCTGAAAGAATTCTTGCCTTGTATTCCCTTCTTAATCCACATACTTGTTTTCAAATAAAATGGAAGGGTCTCTCTGGTCACATAATACAATTTTACCAAATGCTGTAACTTCAGTGTCTCCAGAAGACCTGTTGATCAAATATAGAGCACACTAGAGGTAGCAAAGCATATTCGTAATGTGATCTATCATATTTACTACATTATGAATTTTGAACATATTCTCCTTTTGGATGAACTAAAGAAAAAAGCTCCTGAGTTGTCCTGAATGGCATAATCGGTGGAACCAGAGGTAGGGGGTCCTGATGGAGTCATCCTGCACTGGCTTGTTCTAAATATTTCTCTATGGCAGAGTTTCTCAACTATGCCACTATTGTCATTTTAACCAGATATTTCCTTGTTGTAGGTGGATATTCAGTGCATTGTAGGATGTTTAGCAGCATCCCTGGCCTCTAGATGCTAGTATGACAGCATCCCTGTTATGACAACCTGTTATAACACTCCCCCTGTTATGACAACCCAAAATGTCTCCCTATATTGCCAAATACCCCTGGGGAACAAAATTGCCCTGGTTGAGAATCATTGCTCTATAGTAACAACCTTGACACCTGTGGTCAGCCTACTTGGACAGTATTTTTACTCAGAAGTCCAGTGTCTATTGAGATCCTATAGATACAGTGTTGAGGTTTGGCTTCTATTGTGCAGAGTGAACATTTTTTAAATATCTCCAGTTCACAGCCAAGGTGACCTGGGCTTTCAGAGTTAATGTAGTGATTTTCTCACTAGGCTATGCCCAGTTCTGGTCTCACACTTTTTCAACTCTTTCAGTGCAGGCCAGACAGAAGCATAGACCACTTTCCCTGTAGGTTTTTCCAGCAATGACCTATTGACTCCATATATCAAATCCTAAGCTGAATAGGTTATTACCTTACTTTGCAATTAGCTTATCAATAGGGTATCAACAGTGATGCTATTCTGTAATATTTCAAATTGGAATCAAAATCTTGTACTTTTTTTTTTTTTTTTTGGTGATTCACAAGTTGGATTTATAAATCTGTACTCACCTGAAGTTACAAACCCAGGATTTAATTTATGAAGCCTGCCAGCAAATCTTAGCAGCCTGCTTTTGATTTATAAATCTCTCTTCTTTCTAATGGTAATTGTAGCCCAGCCATTTTTTAGTGTTTTGTAAGTCTGAAAATTAATTTCAATATCCTTAAATGGGTTTACAAATCCTAATATAGATTTACAAGTCCTGAAACAGATTTTCAAATAATGCCAATAAATCCTAAATAAAACAACTTGATTTACAAACCTGGACTTTGCATCTGGTTTTCCAGGAAGTGGTCATAAATCAGGAGTCGAGAGCACCCCTCACCTGGCAGAGGGAGTCCGCACCCTCCCTGGGAAGTCCTGCCCTCCACATTGAATCTCACAGGCCTGATTTACAAGCAGCAGTCTGGAGCTGGCCAAGCTCCTCTGGTTCTGACATGCCTGTGCCCAGGAGGGAAACAAGGTCACATCCCACAGGTTGGTTAAAATGACCACTAATCAGACTGAAGACAGAAACCCATTCATCTTCTTTGTCAGAAATGGGAAGTGGCATCCAGATAGTCAAGACTCCCATTTCTACCTGAGTAAAACACGCAAGGCATTCGGCATGATTCTAGTCCACATTGGCACTGACGTTATGCCTCACAGCCCAGATCGAAAGCCAGGGTGAAGAATGTGTGTTCTGTCTCAGATAAGGCTGAGCACAGGCGTCTGTGCTTTGTCCCTTTCCTGTTATCAGCTGCTGAAGATGTCTGGCCTACATAAGTGCATAACCAAGCCAGGGACAATGATAATTCTGAGGACTGGGAGGGGGGGTGGGTGGGAAAAGAAGGGTGAAATCACATTTCTGCTTTATTCACTTCTGAACTACTTGAATGACTTTCACAGTGAACATAATATTAGTTTCATAATTGAGGAAAGATTTCTAAAAGATTTTTTTCAGGAATACAAGGAAGTCAAGTGTTTTTATTTTTATTCATTCTTTAGTAAGTCCCTGAAGTAGAGTGCCATTACACAGGGCTCTGTAGCTAGCATTCTGCTCCACTTTTCATTGGTACCCCCACACATTTATAACACAGATTAGGGTCCTTCCATAGAATGTGTTCTTATTTACTCATCCAATTTCCCTTCAACCAGGCAAGGCAATAGTCATGTTCAGGATGTGGAAAGTGAAGCCCCCAGACAATAAATGGCTTGCTTTCCCCAAAAGAATATTAAGTGCGAGAGGCAATATTTGGAGCAGCTTTGGACTTGTGTTTTTAAGGCCAGTGCTTTTTCCACAACACCATGTGTCATGGTGCACACATAGGTCTGAAGTGCATCCTGTTTCCTGTCTCTTCTTGTCTGGGGATCCTAGCTGCCATTTACCGCTGTGCCATGGCATAATCTGTGATCCTATTGAAGCTTTGTCAATGATCGTCTTTTTTGAAAAACTATGATCTATTCAGTTCTCTCTCTCTCTCTTTCTCTCTCTTTCCCTTTCTCTCTCTTTCTCCTATCTCTCTCACCATTCCACTGATCTAAGTTTTGCCCAATTCCCTCAAAAATCAGCTCAAACACTGTTTTTTTCCTTTTCTTTTTCTTGTTTTGAGGTAAAGTGGCCTTCCTGACTATCATACCTCAGAGTGCTGTTTCCAATGATCATAGCAGTGACTGTTTGTTCATCTGACAGATAATTATCCTCACCTGATGTCTTTCAGTTTCAGTGAAAAAGGTCTCTGGATTTAAAATCAGGAACTCTGGGTTTGTGTTCTGGCTCCATAGTTGCTGAAAATGAAGCCTGATGAGCCTCAATTTGTTCAAATGAGAATAATATATTTTTATTTTCATATCTACTGAACCCTGCAATTATAAAACCCAAATGAGATACGATAGGAAAAAATGTTTTGCAAACCTTAAATGCTATGTAAGTTATGTAAGCTACTAATGTAATCTAACAGGTGAGGATCTGAAAAGTTTAAAAGTAGGCAGGCAATGATGTTTAAAAGTACCATTAATGGTGATTTGCACACAGTAAGTGCACCTCAGTTACATAGTTTATGAATCTGAATTAGGTAAATTTGAAGTAGTGTAGTATAAAAATATTAATAACACCTTATTTTATATGCAAATTTTGAGATAAAGAGAGTCCTCAAATTAAAATAGTTGTCAAAATTACATAATTTCAAAGGCCAAGGGCTGAGTACATTATAAACTGTGCATATGATATTGTTACTTGGCATTTCCACTGTAGCTGATAAAGAGAAATAGCACTCACTCTTTGTTAGAATAATGTGATGAACCATGCCTTTATTCCATGTGCTGAAATGTGCTGGTTTAAATTTACTTATTATAATAAAACAATATCAAGAGCCAATAGCAACGTTACTCAGACTTCTATCAAGTTGTGGTGTTAGCATTATGGCTGTGATTCCCACTCCTTCCCTTTCCACCTTCCAAAGTAGTAGCCTTGCAACATAGTTTAGGTGTGATAAAATACCATTTTACTGTGCTATTTAGCAGAGAGAACTCTGGGAAATATGAGAAATAATCCTGAGTAAACTAAGAAGGAATAGCTAAGCAGGCTTTCTTTCAAATTCTTGAAAGTTTTCACATACCTAGTCAAGGATAATGTAAAAATAAATAATAGGATTCTGGGGACATGGCTGTACGATAAACATCATCGTAATATACTCCTAGACTACAATGAGTGTAGCAAAATTTGCTCTGAGAATGAAATCCTCTATTTAAATTTATTCCTATGAGGAAATTAGTCTTGAATTTTGCAACTTTTGAAATATCTCTTTAGAAAACCTCTCTTGCATAAAATCTGATTTCCCTGCAATTAATTTGGTGAAGATATGGCTCCTAAAAATTGACAGCTGGGTACTGGAATACAATATAGGTGAAACTATAACGTTTAAAATGACTCCAATTTCCAAGATCTTTCTCTTTCTAAATCTAGATTATCAACTTCTTGAAAGCAGGAAGTAGTCCATTGAATATTCTTTGGACCTCTTCCATACCTCGTAAAAACCAGGTATTCAATAGGTAGCTTGGAATAATTGATTGAAAATACACACCTCTGTTGTGCACAGACTCTGTTTTAGAGTCTAATAAGAATTTTACCTCATGGATGATTTTAAAAGATTATTTCAATAAATGGAGTGCTTTGTTCACAATAAATCCACTGATTTGTACCTGGGCTTAGAGCTAAGATGTGATTTGAGGAGGCCTGCTGATTACTAAATGATTGTTTAAATCTTTGCTTATTGTCAGAAGCCCTTTGCTGAACATCACAGCATGCTAAAGAGATGCTCTCTAGTCTAAACAAATAAATCAGCTAATCCTAATGTTATACATGAATCTGTAGGCTTAATGAAAACCTTAAGCAAGAAGATGTGCAATAAAAATATTTATGTGCATCACTTAATCTTTTGAACAGAAAACATAGCTACAGACCTGCAGTCTGCGCATACAAGAAATACCCCCACCCCATCCTCCCTGCATGATGCCTTGGTCAGTACCATTGAATTGACAAACACATATCATGTGTTAATTCAAGGTAGGTATAAAGTTTCTAACAATATTGAGGAATTAAAATAACCAACAGAACTAATTAAAAGGATATGCATCTTTATGAGAATAAAGTTCAAAGCGTTGTGAATTTGGGTGGAAAAAAGCCCCTTACATCTGTAATTTCACTAACGTTTAACTAAAATTTCACATTTCTGTCTGTTGTGCATGTAGGCAATGAACAACTACAGTAATGAATAGAAAGTATTTTCATGTATTACTGTTGATGTAGATATCTTTCAATACCATGTATGCTCATCTCTACTTTGAAATTATGGTAGTCATTAGACAAATCCACTAGGTCTTTTTATTAAATGCATTCATAAAGAAACACACAGATTACTATATTGCAAACTTAAAAAAAAAAGGTATCTTGATAGTTATTTGTTTTCTTTGTAATCTATTTATTTTATGTCTTGCATTTAAGAACATTACTGGGAAGAAATGGCAGAACACTCATAAAGCTCTCACAGGGGCTATGACCCAGGAAGGATTCAGAAACCCTGGTTGAATGACAGTCAAAACAATAGTTGGGTTGTCACTGTTTGGGAATTAACTGTTTATAATCTTTGAAGCCCAGGAGCCTGACTCACAGTCCACCAAGAAAAGGTTCCTTTATTGACCAGGTCTATTGTGATAGAGACTAGAGAGATCATGTTTTGTTATTACTATGTGATAGAAATGTCTGCATGAGAAAAGAGGTCATAATCATTTGCTGTTTGTGGTTTTTATCCCCCATACATTAGTTAAAAAGTACTTTTAACTATATCTCTTTGAAGATCCTCTGTAATAGGTAAATTATCTTTTAAAAAGCACCTTAAAATAAAACAAAACAAACAGAACCGTGACTTTAATTCTTTGTGCCTTAGGAACAGGCATGAGATTTGCCATGTAGCAATATTATATACTGTAACTGTGCTCTACAAAAGAGTAATGGCAGTGACAATAATTCCCAAAGCTGCTTTTGTTCATTGAAATGAGTGATATTTGTTGCTTTAAAAAATATTTCCTAATTATATGAGGCTATTTCTTTGCCAAGTGCTGACCAGACCTGGCCTTTCTTTTCCAAGCTGACAGAAGGTTTCAGGTTGAAAGGCATTTGGACTTGAAACTGAATTTCTAATCTGACCAGCTCCCCAAATGGGGCTCCTGTTCTTGGCAAAAATGCTCTCCATATTTCCAGAAAGCCATCAATTATTCAGAGGTATCTTTCAAATGCCAGCAGCTTAAATAAGAAAATGTGCCATGACAGAAGGAAGCAAGAATGAGAGTATCAGGCTGAGTAGATCCTGCTAACAGGAAACTAAGCTTTAGTTCCAGGAAGGCTTTCCATCCAGTGACTCCTTAGACCAGCTGGGTCAGGAGGGGTTCCGAGCATTGTGGAAATTTTGCCCCATTTGCCCTGAGGTGGGTTGTCTGCAATACTGATTCATTTTGAGCCTCACATTGTATTCCCTAAAAAGCACTAATGAACATCATTTAAGTCTCTATTAAAATTGCATTTCTTCAATTGCATGATGCTTTGGAAAATTCTTTCAAATTCAAAGTTTTAGGAAAAGGTGGGCATAAAACATGGGCTTCCCTCCATTTCATTTAAATAAATATTGAACGTCTACCATGTGCTTGGCTTTATGTTAGGTGTTAAAGCGGATGCAATGCTTGCTCTAAGAAAATTCAAGTTAGAATAATTGGCTGGACAAGGACATGATAATTGTAGGTGATGGAGTTAAGGGATTCATGCTTTAAGAGAGGTAGAGCAGAGAGGGGAGAGATGCTTGGCATAATTTCTGGCAGAGGGAACATTATAAGGAAAGATAAAGAGTTGGGTAACCACGATACACGAGCAAGAAACAGTGAATAGCCTAATTTGTGATGCTTGTATTAAGAAGTAGGGAGGAGATAGATACAGGAGAGTAGACTAGACCATGTTGTGAAGTTCTTCATTTATTTGGGAGAAAGGGGTAAAAATGGAATGTGCTTTAACTGGGTCAGAGCTGTGCTTTGGACAATTAGTTTGGCAATAGCATGTAGAATGAATTGGAGAGTGCAAGTAGCATTCAAGGAAAAAGGGACTGCAGTAATACAGCAAGGGAATATAACAGAAGTTGAGCAGTTAGTTCAGGGCCTGGCTCAGTAGAGCCAGTGAAGTTATGATGATATAAAGTTGGCCTGTTGCAGTGGAAGGGAGAGGCATTCAGGAGGTGTACCTTATAACTTAGCACCAGCTTTATAAGAAACATGGGATAAGATGTCAAGATGATTTGGAGGTCTGAGGCTTAGGTTACTGAGAGGAAGGGGAAAATAATAGACATAAAGAATGTGAAAGAAGCTGGCCTGTGGGCTGAAGAAGCTGGAGTAACTCAGGAGATCAATTTGGGGGATGCTGAATTCAAGTTGTGAGTGAAGCTTCTGAGTAGAGGTGACTAGTAGGCTGTTAGCAATTTGTGTATGGAGCTAAATGAGAGATACAGACCCAAGGATATACTCGGGAATCATTTCAGAGGAAGGGATTTTGAAGCTATGGCAAATAATAGGATTCCTGAAAAGATCAAGAGAAGAAAGACGAGATTAGAACAAGAACATGTCAACTGTTGTAAGGAGGTAGATGAAGGCACCAAGGGAAAAGGGGTTAGAAGAACCTATCAGGGCCAGGCAGGTAACTAAAAGAGGAAGGGGAGCTTGGGGCTGGAACATACTTGCCCCTGAGTATGATGTGGGGAATGTAAGGCACCAAGGAGATGGGCTTGCCTTCACGGGGCCAGAGACTCAGTTTTAATGAGTGGATTCAGTGTTGCCAGATCTGAGTTTTCAAGAGAAGTCATAAAGAATCATGGGATTGTAACACATTAAGTCAGACCTTTTAAAAACCCTGTGCAGAACAAATAGAACATATTTGTAGTCCTGACTAGATCAAGGGTCATGGAGCTTTCCCTCTGAAGTACATGGAAATAGAACAGTCAGAGAAGTAGGACTGGAGCCAAGTTCCCATAATTCATAGGGATTCACCAATCTCTATGATGCAATGGGAGGTGAGAATTTCAAGTTGAGGGGGTTACATCCCTCAGGAAGCTAAGGAGTACAAGGGGTGAGAGTGGTGTATTGAGTCTGATGATTAGGAGGCAGTTGGTGACTCTAGAGAGCAGTTTCAGCCACAAGGTTAAGTTAGAGGTCGATGAAGAGAGGGACATATCCAAGGAGGGAAGAATTATGAGAAATTCTGCTGTGTCGATAATCTTACATTGCTATTGGTGGATTGGCAGATGTGAAGTCTTTAATAGCTAGGACCACTGATTAAGAACATTTCATGAGGAAAATAAAAAAGACTTTCCAAATTACTACATTATTATGAGTGAAGTAGGATAGCAATTTGATCACTTGGAAAGTGCTCTTCTTTCAATAAATGTAAAATATGGATTCTTGCTGAGATTTCTAAACTGCTTCATCTAAATTATATGCTAAAGTAGAGAAACAGATGTTAAATATGATTGAGACCAATTACAAATTCCACAATACAATACTGTGTTTTACTTACATTAGTCTCCCTGCTAGCTTAGGTGCCATCCGTTTTGCCTTTATTTCCTGTTCATAACTCCAGGGTAAACAAAATGGGGGATTTAAGCAGTTCAGACTAGAGCCTGACAGCAATATACAGATTCAAATAAAATTGCCTCAGCAAATCTAAGCATCTAACATAAGGCTCATTGGAGAGGGAGGTTGGGGGTGTCCTGATTTTGCATATAAAACAGATTATCAAGTTACTGGCTGACATATCAGTGCTTGCATCAAAACCAAATTTTGACTCAATATTGGGGTGAGATGTCTGGATCTTTTTGTTTGTTTGTTTTTATTTATTTTTATTTATTTTTATTACATTTTTATTATTAGTTTAAGGTGTACAAAACAATGCAATAGTTATATTTTTCACCCCTCACCAAGTTACCCCCTCCCCCATCAACTCCCCCAAATCATACATATCTATCACAATTCCATTGACTCCTCTCCCCACACTATACTCCACTCCCATGACCACATACATATCAAATCTTAGTTGTCATACAGTATTATTCAACAGCAGCTTCAGATGTACAGTGCCGTGGTCAGGCCTCTACACGGTCCATGAAGTGGTCTCCCTAACAAGACATGAGCCCATCTGACCCCATAAAAAATATTTACAACATTATGAATATCTCTTTCATATCTTTGTGGCAATATTGTAGTTACCAATTTATGTTGCTTCATTCTCATCCCCTTCTGTCTCATCCCCCTCCCATCTAGCAACCATTAATTTTTCCTCTATGTCTTTGAGACTATTTGTTTACAATGCTCGTTCATTCAGTTCTGTAGATTCCACATATAAGTGAGATCATATGGTATTTGTCTTTCTCCCATTGACTTATTTCACTTAGCATAATGTTCTCTAGGTCCATCCATATCGTTGCAAATGGTACAATTTCTTTCTTCTTTATAGCTGAGTAATACTCCATTGTATAAATGCACCACAGTTTCTTAATCCAGTCATCTTACCGATGGACATTTTGGTTGTTTCCAAGTCTTGGCTATTGTAAATAGCGCTGCAATGAACACAGGGGTGCATATATTTTTTCAAATTAGTGTCTTGGGTTTCTATGGATAAATACCTAAGAGTGGAATTGCTGGGTCATAAGGTAGTTCCATTTCCAGTTTTTAGAGATAACTCCATACTGATTTCTGTAATGGCTGCACCAATCTGCACTCCCACCAACAGTGCACCAGGGTTCCCTTTTCTCCACAACCTCTCCAGCATTTGTTGTTTGTTGATTTTTTGATGATAGCCATTCTGACCGGAGTGAAGCCGTATCTCATTGTGGTTTTTATTTGCATTTCTCTAATGATTAGTGAGGTTGAACATTTTTTCATGTCTGTTGGCCATCTGTATGTCCTCTTTAGAGAAATGTCTCTTCATATCTTCTACCCATTTTTTAAGTGGGTTTTTTTTTTTTTGGTGTTGAGTTGCATGAGTGTTTTATAAATTTTGGATATTAACCTCTTATCAGATATATCATTGACAAATATCTTCTTCCATTCAGTAGGCTGCCTTTTTGTTTTATTGATGGCTTCCTTTGCTGTGAAAAAATGTTTAAGTTTGGTATAATCCCATATGTTCATTATTTTCTTTTACTTCCATTGTCCTGGGGGATATAGCATCAAAAATATTGCCCAGGGTAATGTCTGCAAATTTACTTCTTATATTTTCTTCTAGGAGTTTTATGGTTTCAGGTCTTACATTTAAGTCTTTAATCCTTTTGAATTTGTTCTTGTATATGGATTAAGGAGGTGGTCCAGTTTTATTTTTTTTGCATGTGTCAGTCCAATTTGCCCAGCACCATTTATTAAATAGACTATCTTTACCCCAATGTAAATTCTTGCTTCCAATGTCATAGAGTAACTGTCCATATATGAATGGGTTTATTTCTGGGCTCTCTATTCTGTTTCATTGATCTAATACCTGTTTTTATGCCAGTACCATACTGTTTTGATTACTGAAGACTTATAGTATGATTTGATGTCTGATATCATGATACCCCCAACCTTGTTCTTATTTCTCAGGATTGCCATGGCTATTCGGGGTCTTTTATGGTTCCATATGAATTTTAGGATTAAAATTCATTTTATTTCTTGAAAAATGCCCTTGGTAGTTTGATAGGAATTGCATTGAATCTATGTATTGCTTTAGGCAGTAAGGATATTTTAACTATATTAATTCTTCCTATCCAAGACCATGGTAGGTGTTTCGATTTATTTGTATCTTCTTTAATTTCTCTCTTCAGTGTCTTATAAATTTCTGAGTACAGGTCTTTTACTTTTTTGGTTAAATTTATTCCTAAGCATCTGGTAGTCCTTGAAGCAACTGTAAATGGTACTTGTTTGCTTGCTTTTAATCTTTTCAATAGATTATTGCTACCTTGAGCATATGACTATCTGAAGCCCACATTTTGTCATTCAGGGCCTGGGAACAAAGGCACACTCAAATATCTCAAGAAAAAGGTGTTTTAATATCAAACTTTTGTTGGCCTGGGATAGGAAGCAATCTGGAATGAGGCAGCTCCAGGGACTTGCTACTCTCAAGGCCCCATGATCTTGTTTGTGTGTCTCTGCTGGGTCAGTGTGCATGCTCCTGTCTCCTTCCTCTCTGGATGGATTCCTCTGTTGACTCACAGAACAACCTCCTCAGAACTTCATCTTTCATGGGCCCTCATGGCTATTCTGATGCCTCTTATTTTGTGTACTTCAGCTCCCACTATCAACTACTTCAGTCTCCTACGATTCATTCCTTACATTTTCTGAGAGGGTAGTCTCATGGTTTCTGCTTATTTTTCTGGTGGTGGGTTGGTGGGGGACAGGTTGCTGGCCAACTTTAAAATTGGCTGGCCATTTATTTATTTATTAACACTATGATGTTTTATTGGCATATGACAATTTACAGGGGTCCTTGTTGCATTATACATCACACTGAAGTAAAAATCATTGAGCCATCTACATTCATTTTTATTAGGTAGTATTTTTTCAAAAATTATTACTTCATTCCCAACACTTGATATTAACTGTGACAAAAGGGAACAATAGTTATTCCTAAAAGTAGGGTGTAACTGGAAAAACAATCCTTACTTTCTGTGGGGATTTGTGAGCCATCTGATAAAATATGTCTGTCCCTTGAGCAAGGACTTTAGGCTTGAATGAAATTATGACAGTATTCCAAATATGAAATTTATCTTGTTATTCTCAGTGTCTAAGACAGGAGATGCCCTCAGTAAATACCTGTTGAGTAAATGACTGATGAACAGATTAATGGAGTAGGTTTGTCTTATGATTAGATGCATGTTTTGTGGTCTCATGTTTGAGACTAAAGCAAGTTCACTGATATTTTTTAAAATTATTGCAATTGGAAAACTGAATGAGGGAAAACCTCTTGTGCTGGAGCAGCAACTGAATAAAAAATAGCTATATTTCTTTTTAGGGTTTTACTGGTAAAACACATCCTAAATTCTTCTTAATCTCCAATCAGTCACAGGTTGCATACTCAATAGCCCACTTCCTCATTCTTTCTTCTCTTTGTGTAAAAGAGTTGATTTAAGTATACATATATATTTCTTACAAAATGAGTCAATTAATAGTTTAAAATTCTTGATTTCCTGGGACTCAAATCTCGTAAGAAACTGATTACCATAATTCATTTTTCAGAGTCAATTCTCTCAATTCTAATTAGAATTAGATATTTCTGAGGAATCCTGAGTACTTGTAATTTATACATAACATGAGCTATACCTGAGTTATTCACTGGCTTATCTTTGGGCAGGTTTTTAAGAAATTTTTATTTATTCATTTTTGAAGGATCTCTCTCAATTTCTGAATGGATGAGAACCTCAGCCTCCTATCTTCTTAACTTTCTTCATCTTCTTCCTACTTTACATTATTATCCATTCCAAAGTGATTGATATGTCTTGTTTCTTTTATTTTTCTAAAGTCTTAGTTAAATTATTTAGCATATTACATTATAGAGTGTTACTGTTGTGCACATTTATTTGATATGGAATGTATTCTGGACTAATTCAAAAATATTGTCATCCTTTTCTTGACATCATTGGCCCCTCTCCTCTTCAGTGATAGTTTGTAGATATCAAGAAACCAAATGCAAAAAAGGAAATGCTGCTCTATATCCTGAAACTATACTTAGTGGGATTTGATGATTTCAATTTCATAGAGATAGGCTCCAGTGATGATACATATACTGCAGATGCATGCTGACCCTTTAATGTCAAAGCAGAGAGTAATATTCAGGATAAGAACACAGACAGACAGAGGAGAAGCTACAGGAAGCTAGGAGAGGGCAATAGAACTAGGGGGGTAACAGGCCTTGGATCAGGCTAATTTCGATTTTGGAGCTTGAGTTTTGAATGGAGTATTTGGTAAGTTAAAGACAAATAGGTAAATAATTAAAAGCATCAAAATGAGTAGTTCTAAGAAGGAATAGGACAAACCAGCTAGCCAGCAGAAATTATCTTCTCCCTGACAGAGCTGCCCAACTGGAGATGTGGCAGAATCAGGCATTGATGGGCACTGAGGATTAGTGGTTGAAATTAAGAGTAAGGCTGACTACTGAAGAGGGAGGTATAGTGAACAAGTTAGCCAAATGTCTCATGAGAAACTGTTTGTCTCTATGACAGTCACTCCATTCCCTTTATATGCTGGGGCCCAGTTCTGTCTCTGTTATAAGGCTCCTACACTTCAGATTATTCTTAGTGGGGGGCGATGTTGCTCTCCAGGACATTTAGCCGTGTTTAAAGATGTATTTTTTTGTTACCACTGTCAGGTGTTACTGGTATTTAGTGGATTGAGACCAGGGATACTGCTAAACATTGTACAATACATAAGAGAGCCCCACACAACAAGGTATTATCTGATCCAACATGTCAACAGTCGCGATTTTGAGCAAGTTAATGGAAGAAGTCATTTTTAGGCTGTATGCATTCTTAGGCATGTTGGTCTCACATTGTACTTTGATCATGCTGATTGCTACCTCTTCCCAACCATCCCACACTCACGTCAAATCTTTCTTTTCTTCCTAGGCTCTCATCCACACTTTGGTTGACTTTTGAAAACTACACCTGTAAGGAATCATTCTGGAGTTTCTTAATGTTTTGAAAATGTTCTTATCAATAATTTAATTCAATTTAGTTCAACAAAAGATTTGTTCAGTTTTGCTTATAAATATTTTTGTGTATTTCCAGTAAAAGGGAATTCAGAGGGGAATAAGCCTGAATCCCTGTCCTAAAAGATATGTTAATTTAGCATGGGATACAACCATATACATAATTAATTATAGTAAAAAAAAAAAAAGACTAGGGCAAAGCCCATAATTGAAGAGTAGCTGAAATGTCAGCCTGAGTCTTCTTGGCTCTAGAAATATGGGTAGCATTGCTTCACATTTCTGATTCTATGGTTTGAGTACATGTGAGCCTTCTAAAATTTTTTGCACATTCACAGAGGCTCACTATTATGGTCTGGTTCCTGTATTATTCACTGCTTTCTCCAAGACACAAATATTTGGTTCTATATTGGTTTCCAAGTGTAAACTCACCCTCTCCATGATATTTACAGAATGTACCAATAATTCCAGGTTATTCATGGAGGAATCACATTCAGTATTAATTAACTTGCTCTTTTAGAGTGTCCTGCCCTCCATCTCTTTCTCTCTTACTCTCACCTCCTTATCCTTCTGCAGAGCAACACATTTCTCCCATTGTCTCCTGCCTATCAGTTCTCCCCACACCTAGACCAATTGTTGTCTCACCTTCTCCCTAATCATTTGCAGGATATATTTTTTCCAAAGAAATACAATTCCTGTCCTAAGAGAATTTCTGGTGCCAGAAGTAAGATTTTCTTTACAACTTTTCTAAAACATAACCCCATTACTTTAGTAGAAGAAATAAACTGGGATATCGGGTCAGGAAAGACTGTCAAGGGAATGTGAGCCTGGAGATAGAAGCAGGAATTAACAGACAGAAGAAAGGAGTGTGAAAGCATCCTAGGCAAAATAAACAGTATCAGCAAGGCACAGAGGCTAGGAGTGCTCCATGTTTGGGAAACCAGTATGTCAAAGGTGCAAGGAATATTCATGCAAAAGAAGTTAGTCTTCGATCTGTATTTAATGGGATATCATTAAAGAATCTTAAGTGTGTGTGTATATGTGTGTGTGTGTGTTAGAGAAGATGGGATGCTGTGATCACATATCGATTTTAGAAGGAAACCACTCTGGATGTAATGTAGCAGATGTGTCAGAGCAAGAGGGCGTGGTGGTCCAAACAGGTTACCCATCAGGGGACAATCACGGTTGTCCAAACATAAAATGATATGGTGCCATATGAGTATACCGAATGTTTGTTTCCCCCCACAATTGATATTTTACAGCAGTCTGATCAGACTAAAACACTTGGAAGGGGGAAAGTAAAGTGGAAAATATCTTATATAATTTTTCTTTATAATACTTTGTAATTTCATGTGCATACCTTTTTTCTTCTATGATATAGAGGGGAAGAGTATATAATTTAGAGTCATAAGATCAAAGTTTCAGTCCCAGACTTGTGAATTCTTTAGTCACTATGCCCGTAGGGCTGTTCTTTTGAGGTGTCTCAAGTGGCCATTTGGGCTGAGTATGTCATCATTAACCAGAGAGAGAGACCTCCTTTTTGTAGGTCAGCCAAACAATGTGGAATTTTCTGAAATAGTTCCCTTGAGCGGATCTCCTCCTCCTCCCCCTCTTTCCTTCTGTTCTATAAGGTTATCTTTGCTTTCTTGAGATACCTGTGGTTCACTTACTTGGGTTTTCCCTTGCAGAGTTCAAGGTTTGGTAAGACAAACCCCTGAATGTTCCACCCCCAACCAGCCCCTCAAAAAGTTGCTGCATAGTATTAACTTTGGGAAACCCAAATATGCAATATTTATTTGCTTGGCTGTGGAAAGGATTTCTTCTGAAGGTATTTGGAATATTCTCCTTGAAGGGTTTCCTGATAGTTTCAGTTTCTAAATATCTGCACTTTGTCTCCCCTCCTCTGTATCATTCCTGAGTTCTTGTCCTTTAATATTCCTCCAATGGTTGCAATTCTGGACTCCTGGTGACTTTGTGTTCCTGTAGTTTCTCCGAAGAACTTTTAGAGCATTTTCTGGAAGGATCCAGGCACTCTCATTTCTTCCAGGAACATCATCTCTGGCCTCTGAGTTGGAGTAAATCTTTACTCCCCAGGAAGAGAAACTCCTATAGATACCCAGGGTTTGTCAATTCAAATCTTAATTGGATCAGAACATTGTTAAACAAACATATAGGAAAAAAAGAATCATGAAATATGATTGCCTAATAGCTGTGCAAACTTGGGAAACTTACAGTGTTTCTCTAAAACTGGAAGTCCTTGTCTTTTAAGCTAATATAACTCATTGCAGGGTTGTTGGTAGAGTTAAATGAGATTATGTATTTGAAAGCACTTTCTAAGCACTGTAATACTATATAAATTTTTGTGTCATAATTATTTTACATCACTTGTTGCATATTGTATCATACTTCACTAATAGTACACAGATGAAAAAACCCATAAATGATAAAAGTGTAAATACCAATCTAATAACCTTTGTTATGAGGTGAATGGAAGTAAGAAAGGAGAAAGCACCAACTTGTTGGAGGTGTAATTATTTTGTACTTAATAGGTAAGAAAGGCTTCCTTGACATTTTGGTCAAGAGTCTATAACTTAAATTTATGCCACTAATCTGATCCTCTATTTCAGTCCAGTATGTAATAAAAAACACTGTAATAACACAAGACAGACCACCTCTTATAGAATTTTTAGCTTAGAAGTGTTGAATTCCGACCAAACATTACAAGACATTACAACTTAGAGATTTTAATTATAAGGGCTCAAGAGACAGGCATCTCAACTTTTAAAAGATTAAGTATATCCTGAACTTCAGCCACCTCAATTAGACCTGCTTTTCCAGTCCTTCATTTGGAACTGCTAACCCAGAGACAATGACACCTCATCTGCAATGATTTCCTCTATCATTAAGAAAGAACAAGCATTAGTGTTTGAAAACAAAGAAACTATTCTGTGTATTTTGGATGATTCACAACCACTTGGACAAGTAGTTTCCTCCACAGTCCACGGCTTTCTCCAGGAATGCTCCAATGGTTGTTGCAGTATCTTATGCCATTTAAGTTGATTTCATTTTGTCCCCTGACAGTTTCCCCCTGCCCCCCCCTTTTTTAAAGCTATTTCTATATTTTATATACTTGGAAAGCAGATTTTAAGGCAATTTTATCTTAGAGAAATCACCATAATCCCTAATTGAAATTCATTATATGACTGGCGTCGTGTTTCTTTTTGCAAATGGGGAGGTTCGCTGAAATCAGGTGGTCAAGTAATTGGGAGAAAAGATGAAAGAGAAGTCCCAGGAAAGCATGTTAGAAATTGGCAATGTGTGAATACAGGCTTGGGTATTTGTCATCTATTCAACTGAATTTATAACTTTGGAGGAGTCAGAGAAGAGATGAATAAAAAGAATTACTAATTACAATGATAGAATTTAAGAAGAAGCTTAAAAAAACACTTCGGTAGACAAAGATTAACTAAATGAGTCCATGAACATTCATTGAAATTTTTTGGTTTTGGATGATTTCTCCCAATGTTTGGAGGCTTTCTCATTTAAAGGAATAGGGATAGTACATTCTCAGCTATTTTATTGATGGTGAAGAACTCACTTCTACAAAGATAACTTATAAAAGCATCCGAAAGCCTTTGTCCTCCAAACCCTTCTCCTGAGAAACTGTTCTCATTTTGTCAAATGAGTTGAGTAGATGAATGTGTATGAAACTGAGTCCAGGTTTGCCTAGCTGCAAATTATGTTCCTTCTTGTTAGGAATGTCTGAAGATAAAAATACTACCTCTTAGCCATCTGTTAAGTATGTTCTATATGTTTCAAGAATATATCAGAACAATACCTTGTGTACTGCATGTATATTCCAGAGATGCAGTGGCCTCATGAGTGTCCAGTGGTCCAGCACGACCAGGATGCCTATGAATAATGAAGCCACCTTCACCGTGTACACATGAACTCAATTTCCTCTTTATTGGAATGCCATACTTGATTCCCTTACTTTTATTTTATTTTTAAAGGTTGCCTACTGCTCCAAGCCTCTTTTTTTGGTCACCACTTAATATGAAGTATTTCTCAGAATTATCCAGTTCTGGGCCTATTTGCCTTACCAAGTTTGATGAATATGTCAAACATTGAAGTGGAGTACGATTAGAAATATTTTCATATAGATAGATGTCAGGTAGGATATGATGACATCTGAAATTCGACTGGTAAATTTATCATCACAGAAGCTATCTACCTGATTTTTGTTTTTGTTTGTCTTACATATGCGAAAGTAGCACATAATATTCTGTATTATATGGGCAGTATTCTGTACACTGAATGAGGGCTAGATCACAATACAACCTGAATGTGAACCCAATTAAAATAGCAAAAGATTCTCTGCGAATAAATCTCCTGTCTTTGCTAGTCTCCTCTTTAGTGAAACAGCACAATATTTCCACATTATATTTACCTAATGGATGAGACTCTGTGTATTAGAGGAGTTGTAAAATAAATTAAATTCTATGGCAGGTGAACACCCTGAAGGCACTGCGGTTTGTAATACTGTGTTAATATTCTCCAAGACCCCTGTATGAGCTTAGCAGAACTATCTTCAAAATTAGCTTTACAGGCCACCTGCAGACTTCTCTTTTGCTTTCCTAATCAAAACTGCAATCCTAGGTAATTTAGCAAAATATTAAGTAAATAATTGTCTCAGAATATTTTAGGTTTAGGGACATACATCTTATTCTTTTTACATGCCTACTGATGTTAAGAAGCAGGGAGGTTCCAACCTTGCAATTTAAGTTTTGGGTGAGCTGTATTTCTTCTCATTCTGAAAAATTAAATTCCTGCTGCAGATGGATGCAAGAGAATCCTTAGCTAAATTATAGTGGGAAGAGGATCTGACTTCAGGTGTCTGTACAGTACATACTCAGGATCAAGATAAAAAAGCATGTAACGAGCTCTAGGGCTTTGGAGTGTATCCATGTGTACTTATGAACGTGAATTCCTTTTTTGGGATGGTTTTTGTTATGCGCTTCCAAACTGATACTTTCTAAAACAGAGCACCAACAGGGATAATAAGGGCCTGTGGTGGGTGAGCTTCGTAACTGCTGTTGTGGATGGAGGGGGCTTCCTAATTAGACCCTGGCAGCTTAAATTTGGCAATCTCTGTAACAAAAAGTGGTTGTGATCATAATGACAGCAACAGGGTGTACTGTGTGTGAACAGAAAGCCTTTGCATTTTGAAACAAACAATCTGCTTTTGGATGAAGCTCTTCCATAGTGTCAAGGTTTGGTTTAGATTCTGCTTTGGTTCTGTTGGTGGCTGCCCTTATCCTCCTTTTATGTCCTCTATTTTCTGTAAGATGACAGGATTTTGTTTATTCCCTCCCACCTGTACCCACTGCCTCTTCCTGGTTGGAAGACTACTTATTTCCTTTTGCATTCCTCCCAATTTTTTTTTTTTTTTTTTGAGGGCAGTGTCACTGGCCCTCATATGTAGGACCCGAACCGGGGCCACTGGCTTCCCAAGCCAGTGCTTAACTACTGCGCCACTAGGCCGGACCCTCCTTTTTCATTCCTTAATGGTTACTTTTATCTATAACACATGTTTTTGATTTAAGAATGCCAGATATTAGTCATTGTCCTGCCTTCCTTCCAAATCTTATGAAGACCTTAGCACTCAGTAGCTCTCATCACCTCTGTAATAGCTTGGAAGTTATTGCCCCATATCTTAGTTTCATATAACTAAAAAAAAAAAAAAAAACCCTCAAAATTAGTCATTAATATTACTTATAAAGCCAATGTTTAGATTTAACCCTATGTTTCCAGTTCTTTGCTCACCATCCCTCCTTGTATATTTCTTTTTTTATTCACTCTTCCATTCTAAGTATAATTTCATCTTCCTGAAGTGCATATTTTAAAAGACATTTTTGTAGTTTTCTGTTAATGGTAATTTTGCTCAGTTTGGTATTTGAAAACATCTTTATTTTGTCCTCACTCTTTCATAATAGTTTGGCTGGGCATATAACAGTAAATTGACAGTTATTTTCTTTCAGTACTTTGTATTACCTTATTTTATTTTCCTGGTTTCTTATATCATTATTAGGAAGTCGTCTACGGGCTGCCTTTGCTTTCCAGATTATCATTTTATTTTAAAAAACACTATTTTTGTCTTTATTGTACTCCAGTTTTACTATATGCCTGGGTAGCTTTCATTTTTGTTTATCCTGTTCAGTACCAGGGAAAAGAATTGCCTGAGGTCTTAGAAAGGAATTGTTGTGCTGCCTTTCCCAAATTTCCATCATTCATCTATTACCTTCACAAGGTTTGCTCTGTCTGCTGACCATTCATACCATCGTTTATTTAATATCTTTCTTTAAATTGACTTAAAAAACCCTTAAGTATAGCATATATATATATATATATATATATATATATATATATCTGTGAAATCATGGGTTTAATATACCAATTATATTTTTTCTTGAAAATGTAACTATCTAACATTTTATTTAAATAACTGTATGTACATCACAATTATTTACCACCTAAAATACCTGTGCACCTGAAGTGCATACATCCTATGGAAGGAGAAATGGTACTTTAGTGTGTCATCGTTTGAGTTCCTCCTCAGACTTATGTGGTGGATGTATTCCCTGACTGGCTGAAATGATTTCTGGAAGATTCTGCATTTGATTAGGGGATCATCTGATTCTGGGAATCTTGCCCCATCCTGATAGGAAAGGAAGGTGTACTATGTTGCTGGCCATGCCGGCCAATGGGAATGACTAGAAGTGATGAAAGCAGAGGGTAAGAATTTGTAGTCCTCTATAAGAGAATCAAGTTACTCTCAATTCTCAACTTTAGCTTCACAAGATGAACACATAGTTTTGCATTTTAACACTATATTTGGGTCAGTCTCTTCCACCAAGGAAACTGATAAGCAAAGCAAAACTTAAGTTTGCACTTCATAGGAGGTTAACAAAAGCAACAAAACATCATACCAGCTTACCACTGCCCTAGTGAGCCAAGGCTGAAAGAAATGTATGGGCAAATTTAAAGTGCTTTGCTTGATCAGACTATTCACACAAGTATGCTGATTGAGGAAGAGATGATTTCTTTGTCAAATTCCCACTGCAACTGGGATATTATCACTTTGAAACACTGAAGAAACTATGATATGCTAATAGCTTTAAATCAATTCACATTGAAATTTCTAGGTGTTTGGGGAAACTAAACATGCTTTATGTAATTGGTCTCTTCTGTAAATGTGGCCTTAGGTACCACTTCTTGTGTTGAACAGCCACATTTACTTCCAGGAGTGATGGGTTCAGACCTACTTATCTCAGTCTTTCTTAAGTAGACATGGCTCTCTGCCACCTCACTGGGGAGCCTTTCCTAGTGTCATACCTAGTTGCTTAGCTGGTTTTAATTTGGTCTTTTTGAAAAGTTCTATTTAAAAACAATTATAAAAGCACCATTAATGTCCAAACAAGCAAAATTTGTGCCAGGATAAAAAGAATGAAGATGCCCATACCATAAATCATGGATACTTAAAGAGAAACTTTACAGAAGGAATCAAATCAAACAAGTCTACTTCCACCACAATGAGTCCTTCTTGGTCTTAGATAAATATACACTTGTGCATCGCATGTAGGGGACTAAAGAATAGCAAACACATTCAGAATGTTTCTACTCTATATATGAGAAAATGCATGGACTCAGTGGTGATTCAAGAGGACACACATTCATACAACAGAAAAGTCTTTGAAGAACAACAATCCCTGCTCCCGAACAAAGAGAACAGAAAAGAAATAAAAACAAATTTAAAAATGAGAAACAAAAACAAATGCCTAAAAGCCATAACTTTGATGTTTTAAGTTAAGAGAGAGAAGGCAGTTGAGAATCCCTTGCTTTCCACTTACCTGGTGGCTTCTCCACTACCTGGAAATACAGAGATAATAAGCTGCTTCCATTTGAGAAGACAATTGGCCATAGGGGCTTGTATTTTGAAAAGGTATTAAATGAAGAGAAGACATGGTTGGGATAGACAGGTCCCTAAGTTCCTGATGGAACAGTCAGCGGACAGATGTCTGATGGTCACTAGTTAGTGACCATAACTGTGCACAGCTATAGACTAGTAACTGGACTTTGCTTAGGTGCCAAACGAACCCTCTGTTGAAGAGTTGGATAACACTTTGAACTTGTTGAAGAGGGGAGTGTGTATTAGTTTTCTCAAGCTGCCATAACAAAGTACCACAAATTTGGTGGCTTAAACAATACAAATTTATTTCCTCACAGTTCTGGATGATAGAAGTCCCAGATCAAGGTGTCTACAGGATTGGTTTGATTCTGAGACTTTTCTTAGCTTCTAGATGATTGTCTTCTGCCCTTGTCTTTACATGTTCTTCCCTCTCTGCATATCTGTGTCTTAATCTCTTCTTTCTATAAAGGCACTGTCATGTTGGCTTAGGGCCCACCCCTATGACCCCATTTTACTTAATTACCTCTTTAAATTCTCTATGTCCAAATACAGTCACATTCCGAGATACTGGGGGTTAAGATCTCCACATATGAATTTTTTGCACAAAACAATTCAGCCCCCTCAAAGAAAGTGATTTGGAAAAATACCCATGAGTATCTGAGCAGAAGTGAATGGTACCCTCTAAAAATCCTTGACCACCAAATATATTATTTAAGCCAAACCTGTTTTATGTGATTTTTCTAAAATTAATAATTGAATAGTATGATATTAATTACTTAGAAGAATATTATAGTTTTGAAATACTCTTGTATTCTCAGCACTTTCAAAATAGCATTCAGGAATGCTAATTGAATATCAAGTGCTGGCAAGTATTCAGTAATGATGGTATTAGTTAATATTGGTTAAACGATTCTGAACAAAAATTTAAAAACCTTACAATAATGTGAGATTCCTTGTGACCTAAAAGAAAACTCATCACTTTTCTACATCTATAAGAATAAAAATTGTGTTAAAATGGTATAAGTCAGTTTCAAGGAACTTGAGTATTTCTTGATGTACAACTACAACTGCCTCAAGAAATATTTCCCCATAATTTCCTCCACCCTAAGCTACATATCTGATATTTGGGGAAAGGGTTCTGTTTATAGTTGGCTAATTATGGATGATAAATAAATGATAAATATAGCCACAGACCGAAGTCCACAAATGTGAGAGGCTTTGAAAGATAAATTTTAAATAAGAATGAAAATGACATCTCGTATACCAGTATTTTTTTTAACATGTTATCCTTTGTTGTCTTCTTTGGGGACAAAGTTTGTGTCTAAACTTTATGGTAGAGTTGAACATTTTAATTTACATCTAAATACTTTCAAATTCTTTTGTTTCAGGCCTAGAGACTCAAACAGAAGCTAATGGAGAAACTAAATATTTTTAATTAGGCTCTACCTCTGCAGACTCCAACCGACAAGGCCAATGTTTGCATTCTCTCTGGGCTTCAGAGGACTAGGGAAAATTTCAGTTAGCAGAGAATGAGGTTCACAGTGTTGAGGTATTGTTCTCATTTTATCTTCTGTAAGGTAATAGAAAATAAAAACAAAGTATATAGTTAATATTGGAGGCATGATTCTAATATTTTCAAGAAAATACAATATTCTAGAACAAGTTTTATCTTGATAAAAATTGCTGACAAAAAAACCATAAATGTAAGATATTTGTTGGACTACTTTGAATACAGATATATAATTATTAATTTCATTAATAAGTATTGGGACTCCCCCTCTCCCCCAAGTACTCATTGACTTTATTTTGTTTTCGTTTTTTTTTCTTTAAATTGGGGAGTTGGGGGAGGGGAACAGCGTTGGGGAATCGGGGAAGGGAAACAGACAAGTTGCTGTCTTTTTGTTCTTCAGTGTAGTTGCGGAGGATGTTGCTTCACTAGCCCATGTTGGTATCGTCATTGCGCTCTTCCTGGATGAGGCAGATGGATCACCGGCTTCTGGATGGTCACTCACCGCAGCTATTGGCAGCTCACGCTGGCTGCCAGCCACTCATGCTGGCTGCCGGCCACTCACTGTAGCCTACGGCAGCCCACTGCAGCAGGGGCTGCAGCCTACACCATCACCAGGGCTCTCACAGCCCCGGGTGGAGCTGTTGTTAGCTGTAGAGGTCAGTGTCACTGGCCCTCATATGTGGGATCCGAACCGGGACCGCTGGCATCCCAAAACCAGCTCTTAACCAATGTGCCACTCGGCCGGCACTGTTTGTTTCTTATTAAACTGATTTTACAACTAAATACACTGAAAAACGTCTCCTAAATTGTAGTAATTACAATTTGATATGGCAACTCATGACAATGCTTGGCATCAAATAAAAATTTGCCTTTAAAATAATATGCATGTATCTCCCAAATACCTCATTTCTTGTGTTTATGAGTGCTAGGGAGGAATACATCTGTGGTGAAAGTATTCACAAATTTAATAACAATGCTATTATTTCAGATTTTTATGTAGAGCTTTTCATCTAGTGATCACAATATGCATTACAAATGTAGCTTCATCTGTTTACCCAGTACTAGACACTCCCAACTTTCTTGCTTACAGATGGGGAAAGGGAAGCAAGGAGGCTAGGTATGATTTTATACAACTGTCCCCGATATTTGGAAAGACTGTCCAGGAGGAGAGAGGATTCTTTTCTGCCCCCTGGGTTGCTGTTTTAGCACTCATCCCAAGCTTTTTCTCATGGGAGAAAATGAACTATCTCACATGACATGTTTACAGTACAATTTGTAAGACAAAATGGCAAAACACAGTTATGTCAATACCGTTTATGAAGAACAAATTAAAAAAAGATCTTTTCCATAAAATCAATAGCCCAGGAGAGAAAATCAAGATGAATGGGTGAGGGAGAGAAGGCAACTAGGATAACAAATGGGAGGCATCTCGGCACATGCCTGCCTGAGTGAGCAAAGGTAAACAATTATTCGCTGAATGTGTGTTTTCACCAAGTAAGTTGGGTCAACAGAGTCTGATAAGAGGAAGAGAGGATAAATTGTTGAGGCATAAAATAAAAATGTTTATCTGAGCATTTATCACCCCTTGATCTAATGTGGAATTTATGGATGGAGCTCAGCACTTGGCAGTCTTGGCTCTTGGTTTATACATAGCCTCAGAATTGTTCAGCAAACCATAAAATGTGCCTTCTCACTTTTCTGCTTGGATGATTTCAGAGCTGCTCTCTAGAGACCAATTTCTCTAATGACAAGATCTAATTCAATTGTGTTCTCATTCAGTTCAGAGGGAAGGCCATGGAAGGAGGGGTGCCACAGACCAGCGTGTTTTGGAGCTGGAGGGATGGAGGGTCTGTTCTGGAAAATGAGGGGGATCAAGTGTAATGCTTTTCAACGAATATATTGGCTGTGCACCTCTTCACATCTTTCTTACTCATCTAATTCAGGCAAAAACCCTGCTGTGCGAGGATTACATACATTTTGCCTGATTTTTGAAATGATAGTGGCAGTTTCTCTTTTTCCTGATTCTACTTTTAATCCCTGTTATTTAGCACTTCAGGGAAAGGACTATGTCAGTTCACTGAGTTTTTTCAACTTACTATAGCCAGTTACCATGGAATTGATTTGATGACTTATACCCATTCTGAATTTGTCATTAAGGTCCCCAAATACCACATTAATCTCATGCTGTCATTTAGAAAGACCTACATTGTAAACTCTATTATGCCAAGGCTAAGCTAATGCTGCTCATTTTGTATTGTTCATATATAATATTGGGCTCATATTTTGACAAGTTATGAATACCTTCTGGCAATAATGAACTTATACATATATCACATTTTCTCACAAAGAACTGACTTCAAGTATGGTCTGCTCTTTGAGTTATTTATATGTAGTGATAAAAGGTGTGATCTTTATTCACATATCATCTTCTAGCTGTTTTCTCCGGTAGTGATAGTTTCATTTGTGCTTTGGACAACAGGGAAAGGTATACAGGCTATCTTGCACATTAGGCCTTTTTCATCAATTAAGCCTTCCAAATCTTATAATTAGTAAGCTTAGGTTGAAAAAACCAGTGACCCAGGGATTTTTAATTTTCTCCTAGGCATCTGGTTTCCAATGAGAATAATAGCACTATAGAATTTTAGAAACAAAAGGGAGCTTAGAGACTCTCTAACACCTTGACTTTACAGATGGTGAAAATGAGGTGTAGGGAGGTGAAGTTACAGGATTATTTTATGACATAGTCAGGACTTGAACTTGACGCTGTCGTTTTTAATTTATTTATAATATGGGCCTCCTCTATGGCAAGCACTGTACTACTGCTGTAGATACAGGACTAGACAAAACAGATCTAGATCCTGAGCGATGAAAACTTACTGAGCCCATCTCCTTTCTACTGGACCTATGGGCTAGATCTGCTGGACGTTGACTTCCTGATGAAGCATATCCATAGTTTAAGTAATGTTTCACTAATGTAAATTCCTAGGTAACTGTTTTTAATCCTAGTTTGTTCTTCCACTTTTAAAATGGTTTTCTAGGAAAGTTATCTTAACTAGGTTCACTAATGTGGCCCTCTTCCCATCCTTTTAGTTTCTTGAAGTTCTTTACCATTAGAAGTTACTGTCCCAGTAACTTTCTTTCTGCTGGTGGTTTCTTCATTTTCCGCTGTTCTCCAGTGGATGAAGCACAAAAGGTAGCACAAAAGACACTCCAAGAAAATAACTACCATAGATCATGGAAGAGAAGGCAGAGCTTTCTCCAGCACTTCACGGACTGCTCATCTTAGGAATCATTCCCATGAAGATTCCCCCATCAGCACTTTCTAAAGAGATTTTTCAGAAGTAATTTATTCTCTCCTCTACATGCCTTCCTGATCCTATGTCCTGTTTCAGAAGCTTTATTATTGGCTTTTTCTTATTAGCAAGAAATCATTTTCCATTTTCTTAACCTTGTCATTTTGTCTTTAATAAGAACTTATGTTTACATGAAGCTTTACCGTTTATACAATGCTTTCATATATGTGGTCTCATTGAGCCTCAAAGCAAATAGAGAAGATAGACAGAATTTTCCTTATCATCCTCCTTTTATATTGTGGAACCAGAGGCTCAAAGTGTGTGGTGGTTAATAAGATCACATTATTGGCACTTGCTGGAAAAATCATATCAACATGTTCCATTAAGCCACGCTACCACCATGCTGACATTTAGAACCATTTCTCTTAATTATTCATAAATACTATTGCAGTATTCCTGAAAGCCAGCATTTTTCAGAGCACAGAACATGCTCTAAAACATGTTGGAGTAGGACAACAAAATTTTAAATAGCAGTACAAAGTTGTGTCCCCTTAATGGTGTATGAGTTTATGCAGGATTTGTTAAATAATCTGTATTAAGTGACGGCATTTAATCTTCTACAAGTAAGGTCAACTGCCTTGGGAAGGCAGTTTGGGTCCCAGCATAGAGGTTAAGAGTGCAGACTCTGGCACCAGACTGTCTGGTTTCAAATCTTGGCTCTGCCACTTATAGCTGTATAACTTTAGGCAAGTTATTTAACATCTCTGCGTCTCAGTTTCTTAATCTATAAAATGAGGATAAAAATAGTCCCTGGCTCATAGGCTTGTTGTAAAGATTGAAAAATGGGTGCACACATGTGGGTACACACACACACACACACACGCACACCTTCCCCTCTCATACCCACACACCCAGTACAGAACAATGCCTGGCATGTAGTAAGCCCAACCGCAGTGTTAGCTGTTTCTCCTATGATAGTGTATCAGGAAAGCAATCCGTATCTGGAGTGGTGGGAAGAGTGATTTCAAGGATGCAGGAGACCAGAGCACAACAGAAAGGCAGGAGTGCATGTGACAGAGATGGTGTTGGTGGGCAGTGGGTCGACAAGATCTCAGAGGCCCTGAAAGAGTCAGGATATCCTTGTACAGGTGGCTCGCTACTTTCCCTGCTGAGGTTGGTTCAAGAGTGCAGGTGAGCACTGCTGGGCCCCTCCTGAGCTGAGTCTCTGTCACCAGGCAAATGATCAGAAGGACTTTGGAAAAAGGCTGTGTGATGCTCCCAATCAGGGGAACTGGGCCACACAGGGAGAATCTCAAGCCTCCAACACTCTGGCAGGAGAGTTCCCCATACAAATGGCATCACACAGGATCAGTGCTCTCTCTTCAGCAGTTGTCAAGGGGGGTCACATGGTTCTGGCTGCCAGAGGAGGGGTCTTAGGAAATCACTTAGCTCTGCTTTCTGGGTCTGATCTTCAGGGGCAGAGATTTGCTCCTATATGGCCTAGTAGGGGGTTAGGAGTGGGCAGGGGGAAACACCAAAGCTGCATAAGAATCTGTTCTTTTCAATCAGGGTTGCTCTGTGAACTAGCTTCGTGCTGGGGCTGTCCACTGTGGGAAGTTTCCCTTCCCATCTTTGCTTCCCATCTTTGCATAAATGCAAGATCTGGAGGGCAAGGTATGAGCATAGGCACTGTTGCTCCCTATCACCTATCTGGCCTCTAGCATTATTATAGGTAATCGATGAATAATTGGTGAATGAACTGGGAAAACTAGAGAGAAGAGTGGGAGGTGAGGCAAGAACTAACTTAGCCAGAGGCTGAAGAGAAATTAGGCCTCAGGCCTGGTGCCTGGTCAATTGAAGTACCCACCACGTCAGCACTTTTTAAGTTACAGCAAGCTATTACAGATTTCTGGTGATACTTAGATGCAACAGAGCAGAAGGAAATGAAAATTGATCCCAATTTCTGTGGGAGAAACGCATAAAGAGACATTTCAGGAGCCGAGAGAGCCATGCGTGTGGTTTTAAAAATGCACACCAGTGTTCCTCATAAACTGACATCAATAGTTATTATTGTCATTTGCTAGAAAGGGAAATTGAGGTAAAGAAAAGCATATGGCTCAAACCCATACAGCAGTAGAAGGCTGCAGTAGAGGGCAGGAACCAATCTGTCTTATATGCTCCATTCTGTCTTTGTGTTTTAAAATGATAAAATTCAAACAGCAAATGAAACGTCATTTAATTGTAGGGAAGAGACTTAAAATGATTTAGTTCATGACAAGTGCAATCTGCTTAGGTTGACAGGGAGATACCGGGCTTCCTGTGAAGCGGGGAAGCAGAACAGATGTGAAAGGCCATCTTCTAAATGACTGTGTGGATTTCAAAATCAGTATAGGTAGCTTCAGGCTGTGGCCTCCTCCTTCCAGAAAGAAAGTAGTTCAGGTCTCACTTTGAGCTGAATCCTCAAGCAGGTAGCCTGGGGTGGAGGGTGTTTAGAACAAGGCATGACTTTAATTCAAGCAGAATCAGTCTGTGACGATGAAAAGCCAGCCTCAAGTTGTTCTCCTAATACAATTGTCCTTCTTGCTTCTTCATTCAGGCATTTCAGTTACTTTCCACCTGCAGCTTATAAATAGTTTCTGAGGAGCCTGGATAGCTACACAATCTTGGTTTGCAAAAAGCTATATTACTGCAAAGTTGGGGTACTGGCTCATAGATTTTAGTGATTTCACTCATGTTGGGCCTGGCCTGATGGAGTGGTTAGACATCTATGCGGGGTTTCAAACACTTGCATTGTCTGAGCTGCTAACATCACAAACCTTTGCTATTAATGGATAATTTTTAAAGTCAACTTTGACACTGGTTTTAGAATATCAAAGAGAATATAAAAACAATAAAGGTAATATTGGAATTCTAACTCAATACTAAGAACAATGTTTAGGAAAACATTTAGTAAATGTTTTAGTAAATCTCAGGCTTTTGGAGATGGTGACAGTGGGGAGTGGGGCACAGGAAGACTGTAGTTCAGTTTTTAAGAAGAGATCAGTGAAGAGAAACCTTTTTTCTTTATTTTTTTCTCCCCATTTAAAAAAAAAATTAAAGTTAATTGGGGTGACAATGATTAGTAAAGTTACATAGATTTCAGGTGTACAATTCTGTAATACACCATCTATATGTCACATTGTGTGTTCACCACCCAGAGTCAGTTCTCCTTCCATCACCATATATTTGATCCCATTTACCCTCATCTACTATCTCCTTCCCCTCTTACCCTCTGGTTACCACTAAACTATTGTTTATGTCTATGACTTTTTCTTTCTTTGTCTTGTGCCTTTGTTGTTTGCAGTTTTATATCCCACATATCAGTGAAATCATGTGGTTCTCAACTTTTTCTGTCTGACTTAGTTTGCTTAGCATGCTAATCTCAAGATCTACCCATATTGTCGCAAATGGCAGTATTTCATCTTCTCTTATGGCAGATGATTATTTGCAGTACATATATCACATCTTCTCTATCCAATCATCTATAAAGGACACTTTGGTTGTTTCCATAAGGCTAGAATATGTTTTGTCAATTTAATTCTAGCACTGGACATGTAAGTATTCAATTTCATAGAACCCTGGACTTCTCTCTCTCTCTCTCTCTCTCTCTTCCCTTTATCTTTTTATTTTTGTCTCTTTCCTGTGAGCATCTTGAGCATTTTAAAATTACTCTTTTCTTTCTCTCTATCCCCATATGTTAGGATAATGCCTGGCACAAGGTAGATCCCCAATAGATATGTGTTGAATGAAAAAAAAAAAAAGAATCTGTTGTATGTGGGGTGACAAAAAGATAATGCAAAGATTGTTTTTCTTGTTTTTGGTGGAGAGTTTTGGGTTGCATTTTTATTAATACCTAACATAGTGCTGTACCACACTAGGTTAGAGTGAAAATTATGGACTCCAGAGCCAGATTTTCTGAGTTTGACTAAACTCCCCTACTTACCATCTATGTAAACTTGGAAAAAAATAACCTCTTTGTGCCTCAGTTTTCTCATTTGAACAATGAGAATATTAGCAGAATATATCTCAAAGAGTTATGAGAACCAAATGCTTTAATATATGTAAAGAACTTAAAATAATTCCTGGTACATAGTAAGTGCTATGCCAGTGTTAGTTATTATTTTATAACTCATGCCCTAGGAAGGATCCTCAGAAAGCAATGCTACTAAAAGGTTTCTCTCTTATTACTAAAAAACTCAAATGAGTTTTCCAGGCTCTTTATATTGTTTTAATAAGTATTCAAAGTGACATGTGGTTTCCTCTCAGTCCTTTTCTGGGATTTATTTTTAGTAGTTAGGGAAGCTGATATCTTTAATGGTCCCAGTTCTTGATGTTCACAGAGTTGGCCAAGACTAGCTTTCTAAATAAATGCAATCTGAGGATCCTTTGGTCAGAGGTGGGCTCTAAAACCACTTTTCCAAGAAAAAAATCTTATGTGGAATGAGTGGATCACACTCTAATTATCAGTCTATGATATAAAAATAATATATCCTCCAAATACTCTTAGTCTTCAAAGTTTGATTCTTTTTAGGGAATGCTTCTGATTCAATCAACTTGAGTTAGGCCAGTGGAAAACCTGATGAATCGAACAGTAAGCACCTAAACTGACTGATGAGACCTCCCTCTCTGGCTGGTGGCTGTTCTGAGACATGTGAAGTTATGAAAAAGCAGTCTGTTGGCCACTGCAGGGTGCTTGGTATAATTTTATGGCATGTTTAAATCTCGACAATCAGAGAAGACACACACTGAGAAGAGCGGAAATGGGCTCTTAGTACGTTATCATTTGTTGCTTTTCCTTCCTGTTTGATTTACTTTTTGTGTGTATGGGGCTTTTCAAAGCCTTAACTATGTGGGATTATATTGAGTAGCACTAGTAACCAAACAGAACACCAATACACAGGGAATCGTTCATTATAGGGCAGAAATAAGGAAATGGAAAGCGCTAGTAGTTAAATAGGAGTTTATATATCTACTAAAAGGTTCTGTTTTCCAAGCTACCTTTTGTGGCTTATTAGACATGATTTCTTGTGTCGAAAATCTTGGCATCTCTTTCACAGCAAATATTTCAAAATCATGTAGTTATTTATCCTTCAAGTACAATGAGTAAAACTATTCCAAAAGGAGGAAAATGGCAAATTGCTGAAATTACAACTGTTTTTACTTTGCTCTAATGGAAGTAGTTTTAAAATCCATGGGGGGAATACCAATTTGAAGGAAAGCGGTATTAGAAAGCATGCAATTATATATAGTGAATATTTCCTCAATGATGGAAAAATTCAAAATACATGAAGAGAGGCCTCCGTGACCATTTTCTCAATAAGGTGAGTTGATACTGTACACTAGGGCCTCCATCACTAAGGAGGCAGAGTAGAAATGGTTTTATTTTTGTATTCAGGACTAGAGTAAGGGCACAATATAATTGATGGAGATGGGATTGTATTTCAGAAACCACACAGGAATTAAAAATATGCAATTTGATTTTCCATTCTGCTTTTGCTCCTGAGAATAATTAATAGTGATGATAATAGCAACTATTAACAATATTTTATTTAATCATATAATTGTTGCACATGTTAAGTGAGATAATTTCCTTAAGTTATCAAGTTCTAACATGTGATATGTGAGTCAAGCCACTTAACCAAGTTTTACTCCTATGATAAAACAAAGAATAAGCTTTACTTTTTTGCTCCCTTGATGATGGAAGCCCTTAAAGACTTTATAGTCAATAATTATATTTACATTAATATAGAAGTTGATGTAACTAATTTTGTGAATTCCTGTTGGGCACCCATTTAGTGCCCTTTTCCACTTCCCTATGTTGGTGTGACTTTTTACATAAAAGTTGTATTCAGGTGAGTGTGAAACTATCCAGTAAAGAAAATGCAAAAATGGTTTCTGGTTATTAGCACTTGGGAAAATGGATAGAGTATTGTGAAGCATACATAAACTCATCCAAGATGAGTTTGTCAAACTGTGGAAATATGGGTTGGAGTTCCTACAGCCTCATGTATGGGCATCCAATGATGAAGCATTTATTTGGTCATATCCAGGCTCTACCTCTTTAGACATAAATTTTATATGGCTTATGGGAATGAGGCAATTCAGGAAATTAGATGAGGAAAAATAATTCACAAACACTCAAAACATTAGAAAGGGAGCTAAGAGTTAATAAAATATATATTTTTGCTCTCCCTTTCTCATGTCTACTTTAAGGTTTTAGGAAATTATTTTCCCAGGACTTGGCAATAGTGTGTATTGGCTACCCTTCCCAATCCTTGTATTATACAGTCTGACATTCATGAACTTCAGATACTATGCATTTTTGCACATGTTTTACCCACAATATGTGCTGCGATAGCTCAGGATCCATAATGACAGGCCTGGTGACTTTTATAAGGCATGCTCAAAAAATGTATATGGTTCTTTTAAATATTTTTTAGAAGTTACATTAAATTTTAAAACAGAAAAAGAACTCTGAAGAGTAATACTATAAGTAACAGTGTATCCACCACTCAGTTTAAGAAACAAATAAGTTGAAGCTCCCTGTATCCTTTCTCCTCTCTTTCCCTCCCCACCCTACCAGAGATGCCCCTTTCCTGAGTTTGGAAATTGTTATGCCCATTTAATTCTTATTCTTTACTAAAGACTAAAGTAGTACATAGAAGACAATGATAAATATGTATAAGAAAATGGGTATACAACTTTCCATACTTTAATGTTTTATGTAAAGGGAATAATGAAACTTGCTATTTTTTTTTTTGCCCAGTGTTATGCTTGTGAAATGCATCCATGTGAATATGTGTGACTAGTTTATTCATTTTCACAGCTATGTAGTCCTCCGTGTATAAATATACTACAGATAACTTATCCATTGTTCTCTTGATGATCGTTTAGGTTTTTTCTAATTTCTAACTTTGCAAGCACAGTTGCTATGAGCACTGCTTTACCTGCCTTTTTATGTACATATACGAGAATTTCTCTAGGACACATGCCTAGGAAAGGAATTGCTAGGTCCTGAGATATATGCTTCGACTTCCCTAGATATCACTGAATTACACTTGATGGGGCGAATAATATATAATTTCCATTCCCACCAACAGTGTATCAACATTTCTGTTGCTTTACATGCTCTCCAGCATTTGTGATTGTCAGACTGTTGAATGTTTTGTAACCTGATGAGTAAGAAGTGGTATCTTATTATAGTTTTAATTTTTGTACCCCTTATTACTAATGGTACCGAACATCTAATTATGTTTATTGGTCCTTTGGATTTCATAGTCTCTGAATTTCTGTTTTGTCCATCTATCAATTGGTTTAATTATCTTTTCTTCTGCCATTTTATTTGTGTTAAAAATATACACAACATAAAATTTGCCATTTTAGCCATTTTTACTTGTATAAGTCAGTGACATTAAGTATATTCACAGTGTTGTGCTGCCATCACCACTATTTCTAGAATTTTTTCATTTTTCCCAAATAGAAACTCTGTCCCCATTAAGCAATAACTCCCTTCTCTTCGCTCTCCCCTCTAATTTACTTTCTGTCTCTACAAATTTTCCATTCTAGGTACTTCAGATTAAGAAAGTCACACAATATGTGTCCCTTTGCACTTAGCTTATTTCACTTAGCATCATGTTTTCTGGTTCCTCCATGTTGTTGCATGTGTCAGAACTGCGTTTCTTTTTTATGGCTGAATAATATTCCATTGTATGTCTGTACCACATTTTGTTTATCTTTTCATGTTAATGGACACTTAGGTTGTTTCTACCTTTTGGCTATTGAGAACAATGCTGACCTGAACATAGACATAAAAGTATCTGTCTGTGTCCCTGTTTTGTATTCTTTTGGCTATATATTTAGGGGTGGAATTGTTGGGACATATGGTAATTCTATGTTTAGGAGTCTGTGTTTGTAAGATACTGCCAAACTGTTTTCCATAGAGGCTGAATCATTTTACATTCCCATGATCAGTGTCCAAAGGTTTCAATTTCACCACATCCTCTCCAATACTTACTTTCCATTTTAAAATAATTATAGCCATCCTAGTAGTTACACAGTGGCATCTCACTGTGGTTTTGATTTGCATTTCCCTAATGACTAATGATATTGATCATTTTTCATGTGTGATTTGTATATTGGGTTGTCGGAAAAGACATGATGCATGTTTGCGAAATATGCACTAGTTCATTTTTGGAAGTACAAGAGTCATTCACATCTATGTTATTGCTCTGTCATTTGACAGCTGGCAGTTCTAGCTTCATTCTAAAAAAGAATGAGCAATTTGGTTGAGTTTGGAGATTTTACAACAAGTTGAAGATGGAAGACCAAACTGCATTTTTGCCATAGTTTACTCTTTTACTTCCATAAAAGGAAGAACGCGTGTCAAGCTTATGAAAAGTGCATAAAGACAATGCTCTATAAGAACATCAGTGCCAATGATGGGTCATGAAATTCCGTTCTGGTAATTTTGATCTCAATGATGCTTCTCAGTCAGGAAGGCCCACCGAGGTTGATGACGACAAAATAAAGGCATAGATCGAGTCAAACCCATGTTACACAACACAAGAGACTGCAGAAACATTTAACATCCATCATTCAAGCATTCATGACCATCTGAAGAAGCTGGGATATGTAAGCAACTTTGATATTTGGGTTCTGCATGAACTCAAAGAAGTTCATTTGATGGCGCATACAAACATCTGCAATATGTTCATTAAAAGTGAGGAAAGGGCCGGCCGAGTGGTGCGGTGGTTAAGCGCTGGCTTTGGAAGCCAGTGGCCCAGGTTCGGTCCCACATATGAGGGCCAGTGACACTGCCCTCAAAAAAAAAAAAATGTGAGGAAAAGGATCCTTTTTTGAAGTGGCTGATAAGTGGTGATGAGAAGTGGACTGTTTACAACAATGCGGTGCATAAACGGTCTTGGTACCGATGTGATGATTCACCTCAAAGGACATGGAAAGCAGACATTCATCAGAGGAAGGTTATGCTCTCAGTGTGGTGGGATTATAAAGGTGTCGTGTTTTTTGAGCTCCTATCAAGGAATCAAATAATCAATTCGAATGATAACTGTCGGCAATTGGACAGTTTGAATGAATCCATCATCCAGAAACTTCCAGAGCTTGTTAATCATAAAAGAGTTGTGTTCCATTGAGACAACACGAGACCACACACAGGTTTGATCACCCATCAAAAATGATTGGAGCTTGGATGGGATGTGTTGCCACACCGACCATACTCACCTGACTTTGCGCCATCCAACTTCAATTTTTTTCACTCTCTTCAAAATTCCTTGCGTGGTATAATGTTCAATTCAGATGAGGTTGTAAATCAGCACTTTTTTCAATTTTTTGCAAATAAAGACAGGTCCTTCTATGAGCGAGGAATTATGAAGCTCAGTGAAAGATGGCAAAAGGTTATTGAACAAAATGGGCAATATATCATTGATTGATCTTTGTTCTTTATATAAATAAATGATCTTAGAAAAACATAGACAAGGGCCGGCTGAGTGGCGCATTGGTTAAGAGCTGGTTTTGGGATGCCAGCGGCCCCGGTTTGGATCCCATGTATGAGGGCCAGTGACACAGCCCTCTACAGCTAACAACAGCTCCACCTGGAGCTGGGCTGTGCGAGCCCCGGCAATGGTATAGGTTGCAGCCCCTGCTGCAGTGGGCTGCCATAGGCTACAGTGAGTGGCTGGCAGCCAGCGTGAGCTGCCAATAGCCACGATGAGCGACCATCCAGAGGCCGGCGACCAATCTGCCTCATCCGGGAAGAGCGTAATGATAATACCAACATGGGCCAGTGAAGCAACGTCCTCTGCAACTAGACTGAAGAACAAAAAGACAGCAACCTGTTTGTACCCCTTGCCCAATTCCCCAACACTGTTCCCCTCCCCCAATTCCCCCAATAAAATCTTAAAAAAAAAGAAACAAAAAACATAGACAAAATACGTCATGACTTTTCTGAAGACCCAATATTTTCTTTGAAGAAATGTCTATTCAAGTCCTTTACCCATTTTTCAGTTGGGTTGTTTATCTTTTTGTTGTGGAGTTGTAGGAGTTCTTTATATATTCTGTATATTAAACCATTATTAGATATATGGTTTGCAAATATTTTCTTCTATTCTGTAGTAGGTTGTCTTTTTACTTTCTTTTTTTTTGAGGGCAGTGTCACTGGCCCTCATATGTGGGATCTGAACCGGGACCGCTGGCTTCCCAAGGCAGCTCTTAACCACTGCGCCCCTCGGCTGGCCCCTTTTTTTTTGTTTGTTTTAATTAACGTTTATTGGGGTGACAATTGTTAGTAAAGTTACATAGTTTTCAAGTGTACAATTCTGTAATACATTATATATATATATATATATATATATATATATATATATATATATATATCACATTGTGTGTTCACCACCCAGAGTCAGTTCTCCTTCCAATACCATATATTTGAACCCCTTTAACCTTCTACCATCTCCCCTCCTCCCTTACCCTCTGGTAACCACTAAACTATTGTTTGTGTCACTTTCTTGATAATGTTCTTTAATGCACAAAAGTTTTTAATTTTAATGAAATCTAATTTATGTATTTTTTATTTTGTTGCTTAGGGGGTTTATTATCTTTTTCTTACTGATTTGTAGCAATTATGTATAGATTTTTGGTATGCATCTTTTATTGATTATATTCATTATAGATAGCTTCCCCAACTGGGTGACTTGTCATTTCTCCTTTTAAATGACATTTTTTTTTTGACCAGTGGAAGTATATATTTTAAGTGAGTCAAATTTATCAATATTTTAATTTATGATTTATGCTTTTGTTTTTCCTTTAAGAATTCACATTTTTCAAAGGTCAAAGAGGTATAAGTCTATATTTCTTCTAAAAGTTTTACAATTTTCTTTCAAATTTAGACCTTTAATCCACACCATCTGGGTGTGGCTGGCAGCATTAGGAGCATCTCTGGATGCCATTGTTGAACCCCAAATGTCACTGCAAGTGTCCCACAGGCAGCCCTTTACCTCCAGCTCCTGCTTCTTATCTGGTCCTTTCCGATTGTCCTACTGACTTTCCTTACTGACTTCTGCTTTTTCCAGAAGGAGAATCATGGATTGGCCTTGTATGCTTTCTCCAATCCAGGCTGGTTAGTGTTTGGCAGAATTGGGTTAAACCTTCTGGCTTGTACCCAGTATAAATATAGACTCATCTACATTTTGTTTTCTGTACAATTTCATTAGTAACTTAGGAGGTGGAAAAGTAGGCATCTGTATTGATGCCATCCCAAAGACTCTAGAGCCTTAGTAGTCTGCATCAGTTGTAGTGTTGCCTGGGAGGAGAGGCCAGCTACCACTCTGGTCTTTCCTGACTTTGACATTTTTGATATAGAATAGCCTTTAATGGGTGCATGGCAAGTACAACTTGTTTTATGAAATGAACACTTTTTTTCTTCTGTTTTAGTCAGCAGTCAGCTGGGATCCTGTATCTTCATAAATTACACATCTTATTTGGTAAAGGCTAATCAATACTATTTCAGAATCCTAATATCTATCTGTACCTGCGTCTTGTATGGAAAGATGAAAATAATTGATAGCTCTGAAGCTTTTAATCAGGATGACAAATGATCATTACTCATCTTCCCCATGGCTGGCGCGAACATAGAAATAGGATAGGTAAAAACATTGATTTTGGCGTTTGAAATATCCAGCTTTTGAAAGTAGTATAAGAAAGCTTATCAATTGCAAGGACTATAACTGAAAGAAGCATGATGGCCTGCCATTCTCTTTAATGAACTTTCAAACATCTATGATTGAGAAGTCATAAGAGAAGACAAAGGGATCCCTCTGGGGCTCTGGAGATCTGAGCTTTCATCATGGCTCTTCTCCTTACCAGATGAGTATGCTTTCTGCATATCACCTCTGGATCCGTCTGTCCATTTACGATAGTGATGCCTGCATTGCTGTTATGCCAGGAGTTTTGAGAGGATCACATAAGGCAGCATGGGAGAGTTGTTCATGAACTATAAGCACAGGCTACTAGTTAGGTATAATAAGTAGGGAGATGAGAGCAACTTGTCCTGGCTGAGTTGGAAGGCACCTGAAGGTCACAACTAACTGAAGTGTTGTTGTTCTTAAATTCTCAAACTTACCATATGTATTTATTTATATATTTTAGGACTTTACTTTGCCTATTTAGCCATGAGAAAAACACATAGCTGATATTTTAGATGAAAGGTGCAATGGACAGTTTACTCTACGGATACATGGGGAGAAAATGGGGTTTGCGGACTCTGAAGTAATCCCAGGAGTGAGTGAGAGCCTTGCATTTGGTGTAAGATCCATCCTGGGCTGGATATAATACCACTGTCTTTCCCACATTCTGTGTTCCTGCCCATCTTTTGAGGGAGGTTCTTGCTAGTACAACTTGCTGTGGATTTGGGATTCCAAAACTTTGATCATTTTTGACAAAGAGTTCCAGATGCTGGGAGAAATACTACGGAATAAGCCTTCCCTGCAGAATGATTTGATTCCAAATGTGTCTAATTCCTAGCCAGAAGAAGGCTCCTGGAAGTGTTTGCAGCATCTGTGGACTCTGAACTACTCCAGTCCAGGGTCCAGATGCTGGCAGGCATTTCCCCCTATTAAACAATCTTAAAGGATTGCCATATGCACTTCAATCAAACCTTTCCCCCACACACTTCCAATAAAATTGCAGCTCTGCAGAAAAGCTTTTCAGCCACACTCATGTAAATGTGGCCTTTTCTATGAATAGAATAGAAAGAGTACATATAAAATCTGGTTCAACAATAGCACCTTTATAATCCCCACCAGGCTTTTTGCTGTGTGATGGGTCACTGCTGCTTGATCCTTCAGAGATTGTCAGGGAATGTCTGGCCAGGGTTTTTTGCTGTATATATAGTGGATCCCTATTATACCTTAGGGTTGGGGCTCAAGAATTTAACTTGTTTTATGGATTTCCTACCTGAGTTTTATTTCTCCAAACTTTATAGCTTTGAAAGTGTTTTCCTTACACACAGTTGAGGTAGGCAGAGTAGGTGTTATCATCCACATTTACAGATAAAGAAACCAAGGCTTAGTTATGACTTGAAAATGTTAAATACAGTTGATTATACTACATTTAATAAGATTTTTTACTATGTTATTTTATATTACTTATTTATATTGTAGCTTAATCTTTGAACAATGTCTGACCAAAATAATATTAATAGGAGCCAGACTTGTATCCTTTTGAACTCTCTGAAATTATAGTGAAATAGATACAGATTTTTAGAAATAAAAGCCAAATGTATTTTTCATTCCCTTCCAATCATTAAGCCCTACAAAAGGCAAAGGGAGATACCTCCTAGAACAAATACATCCACAGGATAGAGGAAGGGGATATGACCTTCAGGATGTCTTCAGCAAGTAGGAAGCAGAAGCGGAAGTGAGGCAAACAGCATCCTACTTTCTTTATAGTAGCCCAGGGAGGCAGCCAACCTGTCCAAGTAGCTATATGTTGAACTTGCTGATGGTGGCAGGATGTAATTTAGCCATGGGTTAGGAATGTCTGGCACTTGTCAATCTCAAGCCAGTGGATGGGGTGCAGAGGATCCCAAAGTTCTTTTTGGCCCTGTTGGGGAACATAAAGATGTAGAAGGGGCAATCAGGAATCAGGGGGTCCTTCTCAACCAGAGATGGGTAAACTTGAGCATGGTTACCATCGGCTATTCCGGAACAGTGCTGCCCCCTAGTGGTCATGGCATAGGACCTCAGGGCCCAGGGCTGCCCTAGTGACAGGACCCAGAGGACCCTCCGCTGATCAAGCCCCACCCCTCAGCCCCATTACACTGAGAACTTGCAAGCTACTCCTTATACCCATATGCCATGTTCTCTTAACAAATGTGGGGATGTCATGAAGAAAACTAGAGACTATTTTTCCAAATGAGACTTTAAGAAATTCTTTTAAATCAACTTAGACACAGAAATCTTTATTAGTTTAAAATTCCTTCTTCAATGGTTTCCATTTCTACCTTCCCCATTCTCTCAATTCCCAGTGAGATGGAGGTGCTCATGAGAGGTTTAGTTTGATTATAGGGATACAAAAGAAGTTACTTTTTTTCTTTTTTTTTTTTAGTATATCTGAGTTTCAGGGTGTGAATTATCCACCTTGCTACAGGGAAATATTTCAGTTGAGCTGAAGGCTATGCTAGAGATCAGTGTATATGAGAACCTTGGAAACAATAGGAAATCATAGGCATTTGTCCTTTCTTGTATTTGCTTTCATTCTTGCTTGCCTAAGGATCTTTTCTACAATGGACGTCAGCAAAAGTGCCTTCCTCTAGGAGAGCAGACCCCTGTCTACTGTGCAGACCTCCAGGGGTCCCTTGGCTTCTCAATTTAATTACCATAAGACCTTTTGCAGTTGCCCCATGGTGTTTCTAGGCTTTCCCAGAAACTGTGCTGTAAATCTTTCACCCACTGAAACCTTTTGTATATCCTTAAGCCAGAATAATTGGGAAGAAAATTATGTTCATGTTATTTCAGTTGGAGAAAATGCTAATAATTCAGGGATCTGTGCAGTGGGACATAGAAATCCATTACTTTTAGGGTTAGCCCTGTATTCCATTGACCTTGGGCAACTCTCTGGGCCACTGTGAAATAGATTGGACTATGTGATTTTAAATGTCCCCATTTATGATTTGCTTGATTTTCCTATTCATTTAACACATTTATTAAGGGCCTACTATACATTCTCCTAGGTGCTAGGGGGTGATAATGAACCAAAGAGTCATGGTCTGTGCCTTCTGGTTCTTTTATTGGATAGAACAATTGAGAAACTATAATAAACTATAAGGTGACATTTACTGTAAAACCATGATACAAACACTAATCCTTTTATAACCTTATTAACTTTTTTTGCAGCAACAGCTTTGCTCCAGATCTTCCTAGGCATTCTTGACCAGGTCTCTTAATAAGCCTGGTTCAGGTAGGTGCCCAGAAAGGGCAGTGGAGAGAACACTGAGGTCTCAGCACAGGTACTGATGGCAAAATGACTCTGTCCTGATTGGGGCAAAATAATGGCAGGGACTAACACTTTGTGATCACCTATTATATGCTAAGTGCAGCACTATGGGCTTAACACATATTATCTCACTTTGGGAAAATCAATCTCAACTACTCAGGCCTTACACTCCCAAGGAAACTGTATGTGGCTTTTCATCAGAGCTTTCCATCTTCTTTACCATGGCCTCTTATCATTTAGTAAAATGTAACACAAGGGGCCACTAAATGGACTGAATTAAAGAGAAGGGAAAAAAAGTCAGGGAACTTCTTGGTGAAGAGAGGGTGTGTACGAAAGAGACACAGCTGAGGAAGAGTAATACCAGTAATTTTACCTCTTAATTTCATAAGGAAAGGGCATTTTATGGCCATCTATATTATTTTGAAGTAATGAGACATTTTCCTAAGTGGAAAGTCATATCATCTGCTGTGCCTGGGTGGGCTTTATCTAAAAAGAAGCAAATTATTTCACATGTTTTTATAAAGAATTTTAAAAAAAAAACAATAACTAACCACCTGGTATATTTTTAAAATCTGCTCTGGAATGTATATTTTACATATTTTCTGGAATTTCACATTTTACTGCCAATACCCTGGAAACACCCCTGTTTAAAGCTACATGTCCAGATGATTGCTGAATGAGGAAAAAATAGCCCCCTGACCAGCCCCAAAGTGAGTATTCTAATCATCCTTTGTTCAGAATGCTTAACACAATAGAGTCTCAAATTAAGGGCATATATATAAAAAATATTCATGGGTACCTCATGTATGGGAAGGCAAGCCTTTGAACCAGGAATAGTTCATTTTCTGAGCATATACTTCTTTTCTTCTCTAGAGGAGTCAAAATTTACATATGACGATTTAGGTGGAGAAAAAAATAAGGAAAATTTTATTTTCTAAAAGTGTTCCTTTGCTTTTGAATGCTATACTCGTAAATGGTGGTAAAAGCTTAAATTTGTAAAGTGAAGATATCTTGGTTTCAGATTTGGGGTAAATATTCCGTTAATTTAAATTTCAAATTCTTTATTATTGTTATTTCTTCCATCATGAAGTTTCACCCTCCTTTCCAGAGTGCATTGTCAGTGTAGGGGGAGGTCTGAGTGTCTTCAGGGCCACAGGGCAGAAGTTCGGGCCCACCTGGTGTCTTATGGAGGTCTCCTGGAAATCTCCTTTGACCTGACTAGCTAGCCACTGATACCTGTTGAGTGTGTGTTGTCCTGCCCGGCTGTGTGCTAATTGCTGCTGTTGCTCATAGATACGTTTTTCTATTCCAGCTACATAATTTGTGAGACCCCGTATAAAATGTAAATGTGGACATACCTTGTTCAAAAATTATTAAGAATTTCCAGGTGGCTACAACAGTGCATTAAACCAAGCATGGGGCCCTTCTAAGCACAAGGTTCTTTTTAAATTCTCTTCTATATCCACTCTCCAGAGTAACTCCAGAGTAACAGGTCTTGCAAAGAGACCACTTTAAGTTCTTAGGAGATCTGTGAGGGAGAAAAGCTGAATGGGAGAAGATAGGTTTTTTTTTTGTTTGTTTTTTTGTTGTTAATTGGAGTAGGCAAAAAACATTAATAAATTTAGAAGGCACATTAATAAATTTTGTCCTTAACACATGCTTCATTGCTGAATTCTTACTTGTTAAGCTTGTCAATGGTTGTTGCACCTCTGTGTCACTAAACCAAACTCCTTGTAATTTGCTTTCTCTTTTTGCAAAGGTTAGCTCCTCTTATGGAGATGGCTACTTTCTCCCTGTTGTGGCGTTTCATCCTTTTTGCATTCCAACTGGACATTGATTCTCCTTTTTTGAGTATCCCGATCCTTTCATACATAATTTTTTTTTTTTTTTTGGCTTTTCATTAAAACTCCTCTCTCTCTCGCCACGCCTACATGCTCTAAACTTACAACAGTGCTTTGAAACATTAAACTTTAATATTTTCATTATTTTGATATGCCATCTTCAATGTTGAGTGGAAAGTATTTTCTTGGGAAGGAAATAATATTTTGCTTGTATGAGAGCTAGTACTTTAAAGATAATTTATTAAGTATTCAGAATTCAAGTGAATGTTGATGGGGCCCATCTTGTTTTCTTTGTTTTTTTTTAAGAAATATACTTATGACTTAAATCCATTAGAATATAACAAAATCAGATTAGAAATTAGAATAACACTGTTCAATTCTAATTCTAGTGTCTTCTATATGTGTAGACATATACTTAGGGAATTGAAATAAAATTTAAAATATTTTGTCTGAAAATTAGGTGGCAATTTAACATAACATTTACTGCCACTTAAAAAAAAAATTCAGATGGCTAATCAGCCACAGATTATCTATTGCTATGCTAACAATATCTTATCCAATGCCTAAAAATCAGGTCGAGGTCTTAGTACTGAAGGACAATATTCCTGTGTTAAATTACGAAAGCGTCTTTAGTTTGCAGTTCACCCTTTCCTTGGAACGAGAGAAATGGAAAAAGTCTATGGAGCACAATAGCAGCAGTAATACCTATGAAGAGGTGAAATAAGATGGTCATCTACCCTATCTGATTTGTCAGTAACTAACAGCAACATTTTAATGCCATAATTTAGCCTCATGCATCCCATACAGAGACAGTTAATGGTAATATTTCTGGGGGGAGGGAAAAAGTGTTCTTTCCAACAGCTGTGTTTGAAAAGATGTGCTAATATGTGAGTATAGTCAAAAGAAAAGCCAGGGGTTGGGTTTATAGATTTTAAAAAGTTAGTCACCATCAGTATTGTGACAATTAGAAATATGATTGCTAATTTCCAGATTTTCTCTTTACTCGCCCTTCCTATCACTCTATTTTGTCTACATCTTAGTGAAATAGTAGCACATTTCCGTTCGTTAATCCAGTCCTATGAATCCTTCATAATGCTTCTTAAATCTGAGCCTTTCTTTACCCTCTCCCATTCATGTTTATGTTCCTGTTGCTTCAGTCCTCCACAATTATAAAAGCCTCTTTGTCTTTGCATCTTCACTCTTATCCTTATCTAATGTATTCCATACACAGCTGTCATATTAATCTTCTGAGAATGACACTGGATTACAATATTGTTATACTCAAAACTTTAAAGATGTACCAGAATTTAGAGCATAAAGTCCAACTTTCTTATTCTGGCATTTAGTTCCAGCACAATTGAGCTCCAATCACCTCTTCAAATTGTATTTCCACTGGTCCTCCCAAGAAATATGACATTTCCTTGCAAATCAGTCAGTTGGCAACTACTTGAGTATGTTTCTGTCCTCACGTGTGTTTTTGCTCACCATGTTTTCCTCGCTTGAGATGATCTGCTATCTCATCATTAATGCTAGTTACTGGCAGTTTTCAAAGTCAGCCTCAGTGGTCTCTGCTCTGAGCAACTTTTCTCTACCTGGGATTTTAAGAGGGTGACATTCTGAGTGTGGGGTTTTGTGTGACTGTACTATTGATATAGGATATTTCCTTTTGTTCTAGGGATAAAGTGAAGACATGGCACAAACATATGTGATGCCAAATCAGTGGGTCATTCAAGTCATTTCAGAGAATCAGGTGTTTTTTGTTTGTTTTGTTTTTTTAACAAGTAACATGAAGCAGGAGATAGATGAGTAAATAAGCAGGGGAAAGATATGGAAGGTTTTATAGCAGTTTTAAATGGTTTCTTTCATCTGAGCCTGATTATTGTATAATTAATATTTTCTCTTTGCTTACCTACTTGTATACTTCATAGTGGTTTTAAAATAAAAATATATTGGTTCTATAACAAGAAAAAATAAATTATAATAATTTTTATTAAAAAAAATCTGAGTTTTTCTATAGTACTCCTCAGATAAAGGAAGGCTCCAAAAGATGTGTGTTCATAGCAGAAATTGGTGTGTTGAATCACCATCCTGGTATTTCCAGAGTAAACCCAGTTTGGCAATGATTAAACCACACACACAAAAAAACTCTGATGTATTTGGATCTATTTACTAATATTTTATTTCTGTTTTTTTGTTTCAAGGTTTATAACTGAGATGAGAAAATTATAGACATATTTTGTATTGGAAAAATATTTTGAGAAGAGTAACGTCAGCAAGATGGCCGAATAGTTTTCTACAATTATCACCCAACAGAATTTACCCATTTTAGGTGTATAGTTTGAGGAGTTTTGACAAATACGTACAATGTTGAATCATTACTAAAATCAAATATAGATTATTTTTATCACTCCACAAAATTCCCTCATGTTCCTTTTTGATCAAATCTTCTGTTCTATTCCCCAGCCTTCAGCAGCAACTGATCTGATTTCTGTTTCAATAGTTTTGGCTTGTTATTGATTTTAATTTAGTTGCACTATTGCCAAGGAATACAGAATTTATTTCAGTTATTTTTTGATATTTGATGAGATTTGCTTTGGCCCATTTGTGGCTAATTATCAATAAAGTATCTTTAGCATTGAATTGCTATACACAGAGGTCTATATATACCAGCTAAACTAAACTTGTTTGTAATTTTTTTTAATCTTCTATTATCTTATTCATTTTCTGTCTGATCTACCAATTTCTGAGAAAGGTATATTAAAATTTCTATTGTGGGGGATTTGTCAATTTTTCCTTACAGTTTTGTCAGTTTTTTTTGCCTTGTGTGTGGTGAGATTAGGTGCTTACAAGTTTAGAATTGATAAGTCTTCCTCATTAATCAAAACTTGTATTATTATACAATAGCTTTCCTTGATCCTTAAAATGCTTTTGTTCTTAAATTATTTTTTTTCTGGTATTAATCCAACTTTATTCTGGCTAATAATTGAGTGATTTAGTCTTTTTCTAGCCTTTTAATTTAAATATTTCTGAGTCCTTATGCTTTTTGTGATTTTATTTTTGTACAAAGCCCAAAGCCGCATTTATTTTTCAATCCAGTGTAACAATTTCTGCCTATTAACTGAATAATTTAGACCATTTACATTTATTATTACTTACAATTTTAATTTGCCTCATCTTATTTTTGCTTCATATTTTATCTCTTCTTTTTCTGCCACTTTTGAATTCTTTCAGTTTTTTTGTTTCATTCCCTGCCTCTGCTTTGCTATTCTCCAATTACTCATAACATTTTAATATGTCTGCATAGTTTACCAAAGCTTAAACTCAATATCCTGCTTTCTTCATGAACAGTAAAATAACTCAAGAATTCTTTAAACATGATTATACCCTTCCCATCTTCTATGTAATTGTCATCTACTATTTTAGTTCTCAACTATTTTTATATCACACAAATCAATTGTCTTATATAATCTGTTTATATCTAACCACATTATTTGCCAGATGCTTTATTTACTATTCCTAGCACTTCAGACTTTTTTTTTTCTGAGATCATGTTTCTCTTTCCTGAAATGTAACTTTTATAAGTTTTTAAAATAATACTCTGTTGCTGGTCAGTTCTCCTAATTTGCTCTTGTTCTTTCTAGCTACTCATATATACACAATTTCTGGGCAGAGTTATTTTCTCTGGATGCTTGAAACTATTACATCACTGTCTTAGTCAATTTGGACTGGTATAACAGAATACCATAGACTGGGTGGCTTATAAACAACAGAAATGTATTTCTCACAGTTCTGGAGGCTGGAAGTCTGAGTGAGATAGGGTGCCAGGATGGTTGGGTTCTGGTGAGGGTCCTCTTCCAGCTTGCAGACTACTAGCTTCTTGTTGTATCCTCACATGATAAAAGGGATGAAGCCTAATGACCTAATACCCTCCAAAGGTGTTACCTCTAAAATATACTATCACATTGGGGGTTAAGATTTCAACATATTGAAATTTGGGGGGACACAGTCTATAACAATCACTACCTTTGGTATTCCATTGTTGCCATTAAGTCTTAGGATTCTTTTATCTACAAAATAAATTTTTGAAAATTCTCAGCAATACTTTCTGGAAATATTGCCTCTTTTTTATTCATTATTCTCTTCTAGAAATCCAATTTGACATATGTTGAAACCTCTTATTCTGTCCTCCATTTCTCTTAATTTCTCTTTCATGATGTACATTTCTTCATGTTGCATTTGGAGCAATTCCTTTAGGCTTATCTTCCAGATTTTGCCTACTCCTTCACTGGGAATGTAGCTCTTCAAGATCTTTATGCAGGAGTCCTTATGCAGGAGTCTTAGTTCCCAATTTAAAGGCCAGTGCTTAGGTCCTATTTCCTTAGAGTTGTTGTTAAAAGCAAGTCTAAACATAAAATTATATTATGGATAAGAGAAAATGCCCAAGGTAAGCTAAATCTTATATAAGGTTATTATATTTGTTTTTGTTTTTTTTTTCTCTTTTTTTCAGTCCCTAGGTATTTCCTTTATATTTTATTATCTAAACTATACATTTCAAAGGGTGGTCATTATATTTTATACAGTATATCTAGATATTTCAAGCAAAAAGAATTTTCAGTATATTTATCTGCCATATTGCTAGAATTGGAAGTTCAGAGTTCATTCTTTACCTGAATTTTCTTTATGCTTGATCAGATTTTAATTACATATGTATCTTGGCTTTTCATATTTTTGTGATTTGCAAGAATACAAAGCATTCCATAATCCTGCTGTCTTGTATTCACTGTTTCACTCATTTATGCATAAGACCTTTTTTGATCTCCATTCTTTCTTAATGTAGTAACTTAAATTTCTTTCTAATGACACTTTCTACTAACTAGCTCAATGTGGGGATGTGGGTTTTCTTAGATGCCAAATAGCTGGAGGCAGACTTAGGAGAATGTATACACTGATCATTATCACCCCAGATGAGGTGTTATTTTTACTAATATTGAGATTGACATGAAAAGTAGCAAAGTTATGATCTGTTTAAATGTTCCCTTAAATGGAAATGCATAGATGGACATATTATTTCTGCATAGGTATATATGCCTCCCAGTATAAAAGGACCATGGTATAAAACAAAATTAATCTTTATGGAACTGACAAGTCCCTATCTTGCTTGGACAGCTATGCAGCATTTTGGGGGACTAAGAGAGGCATTGGGAAACTGAGTGACATCCTGAATTTGCAGCTGCACTGCAAGTGATCCCCTTATTTCAGGTTAGTTTCTGTGTCCTTTGTTCCTTAATGTCTTTGTGGTTGTTTCCCCCCAAGCCAAGCTCACCTCAAATAGTACATTAACTTTCTTTGATATCATAGGCTCCTGTCCAAGAATGCTGCCCATTTACAATATAAATTTATAATTGTTATAATATGATCTGATTAGATAAGACTTCAACTAAATTGTAAGCTCTTCAAGGACAACATTCTTTACTTGTATCTTTCATAACTTGTATTGCATTGCTATGGCAGGTGCTCAGTACATATGTGTTGAGTAAATGAATGAACACCTACCTTTCTCAATACACCTTGAGTGATCTATCATAGAAATTCATATCTAGAGACTATTTTGAAAGTGAGTTTTATATCCATAAATGAAACTATCTTAGCCCTAATGGCCTATCATTTCAAAGAGTTTTAGTACTTAGTGACCATTTAATGTATGGATTATTGACCTATTCACTCATATCACAGATGGTTTGAGCTGTCTAAATCTGCCAACAGAAATCTGTTTTACAGGCTTCAAGATAAATGACTTAATAGTCTTTAATGGTTGCCGCTATGCATGGCTGTGCCCTTAATTGATAGCTGAGAAGATTAACAACTCACCGGGATGGATTATTTCACTCTTCTAGGCATTTTAGAGAATGAATGTATCTCTGATGGCTCAAGTCAAATGAAACAAACATTTGCTGAACTTCCACTATGGGCGAAACGCTGTCTAGGTACTTGAGTGTCTGTGTGTGTGTGTGTGTGTGTGTGTGTGTGTGTGTGTGTAAATCAACTTTAAAAACAACAATAACAAAATGTATTCAATGAAAATGTTAAATCAAATGGTAGGCATCTATAATGAGTTGTTTCTATGAAGATGGGCCAATTTTATATCAATGGAGAATTAATGAGAAATTATATCAAAGTCATTATTCTTAAGAATTTGTAAAACTGATATTCACTGAGTGTTTGCATATACACATTTGATTGTGCTAAGTGTCTTATTGAATATTGTTGTTTATAAAACATGAAATTAACAAAAACATTAATAGCATCTGAGTAATTAAGAGATGTGTTAGCAGCAGCAACAGTAGCAGTAATACTTATGGCCATGGTTAAAATCAAAAACAAAAACAAAAAACTTGTTGAACATTCCGTGTATGCTTTCTTCCCAGTTAGTAATGTCAAGTCTAAGAAAGGATTTGTTGGAAATAAGGAGGACTCCTGTTTATTCATGAGATTGTGTGCAATGGTGAAGAATATGAACATTGTTACCAAACAGCCCTTATTTTGAAGCTCTAATTTTCTAGTTCCTGGCAGTATGAAACTGGGCAAGTCATTGAACCTTTCTGCAGTTTCATCATTTATGAAATGGGTATAATACCTGTTTTGCCGTGTTATTACTTTACCAGGTAGGTTAGAAGTGCCTGGCACATAGCTTGTACAGAGTGTTCAATAACTAGTAATACTTGTTATTCTAGTTATTTTATTAGTCCCAAACTGACATGTCTGCAATGGCTGTGAATATCTAGCCATGTTGTTTACTATTCTGGAGCAAGTGTTTGAAAAGTCAGTGTGAATGTTGACAGTAAAGTGAACTTAGGGTGCAGCTATGAACTTGGACTTGGAAAAGACAGGCTCTCTGTAGGACAAGTAGGTGAAAACAGGAACTGGTAACACCTGGTTGTAGAAACTCAATGTTGGCAGTTGTGGAAACAAAGAAAGGATTATCACTGTGGTTTCCCTCTTTGCTCCCATGAAGACTGCTTGTTAAATCTAATTTAAAAGAGAGACATTTCCAGAAATCACACCAGAGTTTGCTCTTTTCAGTCTGACATTTCCTATAGAAATAATTACAACTGCATTTTAATATCTGAAAAATATTTCAGGGCAGAAAGGATGATGCTTGTACTCAGAAAGATAAGAGATTTGATGTTTCGCTGAAAAAAATTAAGAAATACTATGCAAGAATATAACATGATTATTGTCCTTCCTTGCACCTCCGTGCATGATTTATTTTTGTTTTTTGGGTTTTTATTTTTGGCCTCCCAATCAAGACTTAGTTTTCTTCACACTTTGGCCTTCCTGAATGCTACTGCAATTTGTGGAAGGTCAGAGGTCAGAGAAATTCATGTGGTACAGAAAATAAAGTGAGGAATGATTTTATTTCCTCATTAATGATTTTATTTACATAAAATGGAAATGCTTGATAAATACAAATAAATCTTGGAGGGAAAGATGGCGGAATGATGCAAGCACGTTTTCCTCACGCCCGTTAAAGGTGCCTTTTGGGTACAACAGAGGAACCCACTTACAGGCTGTGGGCCTCAGTGCCTCTCACTAAAAGCAGGAACTGTGCAGCCCAGAGTGGCTCTAAGATTTCAAGCCTAGTGTCTGTTTATGGTTCCCATTAGGCAGGGTAGCCTTGTGATTCATTGCCAGTAGCCTGCCCCTGGAGGGATGGTTAATGAGGTTTGAAGTTTCATTTAAATTTTCCTTTCAAAATACTTTTCTTTCCATGAAGATGAAAGTCAAGAGTTTCCAGATAAACTTAGCTGGAGTGCATTCCCATTTTCTGAAGTGTAAGGCTGGCGACCGAAATGTTGGTGGAAACGCACGGAGTGTGTCTGATTTAACCGGATGGGACTGCCCCAGTATACCTGCTGAGATGTTTCTTGGGCAGGTACCAATTTGCCTCAGGCATTTAGAGGGCTTATTTCTTCAGGTGAGCTGGCCCATTATCTCCTCAGGGCACAAGCCTACTTCCATTAGTGCTAATATGAAGGGAATGCTCACTGAATCAGGAGCGTACTGATATGTGTGTGAAAAGCAAGACTGGCCTGTAGAAAGGGGTCAGCAAGGCAGGAAGCGACTCTCGGTGAAATGGTGGCAGTCATTCTTGCCCATGCATTTCTTGATATTTCTATTCCTATCGTTAGAAATGGAATTGGGAGACTGTTAAGACTAAAAAAAAACCCAAATGTAGAGCATGGTAGCTTTTATCTGGCCCACAAGTATCAGCAGGCTAAGAGGACGGATTTTCAAACTGCCAAGAACGCAGGATAGAAAGAACAAGAACAAGGAACACATTATAGAACCACTAGTCTCAGCCCATTGAAGGCATGAGGAAGAAAGCCAGGGTGCACTGTGAATAGCGGTGCTCGCTGCAGCGAAAGCTTCTGGCTGTAGCAGGGACCCTTCGCCAGCGCTGTAGGGCACAGGGATTCCAAGTTTGTTGCTACGTAATAATCTGTCTCAGTTGGCGGCTCTAGTAAAAGCTGTTTGTATAGATGCTATTCTTTTGAAAAAAGTTAGAAAGGTTGAAGTGGGGATGAGTAGGGAGGATCTGAAGCCCAGTTTGAGGTTGCTATGACTTTGGCTTCATAATAGCTTAGTTGGAACCTTGATTCTATTTCCCAGGGACTTCTGCATCAGCCTTAATTTCACTGAGTTAGTGAATAAACTGAATCACCATGGACTGAGCCAGTTGACTTCTCTGTCACTGGAATGAAGTCTTCAGACTATAACAGTTATTATGGCCAGTGGCATCCTATCACGTCAACCACTGAACAATAGGTGCATGTTTCAAAGTGTGAACCCAGCCATCTACATCAGAACCACCTAGGGTGGTAGCAAAAATACACCATCCCATCTGCCATATTAGTACTTGATACACTCACACATATACCCACTCCAGGAACTCTTATAAATGTACATGCTTGAGAACCACTGCTTCTGTTGCTATTGATAAGTTTTAAAATGTAAGTGGACGATATTTGTAGAGACAGCTTTTCTTCCATACGTATCTTTTGCCATGAAGGTGATATGCAAATACCATATAGCAATGATCCCATGGCGTTTCTAGAGGTTTGAACTAGAAGCCTTGTGCTTTCCCAGGAATTCAGACTGCAGTAGCAAACTTTTCACAGTTCAAAATCATAATAAATATAATAATAATAATAGTAATAATAATAATAATGTTATTTTCAGATACTAGACATATTAAACAAATATTAGTAGGTGAAATAATCACCTTGAACAATTCTTTGAAAAGAAATGTCTTTGTCATCCATACTTATGATTGTTATTGAGAGTTTAATGTAACTGTAATCTCCCACTTAGATTGATTTTTAAAAATTTGAATGGTATTTCTATCTTTTTGGAACTACATTTAGTAGACATACCATCATGACACATAAGGCATCTAGCAGAGTGCTTGTCATACACTGGTGCTCAGGATATACATCCTGTTTTTTGTTCCTTCCTCCGCTTCTTCTCCTTTCCCCTCTAGATGGCTCCAGGAATTCATAACAACTTTGTGGCAACCATCTTTCTGATTTTTGATTTCTGATTTAAGCCACAGGCAGTCTATTCATCTTATTTATAACATTAGAGATAATGGTACCATTTGGTTCTTAATTAAAAGCATCTTCTTTGCCTAACTTAGCCCTTCATGTAAACTTAGAGATGTATGCTTCCTACTGTGCCTGCTTTCAACATGGCCAATGGAGAAAGAGAAGAAGATAAATGTGGGAAATACTTTTATGGAACGTGCATGGACTCCATTTTCTTCTTGTCCTGAATGGGGAAAAATAATATCCATGTTCCCTTCTTGAGAAAATGAATGAAGCTATATTCTTTCATAAGTGTAGTTGCAAAATTTTGAAGAAAGATTTCTAACTGGATTAAAGATATGTTTGTTTATCTCTTGTAGTGATATCATTGATGCCCCAGATTAAATACCTCTGTCCTTGGATCACTTACCCAGGATCTTCTAATTGAACCTCTCTGATTACAGGTTTTGGGAGACAGTGTAATATGTTACCCTTTACTTTTACGTATAATCATATGTAATCACACGAGAACTCCTCAAGAGACACACAGAGGCCATTCTTCTTTTCTGGGACAATCCTTGCTTAGTTTACCAAAGACATTGCATTTAACTCACATCACTGTTATTATACAAATACTCCTGAAAGTTACCATTTATTTTTAAGGATCAGATCCTCCACCAGCAAAAAGATTATGACTCCTTTTATTGTAATCCTCACTTTATCATGGTGGTCTGGAACTGAAACTGCAATATCTCCAATATATACCTGTATATAGCTGTGTCTACATCTATATATTGTAATTTTAGCCCCATTCTTCTCTTTTATCTATCTATCTGTCTATCTGTCTATCTATCTATCTATCTATCTATCTATCTATCTATCTACCTATCTATCTATCTAATTCCAATTACATTTGGCATGGAATATTATATTATATTAGTTTCAGGTATACAACACAGTGATTGGTTATGTATATAATTTATGAAGCAATCATCTTGATAAATCCAGTACTGTCTGACACCATGCATAGTTATTACAATACTACCGACTATATTACCCATGCTATACTCTACATCCCCTTGATTATTTTGTAACTACCAATTTGTACCACTTAATGCCCTTTTTGCTTTCACCTATTCCCCCATCTCCCCATCTGGCAACTATCAAAATGCTCTCTGTATCTATGAGCTTATTTCTGTTTTGTTTGTTTGTTTATTCTGTTTTCTAGATTCCACATATAAATGAAATCATTTGAAATTTATCTTTGTCTGACATACTCCACTCAGCACAGTGCCCTCTAGGTCCGTTCTTTTGTTGTTGCAGATGGTAAGATTTTATTCTTTTTCTTTATAGCTGAGTAATATTCCTTTGTATATATGTACCACCTCTTCTTTATTCATTCATCCATTGATGGACACCCAGGCTGCTTCCACATGTTGGCTATTGTAAATAATGCTGCAATGAACATATGGATGCACATGTACCTTTGAAGTAATGTTTTGGGTTTCTTCTAATAAATACCCAGAAATAGGATTACTGGGTCTTTTTTGCCTTTTGTTATAGTCTTGGTTTCAAAGACTTTTTTTATCTGGAATAAGTATTGCTGTCCAACCTTTTTCTTTTTCTTTTTATGAAAATTTCCATTTTCATGAAATATTTTTTTTCACACCATTACTTTCAGTCTGTGTGTGTCTTTTGATATGAAATGAGTATCTTGTAGGCAACATATGTAAGGGTCTTATTTTCTCATCCAGTCAGTACCCTATGTCTTTTAATTGGGACATTTAAAGTAATTGTTGATAGATATGTAGTTGTTGCCACTTGATTATTCATATTTTGATCTTTTTTCTTCTTCTTTTTAAAGAAGTCCCTTTAATAATTCTTATAATGCTGGTTTGGTGGTAATAAACTCTTTTAGCTTTTTCTTGTCTAGGAAGCTCTTTATCTCTCCTTCAATTTTAAATGATAGCCTTTCTGGGTAGAGTAGTTTGGCTGTATGGCATGGGTTTTCATCACTTTGAATATTTTGTACCAATGCCTCTGGCCTGTAAAGTTTCTGTTGAGAAATCAGCTGATGGTCTTATGGGAACTCCCTTGGAGGTAACTAACTGCCTTTCTCTGCTGCTTATAAGGTTATCTCTTTAAACTTTGACATTTTAATTATAACGTTTCTTGGTTTGGGCATGTTTGGATTCATCTTGTTTGTGACTCTCTGCACTTCCTGGGCTTGCATATCTATTTCCTTCACCAGGTTAGGGAAGTTTTCCATCATTACTTCTTCAGGTACATTTTCAATTCCTTCCTCTTTCTTCTCCTTCTGGTACCCCTGTGATGTGAATGTTGGCATGCTTGACGTTGTCCCAGAGGCCCCTTAAACCATTCTCATTTTCTTTTAAATTCTTTTTTCTTTTTATTGTTCTGATTGGGTTTTTCCTTCTACCTTATCTTCTAAATTGCTATTTCGATTCTCCTCTTCATCTAAATCTACTTTTTATTCCCTCTAATGTTTTCTTCATTTCTGTGTGTGTCTTGTAGTCTTTATTTGTGTCTGGTTCTTTTTTATGTTTTCTATCTCCATTTTTATGTTTCCAATCTCTTTGTTGAAGTTCTCCCTGAGTTCGCTGAGCATTCTTATAAGGTGTTTTGAACTCTGCATCTGATAGATTACTTGTCTCCATCTTGTTTCTTTTTCTCGAACTTTGTTCTGTTCTTTTATTTGGAACATTTTTCTTTGTCTCCCCACTTTGGTTGCCTCCCTGTGTTTTTTTCTATGTATTAGGTAGGACTGCTATGTCTCTTGGTCTAAGTAGAGTGGCCTTATGTAATAGGTGTTCTACGGGACTTTAATCTCCTTAGTCACCTAAGTCTGTTGCACTGGGTGTGTCCTTTGTGTGTGCCCTCCTGTTGCAGTTGAGCCTTGGTTACTGTTCGCACAACAGTGGGAGGGATTGACCCTCAGGATGATTGGTTGTGAGGACTGGTCATGACTACAGTGGAGGAGCTATTGTGCAGAGGCTGACTCTATAGAGCAGGGTTTGCTTTAGCAGGACTCTTGTGTTTTCCCTGTCTGCCCTTGCATGTATCTTTTGTGAAGGTGGTTAGGTGGTACTCTGGCATGGTCTAAAGCTGGCCACTAGATGTGTTGGTTCTGGGGCCTCTTGGGAGGGGCTCTGTTGCAGGCCAAGGTCAGCCACTGCCTGTGCCTTCCTTGGTCCACTTGGTATGAGCTATAAAGAGTTCTGCAGATGGTTGCCACTTGTGTTGGGCTTGAAGATATCTGGGAGAGGCTATGTTATGAACCAAGGCCAGTTGGCACTAGTGCCAGGCTTGGGGCTACTTAGCAAGAGGTACAGGCCCCTGAGGCCAGATGCTGCTTGTTTAAGGTTTGTGAACCTTTGAGAAATTTTAGTAAAGTCCACAGCCAACATTGGCCATTTGTGTGGAAAAGCCACTGGAAGTGGCTTGGATGGCCCTGAAAGTTGGGTAGAATGTCAGGGAATCACGAGGGCAGGGCAAAATATTGTAGCTAGGTTGATGGAGACTCAGATATGGTGGCTACCTATGTCTGCACTCTGGTCGGGAAAGGGCTTAACAAAATAACAATGCTTCTGCCAGCACTTCTGTCTGGGAAGAATCTGCCCCCCCCAGGCCTTGCCCTGGAGCCTGACAACTCAGTTCCTCCCCATATGTCCCTGTCACCTTTCAAGCTGCTGCCCACTGCTGGAGCTCAGAGCAAGTGAATCTGGTGTAGGCCCTTTGAGAGGAACTCCTGGGACTCCAGCCACCCTCTGTGTCACTCAGCCACAATCTTTGCTGGTTTTCACAGTCAGAAGTTATAGGAACATCTTTTGTCTGCACTGGAGCTCCAGACTGGGGAGCATGGCATGGGGTTGGAGCCCCTTGCTCCTCAGGGGGAACATCTGCAGCTGAGATATCCCACCCAATTTTTAATCTCCACATATGGTTGTGGAACCAGCTTGTTCTGATTTCTCAGCAACTCCTATCAGTCTCGATATGGCTTCTTCTGTGTATCCTTAGTTATAGGATTTCTGTTTAGGTAGACTTCAGGCAATTCTCAATGGTAGTTGTTTTGTAGTTTAGTTGTAATTTTGTGGTCATGAGAGGAGGCAAACACAGCATTTATCTATTCCACCATCTTGACTGGAACTTCCCTAGTGCTCTTTTAAAATCTTAACTTTCTAGAACAGAGTTGCTCAGATCATGAAGCACATCCATCTCTTTCATGATCTCTAATTTATGTATTGGAAATCTTATTAAATCTGACTTGACAGGGTAAACGATAGCAATTTGGTTTTTTTTTTGTTGATTGCAAATGTGGCTCCTGGGTTACCTGAGTACTAATAGTTTCTTTTCTTCACTTTGAGCTGCAATGGGATTTTAAACAAAAAAAAGTCAGTTTAATTCCCATTGTCATTTGTTTTGCAAAAAAAAAAAAGTAAAGCAATGTAGGGAATTTGGGAATTTCTGAGGTATTTACACTCTATCTGATTTTGAAGTTACAGTTCATAGCCAGTATGGCTTTTAAAGTTAACTTAGAAACAAAGTTAACATTGATGAAGAAATTAAAGAAAAACAGTGGAAGACACCTGGAACAATAGGAGAATTCTGATTTTGATGTCAATTTTTCACTAAGCTAATCTTCCGGCTCTAGATTTTTTACCAGAAGTTGGTTGATATGAAAAATAATTTACAAAGCTCATGAGTTAGTTGTAGGGCTAGTGGAAGTTGAATGGCAGAAAATATGACTAAATGGCAGGATTCTCTGAATTTCATATGCTTGAGAGTGGTTATTTCTAAAGACTACTGCCCTTAAGGTTAATAATGAGTTGGTGGAAATTAAGGGTGTTGTACCTTCTCAGAGGACTAAATCTATTTGTCACTTATAACTTATGCTTGGTGTGAGCTGCTTAAATCAGATCATCTCTTGAGTGGTATCAGCCTCAAGGAGTGGAATCTTGGTTTTGGGGTACAGGAAGTGGGTTGAGGGGAGACATATCAATCAGAAGAGGAAGGAAGAAGAGGAAGGAGGGAGATGCAAATACTATGTAAATAGGAAGTTTAAAAGTAATTATGATTTACTCAATAGTAACTTGAGTAAATATTAATAAATACAGAAGTTTTTAATAGATACTTTACATTAATAAATTTGATTATTTATTACCCATTTTATAATGATATCTCTGTTGGAAATCATGAGAGAATGTCCTCATAATAGTCATGACTCTTCAAAAACATATATTCAAAATTTTCTTTACTCTTGCCCAATCTATTGCTTCTATTTGTTTCTCCCTTGACTTTTGGTCTAACCTCCACTTCATTTTTTTGTTAACTAAATTCTGAAAACAATAAAGTGACATCATTTAAGCTTATTATTTTTTTCCCATTGCCTGGTTTGGTGTCAGGCATATAGGTGGTTAGTTGTTGAAATTGTTAAATCATTTTGTTTTAAAAGATAAAATAAAAAGGCTTATTGGAGTACGACCCATCTTTTCATACACAGCTGGAATGTCCTGACCTCCTTTCAGTGAGGACTTGGGTTCTTTGCTCTTCATATGTGATACTCTATACATGCTTCTCTCTAATGGGGGACTCTCTCTCTCATTACTCTATACCTCCTTCATTTCAGCCTGGCCAGAGTTGCTCAGTTAGTGGTAATCAGTGAAAGATTAAACAAAAAGTGAAGAAAACATAAAGAGCTCATAGATCATTTCATTTTGTGTTTCCAAGTGCCCTCCCTTTGTTGTGGGTATTTGGGGATGTTTCTTCTCAAAGGGACTGTTAGCATCTGCCTCAGGCTCAAATATTTTTCCACATTTTACATAGGTTTAACCCAGATGTTAAGACTTTTCTCTAGGGTTTTTAATGGGTCTGGGCTTATTACATCTAATCCTGGGAGGAGTGTTTGCATGATGATATATACTTTGCTAGAGAGGCAAGCAAGGAGTCGAATCCAGAGTACGTTGCTTCCATTCCAGGCCCAACTATTTTTCTAAAGTAGGGGAAATGTTGTATTGGGGATAAAGTGTCCTCTTAAGTGTTCTCACTTCTAGTAGGAAAAATTCTATTTCCCTGAAAGATATGTCACCATTTTTCCGTTTCTGAGACTTTAATCTGTTTCACAGTAGAAAAGGCACTGAAGATCAAAGATGCCATACAAATTACCAGGTCACGTTTTGAACCCTACTTGTGTGGTCATCAGAATGTCTAGGAGCGAGGTGGCTGGCAGTAGATGGAGAGCTGTGGGAGTGTCAGAGGAACAGCAGGGAAGGCAGGTGAAGTTATCTGAACACAGAATGGTGATTTTGATACTGTGTTTTGCCACCCAGCACAGGTTATTAGCTGTAAAAAATCAATTTTCTTTGATAGTGTCTCTATGTCCCTTACCTCTTCTCTGAAATTTAGGTGATGACCAAAGTAACTCTAGGCAGTATACTGTGTGGCACATTATGTGTTTGTTGCATTCAGTTGCTCTGGACATTATAAAATCAATAGTCTATGATGCTGAAGCCAAATTTCAAAATGGATACTGCATTTTTCCTATCTCCCTTGTAATTTCAATCAGATAAGGTTTTTTTGTTTCTTGTCCAAAGCTGTTCGGTGAGCATTCAGTTTCTTGCCAAAAGCTAAATATAATATGTGGATATGCTTCAATCTAATCACAGCATATTTATTTGGTTCATAATATGTGCAAAGTACATACAAGGTGCTGTCAAAGAAACAAACTTTGTATTAGACCTAGCTCCTGCACCTTTTCTCTCTTATGGAATTTATTCCTGTACGTTACAATGTTTTTACTCCTTATTCTATTTATGAGCTTATCTTTTTTATGATAAAATTAGTATTACTATATTACCAATAAATTGGAAACAAGAGAAAAATTATTGTCCGTAATAATCACTCTAACAAGAAACTACTAAAATTCTACTGTTTGCTTCCAGTCTTTTCTTCTGGACATGTGGGTTTTCCCTTTTAGCTGTTATAATGTACATATATGCTTATAGCCCCTTTTTTTATTTTTTTATTTTACAGTATTATAAACATTGTCCATTTTACTACAAAAATGTTACATCTTAATTGCAAAGGGTCATAACACTTTGAAGAATAGATTATAGATACTTGGTTAAATGGTCCCTTGTTTTTAATTTAGTGGCAGCATGTGATGGTAAAGAGAGCATGGGCTTCACCCAGAGATGGGGCTTGAATGTAGGTAGGCTCAACTTCTTTTTGCTCTGTGATCAAAAGCAAGGGATTTTTCCTCTCTAAACCTCAGTTTTCATGCCTGTAAAATTTGCCATGTATTTAGTGAATATGAGATCTGGAAATCATACCTATTATCATTTAGGCTCTCTTCAGTTTTTGCCATTGTAAATAATGAAATGTGGAATATGTTTGCATATATAACACTTCCAGATTTTGTATTATTTTCTTTAGCTAGACTGACAAAGTGGAATTGCTGGGTTGATCAATTTAAAGATTATTGACTTGCTTTATCATGTTGCTTTCCGAAAGAATTTACTAATTTAAATCACACCATCAAGGTCTCAATTTTTATTTTTGAGGAAAACTTTAAAATTATCCTTAAAATTCCTGCAAAAGCAAATGGGATTTTATATAATTGATTTTTTTATTAGTTTCAGGTATACAAAACAATTTAATAGTTAGACATTTAAACCCCTCATAAAGTGAAAACCCCCCCAAGCTACTACCCCCTGACATTGTTTATAGCTGTTACAATACCATCAACTATCTTCCCTATATTGTACTTTACATCCCATGACTGTACATACCTATATATTTAGTTATAGTTGACATTCAGTATTATTCTACTTCAGCTTTTCAGGTGTATAGCACATTGGTCAGGCATCTACATAGTCTATGATATGTTGCAAATAGGATTTTGATTGTAATATTTAACCTTCTTAATTGAGAATATCATAAGTCTGTTCATTTATTAAAATATTTTCTATTTTCATAGATTTTTTTGTTTTTTAATATAGTCCACTTTTCTCATCTGAGAATATGCATACAATTTTGTGTCTTATTACTACTGGGAATATACACATTATAATAATTATAGATCATATAATTATATGATGTGATAAAATTAGATGATATGTATTTTTCACATTTCTTTAAGATTTATATGTATTTTGTCTGCTTTTACCAGTCAGAAATTCTAAACCAATATAAGTAGTAAGAGATAACAGGCATCCTTGTTTTATCTGAATATAAAAGGACCCCCTCTAAGACAACATTTCCCAAACTGTGTTTCGAGGAGACTATTGCTTGGAGCAAAAACAGATTACAACTCACTGAGATTTGCAATTCATACTACCATATTAATGTTTTCAAGAAGTCCTGAGGTCAGAAATATGTTTAAACTTTGTTCAGTTCAGCATTTTCCACATTTAGTTGACAAGGATTCCCCATTACCCCTCCCTACCTTGTTTTATAGAACTGCATATATTAACATTTTAGAGGACAGTGTTTCTGAGGAACTCCCATTTAGGAAAAAATACTATAATATGTCACCATGAAATATGTTGGGATTAACTGGGGAAAGATTTTGTTAATAATGTCAAGGAAGCAGCCACTTGTTCCTTTTTAAAAATGTCATTAACAGGAATGAGTATTAAGTGTCTTTTAAGTATTGAACAAATCAGTTTTTGTTATTAGCGTATTTATATGATATGATATAATAAAAAATTACTTAATGTTAAACCCTCTTTAAAATCTTGGGATAATGACTACTTGGAATTGATGGATTATTATTTTTTTAATGGTCTTGGAGTCATTTTGCTAATATTTTACAGAATTTAGGATTTTTATGCCTATATTCATAAGTGAAATTGGTCTATGATTTTTATTTTTGTTTTAACTTTGTTAGATGTAGGTATCAGGGTTATATTCCCTCCATTGAATGATGTGAGTACTCTTCTATCTTTTTCTAAATACAGTAACTGTTTATATACAACATGGGCATTATTTGCTCCTTGAATGTTTGAAATAATTACCTGGTTAATGGGCTGAAGCCTTTTATGGGAGATATTCTTTAATAATGTCATCAATAATTTCTCCAGCATTTCTCTTGTCAGGTTCTCTTTTTGTTAAGTCAGTTTTGGTAATTTATATTATTCTTCCAGAAAATTGTCTGTTTTGTTCAGATTCCTTAATTTATTTGCTTATAATTGTTCATTGTGTATTTTATAATTTTCAAATGTTTTCTGTAACTTTTATATATATATATATATATATATATATATATATATATATATATATATATATTTTGAATTGTGTTGTTTCTGCCTTTGTTTTTTTAAAGAGCTATGCTTGAATTTATTAACTGTACTATTTTTCTTTTTTAAATTTCTGATATTATTATTAGTGTTTTTCTGTTTTTTGATGCTACTTATATTTCTTGTCCTAAATTATTAATTTCATTGTTTTTTCTCTTCCTCTTTTACTTTTTAAACAATGAGCATTTGAACATAAATTTGCCTTTGAATAGACCTATGAACTCCGTAAAGTTTAATGTGTTTTATTACCATTTCGTTGTATCTAAATAAGCATGTATTTCATTACTAGCTGGCCTATGGAGGATCTCAGGAAAAAAACCCTAAATGGGCCTGAGATCTGTTGCTCTTCATGTATTGCCTTTTCTTTCTCATTTTAACTGCTAGCTTTAATAGGTGAAATTGACTGTTCAGAGAAGGGAGATGTGCTAAAGTCACTGTGCCCTGTGTAAAAGTTTGACTTCTTGCTGCCCAGAGAGAGGAGAGTAGCTACAACCTTCTCCAAAGTGTCTGTTTAAAGCCACTTTAAATGTAACATATATTAATAAATCAATTATTATATGACATGCTTAACTTTAAGCATTTTGTGAGTATTAATCCAATTAATCTCTTAACAACCTCGTGTGACAAGTGTTGTTATTCACCCCCTTCCCAGATGGGGACTCCAAGGCACAGAGAGGCAAGCGAGAGCTTGAACCCATTAGGTCTGGCTCCACAGGCTGCTGTCTGAACCATTAAGTTAAACTGCTTTTCTGTTTTGAAATTCTGCCTGCCTGTTCCTTTAATACAAATATCTACATGAACAAGCTAGAGAAAAATGTATTCCTTTGTACCATGTTCAAGATTGTAGAAAAGGTTATAACTGCATATCACTATAGATAGTCTTCAGTATCTGTCCCAGGAAAGTTAATAAAAATGGAGAATGGAATGAGGACATGTCACCTCCGAACATGGCATCTTTGCACCTTGGATAATTTAAGCCGAAGGAATTTAAGGAACAGCAGAAGCAAGGACTCTCTGACCTCCTGCTTCACCCTTGAAGCACATCCCAAGACCCTCACTGAAAGGTGCCCTCCCTCTCCTGGGGCAAAGGAGCATCTTTACCTCAGAAGACAGAGGGATGCTCTGGAATCCCAATGAACAGGCTTTGTTAATTTTTCCCTGGTTTACTACCCTTAGCGCATACCCTTTTTCCTAGTGTTTCCCCGTGACTCCCCACTCTTCATCAGACCTAGCATAAAAACGCAGAGGCTTAACTGTTGTTTTTTTTTTTTTTTTTTTTTTTTGTGGTGGTGACGGGGGATCCTTCATTTTCTTATGTCAGCTCCTGCATCACTTAAAACTTATATTAATAAATTCATATACTTTTCCCTTGTTAATCTGTCAGTTTAATTTTTATCTACAGTCAGGGACTCTAAGAGGATCTAAAAATGTTTTCCCTCCCCTACAAGGGTTAGAACACACCCCTGTTACTCCACTCCTTGCTGGAAACACATCCTGCTCATTTCCCTTCTGGGATCAACTGCAGGCTACTGGCAACACCTCGGCCTCCATGACTGTTCCCAGGTCAGTCTTGACAGCTGCAGAGTCAGAATGTTCATGTCATCAGAGTCCCCCACCATTGACAGAGTGCTGCAAGCAAGATGGACAACACTGAGGCAGTCCTTGGCATTACATTAGATAGGGAATAAAGGGGGAGGAAATATGGACTGGTCTCTATTCTTGGTTTTCTCTTGTTTCTGTCTCAAACCAATCAAAAGAATCAAAGCAAGTCGTGACCCAGAGCAAATAGTCGCAAGTTTGGAGGTCTGGGAATAAGAAACACCCCCGTGGCTCAGGAAAAACCCTAGAAATACTGCTTCTGAACCTAGATCACTCATTGCAGGGTGCCCACCTGAGCAATTACCTCGTGCTGAGTTCACACCTGTGACTCAGAGCCCCCTTCCATATTGTAAATGGAGTTTTGAAATTTAGGTTTAAACTATTGTTTGCTTTCTTTGACCAGGACATCAGTGTATGCAAAGAACCGCTCTCTTATCTATTTTTTCGTTATTCTCTTTTCAGCTGCTCTGAAGAAAATGATTTATTTCAATAAGGTGCTGGCTAGCCCCTCCACCCCCAAGCAAATTTTACATACACCTGAGAGTGTATTTTTTACATCAGACCATGCGAAATATAGCATTCAAATTCTATAATATATATACAGAAGATTACCTTCCTTCATATAGATCGACTTCCTCCTTGACCCAATTGGTTTTTAAATATTTTTTTTTATTGCGGTGAAATGCACATAACAAAATTTATCATCTTATCTATTCTCAAGTGTACAGTTCAGTGGTATTAAGTACATTTATATTATTGTGCAACTATCACCACCATCCATGTCCAGAGCTCTTTCATCTTGCAAAACTGAAGATTTTATACCCATTAATCAATAACTCCCTCTCCCCTTCAGCTCTTGACAATGCCTTTCTACTTGCTGTCTCTATGATTTTTTTAAGTTTTTCAATTACAATTGACATAAGATTATATTAATTTCAGCTGTATAACTTAGTGATTAGCCATTTATATAACCTAGGAAGTGATCATTCCAATTAGTCTAGTACCTCTCTGACACCACGCATAGTTATTATAATATTATTGACTTTATTCCTTGTGTTGTACTTCACATCCGTGTGACTATTTTTATAACTGGCAATTTGTACGTCTTAATCCTGTCCCCTTTTTCACCCATCCCCCAACTCCCTTCCAATTTGGTGACCATCAAAATGTTCTCTGGATCTATGAATTTGTTTGACCCAATTGGTTTTTTTTTGTTTGTTTTTGAGGGCAGTGTCACTGGCCCTCATATGGACCGAACCGGAGCCGCTGGCTTCCTAAGCCAGCACTTAAACACCCGTGCCACTCAGCCGGCCCTTTGACCCAGTTATTTTTAAGAAGATAGTTCTTTCTATTTTTTTCCCAGTGAATAGAGTTTTAGTTTAATTATATTGTCATTTTTAGTTTTAAAGTGTTGTGGTCAGAGAATATGTTCTATTTTTCTCTGTGTGTTTTTATACACATACCTTTTGTTTTTAGTGTTAGTATTTGATTTAACAAACACATACAGCTTTTTATGAATGGTCCAGTGGTACTAACATCAAGCACAATCAATGGCAATATACAACATAACAAACACCAGCTTTGCTGTTGCATATTTAGCAGGTGAAGTGTTACATCAATGACTAAGCTGATATGGTCATATGGCTAAGATTTAGAGTGTATAGTTTTTTCCCAAGACAGTTTCAGTTTTTTAGTGGGTCATTTGTTTAATCTCAGGATTTATCTAGCAACCATTGTTGTTAGGTGACATTTCACCTAGTTACAAATCATCTATAACATATGGAAGCTTATATTGTATAGTAAAAGAATCCTATGTTCATTGTAAAGCATGTTACAATTCTTTGTGACTTTTTTGTATCTTTGTAATTATCTTAAGTCACAGAGAACTATTGATTCATTCCAACCGTGCAAGTATTTCACCTGAATCCTTTCATTCTCTATAACACCTAATTTCAGAACTAGGATATTGTACTAGACTAGAAAGGGTAAATTATTGTCCTGTGATTCTCTAGCTGAGAATGAGTACTAACCTGGTTCTGGAAACACTTGAGTGCCATTGCCCTAGAACAGAACTTCTCAGACTTCAGCAGACATCTGAATCACCTAGAAGACTTGCTAAAACAATGATTGTTAGGTTCTTTTCCCTGAGCTCCTGGCAGGAACTCTGCCAGGTGAGGTGCAAAAAATTGTATTTCTAACAAATTCCCAGGTAATTTTGAGGCTGTTGGTCCCAGTCTACACTTGAGAACCACTACTCTAGAAGTGCATAAGAAACATACAGAAACTTTACTCCAATATAACGTAAAGGGATTTTGTCACACCTGTCAAGTCCCAAATGGTCTCAATCCACTGGTCTTGACTGTAAGTCTGAAAAAACAAAAACAAAAAACAAAAAACTATTGTTCTCTAATAGCAAGTGTTGCTCAGAATCCATCTTCTCAGCTTTTCGGGTGGCTTGGTCTTAATCTGGGGAATTATTATTCTCAGATGTGGTAGCACAATACTGCATAGCCAGTGCTTTGGCATGCTTTATTCCTATGGCAGACATCATTTGAAATACACAGACTCTTGTTCTCTTGAGCACCTGAAAAGAACTTTTCTATACTTTGATCTGTTTTCTTGCTTACAAGAGTGTGATAGACAGGAGGAATGCAGAAATGGCACAGCAAAGATGGATGCTCCTAAGAGCCAAACAGAACAAGTAAGCACATTTCAGCCTGTCCAAGCTTTTTGTTGAATTCCTTTGAAACTCTGTTGCCTCTGGGTGTGCATATTTTTTTTTGGTACTCAGGTTATATGATTTTTTTTTCCCTATTCTAGACAAGGGGGCAGGGAAGAATTAAGATACTTTTGGGGGTCTCCTTATTTCATTACAACATCACATTTCTTGAACTTTGTGGGGAACTAAGAAAGGTTCCCCATAGTAATCAATTCTGCGTCATCAATATATAAGATTACAAGAAGAGATTTTCAAGTTATCTGACTAAGACCTTCTTTAAGCATGTTTAGGAACAGACCTTCCAATCATTCTAGGTAAGCTGTTTTAGTGTTAGTTTCTCATTATATTGATGTTCTTTTCCTAATTTTGTACAAATCCTTAAAATTTAAGCCCTTTTTTTTCTCTAGTTCCATTTTCCCATAGAGATGGAGACCAGGCTAGGTGTCTCCTCATGACACAAAGCACCAATTAAAGCACGCTTCTTAAGGCAAAACCAATTGAGATTCTTTCATTTCTTTGTGGTTCTAGCTCTTAATCGTGTTAATCTTTTTTTTTTTGTCTTTGTCATTTCCTTAAATACTTGTAAGCTTAAATCTTTTTTCTTAATAATAACATGTTTTCTTACTTGCTACGTATCAGTCAGTGTTCTAAATATTTCACACTTTACCATATTAGTAGACATGCATTATTGAAACACCATAGGTTTCTAAAAAATTCATCTTGCATCAAGATCAGACATTTCTCTCAGACAGACAGAAATAAACTTTTCTGATCATTATATTTTGTTTTCCTATCTTGTAAAGGTTCTCTGGAAATTGATTTTTGATTTGCACCAGTTGTTTTAATATTCTTGTGTTTTCCAATTCTGTCAGTATTAGTAGCTTGGATAAATACTGCAATTTACTCTGGCATTCAGGAAAGTTCAATATGCTAATTGAAAGATGCTGATCAGGAGATGTTAAATTTCTTTTAGGATCTCAGTTAAATATAACACAAAGATTCTGACAGAAGAGAAATGGATGATGACAAATATAGAAGCAGGTGGCAGAAACTGTTGAAAAGGTTGGTAGATGTCTTTGTGGAAGATTAAGCAAAATAAGAATACTTCCCTGAACAGAAAAGTTTAACCTTTGATGATTATTGGAAATCTTTGTGCCTAAATAAGTGTTTGTTTTTTCATTTGGTTGTTGGAGCAACAAACATGAGTAGCACTTTACTGTGCCTGTGGCCCTGTACTGAGGTTGGGGTAAAGTGATGAAGTCCTGGTTATTCCCTTGAGGGAAGAGCTCTCAAAGGGCAGAGGGGTATAGGCAATTTGCACCTCAGCCATGCATCTCCTGTTCTTGAGAAGAATGACAAATCTTGCAGACTCTTAAAAATGCTGGAGAAGGGCATTTTTCACTCAGGGTGTGGTAAATGAGAAGAAAGGAGAAATGTCCTGAGAGTAAGAGACTTTTTCCTACAAGCCCATGATAGGAGAGGGCAGAAGGAATCATGGTGGTTGTGGAATGGGTGACTGCTGGTGCATCCTGTCCTGTTAGCTCCATGGGAGGCTAAGAAGGGTCCCCTCCCTCAACCTAGAGCAGGTCCAGGTATGAAAGCTAAGAGGGTGACCCAATCCAAAGTGAGGGTGCAGTATTCAGTCCTGGGGGTCTTAGGGCTTTGAGGCCAGATGGTGTTTGATATTTGAAGTGGGCAAAGGGAATGCTCATCATGAAAGGAGACTATCATACTCTCTCCATGTGCAAATAAAGTTGGGGGCTCATTGCTGGTTTTTCTTAATAAAACATCTTTCTACCTCATTTTCCAATGTATTGGTGGGATTATTCTGAAAGATAAAATTTATCTGGTTGGGTGTGTCAATGAAAAATATCCAGCCTAAGAGAAAATTTATAGTAGTTTATTTGAGCCAAACTGAGGACAATTGCCAGGAAACAAAGTCTCAATGGATTGAGAAATGCTCTGGAAAAATGGCTGTTTTGCAACTTATTTTATACATCAGAATCAAAGGAGGAAGGCTACATGAAATCCATTGGTTGTAGATTAAGGGGGTGGGAGAAAGCAAAGCGCCCTAGGGTGCTGGAGCGTGGTGGAGTGGGGGAGGAGGCAGAATCTCTGGGATTGGATAAGAAGTAAAATGGAGCATAGTTAATAGCATTTTATAGCACATAGGGATAATATTTGGGGAACAAGATAACAATGAGGGACTTTGTAGTTTGGTGTGGTGGGTGGTGCTCCCTGGGGGGTCCAGAAAAAGAGGTTACTCTGATATTGTAAGGGTATGTTATTTTAGATGCAAAAAGGGGACAGACAGGCTTACGGTAAAGATTGACCTTTGTCAAGGGAGCTACTGACCAAGGATGTGACTTCCCGCCATAGCCCACCTTTGTTAGGAATTTTCATGTTCAGGCCATACTCTGTGGTTATTTTCAGTCTCCTGAGCTTGTCAGGTTTGTCCTGTAGCCCCTTTTCCATCCACAGGTGGCAGCCTCATCCTCTCTCAAGTAATGCAACACCAGAACTTGTCACAGATAGCAACCCTGGTAGGATCATGTAAATATCCAGCAAATTACAGTAAAACCTTGGATTGGAAGTAACTTGGTTTGCGAGTGTTCCACAAGATGAGCAAACATTTCTAATGCATTTTAATGTGGTAAACAAGTGATGTCTTGCAATACGAGTAGTTAGTTTCCGGAACGAATTATGCTTGCAAACCAAGGTATTACTGTACCATTTTGCTTTTAGTTATGATACCTTTAAGTTATGAGCAGGAATTCCATAAATTGAACTTCATTGTACTATATAACCCAGCATAATATAAAATAACATAACATCCTGGTTAAATCCTTGCCAATAAATGATACAAAATTTTAAAAAAACCTTTATTTTCCCTATGATATAAAAGCATAAGATTTAAGTATATTAGCATCATTTAGTCTGAGACATAGTACATTTTTGGTCTCTCTTTCCCTCTCTATGCTATTCGTTTTCTGCTCACACCAGATGGAATATTTATAATATTAGGAGCAGTCACCTACTATGGACATTTTGCATATATCATTGCTAATACATGGAAATTCTGCCAATATTGGTATTTTTGTCTCCCTTTTACAATGAAATCAGAGAGGTTTATTACAGGGGCAGAGGTGGGATTCAAACCCAGGCCTCACAGTTACTAGAGCAGGGGCTGTCTCTCCCCAGTGCACAGCTGCCTCTGGAGAAGTGCTTTCTGCACACCTTCACAGCATACATGCCTAATCAGGGTCCTTGCAAACCTCTTTGACAACTGATGAGATTTCAGATACGGTTATAAGAATCAAAAGAATAATTTTATCAGCAAATACAGCACTTGAAAGGGAGAGTGATACTAAAAATGATAATAGTTCCCAAGTATTGTGATTTAAATAACCATTACTCTTGTATGGCTGTATTTAAGACAGTGTTAGCAGGAATTCAGTAGTGCCAGGAATCAAATGTGACATTTACTTTGGAACCAAAGTATATATGGTTCACTTCCCTCTCCCAAACACACCAGAATGACAAGTTTTCATGTCCAGCCTAAAGACAGATGGCTTGCTATCAGTAAAGATTTGTCCAGAGAGTATGGTCTGAGAGATTTAACTATCCCCACTGCTGGGCAAGGCAGGCTCCTCAGCTCATTGTGTCTCCAACTTCTAAGTGTGGCTCAGCTTTGAGCTGTTAGATCCATCCTCCTGTGTTTTGTCAGGGAAGCCATTTGGAATGTCTTATTCCAAATCCCTGCTGTTGTTCCTAAGTATGCATGCAAACACAGTGAGGCTGTGGGGAGCTAGCTTTGATGCTCTGTGATGGTGGGTGGGCCAGGTGGGATAATGCCAAGGATCATCCCCCCCCCACACACTTTCCTAGAGACCCAAAATCTGCACTGTGGTCCCCCATGTACCACTTTATCTCCATCTGTGGGTGCCCTAGACTGAGTGTCATCTGAGCCCACTGAGATCATGCCCACATCCTTAGGAGCATCTTTCTTTGTGTATTTCTGTAGGTCAGTCTCAGTGCCCTTGTATCACGAGCTAATAACCACTGTTCTTCAACTGCACAAATGACTTGGCAGAGGTAAGCCTCCAATTAGGATCATCAGTATTTTTTTTTTTTTTTAAGGAAGAAAACAGCATGTTAAGGGCTAATAGAACAAATGTCTGAAGATTTTTTGTCTTGTAATATGTGTGTGTCACACAAGGTGGCAGAATAAGCATAAGGCGATTCTTCAGTGCAAGGCTGCGCTGTTTGCACTGCAGGAGCTGGTTGTGAGCGTCCACCTTTGCAGCCTTGGCTGCAGCTGCTCTTTCTCTGTGTGTGCCCACACATTTGTGTTTGAGTAGAGTGTGGCACATAGCTTAATAACTCGCTAGCATTCACACCCTTTGCTTTCCATGAGAAACTGTGTTAAATGATTAGACCTCATTGGTTTCTTGAAAATTTGCACTGACTCCTGGCTCTGATTTACATGCCTCCTTTTTGATTGAAAACATAAGCTTATTTTCCATCAACATTCTAGTTCAACTCAAGGGCACTGTAAAAGCTCAGCCACATGACAGTTTTATAACCTATGATATCAAATTTTAACTTCTTTTTCTTCTCCATATAGTATGTGAATATGAAGTTAAATATTTTATTAAATATTTGTCAAGCTTATTAACTCTGTTTGTTTTTCTCCATAAGGAGAATTAAAAGTCCCTGGGTTTATTTTTAAATTTAATTGAATGGTTAATACTTAATTTAATCATTATTAATTCAATTTTTAATGTAGTCATTTTTATGGCTGAATTAAATATTTTACCAGACTCAGGCTGCTGAACAAGGCCATTAGCAATGGACTACAAGGGACTGCCGCACCATGCATCAGAAATAATACAGAACAAATTTATTTGTACTACTAACCTATTCAGTACAAAGAAATGGACGATCTCTCAAAGTTATGAGGAAAACGTTTGATCTCTAGAATAAAAAATGGAAGCTATGCATATGCCTCATTTCTCATATAAAATTCATATATCTGAGCCTCAGAATTTTTAACTGATACTATTTATTTTCCTAGGCTTTTTTTTTTAATAGAAAATATTAGGATGGACTATGGGTGGGGAAATGCTCATTGTCAATAAAGTGGGTTAGGTTATTTGCCAAGTTAGACCACCAGGTAGACAGCTGACCACGCTGGTCATCTTTGGTCACTTCTTTCTTCTTCTCCCTTATGATCACTTTTCCAAGGGCTTTCAGTACTTCTGGCAAGTCCTGCTGATTCAGACAGCTGTGTCTCTACTTTCCCTTAGTTTAAGTTGTAACCCTTATTTCTAGGCCCCTTTAACTTGGCTACATTGCATTTCCTCCTCCACATAACAGCTCCCAGCACTGGGCTAGAGCTAACTCATACTGGATTGTGAGAGGAGGTTTTGCACATCTTTTCCCAGTTCCAAGGTTAGCCACACCAGGCTGATAGCTTGGAATTGGCCATGGTGGGAGTATTTACACCACAGAAGTCAGCAAACACTACAGAAAACCAGTATTCTTTCCTTTCTGCCTTGATCCCATTTATCTCCACACCATGGTGCAATACCATGGATTCAAATGAATCACCCTAACTCCAAGTTGATTCTGTTATTCCCCCACCACCACCCCGAATTTGCAGTTAATGGCACAGTGTATGAAGTTAACTGGGAAATAAATATATTTATATACAGAACTGATGGCATTTTTGTCCGTGTTTAGGAATGACAGATGACTGTCACACAGCCGGTGTGTCAATTAAGCTGTTGTGCACACAGCAGTTGGGCAGAGATTTAAATGAAAAGTGTCTCCATCTAGAGACCATGCCAAAAATGTACTCCAAATTGTCTAAACACCACACTGAGTTTAGTGAAATGTCTAGCACTTCTTCAGTTTGCTGGCTACTGCTGAGAGCTTGGCACTATAGACCAGTACAGAGAATTACAAAGTCACAACTTTGATTTTTGAGAGGCCTTACCATCTACTTTATCTTGAGGGCTTTTGTCACTCTGGAAAAGAGATACCCCAGCTTCCTGCACTAATTTTGAATATTGTCACCTGGAATTCAAACAATCTGACAGAGTGTTAAAAGTGTTTAAAAATCCACAAAGATTCAGAACATTCTTTAACCTGCACTTCAAAGCCCTCTACAATATTTTCCCAATCTATTTCCCAAGCTGTTGTTTTCTGTGATATCCAGCCACCCCATTTTGCTCACACTGTATCTTCTGTCTGAAGTTTCCTTTGTTCTCTCTCATTTTATTCAAACTTTATCCTGTTTTAAGACTAAAGTGAAATTCCATTCCCTCCAAAACTTTGCCTGATCTCCCCACATGGAAGTAAGTATGTTCCCCATAGAACACTTACATCATTTTCTATACCACTGTTAGGCTACTTAAAATTTTAACTTTGTGTTTGCACACTTGTTTTATCTTCCCTATTAGATTTGGCAGCAGAAGCCACGTGTGCCAGTTATTAAGCTGTTGGCTCCACTCCAAATTCACCCTCCTCACCCTGTTGTGTGATGCTGGGTCTGGGAATCTGTAACCACACGTTTGTTTGCTGGCTGCTCCCTGTCAGGGAGCAAGAGGAGAGACTGGACAGCAGTGAATAAGAAGGGACTTGCTCCTTTGTGTTGCTTGATATTTCTGGAAGTAATGTCTCAGGGATGGCCCATCACCTCATCAGAAGCACTTGCTTCCAGCTTCCACCTTATTTTCCAATTCCGGAGCACACCTCATGGCGTCCCTCAAAGGTACCAGCAGCAGCTGCAGAGAGCTCTCTTCTCGGATATCTTGACTTTACCTCCTTGAGGTCCCACCTGGTTCCCTGAGTGGCTGCTGAATGGTGCTCCCTACTCAACTATTGGAGTCCAGAGGAGGGGATAGCTTCTCTACTAGCTTCTAGGTGCTTCCCTGTGTTTTTTTTTAGCTTCAGAATGTTCTGCTTCCTACAATATTAACTCTGTTATCTCAGTCTACCCTCTGAAGGGTCTTTTCAGTTCCAACGCTTGTGTCATCAATTCCCTTTAACAAATATCCTTTTGGAATATTCGGTGTGGTTTGTGTGCTCCTGACTGGACCCCGTCTATGACACAATGACTGATCTAGCCTTTCCTCCTTTGCCCAGGCCTCCAACCCAGTTCCTGACAGTGTGCTTTGCATACAGCAATTGCTTAATAAATGTTTGTTGAATGGACGAATGGATATTTATTAAGACAAAAGATCTTGCCATAGTTTATTATTCTGTATTTTCCCCTCCACTTATGTTATTACTGTGCAGAAGTGGGGGCTTCAGTTAACATTCATGGGCAATTATGGTGGATCAGGAAGCATTTCCTTGGGGCACATGGGACAGCTTAATGTGCGTGACTTGTCAGTATACTTAATAATGCAGTGGAAAATGATGTCTGCATTATGGGGTGCTCCTGTGTGCCGGCCACTCTTCTACTACAAACTCTGGGGAAGTTTTTCATAGTGAGAAATGTAGGACTTTTCCCATATATATTATTGGGTTGTCAGAAAAGTCATGACGATTTTTTCTGTTTTTCATTGCAAAAATGCATCATGACTTCTCCGACAACCCAATAGTAACAAAAACAGACATGATTTATGGCATGCACATCAAGAAGGGGAATCCACTAAACCACGCTTTTGCTCTCTCCTGAAACTGGGTAAGGATGTTTTTGAGGATGGAATTTAAGACCAGGTTGTGGAGAAAATAGCTGCTCTGCAAGCATGTGAATAGTTGCTACCTTAACCAGAATACATTTTGTGAAAGAGGGCCGAAGGCATTATCCATTATAGTGGGAGATAAAAAGAGTGCTGGGGGGACATAGAACTTGACCAACTGGGTCATCACCCAGGATGTGATTTTCTGGCTAGAATATGAGAAATGCTCAAGTCTGGGTGTGTGGTGCACACACTGAAGTTTATTAAAATACGGACATGCCTAGATCCCTCTCTACCTGCTTAGCTTAAACAACTGATCTCATTCAAGTGTCATTGAGAAAACTCCTTGAATAGAGGTATGAAATTTGTAGTTATCACAGTGGTAGTGGTAGGAATGTTTTCACTTAGTGTTTTACTGATTTTATCATTAACAGATAAACAAATCCAGTATTCCAGTGAAAAAAAATGAAGCCTCATTAAATCAGTCAAGGGAGGCAAGCCACATCCTATGCCTTTTGTTCTTACCTAGGCTGTGTCATTTGGGATTCATCTGAAAATAATTTCTCAGCCAAAATGTGAGTTTGCTTAATATATGCTTTGCTAAATACAAGTAACATAGAGATCAATTGCAGTTCAATGATATTGAAGAATTTATCCTAAATTATTGTAATCTAATTATGAATACCTTTGTTACAGATTGTGGACTTGGATTATTTTTATAACCAACAAAATATCATGAAACTTTCAGAAATATATAGTTTTGCTCTTAAAAAAGGATACAGAAAATGCATTCTGAATTGGAACAACTAAGTGATTTGGGACATGGGTAGAAAGCAGATTAAGTCTGTCTACACCGGGGTAGCATGGTGTAGTATAACAACCACAGGCTTAGAGTAAGCTGAACTGAGTTCCAGTCTTCCTTCTTTTTCCAGGGAATCTCAGTTCCTTCTAAAAATGGGGATACTATCTTCTCACCAGGCTACAGTGAGGATCTAGCACTATCACTTCCTGGAATAATGCCTGGTTTTTGGTAGATTCCTGAACAATGCTGGCCGAGTTCAAAGGGACAGGTATAGAAGTTGGCCTAGGAAGCCATTGTGGACTCTGCAGTGGTCAGCAGGGGTACCCAGATCCCTGGATACACTGTGCCTCCCACAAAGGGAGGCCATTTTAATACTTTCTCTCTTACCTCTTTGGAGCCTGAGGTCAGGTGTGAAAGACAGTGGACACAGAATGGAGAGCAAGGAAGGTGGGTCTGGGGACATGGCCTCAGAGCAGTTGAAGCATGAGGAGAGTCACTGAATCATTTCCTAACCACTGAAGCTCCTCAAGTAAAAACTCAGACCCTCTGCTGCTGTCCTACTACCCCAGCATCCTGCTCTCCTTCTTTTCCTGTTAGGTCCATGTTACCCAGACATCATCCCTCCTATCTGAGCCATGTTTTGCTGGGACAGAGTTGTACCTACAAACTCCACACTCCATGTGGTTCGAGTTCTAACTTTTTATTTTATTTTTTTTAGCTGAACCATCCTGCCACCTGTTGGCAGCTCAGCAGCAGCTCAGCTCAGGCTGGGCATCGAACTGCTGTTGCTCAGAGCTCAGCTCACACTCTTGAGCGAGCTCTTAAACAACTGAGCCACTCAGTCGGCCCGAGTTCTAACTTTTATAGTTCACTTTCCCTTCTATACTGTGTGCTATGTCTTCTCATTGCTATAAATTTCCTTGTCCAAGTTAGTCTATGTCGCGTCTTCAAACTTGCTATTTTTAACTCGGGTTAGCCATCTGATCTTCACCCTTCAGATTATATGGACAATAAGCATCAATGGGTGATGATGAAATCCTAGGTGACTTTCCTAGGGGTCAGGTGCCTCAGCTTTCATGCTTAGAGTTTGTGACATATTTTAGCTGCATAGAGACCTCTTTATGTTCTTCTTAGTTCGTAGCTGTTTTCTGGAAAGATGATGTTGCTTATTATAGAGTTCTAGATGAAATATTACTATATTGTCCTTAATCCTCTTCTGGGAATACCAAGATGATAGTACTGATTGACTGGGCCTCTGCCATGAAGTGGAGAGAGACAGCATTCTGGGCTACCTCATTTTCCAGAGCCCCCCAGAGTTGATAAGAGGCATTCATAAGAGCTGGATGCAGGCACTAACTTTATCTAGGCTTCTCGGTAATTGCTTGTGGATGAATAGGAAAGTCAAGTCCTCATAAAGCAAGGTCAGGATGAAGGTTAACAAATATATTTTTGAGGTTGGAGACATGAATAAGCAGAAACTGCCAGAGGTTGAAAGGGAAAAGAAAGGGAATAAAGGGAATTCAGGACCATTTTCAGACAAGAGAGGAGAAAGAAAGCAGACAAAGGAACAGAGGGAAGAGGAAGCAGAAACAGAATTAATGAATGCTGGCTCACTGACCTTCTACTGTGGCGGAAGCAGCAGGTCTAAGGAAGTGTCTCCTGACTAAGACTGATCACTGAGCAAAGGCACAGCTTATAAGGTCCAGCTCCTGGAAAATCCGTGGAGGGAAGCACTGTGTGATTAAGATGCTGTTCCTTCTAAATGCAGACCTGGGAAAGTGAAGAGAAAGCAAAAGGTGAGTCAACAGGAAACTGAACAAAACTGTGGTGAGAAAAGAAAGTTAGAGAATCAGAAGGTGAAAGAAGAGTTTCAGATAAATTGTGCAGCTTTACATGCTGGGCAGAGGTAAGAGGGGCAAAGAGTGATGAAAAATGAGGGCCCCTGGTGAGTCCAGGAAACCAGGCACTTGGCCGCTTTGAATAAAGGACTCCAGATATTTACAGGACACCAAAAGAGGCACAAAAAACAGTGCTACCAGGTTGTGGGAAAGTCATGATGTATTTTTTCAATGTTTTTCGTTGCAAAAATGCATCATGACTTTTCTGACAACCCAGTACATTTTGGGCTGGAAGGCTCTTTAGGGGAAGAATGGGGTAATATGTGTGGTGAGTCTTACATGCTAAAATTCCCCGGTGGTATTGCAAATTGATTTTGCCCCTTTGCCAAGTATTGTCCGAAAACCTGGGGCCTCCACCACTTCTGGTCTGAGCCACCATCATTCACTGCCTAGATTACTTAATAGCCTCTGAGTTGGTCTTCTAGTGTCTATCCTTATCCTGTAGAGTTTATTTTTAATAGAGGAAGCCAGAATCATCTGGTTTAAACAGTAAATCAGATCTTAGTTCTCTTTTTCATAAAACCCTTTGATGCCTTCCCCGTTTCACCTACAGTAAAAGCCAAAGTTATGAGAAAGACTTACAAGGCCTTACCTGATCTGTTTCTTCCCCAGCCCTATTTCTTCTGGGATTCCATTTCCTACGATTCTTTCTCTTATTACCTCTGCTCCAGTTCAATGCCCCCTTGCTATCTCTCAAATATGCCAGGTGTGCAACCTCCTGAGGGCCTTTGCCCTGACTGCTCCCTCTGTCTGGAATATTCTTTCTGCTAGATACCTACATGGATAACTCTGTCACCTCCCTGGAATCCTTGCTTAAACATCACCTTCTTAGGAAGGCCTGTATTGACCACCTTACTTAAAATTATAACCCACATATTTCTCCCTCTGCATCCTCTCCCCCTTTCATTCCTAGCTTTCTGTACTTTTCCATAATTTTCACAGCCTTTGTGTATATTACGTGCCATTGAGTTTGTTCCAACTACAGGTGACTTTATGAATGAGTGATGTCCACAGTGTCCTGCCCCCAACAGCCCTGCTCAGCTCCTGGAGACTCATGCCTATGGCTTCTTTTATGGAGTCAGTCCATCTCTTATTTGGTCTTCCTCTTTTCTTGCTGCCTTTTATTTTTCTAAGCATTATTGTCTTTTCCAAAGAGCCCTGCCTTCTCATCAAGTGCCCAAAGGAGGAAAGCTTCAGCTTTGTCATTTTTGCCTCCAGGGATGTTTCAGTTTTAATTTGCCTAGAACCCTCTTGTTCATCTTTCTGGGAGTCCAGGGTATCCATAGAACTCTCCTCCAATACCATATTTCAAATGAATCAGTTTTTTTCTTTTCTCAGCCTTCTTCGCTGTCCAACGTTCAAATCTGTGCACAGTAATTGGGAATGCAAGGGTACTGATGCTCTTAGCCTTGGTCTCTAATGACACATCTCTGCTCTTGGTGACCTTTCCTAATTCTTCTGTTGCTGTTTTGCTGAGTCTCAGTCTTCTCTCAATTTCTTGGCTGCAGCCTGCATTTGAATTAATTATGGAACCAAGGTAAGCAAAAATCTTTGACAATTTCAACGTCTTCATTGTGTATGTTGAAATTGTGTATTTCTTCTCTAGTTGTTACTTTTGTCTTCTTGAAGTTCAAATGCAGTCCTGCTTTGGCACTTCATTCTTTTGCTTTCATCAGAAGTCATTTCAAATTGTTGCTACTTTCTGCCAGGAAGTTGGTGTCATCTGCATATCTTAAATTATTGATATTTCTCCCACCAAGTTTTCCTCCTCCTTCCTCTGAGTGTAGCCCAGATTTTGTACGATGTTATTTGTATAGTTTAAACAAATAGAAAGGTAAAATAACCCTTGTCTGACACCTTTAGACAGAAAGGTTATAGGAAATCATTCTGTTTCTCTATATGCAGAGGCTATATGCAGTAAACTAATAAACATCTTTACCTGCTCACTGATTCCTCACACATCCAAAATTGATCACATTACCTTTCCCCAACCTGATTAATCTATAGAGATTAAGATTACAATTAAAATCACCACCATCCAAACAATTTCCCATCTAGAAATCTAGTGGTCACCCTAGATTCTAGCTTTATTTTTTTCTACATTCTGCATCCAATTAGTCCCAAAGTCAGATTAAATAAAGTTCCTAGGTAATTTACATCTAACTTCTTCTATGTAACATCACTGTTCCAAGGCAATGACAATGAGGATTAGAAGAAGGAAAAATTCAAAATAATATATTTTTTCTTTAAAAAAAACATGTGTTATATCATATCATAAGGGGTTGGACTGTGTGTACATCACTAGAAGAGTAAGACAAAGCAATTGGATATCTTTGTTCTTTCATTTCTTCTCTAGTACTTAACAAGACTGTTTCCCTCACCCTACTCTATCCACACACACAGTCATTCCACCTAAAAACCTAAAGAAGAAGAAATCAGATTGGTAAATATCTAGGTATAGATCTCAGTTGTGGAGCAAGTTGGTAAGGGTCACCTAAGAGATGGCTCACGCAGTGAAGACATAAAGACCTTATGGGGCCTTGGGCTAGTCCAAAATATCTGCTTCTATCCAGTATAGATATGAAGAGATCTTGTGGAGATGGAGGTGTTACAATTAGTCTTAGCCCATGAGGTCCAAGCAGAGTTAGTGAGGGGCAGGATCATTAACTGGTAAGGTATTCTCCCTGCAGTCAGCATACCTGGCTCACCATAGACCCTGTCTTTCTCAGGCTGCTGCTGATAATCAGGTCCCAGACTAGCAGTTTAGTTTCCTTGTATCTTTCCCATAATCTGTAGTTCCTGAAAGGAAATAAATATATAAATAAATAAAAGAACAAAGCATTTGTTCAGCTACTCGAAACTTGAGTTTTATTTGCAAACTCAAGAAGAGTGGCAGAATCATGAGTTTTTGGAGGCCCCATCCACACCTTAACCTGTTGAGACTGTTGCTGTCTTCAGGCAGTGAAGAAGTTTTCTCTGGGGCATTTTATGATCAGTGTGTGAAGGCTATTTCTCTGTGGGAATTAAGATCTCTCTCACTTTCTCTTTGTAAGCATTCCTCTGTGATTATAATTATGTTACTAGGTGATCAGAGGGCTCTGTCACTGGGTGTTGTCTGCAGGGCCAGATTACAGCATCAGCCCTACTTGAGATTTGCAGCATGGCAATAAGGGGTAGCCTGGCTGCAGAAATAAGAAGGTCTGCTTCAGGGCTTTTTCTAGGATTTTCAGGGGCTATTTAGCCTACTTTGTACCAACTGTCTATGGCTTTCTGGTCTGAAGAGCAATTGTAGCCCATTTTAGCATCCTAAATCCCAAATAAAATCCAAGAAGTGCAATTCTACATAGACAAAAACAGTTTCAGCTAAGAGAGGAGAATAAATATAAATTTATGCTCCTCCAAATGGAGTCTTGATTAGCACTTCCTTTAATTATAGTTTAGAACATGCTAGACTTTGTATTCCTTCCCTTAGACTTTCCTTCCTTGTACAAAATCAATTTCATGTGTCTTCTTTGTGTTCCTTTAAAAAAAAACAAAAACATCTATCTGTCACTTCCTCCCTCCAATTTCCAGTTCTTTCTTGGGTAGAACTTTGAACAAGCCTGAAGGCTGACTGGAAAACTCTGACATCTCGTTACTCCATGCTTCAGTGGATGTTAAATTGATAGTTTCAGAGTGGATATCAAACTCTTCACTCTATCAATGTTTTTTAAAAAGGGAAAAAGATTACAGTTTGTCTAAATCAATGTGACACCTTTCTGACATGTGTCTTGATCGCTTTCTCCCAACACATCCATTTCTTTTGAATATCTCCATTTCTCATTGGCTATCTAAGTCAAATAGGGCTTGTCTCTTCATGAAAATTGCTCCCCATTTTGCTTAGGTTTCTCTTAATGTTCTCTCCTTCTGTATTTATCTTAGGGCCATGGATTCACCATGAGCCTTTCTTCCAACTGACATGGGTTGCGATTCCACAAGGCAGACAGAGTCTTGGTTCTTCTCACTAGAATTTCTGTTTGTGGCACATGTATTTCCTTGATGAATTTCCAGCAGCAGTTTTCAGGGAGGGCAGCTGCTCTGAGCATGTTTGGATTTTTCTTTCATTCCCTCTTCACATATCTAACTCATTCTGTCTTGAAAGGTTCTCAGTCTCCACTGGCCAGGGGAAGGTGGAACATATCACAAGTTGGCAGAGTTGCAGTGCACTGTGCTTTCAACTTGTAAAATTCTTTTTAAAAGTCTAAATCTTTAAAGGAGAGAAGGGAAGCTTCTGGTACGTTTAGACAATGCAATAACAGGAATGACCTGAGTTTAAAGATAAGGGTTAATGCTGTGATGTCAGTTCTTGGGCATAACTTCCCGGGAACCTTTAGATTCACCAAAGCTCTCTGATTTTAAACAACTTTAAAGGTAATCTTTTGGTGTCTGAAGAAATAAAAAAAAAATAGAAAGAACAAGATTTATGACTCTTTCAGTAATTTATCCTAGAGCCTACAAAATAATATTTTGTTGTACTCTCAGAAGCCTCTCTTCAGAGATAAAATTCAGCACCAAGTACTGCTACTATTCTTCCTTCCATTCTAATCTGACAAGCTAGTTAGAAAAATGAAGTGCAATGAAGTTGTCCACTCTCCTCCCTCTCAATTAATCTGTCCCTGTTAAGATGCACAAACTGTTAACACATGTGGCAATTACTTCACACATATTCCTTGTCCCGTTATGATTATAGAATCACATCCTGACTGCCTGTGATTTAGCTCAGCCACCAAGGAATGTAAGTGCTGCCCTGCCAAAGAGTCATGGTGTGTGCCTGGGCAGAAACCCTCTCTTTTGCTTAATATCATCATCTGAAAAATAAGTATAAAAATAGTCTCATAGTAATCATGGAAAACAGCATCACTTTTTAAAAAGCACATAACATGTGTGCTGAGTTGGTTCTAAACATATGAGGTATGCAGTAGAGCTTTTTTTTTTTTTTTTCCATTAGTTCTTCAAAGCACCTCTCCTTTGAGCTCCCTGTGTGCTCAGGGCCTTCATTCCTCATCCACCCCACAGACATCCCCTATCCATCTTCTCTGTCAGTGTGCTTATTTTAGTTATATATTGTAAGACAATATTATACCAGCTGACACTGGAGTTGGAGTTCTTAACCTGGGGTTTATGAACCCCTAAAATTATACACAAGATTCTGTGTTTGAGGATTCATGTGCTTATTCTCTAGAAAGGATCTACAGTTTCCATCTGATTCTCAAAACATTCTAAAATTCCCAAAGTGATTAAAATCACTGCACAAATATTTTTCATCAGAAGGGCTGGCTAATCTAAACTCATGCATGTTTAATGGTGGCATTTTAGGAAGTTCAAGAGAGTTGGAGGCATGGAGGCCAACCTTCCAGTCCTCCTGTTCGCTACACTACAATTCTGTATATTCATTTTTCTTTAGCGTTATCAGCTTGCTCCATTTTAGAACACTTTACTTTTAGCAATTTTGTGTGATACGTACCCTGAGAAAATGTACTTAGTTCTTACCTGCGAAGTCGGGCCTTCACTCAGTGGTGTGTACTGTGGATCCATAGACACTGCTGTTCCACTACAACTATCAGGTTATTTAGGAGGGGAAGAGTTGGGGAGAGGCAAAAATAAATTTTTGTTCTATTCATTTGTTAATTTGGGGAAAAGGTGTTTTGCCTGAGTTACCCAAGTTGTTCAAAATAAGTATTTATCCTTTGAATAAATAGAAGAAAAACAAAAATTAGCTATGTTTATATTTTGTAGGTTTTAAAATCAATATGTCCATACAAATTACTGAGAGTCAATTTTTAAAACTTTGCCCTTAATTTGATATAAAGGATGCATACAAATTAAGATCCAGAGGCTGGGAAAATTGGTGCAGCTATACAAAACAGGCATGGGGGATTTCATAATGATGTGATATTCAAAATGGCTTCTAGCATGGCAACTCCTATGATAGAATGCTTGGTCTGAAAAAAAAAATTGTTTTTAAAGCTTATCTTGGTCTCATACTAATCATTTGAAGGAGAACCCTCTCTTGGATCTTTGTGAATCCTCCAGAAGGAATCACTATTGCCTGAGGAAAAGGAAGTAGTTAGGTCTGATTTTTAATAGAGAAGGGTTGCCTGCCAATACCCAATTCCTCTTTCCTTGTCTCCAGTCTGCTAGGGTAGTTTATTAAGGAGTTTGTCCTCAGGCAAATTAACCTGAAGCCAAATGAATTGGGGGAAGATTGAATTTTGAGTCAAAGATATAAAATGATTTTTTCCTGAGTTAATTAGCACACGTATTCCAGGTAAAGTAAACTGTATCAAGAACATTGTTCCTCAGTCATCAGCTTACAGCTCATGCCTGGTGCCATGAGTGCTCCTCCAAATAATGACTGCTTGGCAGAGAGACACGGCTTTCTCTACCTGGCTTTCACACAGATTCTTAGTTTACAGACAGGTTTCACAAAAGCTTTTGCTGTGTGATTTACTTTAAAAAAAAAAATACTTGTCTCTTTATAACTGACCAAGAAACAGGGATTCAGGAGAGGATAGAGAATTCTGTCATATGTTTTGTAGACATTCCAGACAAGCCTGGAACAACAGCCCATTTAAATAACCACTCTATGCATCCATCAAACTGAGCTGAGACATGCCTCGGCAACCTTTCTCTATTTCAAAACCAAGCTCTCAGATGAAGAGCAGGGTAAAGAAGGGCCTGCAGTCAGTTCATACCCGGGAATGTCTCTGAAAGGAGGACACTGGAAAAAGCATTGAACAGAGCAGGCTGTGACAGAGGAGTTGAATTTTATCTCTTCTGTTACACAGAAGCATATGCTTTCCACCCACAGGAAAAATCTGCTTCTCTTCTGGCTACCACACTAGTGCATGCATGAACGGGAAAGACTTCGCTATGAAATGCTTCTCCAGGGTTGGCACCTGTGATTAAGGCTGTCTGCTTGCCCTGCATCCCTCCTCCAGGAGGTTTAAAGAAACCGCCAAAAGTTGTGCCTGTTTTGCTCAGTTAGTGGGAAGATGAGTGCTTGTTGTTAGCCATTAGTAACATGTCTATTGGTTAGGTCAATGTCCTAACTTCATCTATCCTTTAATTCTGCTTTTCTGTTGATGAAATAATTAGAGGACAGATGTAGAACTAGGGGCTTAATAGAGAAGGCTTTTATGGTGACTAGAGGCAAAATATCTGGTTAGGTTGACCATGGATAAGGAAATCTTTGGCTTTCTGTGTTATTTTTTGTGAGGTAGCGATCTTAGTGCTGGAACTAGATCTAAATTCTGCTCTCCATTTTACAGATGGGGAACACGGAGGTGGTGTGACCAGAACACAAATGTGAGAGGACCTAAACTGGTTCAGTAGTTGAGGTTGGTGGTGGGTGTTAATAGGCTGCCAATGGAAGAAAAAATAATAGAGGCTTTAAAGTAATGGAAGGAAAACTCTTTTAGTTGGGGCTTAGAGCAGAACTTGCTCTCTTCCTTGCAAAAGCCAGAAAGGCTCATTTAAGACTCCCTCCTATTGCACAGACACAAGTAGGAGTTGGCATTTGTAATAGGCACATTTCATATTGAACTTTCAGGGCAAGAGTCATGTGCCCTGATTTCCTAGCTTTTGCTGGAACCCCTTGATTAATATAACACATAGCTAACAGTTTAGAAATGCAGTTGATTTAAACTTTCAGCCACATGTTGGGAGTTAGATCAGTTGTCCGGAGAGAAACTGAGAATTCTTTCCTACTATTAGAACCAATATGAGGAAGTGACCCGTCAGTGGGATGATACAGGATGCCTCTGACCTCTGGCTGCAGAGGAGCCTGGGGCAGTGACTTGGTGCCAGACACAGAAGGGACTGCAGGCAGCTCTCATTTGGGAACTGGAGGCATGCTGGAAAAGAGAGGTGAACACTTCCCGCCTCCTGTAATTCTCTGCATGACTAGGTGATTGACAGTGCCCCCCCCTGAAGGAAGGCACACAGGTGATCCCAGAAATACCTTATAGTTGGATCTGCAAGATACCGCTGGTTTGGTTTTGCACAGATTAATTCTTTGGTAGACTAGATGGTTCATTTCAGAGTTTTCCCAATTAATTTTCTTGACTGTCTTTATAAGTGTCCAAGCTAACAATTTGATAGTTAAGGAGAAGCATCTGTACCAGTTGGACCCCACCCTGACATTCAAGTTTAAAAATTTACACAGTGGACCAGGCAAGTTGCATCCCATACAGATGGGAGCCAGAACAAGGCCTGAAATTACGATCACATGTGGAATAAAGTAAAGAGAAGAATCAGCATTTAGCCATGGCAAGAATTTTTCCGAGAGCCAAATTCAAAATTTTCTTTTTGTCACTGTTAGCAACAGCCTTCTAATAGCATTGCCTGTCTCAAATCTTGCTCCGCTGCGGCCTCAGTGATCTTGCTAATTTCTTTGCATGGCATAAAAGGCTCTTCACAATCTGGCTCCCGCTATAATTTCCAGCCACATTTCTCTCAGGTCTGTAACCCTGGCACTCTACGGCCCATCAATCCTGAAGCACTTGGCGTTTTCCCAACGTGCCCTGCTGTGCCCTGTCCCTTTGCACATGCTTATCTTTCCCTGGCTTCCTTCCCCTTTTCCCATTAGCCACCTGGCAAGTGCCTGCTTGATCTTAAAGCCATAGCTCAAGCCTGGACCTTCTGAGACACATGTGGTTGCTCAATATATGAATAAACAAGTAAATGAGCAAATAAACAAATGAGTAAATGAATGGGTTGGCTGTTGCCATTCCTTTTTACTTGGAAAGACCCCCACAGAATTCCCAAAGACAGTGCTGCTTCGGTAAACATCATGATAAATTCGTAATTTTTGAGTCGAACTCTCTAAGTGTTGGAGGAAACGTGGCACTTACTAGGCCAACTCTGACACACTGCTTTTCTCATTCTGCTTCAGAATGACTGGAAGATTGATTTCTTCATCCTCTTTAATATCACTATCAGCGTCTAACATCTAACCTTTACAAAATAAAAAATGATGAAAACTAAATAATTCAATGTGGAAAGCCTTCCAGAAGACAAATGGATTGCGTGCAATATGTTTGGTTGCATATCTGTAATCTAGCTCAGTAATTGTGTTCATGAATAGACTCTGAAATCTCTCAAGACCAGGTCTTCATAGGTAAAGTCAAAAGTACTGTTTTTTATTTCCTGTGCAAATAATATATCTGCCAATCATTTCTTTTTCCTTCCTTTAAAAATGTTCAGTCAGTGAAACTATCATTTAAGCTACAGAAGTGCATGTGTCGCAGAGAAGTGAAACACCAGATATGCTGAAGAAATATGGCGGAGGGAGGGAGAAGCTGAGTCCATCTATGACGAGGAAAAATGCACTAAGACATAGGGTGTGCAGTGCACAGCTGACGTGGGATCTTTGTCCTCTCCCTCTCATCCTTTACTACAGTTCTATGCTCCAGGATAGATGGCAGTGTTTGTTTACAAGAGTGTTCCACAAGGTCAAATTGTGACCTTCATTCCTCACGTGGCATTGTGTGTATTAGGGGTTATCTGCGGAAAGTTAAGTCCTCAGTGTTCTTCTTAACACAGTGTGCTCTCTGGGTGGGAGGTGGGGCAAGAAGCTGTCTATGGAATTTTGAATATTGCTACAAACTAATTTTAACACAGCCAAAATAAAACACATGTGAAAGGGCTATGGATACTTGCTGACTTTGTTCTGGGTGTCCTAGAAAAGGTGCGGTATCCCACTCTATTAGGCATTTGGGCTCCATGCCCTTGTCTTAGGGCTATGAGATGGTATGAGCTTACGGGTTCTTTACCCAGAGTGAGTGAGGCAAGGAATGAGCCACATTCAGGCACATGGAGGCATCACTCACTGGGCGGTGCTGAATCAGGAGCAGGCTGCTAATGAGGGGCCTCCCCTTAGCCCTTAGTGCAGAGCCGCTAGCCTCTGAGCCTCAGGGAGGGAAGGTGCTCCATCCAGTGAAGAGTGTAGTCTATTCTGCTCCCACTTGGCTCTTGGGCACTCAAAGCCCCTTTGGAAGCCTTTTGTTAAGATCTCTCTTATTCTTGCTTGCATGGCTCCTCAGATCCTCCATCTTCCCCAAGAACCCCAAATTTCTCCTTTTTTTTTTTTTTTCTTATCCTTCCTTCTCTCCAACTCATCTAAAATAGTCCTCTACTTTTGGTAATTGGTATAATGTGTTAACTTGTGTTTAGGCTTCTGAAAACCAAATCATAAGGAGTCCTTTATTTTTGACCATAATCCTCCTCTGAGGCAGGGGATGCAGAATTAAATAGCTGTTTTAATAGTCAAGTTGGTGGGAGACAAAATAACTTATTAATATTCCACAGTATAAACTCACCTTACAAAATCATGAATTTAATCCTGATATAAACGCATATCAGAATATATAAGTAGCTATATATAATATAGAGTCCAGAATAAGAAGTTTGGGCTTAAATTGTTTTAGATGATTGGCACCCCTGTGTTTAATTCATTGAGAGATAGCTATGTGTTTCCTTAAACAGAAGAAAAAAATCCAACTTGCATTCTTTATATGGTTCTCCATGTTTCAGTTTTACTTTCTGGGTAGGCAATGCAAGGGCAGAGATATGCGCATGGTCTTCAACATTGCATTCTGCATGCAGAATATTTCTCTTACAATTTCTAAGGCAGTTTTAATTGGCAGCCCTAAACAGACCTAGTTTTGAAGAAGCCGAGCCTTTGAATCTTAGAGATTTATCTGTCTGAGAAACGCTGGCATCCTTTAGTCACTGTGAAGATACGTGTTGAGTAAAAAAGAGAGATTTTTCTGTGATGAGATTTTCTGTGTATTTTCTGCCTAGGGAAAATATATAGGTCCTTAGAAGAGAAAAATCCATGAATACATTTAACAAATGTGCACTCCCCACCTGTGAAATAAATCATGCTATTTAGTAAACTACCTCCAAATACATCTCAATATGTTAAAATATGAAAACGAATGACTGTTCATAAAAACTGAAAGGAAAATATTTTGAGCAAAAAATCTATAAAGAAAAGATTTCTCTTAACTTTAACAAATGGGATTTGGAATATGAGTTATGCTCGTATGCACTTTCTTGCATTTATAAACTAATAGGCTTATGAATCTTCTTTTGCTTGACAGGGTCAAGTAGCATATGGATTTCCTTTCCTCTTTATTTCAACTATTTAGACACAGTAATCGGGCTTCACTTGAACTGTCCTGGTTGCTCTGATGGAGTTATATATCTCATGCCTGATGGAAACATGAGAACCATAATGCCCTTTACAATAGCATTCCAGAATTTATCCCAAATGAGTCTTCAAGATACTCTCCCTTAGGAGACATAAATATACTATAGGTTGGAGGTTACTTTTTTCATGAGGCCCACTGGTTGATTTTGGACAATACCATTTTGGACTACACTGAATATGACCACTTTTTAAAAAGTGGTCATATTCAGTAACATAATGAAACCCTCACCATAAAAAGTGGCTGTCTAAAACAAATACATAAAACTTCCTTTGCTTTAATCTATAAATTGGAAAAGAAAAAAAATATTTCTCTCTAAAAAGATTATCCTGGTGGTTACTTAAAGCTAGATTGATAATGTAATATGAGAATTATAATGATTCAGAAGAGAGTAAAAAAAAGTTTGCAATTACAGCATATTGAGAAATCCAACCACACCATTAATTGCTGCATACAATTGCTAAGTAAAGGAAGGTTATTATTGTTATTATTTTTGATGAAGCACCCTTTCATTATTAAGATTCACTTTCTGTTAGCCATATATATCCCATACCTGGGAAGTAGATACAGCATCAAAAGCAATTCTGCTGATCCTGCAGGGAGTGTAGAAGGTTGCAGTACTATAGTATTGATTTTTGTTTTAAAGATCCCATGCATAACCGTATAGTGGTTTTGTTTTTGTTTTTGTTTTGTTTTTTAAGATAGAAACGATGCAAATATTTAGTTCTGCTTCGGCATGTAAACATCCTTCTTCCCATCTCTGCAGTGGCCTTTGCTCCTTTATTAAGGTCAAATCCATTCCTGTCGCTTTGAAACAAATTCGTTGAGCTATCTATTTTATTTTCTTCTCGACTAGTTGGGAGACTGCTCTGTGCCTTATCAGCTTCAGGCCTTCCCATAGATGCTTTGTTAGCATCTCTGTGAAAAACAGGATTAGTCTTGTCAAATTTTTCCCAATAGAAACCAGTCATAAGCATATAACACCCACACCTTGGGCTCTGCACTATATTTTATCATTCCCTGAAGGAGCCCAACCATATCATAGGTGTGTTTTTCTTTTTTTTTTTAAATTGAGGAATTGGGGGAGGGGAACAGCGTTGGGGAATCGGGGGAAAGGGAACAGACAAATTGCTGTCCTTTTGTTCTTCAGCATAGTTGCGGAGGACGTTGCTTCACTGGCCCATGTTGGTATCATCATTGCGCTCTTCCCGGATGAGGCAGATCTGTCACCGGCCTCTGGATATCGCTCTCCGCGGCTATTGGCAGCTCATGCTGGCTGCCAGCCACTCACTGTAGCCTAAGGCAGCCCACTGCAGCAGGGGCTGCAGACTACACCATCGCCGGGGCTCGCACAACCCAGTTCCGGGTGGAGCTGTTGTTAGCTGTAGATGGCAGTGTCACTGGCCCTCATATGTGGGATCCAGCTGGGGTCGCTGGCATCCCAAAACCAGCTCTGAACCAATGCGCCACTCGCGTTGTGTTCTTAACCTCTAACTCATTGTCTCTGTACTCTGCCTGAGTTCTTAAGGCGAGTCACTTAGGGAAGTTGTTCCTTAGTGTATGTATCTCATAGCTCTTTCTCTGATTTAGTAAGGTGCTATCTGGATTTCTGTGCTAGGAAAGGTTTGACCTTGAAATTGTGGTTCTCCTCAAAATTTGATTTGGTTTGTCTGTTCCTAGCAATTTTAATAGGGGGCAGAAAAAAAGCATAACGGATATGAAATAAGAGTTGTATTTTGAGCCAGTAGAGGATTTAAAAATCGAAAAGCATCTAATGTTATTTTTAAATTTGGGGAAGTCTCCAAAATGTATATGATATAGCTCATTCAGTAAATATGATATTCTTAATGCTAAGGATCTTGTTATTTCTCTGATCCACAACTACATGGAACATTAAACCTTAGGTAAAATAAATATTCCAGTATCCTGGATTAGAGGACTATTTCTTTCTCAGTATTAGAATCCTTCAAGAGTGCTTTCTCTCAGAAGTTGTAGGGCCTTTTGAAGTTCTCTTTTTCCTCTTTCAGTCCCACTTGAGTCCATATAATCTATATAATTAATCATCCAATACATTTCCTTTACTCTAAAGTGAACATGAGAAATGATAATAATTGCCAATGGTTGTATAACAATTCACAGCTTTGGGTGGATTTAGCAAGTTCAGAAATGGATCTGCCTACCCAGACTTGTTTCATTTGTTTAATTTCTTGGGAAAGAGTAACCAGGAATACTTTTTTTTTTTTTTTTTTAAGTAGACCGATAAATCTGGGCACCTATTTACAAGTGTCACATCATGGATTCTAGGTACCACACAATTTGTGTTAAAGTGTATTATCCTAAAAAGTAAGAAGTGCTATAAGTAAGGATTGACTTCTTCAATAATACCCACTTAAAGTAAATTAGTTATAGAATTAGTTTTAAAATAGATTATTTGGTGCCTCAGGCTTTAATTAAATGAAGTGAAGGGCCCTGTTCAACAGCAGTGAAATAAAATGTGATCAAGTTATACGCGAGCTTGTAAGAAGGGAGATGAGGCCTCTGTCATAGCTGGAGCACCTGGCCAGGCGAACCACATTTCATGGTGTCATTATCACCGTAAGATCCATGAATTTTAATAATACTTCTTATGACTACTTTTCACTTAAGATGTGGTTGAACTTCCAATTAAGATTTTAAAACGAAGTAGGAAAACTAAAGGTTGAAAGTTCCTATCTGCCCCAGACTTCTCATAGGGAGTGTTTTGAGGGATGTTTTTTAGCTTTAAGTGTTACAAATGAAGTTACTATCTGCTTTTCTCTTGTTTCAGTTGCTTTCTCACTGTTCATCTTTCCCAGCACTCTTCACTGATTTGAAGGGCTGTTTTCTTCTCATTTTCACGTCTTAATTTATCAGAGATCTGAAAAATGATCATCTGTGTGAAGGTTAGTGAGAGACTTATTCTTAAAGACGCACAGTGTTTCAGGCAGGGGCTTTGAAACTTTTTGCTCTTGCCCCCAGAAACTGCCAAGGAATCTGCCATCCTGAGAATGAACTGGCTTGTGCTATGATATGAAATGAAGCTACTGGATTTTAAGCTTCTTCTGGATGAGGGTCACTTCTTGTTTTGAGTACATGTTCTATAATATATGTAAACCTTGAGATGACGCCACAGTGGTGGTGCAGAATGAATGGGTTAGTTCTTGCTTTCGGAATTTCCTTATGCTGTGTCTTCTCATTAATAAGCCATTGACCGACAGCAAGGTGTTTGAAGCCTGGTTTTTTTTTTTCATACTGGCTAAATTACCTCTAGTTAAAGGTATTTAAACATCCCTGTGAAACAGGATCCCATTGATTTAAGCTTTCCAGTTATTAGAAGAGATCCTTTTCTTTTTTTTTTTTAGAGCGAAGAGAACCTAATTTTTATAGTGGCTTACTCTTGAATCTCTAGGATAGATAGAGTAGGGAGTGAGTGGAAACACATGCTGAATTTCAGATGGAATAGTCTGGTTCCTCAACATAGTCAAATATTATGGTCTGATTTCCTTTGGTTTTTCAGATGGCTCTAGAGGCTCATGGCTTGAAGAATTTCAAGTTATTTTCAAGGGGCACCCAAATGTACCCAAGTCATTCAGTATCTTAGGGTCCAAGTGTCTTACTAAATATCCAATTAAAAGAATGGAGTCCCTTTTCCACTTTTCCACATACAGCTGCAGGGAGTATAACACTATTAAAAAAAAAATCTGTGGCCACCTGGGTAAGGCATGCCTGGGAGATGGGGTAGGAAGGATCAGTTACATTCTTGTAGTGACCGCTTTTCATTCCATACTCATCTCGCTTCAAATTCTAACCCTTCTTCATCGTATATTTTGTGGTATTGAAACTGTTGGTCATTCTTCATGTAGCTCCACTTAAGAGTGACCCCTGCCTTTTCTCATTCATCAGAGTAGCAAATATAATACAAGGCTGGCATTTAAAGAGATCTGTACTGAAGGCTTGTTAACTGATAATATGGCTTATCTCTAATAAGCAGTACTATTCAATTGGAAAGGCTGTGGGCTTGGAGACATCCACACCAAGGTATGAATCTTGGCTCCACCTCTTCCTGGAAGTGAGTCCCTGGGGAAATTATATCTTTCAAGTCTCAGGTTACTTTTCCCTAAAATGGGAATACAGATACCTCATAAAATTTTAGCATTAAATAAGGTAATGTATGTGAATTCCCAGGAGTCATCTGATAAATGTTCCCTGACACCTTTTCAAAGTTCAGACTTCAGCCCCCGCTTCTTTAACCTGGGCAGAAGTTTTGGCTTCGATCTTGGGGTGTGCATACCTGTGTGTTGTGCTGTTGTGTGCAGCACGCAGCTGTGGTGAAGGTGGGAGAGGCCAAGAAACAGCTGTGCTCACTTTAAATGGTTTAATTCAAAACCCTTGCTATCTTCATTAAGTGCTTGATTACATATCATTCTGTTTCTTATGTATTAGCTTCTCTTGTCCAATGCATTTCCTGAGGGCACCTCTTTGTCAAAGTCTCCTGATGTGGCTCTAGATGCTTAACCTATCTTTTTTTTTACTTGGCCAAAGCTGCTCATTGGGACATTGAAAAACATTAAAGAATTTTATTTTCCTGGACAGGCCTCAAAGCTCATGACACAGCCCTTTTGTATGACTAACAACTCTAAATGTTCTCTGCAGAGTGGCTATGGCTCTCATCACATCGTTTTAGTAGTCCTAGCCTTGCTATGCTAATCATAGCCGACTGCCCCAGATCTGGACATTGTTGAAGGTGGCCATAGAGGGGCTGGTCATCTCTGATACCTGCCTCTGTGGGGGTTTGGCATGAACTCTGCCCTAAGAGATGTTCTATGATAGGCTGGTAGGAATCTATATCTTTCTAAACCTCTCTAAACCTCACACGGTTTTTTGTTTTTTTGCTTTTTTTTGTCACTAAAATAGCATAATATTACCATCTCATGGCATGTCGTGAGGATTAAATGAATGAGGTGGTGCAGAATAAGACTGAATATACTACTGGCTCATGGTTTGTTTGATAATGTTAGTGAGGTACTCAAAGTTATTGGCTATAATTCTTCACAACCTCCTTACATCCGCACCCTGCCTTAACCCCAGCCTGAGGTCAGTGCACAGCTTACCCCTTAAATTTAGGCTCATCCACATGATTCACTTTGGCCAGTGGCACAAGGCACGTGGGTGAAATTGACTATATGTCAGTTCTGAGCCCAGGTGTTAGACGTCTTGCCTGATTCTGCCTTCCCTTTTGACCACCACCAAAGAACGTTTGCCAGCTAGCTCTCTTTTTCAAGGAGGATGAGAGACACAGGGAGCAGAGCAGTCCCAGACCCATAATGAGAAGCAGAACCACCCCAATTTTTGCAGCCTGGAGCAGTTTCCCCATGAACCCAGCATAGATCAGTTGAACTTCAGCCAATGCACAGATGTATGAGTGAGAGTAAGTGATCACTGTTTAAAGGCACTGAGGTTTGGGTGGTTCATTATGTAGCAATAGCTAACCAGTGGAGTTAGCTATTATTATTACTGTTCTTTTTTTATAAAACACATGTATAATTAGGCACATAAGGAGCAAGCAGACTCCTTCAGCCGGGTAGTTGCTGTGAATGATGCTGCATCTCCAGTCCCAGTTCCCATGAGTCAGAAGCCTTGGACTCCTAATGCTTCTGTAACAGACAGGGCAGCTCCCCAGGGGGCCTCCATCTTTCCATTGTTCTTGCAATCAGCTCTCTTTACCATGGGTTTCAATTTTTTGTGATTCTCAGGATCTTGACTAACACACTTATGAAAAATAGCAAATGAAAATAAAAATACTTATATGTTAATTTACATCCCCTTTCTTTTTTAGTATTTCTTCTAAATTACGATCTTGCTGTAGTGGAAGCTTTTTCACCTGAGAGTTGAGGCATTCCATTCTTGAAATCTTTTCTGCACATAGTTGGGTTTCTTTGTGCTGCTGCTTCTCTAACTACAGTGGCCTAAAAATACTTGCAATCACCCCACTTCCTCTCAGGGAGTTGGAGGGATTAATGAGACAATGTTTGCAGAGCACTCCAAGTCTCTTCCCCAGAAAAGGCACAGTAGTCACATAAATGTGGGTATCTGGAGTTAGCACTCATTTGTCCCTGTGTATCTATTTCAGAACGTTTGGTATCTTTGAGGCAATAATTTGGAAGGCACAACCTCATGCCCTTCTCTTAGTAAAGGACAGCGTTTTGCTTGAAGCCAAGATATTTTTCCACCCTTTTGGCCTTGCCCAGCTTTTTAACGATCACTTCCATGCTGCCTGCTTCTAATCTGCTGAGAGATGCTGTCGGTACAAACTGTACTGTGAGACTGTGAGAAAATTACAGCACAGCCCACACGGAAGCCCTGCTTTTGGTTCCAGGATGTCTGTTGGGACCGCTGTTAAGAATATGTGTCTAAAGAGGGAACTCATTCTAATTCTTGGTGCACAGGTGAGTTAATAAGTGTGTGCATTGAGACCAAGAACTGATGTATCAAAGATGTGGCTCTCTATCACCTCAGGGGTGTTCTTAATAGTGATGCTGTTTTTTTTCCCCCTTTCATTTTCGTCAAAATGTATCAAGGGCTGTCACTGCTTCTCAAAGAAAGCGCTTATTAATATGTATAAGGTCGGACTGCTCCTTTCTAAGAATTAACTTTACTCACAGTCATTACATCCAACCATAATGCATACGGAGAAGAAAGGTAACACACACACACACACACACACACCCACACACACACACACACACAATAAAAGAGCACCATAGCTCTGAACTTTCCCGAGGTAGAAAATGACATATATTAATGCAAAATAAAATGCAGTCCTTTGCTTCTGATTTTCCTCTCTGATGTTGTAGCGTTTGCTAGATAATGATATTTTTTGTTTCTGAGCCTAAAAGTGCTTCATTTTTTATGATATTTTGAGTACATACCAGTAGTGAAATAATGGTATCTGAATGTTATTAGAGCTCCATTTCCATTTATTTTAGATGTGTGAGTCCTATTTGTCTTAAGATACGATCTATTTTCCTTATTTGTGCCTGTTTTAGCAGCCCAGTGGTCAGTTATTGTAAACATCTACTTTTTAGACAGTCATTTGAACCTATTTTTCCTGAATAGTATGTGTTAATTTTTCTTTTGCTGAAACTGTTAATCCTAGGAACATTTATTGAGTTGGAGGTGCTTTGAGGAGTCACCAAAAGGTTCTTTCTGAGTAACAGTACTAGCAAAGGTTCCTTGAGTTCCTGCTAGGTGGGTGATTTTTTTGTATTATCTTGATTAATTCTCATAACAAGACTTTGGGTTCAGTATTAATGATTATTATCCATATTTTATGGATGAAGAAATGGAGACATAGAAAGGCAAAGTCACTTGCCTAACAGTCTCTCTTATCCCCAAGCCTGGGTTTGCAATCTTCTTGGGAGGAAGTTCAGGCTCCTTTCTTTGGGGTTTGTATGAGTTTTCTGGAGCTGCCACAACAAAGCCACAGATTGTGTGGTTTAAGCAACTGAAATTTGTTTTCTCACAGTTCTGGAGGCCAGAAGTCCAAGAACAAGGTGTCAGCAGGGTTGGTTTCTCCTGGGGCCTCTCTCCTTGGCTTAGAAATGGACATCTTCTCCCTCTCCACATTGCCTTTCTTCTGTGTGTGTCTGTGTCTTGAATCTCCTCTTTTTTTATAAGGTCACCAGTCATATTAGACTAGAGCCTACCCCAATGACCTCATTTGACCTTAATTACTTTTTAAAGGTCCTATGTCCAAATACAGTCACATTCTGACATGCTGAGGTTTAGACCTTCAACATGTGAATTTGTTGGGGGTGGGGGAAGGCTGCAAATTATCCCATTAAGGGCTCACTAAAGCTGAGTTTTTACAGATTATTCTCTGTTCTCTTCTCTTACCTTAGCCCCAGCATAAGAGATTCTTCTAGACTGGGAGGAGTGAAGAGACCTCTCCATATTTCTGGGAAACCTGAACTTTGAAAACTCAGTGGCCAAGAAGAGTCTTGGAAGCTACTTGCTTTCTATGCTGACATATCCTCCAGCGAGGACTAGTGACATGATTGAGGGAAAGGGTTAGGCCAGAGGACTGTACAATGGCTGCACCCCTCTGCTGTGCAATAAGAGAGCACAATGGCTTTGCTGCTTGAGGGAGGAAAGGGAGAATGTCCTGCCAATGCATGAGGCAGGACAGGACAAGAGAAGGACTACTAGACAAATGAATAAGCAAAATCAGTAAACCAAGCAATAATCAAAAATACCTTACTGCAGAATAATGCTTCTCTTAGGGTTTTTCCCTATAGCATCTAATTTTTGCTTCATGAACTGTTCCATAGTCAGCTGTGGCTTCCAAGTCTGTCTGCAGAAAAGGCTCATTCTGAATGGCCTTCGTACTATTGACCCAGAGGAGGTGGCTCCAGCCTCTATCTAGTTTCCTGTATTATTAGTTCTTATTTGTGGGTAAAATAAAATAAAACAAAATAATGTAAACATCAGAACCATAAAGAGCCCAATATTATTTTATTTCCATATTTTATTGCCTGTAGGACTGTTGGGGGCATATCTGCTGGGTTGACAGTGTACTAGTAGGAAGAGGTTCGGATTGTCATCTCTGTCACTAAGATGCTGGGTGACCTTGGGCAACTCACTTACATTTTCTATGCTTCATTTTGTAGGCCTGAGAAATGGGACTTATAATCTATATCCCACAGGTATGAGACCTGCCATAGCATGTTATGATGAGAATTAAATGAGATAACAAATGGGAACATATTTTTAAGCCTTGACATCAGAGTGTAATTCAAATGAAAGAACTCAGAAATGTTTGCATTAGGGCCACAAAAGTTTTGTTTCCTTCCTACTCTAGCTTCACAAAAAATTGTTTTCCTTGGCTGCGGATTTTTCCTACCATCACTCTGGATTAAGGTTAGAGCATAGAAATGAAGTTAGCATACAGCCAGGTGAGTCCTTGGGATCAAGATTAAGATAAATATCCATGCTGTCAGACAGCCAGGATTTCCCATGGCTGGGTTATTTGTGTGGCTGAAAAGAACTTTGCTTTAGGCAATTACATCTCTCTCTGCATATCTCAGAACATTAGACCCTTCTCCGGACTATATATTTGAGCAATACATTTCTATCATTTCCATTTGGACACGCAAATTGAATTTCTTTCCCCATTTGTTGTTGTTTTTGAAGACAAATTCATGCCTTAATTTCTTCCTGTTTCTATTCAAGGAAGATGAGGCAGAGAGTGGGTCATAATCATTTGTCATCTTTCCAGTCTCTCTTCCTCCTCCCTGGTTAGTGGGAAGATCATTTGCACCCTTCATCCACTTTTCCGTGTCAGCAGTTATAAGGCCTGTTCTTCCAGAGGAGGTGTAATCTAACCGGGCCAATTTAATCAGTTTACTGAACGGTCATTCAGGAGAAAACTTGGCAGGCTCATTGGCAGGGAAGCATTCACTGATACTGAACGAGTTTCAGAAACAAGCCTCTGTTTGGTCTTGCCAAGTACGCAGCAATTGTAGGAGACCCTCTGTTTTGTTCCTTTCTGCCCTGGCCAGGGAGGCATTACTCTAGCCTTGGGCCCCTCCAGAGATGCAACTCAGTGCAGCAGACAGGGATACTACTTCTTTTTAGAGCAGCAATGGAAACCACTGTGCCCTGTGATGAGTTTGCCTTGTTCTAGGAGTGCCTGGGGTGCCCAGAAAGCTCCAGAACTCAGGGTAGCCTCTGTTCTTCTTTAGCTCTCTCCTGGGTTTTCCAGAGCAGACACCTCACTGACTGAGCCCTTGACCTTCCAGGAGCTCTCCTATGTGCAGACAACACCAGGCTTTCAGAAATGTCCAAACTGAAGCTAAAACTCTGCCATTTGGTCTGGTCTTGCTCCTCTTCAGACACCTCAAGTGTAGTGGTATATTACGGAATTTCTGAGGGTTATGGGATGACATGAAAACTGCTCTGTTCTATTGGTCAAATGTTTATGGATGTGGTGGGTGAAGTGAGCAGCTCTTTAGGTAATCCAACCATTTCAGTTATCCAATTGCCTTCATGATCCCTGCTTTCTGGTGTCATGAATGTGCCGCCTTCTCAAAAACATATTTCAAGGCTTGGGGTGAAACATGAGAAGCACAATCATCTAATATTTTCTCAACTTCAAAATAATGATGTCAAGTGATTACTTGGACTAGAGTTTCTCAGTGCCATAAATGTGTCCATTTGTGGAACTGAGGCCACCAGAGACTATGTCTAATAGTTTGTAAATTCAACATTCCTGTGATGATCAGTAATTCATTCATGACTTCTCCCCTTGGGCACACTGCAGTAGAGAAATGATTACTCAACAGGAGAGATATTTAATATTGTCTGCTCTCAAGAGTCAATGGCACAGCATTGTCTGCAGTCCTCATATTCCAGAACTTCTTCATTTAGTTGAAAGGAAAACCTACCCACCTACTACTGAGTACACAGTGGGATAGGTCCGCATGCCTGGGCTCTTGTCCCTGAATCAATTGGAGAGAAAAATTTCCTCTGATGGAAAAGGCTTTGAAATAAATGGTGAAGGGACACGAGGAGTAAGATTTCCTTTTCATGCTTTTTGGAAACTTTTTTTTGGTGTTTATTTCAAAGACTTAAGTGTACTTTGGGGGGCCCCTAATCATCATCAGCCCTGGGAATTGACTTCTCTGCAGCTGCTCCCCCTCCCCAAGCATCCCTGCATGGAGCAAAATAATTGTCTGTTTCTGCAAGCAGCCTCCTGTGCAGATGGAGCCTGATTAGCATGTGTGCTTGCAGCAGTCCACTGCTCTAACCACATTTGGAAATTCAGCCACTGAGAGAAATGTGGGCTTGACATTCATTAACATTCTTTGGCTCCCTGGGAAATACACATAATAGGGTAAAATTGCCATTAAGGAGAGCAACACTTGAGGGAAATATCTACTCAATAAAGACAGAGATTCTTCTCATCAACAGCTGAGGAAAATTTCAGTTGCCATAAAGGGTAAAAGAAACAGCCTCTTAATATGAGTGGAGATGGCCTGAGTTCGGTAGGTCTGCGGTTCCATCATCCTGCACTGGATTGAAACTGACTTATTGGTAAGCAGATGTTTCTCAGGCATATTTTGTTCTCAGTAGATCCCAGAAACAGCTTAATGATCTGTCCCCAGGGTTGTCTGTACTAACCTCAATGAAAAGCAAACATGGAAGGAATAGCTCTGAAGGCTGACATGAAGCTCTTAGGTTAGGACCCTTTCTCCCCTAGGTTGGGGGAATAATATTGTTGGGTGTTCTTTTTACCAGGTACTTGAGGTTCCTAGTGGAATACAAAGTAATGTGTGCCATGGATAATTCCTACACTAGACCTAGATTGATTTGATTCTAGGGTCATTTGATTTGATTCTTTGGTTTCCATGGTCCTTTGCATATGAATGATACTCTAATAATACTAGAGGATTGTGTGTTGTATGTGCTGAAATGATTAAAAGAGTTGTTAATACAATAATATTTGGAAAGGCTGTCCAAGCAGTAGCACTAAGAGTGTTTAAACCAATCGAGGTACCCAGTCATTTAAAAAACTTCCTTTGAAGAGACTTGAAACGATCTCTGAGTTAATTCCTTACTATTGACTTAGACTCGGTATAGGTCCATGATATAAAACCTTAAAACCCATTTTTATTTTATCCTTACTTGACCAATGAAGTGCTTCATTTAGTGGTTCTTGCAACTACTGTCCTTGATGATTGGCAGGGATGAATGAGGTTCCTTGCTGAGTCTATGTCTTGCATAAAATTATTGATATTTTGAATAAGTTATCTAAAGCTGCAGGTTTCTTAATGTCTGGTTGGGCACTTTTAAATTCCTTCCTGGGATATAACACCAATTTGTGCACATACTATTTTTATTCTTTTATCTCCAAGTGTCCTTAATTTGATGTTAGGCATCTGTACTGCATTTCAATTTTATAACACCCTGTGCTCCTTATTAATGACCACAATACCTTGTATTTGCATAGAGGTTTATGATTTGCCATACATTTACACATATGTTTTCTAACTTAATCCTCACAATGTTTCTAGGTGATCGGTGGGATTGTCCTCATTTTTTCTAGATGAGAAAACTGAGGCTCAGGGAATAAATTGCTGACACTTTCACAGCAATCTATATAAGAAAATGGAATTTGGACTTGAAACTACAAGCCCTTTGTATAATGCAGAGCTACCTCTTTTTGTTAGAGAAGTTCTTTTGTTATAAATATTAATTTGTTGATGCAGAATCCAAGATATTGCCTTACCTGCAGCTAGCAGAGTTTGGCCTGTTTGCTGAACATACAAGCATATTGAGGTGGTAAAGAGTTTGTTTTTGGCCACAAGAAGCATATGATTATTAAAAAGAAGTGTGTTTTCAGTGGGCTGTAATGCTAGTACACTTTGTAGAGTGGAGTAGCTTGGTACTCTTAAGTGCTTAAGGCAACATCACTGTCACATTTGGTGATGTATAGGATGTGTTTCCTTCTCTTCGGGTCCAATGACATAACTTGATTCTGTAGTGAAAAATAGTCATCATCATAATATTGTAAATGATATTTTTATCAGACTTTATTTTTTATGATTAACCTACAGACAAAACATTGGATATTAAATTATAGCTATGGAGCAAAATATGACTGTTATAATGTGAAAGAAGTGGTAGGGCTGATAGAAGTCAGGAGATGAGGATGGATGGTGGGAGGATGTGGAGGGGAGGGCAGGGTTCTTGTTTCTGCACGTAACATAATGGAAGGCCAAGAGATACAATTTAAAGTTGATGGAACAATAATGGAGGGTTAGCTATATAGCAGCAGCAAGACTAAAAATAATATAATTAATAAAACCTGATGGGGAGGGAAAAGGGACAAAGCATAATTGAGCTACTTTTCTCAGCTTCACTATTATTGAGTCAAAAGTCAATGTCTATAATTAAGAAAACATGAAAGAGATGTTTAACATATTTATGACCACCAGTGACTAAACTGTATCTACAAACAGTGGTAGAACTCTGTTCCACTGAAGGCAGGCCAGACTTTGGATGGACTAATGAGTTATGACTGCAGCCCTACACAAACTGTACTGGCTGAGCCAACAGCTTCAGCAGAGCTCTGGGCCATCATATACTGTCCTGAGACTTGAGGTAGCAACATGTCCACAGCCTGGGCCAGTTACCAGCAGATGACCTATTAGTTGTGATTTCACCAATAGCTTCCTGTGTTATTTGGGCAAGTTTGAGAGGTCTCATTCTTCTCCTCTATAAAAAGTAGGGGTTCAACTGTAGATTCTCTCCTAACTTTGACTTTCTGTATTTCTGTAATTCTGTTTTATTGTACATGTAAGACGTGCATAGATATAAATCTTTTGAACCTGGCCTCACAACGTCGGCTAGATGATCTAAGATTAATAAGTTCTCTCTAGGAAAGATCTTTGTGATACCAAACAGCCATCAATCATAGGTATGTCCTGAACAGTGTTAATTGGACTCAAGAATGTGTTAGTTTATCGCTAATAGATTTCTTAATTAAATTACTGAAATGATTCAAAAGAGTTTGGGATTTTGGGAAAAGGATTCAAAGTACATTGTCTTCCATCAGTTTTTACAATTTGAGCTACTTATTACTTAGTTAAGGTGTTCTTTGAATATGTTATCAAGTTTCCTTAAAGCAAGCAAGAACTTGAACTCTGCAGAAAGCATGGCTTCATTCCTTGATCATGCCTAACAAAACAGCTTTGCAAAACAGCCCATACTGGACTTGACTCAATCACATTTTCTTTAAACTTTTTAACTTGTCAGTCTCATGACTTCAGTTATGAGACTTCCAGTAATAAATTTAATATGTAAGAAGGTAAAAAAAAAAAAGAGCTAATTTTTTTTTTAAATGCTTGTATGTAATCAAGTCTTAGATAAATCCTTTGGAAGTTTGAATTTGAGTGAGGAAAGCAAAGCTGAATGAAAAGAATATTCTGTATGTCAGGAGATTTTTTTTCTCCCCTCAAGTTTACTAGGGACTTCTGAAATTTTAATATGGTTGTACAGTCACTGTGGTGATGGGAGATATAAGCTAGCCAGACTGGCTTTCCAAATGATAAATGATAAAAGACTACACTGATTACCTGGCTTTCTGACCATTACTCAGGTAGCTGGAAACCGCCCTGCTTGTCACTGGGTGATGTTGGTTCTATTCCAGCAATTCCAGTTGAATGGTCATTGACATGTACGCTGTTCTCCTTCTCTTAGTGTTTTGTCTCCATTGGTAATTAACTTCCTTAGGGACTCAGATATCTGTCAGTCTTTAGGCTGAAATGTGAACTAGGGCTGGAGTATGGGAGGCTGCCTAAAGATCCCCACATCACCCAGGGTGAGGCTGAGAAAGACAGGGGTCAGGGGAGCAGGAGGCCGGCTGCGGAAGAAAAATGGTTTCGGGAGGACTGAGAATGGATGAGAGTGAAGGAGACAGATAGGAAATAGTTCAAATAACTGTATGCCAAGTCATTTACATACATGAATCCTCATAGCAACTAAGGTAGATATTAAAAGTGGTATGTATGGGTTTGGGAGTTAAGTAACTTGCCCAAGGACATGCCGTATTGGAGCCAATATTTGAACTCGGTTGTATCTGAATGCAAAGCTCTTACTTGATACTACTTTGTCATTCTGCCTCTCATTAGTGACAGGCAACTGGGTGTTGAGGATAGGTAGCGTGCTCCTGTGTACTGAGGTGGAAGTTGGAAATACGAGCTGTATTTTCAAATACACTAGAGCTCACTCATGCTTACCTGGCTACTTGCACAAGTTGCAGCGGTGAGCCTCATTTGCAAGCAAGAAACAGAGTCTGTGTTGGAAGGCCTGGAGAGGGATGGGAAGTGGGGTGGGCAGGGACAGCTCCATTTCCCTGTTATCCCATTACAAAGCTTATCTTAATAGCGCCAGAAATGCTTGCTTCTCTGGAGGCTAAGTTAAGGATGCTTTGTTACTATTTTCTTTTTTGAATGAAATGAAAATACCGATGAAAAGGAATACTTTATTTCAAACTGTTGGAATGCCATGGTAATTTCAGTTTGCTAATTTAAGGTCTTGAAACAAAATCCCACACAGAAATATTCTTTGGGCTCATGGCATTTCCATTTGATTGTGAATTGGATTAATTTTCATTTATCTTATCTGCTTGCCTCTCATTCCTTTTTGTTTTGAGATACTTAAGCAAATGTTGACAGTTATGGTTGGCTTAATAAGCTGCCTCAGTTATGTAAATGATTTTTGTCAGTTTTGTTATTGCTAGCTGAAGATAGCCTTAAGTTTTCTGGTATATTTTTAGGCCTTGCTCATAAAGCATTCCTGATACCTTTTAACATTTTTTTGCTTTTTCAGGCATCAAGTTGACCTTTTTTCTAGTTCCCTTTAGCCCTACACTTCCTTTTTGAATCAACTGTTTGCTTGACATGAAAAATGAACTTATACAATTATAGACCCAGTGGCCTTTTCTTAGACCTCATTCTTCTTGACCTCTCTGCTGCAATCGACACTGCTGCCTCCCCATTTTTCTTGAAATGGTCTTCTTTTTTGACTTCCATTTCACTCTATTTTCCTGGTTCTTTTTCCCCCCCAAATGCTTTCTGCTCTTTACCCCCTCTATGATCTTTACTGTAAATTTATGCTTTCCAATTTTTTGTTTCCCATCATGACACTTGTAGAACGTGATAATAGTTGTGCAGCCCATGGGAGTTTCCAGATGAGGCTGCTCAAGTCTGAAGGTGACTGGAGGGTGGGCTGAGGACATCGATTGGGCACACTTGTGACCCAGTTGGGCACATCACTGTGCTGGGAGTTTTATTACATGCATTCTGGAAAACTGAATTATTCATCTTCATATCATAGTGCATAGAGGTTAAGAGTGTTGAGCTAAACAAAGAGATAAATTGAGGCAAGCTCAGAAAAATGAGTTTATTCAGGAATAGCAGAGGAATTGCAATTCAGAAAAAGCAAATTGTAGCAAGCTACAGGCAAGTCCATGGAGACAAGGGGAAGGTCAACTTCTATTAGGTTTCAGGAGGAAATTGGGAAGGGTTGTTTTGGACAAAAGTTCATTGGAAAAGAACAAGTTTGAGGTTGTGGTCTCATTGACCAGAAGCAGCAGCTAGTGCATTGTTGCAGGGGCAGAGAAGGATTTCCCTTCCTTTTCTTTAAAGCAGGAGATGAAATTCTCTTGGAAAAGTGTCCTCCCTTGTTAAAATAATTTTTCTTTTTCTTTTTTCTGCTGCTTATTCAGGTTTCAATGAGTGATACATGTGTGAGAACTCTCCCTTCATGCTTCCTGACTCCATTTTGAAAAGGGTTTTCTTTATCAATTTTTACAGTATAATCCAGGTACAGGTACTAGTGGGAAAACATGGCTTTCAAGTTACAGAGTACCAGAAATAGGAATGGGCAGAAGGTCCAAAAAGTTTAAACAGAAGTCAAGGAGAGGGCATTCAACAGATGTGAGAAACAGCAAGGACTCACACACCAGGAGTTTTAACATGGGCCCAGGAACATCTGTGACAGCTGTCAGATATCAGGAGCAGAAGTTAGCAACCCAAACTCTCCGTTGAGCTTGGCTGGAGTCCAGGAGATACCAAGACATGGCTGAGCATCAGAAATCAGAGCACAGGTGACTGCTCGTTAAGAATTACCCTTAGGTGTCTGTGAGAGCCATTCCGAGATATGGAAGGGAGCAGAGATTAGACTATGGAGATTGAATGCAGATGAGAGTCATTCTGGGTAAAACAAATTTAGGGGTCCTGGCTGCCTGGTTATATTGGGATGCTCTTGTCTTGTCACATTAACTCTTGGGGGTATCATTCGCTTATAACTCTAAGGTTGTGTTTTTTTTTTTGTCTTGTCTTCTTAAACTTTGGTTGGATAGAAACAGTGTTTCCACCTGGAGATCTTGTCATCTCAAGCTCGTGTCTTTCACATGTAAACACTGGTTCCATTTCCTACTTCTTGGTTTCGTCATTATACTATTAGGCTCACAATCTTGTAGACATCTTTGACTCATGTAGCTTCTTTGTTCCTCATCATCATTCAGTCATTTTCTAAAGGGTTTCTCATATGCATCCCTTCTTCTTGCTAATTCAGGCCCTAACACTCAGGCTCTTCTCACCTGCCTCCTCTGTGGTCTTGCTGTCTCCAGTCTCCTCTTTCTCTGAAGCATTTGGCACTCTATTTCCTGGTTAGTCTTCTATAAATTCCACTTTCATTGTCTCATTCTTCTGATCAAAAGGATTCAGGGATTGCTGATGTTCCTTCTGTTCAAGTAAAAACATCTTTGGCTGTTTTAGAAAACCATGCTAGCTTCACATAACCTGCAGAGTCACTGTGCTGCTCAGAACAGTCTTCTTACTGGCTTGTGGGTGTACTCATTCACTCACCAACCCACCAGCTCACAGCATAACAGCTCCCAAAAGTGTCTATGTCCAATCCCCAGAACTTGTGAATATATGTATTCCATGGCAAGAGGGAATTGAGGTTGCAGATGGGACTAAGTTTGCTAATCAACTGACCTTGAGATGGGAAGAGTATCCTAGGTTATCCAGTTGGGCCTAAAATAATCACCAGTGTCCTTAAAAGGGGAGGAGGGAGGCTGAAAAGAGACAAAGGGATGATAAAAGCAGGGTCAGAGTGAATCAATATGAGAAGAACTCAACCTACCATTGTTGGCTTTGAAGAGAGAGGAAGGGGGCACCAGCCAAGGGATCAGGCAGCCTCCAGCAGCTAGAAAAGGTGGAGAAACAGATCTAATTCAGAGCCTACAGAAAAGAACCACAGCTCCATCAGCACTTGATTTCAGCCTGTGTTAGACCTCTGGTCTACAGAATTATGAGATAATAAAAGTTAAGAATTTTAAGTCACTGAGTTTATGGTACTTTGTTATAACACCTGTAGGAAATCAATATACCACTCACCCAAAAAATAGTTACTGAGTTACTGAATTCTCCTTAGGAGCCATGCACTCTACTCCCTGTTCATGAGGAACTTATAGTTGGAGGAGTTCATCATGGGTGACAAGAGAGAGACTCCCATTGACCTAACACCTTTTCTTTCTCATTCATTTATTCATTCATTCACTCATTTAGCAAATATTTAGTAACTATTATATATCAGGCTCTGTTCTAGGCACTGTGGCCAGGTAAAACTCTCACTGTTGGAACTTAGAAACTAATTGGAAGACATACAATAAATATAAAAATATATATATAACAATGTCAGTGGGAGATAAGTGCTATAAGGTTAAGCCAAACACGTTATAGGAATTAGGACTGAAAAGAGTATCTACTTTTGGATAGGGTGGTCAGAGAAGGCCTCTCCAAAGAATGATATTTTAAAAATGTAGAAGATCAGCTCTGATCATAAATTAAGTTAAATTTATAATATATATATTTTAAATTATATACAATATAAATGAAATCTATGATATAAGAAAGTGCTTTTTGGGTTTCTGTGCCTTATGAATTGCAATTCCTTGTGTGCTTCGTCACTTGAGATGTGCTGACATTCCAGGTCTTGGGCATGTAGGGGATGGGTGACCCTAGTGTTTCCTCTCTGCTGCTATAGCTAGAGACATTTCTGGAGTTCGATTTAGTGTTGTAACTTAATCTTATTACTTCTGTCCAAAAGCTTTCCTTATTTGGCTTTCTCTTCAATACCCTTGGCAGTCTCTTTAGTGGATCTTAAGAAAGTCTTCATTTTCAACCCCAGCCTTCATGCAGTAACTAGGGTAGATGGACAGCTGAGGAATTATTCTACTGAAATTAAAGTTCAGTTTCTTGTTTTGACCTTCTTTTGGAAGAGCTGTGAGAGCACAATTTCCTGTACACAGTCATGACTAATAATGGCATTAATCTATTGTGAATTCCTTAAAGTTGGTCTTCAGGCCACAACTTATGTTCCGATGATGTATATTGCATAATGGAGAATCTTGAGTACAGATGCCTTTTTATTAAAATTGGTTTTTATAGTTAAAGGACCTTTTAGAGAGGGAGAAGGGTTGACTTCAGAATTATCTATGCTGTATTGACTTTATTGCACCCTGAGGTGCTCTTGAAATGCAAATGTGGGTGTTCATTAAGCAGAAATGGTTTCAAAACTGTTATGCTCTGGTATGCTAATGCAGGTGGAAATTTGAAAGCTTCCAGCCTTTATTATTTTTTTATCTTACATTTTTTTGGGGGAGGGAGGTATTGGGTGGAGAACATGTATGGGTCAAGCTAAATGCTAGAAAATCTCCCAAGGAAATGTATTTATATTAAAAATAAGGACATACTCCCTAGCCATGTTGGTATAGAAGTCCACTCCTCCGTGCTCCCCTATACACTCAGGGTACAGGCATGTATTTTACAATTAAGTGTCTATTTCAACAACTGCTAAGGCATTGTATAATAGGTAAAACAACCATCCAACCAAATGTGCAATTCACTATGTCTTCCCAATGGCGCAGAGCAAATATTTACAGGACTAGAGGAGATTCAGCTCTGGTTCTTTCCACTTTTCATTTTCATTCTTATTGCTTCAGGTGGATACAACAATGTTTTAACTAGACCTAGGCAAGCCATTTGGTCATTGCTTTGGTATTTACTTTTAACATGCCTCAGCATGCATATAATTAGAAAGATATGGTCCTTGATGTTTGTTAGTCTATAACTAGAACAATGCTTGGTGAATAAAAAGCCTTAGAATGGGCATATATTAATGGATTTCATACTTAGTACTCAGATTTATACCATAATGAAAACAAAACTCACCCCTTAGTAGAATGGGACATGAATGACGAGTCATCTGAAGATGCATATGGCATTGATGTCCTAGGGTGCATGTTTAATTATCCATCATCTCTATCACTATTACTATCATGGCCATGTCATATCTGACATCTCAGATAACTCTGACTTGGCATGTTTTGCTCTGAGATGGTACATTGTAGTGTCATAAGCATTCATTTGGGTTTACTGCAAAAGCAGATCTAGCTGTTGCTTTAATACTGGGTAAAAAATGATTTTACCTGCTTGCTTAACAATTCCATGTTAAGAGATTTCATTCTTTTTCTTTTAAAAAAACAAACATGTTACTATATAAAGTAGTGTTCACTTATGCTTATAGAGCCAAAGTTGTATAAAATTACCTATGGAAAGCTTTTCCATAGGTAATTTTACAGCTGTAGAAATTATAGAACTTGTTAGTCAATGATTTTTAGAAAGTAATGTCAGAATGGTATATTTGGAAAGCATTACTTACAGAACTCTGGAAAATGGATTAATTTGGAGGCATACCCTCCCATTCTCTACTTTGTCCTTCATTTGTATCTCTATGTTGCATCTGTTTATTTGATCACTTTTAGAATAAAAACATATGGAATGGGAAATATATTTTTTTTATGGAAGAGCTAAGAGCGAAGATTAAAGGAGACTAAGAAACCTAAGATGAAACCAGAGATGAGGGAGGTATGCAAAATAAATGCCAGGGGTCCTCTTTCTTTGCCATAGGAATTGACTTTGAGCATCACAACAACTAAGGCAAAGAGAAAAATTCTTCATAGTTATTCTTTGACTATATAAGATTTGTAAATCCCTTTCCTGTCTTTCCCTAAAAAGTAAGTGACTCAAAGCAGCCAACAAAAACTTTCTAGTCTCCTTTTTGATCAGAAGATTTCACTGGCCAATGGGCAACACAGCTTGCCTTAGTGTGATAGGCTATCCGTAGTCATGCCCTAGTCTATCTTTTGGGCTTTTTGCCCACACTCCTCCTTTCAGATTCCAGTTGCATGGAGTTGTTTGCCTTCCATAAGTGCATTCTGTTGCTCTGAGCCATCCTGCCACCTGTTGGCAGCTTAGCACACCTCGGGCTGGGCATCGAACTGGTGTTGCTCAGAGATCCGCTCACATGCTCTTTACCGACTGAGCCACTCGGCCGGCCCTTGTTGCTCTGCCTTTTCACATACTGTCTCTCCTGCCAAGGGTGTTCTCTGTCCGCATGCTCCAAGGCTGATCCTAAATGCCACTTAGGCTCATGGAATCCATGAAACCTTTTAGAATCACCACAACCAAGAATTTAAATTTTCCAACTTCTTACTCCTGTCACACCTTTTTTTTTTTCCTCTTAGGAGACTTAACTGATTATATGTTCTATTAGTGATACATGTACAGGTCTTATTGCTTCTGTTTGATTATAAAATACTGCATGGGAAGTGCTCCTCATCGTGTAATTCAGTACTTTACCTATAGTTGGTGCTCAACACACACTTCTTTGAGTGAACGGTTGAATGAATGAATGAATGATAAATGAATGGGTGAATGAATGAATGAATTTTAGCAGGTAAGATTTGAGATTCTCCATAAACTGAAGTGGTTTGGCTTTCTTCCCAACTTGGAGTGACTTATTCTTTTAGAGTTGCATTTGATTTAAAAAACAGAATTAGGAGACTATAAAAATAGCCTGCAATGAGTTATTTGAGCAGTCTCACTGTTTTTTAAGAGTGGTAATGTTCCTTTTATGATGCTTTTCATTTACAGTATGGCTTTATAGCCAGCTCTTTTTTGAAACACAATCCCATTATGAGGGCTGCCTTTTGCCTCAAACAACTTCCCACAACATTAGAGGTATAATATTGCAAGAATAGCTTCTGACAGAGGTTTCTGGTTTGCAGTTTGGGGGATACAGGATGTCAAATTGCTCATCACTTTTGGATCTGAAAGGAAGTAGTTTGAAGATTTTATTTTACCTATGTGGTTCTAGCCAGTCATGTCATGGAAACATATTTCCCTATATAGGACAAGGAAGTGGCTCAAATAATTCTCACACTTTACTGAAATCCAAACATGAAATAGGATTGATTTTGTTTTCTTTCATTTCTTTAAATGATCCAAACAGAAAGAGTACATGTAAGAAGAAATAAAGGGCTCAGATTCATTTGGAGAGTTTGTTGTTGACTTTATTAAAAGAGTTGTAGGTGTGAGCTTTGAAGATTTCTGTATGTGGATGTTTAAGCTGTGGGGGTGTAGGCATGAATTTCGGAATGCTGGAGGGCCTGGAGAGAACAGTGAAGGGAAGTAGCAAGTGTAGGGAAGACTGGAGGCTAAAAGGCAAAATCTATGTTTAGGATCCTCTTGCCTCCAGCTGCTCAGGCATCTCTGCCCCCGGGCTGCTTTGGCATCATCCCCTCCATTTAAACGGACTTATTCTCCACCTAGTCCTCTTGTCATTGTCTTCCATGACAGGGCTGAACTTTACCTAATAAACCAAATTGGGATAATTGGATATTATGAATGAAATGAAATGAAATAAGGTTAAATGAAAGCCCAAGAATCTTTCTTTGCTTCCTGGGCAAGTGTGTGTGTGTGTGTGTGTGTGTGTGTGTGTGTGTGTGTTTTGCTCTTAAGGTGATAGCAGGATTGGGTAGGAAGAGGAGCAGGGGCTTTGGATGTAATCATCCATTACTGCATGCCCTTATTCTGCCTGCAGCTTATGTATGGTGCTGGATATGTTAATTATCTTCTCAGACCCCTGCCCTAGCTGTAGATTGAAAAATTATTATAAGGATTAAATGAGTTAGCTGTACAGGGCTGCGTATGGTTCCTGCCCTATAATAAGGGCTCAGTGAACACTTCATTTGATGGATAATTTCATGTGTCAACTTGATTGGGCTAAACGATGCCCAGATAGCTGGTAAAATTCTTTCTGGGTAAGTCTGTCTCTGGAAGAGATTACCATTTGAATCAGTAGGCTGAGTAAAGAAGATTTACCATTCCCAGTGAGGGTGGGTATCATCCAATCCATCTATAATAGGTTCTGAATAAAACAGAAGGGCACAGGAAGGGTGAATTTTCTCTCTTTGCTGGAGCTGGGGCACCAATCTTTTCCTGCCCTTGGACATCAGCACTCCTGGTTCTTCAGCCTTTGGACAAAGACTTACATCATTGGTCCCCCAATTCTTGGGCTTTTGAACTGGGACTGAAACATACCACCAGATTTCTTGGTTCTCCAGCATATAGATAACAGGTTGTGGGACTTCTTGGCCTCTATGATCATGTGAGCCAATTCCTAGATTAAATCTTCTCAATCTGTCTGTCTGTCTGTCTGTCTGTCTCTCTCTCTCCTTTTTCACAGAGGTTTGGTATATGTTGAATGGTCCCATGGCAGGAAATGGCACCTCTTTGCTTAGCTATCAGTGGAAGTGTTTTTGCATCTTAGATCACATTTTACAAATAAATAGCCAACTACTCTTCATTCACATATGGCTCTTTTAAGACATGATTTCTGCACTTTGAAGGTAAAAAAATCACTACATATCTGTACTTATTGTTGGAAATAGTTTTTATGACATTGAAACTGTGTATTATTGTATCTATTTTGTATATACAAAAGATAATCGTAAATGTACAATTTTTTATAATCAGCTTTCAACCTGTGGCATGTTTCCTTATTATAATGGTATTATAGATCTCCAAGAAGAAAACAGAAATGTATGAAACATGAATGAGTAAATGGATGAATAAGCCTTAGCCCTCATTTGTAAAAGAAGACCCAGCAATTCAGCAATGGTAGTGATTGTAGCAGCATTTAACTTCAATTGTATAGTGTTTACTCAGAGATAAGTCTGGAAATCTTATCTACTCTGCATATGGAGGCTAAAAATAATAAACTTCAGGTTCTGGGATATTTCCTTATCACATGACATGAGCAAGCCACACTTAACTGTGTGCTTCTTCCTACTTATTGGAATCTTTTCAGTTTCTAGGTTCAGACAGTGAGTTTATTTTGGGAGTTAAAATGGGAAGAGCTATCCTAATAAAATAGATATGAACTGCTGTATAACAGTCAGGTTAATTTTCCAAATTTAATTATAACCAGCTTGATTGTCCCTTATCCCCTGCCATCCCCACCCATGTGGGCACCTCATGTTGTCCCTGCAGCCCCTCTGCCTGTAAACCTATTGTAGCAGTGTCCTGCGAGCCCCACTCCTGGCCAGGCCTTCCTGCCCTATCAAAATAGTGGGAGTCTAGTGATAATTCCTGCCCCTTCAGGCCAGACACAGGACAGGCCTGATGAACTGCAGGAACAAGAGAGGCAAGATCTTGGTAATACCAAGGACACGCTTAACCTGAGAGGGGAAAATACCTTCCATGTTTCACCAGTAAGTCACCCTCCCAAAGGTGATCGAGCACTCTTGGCTCTTTCTGTTAATATGACAATGACCAAAACAGAAAATTCTTCAGGGGGTCATTCAGATGGTTAAGGCTTTTGCTCAGCTACACATATATAAGGTATTCATTCATATCTTATTGCACACAATTCTAATGAGTTTTTTCATTTGATTTTTAAAATTTGTATATTTTACAAGTTTGGTACAAGCCTTTCTAATAGAATAGGTGAGTGGGAAGATACATTTTGCCCCTCCTCCTCCATATACACATGCATTTAGAATATATTAAAATAATTTTGATTGCATAATTAATTTTGGAACATATAGTGGGATAGTCATGGAGGAAAAATGTAAAGTTAGAGCAGTCGGTAATAGCTGAAGCTCAAACAGTGCACACCATATTGGATCTCTCTGAAGCCTGGAGCTAGGACTCTAGCAGCTGTGTGCAGAGGGGAATCCAGGCCCTGGTTCCATACAGGAATGGTGTGCTGCTCCTTACATCACTATGGATGTGCTGGTGGTTTATGGCTGGCAAATGTTCCAACTGGTTGTGGCATCCACTGAGATGAGTTGAAGCTCTTACACTGGTTTCTAAAGGAAGGACTAGAGAAAATGAGGGAGAGGAAGTGGTTGAAGACATAATGACTGAGGATTTTCTCAACTTAAATGAAGGCTTAAGTCCTCACTAAAATTAATGGAGCATATCAAGTCCTGAAGGAGATACATAAAAGCAAATATTCATTTAGATATATTATAGGCAGTAGACCATTAAAGCAAAAAACAAAACAAAAAGAAAGGGTGACCAAAAGTAGATTGTTTTACAAAAGGATGACTATTAGATGGTAGCCAACTTCTCCCCAGCAACCGTAAATGCCAAAAAATAAGTTATACAGGGGGTGCCAAAAAAATGTACACAAGTGGACACGTAGGTCAACGTTGTGCAAGCAGTTTGCACTTATCAGAAGTGTCTGGACGCTGATGGTAACCACTTTGAGCACCTCTTGAAATTGCAGGTGAAATGTGACTTGTATTCATCTTTTCTTATTAGTATATATTGAGTACTACAATTGTAATACAGTTTTCCTTTCTTAAAATGTGTATACCTTTTTTCTGGCACGCTCTGTATATTGAAAGTAAGACATTATAGAGGCAAGTGAGGCATAAGTGAGATTCAGTAATCAACAACGAACAGAGAATTGGAAAACATATTATAAAAGAAATATGGAAAATGAAAAGGGCAGCAGAATGAGTTGAAAACAAGGTAAATCTAAAATACTAGATAACAATAACATAGAAGATTGGCCTAGGAGATAAGAGAAAAGTTCTAAGATCCTTGAGTTGTTTAGGAGGAGAATGCAAACATTAATTTACTAAAGACTTTTCTAATTTCAGTAAGCGTATTAAAAATTTGAGTCCAACTGTTAAAATAAATGTAGAAAGCATAACTTCTGAGGTAGAGACAAAGTGGAATAAAGAAAACTGCATTAAAAGGGTAGAAGGAGATATGTATGTGTTGATGGTGTTGATATTGTGAGTTGTCTCTGCTGCTTTATGACCCATTTTGAATTCAAATAAGAAAATCTCTCATATTTGCTTTTTGTCTAAAATACATATAAAATAAATAGCAAGTAATACGTCATTAGCAAAAAAAAATAAAGCAAAAAATGTGCGTTAAGATGATGTATAACATAGGCCGGCCGAGTGGCGAGTTGGTTAAGAGCAGGCTTGCGATGCAGGCTCTGAGCAGCAGAGCCCCGGTTCGGATTCCACATATGAGGGCCAGTGATGCTGCCCTCTACAGATGGTGAACAACAGCTCCACCTGAAGCTGGGCTGCTGTGAGTCCCCGGGGATAGCATAGGCTGCAGCCCCTGCTGCAGTGGGCTGCCATAGGCTACAGTGAGTGGCCAGCAGCCAGTGTGAGCTGCCAAGAGTCACCATGAGTGGCTGTCCAGAGGCCAGCAAGTGACTGCCGCACCAGAGAAGAGAGTAATGATGATACCAACATGGGACAGTGAAGCATTGTCCTCCACAACTAGACTAAAGAACAAAAAAAGGAAAACAACTTGTCTGTTCCCCTTCCCCGGTTCCTCAATGCTGTTCCCCTCCCCCAATTCCCCAATAAAATCTTTAAAAAAAAATAATGTATAACATAACCACATTTATTTAAGAATGTATTCCAATATCAAAGGCAAATTTCAACAATGCAAAAACTGCAATTACATTTGCACCAACCTAATATTTATAGACTGTTTAGGGGAAAAGACCCCATGTTTTAACGATCGTTTTCCTAGCCATTAATATAGTACATCTCTTGGCTTATTCAGTCCATAATTTATGTCTTTCAATGGTATTTCACAGTTTTCTCTGCAAAGATCTCTTGCACACATTTGGTTAGAGTTAGTTGCAGATAACTCAAAGGTGTTATTTTTTCTGTGAGTAGTATCCTTTTTCTTGTAGCTTTCTAATTGATAATTACTAGTGCAGGGCTGGCTTCATGGACAAGCAACTATTGGTAGCTCAGAAGGTGGCCCTCTGCCTAGGGTTTACTGCTCTGCAGTGGCCATCTTGAAATTCTAAATCATTTTATCTTTGAAGTTGTGTTTTAATAAGTAAAAAAAAGTCTGATAATAAAAATGGAGCATACATTGGCTAGCTCAGGAGACATACTTCTGCCTCAACTTTTGCCTCCCCAGATAGGTTATTGACATGCTGCACCTTCCCTCCAACTTAGCTACTGCTGCCGCTTTTTACCCTGGATAGGGCCTGGATATGGGAAGGGTCAAGTCTGCCCTTGCACCCTGAGCACCTTGCTGGGTAGGGTTCTGGACCACTTCGGAGGGACTGCATTCTCCACAGGAATATCCCCACGCTGGCGGAAATGTGCCATTATAGCCAACAGAAAACATGATAGGTGAAGAAAAACACTGCCAAAGAAAGGAAACAACTTTTTCCCCTGCTCTTTGACCCAGGGAACCCACACCTTTATTCTGCACCTGCCTGGCAAATTACATAGCCAGCACTGTGCTGGTGTTTGGGAATGTTAGAATTTGTGTATATTGATCCTTCTATGAGTCTCACTATCTTTTGCCACTCATATTTTTATGTTACAATGGGTATGTGTAATTTCCATACACATTTTAAGATGAAATTTTGGTAGCTACTTGAGAACACCTCTAGAGGCCAAGTGTCTTTGAAATAATTTAGTACATTTGAACACATCAAAGCCTGATAAAATTTGAATATATTTTACAAAAGCCTGCTATTTCAGAGATGTATGTAACTCAGACATAGGAATTAAAATGACTTGTTGAAAGTTAGCAATAAGGGGCTGCTCTTGTTCCTACTCTTAGTTTAGGCAGGACTAAGACACTATTTTATGTTTCAAGGCAAAAATGAAATCAGTGCTGGGAAACTTAACCATCCCAGGAAAGCACTTTTATCACATGTTTCTCACATGTTCACTCTTTGCCCCACTAGCACCCCCATGGCATGTCTACAGATTAATGTATTAGTGTTAGGAAATTACTTATACATTCTTGTATAAAAGTACCATAAAGAACAATGCATATAGTTATTATTTAGAATCAGTAAACTAAGGTCTTTGAGAACATAAAGCATATTTAACATATATACCTTTACTTCTTAAGGGAGTGTGCAGAGAAGAACTAATTTATGGAGTTAAATATATTTTGATTAGTTTTTCACACTTATTTTACATCTCAAAGTACCATATCAAAATATCACTTACTTCACCTCAGACCTCTGTGGGGAGAAGTGCATGTGAATGGATAGCACATTCCCAGCCAGAAATGGGAACAGGGAGTGTGGCCTCATTCTTGACCTCATCTCAAAGTCCATTATAGACATTTCTTGAGACTGTTCTTTCTGGAAATAAAAAGGGTGAGACCGAACTTTAACTCCAGAGAATAATGATATTTCTTAAGCTTTATTGTTGTTGCTCTTCAGATTCAGAACTGAAAAGAACCTTTATGTTTATCTGATCCCTTTCACATACTAATACACAGCTTTTATCTATTAGTAGTATCTATTAGTAGTATAATGCCTTACTAATGGCGTGGAGAGTCCATGTTGAGAAGATTCAGCATTGTTGATTGGTAACAAGCAGTTACATTCTTGAGCATTGAAACACCTCTGAGCCTTTTCCAAGAAATATATAGCTATTGTCTGATATCTGACATTCCATAATGAGAATTCTAGTTATTTTGGTTATACTTAACTAAAAGGGTTGCTTTTCCTTTTCTAAAATTACCAAAGACTGGGCCGGCCAAGTGGCACTTTGGTTAGGAGCGGGCTTGGGATGTCAGCCCTGAGCAGCAGGGCCCCAGTTCGGATCCCACATATGAGGGCCAGTGACACTACCCTCTACAGCTAAGATGGTGAACAACAGCTCCACCTGGAGCTGAGCTGTGAGTCCCGGTGATGGTGTAGGCTGCAGCCCCTGCTGCAGTGGGCTGCCACAGGCTACAGTGAGTGGCCGGCAGCCAGTGTGAGCTGCCAAGAGCCACAGTGAGTGATTGTCCAGAGGCCAGTGACCAATTTGCCTCACCCAGGAAGAGCGCAATGATGATACCAGCATGGGCCAGTGAAGCGACATCCTCCATAATGAGACTGAAGAACAAAAACAAACAACAAAAAAAGGACTGCAACTTGTCTGTTCCCCTTCCTGGATTCCCCAATGCTGTTCCCCTCCCCCAATTCCCCAATAAAATCTTTCAAAATATAAAAATAAAAATAAATAAAATAACCAATGACTTTAGGGAGGCTGGCACACTAAAACCTTATCTGTCCTATATACTTTAGGGTAAATGGTTTACCAGATCCTTCTCAGAGAATATGTTTAATGAGTGGAGGAGGGGGATGTTTCTGGGGCAACACTAGATAGAACTGTACTAAAGGGAGAGAATAGGGGAAAGTAAGATAAAAACAACAACAACAACAACAACAACAACAACAAAACAGATTACAGATGCTTAAGGCAGGAGTCACTCATTTCACAATATTGCCAAAGCCTCCAAAATTAACAGAAATTTCTCTTGCTCCTATCTTCTTTTTAAAAATTTGTTTCAAAATTATTTTTAGGAAAAGATTTAAGGCAAAAATGGTAGACTCCTGTATATATACAAAGTGCAGAGAACCACTTAGTAACTTCACAGCAGAAATGGCTAAAACAGAGTCTCTTACAGTCCTACCATGAATAGTCATCATTGTATGTTTCTCCTATCATATTATAGATATAGATTGCTGTATATATCTTCTGGAATTCATCAAGCAACTTCAGCCTCTAACAGAAACATGGGAACTGGGTGCCAAGAGCCTACCAGCAGAACATTTCCCTATCACCTGAAACAATGATGCTTTACTAATGGTGTTGAGAGTCCATGTTGAGAAGGGATTCAGGATTCCAATTATAAAATTTGCCGCATTTAAAAATAATATTATTTGCTGTTAATGTCCATAACATGATTTATTCCAGAATTTTCCCTCTAAACTATGGGCTCATACCCATCATCAACTTTAGAAAAATGTGTTAGGCATAACCTCCCTTAAAGTACTGAAAACATCTGTGATCCAAGTCTATAGTAGCTTGGGGGATTAAACTCGTGACCAGATTTCTCAGATGATGGTTCCTTTCTTTACCCCTACAATTTCTGTTGACTGGCTTTTTCATGTAATAGGAAAATGAAACTAGATATGGGATAGATAATAGAGAACTAGATGTCTAAACCCTTGCTCACATACTTATGTGTATTCACTCTTTATAAAATTTCTTCACTCAAGAGTGCAAGCTGAGCTCTGAGCAACAGCAGTTCGATACCCAGCCTGAGCTGAGCGGCTGCTGAGCTGCCAACAGGTGGCAGGATGGCTCAGGTAAAAAAAAAAATTAAAAAGAAATAAAAAAATAAAATAAAATTTCTTTAGAGATGTAACCTCAAATATATGTCTTTATTATTAATCATTTACCTCAGATTTACCATGTAAAAGTTTGGGCTAAATGACATCCAAGGATCCTTTCAGATTTAATATTTCTGACTTGAGTACCTCATGATTGCAAAGAATTCCCTCAATTGTTAACCTGTAACTTTGTTTAAAAGTTGACAGAAAATCTGTTAGAAAATATTTCCAATTTGAAAGAAGAAAATTTCCATGTTTCATGGGGATAGAAACATTCACTAGAAACACCCCATACTTATTTTTGAGTTCTTACTTTGTCTTATTTTGCCCAGCATAGAAGAGGTAGATTAAAATAAGATAGTACCCTTCTATGAAATCATAATTCATAATAGGCTTAGAGGTTTTCCAAGATATAGTCATCTTTTCAATGTTTCTGTGTTAGATCTGATAACACTGGATGACCAAATTGTAATTTACACCCTTAATATTTATCTTGGAATTCTTGGTTACAGACGTTCTGGGGAAGGGATAATGAGAAAATAATATAGGCTTCCCATGGGTTAGTATTTTCAAATTTACTTCTTGGTCAATAAGTTCCATGAGCTCCATCTTTCTTTTTGAGTGAAATAATGGCTGTGGACTATAGAATAGAAATAAAGGCTAAAATAAATTTTGGGGTAAATGACCTGAGAAGTATACCAGAAGCCACACTCAGTCATATACTATTCTCTAAGCAGAAACAAAAAACAACTCAATGTATTTGTGAGCTAAAGAATAATAGGAATTTAAGATGGACATCATAAATCATGAGAACATTGTGAAAAAAATCAGAGGCATAAAAGAGAAATTATAGGAAGCAGAAGACAAAGAAACATTTTAAAATGAAACTCCTCAGAATACAAACATTCCAAAAGCAGAAATCAGAATTAGTATCCAGAGTTGAGAAATATCTCAAAATGTGCTTGTCCAAATTTAATCAGTAACACAAAATTAACCCACTAATTATTATGTAATGAACGAATTGCATGGCTGTAACTTTGTACTCAAACAATCTTACTTTTTGGTGGTTTAGAGCAGTGATCTTAGGTCTTCTACCATAATTTATGATGTAATAAAGTAGGGAAGTTACTGGACTGTTTTATTGATGACCATGAATTTACAAGAAATTAAATTTGGTCTTCTCAATTAACTTAACAAGAAAGATATAATGTATTTTTAAAGTGATGGTAGCTTATATGTACAACTTTAAAACATGGTGACTTCTTTGTATTTATATGTCAAAAAACCTGAATGGTAAATGGTGAAGATATTATTTTTCTAATCTAATAGTTGGAAAAAAGCAGAATTTTCATGGAAGTTTGAAAAAAATCAAAAAGTTAATTAGAGGAAGATCGATGCTAACAATTATTTATTTCCAGATTCACGGCATATTCTTTCTCCCGTATCAAATCCTAAAAGGAAAATAATCGTCTTAAAGATTTCTTATTTTCAGCAGACCCAGAAATATTTAAGAGAAGTAGGCTAAAATCCAACTGTGCCTGCATGCAAGTAAGACAAAGTAAGCAAGAAAGACTGGATATTAAAATATAAGCAAAAACAATGTAAGGAAGTATCAAAAAAAAAAGTGAAAGACTAAAATCTTAATATTAGATTGCATTAAATTTAGGGCAAAAGCATTAAACAATATGAAGGGTGTTTTATAAAGGGTGACTCTACAATGAAGATCTATGTACCAAATAACATAGCATCAACATTAATAAAACATAAATGAGAAGAAATTGTAGGATAATGTACAGAAACATTTATAATAGGAGATATTAACTTACTGCTCGCATTTCATGACCAATCAAGTAGATAAAAAGTATGGATATAGAATTTCTACAGTATAATGAATAGGATAGGTCTAATTAGCAGATATTAAACACTAAATCTTCAAGGTAAAAAAAATTAACTTTTTTAAGTATACAGGGAATATCAGTAAGAATTGTAAAAAAAGTATTAGTTGAGTCAATAAATTTTAAATAGTAGTAATAGCTCACCCCTACTGATGCTGGCAGTGTTAAAGACAAGGTATTCCATAAAGACTTGCACTAATACAAACCATTCATACTGAATAAATACAGTCAATAATATTGTAATAACTATGTATAGTGCCAGCTGGGTGCTAGGCTAATAGTAGGGCAAATCACTTTGTAAATTGTATAAACGTTTCACCACTATGCTGTATATTTAAAACTAATATAAAATAATATTGAATGTCAACTGTAACTGAAAAATAAAAATAAAACGCTAAAAAAAGAAGCAGTAAAAAGGCATGACAAGTAAAAAATACAATATATGTTAGTAGAAAAAATATCCAAATATATAAATGTATTGGATTAAACCTACCAAATGAGATCATCAGCTAAAAAAAGTCAAATCATGTATTGTTAATGAGAAATGCTCCAAAATATAAGGTAACTGAAAAGCTGAAGGTAAATGTAATAATATAAAATAGGCAAATACTAATTAAAAGAAAGCTGAGATATCTAAACTACTATTAAAAAAATAGACATAAAGAACAAAACTATAGAGGGAAATAAATGGGATCACTGCACAATAATAAAGGGCTCAAGTCACTAGGGCAATATGAAAATTTTAAATTTACATGCCCCTAATTTTAAAAGAGCCATCAAATACATAAAGCAAAAGTTGATAAATTCACTATTACAGAAGGGGATTTCAAAAACACCTCTTTGTAAACAATAGGTACAAAAATTAGTATTTGAACTCTTCAATTAAGAAGATGCATTTAACGAACATGCAATATAACATGTATAGAACTTTTATAAAAATATCCAAAGTTAGTCAATAAGACAAATTTCAACACAGTTCAAAGATCTGGTATCACACAGATTGCATTCTTTGATCAAAATGCAATTAAGTTAAAAATCAGTAACAAAAGAGATACCGATAAACAACTTTATACCTATGAAAACGAATAAAGCATTCTTCTAAAAAGTAATCTGAATAAGAAAACTTGGGCCGGCTGAGTGGCTCAGTTGGTTAAGAGCTCGCTCAAGAGTGTGAGCTGAGCTCTGAGCAACAGCTGTTCGATGCCCAGCTCAAGCTGAGCTGCCGCTGAGCTGCCAACAGGTGGCAGGATGGCTCAGCTAAAAAAAAAAAGAAAACTTGAAAATAACAATATTTTAATGGAATGTTAAACATTTTATTTTATAGCTTGTTGGCTGTATCTAAAAGTGTGTTCCAAGGAATATTTATAACTTTGAATGCTTATATTAGTTAAAAATACTAACACACAGCTACAAGTTAATGAGCTAAGTTGCCTATGTTCGAAGTTAAAAAATTAATTCCTGAATGAAGCTAGAAAAACATAGAATAAGAATAATGATAAAAGTAGGTTAAAAAAAAATGGAATAGAAAATAAAGGTACAATAGAGTGAAAGAACAAAGCCAAAATTGGTCATTTGAAAAGACTAATAAATAAGATACACAAATCTCTGGCATGACTGATCAAGGTAAAAATGAGAAGGGAGAAAGCACATGTATATATATGGAATGAAACAGGGAACCAGTTATAGCAGAAATAAGATAATATTAGAATACTAAACAAAATTTTATTATTTTTAATAAATTTGAAAACAGAATATATATGGACATTCTTGGGAAAAGATAAAGTGTGTATTAAAAATTGTCATAAGAAGAAAAAGTAAGCTTTAAATAGTCTTATTATCATTGAAATTTGAATTAGTATTTTAACCATTTTAACCATGTTCTACAAAAAAAATAACAGGCCCAGATGGTTTTATAGGTGAATTCTACTAGGGGCCCTGGTAAATATTTCATGGTTTCAGTTAAAACTTTTGGAAGCTACACCCTCGTATTAAGAACAAACTCACAATGTCTGCTACTCAGCCTTGAAATATCTCACTTCCTGATTGAATCAAGGTGATTGGCCATAAGTCTAACTACCAACCAGAAGAAATTTGTATCTTTTCTAAAGAATAAAACATCATTCAGATTTTCTTCAATTTTGCATTCACAATGTTCAACAATAAACACTGATCAAGCATATCAGGATACAGAATCAAATGAAAAAAACCAAGACAAAATACAGACAATAGGAACATTCCCAGAAGTGGCCCAGATACGAGGATTATCAGAAACAGAATTTAAAATATGTTAAAAGAAAGGTGGATAATAAGATAATTTTTATTTGTGACTAGTGACAATTTTGTTTTCTCTTTTCTAATTCTTATACCTTTTATTTCATTTTCTTATGGTGCATTGCAAATATTTTTTCCCCAGTCTGTACCTTGTATTTTCATTCTCTTAGGAGTATCTTTTGCAGAGCAACAGTTCAATTTATTGATTTTTTTCTTTTATAGATCATGCTGCTTTTATTTTCTCTCATATATGTGACAGTCTAGCTCCAGGTCATGATGCTTTTGTCTAAACTTTTTATAATCTTACATTTTCCATGTAGGCCTGTGATCCATTTGGAGTCAATTTTTGTATGAAAATGTGAGTTTTAGGTCAAAGTTTATTCATTTGCATATGAATATCCAAATGTTCCAACATTATTTGTTGAAAAGCTGGCATTTATCATATCCAACATACTTTACTTATCTCTTTCCATGTCTATTTTTTCACTACAGTGTGTATTTCTTCTGCATTGAATCTACAAGTTATCTTTTTATCTGGGAATCTATCTCAGGTCCTCAAATGGTCAGTGCTCAATAAATATTGGTTGGATCAATAAATAATAAAACAATGAGTTTAGATTTTCTTGTGCATGAAACATTCAGAAACATATGTGATGGAGATGTCTTATATACATATTTTTTCTTTTCTCCCATTCCCCTCTTAGAGAACATATCTCACCCATAGCCATAATAGGGGCCATGTATATATCCTGTGACTTTGACCATAAATGATTGGACCAGAGGCAGAAACATAAATCGAATTGGGCCAACTAGTTTGTCCATGCCAAATTTGATTGAGACATGGATAGAACAATTCTTATAGCTCTGGGTTCTGGGCTTGCAATATTATATAGACTCAAGGGCTAAAGCCACATGTTGAGGCAGCAGCGATATGCAATGGAGAGGTGGGGGAGAAAATGGAATAGTCACTTGAGAAACAAAAGTAAAGACAGGAACACAGGGGTAGATGTTTGGTATTATAGTTGTCTTTAGGCTGGCTGTGCTATTTGAAAACCCCTATTTTAAAAATTAGCTTTATTGGAGGTTTGTCTCTTTGCAATTAAACAGCCTAACCAAATCAAGGTAGTAAGAACAATGCAACAACATGTAATTTAAAAAATAACCTAATGGGTAATTAGACTCTATGGAATTCTTTGAAATTCCCAAATAATTTAGGAATTCTTTGAAATTCCCAAATGACTTAGTATATACTCGTATAAAGTTTCCTTAAGAAGAGTTACAAGATTCTTATAGTGAACACCTACAGCCATGATACAGCTTGATTTAAGTAACTTCACTGCCATTGCGAGCAAAGGAGTAAGGATTCTTTTCAAAATGGTCTCTGCTCTTCTAAAGCCTCATTCATTCGGTCAGTCCCAAAGCACTGGATGCTGGTGATAAAAAGATGGGCAACAAGAAAGGCTGACCTTAATAAACTCAGAATATAGCAGAAGTGATGGGAATTGACAATTATAATTTCAGACTCTGATATAAATCAAGAAACAATAGCAAAGCATACCAGTCCACACCTAAAGCCTTGCAGCAGTATGACACTCATAACATTAGAAGACCCCTGAGGTTTGGTGTGGTCAGGGATGGCTTCAGGAGGATTTGGGATTTGAGGACTAACGTATGTGTGGATAGAGAAGAAAATGGAGGTATAAAAGGTAGAAGACTTTCCTTTACATGTACCAATATTGATAGAAATATAAATATTTGCTCAGCTGTTTTGGAAGGATTCAAAGTTGCGCACAGCTTTCCCATGTCTTGTTTGCTTGGGATGGGAAAGGGCAATACTGAAGAGAAGGCAGTAAATTTTGTCTAGAAAATACTCTCAGAGTTCAGCAATTTGGGGGAAGCATAAGAGCAAAGGAAAGATGTTAGTGCCAGAGCTTGAGGAAGAAGCTGTTTCATGGTGTGTTGACAGTGATTTAATTAAAATGGTTATCTTCTGGATAAGCAAAGAAATTTCCATAGTCTCTCCTGATGATCAAGGGCATTCTTTGTTAAACCTAATGTGCTAGCCCTCAAAGTTGCCTACTGCACAAGGAAACTGTCATCCTATACTTAAAACCATGTACAGCAGAGGGTTCTACAGGGAAATCAAATTACAGTCCATTTGGAAATGTCACAATCAAATGATACCAGCACAAATGAAAAGGTTCATTGAATATTCAAATTGGAATATAAAGAATTGCATGTTTTTGCTGCTTATCAAAGATAAAGCTGGCCTTGGAACTGCCTACTTGGAGCCTGAGACCACCCAGGCTTTAGCTAATTTTAGTGTTTACATGGCACGTTGAAAACAAACTGGGCAATTACAAAGCCCAGTCTAACTAGATCCTAACAGGCAAAATGCCCTCTGATCCAAATCTTAGTAGTTTTGACCTTCATTGGTTTTTAATCTCACTCTGTCTGGCAGAGTAAAATAATCTCTAGTTTATACTACACAGAGGAGTTCTTTTTGTTTTTCACTCTGGTTTTTTTTTTTTTTTTTCTTTTTTCCTTCTGATATTACTGGGGAAAATGAAAGTCTGTCTTTTTTCAATTGGGTATATCACTGAGTGTAGATGCTCAGAAAGCCTGCTGAGTGGCTGTGCTTCCACAAAGGCAGATTCAGTTTGCAGCTGATAAGGAGCAAAGTCATCCATGCCCTGTTTACAAAGTGGGAGAGGAAAGTGAAAAATTAGTGATAAAAGAGCTAACAGTATTGTTTTGCTGGATGAGAGAATGGCACTTTGGTGCCTGCTTTAAGAGGAGCTGGCATGGTGCCTTTCCTTCCCCCTCTATGCTTTGGCAGCAAAACAATTTCCAGATTCCCCAAAGTGTTATAGATTATAAAGGACACGTAATGTTGGAAGGGTTTCTAACATTGAGTAGGGTACAGACTGCACGAAGATTGGCTGTTTATTCCACGTACCCACAACCCATACTGCACAAACTTCTATTTTTCTCCCTTTGGTGTTTCTAAAGCAAAAGGTAAATATTTGGGCTGTCAGACAAATTCATTAGTGTTTAATTTTCTAACATATTTTAATGCTTAGTTGTACTAAGACTAAACTTTGATTTTGGTAGTGGCAACTGGGACTCCGAGAAACAGGCCATGAGGCTGAGGTTAAAAGGACCAGGGAAAGGGGGGTACGTTTTATCCCTTTAGTTCATGGCTACTTAGTTGTGAGCCCCATTGAGATGGAAGAAATAGCAGTGTATCGTAGCTCTTGGTGTAAACACAATTAAAAAGTTGGTGTTTCTGCATTTAAAGTGTTTCTGGTTATAACTTCATCATCTGCTCAGCTTTTCTAAAGGCATATCCAGAGGCATATCCCAGGTTTTACAGTTTCTCACTATGCTGATTTCTGCATTTAGGAGTGAGCTACAAAGACCTATAGCAATGGCAGCATGTGTTTATTCCAGGTAATCTGAATCATTCACTCATTTATTCATTCACCACAGTGTCCATTTAAGCCCACCATGGGCCAGGAGTTGGTGCTACTGAGGGGAACAAAGCATGGATCACCACCTCTGGGGACTTCCGGTCTTGTAGGAAGGATAGTGAGGCAGGTAAATAATTACAAAACAGAATACTGAATTTCAAAATAGTGGTGCTAACAGAGCATAGGAAAAGCACCTCTCCTTTACACAGTGGAGGAAAGCTTTTAAGTAGGTGACAGTTAATGTATCTTGAAGAGTGTGTTAGAGTCAGGAGATAACAAGCAATTCAGAGTGACCAGAGCCCTGCTTCTCAGGCTGTCATACTGAGTTCTGTGCCAGGGATATACAAGGTCACAAAGCAGATATGACTTTACCCAGCCAGTAAGAGTTAATTGTTTACTCATTTGACAAATGTTTATTGAACACCTAATCTATGCTGGGCACTCTAACAGATATTAGGGATAGAAAAACAAATAAGACGATCTTAAAACTCATCATGGGTGATCAATTCTGGGGAAGCATATTTCAAAACAAATACGAGAGTATATATTATTGAATAGAATGTAAAAAGTTATACACTCAACATGAATACCTCACATAAATTATACACTTGCAAAAGCAGCTTTTGGCAATGTCCCTGAGCCCCAGAAGAATGTGTTTATTTATTCCAGAGTTAGAGATACAGTGCTGAAAGACTTTGAGGAGTACTAGTAAGGTATACATGAAGAATTGAGTGGGCCGTGGAATTGGAGAGGTAGGTAAGTACTAAGCATCTACAAGTTTGCATTCTCTATTAATGGAAATGGAGCACTACATGAGGATTTGAAATGAAGTAGGGATGACATGATCAGTTTAAGGTTTTAGATGGATCACTCTGGTGACAAGGACCCAGGAGTACCCTGAAGTCATGCTTTAAAAATATGGTCCTTACACCTGTTTTTCATTTTCCCTGCCTGTACTGTATCATTCAATGGTTTCCATCAATGTCTAAACAACTAAAATGAAGGACCTGAAATGGACAGCTGACAAACAGTACATAGGCAAGAGGACTTGCCTTTGTGGTATTTCTCTTAAGGATGAGGCCGCCAAAAACACAGGCTGAATCTGAAAGTTGGGACCACCTTAGCTTTTTCTCAAAATAGTTCACATATACTAGATGGGCTATTTTTCAGAGAGAGATTACTTGGTTGTAGGTAGCTGAAACCCATTCAAACTATCTCTGGCTGCAAGGGAGGGGAGGTGGTATGTATAATTATTTCAAGGGAAAACAATGTAGCCAGACCTTAGGAGGATTATAACCAGGATTCAGAACGAGAATAAGTCTGAGACCAAGGGAATTATGGTCTTTCTGTGTCGCTTTGGTACATATTAGATATTTAGTTTCCTTCTTTGTTATCACAGCAACAAGTTTTTTCCTTGTTTGAATTGTTTTTTTTAAATGAGCATGTGTATAAAATGTCCATACCAAGTAATGTCCTTTTAGTCTAAGCGTCATCAGAGACTAGACATTACAGTTTTCGGGATAGATTGCTGTGTAGATCATGATTCTCCATGTTTCAGTGCTAGAAACTGAACTCATATTGCTGAAAGGCATTGTATAGCATGATTTACCTGATAGTTTTACACAACAGGTTGGTTTCACACACAGCTAGATTTAACTACTCTGCTAATCTAAACAAGAACCTGTTTCTGTCCTTCTCTAGGCTCTGCTTTCTTTGATGAAGGCTACATTTTCAGATGGTGTCTCTACCATGTGGTGGTAAGATGAGCATGGCAGCCTCCTGACTTACACCTGCTTCAAATGTTGGTGAATCTTGGCAGTATTGCTACGTTTGCTCCAAAACTGATTTAGGTTCCAAAATTAAAATGCAAAATTAAAACAAAAATTTGTATTTTCTAGTTACTCTGTTGAGTTTTGGGGGAAAAAGTCATTTTTGACCTGAACTTTCTGAGAATTCACTGTATTATATGTGAACATTATTAGTAGGATAGCAATGTGCAAAATATGATTATTGGGGTTGAGAACTACAGAATGCAAAACACTGTGGTATCGTATCATAGCTGTAAAGGTATTAGCATAAGGCAGCTTTATTTGTTTATTTATGTGTACTGTAAACCATAGCTAAACTGGTTTTCTATTGATTTTTAAAATTTTTTCTTATCTTGATGTGTCTTTTTCTAAATCCTGAAGTATGAAAATTCTTATTCAGCAGGTTTCAGAAGTTTTTAAATGTTATACTAATTCATATCTGCATACCTATGTTTAGGGCTGAATTCTGTATTCTCCATTTGTATTTTAGAAAGTATTGTGAGAGATGAATTGAAGGATATTGTTGTTATAAGTGAGGGCATTTAGAAAGTTAAGTTAGAATGGGCAGTTGTCTAATTCAGAGGTGATAAAAGCCTTAATTAAATCATAGCTATGGAAGTAGAAAATGAATATAGACATGAGAGAGACATATTTATGTGATAACAAGTTTTCTTACAAGTTTTGGCCAATGATAATGTTGCATATTGATGTTTTCCTTGTTTTTTTCTTTAAATTAAATTTATTGGGGTGACAATAGTTAGTAAAGTTACATAGGTTTCATGTGTACAATTCTGTAATACATTATCTATAGATCACAATGGGTGTTCACCACTCAGAGTCAGTTCTCCTTCCATCACCATATATTTGATCCCTTTAACCCTTATCTACCACCTCCATCCCCTTTACCCTCTGGTAACCACTGAACTATTGTGAGTGTGTCTATGAGTTTTTGTTCCTTTATTTGTTTGTCTTGTTCCTTTGTTGTTTTCAGTTTTATATCCCACATATCGGTGAAATCATATTCTCAAATTTTTCTGTCTGACTTATTTTATAATAATCTCAAGATCCATTCATGTTGTTATAAATGGCACTATTTCATCTTTTCTTATGGCAGAATAGTATTCCATTGTGTATATGTATATAACACCTTTTTTATCCAATCATCTATTGAAGGATACGTTGGTTGTTTCCATGTCTTGGCCACTGTAAACAAAGCTGCAATGAACATCTTTACAGATAAATATATCTTTACAGATAAATGTTTTCATATTTTTTGGGGGTAGATACCCAGGAGAAGGATTGCTGGGTCATATGCTAATTCTATTCTTAATTTTTTGAGGAACCTCCACACTGCCTTCCATAATAGCTGTACAAATCTGCATTTTGTACAAATCATATACCCACCAACAGTACACAAGGGCTCCTTTTTCTCCACAGCCTCTCCAACTGCTGTTATTATTTGTCTTGTTGATGATAGCCATTCTAACTGGTGTGAGATGATTTCTCATTGTGATTTTGATTTACATTTCTCTGACGATTAGTGACGTTGAACATCTTTTCATATGTCCTTGGCCATCTGTAGGTCCTCTTTGGAAAGATGTCTAGTCAGGTCCTCTGCCCATTTTTTAATTGGATTGTTTATTTTTTGTTGTTGTTGAGTTGTATGAGTTCCTTATATATTTTGTACATTAGCCCCTTATCAGAGGTGTTGTTTGCATGGAAATTGCTGAACAATATTTGTGTTCCTGTAGTACTTCTTTCTTTTTTCCCCCTTTTCTTTCTCTTTGTTGTTCTAATAGAGAGGGAGGAAGGGATATCAAATGTTGGGGAAAGATTAGAAGTTGGAGTAGGGAAGAATCAGAACAAGGAACTTAAGCTAAATAAATTGGTCCATCATCATCTAATGTTCATTCAGAAACTAAATTCTTTTGAATTAATAAGTTCCTTGTTTGGCATGCAAATAACTACTCACAGGTTAATGATATTGACTACTCATACCATCTCTGTGTTGATTACTGTAATCTTATTTACTTTTATTATTGGAAGAAGAATTAAGTTGGTTTACCTTGCCCCAGAGGGCAGAACTCGGATCTATAGTAAGTAGAAGAAAAGGATTTTCTAAGATGGGAAGTTGTGGAATGGTGAGTTTCCAGATTCTTTTGGTGTCTACTCAGGATTGAGCTAAGAATGTGTTACAGGAAATTCAAACATTGATTAAGAAGTTCGTAAGCTAGAGTTCATTCATTAAAAGCAAAATTAAACATCATAAGCAACTTATGCAAGAAGAGAATGTATTGAAAGGAACTGAGAAAACTTGGAATTGGCTACAAGAATCTAATGGACCAAATTTCAAACAGAGCAAAATCCAGGTAACTCCCAAAGGTCTAGTTGGCATAACCATTTCATAGTGCAGGCCAGATGCTGTCACTCAAATGAATAAATTCTTGCTTTATTTAAACATTTATTGAGTATCTACAAGAGCCAGTCACTGGGATACTACAGAGAATGAACAAAGGCCCTGGTAATGTGGAGCTTACATTTTAGTGGGGGAAACAGACACTAAGTGTTTATCTGTCTTGTTGCTTTCAGCTAAAATAAACAAATAAATATGTAACATCTGGAGTAGTGATAAGAACTAAGAACAATAAGACAACATATTCTGCAGGGAAACATAGTAAGGGAAAGGAATAATGGAGACAGTGTTAATGACCAGGATGGAATCAGCCATGTGATGACCTGGGGCAAGGGTGTAGCACAGAGAGGGAAAAACAACTGCAAAATGTGTAGAACAATCAATGAGGAGGGAGTGTTGTCAGAATAGAGTGAGTACAGAGGAGGGAGGTGGTAAAATAAAAGAATGCCGATTGCTCTTCTGACCTTAGTCTCTCCCCTTAAGATGTAGATCTCTCTTGAGAGAATCATATTAGCTGAGCTTAAAATGTTTGCTCACTTCTTGGCTGAATAAGTAAGAGAAGAGGATGCAGCTGGTAGGAGGATGTTCTAGAGACCCATTCAGCATCTTGAGGGAGTGGAGATCAGAGCAGTCAGGTTCCCCATCCTGTCCAAGAGGGGAGAGGTAGTTTCCAAAGGAGAAAATGGAACTATAGTTAGGAAGTATAGTTAATGGTGGAAATTGAAAAACAAATGTCTCTATGGGTAGTTAGCTTAACTGACTACTTTAAAGTCCTTTACAACATTAATTGAATGGTGGAAGTGAGAGTGTGGAGACAAAAGAGGAAAGAATAAAGAGCTGAGGAATGAGATGCTCTGCCATGGGCCAGCCCCTCCTCCCTGGCTTCTCCTACCTTCCATTCTCCATTACCACGTTAGTAATGCTCAGACTGGTCACAAGGCACAGAGACAAACCCTGTGGAAGGAATTTATTACAAGGGATAAATATTATGGAAATAAAGGATCACTGGCAATTATCTTTTCACAGCTGAACATCTAGGAGACCTGACACATTCTAAAGAAGCAATAGCATAGCAACTCTAGGAGTCACACCTTGGAAGGAGTTTGTCCATTGCTCCCTCATTGTCAGTAGCCAGCTTATTTCTACTTCTACTCCTGAAACTCTGTGCTTCTATTCCATTCCTTCTATTCCAACTCCTTTTTTGTTGGCTCTCTGAGGGCTTCTGCATCCACTTTCTCTCCACGCATCCCTTCATATTTACTACACTCCACCTCTGATCTCTGGGTGTTTTACTTTCAAACTCCATGAGAAGATCTGATAGGATTGTTTGGTTGTCACTATTATAGTCTTGCTATTGTGTAAATTTCTCACTTTAGGTGATGCCAGACTGCTGGCCGACCCATGTACTTATTGCTGCTTTGGTCCAGGTGATTACCTTGATTTAAGCATCTAAGGATGGTGTCGTCTTAGAAATGAAGGATTCTGCTTAACAACTATTTATTGGTTCTTTATTCAGAAGGAGTTGGTGACTGTAGTAGTTGGTCAGTGTTTCAAACGATTTTTTAGTGCAAAAACTACTGATTTCAAAGTATAGAATGTCTGCTTTGTGACAGGCATTTAAAGCACATTATTTCTGGCTATAAGAACAACCTTACTGTCTTAAGTATTAGTATTCCTATTTTTTCTTTCCAATATCACACAACTAGTTAATGAATAAACCAGGATTTAAATCCAGTCTTTTTTTCTTTGATAACATTATTCAGTTTCCTTTAGTATATATACCTCTGAAGAAATAAAAGCCTTTTTGTAAAGAAACAGTAATGTCACAGGAGGTCTGTATACTATAAAAAGGTCAAAATAACTTTAGGTAGACAGTAAGCTTCAATGCATTCATTAATTCATAAATGATTTTGAATGAATACTGTATTCAAAGGACCAAAGAAATAAAATGATGAGTAGAAATAATTTTACAAGATATAAATTCTACCAGAAATAATTCTGCTGTGGCTTCATATAAAATAGGACGAACTGCGCTGTTTTGGAATCAGAATGTCTGAATGCTATGAAAATCTGGCAAATACTTTCTTGCAATGTGCAAGGTAGAGAATTACTTAATAATGGAGGAATGACAGAGAAAGAAATCTTATGGGGAAAAAATGTTCAAGTAAAATATTCCATGTAAATCTTGAAATAATAAGTGAAAAGGATAAGAGTGTTATTTTTTCCCTGGAGCTCATTAAAAACCATTGTCCCAGAACAGTTCGTCAATGGTAACAGGATCTTATTTTGCAAAGCCAAGCAAGTATCTGTTAAAAAATAACGTTTTCTTTTAAAACAATGCCATTTTCCTAGTGAAAGAATTGTCAATGAGAACAAACATTTAAAATGCCAAAAATTATAGATGCCTTGGCTTTTTCTTCCTTTTTTTTCTGGTCAAAAGCATAAAAGACGATATTAACAGAAGATAGGAGTTTGTGTATGAATCATTATTAAATTGTATACATTCACAGGCACCCAACCAGAATGTGCCATTTATCTGATAAGTGAAACTTCACTGTGCTCTCTGTGATCAATGAAGAGAAGCCAATAGAAATGGAAATCAAGAGCTCCTGGCCCCTAAATGAGCCCCAGTGTTGTAATGGATTTTCAAAATAACTCAGTTCTTTTTCGATTGTTTGTTTGTTTGCTCATTTATTCAGTTGTTTAGATTCCACATATAAGTGAGATCATATGGTATTTGTCTTTCTCCATCTGACTTATTTCATTTAGCATAATGTTCTCTAGGCCCACCCATGTTGTTGCAAATAGTAAGATTTCATTGTCCCTTTTTTTTTTTTTTTTTTTGAGGTCAGTGTCACTGGCCCTCATATGTGGGACTGAACCGGGGCCGCTGGCTTCCCAAGCCAGCACTTAACCACTGCGCCACTTTGCTGGCCCTCATTCTCCTTTAAAGCTAAGTAATACTCCATTGTAAAAATGTACCTCAGTTTCTTAATCTAGTCATCTACCGATGAGCATTTCGGTTGTTTCCAAGTCTTGGCTATTGTAAATAGCGCTGCAAGAAACATAGGGGTGCATATGTTTTCTTTGAATTAGCGTTTTGCATTTTGCTGGATAGGCACCTAAGAGTGGAATTGCTGGGTCATAAGGTTCAAAATAACTCAGTTCTTAAACTAGTAAAGAAAATGACTGAATCTACATGAAGGGTAAATGGCTGACTATAAGTATAAACTGAAGTACTTAAAAGGAAGGGGTTGTTCATAGACCCATGGGTGCTGCCAGGTAGCTTATGTTAAATTCTGACCCAACTTTCAGAAACTGAAGGTGTCCACCAGGGCCTGCCTCTGTCTTTCAGATTTTTCCCCATGTCTGAAAGCTGCCTTTTTTCTTAGCTACTATCTGGCTGAAAGGTTATGGAATGTGAGTTTAATCACAGATTACTTTTTCTACTCTTACATTCTTTGGCACTTATATTGCTGCTGTCTTTATAGAAATAGACAGCACTATAAATATATCTACCAGGCATCAATTTAAAGACATAATGAAATGTGAATCAACAATAAATTCACATCTGAAAGGTCTGAGTTTTACCTTTCCCTAATGGGCTAAGTTAACCCTTACTGAGAACAAAAATACTAGTCACAAATAAAAAAAATATCTCATTAGAAACAGAAGTCCTGGGAGGAGAAAGATCATAACTTCAGTGAATGTTTCTTTTAGCACATGAATTTAACATTGAAAATGTCTATTGATTTTGTTTTTCAGACCATAGGTTTTTCTTATTATTTTTTTTTTTTTTAGGAATGCTGTTATCTACTTATCTTGTAGAGGCTGCCACTCAGTTAATGAGAGGATACTGTGAATATAGATGAAGAAAGATTCCGTGAGTCATAAGAATAATAATCCATTGGCACTATGGTTTGTGCCATCTTGAGGTCATAGTAGACAAAGAAATGAAAGATCTGGCTGGTTTTGTCCAGGAAGTTGCTTGAAGATGATTGAAACCTTGATTAGCTTTAGCTGTAGACAGAGGGAGAGCTTTGTCTTCTGTCTTCCTATCTTCAGCTTAGGTAGAAAATACCCACTTTGTGTTTGAAGGTTATAAAGAAAATCTGGACCTGGTAATCTTTTGAATGGTCACATAAAGTTAGGATTAAGATGCTGGAGACTTCATTTTTTTAAGACATGTGTGGGAGGTTCAGCAGGAGAGCATATCAGAAATGCAGCTGGTGCCTAATTGCCAAATGTTTGAGGTCTTCAGTTAATATTTTGCTAGAGGAACTAAGATTTTTGTCATTAACTTTTTAGAAGAAGTGTCAGAAGTGCTTTTCAACACACAGGTTATGACACTAACTACAGCATAAAGAAATCTTGTATGTCTCCTGTGTCAAGAATCGGAGGGGCTTAGCATTCTCTAATCCCCAGTGATGATGTGCAAGGTGGATTTCAAAATTAAGACAAATAATGTCCTAAAACAAAGTGCCATCGTTCTGTTACTTCAGAGAAAGTTCAAACTGACTATGTATGTTCTGTTTTTATGAAAGCAAATAATTAGGTGCACCAGAAAAAACACATTTCTCCTGAGAATATAATTTGGTGTTTTTGACCTTCTATTTAAATTAATGGGGAGATTAAAAAAAAAGAAAAAAACACCCACTTTATCTTGCTTTTATCCCTCTTATTGTTTATGCAGATAAATTCTGTGGTTATTTTTGTTTATTAGTTTTAGGTGTACAAAGCAACATAATAATTAGACATTTACATACCCCCACAAAGTGATAAGCCCCCAAGCTACCATCCCTCTAACATCTTATATAGCTGTTACAATTTCGTTGACTATATTCCTTATGTTATACTCCACCTCCCATGAAAAAAAATTATATTTTATATATATATTTATATTATACATATATTTATATAAAATATGTATGTTTATATTTATATTGTATATTTATTATATATATTATATCATATATATTAAATATATATATATTTTTTCTTATAGTTGACATAAAATATTATTCTGCTTCAGCTTCAGTTGTACAGAGCATTGGTCAGGCATCTACACAGTCTATGAAATGATCCCCTTGATAAGCCAGTGCCCATGTGGCACCCTACTTAATCTTTACAGCATTGTCGATTATATTCCCCATTCTGTATTTTATATCCCCATGACTATATTGTGTATCCCAGAGACCTTGGGAGCACAAGGTGCTGGTTGGTGAGCCATGGCTTAACAAATGAGCACAAGGGAAACTGAATAGAGAAGTGTACTTTTCACAGGTCCTGGAGGAAGTCCACAGCCTGCCTCGAGGGGCCACACAGGAGATCAAATCTGAGTGCAGAGAAGGAGAGAGGCAGGACCTCAGGTACATGCCTTTATTAGGGTCCGTTGGTAGAGTTCTTTGGATACCCAAAGCTAAGACCCAATTAGTCAATTCAAACAAAAAGAGCAGAGTTTTGGTAAATTCTATGGGGGTCTAACCTAAGGGATACACAAGGGAAAGACTCTGATGTGGGTTGGGGAGACTTGACCACGAGGGCTATTGGGGAAGTCATATCCGGAATTTACATTTACTTATGACACTGTGGGTTGTTTCCTAGGGTATGCATGAGGGGCTAATGTTAGTTTAAGGCTCCCACTGGTCACTTGGCCACACAAAATGGACGCTGAGGCTACAATACCATGAAGTAGCTTAACTAAACTATACTATAGAGATGACTTTGGCCTGAGAACAACCCAACCCAACTTGCAAAGTCCTGAATACGAAGCTGCTCTACCAAGGCCGATAGCTCAAAAGCAAAGAAATGCAGCATAACTAGCTCTTCTGATATCCTCTTGAACAAAATGTCAGCTCAGAAGCCTGATGTGTTTGCTAATGACAAGGGCCCAACTGTCCCACAAAACTAGAAAAGTGGTGTTTGTTGCCTATTTCAAGAATTGGAAATGAAACTCTTAATGACACAGGAAATGCTCTTCAAAGGCCAAGAAGTCTTAGTGAAAGATAAGAGGGATCAATCAAGTCTTAAATGCGAGTTTACTAAGAGACGGGATGCTGCCAGCACGGATATGTATTTCAAAAGGCATGAATAAGACCCAGAAATAGTGTTAATTTTACTTTGAAGTATATAATGAAACCCCTCAAGTACTGAGACTTCAACACCCCTTTCCCAAAATGACCAAAATTTCCATTTTCGAGCGTTTATCATTCTGCCTTTTTCCGTTCCCCAAGTCTTAACAGAATTTTAAACGAGCAGCTAATAAATGAAGTATACTTCAGTTTCACGTAATGGATTGGATCAGAAGGGAACTGATAACATGATATTGGAAAAGCAGGTAGGGGGTCGGAAGCTGCAAAAGTGCTCAGCTGTATGGGTTCAATTGTTTCTTGGCGTGGAGGGCTGCAGTGGCAGGGTTATTCCAGCAAATGGAAGGAAAACAGCTCCTGCTCTTCCCGAGGGACTAGTTACCAGCAAGGCCAGAGGTGATGAGGGGGAGATAAGGCCAATTAGGGATTCAGACTGGGGAAGCAGGAAATAAGCCACAGCGAGAATTCCCGAGGGAAAGACAGAAAAGGAGACTCCGGGTCATTCAAGGTAGAATACAAATATGGGTTTTAAATCTGCTCTAGAGAAACTCATTTTGGTGGAACTCATTTAAATGTGGACAAGATCAAAGGAGGCAAAGCTGTGCAGTGTGGGTTTGAAAAGCAAGGCACAGGGGCAGAATACCTGAGTAGAAACTTAGCATTCAAACATAGCGGGGTCTTAGCATCCTTTCTGTGCTCTTGGCACACTTTGGGAGATTTGAAATTTTAGTGGTGTACTTGAAGGAATTGAAAAGCTCAAAGCAAAACTAAGCAATTCAGCAATAATTTCAACACAATCACTGCTACAGTTTAACGATAATAGCACAATGTCCGTAATAGCACCCCAGGAATTGAGAGCTAGTGGGGCATGTGGTGAGGAGCCAGAAGGGGGTCTGGGTACTGGCTCTGTGACCTACGGCCCCTTACTTAATAACTCTGATTACCAGGCTCTGCACCTGTACAATGGGAAGGTGAAGAGGACCTCTCTCATGGGGTATTAGGAAGATGAAATAAAACAACTGAGAGTTCAGAGCTCCTCACACTTGTGAACGCTCCTCATAGCGCTGTCCCCTTGCTCTTCGGTCCTGGCACTGTTCCCTGTCCTGATTGCACTCTCTGGAACTCCAGAGGCCACCTTCTCACCTGGCGACATCAATAATAGATTTTTCTTAGATCTAGTGCTATCTTATTCACAGCAAGTTGTAGTTCTGCTCTTACCAAACCATAGGATCCCTCACCAAAATGTCCCGTCCAGCAGCCATTGTAGTAAAAGTATACATGTGGAATAGCAAAGACCAATTTTATACATTGAACAAAATTTGGGGACACACCTGTAGAGGGTTCACAGTATGCCAGTATACCCTAGTTAGCCATTCATGGAGGAACTTTGTAGGGAAAAGATGGGCTTGTTTTCCCCCTACATCAAGGCTACCTTTCTCTCCTAAATAGTAGGTCAAAAAATTAATTGTTCTGTCTCCAAGATGAATACTGCCAGGCACTATAGAAAGTGTTTTACATATATTATCATTTTCCCTTTTTCAAAGCAACCCTTTGAGGTGGGTAAAATTATTTATAAAAATTGTTTTATGGATAAGAAACTAAGGCTTAGAAAGATTAAGGAACATCAAATTTAGGTCTTTATGACTCTAAGGCTTAAGCTTTAGGACTGGTTTTCTGTTAGGCTGAAGCTTCTGGGCTTGGGACCACACGTTGAGAAACTTTGCTATAGTATCTCCTCAAACCCTTATTGTGCCCCTCCAAAAACCACATAAAAATGGATATGTATACTCCTAAAATGAAAACAGAACACTTCCAAGGAAATTGGATATAACACCTCCGCCAGGACAACTCTAGTCCTCAGTCAGATATGGGCACAACAACCCTGGAATTAGGTGACTTCTCAGGTGGTCAGAGGTATTTTGTGGTGAGCTTTATATTTCCCACAATACCCAGGGAACATAGTGCAGGTACTATAAGGCCTAACTATGTGATTTATTGTTGTCATTTGAAATAAGATACTTCTATGCAAAGTAAAGCAAGGCAGGAAATGAGGGCCTGGAAATGGTTGTGGTTTGTGGATGGTAACCCATGGTATAACCATTATTTGTTTGTTTCTGAGGTTTTGAAAATTGCTTTAGAAAGCCTTGGGGCAGAAAGCTTCACTTAATTAAAATATTTTAAATCAAACCTTAGGAACTTCAGTTCGTAAAGCCTTAGGGCACAGCCAGCAATTGTAAGAAACTCAAATGGAATAGAGTAGATGAATATAATATGGGGTATAACTTCTTGTTATTGTTTCTGTTTGCTGGGGTGAAATAATTAGGCAACAGAAAATCTTTAGTTAACTATTGGAGTTCTGAGGATATTCATTAATTGCTGCACAACTGGGTTAGTGTTTCCCAAAGAGTGTTCATGCAGCATTGTGATAATGTTTTCTGGTTGCTCAGTGAAGAAAGGATTCCCTTTTAAAATAACTTTACAAAGTATTGCAACAGTCTCTTGAAAATAGATATTGCCCATTTGCTTAGGAAAGGCTCTTAGAAGCAGTATGGCAATTTGCTTAACCTGTTTAAACCATCATCTCCCAAAATGTTTTGTCCACAGAGCTTCACTCCTCCCTCTTTTCCTGAACCCCCAATCCAAATAACACCTTTTCACCAGCTATGGAACTAAAAAAACATTCGACAAAGCACTGATACATATTTTTAAGCCAATATTGGTACTGAACCAGTTGTGTGTATATATTGCAAAGTTGGGCTCCTCACACCCTTAATTGCTACTTTTTCCTAAGTATTTCTATTTGCTTTTTGCTGAAATAAGGACCCGAACATATTTAGATACCACTTTGATGACTGAAACACATAAGCAGTAAGAGATGCTAGGATTGCTTTCTGAGTTTATCAGTAGATGGAATTAAGTGAAACCTTAGAAATTGGCCTAATTGTGGGGAAGGTCAGTCAGACTTTGGAGTTTGGAAAGAATTTAAATTTCATTACCTCCAATAGACAACTTTTATTCCTTGAGTGCTACCTAGAAAAGGTCCTTGGGAGAGTCTATTCTAATGACTAGAAAAAGATGATTTACAATTACAATAGCAGTTATTTATGTGTTAAGTATACTTAAATTGTCTGAAAACTACTTTGTCAATCAGTTAAATGTTTTTCTCTTTGGAAATATTAATTTGCTTAGCAAATTCATTTTTCCTAAGTATAAGAAAGTAATCTTCAGTCACTTTTCCCCCAGCTGGAGGAAAGGTAAACTTTAACCTAACCATTTTTCTAATTATCACATATTTTGAATTAATGGGGTCCAAATTAATTAAGGTTTTATTATAGTTTCATCCTTAGGAGACAAGGTCTGATTTCTCTCTTTCAAAGTATTTTCCAACTGAATCAAAAGAAGATTAACCTCACCTCTCTCATTGCTTGAAGCCAATGGGTTTCAACTTCTGTTTTACTTCCCCAACATACCTGAGGGTTACAAAACTCCCTCTGTAAGGAAAAGATGAGGTGTGTGGGGGGCTATAATTAGGAAACTCTCCCAAGCTGATTGTGATAAGCTCCCTTCTTGAGAATCCTGGTTTTATGCCTTTGATTAAAGCCTTGTAACCCTCAGGCAACCATGGAATTGGGGCTGGAAGGGCAGTGGAGGCCCTGTCAGGACTCCAGGTAAGCTAGGGCTCTGATGGCAGGGGGTTTTGTCGTAAGCAGTCAGCTAAGGCGCAGAGAATCAAAAGTGCAGCAGATGCCATAAGCATTACTAGCACTGTTAGCTGTCTCCACCATTTGTACTGAACACTAGGTGTTGATAACCCAGGAGCAGCCAGATGGAAGAGGGTTGAGGGCCTTTGGTGTAAGCAGGGGTGGAGGTTGACAGTTAATGTACTTGACGCTAGATTTATGAATGAGATGGAAAAGAGAACCCCATCCAAGTGCTTTTGCATCTTTTCTCAAAACCTTGGCCACAGTCTCCTGATGTGGCTGGTAAGTATGCTACTAAATATGGATTCATAGATGACAGAGGTAGATGTGTGCGAACCACGCTAACGATGGCTAAAGAGTAACTTTTAGAGGGCGTTAACAGTGCACTGAAAATTATGAATGAAATAACCTTAGTCATTGTTTTGAATTCCTATTTTGAATTATCTTTTGAAGGTTTAGATGACAGAACAGCTGGTGAAGATAAACAAATACTCAAAAATTTTATTTTTACTTGTAAACAAAATATTATATGTCGGTAGGGTACACCTTTCCTTTGATATTGATATATCTGACTATTGTAGGCTATTAGACAAAAAGCCCTTTGGAAATAACTTGCCCTTACCTAATGCTCTTGTTATTTTACTTTGTTCCAAGACTAGTCGGATGCTTATTTAATTACATCTGTATTTATTTAAGTTCCTTTTAACTGGTTGTCCATATTCGATAACATTCCAGTTGCCATCTAAATATTCTAAGGGCAGATCTGTTGATTAGAGGTGACAACTGACATAACAGAAGATCTTCCCCTCTTGTGGTTATTTCCTCTAACACATTCCAGGATGTTATTGAGAACATATGAATACAAAATGACTTATGTTCACTTGTCACTGAATTGGGTTTGGATCAACGGGATTGGGCTGGATGTCAAGAGATCTGTTTTCTCGTAGCTCTGTGAGAAAAACAAATAAATCACTTAAGCTCTCAGAGTTTTCAGTTCCCTTATCTATTGAATAATCTTTTCTTCCTGAGGCTCCTGTCTGATTTTATAGGTCAGTGACATCTGACTTAAGTTTTAGGTTTGGGACACTAGATGGTGATGTTGTGCTGCATTTTAAGAGGTCTAGGGACCAAATGAAATCAGGGTCTAGAATTAGTCTTCTCATTTTCACAGATTTTTAATAAATATGGAGTATGACTAATGAAACCCTATCCATGAAACAAACATAATTTAGCATGGAAATGACACAAGGAGCAAGAAGAAACCTCCCAAATAACCTTTGCATGCTTTTTGACATGGTAACTTCCAAATACTTTGAATCTTACTTAATTTAATCATCCTTTGCTGTCCAAAGTCCCTAGCTCTTGTTCTCAACTTCTTTGTGTTAGGCAACTGACTGATCTCCTGAAGCTTCATTGGCGGGCCTGGCTCCTGATTCTGACTTCTGTTTCTCACTCATCTCTTATTCAACCCCTCAGATTCCTGTAACTACTCTCCTCAGAAATACTTATGAGACTTTAGGCATGCCAGAAATATACAGTTGGTCCTTGAACAATGAGGGGGTTAGGCTCTACCCCCCCAGTTGAAAATCCATGTATAACTTTTGACTCCCAAAAAACTTAACTATAGTTGGCCCTTGGATCCTTGGGGAATTGGTTATAGGACTTTGGCAGATACCAACATTCAGGAATGTTCAGTTCCTTTATGTAAAATGGCATAGAACAATGCATACTGCAAACTATAATGTAGGTTTTGTTCAGGAGCAAATTCCCTAAGAATACATTTCCTCATCATAGGTCAAAAAGCCTGAGAACAGTTTTCTCAGAAGCCTCTTCACAGATCACTTACTACTTAATTACTAAAAGCAGCTATGGAAGGAGAATGGCTTTACTAAAATGGTGGCTGCCTCTCTCACTCTTCTTGGGAGTGAGTTTTTTTGAGCTCAAAGCACAGAAGTTAATGCCAAGTGCTCCATGAGCTCCTCTTTATTGGGCTCCTTCATTTCCTGGTTATGAGTCTATGTTGTCTGGGTAGTTTCATGCTGAGTGATGGCAACCACCATAGCAAACCCCCAGCCCAAGCTCCTCTTGTGCAGAAGGACAATTTACTAATGACAGGAGATGTCTGGTTACACCCCTGCCATCCCTGCGCCTGGGTCCTTCACACACAGAGAAGGCACTTTTGAAAAGGGTACATTCATTTCGAACAAATCAAAATACCTTTTTAACATAATTATACCTCACTTAAGAAGATGCATCTTCACTGAAATGAGGGAGTGGAAATGGATAAGAGTCTTTACTAAAGATTTTGTGTGCTGTCTCAGGAAGGGAGGTGTACCAAGCAGGGCTGGGGAAGCCATATTTTGAGGGTGGTACTGCTCCCCTCAGGCATGGTTTATAAAACTGATTTGCAAAACTGGCAGTTGCTCTGCTTCTCATGATAGGTTGGGTCATTGTATTTCATGGCCTAATCCTGGGTCTCCACCAGAGCAGGTAAACAAACCTCTGCTATCTTTGGCTAGGTGGCACAATTGTCACTTCACTTTTCTTCAACTTACATACTTGAAAGCATTGGAATATTCATTAGAGGCTTACGAAAGAAAAATGGTTTTAAATTTGAAATGTTCCACTCCAAATAGATAAGGCTGAATGAAAATTAACTTGACTCTTATAATCCTCTCATTTAAGGCTAAGAGAGAAGAGGCCTTTTCACATGGTTAGAAACAGCTACCTTATGGAACATTTTTATTGCTTGGTATAAGGAACCTGAGGCAGAGATAGGCTCCCCGAGGACCTGAGACTCAGAATTTAGAAATTGAATTTTTACGTGCTTTTTCCCCATTCACTGAGCAGTAGAAGAAATACAACTAGAGAATACAAAGAAACAAAACAAAACAAAAAAACTTTGAGACAAAGGCAAAGAGCACTTGGAGTGAATTTTATATAGCCAGAAGAATGGACTCATAGGGGTAGCACAAAGACCACTTTTTATTTTTTATTTTTTTATTTTTTTTATGGATTGAGCCTGTATTTGGGTGATAGCAAAGAGATAAATACATCCTGGCAAAAATGAATAGAAATCCTCACAGCTTCTCAAACCACGTTTCTTTTAGTTTCATTGTACAGCTACAACAGAGCAGTTTATAAGACCAGAATAAATGTGATCTAAACATTTGTCTTAGGTTTTACAAGTACAATTTGAACAAAGCTGTGCCAAATAAGTAAAGAAAGCTATGCAAATACATACATAACAGTCTAGCATTGTACTTAAAAGGGAATAGAGAACACTAACCAAATAGACCCTATATTTAAAACATGTTTCAAATATTATTTAGGGAATTTTTTATCATTTTATTTTAGGTATGGCAGATAATGGCAAATTCAGTAGGATTTGGTAAGAGAATTTCATCAGAAGCAATAAAAAGGTAGAGTGAAAACTGATTATATTCTGATTTACATAGCTCATTAAACTTCTGGGCCATTTGTTCTGGCAAATGTAGATTCCTTGATTCTAAAATTTCTGTAAAAGTGATTTAGTTACCAAAAAAAAAAAAAAGGCTTTAGACTAGGGCATCATACAGCTTTTAATCATTTTTTTTTGTGCTCTATTCTGTATCTTCTATGTGAGGCTTTTTCATCTTGTTGTTTTCCACTGGGAATTTTTATTTAAAAAAATGATGTAGGGGATGGAAGAAAATTCTAAAATCTTAATAGAAGTTTTTTCATTTGTTAGTTTTGCTTGCTTTGTTTTTATAAAAAACTGGAATTTATTTTTCACAGTTCTGAAGGCCAGAAGTCCAAAACCAAGGTATCAGCAGTTCTTCTGAGGCCTCTCTCCTTGGCTTCCAGATGGCAACCTCTGTGTGTCTTCACGGGATTGTCTCTCTGTGTGTGCACATGTCAAGTGTCCCTTTTTCTCCCTCTCCGTGTGTCCTAATCGCCTCCTCTTATAAGGACACTAGCTATTTTGGATTCGTATCCACTCATCTGACTTCATTTTACCTCAATTACTCTTTAAAGGCCCTGTCTCCAAAAATTAATCTTATTCCCAGGTAGGCGGGGCTAGGACTTAAGCATCTAACCCTAGGGATAGGCTGGCATAATTCAGCCCACAGCACAATTCTATGTTTAACTTTTTGAGAAACTGTCAAACTGTTTTCCAAAACAGCTGTACCACTTTATATTCCCATCAGCAATGTATTAGGGTTCCAATTTCTCCACGTCCTTAACAACACTTGTTATTGTCTATCTTTTGATTGTAACCACCCTAGTGGTGGGAGAAATGGTATCTCATTGTGGTTTTGAATCAAATTTTCCTGATGAGTAATGATATTGAGCATCTTTTTATGTACTTGCCTGTTGGTATTTGCATATCTACTTCAGAGAGATGTCTATTTAAATCTTTTGCCCATTTTTAAATTGGGTTATTTGTTCCTTTATTGTTGTGGGGTAAGGCTTCTATTTACTGCATATTAGCCCTTATCAGATATATGATATGCAAATTGTTGTTGTTTCTCTAAGCTGGTTGGGTGAAAAAAGAAAAAGAAAAAAACTTTGCCAAAACAAATATACTATTTGACACTTATGGGTAAAGTAGGAATGAGTCCCTATCTAACTCCTGAATAGTTGTGGTGGGTGTGGGATTCCCTTTACCTCACTGCAAGAAGAGAACTTACTTCACATTTTCTCTGTGGTGGTAGAAGAGACGGCTTTACTGTTGTTGGAGTGGGGAAGCGGGCTCAGGTGTCATACTGAAGTCAGTGGTTCCTTCAACAGCTATGATTCTGAGTTACTGCTGCTCAATACAATGGTAATAAATAAAGCACTTAGGGGAAGTCAAACGTAGAGCAATTGATGACATAAAAAATGAGTGTACAGAGTTCTCTCAAAGGATATAGAAGATAGGGAGGAGGACTGGGAAGGAGCTACCTAGGTGAGGGAGGCAGGTGGCAAGAAACAAAGCATGTGGAGATAGAAAGCAAGTAGGAAGAGTGGCATGTGATACTGTTGATATGGGGACCAGGCCATACTGGAACTTTTAGGCTCTATTAAAATATTGGTCTTTAGACTAAGAAGAGTGGGGAACCTTAGAAGTATTTTAAACAGAGGAATTCCACTGTCAGTTTTGCTTCCGTAATAATATTCTGATTATACTGTAGCATAGTCAAAGTTCTGAATATTTTTGTATTTGTTTTTAAGTTTTTAGAGAAAGTCTCCTTATGGGTTTATATAACAGCATAAATTCATTCAATTTGGGAACTAACTTTATTATATAATCTAGAGAAGGCTATTAGACTTTTATATGGGGATAGAAGTTCATATTATAGTAACTAAATTTTGAAAAAAGATAGTCGATTGATGAAGATATAATTTATAAACTGCATGTTGTAAGAACTTTTTAAAAAGCAACCTTTGTTTTAATATTCATCATGGAAAGTTTGAATATAAATTTTGATAGAGTAATAATGTACTCAACTTGACCAACTCTTCCAATTTCCAACACTGTAAGTTTTCTCATATACTTTGTTTAATCTTAAAAATCCAATAAGCAATTTAAAAAGAGATATAAAGACTCATTACACTATATGGGCCCACTGTAAAGTCAATAAGCAATAGACTTACTGAGTCCTTTGAGACATAATATTTTTAAATGCAGTATTGTGAAGGGGAAAAATGTATTGAAAATAAGATCAGTTTAATTCTGGTTTGTATGGGTATTGTATGGGTTTGTGTGGATTTGTATGGGAGAATAGAATGCTGTTATCACTGTCATCTCATCACTTCAGTTTCTAAGTAAGAATTCTGTTATCAGTTTGGGGAATATAATTAATAATCTTGTAAATATTCTGTGGAATGTCAGATGATCATAGGTCTTGTTAGGGAGACCATTTCATGGATGGAGTAGAGGTTTGATCACTGCACTGTATTACTAAAGTGGAGGTGGTATACCTACTGTAATTGAATATATATAGATAGTCACGGGATGTGGATTATACTGTGGAAGAGAGTCAGAGGAAGAGTAATAGATATATATGATATGGGGGGGTGTGGGGGGGTGTATTGGGGGTGGGGGGTTTGTCACTTTGAGGGGTAAAATGTATAACTATTGCACTGTGTTGTACACCTGAAACTTGGGGGTGGGGGGGTTGTCACTTTGAGGGGTAAAATGTATAACTATTGCACTGTGTTGTACACCTGAAACTAATTAAAAATAAAATAAAATTAAAAAAAAAAAAAAAAAGAATTCTGTTATCTGCTAGAATTATCAAAGTGAGGATAAAATTTCTCTCTCTATATATTAATATGTGTATATATGTACATATTTTTATATGTATAATTGTGTGTATATATATATGCACATGTGTGTATACGTGTGTGCACACACATAAACACATACTCAACTGTGCAAGAAATATATTATTTTTCTAAAAACCTGTGTTACCTTGAGTGCCCACCACACCAAGGTGGTGAGGAATTCAGTCCCATTCATCACTGGATCTCCTTCCCTGAGCAGGTTGATAAGAGAGACCAGAATTGTATATGCAGCAATATGTCAAGGACAGCCCTCTGGTTTTGGTCAGCCTGATATCTTCATGGCTCTTAAGGATAGTGGTTCTCTTTGTTCCAAGGCAAGCCTACTTCTGGGAATCTTTGCTCAACCTTGGAAGCTTGAACCAGCTTCCCTTGGGGCACCATGAAACAATTGCTCTCTGAGGTCCTGATACCTTCCTGGGGCACTTGGAGAAGAAACTCTATCCTCAGTTTCCTACCTGATCTTGGAAAATATTTGCAAAAGACTTCTATGAGCTTAAGCTTTTGAAACTAAAAGCCAGGTCAAAGGATGTTTTTAGTTAACTTGCTCTCAGCTCTAGAACACAAGACACAGAAAGGCATTCTCTGATCAGGAAAGGGAAAATTGTGATGAGAATGCAAAAAAAGGTCTCAAAGATTACCTTACCAAATATGTGTGGTTTTTTTTAAGTAAAAATTTATTTATTTTATTTTTTAATATTAGTTTCAGGTATACAAAACAACATAATAATTAGACATTTACACTCCTCACAAAGTGATAAGCTCCCCCAAGCTTACTACCCTTATGACATCGTATATAACTGTTACAATACCATTGACTATATTCCCTATGATGCACTTCAGTCTCATGACTATATATACATATATTTAATTATAGTTGACATTCATTATTATTCTACTTCAGCTTCAACTGTGTAGTATAGTAATCCCCTGCATAAGTCCAGTACCCATCTGGCACCCTACATAATCTTTACAACATTACTGATTATATTCTCCATACTGTATTTCACATCCCTGAGACTATTTTGTGACTACCAATTTGTACTTCTTAATCCCTTCTTCTTTCTCACACATCCCCCACCCCCTCCCATTTAGCAACCATCAGTTTGTTCTCTGTATCTATGAGCGTATTTCTGTTTTGTTTGCTCATTTATTCCATTCTTTAGATTCCACATATAAGTGAGATCATACGGCATTTGTCTTCCTCAGTTGACTTACTTCACTTAGCATAACATTCTCTAAGTCCATCCATGTTGTTGCAAATGGTAAGATTTCATTCTTTTTCATGGCAGAGTAATACTCTATTGTATAAATGTACCACAAGTTCTTTATCAAATTGTCTATTGATGAGTATTTTTGTTGTTTCCATATCTTGGCTATTGTGAATAGCCTTGCAATAAACAAAGGGATGCAAATATTTTTTCGAATTAGTGTTTTGAATTTCTTTGGATAAATACCCAGGAGTGGTATTGCTGGGTCATAAGGTAGTTCTATTTTTAATTTTTTGAGGAACCTCCATACTGTTTTCCATATTGGCTTCACCAATTTGAAATCTCACCAACAGTGCACAAGGGTTCCTTTTTCTCCACATCCTCATCATATTGATGATGGCCATTCTGACAGGCATGGGGTGATATCTTATTGTGGTTTTTATTTACATTTGCCTAATGATTAGTGACGTTGAGCATTTTGTCATATGTCAGTTGGCCATCTGTATGTCCTCTTTAGAAAAATGTCTCTTCATGTCCTGTGCCCATTTTTTTAATTGGGTTATTTATTTTCTTGGTGTCGAGTTGTATGAGTTTTTTATAAATTTTGGATATTAACCCCTTATCCAATGTATCATTGGCAGATATCTTCTCCCATTTGGTAGGATGTCTTTTTGTTTTGTTGATGGTTTCCTTTGCTCTAAAAATAATTTTTAGTTTGATGTAGTCCCAAATGTTTATTTTTTATTTTGCTTCCCTTGCCCAAGGGGGTATCCTCAGTAAAAATATTACCAAGGGCAATGTCTATGAGTTTACTTCCTATATTTTCTTCTAAGAGTTTTATTTCAGATCTTAAATTTAAGGCTTTAACCCATTTTGAGTTTTTTTTTGTATATGACATAAGAAGGTGGTCCAGTTTCATTTTTTTGCATGTTTCTGTCTAATTTTCCCAGCACCATTTATTAAAGAGACTGTCTTTACCCCAGTGTAATTCTTGCTTCCTTTGTCATAGATTAAATGACCACATAGGCATGGATTTATTTCTGGGCTCTCTATTCTGTTCCATTGATCTATGTGTCTGTTTTTATGCCAATACCATGCTGTTTTGATTACTATAGACTTGTAGTATGATTTGATGCTTTTTTTTTCTTTAATCAGTGTACTAACTGGGTGCTATGAATTCATGTATGTTGCAATATAGATGAGTGTAATAGTAATTACAATAATGATGAAAACAATAGCCAGATGATATCAGCATTTGCATGCTTACTATATGCCAGAGCCCTACAAAGCTGAGAAATTTACAAATATTGGTGTTTCACTTTTCTCCTCATAGCCCCTTGAGGGGTGCTCTGTCTTCATCCCTATTTTAGAGGTAAGGGGGTTGTAGCTTAAAAATGTTAAGTAACTTGCCTGAGGCCCTACAGGTCTTATGTGCAGAGACTAAAATTTTTCTGGCACCAGAGTCCAGCTATTAACCCTCTTCTCAGCTTTTGCCTCTTTCATAGGAATCACTCTTTATGCTTTTCACTAGACCACTGCCCTCTGTTAGATCTAAAACAATGGGAAGAAAACTTGAGGAGCACACTGGTTCTTTTCCTTGCCACCAGAGCTCTTTTGGTGCAAATTTCCAGTGAATGGCACATTATGTGAGGGTATATTAAAAGTGGTTAGAATCTGAAACTGAATTAAGAATAAAATAACTGATTTTAAAGACATGATACATTGTTGAGAGTTAAACACGTGCTCTGAGAGTAGAAGCATTTGCCAATATGAAATCACATGTATAGTCTCCACGTTTCTACTTGTTTTTCCAGTTTAGGGCAGGTTTTAGGCAGATTTATATAAGGCATTTAAAATCAGATTTACAATGAGATCACTCAGTCATAAATTTGTTTTCTAGACAAAATGCTATGTAAAATTTTGTAGAATGTTTCTCCTTAGGATAATGAATGAAAAAATGTCTATGTCAATGAAAGCTCATTTACTATCTTGTTACTGTGCCACCTCAAATACTTTTCAGAGCTCTCAAATTATGCTGAATTTAATATACATGAATATTAATGTACATGTGTGTATACATACATACACACATTTTTAAGTGTGTGTGTGTGCATGTGTATGTTGTGTGTCTTTTTCTCAGTTGAAACATTTGGCATGTTTCAATATATTCATGATATATAATGTTTAATAATATATTATTTAGCAATTATGTTTGTTTGTGACCTACATTGTTTTAATTTAATGAGGGTTCAGAAAATTTTGTTGAAATATATTTGACCCCCCCTGAATGCTGTCTGTCTTGTGTGGGAGGGGACAACTAAGGAAGGCTGGAATGAGCTTGGGATTTGGGAAGGCACTTCTCCCTAAGGGCCAGTGAAAATCCTGACTACCTACCAAAAGGGACTTTCTGCCTCATTATAGTGTGATGGAGACCCTAGGAGCACACTACTTTCCTCAATGGTTTTGAGATGTGGGGGCAAGAGGAATTCTAAGCCCTAACAGTGGGGAAGATTCTGATACTTAGAAAGCAACTCCTCAATGTTCTTCTACTATAGAGTTGGCTCCTATTATCGCCTTAGGCTTTTGAGGAAATTCCTTTTGTCGCATTAAACAGATCATGCTTTAAATATGTTATTTCATTTCGACCGTTCCCAAATCTATACAGAGGAATCGCTTGTGGTTTGGGGAGAAGCTCTGTGGGGAATGGGATAGCTCATTACCTCCACTGAAATGTGGTTGTTCAACATCAGCTCCCAGTGATGCATGAATGTGATCTTAGTGTTGGTTAGGCCTGAGTGCTTGTTCTGGGGGAAGATCACCTTGCCCTTGGGCCAATGGCCCAGTTTAGTGAGGCATCCATGGTACCAAAAATTGTGTGATGTTCGTCTCGCCTAATTTTGAAAATCATCCTTTTCAGTGCTATTGAATCACAGGCCTTAAATGTCAAAGACATTTAAATACATTCACATTGCCCTTAAACAGGGGCAAAATTTGTGTTTTGAAAATTTAAAACTTTCCCGCTGCCTCTGATAACACTTTTCACAAGTCTTCTCAACAGAAAGTCCATCCAGTTTGGCAACCCACAGGAGGAATTTGCTTGAAAATTATGTTCTCCCCCGTTTCTTTTCCTAATAATTTGTAATACAAGTTCTAACATGAAATTAAAATTCTTTTATAATTTCATTATCTAGGAAGTGATTTTGCAGTCTGCTGAGGATGCAATGCTGAAGTACAGCACAGTGTACAAAATAATTCTTGTTTTAATACATTGCTATGGCTCTCAGAGGACCCTCTGCTCTGCTCAGTTTATCATTAGCCTCTGTATTACTCAGTTTTCCAAGTCTCTAATTCAAAATGAAAATTAAACAATATTCATTTTGCTATGGCAGTTCATAGAGAAATTGGTTTTTAAAACCCTATATTTTTCAATTAGAAAGGCTCTCACTGTAACCATGTCTAGTTTTCCTAATTGTTTAGAACCCAAACAGTAGATGCCAGAAAACCTCACGAGAATGGATTCAGGGCCTCCAAGCCCCTATTGCAACACACACCATTATACTGATGGTCACTAGTTTAGTTAAAACCTTATGAAACCACGGAGCATATCACAGGAAACCAAAATCAAACAATATCCACCCCCAGTGAGTTTTTCAGCAGATCCAAAAAGCATTTTTGGCTTGTATATAAATTTAAATATGAGTATTTTTCACTAGAAGTAATTATGGTATTTTGGCTTATTTGGGTTACACCATTTTCATATTCAATTATCCTAAAGCCACATGGCATGGTGGAAAGGCATGTGTTTTTCAGCTTCAAAACATTGGACTGAATTCACTTCTGTGCCTTAGCGAAGCAAGTTGATGTAGCCACTCAAAGCCTCAGTTTACTCATTTGTAAATGGGAAACAATCATATTACTTCATAGGGTTATTATGAGTATGAGATTAAAAAAACAGATGAAAGCACCTAACATATAACTTGGCATAGGGTAGCTTCCTATTAAATTTTCCTTTCTTTTCACCTATCAATTATTCAAAAATGAAACTGGGTAGAAAAGCATAAAAATAGAGTCCCCTGAATTTTCCTCCTGAAAGTCAGGCTCAGATTCATGGAACAGGCTTTATAAAAATCTCACCAAGCCCTCAGGATTGATATTTCTATAGCATTAACAAAAGAGAAAAATGAGAATTTTCTTCCTTCCTTGGGCCTATTATTTTTTTATTCCTTTTTGTTCACTCACTTACAGTGTATTTAAGTGGAAATCACTGCAAGCCCTTGAACCACCCTCTGAAAGCTTTGCTAAATCCTACATTTTTGGGTTCACTCCAGATACAGTCCTGTGTCCCTTACCTTTGAAGTCTTTGAAGTGTCCACATTGTAGGCTGAGCCTGTGGTGAAGCCCAAACTGATGCTTTCGACTGCTCAAACCCATTTAAAGCTGGGACAGGTGGAATTGAAGCAGGATATGAGAAGGGGTGGCGTTCGCTTCCCTTTCTTGACCCCCACCTCTCTCCACTCTTAGTCTCTTCAAACACTCCTGCTATAGTCGCAGACATATCAAAGAATGTTCTACTATGGCTACGGTGACACTGAGGCTGGGAGTGACTGCTGTACCAGATCATAGCTGTTCACTGCCTGACGGGAGTGAACTGAAGCGGGAAGTACATCATGAGGTCTGGAATTGCAGCCAATGACCTCATGTTTCTTTACACGGAAGAGATTTGAATCAAGGGTAAGAGATACAATAAAACATTTGGAATGTGCCATTTATGTTATACGTTATTATAAAATGTTATTGTTGTAAATTATAAATGATTTATGTTTTTAATTCTACAGCATATCTATATATCTTTGAACATTATATGGTATTGTTTGCAGTTCTTAAAATAAATGGTATACTATGCAATTTTTTGTTTTTAACTCAGAAATAGTATAATAGTGAAGTTAAGAGCTAGATTGTGTTGGAATTCTCCTTTGTCACTACCTACCTATATGGCTTCAAGTAAGTCACTTCACCTTTCTATGCCTCAGTCCCCTTATCTATTAAATGGGATTATAATAGTACCAACCTCTTAGGCTTGTGATGAATATTAAATATGAATTTGAAGAACATTAAATGCATAAATTAAATAATATATGTAAGGCACTTAGAACAACACGAGGTACATTGTAAATGCTATGTACCTGCTCTTATTATTGTTAATATATTTTTGAAGTTCATATATTTTGATAGATATTTTAAATGCTATATCATGCTCATTTTAACTGCCATATCATCTACCATTGTCTACTTATGCTATATTTATCCACTTTCCTGTTGATGGGTAATTACTTCTTCCAATGACAAATACAAAGAATAAGAAAATGAATATTTTTGCATGCATTGCCTTGACTACAATATGCAAAAATATCTCAAGATGAACACTCAGAAGAATTCCTGGCTTATAAGGTATGAACAAACAGATGTACTCGATATGGCCAAATTGCTCTCTGAACATTTGGGCCAATTCATGCCCATAATGTCAGTGTGTGAGAATTTCCATTGCTCCACATCCTTGCCAACTGTAACATGTTTACCAATGTGGTGGGTGTGAAATGGGAGTGAATGGCATCTCATTATTTACATGTTATTGCCAACTGGGCTGAGAGCCTTTTAAATTTGTTCATTAGCCATTTTTGATTCTTCTATTCCTGTGTTTGCCCATTTTTCTACTGTTTTCTTTTTCTTATTGTTTTGAAGGAATTCGTTAAATATTTTTGGATAATAATTATTTGTTGGTTACATGGGTTGTAAATATCTGTTCCAAGTCTGTGACTTATCTTTTAACTTTAGTTATGCTCTTTTTGTGAAAAAGTTTTAAATTTAAAAATTAGTTCAGTGTATTAGTTATTTCCCTTATGGGTTAGGCTTTTTGCACCTTGTCTAGGAAATTCTGTTCTAACCCAATTTTTTAAAGAAATATGCCTACATTGTCTTTGAAAATTATCAAAGTGTTGATTTTTATACATAAATATCTAGTTCAGCTGGGATTTGTTATTGTTTATTTTATAAAGTGTGTTTCTATCTTTTCCATATTGATAACCAATTATCTCAGCAAAATTTTGTGAGTGGTCTCTTTTATTTTTTTATAGATGTGTAATGTCAATTCTGTCAGGGGTTTCTTTCTGGACTCTCTATTCTCTTTTATTCATGAATGTGTATGTCTCTGTATCAATATTGCAAACTAGCTTCAAAACACATCTTAATATCTGTTGGAAATAGTTTTCCCACATTGCTTCTTTTAAAAATGATTTTAGTTATTCTTGACATTTTACACTTTTATGTGTCAAGTTTCATGAAAAATTCTGTTGGCATCTTAAATTGAATACATTGACTTTATAGATTAATTTTCAGAGAACTGATATCTTTGTAATGTAATGTCTTCTAATCCATTATTGGGTAACAGTGCTTTATTCATTCAGGCAATTGTTTATATCCTTTACTTGTATTTCCCTCATATTTTATAAAGTTTTTTTTTCCCATGAAGGCCTTGAATCTTATTTCTTAGGTTTATTATGAAGTAGCTAAACGTTTTGGTTGCTATTGTAAATGGAAAGGCTTTTTTTCCACTTACAATTTTTAATTTCCTTATACTGGTATATAGGAATGCTCTATTCTTTTAAAGCTTTGATAGTTTATTTGTAGGTCCTCTTGAGTATTTTATGTAGACAATTAAGTTTTTAATCTTTCTTTTCAATATTTATACTTTGTATTTCTTTTCCTTGTCTTATTGCATCATCTAGGATGTATAGTACAATGCTGAATAGAAACTAAAAGTCATTCTTGTCTTTTGTCTGAACTCAATGTCAGTGTGCTCACAGACTGCTGATTGTTTTTGTTTTTCATTGATTCCTTTGTTCAGGTTAAGGAAATTTCCTTCCACTAGAACAGCACTATATTTTTTCCTAAAAATTCTGTCTTAAATCATGAGTTTTGAATTTTGTATAAAAACTTTATTTTGCATCTGTTGAGCCAATCATTTATGTTTTTTTAAAATTTGTCAACATAACATATTTTGCTAACAGATTATTTTTTATATGAGCTTTCTTTGCATTCCTGGGATAAATATAACATGTTTATGGGTTAAGAGAGGGAGAAAAACACGTAAATGGTTTAGAGAAGCGCATTACACGAAGAGGGGCCAGCAAGTGCAAATGTCAGCAGGGTTCTGTTATTTGGAAGATGACTGAGTAGCATGGTTTGATGAGGATACCACTCCATCTAGGACTCTCTGGCAACAAATTATTCAGGTGTTGTATCAGTCTCAGCCTATTGAAAGTGATGCTATTGGCCAACAATGCCTGAGGCACTTACCTGGGCCCATATTGCTTGTGCTGAGCCCCACAGACATTTCCCTCATTGGAGCCAGAACAAGATTTATTATTCACTTGTCCTGGAAGGTATACTGCACACCTGAGAGAGCTACATAATGAGGTGGCAGATAGAGTGGGGGTGGGGGAAGGACCTGGAAGTCTGCCTTTATTAGTATCTGAGGGTGGAGTTTCCAGGGATTCATGGGTTTGCTCTTTTCTTTTAAGAATTTATTAAAAATATAGCTAACATATGATATTATATTAGTGTCATGGGTACATCATAATTATTCAACATTTATATACCTAAAGATGTGATCACCATAGTAAGTCCAGCAACCATCTGACACTGTACCACATTATCACAATATTACTGAATATATTCCCTGTGTTGTACATTACATCTCCTCTTATTCCCCTTCACCTTTTCTCCCCTTCCTTAAAATTTTCAATTACAGTAAACATTCAATATTCTTTGATATTAATGTCAGGTGTACAACATAGTGGTTAGACATTTATATAATTTAAGAAGTAATCCCCCCTGACTAGTCTAGTACACACCTGGCACTATACATAGTTATTATCATATTATTGACTATATTCCCTATGCTTTACTTTACATCCCCAAGACTATTTTGTAACTACCAATTTATACTTCTTAATCACTTTTTCACCCAGCAGCCCAACCCCTTCCCATCTATCACCCCAACAAATCTAGTATCCACCTGATACCATACATAGTTATCACAATATTATTGACTATATTCCTTATGCTATACCCTAAATCCCCATAACTACTTTGTAACAACCAATTTGTACTTATTTATCCCTTCCCTTTTTTCACCCATGCCCCCAATCATCTCCTATCTGGCAACCATCAAAAAATTTTCTGGGGCCAGGTGAGTGGTGCAGTGGTTAAGCGCTGCCTTGAGAAGCCAGTGGCCCCAGTTCGGGTCCCAAATATAAGGGCTAGTGACACTGCCCTCAAAAAACAAACAAACAAAAAAACATTTTCTGTATCTCTGAGTTTGTTTCTGTTTTGTTTGTTTATTTTGTTCTTTAGATTCTCCCTCCAAGTCAAATCACATTACATCTGTCTTTCTCTGTCTTATACTTCTGTCAGCACATTACCTTCCAGGTCCATCCAAACTGCCACAGATGACAAGAATACATTTCCTTCCATGGCTGAGCATTATTTAATTATATATATATATATATATAAAATCATATATATATATATCTCACCTTATCTTTATCTATTCTTCCATTGAGAGACACCTAGGCTGCCTCCACATCTTGGCCATTGTAAACAATGCTGCACTGAACACATGGATACACATGTCCCCTCAAAGTGGTGTTTTGGGTTTCTTTTGATAAATACTCAGAAGTGGAATTATTGGGTTCTTCTTTGTCTCTTGTTACAGTGTTATAGTTGGAGACTACATGGTAGGAGATACAAAGTGATCTGTGGTTATTCACTGCCTGTACTAAACCTGGAGGCATGTGGGAGAGGCTATGCTGTGAACTGAGGACTTCTGCGAGCAGTACTGGGCCTGGGATAGCTCCACAAAAAGCCAGGACACCCTGAGGCCTACTTCCATCTGCCTGCTCTTTTAAGTTTCAGCCACTGATAAAGCCTTGTGAGGCATGGGAGTTGGGTGAGGCAGGGTCTCAGGGAGTCACTAGAGTGGAAGAGTTGTGTTCACCAGGTTGTCAATTCTGGTTTGGTGCCAGTGCTGACACTGAAGCTACTCAGCAAAAGTCTCAGAGCACACTGAAGCCAGTCGCCATCCACCTGGGGCCTGTAGACTATGATAGTTTTCCAAGAAAGAGGACAATGGGGTCAGGGGTGGCTGCTCGAGGAGAAAGTGCCTCCAGTGTTGGGGAAGTTGTGTAGGGCAGGTTCCCAGTGAATCGGCAAGGTGAAGCAGCAGAGCTCACGAGGCCAATCAGATTCAGATTTGGCCTGTGGGGGAGGGCTCAGCACAGAAAAGATGGCTCCCACCTGCCAGCTACATGGAAGGAGGACCCCTCATAGGGAAAATGGCAACTGTCCTCCAGTCCTTGCCTTAAGCCACAGACCTCAGTCTGCCCCCCTCCGCCCCCGTATGCCTCCGACACCTCCCTCCCTCCCGCGCAAGTCACCATCCTTCCGTTAAAGCCCAGGGTGAGTGCCTGTGAGTAGGTGAGTCTGCGCCCGCCATTTAAGAGGATGCCTGGGTTTCCCGCAGCCTTCCATCCCACCTGCCCACCTGAATGGTCAGAATCCCCACTGTTTTTCACAGCCAGGTATTGTGGGGGCTCCTTTTCCTTGCACCAGTACTCTGGGCTGGGGAGTATGGTGTGGGGCTGGTGTTCCCCGCTCCTCAGGAGTGACCTCTATGGCCAATATATCATCCTGATTCTCAACAGCCACTCAGAGGTTTTGGACCAGCTCATTTCCCGTCTTTTCCCCTCCTACCAGGTTTGATGTAGTTTCTTCTTTGTATTTTAGTTATTAAACTTCTGTTCAACTAGACTTCAGATGATTTTCCAGGTTGGTTCTATAATTTAGTTGTAATTGTAATGTGTTCACTGAAGGAAGCAGGCACAGTGTTTATCTACTCCACCATTTTGGATCTTCTCACAGGTTCACATTTTATTGATGCATTTAAAACATAAGAACAGGAGTTGGACGGGAGAAGCAGGGTCATTCAAATGGTCAGTTATCTAGGTTACCTAGTCTTTCTAAAAGGGGAACTTAATGGGCATGGCAGCCTGATCTTTATCTAATTGGTTTGCTAGTAGCTATATCATACAGCTGTCAGTGTTTATTCAAGATGGATAATTTTGAAATTCATACCTCAGCAATCAGAAGCTTAGTGTGAAGCATTTACACTACACCAGGCTAGGAGCTCAGGGTTTCTCAAGGCAATGTGTTCTTTGTATACCTTTCTGTATCTTCCACTCTAATTGTACCCATTCAGACCACACATGAGACCCTCTTTCAGCTCATTAGAGGCAGAGCTAAAACACAGTTCTCTAGTTCATAAAGATACATATCTGTAGGCTGACCTTTTCCTATGGTAAAGGTGAATAATTCACTTCTGAGACCTCTTGGCCAATATTTAGCTCTGATCTATATCCAGTGATGAGAAAATGGAAAGTATGCCTAAGCCACTCTCTAAAATTGCAGGAGTCTGACTTTTGAATACTCATTTATAAGCCATTGTGAAGAACACTGGAAGAAGACCCGGTGTGCTAAGTTGATTCTGATTGTGAGAAGCAAGAAGAAGAAATCACTCTCTTCAAGTGGGTTGAATTAATGGAGATACATTTTTCTTGATTTAGTTGAAGATGTCCTGGAAGTCTAAGGATAGTAAATACACTTTTTGTATACTCAGGATATAAGGTTGCTCTATCAGGCTTAAAACTGGAAGACAAAGAAATTGAAATACTGAGTGAGACATGTGTAATACATTTGAAAAAACCTAGAGGAGGAAAAGCCTAGAGCTCCATCTCAGCTGTGTGTGGGCCAAAGGCAGAACAATCTCTATTTGCCTATTGGGACAGATAAACCCATCCATCAGGCTGCATCTGGTGCACAGACTAAGGGCTTGACACCCACGTGCTGAAGGATTTATTGGCCTTGTTCAGAGACTCATAAACTGCCTTCTTGGTGTCTTTTCTCTGGACCCTTGTCCATGCTGTGCTTTGACTAAGCCTATTGGTTATGCTCATCAGTGTTTTAATCCTCTCTTTTGTGAAGAAGACAGTGCTATACTTCCTGTGCCTTTGAGTATCTCACAGGTTCAGACAGCTCTGTAGCAAAGAACTTCTTACATATGCCAGCAGATGACACAATGACAAAACCAGGGGACTGTATTTTCTCTCTTACCTTCTCTCTCTCCCCATTTTTACATTTTGCAGAAACACAGAGCCTTGACTTGCTACAGATGTCAGTTGTTTCTTTTCTCTTAGGCTCTTCCCGGAAATGAGTGGTTGGCTGCTTGTTTAATGATCATGATCATGTGACACATCACTCTTCCATCATGGTTCTGTGTCCTCAGGTAGCCAATAGCTCAAGATGTTGTCTACCTTTGTCTTTTGACATCATTCTAGTTCTGCTCTGCCCTAAGACTCTTAAGCATATATTTACATGGGCAGATGAAGTAAATTGTTCTTGTTTCAAAAGAACTATTTTTCTGAGAAATCATTTATCTTGGGATTTCTTTACACGTTAAACCCTTCAAATGCATTTCAAATTAATTCTATTTGTGAAAATTCTATTTAGATACTGAGTTGATGTGTGTTGTATGGAATAGAACATGTGCCTATTGCAAGTTACAAGGGACAACTAGATTTAAAACATATTTAAAATAAACTATCATTTTGAAACTGTTGAAATTGATGTAATATTTTAAAATGATAAGCTATCCTGGGAAAATCCTTTGAAAGCTGTGTGGGGAATGTGCTATTGGAGACAGAAAGATGTCTGACTTTAAAACAATAATTGTAGGTATATATCTAAGCTCTTACTATTCCAAGTATTTCTCTTGTAATGTCTCATAATTCTCACAGCAATCCTTTGAGGTATGTATGTTTATTCTATAGCAAAGCAGGATAATATAGTGAATATGAGCATGTATCTGGTATCCAGACTAGGTTTAGATCTGGGCCCTATTATTTACTAAATGTATCAACTTGGGCAAGTTATTTAATCTCTCTGTGTCTCATATTTCTTATCTGTGAATCAGGTACTACCTTTTATTATGACTACATGAATCAAAATATCTAATACTCTCAGAACAGTTTCTGGCACATAACAAATTGTTAATAAATGTAAGCTCTGGTGACCTACTCTTACAGATAGGTGACTATTCTTACAGATGCATAAACTGAGGTACTGAGGTACTAAGGCACAGGGTGGTTAAATAACTTACCTGAAGTTACACAATAAATATCAGAACTAGACTATATGCCCTAGAAAACTGACTCCACAGAACAGGTCTTTCTACTGGAACTCATACGAGGAACTAATCTATTCCTTTTCACAAGAGATGCTGGACAGCACATTTTATTGAAATATATTAATTCTATAAATGTGCAGGTGGTGTTACCCATTATTATTTTCTGAATGTACTAGAAATTGCAAAAATAAATCCTTGTTAAAATTTAGTTTTAGGCAGAATTAGTTTCAGTTGTAAGTACGGAATAATTTCAGGTAAACTTTCTGTTTTTTTGTTTGTTTGTTTGTTTTCTGGAGAAGAAGGAGTCATTGCTTTTACAAGATCCACTAAACTATGTATATGGTTTTAAGGGCCCATGAGAAGGACTCTAAAGACCAAATGTGTAACTTGGAATCCCTGCTCACTACTGGCTTTTCAAAACCTCTGTTTTCCTTTCTTTCACTACCTGCTCTCTCTCTCTGATCAATGTCTTTGCCACAGGGCTCTGTCCTTGATATTTGCCTGTCTCAATATTTGCTATGCTATGCTATGCTATGCTATGCTATGCTATGCTATGCTATTATTATTAAGAAGAAAACAAATAGTACTTGTTTATGAAATTTATGATTAAAAATAGCTGAATAATGAATATGTTGGACAATAAAATTAAGAATTAACATAATGTTGATAGACTAAGAGACTGAGAAAAAAGAAAGTAATAGGATATAAATATCTTAAGCCAGTTTTATAAAGTATGGTGCTAGTTTTGCCTTGATAGTAGTTCATATAAAATACCTCATGATTTTAGGTAATTACAAATTCAAAACAAATGATCAGAGGTACTCTTGCTCTAAGAATTCATTCACTTTTGGACTATGTTGTGGGTTAGGAAAAGTGAGACACCAACTGTGTCCTGCCGTACTTAGTGCATCCTGTTTCACTTTAGAAGGGACTTTGATAAACTGGGGGTTTCAGGTTCTGGTAGCTGGGAGGTCACAAGAGCCATGATTGAAGAAGCTGAAGGATGATCATTTTAGGGAGAAACAAATGCCACATATGCTTCTGTTGGTTTGGTTCTGCAATGCCCCAGTACATGGGGTTGGAAGGAGCCGCAGACTAGATCAGCAAGCAGTGAACTTGTCTCCTAGCAGAGACAGTTTGCTCTCTTCTGTTGTGTGCTGTCTGTTCAGTGTGGTGGCTGTGGACCAACAGAATCAATCAAAATCAGGAGAAAAATGAAGGAACTGCCAGAGAACCTTAACTTCACATGGAACACAAGAAATCTTGGGATTACCAAGAAATATTTTTACATAGTCACTATTTATTCAAGGATGTCCTGAACTTCTTAACACAATAAAGGTTTTAATTAATTTAATTATAAGTACATTTTTATATAACACCATTTCAGGTGATTTTCAAATTGTCTTATAATTAAATAAAGTGACTCAGCTCCTTCAAAGATGGAGAGTCACTTCAGGAACTGCTGAGAATATGATTCTAGACTAGACACAATGTATTTGAGCCAGAAACAATTTTATTTTTTAATTTTTTTAAATTTTTTTATTTTTTGAGAGCAGCGTCACTGGCCCTCACATGTGGGACCGAACTGGGGCCGCTGACTTCCCAAGCCAGCGCTTAACCACAGGGCCACTCAGCCGGCCAGAAACAATTTTAAAAGCAATTCAGGGTGAATGTGTGCATGTATGTATTTGTTTGTATAAGATAGGATTAATACCAGATTTGAAACAAACACAAGTCGATACCATCATTTTAATGGCTGCAATAATTTTCTGCCATATAGATGCATTCTAATTTTTAAAACTAGTCTCTAAGTAGAGAAGTTCAGGTTGCACTCACCTTTTTGCTCTTATAAATCATATTTTCCTCAGCGTACCTTTGCACACATCTTTGTCCACATATACAATTACTTCCTTAGAACAGGATCTCAGAAGTGGAATTTCTGGCTTAATGGAATACATCATGCAATGTGTGTTTCTGCATTCCTGCTCTAAGTTTACCTCAACTCATACTGCTGTTAGCATTCAATAAGAATATCTCTTCCCTCAGAGTATCAGCAGTGTTTTAAAATTTTGTAGTTGGAATAACATAATATGCTATTTCCTTATTTTTTAGTTGTATTTTTTGATTACTTTTGAGGGTCAACGTATTTTGTTCATTGAGTATTTCTATTTGTTTTTGTGAATTGCTTGTTTTTCAAAAGAATCCTGTAGTTTTCACTGAGCTTAAAGAACACTATGGAAGAAAACATCAGTGCCTCACCAGGATACCCTTAGATTTCTTTCCCATTTTTGTGGACAATGGCTTTAGGTGTATTTTTACTCCCAACAACCAGAGCATGTGTGTCTTTGCAGATGAACTGCAATCAGGCTTTTGGAAACATAAGTTTTGCTTGTGTGCTAGTAAGGTTGGAGGTATATGAGGGGGTAGGAGGTAGTGTCCTTAACCGATGGCTGACTGACAAGTGCAGGGGAATAAATACTGAAGCTTTCTCCGTTCCTGAGGAAGAAAACCTTGGAGTGTGACCTGCGCTGTGGCCAAAGTCCCCTGCCTGAGTAAGCCAAGGTTACCTTCTGCTGGTCTTTGCTGGATATATTACCTTTGCCTGGCTTCCTTCCGTTCCCTGTTCCTCTTCTGCCACTTTTCCCCCTTAGAACGCTGCCCAATAAATCGCTTTTACAGACATTTTTGTCTCAGGGCCTGATTCTGTACAATGCAATTTAAGACACTTTATTCATCAAGAATACTTTCTCTGTGTCATATGGATTAGAAACTATTCTATGCAGTTAATTCATCTAATTTTCTTTGGGAAATATTTTACCATGTAGACATTGCTGTATTGTTTTGTTTATGTACCGAGGCAAATCTGACTTTTCTCTTCATACATTTGATATATATATATATATATATATATAAAGTTTTTATTGGGGAATTGGGGGAGAGAAACAGCGTTGGGGAATCCAGGAAGGAGAACAGACAAGTTGCTAAGTTGCTGTCCTTTTGTTCTTCAGTTTAGTTGCGGAGGATGTTGCTTCACTGGCCCATGTTGGTATCGTCATTGCGCTCTTCCTGGATGAGGCAGATCGGTCGCCGGCCTCTGGATGTTCGCTCATCGTGGCTATTGGCAGCTCACACTGGCTGCCAGCCGCTCACGCTGGCTGCTGGTCACTCACTGTAGCCTATGGCAGCCCACTGCAGCAGGAGCTGCAGCCTACACCGTCACTGGGGCTTTGCACAGCCCAGCTCCAGGTGGAGCTGTTGTTAGCTGTAGAGGGCAGTGTCACTGGCCCTCATATGTGGGATCCTAACAATAGCCGCTGGCTTCTCAAGCCAGCTCTTAACCAATACGCCACTCGGCCGGCCCGACTTTTGTATATTTTTAAAAAACTTATTTCTTAGCCTCAGTATTATATAAATGTTTGCCTTTCCTTATTTGGTTTTCCATTTAAATTCTTAGATTAACTCTGCTTGTGGTTTGTCAAGGTTCTTAGATCAATAGATTTAGAGATTTTTTTCAACTTTGAGAAATTTTCAGCCGTTATGTTTTTAAGTATAATTTTCTGCCTCCCTCTGTGACTTCATTTTTACAGTTTAGACTGCTTGATAGTTGTCTCACAAATGGTGAGACATTTGTGTTGTGTTCATATTTTCAAGTTTTTCTTTTTCTTTTCATAATCTCATTTTGGTAGATTTCCATTAATGTGCTCTCACGTTCATTGATGTTTTCTGTTGTAGCATCTAATCTGCTTCTAATTCTATCTGGTATAAATATATTTATATTAACCTCAGATACTGTATTTTTCATCTTTAGAAATTTTAGTTGTATCTTTCTTTATAGTATCTATTTCTCTCCTCATCATATTCATGTTTTCCTCTATCTTCTCTAACATTTGGAGTGTATTTATAACAGTTTTGACATTCATGTTGGATAGTTTTATCATCTGTATGATTTCTATGTCTGTTTATATTGATTGATATTTTTCTTATGGATCATGTTTTCCTGCTTCTTTGTATGTGTGGTAATATGCAAAGAGTATTACTATTATTTGCATGCTGAGATCATAAATTTTGATTGGATGGCATACATTGTGAATTTTATGCCATTGGTTGTTGGAATTTATTACATTAAAAAAATAATGACGGTGTTTTCTGTGGTGTACAAATATGTTATTTGGACTCAGTTGGATTTGCAGAGCTCTCTCCCTGTCTAGAGTCCTCCTCCTTGTTACCTGTCCCTGCACATTCTAGCTTCCTTGGCCTTTCCAAACTATAATCTCTATCTCCTCAATTCAGAGTGACAACTGAACTTTGTATTTCTCTTCTCGGCATCATCGCCTGAACCCTCTCTAGGCAGTAAGCTGGGGCCATGGCAGAGCTCACCTCATTTGTTTCCCTTCTCTCAGGGATCACAGTCTTGAACTCCTGTCTGAAACCATTGTTTTATACACATTTTGTCCTATTTTCTAGTTGTTTAATATGGCAGGGTAAATGTAGTCCCTGTTACTCCATCTTTGCTGGAATCAGAAATCTTTGGTTGATGCCATTTGACATGAGTCTCTTTCTCAGTTCTTCATCATCATTTTGACTGCCAAAAGGGCAGATGAGAGAAAGGTAGGCATATGTTAACAGAAAAGGTAGACAAAAGTGTGATAAAAAAATGATTTTCAACAAGGGCATGAGAGGGACATTGTCAAGTATATCTTTTCTTGGAATTATCTCTGTGATGCTTTACACTTCTATGTTCCATTGTGTACCAGCTGTGCTTATTAAAGATCTCCAGGTAATAGTAATCAAACTTGCAAGAAGTAGGTACTGCCACATCCCTCGGGACATCTTTAAGAGATATTTAAATCTCAGACATAGCCACTTGTGCCCGTCTCTGAGCATCCAGCTAACGAGAGTTTTCTGTTCTACTCCAAACACTTCATTTTCTGCCTCTCTTCACAGGTAAGAGAAGTTACACATTGGCTAATGATTCAGTTCCACATCACTACACTACCTCCGAGGAAACTTAAAATGCCACAAAATCATGATTACTTACCTGAAGGGTATATGGGGTTTTACAAATACATTTTTAGTGCCTAGATGAATCTCTTGATACAATCATTACTTTAATAATCTCCTTTCTTGTCTCTGTGAGAAATCCACTGACATGTTATATAATACATATATAACTATTCCATATGGAAATTTTAAAGAATAATAGCATAACTTTTAGGATTGTCCTATTGGGAAAAACAAATGAGCATAAGACAGTTTTTTCATCTACCTTAGAGAAAAAATATTTCCTTGTGAAGTAAATCATATATACAGAGAAAATGTGAAAACCATAAATGAATAGCTTAATGAATAATACAAAGTGAACATGCATGTGTCCATGGCCAAGGTCAAGAATTATTACTGCCAAGACTAAAAGTATCCCCAAGGCATTCCTTCATTATTGTAACACTCTCCCTCCCCTAAAGCAAATGACTGACTACTCACTTTGAATTGTGTGATAATCATTTCTGTGCCTGTCTTTATATTTTTATCACATATGTACATATGTATGCATGAAACTAAACTACATTCACCTTTATGCATTTTTTCAACTTTATTAAATTAAATCATTGAATCTGAATCCTACCGTGTCTTCCTCCTTTATTCAGTTATATGCTTATGAGATCCATCCATGTTCTATGTAGCCATAGTTTATTCATTTTTAGTGCTTTAGAGTTGTTCCCAATGCTGCATTCCAGTGTGCCATAATTATTTATCCACTCTATTGCTGGTGTGTATGTAGATGTTTTCAATTTGGGGTTCCTAAGAACAATGCTACTGTGAACGTTTTTGGACAGGAGCCAGAGTTTCTCTAGGGTAACTACCTCGGAATCTGTGGGTGTACAATATTAGTTCGTTGCAGTTGTCTTAATTTGTGTTTCCCTGGGTACCAGTGAGGTCAATTTCCTTTTTATATATTTATTAGCTATTTGAATCTTCTTTTTAAAAACATGCCTTTCTTAGTGTGTGTATTTAGAATGAGTTCTCGGTTGTGTTTTCTTCTACCCTCTGTATTGCCTATTTACTCTCTTTGTGATTTCATGAATTGAAGTTCGTAGTTTAATGTAGTAAAATTGTCAATCTTGTCTTTTTTTGTTAGTGCTTTTTGTGACTCGCTTAGGTAATTTGTTCCTACCCTGAAGTCATGCAGATATTCTCCTCTATTATCATATAAAAGCTTAATAGTCTTTCAATTAATGTTTAGATCTTTAATCCACCTAGAATTGATTTGTATGTATGATCTGAATTCATGGACTAATTTAATTTTTTCCCATGTGTACATCAAATTGTCCCAATGTCATTTGTTTAAAAGTCTGTTTTTCCACAGGGCTCACTGCTAATACTCCTCTTATAAAGCAATGTCCAAATATGTGTAGTCTATTTCTCAGCTTTTTATCTTTCTCATTTGCTTGTTTTTCTCTATTTGCACCAATGTTACACAGTACTTATAATGAACTTTGACTTATAATCAGTAAGTTTTCCATATTTGTTTTTTATTCAATTGCCTTGGCTCTTATTGACAAAAAAAATGAGAAGAAAAACCTTTTTGGATATACATTTTAATAGTTCTCCTTTTCTGCAAAAAAGTTAAAAAATCACTGAGATTAATTGGAATTATATTGAATCAACAGATCAATTTGAGGATAATGATCATTTTTATGGTATTGATATTTTTCCAACCCCTAATGATGATTCATTTCCTGATATATTTAGGTCTTTAGTATCTCTCAATAAAGTTGTATCTATTTTTTTCTCAGACACCCTCATATGTGTATTACAATTATTCCATTACTTCATTTAAAAAAATCAAATTGTAAATATTTAAAAATTTTATTTTATCAAATGCTTTTTGTGAATCTCTTGAGATGGTCTTTTTTCCCCTGTTAATGTGGTGAATTACTTTGATTGGTTTTTAAATGTTAAATCAAATTTAAATCTCTTGAATAAATCCACTTAGTCACAATGCATTATCTATTTTATATAGGCTAGATTTCATTTGCTGGTATTGTATTTAAGATATGTGGATCTATGTTCATGAGTGAGTTTGGCCTGTAAATTTCTTTCTTGTACTGTGCATGTAGATTTTGTTATCAGGGTTATGCTGGCCTCATTAAACGAGTTGGAAGAGTGTCTCATGGTGCCCACTGCTTTTAATAGATTTGTTTGGGTAGTATTGGAATTACTGCTTTTTGAATATTTGGTAGAAATTGCAAGAGAAGTCTAAAAAAGTGGGCTCTGCAGTTGGTGTCTCTGCCTCTTCTCCATGAGTTCTTGGACTTATTCCTGAAACAGAACTACTGTCTCTTAATAATAAGAGACAATAAATATTTTTTCTTGGAACTATTAAAAACAACGAAATGCTCCTAGGCACATCAATGGGAAAAACATTGTTTTATTATTTTTGGGGGGTTATTGTTAAATCTTTGGTTTTCTTAAAATCCAAAATGGTCATTCTGCCCATAAATTCCTTTCTAGATGAACCGGCTATTAATTACTTATACTCATGGAATGATAAAATCTCATTGTATTAGTCAACTATTGCGGAGGTGATGCTACATAACAAATAAGGCCTCAAAACTTCATGACTTACAAGACAAACACCTATTTGACTTGCTCCAGATTTTGTAGAGTTTGGCTGAAATCAGTGGGGCTTGATTTCAGATGAAGGTTAGGTTCAGGTATGCTCCACAAAACTTCTTGTTCTGTGAAGAGTGACAATTTGTAGCATATTCTTCTCACAGTGGATGGCAGAGAAACAAGAGCATGAGCAGATAATCTTTCTTAAGACCTCACCACATAACTGGCACCTGTCACTTTCACCCACATTCACTGGCCAAAGCAAATCATTTCATCATGCCCAATATCAGTGAGTGGGGTATTGTTCTCTGCCCATGGTGAGAGACATTCAGAGACTCATGCCTAGGGTGTGGCTTTGTGATTCTTTTAAGGGAGGGAGCAAAATGTTGGGAAAAACAATTTACTATACTCAAGTTTTGACGTTTAAGACAGCTTAGAAATCTTCTAAATTGAGTTTACTGATGTATGTTTAGAACTTACTTCCTAAATAAATAATTTGTTACTTATTGTTATTTAGGAAGTAAGTGGCAGAAAAAAATGTGGCAGAGATGGCTAGCTGTCCACAAAAAAATGTATAGTATTCCTTCCAGGGAGTGCTATTTTTGATGGGAAGCAGATACCCAGCAAGAATACATTTCCCAGACTATTTTTCATTCAGCTGCAGCCATGTGACAAGTTTTCACCAATGGAATGGGAGGAAAAACAGGTGTCACCTTTACTTTGACATGCTAGACTATCTTGTCCATCTCATTCCCCTTTCTAGTAGCTAGGAGCAGAGGATGCTGAGATCCCAGAGGAAGATGAAGCCAAACCATGGGATCCACAGGAACCTCAATCACCCTATAGGGAAAATCACTTGCTATCCAGAAACACCCACACTGGACTGACACATAAATAATGAATATGCTGAGCCCATAAGATTGTGGAATTTATTTGTTACAACAGTTTGTAACATCTTCAGTATCCTAAGTATTTCAGGAAGAAAAGCGTTTAAAGTCATTTGGCAGCTGCATGAAGTAACAGGAAAACAATAACCACCTAGATTTGAAATTAGGTTCTATCTTCTAATCCTGTTCTGCTGATAAGAACTGTTTGATGCTAAGGACAGTTTTAAGAACAATGGGCTTTGCGCTAGTTAATCTTTAAGGTTTCTTTCAGCTTTCAGATTTTATGATTTCGAAGGAGGCCTTTCCATAAGTCCTCAGAGTATATGGAGCAAAAACAACACTCTCCCTCGTGGGGCTCTCTGACAGACTGAAAATGGGCAGGCACTCTTCTGTGAGAGAAAGAACTAGAGGCACTTGGTTTTCATCCTGTAACAATGTCCTACAGTAATTCTAGCCTCAGCACCAGAAACAAATTAGAAAACTCTGGTGTAGCTACTTTGAATGGCCTTGGGTAAATAATTTAAATTTTTTGGGATTTGGTTTCTATCCATGAAATAGAGATGTAAGAGTGACTGCAGCATGATTTTGAGGATTAAATGAGCTATTATACATAAATTTCATGGTCCAGTGATTGGCACATAATAATCACCCAGTAAATGTCCAATGTTTGTATTGCAGTTATTCTTATATAGATGAAGTTAGAGGTACAGGCTTTCCTTTGGCTTTGGGCTACACATGGGACTAGAGAATTGAATGATTAAATCCCAGGAAAGACTGAAGAAAGTGTCTTTGTGGAGACCTAGATTCATGATAATAAAGCCCAAATGATATAGATCTATCACTGCAAATCCACTGGGTTTGGAAATGACAGGAGAGAATATGTATACTGTCAACATCTCAATACATCAGAGAACTTGAAACAAATTTTCTGGTCTGTGTCATCCAAGCATGCAAGGTGATGCTGAGAAACCGCATAGGGAGGCTACATATTTCAGCAGTTATCAGGAACTTGCCTGCCTTGTTTTGTTTTTGATTGCCACTGAAGAAAGCAAGGAAACAAATGGGACTTTATAATTTAAAGAAATTATTGGGATAAACATTAAAAACAGTTTAAGCACAGCAATGTTGACCTACTGTTTTTTTTTTTTTTTTTTTTTTTTGAGGGCAGTGTCACTGGCCCTCACATGTGGGACCGAGCTGGAGCCACTGGCTTCCCAAGCCAGCTCTTAACCACCGCGCCACTCGGCCGGCCCAAAATAGATTTTTTTATTTTTCCCTTGAGGGCAGTGTCACTGGCCCTCACATGTGGGACCGAGCCGGGGCCGCTGGCTTCCCATGCCAGCGCTTAAACACCGCGCCACTGGGCCAGCCCCACCTACTGTTTTTGATGACCATTGGATCCTGGCCGGCAGAAAGAAGCTCCTGCCTGCTTCTTCCAGAGAATCTCATTGTGTGATTCTGGGCCACGTAGTGTGAGTTGCTTATTGAGGGCAGATGAGAGCTGGAGGCCCCTTTGTACCAGGGAAGCTCTTAAACATAAGGACTGAGTTCTGCTTGGTGATCAATTAGGCAAAGTTAAACATTCTCTTGAGAGAACATATGTGATCCTTGAACCATATCCAAATAACCAAATCCTTCCCAGGGTGAAGGATATTCAGCACCATCGTTCCCATCTTCTTTGTCTCAATTTGATTTTTTCTTTCCCTCATAGTGTCACCTTAGGTTATAATTTCAGGTGTAATTATTTGTTTTGCATGTATAAATTGATTTCCTATGTAGACTGTGACGTCTTGGAGAGAGAGGCTATTTCACGTAATTCCAGGGGTCTCCAAATGTAACTAGCAATGGGCTAAATATCATTATTAAGAACTAATTGAAATGAGTTTCCAACTACCTGTACAGAGGACATACTGCATTTTTCATTTGGTAAAATTGGGTCATTTTTGAGCTTCTAAGGCAATATTGAAGATCTCTTAAGGATGCAAATTCTTAATTAACATTTCTATTTTGTCCTAACTTAGAGACACAAAATTCCCTGAGTTGCCCACCAGGTATAATGAGAAATTTTGTGGAACTTTGGGAGTTGAGCAAAAGAAAAGTTAACTTGGGAAGTTCTTGACTCTCTGAGTTTAACTCTACATGACAAATACTGGAGTCAATATTTTCTAACCTGTCAGCCATAAGCATTTTCAAAAGCCTGGTTTGTATTTTTTAAACTATGCCAATTTAAAAGATGTAATTTGAACATAAGGCACATGAGTTAGTGAAGCCTGGTAGATAACTTTCTGTATGTGAAATAATTTTGTAAAAGCAGAAGAAAATGGTAGGAAAAGGAAAATGAACTTTCCAATCAGATATGTTCAAGAGACTCTAATTCTACGGTCTTGATTTATTTTCTCTGATGTATACTTCCTTTGAGAAGGATACTTGGTTTAAAAGGAAAAGCTAAATTCATTCTTATAATGTACAAGTTCTCTGAAAACCTCTTTCCCTATTGACCCATAATCCTTATTTCACTTCCCCCTTCAGTGTTAAATTATCTTTAGCTATGGCATTAAACACGACATATTAAGAGTCACCTTGATTAGAGAGAAATGATTGGGTCAAATTTTACCTCCCAGTTCCTGAGCATATTTTCAGGAACCAATCTGCTACTAGATTTGTATCTTCTGTTGACTCTTTAGGTGGCATAATTTATAATGCCCATACATGGAAGACTGGGGTACTTCCAACTAGTTAACCACCCACTGTGTGACAGTCCTTAATCGAACAATGAAGAAAGTAATTATCATCTACAAAGACAGATAATTGTTACACTGATGACTAACAAGCCACCATATCTTTATAGAGTCATGGAGTGCATGGATGGGAGTACTTGGAGTGTCTTTAGGATTTGCCTCCTCAGGTTAAAATGTACTCTTCATTTTATGATTCTGTCCGAAGTTTGAAGAAGGAAATACTAGCAGTGGATAGGAAATTGGATTTGATATTGGAGAGAGTCATTTGAAGGAAGTGTGAGGGACACTGGAAAACAACTTGTACTGGTAAATGAACCTATGGAGAGAGGGCTGGCTTTGTGCTTCTGAAAATCTCTAGCTATTTGATCAGTGCAATAGCAGTAAATTTCCTGACTGATTACATACAATCAGTAAGGTTTTTCCCAAAGGACAATCATGGTCTCAGTTGAAAAGACTATAAGCAAGTTAGTTTGGACATCTAAACATGGCTCTTAGCTATGCAAATAATGAACTTACGTCTTGCAGAAAACAAACTGAGTGCGGCATTATCCTTTCTTTTGCTATTTTTCTTCTCTCTGATGCCAAACATCCACCACAAACATTTAGCTTGAAGTTTGATTATCTAATTCCTTTTGCTATCCATTTTACAAAACAAATTAATTTTATACTTTCTTTCATTGCACTTCAGTCAAACTTGTCATAAGGACAGTGTTATTTAAGATTTCCTTCTGTCATGTGAGACTAATTGGTCTAATTCATTATGTAAAAAACTATAGGGCTATGAGACAAATGAGGTAATGTATTTTGAACACTGGTGTAATTGCTAATGAGATCTAATGTGAGTAAACTGCCTGTAACTTAAGTGTTTCAGTATGATGGATATGTTACACTTTACTAAGGAAAGAACTGAAATAAGTTATAGTATCAGTTAACAATGCATTTACAGATAAAAATAGATAGCAAGGGATAATATAATTTAAATTAAAATATTTTACTTCAAGGTTAATTTTTAAAATGTGTGGTATTGTTCCAATATGTAGGATTTGAATTAAAGGCTAGCTCATGAACAATTGCTGCTTTTAGTGGCCTTTGGACCAACATAGCAGCACATTTTTTTATTTTGAGTACAGTGTTTCTGGAATGATTGCTGTTAAAACAAAGCTAAGGTTCAGAGAAACTTACAGTGCTTATTAGTCATCAATTGAAAAACTTACATCCCATAGGGCAGTGACAAACCTGGGACAAATGAATAGTTTACAAATAAATAGTGCATGGTTCGTCCTTGAAGGGATTGGAGGACAGATGCAGGACTTTCTGTGGCTATAGTTTTGCCCACTATTTTCTGTTTGATTACACAGATACATATAGGTTAACAACAGACACTAGGGTGAAGACAGAGACATTTGTACCAATATGGGAAATGAAAGAGATGTTCAGCCAAGTAGGCAAGACATAAAATCCATGAGGGTTTATTAATCTCTAGAGACAGCAGGAAAATAGTCAGCATTTACAAGTCCTATTTGAGGAGTCAATGGGTTCCCATTGGTGATTTAAGTATAAAAGTAGGGATCCAGGGCTGGCCGAGTGGCGCATTGGTTAAGCGCTGGCTTGGGATGCCAGCGGCCCCGGTTCAAATCCCACAGATGAGGGCCAGTGACACTGCCCTCAGGAAAAAAAAAAAAAAAAGTAGGGATCCAGAGATGTGACAGTCAAAGACTAGATGGGTCAACTATTGCTAGATACCCAGGCCCAAACTTTGGACTATTTGGTATTAATGAAATGTCTCTGGGTTTTAACTCAGGAAATGGCAAGAACTGGGTGGGATTCAAGCCATAGGAAAGGACTGGAAAATAGAAATATTAGAGTACAACATTAGAGTGGAAATAAAAGGTAGGGGACTTAGCATGGGAACTCAAAAATATAGTCCTCTAATCAAAATGAGTTCCAGTGATGGAGAACAAAAAACAAAAACTGGCATTTGGAAACCAATGTGGGAAGCCAAAGGTTAGCACTGTAGGTTAAGGCTATAGTAAAGAGAATAAAATCAGTAAAATGGAAATTCTATCAGAGAAGACACCTTGCTTGCCTTTACATTGCTGCTTCTCCAGTACCTAGAAAATTATCTGCTGTATAGTGGGTGCGCAATGTATGTTTTTAAAGGAATATATATATATATATATATATATATATATATATATATATATATATATATAAAACAGAGTTCAACATGCACATAAAAAAGGCTTAGATAGTGCAAATTAGCTACAGTTCACCTAAGATGGAATCAGGGTTTGAGGTTCACTTAAGATGGAATCAGGGTTTCTTATCTGATGAAAAAACGAATGGGTACAGGGAGAAAGTTGAGGAAAGGAAGTACATGATGGGCAAGAGGGACTGGCTGGCCAGCCAATGATAGAGCTTCCTCAGTACTTGCATCTCAATATCTCAATCACAGGGTCATTGTCACACCTTGAGAATGAATATAGAGAGCCATTCTAGTTCTTTATTTAGTATTATAGAGTAAATCCCCATCTAGGCTCTATATAAGACCACTCTCAGATTCTAGCAAGAATCATGTATAATATGAACAAAATTGCTTATAAGCCAGTCCCCATCCACTTACCTCACCTATCTTGACTCTTTCTGGGACCAGATATTAAGGTGATGAGGTAGAAGAGGTGGCAGTTGGTTCTAGATTGTTTTCAATCTCTTTTACTAATCAAATGACGAGGAACCATATGTTTTTCAAGGAATGAGCCACAGGTTCACAAAATGTGTATAAGTATATAATATAAACTTATTGCTTTGTAAGTGCTTGATGGTAATTATAAAGAGAAAAAATTGATATGACAATTTATAAGTCCTGTGTCTAAACACAAGAATTTTCAGAGAATCAAATACGTTTTTGATAGTTCAGAGCAATGGATGAATACAAAGTAGATAACTTTACTTGGAGCAATAGAAACTAGAGAAAGTTACTAGAAATATAATAAAATGAGAAATATAATAAATATTATGCTAATAAAGAAACTTACATAATGAAAACTGTCAAATATGGAAGCAGTAGGACTTGTAATATGGTATTTAATAATACAATTACAGATATCCTTTATTATGTCTCCCTATGTAAAACTTGGAAACAAATAGATTTGGCTTACTCAGATAATTGCCCTTCAATATCATTTGACCCTGGTAAAAATCCAGCTAGCACGAAATTACATTCCTTGGCCTTTGCAACTACATGTGATCAGGCTACTTTTTTGGACAATGAGATGGGCATGAGAGAAATTTGTTCTACTGCTGTGTTATGCTGGTTGCTCTCCATTCCCTTTCCTTCACTTCCTTTGGCCTGAGAAGTAGTGTTCACTGGAGTTGTCACTTCACTTCCAAAGACGGAAGGCATGTGTTAGGGGTGGTAGAATTCCCCCACTTACCCTGAAAGGTTCACCTCGGGACTGCTACATAAAAAGAGTCTAATTTAATCCATTGTATATGGGGACTCTTGAGAAGCTTAGCCTGACTCACAGAAACAGATCCTTGCAGGGAGTTATGTGACTGGGCACCAAAGCTAGACCTCAGCAACACTTGCTAGATCTGAAGTCTTGAGTCATTTTAATGTTTTTAGTGGTTTTGATTTCTTCTATCCTGGGCAAGCCTATGGACTAGTGTTTCTCTTTCTTTCTCCTGCTCCTCTATGAAGCGAGTTTCATTCTCACTTCTGAATAGATTGGTTTCCCTGAACTTGATGACAGACTTGCCTATGTGCCTTTAGCTTTCTCTGTGGGGATTTACTGCACAGAGCTCACCAGCTCTCTTCTGTAGGACCCTGCACTTGTTCTCTGTGTCTGCCATGCTTTTTCTCTAGATCTTTGCACCGTTTACTTCTCTGCTCAAATATTTCAAGCCCCAAACTCCACCCAACATTACACTTGCTCTCCCATAACCCTGTCATATTTCCTTTATAGCATTCTCCACTATCTAGATAATTTGTTTGTTTACATGTTCATTCTACTTAGATAGTAAGCACTTTGAGCACAGGGGATTCAGTTTTCTTGGTCACTGGTACATCCCTACTTCCTAGAAAGTATAATAGGCTTTCAACAAATATTGATAGAATGACTGAATCTCTTAAAGGACTTTAAGGTTATAAGTTATAGTGGCCTCAAGTAGGTAGAAGTCTCAAGCTAAATACATGAAATGATAGTTTTATGTAAATAATTGAAGTTTTAGTAAAATTTCAACCGGATCTGGGAAGTTTCCTTTCTGAAACTTTTCTTTATGCAGTTTATACCTATTAATCGGTAGAGCCTAAGGACACCACATAGAGTAATTTAGGTATGGAAAGTTTTAGAAATGAAAAAACTAATAATTTCTGGGAAAATGGTGTATGTGTGTTTATTTAATAGTGAAATAAATTATAATTTCAATGTCAATTAATTTATCAGCAGAAAGAAAAATAATAAGTCATAACAGGGAAATTTTTTATAAATTATTTTTTTGTCTGAATATGAACATCTGCTCTATTTAAATTGGTTATGATGCTTTCCCTTTAATCTCTTGTGTCTCTGCCTCATTTCCTCAGGGTTTAAGCCATCTAGGTCTTAGTGGTCTAATTAATGTATGCCTCTCTACTTCTACTAAGACTTCTACTTTTGTGTACTAGGAGTTTAATATGGAAATTCTGGTGTTTACATGTTTTAGTGATGGTAATTCGCAGACTGTAAGAAGAAAGCAGAGTGAATAGTTTACCCAAATGTGACCCTTCAGTATGTTCCACTGTACTGCCACAAAGTATAAAGGAAAAATTAGTCTTAGGACACTTGGCATTAAGGAATTACTTGAAAAATTATTGACTTTATATAAACCACAATATAACAGCATTTATGAAATAATATCTTCTGAGACCTCTTTTAATTGGTCCTTCATGTTTCTTGTCTGTGCTTTGTCCTTGTTTCCTGATAAGAATCTGTAGTGGATTGAATCGTGTTCCCCTAGAATGTGTGTTCATCCAGAACCTCAGTAATAGGATCTCTGCAGGATTGAGATGAGGTTATACTGGATTAGAGTGGGCCCTAACTTCAATGAGAGTGTCCTTATATGAGATAGAAATGGAAACACAGAGACACAGAGGGGGCGATGTAGAAAGGGAACAGCAATTGAAATGAGGTTTTTTCAAACCAAGAAACACCAAAGAATGCTGGAGCCACCAGAAGCTAGAGGGCAGCTATGGAAACAATAACCCCTTAGAGCCTCGAGGAGGAAGCAGTCCTGCCAGCACCTTGATTCCAGACTTTTGTTCTTCAGAATTCTGCAAGAATGTATTTTTCTTGTTTTAGGTTACCACAGTTTGTGGTACTTCGTCATGGCAGCCCTAGGAAACTACTAGTGTCCTTCTGGCTTACCAGGCAACAACTTCAGTGGCCCTTCTGAGCTCTGTCTTAGGTAGGGAGACCAAGGTTGTTACTTGGACTCAGTTGGTTCTGATTTCCCTCCCCTAAGGCTGCCTCTGACACAAGGTACAAACTAGCTACCTTTTGAAAAGAGCCACGTTTTTAAAGTGTAATCAGTTTTAGTCCAAATTCAAGCTTCTATCTCGATTCATAATTTTGTGAAAATATACCAGATATAGCTGTCTAACCTTTCATTATTTCTAGTAATGGATAAGTATAAAGGAATTAAAACATAACTTTTTAAAAAATAATTTTTTTTAACCTATGCCTTTCTTATGGCATTTTTTAAAAAAATTGCAAGGCCAGCTGTGTGCAATGTAGCTCCAGGAACACTAATGTACTACAAAAAAAATGTGGGCTCCATAACTTGTCATTTCTCTATTTAATTTCTGCTGCAGAATTTCACTGTATCCTTTGGGCATCTCCATTTCATTCATTAATGAGTCCTGGGGATATGAAATGAATGATGGGACTGAACTGTCAGGCAGGAGAGAAATGCTGTGGATTTTTTCCACCCTGTTTGATACTGCTTTCTTCTTGACTCCCTGTCATATTAGCCCTATATTTTCACAAAAGGACTAAATAAGAACCTAATATTAATTTATTTTGGTTTCGTCTTAGTGTTAACTCATTCTTCTTTCATTTTTAGGTTTCAGGCTCTTATTCTAAGCTGTTGGCAGGTTATAATGAATTGCTTTAAATTATGATGATTTTGGTTTTTTAGTGTTTTGGGTGAATTAATAATATGAAGGATTGAGGGGAAAAAAGCCCATTATTTAGTTTTATTTTTGATGACTCCCTATGAAGCATTTCTTGAGTAAATGTTAGGATGCAATAGAAAAGGCAACATAATTTGCTGTTAATAGTCCACGATCGAGCTTTTGGAAATATCAGCATTATTTTTGTTGCTTTTCTTTTGTAGGCATAGATTGCTGTTTCACTGTTAGAGTAGCCCCATAATTCACTTAAATGAATGGCTTTGCATTCTGTTTCGCTTGGAGAAGAAAGAGAAGCCAACTGTGTGTTTCACATCCCTGTGATATACTTGTTCATTCACACAGCATATGTTCATTGGTCAACTTTAAGTGTTAGAGCCATAACTATAACCATCCTAAACTGAACTTAAACCTGTTTTATCGTTTCCCCAACCCATCCATCTGTTCTGTATCTTTTATTAAAACTGGTGGTATTGTTACCCACATGGTTGTCCAAGATAGAAACTTTCAATTAACCTTCAATTCTTTTTCTCCCCCACCTTCCAAAATCCAATTGTTACCAATTCCTGTCAATTTCACCTGTTAAATATCACTCAGATTTTGTTTCTCTTCTCAACTTACATGTATATGTCTTCACCTGGGCCCCATCATCTCTTGCATTCTTTATTAAAACGCACATCTAATGCTGTCCCTCCCTTTCTCTCTTTTTAACCTAGTCACTTCCTAGTATTTTCCTGTAATCAGAAGATTTTATGAGCTCTTAAATCACTGAATTTTTTAAAATTTCAGGGAGTTTTTTTTTTTAATTTGAAAGATTGGCTTTGTTAAGAGATAAGAGGGTTTTCTAGATTTAGAAATATCCCTTTATAGATTTGGCCTTTACACACTTTTTTTTTTTCTGGTCCAGCCAGACTAAATAACATCATAGAATTTTACCTGCCTGTAGGCATAGATTGCTGTATTACTTTTAGTTGAGACCCATAATTCACTTGTCTGAATGACTATTCTATTTTACTAAGGAAAAGATGATAAGCCAACTTCTGACACTGGCATATTGATTCCACATTTCATATCACAGGGCTGGGAAAGCAACCTAGAGAGGAAAAGAGAGGGTAAGGAATTGAGATGTTAGTTTCCAAGCTGCTACCTAATGGTTGTCACTCTTGGGATAGGAAAATTCTAGAACAACCCAGATCGGTTTTGAGGAATCAGGGAAAGCTAGAACTTGTGCCTCGCCTTCTTTGATATGCCTGGGGAAACTACAAGTCCAGCATTGAGCTGCGAACAGCAGAAATGATGGAGAAAGATATCTAGACAAGTGGACCAAGATGTCCTCCCAGTTACCCATGGTCAGAGTGTGGCTACAACAGACCAAGAAGTTCCCACCTGCCCCACTGGAACTGTGTGGAAGCCTTGAGGGCCCAGGTCAATTAGATGTAGGTGGATTGGGATGAGGCAGTCAGGGGCATGGGTCCCCAAAAGACCAGGAGCTGTAGCACTTCAGCATATTGATAAAGGTTGGCAAGGACTCAGAGGAAAGCATGCTGACTGGAAAACTGTCTTCCTGCCTCCTTGAAAAGCTCCAGTATCCTGCTAAGAGAGACAAACCCAGAAGTAAGGAGGCAGAGACTGGACCCCTAGAGGGGGAAATTGGCTCTGATAAGTAATGTAAACTTTGAATTGGTTCAAGTGTGTGGCATTTTATGCCAAAAGAAACCAAATTACCTTTAACTGGCAAGTTTTTAGTCTGTATTTTTGTTAGCTAGAATGGAGATTCATAGGAAATGAAAATCTGTATTTCCTTATCCTGCTCTGCCCGCAGATCTGTGCAAATTTGGATAAGTTTGGACCCCACAATCAGTTGACCATGAACACACCTCCACATGACATCGCTTTCTTGTAGTGTAAAAATCACAGTCCTTTCTGGGCCACATACAAGCTCTCTATTTTCTTCTCCCACCACTGCCCTTCCCAATTCCTGCATTCCAAGTGCTTGGAATTTCTCCCTAAATCTGGAAGCCAAAGTTCCTTCACATCGCTGTGGCGCTATACATGCTATCTTTGGACCTGGAGTGTCCTTCTCCTGGGCTGCACATGAGGCATGCCAACTCATTTAGCGATACCTAAAGGAAATAGCACTGTCTTCTTCGCATGTCCATTACAGCATTTATGTTTTTTGTGGCTGTTTTTACATAGCTGTCTGCCACCACATCAGCCCAGACCTGTTCCGAGTGCAAAGTGAGGAGGGAAAACAACACCGGCAATGTTTGTTGAGTGAATTAACTTAATGACACTCAGGAAATCTTGTAACAGAATTCTTGTCTGATGTTTAGCGTATGTTTCCTCTTATATACCACTGAACTTTCCTATTTGCCTGCCAAATAATTGGTTTTCAGGCTAATCTCTCAGTAACAAAAACAGAAAAGCTATATTTAATGAAATTTTAATTTAGATAAAAGCATTTAAATGCATGATGCTAATGCCCATTGATATTCTCTGTGTAATACACTTCTAGATTTGAAACAAGAATTTTCAAATTAATTGTTTAGATTGAATAAAGTGTCTATTACTTAAAGCTTTATGCTTTGACCCTGACTAAAGACAAAAGACTTAGGCCTTGTTTTTTGGATGGGTGTGTGTAAAACCTCTCAGAATATAACGTCTATGCTTAAATGAAGTAAACCAGAAATAGTTATGGGAGAAGAAAGCAGGGTGAATAGTTTACCTTACCAAAATGTGACCCTCCAATATATTCCACAGTACTGCCTCAACGTATAAAGGAAAAATTAGTCTCAGGAAACTTGGCACTAAGGACTTGTTTTAAAAATTACTGGCTTTATATGAACCAGAACATAACAGTATTTATGAAATAATATCTTTAGAGACCACTTTTAATCAGAATAGTTTAGCTGGGTTGAGGTAATGTCATACATTTTGTATAAATGTGTGTGTGTTTTAGAAGAATTCAAAATGATCTGAGGAAACAGTCCTGTGGTATTTTAAAGGACACTGTGCTTACAGGCAGAAAACCTGAGTTTTAACCCCAAATTTGTTATTAGTTAGCTAGATGACCTTGAGCAGCTTAACTTCAGCAGAAATAGAGTGTGATAGAGGATTTCCAAGTTCACTTCATGAGTTGTAATTTGTTGGCATCTAAATCAAAGTAAGAGATTAAAGAAAGGAGTAGAAGCAGAGACTTGAGAAATATAAAAGGAAGAATAAAATTAGAAGTGTAAATGGCATAGATTTCAAAACCCAGGCAATAGGCAAGCAATCTGAGTTTGTGGGGGAAAAAAAAATCCTATACCTTCAGGCATATTTTCAATAAAACTAATGCCATCTCAGTCAGTTTCTTTCCTTGAAACTTAATAACTATTTTGAGACTAGGGCAATATTTTCAGTTTTTAAAAAAATCTAGGTCAGTTCTAATATATATATATATATATATATATGTATATATACACACACACACACACACACACACACACACACACACACACACACAGATTCACATTCCAATTATTATGAATTTTGTGTTGAAAATTCCAAGATCATACTGTCATACCCTTTGTTTCATAATCCTTCCCTATGCTGTTTCTTTTTTTACTTTGCAGTCTAATGCAGGGGAACTTAAAGTGGATTATGTACCACTCTGGGGTGGGGTGAAAGAAGAAAGCATTTGAATTTCTACTAACATTTATTTTATGTCATTTTTTCTGATTTATGTTGAAAGTTTTTATAATATTCATAGTAATATAGAGTGGTACACATATAACAACTTAAATAAAGAATATATACGAGTTGTGAGTACATGATTGAAAGATTTATACTGATAGGGCTACTTACAGAAGATAAAAACTCTTCCAGGAGAGATGTTAGTCATTAAAGATTTCTTCCCTTCTGAGATCTATCAATTTATCTCTAGATATACCTCCAGTTTATATAATTTGTATTTTATTGTAAAATTTCAATATAGTCAATAAAGAAAATTTGAAGAATACAAAAATATGTAAGAGGAGAGATAAATGACATAATCCCTGTGTCTTACCATCCATGTACACATAGACAATCATTGTTCTTTCAAGATTGTAATATCATAAAAATCTATTATAATTGTACATGCTCAAAATAAGTCCCAAACAGATGAAAAATTTCCAAAACTATCTATGATTATTTCTTTGGAGACTTGAAATAAGATGTTATAACCCATTTTTACTTTATGTTAGAATGTACTTTAAAAGAGTCAAGGCTGTTATTAAGCCTGTTATTTAGGTAGGTTAGCATCCTAGTTTAAAATACATCTCAGAAATATTATTTAAGAGATGGAACATAAGCTTGTAACTAAAAGAGATGACTTTTTTTCTTTTTTTTTTTTGAGGGCAGTGTCACTGGCCCTCATATGTGGGACCCGAACAGGGGCCGCTGGCGTCCCAAGCCAGCACTTAACCACTGTTCCACTCGGCCAGCCCTGACTTTCTTTCTTAATCCTAGAAAAATAATCAGAACCAGGTTGACCAGTAATTGAAGCAATTACTCTTGGTACTTAATGTACATAACACCTACAGCATCACTTAGAACTCCTAATAGTTCTTTTTATATAATATGTGAATCTGGTTCCCAGATGAGTAGGTTTTTTGGGTCATTTTTGTTGTTGTGACTTTGGTTGTTGTTGAAATTAGGCATCCTGCTCTCCAGATATAATAAAGGTATTTTGGTGGGAAAGAGTAGTATCTCAGAATGACTTTTACTTGTACTTTTCCCACCTATGAAAGGGGATTCGGTTCTTATTCTCCTTTATTCATGCATGTACTTAATGCAATAAATATTTAAGTGATTCAAATATACAAAGCACTATGCCAGATATAATCTGGATTTCCTGGACAACCTTTTCCCTCTGCATTTTACTTTCAAAATGTCTTGTCTCGCTATTTTCCATAGACTTTGCTATGTATCTTATTAGCATCCTATGAGCATGAAATTTACCTGTCTGAGCTCTCTTGCGAATAAATGTATTTTAAAATTTGACTTGCTATAATATTTGAAACTTTTTAGTTTGATTTGTGAGGCACACTGTAGAGACTATATATTTCTTCTGAGATACTTCAGCTTCAGGGAGCACAAGGTGAGCTATGAGGACTAGAGTGATGTTCTCAGCCTGGATGACAAGACCTAATATTGAATCTGAGAGTCTATGCATTGACTTTCATGGTTAGTGTCTTTCTAAATAGAAAAGTTAAAGTTCCCTTTTCAAATGTAGTGCAAAACTTTCAAAAAGCATTATCAAATGTAATAACTGCCTGTATATTTGATAACTTTCTAAACATTATCTATTATTGTTTAATAAATTATGGATGATTATTCCATAAAATAAACTATAGATGTTCTATTGCTTGACTAAATAGCCATGTTCCCATTTTTCTGAAATTATTACTTTAATGCATATAGTTTTCTGAATTTATATTTCTCTCCTTTGTTTCTTTTTCTATAAAATAGGGATAATAATAAGCTCCACCTTCTGGGCTTGTTGAGAGAAGTAAATGATCTAATAGGTATAAACTGCTGAGACTAGTGTCTAGTATATGTACTCCAAATATATACATTTTCTCTTAAACTTTTGATAACTACTTTCACTTATCTGATCATCTTAGGAAATAACAAAATTTACAAACTAATATCAAATGAATACAGTGGAATTAGGAAATAGCCATGCATCTTAGTTCAGCAATTTGTTTTTTTCCATTGACAATTATTCCTGTGATATTAATTCTATATTACTTATATATGAGGTCTGACAATTAAGTTCGCAAAGTTGTTTTCAAAGATGTTGCTAAGTTTTTTATATTAGAGGGATTATTCATTATGAATTTGTACCAATCGGACAAATAGTTAACCAAGTTTACTATTTGGAAGTGCTGAAAAGGCTGCATAAAAAAGTTAAGACACCCTAAATTTTTTTCCAACAATTCATTACTCTTGCATCACAACAATGCACCAGCTCACACAGCACTGTCTATGACAGTTTTTAGTCAATAAATAAATAACTGTATTGGAACACCCTCCCTCCTCACCTGATCTGGCCCCCAATGACTTCTTTATTTACCTGAAGATAAAGGAAATTTTGAAAGGAAGACATTTTGATGAAATTCAGGACATCAAGGGTAATACAGCAACAACTCTGATGGCCATTCCAGAAAAAGAGTTCGAAATTGCTTTAAAGCGTGGACGAGGCATTGGCATTAGTGCCTAGCTTCCCAAGGGGAGTACTTAGAAGGTGACCATAGTGATATTCAGCAATGAGGTATGTAGCACTTTTTCTAGGATGAGTTCGTGAACTTAATGGTCTGGCCTACGTATTATAAATTTGTGAATAAAATTGTCCCAATTGCATATAATTAGATTAAATGGATAGGTGATTTTTCTGCCATGAGCAAGCACTCTAAATTCTGAACACATTCTAAAACACTTTAAAACTCTCCTTGAATTTCCTTCTATTTGAGGAATCTTTATTATTGAGTGTATGCATCCCGAGGTCACTACAAAATCCTAGGTAAGATTGGAAGTCAAAAGTTTTTCTAACATCTTGCCCTAAATCTTGAAGTTGTATACTCTTTTCTCTCTCTCTTTTTTTTTCACTCCCTTGCAGAATTTAGAGGGCTGCCTTTCCCTTTCTTTCTCCTCTGGCCCAGTTTCCCTGTCTTTTTATCCATCAAAAGAAGAAAAGAAATTTCATTCACGGAGTGGAACGATCCTTCCCTAGCAGTGAGAACAATGTTTTCCCTGTCCTTAATTAGATAAGTTATTTTAAATTCCCTTTCTTAGTTTACTTTGAGAATGCTTCATTTCAAATCCCTCCTGTTACACATTACTTCTTTGTCAAATAGCCTCACCACCTACATTTGTTCCTCACAAACTTCTAAATAATATGCTGTCAAGGAAAACAAACCTTTCTCTACGAGACTGATATTTAAGATATTTAAAATAAATTAAAGGACGTCAGACATATGGTGGCATGAGAGGTCCCATTGATCTCTCCCCTTGAAGTTAGAAGTTGAACTACTATATTCAACAAAGGATTCCTTACCCATCACACAAACATGCCTGAGAGATCTGTGCATGGGGACATCTGAAGGTGGGTGAATTGGGGTGAACAGGGGAGGAAGGAAAGGAGAAATGCAGAGATGGGGGATGTGGGATGAAGACCAGAACTCACTGCAATAGAGGGGGAGGATACAGTCTGCAGGTCCACTCTCTGTTGCCCAGAGCATTCCTGCCTGAGTGATCAGCATGTTATACGGCTGAACCCAGTGAATAGGGAAGAGACCTCTGGACAAAGACTGAATACAGAAGTGTGGCAACTGTGGTCTTACAGCCCTTGCTGCCAGGCAGAAAAAAATGCCACAGAATCTGGCCACCTCCCCCTACATTCCCAGAGCTCACCTCCCCCACACCCTCCCAGTGATATCAATGGACCACAGAAAAAACTGTAGTCATGTCAGATTAAAGAGAAGAATATCTAGTCATGAGAACCGGAGAGACAGTTCCTGAGTGGCAGAGGCACATTTATGGGTAATTCCAGGGACAAGGGAGGAGCAATAAGGGCAAGGCAACTATGGTCTGGCACTTACCATTACTTGGAAGAGAACAAAGACATAAACACACCAGTGGCCTCTCCAGCCCATCCTGCCCCCATCTTTTGTGGCTGATCCCAGCAGGGACACCTAGGACTGTTGAGGTGCATGGCTCTGCATTGGGCTGCAGGGGCAGCACTAGGATTTCAGAGGCTCAGAAACCCATTGCCCACCACATTCCCCCTTGGGATGGTGCCCAGATACTGAGGAAACCTAGTCACAGAGGAGATGTCCACCTTTCCAGGAAATCTTCCACCCCTAGAAGCCAGAACAGGACGAGAGAAAATAAAATGTTCCAGCGCCACCTACTGGAAAACAAAAGAAAGCCCTCTTCTCTAGAATTCATTCCTGTAGATTCCCAGGAAGAGCAATAATCCATTAATTGCTATGAATAACCAAGATGACAAGGCAGCTCAGAAAGAAAATAAAAGATCTCCAGAAAATAAACTTAAAGACATAAAAATAAGTGACTTAAATGACAGAGAATTCAAGGTTGCAGTTTGGAAAAAATCCAATGAGCTTTAAGAAAACTGAGATAGGCAGCTTAATGATCTCAAAAATAAAATCAACAAATAAAATGAATATTTTATCAAAGAGATTGAAAATTTTAAAAAGAACCAAATAGAAATTCTGGAACTGAAGAACTCAATAAAAGAGATGAAGAGTGAAATAGTGAGCTTAGGAAATAGAGCTGACCAGATGGAGAAAAGCATTAGTGATATTGAAGATAGAAATCTAGAAATGACACAGATTGAAGAAGAGAAAGACTTGACAGTTAAAAGAAATGAAATTACAAGAACTATCTGACTCTACCAGAAAGAGCAATATAAATATAATGGGTATACCAGAAGGATTAAGAGAGGGACAGAGGGCCTATTCCAACGAAGAGTCGCTGGGAACCTTCCAAATCTATGAAACAACTGGATTCTTGAATCTAAGAAGCAAACAGAACATCTAATTATCTCAATCTTAACAGGCCTTCTCCAAGGTACATTGTATTGAAGCTGTCAAAAATTAATGACAAAGAAAGAAATCTCAAGGCAGCCCGGGAAAAGACTATAATCTACAAAGGAAAGCCCATTAGATTGCAATCAGATTTTTTAGAAGAGACTCTACAAGCCAAGAGGGAGTGGGATCAAATATTCAAACTATTAAAAGAGAGAAATTACCAGCCAAGAATCATATATTTAGCAAAGTTATCCTTTAGATATAAAGGAGAAATAAAGACCTTTCCAGTTATACCAATGCTGAGGGAATTTTCCACCACAAGGCCTGCTTTACAGAAAATACTGAAGGAGGTTTTCTACCTGACACAAAAGACAAAAGAGTACAAAATTATGAGTAAGATTACTAATAGACAGACAAAAGCAGGAAAGGCAACCCCTACATAGAATAGAGAACTATACACTTAAACATAACGTAAAGGGTAAAGGAGATAAATACATAAAAAAGGGAAAAGAGAAGACAATTTGCTACTGCACCTCAGAAATGAACTCACAGCATAAATAGGGATAATTTGTGACCAAAAAAACAAACCATAAAAGGAGAGTGAGTAAAGGTCTGAATTTGCAAAAGGGAATGCAAATAAAATGCATGCTGAAGAAAAAGGACTACTATATATATGAAACTTTCTTTTACATACTTAATGGTAACCACTAAAAAGAAAAAAAAAATCCAGAACTGAGACACATAGGATAAAAAAGAGAAAACAGAGGAAAAAAAATCATAGAATACCACCAAACTAAAATAACAAACAGAAAAACAAAGGTAAAGAAACTATGGAGATACTGAGCTACCAGAAAACAAGAGATATAATGGCTATAGGAGGGCTGGCCGAGTGGCACAGTGGTTAAGAGCTGGCTTGGGATGCCAGTGGCCCTGGTTCAGATCCCACATATGAGTGACACTGCCCTCTAAAAAAAAAAAAAAATGGCTATAGGAAATCCCCATATATCAATAATTACTCTAAGTGTAAATGGGTTGAACTCACCAAAAAAAGGCACAGAGTATCAGACTGGATCAAAAAACAAAAACTCAACCATATCCTGCATTAAAAAGACACATCTCAGCTACAAGGATGGATATAGACTCAAAGTGAAAGGGCAGAAAATGATACTCCAAGCAAATGATATCCAGAGAAGAGCAGGTGTATCATATTTATATCTGATGAAACAGACTTCAGGATAAAAAGAAAGGTTGTAAGAACAAAGATAGACATTTCATAACAATAAAGGGGATAATACAACAAGAAGACATAACACATCAATACACATGATCCCAATCAAGGAGCACCAAAATATATAAAGCAACTACTAACAGAAGTAAAGAGAGAAACTGACAGAAACACAGTTATAGCAGGGGACCTGACTATCCCACTGACTGCTATGGATAGAGCATCCAAACAGAAAATCAATAAGGAAATATCAGCCTAAATGACACATTAGACCAAATGCACTTAATTGACATTTACAGAACCTTTCATCCTAGAACACTAGACTATACATTCTTTTTTAGTGCACATGGAACATTCTCAAAGATTGACCATTTCTTGGGACACAAAACTAGCCTCAACAAATTTAAGAATATTGAAAACATACTGATCGTATTCTCTGACCACAGTGCTTTGAAATTGGAGATCAACTGCAAAAAGGAAGTAGGAAAAACCACAAATATGTGGAGATTAAACAACATGCTACTAAAGAATTACTGGGTCAAAGATGATATAAAAGGAGATATCAAAAGATACATAGAAACAAATGAGAATGAAAATACATCTTATCACAATTAATAGGATACTGTGGAAGCAGTATTAAGAGGCAAATTTATATCACTACAGGCCTATATCAAGAAACAAGAAAAATCCCAAATAACCTAACATTACACCTAACTAGGAAAAGAAGAACAAATGAAACCCAAAGTCAGCAGAAGGAAGGAAATAATAAAAAATAGAGCAGAGTTAAATGAAACAGAGAACAAAAAGACAATACAAAACATTAATATAACGAAGAGCTAGTTCTTTGAAAATATTAATAAAATTGACAAACCCCTGGCTAGACTCACTAAGGAAATAAGAAAAACACAAATAAAGAATACCAGAAATGACAGAGAAGTTATGACAGATAGCACAGAAAAAAAATCACACAAGGATACTATGAAGAACTATATGCCACCAAAATCAATAATCTAGAAGAAATGGGCAAATTCTTAGAAATATATAACCTTCCTAGACTGAATCATGATGAACTGGGAAATCTAAATAGACCAATCAACAGTAAGGAAATTGAAACAATTATCCACAGCCTTCCCAAAACCAAAGGTCCAGGACCCGATGGCTTCACTAGTGAATTCTACCAAACATTCCAAGATGATCTAACACCTGTCCTCCTCAAGCTCTTCCAAAAAATTGAACAAGAGTTAATACTTCCTAACTTACTTTACAAGGCCAACATTGCCCTGATACCAAAACCTGGTAAAGATAACACTCTCCTGTCCTGCATGACTGGGCTAGGTGGGTGTGGAGAAGGGATGGTGAAAGGTTAAGGAAAAAAGAGAGAGACACAAAATAGAGAAAACAGTTCAGGGCCAGGGGACCCCAGCCTTGTGGACTGGAGCCCCAAATCGGGCCTGACCATTCCTTTTAGTATCTTACACATAAGCAAGGGTTAATGTAGGGTCAATGTAGCTTCTGAGGTCTGTGTGTCTCATGCCCAAAGGCATAGCTCAAGGCCAAATTACCCACACCTGCAAGCTGCCATTACCGGAGGTTATTGTCATACACCTCTTAAGAGACCTGCCAAGCCTTCCTGATAAGAATGCATGGAGGACAGATATTATCATATCAATAGGTCATTTCACAGGCAGGCTGCCAGACCCTGAAGCAAGGGGTCAATGCCCTATTTCTTCAACTCAGTGATTCCTCCTGTTGGTACCCACTGGTACCCACTGGCTTCCACGGGCACCCATGCGACCATGTCTGGCTTGGGTTGTCCCTCTCGTGGGATCTTATCTGTCACTGACTAGCCGGCCATCTGGTGCCAAACAGGGATATATACAGTAAGCATAATATTAAAGTTATGATCTGTCTCTATGGAGTGGTGCGTGGAGGCAGACAGGCAGGATGTAATGTGATATAACACATAAAAAGAAAACTACAGACCAACATCTCTGATGAATGTAGATGCAAAAATCCTAAGCAAAATACTAGCAGATTGAATACAAAAATACATTACAGATTACATATCATGATCAAGTGGTGTTAATTCCAGGGACACAAGGATGGTTCAACATATGCAAATCAATCGATGTGATACACTACATAAACAAATGAAAGGATAAAAATCATCTATCACTGATAGGTGCAGAACAAGCATTTGACAAGATACAACAACCATTTATGATTAAAACACTTGAAAATGGGTATAGAAGAAAAGTTTTTAAAAATAAATGCCATATATGACAAACTCTCATCTAATATCATCCTTAATGATGAAAAACTGAAACATTTTTCCTCTATGATCAGAAACAAGACAGGTATGACCCTTCTCATCAGTGAGAAAGAATAAAAGTCATACAAATTGGGAATGAAGAAGTCAAATTGTTGCAGATGACATGATTCTGTTTTTTTGTTTTATTTTGTTTTGTTTTTGAGGCCAGTGTCACTAGCCCTCATATGTGGGACCCGGACCGGGGCCGCTGGCTTCCGAAGCCAGTGCTTAACCACCACACCACTCGGCCGACCCGACATGATTCTTTATATTGAAAACCCTAATGACTCACCAAAAAACTACTAGAAACAATAAATGAATACAGTAAAGTTGCAGGATACAAAATCAATGTATAAAAATCCACTGCATTCCTATATACTAACAATGAAATTTCAGAAAAAAGAAATGAAAAACAATTCCTTTTGCAATGGCAATAAAATAACAAAATACTTAGGAATAAACTTAAAGGATGTGAAGGCCCTTTACATTGAAAACTATAAGACATCATTAAAAAAAATTGAAGAACACAAAGAATTGGAAAGATATCCCATGTTCATGGATTAGAAGAATCAACATACTTAAAATGGCATTATTACAAAGAGCAATATATAGATTTAATGGAATCTCCAAAATTGTAATGACATTTTTTTCAAGAAATAGCACAAAAACGATCAGATTTGTATGGAATCACAAAAGACCCCAAATAGCCAAAGCAATCCTAAGAAGAAAAGAATAAGACTGAAGGTATCACACTCCCTGACTTCAATTTATACTACAAAATAAAAACAATCAAAACAGCATGCTTCAGAGAAAAACAGACAGACCAACGGAATAGGATTGAGCACCCAGACATAAACCCACATATATATGTGCAGATAATTTTCAACAAAGGAACCAAAATCATACAATGGAGGAAAGAAAGCCTCTTCCATAAGTGATGCTGGGAAAATTGGAAAGCTATGTGCAAAATAATGAAACTAGGCTGCTATCTGTCACCATGTACCAAAAATAACTTAAAATGGATCAAATACCTAAACATAAGACCTGAAACAATATATTGCATAGGAGGAAGCATAGGTGCTAAACTTATGGACCTTGGGTTCAGAGAGGATTGTATGAATTTGGACTTCAAAAGCAAGAGAAGTGAAAACAAAAATAAATGAATGGGACTATATCAAAATAAAAAGCTTCTGCAGAGCAAAAAGCCATCAATAAAACAAAGAGGCATCCTACCAAATGGGAGAAGGTATTTGCAAACGACACCTCCTATAAGGGTCTAATACCCCAAATATATAAAGAACTCATACAACTCCACAGCAAACAATAAAAAATCCAATTAAAAAATAGGCAGAACATCTGAACAGGCACTTCTCCCAAGAAGACAAACAAACAACCAGTAGATATATGAAAAAATGCTCAACTTCACTAGCTATTAGGGAAAGGCAAATCAAAACCACAATGAGATACTAACTTACCCCTGTTAGAATGGCTATTATCAATAAGACATGTGTTGTAGAGTTTGTGCAGAAAAAGGAACCCTCATATACTGCTGGTGAGGATGTAAACTGGTACAGCCAGTGTGGAAAAAAGAATGGAGGTTCCTCAAAAAATTAAGAATACAATTGCCATATGACACAGCAATCTGTCTTTTGGGTATCTACCCCCCAAATCTAAAAACATTTATCTGTAAAGATATATGTAACCCTCTGTTCATTGCAGCATTATTTATGGTGGCCAAGACTTGGAAACAACCAAAGTGTCCTTCGGTAGATGATTGGATAAAGGAGATGTGCTATATACACGCAATGGAATATTACTCGGCCATAAGAAAAGAGGAAATGCTGCCAATTGCGACAACATGGGTGGATCTTGAGATGATCATACTAAGCAAAATAAGTCAGAGAGAAAAAGTGGAGAACCATATGACTTCACTCATATGTGGGACATAACACTGAAGGCAACAAACAAGACAAAAAGACATGCAAAAACTCATAATCACAGGCAATAGTTTAGCAGTTACCAGAAGGTAAGGGGGCAGAGGGGTTGTAGACGAAGGTAAAAGGGGTCAAATATATGGTGACAGAAGTGACTCTGGGTGGTGAGCACACGATGTGATATATAGATGATATATTATAGAATTTTACACTTGAAACGTATATAATTTTATTAACCAGTGTCACTCCAACAAATTTAATAAAAATTAAAAAAAAATATATATATATATATATATAAAATAAAATAAATAACAAAATAATTTGACTGATCTTAAAACTAAAATATTCAGTGGTTTTTTGTTTGATTATTTTTGTTCAATTCCACTGCTGATGATTATACTGTGATCATGGGATACAGTAAGTGCCACCTCTCTCTCTATATAGGCTATTCTGTTTTCTACATCCCAATATTTACACATATTTGACTATTATTGAATACTCAGGTTTTCTAATCTCTGAGCTTAGATTTCAATGAAAATTGTGCAGGGGAAAATTTTTTTAAAGGAATGAGAAAAAACTAAGAAAGCCTAAATAGTTTAAAATTAGACCCTAGGCATATTGGTCACTATTTATTTTCATGGTTATGAGATCCTTGTCTTATTCAATGTAGTGAAAATCTAATACCTTAAGGCAGTTGGCCCAAGTTTGATTTTTAGGCATTTTGATTTATAAATTGAATTCTGTGTAACCTTTATAGGATTTCCAACTCCATTATCATGTTATTACTTTTGTAATGTGTTTTGAGCAGTACCAATGTGTTCAGAATTGAGAAGCATATTAAAGCGAGCCTTTTCTCACAATGGTCTAAACATTTTAGCTGAACTTTTTATTTTTCCAATTCTGCACATTTTGAAAATGCTGCTGTATATTATTTTACCCAAAATAGACATACGTTCCTCTCAAAGTTAAGTGTTGTTTGAGAGTTCTCATTTGCTAGTGTTGCTAGATGCTAGGGGATGTTCTTTGGGGGTCCTTTGTGGTAGTCTAAGGTGACAGACATCATCCCATTATCACTCACATATTTCAGATTGTTTGGGCTACATTGTAAGAAATGACCTGCAAAATGTGCTTATTTTCCTCTAATATGTATGTAAGGAAAAAGGCCATTTTTGCTTTCAAATTTCTAAGTTTTCTTATTGATCTAAGTTCATAGTTTACTAACGAATGTGATCCTCTGAATACACCATAGCTCTTTTAAGCATAAGAGGCCAGAAATCAGAATAAACATCTTTGTCTTTCCAGTGTTCCTTTCTTTTAACTTTCCTAATCATTGAAGATGGTGCTGCAGTTGTTCATTTCCCAGGGAAGCATCCAAGAGTCACTTGAAGGTGATTATCTTGTTATCTATCGACTCACTGAATCATTGAATCCTTGCTCTGCTTTCAGGCCTAAAAGACTATTATATCTGAGATTTTGACTATATAATAATAGATTCAAAGATATCCAGGGTTTACTGATAATTTGCATGTCATTCACCTAACTAGGAAGCACGGAATTTTATCCTGACTTTCAGTTTTTATTTTGTCATATTTGGTTTCTCAGGTTTGGGGAAACTCTTAACTTAGGTTTCACCTAGAACCATTTAGGTTGATTTGAAAAACTAGTGTATTCAAACTGATTATGGCATATATTTATTCTTTATTTTTCACTACCATAGCTCAGTCCTACATCCAAGTGCCAATAAATTTGGAAGCAGTTTATTAGTCTATTAAACTGCAGAAGCAAGAATATTACAAAAACAATATTTCTAGTCACTGTTTGGTAACTTAAAAACTTGGCTGATAATGTTTAATTTACCTGTTCAAAGAGCAAACTAAAAGAATAGCTCTATCATTGTTTTACAGTGACAATAATCAACCACTGAGCCATGCTTGACCTTTAAAAAGTGATTAGTTGAAATAAGCAAAAACCACTTTCTGATTCTGAATTGGATGTTTAAGATGAATGGTAGAATAATATCTGTGATTAATGAAGATGATCCTGAGAGTTATTGCTCACTACTTATTCACACTCCAATGTTAAAATACCACTTAAAACCTTAATGACATCTTCACACAAATAAACTATAACCATTTCTTCATCCGTGTTGCATATTTTTAAATAAGGAAAGTTTTATGATAACAGCTAACATTTAAAAGATATGTAGAAGAATGGTTAAATACCTGAAGAAATAATCATTGGCTGAAAAAGAAATCTTAGTATGTAACAATGTTAAAAACAAAATTGAGGGCCAGGGAAATTAGCTGAGTAGTCAGTAATATTATTTATTTAGTGATTGAAAACATTCATTTGCTACCAATTTGTTTTTGAACATTTCATTTAGTGACAGATGCAAAATTTTAATATTCCTAAAATATTGCCAAATAACTTGAAGAGGCATAAATGACAAAAAGTAGTCTCAAAATGAAAAGTCTAAACAATTAATAAAAATTCAAAGAGGCCAAAAAGGCTATAAAATGATCCCAAGGCTTTGCTGAAATTATCCACTCTCCTCAGCCCAATTAAACTAATAGTGTGTTTTGATAAACATGCAAAAATGCTCAAAGGCAAACACATATTTGCTGTTTATCATTTCCATGATGCACCAACATTGTCATCCCCCTGTCTGCTCCTGAAACACACCTACAGATCATACCTACCTATGAACATTTAACTCAGGCCTCAAGACACAAATGTTTCAGGGATTTCTAAGAATTCTGCAATACCAGACTTTGGAGTTGGTGGAAATAGATAGGGATGACAGGGTCTTGTTAGTAAGAGATTTAAACAAACTGTATCCCCCAGGTCTTGAATAATCAAGGGAAGATGAGAGCCAGTAGCACTATAGAGTAGGGAAGCGTGGTCTTGTAGGGAGGTGGAATGACAACGTGGCTGGGGAAAAATGTTAGTCTCTTTACATATTATCTGCTAGAGCTGCTGTAACGATGTGACACTAACTGGGTGGCTTAAACAACAGAAATGTATTTCTCACAGTTCTGGAGGCTGGGAGTCTAATATCCAGGTGTGCACAGGGTTGGTTCCTCCTGAAGGCGACGAGGAGAATTCGTTTCACTCCTCAACCCTAGCTTCTGGGGACCTGCTGGCAGTCACTGACACTCCTTGGCTTGTAGAAGCATTACCCTGATCTCTGCCTTCATTTTCACATGCTGGTTTCCCCATGTGCACGTCTGTCTTCAAATTCCCCTTTTTATTAGGATACCAGTCGTATTGGATTAAAGCCTCCTTGATACTCTCAATTTTAATTTGAGTCTCTGTAAAGACCCTATTCCCAAAAAGTCACATGCTGAAGTACTGAATATTAGGATTTCAATGCATCAATTTTTTAAGAGGGGGGGACATAATTCAATCCATAACACCTTATCTAGGCAAGGAGATTATAATGGTGGTACTTCAGCAGCCCTGGGCATGAATGAGAATTGAAACAACATAGAACTCATTACCCCTGTTCTTAGGTTTATTCATCCAATACCTATTGAGCACCTACTGTGTCCCAAGTATTGTGCAAGTGCTGGATACAGTGGTGATCAAAAGAGACTACTGGACCCTGCTCACTTGATCCTTTGAGTCCAATGGCTGAGTCTCTGACTTTCAGAGTCAGAGGAGTTATAGTCATGGTCAGAAATCATCAACAAAATTGCCTCCCGGTGCCAGGCATGGAACACAGTGAGTGAAGTTCATTAGATGTAATGAAAGCCACATCACAAACTCAGTGGTGACTAGCAACTGAAACAGCCTCAGTGTGAGGGAGGCATGGCACATGGGGTGGGCTGTGACCCCTGGGGAATGCCTGTCCTGTCTGATACGGGCATTCCTCCTGATTGATGAGGCATGGGATAGGGTAGAGTTTTGACATATGCTACAATTTTAGAAAGAAAACAAAAGTCTGTATTTTTATATGAAGTCACCTGATCTTTGAATGTTGCCATCTGACATGTTAAGTAGCCATGTAAACCATGTCTGCTGGTGCAAGTGGCCCTGCTCTGCTGGTCTAGGTCCTTGGCCTGGAGGAAGGAACACATCACCGGGAATCTGATGGCACAGCAGTGTGATCACCCATTGTATCAGGACGGGAACTTAATGATTTCCTTCTAATCCTTTGCCCAAACTGAATGGCGTGTGCCCCCAGGTGGCTTGGAGAAGACCATAGACAGGGCTGTTCTGCATATCAAAGAAGATGGCAAATAGAAGACAGGTCAGGCTCTCAAAGGTGAGGTGGATAGTGTTCCCCAGAGGCAGGAGCCAGCATTCCTTACAGACCATAGCAGGCAGCCAGCATCTAATCATGTTCAAGAACTAAGGCCTTTTGCCATGTGTATGTGTGAGACTTGCCTTAAATAGGTGAATAGACTCCCCACAACATCTAATCTCATCTCTTTTTTCCCCATGTCCAGGAAAGTATGCACAGTTAAAACTTCGTTGAATTTTAGTTTTGCAGAGCCTCCAAACAATTGTTTTTTTCCCTGATGTGCTAATGTATAAATTATGCAAAGCGCCTAATTATTCTTTTTACTTACTAAAGACTTGCTTATTTAATTTGGATTGACAATGTCTTATGCTCACTTGGGCAGCATGTATACTAACATCAGAATGTCTCCATTATACAGAGATGCTGGTTATAGATACAACTTGAGACAAGATCATTTTACAGGATGAGGTGAGAATCCATCCATGCTAGCTTCCGTTTTGTACACATTCCTGGAAGAAACATAAACCTTTGGGGATTCAGGGTGATGAATGGTTCTGAGAAAAGGGTTGGGGTTGCAGTGGCCCATAGTGTACCTGACAGTGGCAGAATCAAGAGAAAGGTTGAAGTGGGGAGAACACAGGGGTTGATGGGATAAGTAACCTTGGGAGACGTAGAGTTTCCCCTGGACAATCCTGTCGGAGGCCATATGGTGTATATCAGTATAGTAAGCGTTTCCCAGCATCTTTTTTTTTTTTTTTTAATATCACTTGTGCCACTGGACTAATGGCTCATTACACTCATGTATGAAATACAATTACCTCTCTCAGATTTAGCAGCTGATTTAAACAAAAGTAAATTATCTAAGTGGTTGAATAAGGGAGTGCACAACTCAAGTCCATTTCAGTGTGATCTGTATTTCTCTGTGTTTTAGCAGGTTAACAGCTTCCTGAAGAAATTGTTTTACTCAAGAGTTTTCATCAGAATTTAGAGATTTTTAAAAAATTCCAAATGGCAATAACAACTTTGTTGAAAACTGCACTTAATTTCCATGTTATATGAGTTATTTCCCTTCACAAGTATCAAGCCAAATAGGCTATGCTTCCCAGCAGTGATGTAGTGAAGAAAACAATTCATTAAATGGCGCTTGCTCAGCCGTTGACAGAGTAGGTCCTGTAGATGATGAAAACAGATACTCATGCATATGGACACACAACAAAAACTAGGACATAACCCTGACTTCAAGGATTTCAAAATATGATTTGTGTGTCGAGAGATAACGTGAAGAAACATCTAAAGAAAGTGAAACATAATTTACAATCAATTCAAAAATAGAATGTATGTTGCAGATTTGAATTTCTTTCTGAATTTCTAGGCTCTAATAAAAATCATAGGCTGTTAATCTGGAAGCATCTTGGGAAAGATGCAACTTGAGCTGTGTCTTCAAAAAAGGGGAAAATTTAGACTGCAGGAAAGAGGTGACAGGGAGTTTGGGAGCCTCAATGCTAGGATTGGGAGGGTATGCAGGACAGTTAGGGGGAGACCCCAAGTAGAAGAAAGTGCTTCATTCTATATCATTATGTGAGTTATAATAAGAGATGAGGCAAAACAGTAATATTAGGCCAGTATATGTCCCAGGATCCAATTCAGGAAACCATGTTGAAAGAAGTCATCATGTGTCTTGGTCTTTTCCTGTTTTTTTTTTTGTTTGTTTGTTTTTTTGAGGGCAGTGTCACTGGCACTCATATGTGGGACCGAACCGGGGCCGCTGGCTTCCCAAGCCAGCGCTTAACCACCGCGCCACTCTGCCGGCCTTTCTTGGTCTCTTCCAATTTGTACCTATTTCTTAGTCTTTTCTTGTTTTCGTATGACCTTGACATTTGAAAGAGTCACAATCAAAATCACTTGATTTTTCACCTTATGCTTTGTAATTTTAAAATTCTCCTTGAAGAGTCTTATAATAAAGAATTTTATTTACAATGTACCAGGAAAAGCGTCATAATCATTTTGTAAGCATGGTTCATTTAAAAACATTGCTACCAAATTTCATGGTTTGAATAGGGAGGAATAATACTTCCTAATGCAGGTTTTAATGGCCTTTACTGTGTAATGTGGAAATTCTTACCTATGTGCTTTTTCAATATACCTCTATTTCTAGAAGAATATATGTTTTCTCAGTACTTCCAGTGCTTTGTCTGTTTACTGGCAGCTGGGTGGATCATGGAGACACTGAGGCTTGTGTGAGAGAGGGTGTGACTTTTATACAAAAAAAAAGTATTGGGGATAGTGTCTGAGTGTGCATGCATGTATGTGCTTGAGTGTTTGTGAGAGAGAGGGATGGGGGGGTAAAAGGGGAGAGAGAGAGAGAGAGGGGGGGGAGAGAGAGAGAGAGAGAGAGAGAGAGAGAGAGAGAGAGAGAGAGAGAGAGAGAGAGAATGAGAGAGAATGGAGTCCAACCAGTGGAGGCTGAACCCAGAAGTATATAACAATTTATAATAAGGGATTGATTGAGTAATTGTGCATATTGGGGACCCTCTCTGGGCAGTCTGGAGGTAAATATGGAGTCTGACAGAGTGGTTTTTTGATCCTTGCTTCTATTCTTCTCTCCCTGCTTCTCTTTTTCCTTGAGACCTTGGTTCCAAGGACTAAGCTGTTTATTCCTTGACTCATGACACACTGCCTCAGACAATGAATTTCCCTTCTTCTGTTTTGTTTTCTCTTGATTCATGATGCCCATTTCCATTCCCTCCTCACAAAGGAACCCATTTTATTAAATCTTCTGTATGTCCTTAGAAATATATCATTTTTCTTACAAATTTTGACGTCCAATCATTTGATTTTTCACCTTATGCTTTGTAATTTTGGAGCTTTACTAAAGGTCACAGAGCAGGTGTCCTAACTTTGATTATTATTCTTTAGAGTTTTACCTTTCACATAATTTATTTAATTTGCCAAGGTGTTCCATTATTATATATGGAGTCAGATAGGAGTCCAGCTCTCTTTTTCTCCATATTGAGTCAGTTTTCTCAATGCCATATATTAAATCACCTCCCCCTGATTTGTGATGCTACCTTTTAGTTTCCATACTTACATGGGTTTGTTTTAGAACTTTCTAGTATGGTCAGTTTCTTCTATTTGTGTGAACCTGCCTTAGTATTACATTGTTATTATTTTAAAAATTATTCCTAGGGCTCTGTAGAACTTCTTGATCTCTTGTTAGATAAGTTATTCATATTTTCTCTTATTTTTCAGAATTGACTACGTTATTCATGGATCTTTATTTTTCCATATATATTTTAATAATTTGTTGGTTCTCTTAGGAATTTCCTATGCAATTTAATTAGTTTTGTATTTATAGGTTAATTCAGGTAGAACTTTCATCTTATTCATGAACATAATATCTCTCTCTTCTTCTCTGAGTCTTTTGAGTTTTAAAAGTGTCATTATAAAAGTAATGGGTATCATTCATTATGATAATGCCTAGATACTTAATAGTTTTATATTGTGAATAATATCTAATTTTCTATTTGATTATTGTTGATATAGAGTAATAACATTTAATTTTATTGTTTTACCTGACAACTGTTGCTTCTATAGAACTTTTTATGTAGATGGTCTGATTAGCTGAAAATATTGATAATTTTGTCTCTAACTACACTTGAGAATTGAAAAAAATGATATTTTGAATATTTATCTTGATTTACTATAAAGGGGGAAATTAAAGTTTCTCCAATTATATGATGTTTGCATACATTTTGGCATGTAGCTTTTTTCAAGTTAAATAAGTTTCTTCTATTCTTAGTATATCATAAAAATGGTTTGATATAGTTTGATATTTATTCTTAATTTATTGACATCATCACGTGATTTTTTTTCATCTTTTAGTTTGTTCAAGTGAGAAATTTTATTTTTATATTTGTTGATATCAAAACATTCTTGAATTACTGGAATAAGCCATATCTGACCATGATGTATAATTTTAATGTATCTTTATTAAGTGAATTCATATTTCATTCAGAGTTTTTGCTTCTGTGTTCATAAGATAAATAAGACTCTTATTTTTTCCCCTTTTATTGTCCACACAGTTTTGAAATAAAACTTATATTAACCTCTTCACAGCTTTCTATCTGTTTCTATCTAGGGCAACTAGTATTGATAGTATGGAAGAACTACAATTTTTCTAAGGCCATCTGAGTCTGGGAATTTAGAAGACCTTTGATTAGCATTTTAATCCTTTTGGAAGGCAGTGTCATTGCTTATTCAAATAAAACATTTTACTAGGTTATCAACTCATCCTTACTTCCTACATCTCTTGTCGTGTTCTTGAATGTATTTCATTTTCTGAGTACTTCCACCAAGAAGATTTCCAGACTTTTTCAGGGCAAATGTTCTGAGGCCTTATATGGCTGAAAATACCTTTATTTAATTTTCAATTTTAAATCAGCTTAGCAATATATAAAATTTCAGGTTCAAATTTCTATTCCTTTAATTTTGAAAGCATTTTTGTTTATTTCTGTAAAAAGCCACAAATAATTCTGATTCCTCTTTTTTTAAGGTCATTTGCTCTTTCAGGAAAATTGATAATTTTTTCCTGTCTTTGAAATTACTAAATTTTATTATACTGTCAGAATATTTCTCTATCTTTTGTATTTATTTTGATTGCTACCCTGAGTCCTTTTAGGTCTTTCATTTTCATTTAATTATGGAAAATTATCCATCACTATTTCTTCAAATATTTCTTTCCTCCACATACTTCTTTTCTTTAAAACACTGATGCTATCTGTATGTTGATACTTCCTTCTATCTTCTATACCACTTAAATTAGAAAAAAGTTTTTTCATGTTTATTTCCTTTCTGATGCCTTCTGAGAACATTCTTTGACCTGTCTTATAGCTCACTCTTCATTCTTTAGATGTAATTTTGCTCTAAGTTCTTACTGTCCCCTGTTATATTTTTCACCTCCAGTATTTCCTATTGGTTCCTCTTTATAATTACTTTTCATTCTTCATGTAATTACTGTTATCCCTTATTTTTTGAAAGCATATTTGCATTAATTTGACACTTTTTAAAATTTTAGAATATTAATTCAGCTTCATCTAATACAGCAGGTTCAGTTATTTCTTTTCTTTTCTTTCTTTTTTTTTTTTTTTTTTTTAAATACTGACTGGGCTTTTCAGTGGTGTTTATTTTTCCCAAAAGTTCTTAATCTCTTGAGATTAGTAGCTTTGGCTGATTATATATATTTTTCCTTTCCAGGCACTTGCATGTTCTCCTACTTGTGAGTTTAGGAATATGGGGGTGGGTGGGACCTGCCTTGAGCAAAGATCCTCTCCCTCTACAATATGGCTTGATCACCCTCCATTTGCCTCCTCTGGTTAGACCTCTCTGGGTCTTAGGGAATCTCCTTGAAACTGTCCTATTGACGTTAGTATTGACTTGAATTACCTAGAAGCCACAATGTGAAGGAGGGTCAGTGTGCAAAGGTTATTCACCACCTACCTTAGCCAGCAAGAGAGCCCCGCCCTGTGGTTGCCAAGCTATCACACTTAGACGGGGCTGAAGACAGTGCTGTGTCCCTGCTTTGCATGGGAGACGCTTGGGCATTGATCCACCCAAGTGATTGGAAGAGAAAAAAGAGCTCAACTAAAACAACTCCCCTTCGTACCTGGACTGTTCTCTAAAGCCCTCTTATTATGACCTTATACTTTGAAATCTTCTATCTTCCTAGAGTTTCCTTGCCATTTAAAAATATTACATTTTCAGCACTACTAACATCCCTCTTGAGTCTATGCATCTTTGGGTTTAGCTCCAAGGGAGGGTGACATCTGCCTATATTTGTTTACTATCTTGTCAAGGACCCTTGATTTCATTTTCTTCATTTGAGTTTTGGGAGATGGTGATAATGATCACTGGCTATTGACTGTTCTATTTCTTTGGACCTGCTTGTTTATCCCTGTTTTTCTTCTGAAGTTGTTTTTGATAACATCATTACTTAAAATCATTTGTAACTTTTTCTTATTATATATTTGTATGCCTGTATTGTTCATTATGTATCCCTCAAACTGCCCCAAAGAAAATCCTTGCTCAGATTTTAGATTGATTTTGTATTTAATGACAGTGATTTTGGGGTTCATAGACTGAATCATAATTTCATCTGTTTCAGAATTATAAATCAGTATTACTAAGGTGTATCTAAAGAACTAAAACACTTTTATTGCAAATCTGAATGATAACATAGGTCTCAGGATTGCCTTGGAATATGGATGAGAACCAACCATTTAGGAACAAATATTCTGGCTGATAACAGACAGCCAGCCAAACTCAGCCCCGGATAAAGATAAATAACCTGTACTCAGGGAAATTTTTTGCATCGTTAAACATGGTGAGCATATTAGCTAGCAGGGGGTGGAGCCGAGTCCCCAAAGAGATAAATCTAAATTATGTGCGCTGCAGCGATCATAACAATAATGCACCATCTTGGCTAACTAGCTGACATCAATCGGGAAGGGAATTTCAGATTTAAATGAACCACACTAAAATGCATTTCAGTGCACATACAGATTAACTGGAGCATATTCATGAACTTTTCAGCCCTATAATGCCTCTTTTTTTTTTTTTTTTTTGACTGGTGCCAAGTACAAAGAGCTTAGAATTTTCCTGTCAAACCTTGCATCTTTGTTTTTCCGTCTCACTTTCTTATGCAGTTTGATTAATTACTCTCCAATTTGCTCTCCATTAATCTCCCTCCTACACAGTTCTATCAGTACTTGCCAAAATCTCATGTTTTGTGTGCAACTAAGACAGATAATATAACTTTAGTGACACTTCTCTTAAATGAGTCAATAAAATAGTCATTTGTACTTTTTAAATGCAGAATATCCCAAATTCAAAGCTAAGATGTACTGTTAATTGCTTCAGGAGACACACCTTGTTGATAATATAACCATACAGAAAAGTCTTGAAAAGCTTTATGATGATCAAATTTGATTTTGTTCTATTATTTGTGTTGGACAAGCTCTTGATGGTACAGTATCAGCACGTATCAAAAGGTCACAATCTGCTTTTCTTTCCTTTAGTTTTCTTTGTACCTCTGGGAAGTTGTAGTATATATTGGTAAGTGGAGAAGAAAAGCACTGTTGGTTTGTGGGGATAATTAGCCAATATTTAAAGATATGTTTTCCATATTTCAAATTAAGATAATTAAGTGAGCTCCTGCTAGACTGTAAGATATACATGATCATGTCTGTCTTATTCCTAGACATCATGCCAATGAACAGTACAATCATGAAGCAGTTAGGTGCTTGGTAAATATTTGTTGAATAGATGAATGAGCAATTTTCATAAAGGAATTTTTTGTCTATGATAAGGAACAATTTATAAAAAGCTTGGTGATAAGTAAGTGGTGTAGCAATCAAAATTGACTTATTATTTTAACCAGTGGAGAAAACTACTTAAACAGACACCATCAAACCATTCCTTATTGATTTCTTTTTCACAGAGTTGTGACTATGCCACTCGTTTTCATTATTAAGGCTTATTTATTAAAGGCGAGTTACCAAACAGCCAATCATAGATAAATATCTAGAGACAATCTAGGTTTAAATCACATTTCAACCACTTACTATAGCATGATCTTACTCGTCCTTCAACCTCTTTCTGTCTCATTTGACTTCTTCAAATGAGTGGCAGGACACTTCATGCCTAGAGATATTGTTAGGGTTAAATGAAGCATCATGTGTGATGGTACCTACTGCAATGTGCAGAAGGAAAGTGGTAAACATCATTTCCCTTCTTTCTGCTTCCCTACTCTTCCAAGTGCAAGGCACCAGGTTAAAATCAGAACCTTTTATTTAGAACACTCAGGGTTCTCATAGGTAAGTAATATGGTTTTGTATTTAATTGTTCGTAATTTTAGAAGATGCTAGAAAAAAGACCAAAGAATATTAAAGCATAAACTAGTAACCTGCCATATTGAAAATAAATAAGAATTTAAAGCCTAACTTTTCTATCTTATCTTTTTCTTCTAAGGATGATAGCTTAACCTAATCCTATTTTCTTCTCATTACTGAATAGACTGCTTCTTTCCAACTCTTCTGGAAGCTGTTACAAATAAATTCATGATTCCAGTGCCTTGGCCTCTGGCAGTTTCTCTTTTGCTTTTCTGATCTCTAGTAATTTCTGTACATCTCGACAACAGAGTGCATTTACTTTGCTGGCCTATAATCGAAGGTGTCAGTTATGCACTCCTGCTCCAATGTCTACAAAATGGGGAATATTAACAATACCTATGCCTTTTCCTTTTGACATTTTTAATAACAATACTTTAAAAAATCCTACTTACAGCTCCAATGCCTTCAGCTCTCCTTTTCCTTGAGTGCAAACACACACTCATATGAGAAGGAAACAAAACTAACTTACAATAAGACCTCCTCTCTTTTGGTGATGTGACCACAGCAGTAGTGATTAGAGGATGTGGCCACAAGACAAGAAATTCTGACAGCTACCAGAAGATGGAAGAGGCAAGGAACAGATTCTCTTGCAGAGCCTCCAGAAGGGGCATGGCCCTGCTGACAGCTTGATTTTGGTCCAGTGATTTTGATTTTGGACTTCTGGTCTTCTGTACTGTGAGCGAATAAATTTCTGTTGCTTTAAGTGAAAAAACAAACAAACATCTCTCCTCTTTGTCACCTGACCTTCTTCTGTCTGATTCTCCTTTTGGGCAATGAAATTGAACATCTATAAATAAATTTACACCTATCTAGTCTTTTAAATAGTAAGTTAAAGAGGTTTTGTATTTAAAAGATACGCAAGCAAAAGGGGCCAGTTTGAGGGAAAAGGAATGAAAAGTTAGCAAATGGAATTTTTGTGACTCAGTTCCTTTGCTTTGGCCAGATGTACTCTGAATAAAACATCTAGTTCAACTCTATTTATCCAAAAAATGTTTGTAAAGAAGTTAAATTCATTAGAATAGTTTTTTTCCTTTACTTTTGTCTCAAGAGACTTAACCTAAGTATAATAAGACTTCAGGGATTCCATACAGAAATCAATGATCAGGTAGGCAAAATTCATGGGGGTTGGGAGTTGTATTTAGCTCAGTCCAGGTTAGTCTTATCTTAGGGCTGCCCATTTAATACCCAGCACAAGAATCCCAGGAGAAGGGCACACATCTTTTGTATCCTTAGTTCAGGGCCAAGTTCTTTGATTTGTTCCTTGCATCTGATTATCACCGCTTTGGAACCTCCTTGTTCCCTACAGGTGTGCGTATCCTAGTCTCACCTTGTATGCAAGGTGTACCTTGTACCCTCAGTGTCCATTGATGGGGATCCTGGGTCTTCTCCATTTCTTCTTTCACTTCTTAGGGTCCCTGGGAGTAAACACCTTCCCAGTACTCAGTTTGGCATTTATTTTTGTTCTCTTGGTTTGAGAATCAGAACTAGACAGTAGTGATTAAGAAAGATTTGCTTGGGCTGGCTGAGTGGCGCAGTGGTTAAGCGCTGGCTTGGGAAGCCAGTGGCCCCGGTCCGGATCCTACATATAAGGGCCAGTGACACTGCCCTCAAAAAAAAAAAAAAAAAAAAGAAAAGAAAGATTTGCTCTATCTCTGTAGCAATGCTGTAAGAAAGGCATGTAAAAATTTCTTTTTCACAGAATGTCATTTATAAATTAAACATTCATGTGGAGTGTTAATGGAATCAGGTAGACATTTGGTCTCTATAGATATTGTCTAATACCCTAGTTTTGAATAATAACTTGCAAAATGCATTTCTTATATCTTTGCTAAGAAAACCTCTGATAGAATCACAAAGTGCATTACATTCTATGAGGTAACTCCTTGCATAATAGAAATGATAAACTATATGTTATCATTGGTTTAATTTTTGATAACTTTTAATCTTTTTTTTTGTTTTGTTTATACCATCCTTAATTTTATCCTTTGTTTTCATTACACTTGTTTTCCATTTATCCTAGTAAAAGCTGAAAAGAACATTTTTGAAATCAAATTTATTTAAAAAAAATAAGATAGAGTACAGAACAGCAGCAAACTTTCAGAAATTTACATGGTTTAAACATTGCATAACTTTGGGGCAAAGTTTGTATAAATCAGACATATCTGGGTTTAAATCTTTCCACAAAGAGACATTAAATAATATGATAATTATAGTTGGCTTGCTTGAATTAGGTAGTAGACATTATCCACACATTGACATTGGTTTTGGTTGTCTCATAAAATTCTTTTAATGTATAATCTTTAACCTATAAGGCAGTTTCGTGTATCTTTCTATTTTTAAAGAGTTATTTATCAATTAAAGTAATTTATGAAGTACGGCTGAGTAAGCACTCAACATGGTAGCTATTACTATGTTGTTATTGTTATTATGACATCTCAGAATATCAACAATTCTTGCTTGAAATTTATTTTAATTTCTGGATTTGAGGATTGGTGTCTTTTGTCCATTCTGGGAGGTTTTCAGCCATTATCTCTTTAAATAATACTTTACTTGTGTTCTTTCTATTACTTCCCTGTAAATTTTGATGGATGTGTATTAGACATTCTCATTTTATCCTTTGAATCTTGAGCTCTATTTCATGATTTTCAATTCAATCTTTCTGTGCTTCATTTAGCATAATTTCATCGGATCTAGCTTCCAGTTCACTAATTGTTCATTTCAATATAATCTCCTGTCATCCTATCTAATAAGTTTCTAATTTCAATTAAATTTCTAATGTCTAGATGTTTTATTTAGTTCTTCTATAAATCTCTCTGGTAATTTTTGATAATTATAAAAAGTTTGTATTTGATAATTGCTGAATTTGTATATCTTTTGTGCCAGGTTTTGTGGATTGCTGTTTCTATTGATTCTTGTTTGTGGAGTCTTGTTCAATTGTGTATTTGTTTGTTTATTTATTTGCTGAGAGCTTCTGTTTATTTAAAATTTGTCTGTGGGAATTATTTGAAGACTGCATTTTTGTTTCTCTCCTCCTCAGGGTGCTTTTACATGTTAGTCACTACTCCCAAAATATGTCTGCTTTTAATTAAAATATTAACTTGTGTTTTATTTCTTTGGACCTTGTATTATAAGTAGAATGAGTATGGATAAAGATAGTTTCCCTTGCTGTCTTTCTCTGCTGTGTAGATCTTTTGTAAATTAAAATTTATTGGGGTGACAATGGTCAACAAAACTATATAGGTTTCAAGTACACAATTCTATAATATGTCATCTATATATCACATTGTATGTTCACCACTCAGATTCAGTCTCCTCCCATTACCAGATATTTGACCCTCTTTACCCTCTTCTACTATCCCCTCTTACCCTCTGGTAACCACTGAACTATTGTATTTATAAGTTTTTGTTTGTGTATTTGTTTGTCTTGTTCCTTTGTTGCCTTCAGTTTTACATCACACATATGAATGAAGTCATATGCTTCTCCACTTTTTCTGTCTGACTTAGTTCACTTAGCATAATAATCTCAAGGTCCATCCATATTGTCACAAATGGCAGTATTTCATCTTTTCTTACGGCAGAGTAGTATTCCATTGTGTATATATACCACATCTTCTTTATTCAATCATCTATCGAAGGACACTTTAGTTGTTTCCATGTTTTGGCCACTGTAAATACTACTGCACTGAACATTGGAGTACATATATCTTTACAGACAAATGTTTTCAGAATTTTTTGGTAGATAGCCAGGAGAGGGATTTCTGGGTCATATGGTAATTCTATTCTTATCTTATTTATTTTCTTTTTGAGGATACTCCATACTGTTCTATAGTAGCTGTACCAATTTATATTCCCACCAACAGTGTATGAAGTTTCCTTTTTCTCCCCAGCCTCTCCAATACTTGTGATTATTTGCCTTGTTGGTGATAGCCATTCTAACAGGTATGAGGTGATATCTCTTCATGGTTTTGATTTGCATTTCCCTAATAGTTAGTGAAGTTGAACATTTATTCATATAACTGTTGGCTGTTTCTATGTCTTATAGGGAGAAGTTTCTGTTCATGACCTCTGTCCATCTTTTAATTGGATTGTTTATCTTTTTGTTATTGAGTTGTATGAGTTCCTTATATATTTTGGATATTAGCCCCTAATCGGAGGCATTTGTAAATATCTTCTCCCATTCTGATGGTTGCCTCTTTGTTTTGTTGCTGGTTTCTTTATCTGAGAAGAGACTTTTTAGTTTGATATAGTCCCTTTCATTTATTTTAGCTTTTACTTCCCCTGCCTTTGAGGTCAACTTCCTAGCCAAAGCAATCCTAAGAAAAAAGAATAATGCTGGAGTTATCACACTCCCTGACATCAGCTTGTACTACAGAGCTGGTGTTGGCAGAAAAATAGGCACACAGACAAATGGAACAGAATTGAAAACCCAGAAATAAACCTACATAAATATGGACAGATAATTTTTCACAAAGGAGCCAAAAACATACAGTGGATAAAAGAAAGCCTCTTCAATAAATGTTGCTGGGAAATTGGTAAACCACATGCAAAAGAACGAAATTAAACTGCTGTCTGTCACCATGTGTGAAAATTAACTCAAAATGGATCAAAGACATAATCGTAAGACCTGAAACAATAAACTGTATAGAAGAAAGCATAGATACTAAATTTATGGACCTTGGGTTCTGCTGTTTAGACTTTATATTTATTTCTCCTTTCCATGAAGTCCAGCTGTATTGACTGGAGGTCTTTTCTCCTCCATGGCCCCTTTAGTACTGATATTTGTATCAGTAGTTTTCAGTTAGGGGTGATTTTCCCAACTTAAAAATATTTAGTATTTATATTATCTAGTCTGTTGGTTTGCTTGACCTAGTTCTCTCTTCTTTAACAGCTACAAAATGTATTGCTGTTTGCCCACAACGGACTTTGATTAATTAGTCTTTAGTTATGGACCTTAAGGTAGTTTTTAATCATTTGCTATTATAAACAATGCTCCAATGAATGTCACTTTGTATGTACAATCATATATCTGTAGAATACACATCTAAGAGTATAAATGCCATCTATGTGCACTTAAAATTTTAATTAATACTGCCATATTCTCCACATAGCACTTATCAGTTTGTCCTCCCGTCAGCATTACATGAGATTAACTTTTCCTTACACAGGTTTAACTTCAAACTGATAGGTGAAAAAATAGGCCTCATGGGCCGGCCGAGTGGCTCAGTTGGTTAAGAGCTCGCTCAAGAGTGCGAGCTGAGCTCTGAGCAATGGGGATTCGATGCCAGCCCGAGCTAAGTTGCCCTTGAGCTGCCAACAGGTGGCAGGATGGTTCAGCTAAAAACAAAACAAAAACAAAAAAACAGACCTCATGTTTCACAAATATAGGAAGAATGAACCTTCATATCAAATTCAACCATCAGTCAACTTTAACAATTATCAGGATTTTGTCACATTTGTTTCAGTGATCTCCCGGCTCCTATTTTTATTCTTTTTTCGTTATTGAACTATTTTTAAAAAGATCCAGCATAATTTTCTTTCATCCCTATACTTCAACAAGCATCTCCAAAACATGTAGACATTTTATTGTGTAACCACAATGTTGTCATCATACCTAATGAATATTTATTGCTCCATATCATCTAATAAAAGGTTGTAAGGAAGTTTCTCCAACTGTGGAAAAAATTGTCCTTTTATAATTGGTTTATTGAAACAGGATCTAATCTAGGTCCACCTATTACATTTGGTTTTTATGTCTCCTAACTCTCTTTCAATTTAGAACAGCATCCTTTCCTTTTGACCCCTGAAAGGCTTACATAGAAACTGGATCATTTGTCCTATCTGGAGTCTCACATTCTGGGTTTGTCTGTTTGCTTCCTTGTGGTGTAATTTAACTTGTTCATTTTTCTCCGTAGAGAAAAAGCAATGCCTGGCACTTGATTAGATTTGCATTCAATGTATTAGCAATACTTCATAGGTATTACAGTATGTTTCATATTGCCTCAAAGTAGGAGATGTCCAATCCATGGTTTTGCCATTTTCTGTGATGATCAGACTGACGATCAGTGGATTTAAGTGGTCACGTCTGATCTCTCCCTTATAAAGTTCCCAGTTTACATTTGATCAAATGGCTTCAAACATGTGATCATTACTTGAATCATGTATTTTATGAGGTATTGCAGAATGGTGAGTTTAAAAAATTCTACTTTTCTTTCTACAAGTTTTGGTTAGAACTCTTCAACAAAGAATAACCTTTCTCCACAATTAAGGCTAATTATTTTCCCTGAAGTATGCTTCATAGAAGAAAGGCCATATAAACGATTTCTTTTTAACTGCCTATTTTCAGAATAAAGATTTGGGGTCCTAATTATTTCCAGTGGTGCTCTATTCATTTTCTTTAAATTTTAGGTTCTCTCTCTCCCTCTCTCCTATTGAGAGGGCTGTCAATAAGATCTCTTGAGTTTTCATATTTAAATCATTTGCTTTCATTACTCTCTTTCAAGCTCAAATTGTTACATATTGGCCAAATGTAGTCCCTTCATATTGGCTCCTGTGTCCCTCTGACAAGGCCCATTTCGTTCTTGATAGTTTCATTGTTTTCTGGCACAACCTGATGTCCCAGGTACATGGAGGATAATTTTTGCCCCAGGCCTGGAATCAGCTATTATTTGTTGCAATTTTTACTTTTCTTGTTGAGGAGGGTAGCACAATTTCATAGATTTTAAGAGTCATTTGTATTTTCTTATTTCTAAACTAAATATTTGCTTATGTTTTCCCTAAAGCATCATTGATCTTTTTCTAATTGATTTATAGGGATTATTTTTATAGTAGAAAATTAGCCTTTGTCTGTGATATGAATTAAAATACTAGCCACATTTGCTGTCTGTCCTTCAGAGATTTATGGTGATTTTAGACCTTATAATTTTTGAACGTAGTACAATTTACCAATAGTTTTCATGACACCTGGTTTTATCTTATTTTGTAAATTCTTTTCAATCTTGGATTATTAAAAATAAGTTTTCTCTAAATATTTTTGGAGTTTCATTTTTAACTTTTTAATAATCTTTAATCATCTAGAATTTATCTTTGTTTAAAGTGTGATATATAGATCTACCATTTATATTTGATTCATCTCTTTCTCACTGATTTGAAATAACAAATTTATTACAGAAATTTGTTATGGAATTTCTATTATGATCCACTGATCTGTGCTTCATTCATGTAACAGAGGTAGATTAATTTATAATATGTCTTATCATCTAATAGGTGTAGATTTCTTTCTATATTATTTTGCAGAATTTTCATGGGTCATTTTGCTTATTAATTTTTTCATTTCAGTATTTTTATTAAAAAGGAAAATGTGTTGCCATTTTTGTTATGATTGTGTTAAAATTTTAGATTAACCAAAAAATTGCTTTGTGATGTCTTTTATCTAAAACATAGTGTGACTTTCCACTCTCCAATTATTTAAGCTTTTTCTGTCACTTCATAATATTTTAAAATTTTCTTCATATAGGGAGTATAGAACTTTCACCTATTTGGAGTGTTAGTTGTATTATGGACTCAGCTGCTATTGCAAACATGCAAACAAACAAAACAACTAGTGGCACAAACAAGATAATTTATTTTTATGTAACATTTCAGAGGTGAGTGGTTCCGTGCTCAGTTAGATCATCCAGGAATCCATATTGGTTTGTCACTTTACTAGCATTATATTCATCTTACAGACTATTGGAAGGGAAAAGGAAGAGGTTTAGCATACTTAAGGAGATGATCAGGAAGTTTCTCATATAATTTCACTCACTTTTATTGATCCCCAAAATATGCATATGGCACACGTAACTGCAAGAAAGTCTTGGGCATGAAGTGTCCAGATGGGCAAACACATAGAAAGAACTAAAGGGAGTTCTATTATTCATAGTTAAAAGGGAGAATGAATCCTGTGGGGCAATTAATAGTCTTTAAGAAAATAAGTTATTTTCTTCTATTATATGTTCTAAATGATTGTTGTTTTAAATATCAAGTTTACAGTCTACCAATTGTTATTGTTTTTGCCAAGATACTCTATCATTAAGCTATTTTATACTTCACAATAGAGTTGATTTTCTTGAATTATGCAGATTAAAAATATCATTAATTATAATAATAAAACAATTATTAATATACATAACTATAATTTTATATATTCGTTTATAATTTGTATCCCTCCTGTGTATTTATATTATTTAATTGCTTTGGCTAGTGGCTCTAGACCAATATTAAATAATAGTGGAAATTAAAGTTGTCCTTTCTGTGTTTCTAAATTGAATAGAAAAGCTCTCAGTGTTTGTTTTGCTGTAAAACATGATGTTTGCTTTTAGCTCAAATCTGATATCATATTAAGATATGCATTATTACATTGAAAAAATATAGTTATCCCTATTTTATTAAGAATTTTTGTCTAATCAAGGTTAAATGTTGAATTTTATTAGATGACTCTTGGCTTCCATAAAAGTAATAGTATACATTTTCACTTAAAATGATTATTATAGAAAATAAATTTAACACTGAACTTCCTCATATTCCTAAAATAAACCACACTCTGTCATGGAAAATTATTTTTTATCTCCCATTGTTTGTTAACATTTTATTTAGTAGTTTCACAAACATATCCAGAATGAGATTAATTTGAAATATTTTTTAAATTCTTTTCTTTTAAAAAGATTTTGGAAGCATTCATTATTTTCTATGCCCTGGATCATTTTAAATCACACTAGAGTTATCTGTTTCTCTGCTATTTCCTGTGACTCCATCTGGTCCCAGTACACTGGGGGTGTGTTGTGCTTTATTAATCCTTTCTATTTCTAGCAGACACTTTCTCTTCTGTGATAAGTTTTCCTAATTTATGTTTTCCAGGGAATGATCTATTTTATCCTGGTTCTTAAATTTATTTATAATAACTGAGCATATTAAGATTCTTTTAATATTTTATGTCTTTTAATTTCTTTTTATATAATTATTTCTTATACTGTATTTAGTAATCAATTTACTCAGTGTGTGTGTGTGTGTGTGTGTGTGTGTGTGTGTACAGTCAGCTCTTGATTTATTTATTGGTCTTATCATTTTTCTGAGTCACTTTGTTTTGGGTATTTCTCTTGAATACAGCATGTAATTTAGATTTGCTTTCTGAGAGTCTGATCTGAGAGTCTATTTTAATAAGTTAATTTGTCTCATTAGTATTTTTATATGAAATATATATGTTCTGCCTTAGGTTTGTTGTCATATTTTATGTCATGATTTCTGAGTAATGACAGAACTCATTTCTGTTCATTTTTTCCTTTTTTCCTTTTTCAATGTTTATGTTAATAACTTCAAATAAACATACAGCATTTTAATTTGATTTATCAACTTATTTGATTTATCAACTAACATGTCTTGACCACCCCAAGCTCTAAAAGTCCTAATTTCCCCATTGCCTTCCCATTTCTCTTTCATCAGCATGTTTTGTATTTTCATTCTCTTCTCTAACCACAATTTTCACATGTGTTTTGATCTTAGTCCTACTCTTAAATGGACTCAGTGCTCAGGGCCAGACACTTTGACATAGTTTTCCCATTTGTTACTTTGTTGGCTGAAATTTAATTCTATATTCCAAAGCATGTTTGTAAATGCTTGTGTCTTCGTTTTATTTGAAAAATTCTGTGCCTTGGAATATAGTTATGAGCCAAACATTTTTTATTTGAATGCTTTGTAGAAATTACCCACTCTCATTTAATATTTATTAGGGAGAAATCTAGTACAAGTAAGATGATGATGATGATGATGATGATGATTGTTTTACTTTGTATACATGACTGATTTTTTTTATCTCACAAAGAATCTTATCTTTAAAATTCAGTAACTTTATTAGATGTGCCATTGAATTGATTGTTCTGTATCAGTTTTTCTTTTTCTGGGATATAGTGTGCCTTTACCATTTTATAGATTCTGATACTTTTTATTTCTGGAGTTTCTTGGATTATATCCTTAAACATTTATTCTGTTATGTTATTTTGGTTCTCTTATTTACCAATACCTATTACTTGTGTTTTAGTGCCCTTTGCCCATCCTCTATATAATTTCATCCTAGATCCCCTTTGACTCTTTATTTTCACATCACTTTGTTTGCTATCTCAGTCATGTCCCCTTAACATCCTTACTGTGTTTCCACCGAGTCTTCCTTGTGTTGCTTCCAGCCAGACATTCCTTGTTACGATTGTCCACACTGCTACCCCAATCCAACATGTTTTATCTTCTTCTATAGTATTAAATGTCTTCTCTGTACTTATATTTCTTCTCTGTACTCTTTCGTTAAACAAACTGTTTCATTAAGTTTTGAAAAATCGGGGAGATATAGTTTTCACTTGCTTGTTACTGCTTTTTTTTTTTTTTTTTTTTTTAGTATGTGAGCATTTGTCATCTGCCATTTTTATCCCCAGCTTTCCTCTAAATTTTTTGTTCTTGTGGCATTATTGTATAGGTCCTTCGCTGGTTCCTTTGTAATTACTTCTTTCTTGGGCTACAGTAACTTTTTCCTTGATCATCTATTATAGGAAATTCATGTTTGGAACGTGCCAGGGCTAGCTGGAATTCTGCCTGTGCTGTGGGTGTGCGTGTGTGTGTGTGTGTGTGTGTGTGTGTGTGTGTGTGTGAAGGAAAGACATTTGATACTCAAGGTCTGTTAACATTGCCAAGTCTTTCCTCTTCTACCACTATTGCTCGCCTGTCTCTCACAGGTTGAGCTAGCCCCATTCTGCACTTTAACAAGACTTTGGGCAAAATGCAATCAAGAGAAGCACTGCTCTAGTCCCCCCAAATCTGTTCCATTGTAGCAAATAAGTTACTACTTTTTGTTTCGTATTGTTTTAGTTCAGAAGATTTGTACTTATTTTTTTCTGGTATTTGTAGCTACATATCCTTTCTGCTGGTCTTCCTGTACCCTTCTTTGAACCTCAATGAATGTCTTAGACTAGCCTTCTCCTATTTTGTGATCCAGAGTTTCTGGTGTCTCAGTTTCAATGGGCACAGTGTTTGCATTTTCCTCTTTTCTTCACCTTGTTGCTTTAAGATAATTTCCCAGAGAGGAATGGAGAAAATCTAATTTTATGCACTAATTTTATAATCATATTCTTAAACATCTTCCTTATTTTCTTACTATTTTCCTGATATGGGGATATTTTCTTTTGTTCTTCCTTAGGTAGGCATGGGGAATCCTCACTACTGTTGTTCTCTAAGTTTTTTTTTTTCTTTCTGCTACTTAATTATAATTCCCTTGGTTGTTTCTCGTGGTGACAAGTTGAAAATTCCATAGGTTTTGGTCTTACTGTAGAAGCACTTGTAAGTGTATGGTACACATTTAATGCTTAAGAAATGTTATCTTAATCTGAATTTCATCACAGTTTTTGTTCTTATTCCTAAAGAAGGAGATAAACTAGAATATAAATTAAAATTTAAAATTACTTTCTAATTACAACCTATGTATTCTGAGAGTTTGTACTGAGGTCTAATGATAGAAGCATGATGGATATTTCTTTGAATCTGAAATATTAAGCACTGAGTGAAAGAAATGTTGAAGTCCTGAAATGCATGTAAAGTGAAAAATACATCTAGAATTCCATATAGTAAATCATGAAAAATATTGATTTTGGAATCCTTCATTTATTTAAAAAAAATATATTGAGAACCTATTAGCACTTGTTAAACCTTGAATCAGAATCATGTGGTCGTATTATTTCCCCCAAGTACCAGACTCAGTTTAAACTGGATACTGTTTCTGGTTCATGCTTTATTATGAAGCAGCAGGAAATAAAATACAGGGTAGAAAAGTAATGAGATTGCATTATATTGATTGTATTAGACACATCTGATCATAACTTCATAGTCATATTCATAATAGTGTTCTAATTGAAGTGACTTTGAAAAAAAAACAACTTTTCTGTTCTTACTTTTGTTTTCTTCACATGTCTTTCACTATATAAGTTTGCTCTTGAACAACTTTTCTCTGTTTTTACTTGGATTTTTCCTCAAGTGACATTTAAGATGTTAAATTTCCAGTGGGCAGGAACCATATCTTTGTTGTACTTCACCTAATGTTGTATTTAATAAATGTTTCGTGATGGCAATAATGTTTCCTTTTGTCCCTTCTCTTTGCTCCATTTTTTTTTCTTCCTCTTTTGACACCTCCATGTAGTTTTGCTAGACCTCTGTGCTGCTTACTTTTGCTGTTCTGTCTAGGTCTGCTGGTGGCTATGGGATTTTTCTAAAGCGATGGTTCTATTTTCAGGGGAAAAAGGGTTGGCAATTCATCTGATGCATTTTCAAACAGCCTCTCTTTGGCTGCCTGGAGTAATCTGGGGAAGTATGAAAGTTCAAGATCACTGAAATCTCTTAATTTGGACAGTTACTGTGATCATATTATTCTGAGGGCAAATCAACTACTTTTCTCCTGGTGTCCTTTGTGAAGACAGGGGCCTTGGAGCTATATGGGGCAGAGAGCTACCTCATTTATAATTTAAGTCCTGGAAAGTACTATCCACATCCATGGTACCATACAAATAAAAAGTAAAGAATGCCACTAGACAGCACAAAAAATCAACTTTTATCAACCGTGAAACTCTGAAGGGGTGAGGAGGAGTTTAGGAAGTAAACTCTAATAAAAAATAATGTGTAAACTGTTCCATAAAAGTCATTTTTATTACAAAAGCAATAACACCTTTCTATCAACCTTGTACAGCAATTCTAATAACCTTTAGTGAATGTTAGTAAATCATATTGACCCTTAAGGCCCATGGATGGCTCGAAGTACACATGCACAAATTAACCATCTTGCTGTTATTCAGCTCTGTTCACAAACAATTATATATAAGGTCAGACGAGGGCACCATTGATATTGTTTGGCAACCAATTTATTCCAAAGACCCTTGACCCCGTTATAACACATGCATTCAAAAGAACACTCCATGCAGTGTTGCTAACTGCAGCCACTAAAAATTGGGAAGTTGGCATTTTTTCCCCCCAACAACAGTGGGTCAGAAATTCTGTTCTAAACTCATTTAATGAAGCTGAAAGTTCATGCATCATTTTAAAATTTTTGATTTAACCAGAATTCTTTTATTCATCATGTAAATGTAATATGTCAGCATGGCATGAAATTGCATGGAAGAGCTAAAAGTGGACCAAGTAAATTAAGTTCGTTTTCTTTTTTTTTTTTTTTTAATTTATAGTGACCTCAACTAACTTCCCAATTGCTTTCTATTCGGTTTTTTAACAATGTGCCTTTTGTCAGATTTCAAATATTGCTGGTGGATTTTTCTAAGTATTACTTAATTAGAAAGTTTAATCATTTCATTTTGAAACACATTATTTTAAATGGAAATGGAACATTTTGGAACTGGCTGAATTTAACAAAAATAAGCAAATTCATATGGTAGTTCATTTGAGTTATGGATACCTTGTCCAGGAAGCAGGAAATGACCTGAAAGGTGAATACAAAGAAGAGAGAATGAATCATAGGAAAAAATTTAATCTAATGTGCTTCAAAACCAATTATGTTTTTAATACCGACTATCCTCAGTGGACCCTCAAGAGGCATACACATATTGCTAGAACTGTCATTAGGATTTCAGCAGTGACTTTAAATCTTTCTGGGGTAAATATTTCTAATCATTTGTAAATTTAATTATCAAGTTAGCAAGCACCCAGATTTGATTAACATGTTTGCAAACATGGTTATGCACCAGAAATGGCATCTATACTCCCCCTTTCCCCCCGCCCCGGATATCCCTTTAATCTCTTCACACTGGAAGGCTGGCTGGGCTCAAATTAAGAATCTGTATTGGAAGCCACAGATGTAATATCTGTATATTACAGTATGAGAAAAGGCGAGGCTTGTTCTCAATTCCCCTCGCTGTTATTTTCTACCCTTGTAAATTATTCAAGGCAACACATTCTCTCAACTTATATTTTATGTAAGTCTCAAATGGTATCATAAATAGTGTATGCACAGACATATTTTCCTGTATTAGTCAAAAAAAATGATGCTGCTACTAAAATTCAGTTTAATGAATTTCTAAGGCTCCCTGTTAAGTCTGTTTTATGGTAGTTTTGCATTTTTATGGAATTTAAAAGTACAAGTTGTAATTGCTAATATTTGAAATGAATATAAGTAAACTAGAAAGCTTAGCAATGATCTTTGCTTTATGATTCATTGATATGAAGACAGCATCATCTACGTTTTGTGTGTTTTCCTACTATATCCTTACGAGCACATTCATGTGAATTAATTTAAGATTCTAGGTTCCCAGTCCACTAATTTATTATTATACAATAGCTGTTAAAAATATAATCCTTAATCCATTTTATTACTTATGTAGTTTTCTAAAGATGTATATGACCCCAGAGTGTTGTGTCATATATCTTAACCAATTTTATTGTGTTCAATAAATTTTTAGTCCAGAACAGGGGGAGCTAGATTTATTTTTCTCTCCAGATAGTTCCCCGGAAACATCATCTGGACCTAACCTGCTACCTGGGCTGGTTGATGGGCCTTCTTGGCCTAACTTGGAGGTGAAAGATGCAAGATAAAGATACTTACCAGTAGTAGGCTCTCCATTAACAGGATAGCTTAGATCAAAAAAGAAGTTCCATGGGAGCCATTACCAGGGCTGTTTCCTTCTTTCACTGGTCCCTATGCATTTGGAAAGGAACCGGTAGAAGAGATACTTTAATTTTTTTTTTCCCCAAAAGCTTTGAGATCATGATGCAAAGAGTAGGGAGGAGTGCGTGTGTCTATAAGAGAGGGATTTTGAGGATGGTACTGACAATTTTTTGATGTATTGCCCAGAGTAAGGTATGATGTGGCATGTTGCTGAGGATACTAGAAACTCATGTAAACACCTGTTTATCCAAGAAACCAGAAAAAAGTCATCTAGATATCCTCTCTCACATTGAAAATAAAGAAAATAGTCTGCTTCTCCGTTGCATAATTTCCCTATTCAATTTCATTCAGTTCATTTTAATTGATAAATAATTATTAGCAGATAGAGTAGGAAGATACCAGTAAAGTAAGACAAAAGAAAATAAATCTGTGGTTTTTACGGAATAAAAGCTCTTAAGAAAGTTAGAATGAAAGACAGAACCTCAAAAATTTTGTAGAGAATTTTAACACATAACTTGTCACTGGGTTTCACCTTCCTTAAGAGATCATTTCAGTACTTGGTTGAATGATGGTTCCCTCCCTAAAATAAATAAATAAATTTTAAAAAGGAAGCTGAGTGTAAGGAAAGACAAAAACCAAAGGTTAGAATTTCCAGCAGGACTTTATTTAGAGAGGGATGTAAAACCAAGCAAAACCTTTGCCTCTTTTATTGAACTTGCCCATGGATGTCCCCTCCTGTCTCAATCACCCTCCTTAGTTTCATTTATCACAGATTTATTACTTAGGTGAATGATGTGTAAGTCAGAATATTCTAATTTGTACTACAAAGTAGCAAATGATCCTAAATCTCAGCTACTTACATCAGCAAACATTTATTTTCTGCTGCTGCTACTGCACGTCCACTGTAGGTTGGCTGCAACTATCTGAAGCCCTGCTGGTCGTATGACAGAGATTGAAGATGGACTATGATGAACCACACCATGATCTTAAAGCTTCTACTTAAAAATAATGCATGTCACTTCTGCTCATGTCTTATTTGCCAGAGCATGTCACAAGGTTAGTTCTGACATCAAGTGGATGAGAAAGTATAATCCTTCCAGCTAATATTTTGAAAATTACTATCATGAACTTATTATTAGCTTATTTTTAGCTTTAGGGTTTTCTCTTAGTAACCGGCTTTAATTGGGCACCCCATTTTCATGTTCTATTCTCAAAAGACAAGTTTTAATGCATTACAACCCTTGCCCTGGAACAATCACACTGTTTTCATCTGTTCAGATAGCCATAACATAATATCATGAACTGGGAGGTTTAAACAACAGAAATTAATTTTCTTATGTTCTGGAGACTGGGAAGTCCAAGATCAGGGTGCTAGCAGGGTTGCTTTTTGGTGAGAATTCAGACCTTGGGTTGCAGATGGCTGCCTTCTCATTATGCACTCATAGGACGTCTTCCTTTTGTGAACCAGTGGGAGTACGGAGGGCGGGGGAGAGAGGGAGAGAGAGAGAGAGAGAGAGAGAGAGAGAGAGAGAGAGAGAGAGAGAGAGAGAGAACAAACACTCTGATGTCTCTTATAAGGGCATGAGTTCCATCTAACCCTAATTACCTCTGAAAGACCTCATCTAATGCTAATTACTTCCCAAATGCCCCATCTCAAAATACCACCACTTAAGGGGTTAGGGCTTCAACATATGACTTTGAGGGAAACAGAAACATGTAGCCCATAATAATACTCCCACCTCCTGCAATCAACTTGGCCTCAGAAGCAGCAGCAACTATCAGTGTTTTTTATTTGTTTCCTGGACAGGCATGAGCCACTGGGATTCTCTAGACTGACTGCCCAGGCTCCCAGTGTTTCCAGGGCACTGCTGAATGTATGGATAACTCGCCCTTCCAAGCGCTGTGTTGGCTTTTTCTTCTTTGCAATGAACAGTAGTTCACCCCTTCCCCAGAGCTGGGACTCTCACATCACTATACCTCAATGATAGAGTTGAATGAAAATATTTTCTAATTCACCCCAGTAAATTTCCTGTTCCTCAGCTCCCTTTCACATTCCCTGTAGTTATCACTTATTGCTTTCCCTGGTTCTTTCTTTTGTCTCCATGTCACAGAACCCTCGTTAATTCCATCAGGTGGGATTAACTCAATTATTTTTGTGGATGGCTGCCATATTTCTCTTCTGGTTCCTACTGACTCTGTTATCTTCATTTATTTTTTTTCCTTTTATGTCTAGACAAGAAAGTCATTTATAGTTATTTATGTCCTCCAATTCTCCTGCTGGTCTTCTGTTATTCTTTCCCTACGAAACATTCCAATTATTTTGCTCCACTGCTTGAAGCCCATCAGAGGTTTCCCAATATTCCTTGGGATAAAATTCACAATTCTCGTCATAGCTCAGGGTCCTGCAGGATCTGGCTCCTTCCTGCCTTCCTCTCTGACTGCGTCTCACACCATTCCCGCCTTTGTTCACTCCACTTGGACTACATGGGCCTTCTCTCTGCGTCTGGGACAAGCCAAGCCTTTCATGCTTCAGGCCCTTTGTCCTTACTGTTCTGACATCCTCCGTCTCTTCACATGGCTGCCTGGTTTTATTTTCTTTACAGTGAGACTTTTGTTGGCCCACCTAACTAAGAAAGGCCTTTTTCAGTTATAGATTCTCACATCTCCCTGATCATATTCTTTAACAATAATAAACACATATAACTTTTTGTATTTGTTTGTGCATCTTATCAGAATGTGCTATCAGGGCAAGAGTTTTGTCTTCAGCATTGCTGTGTCCTAGTAGTACTTCCTATAGTGCCCAACACTATGGCATATCCTAAGCAAGTGATTCTATCATCATGGCACTGTTTCATTACACAAAATCAACATTTGTTTTCTTATAACCTTTATCTGGAAGACCTAGTTTGACTCTCTGGGATCTTATAGAACACATCTAATCTGCCTTTTATTTGACAAGTTATTAAATATTATAGGATTTTATTTTTTTTTGGTCTCTGTGTACCTTCCTTTCCACAGGCTTAACATCTTCAGTTTCCTCAACTATTATTTAAGTAAAATGCGTTTATGACCTTTCAACACTGCTCACTCCACTTTGGATTTATATTAATACTTTTATGAATTCCTCTTTTGGGTTCATCACCATAGCTAGACCATCCATTTCATCATCCTCAGAAGGACAAAAGAACAGTGTAGATGTTGAGAAATGGCTTCAGTGAGGTAGGATCAGGTCTCCCCAAACACACTCATGGGCTCCTTCCTGGAAAGGATGAGTGATGTCCCTCCTAAATCATAGACTTATCTACCCTGTTCAGTGGGCTAAGAGAGAATGCCCTTCTCTGGGCTCTAAGAATGTCACCTCTTTTCATCCTTTTTAAGCCCTCTTTCCATGAAGGGGGAAATCTTCAATCTCGTATTCAGCACTAAGATATCACTTATCTGCAGTTATTTATTAGGGAATACAGTCTTTGTACTTTAAAAAGCATGAACCTAGATTTTACCTTCTTTCTTGAACTCTTTTCTTCCATCCATATAAACTAGGCTTTTTACATCTTTGAGGCCTTGTTACTTTTCTCTTTTCTCTCTGGCTGTGTGTGGCTGTGTTAGTTGACTCAGATATCTGTTTGGGACCCAGTGAGGTTTCCCTTTATGTTGGTGGAGGAGCGGATAGTCCCAAGGGGATCCAATCCTCTTTATCTTTCTCCTGCCCTCTGCATTTGAGTGGAGGACAACTTACATGGCCCTTAGTAAAAGCCTCAAACAAAAATAGCTTGTTAGTTCAATGTGCTAAACTCTTTTCTTTGTTGTAATCCTGATTATTTTATCCAAATGTTACTAACTAATATTCTAGTTACATATAATTTTCAAATTTTATCAACAGAGTATCAATATCCTTAACAAAACATGTTCAACAGGCTAGAATTGAGTGTAGAACCATCTGTGATGATATTAGCCTCACCAGTGTACCGGCATTCCTAACACATAGCTCTATATCAAATGTTTTGTTAACTCATACTTGCCATATGAAGAGCATGACTCATATCTATTTACCTTCAGCCTAGACCAAAGTCTCTGTGTTGAATGAACCATTTGCTGTGAGCCTGTTCATTTCAGTATTGATTCACCTTCTTACAAATCCATAATATATAGGCTGCATCAAATGCATTATGCAACAATCTCTTAGCTACCTGGAATCAATTTTAGAGTACATCCTCAAAGTCCTTTCTGATAATGAGATCTATATCATCTTCTCTGGATTGTTAGGTTAAGAAACATGAAGCAGTTTTGGGGTTCAGGCCCTCAATGTCTATTTACTATTTTAAGGGTAGTTTATTTGGTTCCTCCTATTGTTCTTGGTCCTATATTTTATTATTGATGAAATTATGTCCATGGTCTGAAATCAATTTTGGACAGAGGAAGGGATAAATAATAATGTGCAGATGTGCATGTGGGTGTTTCTAAATAAATAGCAGTTAGCTTTTATGCTGCTGGTTCTTGAAACTGAATGGCAGGATGGTTCTGTCAATTCTTAATCTTAAATTAACCTGAATGCACTGTCTCTCTAGTGTATTTGGCTGAACCAAATAATAAAACACCCCCGAAATTGCTGTATCATTGCATTTTTAGGAGAAATAACAATTTTGTGAAAAAATGTAGAAGAAAATTGATATAGGTGTATACTTTAAACTGTGGTGCCAACATATTGACTATCTAATCATCAGTCTCCATATTCTTTATCTTTACTAACAGATTATTAATAAATAGCATTTCTCATTCACACTTTTATTCAATCACCTAGTCTCATTCATGAAGTAAAGATGTTTTAGGATATGGAGGAAAGTTTGAGTGGGAGTATCTCATTTTATAGTCAGTAAGAAATGAAGAATGTTATCTTCTTTTTAGCTCTGTGCCAAAAAAATAATAAACACTTGAGAGCACCTATCATGTGCTAGGCATGGTTTTAGGTACTGAAGATAGGTAAGACAGAGTTGTAGATAAACCAAATTGAGCTTTGATTGCCCCTTATCTAAATAAATATGTAAATCTTATGTCATCTGATGTCTAGCTTCTATTTGAGAATGGCTCAGGGCTCTGAAACCACATCATGTGGAGGTTAAATAACTCTATATATTCCTAGAAAATTCCCCAGTGAGATTATGTTTTCATGATTACCATACCTGTACTCTCTCTTTCCATGTGTCTTTATGTTTCCCTTCAAACTGGATGTGAAATTCAGTCCCTTTCACAATTTCAAATAATCATGCTTTCATGCCCAGCGCGCGCGCGCGCACACACACACACACACACACACACACACACACACACACACAGGTAGTAGATATTTCTGAACATTTAAATTGTGCGTAACTAGAAGAGAGTTACATCATAGGAGTATAAACAGCCTCAAAGTGAACAGTAAGCATCTGTTCCTGTTTATTACCTCAAAACTTAGTGACTGAAAACAAGATTTATTGTTATTTCTCCCAGTTCTGTGGATTGACTAGGATCAGCCAGGAGGTTCTTATTTATTTGTTTATTTGTTTGTTTGTTCACTTATTTAGTTTCAGGTGTACAAAACAATGTAATCGTTAGACATTTATACCCCTTACAAAGTGATAACCCCCTCCCCCAATCTACTACCTCTCTGACATTGTATGTAGCTGTTACAATTCCATCAACTCTATTTCCTATGCTGTATTCCACATCCCATTTGTGTGTGTGTGTGTGTGTGTGTGTGTGTGTGTGTGTGTGTATATATATAATATTGTAGTTGACATTCAATATTATTCAACTTCAGCTTCAGGTGTACAGAACAGTTGTCAAGCATCTATATAGTTCATGAAATGTTCTCCCTAATAAGACCAGTGCACATCTGATACCCTACAAAATCTTTACAACATTATTGATTGTTTGGAGTCTTTCAAGTGGTTGCTATTAGTTGTCAGTTAAGGTGCAGCTATCTGAAATCTCAGCTGGCCTGGTTAGTTAAGGTTGCTCACTCATACACTCATATGGCAAGCAGTTAGTGCTGACTGTTGGCTACTTTCATTGAAGTTGTTCACTGGAGCACCTATGAATGGCTCTCATATGGCTTGGACTATTCATAATGTGGTGACTAGGTTTCACAAGGGTGTCTTCCAAAGGAGAGCATTCCAAGGGAACCACATGTAATCTGCCAATCCCTCTTAAAATCTAGGTATAGCATCACTTCGCCACAGTCTATCCATCAAGGAACCGCAGGCCAACCCAGAGTCAAGAGTGTGGAGGAATGAGTTCTCTGTCTCGATGGTTGGAATGAATAGTACATGTATATAGGGAGAGAAGGAATATCGCTGCCATTAAATGGCATTTGGCCACTATATTGATTTTCTATTGCTGCTATGACAAATTACCACAAACTTTGCAAATAAGTACAACATAATATATTATCTTATAGTTTTGGAGACCAGAAGTCCAAAATGGGTGACACTGGGCAAAAACCAATGTGCTGGCAGGGCCATGTTCTTTTCTGGAGGCTCTAGGTGAGAATCTGTTTTCTTGCTTCTGGAGGCTGCCTGTATTCCTTGGCCCATGGCCCGCTTTCAGCTTCAAAGCCAACGATGGTCAATCAAGTCTTTCTCAAATGTCATTACTCTAACACTGACTCTAATGCCGCCCTCTCACTTACTTAAGGGCCCTTAAAATTTTATTGGGCCCCCTTGGATAACCAAGGATCACATTTCCATCTGAAGGTCATCTTAGTTTCATGTGCAACCTTAATTCCCTTTTGACACGTGCTCTAACATATCCACAGTTTCCAAGGATTAGGGCTCAGATATTTTTTTGGAGTGGAGGTGGGGGCATTATTCTGTCTACCATAGCCACTCTCCTAACACATGAGGATTTCCTCTGGCCCTTCCTGCATGCTTTTCAGCTATCCCTGAGGTCCCTCTCCGTTTTCCCCCCATCTCTCTCTCCCCGTCCTTCTCTTTCTATATCTTCCCCCTCTGTCTCTGGAGGTAAAGAAAATTTGCTTCTGCTCTCAAGCAATAATTTGTGTTACCTTACATGGCTTTGGTCCTTGATGGTATCTGTACTCTCAGTATTCACCTTCTTATCAAGGTCTTTTGTCTACACCATTTCCATCTTAAGAAAAATTCTGGAACCAGCTTTTTAGATAATACAGGTTTTATGTAATTGTATCTGGTAACATTTCTTTTGTTTTAGCAAAGATACTAGAAACCTGCACAGATATCCAAACCTGTTAGTATACTTATCCAGTAAATGCAATGATAGATAGATAGAGACATAGATAGATAGATAGATAGATAAATAGATAGATATTTAGATAGATGGATAGATAGATAGATAGATAGATAGATAGATAGATAGATAGATAGATGATAGATAAACATTGTAAATACCTCAGATCCACAAGGGCCATATTTTATCCCTTTTTGTATCACAGATGTCTGACACTGTATGATACCCAGTACATACTCAATTACTAATATCATTGCATGCTGATTACAATATCATATTTTAAAATTGGTATGTCTTACAATCAATGTTATTTTACAATTTAATTTTCAAAAATTTTTTTCTTTGACAGTGGTAAGTAAAATAGTGTTTCTTAAGTCAAAGGTATCACAGATTCACTGAAATATGGTAACAAATCTTTGGAGTCATAAAAATTGATCCATTCTTCTAATTTTTTTTCTTCTTTGAGTCCTTTAATGAATTTTAATTGATGGCTATCCCTTTGTTTTTGCTTTAAATTTAACTGAATGGGATTTAGGTTTATTGTTTCTTATAACATATCATATAGCTTTGATCTTCTCCCTAAGACCAGGTTCACTCCTGCTTTAGTTGATGGATACTCCATTGTGACAGTTGCTGAGACCCAAAAGCTTGAATTGATCTTTCACACTTTTCTTTCCCCAACATCCCACATCCAATTCTTCAGCAAATCCTGTTTGCTTTATCTTCTAAATATATCAAGAATCCAACCACTTATAACTATTTTCACAGTTAGTATCCTGGGCTGAGCCACCCTCCTCTTTCAATCTTGAGTCCTGTTATAACATCCTAATTTTTCTCCCTTACATTAAATGACAGAGTGGCTGCTGTTTTAGACCTTTGCACTTCCAGTTCTCTCTGCCCTCCAGTTTTCTCTGCCTTAAAGGACAGCCCTCCCTATCTCCACAGGTGTAGCTCCTTCATGTCCTTCAAATGACATACTAACTGTCATCTTCTCATGTCAACTGTCATCCATTCTGTTTAAATTATACCCCCAAATATTCTCTCTCCTTCCCTTGCTCTATTTGTTTCTATAGTACTCACTTTCTAAATACTATAAAAATAATGACTTTTTTTTAATGTTTATTGATCATTTATTGCCCTTTACTAGAAAGTAAGATCAATCAGGGCAGGGCAGGGTTTATGTCTGTTTTGTTCAGGAAACATACTAAGAGCATTGGAGCATTTTAGGAAGTCAATGTTTATCTGTTATATGAATTGACTATTACAAAGAATTACTGAAACTCAATTCTCTATCCCTTTCAACCAATATTTTGTTCAAAAATTCATCCCCTAAAATAATCTCCAAATTTTTTAGGCGCTAGAAATTTTTTCCACCCAGGGAGCTAGTAACTTCATTTATCCAATGTTTAGTTTTACCAAAATAAAAAATTTAAACACTCTGTAAGAGAATCTCGTTTCACTAGAATCTTCAAAGTCTGTTTTGAGGAGTGCTATCTACTAAATTTTTTTACCCAAAATCCACATGTTGAAGCCCTAAACCCCAATCTGACTGAGTTTGGAGATAGAGCTTTTTAGAGGTAATTAAGGTTCAATGAGGTTATAAGGGTGGGGTCCTAATCCAATAAGATTGATGGCCTTATAAAAAAAGAAGAAATGAAGATCTTTCACTCCCCCCACCCCACTGCCCTCGCTAGTCTTGTGCTCACTCAGGAAAGGCCATGGGAGGGCACAGTGAGAAGGCAACCATCTGCAAGCCAGGAAGAGAGCTCTCACCAGAACCTGACCATGCTGGCACCCTGATTTTGGATTTTAGCCTCTAAAATGTGAGAAAATAAATTTCTGTTTCTTAAGGCACTCAATCTATGGTGTTTTGTTATGGTCACTAAATCTAATATAAGAAGGATTTCTCTTACCTGCTAAACCATTGGTTTTAATTTCTTCAAAACTCATATAAATAATAGTTAATCCTGTCTATAAAGCGAAGATACTTTATTATCCTAGATGGATAAACCAATCATTTTATTAGACATTGTTTAGAAATATATGCTAACTTTTCTCTCAATAGCTTAAATTGCAGGGCTGGTGTTTCTCAAAATAATCTTTTATATGAGAAATTATTTAGATTCAAAACCAGTTATGTTGCTCACTGATGTTCCGAACTCCATTTTATTGATGAAATTATCAGAGCAGTTCAAGGATGTTTCAGTGTTCATCAAATCATCATTCGCTATTGATACAATAGATAAGAGTCATTTATGTGGCCAGATTGTAGAAACTCAATATTTAATATTTTATTTGTTATATAATGCATTTCTCTGTTTTATATATATTAGTTATACATATGAGATATATATATATATATGTTTTATATATATTATATATATAAATATTTCTAAATGTGTATCTAAATACTGCTGCTAGAATCATAGCAGGCAGAAACAGTCTCATAAGATATGATTCCAAATTATATCACACAAGCAGTATCTTAATGCTGCTCTTTTAAAACCTTTTATTGAAACAATTTGGTAAATAATTCAGAGATGTGTGTCTGCTTACTATATATGTTCTTGGATCAAGGGTTTGAAAAAATGGATTTAAGCTCACATGATTTTTTGTGTGTTAAATTAGAGCTGTGGTTTTAAAATTATCACCATAGTTTAGAATAAAAATAAAAGGGAATTGGACATATAAAGGATATTGGATAGGTAAACTGCATAGTTCTCTATCCCAAAGAGATTCCTTTAGGCTCAGGGCATACTTTATTTTTAAAGTCAGACCATGTTAGTCAACAGTTTAGTTTATTTAGCTATTTAGGGGTGTAGTTTGCAGGGAAAATATTTTGGTTGGCACAGTGGCATACTGTGCTGAAAATAAAACGTAATAACGAAGACATACTGATGTTGCTTTACTCCTGTGAAGAGAGGGACAGTTGGATTTGACGAATCTAAAATACTTCAGGCTCAGATTACATTGGTCTATGCTGTATGAACCACTAGCAAAGAAGTATAAGAAAGTTAAACTATATATTTTAAATTTAAAAATATTCTGCATAAAAACACATGCCCTCTGGCCTATGATCATGGTATATTTACAATTAGAGAGAAAACTGGATTATAAAATATTGTGCATGTTATGATCTTATTTTAGTTAAAATATATAATACATATAATTATGTAGGTGTAAGGTGAATCATAAAGTTGAGGGAGGGCTATAATTTTACTTTACATATAGGTGACTGTGTGTGTGTGTGTGTGTGTGTATTGCATTGATATGGAAGCATGTATAACAAAAACCAAAATACATTATGAGTGGCAGGATTTCAGGTGGTGTGTGTGTTTTCATGGTTTTATTTCTCAAATTTTGAACAATGGAGAAGAACTGTCTTTTCAATGTGATAAAATTGTTTTTTTAAGTGTATGTCATCTGTGTTTTAATTTGTCTCTTAAACTCATAGAATAGAATGTTAATTTCTTTCTTTTCATTTTAATTAACAAAGATTATCTTTCTCTGCATTGTTTGACTGTCAAAAGCAGAACATCTAGACTATTTTATCATACTTTTACAGAAACTCCTTGTCTGAGTTATGACAAAACGATATGCCCTCTGTTGATGTGAGAATTGTCCTCTTGTCCATTTTTATTTATGTTTTTGGTGAAAAAAAGTGTAATTTTTTGATATTATCCATTGTAAAACTTTGTGTACATTATCCAAAGAGTATTGTCATAAATTTCTACATGAAAACAGTTGCAAGAGCAGTTTTGACTCTGCAGGTGAAAGTTTTATTTTGTTTGTTGTCAGGGAAATAAAAACGATATAATACAACAGGTTTCCCACTTTACTTTGTCTACTGAAAAACTTAGTGCCGAATCTGTTGCCCCAAAATTGTGATGTTCTCAAATGCAGTTATGAAGGAATTAACTCTGCTACTTTTGAATGGACTGAATTTATTTGAAATATAGTGAGTTAGGATGCACTAATGTGTTTAAATATACAAAGGGTGCCAAAAAATGTATACACATTTTAAGAAAGGAAAACTGTATTTGACTTCTGCAATTACAAGAGGTGCTCAAACTGGTTACCATCAGCATCCAGACACTCCTGACATTTTTTTTTTGGCACTCCCAGTATGTTATTTTAAACACTTTCATACATTGACAGGGTAAAAATCTTATAAAATTCCTAAGTAATGAAGAGACCATGTAGAAACATTGCCCATACACTTCATTCACTCCTTTATTCATGTCTCAGGACAAAGTTACATGGGAATGCATCACAGAGCGAAACAACAAAGGGGCATTGCTGTCATGCAGCCCACGTTTTAGAAAGGGAGTGCTGATAGCATGGTGAGGAAATAAATTATATGACATGTTAGTATATCAAATGTGTTATAAAAAGTTTAATGTAGCATAAGAAGTATTAGAAGTTATTGAAAATGTTTTAAACCATGGTAGTAAATGGATAAAATACTCTTATTTTGTTTATTTATTTTTTGTTTGTTTGAGGGCAGTGTCACTGGCCCCCACATGTGGGACCCGAACCGGGGCCGCCAGCCTCCCAAGCCAGCGCCCAACCACTCGGCCTGCCCAAATACTCTTATTTTTAAGAATCACACTTACTATTGAATAAAATTCTTATGTGATTAAGCAAACGTTACAATTGGATATTTCTTTAAAATGTTAATTTGTCATTTTGGAACATGTTTGTATTGAGCAACGATACACCAAGCAATGTACTTGCTTCTAGAGATATAATAGTATGAAGACAGATATAGTCTCTGTTCTCTTGGAGTTCAAATGTGCAGTGAATGAGGTAGGAAGACACAGCTCTAAAACCTTATGTGAAAGGTGTGACAGGGAAGTGAGGGGTGCTTTGGGGGTTCAGAGGCAGGGCCCTTGGCCCTGTTATAGACAGGGAAGGCCTTCCTTGAGGAAGCAATTATAAAATGAGAGGCTGAGTTGGCCAAGAAAATAGTGGAGATATAGTTCCTAGAAGATGAAACTTTGTATCCAGAGCCATAGAGATGAGAGAGAGCATGACAAATACTCAGAGAAACACCAAGTGTTCCGTAGGGCTGGTGCTGGGCATCTGGGGAAGAGTGGTGGCTTCCAGGGGAGACCTACACAGGTGCCAGGTTAGCAAGGAGCTTTAAGCCACAAAAAAGAGTTTGAGCATATGCTAACAGCAATAAGAAACAACCAAAGGATTTAAAGTGTAAAGCTTTTTTGAACAAGCAGGAATTGATGGACACACGCAGAAAACAAGTACATCTTTCTCACCATGGTCTCTTTCAATTAAGCTCTATAGACTAGTTTTCTGTCTTTGGAAGAAATCTCAGATAGTTTCTGCAGACTTTCTATTCATTCTGAAATACCTGACAGGTAGGTTTTCAACACTTTCAATCATGTGTCTCAAACACATGCTCTTCTCCAATTAGCATTCCTGACTCTAACTTCCTGGCCAAACTTCTTGTCAGAAATGATTATGCTCTTCCTCAACTCCTTACCTTCTTCTTAGCCTTCAACCTTATGAAAATCTGGCATCTGTGCTCACTTTTCCACCCAAACTCCCCTCTCCAATGATGTCTCTATCATTAAACTTGGAGGGCAAGTCTTTAGTATGTATCCAGTCAATCAATAATATTTGACATGTTCACTGATCCCACCTTCTTGATATAATCAATTCACTTGGTATAATGGACATCACCTTATTTTTGCTTTTCTCATCCATTTTTGGCCATTACTTGTCAGTTTCTTTTGCAAGGCAGTTTTCCCTTGTTCTGAATATGTTACATTATTAGTGTTACTGAGGGCTCCATCCAAGGCCCATTTCCTCCTCATTCTTCACATTCTTCCTGGGCAATAGCATCCACTCTGATGACTTCACTTACCATCTATATGTCCATAACCCTAACATCTGTATCCTAGATGAGTATTGTCTCCTCAGTTCCAGAATGTTTAAAATAGCGATGGTGGAGAATTGGAGAGAGTGCTAACCATAGAAATACAGCATAACGTCTGGACCATGCTGAATTCCCAGTTGAGATTGGTGACTATTATTTAATGTTGCCAGCAATCAGTGTAGTTTGACAGACCCTGGGTCTTCTGGATTTTGCCAGGTGAATGAACAGAAAAGCAACAGGAACAGGAAACCGATGATATGAGCAAGAGTATTTTGGGGGTGGTAGACTAACTTGGATAGGAAAGTGAAACCTGTTGGGCCTTGATAAAAATGGAGAGAGAAGATTGGCCTGTGGCTTAGAGATCCTGGAGAAAAGTTTATTTGCCCCGATGCATAAAATTCTGGAAGGATACAAAATCATGGTGAAAGAGTGGGATGTCTCAATTTATCATTTTAGAAGTGGAGGAGTCAGTGTCTATTAAGGGCATCAAGTGGATGGCTGTATAGAGGTGAAAGAGAATGTCCCTGGAGATGAAGGTGACAAGGAACCAAGAAGCCAATTATTGAATGAGCTGTCATGTACACATTTTATCTTGCCTGTAGGGTAATGCTGGACTTGGAGGTAGAGACTAAAACCCCGAGCTGGGGACAGAGGCCTGAGTGGATGAAGGTGACACAGAGATCCGGAGTCGACATGGATAAATTTGTTCCATTACTGATAGGTAGCAGCAAATGTGCTGTGTTTGGCAATATACAACCAAGAGATTTTTCAATTTACACATGTCCCATCTTTTCCCTCTATTTTGTTGCAATTGGCAAGAAGACAAAGGCAGAGGAGTGTGATATTTTCGGACCATCTTAAAATAGTTGTCACATAATTAAGCACTGCAATTTCAAGGGTCCTTACACAACACACAGAGAGTATAAATAGCTTACGAGAACCTATTTAGAGTCAGAATTTAAAAAAATATTGGCAGCACAATGTCATTCACCTGTGTTTATGCTTTCCCAGACTTGTGAAATGACTATGAAATGATTTCTGTTTCATACTTGAATCACTGGGGTTAAAAAGCTAAAATGTTGAGGAAGATAAAAAGTTTTAGGATGTGTTGTAACAAGCCATTGAGATTTGTTTCTTTAGAAATTTATTTAATGATCATGCCTCAAAAATTATATGTGTAACTTATGTCTTTTTTTTTTTTTCTCTTTAAGCAGGGAGGAAAGAGTGAACTAAGGACCTCTGTTCAGAAGACTGCTGGAAGACAAATCCAAGGTCAGTGTGTTTTTCCTATTGATTATGTATTCCTGGGCACACTGGCAAGGAGCCAAACTCATCTCAAATTCCAGCCACTTGAATCTTCCGCTGTGTGAGGGAGGGAACAGTGTGCCTGGGAAGCAAGGCAGTATGTCTAGCAGGTGGTAATAGCTGGCATCACATTATAATTTTAGGAAAACCTGATACACAGAGATAACCACATTCATGGCTGCAAGTACTGTGCTTTCAATAGACTACAGTGAGGTGTGATGATGTCTTATTCCCCTAGTAAAAGTTTTATGTGAACTGAAATGTCTTCCTGTGTATCCATTCATCTAACACTGCGAAGAGAGAGAAAAGGAATGAAACGTAAATCTAATCTTATTTCCAAACCTAAATTGTTCCCACTGATTTTGTCTCAATGCCTCACTCTTGCCTTGTTCCCCTAGCATAATGAATTTCTTAACCTAGAGTCTCTATAAAATCCTCCATAATTTATTTTTATCTTGGAAGTTGTCATAAAAATTCACTGACAAGGCACAGCCCAAGGTGGTGTGGAATCAGCTACCTTGATCTGTTTGTATAGATAGAGATACACTACTGCTCTCAGATGGAAACATAGTGACTTTCCTCTTTGTTCCCATAAAAGAACATTTATCAATTCCATCAATTCCAGTGAGGGTTCAGAGTGGAGAAATGTGTGAAAGTCCTTTTACATATGGAAGTTAGGAGATTGAGCTGGATGAAATAGTACTTATTTCTGTTGGTATGCTTGTTTATTACATTTTGTACAAGCCTGACATTAACATTTAAACACCTAAGGAAATCATGTAGAAATAAGATCTTCATGTATATATCTGCTAAGATGGCACAGCAGAATACTATTTTTAGAATAATAAGCTTCGTGGTTAAAGTGTCATGCACTGAAGATTAAGTACTGGAAGGAAATTAATCAGGAGACAAGCCCGGGGTTATGAGGAAGAAATCTTAGGCTCTCATTAGTGGAGTCAATCAAGAATTTTCAAGGCACAGTTTTTATCCCTCGCATAATCTTGGGGTCCCTATCTTAAACTTCAGGGAATTCTTTTACATTTGTTGTATTTACATCTTTTCTTAATTAAAGGTCTCAAGCCTTGAAGGATACAAAATTTCAAGACACCTTTAAGGTATTCAGCACCATGGGGATGTTTCTATATTTCAATTGTGTCAGTGAGCTTTCATTTTGGCGTACCTCACCTGGTAAGACTGGTAAGAGTAAGTCTTGTTGAATTGGATATGTACATTGAAAAGACAAAAAAAAAAAAAAAAAAAAGGAAAAAGAAAAGAAAACCAAAGAACAAACAGAACAAACAATCAAGCTAACAGTTGTTTTTTACCTTGGGGATGTCAAGATAGAAATATTCCAGGAAGAACTAAGGCAAAGAGAGCTGATGGATTTGGGTAGAGAAAAGAGCTTTCCATTTCTTTTCTTACCAATCTAAAAGTAATATGTTTCTCCCTGACTCCCTCACTTTCAAAATGAAGTACCTAGCAAGTTCTTGGGAGTTTCATTTGGATTTCAAAGCCGATTAATTTTTTTTTTTTTGGCTCTGAGAAAGAAATGGGTAATTGTGAAGAAACTGCTGAATAAAGCTGCTTAACTTCCTTTGTCTGCAGTGTGGAAATGTATGGCTCTTTTATGAACAAGTGCTTCCTTTCAGAAGTCATTGATAGAGCCGAGTGTGAAAACTAAAAAAATGAGGAAAAGAAATGTATGTGGCTTCAGGTCAGGGAGCTGGAGGGAGAATAGCAGTGAGGGTGGAGCAGGAGGTTGTCAGGCAGCAAGCGCCATCAGGGAGCTGAGGGAAGCCAGCTGCCTGCTTTCTTTTGGCTCCCAGGGGAGTTGGCAATGGTTCTCCTCCGCTAAGCCATCCCACGCAGCAGAAAGCCATTTCCTCTTGTCAAACAGGGAAATAGAGTGAGCAGAAAAAGAGCTAGTCAGGTGAGTGTCCCTGGGAAACAACATCTTCCCCCAACCTGTTATCACAGCCCTAGGTCCCAGTCCTTCCCTCCATTTATTTTATAACCACATTAGCCTCCTAACCAGTCTCCCTGTTTCTGTTCCCTTCTCCTTTAAATCCAGTCTCCATCCTTCCACCAGAAACCCTGGTCTTTTTATTGCCCAGCTTAAAAATCCTTCAGTAGCCTCCTTTGCCTGCAGGAGGAAGGAATCTTCTCAGTAGAGAAGAGAAGCCCTTAACGTGTCTTCTTCCTGATGGCTCCCCAACTTCATTGCTCATTTCTCACTTCATTCTTACTTCTTCCTTGTAACACTGAACACTTCAAAAGCCCACATAGCTCTTGTCCTTGTAGAACGCCCTTCCCTTTTCCCAGATAACTTTTTTGTTTCCTTCGAACCTATGCTCAAGGGCTGAGCACTCCCTTCTGGAAGCCTTTCCTAATCCCTTCACCTTTTCTCCCAAAGGAGTCCCTCCCCTCTGCTTCCACAGGAGCTTACCTGTTATAACCAGATTCCTGCTGACAAACTAGCTTCCGCTCAGTGCACAGGGAGCATCTGGACCATAAACAGGGACTTTGTTTTTTTTGAACTCTTTCTGCCTGGCACAAAGCAGGATCCTTGTGAAAGAGTAAATGAACATGGATTCATAAAAAACAAACTTCTGGTTTATGGCTGTAGCTATTATTTTCCAAGCCTAGCATTATTTGCAATTCTTCCTTTCAGGCAGACACTCTTGATTCCCTCACTGAAAATTAATAGCTACTATTCCTAATGCCTTGAGGCCAAGTTTTCTCTGTGCTATAATTTCTCATCATTTCGTAGCCAATTCCCCCTTATTTGAAAATTCACAGCAATGTGTCTTTAAGTTTTCTTCTGTCTATAGTAAAGCAGCTATAATATATTGTCAAAAAGGTGATCTGAAATGTAGAAATAAGCAAAAGAATATCCTGGGTGTACTTTCAGAACTGAACTGAGCTAGAGTTTTTATTTATTGGGCTATTTTTAAAGTATTTATCAGCAGAACTTAACGTGTAGATTTTTCTCTGGTACAGATATAAATGCTTTTGGTGGGATGAAACAGATAATCCCAAAAGTTTTAGGTTTTGGTCATGTTGACCATTAAACAGTTTTGTATCTAACACAGCAATCTGTTAAATTGCCTATATCAGGGGTCAGCAAACTTTTGAGATGGAACACACCCGAAGAGCCGCATGTGGCTTGTGAGCCGCAATTTGCTGACCGCTGCTCTATATAGACCTAGCTTCTTTTTTTTTTTCTTTTTAAGATTTTATTGGGGAATTGGGGGAGGGGAACAGACAAGTTGCTGTCTTTTTTTGTTCTTCAGTCTAGTTGCGGAGGATGTGGCCCATGTTGGTATCATCATTGTGCTCTTCCCGGATGAGGCAGACCGGTCGCTGGCCTCTGGATGGTCGCTCACCTCGACTATTGGCAGCTCATGCTGGCTGCCAGCTGCTCATGCTGGCTGCCGGCCACTCACTGTAGCCTATGGCAGCCCACTGCAGCAGGGGCTGCAGCCTACACCGTCGCCAGGGCTCTCACAGCCCAGCTCCAGGTGGAGCTGTTGTTAGCTGTAGAGGGCAGTGTCACTGGACCTCATATATGGGATCCAAACCAGGGCCGCTGGCATCCCCAAACCAGCTCTTAACCAATGCACCACTCTGCAGGCCCTACACCTAGTTTCTTAAATGACCTTTGGACTAGTTTAACATCTTGCTGGTTACTTCATTAATTAACAAGTTATAGTAAACCTTTAACATGTGTTCCTTATATATTTGCTTGCAGGTCTTGATTTTAACCCCTTGAAAATTATTCTTTAACAATACATAGTAGAAAAGCACTTGTTTTGTGGGAATCAAAAATTTATCCTGAATTTACTATAACTGGCTGTTTCATGGTCAGCCACACTGAAAAGCCTCAGTTTCTTTATCTGCAAAATAGGGATGCCTGCTGCTGAGGTTTGGGTGAGGATTAAATATTATGTGTAAGTTATAAAGTGGAATACTAATTGTGCATTATTATTTGCTAGAGAGTTACTGTCTATGTATATTGACATTGAGTTTTTGTGTGTTTCTAGCAGAGTGAGACTGTAGCACAGAAAACGAAACAAAATTAGAAGAATAATTGAACACATTCATTTTTCAATCACTGCTTAATTTTCTCATTTTACCTTTTATAGATGCAGGGGAACCAATGTCTCTTTTCATCATTATAGAAATAAAGGATTTATTTAACTACACTTATTAGAGTGAACAATTTTTTCCTGGTTATTTGTTTTAGGTATAAATGTCTAGGAAATTGGGCTTGATGTTTATTTACCAGACAATTTTCTAAGAGCCTCATTTCTTATTAGGAATCAACTTGGTTTTAAGGACAATAACTTTCAACTCTACAGTGAGCCCTGCAGCAGCCTGGGGAAGTGGAGACATGTGGGCGACTTCTTGTTTTTAATGACTATAGTAATCATATTTCTATGAAATAAAGGTTTCCAGGCTATATAAATTGTTTTTAAAATAGTGACCTAGGGGATTTATATTCAAGTGGAGATGGGCTGGGAATAAATTAACTTGTGACTATATAAAAGATAAGGTAGAACTATTGAATGTGTTTTCTTATATATACATTTTGTTTCTTTAAAAGAAATCTAGAATGCATATTATAAAATGGATGCTTAAGGAAATAGACCTGAAGGACATTTTTAAAAATTATTATTAATTACAGATATACAAAACAATTAATGGTTATCCTTTTCACCCCTTACAAAGTGACAACCCCCATTCCCCCCTCCACTGCTCCCCTACCCCTGATATAAATACATATCTATTATAATTCCATTGACTCCATCCCCTCACTATACCCACATCCCATGACTATATGGGTGTTACATTATAGTTAACATCTAATATTATTCAGCAGCAGCTTCAGATGTACAGTGCAGTGGTCAGGCCTTTACACTGTCCATGAAGTGGTCTCCCTAACAAGACATGAGTCTACCTGTTCCCCTAAAAATTGTTTACAACATTATTGATTGTATTCCCCAAACTGTCTCTTCTATCCCTGTGGCAATATTGTAGTTACCAGTTTATGTTGCCTCATCCCTTCCCCTTCTCCCTCATCTGAAGGACATTTTGAAATGATATTTAAAGCAACAGCATTGTTTATGAGATTTCAAATAGCAAGAATACACTTTAAAATGTGATAGTTTTAAAAATATATTATTAACAATCTCAATTAAATGAAAATTTCTAATTTGTACGGTAAATCCTTTTTTTTTAAAGTCTATTTTCTCTCATATTCAGTATTTACGTTGCAATGCTGGTAAGTGGCTTAAATGATTTATTTCTCTCTTTGTCTCCTTGCTCTCTCTTTCTCATACTCAGCACTTAGTAAGTGATCAGTAAATGCAGTCACTCAGATTGTTCTGGCTTCGCCATGAATGTGAAAACAAAAACAGAGTTCCCGAGGTACACTTGCTTCCTAAGAGGCTTCTAGCAATAAAGAGGAGAAATTTATGGTATTATAGTCTACCAGCAGACCAAATTTGAGATAACTTAAGTCTAAAACAAATAAGTACATGGCTACAGTTGTTATATCAGCTAAAATTCTAACTCTCATAAGGGTTTCCCTTCAAAGATAAAAATATATAAATAATAAACATTTATTGAGCATTGTTGATATGCCAGAAATTGCTAGATGTTGAAGCTACGAAGCAGAACATGATGTGTGTGCATGGAACAAAAGGAAAGAGAGAAATAAACTCAAACCCCCACACTCCACTGTGACAAGTACTGTGTATATATAATAGAGAAAGGTACACTGCCTCCTGGGAGCACAGAGGAGAAAGTCATTCTACCTAGGGGTGGGGTGAAGGGCAATTTAAGCATCACAGTGAGAATGACATAAAAATAGCCCTTAAATTCTGCTCTTAATTATTCCTTGGAAACTTGTTGTTGTACCCATTGCTATGTACAGGAGAGTATGCCTCTCTGCTTCACTAATTGTTTATTGAACGTATAAGAGGGCTCTCAGTGGAGAGGAGGATTTGGTAAAATATTAGTCTCTTGAGGTCATATAAGATGGGTTGCTGAACCTTTATTAGCGAAAATAGAATATATTTGGGGAATTGTAATCCTTGAAGACTAGAGAAAATGGACACACATAGGCCAGCCCCCCTCCACCCTCAGGGTCCTGTAAAAGAGGTTTTAAGGTTTCCATAATTGATCTCTTATTTTGAAAAAAAGCAATTACTGTCCTAGGTCCTGAAAAATAGAAACTTTTCTTCACGAGAGATTTCATTTTTTCCCTCTATGCTGGTGCTCTAAAATCATGATATCAGATAATCTATTTGGAATCCAATTAGTGAATATTTAAGGCTCTGATCTTCCCTAACTAATCCTAAAAACATGACTGTTTTATATAGCAAGGATTTAGTAGCTGGCAAGAGTGACAGAAATATCAGCTTACCATGACAACAGAAGCTTCCCTCTTACCCAGCTGGGGTCTGCTACAACTAAAACTACCTGCTGTCCATATTTGACTTTCTAGAAGCCTTATAATAGGGCCTGTGCCCAGATGATTCCAAACCAATGAGCTAATATCCTAGTCTTGTTTCCTAAAGCTTTCTGGTTGATTGATATCAAATGTCTGACTGGAAACCTCCCATCTAAGACAATTTTTTACTGTGACTGCTAAGTGTTTTCTGTCTCACAGGAGTGCCTGAGCTATAACTGATGAGCCTCTATTTTACTTGCTTAAAAAAATAATAACAATCAAGGAAGTCATATCATTGCAACGCTACGTTCTTCATTTTAAGCTTACAAGCAAGTCTCAAGTTTCTACAGAGTATTTACTCTTCACATTTGAATAGGAAATACAAGTAATTTAGAAACCCCTTTAAGCCCAAATTAGAAAGTATATTTTCAGCAGTTAAAAGGAAGTCATTCTGTAAGTAATTCAAGTCATCAGGATGACTGGCAGGAAAAACACAAAAATTTTCTAGCAATAACAGAGGTTTTATTTTCTTTATCCAAGTTATGTACTTTAAAACTTATCAGTTGAATTTTCTAAAGTCACACAATATTCTGATTTTAAAATGTTGTGGGACATGTCAGTGGATATTCCCAGTAATGTATAAATAGAGGGAGTAGGAAAGTAAGGAGATTGTCAAATGAAACACGTAGAAGCCAGCTTCCCTCATTACTTTAGAGATTCATAACACAGAACGGCAGTTTCCAGAGCTTCTGTGAACAAAGAAAATGTATTCACATTTCTGACACTCATCCATTGAACTGACATGTCAACAAAATCCATCTGGTTGCTTCCATTTTTACCTTCTCTAAAAATAGAATTCCCAACAAGGATTTGGTAATACATGTCCTGAGGGACAAAGTTGAGCCTATCAAATTTTGTTTCTAGTTGTGATCTAGTAAACCAGTATTTCCAATCAATTAACACTGGAATTATTTGATTCAGACATGCAAGCAGAGTAAAAATTGAATAAGGCAAAAGTCTCCATGGAGTTATATTTTTACTGTCTTATAAAGTCTTCAGGGACAGAAAACTCAGAACTCTGCTTTCAAGATAGGGAAAAAAATGCTGATAACAAAAGAAGGCTGCAAATAGATGAGAAAGTGCTAATGTAATAAAAGAGGGAAAGATACTAAGACAGTCCTCTAACAAAGGAATTGGAAAATATTCCAAAGGAGATAAACGAAGAAAATGCAATGAAAAAGATTTTTGTCTCTCTTGTGAGTGGTCTCTTTTGTTTCTGAATCATATTGCTTAAGAGAGACTGGGAATGAAGCTTCTATTTTACCTTTGAGTTTAACAGAACTTTTTAATATCATAAACACATTTTGCACTGTGTAGGGCCTAGAAAGGTGGTAAATGGAAAAAAACATTTCAGTAAAAAGAGATGCAGAAAGAAGAAAAATATACTTTTTATATGAATTACATAACTTGTATAAATTATAGAAAATAATTAGTGTATATGATTGAGAAAATTTCCTGATCACAATTTTAGTTTTGCCTACTCTGAAGCCTGAGTAAACTTATCCTTGGGAGGAGGTGGGGATGGGGAAAAGGGGGCACAGGGGGGCCCAAATAATGATGAAGACAGAGAGCACCAATGTATATGAATTTGGGTGTCTGAGGAACAGGATTTCCAATCTTCACACTGCTACTCACCAGCTGTTGGGACTTCAGCTTAAGCCACATCACTTACACCTTCTAGAAGGAGAAATAATTTTTACCTCCAAGAGTTGCTGAAGATTAATTAATATCACACTGGAAATGCCTTTGGCATAATGCCTAGTAATTTCTCAATAAGTGGAAGATGCTATTACCACTGTATTTAATATAATTAAAGGGGACCTGCCCAAATGAAACCTGATTCTTGTTATTTCCTTAGCTGCATATTTGAGTCATAATGTTTGTAAATATTTGCTCACTGGTATCTGTGGTGGCTGTGGATACTTGAGAAGGCAGATGAGAAGGATTTGTGAAGAACTGGAGATTTGTTTTGCTAAACTCAAGTTCTTATAAATCCCTTGCTTATGCTGGCTCACTACTTTGGGCTATTTGCTAAAATAATTACCTGTATTTGACAAGAGATTCTTGCACTTCTTCCTGGCACGGTGGATCTTTTTCCTAACTGTCCTTAGCTTTCCACACTGATGAAGTTGTATTGTTTAGCTGCAATATTGGAAAGACATTGTTTAGCTGCTTTTCTTGAAAGACAGGAGTCAGCAGATCCAAGTCCTGCCCTAGTCAGATTCGGCCACTTCTAGATGGATTATCTTTAGCAAGCCACAGTGCCCTTTGGAACATTAATTTCCCAAATGTAAAATGAGAATATTAACAAAACTTGCTCAGGTTGTTTGAGGATAAAATGTTACCATGTTTACAAAGGACATGGGACAGAGTAAGTGCTCAACAAATGCTGGTTCCCTCTCTGCTCCTCTCTATCAGGAAACAAAAATAAAAATAAAACTCTCACAAACTTAGGACAAACTAATTCCCAGAGATTCATGTCATTTTATGGGCTGTCCATAAAAGTGGCTTAGGAGGGAAAATATCTCAGCTGCAGGCCATTGCTATTTTCCCTTAAAAATTTGTAATACTTATTGGGCTTGTGGGTAAATACCTTTTCTGATAATAGGACTCTGGTTCTAAAGATGAAAAGTGCTTAAAACTCAGTGAAGAAATAATAGCAAATTGGTTTGGGAATCACTGTTTCATTATGATTGAATTGGAGAAAATACCAGATTATTTTATTAAATGCTACTTTTAGAAGGATGGGAAAATATAAATCCTAAAAGCAATTTATAGTTTTCATGGGACTGACCATCTTCTTGTTTTTTTTTCTTTTTTTTACTTCACTCCATAGTGACAAAAATTTTGCAGGATCAACACTGTTACTCGATTTGGAGTTGACAGGCTGAATGTTTTTCAGTGTATCTACCGCTTTGAAGGAATTGTTGACCTACTTCAAAATTAGTTTTTCCCAGTAAATTCAACCTTTTGTGATTATCTTAGTCACAAATCTTTCTTCAGATGACTCCTGAAAGGTAAAAATGTATCTTCACCAGGCCTAATTTACTTTAGTAAGTTATCTACTTTTTTTCTTTTTAGAATTATATCAATTCAAACAAACAAAATGTCATGGTTTTAAAAATTAGGTGGGCTTTTTTGCTCATGTTTTATTTTGTGTTTGTATTTTTAAGAAAACAGGTTATATTATTCTTCCATAGCTCTGTTGTCTATTTTTATTTCAGTTTAGTATTGATTTTTGTACTGGGTTACCAAACTATGACAAGCTGTAATTGATAATCAAATAAATACTTTATTTTATGTGTATATTTATGTAAAAACAAAAACATGTCCATGCTTAACAGAGATGCGTTCCAATATTTAACATTCATTTAAGAGCTTTGCTCATTATTGGGTTCCTTTTGCAGGGTTTAACTTTAATGCATGTGCATGTAACAATCCACCAAAGAGACAGATTTGGGCTAAAATTTTGTATAACTCAAGTTTCTAGTACCTATTTTGATATGCTGTGAGCACCCATCCAAGGATAACATTCACAAACATAGGCTCTTTCAGAAGTATTCTTGGAGAAACTGGAGTAGTTGGACAAGTTTTATATTGGAATACATAATCTAATACAAAATGGAAGAGAAATGGCCATTACTGGGGGCTTCTTATGTATCAGGTACATCAGAAATGTTTCTTATGTACATAAGATGCTCTGTGTTTCTCATATTTTAATTCAGTAAAATTCTCCTGCAAGTTTAGATTATTCCCAACATTATATTTTAAGGGTCAGTGAGGTGAGATCAATCTCCCAAGGCCATAAAGTCAGTAAGTGGTGAACCTATGATATCAATCCAGATCTGTGACTTGACAACTTATGTTCTTTCCTTTCATATCATCTGTTGGAGGTGAAGAACTTGTAAGTTGTTTTTATGCTGTTGCAATCTAGAGAGGAGTTTGGTAAATTTGCAGTACCATTAACACATTTTACATATGCATTCACTGATGCATTCTTTCACCAAATATTTATTGAATGTTTACTATATTTCAAGAACTGTTTTAAAATCTGGGTTTAAGTGACCAACACAGACAAAACTCCCTGATCCTATGTCACTTACATTGTACTATGGGTGTATGTATCAATGGTATGTGAAAGACAGCTTCGTACTCAAATATACATATTTTCCCTCTTGGGACCTCCAGCTTTTTTCAGGTGACATATAGTTGCCTAAAATAAAAACTGGAAGTTCCAGCATGCATTGCAGTTGAAGATGGCCCAGAGAGAAGTAGAAGTGTGGCTGTTTCCAGGAAATTCTGTCAAAAGAGAGCAGTAGAATCCCATTGCCATCTTTCTTCCTTCTTCCTTCCTGCTGCTTGGAATATGGGTTTATTGGCTGGGACTCCATCCTGAAAAATGAGGACAAAGGGCCATACCATAGGAATAGCAGAGCATAAAAGAAGATCTTCCAAGAGGGTTCTGGATTGCCTATATCTGGATTGTTTAGAGAAAAAGAAACCAATTTCTATCTTATTTGGATCTCTGTTACTAACAGGTGAACCTAATCCATACTAAAACATTTATGTTTGAATGTGTGGGAGCTTTTGGTTTTTGTCTTTGCCCAGTATGTCTTTATGTCTTTCCTCCATCCCCTACACCCATGCACAGAGTTTTCTTTGGAAAACATAACTTGAGCTCCTGGATCCAACTGTGCTGGAATTTACCATCTACATTTTTCAGTTATGAGAACAGATATATTCCCTTTTCACTTCAACCAGTTCCAGTATGCTTGGGAGAAAATTTTTTTTACTGAAGAGTATGAATATATTTATTTATTAATTGCATGCATTTATTACTTATTTGTGTTATAAACATTTTATATGTTTATAAATATGTTATAAACATAAATCAAAGATTAATTAATATGTGAACATGCTGTATAGAGATTTACCTGTAGTTCTCCCATTTTTACAGTTGAAAAACCTGAGGTGCAAAAAAGTAAATAATTTGCCTCAAGTATCTTAAAAACTCATGACTATTCAAGATCCAGTCAATCAAAAATTGCACCTGTTTCTTTGATGTCATCTTATCTACTGTACATCTAAAATTGCAGTGCTAGAATACAAGTTATATTTTCACTTTTATTAGTTGTGCTAGTATAGTTATCCTTGAGAGAAAAAAATAAAACCTTGTATATGCAAAGATAAAAAGAATTCTGAATAATCCCTCTTCCCCATTGTTTAAAATTTTATTGAGCAGTAGAAAAGCATGAGCATGAAACATATTGAGTTCAGTTTCTTGCCAGTGCAGAACTGATTCCCCGAAAATTTTTCCTAACATAGTATCCAGTCTGTGTTTAAAAGTCCAAAACACTGAGGCTTTTATTAACTCCCTTTGAAGATGATATCTCACATACTAGATTGGAGCATATCAAGCTGTTCGGAAACCCAAAGCAAGCGCGTTTATTGCTGTCACTAGTGAGATTTGGCTGCCTGGACACAGGTCCTCTCCTTTCTTTGGTAACATCCTTAGTGGCTCTTGGTTCTAATTCTTGTCTTCGAACATCCTATTAGTTGCATATCTGGACAGATTTAGTCCCTTCTCCTTTGGCAAATTCAAATGAATTTATAGTGAATTCCAAACTCAATAATTGTGAAATATATCACAGTGAGACACATTTCACATTGTGAAGGTAAAAGCAGTACTTAGGTTTCTTAGTGTAAGTACAAATTTGACAGACAAGCTGCAACTCAGTTAATTATCATAGCCATTTACCTAACATAGATACTCCTGTATTTTTTAAAAGTGTAGTTTTAAAAAGTTTCATTTAAACACTGGTAAACAGAAATACTTTCTATTCTTTATGGTTGAAGAAAATAATTTTTACATTCTTCTTGAAAAGGTCAAAAATTAATTTTCCAGTTGACAGTTATTTATTAAAAGTCTCCAGTAGCTTCCCATTCCACATGAATGAGACAAAACTCCTTGTTATGAACTCTGAGGTGCATCTTGACTTAGTCTTGCTTGCCTCTCTAACCTCACCACCTTCTCACTACCAGTGGCTCTGACTACCCTAGGTATAAATACATGACCAGTTTCTCCCAGTCTCAACTTATCAATTCCTTCCTGATCTAAGTCCCTTTTATTCTTTTTTTAACCCTCTTCATTTCCTACGTATCTTCATTTGCCATTGTTAACTCTCATTTTCTGTTTCCTCCACTAGATTGTAAACCTCTTGGTATAGGAACAGAGATTACAGACTACATATTGTCTATTTTACCTTGCTTACCTCTGGTAAACGTTGTAATATTTGACAAATGAGTAAACATGTAAGTAAATGTATAAGCTTGGAGTAGAAGAAAGTCATTATTTTGAAAATAATCGATGTTATATATAATTAAATCCTATTATGACAATTAAGTATCTAAGCACTTGATTATGGATTCAAATAATCATTGAATGTTATTGCTAAAAATAAATGAAGGCATTATCTAGTTCAATACTTTATTTTCGAGATGAGGAAGCATAGATCCAGAGATAATGAATAATTTGTTGAAGGTCACATGCCTAATGACTAGCAGATCTAAGACTAAAGCTCCTATCTCCTGGGGGCTTGTCTATGTCCTGCTATAGTTGTTTTTGAATCTTTAATATTTTTATCACTTCCTGCTTGAATTAAAATAACTATTATGGAATTAACAAGAATCTTCGTTCCCCTGCCCCAGCTTTTCCTTGTTATTCTTTGCACTCATATGAAAATATGACAACATAGATATTCCTCTCCCCCATTTTTATTAAACACTATCTGTTGGCAATATATTTTTTTCTCACACTAGGGACCTGGTTGTATTTTTGAACTTGACTTTGGTGCTGAAAGAGCTCTGGAATATTACATGCTATCCCTAGACCTCTCTGTCTGCCTTATACTCCCACATCCCTTAGCCCGCTGTAGCTCCATTCATCAAACTGAAGAAGGAAATGAACCAAAAAGAGGGCCAGCAAAGCTTTGTGCATCTCTGAATGAAATGAAGCATTGCAGATACAGCAAGTAAAAGAGGTGGCAGTGCTGTGGGCTGTATAATGCCTGGAATCTGCTTGTAAGGGATATGTAACATTTAGTGTTGTAGACAACTTATGACACCATTTAGAGTTTAAAACCACTTTAAACTAGGCAGAGTAACTTATAAGAATTAATAAAGCACTTAGTTTTATTCTGTGAGTTGAAGACAGGGGGAATTGTAGAGACAGTTGGGTATGGTATTCTTGAGGACAGTACCCTATCCCATTTGTTGATTTAAAAGTTGTGTATAAAAGGTATACAACATTAAAATGCCCAGTGATGTTTAATGGCTTTTAAGGTAACTTTTAATAAGATACATTCTAGTTTTATTTGATTACCAGTTAGGGAAACCACTCTTGCTGAACCATTAGGATATAGACTAATAAAACAAAACAGAGAGCTTCTTGGTGGATGTAGCAATATTGTTAAGCCTTGATGAGAATGAAAAGCGTCTAAATTAAGCAATAACACTTGGGAAGCAGGACATTCCCTCCGGATTAATGCAGCCTGGGTGTAGTTGATGGACCATGGCTATTATGTGGGCCATTAACCTCAGTTGATCATTAATCCCCAAGAAATACCTGATGGTGAGGTCATTACTATAATTATCACCTTAAAGAGGGAGAAGGACGGTAGACTCCAGATTGGTGAAGTTAAAAGAATGGTGATTATTTCATAGAAAGCACAGTGCCTTATAGACCAAAGGACTATAAGTTTCTTTGAGTCATTTCTCTGTTGTCAGTTCAGTTCATAAATGGGAGTGAAGCAGAGAGTGCATCTCTTTTTGGAGAGAATTGAACAGAAGAGGGGAACAAGGATGCATGTTAAAAATACATGGTAAAGCATGTGACCTTTTTTCAAACTAGTCTTTGAAAAATCACTGATATAACATTGAGCGCATTTCTGGTGATGCAAGATTTCCAATAATGGCAGAATAAGTAGTGTTTGGGGTTTGATACTACTACTGTCTCATTTGAATTGGTTTCATTTGATTCTAAATATGATGGGGATGATGAAGGGGACTAGGTGAGAAGTGGCAGGCATGGCTTCACAGGAAGTGTGACCTTGGGTACTTACAGACTCTAGATTTCAGTTTCTTCATCTATAAAAATGAAGGGATAGGTCTAGGTATTACCAAAGGCCAGTCCAGCTTTGAAGAATCTTTAATACATGTTGAAGGAGTCAAAGATCTCCTTGGAATAAAGCCTATAGAAGTTAGAAATAGTGAGGTAAACCATTGGGAAAGGAAACCATGAACTCCTAGAGGAATAAGCAGCTCCCTGTGAGTCTCTGTGAACTTTTTTAATGCAAATTATTGGTGGTATTTATTTATTTTTTACATTGACTCATTCCAGGTTGCAGGTTTCTAACAAAGCAAATATTATTTAAATGGCAATTCCCCACAGTTTTAATTGAAAATTGAATCTGAAAATAAATCCTCTAGGCAGCTGGTTCCCTGCTCTCCTGTTGTGCAATCCAGTAGTGCCAGAGGGCAGCTGTACAGGCGGTAATATTTCAAAGCCAAAGAGTCCTATATATAATGGAATTCTAATTGGGAGATTAAAACTCATTTACAGGGTGGGGGTGAAATAAAGCTACATAGGTTGCCATGTTGACGTATTGCCTTGACCTTAAAATTCTGCTCATTTCCATTCTCTCATCCACCAGAACTTTCTGACATGTTCATTAATCTGATCATCTGTTCTTTCAACAATTATTAAGCATTTTCTATGTGCTAGACACTATGCTATGTGTTGAGAAACTAAAGGTAAGTAAGATATAGCTCCTGACCTCTAAGGAATCATAATTTAATAAAGACTGATTATAGTTAAAAGAAAGGAGGAAAGACATTAAGTGGCTGTTACAAAAGATGTAATACACGAAGGAGGAAGTGGTCATTCTTCCCAGAGATATCAGGGAGCTCAAGCAGGGCATCACAGAAAATCTTTGATTTGAGTTTTAAAGGATTAATCTGGATGATACAGTGGCCCTGGTGGGGATGGCATTCTCCACAAAAACACAAAAGAGATGAGTGCATGCAGAAGAAGCAAGTACTTCAATATGACTGGAGCAGAGGGAAGGTGACTAGAGGTGAGTCTAAAGGAGGAAGAAAATTCAGGTTATGAAAGCCTTTTTGCATATTATGATAATGGGATTGTACTTTATCCTTTAGGGTAGGGATAGGGTGATTTTATATTATATATGTAATATATATGTAATGCATATATTGTGAAAGGAGGCATTATTAATATTTTACAGGGACTACTGTAACATACAGTCAGTTAACTACAGAAGAATAAAAGAGTTTTAATCAGGAATATACTAAGATTAGACTTGCATTTTAGATCAGCCTGGAAGCTGAGTAGAGAATGCATGCAAAGAATAAGACAGGTGAAAGTCTTACTTACAGGAGGCACTTGAAAAAGAAGTTAGTCTAATCTGAGTAGCAGTGAGTAAAGGAGAAAGAAGGGAAGATGTGAAAAAATTTTTAACTGATTGAAAACAAAAGATGAAATCATTGTTTGAATATATAAGACTGGAGAGATGGAGGCATCTAGGACCAACCCTGGTTTGGGCAACTAGATAGCAACATTAGACAACATGGAGAATAGAGAAGGAATTGGAAGTCAGAGTGATGCTGTATACAGAATATTTGTGTTCCCTCAAATTCATATGTTGAATCATAATCCCTAATGTGATGGCATTTGGAGGTGGGGCCTCTGGAAGTGATTAGGTCATGATGTCACGAGGGTGGAGCCCTCATGAGTATGATTAGTGCCCTTACAAAAGAGACCCAGAGGTCTTCCTCTCTCTATTTGCCATGTGAGGACCCAGTGAGAAGGTGACTGCCTATGAACCAGGAAGCGGGCCCTCACCCGATAACTGAATCTGACCGAGCTTTGACCTTGGAATTCCTAGCCCTCAGAACTGGGTGAAATAAAGGTTTATTGTGTAAGCCACCCAGCTATGGTATTTTTGTTATAACAGCCCAAATGGACTAAGACAGGCTGAGAAGGGGCCAAGAGGAGGGTTAATAAATTTGGTTCTAGCATATTGTTTCACAGATTCAAGTGACTGAGAGATATTCATGTGGTGATATAGAAGTTGGATATATGAGTCTGAGTCCAAGAGAGACATCTATGCTAAAGTTATAGATAAAGTATTTAAAGCAATGTGGTAGATGAGATTGACTAGGCAGATTGTACAAAATGAGAAAGAGAATTGAGGACAGTTTTCTTCGGGACACAAATTTTTAGGGGGTGGCTTGAAGAAGAACCCCTCAATGAAACTCAAAAAGAGAGTCCAGACAGGAAATGGTATCAGAACAGCAGCAGAGAACTTGGAAGAACAAGTGTTCAACTGGAAAGACAGCAGAGTTTAATCTATATGAAGTGTAGAAAGTGTTCACTGTGTTTGACAATTAGGTGGCTACTGATGACATTAACAAGATAGGGGATATAGAATAGCAGTGAGTTAAGCAAATTGCTCAATGCACATTGTTGGTTAATAACAAAGTAAATTCAAACCCATTGTCTCTTCACTTAATTCATGCTTATTGCACATATCACACAGAGGGTATTCTATGTGACGTGGAGGAGTCCTCATGACTCATCATCCCTGAACTCAAGGAACATCTGTAATCTCATTTCTCACGTGGGGATAATCTGCTCTTCTCTGTCATTCCAGAATGTCTAGTCCGGACCAACTCCTGATAGGATATCTACCTTATAATTAGCAAATGAGAAACTGGAAAAACTATGCAATACAGTAGCGTTATTTGAAATAGTCATATATTTTCAGTTGAAAATGTAAAGAACAGTGTTAGAGTTGGAGTATGCCAAGAATAAATATTGTCTAATGTGGTATTGCCTCAAGTTTAAATTTCCCTTAAGTTCCTTGGAGATAGTAGGTGATATGACCATTTGCTAGTGTATTTTTGAACTCATTCTTAGGGCAGAGTTCCACTACCCAAAATTATTTTCACAAAGAATACATGTGTTTCAGTGTTTCCAGGTATAAACTACAATATACTGCCTTTAATATTGATTAAGAAGGTCAAAAATGAAGTTTGGTGACTGGTTAAAATACACATTGGGAGCCAAAGAATTTTGTTCTATCTCTTGTTACCTTTTGAAAAATCCTGGACTTTTCTATGTCTGCTTCCTCATCAATAAAATCAGAGTGTTGAACTTTACAACCCTTAAAATCACTTCTGGCTCTTGACTGTGTGATTTAATTGTAGGCTGGTGTCCACAGCAAAGAATAGGAATCGATAAATGTATTTATTCTCCTACTGATTATATACTGTTAAACTTCATCGGAGATAATTGTTCTTGCATGCTCAACAACTCGGGTCTACCAGATCCTAAGTAAATATTTTTTTCAATGAATTGTTGGATGTGTCTGAACTGAGGAAACCATTTCACTTACTCTGTAAAAAGCAACTGCAATCCTGTTCCCTCTTGACCTTTGGCTGCCTTCACTGGCTAACCTCCCGCTCTTAGTCAAACTACCCATTTGTTTTCTTCTGAATAAAGGAAATCATATCTCTTGGTTTCTTAACTGTATAGTAATTTGTGATTTTTAAACTTGGTTGAGCCTTCACTCTCACCTGCCAATCTTATACCTATCTCTAGGTGATCCAACAGCAACAACTCTAAATTTTTAGCCCTCTTCTAAAGCTCCTTGCTAATTACTTTGACCTTCTTTTTCACTGAGAAGACAGAAACTGTTATTATGTGGACACCACTCTTTACAAAGTCTTATTTTTCTCTCACACCTTTAACTAAGATTTCTATCCATCTTTCTTTTCTTATTTCTTCTTTCCCTTCTCAATGGGAAAGACAAGGATTTCCTCTTTTCTGAACTGTTCTGACCCACTTTTAATTTCATACCAACCTGTCAACTTAGAACTTGGCTTCTTCTTTTCCTTTCTTGCTTTCTTATGCCTTCCAGTTTGTCCCTCCACACACTCCTTCCCCTCAGCCTTCAAACCTACTATGTTCACATCCCAGAAGACTCTTCCTGAGTCTACTTCCCCCTTGAAGTCCTGGACTCCCTATTCCCTAATCTCATTCCTGACATCCCTTATCAAAGTGACCTGACCATATCTCTCCTATAATCTCCATTTACTTCTGATGCTGACTTTAACATGCCTTTACACTACTCTGACCAAACTGTGTTCCTGAAAATCACTAGTGCCTGAAAATGTCTAATGGCTTGACTTTCTTCACTGTATTCTGGATAACATATATCTGAATCCTTATATTCATTGAAAATCACTTCCTTGAGTAATTTTTTTTTTTCTTTTCGTGTCCAGAAATTGACTCTGGGATTCATTTCTGATCTACATTTTACCCAAAATTTTTAACTTACTAAACCCCACTGTTTCTCTTTAACAACTCTATTGAGTAATTGATATGGATACAGTTATTTACAATACAATAAACTACACATGTGTAAAGTATACTATTTGATAAGTTGAAATATTTATAAACTTGGCAAACCATCACCACAATGAGATAATGAACATGTTCTTCACCACCCAAAGTTTCCTCACCCAGCTCTGCCCTTTCTTTGCCCCATCTTCATCCCTGAGCAATCATTGATCTGCTTTCTGTCACTATAGGTAACTTTGCATCTTCTGGTATTTTATATAAATTCATACATATACATTATGTATTTTTTTGTGTGGCTATTTTACTCAACTTAATGTTTTTGAGATTTTCTTATTGTGTGTATCAATAGCACATAACCTTTTATTGCTGATAGTATTCCATTTTATGGATTTATCACAATTTTTTTTCTATATTTACCTGTTAATAGACATTTGAGTTATTTTAAAATTTTGGCAATTACAAATATAACATCTATAAACAGTCATATATATATAAATCTTTATAGGGTCATTTGACTTTATTCCTTTTAGCAAATAGCTATATGCGTAATGGTTGGGTTATGTGATAAATGTGTATAACTCTTTAAGAAACTACCAAATGATTTTGCAAAGTGGCTGCATAATTATGCATTCCCACCTCCAGTGTATGAGAGTGTCAATTGCTTTACATTCTTGTCTACAGTTTTCATGTGTTTTTATATATCTTCTTTGGTAAAATTGTTTCCACATTTTTTGCTGATTGTTTTTTCTCAACTGTGTGTGTGTGTGTGTGTGTGTGTGTGTGTGTGTACATATATATTTGTCTGTTTGTTTTCTTGTATTGAGTTTTGAGAGTTAATATATTTGGATATGACTCTCTTGTCAGATACATCATTTGTAAATATTATCTTCCTGTCTGCTGTGGCTTGTCTTTTCATTCTCTACCAGTGATTTTCTTTTTCTTTTAAGATCAAAAGTTTTTTTATTTCAATGAAGTCCAGTTTATCCCCTTTTTAAAATGGATAGTGGTTTTTGAATTTTATCTGACAAATCCTTATCTGACTCAAGGTCACAAGATTTCCTTCTGTGTTTTCTCCTGGAAGTTTTATTGTTTTAAGTTTTTTAAATTAAGGTCTATAATGTAAAGTATGGATTAAAGTTCATCTTCTGCATATGGATATCTGATTGTTCCAGTATCATTTATTGAATAGTTTATTCTTTCTCCACCAAGCTATCTTTGCCCCTTTAATGAAAATCAATTGACAATATATATGTGGATCTATTTCTGCACTCTCTGTTTTCTTCCATTGACTTCTTTGTCTATCTTAATGCCAATACTGCACTGTCTTGATTACTATAGCTTGTAATGTCTTAAAGTCAGTTAGTGCAGCCCTCCAATTGTGTTCTTCTTTTTCAAATTGGTTTGGCTATTCTAGGTCTTTTGCACTTTAGTATGAACTTTAGATGATTTTGTAAGTAATGGATATGGTGTATCTCTCCATTTATTTACATCTTCTTCAATTTATCTCAGCAAAGTTTTATAGTTTTCAGTGTACAGATGATATGTATCCTTTTTCAGGTTTATCTCTCAGTTTTTTAATTTATTTTTTTGCTATTGTAAATGTCATTGTCTTTTTAATATCCTCCCCCATTTTTTGTTAGCAGTGTATAGAAAGCCAGTTGATTTTTGTATGTTGGTCTTGTATCCTACCACCTGTTAAACTCATTTTTTAGTTCTGTAGCTTATTTGTACATTCCATAGAATTTTTCAGGTGAATGTCACATCATGTGTGAATAAAGGCAGTTTTATTCTTCCTTTCCAGTATGGAAGACTTTTTTTTTTCCTTGCCTGTTGCACTGGGCAGGATCTCTAGTACAATGTTGAACAGAAATGATGAAAAAAGGATATTATTAAATTGTTCGTGATTTTAGAGGGAACGTATTAAGTCTTTCACAGTTAAAGTATGTTAGTAGCTGCATGGTTTTCATATATATTGTTTATCAGGCTGAGGAAGTTCCTTTCTATTCCTAATTTGGTGAGGGATTTCATTTTTGTTTAAGAAATTTTGGATCCTATAAAAGAACTTTTTCTGATCTATAGACATGATCATATTGTTTTTCCTTTTAGCTTGTTAATGTGATGAATGACTTTTATTAATTTTCAAATGAGAAACCAACCTTGTGTATTTTACAAAGCAGACATTGCAATTCTCATTTCTTGAAATTCAAATTGAGTCTTTTTATATCTTTGATTTTTTTTTTTTTTTTTTTTTGAGGACAGTGTCACTGGCCCTCACATGTGGGACCCGAACTGGGGCCGCTGGCTATCCAAGCCAGCGTTTAACCACCGCGCCACTCAGTGGGCCCTATATCTTTGATTTAAATGTTTAATCTTTCTTCTGGCCTCTTGACTATATGAAACCAAGTTATAATAAACTTTTAGTGCCATCTATATCTTATTTGGGTTAGTTTTGATGGTTGACATTTGTTCTTCTCATTATAGGTTGTACTTTCCTTCTTCTTGGCATACTTGATACTTTTTTTTTTTTTTTATGGATTCCAGATGTTGTGAATGCTGGGTATTATTGTATTTCTATAAAAGTATTCTTGAGATTTGTACTCAAATGTGGTTAAAGTACTTGGTAATAGTTTAATCCTTTTGGGTCTTCTCCTAAGCTTTGAGATGTGGGACTAGAGCAGTGTTTATTTGTCCCTACTCTTGACACAATACTCTTCTCAGTTCTTTAACTGATGCCAATGAATTTTGAGATTTTTCATTTTGGTTATTGAGACAGCCACAATTTCTGGCCCTGTATGATCCTTGGGTACTATTACCTTTAATCCTTATGGGTGATTCTTTTCATGGCCTCAGGTAGATTTCTCACATGAATGCACTGCTTGCTACTTAACTGAATACTCAGTAGTGACCATTTACAGGCCTCTGGAGTTCTCTTTCTGTGTATCTCTCTCCTCTTCAAATATGCAAGTGTGTATATGAGTATATATGAGTGTGTCTGTCTATATCCCTGACATTGCACTTATAGCTCTGTAATTCTCTTTTTTATACAGATGAGAGATGCTTAGTAAAAGCTTTTCTATAGCAAAGGAAAGTTAATTAGGTTTTACTTCAGCAAAATGAACAAAATTGATGCTTAAAATGTAAGGTGTTACCTACCCAGCCTTTATTCATTCTGAATATTAATAAGTATGTAAGTATGATTATTGAATATTTAAAAAGAAATACCAACTCTAAGCCCCAAAGGAAAAATCTATAATAAATGTTCAATATCTCAAATATGTCTCTTTATGATTTCATTGTGAAAATAAAATTGTATTTTGTAATTACTTTGCAAAATAAATATGTGACACACATATATACCCATATCTGCTACCTTCACAGTTGGAAAGAAGTCTTTAGAACAGTTATGTCTGCTCCTCTCCGCTTCATTCAGAGATCCGAGAGACTAAGTCCTGAGAGAGAGCAGATCCTTCTCTAGTGAGCATGAAATTTGGTAACCTTAACTCTGACCTTTAATCTGCTAAAGCAGTGAGACAGAGACGTTTCTCTGGGACACTTGAGAGGATACAAACCATTAAAGTTAACAGTGGATGAACTCGTTCCATTACTTTTAATAACATTATATCTGTGTTTGTCTGCTCAATGTAATGATAACTTAGTGAAGGAGAATTAATTCCACATATTATCTACATAAAGGATAATGAGGGAAATCAGTTTCCTCTAAGGAACTTTCATTAAATTTGGGTATAAGCCAATCTACTTTAGATTGGTCCCTGGCTTTTGGATGACTTTCAAGCCTTGAGGCTCTGAGAGAACATACAAGGCCCGTTTTGAATCTCAGGAAAGCAGACACAGAAATTTTCAGAAGGCCTTTGTCACTAAAATTCCCTTCCCTTCTGGAAAAGCAAACTGCTAGTTTGTTGACCAACAGGTGCAAAATATAATTTTTTCCCCACATACCAACATTGTGTCTGCTGAGATAATTTTAATTTATATGATTTGTGCCTAAATTATTTGATCTGCGGGTATGATGGCTCCTTGAGGCATTTCAAATAATGGAAACAACAAACAACCCAATAAATAGTGAATTAATAAATATTCAGTGTCTATAAGGAGAAATATTTTGCAATTTTTTTAACACAGGAAGGTTAAAGCAATGTCTTTCAAGTTAGTTACCAGTGCTGAAAATTTATCTTTGTTTAACTCACACTAAATATTGACATTACATATAATGCTAATGATTCTTGCAGTGAAATATAGAATATTTAAAATAGAATAGAATATAGAGTATGGAATTAATAGAATATTTCTATACCTATATTTTCATGTAGGTATAGAATGCAGTTAATTTTATATAGGTATAGAATGCAGTAGGTATAGAATGCAGTTAATTTTATATAATTTTATATAGAATGCATTAAAAAAAGTAACTGAACAAACAGCTTGATGTCTTAAAGATAACAAAGCAAATTCGCTAAAATATGCTTACTTTCAAATTGAAAATAAAATTTAATCAAAGGTAAATTGCACTTAAATTGTCTTATTCAAAAAATGTTAGTGATCCTTAAAATGTCTCCTGTGTACATACAATATTCTTATGTACTAAAACATTACTAATTCAGATTAGATGGGGAAAAGCAAGTGTAAAATAGCAAGCATGTTGAATTGAAGCACTTATTTTAATGGTAATTCAGTATATTACTTCTAAACTCTAGTCATGCTCCTTACAATGACATCACTGTTAAAGACAGACCTCATATATGACAGTGGTCCCATAAGATTATAATGGAACGGAATTTCCTGTAAGAAATGGAGGGTTATGTGGTTCAGAAGGAATTTCTTTCTGTTTTTCCTGATGGGAGCAATATCTGTGGGGCTTGACAATATATTCCTTTTACTTATAGCACCTCACTTTTGAGTGCTGTCCCAATCAGTCAGCCACTGACCTGTTTCGGCACAGAGAAGCTAGTCCCCTCAGAACTACATATTCAGAGGGTGCTATAATCCTCCCAGATCTAAACTGATGGTCTTCAGAGCACATTGCTATAAATTCATTATGGAGAACCTAAGATCCTGTACAAGGGCACAGATCCACAGGAGCTACCTTAACAAGTATTAAGTGCCACTGCCATTTTAGTAAAACCTTTCTGTGACACTGTGGAGCCATCCTGTCCCTGTATTATGAAAATATTTTTTCAGGTTGTAATGATATAAATCATAGATCAATCTGATTTCTTCCATCATTTTAATGTCAGAGAGAGCCCTTTGTGCCAAAAACAAGTTTCCCAAGTCAAAATATTGAATACTCATTTCTATACTCTCTCCATGTTAGAAACCTCTTTAAAAATAAATACCACAAAGTCTCTTAATCTGACCATGGCTTCAACATGCAATAGCCAAAACCACATTGCCATGACCATCCCCTGTGTTCCTTTGTCTTTCCATCTTGATTTCTCATTTCTAGTGATTCTCCGGCTACGTTTCACACCTCCTGATAATCGCTATTAAGGTGACGTACACCTCACCCAGCCAGTTTCTCCTCCATATTTCCAATCAGTCCAGTCCACATCCCTGTTCATGGAACAGCATTGACAGCTTCTATGTTCTACATGTGACCCTGTAGGGAGGAAGTGGGAGGGTTTATAAGACAGTTTTTATAAAGTCTACAGTAGTGTATAGTAATGTTCTTGGCCTTCACCTTTACTCACTCACTCAGAGCAACTTCCTGTCCAAGCTCCATTCATGTTAGTGCCCTATACAGTTGTATCATTTTTTATCTCTCATACTATTGTTTTACTGTATCTTTTCTATGTTTAGATACAAAAATATTTACCGCTGTGTTATGTGTCTACAGTATTTAATACAGTAACATGCTGTACAGGAATAGCGTAGGACCAATAGGCTATACCATCTTGTGTAAGTGCACTCTATAATGTTAACACAATGATGGAATCGCCCAAGGGCACATTTCTTAGAATGTATCCCCATCGTTAAGTAATGCATGACTGTACTATTACAATTACTATAATAATTATAATTCAGTATAGGCTATAGGGTTAGTGCAGAATGGAAGTACTTATAGAGTAAAATAATAAAATCAGAATTGAGGGAACCCTGGAATCCTGCTATTAGGTGGGATACTTTACTTAAATGACACTAAAGTAATTGAATGAACATTTAAGTAATTTTCAAAACAAAACAAATATCTATCTTCTTTCTAATATTCCCAAGAGTTCTTCCAAATAGCTTATTCTCAGGTTTTTTTCTCCTTTATATTTGGTTACAAAATTAATTGATCAAACCTACTAAGAAGGATATTCTAATCAGGTACCTTTGCCTTTCATCTTGTCTGAATTTCTTCAAATTCCAAATTGGTGGAGCCCACATGAATAAAGTCTTGTTGTATTAATATTTACAATTCCATAATAAATAACACAGTAGTGGAATGTGAGTTCCTTTGGGGACTTGAATTATTCACAAAGTGAATGATTGAGCTAATACGATATGTAGATTTTAAATTTACAATTATTATGCACTTAATTGTTATGGTTATTTAGGATGAAGAAGAATTTGCTAATAGGACTTTATGAAAATGAAGCAAATGTGGAGGGTGACATAATATGGCTAAGAAAGGGTTGTAGCCCAGTAAGTCCTGAATAAAATAATTGTTGATTGATGATGAAAACTTTGTATTATATCTCACTTTGGGCTCATAGGGCCAAAAAACAGTCAAATGGGATCCAGAACAAAGAGGATATTAACTATTGTTTATATGGACTATATTTTTTTTGTGAAGAACAATATAAAAAAAAAGATGCCAAAATAGTAGATAATTATATTTTGGGGCTAAAAATTTGAGTTTCACCATTTCTAGGCCAAAGTAACTATTATAGATTATCTAATGGGTTATAAAAACATTTTTCCCTGTACTGTTTAGTGTGTAGTACTATACTTTATTTATTTATTTATTTATTTATTTATTTATTTATTTATTTATTTTGAGGGCAGTGTCACTGGCCCTCATATGTGGGACTCGAACCGGGGCTGCTTGCGTCCCAAGTCAGCGCCCAACCACCGCACCACTCGGCCGGCCCTATACTTTATTTGCCTTAAAAATTATCATCATCATCATTATTGTTAATAACTATTAAATGGGTAGAAGGAGGTCTTCTTGCTAGAAAACATACTGGACTGACTTCTGTATAAATCACTTGATTATAAATCTGTGGACACTCAGAAGGAAGCAGGGATTTATGTTTATCACTGTGTAGTCACCACTTATATGCCACATATATGCCAATGAACTGCCACATATTTCCCCTGGGGAAGGCCATAGGCAGTGGCTCTGAGAGACAATGGTAATGATGATGGCAACAGTGAAAGTTATGGAGTAGTTGCTATTCACTCATTCTATAAACACTTATTGAGCACCTAATATGTACCAGGGATACTTCTAACCTCAGGGACACCCCATGAGACTCACATTTTAACAAGGAGAAACAGAAACCATAGTGAATAAGTATATCCTAAGTCAAATAATGATAAAGGCTTTGGAGAAAGAGGGGAAGATGGATGCAAAATATTGAGGGTTGTTTGTTTGTTTATTTATAGTAGAATTATTGAAGCCTTCCATGGTCATGTGTAAAATGAACACCATTGACAAAATGAGGAAGAAAGTCACAGAGAAATCTGGAAGAAAACATTTTGAGGCAGAAGAAAGAGCCAGCACAAAGGTATTGAGGGAAGAGTGTGCTTGGCTCTTGGCTCGTTAGAACAGCAAGAGGGCCAGTGCAATTGGAGAGAGGTGAATGAGGGGAGATGAGGTCAGAGAAACTGTGTAAAGCAGTAGTTGGATTAGAGTATAGGGCCTCATAGGTCACCGATAGGATTTTGGCTCCTTAACAGAGCCATGACAAGGTCAGATTTAGGTTTTAACGGCATCACTTTGCCTCCTCTGTAGATACGTGATTCTGTGTAGGTCAAGAAGAAAGTAGAGAAACCAGTGGGGAGACTTTAAAATAACCTAGGTTAGAGTTGATGATAGGATGATTGTGATCAAGACCAAGAGAAGCAGTATTCTGAAGTAAAGGCCAGCAGGACTTGCTGATGGATGACATATGGCGTGTGAGAGGAAGAGAAATGTCAAAGATGACTCCAAGGCTTTTTGGCCTGTGCAGCCAGAAGGATGGAGTTGCTCCATACTGACATAAGAATAGGAAAGATAATGAGGAGTTTGATTTTTATGCATGCTAAGTTTGAGATTATTAGTAGTCATCCAAGAGAAGATGTCAAGGCAGTTGGATGAAAAGCGCCTGATTCAAGGGAGAAGTTCTGTCTGGAGATGTAAATTAGAGAGGCTTATCAGCATAGAAATGTCTATTTGAAGAGAAGACATAGGATGAGATCATCCTGGGAGTGAGTGAAGATAAGGAAGAGTTGTGAGGCCTGAACCTGGGCCACTCAAACCTGTGAAAGTTGGAGAGAAAGGTTCTGGAGAAGGAGTGGCCAGTGAGGTAGAAGGACAGTCTTAAATCTGTGCTGACCCTGAAGCCAAATGAATAAAGCATCTCCAGAAAGGGCAAGTGAAGCTGAGCCCTTGAAGGAGAGAGTAGAATGGAGGTTACAGGGGGAGGGGGAGGTGAGTGGGGGAAATGGAGAAATGTTTGTCAAAAGACACAATGTTTCAGTTATGCAGGATGAATGCCTTCTGGAGATCTAATGTACATCACGGTGACTAAAGTTATTAATATTGAATTGTATACTAGAAATATGTTGACAGTAGATCTTAATTGTTTTCATCAAAAAGAGGTAACTATGTGAAGCAATGAACACATTACTAGTTGACTGTGGTAATCATTTCACAATGTCTACATATATCAAAACATCATCTTGTGCACCTTAAACATATACAATTTTTATTTGTCAGTTATACTTCGATAAAGCTGAAAAAAAATGGCAAGTGATCAACCATATTATGTGTTCTTTATCATTGTGATTCCTGAGAATTATCTATTTAGCAGTGAAGATACCATAGAAGACCTTGAGGAGAGCCATTGGTAGAGTGTTAGCAATAAAAGCCTGACTGGCCTCAAGAACAGTAGGTACGGTGTTAAAGACAAGCAGTATAGATAACTCTTTTCAGTGTTTTGTTGTAAATGAGAGCAGTAAAATGCAGCTGTAGCTGAAGCTGGATGTGGGATCACTGAAGGTTTTTTCTTGTTATTCATTGAAATCAAAGCTACAACATAGGAAATTCTGGCATATTTATGTATTGATCCTGTAAGGAGGAAAAAAAACTGATGATCAAAGAGAGAGGGGGGCAGCGGTTGCAGTGATATACCTGTGTAGATGATCAGTGATGGGGTCTGAAGAATACGTGGAGGGGCTGGCATTAGATGGGAGCATGGACCCATCACCAGAGTAACAAGATGGGAAGAGGATTCCAGGTATTCTGATGCATGGGGAGGTACATGCAGTGGTGTGTGATTAGAAGTTGGTCTGTGCTGCTTCCACTTTGTGAGTAGACAAGGAAGCAAGTTTATCAGCTGAAAGTGAGGAAAGACAGATGTTGGAGACTGGGAGACAGATGGGAAGGTGTAACATACTCATCTCAGAGAGAGTGAATAAACCCCACTGAATGAATGTGCTGCTAATTGTTTAAACTTATTATCTCAGTTGCATCCATACAATCCCTTTGAAAGGCAAATATATTTATCATTGTTTACAGATGAGAAAATATGGCAAACTGACCTAAGACTATATGTATATGCTAAACAGCTAGGTTCTTTCGGTGGATAATGACACAAGATTAGTCTGTAAATGAGCAAAAAGTCTGCCGTAGATGAAGACATTGAAAGAAGGAAACACAGTACCCCTTCTGGAGAATGGACCTTTGGGCCACAATGGGAGCTGACCACCCTTGGATGGCACTTTCTTGATAGCATGTTAGCTGCCCATTCCTTGAATTAAAACTTAAACTATTTGGCACTTACATATTATCATATTGATAACCTGAAGTGCTTTAATGAAAATTATAGACATTATCATATTAATCAGTCTCAGAGAGGCACAAGGAAGATTCCATGGCTATGCAGGGGAGTCCCTGGGATTTGAACCTAGATACAGTCAACTTCAGAGCCCATGATCTCCCATCCAAGGCTTTGTTGTTCCATTCATAAGATATGGCTCCAGAACTTCCGAGCCTGCACTTGAAACAGGCAGGCAAGCCATGGACATGACTAACAATCACACAAGGCATGACATCATGATTCATGCCTAGTGAAGATTCCTGTTGTCCAAGTTTGAGCGAACAATATTCACTCTGGCTAGTATGCAAGGTAGGCTTCAAAGAGGAGGAAGGACATACACTGGATTCTGAATCATGACGAGGACTTGAAAGTATAGAGAGAGAAGTTTCATTTGAAGAGGGAATAAAACTCTAAACTCTTCACAGTCATATTACTCTAGGAAACGACATTGCATGAAGACTTGATTTCTTTATTTGCCATACACCTCCGTACATTTTTCTGCAAAATTTGCATTTCTTCTCATGGGACTATGGAGAGAGTGTTGACCTATTTCCTTCTTCATTAAGTATAGCATTAACTTCCCTCTATTAAGGAAACACAGTGTTTCTTTCACCTGCTGCCCATGAGACGGAGAGCAGAGCTCTAGGAATAGAGTTTCTTCATCTATAATACAGGGATCTTAATACATTTTTCACAGAGATGCCCTGAGTATTAAATAAAATAGTGCATGACAGGGCTTTGTAAAGTGTAAACACCATACAGATATATCTTTGAGATTGTTATTCAGTTTCATCAAGTACAACAATGCTTGAGGAAAAGACAAAACAAAAATAAGAAATGACATATCCTTTGGGGTGTTTGCTTATGGCCCTCTAACCTAGTTAGGCTGTAGGATCTTTTGTATGTTAATATAATAGCTTTGCAAAGATTTGAGCCCTATCATTCACATTAGACATTTCTATCCATTTACGGAGTCACTGTGCTATATCCAGCCCAGCCGCCAGCTGGCCCGCTAGAATACAAAATAGTGATGGGACCCCAGAGCTGTTCGTGATTGACCCAAGGACTTCAAAAATAAAATAATTCAGTTCTATTATTTTTCATGTCCTGTGGAACATGAAAGCTAGTAAGTTTTGGGCTCTCTTGCTGTTACAAGGAAAGTCAAGTTGAATAGTCCCTTTAGCCAAAAACAGAACAATCCAATAGTTCCTGTTCCAGAAACCTGCCACTTTCAGGTTAAAGACTCTTCCTCAGCAAAGGGTCTCTCTCTTGAGGGGCTTTCCAAAAACACCCTGCTGTGTGATGCTGGCCAATTTGATCTCCAACATTCTACATGTGGCCTTCACCTTGGCTTATAGGAGAGGCAGAAAGGCAGCATGCTATTAACATTGGTTATCGATCTTTTAAAGTTGTCTAAAGAAGTCCTTTTGGCAGCCCAGAGATTTAGTTGTTCAGTTCAATCAGTTAAGAGGCTCTTACAGTCATGATTAATCTCTAAAGAGGACACACATGGTAACGGGAAACTTCACAAGTGCCTCAGAAGTCAGAGTCCAAATACTATTTTATTTCTCCTTCTTCTTTTCCTTCTCCCCTTTTTGGTTTCTCTTTGCTTTAAATATGTCAGATTAGCCTTTGTAGGTTATAACTCATTCTTTTAGCTTTGATATTCTCCCAGAGACCAGTGAAGTCAGTTAGGAATGAATTGAATCATGTTAGATAAAAGTCATGAGTATAGGTAAGGTACACCCAAGAGCTGATAGACTTAGAGTATCCAGTATTCTGCTCTACATACCACACTCATTAAGCTGCTCTGGGTCAATTTAAGGGTTTTCAGCATAAACCGTTAGGAGGCTCCCAAAGTTGTGATTAATTTGTTTACCAGGCTCTCTGGAAGTGCCCTTCTACTTTTTTTTGCATGACCCCTTGTGCATTTATAGTTCACAAGTAATCCATGACCCACTGGAGTCATTTCAATTCCATCCTAAGACTACTAGTCAATACCAAACTACCATGGAAAGGATGCCAGGGGGAAGAGATTTGAAAACACATGGTCATTTGGTGGCCACATTCTTTTTCCTCCTGCTGCTTACTGGATTCAGCCTGTAGCTGCCACTTGGTTTAAGGTGGAAAGAGGAGTTCTTCTCAAATTTGTATGTGCACAGAAACACCTGGGGATTTGGTTAACATTCAGAATCTGCTTCAATAAGTCTGGGGTGGGACCTGAAAGTTTGCATTTCTAACAAGCAACCCTCTCTGGCGGTGCTGATGCTGGGGGCAAAGGACCACACTTTGAGTAGCAAGGAGTTAGAGGATGTATTGGTCAGGGAGGCACGTAACATTCCAATTTGAGTCAGGCTCCAGTAACAGTCCATGGCCTAATATGATGTATAGCACAGAAATCTTGTCTTTTAACAGCATTTCTTTGACCTGTCCTCTGGGATATAGCATAAAATGATTTCATTATATTTTTCAAACACTCTCTGCAAAACATATTGCTATAAAAATCAGTTAAGCGTTTGTGACCAAATAAAATGACTGAAGTGCTATAATTGTCTAAAGAGTGATATACGAGAAATTCACCAGAGCTATCTGGGTGCACAGGATCTTATAGCTTCTTTCATCCATCAAAGTTTTCCTCCATAGATGTCAGCCAGGAGGTTATCTATATCGTAAACACTATGCAAAGCTTTTTGGAACCTTTCTCTGGGACAGGTTGCCTCCATTGACTATGTTATCAATCAGGGCATAAACCACAGCCATAATGTTATCTGAGACTCAGAAGTTCACCCTGGCGCGCTAACTGCTGGGGAATCAGGAGGCATGGGATTGCTCTAACATAGAGAGTATTGTGCTGTGAAGATTATGAAATCTTATTAGAAAAAGCTCTGCCCCAGATCTGCAGCCATTAAAATTAGAGGATTTCTTTCAGATATCTTAGGGAAGATGAAAAATGTTGGAACCTGTTTATATTTACTCATATGTACTCCCAGGATGCAGAGCAGGCAGCAGGAGCTCAGCGGTCCTCACTTATTAGTACGAATTTCCCCTTTGGGGGGTTATTTAAAAATATTTGTACATATTTCAAATCCCTCAATCTGGTTTGTGGCAAATGGTAGCTTAAGCAGCTTCTTAATTATTTCATTTGAGTTTTTGTAGAAGGACTGTTGCAGATATTTGGCACAAAGCTTAGGTTTTTAAGGCCCTTTACTACCTCCTGAAGAGATTTCAGGAAAAGGGAAAAAAAAATCAAGGGATGTTAAATTATTACTCTCTTTGTGTAGCACACAAATAGAATTGATTGTGGACCTCGGTACAGGAAAGAAACACACAGCTGCACGGTAATAAGTTTTATGTGTGTTAAAATTATGTTCTTGCTATTTTGTCATAATATTCCAGAGTGAAGCTTTGGAAGAATGGCATGGTTATAATAATAGTAAATTGAGTCACTTGTAGATATCAGGTAATAAATTATCTCATGAACTTGGGGATAAAATATAAGCAAAATCATTTAAAATCTATGGTAGATAAATGGGAACAAATAAAAGCAAGTGTTACTTTCCAGTAATATCAGGTAGAAACATTCACTGGGGAAGGCAAATGAGTCAGATGCCAAACTTGGACTCTAACAAATTTACATAGCAAATATATGCCCAGGCTTTATTCCTGCCTTTATATTTGAACTACCACAAGTAGCTGGAAAGATGGGCATCAAGTGTGGAGGGATGTAGTCTAATGGAATCTATGGACTGAGGATGTCTGAGACCCTGGGTCATTCTGGATTGTCACATTGCCAATTTATTCTTTGGGGAAGATGAGGTGGTGTCATACCCTAGTTGATCTGATCGTGGCCCATTTGATACTGCTGGGCCAGGTGCCGAGAGACAACCTCAAAACTGTCTCCCTGCTTTCCTAGTGATCTAATCATGCAGCCTGTTGTTTTTCATTGCATATATTCATGCATATCTATATATGTTATAAAGGTCAGTAATATGAAGTGACAAAGACATTCAGCATTGTGGAGCTGCCTTCCTATAACAGGTTGTACAGGATACAACCAATTAGGGACTATAAGAATGCAAGCTTCACTTATGCCCTCTGTCTTCTTTCACTTCCCATTGTGTATTTTGGGTAGATGTGACTGACCATGTAGACAATTGAGTATTAGAATTTAGGAAGAAATCCAAAGTTTGAGTGATTGCAATGTCAAAATTTGGAGCCTTCTGATTATAATAATGTTGAATGATGCTCTCAAAGGATTGATGGTGCTTTCTGGTAAATAAATTTATCAGGGCAAAATAAAGTGAGAATACATATATATGTATACATATGTGTGTGTGTATGTGTGTGTGCGTGCGTGCACGCGTGCGTGTATGCGTATGTATCTCACATCACATGAGTACTTTGGAAACTATCTCACTGAGAATGATGAGCAAGTGGTCCAGTCCAAGTCCCTGAGCATCGGGAGGAAAGGAACATCAGGGAAGGGAAAGACAGATGAGACAGCTCCAGAATAACATTTTGTTTTACAAAAAAATCCACCGTCTCCATTCTGTGCAGATCATTCTGTGGTCACTGCTTTGGCAATGAAAATCACAGCTATATGCCAAAACATTTGCAAGGACCTCAGTCCATAGACATCAGCTTTATACAGAGCATTGAATGGCCATTGAATGCCTAGTGCTCACTACAGTCATTTTAAAGGAATGAAATGAAATCCCAGAACTCCAAACATGGACAGAAACCCCAGTCTGGCCCAGTAAGAAATATAAGTTTAGTCTAAGCAGAACATGTCTTCAGGTAGCCCACTATCTGGTTGAAAGCTTTAAAAAAAAAAAAAAATCAAAACCAAATAGTAGAGCTTGGAGTTTACATAGTGCAAATAGTTTATTTGCACAAAGATAGAATCTGAAAAATAGAGGCTATGCCAATTTTCCCAAGTCACACAGTTGGTAAGTGGCAGAGTTGAGGTGGCATGACAACCCAGACAATGTGACTCTACAGTTTGTGTCCTTGATCCTGTGCAATATCACCTCTCCAGGAGCCGTGACCTATGGGCCTTTCTTTGAAATTGGTTTTAAGTCTCAGCTGTTCCTTCCTTCCTTTCACAATTTGGCTGCTTCTATAGGCGATGCTTTCTGCTTATGGGGTGAGGGAGGCAGGCATGAATCAATCAATTATCCAACAAATTGCTTACTTTTCATTATGAAAAGTACTTGGAAGCAAAGGAGACCATGGGGGTAAAGGGCAGGGATGTGGTGGGGGTTCTAACCAAGGCCAAGGGCTGGCGAAGGAATCCTCAAGGAGGCGATACTTGAGCTGAGTATTGGTGGGTGAGTAGGCATTCACTGGGTGAAGGGGCTGTGGACAGCACAGAGGAATAAGTGAATTCCAGGAAGAGGGAACGGCTATGCAAGGACTTTGAGGCAAGATGTAGCGTGGCACCTGGGAAGGGCTGAAAGGGGACCAGCATAGCCGGTGAAGAGAATTATATGACACGATGCTTAAGAGGCTGGTGAGAAGGGATCCAGCAGGGTCTTGAAGGCCTTGTTAAACAACTTGGTATTTATTCCTAAGAACAGTGAGCTCTTAACATCCTTTGAAGGGTGTTTTATCTCTGTCCACATAATAAATACAGTGGCAGGAGAGGAAAAAACTGAGATTTAAGTATCTGATTTGCCCTTGGAATTTAAGCTGGAGATTCGCACCCCCCCCCCCCCCGATGATCTAAAGCAGGAGAGTCACTGTTCTTTCAAAGCAAGGTATGAAGCTGGCACTTCCTATTATCCTGACATAGAGAGGGAGGACCAGGCCTTATAAGGGGCAAGTTGGGAGCTCAGAATGTTATGAGCTTAACAATAACCCACAGCCTTCGGACCAACTAGGATGTTAGAAATCAGGTTCTGTGCTCTCTGGCGAGGTGCTCTCTGGCACCTTGAGGTGCTCTCCTTCCTCCATCTCATGTTTGAAGCCTTGCATAAAAAGGTTTATTTTTAGACAGCCCTTAATCTCTTATTTTCAATGGGTTTACAGGGTCATTCAGTCTATGCCTAAATAAAGGAAGTCCCCAACACATAAACTTTCATTTTGAAAGCTTATATATCAGAAGGTAGGGTGACCTTGGGCTTACCCCTTCAATCACTGAAGAGGTGTGCTTTCCCTGGGTGCCTGAATCTGTGCTCCAGGCATTGGCATTCCTCCTGGAAGTGAGGTTATAAATGGCAGTTCCATTCCTGGGCAAGCCCACAACTGCATTAACAACCTAATCTTCTGAGCCCAGGGAAAACAGATGATGCAGCTCAGAAGGGAGGAAAAGAATAGAATTTCCTTCCCTGTCTCCTGGGTGTGATTTAGAAAGAGGCACATTTTTGTCAAATTAGAGTATAAAAGAAATCCTGCCTGGGTGGGGAGAGGGAGAGCCGCAAGGATAAGCAAAAACTCTGTTATTGAAGGTCTGCAGAGTAAGACCTCCAAATTGGCTGGTGGCCAGTGGGACGGGGGGAAAGGGGGGTGCGAAGGGCTGTGATGGGCACTGCCTCAGGCTGCAGTTACGCTGGTCCTGCCACTGCTTGTGGAACCTGTTCAGAGTCCCCTTGTGGAACAAGGAGGCCTGGATGACAGCTCCTTTGTTTCCTGGCTTTCCAGAACGGAAACTGATAGCATAAGGGTGACTGGTTGTCTGTCTCTCTGCTTTCTGTGTCTGATGCCTGTTTTTGCAAAAACGAAGCGGAAAGATAGGAGTAGTCTTTATTATTTCTAGGAGAGAGCAACACTGCCATGGAGATGAAATGGAAAACAGCAAACATCACCCAGCACAGCTCCAGCTGTGGCCTCAGCCCTGCCCACTGAAAGAGCCAGGGCAGAGATGACAGTTTCAGGTGTGCCAGAAACCATGGGAAAATCCAGGGCAGAGCCACTGCAGGGTCCCTTGGGTACTCCTCAGGGGCAGGAGAACCCACCATTGATCCTCAGTCTTTAGAATCAGAGAATAAAGCCAGAGGCTGAACAGATAAGAGCAATCTCGGAGAGAAGAATCGAGGCTCCTTGGGAGCAGAGACTGTATCTTATGTCTCCGAGAATTCCCAGAGCCTTTGTCCCGCAAGCAAAGGGAACAATGGATCTCACAGACAGGAGGGGGCCTCCAGAACTATGGAGGGGGCAGAGGGCAGTGCACTCAGACTTAGGTGTGCTGAGGAGGAGATGAAGGGAGAGATTGTTCTGTCTTGTCCACAGAGCCTTGAGAGGGATCTCATTTCCCTGGGCTGGTGGGGTGGGCCATTAAGAAGAAAGTACCTGTAATTATACTGGAAGAGTACAATAGATATGTCACTTTCCCCAAAGACAGTATTTTTGGAAGGCTTGACTATCTTACGTATTGGTTTCTGAAGTTACCAGGCTGACCAGAATGGCCTGGTTGGAAACTTTGTGACAAGCGTGCCACCCCCCTCTAGGTCAGGGTTTTCCGTTAATATCCCACCAATTATTAGTTTTATTAGGACTTCTTCCAAAAAAGTAAAAAGAAAAGAAAAAAAAAGAAGACAAAGGGTCCTTTGCCAAATACCTGAGGAAATGGAGTAGACCACACCCTTCCTTTAGAGTTGCGTCATCTAAACAGCATAGAAAGCTCTAGATTCAGTCAGCAGGCTTTGTTTTGTGTAACCTAGTGTCTCCTAAGCTTGAATAAGCATAGGACCTCATTACCACATAGCAAATATTTCCTACACTTTGGAAAAGGCTGCTTCTGCAGGGTGGCCTTAAAGCAGATTGAGATTTTTATCCCTTTGGGGCAGATCACAGAATCACAGAGGTTGAAATTTCCCCTGAACAATCTGAGCAACCTCTGGAGCACATACCAGAGACAATGACTACCTTTCTTGGTGGATCTGGATCTAGAGTCAGAGTAATACCAGTAAAATCTGTCATTTTGATCTTCCTGTCAATAAATGAATGAAGGCAAATTGCCTCCCTGTCCCATGTCCCATTTCATCACCTGGCCTCTTGTACTCCTTCTCTCAGAAGGGTGTCCAGAGAATGGAAGGTGTGTCTTATTCAATGAAGCCTCATTAAGGTGTGTTGCAGTTACGCACAATTACCATTTCCTATTTACAAGCATAATCCTTCTTTGCTATTTCGGCCAGCAAGTCCTGGAGAAGTCAGATGGCATTCTCGGCATTTACAGATGCAGAAAGCAGTGCACAGAGAATTTGGGGGTGGATAACAGGGTTCCCATCTGGGCATGTTCTTTCTTGTGTTCCTCCAAAATGGGCTGTTACCCAGACAGCTCACAGAATAGAGTCATGACCCAAGAGGAATACAGCTGAGTTCGCTTCTTGAAACAAGTCTTCACTCGTAGCTGGGTTTGCTAGCATTGTAGTGATTTGTCGGGAGTAGCTTCTATTTTCATTACTGTGCTCTTTGCACAACTGAAAGACAGGCCTTTTGAAATAACTGGAGACATTTCTCCACTAGGTGGCGCTACATCCTTTGTTCTCTGATGGATGCTTTTTCCTTAAAGTGTTTGGTTGGGGTGGAAACTCAGCAAAGAAAGTGTACATTCTTCATTTCTCTCACCTCGTTACGGGAACTACAGTATTTTGATTGAAAAAAAAAATGTATGGAGAATGGGCTTGTTTGCATACTGGGAATAAGAGCTACAGTGCGTTAGGATGTCCTGCGAAATACAGCTGATAGCTGAGTGGAATCAGATAGCCTCACTTTGAATTAGTTCCATGACTAGCTAGATCCACAGAAAATGGAAAGTTATTTAACCTGTCAGTTGTTTCACTTCTTATCGATTTCTTTATCTGCTAAATAGTTGCTCCACAAGGCTGTGGAATAAATGAAACCTATGCAAAGTCCTTAGCCAATAACCAGGGACATGATAAGGCCTTGATAAGTGTTGTTGCTGTTATATGTATCTTTATTTTTCATTGACTCGATGCCCACTGACAGCTTCGTGTTTTCATATGAAAATGGGAAATCCAGCAGGATTTGTATTTCTGACTGGACTGCCAGGATGCCTTTGCTCCTCTTTGAGTTCCTGCTCTCCCTTCATCTTCTTCACCCCTGGCATGATCTCTCATTTTCTTGAAAACGGTGTTTCTCCAACTTTAGCGTCAGCACACCACCTGGAAGGCTTGTTAAAACTCAGATTGCTGGAAGAGGATCTGATTCAGCAGGTCTGTGACAGGTCATTTATGAATGTGCATTTCTAATAAACGTGCAGGGGATGCGGGTGCTGCTGGGGCCAGGCCCATACCCACTGCCCTAAAAAGGATTGATTTTACCGGTGCTTTCCCATCCTGTGACAGCCTTTTTTATGGCAGAGTAGGCTACTTCTATTCCAGTTGGCTCCGTTTCTCAGCTTGTCCTCCTATCTAAAATGCACATGTGTTTCCTTGAAAAAACAGATCAGTCTAATTTATCTGCAACTCCTCCTCGTCATTTCTTATAACCACCTGCCCCCACTACAATTTTGATCTGACTCACACTGGACAAACACAGTTGATTGTTCTTGGGGTTCAAGAGTCAGGCAAGAAATAACAGGGCCGGCCGAGTGGCGCGGTGGTTAAGGGCTGGTTTGGGAAGCCAGCGGCCCCGGTTCAGGTCCCACGTATGAGGGCCAGTGACACTGCCCTCAAAAAAAAAAAAAAAAAATTACAAAACAAAACAAAACAAAAAACTAAGAAATAACAGGTGATTCCTTTGTTTTGAAAAATGACCTTCAGCATCACGCATGGCATATGGTTAATGTTCAAGTGTAGTTGCTGAACGAATAAATGCTCTGGGGAAGACACCTATAGTCTAATGAAAGGAGACTTCACCAATCAGAAAGCTTTCCATCTGCCAGCTGTGTGGCCACAGGAAAGTCACTTTATAACCAAAACATGACTTCCAAATATTCTATATTATTGTGATTTACAGCCACATATTGATCAGGATGACATTCTTTTAGGTTGAACCATATAATATGGCCTCTCTTTGACCATCTTTGGTTTACAAAAATGGCAGCTTTACATGGTTTTACCTAATGAAATTTCTGTATTTTAAATTAGGCACATGCTTGATAAATCTATTTTCCAATATGCTTTTAATTCCGAGGAATTGCATTCCTGTTTCTCTTTCTTTCACCACACATACAAATTTTGAGGGAATATTTTTAAAATAAGCCTGATGTTGGCACTGCAAAAATTCAGTTTTATTTCTGTCTAAGATGATCCTTCATCACCATTTTCTCATCTGAGGAATGATTCTCCTCCATTTGGAAGCAACTGGCAGATGTTCCCTGCTGAGCTGTCTCTGGGCTTTCCTGGAATGCCATGGTGTTGAAATTCCACTGCATAGAATTCTTTCCTCACTCTTTCTACCCCCTACCCAGAAACTGCCTCCATCCCCTTCACCCCATTCAAAGGGTATACTAATCTTTGTTTTAATCTTCTGCAATACTATCCCTGCCTTTTTCCTCTCTCTCTCACTTTAAAAAAAAAAAAAAATTACAACTAACAGCAAGTGAGATTAGACTTGCAAACTGTACAACATAACTCAAGTTATTATTTAGATTATGCCAGGACCAATGGGAAGGTTTTAAGTCCATCAGCTGTTAAATCCTAGAGTTTTTGGTGCTAGAAAGTCAGCAAGATACTGTTGGGGACAAGCATTTCCTTACTATTCAAAGTCATTCAATAAAAACTTATTGAGCACTGACTATATTATTAGGAAGCTCTGGCCTCAATGTGTTGGAATATGTTTATTGACATATGTTTATTAAATCATTTTTACAACTGACAACAGTTTTGTTAGGAAGAAAGGTAAAGAAAAATAAAAAGAAGACAGTAGTTACCAAAGGCTGTGAGAGGAACTCTCTAAAGAACTCTCTAAACCCAGTTGGGTTCAGCAGGGTGTAGAAAGCAGACAAATTTCCCTATGTCATAATTTTGCCTCATTTGACCATGTATAAGGATAAAAATTGCTGAAGGCTGAATTAGCTGTGTAATGACTTGATGTTTTAAACCAAGATATTTATTATGCAAATCTCTACACAAGAGTACCTGTGAGGAAGCCCTACCCCCACTTTGAATCTTTCCACTGCTCAATTGCTGGGTGACTTTAGGCATGTTACTTAGCTGCTTAATGTCTCAGGTTCCTCATCTGTAAAAATAGAGATAATAGGGTTAATGTGAGAAAAACACAAGTAAATGTATCTAAAGTGCTTAGAGTAGTGACAAATTGTAAGAATGTAAATATTAGTTATTTTTGGTTTCAAGGAATATCCCAGCAGATACCAAAAGTATATATATTAACAACAGCTATATTCTCCTCTAGGGGCTCTTGTAGCCTTCGCCTTTTTAAAGGTCTTCTGTATTTTTTTTTCATAAATATTCAGTTTTAAATGGTTTTGAGATCATTATGTCTTTTAAAAATCATTCAATACCCTAATCCAGTAGGTTTATTATCAGTCAGTTCTTTTTTTCCCCTTGATATTTAGACTAAAACTTCTCTCTTCTTAATTCCAGTCCATTTTTCCTCATTAACATCCTTTTACTGTGCTGGTGACTTTTTTTCTTCCTCCATGTTTACCTCTTCATGATATTTACAGAAGTACAAGAGAGAATGTGTGAACTTAGGCAAATTCTTCGGAGAAAACTCCCCAGAGATCTTTTACAGATATCGCAGTTTCCGTTACACAGTTTGTAGGCAGCACAAGCAGAGCCATGGTATCCCTGGGAATTTCTCATGAATAAAACCAGAGAAAAGGCAAGAGCCACCCATTTGTGATTTAGAAACAATGAGGGTCTAGCCTTTCTTTTGAATTTCCTCAAGGGCTTTAAATTATGAGGTAAACTTACGAAATACTACACAGTCTCCAGTGTTCAGGTTGTTGTGTTCAGAATTGGGCCAGGGGTTTAATTCTAGCCATGGTTCCCCAGAAATTTCACTGTAGGATCATTGCAGGTCTCAGAGATCCTATCTTCATTTCGATTTTTTGTGCATACTGGAACTATTTTTCATGCTTTGACATTCTGTGATTATTTCATTTAGTTGTATCAGTCATATATATATATTTTTAAAAGCACAAGGTTTATTTATACTTTCTTTACATTTTATGCCATGGTTCCATTCTGGAGTCTTTTAATCCCCAAAAATATATTTAGACCGAAGCATTAACCTTTATGAGACAAATCATTTTTATGTCTAATGAGTTTTCATAATTATCCGATGTATCATATTATTTATCAGAATATTTATTTAAAGATGTCATGTTGAGTTTAGTTAGGTGAAGTTTTAGCATCTGTTAAAAAGTTAAACTTTTGTTACGTTTCTTAAAACAAAAAAGATTTCTTATCTTTGATCCCTTCAACAAAGGGGAAAATAGCACCATTTTTATCCTATTATAAAATTGACTGTTTTCATAAGAATTTTGAAGAAATCCAGAATCAGAGATTATGCAAGAATTGTGAAACTGGATACAAAAGCTACGTGTTGATTTATTCAAGCAAAAAGTCCGAATAAGCAAAGGAATGGACTTCTTTCATGGTTCACTTTTTATTCTCGCTTCCCCGTAAGTCTTTATCCTTAATACCCACCTGAGGTGGTGGTAGCTAGGATATGGCACCAAAATACTTCAATTTGAAAGTATAAGATCTCATTTCGACTCCTTGTGCCTTCATTTTTTGCTCTGTTTTATGTTTAAGGCAAATGTGGGCATAGGGGTATGTGAATTAAAATTAGTGCAAAGAGGTCACAAAATGAATATCATCTTGGTTTAGCCAACACCTCTAAGTCAAGGCTACCATCCTCTCTGCTCTTGACCTAAAGTCTTGTGGACCACTAGACTGCAGTTAGGAGCTGGCGGTGATAGTGGTGATAGTGGTGAGGTAATGAACATAGGGCCTGAGGACACAATGCCCCTGGGATTACTGATGAGGTCTTAATTTACGGCAATGGGCTCCTCCACAAGAGTGTGGAGCCAGCAAACCCCAGATTTTTTTTTTTTTTTCAGCTATCCATACCACAGCTGGCATGAGCATTTGCAAAGCAGGTGTTTCGGCCATCTTTCCATTGTTCTGTCCTCCACTTACATGCTCCTGGCCAGGGCTTGAGGTCACAGATGTTTCAATGAGGTGCCAGATCTAGTGACATATCGTAGTTGGTGGGATGCTTCGAGTGTTCTTATAAACCAGAATGCTTAGTCTTGCTTAACTAACTCCAGGACCATTTGACTTAAGAAATGAAATTAGGGCATCAGGCAAAGGTAGGCAGATGGTTGCAGGAAGTATTGTGGCCTTGGCCTTGTGATATGGTTTGTTCATTTGACTGCCTTTTGTAAAATAGTGAACCACAATCTAATCAGGATGTTAGCACTAATTGAACAAAACAGCCCCATCATTATTTCCATGCAGGGAAATAATAAACTGAAACCGAGACAACTTCAGCATGTTGCCTAATGTCACAAACAGCAGAATAAACAACATCACACTTAGAAATCCCTCTTACCTTGTTATCTAATCTGTTCTTTCAGGATGTAGACATCCTCTATAGTGTATGGGGAACAGAATAAATCATTCCTTGAATTTACTATAAGATTGAAATAGACGTGATTGCCTAAAATATTTTTTTCCTAGACAATCTGCAACATTAGGACAAATGCTGAACATTCCTGAATTCTAATTGTAAAAGCACTAATGTTGTCCCTTAGCAATTAGCCTCGAGAAATTCTTACTTTGGGTGCCAAATTAAACTAATTTACACTTACTAACTAACTAAACATTTTCTTAGCATGGTACAATGCTCACATTCCTACCATAATATTATACTTTACACTTTGCCTACTAATTTACAAAATTGTGGGAGGAGTGAAATATTTCAAGCTTTGAGCCATGGTTCTTCATAGCCTCCTGGGGGATGGTGATATGAAGACCCTAAAGATACTAATAATAGCTGTGAGATGATATTATAAACTGTCTCAATGTATGGCAAAACCTGCTGAGTAGAATGTCATTACTAAGAGGAACATCTTGAAACATTGGTACAGTAACATTTTTTTCTAGAATTCATCTATGTATGTTATGGTTAATCTGTCAACCCAGCTAGATGTTCTATGCAATGTTCTTGAAAGAAAAGTGTCACAGAAAAACCAAGCCAGTTATGTATATTACGAGAAATTCTTGTATAAACTGGCTTGGGAAGATCACCCAAAGTCTATATTTAATCAGATCTCATCTAGATTCAGTATTCTACCCTATAATCTTACTTATTCTCAGAATAAAGCACAGCCACACTGCTTCTACTTGAATTTGAGCCTCTGAAGGTCATCTATAAGCCTTAGAACATTTTCTCAGGTGAGTTACTAGATTGTGACTTTCATTCTAAGCTGGTGCCTTGACTATTCCAATGGAAAGCCAAGTCTTGGTCATAAGTCAGGAAAGAGTACAGGACATTTTAGGATGACAATTTACCTTGTTGAGCATTAGCTCTCCATGTTGGACTTGGGACACAGGATGTTTCATTGGCTATAGGAAGTATAACATGTTAGCTGACAAATACCCCTAAAATCAGATTCCAAAGCCCCCTTTATCCTTGGGTGGTGTAAGGCTCCAGGCACTCTCTGCCTTGCTTTGTTAGAGCCTGGACCCCTGCCATTCCTATGATAAAGGCAGTGGGGAATGTCTCACCTATCTTGGTAATTTGAGCTTTTGTCCCATTTTCCAGGCAAGATTTCAAACTTTTAATTACCCACTTAGTAAAACCCAGATGTCCCATTTCAAAGACCTATTCCCATTAGGGAATTTTCATTTCCAAGCAATAGTTGGATGGAATCCTAGAGTTTTACTGCATCCCATTTCCAGCACTTTAGCTTCACTTTTTTTTTTCCTGAGTAAATAGGACCCTAAACTTTTAATTCTAAAAACCTATTTTAGATAGAATTGGGAGTATACCACAATCCGCTACACTGAAGCTTTCCATCTACACCCTAACTGGTTCTTTTAAAAATATTTCTTAGCATGCATCTGGTTCATAAGCCTTGTTGGGGTGCTAAGAGGATAAGTGACTTTCAATTTGAAAATACATTACAAAGTGTTCCATCTCTTAAAGTTTAAGGAATACCCTAGTCAAGGTCTTAGAACATTTACCTGACAGCGATTTTGATAAACTGATTCATCACTGGGTTGGAAAAGGGCCAGAACGAGATGGCTGTTGGACCAATTTACTGTGGCTGTGTGTATTGGCATAGAAGTATGCATCTTGTATGACCTTGTTTACACAGGATATTTCCACAGCTGTGCTAGCTGAAAGTCTCAGCTTCAATTGCTATCTCCATTGACCAAATTGGCTGGTCTAATCACCTGTTGATGGCATTCTGCATCAAATAGCCATTTTCTAATTTCAAGAGAAGATAACTTGGGAATTTAAACTGGTTATATTGATGTGTAGGTAAAATAACAATGAAAGGGTTTAGCTCTGATAATCACACTGAGATTTAAATTAAAGCAGAGATAATTAAAACTGCTACTTCAAGGTGGCCTTTATATGACCTAGGGATGAGGAACTGTGCTTTGTAAGGGCAATTTCAGGCTAGGATGCAAACTGTGACCATTTATGGGTAAGAAGCGATATTGTATACTCTTCAGGTTGCTTGCATAGGCATATGGGGTCACAACAACTTTATTTCCCACAACTGGAATATGCACAGATATGAAGACCTTGCAATAGCTGGCAGAGCCACAGGTTTCTAAAGGCCAGGGTCATCATTCACGTTAAAGTATGTGTAAGTGGTGTTCTGTGAAGCACAAATGTTCAGAGGGCTGGAGTGGCAATACAAAACTTTTCACTATATTATTAAAGGTAGATCAGAGTTACTAGCAAAACAAGGGAGTCTTAACCTTCTGTATACTCTGTGTTTTAAAAAGACAGAAAATTTGATGATTTTGCTCATTTAAACAGTGAGTCATGTGACATGTTCCATGCGTGGCTAGGTGGATTTGGAATGGAAAGTTCCATCTCTATAGATGGAATCTGAGAGACCATTACAGAAGCCTGCAAGTCCTCTGTCCTTTATCGAAGGACAAGTATTTTGAGGTGGAGGCTTGAGACAACACTAGCCTCACTGGGTGTGGCAGCTGAAGAGTCAATAGTTTAATGTTATAGCTTTTTTGAAAAATAAGGTTTAACACTAGAGAGACAATATCAATTTCTCATTTGTGTCCTGGATCCAGCCCTCTTGATTCCTCTGATCCCAGGCTTTTCCTGCCTTCCTGCAACTGCACATGGATTTATACCAACTCACTTTATCGAATGCTTTTGTTTTCTCCTAGAATATTGTTTTTGTGAAAAATAATATCAGTCTTGCCATTCATTCCATGTGCTAATTTAGCATCATTTGGCCAGGTTTTAAGAGAATTCATGATTTGTAAAACAAATGTAGTTATTCAGAAAATATGTTTGCTATCATGGCATTGTATTTGCAGTATGTTTTCTGCTAAGTCTATTTCAAATAATTGATAACATGTGTGAGAAGTTATACATAATATTATATGAATCTTCTGTGTGTCTTAGTTGTGAATATTCAAATATTCATTTTAGGGGAGTGACTTTTTTATTAATAGTTAAGCATCAGGAACATATATATGCTCTGAAATTGGTAAATGCATATGTCTGTAGAAAAAGTACAAATAATGTTAGCACTATCTTTTTTGTAGGAATACCAGCTTCTGAAGCTTATATCTGGCACTGTTTATTTTATCCTGCTGTAGAAATTGAACCTTCCTTGTATGGTTAAGTTTTGTGGTGATGGGTGTGATTAAGGAACGTGGTGTTTGGTTCTCACTTGCAGATTTTTTGAACACACTGGCAGAGGGGATGGGCCATCTTTAGGTAGCATGTGCCCTGGTCTTAATGCATATGACTTTGCAGCATTTCTTTAATTGTACAATTTGCTTTATATTACCAAGTGGTTTTGATTAATGAACCAAAGCAAGTGAATTTGTGTACAGAAGACAGAAAGAATTATAGCTCAGATGGTTGCTTTTAGGTCAGTACAAGTTACAATAGAAATAACATAATCTTGTTATTGATGCAACATTAATTCCTTCCATATTGAGGGGGATGAAGTACCTAATTAAAATTCCAACATTTCCTTCCCCCTTTTTAATCTTCCTACACACTAGTAAAAATCCACAGAACCATGAATGAAATATTTTTGCTTCCCAGACACTGTGGATATTCATCAAAAACAGCTTCGATGCTACTAAGCACTGAGTGATGTAAGCAATGAATGGCCTTGAACTCCACTTGTCCTTTTCCTGCCTTTTCATGAGTGGAAAGTAGGTAGCCCCTCTCTGCCCTGAAGCAAAGGAGCTTAAATTATGTGTCTCCCTATCTCTGTTGCTTTAAAGGTATTTTTATTTAAACAGTTTTTCTTTTCCTTACTTATTTAATAAGCACAAATATAGTGCTGACCACGTGACCAGAGTATTCTAACTCCTTTATAAATATTTATCTCCTCCATTCTCTTATGTGTTCTTTTATTCTTTCTTATCTCTCTGTTTCAATTGCATTTATATATTACCAACTTCAGAACAAATTCTTTCCTTCAGCATCAGGTAAATTCAAACAGTGCATCAATTTCTCATAGGATATACATGGTGAGACAATGAAAAGGTATCTCTGTGTAAGGATGGTGGGAGGCTCTTTGGGGTCTCTGGATGCCAAAGAAACCCACTGGTCTTTGTACATAGTTTATATTTTGGTGAGATCAAGCTTTTTCTTTTCCCAGTTGCACCCCTTCATTCAGCTTTACCTGCAAGTTGAAAAGGCTTCATAGTCAGATAAAATTGGAGAAACACTGCCCCTGGTAAGCTTCTCTCCTGAAAAATCGTAACGAATGCTGGCTTGTTAAGAGTTCCTACAATCAAGGAATCTGTAGTATGGCATTTCCTCAAAAAAAAATCAAACATTGAGTTACCATATGATCTAGCAATTCCATTTCTGGGCACGTACCTGGAAAAAATTGAAACTAAGGATTGAAACAGATATTTGTACACCAAGTTCCATGGCAACATCATTCACAACAGTCAAAAGGTGGAAGTGACCCAAGTGTCAATTAAGCAAAAATGTGGTGTATACATAGAATAGGGTTTTACTCAGCCTTAAAAAAGAAGGAAATCCTGACATATGGTATAACATGGATTTATAGTCAATAAGATCAGCCAGTCAGAAAATAACAAATACTGTACAATTCCACTTACATTAAGTACCTAGAGTTGTCAAATTCGTAGAGACAGAAACTAAAATGGTGGTTGCTGGAGGTCACAAGGAGGGGTCATGGTGAGTTATTGTTTAATGGGTACAAAGTTTCAGTTTGGGAAGATGAGAAAGTTCTGGAGATGGCTGACAACAATGTGAAATAGTTAATGCCACTAAACTATCCACTTAAAATGACTATGTGAAATAATTAATGCCACTAAACTATCCACTTAAAATGACTAAGGTGGTAAATTTTATGTGATAGATATTTTACCAGAATAAAGAGAAAGCAAGAAATCTGTTTTAACCTGGTATTTCCTAGTTTATTTGATCATGAAACACTTTTTTCAAGGAACAGAGTTTTTGGAGGAATAAAAGGAACACAGTTATGAAAAACCTAGTCTATATACTCAGTATTGAATTCAACAAAATATGAACTGTGATAATTTTACTGCCATTTCTGAAACCCTTTTATTCCTCTTTTGTTCATAGGATAGTTAAACTCCGTGCTTGTATACTAGCCTAACTGATATCTGACCACACCTGTGTATGTCCTCAACTCAAAAAGGCCTCAAATTAAGAGAAATGTGGCAGTTAAAATCTATACAGCTTGATGATGGTGAAACAAGAAAAGGAAATAGGTAAAGACAGTGTAGAAGTTTTAGTCTGGGTACATGGTAGGTGGGGGCTGCCTTCATATCAAAGGGACCATAAGAAGGCAACAGTTTGGGGGAGCAGGGGATAAAGAGATTGGCTTTGGTCATGTTGATTAGACATCTTGTAGTGATGTTAGAATTCCAGGAGAAGAGATGATTATGATCAGGGTCACAAAACATAAAGATCTTTGGAATTAAGAGGAAAACTGAAGGGGCTAATTTTGGAAAAAGATGGAGGGGCGTCTCTCACACTCAGATATGAGTTATCGAAGTTCCCTTTTCTAAGGTGAATTTACAATTAATAAGATGAAGGATCTGGAAGTAGCAAAGAAAATAATGCATGGTAAGAGTGCCTGGACTGCTTCCTTTTATTCTGAATAATTTTCTGTTTTGGGAGGGCCTTTATTTTTCATTTGGAGAAATTCAGTATAAAGAATACATTTTAAGGGCTTAATTGCATCTGTTATTAGAAAGGCAGTAAAAGAAATTAGGAACATGATTTAAAAAGAATTCCTCTGACTTTGTTCTCTCATAACAAAAACTACACCAAACAATTAGTCTTCAGATGTTAGAGTTAAGAACACAGTAGTTTACAGTCATACAAGAGGACAAAAGATATCTCTGACCTCTGGAATAAAATATACATAATGCCCTAGCCTTGCACCAAATGAATTACGATTGTCTAGTTTTCAGTCACAATTTGAGATATAATAGTTGTTACATGAAGACATTATTAAGTTTTAAGCCAAGGGGGAAAAAAAAAATATATTCATGCCGAGCCTATTGCTAGGAGTGATGTGGCAGAGAACAGCAGTGGATTTAGAATAGTGTTAAATGAGGCTAGATGACAGTCCTGGGTCCCTTAGGTTCAATGCTTAGCACAATGCCAAGTACACAGTAGGTGCTCAAAAATATTTGATGAATGAATGGATCAATGATGGAATTGGTTTCTGAAGGTTAAGAACTGTTATCATCAAAGAGCTGAGCTGCAATGAAATGTGTATCCCGAGTGCACTTTAATATTTTCACTGACATCTAAGAGTTAGGGGAGGGATCACTGGGTGTAAAGAGTGTTAGCACTCTGGGGAGAAAGGGATGGTTTATTGTACTTCCAACAAAGGTCAGTCCTGGGGAGTATTAATTGTAAGTGAGACTGAAGAACATTTGGGCTGAATGTCAGGGGGAGTTTTTGAAGAGTAAAGTATGTTAAGCTTCATAACAGAGCCAGAGGTAGAAACTCAAGGGAGCCGAAGGAAACCTCAATGTCTGGAGAATTTACAAGGAGACTGGACCAAGTCCTGGAGGAGCAGTGGGGGAAATCATGCCTCTCAAAGGGGCATGCATGGCAGAGCATTCAGGGTTTTAGCTTATTTCTCTGTTGCAGACTGCTGCACTGGAGTATTCTAATTAAAATACAAGGAAAAATATGCATAATTGTGATCCGGCAGAGAGGACTTTGCAACTTGGAGAATATCATAGTGGTACAACAGTACTAAAAGGAGTTTGTGTATTTGGGATAAAATGCTATGATCAGGTAAGTTTCTGGGAGAGTAAGCAAGAAGTAAATGATTCATCCTGCAGTCCTTTGAAATGGTGTATTTATCAACTATTTATATGATTAAATGTAAATGTCTACAACAAAAACATAGAGTCCAACACTAATTAGAAAAAGTGAACTAGTGAATTCCTTTTAGGTCTATGATTCTTGGAAAATTAAATTTGAGGACAGCAATGCCACATAGTTTAACCATACTCAAAATCTCTAATGTCTCCTGGAGCTAAAAATCTTCTAAAATCAGCCTACATAATGAAGCTTTTGTTATAGCTCAAATTTGCTTATATTATATTGAGAGAGTGCTTTGTACTGCATATTTTGCACATTAATTTTAAAAGTTGAGCTATTCTCATCCAGAAAGTAGAAATTGCAGGTCATTCCGTAGAGCCCAATAAGATTTTTTGTTATAAAATGAAAATAGCTTTAACTAAAAAATTTTCAACTCAACAGCAATAGAAATCTGCTGCCTTCAGCTTCCTAGTGTTAACTATCTAAATTCACTTGTCATTTGAAGAAGGTCTGTTTCAAAAGATACTATATCTCTCTTCCCAACTTAATGTTTTAAAATTTTAATAAGTAAGACATGAGGCATGTGATTGATTTCATAAGACAGTAGTATTTGTGAAAATAAATTTGGATGACATTAGTTTTATAGACAGATACATAGATTTATAGACAAATATAGATACATAGGTGTGAGAGAGAGAGAGAGAGAGGAAGAGAAGGAGGGAGGAGAGAGACATAATTGAGATCCTCTAGTGTATGTATCTTAAGAAAATTGTCATTTTGAATACAATAGAAACTTTTTACTAATGGTTCATGATTTAACAGTTGGTATTTTCATTGGTTCATGAATATATCATATCACATGGAAAATCTTTTTAAAAGACCAAATTTGCAGTGAAATATTCTAAATAAATAAGACTAAATATCTTATTTTTAAGTGTAGTATGTGAAAAAAAACCAAAAAACAAGAAAGATTTTTAGTAATTATAGGCTATGTTTTAGATGGCCTGACATGAAATACAGGTTACATGAAATGCCCAAAATTAATGTTACAGAATTTGTACCTTTCTGGGGTGGGTAAGGAGTGGGGAGCTAGAGAGAGGGCCTCGGAAGGAGAGTTTATATTCGTAAGAGGAGAGTCAGGATGGCTCAGCCCTCTTGCAGTCCTGACGGCCTGCTGGACCTCTCTCCTTGAATGTCTCAATGGCACCTCAAAATCAATCATGCCTCTTCTTCCAAATGTGCTGCTCCTCTAGTCCCTGTTGTAGTTAATGGTTACTCTACCTAGGGATCCAATGAAAAGCATAATAGCTAACGCAGATGTACTCTGAGAGGCCTGTGTCCCTGACCACTGGGGAGGGGCGGGGATGTCCTGCCATGCCTGTCTGTAAGATGCCAGGGAGAGGACACTTATGTCCAACATATCCAGTGCACAATCACTTCAGTTTGTAGGTGTTGATTTGAATACCAACTGCTTTGAACAGAAATGCATATGATATTTACAAAGTATCTACAGGATGGAAATAGCCATTTTTTTCTCCTGAACAAGTATACCTTCTGTTGGGCAATTTAAATATTTTAATATGAAATGGCAATAGTAAATGATATCAATTTTTACTAGTTTTGACTCCCTTCCTTCTTTTCTTTATCACCTTCAGTTAGCAATACAATTTTATGAGTTGAGGAATGGCTGTATCGGTGATAGTCCTTTATTTCTTGACTGGCTTCGACCTTGTGCATCAAGCAACTTTCCTGTGGATGCAAGTGACCGTAGATTCTCTGTTGAGATACCCCACAGGCCTGTCTGTGGCAGAGCCCTGGTGCCTGTGATTTAATCATGCTCATTCTTAATTTCATCAACAGTTCCATCAATGATTCTGTAACTCATTAGACTAGATACTATCAGCTCTTTCCAAGACTGCTCAAGGTTGCCCATTGCAAAGGATGAGGTGACATGGTTTTCTTTTCTGAGTCATGACTCCATATTTTAGATAATTTCGTGTAAGTGCTCAGACATTGCCAAGTTCTCTTTTGGCATTATTTTGTATTAAAGAAATCTAAGAAGATTAGTTCCATTAGGAACATACATTAGAATTATCCAACTCCCGTACTACTCTCATAATATATAAAAGTAATAGTAATCATAACACTTCATATGTCTCCTTGTAGCATAACTACAACAAAAGAAATAGGTCTCATGGTAGAGTTCTCTTTTTAGAATTCGCCACAGGAAATCAAAAGTAGGCTAAAGCAGATCTCCAATATCCAGTGAAATGAATAATCTTTTGTGAACAAAGAGGGAAATATGCCTTTAGCTTCCATCAAATATTTGGGCCTTAAAAAAAAAGCAAAGGCAGTAAAGATGGCTCTCAGAAGCTTCATCTTACCCAAGGTTGTGAGATGGTAATTGCATCCTTCCCAGCTTGCTTGGTGATCTACTTCCTTACAACAGAACCATCAGGCATGTCCCAAGGTAAGCCACCAGTCCCCAACCCTACCACCCACTAGAATTAATTTGATTGTCGAGTACAAGAACAATGAAAAAGAAGAAGTGGATATGCCACAAAAATATGAAATATAGAGTGACTTTTTATTTTTTTAAGATTTTATTGGAGAATTGGGAGAGGGGAACAGCATTGGGAAATCGGGGAAGGGTAACAGACAAGCTGCTTTCCTTTTGTTCTTCAGTCTAGTTGCGGAGGATGTTGCTTCACTGGCTCATGTTGGTATCATCATTGCGCTCTTCCCAGATGAGGCAGATCGGTCACTGGCCTCTGGATGGTCGCTCACCGCGGCTATTGGCAGCTCACGCTGGCTGCCGGCTACTTACTGTAGCCTATGGCAGCCCACTGCAGCAGGGACTGCAGCCTACACAGTTGCTGGGGCTCGCAGCCCAGCTCCAGGTGGAGCTGTTGTTAGCTGTAGAGGGCAGTGTCACTGGCCCTTATATGTGGGATCCGAACCAGGGCCGCTGGCATCCCAAAACCAGCACTTAACCAATGTGCCACTCGGCCGGCCCTAGAGTGACTTTTTACTGTCTACTATTTGGACTGTATAATATGCTTGGGAAGTTCATGTATAGCCTGATTCTTATCCAAACATGTGGATTTACGACATCTATGGAACAAGTTAAGGACCTTCTTTTCCCCAGTTCTCCCCCAGGGTAGGATTGCTATCCCATTATGAAAAGTGCCTGTGGAACCTGGGGAAGAGCCCCCTTGATCTTCCTTTAAAGCTCGCACAAACCATTAGAGGAAATCAAACTGAATCAACCAGTTTAAAGACACCTAACAGTCTTCAAAGGCTCTCTTTCTGCTTTCATGCTCCTGAGAAGCCCTGGTTTTCAGTACTTTTGGTATCCCATGTTACAGAGCTCACAAACGATGGTTTGGTCTTGAGAACCATGCTGACAGGACCGCCTGTTGGCTGTTCCTCCAGGCCTGTCTTCACTCAAAAGCCGCCACTCCACTGCTCATCCACAGTTAGCACTGGGAGACACTGTGGAATTTATCTCTTCAGATTTTCTAGCTGTAATTATAGTTGCTCATTTACAATGGAACATTACACTCTTTTTGGAGCTACTTCATATACTTGGCAGCCAACTAAGGTGATCATATGTCCTGTTTTTCTTTCTTTCTGTCTTTCTTTTAAAACTGGGGCAGGTCGTTGTTTTTGCTGAAGTTTGCCATTTTCTCCTTGTTACTGATGTGCAGCCTCCTTTGTGCTGACGGCCAAGAAAATTCTGGACTGCTGCCCTGTGTGCCTCCAGAGACTGATGCAAAGTCTTCAAAGTAAAGTCAGTGTTTTTTTTCTTGTTTTGTTTTGTTTTTCCAATATAGAGTTTACCAGAAACAAGACATCTTCATACTTATGAGGACCTTGCTGTCTCCAGCAAAACTTTCAAAGACTGACAGCCTGGACTTGTCGTCTCTGAGATTTGCAAATGTTCTGGAAACCACTTGGCACAAAATGCTTTCAGCAAAGGCAACAATGAAGTTAAGCCTCAATTTTATTTTATGTTTTTTTTTTAAGTTTTTCATTTGGCACCAATAGAAAAATATTTAAACATATTTTCAATTGGATGTTCTTTGGGCAGGTCCTGAAGAGGACTTCCTGTCAGTTCTCAGTAAATGTATGGTCATAAACCAATTTGTTTAACCCAAGTTCCCCCAAATCTGTGTGTGCTGCCGCTGTCATGAAAAAGACTATCAAATGCTGTGTGACAGGCCCTTGTTAAATGAAGCATAATCAGCTCCTTCTCCTATATGCACCAAAGAAGGCGTGCTGCTGTCCTTTCCGGAAGCCTCCACACACTATGGCTGTCTTATTTACCTAAGACCTGATCTCCCTAATTACTGAAATAGAAACAAACAAATCATTTATTCCTCTCCTCCAGACCATTTGAGTACATTATCCATTTATTTGGTGTTTGGCTCAGGTTTTAATGAGTCATTTAATAACCCCTGTTCACAGCAAGTTAAGTTGCAACCAGCTGGCAGCCACAACTCACAGAGTTGTTAACCACTCCAGCCAGGATCAGCCCCGCACTGCAGCCTTCCTGAAGGGTATTATGAAGGCTTATTCCAGTTCTCGTGGCAGGAGTTTCACGCGAATTTGTGCCTTAGATAATGAAATGGCCATGAGAACGCTAAGGGTTTAGGAAAATAGATGTCAGTTTCTATTGTAATGATTGGAAGGGCTATTGATAAAGCTGTTTGAGGTGGGTTATTATCAGAGAGTGAGAGGCTCCATTCCACTCATGAGGCCTGCAGGGGCTCCACAAAAAGCTCAACCACCTGAATCCACAGAAAGGTCATTTTGTATGAAAGGTCAGTGGTGCTCAGGAATGGAGAATAGATGACAGAATGGTCATGAAAGGAGGACAGATGTTCCCACATCAACTCTACACTCTGTATTTTTAAGAACAGCTTTTATTTAAAGACATCACCTCTCATTTTTTTTTGAGGGCAGTGTTACTGGCTCTCATATGTGGGATCCAAACTAGCGCTGCTGGCATCCTAAGCCAGCTCTTAACCACCATGCCACTCGGTCGGCCCTCCACTCATTTTTTAAAAACGGAATTTACCACTTTCTACTTTGATAATTAATTATTATGCTTATTGTTTGTGGTCTGTCTACCACTTCACCCACTGCCTGAGATTTCCAACCCCAATCTCTACCCTCATTAGACTACTTGGCCCAGAGGAGGCACTCAGAAAAAAAAAATGGTTACATAAATATGTGTAGTGCATGTTCATTTTTTAAAAAAGTTAAAAATGTAGAAACATATAAAAAAAGAATATAAAAAAATTACGAGATAATAAAAGTCATCTGTGTATCCTAACCCACTAAAAAACATCATTAACATTGTGGGAAAGCACATATACTCACCCACTGTTAGGATCTAGGCATAAAAGTGTACACATCAAAATTAGTATTTTTTAAAGGCCCTCCCTTATTTATTTCTGAGAATTCCCAAAAGGGGTCTCAGTCTGGTTTCTAATATATCAATCTACATCAGTGGATCTCAGCTGGGTTGGTTTTGCCCACCCCAGCCTCATGGGGACACTTGACAATGTCTGGAAACATTTTTGGCTGTTGGTGTTGGGGTGGGAATGGGAGTGCTACTGGCATCTACTGCATAGAGACCAGGGATGTTGTTCAATTTCCGGCAGTGTACAAGACAGTCTCTGCTGCCCACTCCTCACATTAACAAAAATAATTGTCCAACCCAAATGTTAATGGTATTGAGGTCAGAAACCCGAACCTACTTTCTTCCCTTCCTGCTCTGTCCTTCTGGCCATGTTCCTAAGTCTGTGAAGCCTACAAGTGAGGTCTCCTTCCACTGCTTCTCTGCTCATTATGCCGAGACTGAGGCCTTTGCTGAATGTGCCATCTCCGCATCCTTACATTGGTCACTAGATGCAGCTGGTAAAGCTATTTGAAGAAGTCTCCTCCATTGCTGGCTCTACTCAGTACAGAAAAAGCAGCTCTTGCCAACGGTGCCATCTCCACTCCCCTCAGCATTTTCAGATGGCTGGTGCCAAGCAGGCACCTGTGCAAAGACAGTGAGAAGTGCCTCCCCTCCCACCTCTGTGCTCTGCACTTGGACACCATGATTCATAAGCCGCTGGGCTTGTGCCAGAGATTCAAAGAGATTCACTCCTGACCATCGTTTATTGCTCAGGTGTTCACAAAGTTCGTCATGAAAAAATAATTTCTGTTCTCATTTCTCTAAATGTAAAAGTTTAAATTGAGTTCAAGGGGCCAGAAAACCTTTATCTTCATCGACACTTTTTTAGCCCCGCCCTGTTCAAACCTGAAACTCCCCCACCCACAAGTCCCATTTATAACAGTGGGTGTCAGTGGACACTGGGCAAAGACAGAAGGAGAAGGAGAATGGTCCGCAAGGCAGCACTTGGCGTTGGCGTTTCAAAAATGCCCTTTGTGTTAATTTTGCTCCCATTTTCCATTAAAATTTTCTAGTATTTTTTCAGATATATAGAAAGCTATTATTTTTCATTCAAATCCTCTCTTATATTTTCAGTAGCCTTATACAATTTAATTTGCTTAAGTCCCTCATGTTCTTTATTAAATATATTCTGGGACTTTTGTGCTTTAGATTGCTATTGTGTATAGTTTTTATAGAAAATGATATAGTTGAACTTTTTGCTGACTGTAACATCTATATAAATATAAATAGCTATATATCTTGTTTCCCATGATTTCTACACTTATTTTATTAATGGAAACCTTTTCAGTTAATTCTCTTGGATTTTCTAGGTACTCTTACATCATCTGAAAATAATGACAATTTGTTTTCTCATTTCCAGGACTGTGCTAGCCTATAAGTCACTTTTATGCAAAGAAAGGATAAAAAAGTGCCTTATCTAGGTAGATGTCTGCATGGGTGGCTGACTTGCTCCATGGATAATGCTTCCACGAAAAGTAGAACCAAGTGCTCCTGCTTTGGCAGATGCAACCTCCCCCCGCCCCCCAGCAGGATACTGTGCATTGAGCAGAACAATGGCTCAATTTCAGCCCCTCTTCAACTGTGGCTAGAAGTCCTAGACAGGGAGCCATCTGCTTACATATAGGAGCGGGGTCCCACCCAGACCTCTTTCATTTGAATTGTAATTTTTCCCCCTATTTCATGTTTTATTGCTTTGGTCCAAAGTTGTAGGACCAAAGGTTAAATACAAATGGTAATAACAGTAGTTAGCTAGTTGTTTCTTTAATGCTTCTGAGCCTGCATTTGTATTTCATCATGAAGTATGCTGACTTGAGATAGATATTTGCTGATCTGAGATAGGTATGGGTTATTATTCACCTTCATAAATGGCTTTCCTATTTACCAATAGTGACCAGTTAGAAAATGGAAACTAGCTCCTATCAATGACACCAAAGACATTAAAATAAATTTAATAAGAAATGTGCATTATATAGGGCCGGCCGAGTGGCTCAGTTGGTTAAGAGCTCGCTCAAGAGGGTGAGCTGAGCTCTGAGCAACAGCGGTTCGATGCCAGCCCGAGCTGAGTTGCCGTTGAGCTGCCAACAGGTGGCAGGATGGCTCAGCTAAAACAAAAAAAAAAAAAAAAAAAAAAAAAAAAATGTGCATTATATATATATATATATATATGATAAAGATCACAAAACTTTCATTCAGAGCATTAAAAAAAGCTTTAATTAGTGGTAGACATACTAATTCCTAGTTGAAAGAACTCCAAGTAGGAAAGATAATCAATTCCTCATAAATTAATATATAAGTTCAATGTGTTACAAATAAAATTCCCAGGAGGACTTTTATGTAAACTGATAAGCTGATTCTGAAGTTCTTCTGGCAGAGTAAGTGCTCAAATATAATTTAAAGTTGAGACACTTCAAAAGGGGGTACTTGCAGTATGAAGATTCAATGTGTATAAACTATAATACTTTTGAAATTGTAGCACTGGTTCAAGAAAGGCAAATATATCAGTATGACTGAAAAGAAAGTCTAGAAATATATGTGTGTGGGTGTTTATAAAATTCATATATATATATATATATATATATATATATATATATATATATATACACACACACACACACATAACAATGTTAGCTTTCCAAATCAGTGGTAAAATATAAACTACCAAATAGATAAATAAACAATGTTGAAATAATTGTCTATCAGTCTAACATAAAATAGACAAATCTACTTCATATCTCACACACACACACACACACACAAATTATCAAATTAATTTAAAAGCTAAACATAACAAATTAATTATAAAAGAATTAAAATAAAACATAAGAGATTTACAGACACATACAATTTAGGATATGCTAAGGTTTTCTCAAGAAAGACATGAAATCTAGAAGTAATGTATGCAAAAGCAGAGCTTTATAAAGAAAGATTAAAATTGACTAGAAAAATGACCTGAAAAATTAAGATAAATGGCAAATTACAGATTGGGGTTAAAAAATAGAGCACACATAGTAAGCAAAAGGTTGACATCATATATATGAGTATGTATATGGAGCTCTCTCACAAAGCACGATGACAACTACTTTAGGAATAATCTCTTAATCATCATAACAGATGAGGAACTAAGACACAAAGAGGCTATGTAACTTATTCAAGTTCATACAGATCAAAAGTGATGGAGACTGGATTTCAATCCAGGCAGCCTCTCCACAGCTGTACTCTGAAACACCACGACTTCCTGCTCCCAAGACTAAGCTACCAGTATTGTGAATTTAGTTTAAAGGAATTTCTCATGTACTGCACGTGAGAGTTTACATTGACACAAACTTTTAGAAAGAAGATTTAGTAGTCATTAGGAACATTTAAAACCTTAAGTATATTGATCCTTCAAATCACCATTTCTCTTCATTCTCATTAGTGCACAGGGACCTTTCTATACTGTGGCATTATTTATATTTGGTGTCTAATTTGATAATATTTTGTCTCTCTTTGTAACTGTATGCATATAAAGTTTTATTTACAAAATGAAACTTATTATAGACATATGCATGTGTATCTACCAGTTTGTTTGTTTATTTCGTTAAAGAGTTCTGTAAGAATACACAGCGATCTGCTGCTGGTGTTCACCTCTTGGGAGGTGACAAATGGGAGATACAGCTGTGGTTAGGGATGGGAACTTTCACTTCTTAATGGATAGATTTCTGTATTGTTAAATTTTACAGTGAGGTTGTGATATTTAAAAAAAAATAATTAAAAGGAACTCTACTTCTAGTCATAGTTTTTAAAAGAGGCTCTTTTAAAATCGGACAGTGAATTTCACATATTATCCAATGCTTTTTTCCTCATTATCATGACATAGTTTTCTTATTTGGTTGATTGATTTGAAATGAAATATTAATAGATTTCCCTAAGATTAAATGATCCTCATATTTATAAGATTAAGTCTTATTTTTTTCAGAACTTGATGTTCCACCAATATATGCTGAAATTTTATGGCTACTATTTATTTAGAATTTTCAGATCTATTTTCACATACAAAAGTGAGTCTGTAATTATCTTTCTGTGTAATATTTTTGTTAGATTGTTACAGCATTTAAATGCTGGCTTTATAAAATGAACTTGGTAGCTTTCCATTTTTTTTTTTTTTTTTCAATATGCTGTGCCAAAATTTGTGTGGTGATGAAATTAGATGTTACTTGAAACTTTGAGGGAACTCACCAATAAAAATAATTTTTATAATTAGTCTTTTTTGTTTGTTTGTTTGTTTGTTTGTTTGTTTGTTTGATTGACTTCAAGTTTCTGGTTCCGCACATAAGGATTTGGAAGTCGCCACTCAGCTCTAACAACAAATAAAAAGATGAACAGACTAAAAAATCAACAACTCTTCTTGGATCCCTAAGAAAGGTGAGGACACAGGGCAAATTGCTGCCTCCAAGATTAGAGAGACTGACAGGTGAATACAGGGAGCTGTGGTTTAACAGAGACTCATGAGCAGAAACTCTCACAGGAACTAATGCTAATGTAGGGATTCTCCTAACTCATTCTATGAGGTAAGCATTACCCTAATACCAAAACCAGACAAAAACATTACAAGAAAAGAAAACTACAGACCATACAGACCAATATTTCTCATAAACATAAATGAGATCCTCAACAACAAAAAATTCTCAACAAAATATGAGCAAATTGAATCCAAAAAGTACAAAACGAATTATACACCACAACTAAGTGGGATTTATCCCAGGTATGTAGGAAATTTCATTAGAATTAAAAATTTCTGCTCTGTGGAAGATAATATCAAGGAAGTTAGAAGACAAGCCACACACTGAGAAAAAATATTTGCAAAAGACTCATCTGATAAAGGACTGCTATTCAAAATATACAACAAAGTCTTCAAACTCAACCATAAGAAAACAAACAACATGATAAAAATGGACCAAAGACCTTAATAGACACTTCACCAAAAACATATACAGAAAGCAAATATTCGTATGAAAAATGCTCCACATTATATGCCCTCAGGGAAATGCAAATTAAAACAACAGCACTACACACCTATTAGAATGGCTACAATTCTAGAACACTGAAAATACCAAATGATGGCAAGGATGTGGCAAGGAATTCTGAAACCTTACTGGTGAGAATGCAACAGGGTACAGCCACTTTGGAAGTCAGTGAGAGGTGTTTTTTTTTTTAAAGAACTAAACATACTGGCATACTTCAGAGATATTGTGCATTGGGTCCAGACCACCACAATAAAGTGAATATCTCAATGAAGCAAGTTATAATCATTTTGCTGGTTTAAAGTCTTGCCTTCAAGTTGTCAAAATGTAGCATCTATGAAGTTCAATAAAGGGAAGCACAATAAAATGAGGCTACATCTCTACTTTTACTATATATTCCAGCAATTGTGTTCCTTGGCATTTACTCAAATAAGCTGAAAACTCATTTCAACACAAAAACCTTTACATGGATATTTACAGAAGCTTTATTCATAGTTGCTAAAACTTGGAAGCAATCAAGATGCATAAATCAACTGTGGTACATCCAGACAATAGAACATTATCCTGTGCTAAAAATAAATGAGTTATCAAACCATGAGAAGACATGGAGGAACCTTAAATTCATATTACTAAGTGAAAGAAGCCAATCTAAAAAGCTTAGATATTTTATGATTTTAACTCTATGACATTTTGGAAAGGCAAAACTATGGAGACAAAAAAGACCAGTGGTGTCCAGCAGTGATAGGGTAGAAAGATGAATAGGCAGAGCACAGAGATCTTGAGGGGCAGTGAAAATACTCTGTATGATATTATAATGACGGATTATAATTTTCTCCAAACCCATAGAATGTAAAATACCAAGATTGAACCCTAAGGTAAACTTTGGGTGATCATGATATGTCAATGTAGGCTCAACTTTGATAAAAAATGCTGAGAGATGTTGATAATTGGGGATGCTATGCATGTGTGGGGGCATGAGGTCTCTGGGAAATCACAGTGCCTTCCTCTCAATTTTGGAAACTTAAAACTGCTCTAAAAAAATAGTCTTAATTTTTTTTTTGGGGGGTATCTTCAGAGTTTCTCCTACTTCCTGAATTATTGGTTACATCCACTTTAGTAAAAAAATTAATTTAATCCATTTTTTTAAACTTTTATATATAGTAGTGCCTTATGATTTATAATTTTCTCTATATACTGTAGTCTTTTGGAAATTTAATTTTTATTTGTGTTCTTCTTTGATTAATTAGATGTTCTAGAGATTTGTCTATTTTCCTTTTTTTTTTCTTCCTAAGAACCAGCTCTTATGTTTTTAAGGATTCAAATTAGAGTATTTGCTTTGATTTACATTTTTGGAATATTTACTTTTTGATATTACTCATTAGTTTGTTTTCTTAAAATAACTATTTTAGGAAATATGCCCGTGTTTTATTTTTCTTCCTCAGATTTGATATACAGACTTGATGTTAATAATCTCATTTTGTTTATGCAAAACTGGTCATCCACAAAGTTAAAATTATGCCATTAGCTACTGTCCCCATTTCATGTAGAGTGGCAATTCTAATGAATATGTAAATATGGTGATTACTTTTGAACAAAATACATATATGTTTACAAATAAATAGCTCACTTTTTGTTGTTCTTACAGAATCATAGAGGCATTAAATGGAAATGATTATGGGGTTGGTATATAAAATAAAATAGACAGTTTACTTAGGGGGGAAAAAAAGCATTTCAGTATTTTAATAGAAATTTCTAGGCTAAAGTAAGGAATTCTTATCCCTAGCTAACATCTATATAGTGAGCAAGGCAAAGGATATGCACTTGCATCGGATAAAAAGAAAGGCACTTTCTGAGCTAGAAACTGTGCACTTTCTCTTTTCTGAGGCAGCTCCTCTCCTGCCTTGTTTCTCACTTGGTAGATGGTAAAAATTTTCTGAGTATTTAGTTCTATTAAATAGCTGAAGTTCTCAATGGTATTTCAGAACAGCCTAGCCCAGTGTTGATAATTCATTTATTTGTAAAGTTAGGTGGAGAGATTTGGAGCATGGTTTAGAAAATGCATCCCTTTTGGAAACATCCTGAATTCTGAATAAGAGAGAAATGCCATAGATGCTCTAAGAACAAATGAATTCGCACAAGGCTATAGGAAGGTCCTCAGTTTGAGAGTGAGTCAGGGCTTTGCTTAACCCTGGCTCCTGGACTCTAGGACTATTAACTATGGGCAAGATAGTGAACCTGAATTTCATCATCTTCAACTGATAACACGAATGATAGTACCTGCCTTTCAGGGTTCTTGTGAGGATGAAATGTAAACTATGTGTAAAACATTTTTAGAACTCTATATAAAACACTTTTAAAACACTGTTGAATAAGTGGTAAATCTATTTTTACTATGATGATGTGACTATCTATTATTTCAAAAATGAGATCCAGTGTCTTTTATGATTTCCAATTGAAGGCATTCCTGACATTCTTCAGTCAGATCCTTGGCACACTTCTGTCATTTAGCCCTGTAATTACTTTTACGACACAGGCAATTCAATTCCACAAACATTTACCCAGTGCCTGTTCTGCTCATACTAGAGTCTAGGTGGTAGAGATATGAGAAAAATGAATCTTCTCTTAATAAATGTAGATTTTTATTCATAAATTCACACCCTGGTTATCTGACCCATCAAACAATTCTGATTAGCAAACACCACATGTCCAACACTGTCCTCTAAGTTCAATTTGCCTGAGGCATTACTCCTCTGAGTACCATGGAATTTTACTGCTCTCATCCATTTAACTTGTCTTACTTTTATGTGAAATCAGATGTGAGAACAGGAAGAACCTGGGAAGAACTTTTGGCCCCTCAGTGGTCCAAAGTGGAAACAGTTACATTTTATTAAAAAATGAGGGAGTTTAGCAAAGCGTTTTAAAATAGAATGATATGGGAGCTCAGCAGGTCATGGAAATGCTTTCAGAGGAATTTGCACAAGGACTCTCTTAGGGGGTAAAGATCAAAGATCAGCCATCCACAGCATGAAAGGTGCAGTATTTTTCATCTTAGCCAGTTCAGTATCATAAATAAACAGGGATATTGTGTGCATGGTTTGGTTGTGGCTCTCTGGATTTGTGAGGTAAGGAAGCATAATTTCTACATATGAAAGGAATGTGAGGGGGGATGCAATAAACTTTCAGATTTCAGGGATGTAAGAGGTGGGCTTCCATTCAATATTTATGTGTAATCCTCCAGGATTCTGTGAATTAGTCTTTCCTTTCGATTGTGACATGTTTGATTTAAGAGGAATTCAAGTTCGTGTATTTAACAAAAGTTACCTTCATTATCTGTTTTTCTTTTCTCTGTCAGAATATATCAAGAGAACCAGCTTTTAAAATGAGTTTGTAAAGTCAGGATTTTCACACATTCATTTAACAGCCCCACACAATACAACATACAGTGATAATACAAAATAAATATGTAAAGGCAATTTAGGTCAGAACATTTTGATTTTCTTCTGTGACTGAGTAAGGAAGAAAACACCAGATAAGGCATATAAAAATCTTTGGTACCCTGTCTGATCTAAGCTCTGTAAGATAGCCTCCTGACAAGGAAGGAAAATCTGGATTAGACTGTTTCCTTTCAGTTATCTATGGGTACGGATCTGCCTGGGTTAGGTATTATATTAAGTATATAGAGACAAAAATGGATGGGTGGGGAGTTTAGAATGTCTACTCACTCTGTCTATATTATTCAAATATTCACTGCACCAATGTTCTTCAGAGTTTTCTGTGAAACAGTATTTCTGAGATATTAATTGGTATGAAATACCTCTAAAGGGTCTCTCTGTCAAATGAGTTTTAACTAAGTTAAACAGGTTTACTCAGTGCATTCAATATTCAATAAACCTTGTGAATTTCCAAGAAGTAAATACAATATCTAATATTTCCTAAATTTACTCAAAGAATTGTGTGTATACGTTTTCTAGATTTTTTTTTCCAGGAATATGCTACTCGGAAACACAATATTATAGACACAGTTCTCAAATTACTTACTTATTACAATTCTTACTCTTTTCTCAATGTTTGGCCTTCTCAATTTTGTCCTTGTAATATTATGGAGTGGAATCACAGACCATCTGCTAGCATCACTTCACATGACTGATTAAGGAGAGTGTTAATGTGGAATCACCCAGTGATAATTGAACCATAGCATTACTCAGAGGGAAGATATGGGAATACTCTCCTCTAGGCTAGTTGGATAACTACAGAGAGTGATATTTGTCCTGAGGAATGGATTTTAAGAGGTTTACATCAATCGGGAGTAAGTCCATCGAAAACAAGATGATGAGGGCCACCCAAAGCCTTCTAATAGAAAAATATGAAAGGAGTTGAAAACATTTAGCCTGAATACAAGATTATTTAAAAGTTACTAAGTATTTAAACACTTGTAAGAATGACATTTAGAAGAATAATTATATGTGTGTCACCAGAGATAAAGCTTGATCTAAAATGTAGACATAACCAGGTTACAGATTTTTTGAGTCTAAGCCAGGAGATGCTTTCTTGTCGTCAGTATTGTCCAAGAGTGTCTGTGTGCCCTTAGGAGGCAGTGCTGTTCAGACTTCCACTGAATGAGTGCTCAGCAGGAACATTTGACAGGGACATGGGCCTTAGTTTAAAAATTGAAGGATGAGATGACAAACAAGATTCTCTTAACCTAGAGGTTTTGTAAATTTCATTATAGATTTTCGCATTAAAGTTAGAATCCATGTAAACAGGAATTTTTCATACCTCAATTCACAAGATTCGTATTTTAAGCAGTATCTCAAAAACATGGTACAATTTCAAAAGATGTATTTGAAGTTTTTTAGGACTCTTCTGTATGCATTTTTGTAAATAATTTGGAGAATAGAACTTTTAAGTAAATTGTTCAGTCATTTGAGAAGTAGAAATGAACTAACAAATGACTTCAGATTTGATAAATGTTTTATTTAGTAACAGAGTAAAGAGAGCCATGACAAAACCCAGATTATATAGCCAGAGCAGTAGCATATTAGCATATAAAGACATTTTAAAAATCTGCTATTTTTATAAATGAAATTCAGCTACTGTCCTAATGTCATTAGTATAGTCACCTTGAAATAATATTGAAAATAATAGCTACCTTTTTTTCCCCCTCAAGGCAGCTTACCCTGAGCCAGGCACATTTGTGCCTCATGGTAACCCAATGAAGTGAGAACTATTACTACAAATGACAAAACTGAGACTATAAGAAAGGAAGCAACTTGTTCAGTGAACATAGCAGAAATGTCTAGTTGTTCCAGAAATATCACTTTCCTCTTTGGGGGCAAAAAAATATTTTACATTTCCCAGCTTCCCTTACAGTTAGATGTGGACATGTGACCTAGTTCTAGTCTATGGAATGAGAGCAGGATGGAATTGTGCCACCTACACATCATGGCATTTTAAAAGTATGTTTTCCCTCATACACTCTTTCCCTTTTGAACAATCAGATACAGACAATAACAGAACCCTGAGCAATTTAAGATAGAAGGAAATGAATCACCATCAGGAGGAAAGCCACCCACCTAACAAGCAGAAGCATTTGCCTTGGACTATTATGTGAGTGAGAAATAAAACTCTGGTACATTTTGAGGTCTATTTATTATAGCAGCTAGTATTACCCTGACTGATATGCCACATGGCTGGTAGATGGCGGAGACAATGTTTAGACCCAAACTGTGTGATTCAAATACCATTCTTTTCACCACTAAATTAGCCCTCTTTTCTCTAAATATTGATTGTGATGAGTACCGAAACATTGACATTTTTACCGTTTTGATCATCAAAATGCATTTTTAAGATGGCTAGTCAAAGTATACTTGTTAATTCTGTGATCACAGAACATGTATTTTTCAGGACAATGATAACTGATCCTAATTCCAGAACTTTAGCCTCATTTAGTTTTACATTCAAGAAATTGGAACACCTTTATTTTATTGAAACAAACAAGTTATCTCTTAGAAAGTAAGAGAGAGGGAGAGTGAAGGAGATAAAATAAAGAAATGGATTTAAAATATGGCTCTGTTTATTATACTTATGGAATGTTCATGTATAATTCATATGTTCATAAATTTATTATTTAAAATTATAAGCACTTGTGATATAGTACTTTATAATAAAATATAAACATGCATGTATGCATATATTTGATCTTTCTACCCTTTTCCAGCACAGAACCATTGGAATTTCCTAAGTATTGGGAGCCATAAAAGTGTTTTTTTGTTACATCAGTGAGGTGACTTTTGAAAAACTCCTAAAGATGGCAGCTGGTTGCTCGGAGAACCAACCATGTGACTAGAGGGTTAAACCATTTAGTCTCACCCCCAACCTCTGGGTGTTCGATATTGGATGTTGGAAGTTGGATGTTGAATCAATTGCTAATGGCCAATGATTTAATCAGTAATGCCTGTGTAATGAAGTCTCCATAAAAACACAAAAAGAAGGGGTCCAGAGAGCTTCTAAGTTCATGGACACGTGGATTTTTGGGGACAGTGGCCTACTCAAAGAGGGCATGGAAGATCTGTATCCCTTCCCCATACTTAGCCCTATGCATCTCTTCTATCTGGCTTTTCCTGAGTTATATCTTTTTATAATAAACCAGAATCTAGGAAATAAAGTGTTTCTATGAGCTCTGTGAGACACTCTAGCAAATTAATTGTACCTAAGGTGTGTGTGTGTGTGTGGGGTCATTGGAACCTGTAATTTATAGCCATTTGGTCAGAAGACCAGGTGACAACCTGGTCTTGAGATTGGCATCTGAAGTGTGTGTGGAGGAGGCAACCTTGTAGGACTGAGCCTTAACCTGTGGGATTGGATGCTATCTCTGGCTAGATAGTGTCAGGACTGAGTTGAATTTCAGGACACCCAGCTAACATGGGAACAATGCTTATTGGTGCTGTGGAGGCATGTCCCCAATACCCACACATTGGGAATTAGAGATCAGAATCCTATAGCACCTTGTAGGTGCACTATTACTATTATGCTTATGAGTGTACTATTATCATGATGATCCTCATTTTATACATAAGAATGTTAGCGCACAGATTGGGTCATTTTCCCAAGATTATACCTCTAGTAAGACATAAAGCCAGGATATGAACCCAGAGAATCCGCTTTAGAGGCTCTGATCTCAAACACTATGTCAAGCTGCCACAGATAAGCATGTCAGGGAGGTCAAAAGATTGTGCTCCATAATCTGCAGAGAAAAAAAGAGATGTCAGTAATTCTCTGTTAAGTATATAATAGATTGCTACAAGGAGAGTGCTGACTGTTACTCTTCAGTAGGAAGTGACCTTATCATTTTGTGACTTATTTTATAAAACATCATCAAATACATCTTTACATTAAGGATTGCTGAGGACTGAATTAGAATACAGAGGAGACAGAAAAATTTCCTTTTCCAAAACACATTATTTAGAGTAAGATAACAAATAACATCCTTATGATTTAAGTGGTTTACGTCTAGTTGAACTGGAATTTAAGGGAATAAAGTAGACCTTTGGGTGCTTATGTGGGAGGCCATGTGAGATACCAGCTAATAATGTCACCCCCTTTTACTTTATGTAGGCTTTTGATCATGCTTTGAACCACATGATTCTGCCATTATGGTTCTTGCTAATTGAACAAGGGGAAGTATCTAGGAGTTGACTAGTGGTCCATGTGGGGGTCTTTCTACCTAAGGAGTCCTGTCCAACTAGAGTACCCTAAGTTTAGATGGTATATGGTCAACATAATGGGAAGCCTTTTTCTTAGTAAGTATAAATATGAAACATAAAGAGGAATAATCAGTAAATATTAGAGCAACAGATGCTGAGGGACTCATAAAAGCAAAGCAGTAAGTGAAGCCCTGAAGTGGAAAAAAGAATTGTGACAGTGTTTTATGACTATTAAAAAATAGTAGCTATCTTTCCTCACATCCCCATGTTATTTATATATAAGCACCATGCCCATTAATGAAATATATAATGAAATATATTAGTTTTCTATTACCGCTGTAACGAATTAGCACAAACTTAGTTGCTTAACCTAATAAAAAAGTTATTATCTTACAGTTCTAGAGGACAGAATTCTGAAATGGGTCTTATTGGGTTAAAGTCAAGGTCTCAATAGGACATGTGCCTATCTGGAGACTTTGGGGAGAATCTTTTTTTTTTTTTCTTTTTTCAGCTTCTAGAAGATGTCTGCATTTCTTGGTTCATTGTGTCCTTTTACCAGCAGTGGCTAGTCAAGTCTTTCTCATGATGTCATCTCTCTGGTGTGACTGCCTCTTCTGCCTCCTCTGTTAAGGAACCTTGTGATTACATTGGGCCCACCCAGGTAATCTAGTATAATCTCCTTATTTTAAAACAATCTTAATTATATTTGCAACCTTAATTCCCTTTTGCCATGTAAGATAACACATTCACAGGTGTTTGGGGCACATTATTCTCTCTACTAATCAAGTATAATACAAGTGCTATTTTTTTGTAAATATTAAATTTCAAATACTGAATTCAAAATGTTGTTTACTTGCAACTTTCTACCACTGATACTTAGTAATGAGGCTAAGGCTCTATGATATGGGTGGTCTACAGTTAACCTGTTTACGGAGACCATGGTGTTTCAGTAAGGAGTCTAGAAGCAGGAAAAGACAGTGGGGTAATCCTATCCCATGTGGCTCCAGTATGTCCTGAACTTGAGTGTACCAGATGATGATTTGTCCAGTACTCAGAACAATGGAGTGTTATAATAAATTGAAAATTGAGCATCATTCAGATCTAAGTGACAAATAAGATGTCATAGGTAGTTTTTTAGTAAATATTTTATATGCCAGTGTTTGCAGAAAAGTAAACATAAATATGATTATTTTAGCGCACACTCAGACGCACATGATTTTTTTAACAGAGTATCATAGTTAGAATTTGAGTTGACTGTGTATTTCTCTACTAAATTTCCTAAGTGTGACAGCGATTCCCTTATATGATTTTCCTAAAAAATATTCACCTCTGATAGCATCTATCATGTGATGGGGATCTTATTATCTTCGCGAGTCACTGCATTATTTTGATTGTTGTCTGGGGTGACTTATGCATAAACATACCTAATTGAACGTGTACATTTATCTCTGTTCTGTCCCTAAAATGACAGTAAGAGACTAAAATAAAAAGAAAAAAATATACCAACCCATAAGGATACACAAATGGAGAAGAGACAGTAGAAAGAAAGGAAACACAATTTTGGAGGATGAAGAATGAATAAAGAAGTGGCAAATGACTTAGAGGAGACTGAAACCTAAGTGCTTATAGAAGGTAATGAGGATGAGAAGCAAGGTGATGAGCCCTGCAGCACTCCAGAAAAGCCCAGGATAATGGCTTCTAGCATTATGAAAAGTACAAGCTACCTCATGGCAGAAGGACTGACTAAAAATGTTTTACAAAGCAGCTAGACTTTCTGATCCCCATCCCATGTTGAGTTTCTGGACTCAGTGACACCAGACATAATGGAATAACCTGCCAATGACCCTGTCCCAAATTCTAAAGTCAACATGCTCTGCCCATTCACACAGAGCTTTCACTCAGGTTTTTAGTGTGTCACTGTGAAAAAAGTATATTAAATTTATTGAGGTGACACTGGTTAATAAAATTATATAGGTTTTAGGTATATAATTGGATAAAGAAGATGTGGTACATTTATACAAGGGATTATTACTCCGCCATAAGAAAAGATTAAATACAGCCATTTGCAACAACATGGATAGATCTTGAGAATATCATGCTAAGCCAAATAAGTCAGATGGAAAAGTCAAGAACCATATGATTTCATTCATATGTGGGATATAAAGCTGAAAGCAACAAATGAACAAGACAAACAAACAAACAAAACCTCATAGGCACAGACAACATTTAGTGGTTACTAGAGAGAAGGAGGGGAGTGGTAGAAAAGGATAGTGTATTATGTTTGATTATAAATGGGCAGACAGTCACATTTGAAGAAATCCTCCACCATAAAACTTCGAGACCAAAATCAACAAAATAATTGAGCACAGAAGAAAGACAACAGAGAGCAGAAAACAAAACAAAACAAAAACTTCAGAACTATCATTAATCTCAAAAAGAAAATGTATCCAAGAAACAAGAAGTATGATTAAAGAATAGTAAAAGGCTCATGTAAATCATCAAAGGAACAAACCATTAACATATTCTAGATTCTAGATTACAAAGACATGACTCTGGGATTGAAAGAGCTCACCAAATGCCTGGCATGATTAATAAATAAACAAACCAAAACTCATATCTAGAAATATCACAGAATTTTAGAATACCAGGGATTAAAAAGATGATCCTAGGAGGTTCTCAAGGGGGTGGAGTAGTGGGTAGGCCCAAAACATACACATAAATGAAAATCAAAATTGCAACTGCAACACTGGATGTTAAAAAAGGGTGGGGCAATGCCTACAAAGTTCTAAGTAAAAATTATTATTATTATATTTTACTGCCTGTATATGTTCTACAAAATTGTAAAGGTTGTCTTATAGGCATCTGTTTTTCTCTTGCTAGCTTTGAGAAACCAAGCAGCCATATGGGGAAACCCTATATGACAAGAACTTCTTCGAGCTGATGGTGGTCTCTGGCTATAGCCAGCAAGAAACTGAAGCTGTCAGTTCTTAAAGGTAGGCACCTGAATCCTGCCAATAAGCTGTGTGAGCTTGGAAGCCAATCCTTCCCTCATCAGTTCTCAGATGAAACTGCAGCTCCAGTTAACATGTTGACTACAGCTTTGGGAGGACCCTGTTAGTCTGTTTCCCAGTTCATGACCTACAGAAATTGAGTTGTTTTAAGCTGCTAAGTTGTGGTAATATTGTTTGATAGCAGTGTTGTTTCATAGCAAATTTATTTACCTAGGAAGGTATAATTAAGATATTTTCAGACATCTTAGGCTTACACAATCTTAAACTTGACTGAAATTCAACTCCTTAGAGCTCCGCATCTGTCGAACATGGATGGCATTCAAAAGAATCTAAGATATGAAAGAGTGCTACAAAGTAGGCAAAAAAAAAACAAAAACAAAAAAAATCAGACTGGCAAGTGGTGATTATGGTGGGGGACACTTCATTGTTAGTAATATCAGACTTCTGAGAAGAAAGTAAGACCCACACAATCTTTGTAACAACACCACACTGTTCCGAGTACTGTGCTATGTGACTAGCATACAAATAAATAAGTCAGAGAATTATTGAAGTAGAATTATGAGAAACTCAAATCAGCCAAGCAAACTGAATTTGTAGTCAGACTTATAAATATAGCAAACACTACCATGAGTAGTGGTGTCTTCAACTTCAAAGAAGGGTATGTGACTATTTGTATAAATTCCATTTGCCCCACACTCATCCTGATTCCCCAAAGACTAGTCTGCCCCACAGCAGGCAGTGATGCTTCTTTGAATGACATGAATTAGATCAAATCATTCCTCTGCTCTTAAGCTTCCCAAGAGCTTTCACATTTCCTTCATTCTAATCAGAGTTTGCTTCCTCCTTAGGGCCTTTGCTCTTACTGTGCCCTTTTCCTGTACAGATATTTACATGGCTCACTCCTTCACATCAACCACCTCAAAGAAGCTGTCCTTTGTCGTGCTGTCTCAAGTAGCAGCCCCCTTACCCTGATTTACTCAATTTTTGTTTTTTTGGTGCTCTTACCATTATTTATTAATCCAATGTTTCCTGTCCTGCCACCACCACCAGACTATAAGATCCTGAAGGAAGAATGTTTTTATGTATTGTTCTATCATCAGACCCATATTTTGGTGGTCAATTAATATTTAATTAATGAATGAATGGATTAAATTTCAAAGTAAAAATTCAGGTTTCTTCCTGTAAAGATGAGCTTTGATAAGACAATAATCTAAACCAGATTTCATTCTATACTGTTAAAAGTTCTAAATGTGCACGTTTGCTTCAAAAACTTAAATGCAAGAAAGCTGCTCATCATTTACAGGCAGATACAGTTCTGAAAAATTCAATATAGTTAGAATAGAATATACACTTTCCATTGTCTCCATAATTGTGAATTCATATTATTTTAAACATCAATACACTGGGACAACTATGTGATCTTATATTTATGAAACATGAAAGTAAAGGCAGAGGTAAAGATTGGTATTATGCTATCTGTCTTTTGATATTCTGGGCATTATTGGCTCGAAAAGAAATAATATTCTCTTTAATGTATTGGTGAGTTAGGCAGGATGTAAGAAAGAGAGCATTCACCCCTCTCCTGACCATCACACTTAATTGAAATTAAGGCATTGCACTATGCATAAAGGGAAGTAGATGAGTCTCTGAATAATTCCATCCCCCTGCAAATTAATTCTTTTATTTTGTAAAAAGTTAGATCTCTACCTCATTGCTTGGCATTAATGAATTTTTAGTAATGTAAAGAGCAGATGAGAAGTGAAGAACTAGCTTTAAATGAGTAGAGAAATCAGCAGGCCATAAGGAGAAGAGGTGAGTTTGTAAGCTTTTCCCAGCTAATTGGACACAGCCAAAGGAAGGCTGGCTTTTCAAGAACCATTGTTAGTGCTGTATAGATTCTAGATGAACCTGGAGATAGGGCAGGTAGTGTTGCTGTCTTTACTAATAATGCTGGGGTCCTAATTAAATTCTTTCAACTTGCCTGTGTAGTTCTATAATTTATAAAATGTGAGCAATTATACCTGACTCTCCTCAGTGTTACAGTGGAGAAAATGTTGAAGAAAAGCATAATAATGAGTACTATTATCATATTACATCGTTATATCAGCTAAAATTCCTGCTGATATTTTATAAGCTCAAAGCTTAGGTTTCAACTAGGGTGACCAAGAATCCCAGTTTCCTCTAGACTTCACTCAGTTTAGCACTGAAAGTCATGCATCCCAGGAAACCTCTCAGTCCCAGGAAGGTTGGCCACCGGAAGGCATTCTCCTGAACTCCAGGCTGGCAGGACCATCATTAAGGCCACAGTAAGTTGTTTGGAGTTAAAAAACCTGTAGTTTGTCGTTCCAGATAAGATCTTTCCATCCCAATCACCTATGCTTAATTCTTGCTGATAGATTGACTACAAAGAACAGGTCCCCACACTGCTTTAGCCCAAAGATAATTCAACACTTATCAAAATCTTTTCTCCAGCAATTCTTTTCTTAGAATTTAGAGGAAAAACAAACATGTATATATAAAGTGATCTATTATATTATCATTCATTTTTAATAGCAAAAATGGGAATCAAATGTCCACAATGGGGATTTATTTAGTGAACTATTGTACATTATATTCATAAAATGAAAAAATACATAGCCATTAAAACTACAATTTTTGCAAGCTAGCCAATGACAGGGGAAAAAGCTTCTAAAATAATATTGCCATGATAATAGCTATAGATTTATATACACTGTATAGAAGAAAAGACTGAGAGAAAATATATGAAAATGTTAATAATAATTTATCATTGGATGGCCATTATATATTTTAAACTTTCTTTATAATCACCACAAGAAAATAAAATTATTGAGAAAACCATGATCACCTAGTTTAGTGGTTCTTCAACTTAAGGTGTCTAAACAGCATCCTTTCTGTCATGTTTCTTGGCTCTATCTTCAAGTATTCCAAATCAAGATCTAAACGAGCTTCTTGAAACTTCAGTTTAAACACCACCCTGGGAGATTCTAATGCATGTGCCATGAACTAGTTGGAGTAACACCAGCTGGAGTATGTCTATTTTTAATCTATTTGTCTATTCATTTATCTATGAAGTTGGTCTAACATGCAGGTGGAAGAGGTGGTTCTATAATTGGGCACCATTGGCTGCCCAATCAAAATTACCCCAACCACTGATTAATGAATGAAGGTTTGCCAATGGATCGTCATCCCATTAGCCAGTCATTTACGACTGAGGGACTGCATCAGAATCATTTTTGGAGATTGGTGAGTGTCTGCACACATGTGTGCATGTACACACACACACACACACACACATACACACACACACACACACACAGTTTCTCTTGGCCATAGTAAGACCACAGTAAAACACCAGGAATCAGAATCTCTGAGTAGGAGGGTGAAAGTGTGTGGTCACATAGCTCTTCTCTTGATTCTGATATTTACCCCTTTTTTACAACTGCTGTTGTGGCCTAACATTCAAGTTCATGTTAAAACACAAATACCTATAGGGTAGAACTTTCAAACTGTTACTAATTATAAGCATTTTAGTAACATTGAATTTGTCAGCTCTGTTCCTGAAAGAAGATAAAGGGAAGAACTTTAAGATCTTGGTACATGAAGAAGAATGGGGAATGACTGAAAAAATAAAAACAAAAAACAGGCTTAAAAAGTGGGTATTGGCAGTCCAAGAGATTGACTAACTGCCCACCTCATCATTTTGCATAGGCTAGCTCCTGGCACTGCAAGAGGCTTTTACCAACTTCAAAAAATAATTAGGTGCTATTGGTGAATAAAGTTTAAAAGTTAAATTGCTCACGTTTTAACAATAGCTAAATAGTCAATGCAGCAGAAAGCAGCCATTTCATTAGTGCTTTTTGCAAGACCAGTAAGTGGTTCATTATCAATTATGCAGCACTTATGCAGATTTGCTTTAGACTTATACCTCCAAGGCCACACTTCCAATATTCCTTAATTTTCTCCTGGATTTCAATGGCTGCTTTTCAAATCTGTGCCTCTGATGTGTTCTCATTCCAACAAGGTGGGTCAGTTCAGAAGGGAAAGAGGCAATTTCTGCCACATAAAAACTATTTTTTCAAAATGGAATACATTTTAACTTCTTACCCGCTAGGTTCCAAAGCTAGCTTGCTCTTTTGAAGAATGAGGTGAGAAATAGATAAGTTTCTTAATACCTGAGGTGGAGGTCATAGGAGCTTTTCATCAGAGAATAATGGTTGCCTCAGAACCAGCTTGGTATCCCCTTGAAGACACAAGAAATGCTGCCGAAGCTCGGCATGTATGTCAGGGAACAGAAAAATAGTGCGGGCAGCTGTAATTTGTGCTGGGACTTCTTTATTCAGAAATTTAATCTACTTTTTCATCTTTAGTTCACCAAAGAATGGGGAGCAGTATGTTTCCTACAGAGTTGTAAAACTGAGTCACTTAAGTACAAAAAGAGGGAGGAGCAGGCTAATTGTTCCACAGAACATGTTCATTCTTAGGAATTGTAGTAATGCGAATAGGAAAAGGCCACTGGGAAAGATAGTGCATGATTAAGTAAAGAATTCATTGGTTCTATTCAAACTCTCTCCTTCCACCTTCCCAGTGTACACAGGGAAGTGACTTGTATTAATAGAGCTAGTTAACAAAGGCACGATCAGTGGGGAAAGTCAGAGAATCATTAAGTAGGGTTGTAACTGAGTTATTGTAAGAAGATAAAACCCTCACCTGAATGGATTTTGGTAACGCAGGTATGTGCCTGACTCTGACCCAAGGGGCATGTTGTTCAGAGCACACTTGAGCTGCTCCAATTGCAGGAGATTGCAGTCTTCTGTCTTCTCTCAATACCTGGAGTATTCCTGCTGGAGCACTCCACTTGCTTTGTTTTTCTAGGCTGGATCATTAGCTGCCTCATAGATACTACATAGCCTGAATGTAGGCTCTGGATCAGCCTGTATTGAATGAATGAACAATGAGCAATTCTATTAAGCCCTTTGGGTAATTACTTCTGTGGGAGCCTTGTACACATACAATGTAATGGGAAACCAAACATTTTGCTGATGATCTGACAGTGAAATAGTAGGTGTGAGCTGTTAAGGAACTCCTGTGTTGGAGTTGGTTAGAGCTGGAACCATTTTACAGATGAGAAACCTGAGCCCTGAGAAGTTAAGATAATAACGTTGACATAGAAACTTAATGTATAATCTAAAATAGGATATACACTTTACTAGAGAGTTGCTTATGTTATCATGAACTTACAACAACTTCCTGAGATGGGTAAGATTATTGCCATTTTTATAAATTAAAACCTAGGGCTCAAAGGGAAGTTAACTAGCTTTTATGAGCATCTATGAAGGAAGTAGCCATGCCAGAACTTGATGCTTGTTCTGTTTGTATCCAGAGTATTCTTTTCCTTCTATGTAGGTGTTTCTCAAGGCTGGCTGATGTTCAAAAGCACCAGAAAGTATGAAGCTGGTTTTGGAAATACTGTCCTCTACTGCACCACCCCGCAGCAACCTGCCTGAATCTGGAGGCATTTAGAAAGCCAGATTGGCTTTGCGTAAAGATGCATAGACTCCTGGACCTAACCATTTCACACATCCTTTTGTTTTATGCTGTGCATCCTAATTTATCTGAACTTTTACCCAGAGCCTGTGATCTACCTTCTATCTCTAGTGATATTTGAAATCTATCTCACTCAGACCCAAACTTCAGGCCACTTTTGATCTGCTTCCTGTCTATAGATTTGTCTCCCCTTGAAATTTCATAGAAGTGAAATTATAGAAGTGAAATTATTTTGTTTTTCAATTACAGTTGAAATTCAATATTATATTCATTTTAGATGTATAGCATAGTGGTTTGACATTTATATAACTACAAGGTGATCCCCCAGATAAGTCTAGTACCCTTCTGACACCATAATAGTTGTTACAATATTATTGACTATATTCCTTATGTTGTACTTTACAGCTCCATGATTATTTTGTAACTACCAATTTATAATTCTTAATCCCTTCCCCCTTTTCACTCCCTATCCTGACTGCTCTCCCATCTGGCAACATCAGTTTGTTCTTTGTATCTATGAGTTTTTTGTCTTGTTAATTTTGTTTGTTTAGAATATTTTTAGGCTCATTCACACTATAGCATGTTTCAGTGGTTTGCCCCTTTTCATGGCTGACTACAAATCCACTTTAGTCAGTTCACTTTAGGGAAGAAAGCCCAATGTGTTTAGCTCAAAAAAATATAAACTATAAACTTTTAATAGACTGGCTGCTACCCATACACATATCTCCTCCTATGGACATCCTCCCACCTGCCCAGCCTGACATGGTACTCCAGCAATGCAGAAGTACTTGCAGCTTCCAAGTGTACTCTGTTCTTTTCAATGTAGCTTTTAAAATAATAATAGCGACATAAGCAATATAATAAAGCTCTATCTGCTTTGGATACCCTTATGCTGCCTTTGGCAAACTATGATCATACCCTGCACCACATTTCTTTACTTGACTAATTTTTTCTTTTTTTTCAAAACTCAACTCAGGAGCCACCTGCTCTAAGAAAGCTTACCTGACACATAGCTATTCCATTCCAGCCCTGGCCTGACCAACAATTGGCAGGTGCTCCAGTTTCCCATAGATTCCTCTTCATATCTCATCATATTACACACATTTATTCACTGGTATGCTTCCCTAGTCTTGTCATTTTCAGGTCACTGAAGAAACTATGTCTTTCTATCTTTAGCATTTAGCACAATATGGTACATGTAGGAATTCAACATGTTGAAAATACAAAAATTCTGTTCATTGTATCTATCTTGTGGCTAAACATTCTAAATGCTCCTAAACTAACTGAGGAAAGACTGAGACTTATCAACACATAAAAAAGGGTAATTATTTCCAAATGCAGGTGCTTTGTATATTGGTAGGCTAGAATTACTACAACCCATATCGCAAATTATTTGTAAGCACTTCAGGGATTAAATTTTTTCATGGGCTTGTTCTTACTTTAATTTTAGTGATTATTAAATTAAAAGGAACCTCAGGTATTACCTAATTCATCTTGTTTCAGTAATGGCTATTTCTGAGGTCCAGAGAGTAAAATAACTTGCTGAAATTCACACACGTTGTGGCTTAATTGGAAATGGAAACTGGCTTCTGTGGACTGTTCTTGCCGTGGCAACATGCTGTCCCCCCTTTCCAAACGATGGAAACAATGATTGTAGCTCCCTAGACTAGGGAAGGAACTCTCAAGTCAGGCTACCCCTGTATCCTCGCTCCCCACTTACATGCTGTGAGAACTTGCACTTTACCCCGCTGTGACCTCAGCTTTCTCACATCAAATGTGGACTCTTAATTACAGCTGCTTTGCCAGTGATTTAGCTGTCATCTCCTGGCTGCACACTCATCCTGAGGTCCACTGCTTTGGGATGTTGGGGCTAGATGTGTCTCCTTTTCTGTTTGAGCCCTTAGTAGGGGCCGTTAAAGAGAATCTGAGAAACTGGAAATAAAAAACAAAAACAAAAACAAAAACAAAAAACCCCACAAAACTACGTCGCTGTTTTGATTTCCTATTGTTGTCACCTTCACACAAGCAGTATTTTTCACCCTAAGTAGCAGTTAATTTTAGTAAATCATTCATTGTACTTAATTCATTCATTTAAGTTTTCTCGGCATAGTCAGAAATAGCCTCATTGTGCCTCATCAGAAATACCAGCACCAGCCAAGCCGTGCCCCTCTCCTCAGAAATTTTAGATTTTGCTCCACAAAATTCCTTCCTCAAGCTTATAAATTTTAATAATTGTAAACTAGTCCATTCGTTCTCTTCACCTTGGTGGAGGTAGCTGCTTCCGGTAATTACTACCTCCCTGCTTCCTCCATCTTTTCAGTTCTTCAATCTCTAGTTAGCAATTCTTCTTATTAAATTCTCTCTGTTAAAATGCACAATGTGGTTTCTGTCTCCTGACTAGACCCTGAATGATGTATCTTCCTCTATAGTTGTTGTGAACATTAAAATAATTGTCCATGGAAAGGGCTTAACAGTGCCTGGCACATTGAAAGGGCTCAGCGAATGTTAATCATTGGAATTATTAATTTACTATTCCATTGCTTAATAAGAACTGTGTATCTATTATGAGTATTCCCTTTTATTTATTTTCTTCCTCAAGGACAATAAAGGAGAGGCTAGTCACACAAGCCGCATGTTTGTTTTGGGTTTTTCTATAGTCACACATCCTTTTGGAATTGTTTCAAGTTTGTGGGAGGCACAGGGATCTTGGTCCTTGGATCAGCTTTATGGGGGTCACTTAGTCCTCACAATAGCATCTCTCATGCCACTAACTATGGCAAGAAAAAAATTCTCTAGAGGAAGTGTTATGCCTGAGAGTCATCCACACTAATTTTCAAAACAGCAAACTGAATAGAGAGCTGAACATACATAGAAAATTGGCTCATTCTCCTTTGAGGTTTGTTTTTTACAAAATTCAATTCCAACCAGTATTATGGTTTCCATGAGCTCCTTTCTTCCTGGGCTCTTTGCAGTTTATATACTGTCTCTTTTTAAACTTTCTATTTCACACATTTTCTGCTAAACATTCTAACACATCCTTTTGCTTATATATAGATGCTTTCAGGTGATTCTCTGGTTAGATGGGAGTTCTAGATTTCATTTCCTCATTTAGTGATTCCAGTGGATTGTCCCTCAAATGCTTTGCTGTGTAACTGGTCAATTCACTACTTATACTTAAACAACCTGTAGAGGAAAAGAAAAGATACATTTGTTAATTATTGTTCTTCTGAGAACCACTAGAAATTAGCTTTTGTGTTATGGAACTGTGGGAAAATAGATATTAAGGGGTTTGCTTCTGTTTCTAGATGTGGTTATTATTTGTGAGACTTATTTAGTTTACTTAGATACGTAGGTTGGCTTTGCCCTTACTTATTAGCCAACATATAAGCATTTTAGCTAGAGTTTAGATCTAGAAGATGAAGATGAAAGATGCTGTATGTGTGTGTGTGTGTGTGTGTGTGTGTGTGTGAGAGAGAGAGAGAGAGAGAGAGAGAGAGAGAGAGAGAGAGAGAGAGAGAGACCGAGAGAAGGAGAAAGAGAGAATATGTGTGCACATTTGGGAGTGGAGGTGGAGTTGGGGGAGCAGTCAGTGACTGACAACAGCAGTGATTGCCTTAACGTTGAATTCAAGTAGCTTGCTTTGGTCAGACTTAGCAGCCAAAATAGGCTGTTTCAGCAGTATTAGTAAATATGCTGGTGAGGCCCTTTGAAATATTATACTTCAACTGTTTTATTATACTTTGTCCATCTTTTAAAGGTCCACCCATAACTATGAATCTAAGCAATTTCATTATAGAGAGACATAGACTATTTTATTTCCTTCTGTTTCAAGTATGTCCCCATAATTGAGCTAAATCAAAACTGAAAGAGAATTAATGAAGGTGAACAACTTGAACTAACTCAAGCCAACCAAAAGAAAACATTTTCCTCACCATCAAGGTTTCTATTCCATAAGGAATAGGAATATGTAAGTATAGATAGAGATAGTTAGAGAGAGGGAAAGTTTGGTGAACTGTTCTCCCTTCTCTTTTGATCCAGGATGAAATGTACCAACAATGGCCCTCACAGGGTCTTTCTTGTACTCATAATATAGAGAAAATATTTCATAGTCAAAGAAATGGGAGACAAACAAAAGTTAATTTATATTTCTTAACATGTCTTCTTTTCTCTTTTAGTCTCTTTTGGGAAAAGTCCTTCCCATAGGCGTTTCCCCTTTCATTTCCTGCGCATTAAAGGGCCTTCCTTCATTGTCTAGCCATGTGCTGTTTTCACTTTTTTTTTTTTATAAGCTTGCCAATTTACTCCCACTGTCTCTTAGCATTTAATTATACAACCACCTCACAATTCAAAGTCATTCCAACTGCTGAAGAACTGCTGTCTAGCATTTACTTAGGTCTTATTTTATATATATATATATATATATATATATATATATATATATATATATATATATATATATATTACATATGACTAACCTCTAAGTAAGGCTCCTTGATATATATTTTTTTAATTCCTTAGGTTTACAATACTAATTGTTGACAGAGGTGGGGGTGGAACATTGTAGCTAAATCATTAGTGACTAATTTTTCAAAGGTTGAAAATAATTAGGAAAAAAGAAAAAGATTTAGAAAACTAAAACTCAAATAGTCTGAAAAACATTCAAGGAGAACCAACCGTTAATTGTTATACTAGTAAAACTTTTAAATATCTAATTATTGCATAATGGGAAGTGAACTCTGAGGTCACAATTATTTAAAATATTAGCAACTTTAAGTTATCTTGCTTTTTTCTTGACAACATGTGCCTGTGCAATTGAAGTCTGGTGACATTCTGCTCTTGAACTGGTTTACAGTCTCAGTATCTCCGAGGTGTCAGTGATAGCCATCATCCATCCAAAAGCTTAATGATATTCTCTCTGGAGCCCATCTGTGAACCATAGTATCAGATGGGAGGGTCACAACTGATTAACATGTTCAATTAGATTTTGCATAAAACGTTCTATCTTCTCCAGGTTGAGCTCACAGTCTTTATTTGTTTCCATCTTATTTGTCCTGGTTTAGCATTTTTTCTCTTTTTTCGTTGTTTTGTTTTGTTTAGTTTAGTTTATTTTGTTTTGTTTTGTTTTGAGGGCAGTGTCACTGGCCCTCATATCTGTGACCCGGGGTCGCTGGCGTCCCAAGCCAGTGCTTCACCACCGAGTCACTCGGCCACATCTTTCTACAGGATATCATTTGGTCACTCTGAGCAGATAACACATCTTCAGATATTCTGCTGCTGCTCCACCCAGAGTTGAGTGTTTCTCTCAAGGACTGAACTATATGCCCTCAGAGCAGCGAGTTCTGAGGCATAGGGTTCCTTGCTCCTCATTATCTCCTGGGGGTGGGAAAGCCTGGTATTCTAACTCTGATGTTGAAGAAGTCTGATCATGGTAGGTATTTAGCAGACAAAGGAGATAAAGGAGCCACCCTAGGGGCTGGTGGAGAAGTCTACTCTCCATTCTTCGCTGAGTCCCCCGGGTGAGACCCTTCAGTGATTTTCCCCAAATTAAGATTCTTTTCTTAGACTCATTCTTGTTCCAAGAAAAGGATCTGCTGCTGTCTCCAGCTGAAAACAAACTGTTAAGTACTTTAAATTGTGAGGCTGAAATAACAGCTCTGGTCTCCCTACTTAGTGGTAAAAAAAAAAAGTGAGATTTCAATATTTCTCTAAATGGTGTACAGATGAGCATCTGCTTTAATGTATTTCTAGGACTCTCATTTGTCCTCTTGTAGTGACATTTTCTAACGACCATATTTTCAGTATGCAAAAGTTGAGATAAATGTGCCTTTCTTTGGTCATTATCTGCATGAAAACAACTTGTACTTTGTAGGAGATCAAATGGTGTGTCATGCACAGACATTTCCATAAAGTTTTTTCTCAAGGAACTTTTTCTGTAGTGGGAAATCAATGGTTTTAGTAGTTAGAGGAGGTATTCTAAAAATGAGGAAGCATTAAGGATAGTTAAGTGAAATGATATCAAGTTGTTAGAAATGGAATTTTAAAGATTCCAGGGTCAATTTATATTATTTCTTTTAGACTATAACATAAATATTATACAATTAGACACTTTTCCTTGGTGTTTATAAAAAATGGAATATAAAATGACATTTGTTGCATTCCTAGAGGAATTGTTGAAAATTTATCGCCCCCACCCCCGCCCCGTTACTTAAGAATGTTTTCCTTACATATGGAAATATTTGTTTCTATAATACAATAGACAATTTATACTAAAGTATTTAATTTATTTCAGTGGTGGTGGCAGGGACTTAAAACAACATGATTTCATACTGATAAGACATTTTAGTGAACTTGGGATAATAGCCCTTAAATTTTGTGAGACCAGAGGGATAAGTCACCAAAATACTTGTAAGTAAGGTATTTTCTCATCAATTATTGTAATTTATAGATTCTGAAAACACTTTATAAAGATCAAATTATTTCTTTTTCTCTGCTCTTAAAGATATCATTTACATTTTTCTTCTCTTCCCCCATAACCATAAAGCCAAGGCTAATATGTATTAATTTAGTTTATTCTATTTTGTAAGACATGTTAACATCCTTTTTTCCCCTTGTCTGTAGCACCTTCTAAACATTATTAGTTACTGTATTTTTAAATAAAAAATATTTGAATACCAGATTTCTATCTTCTTTTCTTTAACCAAATTAACACTATTGGGTAGCCTTTCCACAGATGGTTTAGAAACCTCCTTCTCCAGGATGTTTATTGAAAACTCATCACCTGAATAATCATTTTTCATTGTTCATGTTATGGCTTTGTGAACTAGTTCTCCTTCTACTCACTATCTTTTCTTAATTATGAAGTAATTGAATAGTATCTTATGTATTCCAATGCCACTGCACCTTTCTTTCTTCAAGAGTATCTATGCATCATGCAATATTTTATTCAGATGTCAGCAACTTTTTATTCATTAATAGCAGTCACCCTTTAAATAGTGATTCACAAAGTGGATGAGCAATGATCCATGGGATAAAGTGTGCGTGTGAGTGTGTGTGTGTGTGTGTGTGTGTGTGTAGATGGGGTGGGTTGTATATTTTGAAAAAGCATATTCAATATATCTACTCTATTTTCTTCATAATATAAATTATAAAAAATAATGTTAAATGAAATCTTAACAGGTGGGGATATTTAAAAGATAGGGTAGAAAGTACTGGACAGGGTATGGTTAAAAAAGAACAAGCGATTTATTTTGGGCAAGAAGTCAATTATTAGTTGATATGGAGGTAATGGCTTATGTGAGCTGCATATTGTTATTTTTATGACATTAAGTTTTTATCTTTACAACTGCCATAAATAGGATGTATTTATAAATATGTATCTGTAGGCATGTCATAGGGAAAACAGAAATATGGTATAAATGAATTAGGTTATCATATCTATTCTATGACTATGGGAACAATTAATTCTCAGTATGCAGATTTTTGGTTTCTTTTGGCTGACATCATATTCCTGGGTCATCTCAAAGTAGCTACTGTGTGTTCAGAGAATATAAATCAAAGTTACTAAGAAGATCACAGTAAGAAGATAAATCTTTTCTAAGAAGTCAGAAGTACACCTGGAACTCATATAATATTGTATATCAATTATAGTTTAATTTTAAAAAGTAAAAAAAATAATAATTGCTCACTCAAAAGTGAAAAAGAAAACATTTAAATGTATGTACTCACTCCACTTTTCCAAAACATTAGAGAGAAAAATCTGCAGTCAAATTTTTCTGGCTCTGCTTTATCTCAGAATTGACTATTATAGCCCATTGCATCTTTTCCTTCTAGAAGCCCTCATTTAAGGCTTTTACACTTCTAAGCATCATTAGCCAACACTGATCTGAGGCACTGGGAGAAGTAATGAGAGTTGAAACAAAATGGTTATTAGTAAAAAGTTGTAGTAACAACAACAACAACAAAACTTTTTTGAGGGAAAAATTTGAATGGATTTACAAAGTTATAATTTATGAATTATCTTTGATTTCTGCTTACCACTGTACTATTTTACCATAATGCATGCAAGAGATTCACCACTGAGTTTCCTAAAATGAAAAAGTATATTATTTTAAATCTACAGTTTAAGACCAAACTTCAGACAAATGATTATATTTATTATACTTAAAATTTATTTCTGGATATACTACCCAAAGCAATCTACAGATTCAATGCAATCCCTATTCCAATGACATTTTTCACAGAAATAGAAAAAATAACCTTTTTTTTGAGGGTGTTTGTATGGAATCACAAAATGCCCTAATAGCCAAAATAATCTTGAGAAAGAAGAACAAAGCTGGAGGTATCAACTATGATTTCAAACTATATTACAAAGCTTTACTAGCTAAAACAGTATGCTATTGGCAGAAAAACAGACACATAGATCAGTAGAACAGAATAAAGAGCCCAGAAATACACCTACATACATGGGTAATTAATTTATGACAAATGAGCCAAGAATATAAAATAGAGAAAATAGTCTTCTTAATAAATGGTGGTGAGAAAACTAGACAGTCACATGCAAAAGAATGGAACTGGGCCTCTATCTTACACCATACACAAAAATTAACTCAAAATGGACCTGAAGCCATAAAATTCCTAGAAGAAAACAGGCAGTAAGCAACTTGGCATAGGTCTTAGAGATGATTTTTTGAACCTGACACCAAAAGCACAAGCAATGAAAGGAAAAACAAATAAGTAGGATTACATCATATTAAAAAGCTTCTGCACAGCAAAGAAAACCATAAACAAAATGAAAAGGCAACTTACCAAGTGTGAAAAAATATGTGCAAATCATATATATGGTAAAGGGTTAATAACCAAAATACACAAAGAACGTATTCAGCTCAATAGCAAAAACAAAACAAAACAAAAAACTGAATAAGAAGTAGGCAGAAGATCTGAATAGACATTTGCTCAAAGAAGACTATTATACAGAATACAAATGACCAACAGATATATGAAAAGATGCTCCACATCATTAGTTATCAGAGAAATGCAAATCAAATCATAATGAAATATCACCTCACACCTGCTAGAATGGCTATTATCAAAAAGACAAGAAATAACAAGTGTTGGTGAGGATGTGAAGAAGGGGAACCGTTGCACACAGTTGGTGGGAATGTAAATTGGTGCAGCTGCTATGGAAAACAATATGGAGTTACTCAAAAAAATAAAAAATAGAACTACCATACGATCTAGCAATTCCACTTTTGGGTACTTATCTGAAGAAAAAAAAACTACCTCAAAAATATGTATGTATATGTATGTATTCCCATGTTTATTGCAGCATTATTTACAATAGCCAAGATATGGAAACAACCTAACTGTCCATCAATGCATGAATGGATATATATATATATATATATATATATATATATATATATGCATGAGGGAATACTATTCAGCCATAAAAATGAATCTTGCCATTTGTGACAACATGGATGGACCTCAGGATATTATGTTAAGTGAAATAAGTCAGACAGAAAAAGACAAAAGTATGATCTTTCTTATATGTAGAACCTAAAAACAACAACTACAACAACAACAAAAAACAAGCTTATAGATACGGAGAACAGATTAGTGGTTGCTGGCAGGGGGATGGAAGGGTAGAGAGTAGGTGAAGGGTGTTAAAAGGTAAAAAGAAAAATATTAAATCTAAAAGAGATTATTTTACAAATATTATACAAAAATATACATTTATACCAAAATATATAGAACACAACAGTATAAAAATACTGAATGTGTATGTTTAGATAAGTTTTATACACAATATATAAATATATTCTTGATATATGGCTCGATTTGGCATTTTTTCAGACATATGTGTATTTCTAAATTATCTGATTTTATGTTCACTTGATTATCCCATGGATAATTTACCCATAAGTAATTTAAAAATAAATTTGTATAAAAATTATTGTAAAAATAATTTTCAGCAACACATCTTTTGCATTAAGTTAAATTATTTGCTCTTCTGTTCTTTAAGGACCTATCTCCTTAAAGAATATAGTGACTAATAAATGAGCAAAGGGTGATCATTTGGTCTTATCAACTTTATTCGTTATTCAAATGTATATAAAAGAAGGAACAACCATTTTAAAAGATTAGATACACAGATTTCTAAAATCAACACATTCTGCTTTTCTGCCATAGAGACTGACCTGTTGTGTGATGTTAAATATTACCAGAAAAGGAAATATTTTTAGTGTAATCATGTTTGAAAAAGGAGAAGCAGGAGAGAAACCGACAGCCTGGCTTTTAGCTTTGGAAAAATGTCTCCTCTGTGACCTCTCAAGGACATTTTCTTTTCCTTCAAATATTTTGATAAATAAAAATAAAAACAGTAATTACCTACTCATGAAATAAGTCAGCTCTCTCTCCTGAGAAGTAATCACTGAGCCAGCAGTTTGTTTAGTTCCCCTGGAGGAGCCATGATTTAGGGGCCTCCAGCATTCTCTGCTCCATAGGGGAATTCCTGCTGGACCAAGGGCTTCTACTGCAGCTTTCCTAGAGAACCAGCCCACCATGTGGGTGCTAAAACCTCCAGCCAGCCCTCAGAATGGAGGCTGCAGCACAACCAAAACTGTGAGCTGGAAGCTTATTCAGGACATGTGGGCTCAGAAGGACTTTTGGTTTTCAGACTGTGCCCAAGGGGAAGGGCTGTAAGTGACCAACTGACTGAGGACTTTAGAGCCTGTCCATACCTCCATGGACATTGTTCTTTTGAAATGAAATGAAAGTTAATCAGTTAGGCACATCTATTTTGGAGACTGATGTTACTTTTGTTTTTTTTAATGTGGTTTGTAATATTTTGTTTTAATTTTATTGGGGTGACAATGGTTAGTAAAGTTACATAGGTTACTTTTTTAACAAGACTTGCATGACAATGGGACTGCTGTGCCTTGCATTAACCTCTTCTACATGGCCAAGCCTGCATCTTCAGTCCCTGATGAAAAGGAATTAGTAAAGCAGTCATGTTTTGTATCACATGACCTCATCCTCTTGGCCACAGCTGACACAAGCCCAGCCAATTCTAAGGCTGGCCAGCCACCTTGGTGTTACCTAGGACATGCATGTACAAATTAAACAGAGTCAGTTGTAAGAAGCTTGCTTGTGCATTTATACCAAGGAATACCCTTGCCAGGAGCCCATTACTAATGGGAGCTGAGGTTAAATTATTAACTTGTGTGGAGATAGGCAGGTGAACCTGTGCTCGGTGTATTAGCTTCCTATTGTTGCTATTACAAATTACAACAAACTTAGTAGCTTAAAACAATGCAAATTTATTTTCACACAGTTTGGAGGTCAGAAGTCCCAAATGAGTTTCACTGGGCCAAAACCAAGGTGTCTGCAGAAACGTGCTTCCTCTGGACGTTCTAGGGAAGAATCATTTCTTTGCTTTTTCCTGATTCCAGAGCTGCAATACCTGCCATTCCTTGGTCCATTGCCTCTTTCTCTGTCTTTGAAACCAGCACTGTAATATTTTCAAAGCTCTTTCAGCTTCCATTGTCCGGTCACTTTCTGTCTCTTTGATCTCCTGCCTTCCTCTTAGAAAGATCCCTATGATGATGTCTGCCCACCTGGCTAAGCCAGGATAATGTCCCCATCTCAAGATCCTTAACTTAGGCTTTTTTGCTATATAAAGTAATGTGCATGGGTTCTGGGGATTAGGACCCAGGCATTTTGTCGGGTAATTATGCAAGTCTGTTACCTTAGATAATATGCACAGCCAAGTTATAAGGGAGCCAAATTTATGAGTTAGCAAAATATATGAGATGTAATATACCAAGGAGTGCAAAGAAAGAGCAGCTGTGTGAACGGGAAGGCAGGGCTGGCCTAGAGTGAAGGTTCCTGGGTTCCTGTGGCTATTGTCCTGACAGCCAAGGAAACCCTCCAGTGCTGAGCACAGAAGGTCAGCTTTATCTATGTGTGACTATTCTGTAAATAAACTGCTGCTGCTGGAGGTAACTTGAGGTTATCTCTGATACCTGTAAGCAAAGGGGCCTGACTAGTGGGAGAGGCATATTTGTGATTCTTTCCCTTAAAAGTGAATGGCAGGGAAAGAAATGCTTGTTAATTGTTTTGGCATGTTACCAAAAAATTATTGTATCAGTTTTCTAAGAAATTGGTGATTCATTTTTCCTTTTGAATTTTCACTGGCAACAGCTCTAATTTAAGGAGAAGAGCCCTGGCTGTGGCAAAGAAAACTTGCCATCACTTAGACTTTGGCTCTTAATAGCTATGAGACTTTGAAAAAGTCAACTGGCCCAAATCTGTTCCTTGTTTTCCTGGTAGGTGTAACGGGGATAATGATAACTATCTTACCAGATTGTTGTGAGAATTACATGTTGGTGAACACAGAAGTCCTTTGAAACCATAAAGAGCTGCTGCTCTTTATTGTGATTGCCACAGAAGCCTGGCTGATGGGTTTCTCATCATCTCGGAGTATAGCAATATCTCCTGGAATATTGTATATGCTTTTGATAAATATTAAGTAGGAGGTACTGTTGAGATACTGCAATTTACAAATTAAGTAAAGTTTATGGGCAGGCCAACTTAGAAATCAGAATAGGAGTAAAAAAACAAATGGCAAAGGTCAAATTTGATTTATGGCATGTGATCATTTGCCAGAAAATTGTATAGGGATAGAAATGAGAAAGGCTTGAGTTCAAGACAGGCTAAAGTTATTTTACTGGAGGCTCAAATTATGATTATTGCTAGTTGTCTCCTGTAAGAAGGTTGGAGGCCACTTAATTAAGCTATGATTTTATATCAAATAAAATACTGAAATTTCCCATGGCTCTTATTTGTCTATATTTTGAAATTGAACAAAAGAATGAGAAACATGAAAGAAATAAGACAAAGGTGACTTATCTAAACTGAGAAGGAGAGAAACACTCAGAAATGAATGATAATCCTATCCTATTCGAAAAGAAATGAAAAGCATTTTATCTTTCTGTCTTTGTGAAAATGAGCATCCAAGATATTTTCTGTTAGCGTGAAGACACAGGCACCAGCCCAAATGAGGCTTAACATGTAAAACCTGTGATGAAAATTCCAGAATTTGCATAAAAACCTTTGACATAATCTTGGCATTAAACAAAATGTCCAGCTGAGTGAAGGCAGCAGGCCTAGGAGCTCTCAGGCACGGTCTGACACAAGCAAAGCCTGGGATTCTCTTCTTACAGCAGTCAAACCAGCCCAAATTCACCTTCGAGGGGCAGAATCTTCACTGTGTTGATGCTGACGCGATCTCACGGTGGAAATCTATTTTGAGGGTGGTGGAACTGTGTTATATAAATTGCTTATCTTTGGAAATACTAATAATGGCATACTCACTGAAAAATCACTCCACTAACCTGTCTTTTTCTTTATTGCTATTGTTTTCACAGAAAGGTATGAGATATAAAGTATCTTAGAAAAAGGTGTCATCCCTCCATTTTCTACGTGGGTGTAATGGACTGCATGTGTGTGTTCCTCCCAAACTCATGTGTGAAAGCCCAAATATTTGGAGATGGGACCTCTAAAGAAGTATTTAAGTTCAAATGAGGCCATAAAGTTGGGGCTCCAATCTCATAGAACTAGTGTCCTTATGAGAAGGGACACCAGAGTGTGCGCGGGCAGGCGCTTTCTCTCTCTCTCTCTCTCTCTCTCTCTCTCTCTCTCTCTCTCTCCCTCTCCCTCTCTCTCTCTCTCTTTCTCTCCCCCTCCCTCTCTCCACTCCACACATGCACAGAGAAGAGGTTCTTTCTTTCTTCCCTCCCTCCCTCCCTCCCTCCCTCCCTCCCTCCCTCCCTCCCTCCCTTCTTTCTTTCTTTCTTTCTTTCTTTCTTTATTTCTTTCTTTCTTTCTTTCTTTCTTTCTTTCTTTCTTCCTATTAGTTTCAGGTGTACAACACAGTGCAATAGTTATACTTTTTGCCGCTCAAAGTGACAACCCTCCTCCCCCAATTCGCCACCCCACTCCTCCCCCCCATATCATATATATCTATTACACTTCCTCTGACTCCCTTCCACAGAAAGACAAATACCATATGATCTCACTTATATGTGGAATCTGAAAAACTGAATGAATGAGCAAAGTAAACAGAGAAGAGGTTTTGTGAGCACACAATGAGGAGGTGGCCGTCAGGAACCCAAAGGGAGAGGTCTCACCAGGCACTAACCCTGCTGGCTACCTTGATCTTGTACTTCCAGCTTCCAGGACTAAGAAGATATGTTCCTGTTGTTTAAGCAACTCAGTCTGTGCTTATTTTGTTATAGCAGCCCAAATGGATTATGACAGGGAGTAACCCAACTTGCTTCTAGAAAGTGGGATATAAAAGCATAAAGTAAACAACCTAGAAGTTAATTTTTGTTGAAAGTCTTAATCTACCCCATTTCATTCTTTTGATTTTTGCCTATTAATAGTAGAATCTACACAAGATTTATTGACTTAAAATAGATGACAATATTATGGTAAACATCAGAGACATTGCAAAATGAAATTGATGTGGACTTGGATGTTTTTGTTTGTTTATGATTTATTTATGCTTGAAATTTTAAATAGTTATTTTCTGACCCATTTTTCTTATCAAGGAAACAGGAAGAAGGAGTACCTATGAAACATGCCTGACCCCCTGCAGAAATTTCGTTTGAGATGTCTAAGAAATAAGTGAGGGGAAGCTAGGAAGTTCTCTTGGTTGAGATCTTTCAGGGAACACAGACATCATCATATGACCTCCAGGCAATATTTCTGCATTGAATGGGAGGTAAGGAAGTGTGCAAAGCTTTGTAACAAACAGGCCTCCTGGAAAACTGGAGCATTGTTCAGAATCCCTCAGCAGCTCTGAGAATCTGTTATTCTTGTGCCTGATGGCTTCCTCTGTCTCTGTTCTCCTTCCCTGTGGTTCATGTGTACCTCCTTCTCTTTAGCAGTCTTTCTGCTCTTCGCTTCCTCCACCATGTAAATCTGTTTGCCATGTATTCTAACTTCCCAAGAAAGGATCTCATTAGAAGAGTTTGTCCAGTGTACTCCTCTTCTGTTGGGTATGGTGCTTGAGCTGGGCCACGTGATAGACCACGGGCCTCCCTCATATCAAGCTTTGGAACAGGCTTTGACTCAGTGTGGCCAGAATGGCATGGTTCCATGACCCAAATCACAGCCATCTAGTTGACATGGATAGATATTAAAGACTTGCTGTTAATGGACATATATATGTAGATAAGAAGAAAATTATGGCTGTATATACATACCAAGATCTGTCTTTCACATCTCAGTAAAAGTCGTGCCTATATTATTCTCCATTTGTGGCCTCTGTACCCCTCACTATTGACTCTTGCTCTTACTATCATGAAGAAATATTTATTTCTTTTTGTGTTTCTAATTTCATCCACTTCCTTCTTATCTCTGACACCATGGCTGGTCATGACCTGTTTCATTCTAGTTGCATGAGCAGATTGGAGAGAATCTGGGGCAGGAGCCAGTTGGATCAGGGACAGGCATGGAGTGGGGAGAAAGGGATGTGTGGGTACAGGTGCCAGGAACAAGTCAATTCCCAGCAAGCTGAGCAGTCTTTTGGTGCCATACCGGAAAATAGTCTGTTGTTTAGTATCTAAGTAAGGCTCCATCTCAAATTGGCTGTGTGACCTCAGGCAGTACCCAACCTCATGAGCTAAGATGAGGAGTTTGGATTTTATTCTGAGCATATTGGGAAGTCAAGGGGATGTTTTCAGCAGAAGAGTAACAGATGCGAACTGTGTTTAGAAAAACATCCAGGCTGCAGTGTAGGCATTAGATTGAAGGTAGAAAGAGCAGAAGCAGGGACAGCAGTAGGAGTCTAGTGCATCTGGGAGGAGGATTGTCAAGGGGAAGCAACACTTCAGACCCATCAGAAAGATGGTGATGGCTAGGAAGCCAGTAGGTCGGCAGGTGGGGTTATCTCAAGGTAGGTGGAGACACGAGGACAGAGTTGAGATATACCTTGAGGGTAGAGACCAAGGGACTTTTTCATTCATTAGAATAACAAAAGCCACAAAACACCTTGAAACCACAGCATGGCCTTAGGCAATCCATACAGTCGGAATTCTGTCTTCCATTCACTGCTATTTTCCCTTTCTCTTCCCTTTGCCACCAGGTCCATGCAGTTTCTAGGCTCCAAGGAGCTCTCCAAGAGCACCTCCTGCTCAGTTGTTCTGAATCCGCTTCCTATAATCACTTCTTATATCTTAAAGTCTCATTTGGCTCTAATGCAGTGATCACAGTTTATTTCTTAAAAAGGTATTGAGCACTAAATATGAATGATTTCATATACAACATTCCTAAGAAATAAAACACTGCATTTTAGCACAGTGTAATTCTTGTTGTGTTGAAAGGTCAGCCATGATAGCCACGTCCTTGGGAGCTTCGTGTAAATGTTGGAGGATCCTTTAGTGCTTCCAGAACGATACTGTTTCATTATAAACTCTTACTCAGAGTAGTTCAAGCCTGGCACTGGGTATTTCTCTTCTGTGAATTTTGTACATCAGATTTGTGTGTGTGTGTGTGTGTGTGTGTGTGTAACTTATAAAAATACATTCACCCGAAGAACACTTACACTCAGGCCTGCACCCCACTCCTGAACCAGAATCTCAGGGATGGGCCCAGGAAATGGTATTTTCATAAGTTCTAGAGTTCAGAAGTCAGCAAACTTTCTTTCTCTTTTTTTTTGTTTTCTTTTCTTTCCTTCTTGCTTCTTTCTTTTCAATGATTTTTATTTTATTTTTTAAACTTAGAAACACTTCTAATTGAGGTATAATTGACATGCAACATTATATTAGTTATATATTAGCAAAGTTTTTCTTTAAAGGGCCATGTAATAAATATCTTAGGCTTTGTGGGCCTGTGGTCTCTGCCCCAGCTACTCAACTCTGTGGTGGTTCCTTGAAATAGGTAAACAAGTGAGTGTGGCGCAGTTTCCATAAAAGTTATTTACAAACCAGGCATTGGATTGATGTGTCTGTAGTGTGCTGAGCTTTGCAGGGGAGATGGCGTCACATGATTTTCCAGTCTCACAGGTGACCCTGTGGGTCTGATCTTAGGTTGGGGAATTTGCATTAATCCTTGGTCATCTGTTGGGCCAATGGTTTATTTCTTGAGTGTTTATTATATGCTAGACACTTAGAATAAAAATACTGGCTCCTGCCTTCAAAGAGTCATAGTCACTGGAGAAGAAAAAGACAGAGACAGTGAGCAATGGCAGGATAAGGGTAAGTCTTAATTTCTATGGTGGGAGAAGGGGAATTAAAGCAAGTGCTGGTGGTAAAAGGAGGTCTTTCCAGAAGAGCTGACTTGTAGGCTCAGCCCTGGCCCACCCAGGTCCAACCAACTCTTGCCTAAAGGACAGTTTCCTCAGATGTCCGGGTCTCTGCCTACTGGCTTCTGCCTCAGCCCCAGGCTGTAGCCCTACTCTGTGCCTGGATCATTGAACTGTGCTCCCAGGTTCCCTCCTTCCTTCTGGCATCAATGGTTTCATGTAATCCCAGTTTCCTTACCACTCTGCTCACTCTGATAATGCTATTTACTGGGTCTGGCCCTCTAGGGGGTCCAGGGAACATTTTGGGACTCAGCGTCTGAAGACTGATGCCAGCTTTCCTCAGGCCAGGCTGCTAGGGTCTGAATTGTTGCTTTTCCCTGAGAGACCACCTTCCAGATGCAGGCCGTCTGGACACCACCCATTCAATATTATGTGCTCTCACTTTCTTCCGGCCTAAGCCTATCTCTGCACTGGTTCTTAACATTTTACCTGTCACTGTTTCTTAATTTATCTACTTTTTGCCCATCCGGCTAGTCCATTTTTAAGAACTGTTCTACAGTCCTGTTGCAAGCATGGTTTTGTAACAGTTACTTCTCTCTAGAACTCCTCAGCAAAGAGCAGTTTACCTTCTAGAAACAGTGGCAGCTATATAGACCTAAATCCCAGTTTACAAGCTTGAGAAATAATGATACTTCAGCAATTATTTCTGTACTGTCTACGGTTGGTTTTGAATACTTTCACATTCCTGGAACTCAGTAGTGGGCAGTTGTTCTGTTCTCTATGATGTCCCTTGATGTCCATGAAACTTAGTAACACCACTAGCAGCATGGCCTCATTAGCTCTGGGTGGAAGCCCATCCAGGAAGCAGGCCCCTTACTCAGTCTTTTGGCCTGGAAGCCGTCATGGTGCACTGGCATGGTAAGCCTGGGGATATTTCCTCTAATGATATTCAGAGGTTGCCCACACCGAGTGAAACACAGCTTTGGTGCTGGCTAAAGCATCCTTCCTGACCAACGTGTCAGCTAATTTCCAGAAAGATTAAACAACCCCTGCATACACAAATGTTCAAAATTCGCAGGCCATCTGGGGTTCCTGCATCCTCACATGAGAGACCCCAGATGGATTATAAATTCATCCCTGTGGGTAATATAGTGCAGTCACTCCTCGTTCCTCCTGCCTTTTCCTTGTGGCACCTGATACTATGGCCATGATGAGGTTAATTTATGTGGCTTGATACACTTCATCATCTGTCACTTGTACAGCTCTCACTGTGCCATCTGGTGTCTCAGAGGCAGTTTCGGGAAGCAGCATGCATAACAAGGTATCTGCATTTGTGAATTCTTTCAAGCATTTATAGATAATAGCTAAAATATATTTTGAGAAGCTGGTACCCGTCTCTGCTGCAGATCAAAACTAACATGGATAATCTGACATGAGGTTCAAACAAAGCCTGCTGTATTTTGCAGGACAACACATCTGAATTAGTCTGCAATCACCAATATTGATGGAACCTATTTATTTCGAGACCCTGAATATCTCTATCAGGTTGAGAATATCTTTACTGGGTTCTTGTGCAAATGAGTAAAAGGCAGAGGCAATGGCTTACTATCAAACATGATGGATGATGAGACAAAACAGCACATAGTAGCAGAAAAAAAAATTGTTTAAATCAAAAATCCTGCAGCAAAATGCCTAAGTGCCCCTATTATAATGATTTCATATCTATTTCTCATTTTCAGCAATGTGTGAGGACCTCAAGAGAGCACAACAAGACATTAAATAGATAAAACCTCAAGAAACAGACAGAAAATATACTAAAGGGAAGTGGGAATGGTATAACAATACCACGTGGCTGTCCTGTGGGTCGGTCAGTCAGGTTGTCATACTACCTGGTACTACAGTGACTATCAGTGTCATAATATATTTTGGGAGAGTAAGCTAATAAGGAGATACACACACACACACACACACACACACACACACACACATACACACACACACACGGCACCAAAAAAGATGTCTATACATTTAAAGAAAGCAAAACTATATTAAAATTGTAATACTTAATATACACCAATAACAAAAGATGAATACAAGTCACGTTTGACTTCTGCAATTACAGGAGGTACTCAAAATGGTTACCATTAAAGAGGCAGAGCTGAACCTTCCATCCAGGGTATGGCCGGCCTTTGGCTTGAGCAAAGCACAAGGGTCGACCGTGTGAAATGGAATCGTGTGAGAAAGGGGCCAATTAATACAGGTTGTGATTTAGGCAGAAATTTTGAAATTTAATTTAATAGTCATCATGTATCCATTCTATGTTTTCAAGGAGGTGGTGAATAAAAGTGGAATTTGAGGAGAAAATTATCCTAGCAGCAGTATGTGTTGGTACTTCTTACATGACTTGAAGAATAGTAAAGACCCATTCAAGAACCTCTCTAATTCTTGCAGCCTAATTGAATTTAAAACACAATGTTAAGGTAGCTCTAGTGCATGGAATACCAAATGCAATCAACTGTTGGAAAAGCAATTTTTCAGCCCAACAATGAGTTTACGAATATCATGAAGCCTTATCACCCGCTTCCCATTTGATGTTTTCCAACCTCTCTTTATGGCTGTCTCTATTAGAGGGCTACGGAAACACAAGGCAACAGATATTCCTCAGAGAGCCAAAGACTGAAGAGCTATATTATAAGGACTGGAATACATTAGTGAGTTCAATTGGAAAGTCAATTGATTAAAAAGCACCCATTGAAAACCCATTTTGAGTAGGGCCATGTCTTGACACTTTCTGACTATAAATTTCTAGAAAACACATCTAGATTTCCTTTTTGAGTGGTGGTGTTCATCCTGAAAGCCTGGCTGAGACAGCACTGTGTTTCCGACAGTGGCAAAGACAAAGGCCTTTGTCAGTCAGAGAAAGGGTTGCTGTTTGCATTGTCCCCTAAAATTGTGGACAGATAACTTTTATCCCCCAACTCTTCTGGATTAGAAATCTGTTGTAGCCATTGAGGTGCCTAATGCCTACTCAGCCCAGCCCAGAGCTTGGTGTACAGGAGAGGATCAACAAAAGTCTGTGAAATAACCTATATGTTTGTAATGCAGGACTTCCTGGGGAACAAGCATTTCTTTCTCCTCCTGAACTATCATTATTCAGACCTCTGACTGTGCAACCTGATAATCTCGAAGTGATTATTGGGGGGATCATCTTTACCATCTGATGATTCCCCTCAGTGTATTCTGCTTATTAGACGTTTTGTTGTTGTTTGTTTGTTTGTTTGTTTGTTTTTGCTTTTGTTTTGTGGCTCTGGGTAGAGTAATTCATCACTTTTTTTGGCAAACTTAGCCATTTATTCCTCTTTTATTTAGTACAGGGGTCAGCAAATTTTTTTGTAAAATGTTAGATAGCAAACAATTTATTCTTTAAGGGCCAAATGGTTCCTCGCGACTATCCAACGCTGCTGCTGTAGTGTGAGAGCAGCCATGGGCAACACAAGGGGCATGGCTGTATTCCGATGCAGCTTTATTTACAAAATGGGAAGTGGCTGTACTTGGCCTTTGGGTTGTAGTTTGTTCACCCAATTTAATCTCTGTGGCATATGGTTCTTAATTTATTTTTTGAATTTTCTTATATTTCTATTCTCCAACATTTATCCAGTGTTCTTTTCTTTATTTTTTTTGTAGCACCAATTAATTTTGCATTATTATTGTGCCATCTATCTCTTCTGCACTTGTGATCAAATAGATGGACTGGGCTTTGCACACTTTTGTTGTCTATATGCTTTAAACATTTCATTCTTTTAGCACACAACCTACTGTGTCCCATGTAAGTCAGTTTTTCTACAATAGTAAGTGATTCTGGCACATAATAATATAGCAAAATGCAATGAAGTTTCTCCACTTCCTTCTCTGGAGCTGTCACTGATCTTGTGAATTGTTTTAGCAGAATGCTATCTTGCATTTCCATACAGTCAGTAATTAAGCTTCACTTGGCTCTTCTGATGCTGTGGGGTCTCTAAATACTCATTTTATCATATTTTTGAACTTCTTTAAAGAACTTAGTACAATAACTGGCCATTTACCTTCTTTTGGTTGCTGTTGCATGACCCTATGTTATGTTTTGCATTTTCTGAGAGAAGGGAAAATTATATATAGTCAGTGGTCATTAAACTATCCTTCATTAAGTATCAAGTTTCTTTGAATCAACTTCAGGAGGTTTTTTGAATGCTAATTTGCTTATGGAAAATCCATTTCTTTCATTATCATCAAAGTATGTGAGAGTGGGAACCATAGATATACATTGTACAATGGACGCTTTTCAGCATGGAAGGCAGTTGGGATAATGGTTTTCTCCAGATTCTATCAGTCTTGAGACATATGATGATGACAAATGCTATCTCAGGTATTTTGTGTTTGCAAGCTTTTCTTTGGTGCTAGTTTGGTTTTACTAGTCTTACTTGTAAATATAGAGTTGTTACAGAAACCAATGTACATTTTGCCACAGGCTCCTTTAAAATGTCATCTGTTGCCATATGTTTGACCCCCTTTACCCACTTAATCCTTCCCTACCCCTTCCCCTTCTGGTAACCACCATTCTGTTGTCTGTATCTATGAGATTGTTTTTGTTTGTTTTATTTGTTCAATTATATATATAAAAAATGTTATCTCTACTCTTTTTTCTGTTTTTCTCAGGCAATCCTGGTTGATCCATTTCCCTCCACGAATAAGAGGTCTAGTTTAACACTGCCCCACTAATATGTTAAAAGATAGCTTATTAAATACAAAATACTGTTCCCAAAACAATGCTAGTTTTATTGAATGAGATATATAAAGCATGTTGATTAAAGAATAAAGAAATAAAATATGAGGAGAAATAAAATCTCTCCTTCACAATGGGAAAAGAAAAATAAGCTCTTGCTTTTAGTTGCTGAGATTCTCAGCGAATGGTTGTCTTGGCTAAAACAAATAAACAAATTTAAAAAAACAAAAAACAAACATCCTTGATGAATACAGCCTGTAAAAATATTGGAGGTCCCTGGTCAGTGAGCTAAATAAACTCTGGATAAAGGATTTAGTTTTGTGTGTTTTCATTCTCAACTCAGAGACATGCATTTCCTGGTTTCCACCTTTGAAAACCCCTTGACCTTTCTCATTTAAAGCTCATTTATAAGCAATGGAACCTGCATACATTCCCTGTTGAAGGAAACAACAATTCTAGGTCCTAGGTCTTTCCAAATTTGGCCATGTTGTCTTACAAAGCTGGCAAATTCTGCCAATCCTGAGAACTAGTCTGAAATCCTAGATTTAGAAATGGCTGAGAGCATTTCCCATTTCATTAACATTTAAAATACATTAAGGACTAGTAATAAATATAGCACAGTCACTGGGTTTCTGTTCCAAGCTAAGAAGAGAGGAGAGATTGGGGGAGACTTCCTGCTCTTGAAGAGTGATAAGGTAGAAGGGTCTTACAAATCCCAGATCTCCAAATAAGAACACTACACCAGGAAGAAAGTAGAAAAAAAAAAAAATCTTTTTAAAAAAAAAAAAAAAGGTCTGCAGCTGATGGAGATGTTATCGTGAAAAATTTAGAGCTGACTTTTGGACGTGGGAGAGTGGGAAGGGAGAAATGTAGTAATCACCCTGCTGTTGCTCTTGGCCTTTGAGAGAATGTCAAAATAAACACACCAGGGTCCTCACACGGAGGCTGTCAGCAGTTCGGGCACTATGCGGACCACATGTAAAGGGAGCTGGTAGTGCGCAGAAGTGAACGAGTCTTTGTTTCTGTAATTCTTTCCAAGATGGAAAGAAAGGAGAAAAAAATGTATTCTTGTATGAAGGAACAAATGTAAAAGCTACAAGTAGATACAGAAGCCAACTATATGGGTAACATGATTAGGCTTTAAATTCAGTTTGATCTCCTTTTCTTAGCTACATGCTTCCATTTTTTTTAAACATTGTGGGGAAAAGGGACAGGGCAAATACATTTAGCTGAGAGAGGAGAAAGGTCTCTTGTATTTTGTAGGAACAGTAAATCCAGAGCATCAGCTCTACAAGCATCAAGTAATCTATCTCTAAAGCAGAGTCAGGCTTTGTGAGCAAGGTCACAGGGTTTGGTGGCTCAGTGTTCTCAGAGTTGTACGCTGCCCAAGGAGGAAGAGACTCTTTTCACAGCACCTACTGGGAAGCATGATTAGAAATGACAGGCAACGAAATTCAAATGAACTGAATTACATGGTCTGATCTGATTTGACTAATCCCATATTCCATATACTCAGCAAGGATATACATATTTCATGGAAGAAAATGCTTAGCTAATTAGTGAAAACTCACTCAACATGCATTTCCAATGGAAATACTTTAATCGAACCCTTTCTAGACTACTATACTTCTTTATGATCTCCTATGATTGACAATAGCTATCAGAAATAAAGGTAAATATTAATAGTTTACATTCATTTAATGAAATCCTTTGAGTTTGATTACATTTTTTCTTTCATTTTATAGATTAAGTTATGTGACAAGCCCAAGAGCACACACCACCAGTAGGTAAATGAGGAAGGTGGAATTGGAACTCAGATCTGCCTAACTTCGAAAACCTTTCTTCTAACCCCTCTGCATAGGGCCTCCCTTCTGAAATTCCACTCATGCTTTTCTGTCATATTTCAAGTTGTGTTGAAATTTCCATATTACAGATAGCAAGTGAACAAAAGACCAGCTCTGTACGTGTTCCTTGAGAAGTACCCCACAACCCTCAGTGTGCTATTAAAAAGGGGCCCCCACCAGCTGAGTATAAGAAGAGCCCTACTCTCTAATACCCCTTCCTCTTACAATAAGATAAAAAAAAAATTTTCTACTTCTGCAAGCTGGAAAAGTGAGTTTGGCTAAATGGTGATTGAGTTCTTGGTGAAGTAAGAGAAGGTGGTGAAAAAGAATGGAAGGTGGATGCTTCAGTGCCCTAGACAATATTACTACTATAGCCAGTGATGATGCTGCAGTTATAGTTCCCATAAAAACAACAACAACAAAACAAAACAAAAAAAAAACAAATAAAAACCACCAGAGGTTTTTGACTCCTAGTGCTGAAGAGCTTATTGTCATAGACAAAATACATTCAGACATATGAGGAGAGCTGTTTTTCCTTTCCCTCGCCTACTTCTTACCTCCTCTCTTCTTGACAGTATGTGTGGGGAGGCTTGTGGTGTATTCAAGGAGACATCGCTGCAGAGCTCTTATTGAAGATAGAGAGCCATTGGCTTGTGGCCTCTCTCTGCTAACTGTGCTAGGCGTGCCCTTTGGAGTCCTGGGCCTGCTGCAATGGGAAGGCTGTCTGAATTCATTTCACCAATCCTCCCAACCACTTCTCAGACCAATGGTGGAATGACAGACTTGGCAAAGAATAAGGGAATTCAATAGACCATGAGGGGTTGTACAGAGGTTAAAGCTTTCAAAAAGATAATGTAGGAAAAAAAACAAGGAATAGAAAGTGATTTTTATTCCTATAGGTAGACAGTGAATAGGTCAGTGGTTCAGGCACGGTGGTAATTCTGGACAGAACCTACCCAATGCATGATTTATCACCATCAGAAATAAAAATTGCCTTTGCATTTATCATTCTACTTCCTTATTCTAGCAGCTAAAGTCACAGCCTCCTTTTTACTCTACCCACGTATATACTTGATGAAACCTAGAGTGGATAAGCATTTTCCTCTATGCTGACCCCCCAGTTAGTTGAGAATATACATGGCGGTTGGGGAAAAAAAAATACACAATTCTGTGATGCTAGTGACATCCTGCGTATCTCAGCATCTTTGTGGTGACATTAAGCTTCCTAAGGCCCTGTCTTTGTTCACCCAGCTTTTGATTCCTTGCCAGAAGGACATTCCACCACATTAATCCCAGTGATAACCTGTCTGTATAGGTGTATTTTTAATCCATTGATTAAAAAAAACAATTGAAACTACTTAATAGCTCTGATGATAACCATTATATAATTCCATATTTCTTAACTCTTAGAAACATAGTTGACATTCTTTTAAAGGTACTAAAATTATAAAAAATATTTTTAATATTTCCCCAGTATGGTTTTAATATATTTAATTTCCCAATAATTAATTTTATAAAATAACCAAAATCATATATGTATTAACAACTTTCAAGATCTAAACATGTTAATTATACAATAATACACTCACATTTAATAACTTGTTTATTATAAGTGTTTAGATACATGAACCCCTCAGAATGACTACTGAAACAGGTAACTGCTGAAATAAGTTTATGTTTCATCAAATAAGATTATACTTTATCAGTATATCATAACTGTTGAACATCATGAAACATTCACTCCTAACTATGTCTATTTGATGGATGTTGCTTATATCTTAAGCATGATTCTATTTTACCAGATGGAAAAAAAGCCATGGACCAAAAGGCAAAGTCTATATATAGGACTCTGACTTTGTTTAGTTAAAAAAACTTTAGGGAATAAAGAGTAGTAATAGAAAATGCATTCTGAGTCTATGCCGTAACTGTGAAAAACAAGGAGACTATTTTGAATGCAAACATATTTTCTTTCAGCTGTGGTAAAGAATGTCACAGTTGGACTGAAGTCTTGTTAGCTATTGTGTCAAACTGAAATAATGTTTCTATCAGAACATGTCTCATTTTTAAAAATATGCATTTTAACTGTAAATGTTGGCAAACCCATATCTCAAATTGGGCAATAAACTAGTTTTTACAGCTGATGAATTCTAAGATTCTTTAGAAACAGAATTTATTTCCTCTTATTTCTGGATCAAGTAAAAATGTTTTCATGAATTCTTTCAATGGTTTTATGTTGTTTGCTTAATTAATACTCCTATTTTTCAGTTACACAGAAAAAGTACATTTGAACACATATCTGGCTCAAAATGATGGTGGACAGCCTAATAGGTGAGAAGTAAAGTATGTGAGAAAATGTGGGAAGTAAAATTTATTTATTCTGCCACCAGCTTCATATGTGGTGATTAGAAATTTATTAGAGTAAACTTTGACCTAAAGAGCAACAATTAGAGCCTATTTTACATTTGGGAAGGAGGTAGTTAAAGAGGAGAACACCTAGATTTGTTTACTAAGTACCAGAAGCTGTTCTATAAGTCATAAGTATTTTTCTCCCTTAATAAAATTAAATAAAATATCATGTGATTAGTCTACATGATAACATCAAACACAGACATACATATTGAGTGCAGTGAATAATACTCAATGATAAGCCGAATGCAAATACATATTTCAATGAATTATCTATATCCCTCTTGCTGAAACCTTTCTTTGTTATATTAATTTTGTATGAAACTTATCATTAATTCATTTTAAGGTTGTTTTTTCTAGCTCTGTATTTTTTTATTTTTATTTTTTCAAATTGTGACTAGGAACATGCCAATTTGAATCTTTATAAAGGATAGGCCGTTACACACAAAGAACTGAAAATGTTCAAAATACTTTTGAACCTAAAATGTTTTTTTAAGTGTCATATTCAGTGTTGTGTGGGCTAGTAGACAGGAATTCCTGGAAGACACAGTTATAGTTTCCTTCTACTAAGTCATCATCAGAAAACCACTGGGAATTTACTTTCCTGAGTCCTTTTTCTTAGCTGAAAGGGGTATTACAGTGTGTTACTAGAACACAATCAGTTGATCCTGAATGGAATAGCTAAAGTGTTTTCTTTTCATTGATTCTTTAAATTTCCTTTGCTGACCATAGCAAAATTCCTCTGTTGACCACAAAGTTGAGAATGCAACCCCTACCCATTCTACTAATGAGCTTCTGATAATGGCACACTGAATATTGTTTACCATGCGGTTCTTAAGGTTCTTTTTCTTTCTTTCTCCCTTCCTTCCTCCCTCCCTCCCTCCCTCCCTCCCTTCCTTCCTCCCTCCCTCCCTCCCTTCCTTCCTCCTTCCCACCCTTCCTTCCTTCCTTCCTTCCTTCCTTCCTTCCTTCCTTCCTTCCCTCCTTTTATCCTCCTCCTCCTCCTCTTTCTCCTCCTCCTCCTCCACCGCCTCCTCCTCCTTCTCCTCTCTCTCTCTCTCTCTCTCTCTCTCTCTCTCTCTCTCTCTCTCTCTCTCCTTCTCCTTCTCCCTCTCTCCCTCCCTCACCCCCTTCCTTTGTGAAAACTATTGATTATGAAGAATATAGATTTGGGCTCTGAAAGAGCTAATTTCAATGAAAGTTCAAAAATTTATTGCAATTGCTCTTAAAATTATTTTCTGATGTTTTAAGCTGTTAACTTCTTTACCCATACAAAATATATGGTAGTTGTCTTTGTAGGAACATAAACTGTGAGTTGATATTATGAAAACTCTCCTATTTTTATTCTCAGTTAAAGATGTTCTATAAATTACTCTGAAATGAAATGTTATCTGGGTGTATGGGCTGAGGGTTCTGAGCTTTCATCTGATAATAAATGGCATTATATCTGACCTTAAAAAGGATTTGACTTTATACTTGCAAATCTGTAGAAGCAAGGGTAATACAAATGCTTAATGATTATTAAAAAAGCTTTGATGCCTCATATGAAAGAAAGTAACTACATGCTTTAGAATTAAACACTTAAAATTGATATAATTTCATTACTTTTCGTTATTTCTTTGTGAATCAAATGTGTTTCAGGAATTATGAGACTTTCTTACAGACAAATGTGATAAAGTATAGAGTTGTTAATGGACTTAGATAGGAAATTAATAAGGAGTCCAGACTTAAACCCAGGTTTACTGACTTTTAATTCCTTTTAATCAGCCTCTTTGTATAGTTTTGGATATTCCTTATTTTATACTTCACAAAGGAGAATAATGAGAGGTATTATTATTTGCAAAAGTGAGGTGTGTTGATTGCACAGATCAAAATCCACATCAACTCTGCCTACACTCTGGTTCACAAGTGTTTATGTAGCTTAAGAAAAACTCAAATCTTTTGATTCTTAGTTTACCCATCAGTAGGCCTTTTATAGTTTATTAATAACACAGGACTTTTGTATTGTAATAATATCTACATCATAAGGCATATTATAAGTATTAGGTTAAATAATAGATATAAAATGCTTCTGAAACACTAATGAATTATATAAATATAAGGCCTTATTTTCTAAGGTAGGCTTACAAGTGTTGAATTACTTTGTTATGCTATGGGGAATCCTTACACTTTTCAGAAAAGACATTAAAAATCCCAAGGAGAGCTTAGAATCTTGCAGGAGCCTGTGTGATGGCCCAAGAGATAAAAGAGATTGAGGGGTGTGGTGTGGGGATAGACAGAAAATTAGTACAACAGTTCAAGTAAGAGTTAAAAAAAAGTCTGAACCAGGATAATGACTCAAATACTAAAAAAAAAAAGACAGAAGCAGATGCAAAAGATTCTGTAGAGATAGAACCTATGAAATCAGTTACAGAGAAGGGTGGGTTAAGTACAGAATGGGATATAGCTTTGAGGAGTCAGTCTCAGGTATATGAGAAAAATTTAGGAGATTTAGGAGATGACATTGGGTGTTTTTAAAAGATGGAAAACTAACTTTAACGTATGTTGACTCTGAGGAATTGTCAGGGCATCACCACAGGTGATGACAATCAGACACTAAGAAGCATTGAATGAAATCAGGAATTGGTCAGAGGAGAAAATGGTCAAAGCTACTTACAAAGAAGCAATAATAGAAGTCCTGAGAATGGAGGACTTCAATGAGAAAGATATTATAGAGACAGAGGGATATATAATCTCACATTAATTGACTATAAGAATGGAGACTCCAGAAAGGGGGTGGAAGGAGGGGTCAGGGAAATAAAAGAACCAAAATTATGTAGCATTATGGGTGCTATGGGAGAACTTGATATTTTCATGAAAATGGACTGTTCAATATTTTAAAATATTTTATTAGAGGCCAAGAACAGAACTGTGGATAATCACTAGCAATGACAATTTTGAGGAGATGATTGGTGAGGCCTAAGAGTGTAGAAATCATATTTGTCTTCATCACTGTATCACCATCATCTGCTAGAGCCCTCTTGCATGAGAAGTTTAGTAAATATTTCTGTGAATAAATGAATCATGAAAATCAGATTTTGCTAGTTCAGTGAAGTAGACTGGTAACAGAGAATTAAAATTAGAGAATGTAGATTGCTTTTCTAAGACATTTGCAGTGGTACAAAAGGTTATTTCATGGGTATATGTTGCTACTAATAGCTAAGATTTATTTATAGCTTACTGTTATCTCAGTAATAGAAATCATCTTAGAAATCCTATGAGAGAGGCACTATTATCATCTCCATTTTAAAGTTGCGAAAACAGAGGCACTGAGAGATTAATGTTAGCTGAAGATCACATAGCTGGTCTTGGAAAGACCGAGGCTATAACTGACCTTATCATTTCTCTAGTTAAAATTCTTCAACAACTTCCATATTGAATCTTTAGTGTCTACAACAGTGTCTGGCACACTTAAGTAATGATTACCTTCCTACTGACAGAGAGAGTGAGAGAAAGAAATCAAATTATTTGCCCAAGATCACATATAGTGAATTAGTGGTAGAGTTAAGAGTTTAAACTCAGGCACTCTGATTCCAGAGCCCCTGCTCCTCATCATTATCCAACGCTGCCTCACATTACTTTATGTTTGACATGGTTCCTAGAAGATTGAGCCTAGATGGGGCATTAACAAAACCAGAATAAGAGCTGGTAAATTGAGAGCAAAGAATCAAAGCATTTCATGATGAATAGTAAGTCAAGTAGGAGTGACAGAGTGGGAGAAGTGGTAGATGACCCAAATTCTTGGAGGAACAGAGGTTCTGAGTGATGCTGAGCTCTGAGGCATGTGGTACTAGTGGACAAATGAAGATGAGTGAAACTGGAGGTCACTGACGTTAAGTATTCTAAGACTTACAGGACTAAGGTATTCAAAGGTGAATAAGGAGATCGGGAAACAAATGTACACAAAGGAGATGTCTCTTTTCTAGGCACAGTGTCTCAGAATTATTGGTGATACACATGTTACACATCAATGGTACCCACAGGATGAGGTGTGGCCCTCTTGGAGTTTAACTGTGGAAGATGTTAAATTCCATGTTTGCTTCTTTCAATTCTAGAGCTTTGAGGCAAAAGACATAAAATTTGCATTTTAAAAAATTTATAGAAACTTAATCCAAAGCTTTGCATATAGTAAACATTCAGCACAATGGAGATTGTGCCTAGAAAAAGGCTCCTCTTTCTTCTGAAGAAAATATTATATCAGGTACCCTCCACTCATTAATACTTTCTTAAGAGATGCTGATGAATACTTTTCTGAAGGGAAATCACTTAGGGACATGTATTCAGTGCAGATGTAATGGTTCCAGTTTGGAATTCTAACTGCCAAGTTTGAAGATTTCATGGGTAAGATAAGACCCCCTATGTTTTGGTGTTCTATTCAAATGCATCTTTCCTAGAACTTATTGTCATGCTGCAGCACTACTTTAAGCCCAATTTAGGAAAGCCAGAAGCTGTTCCCATTGTTCTGAAGTTTCTTTCATAATTCCTTGGTGAAGCTATTTAACCTATTGGTGTGGCTGCTGGATTGTGGACTGTGGCAAGAAATGTAACCAGGATTAGTGGTAGTCTAGCTGAAAAGACATAGTTTCACTCTACAGGGAGAATTACATTTGGGATTCATTATTTTTCCAGGCTGGATTTCCCCCTTTTACCCACACTGACACATACACATGCACACATGCCCACAAATACCCTCTTCTCCATGAATCTTCTTCTTAAAAAGTGACATTTTTCTAAGGCAGGCTGCACATCAGAATACATGTAGGACCCAGTGAGATATAAAACATAATTCTCCTTTACCAGGAGACATTTCTTTAGACTCTGATTTATTACTTGTTCAGTAAGTTAGGGAAAGAGGCAATAAAAAGCAAAAATGAGCCACATTTTCACATAACAGATAGTCAACTTCCATAGTCTTTGGTGTCCTTCAGAGACCTTTTTTTTTTCCCCCCTCTTTGAAACTTTTGCAGATACAGTTTTTAACTATGCTGCATTAGGCTCAACCTGGCCCAGGTCAGCCTGCAACCACCTTTTGGATTGCAAAAGAACAGAAGTTAGAGTAGGACTAATAGCATGCAGCGAGTTCAGTGCTTCTGCTGCTTTGAAGCCTGTCTGTCAATTTTTCTTAAAACACACACTGCCTTTGGTTTTTTCACAGTCTGATTAATGTGGCTCTGCTCTTCTAAGGCTAACACACGTGACACTTGCCTTGTTTCTAGCACCAGCCAAGCCCCTTTAGCGTTGCCCACATGATACCTGGTTCTTTCCGACAAATTATTGTGATGATTAAGAAAGTTTGATGATATATCATTTTTGGGATTCCAGCCCTCCTGTCAGATAATAGAGTCAGGAGTGTGGGGCTGTGGCAGTTATTCCATATCAGTGCTCCGAGTTCAAATAAAGTGTCAGGATGACTAAGTACAAGGGATTTGTGGAATGCTTTAATGTTGCCTCATTTCAAATCACTTCATAAGCAGCCTGGTAATGAGCTCAATAAATTCTGTTGGAGGAGAAAAAAATGAAAAAATAAAAAAAGAGCCCTGTATTCACTACAGAAAAAGTAGGTTGCTATTTTATAATTAGGCCTGTGGGCTGGAGGGAAGGAGTCTTATTTCCTGTTTGAAATCCACTTTGTTAGCTCTGTGATGTGGAGATGGCTAAATGAGTATGAAATATTATAATTAAGGACATCACAAGCTGTTTATCTCATCAGCAGTCTTTTCCCTTAAAGGCGGCCTCGTTGACCACTTGCGTATTAAAGCTGCTTTCTTTCTGTGCTTTGCCAGTTGTAACCAACAGAGTCTTGGCTCTAAGAGGGAAAAGAGGAGATGTGAACAGCAGCCAGCAACCAGAAGTCACAGGAGAGACCTAAATTGCTTTTATTTTGCCTGGATCAGGTATTCTTTTCATTAACTGCAATAGGCTGTTTGTTTATGGAAGTAAACGAGATTAGAAAAACTTGACTAAACCTGGTGAGACCCTGGTGTCCAGGGCCAGGCTGTGAGGTGCGGACTCCGCCAGCTTGCCAAGTACCATGTTTTTGTTTGGAGGCTAACAAAGAAAACCAATCCCACTTTGGAAAATGAGAACTGGTTTATTATTGATTGGGTGGAAAGCAAGTGGCCAGGTCTGTAATCTCCACTGCGATAATTTTTTGACCTGCCAACTTTCTTGTTTTCATTCACTGCTAGAAAGTGAGCCCTGCTCCGCTGTTATAGACCAAGATGGCAATTCTCACCAAGCTTTGCTGCAAAGGTCTGGATAGCAGTTATTTGCCGGGCAAGCCATTTGGTTGAGCTGAAAGATCAAATCATAGAGTCACAGCACCCTGCCTTAGTGTTGATTTCTAAAAGACCCTAGTTCTCAAAAAAACACAGGAAAAGGCTAATGTGTTCTTAAGGATGGAATCAGTCTACCTGGACAGTGAGTGTCGGGTTGGCCCTCGGCAAGATGATAGAGGGTGGGAAGTCTTTCTTTTGAATTCCATCCACAAATCTGCCTTGATCCTAGAATCTGAAGGTTTCTCCATATTCGTGCTGTTGCTATAATTTCTCCATCAACATTCTTTTAAAAAAGTATATAATGGACAGGTCCACAGAATAGTGGTAAGGTTAGTCACGTTGGAAAGGTTAAGATGGTCTGCTATGGTTTGATAGGATGCCCAGGGCCACTGCTTATGGTTGTACTCTTTGTGTACTGCTCACAATACCAAACCAAGTCATGAATAGAGAATGGAATCCAGTCCACTCATTCACCCAGCTCTGCACCTTGGGCACCTTTGGATTTGCCGGTAGGCACGGGTTGCTTTTTCTAATTCATTGTCCATAGAGAACTACTGTGGCTAATTTGCACAAAAGCACCATGTGAGTTAGAACTGGGCCCATATTATTTCTACCTCCAAAGAAATAAAAAGGAATCTGCTATTATAGCCTTTCTGTTATTATGGAGGTTATTTGAATAATAGGGCTCCTGAAATAAACTTATGTAGACAGAGCTGACTTTGTTCGCACGTATAATTACTTATTAAACAAACATTCGCATTGTTTGTACAAAATGCCAGCATGTAAGCCATGGAGCTATAACCATGCTTTAGAGCAGGTGTTGGCAAACTTTTTCTATAAAGATTCAGACATTAAATATCAGAAGCAGCCAGAGACAATACATAAATGAATGGTCATGACTTTGTTTAATAAAACTTGATTATTGGATAGCGATATTTAAATTTCATATAATTGTCACATGTCACCATTTAAAAATGTAAAAACCATTCTTTGGTGAGGGCCACGCAAAGGCAGGTTGTGTGGGCCAGGGTTGGCCTGTGGCCAGGAGTTTACCCATCCCAAGATCCTTATTCTACAGTAGTTTTCAAGTAAAGTCTCTTTCTTTTCTGGGGCTGAGGTAGGGGTAGGATTCCACTGAATGAGCATTGAAACCCCACCGACATACTTTAAGACACTGTTAGATTCTCAAAGGAGAGAATGATAAAGAGATGACATTTCAAAAAACCTAATTTTTGTTAAATTTTATGTCTTGAGTTTTTTTAGGTAGTAAAGCATTGTTAAATATTACCACTGAACTATAAGAGAGGATAATCATGAATTGATATGCGCCCATTTGGAAATCATGCTAAGTGCAATACAACTGCTGAGTCTTACCTGATGTCAGTAAAATTCTTTCAATCATTTGTTCACTAATTAGCTTAACAAATTAGCTTAACAAATACATATTGAGCTTCTACTTTGTGGAAGGTCCATGAGGCACTTAAAAGGAGGAAAATAATTCCATGGGATATATGTATGAAATTTTAAGAATTCCCCAAAGCAGAGCATTGCAGAGGTGGCGTGGAACAGCTACAGAAGGCTAGGAAATGGCCACAAATAGATGACCTGGCTTCTGGGTTTCTCCTGTGAGTGAATGTGGTACACACCTTAGGAAAAGAGGGGGCCTTCAGTGACCATGTAAACAGCAACTCAAAGCCACCTACCAAGGCAGAGCTTTCAAGTGTGCACACGGGGCTTTTAGCCCCAGAAACAAATCTTAGCAGTTCAATCTTTCAGTATGAAGGAGAGTTATACTTTATATACACATTTGTCGATGAAAATAGACTCAAATCTTTTTCTCTTTCATCCTGAGATTTTTATATGTTTAACAAGTACCTCTTTCCATCTGTAGTTGATTCATTGGGGGTTTTTTTTTGTGTTTTTTTTTTTTTTCCAGTCATGCTTGATGCATTCCTTCTTTATTTGCAGGACAGATATTCTGCAGCAACACCTTGTCACCAGCCCAGGCTATCATTACCACCACTTCACACACGGGTAGAATTCCCTGAAAGAGAAATTTATAATTGAACCTTGATTTTTCAATTGTAACATTAATTGAGCTGAAAAAAGATTAAGAGTTAATGTGACTTATTATAGTCATCCAGAAAACTGGCAGTCTTAACAGAAATGAAATGCATTGGGAAGAAAAACATTCTGGCTCCAAAGTGCCAAAACATCTGGTTGAAACATGAAACATGAAAAATGCAGTTAACTGTTCAGATAATATGTCTTCTAAATGACAAGCATGTTATATTTACTGATTTAGCTGCCTTAAAACCTATATGAAAGTTTATCTAGGATGAGGTAGTGACACAAATGCATTAACTCTAACATTTGTGGAGGTCTTCATATTGCCAAGTATTTTTTCACATACTTTATTTTACCAAAATTTTGTAACTACCTAATGCAGCATTTACATCAATTCCACTTTATGGTGTGGTGACCGAAGGTAAAGGTGTGCAGGAACCTGCCCCAATTCAATCGGCAGGAAGTTGAGGCAGGGCTGAGATACCAGTCCATGGAAGTCAAACGTTCTTTCAGTTATAGTGTATTATCTTTGCATTTGACAAAATTGCACCGAGGCTGCCATTAGCTCCCTATGTGAGTGTAGTTAAAGGAACTAAGCTGTATACGCCACAGTCTCTGATAAATTGCTATTATTTGCAGAGCCTTTTGTTGAGAACCCTGCCTCGGTACACTGCAGGCACTCTGCTACCTTTGTCCCCTCAATGTGAAATCCTGGGCCAAGATTTCTAGTTGTTGCCTGATGCTTCTCTCTCCCAAGGACTTAAATGGCACAGCATGTTGTGTAATGTTTCTAAATACCAAAACCTTCAGCAGAGCTAAATGTCTTGCATAGTGTTGGACAGACCTATCCTTTGCATTGACTGTACTAATTTATTATTATGTGAAGATATATAGTTATCATTCTTAATGACACAGGGATGCAAACTGCATGTTTGATGTGATTCAGCCAAATGATTTAACATGATGCAGTTAAAAAAATGACATCAGATATTTGGTTAGTGGTCTGATTGCAGCCCCATCTGGATGGGGCATCCTGCAACCTCCTGTGAGCATATTTATTTTAAAAAGGAGAAACACATCCCTGAGAATGTGGTGATGCTTAATTGTTTTCCAAATCTAGAATAAATATTTACCGAGAGAAAATTCTCCAAACATTAAGGCAACTGTCTCTCTCATGCCACAAAAACCACCAAACCACAGGTTGAGGGCTGTAGGGGAGGCCCAGCTGATTGGAGTTGGCCCTTTCATGCACCTTCTTGTATCTCTACTAATACTCTCCACACTAACACCAGTCAGGCTCTCTTGACTCCCCTTACAAACTTGGACAAACAAGATAAAAATCTTAACCACCTCCCCTGAAAAAAAAGTGGCAAACCAGGTCCAGGGAAGATGAAATGTAGGTTTTTTCCCCCCAATTTTCTCCACTGTTCTCTCATCCTGGGCCCCCACTTTCTCCACTGAGAAGCCCAAGAGATCATGGCTGGTAAAGATATGAAAGTAGATGGACTACATTCCTGTATAAGGATAGATAGTTGCAGAGGCAAGTTTAGTTTTTGCTTATTAAGTCACTGATTTACTCAACAAATATTTGCCTGATTATCATACAGCAGCAGCTGTGCTAAGCATGGAAGGTGTGTCCACCTCCAATTGAGGGACACACCTTCCCTAAATTGAGTAAGCAAGTCAGAGTCCAGCAGGGCAGACAAACACACATGCTAAACAATTGAGATAGACTATCATGAGGGGTGTGCTGGCCATTATCAAACCATATAGGGGACATATCTGACCCAGACAAAGGAAAATAGGCAAGGCTGCTTGGAGGAGAAATCTCCCACTTTTAGTGGAGAGCTTCTAACTGCTTGTCTCCCTTCATGCTGGGGCTTCCCAGTGGCAGTCTCATACTCGCTGTTTCTCTCCTCTCTCACTCCAACTTCAGCACTCTGGTGCTGTGTTCACTCTCACTCCTGCTCACAGAGGAGCACTGCCCACATCTGCAGAGGCAGTTGTCACTGGTCACGACTCCTGTGCTAACTAACGCCATTCCCTCCAGGATGAACGGAAGCCACCATTGCTTAGAAACACACTGGTAGTGACCTAGCACAGACCTCGGCACTGAATAAAGGCTGCTCAGTTGTCCTGACTGCTGGCCCCTAACACTTTATTCTGTGCTTGAACTTGCTGCAGCATTGATTCTGAACGATGGCTTGTCCTCCCTGCTCACATTGTGGTCTGTTGTCCATGCCACCATCAGGAAGCTGGATGCTGGTACTTTCCCTGAGGGAATCACTCTCAAAGTTTTCCAGTAATTCTTTTTGGCATCTAGTGGCATCTGGCCAGTGGAATCTCCTGCTGTAGTCAGGAGAAAACCCAATAAATAAAAGCCTCCCCTCTGACTCTGAAGCATTGTCTTTGGACATAACTTGTGTGATGCTCCTTTTGCAAGGATAAATTCATTCTCATCACTCTGTCATAGTCTCTCATGCAAATGGAACTCTAAGACTCTGTGAGCCATTCCTCCAGCTCTGCACAGACACATGGAAACCCTCCAGAGCATAGTTTAGAATCAAGTAGGTGTAAGAAGAAAACATAGGAGGAAATGTGCAGGATAGTAGGGTACAAAGTTGACATGGACAGGAAAGGACCATCCCTACCTAACTTAACTCTCACGCACCAACATTCCGGGTTCCCTGACTCAGCTTCTAAAAGACTCTTTTTGCTCCAAGGGAAAATAGGTACTTGATGGGAGGTCTGTAGCAAATGATGGTTTGGGTCTTTCCACCCTCTACTCCCATGGGTCTCTGTGAAAACTAATGGATGTGAGGCTGCCTTCAACACTAGAAACAAAAAGAAGGGTTCTGGGATTCTGGCCGACCATGCTCCCTGCAGCGTGATAAGAAAGAACCAGAATGGCAAGCTAAGAGGATTGTCCCTCAGGAGGTTTACTTTTATTTCTAGGGAGGGTCTGGTCTCTGATAAAACTTCAAAATAATCTCGCTGTTAGAAATTCCCAATATTTACAAATACCTTTTTATTGGGTTGTTGTAAAAGTCATGATGCATTTTTGCAACGAAAAACAGAAAAATACGTCATAACTTTACCGACAGCCCAATAATTTGGTGCAAAAGATGCCTTGCAATTAAAAATCAGTGATTGCTTTTTTAAATAAAATATTTACTTTTATACTTTTGTTCCTGATGGTTTCTATTTTCAAGTGTTTGGACCCGCTGGCTTGGCTGACTCCTCTTATTCTAGTTTTAATCTCTTTTAGATTCCTCTGAATATAACTGTGCACATTTTTGACTCATAATAGGCATTTGTCAAATGACATTGAATAAAATTAGAAATTGTATCTGCTAGCAGCTTAAACCCTTGGACTTTCAAGAAACAGATCGTTGGAGCTCAGCAATGTTTTAGCTACTAAATAGAAGCATCCAGCTTGGACACAGTTGCTGTCTTTATTATTTCTCATTTTGATGCTTTTCTTATGCTGTTGGCTATCTTATTAGTACCTCCTGTTGGGGAATATTTTTCTTTAGCATAGTATCTTAATAACCATTGAGGTGGCTTACTCAGGATTTCCTAATGCTCAGAATGCCCAGAAATTGTAATGTGGTAAATATCATGTGGGTAAAGTGACTGCATTAAAAAAAAAAAAAATACATCACTGACTGAATTTTTTATCTATTATTTAGGCACACTGATAATATACAGATACAATCTCCCTTGGAAATATGATTTCTGATAGACAGAAAAATCTTTTTTTATGTGTAATAATTTAGAATAAAAAAATAAGGCCCTTTAAGGGAATCCATATCTAAATTTGGTAGGCAGAGTTTTATCATTTCAAACCCATTAGCCCATTTTTAGCAGTGCCTTGTTTGATTAAGCTCATTAGCCTGGGTATATGAGCGAAAATCATTGTAACGGAATTAATATTGTATAAAACAATTATTGTTTCTATCAGCTTTTCCAATATCTTCTCCTGACTATTTTAGTATTAAAGAAACAAATCCAGGCACAGTTTTCATCTTCTTGCACAGTAGACAGCATGACAAGCTATGTATTTTTGTTGAACTTCAAGATATTTTTTATTCTATATTTCCAATATAGTTTTTACTTATACAAGCATTATATAAACAGTGTATAGTTATATTTACTTTTTCACCCTCCTCTTATTCCTCCAGCGCTTTGAAGCAGCTTATGATAATATTATACATACAATGCTAGGTTATACATACTTCATCATGGGGCCAGGTCATCAAGAATCTGCCAAGTTAATTCAATACTGATAAATTTTGGAAAGATAGTAAATGCCTTTTGTATTTGGGAATTTCTGCTATTCGTAATTCTGAGCTTTTAGGTCAGTATGCCATTTCTTTCCCCCACTGAAATAAGAAATCATAGTGGCAGGTAAAGTTTGCAAATAGCTAATTATAGTCAATTCCTGATTATACTTGGAGGAGTCTTTGCTAATTATCTTCTGCAAATCTTGCTTTCAAGTTCTATTGACATTCAAACAGAATGGGATATTAACTCATTTGTGGCTATTACTCAATATCTTTTGTCTAATTTTCCTTTCCCATGCAGCCTATCACCCAGCAGGATATATTTTATCCCAAAACACTTAACTACTTCTCCCAAATCAGTGAGGTTAAAAACAAAACAAAACCAACAGAAAAAAACCAAATATGGTATATTTCGAGCCTTTCACCCTGATGCATGCTTTGTTTTTACCTGTTTGACCTGAGGTTACTTGCAGAACAAAAAGGAAACTGCAGCTGTTTTGAGGGCACAGCGAATCTAAAATATTACTTTCTGCCCTATTCTTGGAGCTTCACTATGGGGGAGGGGGGAGTATCATGAGACAATGATTTGGAAAAAAGAGGTACTGTGCCTATACATGTGCTGCAAAACCTTGATGTGTGTGAGAGTGTTTCTGTGTATGTGTTTGCACGTAAGGATATACATCAGAAAACAGCAAATATATCTTATTTGTGCCTGTATATGTGTGTGCATTATTTGTCAGTTTGCATGCATATGTAGAAATAAATAAAATACAAATAAAATAAGTCAACTAAATGCAATTCATGTCGTTTATGTACAAGCGATGAAGACCTATATCCTCCTATATTCTCACCCACTATAATATGCTTGTGTCTTTATCTAGAGCAGATAAAACCCAATGGATAAATGTAAATCTTCCTTCTCTAGTACCAGCATATTTTTCATCAAAGAAATGTCTTTTTTTTTCCCCTTGCAGCTGTGAATCTTTTCTGGATAAAGGTCAAGGACAACTTCATGACTAAAAGGTAAGCTTTTTATTTTTAAATGAAGATTTGCACCCCCAACCCCAGCTACGACAAAAGCAAACTGTTTTGTGTTCCTCTTCTATGCAGTATTGCACATTGTGAATTTCCAGGAGAGAGGGAATTTCCCCCTTTCTTCATCAAGGCTTTTACTTACAGAATACATTGTTAGTTTGGATGCTGTTGTTGCTGCCAACGTCTTTCCCTTGTTTTTAGAAGCACCACGTGACTCCCCCCACCCCCACTGAAAGCAATGTTTTAAGTGTGTTTCTACTTCACCTGCAAGAAGATCTAATGTATTTCATCATTAGACTCCTGTGGAAATATACAATAAAAGTAGGGGATTTGGTTAGCGCCAGAGGCAAAGTACTACTAACTCATCCCAAATGATTGCTTTTTGATTAAGGGGCTCTTGCTGTAAGGTGCTGAGCCTTTCTTGAGGCTGATATGAACTGCTATTCTTGGCTACGTAACCTAAGTTGAAATCTGATTTTTTTTTTTAACAGAAACAACAATTATATTAAGGAGTCCTCATATGAGGTATAATTCCTTAAAAATTTCAAATAGAATTCAATAAGCAGCTGCAACATCATATCATAGAGTTAGGCAGAAATTCATAGGTCGGGGTCACGCTGCCCAAAATGATGGGACCTTTTCAAAGTCAATTCAGGCTAGAATTTAAGAAATTGAAAGGTAGTCAGATGAATAGCTGAGCTTAGAAAACAGATAACTTTTTTTCTTTTCTCTCAGATACCCTGAAGAGTTAAAATAGCTTGCCCTTAGCTTTTTCTTTTTTTGAGGGAGAAGAAAGTGAAAAGGAGAAGGGGTAAGCCTAGGGCAGCTATGTAATTTATTGTCCAAACTGGGACACTTTTGGAGTTAAAGGTATTCTATTAATAATTATACCAGAGAAAAGGCATAAATCGGGACTCTCTCGCAGGCAAACAGAGATATTTGGTGACCCCTGGGAAGTACAATTAATAGGGCTTTATGTCCCTGGTCTGGGAAGTACAATTAATAGGGCTTTATGTTTCTGGTCTTGTAGCCTTGCTGTGACCATGAGCTCACAGTAGAAACATCATTTCTATTGATGGCTTTTTTTTTTCAAGATTTCTGATCATAAACTATCTGTGGTCTAGGCAATCTCAACTACAATTTGTGGTAGGACAGGTTTTCTGTTCTTGGCATTCTGTTATTAGATTAACAAGCATTTTATTGTTGCTTTTGTATATGGGCTTTTCATATTTTGTAGAATTGGAATGTGAAAAAAGAAAAAAAATATATTTTATAGGACAGCTAAAAAAGAACATCAAAGCCCACTATTCGAATTATCTTTAATTGTTAGCTATCTTTTGTTCCTCGGAGTCATCTATCTGTGAATCCTGCCTCTTTTCTTTATATAATTGTATTGTTTTCTCATTTTCACTGGGAAAGGAAAAAGGCAAAAAGAAATTTGTTATGACTGTTTCATAAAAACCCTAGTACTTTTCCTCTCATAGTGATTTTTCCAGAACGCCACATGTGATCAGTACATACTCTTAGCCTAACATGATAGCTTTGATGCTTCTCAAAGTTTAAAACTTAAGAGATCAATTTTAAGCAAGAGTGATTATGTACTGATATTCGGAAAATGTACTTTTTGATTCCATTAATCAGCTCAAAGAGCTGTTAGGTAGCAGCTTTCTGTTGCATTTGTTAAAAATAAGATGGCCATGTAAATGACAAGGCAGTTCACTTGAAAAAAGGGAACTAGAAATCAAGCTAAATTGTTAATTTAAAATATTGTATAGTTGGATTTCTTGTAGGCACTTTAGACATACTTATTTGTCAGAAAGCAAGCAAAACAATCAACAAACCAAAACACTTAGTCATCTCCACCAATTATTAAGAGCTCATAAAATATCAGACCCTGTGCTAAGGACTTTACATATATATTACCTTATTTAATACTTATACAAAACCTATTATAGGTATGATTTCTATATATGAGATTAAAAAAAAAAAAAGAAGTCTTTCAGAAGATGAATTACTGGACCAAGGTCACAGAGCTAGGAAGTAAAGAAAACAAAATTCAGACTGAGGTTGTATTAAACTGGCACAACAATCTACTATTTATAAATGAGAGGATATATGTAAAATTTTTAAGATTCCAAACAAAGTATATTTTTTATGATTCATTTTCTATTTTTATTGTTGAATACTGAGTATGTATTTTAAACACAAAGTATTTCAGTCATTTAAAGAAATCATTAAGGAAGTGAAAGGTAAGAGAAGTTACTGTATCACTAAAAATTTCATTTTAGCTCCTTCTTTAGTTGCACAAACTTCTTTCCCACTGTCTTTACACAGGATGTCTCCCTGTGAGAAAAAGAAAGAATGATATTCTAAGGCTAGGTTTAGCAGCTCTTACACCTCTCATTTCATTCTCTCATCTGTAATGACGATTCACTATTCATCTTTCCAGCCATCTATCTTTTTCCATGAAGGCCCTGAGAACTCCTCTGCCTTCAAAGACCCATCAACTTGGTAACTCCCACCAATAAATGAGTTTTGAATTACACTGACTAAACTGATTCCCATCTTTCCAGACCCTAGCCTAGCAACTGATTTCACCATTTCCTGTCTTATGTCTAGTCTGCCCAGAAGAAAACTGGAAATCAGAAAAGAAAAAAAGAAAGGAAATGTTTAATAAATTCCTAAATCCCATTATAGAAAATAATCAAAATGTATTGATGACATTTGGGGCCATAGCTTATACAAACGGTGCCTTAGTGTGTGTGTGTGTGTGTGTGTGTGTGTGTGTGTGTGTGTGTGTGTGTATTGAAAATAGATGCCCCCTTTGGGCAGGCTAATTACAAAATTGAGCTTACTCTAGCGGGATGGGGCCCAAGTATGTTTTGGCCCCTCTTTCCACCCTACAGAAGGGGCAGTACCGAGTTGTGTGCCGTGGTGAGCACTCACAGGGCTATGATGTCTGTGAGTACATTTTTAGATTTAAACATTAAAGAATGAGGATACAGAAGCATTTTCGTAGGTGACTAAAGGATGTTAATTTGTAAAGCTGCCTTTTGCATTATGTTTTGGAGATAGATAATGAATAGAATTAGTTGTAGCATTATTAAATAAGCACTTAGCAGTATAATTTGGCATTAATCAGATCTCTGTTCAAATCCTGCCTCTAAGTGACTTGAATATGTTACTTAACTTCTATGGTCTCATTTTACTCATCTAGAGATGGGATAATAAAGTTCTACCCCCAGGGTTGTGGGTGAGGATTAAATACATGAAAGTTTCTGGCCAGGAGAATGCGTTATTTTTGATTATTGGTATATAATATGAATATGCCTAACTTCTAATTTTTAAGAATGTGCTTATGTCTTTCGTATATCAATAAGCTCCAATAAACATATCAATAAGCATTACTAAGGCATACATGACAACAGTTTTTGTATAATAAGATGGCAGAAAATACTGCTAAATTGTAGTTTTAGAGTGGTAGTCTTTGTCACTTCATGATTTGTATATATGTTTTTTTTGTCTTATATAAACCGAGGATTGTGAGTACTAATACTTCTTCATGATGAATGTGGTTCATTGCTCTTCATGATGTTTGGAATAGAGATTTTTAGGAGGAAACTGTATTTCATATATCAGAGTTACATCTATCACATCAGTTATACTTACTCAATAAAAAGAACCCTTTCAATGAATAATTTTAATGAACATTGTGTTTTAAAATTACAGTTATTACAACATTTTCTGGGGAAACTGTTTTGTTTTGTTTTTTATTTGTACAAGTTAAATTCTCTCCATTTGTGATGAGAACGTTATTTGGTTTCTGTGACACCTTTTTTTTTTTTTTTTTACAGAAAGCCTTTCTTGTGGAGCTAATGACACAACCAAATTACACACATAGTTAAATGATAGGAAATATTTCTGAAAGACTGCATTTATGAAACTGCTAATAAATTGATGTCTGTTTCCCATTAATAATCTGAAAAACAAGTGAAGCCTGTGGCATTTCAAACAAAACTGTGTTAATTACAGTATTTCTTGTATTTTGTGCCGAAGAGAATTCCTTTCAGTTATCACATGTATATGATTAAAATATGTGCAGATCCATTTTGAACTGTACAAAATATTATTAGAATTATTTGCTGGGCATTCTTTTGAAACTAAGAAATTAGTTAGTATCATTATTTGAAGAAGATTATGAAGGATGTATTACATAAATAGAGACATTTTTAGCCCTGTCCAGACTTAAATTAGCAATATGGCTCTTTTTATTAAAATAATGGGATTATGTTTTATGGCCTTGTCCTGTAAGCTTATTAACCTTACTGCTTGCTTATTGTAGAATGATTAAAGTATTCGTTTATAAATGTTATTGTTTCACATTTGACATTAGAGAAAATGGGATGGCTTTTTAATGTCAATGACATTTCTCAACTTATACATATGCATTTTCCTATATTCACGGTTTCAAAATAAGTGGTGTGTAAATGCAAGTATAAAAGAAAGGGAATAGAATCAGACTTGCCTGGATGACGGTGGGGGATGCGGCCATGGAGCTCTGTAGCCTGGCTTGTCACTCAGGGGAGCTCTATCATGGGTTTATAGTGCTTTTTCAAGCTGTCTGATGAGGGACTTTTAACTCACAATGTCTAGGTATTGCAATGCCTTCTTCTCGTCACGGTTGCTAAAAACACACATCCTTTTGTCAGGCTACAGGATGTTTTAATTCCCAATGCAAATCTGGGTGACATGTTTGTTATGCTAGCAGATATACCTGACAGATCTTGTTCTGAGTTTCCCAGGGAAAAAACACATGGCACCAAGTTTGTGAGATATCAGTTCTCTTCTGTGAGCATAGCATGCCTCTTAGTAATTACGGAAACCATTTCAAACCAGAGTTGATCTGACATAAAAATAACTTGCATGTTATGTTTGTACTGCTCCTAGGGTAAGATCATTTTAACAGATCGGGTTGTTAGTTATGAGAATGGTTTTATGGTTTGCGTGAAACAGTAAATAATAGTAAAGGCAAATAAAAATAAAGCTTTCATCACACTTTGTTAGCCTTTAGGAACATAGACATTGAGTTTTTGGGTTACTGACACATATGTATACAGAATGTGTAAAGAATTATGGCGCATGCATTCAAAAATCCTCTAAAACAAAACAATTGCATACGTATGTTTCTAAAACCATAAGTCATAGGTGTTCATTAAAGTACACTGAAGTGTATTTAATATTCAGTGAAAAAGAAAAGATATCAAGAAAGCTTTCCTTGAGATTTAAACTCCGTCCTTTATTTATAATGAGACACATTGCCTGTAGCCACCAAAACACAGGTTCAAATTCTGGTCACTTGGATGTGAGGAAATCTACCTGAAATGAATTGTTGGTTATGATATTTAATAATGTTATGGGTTTGACTGTGGAGACAGGGTCTCCAGGTAATAAAGTTCCTTGGGCCCCAAAGCAGATTTTAGATCATGTTACACTGTATCCCAAGATTATCCATTTCTGTTTTTAGAATTAAACGAAGGAAAAATACGAGTTAAGCTGGTTATGAAACTTCTTATTAATTTTGTTTAGTACCACCACCAAGATTTTAAAAACATGTTTCCCAACTACAAAGTATTAGTATTTGTGTGGTTTCAGCAGTATGCTTACTTCCTTTGCTTTTCCACTCCTTACATCTTTAGCTTGCTTTTGTTTGTTTCTTATATAAATATCTTTATTTTGAATTTACATTCCTCAGTGTAGTATTTATCTGAGACGATTTCGTAAATGTAAATGTATGAGAAGCTAGTACTACAAAACTAGGTGGGAACAGATTAGAATTGAACGTATTCTCTTAATCTTTTCATCAAAAATGCAAGTAGCTTATTTTAGAGCATTTTAATATATTTGAATTTCCATACTCAGGAGCAAAATTATGAAAAATAATTTAAATTTCTATTTGCAGCCCTGATTATGGCATGTAAAAAGAAGCTTATCTTGTTTCAATTTGCGGTCCACCAGAATCTATTTTTTTCCTGCTGTAGGTACAAGAAACCCTAAACATCTTGCCTTATTGCTACAGAGAATACTCTTAGACTCCACAAACTTATTGAAAGAGAATGGTGAATTGACTAGAGTTGTTCTGCTTTATTTAGACTATTTCACTACCTTGTGAGATATTAAGATATTATATATTGTATTGTTCTACCAGATTATTTGCTATTGTGAAGATTTGGTAAGTCACTTAAGAAATGCCTTTTGAGTTTTTCTTCTTTCTTTCATATTAAAAAGTAACCACTGGAGGGCGCAGGTATAGTTAGGTTAATGTGTTTCTATCTTGATACCCCCAAAAAGAGATCTTAGAAGGGCCATATTCATATCCTGGTTAACAATAATTGCACAGGAATGAGCACCTGCTGAAGAGGTATAGGCTTCACGGTAGAGCCAGGAGAATGGGGGGAGAGAGGTTTTAAACAAAATCTTGAACTGTTTTCTTTGGGGAAATTACTCAGAGTACAATACATGCATATTTTTCTAATTAAATAAATTAGTGCCTTTGGCACTTAAAAGAAAGTCCTTAGATTTACAGCCTCCTGAGGTATAACTACTTCCCAGGTTAATTCTCTGAAATTACATCTGGCCCTGTTTCTTACCATTTTGTCCCCCACCCCTTTATTTCTATTTTCATTTCTCTATTCACCTCCAGCTCATTTCCCTTTCTCTGTTTATGATCTGTTCACCTTTCTCTTTCCCTTCCTCAATTCTCCCACCTATTGAAATGGGACCAGCACTGACATACCCCCTCCATCCAAATTCCCGTCGGAATGAATCACTACATAGCCTGTATTCCACAGAACTCATTTTAGCCCATTTCATATGTACAGCCTTTAACTGCCTGCCTGGAATAACTATATTCATCCCTCTGATTACACTGCACTGAGGGCATCTTGAAGGTAAAGGTACCATTTGTTTCCTTCTGTCCCCCAATGTCAGACATATGCTTTTGCCCAGAGTAGGTAGTCCAACCAGGTTGAACCTCATGTTTGTGGTTAATCCTTATTAGCAAATAAGCCCCTAAGATCTGTGAAGAATCATCCTCCTTTTTCTTTTTAAATTAACAGCCTCCCTCTTTTACTTTTGTCTCTTTACATCCACCTCTTTATTTCCTGTTTACTCACTGAGATAACCCTAAGTGCCACTACAGAGAAAGCTAGAGACACCTGTGTACTTGGAGTGTGTCTGCTGTGTCTGTGCTGCAGACACAGGAGGATTCACGGGTCCCTAGAAGAGAGCTGAAGAGAGACCAGGACTGAGAAAGAAATTGTATTGTACTGAGAAGCAATCATTGGGAAATCATTTTAAGACTTTGACAATAATTTCCCAGCAGTTGGTTGTCTAGAAAAGGGAAGGAAAAAAAAAAAGAGAAAGAAATAGTGTTTTATACTGAATCCCAAATAATTCCATCTGACAATGCAAATCAAATTTGAACGTCAGAAGCATAGAAATTAAAGCCCACTCATCCATTAGGTTGTCTGCCTTGATCAAGAAGGCATGGAGAGCCATTCCCTCGGAAAAACAGAGTGAGTGAAATGTAGAAAAGGAATTTGAAAGTGAGAGGCTTAAAAAAAGAACATTTTACCATTTGTTCCAAATGAAAGCCACTGTGAGTCAGTAACACAGTGCTAATGTATCACTAAAATGGGTTAAAGTAAACAAAACGTTAGATCAGTTCCTGCCATTTAATACTGGAGAATTCATCTTATAAAAAGATTAAAAGGAGGCATTAGGATCCTAAATAGCATGGCTTTATGAAATGGATCACTTAGAAGAGTGGTTTGTGGCTTCATTTTGTATGACACATTGGCATACATACATAAAACAACTTGCTCCAAGTATTGTAACATGCAATTCCAAGGTCTCCTGCTTTGGGTTTGTGTATTACATAAGTGATTTCTGTGTTTGTGCCTTACTGATGGAAATTCATTTTTAACCTACTGCAGTGGACTTTTTGACTGTCCTTTTTGATGAACTGCTTTTCAGTTCATAACATTTTTTTTTGAGGTTTCTGTATCATGAAAGTCTTCAAATGCTACATATTATAACAAGAAATTGAATCAAGGAAGAAACCTGGAGTCAAGGTTAGATAAAGAAAAATAAAACCTTTCTATTTCTTCCTCCTACATTTCTTAAGACAGTTGATAATGGGTACTGGTTTATTTTGTAATATTGCAAAATCTGGGTCCAAAAGAAAATTTCCTGAGCGATTGGCAAGACACCAAGACCAAGGTCAGAGAAGTACTTTCAACATTATCTATAGGCCACTTTATAAATATATATATATATATATATATATATATATATATATATATATATATAGAGAGAGAGAGAGAGAGAGAGAGAGAGAGAGAGAGAAAGAGAGAGAGGGGGTAACATTGGTTAATAACATTATATAAATTTCAAGTGTATAACATTATAGTTCGGTAACTGTATTTTCTATTGAGTCCTTACCATCAAAAGTCTGCTTTCTTCCCATTAACACATATTTCACCTTCTTTATCCATTTTTCCCTCCCCCCACTGACCTTCTGGTAACCATCCCTCTGTTGTCTGTTACCTCTGAGTTTATTTTTGTTTTGTTTTGTTAGTTTGTTTATTACTTTTTGTTTTATATTCCATATACGAGTGAAATCATACAGTTTTTGTCCTTTTCCATCTGATTAATTTCACTTAGCATAACACCCTCAGACTCCATCCATGTTGTCACAAATATCAATATTTCATCATTTTATGGCTGAGAAGTATTTCATTGTGTATATGTACCACATCTTCTATAGCCAGTCATCTGTTGATGGACCTTTAGGTTTTTTCCATATCTTGTCCAGTGTAAATAATGCTGCAATGAACATAGAATACATATAGCTTTTTCAATTAGTATTTTCATATTTTTCAGGTAAATATCCAGAAATGGAATTGGATCACATGGTAGTTTTTGTTTTTCTGTTTTTGATTTTTTAAGATTTTTATAAAAAATATAGCTAACATACAATATTATATTAGTTTCAGGGGTACACTATAATTATTTAACATTTATATACCTAAAGAAGTGACCACCTTAAGTCCAGCAACCATCTGACACCATACCATGCTATCACAATGTTATTGACTATATTCCCTCCGTTGTGTATTACAACCCCATGACTTATTTGTTTTATACTTGGAAATTTGGAAATACTATTCCCCTTCATCTTTAGCTCTCATTTCCCTTTTTTTTTTTTTTTTTTTTTTTTTTTTTTTTTTTAGTGCCAGTGCTGAGCCTGGAGCTAATCAGCAAAAGTCTCAGGGCACACAAAAGCCAGTTGCCACTCACCTGAGGCTCATAGACTCTGATAGTTTTCCAAGAAATAGTGCAATGCAGTTGGGGCTGGCTGATCATGGAGAAAATACTTATGGAATTGGGGGAGTTGAGTGGGGCTGGGTCCCAGCGGAACTCACCAGACCAATCAGGGTCAGATTTGGCTGAGTGGGTAGGGCTCAACACAGATAAGATGGTGCCCACCTGTGAGCTGCATGGGAGAAAGCTCCCTCACAGAGAAAATGGTGACTCTCCTCCAGCTCTCAACACAAGGCGACACACCTCAATCTGCACCCCTGTATGCCTCTGACACCCCCTGAGTAACCGTCCCATCGCTGGAGCCCAGGGTGAGTGCATGTGAGCAAGAGAGTGTGTGCGGGCAGTTTAAGAGAGCACATGGGTTTCCCTCGGCTTTCCATCCCACTTGGATGGTCAGAATCCCCATTATTTTTCACAGCTTGATATTGTGGGGACTCCTCTTCCCAGCACCAGTACTCCAGGCTGGAGAGTCTGGTGTGGGGTTGGGTCCCTCCATCTTTTGAGGGGAACCTCCATGGCCGAGATATCCCTCCTGTTTCTCAACTACCACACAGAGGTTTGGTCCCCATTCCGCGTCTCGTCTCTGTCCTTTCTACCAGTCCTGACGTGGCTTCTTCTTTATATGTTTAGTTACAGGACTTCTGCTTAGCTAGACTTCAGTTGACTCTCCAGGTTCATTGTTCTATAATTCAGTTGTAATTTTAATGGGCTCGTAGAAGGACTCAGGCACAGTGTTTTTCTATTCCTCCATCTTGGATATCCCGGTAGTTCTTAATTTAAAAAAAAAAGATTTTATTGGGGAATTGGCAACAGCGTTGGGGAACCAGGGAAGGGGAACACACAAGTTGCTGTCCTTTTGTTCTTCAGTCTAGTTGTGGAGGAAATTGCTTCACTGGCCCATGTTGGTATCATCATTGCGCTTTTCTCAGGTGAGGCAGATCAGTCGTCAGCCTCTGGATGGCCGCTCACGGTGGCTCTTGGCAGCTCACACCGGCAGCTGGCCACTCACTCTGGCAGCCGGACACTCACTGTAGCCTATTGCAGCCCACTGCAGCAGGGACTGCAGCTATGCTGTCCAGCAGACTCACAGCAGCCCAGCTCCAAGTGGAGCTATTGTTCACCATCTAGCTGTAGAGGGCAGTGTCACTGGCCCTCATATGTGGGATCCGAACCAGGGCTGCTGGCGTCCCAAGCCAGCTCTTAACCAAGGCGCCACTCGGCCAGCCCAGTTTTAATTTTTTAAAGAAACCTCCATACTCTTTTTCATAGTGGCTGCAACAACAATTTATAGTCCCACCAACAGTTTACAAGTGTTCCCTTTTCTTCAAATCCTCTTCAATACTGATTTCTTGTCTTTTTGATAAAAGCTATTCTAGCAGGTGTGAGGTGATACCTCATTGTGGTTTTGATTTGTAGTTCCCTAATAATCAGTGATTTTGAACAGTATTTCATGTACCTGTTGGCTATCTGTAGCAATAAGGTGGCCAAAAGGAGTCCTATCCCAGTGTCTCAATCTTACACCACGGGCATGAGAGTTACTTGGACAGGAGAGGGGGGACTGTGGCCCTTCTTTTTTCCCCACTGGGCATCAGAAGCAGCCTGTCCCGGCTTTTGCAAATGATTCCCACCATTTTTGCTTCTTCCACAGCTAATTTTATTTACACTTCTGCTTCAGGTTATCTCTGAGTGAACTGCCTGCTCCTGCCTCTCAGTAAATCCAAGAGACTCAGCTAAAGTCAAAGAAGCTTTAACATTATGGTAGACACTTCATTTATTTTTAACAGATCAATAAGGCAATATAACATCTTTATAGAGATATATAGCTATTTATTTTACATATGCTTCATAAACAACCCATTTGCCACTAGGGTTGCACTAGATATTGGTGTACATCAACTGGGTGTGGAGGCAATTCACTTCTTATCTGAAGCCTTCTCTGGAAGCTTCCAAGGAAAATGTTCATGAGCTATCCCCCCTCACCTCCCACTCCCATACTGAAAGCCTATTATGATATATTTGTTTTCTGTAGCACACAATTCATTATAAATAACCATGTATTCTTCATCTAGAGGTTTGACTTGCACCACTAAGGCAAATCTCCCAGTACTCAGTTGCTTGATTCCAGAGGAGATGTGCATATTTATGTAAAAATTGAGGCAGCATTTATTAAGTATGCAGAGATTTATTGAGCACCTACTATATACACACCGTAAGTTAAGTGCTGGGCATACAAAAGTGGATAAAAACTTTAAAGACCTTACAGTTTAGTAGAAAGAACAGGTTTATGAACAAATTCCCTTTACTCAATACACTATAGCTAAAAATACACCCAGGGCTGGAGTTACCCAGAAATAAATGTGATGATTTCTATTCTGGGTTCAGGAAATAGTATCAGGAAGTCTCCCTGGAGATTTTTATTTCTTGGTTTGGCTCAGAAAATGAAAAGGATATTTGCTGCTGTTGTTGCTGTTGTTGTTGTTGTTCACTTTTTTTTAAGTGGATAAGTAAAGGAAAAGACAGCCAATGCATAGCCACAGAAGTGTGAAATAGCATATTGTGCTTAGAAGCTAAATAGGCTTCTGAACTGCTGGAATATAATTATAGAGAATGGCATTAGTGGGACAGGGGGTGGGGGGGAAACTAGTAGATGATGCTGAACAAACAAGCCAGAGATGTGATCATAAAAAGCCTTGCATGTCATGCCTGGGAAGAAGATTACCATCAGCCCAGTCACAATGAGAGTACTACAGAATCACATCTGAGAGGGAGGAAGAATGCACAGATAGAAGAACCTTAGAAGTCTAAAGCCTGCGGTCACTGATGTCCAGGCAGATGGTTTTCCAGGACTTGATAACTCCTGGAAGCACTGTACTCCCACATCACAGTACAGTGATTGAAATGCAGAGTTATGAAATCCAAATCATCAAGGAAGGGAAAAATTATGTGGAATAAGCTATGTTTATGAAATCAGAGAGTGTGTAATAGAGTTTAGAGTGCCATCAAACATTAAATCTTAGAAATGATGTTTTTTGGTGCTTAAAGATGTGTTCATTTATAAATGCATGCATCCTCTTATTCTCTGACAAGGCCAGCTATGGTAAGCATTATTGTAGTCTATGTTATTTTTTCATATCTATATTAGGCTAGTTTTACCTTTTAGAATTTAAGTTCCTTGTTGACAAGTTGCTTATCTCATATTCCTCTACAGCTTGAGGCCAATGCTGTAGATCTTTAATAAATCTTTTATGGTTGTATTTAGACCATGGTTCAGCACTTCTGTCCTGCCCCCTGGTTCTTTGCTGATTCATTTATGGGACATCTCAGTACAGTCACTGAAACCTTCTGTATTTTATCCTACAAGGAAAAAAATCTATTTACTGTACCTTAGTTTGCAGAATAATTAGTTCCTATAAAGCTAACTAGTGGAAGACATGATGAAGGGGAAAGAAAAGGATTGTCAATTTAAGACCGACAGAACCTTGGGTTTGAATGCCAGCCACTGTTCATTAGTGGGGTGGCCTCAGCCATGATGCAGTATTCACAAGCCTCAGTTTCCCTTTTTATGAGCAGACAATAGATGCAAACATTCTGCAGAACACTTATAAATAGCAGAAATTATTTCTGTAAAACACATAACTTACTGTTTGGCATAAAGCAGGCATTCAATAAATATTGGATTGTCGGAAAAGTCATGACGTATTTTTTTCTGTTTTTCGTTGCAAAAATGCATCACTTTTCCAACAACCTAATAGTAGCTATTAGTATTTTAAAGTAACATTTAAAAACATTGTTTTTCATAACACATATAAAAGGTACCTGAAATAATTTTGAGAAATGTAATATTAAAAGTAGTTCACTAAATATTAACCCATAATAACCTATATTATTTCCTTTTCACCACTGACATTTGATACCAATGGTATTTTACCTTGCTGTAGGTCAAGAGTCCCCTAGAATATTCTGAAATAAGATAATATAAAATACATTTTTACTTTGATTTTAGGAATTTTTTGATGTTTGAATATGACAAGCCTGAGGTAAAGTGAGTAAAGAAAGAGACAGGACTAACAGACCAGCAATTTAAAATATAACAATGGAACCCAATGGAGAAGTAGATTTCTTAGAACATGGAAGAGCTGACAGAGGCTGAAAGGTCTGGAAAGGAAGGTATTGACTGTAGAAGTAGTTCTCAGAATATATATTCTGTAACAGATAACTTATGCTAAACACATTTCTTTCTTTTATGCTATTCTTATTATAATTTCAAAATTTCATGATCACACCTGTCTCTTGTATTCTAACCTCCCACTTTCCTATAGAAAAAACAGGGTACTGTTTGTGAGCAACGTTTGTCACTTTCTTTTCTTTACTATAAATGCATTTTTACATCTGCATTTTCAGAAGTGGGCTTTTGGGTGTTTTTTGTTTTGTTTTTTGACATTGATGATTAAGAAATGGCAATATGATACCTGTGCTTTTTTTCTTTTGGTCAAAAAGAGCAAAGTATATATTAGTAGTGACTGCCTATTTTTTTTTTTTTTTTTTGAGGGCAATGTCACTGGCCCTCATATGTGGGACCGAACTGGGGCCGCTGGCTTCCCAGGCCAGCACTTAACCACCGCGCCACTCGGACGGCCCGTGACTGCCTATTTTAAATCCCCTTTTTCTTTGTCTGTCGAGCTGTCTGTAATCATCAGAGTGGAAAATAACTTTGAAAGCTCAAGCTCAGGGGAAAAAAAAGCTTCAGTGCCTCAACACGGCAAAAGGACTGGCAGTCAGGAGAGCAGCATTTTTGAAACAGAAGTTTTACCCAGTGTCTGCAAAGTTCTACAGAATACACAACCATATAGTATAGATACCGTATTGGTCTGCTTGACCTACAGTTTTTCCTGTAAATTTTGTCTCATGGATAACTAGGGAGAGAGGACATGGTTGGTCATTAGGAGAGAGAAAGGGAGGAGGTGAGGGGAGAGAAGAGAAATTTACTCCAAACCAAGAAATTTGAAGGCAAGCTTGCTTCTGGCCTTGGTTGGAGGCAATTTCATAAATGACCCTAGTCTGTCTGCCTCGGCAAATTCACCCTGTATATTTTGTGTGAAAAATGGTACTTCATGTTTGCCCTGGTTCACTTCTCTTCCGTTTCCCTTCCACGGCGTTCATTCTGTCGTCTGTCCAGACACTGTGAAAATACCTTAACGTTCTTTTCAGGCTTTGAAGACTTATTTGCTTATGTGTTGAGCCTAATCTCTTCCAGCTTCTTTTCTATTATTGTTCTATGGAGGTTTTAGTTATTTTTCTTTCTATTTCTTTTCTCCTGCTGATGCTTTTGTAGACACATTGTCTCGTTGGTGTCTAAGATGTGATATATTATGCATGTCCTTTCTAGTGGATTGGAGTGGGAAGAGCAACAAAGAGACGGTGAGCTCTGAGAGGCGATATGCTCTAAGGAACGCCCACTGATGACAATGCTGACTGACCGCAATGAATGGTGGAGGGGCTGGTGGGGGTGGGGTTCATTTTCTTTCATCAGGGAGCCAGAATGAAGAACAATCTTTCTGTTTGTTACAGTGATGACTAATTTGGAGCACTTCCCTTTGCATGAAGAAATTTGCTATTCTAATCAAGATCTCCTCCCTCTCTACAAACCATTATAAGATACTTATGAAAATAGGCAGATTTAGATTTCCTGTTTGAATTTTTGTCAGCTTTCACTTTTACGCTCATTTGCAGAACCACATAACTATGAAAGGCCAATTAGCGCTAAGTCCCCAGAAAGTGACAGAATAAATTGCTTTCTTCCTAGCAAATCAAGAATAATATTGTGGATGCAGGATAAAAGTGTCCACCCAGAGATTTCAGTTCATTTTATCAATCTAGCAGAGTGCCTTCAGCCTGCCTTCTGTGACTCATACCTCCAGTGTTCACGTTCCTGTCAGAGCGCTTATATAACACTTTGCTAGTTCCATGCTAAGACAGGATAAATCTGCAAACTTGAGCAGTACATTGGCCAGGATGCTTAGTGTATAATAGATCTCTCACTCCACTCAAAGTTGATTTAAATTAAATGAAGGAATTCATAGAATTCTCTTTAGCAGGGTTAACTGTCACCAACTGAATACCCCTTAAAGCATCATAGTGGGCACTTGATTTTTTTTTTTCCACAGAGGGCAGCTGTGAGAATGTCATTGTTAATTGCAAAAGCTATGCAAATATGACTGGAGACCATAACATAATTGCAATTTTCAAAATCAAGTTGCCTTAAAAGAGATTCAGCCAATTATGGCTTTTCTGAGACACTGCTCTTCGGTAGCATGCATGCATGAAAGTTGCCCTTCTACCTGTTTCTCTCTGTGGCTCTTCTTTATTCCTTGAACACTTTCCCGAGTTGCCCTGAGCAACTCCACCTTGCTGGGGAAGTGCAGGGTTCTCCAAGTGAGAGAAGCAATGCTTTGAGCTGTAAAGGAACCCCTGAGAATGGGTTGTTACAGTGGCCCTAAAAGGAGGCCACTCTCAGCCCCTAAAAGGCCTAGGACTCAACTTAAGTTTGATCACTGAAGAATCAAGTCATCTCTGTTGTTTCACACTCTCAAGGCTTTCCCTGAAAAAACCATTGTTGCGTATGCATCATTGCCAAAAGTGTTATTCTTGGTGCCTTAGAAAGGAGAGCAGAATAATAAGGGACTTGACTTAGAATTAGTGTTGAATTATTTTGTATTCCTAAGTCCATGAGCTCTTACTGAAAACCAATGAATTGCTAATCATTTCTTGTTCACATGTGGCACCTATGTTGGTATAAATGAATAGTATTCAATCAGTGACATTATAATAAGTAACATATTTATTTACAATAACTGGGTACTTAGGCGGCAACCTGATTTTTGTTGTTCAGGAGAATGGATACAGGATATTTGAATGGTTTTGTTCTGGATTTCCATGGAGTTACATACAACATTTATATTAATATGCAATGGGTTTGACATAATTAGTGTCATTACAATGAATTAAAAAAGGATTAATAAGGATTGGTACTTGTAGAGAGCTGTTGCCATGCCAACTGCCATTGTCCAGTTCCAGGATGGCCTCATTTTGTCAGAATTTTTGGACTAGAGATAGTCAATAAAAACATCTGTAAGCTGTTATCAGATTTACATTTGTCCTACTATTAGAGATGACATTGCTAACTGTACTGCACTACTGGGGAGCATTTAACCTAATGGTCATTTCAGCAAGCACTTCATAAAAAACAATTATTGAATTATTTGTGATGTCCAGTATTCATTTATGATATCCCTTCCACTTGTAAAGTCCTCCCCGTTACCTTGTATAGGTAAAACTGGATAATTTCACAGCTTATAAAGTATGTGTTCTTTTTTTGGTATTATCAAACCTATACAAGAACTCTACCAGTAAAGAACATACAGTTCTTGTGTCGTTTTGTTGTTCTCTAGGGAAATAAAACCTTGTCACTTACCAGGAGATAAGTTCATTCAAACTCTGTGCCTACCTTTCAGCTGTCCTTCCTTGAAAGGGCCCCTTCATATACCCTCCCACAATAATTCAAAAATTCACAGAATGTTTTCTTTCTTAAGTTATTTTTAACTATATCAGAAAAAAAGAATACTCTGAAACTTGAACATATTTATAAAAAGGAAAAAAAAATGTTTATTCTTTCCAAATCCTCACACTTTTTGTTGTTGACTGAAGGTTCAAAGTTATGGTTTTGTTTGGCTTGTGTTATTTCCCAAAACATCACAAGGTTGAGCTGGGCAACTTCATTTCTAAAGTTTATATTTAAGCAATTCCTTAAGATGTGCATTGTATAAGATGAAAGAAAAAGCAGCAAAGATGGAGCAGCCTGGTAAAGAGCAGCTTTGGAACTCAAATGTCTGAGACTGGAGCATAATAAGTTGAGAAACACACGAATAAGGGTCAGCATCAAGTGGCTCAGTATTTTTACATCAGAGTTTTTCTCTTGTACCTGCAGCCCCGTAGATCAATCATGCATCTGTTTGGTAACTACAATACCAATACCACTTACCCTGACAGCTTAAAGTATAGGGTAAGCATTCACTCATCCTAAAGGAATGTGTTACTTGTTTTAAATAGCATGGGTTGAATCTAGATAAATTGTTCCAATGTTTCAGGGGCTATATCTGAAGTTAAACAATACATAGTTATGGAGATTTGATAGGGAAGGTATGTGTAAACAAACCATGCAACTAGAAGAATCATACAAGAAATTCTACTTAAATAGAATCACATTAGTATTTCAAAAAAATAGTGGAGAATTAATACTTTGAATAACTTTTTGAAACAGTTCAGTTCACTTAAATCTTTGAAAAACGAATGGCCTAGTTGGTGGACAACAACCTTTAGGAAATGAGACCCACTGAAATAAAGGAGCAGTGATCATGTGTACCTTAGCCAACAATAGTTACTGATTCAAGCTGGAATTTACAGCCAGATTTCCTGTGGTTCAGAAGGATGCAAGGAGACAACCAGGTGGATATTTCACATGATTCCCAGTGGTGCTTAGTTAAAAATAATCACTACCTGAAGGAGTTGTGGTGATGAAACTGCTTTGTATCCTCATTGTGGTCATGGGTATACCAATCTCTTCATGTGTTAAAACACATAGAATTGCACATCAAAAGGAATGTGTTTCACTATATGTAAATTAAAAAGTAATAATAAAAAGAGTTAGAGCTAAGTTACAGTTTAGAATAGTTCTGGTGCATGCCAGGGAAGAATAAGAGGAACTTGATTGACAGATTAACACATTAACATAAAAGCTAAGAGAAAAAAATTGTGTAATAAGATATAATAGAAACAACAATTATATTTTCAAAAAAGACATTAAAAATGACTAAAAATTGAATGTGCAAAGTTATTTGTAAGGATGCCCCATCATTCTGGTGAAATCTGACTCCCCTGCTAAGTATTCAGACCTCTTATATACTATGCTCCCAACCCCCTTTCAGGTTGCATCTTCCTCTACAGACACCAAATGTTTAATCCACAATCCAGAAATCTCAAAATTTCTGAATACTGAATGTTTAACTTGATGTTAAAACCTGATCTGACTGATATGATATGATTTTTGTTTCATGTATGTCACTTTGTATGAATATTTGCATGTTTGATGGAGAAATACTACTGTTTGATTACTAGGTACTGCCCAGAGCCTGCAGGGTATATTTTAAAATATGGTATATGAACTGCATGTCCTTTTTAACATCTGAAAAATTTTGAATTCCAAAACTTATCTGACCTCAAGAGTTTCTGATGAAGGATTAGGGATTGTGTTTTTAAGACTGAACAAAACAGATGGTACCACCTACTTCTGACATGCTTCATATGTTAATGCTTTAGTACCTTTGCTAATAATATTACTGTCTCATTCTGGATGTATGGTTCTCTTAACTCTGCCATGTGAAAGCCAAGTTTAAATACCACTGCCTCGAAGAAGCCCATCTTAACTGGGCTCGCCAACTCTTTTTTTCTTTCTCATTATATACTAGATTGTAATTTTTATGAGAGCACAGACTACTCTACAGACTTGACAGTCCAGGGATGGTTATTACTGCAGCAAGGTTTGCACAAAGGATGTGGATTCATGACTAGGGTTGAGAGCAGAAAATCTCTGGAGCAGTAGTTAGGACCATAGCCACCTAGGCCAGGATAAAGGCTAAAACTCCTGGGTCAAGGCTAGACATAAAATATTGACTGAGGTTGGGAACTTACAATGGGGCTTGGCAGAAATAGGTTGACATAAACATGGTAAACTTGATAAGGATACCTAATAAAAAGACTAGCTACCATGAACTCAGTACCAGGGTCTTTGCAGACACTTAGTCATTATTTTATTTAGTCCTCAAATATTTGAGTAGTTCTTAATATCTCCATTTTACAGGTGAGAGACTAATGCTTAGAGATGGTAAGACCTTGACCAACATTTTAAATAACTAGTAAAAAGCAAAGCAAAGATTTGAATTGAGTCTCTCTAACACCCTGGTCCTTTTTTATAACCACTCTGTTACACTGTCTTTTGAATTGGGACAAACAGAGGTGGCTGTGAGAAATTAGATTTGGGTAATATAGATGCTGGAGTTGAACTTAGAACAATGTTTAGCACGATTTTTAATGCATGCCATTTTACAGTGGTATACTGTGGGTAACTTTAATCATAATATTTAATAGCACTAAAATTTTTCTAATAAGTTCTAAAACTTCACATCTTTCTAAACCTTAAAGTTCTCCTTCTTTTAGGATGGGTTCTATATTTGAGGCATCAAAAACACCTAAGACTACTCACTATATGACATAGGAAATAAATGAGAAGAGCAATTAAGCCATGTATGAGAGATTAACTGGAGACTGAATACTTTAAAGTCTTAGAGTTCTTTATTTGTATTTTCTTTAGGATATTACCTCTTTTTGGGTCCCTGAACTGAACAGGGACCATATCATATTCATTCTTGTCCCCTTAGTAAAGAATCATGTCTTGAATATAATAGAAAATAAATAATTGTTTATGAAATGAAGTATTATTAGCAGATATCAATGGAGTTGGAAAGCTTGATAAAAATGTACTGTTGACACCTATTTTATAATATGAGACAGTTTCTTTATGTTTTGGAGAGTTCAGAATAAAGGTAAGCTATTTATAAATGTTCAAAAAAGAACTCATACATTTTGTTTTTCTTCAGTTGGACAAAATGTTGGAAATCATGTTAATTTCCTCCAGCATTATTTTATGGTTTTTGCAGACTGGAGGGTTTTTGATGTATTGGATCCAATGGGAGTACATCCCAATGGTGTCAACAAAAAAGCTGACATTCCATATTCTGCTCAGTTCAGCCTTTCATTCTGAATCCTATCTGTGCAATCAGCAACTTTCACTCCAAGAAAGGAGATGTTGATGAATTAATGAGAATGGACTTAGCTTAGGTCCCCCTCAACAATTTATAGCAAGTAAATTAAAATCACCTGTTGGTTTACTGTGTTAGCATAGCTGGCTCTTTGCTCAAACCCTTCAGGATTAGTTTAAGCTGAGAGGGATAAATAGGCATAAATAAAAATGTATTTTTTCTGTCTCTTATTTCACAAAGTTATAGTAATAGTTGAGAATATTTCCTTTCCTATTATACTTGGCTTTCATTGTTCTTGAGAAGCAGGAAAAAGTAAAACATAAAAAAGGATGCAACTTCTGTTTTTGTTCTTATGTGCAGACATATTTAAACATAGGTTGTTCCATTATTAGCCAGTAAAAATTAACAATGGAAATGTTTTATTATGTAACACTATATTATGCAGTGGTTAGGAGGTTGACTTTGAATCACTCTAGGGGCCAGTTACAGAAAAATCCTGGATTCTCCACATTGGTATACCAACAACTAACTGAAGATATTTTAGTAATCTCTGAGAAAGACTGAGGCAATTGGCTCTCTCAGCCTGTCTTTGAAGCATTGGGGGTTACACCAAAGGATCTGAGAGTTGCATGTAGTGATTTGATTTCTGGTCAGAGACTGGAGTCTTCAGGAATGTAAGACTCTGGAATTTTACCTTGACCCAGCTGTTTCCAAGTGGAACTACTGAATCAGAAATATTTGAAACTGTTAGAAATACAAATTTGATGGCTTCAACCCACATCTCCATTGTCAGAGTCTCCATGTTGAGGCCAATAAACCTACCTTAAAATAATTCTAGATAATTCTGATGAGCAGTCAAGTTTAGGAATCAATTGCTAGTCCAAACTATAATCCAGTTATTCTACAGATATTTATTAAGTCTCTGTGACTAATGGTCAACCAGAGTCCGACTGGTCAATCAGTTTGTATATAACCAAGAAATCACCTGCCTGAGTATCTAGTCTGCTCAAGGAAAGTGGGTATTTAATATTTAAACAGAATACACTCAAACCCACATCTTGAGAAACCTAACATCCCCCAACAATGTCTTTGAGGGTTGTGGGGGGATATATATTTAGCCTAGTCTTCCGGCCTCCAATTATCTACATTTACTCATCTCATTATTTACCCTACATAACCCTTTTCTACATCTCATCATCCCACTATTTGTATAGAAGCCACTATCCAAATCTATAATTCCCCTAGTTGCCACTGACAAAAGTCTCTGGGTGAATTCCCTCACTGTTTGTTATTCTGCAGTGTTCCTTCTTCCCAAATCAATTCTTTTTACTTCACTATATAAAACATTTTAATTTTCTTTGACTACTCAGAGGACTGCCAGTTACAAGTGTACTGGTTGTACTGCATAACCATAGCAGGTGACATTCATATTAGACTCTATTGAGGCTGCTGAGAAATTCTCAACCTCTTTGGACGTACAGCAGAGCTTTACCTCTCCAAGAGCCTGTCAGCGCTCTCAGGATTATTTTCTCTCTCTCATGTCACAATATCTACATGTTTACCATACAATCCAGTTTGTCTATGTTCCAAGTAACACTGTGAATGATTCAGTTTACAGGAGAGTCTTTTGAAACCATACTCCTAATATCATTTTCACAATTTTGTCATAGCCCTCTTGTGCATTGTGCCCTCTGACCACATGATCATTACGTTCTTTCTGTCTCGAGGACTTTGTCCATTTATATACCAGGATGTGATGCTTATCTTTTAGGAAATATCCTGGAGGTGGGCTCTTACACCAGATGGAAATAAATAGGGAACTCAGATGTGAACAGTTGTCTGACAGTGCAAGGGCATAGAGGCTGGTAAGGTGAACCCAACAGTGGGACTGTGTTTCAGCTCTATAGCCTCCTTCTCTGACAAGTCCTGCAGTCTTGGAGAGATTGAAGTATGAGGTGGGATCTGAACAAAAGGAACCGGAGTCAGGATAGAACTACTTTAACAAGAGATTGACTGTTCTAAATCATTTGAGACATTTAACCTCAGATGCTAAATTTCTCCTGTCTGAGGACAGGATTTGTTCTAGAGCTTAATGTTTAGATGAATGTCAAGTGACATTATCTGTGCACTTTAATATGGTAGCCACTAGCATATTGGGAACTTGTAGCTAGGCTGAATTGAGGTGTGCTGTACATGTAAAATACACACCAGATTTGGATAAATTTTTGGTAAAAAAAGAACATAAATATCTCAATAATAACATATATCAATTATATGTTGAAATAAATATTTTAGATATATTGGATTAAGTAAATAATTAACTTCATCTCCTTTTTTCTTTCTTTTTTAATGTGGCCAACAGAAAATTTAAAATTAGAAGTGTGTCTTGCATTATATTTCTGCTGGACAGCACTGCTCTATATTCAGGAGCATTGAAGGCACAGGAAATCAGATAGAGCCTTCAGTTTCTTTTAATCACTATTTAAATCTTTTCGTCTCCATCCCCAGAGTATGAGTTTTTACCATTTTTTTCAAACCTGGCATCAATTATTTGCCAGGTACTTTAAAAGTGCTATTTCAAATTTTCATAATAAGTCTCACATAGATATTATTATAATCATTTTTCAGAGAAGAAAACTGCTTTCTTAGAAAGAATAACAATAAATTGTTTAAGAGCTATTAATGGGATGCTTACTATGCATCAGACATCATATTTATTATATATAAAAATATGTATTATGCCAATTTTACACATGAACAGGATGAGGTTTAAAGAGGTCAGGCTGATTGTCCCAGGTCATGAGTCACTGCACCACCTTCCAACTGAGGCTGACTCCAGAGCCTTTGCACTTTTCACCATGTGCACTGAAAAGCAAGTCCATATTGTTTTCTGAACTTTATTATTTAACAGCCTGTGCTACAAGTAGATAAAGTGACTGGCTTTCATTCTATCAAATATGGCATTATCCTTGGTTGTGCACTGTTTGAGATGGAATTAACATTGCTCCTCTCTCATTGCTTATCACATAGCATGTGCCATTTGAGACACTAAACTTCCTTGCCTCAGCACTCACTCTTTTTGGCTGAATTAGGTTCTGATGAAAGGCTTGTCCTGGCCTGGTCTTCATTCTGCACCCCAGGGCAGTTGTTGCAGGTGTTCAGCTGTCCTGGAACATGGTATTGTTATGTGCTGGTTGTAGTAACAGCCATGGGGAAAAACGCACCTATTGGCACTAGCATGACTAACTAGCATCCTTCAGATGATGAGTAATCCAGGGCCAAGTACTTGGATGAGTAATCTGCCCTGCGGGTCTTGGGGTAATGGTAATGGAGTGTGCAGCTGTATGTGTGCTTGCATGGGGTGAAGGCATCAGGAAAGTAGCCTTCCCACTGATCTGGATAGACCAGTCAAGGGGTCATTATAAAACTGAGCAGTAAAAGAAATGCCTCTTTATTGTAGATACAAGTTGGTGCAACAGGAACTATTGTTCCATAACAATATACAGAATACAAATAGAAAGAATAATAGCAGATGTTACATGAACACCTGCCATGAGCTAGCTAGCTTTTGTGCCAGATGCTTTACAGATATCACCTGGAATCCTCACTGTAACCTTGAAACATAGGTACTACTATGTCCAGGTAAAGTAGGATTTTTAGGCTAACAACACCAGCGAGTCTCAAGGTGAAGTTTCCAGCCTATTTAGCCTTTTGGAAATGTTTTTGTTTTTATAATGCAACTGATGTTAACAAAAGGGAAACAGTAGTGATTTAATGGATGTTTATTGTTTTTATCTTTGCTTCTGGAATCATAATGCCATTGTTATAATTTTCTGAAAGTCAGAGTGTAAGTTATCTGAGTTCTTTTAGCATATGAAACAAACAATGTTCAAAGAAAATGTAGTTTATTTTCTCCCTCCACATTGTATTATGATATCTATACTTCATGCATCTTAAATGTATAAAAAGAGCAAAAATTAAATCTCAGTCCCCTATTCCCATCCACCTTAGTTTTATTTGAAAGAATATACCCTTCTGAAAGGATATTGACTTTCACTAAATTTTGATTTTTTTTTCTTCTAAATAAGAGGAAACTGGCAAGTAGAAGAAAAACTTGGAAAACACTGTTTAGAATAAAAATGTATGTATGGAGTTAAATAATAATGCTCTTAAAATAGCATTGATAAGTAGCCACATGATAAAATTGAAGACAGATTGTTATGTTTTAAAATGGAAGGCTATTCCACATATAGTGTGAAACTAGGCAACTTTGAGATATATGAAACTCACAAACTTTACTGCAGTAAAATTATATTTGGGAATTCAAAATAAATCCTTTGGCAGATATCTAGACCCCAAAAGTGACAATTATAACATATGAAGAACAAATGTGGGGTTTACTATGTTCTTAATATGCTCTAAATTAAATTTTCTAATGTGAGTTATTTAATATTGTAAAATTTGCTTTTCCTATGGGTTGGAAAATATAGTTAGCATTGTATACATGTAAATATTAGTTACTGTAAAAGAGGAGACTTTAGAGCGAAGTTATTGAGATTTCCAGAAGGGTTATGTAACATCAGCGAAAATCAAATCTCCATTTATTTGCCACTGCAAAGACCAGTGTAGCAGACAGAGAAGGCCTTGGGAGTTGGGTCTGATGCTGAACCTTTACCGTTCCACTTTCAAGCTGTATCATCAATGACAAATCACTTAACCTCTCTGGACCTCAATTGTTTGAAATGAAAAATGGGTATACTACACCTATCCTCTGGTCATAAGAGTTAAATAAGTTAAATGAAACTCCAGGTAAACAGTAAGAATATGACAATAAAATAATTTCCCTCTTTTTTTTTTTTTTTTGAGGGCAGTGTCACTGACCCTCATATGTGGGACCGAACCGGGGCTGCTGGCTTCCCAAGCCAGCGCTTAACCACCGCGCCACTCAGCCGGCCCCCCTCTTTTTTTTTTTTTTTTTTTTGATCAATTCACTTAGGAAAGCAAATTAAGATGAAAGTTAAAATATCTACAGTTATATTTCTTGTTATGAATTTCTAGAATATTTTAAATTATACAGCATGATTGGGACTATTTTTAAGTTAAAGGCCTTTGGGATTGTTTCTCCTAAAAGTAATATTTAGGGACACTTAATATCCTTGGAAACCAATTGCTATATATAGTGATTTGCATTTGTATAAAAATGCTTTGTATTTATAACTCGTGTTCTTTAATCAGTCATGTGTCTGTAGCTTCTTCACTAACTGTAATAGATTATAAGCTACTTGAGCTCAGGGATTTTGCCTAGTATTCTCCTATAAGAAGTGCCTGGCTTACAAGCAAACACATTTCTACTGGGAAAATAAAAGTATGTGACTTCCACACATGTTTAAAACTCTATTTTCTAAAGAAAACCTTTGAACATTTACTGCTCTTTAATAAATCTCTATTGCTCATGAAATTGAGCACCAAGCCTGATGAAAGACCTTTGGATTATGGATCCATAATGGCCTTTCACGCATTCTCTCTTACAGCTCCTGTAAACATATCGTATTTGCTTACAGAGAAGACTGCATACTGCTCAGATACTATGTTCCATTACTAAATGCCATTGAATCTTTACTCAGACTGTTCCTTCTTTTAGAAGTAGCCTATCCCATTGCTGCCAGTTGAAATCCTACCTCATTCTTCCAAGCACATCCCAAATTTGGATATGATCTTCTTTATTTCTCTCTCTACTCTGAAATCCCCTTCCACTTTGGCCATGTCTCTCCTACAGAGAAACCTGTAACGGACCTGAGAAAGAAATAACTATTATATAACTACCATCATCTACTAAACATACAGAAAGAGACATTCTATTTTACCTCTCACTTGGGCAAACAGGGATAATTATATTGGAACAGGATTACTTCATGGTTGTACCTAAATGCTTCCCCATGCCTTCAGGCCTGGGTATGTGCATCCTTAGCTGTCTGCAAACACCTCTGACATAATGCTTACCGATGACATTGAACTTGCCTGCTAGTTTTCCAGTGCTTCCACTAGTCCAGGGGCTACTGTATGTTTTTTATTACTGTCCACACATAGCCTTGCAAAGTGCCTGACAAATAGAAAACAATCAATACAGAATGAATGAATGCATCGTCTGATTATTGAATCACTCTCAGAATCGGTTTCTCACTGATATGTTTCATTTAAATAGAATTAAAATGGAAAATCTATCATACTATGTCTGAGTGTTTCCTAAAACTGTAAATAAAATTATTTTGTTGTCATATGTTTTATTTCTCTTAAAAATACAAGGACAATTTAGCTGATTACTCCATAAGTCCTTCTTCTTCCCTTAGTAATTTTTGCTCTTAATTCTATCAATGGATGCCCAAAATGTGTGTGGGTGAATGGGTGTTGTGAGGTTTACCTTTAGAAGTACCAATTGTAGCAGTGCAACCAGTCAAAAATCACTGGTGCACATGTCTGGGAAAGTAAAATTAAAGAAATATGTATTCTCTTAGAGTGGTTGGATTTTCATTTTATTCTTAAAATTTGTCTATAGGAACACAAAAAATGTTTGCAATTTCCTACAATGAAGAAATTCTATTTTTATAGTAAGAAAATGCCTGTAAAGGTTTGGTTTTGCTTTATGAGATAATTGAAAGGTAGAATCAAGAAGATTTGATAGTTGACTGAATATTAGGAGACAATATAGTACACAGAGGAATCTAGAGTAAATCTCAGTAATTGTTAATTAACAAACATGTAGTTTCTACTTCATTATTTTTTCAATTAGTTTTAAGTAAGATCTGATATTAAACTTTACATTTGTTGCTTGTTTAAGGAGGACTTCATTTTGAATTTCTGTATAATATTTTATTAATGTAAATCATATTATTTCAGCAATGATCATTACAGCAAATTTAGTGTTATATAATAGGTGTGTTTTTGTATTAAAAATATTTTTACAAATAAAACCACTTTAATACAAGTGAGTTCACTCTTTAAGGTAACTCTGGGCAGGATGACTTATGAAATATATTGCAATACTAATAATGAACACCTTTATCTGTAGAGGAAATTTAGGTTTTCATTGATTATAATTTGTTCCAGGAGTGTTGTAAAATTATTTTATTTTGCCTATATAATTCATTATGAGAAAAGAGAACATTCCTTTATACAATCAACCGAATTTTTAAAAACTGAATTTTCAATATTGTGGCTTATTACTGGTCTGTTAATTATTTTAGTAAATTCTCTATTACTAACTACTATTGCAACTTTTTGGGTCCTACTCCCGATACCCATTCTTTTCAGAACTCTGGTCTAAAATGTATAAATTGTGAATATCATCATAAGTTTGTTGAAGAATATAGCTGTTATCATGTGCCACATAGTTGCCATGGAAACTAGGAATTAAGAACAAGACATGGTCCTTGCTTTTGAGGAGATATAAAAAAAATATATACGCTATATTAGGTGGTAAAAATGAGTGCTGCTGTGAAATAGAAAGCAGGATAAAAGGTATGGGGAACACTGGTGTGATTGGGGATTGATATTTATACAGGGAAGTCAGTAAACCTCACTGACAAGGTGACATTTGAGCAAAAACTTAAAGGAAATTAAGGAGAAAGCCATGTAGGCAACTTGGGGAAAGAGTTCCAGACCGAGAAATTAGCAAGAGCAAATGCCTTGATGCATGAGCATGCTTGGAGTGGTTCTGTCCACAGATTCCAAAACAGGCTGTACACCTAGAGAAGAGTGGGTGGGAGAATGGGAGATGGGGTTAGAGAGGGAGAGAGGTGAGTCACTTGTGCAGAGCATGTAAGGTCTGGCTGGCTTACGTAATAACTAACATTTCATGTAAGTGATATCTGAAGGTGATGTGGGACTATGGGCAGAAAATTGCCCTGATCTAACTCACATTTTAAATGGGTGGCTCTGCATGCTTTCTTTTCAGAATAAATTGTTGGGGACAATGATGGAAATAAGGAAAGCAGTTAAAAAGCTATTTCAATAACAGGTGGGTGAGAGAAGATGGTGGCTTAGATCAGAGTGGTGTAAGTAGCAGTGGTGAGAGGTGCTCTGCATATATTTTGAAGGTAGAATCAATAAAATTTTCCAAACAGAAGATGAGAAAAGGATAAATCTGACTTCTCTTTGGCCTGAGAAATTGGAAGGATGGGCTTGCCATTTACTGCGATGGAGAAGATTCAGGAAGAGGAAAGGCTTGTTTACATGTTTGTTTTGGGGGATTATGAGAATCAGGAATTCATTTTTAGACATGCTAAGGTTGAGAGTACAGTTATATTTCTAGCTGGAAATATCAAGTAAGCAATTGAATGTACACATATGAATTTGTAGTCTACAGGGGAGGTCTGGGCTGGAAATATACATTTTGGAAATATCATCTAGATGGGTTTTAAGTCATGAAACTAGAATGCATCATTGAAGAAGAAGCATTTGATCAAGGAGAAATCAAAAAATGAGAATTTAGATATGGATTTCCAATGTTTAGAGAACAGACAAAGAAGAGCAGCAAGGGAGATAGTTGGAGAACTAGCAACGATGTCACTCTGAAAGCCAAGTAAAGAAAATGTTTCAAAAAGGAGATGGTAATGTTAAGTATTGCTGAGTATTGACTATTAGTTATAGCAGTGGGGATTAATTTTTGGCTTTGACCAGAGCTCTTTTTGTGGAGTGATAAGAATGATTGGAGTAAATTTCAAAATGAATGGAAGGAATGGGTTTAGAGATGAGGACTATAAGTAACTCTTTTGAGCTAATTCCTATAAAGTGTGGCAGAAAAATCAGACAGTAAATGGATGTTTTTAGAGGGAGAGATTATTTGATTGATTATGGGAATCATCCCATAGAGAGAGGAAAATGTCTGAATCTGGAAGGAAAAGAGGCTTGTTGGAGTAATGTACTTGAGTAGGCAAGAAGTCATGGGTTGTACCTTGAAGGAAGAACTAGAGGATTTGCCTTAGACAGAGTTGTGGGGAGATCATCTACAATAACAGGATGAAAGCCTAAGTGTGTGGGTACAGAGGCTGATCAGTTGGCAGCTATTACAGTGGGAGGTTATGAAACTGGAAACAAGGTTATCAGCATGAAGTAAGCTGGGAGGGAAGAATTGGAGATTGAGGAGGGGGGTGAAGCTCTGTCATCTAGGAAGAAGCAAGATGGAATGGAGTAGGGAAATGAATTAGGATTTGTAGACATCAATGAGGGTCTGCTTATTTGTGTCAGAAATTGCTACCTATTCACCAAAATCCACGTTCTCTCTTTCTACGGCAGGCAACAACATTTCCCAAGCTCCCTTACAATTAAGCGTGGCCTGATGACCGGAATGTGAGTGGAAGTGATGTGCTTTACTTCCAGGTCTAACTTAACGGAACTCCAATGAGCACTCCACTTTGTTTTCCCCTCTGACTGACCAAAGGGAGATTAAACCCCAGTATGACCTTAGATGTCCAAAGATTGAAGATCGTAGGGCCTTTGTCAGCCTGGGGACCCAAAATAGGAGGAAAGCTTGCTCCACTGACCTGTTCACCTAACCAGCATTGTTACATGAGCATGAAATCAACTTCTGCTGTGCTTGTGCCTTTATAAATTATATTTTTGGGAGGGGGAAATGGAGGTAGAGAGGTTCATGTCTTAGAGCAGCTACATAGAAAGGAGCTAACTAATTGATCTTTGCTATGTTTGATCCTTTCCTTGTGTTTCCATGTCTTATTCACTGATTTCTTAGTTTCATCTTTTATTTAGATTCCTTATCAACAAATCAATTTCTAAAACTATCGCAAAAACTTATTAAAAAAATAATAGAAAATATTGTAAAAGTTTTATAAATAAGAATAATGCAAAGAACATATTATATTTCATATTTTATATGTATTTATATTTTACATATTTATTATCTATTTTAAAGTATTGATTTTCTAGGGCTGCTGTAACAAAATAGCACATACTAGATGTTTTAAACAATGCTTTCATTATCTTTGAGTTTTGGAGGCTGGAAGTCTGAGCTCAAGGTGTTGGCAGGGTTGGCTCCTTCTGAGGGCTGTGAGAGAATCTGTTCCATTCCCCTCTGCTTCTGGGGCTTTGCTGTCAATCTTTGGAGTTCCTTGACTTATACACTCATCACTCTGATCTCTGATTTCATCCTCACATGGCATTCTCCCTGTGTGCATGTGCCTGTGTACAATTTTTCATTTTTAAATAAGGATACCACTCATACGGATTAGGGCTCATGTTAATGACTTCATTTTAACTTAATTACCTCTGTAAAGACCCTATTTTTAAAGAAGGCCACATTCTGAGGTACTGGAAGTGAATACTTGAACATATGTTTTGAACATATGTTTTTTTGGGGGAAACACAATTCAACTTATGACAACATTTTACTAGGAGGTCCATAGCACAATGGAGGGTGCATAGGCCCTTGAATTTGCTTGGAATGAGGTTAGAATCCCAACCCTGCCACTCATTGTCTTGTGACTAAATGGCAGTTATTTGACTCTCAGATCCACATTTTCTTCTTTTGTAAAATGGGAGTTGGGACACAAACTTTTTAAGGCATTTATGAGGGTTAAATCAACTATTAGGCACTTATTAGGCAATCAAATGGTAACTATTACTCAGATAATTATTACTCAAATAAGTATAGTGATATATATCATAATAAATAACTGCTGTGATACAAGTGTACATTATAATACTTTATTATTGCAATGGAAATATTATAATTGTAAGGCATGATCCTAATATCTCATAAAAAATCCAAGTAACCTAAGCTGTCTTAATTTAATCACTATTAATGTTATCATTTCAATGTAATCTTGACTGTGAGGCTCACAACTTCCATTGATTCTTTATTAATTGACACCTGTGCTTGAGTGCTCATTCCTAGCTGAGTTTTACTTGATACAAAATGATGGCTATGTCATGGGATTAGCCATTTACTTCAAAGTCATGTTGTTTCATGATTTGTGTGTGACATGAATCCGTTGTTTGCAGTTGAAAAGCAAATGAACTACTCACAGGATTGAAAAGCTCCCCGAAAGTTTAATTCTGAAAGTGGCCTCTGCATCTGTGGAGCACACAACCAGCTCCCTTCCAGGTACCACATTGTCCTTGAATGGAGCACTACCAGATTTCACAATACAGATGCATGATTCTTGGCTATTCAACCATTCTCTATGCAGTCTCTTCGTGGAACAGTAGCTCTAAAAGCATGTGCATTTTTCCTTTTTCTGTTCTTTTTGTTTTGTTTTGTTTTGTTTTTAAACTTGTAAAGTTTATGCACCTGGATGAACTGAGCAAGAGACAGCTGCTGGGCTAATAGCAGGGACAGCTGGTTGTGTTATTGGTTCAGTTTCTGCATATACCTGTGTCTGTTCACCTACAACCCGATAAGTTAGATTCTTAGACACAACTGCTAAATCAGAAATTAACCAGTGGAAAAGAAAAAGGAAAGAAAAAACTGAAGTCTCTCAATTTGGAAATGGAGGTGGGTAAGAGGAAATTGTGAAGTTTAGAAAGCAATTGTAATACCAGATGAATCAGGATATGATTATCAAAACAAGCAAAAAAAAAAAAAAAGTGCCTAGGCAGTTAAAAGAAAACGGCTGTATTTTCAGACGTTTACACTGCCTTTTGTCCAAGTGGATTAACGCATTGGCATACTGTAGCCCCTGGCAGCATTTTTCCACTTACATTTTTCACCTGTCACTGTACAATTTGTTTCAGACTTAGCTTTTGAAATTAACTTAAAATGGATTCTGGGGATTCCAGTAAGGGACAAAAGAGAAAAACCAACTGACATGAAAGTCGCCACAAATCATTCACAGCTGTAACTGTACTGCCCATGTCCCATTTTCTATTTACCAAGCTGTGTGATAAGTACATTCACGTCCACTCTACAGACTTTCTTTATAAGGGCTATAAAATGCTTGTTGAGCTATTAGCACTCACTACAACAAGGGTTTCATTAAGGAGAGTAGATACAATACCTGGAGACGTCAGTCATAAAACTCCATTGAGAGCACAAACAGTGCTTAAAAGAGGCAGGAAGACAGCAAAAAGGGAAGATGGTGTATGGCCATTAGGCTGGGGTTGGAGGGGGAGAAGCAGAAAGGAACTGAAGCAGAAAATTAAATGGTCTGATACTGACTTTGAATAATAGCTCTGGGTGCTCCTGAATCTTACTACTGGAAGTGTGCACATATTAAAATTCTCCAGTTGTGATCAATTTTCTGTGTGCAAGGTATTTCCCCCTCTAAATGTGCTGTTAGGTGAGTAGGAAGAAGCCAGTCATTTGAAAGAAAAAAAAAAGCAAAAAAAAAAAAAACTCTTGAAGACTCTGCATCCATTTTACATCCTTGTGAAATCAGGCTATTTCCTCTCCTTTCATTAACTCCTCCAGAAACATTGGCCCTCATGTGGGCCCTTCACTCATCAGAGTCTAATGATTGCCATCCATTCTGGTTCGGCTGCCTAGCCCTCGTGCTCCGAGATCACAGGGGAAATCAGGGCAGTGGAGGTGTTTGTTAGCATTGCCAGATACATCTCTACAGGGACATTATTCCTGCCGCCCCCCCCTCCATTTTTTTTAACTCTTACTTTAAAACTTTCCACCCTTATCCATTTTCAGTTATTTGCAACAAATGATTCACCACAAAATGAACCCCATCTTAATTGTGGAACCTTAGTATTTAGGTTTTAATGCCTTGCAGTTACATAATTCCACTAACGGTGCTATTCAGGTAGTAACAGTCCACAGTGTCTATGATTCTTATAATATCTTAGATGTAGGCATTGCTCAGCTATTTCTTTTATATTTAGGGGAGGAAATTTTCCTGAAATATCTCTCTAAGATAATTGAAAAAATAATAATTCACTACATCCTTCAGGAGAGAAAAATATACCTTTATAAAGAAGCATGGAGAGAAAGAGCCCAAGTTGGATTTTTGCTGTTCACTTGATTGGGCAATAGAGTCCAGCATTGTACTGTTAACATCGGGCCCAAGTTATTTCTGATAAACTAGAACATAAAACTAGAAATTGAACATTGCCAATATTGAATATTTGAATTGAATATTCAAATATTCAAAAGGTAAGTAGAATACTAACGCTGTAACCACAGCTTTAAAATATTTTTTATAGTGATAATTTCCAAGCATGCATCTCTTACTATTATACAGAATGCAAAAAAGTGGCATTTTTTTTGGTGAGATTAACTTATAAATAAGAAAAGGCTAAACAAGTCATTAAATTGAAACATACCAAAAAAAAAGATAGTTTTTTAACTCTCAGGGAGCCCAACTAATATCCTTCCACTTCCCCTCTTTGTTTTCCTCCACTAGGCCTAGAACCACCACATATATGCCCTTCCGTCCTTCCCAGGTGAGCTTTTAGGTCTTATGTAATGAACCAGAGACCTTTTATGGGTTCTGGTTCTTTTGTACCTGAGTGGGTCTAATACCCACTGTATTAGTTTGCTATTCCTGCTGCAACAAGTTACCACAAACTTTTAGAGGCTTAAAATTACACAAATTCGTCATCTTACAGTTCTTGTGGTTACAAGTCCAACATGGGTCCCACTGGACTAGAATACAAGTGTCAACTCGCCTGCGTTCCTTTCTGGAGGTTCTAGGGGAGAATCTGCCTCCTGGCCTTTTTCAGCTTCTAGAGACTGTCCATGTCCTTGGTTTGTGAATCCCTTTCACCTTCAATGAAACAATGGTCAGTCAAGTCCTTGTCTAGTTCTGACACTTCTGCCTTCCTCTTCCCGATGAAGGCCGCTTGTGACTACATTGTGCACACCCAGAGAATCCAGTATAATTTTTGGATGGTCAGCTGATTAACACACATAATTTTATCTGCAACCTTAATTTTCCCTTGTCACATAACATAACATATTTACAGGTTCTAGGCATTAAGACATAGACCTTTTTGAGGAGGTCATTATTCAGCCTACCACACTCACTCTTTTAGATGCCTGAAATAAAAGGGGAATGAAATTAAACCTTGAGATCACCCTGGAAGTTTCCAATGACATCAACCCGAGGACTGTATTATTTGAACTTAAAAGTTATTCAAACATGGTATTCAGTGCAATTTAAATTTATAAATAACTTCTCCTAAAACAGTTTCTTCCTGTTTTAAATGATGCATCATGATTTTGGATTGGAGATTCAATGTGATGTAAGGGACAGAACATGACCTTTGGGATCAAAAGAGCCAATATTGTAATCTCTACTACATTACTCACTGAGCCTTGGTTTCCTTATCTTTATAAGAGAGACAAAGATGTCTGTCTTGAGGACTGTGAAGGGGACCAAACTATGTATATAAAATTATGCAAAGAAAATGTGGCAGTATTTGTATTAATAGTGATGGACTACATAACTCCTCTGAAAAGTGTCTGACACATGGTAGCTATTTGGAATATGATATAACTCTCCTTAGTGCTCAGTGTATAAAAGAGTGCCACTTAAGTATCACCACATTCTGGAGGCCAAATCTGGGACTCTCAGGACTCAGGACACACAGATTTGGGGTCTGGGTTCCTACAAAAGCCTGGGGCCAATTCCAGCCTTTGGTCTTAGTTGGCCGAGTGCGATTTTCATGTAGTTCAGATTTGCCAAGTATAGTAAAGCTCTGATTTTTCCCAAATTGCATGACAGCTGGGTCACTCCCTGGCAGGGATTTTAGTCAGGGAGCATTCAGCCATTTAAAATTGATAATTTACCCCTCTTACTTATTTCTCTTTCTTTTATCCTCTTTTAAAATCCCACTGTTAAATATAGCATGAGGAGAAATTATTTTGACTGGGATACATAGGGGAAATGTTCATATAATGTTAGGTAATTCAAATGATTATAAATTATATCATAATGTATGGAATATATATAATTCTATATGTCATATGTTATTTAATCTGTATTTTAGATACATAAGCAGTTTAATAAATCTAGGATAGTAACAACAAATATCATATTCTACTATAAATAATTATGTACCATGGTATAGCAGAATAATAGCCCCCAAAAGAGGTCCACATCCTAGTCCCTTTAACCTGTGAGTGTTATGATTAAGGTTTTTCATTAGCTGACCTAGAGATGCTGAGATTATCATGGATTAACTGGGTGGACCCAGTCTAATCATTGCATGACTCTTTAAATGGGGAAAAGAAAAGACAGAACCAGGAAGATAGTTATATAAGACGGACTGGACCTTCTGTTGCTGACTTTGAAAATGAAAATTCCATGAACCCAGGAATGTAGGTGACTTCCTGAAGGTGGAAAAGGCAATAAAATAGATTCTGTCCTAGAACCTCCAGATTGGAACACAGCTCTGCCACCATGTTGACCTGGGTCCAATAAAATGTGTGTTGGTCTTCTTCTTCTAACTGTAAAATAATCAATTTGTGTTGTTTTAAGATATCCAATTTGTGGTAATTTGTTAAAGCAACTATAGAAAACTATATATCTAAATTGCTATAGTGGTTTATAGGTTAAATAAATTAAATAATTCATTACATGGGAAATAACTTTAAAAATATGTGCCATGTTAATGTCCCATTAAATACTAGCCCACTGTTATTTTATTTAGTAAATCTTCCCAAATTATATGTTTCATAGATAATGTTTTCATAAAATCATATATAACAAGTTGAGGTTATAAAAAAATGATTGACATTTTTTTTTAAAAGATTTTATTGGGGAATTGGGGGAGGGGAACAGCATTGGGGAATTGGGGAAGGAGAACAGACAAGTTGCTGTCATTTTGTTCTTCAGTCTAGTTGTGGAGTACGTTGCTTCACTGGCCCATGTTGGTATTGTGATCATTGAGCTCTTCCCGGCTGAGGCAGATCAGTCACTGGCCATTGGATGGCAGCTCATGGCTGCTCACAGTGACTCACACTGGCTGCTGGCCGCCCATGGTAGTTTACAGCAGCCTACTGCTGCCTATGCCGTAGCCAGAGACTCACAGCAGCCCAGCTTCAGGTCGAGCTGTTTTTTATCATCTTAGCTGTAGAGCGCACAGTGTCGCTGTTCCACGTGCTGCCCAGAGCTGGTGCTCCCAAGCCAACTGTTAACCAACGAGCCACTTGGCTGGCCCATGATAGACATTTTTAAAGGAGATTGTGAAGCAAATGTGCAGGGCATTGCTATTACATAATTGTATGCAAAGAATTTTGTTTTAGATCCTATGACAAATTAAAAACGACGACCACATTTGATCAGGACACGTGACATTCATGTTTTTCAGATTTGAGAAAACAAATCAATTTACCTTTAAAAGCTATTTGTTACTGTCTGTGTCTATCATGCCTATGATCTAAATTATTAAAGTTTTAAAACTCTACAAGACTTAATGAAAACGCAGAATACGGTCACAAGTATACTCCCTATGTCATTATCAGGTAGGAAGATAGTGTTTTCAGGTGATTACAACATCTCACTATTCTGCCATCTCTGCTAAGTAGATGGCAGTAATTTGGAAAAGTCAACATACCCCTGTCCCACCCCTTCCTCTTCCCCCCAAAAAGACGATGCGGGCAGGATCAAGTCTGTGTATGTTGTTCCAGATCATTGTAGAGGACTGGGTAGGACGGAAAGTGAGCCTGTGTCTGCTAGCTCTAAGGCTCACATTTTCTGCTTAGCCTAACTGCACTGCCTCTTCTGTGACATGTGTTCTTTCTTCAAGCTCTCATGTAATAGTCACACTGTTGTCCCTTCTCTTTTACTTCCCACTTCAAAAAAGACAAATAAGGACATGGAGAAAACATAAGTAAGAAATGCTTCAGTCAGTTTCTGCTTGTCATAGCCTAAACTCATCTTTCCAGTCCTAAGAGAAACTTGCTAGAAGACTGAAGTTTCATTTGAACACTTAAGAATGTTCCAGAAGTGTGCTTTGTAGCAATTCCCCTGAAGAAAATGAATGCTCACTCTGTGAGCTGCTGTGAAGCAAAGCAATGCGCACAGAGAGGCATCGTTCATCTTCTTCTGACTCTAGGGTCCTTTCCTACCAGCCTGTTTGACATATAAAATTTCCACCTCACTTGGTGGTAAAGCTGCCTGCTGCTGCCGCTGTATAGGGAAAAGTTGCTTGAGTTCGGTGAAGGTGAAGAAGTTGTTACTTCCATAAAAAAAATGTAGAGAGAATTGAGTGGGAAGAAAAGTAGGAAGAGGAGAGAAAAAAGTAAAAGTAAACTAGGACTGAATGAAAGATGGGAAAAGAATGAAAAAGGAATCATTGTGCAATCTTACGGATTTTAGGGACCACATTTTAAAATGTTTAACGATTGAATTAACTTTTCCCAGCCAGGTTTCTATACAAAAGTTTGTGTTACAACTTTGGCTTATACATAGAGAATATAGCTTCCTGCCTGTTGAGCTGCCCTTCCTCATGTATATACATACATGTATAAACATTTGGTAGTTATTTTTTATCATTATGATCACTGAGCACAGGTAAAAATAGAAAGCACTTACTGCTTTGAAATACTGATTGCATAATTTTAAAAAAATCCCTCTTCCACAGAATTTTTACCTCTTCCAAGTCCTTTCAACTTTCTGACCATCACCTGTGAAGTGGGGCTGTTTATATGACTGTGGAACAGTACTAGTTTACATCATTATGATTTGTGTACATTTCCTGGATTCACCACCTAGAAGATAAAATAATAGAAGATAAAATAATAGAAGATAAAATAATAGAAGATAAAATAATAGAAGATAAAAATTATATATATATATATATATATATATATATATATATATATATATTAACTTCTGTGAATCCTAGTCTTCTCATTTGTAAAAATGGTAGTTATAATTGGCAGAGTTCTTGTGAGAATTAAATGAGATGATATACAGAAAAATGCCTACCATAATCCCAGAATTTAGATGCTCTCTAAATATTAGTTTTATACCCTTTTGTACCTTTCTGCTTTGCTGATATGCTCCTTCTTTATTATAATTATTCTTTCCTTTGTCATCTCTTTTTAGTCCTCCCCCTACACTTCTTTTTTAACTTGTAGCTTAACTTCTGAAAGCCCTGACAAGCATAAACTGGGAGGCTAACTGTGTAACACCCTAAAGAGCTATTCTGTTTATGGATCACTCCCTTAAGAACAGTTCAGATGATGGACATCATTATAGTTCTAAATGTAGGTTACCACAAGAATCACCCCATCTTTGCCTGTCTTTATTTGCACATAATAACCTGAAATAGAAAAGCAAAAATATAAAACCAGAAAGTTGTATCGCTGTGTCTCTGAAAGGACACAATGATAGTGAAATACCAGGTATGATGCTTACATCATCATTTTCTATTTAGTTACCAATAATAGAAAATGATATAACTCTCAGGAGGGTCATGTGTGACCCACTCAGTGAAATTAAATAACTATTTATTGAATACCTAATGTGTGTTAAAAATCAGACATAGGATGGTAGGTAAAATGGACATAATCTTAAAGTTTAGATGAGCATAAAGAAACTAATAAAGGATGCTGATATGTTTTATGCTTTTTAAATTTTGTGGTAAAATACTCAACATAAAATTTACCATCCTAACTATTTTTAAATGTGCAGTGCAGTGGTAGTACTTTAGTATTATTGTGCTACCATCACCAACATCCATCCACAAAACTCTTTTCTATCTAGCAAAATGCAAACTCTGTGCCCATTAAACAATAAATCCCCATTCCCCTCTCCCCAGGCCCTGGAAACTGCCATTATACTGTCTGTCTACAAATTTCATTACTCAAGGTACCTCACATAAGTGGAGTCATACAATATTTATTTTTTTGTGTCTTGCTGTTTCACTTCGCATGATGTCCTCAAAGTTGATACATGTTGAAGCATATGTCAAAATTTATTTCTTTTACAAAGTTGAACAATATCCCAATATTCTACTGTATGTACAACATTTTGTTTATTCATTCATCTATCCATGGACACTTGGGTTGCTTCTGCCTTTAAACTATTGTGAATAATGCCACTATAAACATAAGTATGAAAATATCTCTTCCAGATTTACTTTTTAATACTGTCAGAATTAAATATACCCAGAAGTGGGGATGTGGGATCCTGTGATTATTCTACCTTTAATTTTTTAAGAAATTGACATGCTGTACTTCATAGCTGCAGCTCTGTTTGATGTTCCTGCCAACTGTATACAAGGGTTCCAATTTCTCCATATTCTTGTTGACATTTATTATTTTCTGTTTTGTTTTGTTTTGTTTGTTTTTCTTTTTGGTAGAAGCCACCTTAATGGTTGTGAGTTAGTAGTATCTCACTGTGGTTTTGATTTGCATTTCTGTAATAATTAGCCATGTTAGACATCGTTTCATGTGCTTATTAACTATTTGTATATCTTCTTTGGAGAAATATGTATTCAAGTCCCTTGCTCATTTTTTTAATAGGGATTTTTTTGTTTAGTTGTAATATTTGTGTATTTTTAAGGCTAAAAAGATAGCACAAGATTATTAGTTCATTATGAGAGTACCTTTCATCTACTGTTGTCTCAAACTTTCTAAAGTTTACAGATATTATATTCTAGATAAGTATCACCTAATTTTTAAATACATTTTATTTTATTTATTTTAATTTAGTTTTATTAATATGATTTCAATAGCTAAGTCAACACTTGGCTTTGGGTGGGATTTACCTCATTACGTTACCCAGTCACAGAAGCTAGGCTTCTTTAGAAAGAGGCCTTCTGAACCATTCCTTTTGTATTCTCTCAGGTTTTGCAAAGAAATACATCCTTTGGAGGTGAAATTTCATAAGCTAACTTATTGTATTAATGGAAAATAAAGTTCTAAGGTGTTTTGAAGGTGGATTAAAAAAAATGATTTCTATTTATTGGAAGACTTTAAAAGGTGTCAAGGAACAAATTGCAGACACAGATCCTTTAGGCCACTGGGTCACTTTTAATGAAGAACCTTGTTTAGATGTATTAGTCAACATTATTTTAATCTTCTATTTTATGATATGTCAACAGAAACAACCAAGTTTTCATTATATCCTTGAGCATACTTCAGGCATGTGGATGACTTATACATTCTAAGACACCATTCTACCTTATGTAAATATACTTGGTGCTATTTCCTTGCCCACAGTAGAATAAAATGTTAATATTTGGTGAGTCCCTGTAATTTTACTATCCATTTCTTCCTAGTTCTATATAACATTTAGTGAGCGCTAAACCCTAAAAGACTCAGGCAATTCAGTTTGAATAACCACTTAAAAGTACATATGCTTACTCCAAATAACTGAGATACTTGATTCTGCAAAATGAAGTTGAGTCATCCCCAAAGACCAGACTCATAAAATAGAAGGCTGCAAACTGACTTTCATTTATACTCCTGGATAGTTTTTCCCAGAAAATTACATTCACATACATATTTCTTTATATAAATATTTTCTATTTTTAAGAAACAGCTAGAAACTTATTCAAGACAATTTAAGTGCCAGTCTACCTAGATTCTAAGGGATTAACTTTTTAGATTCTATTTTATCATTTGATTGAAGCTTTGTCTAGAATTCCCCTCTTTACTCATATATACATCATTAAATTAATCTAAATATTTTATAGTGAATATTTAATATATAATACAATAATGTATTTGAATGTACTTACCATACAATAATATATAGTGATCAAGTATTATACATTTTAAATACACTTTTAAAATATTTATGGAATGGTATGCTGAGCATTGTTTTAGGTGGAGCATAGTCCCTAGTAAACAAGACATAAAATGTCTGTGTCCTCATGCAGTTTTCAGTGGAGAGAAAAGACCATAAATGAGTGAAAAGCCAAACAAACAAAGCACCACATAAATATATTTTCTTAAGAGTCACCAAAAAAAAAAAAAAAAAGGAGAGATGGAGAATAATGTTGGTGGAAAGAAAAGGTAGTTAGAAAGGGCATCCTTACCTTTCATCTGAGAGATGAAAAATCAGATAAAAAAGAATCCATCATGGAAAGCCTGTGTGTGTGTGTGTGTGTGTGTGTGTGTGTGTGTGTGTGTGTGTGTGTGTGTGTTTGTGTGTGTGTGTTTGTGTGTTTTGAGGCTAGATGTTCAAGTAGTAGGTTGTAGTGTTTCAGAGAAAAGGCAAAGCATCAAGGGAGAGCCTAACAGGAAAAAGGAACCAAGATAACTAACAAGAAGGAAAGGAACAAGACGGGGAGTTGAGATATGGGCCATGGAAAGATGACTGAAGGTTATGTAGATTATTATTATTTCATATTTTATGTGATGTTCAATAGTAATACATTGAGGAATTTTAAGCAGGCAAGAGCATTATCTGATGTACATTAAGGAAAAACAGACAAACAAGCAAACAAAACAGATTATCCTGGCTGCTGTTTACAGACTGGATTAGGGACTACAAGTGGGAATTGGAGAATAACATGGAGGTTGCAGTGGAACTGGAGGGAAGTAAAAGGATGTCTGTTGTTCTACATTTACCTCTTCTGGATAAGTTTCATTTTGTCACCGTTTCTCTAAAACTGTAAAAAACACATTTAACTTCTACTCAGGATGTAGAAGGCCACAGGAAATGTTACATCCTCTCTAACAATGATAAAAAGCTGGGTAATATGCAAAATCATCACTTTTTTGAGCCTATCATAGAGTTGAGGTTACTTACAAGATGACCAGGTAAGCTAAATCCCATAATACTCTTGGAGGAGAGTAGGACATACAAAGTATAGCCTTTGGTAGACCACAGAAGGAAGAGGAGGCAGTCATACAAGTATGAAGTGCAGAGGAAACAATGGAAACTATAATTCATTTTAGAAGGCGGGTTGTGTTGTATCATGAGAGTTTGAATCTGTGGGAGCCCCAGAGTCAAATAGGAGACATAGGAGAATAGGAGAATCTGTCCTTCTTCACTCTTTTCCATGAGCCTTCACTGGGTATTAATGAGAAGAAGTAGGACAGAGCAGAAGACCTCAGAGGCTCCCTCAGGGCTGCAGGTGGTAATACTGCCTAATGGTGGTCTTCCACAGGTGGACAGGCATAAACTCCACTTGCAGTCTGGATCCTTCTCTTATGAGGCAAAAGTTGTTTGCTGCTGAGCAAGAGGCAGGAAATTCTGTTTCCACCAGTAACACAAAAAGACTGGTGCTACTGAAGAAGGGATAAAAGTAAAAGCTATCTGCCACTGACGGTGAGGAAGAAATAATACCAGTTTTACACAATATATGTAGAAAAATTTAAAGAATCTACAAAAATGCTACTAGAACTAAGAAAGAGTTCACAAAGTTGCAAGACATAAAAGTAATGTACATATTGAATAAATCAACAATGTTTCTATATACTAGCAAATAACAATTGAAATTTAAAAGAAACTTAAATTGAATTTTTAAAAACTACCATTTATAATAGATTAAAAAATATGAAGTACTTAGGGATAAATTTAGCACAACTTGTGCAAAGCCTGTAACACTGAAAATTACAAAACATTGCTGAAAGAGGTTACAAAAGACTTAAATAAATGGAAAGCTCACAAATGAGAACTCAGTATTATCAGTTGTTAATTTTCTCCAAATTGGTCTATCACAACCCCAATCAGAATCCCAGATAGCTTTTTTTATAGACATTGATAGGATGATTCTAAAATTTATGTGGAAATACCTAGAACAGTCAAAATAACTTTGAAAAAGTAACAAAGTTGGACAGCTCATCAAAACAGTGTGCTTTTGGTGTAAAGACAGACATATGGATCAATGGAACAGAACAGAAAGAACCAGATGCAGAACTACCCAAGAAGTCACTTCACTTCTTTCAGTGAAGAAGTGAAAATCTTCATGTCTCATTTAGCCTTACTGCCTTGAATTATGGCTTTTTTACATATATTTTATATTTTTAGATAATGAAATCATGAAGAATACAGAATACTCTTTTGTATTCCTTGTATTTACCTACAATGTCTTGCTTTACCATTAAAAATTCTGTCCCATGAAGTTCAACCTTTTTTTCAGTATTCCAATTCTTATTCAATCTACTTTATTAACCTTGCTAACAGCATATCATCTGAAACATAGTAGGTGATCAATAAATATTTGTAAAATTAAGAAATGAAAAATGAAAATTTTTTCTTGACATAGTTTATTTCTACTGTCTTATATAAAAGGCAAGTGAACATGGCCTCCTCATAAAAAAAAAAGAAAAAGAAAGAAAAACCCTCTTTATACATGTAAGCTAAAGAGCATTCATTAACTTATCTGAGAAGAATTTATTGAGCAACTACTGTCATTCAGAAAATATTTAAATAGCTGAAGCACAAAGCATTACAATAGTTCTCATTGCTGTCTTACATTGACAAAACAGTCCAGTCCCTGAGTTCACTTAGAAATTTTGTTTCCTTAGTGTTTAACTGTTAGATCACTTGGTTTAATGGATATATGCTTATCATTATTATATTACTCATCATGAGTGTTTCCTGTTGGGTGAAGCACAGCAGACACACATGACATAAACAAATAAATAAGCAAACGTACAGTATATATAGTGTATGTATATTTATGTGTATAATTTAGAACAGAAAAAAGAACAGAATTAAAAAGTTTATTTGTTTATTTCTGCCTAAAATTTTCAGAAACTAAAGTTACTATAGACTTGTGGTTAAAATGTAAGTAAAATTTGCTAAAGCTATATTGATGATACCAATATAATACTGCTTTATAAATATAATTGCATTGTTAAAAATTAATGACGATTTCAGAAAAGATTTATGTTACCATATTTTAAAAATTATTCTCAAAACGCTCTTATTCTCAGATTATCAGACATGGTTCATATTTCTAAAAGTGACTTGAGGAATGTAAATTAAAACAAAGAAAGCATTTGCAAGTATTTACCCATCTGCCATGTCATGTTAATCATATCTAAAGAATGCATTTTAAAATAACTGCAATTATGTCAAAGTTTTTCAACAGGAAAAACAAAAGATTGATATAAAATTTGTTTGAAAACTAATTTTTCAAAATTGATAACTAACTCCAAATTATATACATAAAAAAAGACAAAAGACATTGGTTTCTAATTCAGGAAAATAAATTATTCACCGATTTCTATCACAAAATAGATCTATAATTTAAAATTTACTTATTGGGAACTTCTGTTAAACATTCAGTTCAACAAATACTTACTGAGCATCTATCCTGTACCAAGGATTTGAGTACATCAGTGAACAAAATAGATTCCTGTCTTTGTGAAGCTTGTGTTTTAGCAGGAAAAAGAAAATTAACAATAAATAAAATTACACACACACACACACACACACACACACACACACACCCATACACCCATATCCACATGTTAGAAAGCAGTAAGTGCTATGAAGAAAGAAAAGTTACAAGGTAAATGGGTATGGGTGTGTGGGGAGTGCTAGTTGCAACTTTCAATAGAATGGTCATGGGGCATTGAGTTGAGAAGGTGTAGAAAGTGACCATACACATATTTGGTGGAAGACTGGTCCAACCAGAATGAAATGGTCCAGGGAGAGGGGACAGCTGTGCAAGTTCCTCAGGCAGGTTGGTGCCTGAGTTTCTGAAGTGTTTGTGGATAAGGCCAATGTGGCTGGAGCAGGGTGAGCAAAAGGAAAAGTAGTAGAAGTTGAAGTGGGGAGGAGTTAATCATGTAAGGCATTTAGGCTGTTGTAAGATCTATAACTTTATCTTGGATGAAATGGGAGTCAATAATTTTTTACTCTTGTATTCAAGGAAAATAATAAGCAAGGACCACCTATGGAATGGCCTCTTCCTCACTGAATGCCCAGTAAGGCCATCTGCCCCAGGCACTCCAGGAGACCTCAGGGATTATCCCAGGCTGCCTCTGTGCTCAGTATAGCCTCTTGGTATCAGAGATCACTTGATTTGCAATGCACCGAGTTCCCCTTACATCTGCTCTTTATGCATTTCTTTAGTATTGTCTTAAATTTCTGCATACATGATATATCTCTTTAAGGTAGTGAGTTTGTTATCCTTCTCAGTATAGTCACCTTGCTCAAAAAATTCAATGAATATTTTTTTAACGAATAGGGTCTCTTGACTTTATTAGAAATGTCAATTTCCAGACGCAGGAGGCGTCTTACCTAGAAAATAACAACAAATTAATGCACCATCATCTTGAAATAGGTGCCCAACAAAAAGTGTTCTGTTAAAAGCAAACGTTTTCATGTAATTTCTAATTATTCAACTTTTTCATGAAATGAAAATACTTTTCTCATCAGGTTCCCTTTAATCACATTGTTTAATAGGCTGTTAAGCCTCACATTCCTTATAGTTCCTAACTCTTCCTTCAAATATAAACTTGCCTTATAAATAGTTATGTTTTTAAATAAGATATAAGGCGACATTCTTATACTATGTCTACTATATTTTCACATGAAGTTTTACATATTTGACTACTCTACTCCATTTTTCTCAATCATATGTCTTTTTTCAGAATTAAATATTTTTCTTTTAATGAGAAGCTGGTGAAAATAAAGTTACCAGCAGGATTTGTTGTTCTACTAGGGGTGCATTGTGTTAGGAAGTTCAATTATATGTCAATTCTATGTCTTCATCACAGGTTTTCTTACACAACATCCTATATTTGGAGAGTCATTCATGGCCCATTGGGAAAGGTTAGAACTATAATTAGACCTTTTCTCTAGACACTTGAGCAATGGAATGCATGAAGGTTAGTAACAGCTTCCCATTAATTGCTCCCTTGTGCTTTTACAGTAAAGCCGTTAACTTATGTATTGGGGCTGCTACCCACAGCATCCTTGCTCTGACATTTGAAGCAGTGATTAGAATGTCATTGCTTTCCAATACTTCATTGTTATTCAGGGGACACATCCAGATTTCTTTCCCCTCATCCTGCAAGGATCAAAAATTCAGACACAAAAAATATCATCTGTTTCTTTATCATTAGAATAGGGCTTTTGAACCTGGGTTTGTTCTGAATACAGTGTTCATACTGGACTCTGTTCTGCACAGTATCACTGTCTTGTCTTTCAAGCTAATGGCAACAAAGCAGAATCATTCTTTACGTGTAAAGCAGTGCAGCCCAAGGGCAAAACATCTATCAGTATGAAAAATAGTCAAGTAACAACCAAGGAATTGTGTTTTGTGGAAGTTCATGGGTTTGATTGTATGTTTGAGCCAGTGTACTGCCATGTTAGTTTTTTTCGAATCTTTGAACTTAATAGTTTCTTATTCAAATGTCTTTCTTATCATTTATACTGCCTGAATTCAACAACTCAGTTTGTACTCTCAGCACTTGCCTGTAACTCAACTAAGACTGAGATTTACTGAGCTAGAGAGCACAATTATCCTTCTGTCTCAGAAATAAATTACAGCTCCAAAGTCCTGCTCTTTTTCATTCCACTTACTCATTAAAAAAAAAAAAAAAAAAAATTCACCATGGATTGCTTGAGGACATCATGTTTTAAGGAAAAATGCAACCTAGCTTCCCTTCTTCATTTTTCTTTCCTTACTCCCTCTTAATGTGTGCGTATGTGAGTGTGTGTGTAGTGCATGTATCATATGTATATGATTAGATTCGTTTTATGTAACTGTCTTCATATTATAGATTCTATAGAGGAAAATGCCCTGATATCATTTCTGTTCTTATAATCAAGGCCATTTTAGACATTTTCATTTAAAAAAAGAAAAAAAAAACATTTTATATATATTGCACATTAATATATATATATATATATATATATATATATGTGTGTGACATATTGCATTCTCGTAATAAAAAACAAAAAAACCACAAAAAAAAAAAGCAAAACGAAAATCAACTTTTCTGCCACCAGAAGTAGCTGAAGAGTAGCTACAAAATTGCAATGATCATGATGGAACTCTGTAGTGCATAGTCAAGGGAAGTTAAAAAGATTATTAAATAGCTAAAAACCCAGACTGAAGGGGTAAGATCCCGGAAGTGAGATTATTGAGGGCATAAAAAAGAAGGTTGGAATGGAGACTATATTTAAGTGTCTGAAAAGTTAAAATTCAGAGTTTTTAAATGGCTCACAGTCTTCACCAGCTATAGACAAGAGAAAAAAATGGGCATAGAGGTCTTAGGTTGATATCAAATTATTCCTATAGGTCAACATTTAAAGCACTGAAATTTTTAATGTAATTAATGACCTTTTGAAGCAAATTCCTTTGTTGAAATTATTTTAAAAACTTGCTTCATGGTTGTAAGATAAATTCCTCTAGTCATGAATGTATCTTTTATCAGCCATCAGTGTGAGGTTCATGTAAGAGGATTGATTTTAGAGTTCCTTAAGACAAAGAGATAGGGATTGTGGATGACCTTTATTGGCATGGGAATATGGACATAAATGTTGCAAACTACTCCATATAAAATAGAGGATAAAGGGGCCCCTTAGAGGAGTATAAATAGTTGGGTGAAAGAGACAAGTCTGTCATCCAGAAAGTGTAGATCAAAGAGGATTAATTATAATATTATATAATACCCTGGTACCATGTCTACAATATCTTTCACATGAAGTTTTATGTTTGACTCCTCCATTTTCCTCAATCGTATGTCTTTTCAGAGTTTAATATTTTTCTTTTAATGAAAAACTGGTAGAGAAACTGGTGGAAATCAAGTCCAAATATAAGTTGTTCTACTATGGGTGCATTGTATTAAAGAATTAAATTATATGTCAGTTGTAGGTCTTCATCACAGTTTTTCCTACACAACAGGGGGAGGTTGTACCATCAAGAGACCAAGGTGGTGCTGGGGTCGTGAGAGTTTTAAAATGTGTGAAATGAAAATTAGCAACAGAGCCTAAGAGCCTTAGAAATCTTGGGGCATTACATTAATTTCTGGTCAGTGCTCAAAGTTTGTGCAAGTGATGCAATGGGAAAATGAGGCCTTACTCATATGTACAGAAGTGCTTGCTTACAGAAAAACACAGGTGGACTGAATTGAAAGTACAGACTCTTAGAATGAATGTTCCAAAGTGAGGTCTCAGCGGGTATGAAAACAAACAGCCTAGAAATTAAGATAGTCACTGACACTTCAGGCCCCTTTAATCTTCAGAATTGAGAGACTATCTCTTGCTTCTTCCATGACAGGATATATTCAAAAAATGAAATAATATATAAGAAGTACTGGAGGTTGAAAGAGAAATGTTAACATTCTTTCCTTCATTGTTTATTTATTGAGTGCCTGCTCTGAGTGCACAGTGCTGTTGTAGGTGCTTGGTATTTATCAATGAATAAAGAAGGCAAAGATCTCCGCCCATGTGGAGCTTATGTTTGAGTGTGGGTAGCAGAAAGTAACAAATAAACCAGGGCTGAGATGATCCACTCGTTTGTATTCCCATTTACTATAGATGGGAAAGCTGGAGAGTAAAGAAGGATGACAGGAAAAAAAATTGATTCATTTGAAATATGGTGCTGGAGGACAGCTCTGCGGATACCCTGGATCTCCAGAAAGATGGACAAGAGGGTTCTGGAGCAGGGGTCAGCAAACTGCGGCTCGTGAGCCACATGTGGCTCTTTGGGTATGTTCTGTCTCAAAAGTTTGCCAACTCTTGGAAGAGCCAATCCTGTCCTTCACAACAATTTAAAAATTATTCGAGAGTCATAAATATGTTTTTATGTAATTACCACTATGTGAATAATATCCTGTAAAAATTTTATAAATGAAACTCTGATAATTTTATTTTCATTTTCAATTTTACTTCAGAGCCACATGTACGTACCCAAAGAGCCGCATGTGGCTTGCGAGCCGCAGTTTGCTGACCCCTGGTGGGTCTTCTGTCTCAAAAGTTTGCCAAACCCTGTCCTAGAGCAAATTAAGCCTGAACCATCCCTGGAGGCAAAAATAACAAAACTGAAGCTGTCCTACTTTGAGCACATCATGAGCAGGCAGGGTTCTTTGGAAAAGTCAGTAACACTGGGAACATAGAAGGCAGCAGGAAAAGAGGAAGACCAAATATGGACTGATTCCATAAAAGGAGCCATAGGCATGAGTGTACAGGAGCTGAGCAGGGCTGTTGAGAATGGGACGACATCATGGACTTCTCTCATTCAGAAAGTCATCAGGAGTCGCAGCTGACTCAATGGCGCCTAACACATAGACAAATTAGTAATGAGTAGGTAAATTACATAGTATATAGAAAATATTGAGTGATACTGAAAACATAAAAGCAGAGTAAAGTGAGGGGGCATCAGCAGTGCCAGGGGTGGGTCAGATCGCTGCGTTGAGAGGGGCTGAGAGTAGGCCTCATGGACAAGGCTCAATCTGAGCAGGGACTTGCAAGAGGTGAGGCAAGTTTTTATAATTTTATGGATATTTATGGGAAGAGCATTCCAGGAAGAGGGAACATCCAGCACAAAGTCTTTGAGGCAGGAATCTCTTTGAAGACCCACATGGTAAGTGTGGCTGTTGCCAAATGAAATAGAGGATGAGAAGTGGGAGACAATGCTAGAGATAGAGGTACTTTCTCAAAAGTTTCATAACTCGACCAGCCGAGTGGCACGGTGGTTAAGCACTGGCTTGGGAAGCCAGCGGCCCCGGTTCAGTCCCACATATGAGGGCCAGTGACACTGCCCTCAAAGAAAACCAAAAAAACCCCACAACTTTATAGGGCCGTCCGAGTGGCTCAGTTGGTTAAGAGCTTGCTCAAGAGTGCAAGCTGAGCTCTGAGCAATAGCGGTTCGGTGCCCAGCCTGAGCTGAGTTGCCTTTGAGCTGCCAAAAGGTGGCAGAATGGCTCAGCTAAAAAAAAAAAAAAAAAAAAAAAAAAGTTTCATAACCCAAGTCAAACTTTCAGCTATTGAACTCTCAAAGATGGAAACATGCAGAGAATTAGAAGTTTTAAAACCGAAAGATTCACTATTAAAAGAAAAGCCATTTCTTAAAAATAAGAATTAGCTGGCTAATGTTATGATACAGTTTATTTCACAAAGGTCTGAGAATATAACATTTTTAGATTCTAAGAAGAAATTGAATTAAGAGATGCAGCCCCAAACTTTTTATGTTGCTTATTATTGGTTTACACATGTAGATACTTTTGACTTCCTCATATTTAAATTCTGGATTTGAAATTCAATACCCTACCTTATTCAAAAAATATTTTCTTAATATTGATTATTCTCTTCAGATAGCATTTAGCTTATCTATTTACCACAACCTCTTTTGTTGTACTTCCATTTATAAAGTAGCATGATTGCAATTTGCATTCTCAGATGCATAGAAACGCTACTTGATTTTCTGTAACTCAATTCAATTTGCTTTTAATTTACTGATTATTATTATTGTTCCTGATGGCCGTGAGAAACATAAGAAAAAAAAAGTACCATATTTCATGCACCATCAATAGTTTATATAAATATTTGAATTCAGATTTCTTCCCTTTCTTCTTTCTCCCAAAAGGTAGGTATAGCTCACATATTGTTTCTACCCTTCCCATATCTTCTGCTATTGTCTGTCTCTAATGCTCGCTTAAACTGTGGCTGGTTATCTCCTCTGAGTGGCCCGTTCATCTCCCTATGCTGACCAGGCCTCCAAGATAGCTCTTAATGGAAGCGCTTACCGTCAAGGAGAAGCCAGAGAGAAGTCACCTCTCTCCTGAGATCTGGGGTTTATATTCCATCTCACCACCGACCTGGGGTGACAAGTCCAAGAAAGAGGAGTAGAGACAGGCCCCAGACTCACATTACAAATCACAACCCTTTTGCTTCTTTCTCTTTCCTACTACCTTCTTCCCAATAGTTTTGCCCCCAATTCATCCCCTAAAAGATTTTTTTTACTTCCTCATAGGATAGGTAAAGCTGCAAGCACTTTGCATCTAGTATCTTCCTTAATCTGTATTATTAGAAAAACATTATTCTCTTGGGTTCCCAGCCTCTGGTACTTGATATTTAAAGGGAAGTTTCTGGAATTTGTCTCTCTTAAATTTTAGCTTTTGCAAATAAAAGCATTGGCTGTCACAACCATTGCAGCTCAATTAATTTTTAATGCTCATTTTATAATTCAACCTTGAAATTGTGATCACCCAGACACTGGATGCTTCAGCCTCAGTTGGTGAAGGTCTATGAAGCAGCAGGACAAAATATAACCAATTTTTCATAAAACTCATATTTAGCTTAATGCTTTGTTTATTGTCAGTGCTTAACAATTAATACTTATTGCACTGAAATGTATTTCCAGATGCTGTAAGGCAAAGCGCTTTACATTTAATCTAAAGAGGTTGTATGTTCCTTCATAAATAGAAGATTAGATTGTCATTTTCCTTCTCCATATTATTCTGAGATAGGACATTTGCAAAGATATAACTCTCTGCTAGATGTAAATGTTTAATGAAGATGGATAACATACTCTTATCATCTTTTGGTTAAACTACCCTATGATGTATACACCAGAGTTGCAAAACAAATGATTTCTTTCAAGTCAATGAGGTCGACAAAGAAGTCTGGGCTAGGAGAGAGGACCAGAAGAACTGGCTTAGAATCTGTTTTCTCATTAAAATTTTAGAAAATGGTATGCTAAGTCTCAGTTTCATCACCTCTAAAATGAAGCTATAATATCAATTTTATGTACTATTTGTAAGATTACCTAAGTTAGTATGTTTCAAAATTGTTTGTGAACATTTTATAATACATTATGCAACCATTGGTTGCTATTATTAATAATTAAAATAATTACTGGAAAGGTTACACTTAAAAAAACAAGTTTGGATTTATGTCACTTTAGATGTAAGCTACTTACTATAGCCTTGGAAATTGTCTGTTTTGAAAGGACTTCAGTCCATTCAACTGAGGATCTACTATGTCTCCAGGCTCTGCAGTACTTGTCGAGTCATAGACACACCATAAAAATTGTAGGTTTTTTTTTTCCTTTTATAGACAAGTGGTATTTTTAGACCATAATAACTGACAGGGAGAAAATGAACAATGGACAATATCCTAGTCTAGAAAAAAAATGTTAATTTATTTGAACCTGAGCACAGAAATTGTATATCAATGAATAGGCAATTGAAATAATATCAATTTATTTTAAAAATCCTTTGTGAATATCTGTTGGCTTTAGTAAGATCTGTTTCTCACCTATTGAGTATATAAAGTATAGAACTGTGTATTTCACTATAGTATAATTTATAAGTAGTAAGAAATACAGTCGTCATATGTCTCTTAACATTAGGGGATACATTCTGCGAAATGTGTTGCTATGCAATTTCATTATGCGTAAACACCACAGTGTGCCTCTACACAAACCTAGATGGTACACCCTACCACACTCCTAGGCTATATAGCACAGCCTAGTGCTCCTAGGCTACAAACCTGCATAGCATGGTGCTGTACTGAATGCTGTAGGCAACTGTAACACAATGATAAATGTTTGTGTATAAACATATCTGACCATAGGAAAGGTACAGTAAAAATATGGTATACATAGAAGATAAAAAATGGTACACCTATATAGGGCACTTACCATGAATGGAGCTCACAGAACTGCAAGTTGCTCTGGCTGAGACGGCAAGTGGTGAGTGAATGTGAAGGCCTAGGACATTACTGGATACTGCTGTTGATTTTATAAACACTATACACCAGCATCCCACAAACATGAGAGGAATATGTTGTGCTACGATGACAACAGTATGATGGCTATAATGTCATGAGATAATAAGCGTTTTTCACCTCCATTATAATCTTATGCGGCCATTGTTGTATATGCAGTCCTTTGATGACTAAAATGTTGTTATGTGGTGCATGGCTGTGTAGAGTAAGATGTTTATTATCTAATACCTTTATCCTCTTATTATTCTCTAAAAATTTTGGTAATGGTTCCTATAACTAGGCCTAGAGTATAATCTACTTCAGTGAGAGGCTCCCTCTGAAGTCAAAGTTTTTAAAATTAACTGGACAGTAGGGAAATTTTTCTGGTATTTGAATATACATAATTTGTAATGGCAGGGATATGGTTCATACATATCATCAATCAACTAATAATAATAAGTATTATAATTACAACTAATATTTAGTGAAGGCTTCCTATAAGAGTCTCTTTATGTGTTGTGTTTCACATAAACTATTTCATTTACTCTTTAAAACAAACCCATGAGGCAGGTACTAACATTATTTGCCTTTCAGAGAAACTGAGGCTTAGAGATGTGAAATAGATTGTTTGTATTCATACATTATATGGTAGCACTAGAATTTGGACTTTGGTCTCTTTGACTTCAAAACAGATTCTTAACTGCTATGATATATTGGCCATGTTTCTCTCTGGTATTTGGGTTATCCAACAAAGTGAGAGCTACAGGTAATAATGCATTCTGAAAACATTTGGAAGGATATCTATAAAATGAGATTTTTTCAGAATATTTCAGTGGAGGGCACTATTCTATTATTGTCTTGAAACAACCTTAACATATAATTATTAGTAGATATTTTAACTCTTATTTTAAAGAGAGAATAATTTATGTCCATCATTTTTATGTCTGTGCTCTAGACTTTCCTTGGTAACACATTCAATAATGACTTTGTGGACATTCAGCAAATGTTATCTAGAATCCACATATCCTATATCTTTAAAAAGTCAGAGTTGTGAGGATAGAGCAAGTGTGCAGCTAGTCAGAACAATTTTTTTGCGCTGCAGGAAATTTGTATATATCTATCTGGAAAGCTGTTATCATAAAGCACCTTGCTGAATTTGCAAAGGTTAGATGGTATTGGGGGGTCATCACACCCAGCTTCTTCTTCTCCCCTGAAGTTATGTTATTTGTGTCCATATAGAACAAGGAATGGAATGGAGAAAAAATGGTTCCACATGCTTGCCAGTTCCCAATGTTGGGAATTTGATTTATTCAATCTCTGTACTTTTTAATTCAGTAGGGGGACATCTTATCAGAGTGCTGCCAACCATCTGTGTTTTAGAGGTGTTACAGTACCAGCCTGGGTTGCATGTTCTATATCTCTTTTATAATCTGCCTGGCTTCTGAGAAATTACTGCCATTGCCTTCTTCCTACAATCAAAATGTCAGTAGCTCCCACCAAATAGGCTTTGCTCCTTGACTAGGAACATGCAGACCCATAAAAAAGCTCATGTGAATCAAGTTTGTAGTGACAGTGCAGTGGCCTTATTTTACATAAAAATACAAAAGCCATTTTTTAAAATAGATTAAAAGCAACTCCTTTCAAAGGGAAGAGCAAAGTGTTTTACTCCATCAACAGATCCCTTCCTATAGCTTCAGCACAGACACAGAGCAATCACTCTGTACAAAGTGGGAAAAGCTGTCCTATCATTATAAGGAGGATCAGGGTTTAAATAATTGTGTGCAGATCCTTCAAAGCATTTGCGAATATTGTCACCCAGCACAAATTATATTTTATTAATTCTCCTTAGACACATCTCTGTTCCCCTTGTGGTATGTATGTATGTATGTATGTATGTATGTATGTATGTATGTATGCATTTATTTATTTATTTATTTATTTATTTATTTATTTATTTATTTAATGTTGTCGTTCTTTGCTGTGAATGAAGGAAGGAGGTTGTGGCTGATTGAGAGAAAACAGGCGGAATCACTTCACGGTTTCCCTGCCTGGCGGAGGCTCAGGCTGCACAGAGCCCTCACACAACAGCTAGGCATGGAAATACCTTGGCCACCTTGAAAGAAGAGGATGGTGAGAAACTGGTAGTCACTACTCTAATATATTGTTAGGGCACTTGGAACCCAAATTAGAGCAATTGACGTTAGACAATTTTATAAAAAGATTGGATTCAACCTGTTCACTTTTCAAGTCATTAAATTTTAGTGAGCCTGTTCTCATGCCACCTCTGACATTTTTGTTTGTTTTTGAAAGTCATGAACAGCTTCTTTTCCTGTCACTCACCACAAGGTGTTCACTATTCCAAAAATAAAATTTGTTAAAGGGACATGAATGTGCCTTGCCAGTAGGAAGACCTGATATTCTTATCAAAGGTCTTGTTCACTGATAGCACTGTATCCTTGTAAATAGGTAAAATGCTTTTATGTATTTAAGTTGAAAGCTCACATGCAGAAAAAGTTTAAAAATAGTCAAAATCAAGGCATATTTCATTCACTTACTGTAAATTTTTCACTTGAAAACAATTTGTATTTTATTCCTGTTTTGTACCTCATCTATTAATCTCCAATTAATAATGTTAATTTTTATGCATAATGTAAATTTAATACTCTGATGTGTGAATTTTTAATGATGTAAGTTAAATAGTGGCATACTTTGGGGTCGATAGATACATGCAAACTTGCTCTGAAAAAATCAGTGAGAATTCTGATTATGAAATTCAAGGAAGAACTTAGAAATAAAGGGACTGAATTCCCATGAGCTTGCCTCCCACATAATAATTGCTTGTCATTGGTGGTGGTTAATCTAGTGATCCTCTCTTGATCCTAAAGTAGGTAGCTACTTTACTGCTGACTCCTAGAGCTGTCTGGTCTCACACCTGAATTTACTCATAAACATGCCCAGATCCCCAACACTCCCTTATGCCCACATACATATAAACACAGTCAAAGATAGTGTAAGCTGGCTGAAAAATGAAGGAACAATTTACAAATTAATGAATTAGTCCATGTTTAAACTTCCAGCTAACAAGGTAATTGTTTATTTTCCTAACTAGCTATAGTTTGATTATAGGCCATTATTGGCCATTACAAACTGAAACTATTTGTATATCTAAACTAGTTTTGTATTTTCTGTTCTATTTCACATCAATGAAACAATTTCCAAAGCTACAACTCTGATTAACACATAAAGTAGATTTTCTATAAACTAACATTAACACATGAAATTTAAGTATAGAAAAACCCGTGTGCTTATTTATTGTTCTTTTTAGTATATAATCTGGTGTATAGCATGATATAATGAAAATACAGATGATCCTTGGCTTAATGGCAGCTTAACTTAATTTATCGACTTTAGAATGGTATGAAAGTGATAGGCATACAATAGAAACCAGCCAGGCTAATTTATGATATTTGGTAGGTTAGGTGTGTTAAATGCATTTTTGATTTATGATATTTTCAACTTAGGATGGGTTTATCATAACGTAACCCCATCATAAGTGAAGGAGTGTCTGTAGTAGAGAATCTGGATTGAGAAAGTCACGATTCTTATTCTAGTACTGCCACTTTACAGGTTGTGTGATCTTGGGCAAATTAACCAACCTCTCTGAACTATCAGATTGTGCTATAAACTAATAATACCTGAATTACCTGCTGTGAGCATCAACAAAGACTGCAAATACCTTGAGAACAAATATTACAATTTAGTCAAGAATAACAAATAATAAACACTCAATAAAAATAAAAAACAGTAAAAATATAATGAATTGATGAGTAAATGAATGAAGAAAATGGAAAATAACATCATTTTTTAAATTCAATTCACATTTTGCCTTTAACTTGTAATAAGCATACATATTCTTGATGCAATAGTTACTTGACAAAACTCTAATTAGGTAGAAAGGTGGTCAACTATGGTTTCCAATTTCAGTTATACACAGAATCACTGAGGCAACTTGCTGAGAGTACAGAATCCTCATCCCATGCCACAAAATCTAATTTAGTGAGTCTAGGGTGGGTCCCAGGAACCACTGTTTATCAAGGACTCTTGGTGATTTTCATGTGATAATATTAGTCTAAAAGCCAGTGTTGAGAACTACTTACAATTTTCTTTTGAATTCCATAACATATTTATTAAATTTTATTTAACAGACACATATAAAACATTTGTTATGGGACAGACACTGTGCTGAATGCTTTGAAGATATTAATTCATAAACCTTCATAACATGAAAGGATCAGTGCCATTCTCATCGCCTCCATTTACTTATGAAGAAACCGTGGCACCGGAAATGTATGTGCCATGCCTACATTCACACAGCTAGAAGGCGGCAAAGCCAGCATTTGATCCCAGACAATCCAACTCTAGAGTCCTTCTCCAAGCCATTACACTATGCCAGTTCTCTTATATTGCTGTCGTCTAATCTTCCTGAACAGTTTGTGAAAATCCTTAGTCTAATTTGAATAAGCTTAGAATAAATTGTTTTGAATCATGTAACTTTTGTTGATACCAGGCTTTATTCTAATTGTAGGGTATACAAAGATGAATCAGACTGTATCCTTCACTTCACACGTATTACAAGTTAATATAGGGCCTAGAAAGAGGAGCTGTCTCCCTCACTGACATAGGACAGTGGTATCTTAGCTTGTTTTTCCCAGAGAACAGTGGGGTATTGGGAAGTGTGTAACAGGGAAGGAAGGATAAAACAAGGCTGTGCCACAGTGGGCGCCACTGTGGGTGGCCAAGACTCCATCCCACCAGGATGCTTTGAGGAGCTGTGGAGAAAGCACCCTTGAGGATTAGCAGAGAAGAGGATGTAATCCACTGGCTTCTGTTCCCATGGGTTGAGGATTATCTCAAGGAGTATTAATGCCCTGACACTTCCAGGTTTGTGCACACATCAAAATGTCTGAATGGCAGGTGCCTCAGGTAGTTAAATTGTGGGCCTTAGAGCCTTCCCACTCAACCTGTGGTCCGGAGTCTTGCAGTGTCTGTGTCACTCAGGAGCTTGTTAGAAATGCAGAACCTCAGCACCACTCCAGAACTAGTGAACCCGAATCTACTTTTTAACAAGTTCTCAGGTGATTTATATGCATATAAGAGTTTGAGAAGCACTGGCTCCTAGGATGTAAGCTGGGGCTCCAGAGGTATCTGATATTTGCAGCCTACAATGCCACCTATGATCCGGCTCCTCCCTTCTTCTCCGGGCCCCTTTCTTGCTGCTTTTCATAGCACTGTGCCCCAGCTATAAGGTCATCCTCTGGTCTTACAACCTGTCAAACTTTTCCTTCACTCAGGGCCTGTGTTCCCCCTGCCTGCGATATCCTCCCTCTGTTCATCACATGCCCAGTTCTTTTCTTATCAATTGGATCTCAGTTTAAATAACACCTTATAAAGACCCTGCCTCTATATAAATTAGGATCTGCACTGTTATTTCCTATTTTAGCAATTGTTTTTTTTCACACAAAAAATAAATTGACCTATATTCTACCATTTTTTTTTTTTTTAGGATGGGAATTGGGGGGAAATATGCATACACCACACAACACACACACACACACACACACACACACACACACCCCCCACACAGACACACACACACACACACACACACACACTATGCCCTCAAGATTTTTCACACTGTTTTGCATGAAATTAATAATTATGTATCAACTGTCACATTGACAACAATATTTAAATGTGATAAAATGTTTACAAATTTACTTGAGACTAGTACTGACCAGAGATTTTGTGCTGATGGAAAGTGATTCAGTTCTGAATAAACTCTTTGATAAGCAAATATAAAAGCTACTGGACCATACTTTTCATGCTTCATTTTCCCCTGGTTACTGGAGAGTTATGCTCACCCTTAGCTGTCTAAATTAGGACACTCATCCAGATGTGAACTTAATGTACATCTGAAGTGTTCTCTGAAATAATAACAGTTAAATGTAGTCATATTTTGATTTGGGTTTTTTGTTATTTTGACTTTTGTCATACTTTTAGAATAAAAATTTATTACAGATTCAATATAGATGGGGGCACAGACTAGTGGAGATGTTCTCCAAATTGCCCACATAGGAATATTAAGACAGTACTCTTTAGGACAGGAAATTCAAACCCCTGGCTGCATTCACTGACAATGACAAATGCCTTGACTGTGTTGTGTCTTCTAGTTCAAACACTATATATGAGGCAGCCAGGGCTTACTGGACTAGTTCTTCACAGCAACTCTATGAAGTAAACTGTTGTCTCTCTCTCTCTTTTTTCTTTTATTTTTAGACAAGAAGACTAACTGACTGATTTAAAACTTGCTTATAATACAAATAATACAAATGATGTCAGAGTATGAATATGAAATTGGGCTCCAAGTCCAGCTTTCTTTCTCTGTATTGCTCTGACCTTTCAAGTCAAGCTCATTAATGATTACTACTTTCTTTGCAAACTCAACATGCCCAGAAGTATTAGTAGGTTTTGGTGGGGGGGAGGGGAGAATTAGATAAATAATCAAAAGAAACTTAAAACATTTTAAAATATTATCTGTGAGAACTTAGATATTATAATGAAAGTGAACAATAAATCTATAAATAAGGCTACTAGTTTTTACCAACTTGACTCTAGCTATGAAATGATATAGGACAATCACATTACTATAGCTTTAACCCCTTAATGTTCTTTGGAGACATTTTATCTGCTTACCTTTAGACCATTTTCTGGAAAAAGGTTGGTAGTAGTATTTTGAATCTCATGATGAGAGAACATATTAGTAGAACACATATTGCAGGAAGCAGCAGGGTTGTAAATGGCATCACAGCCATGAGGATGTGCTGCCGGGTGAACTGTACCTTGTCTCTCTGTAAATTACTTCAGTCTTCACTTCTGTCCATCTAGTCTTTCATGAATAATATATCTAATCAGATTACATGAAATACAATGAAAAAATTTACTTACTTTTCATGCAAGTTTTCTTTGTTATTCATAATTTTTCTTTTAAGTAATTTTTCAGTGACAATACAACTAGTTCTAATATATATTTCTTATGCTAGGGTGGTCATTCATTCAGATATTGGCACAGTGTGAAATTAAGGTTATCTATTAAAATGAATACAGCCCCTCTGTGTTTTTGTTACTGAGCTTAATATATTGTGTGTGTGTGTGTGTGTGTGTGTGTGTGTGTGTATCCCTGATGAATGTTATATTGCTCAATCACTTCTAATCAGAACTATTTTGTTCTCTATATGCTGCTCTCCAGTATGACTACCTGAATATAATATGTTTCTCATAGTAACTAAAGGAAGTAGATCTAGAACTTTCTTTTTTCAGTATTTCTCTATCTTCACAACTGTAGTTTATTTCCAGGGGAAAATATAACTCCTTCCTCTTTTATTTACTTCCTTTTACTACCTCATTATTGGTGTAAAAGTAACTTCCCTGTTCTTATTTATTAGCATTATAATACCAAGGAATACAAGCCAAGTAAACCTTTGTGAATGGCCAGCTTTTTTATCTTCATATTTATCGAATATTGGTGTCCCAGGCCCTAAATCAGCAGAGTATACAGTAGGATTTATAAAGATGTTAAGCTATTTTTTTAATTTTAATAAATATCTAGAGAATTTTACCTGTGTGATTAATATACACCCTTCTCAGTTTCAGGAAAGTAAAGCCAGCCTCTCAGAGCCTGAGGATCATCGTACTTATTATTTTAGAAATCACTCAGATGCTCAGCTGTGCAATAGAGCAGAATTAATTCAGCTAGAAACAGAAAGAAACTAAGCAGTGTTGCAGATAATCTTATGATTTCCATAGGCATAGACTGTTAAACATGACCCCGAAGAGATTTACACTGAGTCTCATTATGGATCAGGAAGATGTGTGCATTCATAAAGGTGAGACTTTTAGGGATGCAGTAATAACACCCTACAGATAGATTCACCATCCTTAATTTTTCAGTTTATGTCTTGGTTAGTTTTCAGTTCATAACCAGAAATTCTTGTGTAGATGTATAGCTAGTTGAACTCACTATTTTCTTCTAACAAGGACATTAAAGTTATCAAGTAGTTTATAAAAATAAAGTGAGGCACCTAGTAAAAAAGATAGGTTATTAGAAAATATATTGGATTATTCTGATATCAGAAATGATTCTATTTTTTTTTTTTTTTTTTTTTTTAGCTGAGCCATCCTGCCACCTATTGGCAGCTCAACGGCAACTCAGCTCAGGCTGGCCTCAAACAGCTGTTGCTCAGAGCTCAGCTCGCACTCTTGAGCAAGTTCTTACCCAACTGAGCCACTCAGCCGGCCCAGAAATGATTCTAAATTTGAAATAAATTATTACTTGTGATTATCAGTTATTTAAAATGTAAAATTGCTGTAAATAGAAAGCTAACTTAAACTTTTCTAAAAAATTTCAGAACTAACAGTACCATAAAATAACTTGTCAATGATTCACTATTTCATGATAAAAATGGGTTGCCCTTCAATTTTTTAAAAACAAGTGTACACTGCACTAAGATTTAAACTCCACTAGAGTATTTCATATTCACTGTAAGTGAATATACTCTACAGGTAGCCTTCTTGGGCTAAATATGTAGATAGGTTGGCTTAGTGTAGTTATATAATTTTATTTTCATTAATAATACTGAACAAAAATACAAAGGCAAGAATGATCAAATCTGGGCCGGCCGAGTGGAGCAGTGGTTAAGCGCTGGTTTGGGAAGCCAGCGGCCCCGGGTTCGGTCCCACATATGAGGGTCAGTGACACTGCCCTCAAAAAAAAAAAAAAAAAAAAAAAAAAAAAAGAATGATCAAATCTATTTGTGGGAAGCATTTGGAATTTTGAATGTGAAGATAATTTTTTTTTCCCCTGTGGATAGAAACGGCTACACTGACGGAATGATATAATATATACTTCTGGTTTCTTATTACACATAGATACTAAGCGTAGTATAAAAATTTAGAGTTTCTGGAAATCCTTTCTTCAAAGCAAAGTCACTGATTAGACTGCATGCATTCTAATTGGATTATTCTGAGTAATTTAGAAGTGGCTTACATAAAGAAGATGCTCAATAAATACCAAAATAATAAAAAGAAAATCACTGGAAATGAATTAATTCAAATATAGTTACCATATCAGTAGAGTTTCCCTTACTAACATTGCCCATCATTGTCACAAAGCTAAGATAGCAACATGGAAGGATTAAACCCATAATTTCACCAAAATTACATATCTACACCATAATTATAAAATATTTTAAAAGATCCGTATGTTGATGACATTTATTACTTTTACTCTGAATTCTGTCTAAGCAGCTTAAAAATCAGCTGAATTATATTTCACTTAGGACATAGTTATACACTTGATCTTAATACAAAGTGATTTCTCTGTGAATTTGCATAAATACATATTTCATTAAAACTGTAATTATATATATAACTTGGGACATGATTATAAATTTTGGCTATTTATTACTATTAGTTATAAGGATTCAAACTCATGATTTAATAATCTTTTCCCTTATTGACTTTCTCTACTTTTTGACGAGCTCACCACAACTAAAATTACCCACATTATACTGACTTATGCATCTACATAGCTATGAATGGCAGCCCTGTTCTATATAGAAGTCTTTGCTTCCTTGTTTCATTTCATGTCCTCCTATCCTAGCTACTGGGTAGAATTTCTGTTGCTGTCAGCTATGGCAGATTTATGGAAGTTCTATTCTCTTTAGCCCCACTTCTCACTCATTCCTCCCCACCTCTTGTATAGGCCACCTTGGTTTGCCTAGGCATCAGCTGCTTATCTCATTGCATTAGCATCAGGGATACCCTCCCTCAGTTCTTTCCCTGTTACCACTCTCTCTCTCTCCTCATGGAATGGCAGGACCCTGCCTTTCTTCATCAATAGATAGCAGTGCCAGCTGAGATGTCACACCATGAAGATAACAAGCAACTGACTATGTGGAAGGCTGGCAAACTCTATAGGCATAAAGAAAATCTGTGAATAGTTATTAAATACACAGGAGAGCCCCAAGTAGGTGGCAATCTCCTAATAGTGAAAAGGATTCAAGTAAACCAGGTTCACATTATAGCATAAATTTATTCCTAGTGGTATGACTCTAGACAAATTACTTAACCTTTCCAAGCTTCAATTTCTTAATTATAAAATAAGACCAATATTTCCAATCTTTAAAAGTTGTTGGAGGCACTGTATCTCAGTGCCTAACACATAGCCAAATGAAGAGAAATAGACTTTCAGAATAAATTCATATTCTTTATCCAGACAAAACTATTCCCAAATGAACCCAATTAATTATTTTCTTTGAAATGAAAAAATAATGAGTCGTAGCATGACCCATTCAAGGGTCCTTGTGAAAACAGCTGTAATTGAAGTCATTGGTTAGCTCCTTATTCATCATGTCAAGACTTTTCCAAATAGCAGTAATCTTTTCATTTGAAGGCAGATTGCACATTTAAAACACACAATCACAACACTAGTGCCTGCTTGTAAATTATCTAGCAATAATTCATTCTTCTTTTTTCATGAGCAAAAGATATTCAAATCAATTTTTATTTTTACATCCTTGTTTTCCCTAATTGCCTTCTAACCTTTGGTAGATACAGTGGGGAGATTTACCCAGCTTCATTCCCACTCCTTGCAGCACAATTTTATGCAAGGCAGCAGCTCAACATGGCTCCTTTACAGCTCAGCTTCTGAGCATAATCAAGCTTTCACTAAACAGAGAACCTATGGTGAACTGTGAAAAGGAGATATCAGTGTCATAAAGCAGAGGCCACACGTCATTGCCTCTGCTATTGGCTGACAAATGTCTTCGTGGAGGGTTTTGGTATCAGTCCTGGTACAGGTCTGAATGCCCACTCTTTAAACCCATGGGTGCCAAGCAGCAGGGGGACCCTGGCAAACATTTGGCTGTCTCAGAGCACACAGGAAGAAGCAGCAGTTGTAGTGACCTCTCACATGCCCCTTGCGTCCAGATCATGGCGGAGGCTACAGTTCTATAAGCTCTTTATGGGTGTTCTAGGGGTTGTTCCTCAAAGCTCCGTGTAGAATCTGCTCCCCCAGCCCTTCCAAATGGTTTGTAACCAAACCCTGACTCATATTCCATTGATGTGAAAAAACATTCTAGGATAGTAATCTTTTTCCCTCTAAAGACTTTGTAAATATTTGAAGATAACAGAAATTGTATAGTCAAGTTTTTTTTTCATACAGATATACTTCACTTTATTTTGATTAATAAATTATTATGTTTAGTATAATGCTTTCCCCTTCCCATGTGTCTCTTTTAATAAAACAGTTTAAGACATAATCCATGGATAGTATATAATCCTGAAGAAACAATTTTCCCTATCAAAAAAAAGAAAACAAACTTACTTAATTTTTACAGTAGTTGTTTCCATATTTCTTAAATTAGAATCAATAATATACTGCATATATATTGCACATAAACACTTCACGTATATATGTATATATAATATCTTTTTATTTATATGCTTGACACAGAATTTAAGAGGAAAATTAAAAGTGCATAAAAGTAAATATTATAAAATGTCAAATTTGAAAGGAGGTAGCCAAGAGGCAGTTTATCATAGAAGCCAGGAAAAATTGAGATTCGATTTTGGCTCCTTTTTGTGCTGGCTGTTTTAATTGAATTAAAATAGTCCAATAATCTCTTGGAGACTAATACCTACATCAAAAAGTTGTTGTAAGAATAAATGAGATGGCAAAAATAAAATGCAGGTGTAGAATGAGTACTTAATGCAGAACTGGGTAACAGAATGTTATAAGGATAACACCTTGTCTCAGTTTCTACTGAGGTTCAAAATGCTGTAAAAACAACAATATAGGTACAAGTATTCTGGCATTCTAACGTGGAGGACACAGCCCCTCTTCAGGGATGTTTTAAAGCATTGTGAAACTATCCCTCTCAGCCTTAGGCACTGTTTTCCTTTTAGGGTGTATAAGAGGGAGGCAAAAGACTCATGGGCAGCTTAGAGTTACTGGAGTTTGTGGCAAAGATCAACAACTGTAAAACAAAATCTGTCCTTTCCTTCCATAAAGAAAGAGCTGTAGCTAGGCCCATGTCTGGAGTGCATTTCTCATGCAGGAAGGTGGCCAAGTGGAGATGAGCAGAAGAGATGTGTGACAGTTTCTACCAGGACTTTCAAGAGAGCGGGTGTGTCTCTCCGTGTCCCCCTCCTTTCCTAAGTCTCGATGCAAATGATGATGAGGTTCTAGATGGAAAGAGTCCCTGAGTGGTCAGTTGGAGGAGAGCCAGCCAGTTACTTAAACCCCACCCAGGACCATTATAGGAGAGCTGGATCAATTTATTTTTTAAGCTTCTAAAATTTGGTGTTCCATTTGTTATCATTTTCTAGCCTAACTAATAAAGAAAGCCTAAATTCTCTTGGGAAGAGTTGTTGGAGTGCTATTGCATTTCCCCTTTCCAGTTTCTCATGGAATAGGTCAGGGGAATGTACGCCATCTCTAGCCAAAAGAGAGGAGGTTGTGAAGCAATTCATTTGGAAAGCTTGCTTTATGTTTCCTGGAATCAGAATATACAGAGACTGGTTGCTTCTCTAAATCCTAGGGCAGACTACATGGTGACAAAAGAGAGACAGGGAGAAAGAGAAAGACAGGGAGAAAGAGAGCCTGATTGAGAAGAATGAGGTGGGTGTGTCACATTCTCTAGAAAGAGATGCACAGGCCACCAAAGGGAGCCAACCTGCAGCCATCTCCATAGAGAATCATACCAAAAAGGGATGAAGGGCGTAAGCAACCCAGCACTGGGCAGACTTCTAGAAGCCCACAGGCTTGCATGACATTGGCCAGCCAGAAGCCATGTCATCAGCCTCGCAAAAATCTTGGGTGGTTGGAGGTCTGCACCAGAAGGATCTCAGAGGCATCCAACAAAGTTCTGTAGAGAAAAAGCAGCTTTCCATCTGCCCACAGGGCTCTGACGCCAGGTGCTACCCACACAGGTTGGGTGGTGTTTGGGAGTTTCCCCCCTGCCACCTCTCCTGTCTTTGCCCGCTGCTACTGAAGGGACAACAAGAGCAGTAGGCAGGGTGGAGTTCAATAATTTAGATACTAAGCCTACTCTCCCTGTAGGATGAAAGCTGAGGCAGGCCCCAGCTGGGGAAAGATAATTTAAATTGTGTAATAGATTAAACTGTAAATTTAGATTTGACGATATTTTTAAATTTTTGAAACGAGATTGGCATTCTTTCTGAATGGGACTAGAAAAGCTTTGGGAACCACTTGTGATTTATCCAGAGGTGGGAAAGATCACCTTCAAAGAACATGATTGGAAGGAATTGAGGGAGGAGGATGTCTGCTCTTGATAATCATGCAGTGGTGTCCAACAATTTCAATAAACTGATTAAGTAGCTTTTGTCATCGGTTAGAAGAAAATGTGATTGTTATTTCAAACTGCAGCTGCCTGTGGCCACTTCTGGCTCTAAAGGAATGGCACAAAAATCTTTCGGGCATAGGTGGACTTTCATTTAGCAAACTGTCTCTCTTATCACATGAAGCAAAGCCCCTAAGCACTCATCCAGAGCAATGCTCACAAAATTGTAAGGCAAGCCACATATGTCAGTCACATCTGTTGTTTAAAATTTTTAGTAGCAACATTAATTGGGTAAAGTTATCTGAATAATCTATTTTACAGAGTATATCAAAGATATTATTTCAACTTATAGCCAATAAGAGAAACTGTTGATGAGCTATTTATACTTTTTAATATCATGTCTTCCAAATCTAGTATGTAATTTATATTTATAGCAATCTTAATTTGAACCAGCCACATATCAAGTGCTCAATAGCTATTATATTGAACAACACAGAACTAGAGTTAGTTATCTCTAAATCTGCCTGAGACAGGAGCAGAAATACTGGACTGCAGGGAAGGGAAAAGAGAGGACAGGTAAGATGGAGAAAGAGTGAAAGTGACAGCAGGAAAATGTTGTTCAAGGAGAAATTCTGAATAGGTGGAGGGAACAGATGATGCATAAAAACAGGAGAGTTTAGAATAATGCTTGGCCTGTAAAAAGTGCCCCATGAGTGCAGGCTTGTATTACCTGAAAAATCCTTTCACCTTGACATTGACCTACATCACAGCACCTTTGAGGGTAGTGTTAACTACTTATAGATCCCTTTCTACTTTACAAGTATTTCCCTTCTTACCATTTTATATCTGGTCCATCTTTTTCTAGTTTTGTCCAAAGGTCTTAATCCAGACTTGCCAGACCCATATTTCTGGGAATTTATTATCAATAATGGTGCCAAAGAAAGTAAATATGTTTTGGTCTGATGAGACTTTTTATTAGTAAATCTATGCTGTTTCCCAGTGATTATTATATTTTTTGTCTCAATTTTTACATCTTCCTAGTAATCAAATAAATTAAGGTCATTCAAAATATTTTATACTGGTATCAAAGGAACAAATATCCTTAAAATCTTTAATCTCACACATGCCATAATTTGATTTCTTTGTTTGTTTAAGTATCATAAATATGTAACTTGGTGGTGTAGATAAAACATTAACCATCCATTGTTACTGTGCCCTGGAATGCCCTTACCCAGAGCTATATTCAGAGGTTCCATTCCAGAAAACATGATAAGTTTCCACAGGTTTTATATTAAGTGAATATAGAATCTTTCACTTTCCCATGACTACTATAAATAAATTACCACAAATTTGTGGCTTAAAACAACAGAAACGTATTCTCCTACAGTCCTGGAGTTTTGAAGTCTGAAATCAGATTCACTGGGTCAAAATGAAGGTATTGGCCGGAATTTGCTTCCTCCAGAGACTCTGGGGAATCCATTCCTTGCCTCTTCCAGCTTTGGGCCAGCTTGTGGCCAGCATTGTTTGACTTGTGGCCACACTCATAGTCACATCATCTCCTCTTCTTCTGGCTGTTTTTTTTTTTTTTCCCCCTATGTCTGTGTGAAATCTGCCTATGCCTCTCTCTTATAAGAACCCATATGATTTCATTTAGAGTCACCTGGATAATCTAGGAAGATCTCTCTGTATTATGTTCCTGGAGCTGTAGTAACAAAGTACCACAAACTGAATGGTTTAAGCATCAGGAATGTATTGTTTCATAGTTCTGAAGGTCAGAGGTCTGAGATCACGATGTCAGCAGGGTTGGTTCCTTCTGAGAGCTATGGGGAAGAATCCACTTCATGTTTCTCTCTGGCTTTTCAGGTTCTGCTGGCACTCTTTGGCATTCCTTGGCTTGACATCACCCCAATATTTCTCTTCACCTTCACATGGCATTCCTCTTGTGTGCATGTCTGTCTCAAAATTTCCCCTTTTGATAAGGATACCACCCTACTCCAGTGTGACCTTATCTTAACTAATTACATTTGCAACAACTCTATTCCTAAATAAGGTCACATTAGGAAATATATGAATTTTGGTGGGACACAATTCAACCCATCCACTCCTCGTATTAAGATCCTTAATCACATCTGCAAAGATCCTTTTATCAAATAAGGCAACATTCAGAGGTTTCAGGAGTAGGACTTGATATCTTTGCCCATTATTCAGCTTAATCCAAATACACTTGGAAATTTCTTGAGCAAACTTTAAAAAGGAGAATGAAGAGGAGGATGAGGAAAAGGAAGTAAAAGTCTGAGTTTTAACAAAGTTTTTATTAGGCACTGACTTCCTCCTAAGCACCTAATTCACCAAGCTATCTCAAATTGCTGCCCTTTTCTACTTTCCTTCATTAGATGAAGTCAATATTAGATGCCCCACACTATACCTGAAGCCATGGCCACTGTGATGGGGTCACTTTCCAAATAACAGACTAAACAAACAGACTAAAATCTGATGCTAGTCCTGGACTTAACTAAGTGAATAGTCAGCTATGGTCTAAGTTCTGAGAAATTTGTTTAGTTCCTTCACATCCACCACATTTTTGTCAGAGGGAACCGGGGGGTATTGTGTTTCCTCTTCTACTCCTAGGTAACCTGGGTTGGCCTCTTCCTTGTGGTTGGCACCCCTGTTTTGCAGATCAGCTCCTGAGAGAAACCTCTACCTCCTGGAATATCCTGCCTGATAAGGGTGCACTTGTATACCTTGGGCCTTGAGCTCACAATATGATTTATGGTTAATAGCTGGTTTTGATTACATGGAATCCTGAGCCATACTGTATCTGTTTTACCTCTGGAGGGGCTAGAGACTGAGTAGCCAATGCCAGTCCTGGGTATACTCTGTGCCTCCATAACTAACCGCCAATAAAAACTCTGGACTCAAGGTTCAGGTGAGTTTCAAATTTGTACATGTCACACATTGGTAGTGGGGGCATTAAGAACTATCCATGCAACTCCACTGGGAAAAGACAGCTGGAAGACCATCCCTGCTTTCTCTTGGACTCGCTCTACATATCTTTTTTCTTTGCTGAGGTTAACCTGTATCCTCCCTAATAAACCCTAACCATCAGTTTAATAGCTTTTATGAGCATCATACCTGAGGGTCACCTTGGAAACCCTTGTACAAACTATTACAGTACTTTTTTGTTACATAAATGAAAATTTTATTCAGAATTTTAAATAACACCTACACATTCTAGAAGCGTTTTATCACCATAGCTTACTTATTATGATATTCCTGATTTTATTCAGTAAACATTAAAACTATTTGATTGAACTTGCAAATTGAAAAATTAAAGTATTAATAGTGTTATATGACAAATATTCTGTTGTAAAGCAAGCATTATGGATTGAATATTAATATCAAATTTGACAGTCTACTATTTTAACACTGATGAAATAATTTCTATAAATTTATGCTAAATTCTTTGTATTTTCCTAAAGGGAAGTGGTTTGTATTTATTACCTTTAGTAATCCTTGAATTATATATTAATAGATTAAAGTGAGTGTGTATTTTTATATTCTATGAAACCTTAGTCATTCAAGTTTGATTTTTCTTAATGTTTCCTAGGTTTTCCATCCAGTTAATCCTAGGCTGCCTAATCTAGGAATGAAATATGGAATGTTATTTATAGACCGTTAGCTTATCAAAATGTTAACACCAACAGTATTGATTTAGAAGTTCTGAGGAAATATAGCCTGATTTATACTCCTTAGGATCATTTCACAGCATCTGAGATTCAGGTTATATATCCACCATGAGTGCATTGTAGACAAAATTTGGCCTTCAATGTCAGTAGTGGTTTTATTTCCTTTTTTCTCTTGTGACTGGAGCTTTCTGTTTAATTTACTAGTAGTCATGGAATGTAGATGTCTGCTTCTGCTGTATGTCTTTTAGGAGGTATAGCTTGCCGAAGATGATGATCTGGAGCATGAAAGAAATTTACTCATGAAAATATATTGAAATTTATACTGTGATTTGGCATTGACCTCATGTTTAAATAGTTTAAGAATTATAGAAGTCACACAGTACTTAATGTGTCTTAAAAATCAGAAAGCCTTCAGTTTTTATAAACATTTTTCATGTAAGAAACACACAAAATTATGTGTTTTTCCATAGCTATCTCAATACCAGGAAAAAGTAATGAAAGATTTTGAATCCAGTTTACTTTTTAAAGGTTGCTCTTTCTTTGTCTCAAATTCCAAGAGTTATTCATCATCTTTACAGCCAGTTTTGCTTAAATCCTTCACCACATCAACCCACTTTCATCCTCGAGGGAGTTCTATTTTGTGATCTGTTTTATCTGCCAGTTTGTTTTTGGGATTACAGGTTTGTTGCATCGATACAACTCAAATTAGAGCAAAACGGTTTCATAATAACTAACATTTATTGTGTGCATTTTAAGTCAGACCCTCTGCTAAATACTGTACATAGAATACCTGATTTATTTTATCCACCAATCCAAGAATGAGAGACCCTCTGAGAAGTTTATTAACTTGTACAGACTCACACAACAAAAAAGAGAGTTGTGAAGCAAACTGATGCTGGGCTGACTCCAAAGTTGCTTTCTACTCACATGAACCTTCTAACCAAATTTAAGAAGATAAGCATTCACTTAGATACTCTAAGAATGCTTCCCATTATAAAACAACAACTTCATTGTAAGTTCTGGAGTTTAGAGTAATATGTCAACCATTCGAGTTTATGTAACAGAAGATGAATAGGTGCCCTTTCAATGAGATCCCAATGAGAACTGCACACTCCTTAGTCTTTTCCATTTTCCGGTGGGGCGTTTTAAGATCCTCAAGGAGAGCTCTGTGAAAACTTCTATTTGTAGTCATAACTGGACTTGCTGTATCTTTTTGCCTTCTGTTATCACTTGTTTTCATGCACCTGTGTGTATGTACTGGAAACTATTGGGTTGTCGGAAAAGTCCTGACATATTTTTTCTATGTTTTTCATTGCAAAAATGCATCATGACTTTTCCGACAACCCAATAATTTGGATGGATATGTATGGTTTATAATAAGCTGAAGTTATTCATGGATTTCACATGGTATAAAAAAAAAATCTCAAAGTTTGGCCTTTAGATTCTTGTAACTATTGCATTGTCCCAGTTTTCTTGCAGTTTCCATGTGTAGTACTTTAGTAACTCCGTTTTTTTCTACTACATACCTCAGTAACTTTAATAAACTCTTCTACTGGCTGAGCACCATGTTAAAAATCTCATGCACAATTTCTTCAGAGCAGCACTTTATTGCCAGTGTTACTGTAATGCAATATTAATATAAAATGATGACACTTGGACTGTGGAGGCACTATTGTGCATTTACAATATTTATACAAATAATTAAACTTTCACTTTATTGGATAGGGCATGTCTACGCAAAGGATCAAATTAACTGAAAAAAAAAAATTAAGAGACTGTATTGGCCACCGTGGTCTCTCTCTGGGCTTCCTCTGATTAGACTGCAGGAAAATCTAGTTTCAAATATTACATCTGTCATCTGTACTTCATATCAAAGAATTAATCAAAATGACGGGGGAGAGCGTTTTTTGAATGTTCATTATTTCAGCTATTAATTTTTAAAAGCGGCAAATGTTGCAAGTCAATAGCACCCGTAAAAATTGATTTATTGTGCAATTTCCTTCATACTCCTGGAGCCAAGAGCAGCTTCTGTATATCCAATGCTTTCTATTTCTAAGCCACTCGCGTCACATCCATTTTTTTAAGATAAATTATTTAGATGAAAGACATGTAATCCTGTTTGAATTCCACTGATTCGAATTCATAGGAACTGACCACATCAAGGAAATGTGAAATTTAGCATGAAAATGAACTACACACAGAAGCAATTACATGGTGGAAAATCACAGAAATGTAATTTATATTAAAAAGTGCAAAAGATTCTTGATCAATCACATTACTTCTGTGATATAGGTAACCTTGCATTACACACTGATAGAGTTCCAGCACAGCCAGGACCCACTGATGCCATTAATACCACTCATGTCTCAGTTAAGATATAGACAGTTTCCTTTCTATACAGACATTTCATCCTGGAACTATTTACCACTAAATATATTTGCACTTCAATTTCAGAACTGAATTTGGAGTGGGTCAACCTGTGTTTAAATCCTAATCCTAGCTCTACTAATTTATAGCATGTTTTCTTGAACAATACTTAATCCTCTGTGTTTTAGCTTATCTTCTCTATAGTACATAGATTACAAAGTTTATTCAATAGATTCTTTTTAAGAATTAAACAAGAATGAATAATATTTGTAAAAGCATTTATCACAGTGCTGTTCTTTAACTGTGATTATTCTCCCATCCAGATATGTTCAGTTCTTTAATAATATAATTTAATTGTAAGAAATAAGTAGCTCTTAAAATGCCATTTCCATTAACAGGAAATATTTCCTGTTCAACCAACAATGATTGCTACAATTAGCATCTCTGAAATCCAAAAGAAAATGTGTGGCTTTTAAATAGTGCTTTGAGGTACAAAGTGGAGATACCTTGATACCAAGCAAACATACAGTCCATACTCCCTGCCCATATGCTGCCTGCCCCTTACTACATGTTTCTGTTTCTCAGGCCTAAAATGTCCTCTCCCTAATTTCTGAAAATCAGAATGATAATAATTTCACCCAATGCTATTTATGATTTTCCAAATTAAAATGAAAATGAGGAAAGTGTGCTGTATGGGTATTGAGGGGAGGACTGAGCAATAACCTGGTGAATGCCTGCCATATTGCCACTGGAGAGGGCTTCCATGTCCAGCTAGCTCCACTCTGCTAAGAGAGACCAAAAAAATCAACTGGCTTTAAACAACTCTGTACCCCTCGAGAAACTTCCTGCTGCTTACAACTCCATCCTAATGCTTTAAATAATATCAGATGACTATCGAAGCAAGGAAAACTCATAATATGTCTTAAGTATTTTCTTCTCATTTTTTTCATTTATTTTAGAAGCCAAAAATAATAATTATATCCACTTATATAAGGATGAGCAAGCAGAGAAAAGTCAGCAGACATATTTAAAAAATTAGCAGTCCAAAACAAGGGAACCATTTTGAGTATTCAGAACATGTTCCCCAGTAGATTACAATTATAGGAAATTAGAAACAGTTTTTTTAGAGCTTTTAGAAATTCCAAATCAGACCCCAGTAAATTTTACACTGACAAAAGAATATCTTGATATAATGATACAGTTTTAGAGAATTGAAATAATAATTATTGAACTGACTAAATAAATAAATAAATAAATAAAAATAGCTCTCAAGGAAGCATTTTCCATATATCAGTAGAACCAAATTAGTACATTAAAAAAACCAGAACTCAGATGATCAAAAAAAAAAAAAAGATGGCATGTAATCCGGGAAATACAAGTAATGAGGGATATAGTGACATGATCTAATATCTACGTAATTTGAATTTTAGGGGGGGGGGCAATAAAATTTACAGGAGAAAATTATTTAGTTTAATAAACTAAATAATACAATAACATTATCTGTGATGGCCAAAGACCCCTGTGTTAATTTTCTGTTGCTGCTAAAACAAATTATTACAAATTAAGTAGGTTAAGGTAACACAAATTTATTATCTTGTAATTCAGTATGTTAGAAGTCCAACATGGGTCCCACTGGGATATATCAAGGTGTCAGCGGGGCTACATTTTTTCTAGAGACTCTAGGGAAGAATTTGTTTTCTTGCCTTTTCTAGCTTCCAGAGGTTACTTACATTACTTGGCTTGTGGCCCCTCCTCTATCTTCAAAGCCAGCAACTTTATATCTCTCCAGCCTCGCTCCTCTTGTGATACCTTTTTTGACCACCTCTGGGAAAAGCTCTCCAGGATGACCTTCCTAGCTCAAGTTCCTTAACTTAATCACATTTGGAAAGCACTGTTTGCCATAACAGGTAGCATATTCATAGGTTCCAGGAGTTAGAATGTGAACATCTTCAGAGAGAGGGCCATTCCTCTGCTAACCACAACCTGTGTGTAGAAAGAGTTCGATGAGTGCGAGGCAAAATTAATGTAAGACTCATATCTACATATATTCTAAATTACACGTACAAAGAGACAATTTAACAAGCATCAGATTTTAGGTTGATTATAGAAAAGAATAACATTAGCATAAAACTGTGAAACACTATGATCCAGAGAACTGTCTTAGATTGGTTATGATGAATGACACAAGATGCTGGCTGTTACAATACATCACATCTCAGTGGCTTAACACAGGGAAAGTACTTGCTTATGTAAAACCCAACAGGTGTTTCTGAGCAAGTAGCCCTACTTGTGCTCAGAGGTCTGGGCTCCTCCGTGGGCCCCCCTTTCTTCTAGGCCCTCAGAGTCTTCTTTTTTGAAAGTCAGTAGATGGGGAAGAGGGGAGACAGTGGAGAAACTTGTGAGGTTTTTATCGGGCAGGCATGGGTGTGATATTGATAGCTTCCACCTAACTTCCCATTACCCACATAGCCATAATTAATTGTCCAGAAAGTTGACAAACGTATGCTTGGGGGAAACCAATTGTGTTTTGATAAAAACATAGCTCTCTCAGTGACCGATAGTACAAGTAGCTTTCTTAGGATAAAAGATGAAGTCTTTTATCTCACACACACACACACACACACACACACACACACACACACTTTTAGATATATAAGTAATAGTTTTCATACCACTTATAAACTCTTTCTGAAAAATTACCTAAGAAAATCACATAGATGAATATCAGGAGGCATGCCCTATAATCAGAAATCACAACTATCAATTATTTTTAAATGCTCTGAAATTTTCCCAGAGCAGGAATTGAATAAGATTTGGTCTTGGACTCTTGTGTAGTAAAGCTAGAGTATAATATCTAAATGATAACATATAAACAAACAAACCAAAACATGGACTACTTGATAATTATAATGTGTCCTGCAGAGATGAGTGTGGACATCTTTGGAGGCCTAAGTGAGAATGTGACTCCACTTCTTACTAGCTGTGTGAACTTGGGCAAGTCATTCAACCTTCCAGTACCTTTTCGTCATGCAAGTAAAAATGAAAATAATACTAATTCTTATTTTATAAGCTTTCTGTAAGAACTGAATTAGGTAATTCATGTAAATAATGGTAGCAACCTTTATAAAGCATATTCTATAAGTCAGACACTTTTATGTAAAATCTAAATATTGATACATCATGCTAACTTTTTAATTGAAGTAACTCATATGAAAGATAAAAATGAATACAAATAACAGAGTATCTGGAAATCAAATGTAATAAGAAAATACAAGGATATATGTACATCATACATTTATAATTATATATGTACATCATACATTTATATGTACATCATACATTTATAATACATATTAATTTATCTATGTATAACAAAAATCCCTGCAAGTGGCCAGGTAATCTGTTCTCAGACTTACTCACTGCGTTTGCTGCCCCTTCTTATTTTTGGAAGCAGAGGTATTCCTTCTTTCTTTTTTCTTTTATTAAATGGAGAGGAATTATTTTTTAAATTATGTTTTGTCCATATATTTTAATTTTCTTTTTTGGTGCAGAGAGTAGGGCAGTGGAATCATCTATGTCAATTTAACCTGCCATATTCAGAGATGTTCCTTAAACCCTTATACTAGAATGATGTGATTTGACAATAAGAGCAAACACACAAAAAAGAGCAATCTCACTTAAAGATATATAGTCATACATTCATTACTAATAATTATTAAATATTACAATGTACAGTAAATGATTGTAGAGATACTAGGATAATCCTAGTACTCATGGAGCTTACATACTAATAAAATGAAGAAATCTTAAATAAAATGTAGCAAATTGAAGCCAGTAGGATATTAAATAAATAATGCATTATGAACAATTAGATTTATTCCTGGAATTCAAAGATATTAGGATATATATGAAGTTAAAATAATGACCTTATTGTTTGATAATATGATCATTTATAATCCTCTGAAATGATGAGGATTTTAATATCCAATTCTGATAAGAACATAAGAGTATATTTGATACAGTTATTTCACATAAAAAAGAGTTTCATAAAGAAATTAATAATTTGTGTTATTTTGGAAGCTGAGACACAAGAGTATTACAGTTAAAATGACAGGCACAACAAGGATGTCCACTATTCAACATTAGTCAGGAAAATCTAGTCATGCAATTAATTTGTAAATATTACAAATTAATATAAAATATTATTATTTGTAAATAATGTAAGTGCCTAATTGAAAATCCAAAGGATTTAGTTGAAATTTTCTTCTTTTTTTTTTTAGAAGGCAGTGTCACTGGCCCTCATATGTGGGACCGAACTGGGGCGCTGGTTTCTCCAGCCAGTGCTTAACCACCACGCCAGCCCGAACATTTTTTATGTTTTTTTTTTTTTTAAAGCCACATTTTTTATTTTTTTTACATTTTTTTGAGGGCAGTGTCACTGGCCCTCACATGTGGTACCCGAACCGGGGCCATTGGCGTCCCAAGCCTGCGCTCAACCACTGCGCCACTCGGCCGGCCCCGAAAATTTTTTAAATGGAGTCTTACTAAACTAATTAGGGTGGGGTTGCTGGATTATATGGTAGGTAGTTCTATCTTTATTTTTTTTGAAGAATCTCCATACTATTTTCCATGGTGACTTCATTATTTTCCATTTCTGCCAACAGTTGTGTAAGGATTCCCGTTTCTCCACATTTTCACCAGCACTTGTCTTTAGTTTTTTTGATAATAGCTAATAGATATCTCATGTGGTTTTGATTTGAATTTCCCTAAAGCTTAGTAACAATGAGCATTTTTTGTACACCTGTTGGTTATTTGAATGTCATCTTTGGAGAAATGTCTATTCCAGACCTTAACACATTTTTAATTGGATTATTAGATTTTTGATTTTTTTTTTTTTTTGGTTATTGAGTTGTATAAGTTCTTTATGTATTTTAGAGGTTAACTTCTTATCAGATATATATGGTTTGCACATATTTTCCATATTTTCTCCCATTACATATGTTCTTTTCACTTTGTTCATCATATTCTTTGCTTGGCAAAACATTTTCCTTAAGCTTTGTCAATCTTGGGTGTTCTGGGGTTATTTTAACTCAAGTAGTCTCTTTGATACCAGATGTGTGACAATTTTGAGAGTTCATTTAAAAAACATGTCTAGGTACTTATTTATTTGCTTTCAATTAGCATCATGTGCCAGGACTCGCATGCACATTTTTTTCAGGGCTTGACTCTACACTTAATTCTGGGTAGCTTGAGTTTTTCAGGCTGAGATTTAGGAACACCACACCTCTAGTCTCTATTACCTGAATATACTGGATGCTAACAATCATTTCAGTTTCAACAGCCTTGATTGGGCCTTGCTATGATACTGAGTTTTAATTATTCTTTGTCATTCAAAGGTTTTATCTGTCCCTAGTTGGTGATGAAAACTAGTTGCATCTTCCAATACTGTAATCTCAGTATTTCTAGACTCTTTTTTCTCTGTGGCAAACAAGTGAATTCCTTTTAAAAATTCATTTTTTTCAAGTATCATGCTAAATGAACTAAATAATAACTAAGGCTAATAATATTGTTTCCCAAGATCTTCATCCACTAACAAAATCCTGTGCTTCACAGTCTAACTTCTAAGTTAAGGTTGAATATTTCAGGGTCTCATGACATGAATCAACATCCATCTAGCTCAGATAATTTATTTGCGGACCACTTGGACTTGAAGCAAATGCCACATATTTTGTTGTTGTTGTTGTTGTTGTTGTTGTTGTTATTTGTCACTTTGGGCTCAAGTTTTTAAATTATTAACAAACACCTAAGTTATGCTAAGAAAACAAGTGACACCTAGCTATCACTGGCTCATGACAATAAAAATTTAATTCTCACTCACATTATATGTTCATTGTGAGAAAATTGTGTCTCTTCTCAGGAACAGTTTCTCTCCAAGAGCACTTTTCCCTGGGCGCAGCTTCTCTCCAGGACACCAGTCTTGTGGCAGAAGAAAAGAAAAAATGTAAATGAAGAGTTAATTCTTAAAATTTCAGTTGAGACATGTCACTGACTTCCACTCCAATTTCTTTGGCAGAGCAATTTGAATAGCACCACCTGTGTTCCCTGGATGGGATGCATCTTCCTCCATCAGAGAGAGGCACCTTAGGGAGAGGCACTAAATATGGGGAAACTGTATCCCAACCTACCAATATCACATGTAAATGCAAATGACTCAAAGTATGTAGAAAATAGGAAGCCTCTCTAGAAACGCAATTTAAAATTGAATGCACTTTTCACCCAAAACTTGGGACATAATTTTGAAAAATGGTAATACCCAGTGTTTAAAAGGTTTGGGGAAAACAGATACTATGACACCCTTCTGGGGGATTTATATTACATGCATTTATACGATTTTCAGGAAGGTATTTGGGCAATAATCAAGGATAACCTTTAAAGTGGATATACCATTTATTCCCAAATTTCCCCTTTTTAGTGATTCTCTAAGACAATTATGAGAAAATGCACTCATAAATATGGTTGGATATAGAAAATATTTCATAATAAGATAGTTATAGAAGCAATATTCATATTAATGGAAAATTAGAAACATTTACAATGTCAAACTACCATTTTTCATTAAGGTATGGTTTAACCATAGAATGGACTATAATGCAGCCATTAAAATAATATATTAATCCCTGTTAAAAATAGATGTTTTGGTTATATTGTGATGTGAAGCACCAGATTATTCAACAGTATGTATTATGCTAATAGAAAATTATAAAGCCCAAATACTTTGATTCAGTCTTGATTAAAATTGTGGTTGAAATCATATGCAGTAATTTTTGAATGGTGCTTAGTGGAAAACTTTGGCTTTAATAATCTGCATTACATTGTGTATCTCTGAGAATGCAGAACAGTGACTTGGCTATTACCCTTTGTTTGGAAAGATAAGGAAGAAGGTTAAAGAGTATTTGCATTCCATTACCATAAATATTAAGTTAAATCTATACTTTTCCTGTATCTTGTCATCACAATGTTGAATTTCTTTTTGTTTACTAAAAAAGACAAAAGGCTTTGTTGCAAAATCTATAGATCTGCTTTCATAGTGTTTTTTTTTTCTTTTTTCTTCAAGAATTGTGGGCATATAACCTTGAGACTACATATGTTTGTTTATGAAACCACAATTGTAAGAACGTTTGTTGTGGACTACTCTTGTTTGCTTAAAGTTGTAAACCATGTTTGTCTTAAGTGGTTGAATTTGGTCACCAATTTTGTGATAATTAAGCCGATATTATCTTATTGAGGGTTGTTCTATTTAACCAAGCAATGCATAAAAACTGTCAAGTGATTTATTAAGTTAGAAATAAATTTTAAAGTCCTGCTCTTTAAAAAGAAAAAAAGAGAGAAAAAAGTAAGAAGTTAATTTTAAAACACAACACAAATCTTATTCTGCCACAGCAGACATGATTCATGTATTTTATGCATGCATGTACAAATAATCAACTCAATAATATATTATCTTCACTTAACAATAGGTCATGAACATATTTCCATGTTAATAACATCCATCCTATCAGTTCTAATGGTAGGATGTTTTAAATTACATGTGTTAACTAAATTTTCATATTTTGAGCACATACACCAAAATGGTAACAGTAGCTATATTTGAGAGACAGAGTATTTGTTGTCTTCCTTTTGTCTATTTATATTCTCTAAAGTGCCTACTGTGGATGTGTATTTCTTTTTTTTTTTTTTTTTTATAAGAAATTTAACAAAGAGAAACACCTCTTTTCTTGGTCACTCTAGTCAAAGGAGAGTTTATTCTTCTTCAAACTCTTGTTTCTTTGTGTTGCATCGTAGTTATATTTAACTCTCCTTTTTTTAAAATGAAAGCCTTCTCTACTTTTAACTCTCCTTTTTTTTAAATGAAAGTCTTCTCTACTTTGTCAGTTCTTTGGGGATGGAACTATGTTATAGTATTCTTCTTTACGACATTCACAAGCTTTAGCACAGTCTCAGCCTCATCGTGGTACTTTCAAATGTAGACTCCACAAGAATGAATGTGTACAATCAGACCCTTGCTCAGGTCGACTGCTTGGGCGTCACCCAGGATCCCCTGTGACTCCCTATGTATTAGCCAGGCCATGGCTTAGCTATCATTATAAAGCAAGCCGTATCTCAAACAGCATAAATATTTGACTTGGAAATGAAAGCTTTGTCTTTTAAAAAGGTGATTTTTGAAGCCTCCTTCCTGTAGTCATCTGAAAATGGAATTTAAATGGGGAAAGCATTTGTTTTTCAATTCTCAGTTGATTAATTTTTTCACTTCGCGATTGCTATCTTTAAACCCTTCTTGGCATCAACGAGGAAGGAGAACCGCAGCCTTGCAAACCCATCTGTGTGCGACTCTCTCACCTCTTTGTTTTGATCTTAAAACCTATCTGCCCAGCCAATATATATTTTTCTTTAACAAAAGCAGATCTGGCATGTCCACGTGATACTATGAGAAACGGATTTTATGTTACTTTGCAGCTTAGAGACGCCGAGTGAAACAAAGACCCGAAATGCCTCCCTCTCATCCGCATGTGTTTCCAGCGTAGTTTCGCTTAGGGTGATGTTCAGGCCCTTTGGCCTTCTGGGCCTGGCGTGCAGCCCTCCTTAAGACTTGAAAAATGCGCAGCCAGCTTTACTTGCAGAATTTATGATGTCTGAAGACAGTTCTTTTAAAAACTCTTTCATTGCCCTTATCTAAACATTTCATTAAATGGCAATTTGAAGTATTTTAGTTGGGTCTGAGTCGCAATAAGAAAAATATTTTAGAAAGAGTTTTCAAAATACTTCGAAGGGGCACTTAGTGGTGTGCACATTTTTTTCAAATCCTTGGGTTACTTTGGACTTCTTGTTAGTAAGATAACAATCTCTCTAAAGCAAAAAGCTTATGTTGTATAATAAGACCTTTTAAAAACTATTTATGTATTTTAGCTTTAGGCTTTTGTACAACCCTTGGGTGGGCATTTGAAGACACCAAAATATACCTGCGGGGGGTTTGTGGATTAAGTAATAAGTGGTAAGCTTCCAGCTGCGGCTTTGTGTTTATCATTATCATCTTGGTACAGAAAATATTCAGACTGGTAATAATTCTGGGCTACCTGCTGTGGGGGATTTCAGCCTCCATGTAACATTTAATAAAACATTATCACTAGGCTTCAGTGAGGCTGTATTGATAAGAACTGCCTTTAGAAGATATCAGAAGAGTGAGCTATTGAGGAAGAGAATGCAAACCCTAGAAATAATGAAATAGAAACAGGAGACATGAAAGTGAGATAAAATTATACCCAAACTAATAAAAAAACACAGTAAATGAAACAACAACAACAACAACAACAAAACACAAGCAACAACCTATCTAAAACACAGAACTTAAATAGATAAAGGGAGTACATAAATGAAAGTCACACACTGCAAGCAGAGCAAGAAATGAATGGGGAAAATATATTAATAACAGAGCAAATCAAAATTCAATAAACAGAGACTGAAATAGGCTCAGCAACATAATGGCCTATGTCCCTGGTCTGGGGAAGTTTAGAATGATGTAACTCTTCATTGTGTCAAGTTTCTCACACCTGGGCTTCACTGGCTGTACTGTACTGTTCTGCTAGCATCAGTCATCTTTACGTGATGCATGTATTTATGCCTTTAATTTAGATTCTGTACATGTTAAAAGTGCTGAGTAATTATTAGACCAAAGTCTTTGCCCTTAGATTATCCTGAAGTCTGCTGTAGTTGCTGGTTAGTAATTCAAAGTGCTGACCCTAGCTCATAAATCCCATTGTGCAGAATCGTAAGTGCCTGAGAAACCGCTCTTCGGGGCTGGATATTTCAGCAAGAAGTTGTTTTGGGGTCTCAATTATGTGATGCCATTGTTTAGTAATCTTGTGCTAAGAATTTACTGCTTAATATTCTTTTTACAGGAAAGCTTCCTCCTCCTAGTTCAATACATCATCACTTAACCTTTAGTACTTCAAGTAAGACACATTATCTTTAAAATGTTTATGCTCTTCTAGCTATACATTATTGGGTTGTTTCTACATCTAACAATGGTCTGAAGTGGTTACTTAGGAAACACATTAACTCTTACAGGTCATCAAGATACCATTTAGAGCATCATTTTTTTCAAGTGGACTAAAAGCTGTGCTTTTGACCTTTAAGTCTAAATTTCTGCTAAAGACCTAAGTGGCTAATGATGTCTCAGTAATGAACAATTATTGAATTCATGTATTATTTCTTTTAATTTCAAAGATGATCATTAAATAAAAACCTCATAGATCAGATAGTATCTGTATAAGTAGTCTGAATTTCTGTCTTATATTTTGTAGAATAGGAGCAAATACCTCCCTTTATACTCTTCAGTACTAATTGCAGTTTATTGTATTAATGAAACAAAAATAAACACTTATAGTATCAGTGTAATTAGAAATAAGAATAGTCAGTTATTCTTTCTGGATGATTGATATTTAGTAATGTTAGTCTGCATTTGAGCTTTAGATACATATCTATCTGATGTTTCTCCAAGGGAGAACATATTTTTATCTCATTAATGGCTTTTATGAAAATTGTAGGCATTGTTATGTTAAGAATATCTTTTAAAAGAAATTTTTCTTTTTTAGATAAGTATGAGCTGACCATAGAACATATGACACTCTCTGGTGAGTACCTTATGTAACTTTGAGGAAAGAATTTAACTCCCTAAACATAGCTAGCATACACATTACATTTTTTTTGTTGTTTACATGATGAATAAATATTGAGACACTAGTATGTGTATGAGCCTTTCCTGGATGTTTTAAGAAAGCAAAATTGAGAAAGACAGATTTGGGGATTAAGGTAAAATATCAATATTATGAGTACAAATGAATTAAGTAAAAGTAGAAAGACATCATACTAAATAGAAGTTATCAGCAAAGGCAAAGATGTGTCTTGATGGATCGACATCATATCAACAGATTCTAAAGCAGGGATGGGAAGGATGCATATCAGACAGAGTAGTTTAAACAATGAATAGGATGGGTGGATGATGAATAGATGACAACTAGCTAAATACAGGGTTCACAATATTCTGATCAATGTAAATAGTTTCATATTTCATGTTTTTTATAATCAAGTTATTCATAAAATGATTTATAAAATATTAATATACGACTTGCTCAAAGTCTTAGTGCTATCATTTGAATCCAGTTCTGAAAAACTGAAAATATAAAGCATGATTCTTTTCCATTATGCTGCCTCTATTGGAGTTTAATTTCTCTTTAACACTGTTTTTTCATATCAAGTATTATTCTCCTAAATAAAAAATATGGAAACAAAATAGGATCAGGCAATGTTGTTCTTTCTGTTGTCTCTTTAAATTACAGCATGTATGCCTTTTCTTTATTTTTTTTTTTTCTTTCCTCCTTCCCTTGTTTGTTTCTTTGCCTCCCTCCCTCCCTTTTGAAGCCAAAGTTCCTGATTTAATGTATGATTTTGATATAATATGTAGCTCCAGCACTCTATTTAGTTTCTTCATAGCTTGCCCTTTTGCCTCAGCCTTTCCCTTTACCAGTCATTAACCCCCTGAGGCAGCCAGAAACAATGGCCATGCCTTGACTAAAGGTCACTGAGGGTTAAGCTAAAGATAAATCCTGGCCTAAATTGTGTTTCAGCTCCTGTCTAAAGCAGAATGACCCCTGACTACATCCCCATAAAACCAGACTGAGGGACACAGAAGCTGACCTCAAGACCTGAAATTATGATTTAGTGCCCTTACCTCACTCTTGACCAATCAGCAAGACCCACAGTCTCAAACCCCCGACTCATGATGACTGGTGATTTTGCTCTATAAAACCACTTGTCTGTAAACCAACAGGGAGTTGGGGCTTGTGAGCACTAGTTTCCCGTTTTCTTGGTGGCACCATTCATAATAAAATAGCCAATTATTCTCCACTTCAATTCTTGGTGTTTTGTTTTGGGCGGGTAACCTTCCCTTCCTTCCTTCCTTCCTTCCTTCCTTCCTTCCTTCCTTCCTTCCTTCCTTCCTTCCTTCCTTCCTTCCTTCCTTCCTTCTTTCCTTCCCCTTTTCTTCTTTCATTAAATACCTGTTAGGTTACAGGAACTGCATAAATGTAGGAGGAGAAAGAACTGATAAAGGAAACATTGGAATGATCTGTAACTTGTTTCCAAGCTTATAAACTTGGTGGGGAAAATTAAAACCACACACACACACACACACACACACACACACACACACACACACACACATAACCACTTAAGTTTTCTTTCTCAGTATTTTGCATATCTTAGCTAATCTCAGGCTTAACCCTTTCTGGTTTAGTTGTATGTCTCTTTATTGTATGATCATCTTCTTGTCCTCATGCAACATATGCTTTATAAAAATAAGTTCATCCCATAAACTTTTCCTCATTTTTATACTTTCTACTTCAGCAACTAGTTATTCTCAAAATTTATTCAGAATTTATAAACTAATTTTGGCTGTTCATCTAAGTAGATTATATATATATATATATATATATATATATATATATATATATTTACATTGTATATTATATATCTCCAAAAATTGTATACACATTTTAAGAAAGGAAAACTGTATTAAAATTGCAATATTCAATATATACCATTAACAAAAGATGAGTACAAGTCTCATTTGACTTCTGCAGTTACAAGAGGTTCTCAGAGTGGTTCCCATCAGTGTCCAGGCACTTCTGACTATGGCGAACTATTGCTTGAGCAATGTTGACTAGTGTCTACTTATATTGGCACCCCCAGTCTATATACATGCTCTTCTTTTTGGAATTAACCTTTGTCTTAGATTGATTTATCTGAGAACACACTATGAGGGAAAGAAGTGCACACCAAAGGCTTATTGAGGAGAGCTCTCTGGAGACACATTTTTAGGCAAGTGAGCATGACAGAACTGTCCCACTCTACAATTTGATAGTAACTGAGACTCTTGATAGTGTTCCAGAGGAAACTCTGGAGCTTAGGTGACTTTAAAAATTGTCTTGAACTGAGGCAAAGGGCCATTGTATGTCAGTGTCTAACAGTTAAAGGACACCAGCTGCGCCAGGGGAGGGTCAGAGCCTTGAAAGAGGGAGTTCCCTGAGGGCAGAGGCAACTCCCTGTGAGGGTCCAGCCCTGAGCCAGGAGCCCTGAGTCTGCCAAGGAGCTGGGAGCCAGGTACAAAGGCCTTAAGAGAGGACAAGGACGTGTACTTAAGCCTTCAAGTAGATCTCTGGAGAGTTAAACACACACACACACACACACACACACACACACACACACACACACTAATAACATATGCATTAACACAAAAACTAACGTTTGTTATTCCAGCCAATTTCACATTCGTTATCTCATTAGCCAAGTCTTTCTTAAATGCCAAAATTACTATGGACAATCTAACTTACCAAAATTTACTTATTTAAATCTGAAAGTTTCAGAAATACTTTTCTCACTTCTTTTTTTCTTTTCTTTTTTTTTTTTTTTAATACGTAGTATCTTTGTTATGGAGTGAGTTTCTGTGTCTCCTCCAAATCTTTATATTGAAATCCTCCTCTCCAATGTGATGGTGTTGGGAGATCGGGACTGTGCGAGGTAATTAGAATTAGATGAGGTCATGTGGGTGAAGCCCTCCTAAATGCGATTAGTGCCTTTGTAAGAGTTCCAAGAGAAAGTGTTTCCCCCTGCCCTCTTTGGTCCCAAGTCCTCCATATAAGGATACAATGAGAAGGCAGCCACCTGCAACCTGGAAGAGAGCTCTCACCTAAACCTGACCATGCTGGTACTGTCGTCTCAGACTTCTAGCTTCCAGAACTTTGAGAGATAAATTTCCAGTGTTGATAAGCCACCTAGTCAGTGGTAATTCCTGAACTAAGATAGCCATACATAATATTCTACATTTCCATTAAAAGCATGACTTTTATATCTGTTGCTTTAAAAAAAAACAACAACAAAAAAAACAAACCTTTATTTTTTCCATATAAATAAGTGAGTATAAACTAGTTTCTTTACATTGACCACAATACACACACGACATCGCATTTAACAAGCAGTGGTGAATGGCTAGTTTATATCACCATTAGTTGATGAACATTAATGGCATAGAGAACCAGCCCCAAGCTGGAAGCCAGATGGGCTTTAATTCTATCATTTATTGTTTTAAGTATTTGGTGGAAGGCACCTAACATTTTAGAGCATATTTTCCTAATTTTAAAGTAGGAAAAAAATATATATTTTCTGTTTGTCTCTCACAGTTATTCTGAAGTGCAAATGATACAATACATGCTACTCTAAACATTAAAAATCACTATATATATGCTATGTATCATTATCTAATTTTCAAGCTAAGAATTACAAGCAAATGTCAACAAAACTGCAAGGTGGAGAGCTTTTACTTAACAAATCTCATTGGCCACAACTGGATCATGTAGCCATAGCCTAGTAATTATATGATATCAGCTCATTTAAAAAAATAAAAAGCAACTGAGTCTCAGTCATGTCAAATTATTCACACTATTATGCTGAGGTCCTTGCTGCATTGCTCACTCATCTTCAGCATTCCTGGGAGTGATAGGAGTGCAGGTTGTCCAATCCTCATTTTAGGGAGAGGAAAACTACAGCATGAAGCTGGTGACTCAGTCAGACACTGCTGGGATACTAACACAGTAACCCAGTTCCTGGACCCTGCTCCTGGTGCCAAGGAGACAAGGAGACAGCCTGGGGGTTGGACAAGGCGGTGGGGAGCTGGATGTGGAGCCCAAATGACATGAGCTCAGCTTAATATACAACAACAAATAATCAGTCCCATTTCTATATTACAACAATGCACAATTGGAAATGAGGGAGGGAAAGTATCATGTATTATACCAACAAAAAATACAAAAACATTAGGAATAAAAAAAGAAACTCACTGGGAATTGAGTTTCTAACCCTTTGGTGGGAGGTGAGCCTTACCAGATACAAAGAAGGTAAGGGGAGTTGGGAGGCAGTGGCAACCTAAAGTGTCTGCCATGTGGGCTAAGAGTGGGTGCTAGAAAACAAAACAGGCAACTATCATCACATCTGCAATGAAGTTTCCCTCCGAGGGTCATGATCATTAGCTTGAGAAGGGCAGGGTGAAAAATGTGAGGGCAGCCTCCAGGGGAGGCCTGGAGTTGAGCAAGTGTGAGCAGGGCAAAGATGGGAGAGATCCAATATGGCTAGTGCACAGACTGGGAGTGTGGGCTCAGCCAAAATCTCCATTTTGACCTAAATCTAAGATGGTATGTATGTGGGGGGAAAGGGGAAAAAGGAAAGGAGGGAGGAGGAGAGGTGTACATGTGCCATGATCAGATTATTTATTTCCTCTCTCTAGGAAGCAGTATTTGTTATTGTTTTTATTATCATTTGTTTGTTTTTACAATGAGGAGAGATTGAGAAGGGAAAGAAAAGTGTCAGATGACAAGTAGTTATAATATACACCAGGGTTGAAAAACCACTACCCACAGTCCCAATCCAGCCTTCTGCCTGTTTTTGTATTGCTCTAAATTTAAGAATAGTTTTTACATTTTTAAAGAATCCAAACAGTACTACTATTTCATGACATGAAAAAATTCTGTGCAATTCAAATTTCAAAGTCAGCAAATAAAGTGTTGTTGGAACATGGCATGATCTTCTGTTTATGTATTATCATCCCTGACTGCTTTCACTCTACCAGCTGAGTGGTTGCAACAGAGACTGCATAGCCTGCAGAGCCTCCAATAGTTACTATCTGGCCTTTTCCAGAAAACATTTGACATAAATGATGATTTTTCCAGGTATTGCTACATTTCACAACATAAAAAATCTCTGGATAAAAGGTAAAAGCGCCTACCTCTGTACTTACAAGATCTGCTTCTAGGCTGAAAAGTATGTTTATTTATGGAGATACTGAGGTACGCAGAATGTACAGTGTCTGTTCTTGCACTCTGGTGGGAGAGGAAGACGTTCAACAATTTTCTACACCAAAATATATACTTTAAAAGAGTCCTACTAGAGATAGAGGGTACTGTGATTTAGCATTATTTTTTATGAGGCAGAGGTAAGGCCTTTTTGAGGATGTAGCATTTAAGTTAAAGAACGGCATATGAAAATCTAGGCAACACTTTCAGGCAGAGAGGAGAACAAGTGTAAGCAGGAGTGAACTGGGTACAGGGAATGTTCAAGGAGCTTAAAGCGGGTCTATGTGGTTAAAGCAAGTCAAACACTAAGGGTAGGCAGGGGGTGGATCAGGCAACATATTGTAGACCAAATGGTAAAGATGTTGAGAATGCAATGGAAAGGCTTGGAAGGGTATTGAAAGAGCAACATGATGAGATGTACATTTCAAAGAACTGTCTGATCTCCTGAAGTGTAGACAGATATAGCAATAGGTAGAGGGGATGTAGTCATATGGGGGATGGAAAGTGATAAGCGTGAGTGTGTGCTGTTGAAGGAACCATGTGGTTGAGAGAGGAAGGTTGAAGATTCAGGAAGTAGGCAACACCTGGCGGAGTGAGATTTCTGTGAAGGAGTGGGAAATGCCTCCTTAGAAACTGGCTGTGAGTGGCTGGTTCCTCCTCGCCACTAGAGGGAAGGGGACAGAAGGATTGCAGTACAACTTTTTCATTCTAAAACACATCCCATTTTCCCTATTCAATGCTACTTTAAAAACTCTTTTTGGCTTTTTTTCTAATTAGATGAAAGGTCTAAGGAGGTCAGTAAGCAGCCCATGTTTTTCATTAATATTAGTCTTATTATAGGGTGTCTTAATCATGGTACATTTTATTTCCCTCCTCCTTTTCATTTCTTCTTTGTTAGACTGGTTTCTGCTTCAGGCAAACAGAACAATCTGTTCATACAGTGGGGTTCCCTGGATATATTTTCTATCATGTTATCATTCTCTGTCCTTCCTATTTTATCATATCTTTTTCTCACTCTTTTTTTCATACTTGTGCTTTGCCTTCTCATTTGCTTTGTCTCCATCTCTCTCCTGTTCACTCACTGCTCCTCTATTTCTCTGTTTTTCCCCCTCTCATCTCTCTCTGTCTCCATTTTTTGATTTTATATGCTGCATTGCCTTTTCCCATTCACTGACAGTTCTCACTATGAGGTACCAGAAGAAAAACAAATACATGTATATGCATGGGAACTATATTTATTGCCTATGTTATATACACAAATTTCTTGAATTATAGGTAGAATTTTGATACCCCCCATTTTAATAAAAATCTCCTTTATATTTTCATATTGTGAGTTTCCCATCTCTCCTGTGTACTCCCAAGAAATTCAAAGGATTCTGGATTTCTCATTCCCATTTTAATAACATTGTCATAAATTTTTGTTTTTCAATTGTGTGTTTATATTGATTGTGTTTCACATCTGTGATTAATCATAATATAACTTTCCACAGGGAAAGGGTGGAGGGCTGCATTATGCTGATTTTTAAGTTTTACAGAAAAGTTTTCAAATCTACTTAAATTAGCCACATGGTATTTTTTTTCAAGTGATGACAAGTTAGAGTTAGTTACTTCCCTGTTGGGATTATAATATTATCCCTTGTTTGTCTCTGAAATTTCCACTAAGAACTCTTACTTCCCCCTTACATAAGAGACACCTGTGTTAATGGTGAGCTGTGGTCAGAAATTTATAAGGGGACCAGGTGGACCAGGAAAGCCAGGGTTTACTTTTAGCCAAAGTCAGATGAAAAAGTAGAGATGTTACCATATGTAGCAAGTTTTTTATGACCTTGAGGGACCAGCTTTTTGGCTGTTGAGTTTCTTCCTTCTCTGTTCCTATCTACTCCTGAGTTTGGTTTTATAACACAATATTACCATATTCCTGTCATACATCCAGTTTCCTTAGTCTACCTCTCCTGAGATTCTGATTCTATTTTTAACTCAACCCTGACAACCTGATTTTAACTGCTTGCCCATCGGCTCTGGTCTTTCAGACCTCAGATTGGGCCCTGTCTTACTACCACCCTGTAATAGGGACCCAGTGCCCTAGAACATTCCGTAGACACTTGGTGCATAAACATGAAAGTGCAAGTGTATCAATTCCTGTGATGTCAGTAGCTGGAGAGTATAACTGTAGTCCCATTTATATTACTACCAAATTCTAATGACTTCAATTCCCTACATAATTGGCTCCAGTATGTCCCACCTTTTATGGTGCCCACTCTATCAAGTGTCTCCTTGCTATCCCAGATAGGTTAACATATGCTCATGAATCCATCATTATCACTCTCCCCTGAGGCTGAGTCCTTCTATCTCACCAGTTGTACAGAGGAACCATTCCAAGAGCAAATCAAGTCCTGTTGCTGTTACAATCACTTCTGTGTGAGCTGGAGTCCAGTTAACGGCAGTAAAGCTAGAGTCATGTTGCTCTACCCCTTGGCATTACTCTTGCAATGCTAGAAGGAAATATCTCTCTTGCAGAATGCTCAACTATGTCAGTGTAAGAGGGAGTTCCTCTGCAAAGCTGTTTGAGCTGTAAAGTTTTATAGCATTTTACCACAACTCTTCCATTTATAAAATTACCACATTCTCTCTAGAATAAGACATTTTCAGGGTTGATGGATGTAGAGAAGTTTGGGTATCAGCTCTTTGATTGCTGTTAGATGTGTCTACTTGGCTAGGCTAATTGGCAGTCTCCAGAACTCCATTCTAACATGTTTCCAAAGTGAGAAAATGATTTCTCCTTTCCGTAGATTTGCTATCCAAATGGATAATAAATATTCGTGCAGAAGACTTATAAATAGCTGCTTTGAAAAAACTAAAGAATCTGGTTGAATTATTAGAAGGTTAAATGTGTTTTTCATGTGGCCAAAAGGCATTTAAAGAAATTAATGTAAATGGTGTTTGTCATTTGAAAATGGCTAACCTTTGTCGTTTTCTTGAATTCCAATGATTCCTAACCAGATTGATTTGTGACTCATTGTTTATTAACCCAAACTGTGCCAAAGTCAATGCCATCAAGGTGTACTAATTATTCACTTGTTTTTGTGTAACCTTGATTTCATCAACATGAATCCCAAGTCCTACTCAATTAATATCCTCATTACTATCCTCAGAAGTGAAGAGTTAAACTCACTAGGGAGCAGTAATGGTAATATGTCCTAAGAGAGAGTCATTTGGTCCCAGCTGTCCATTTTATTCTAAGTGCTAAATGTGTTAATATACATACACTATCATTTACATAGCAAGTGACTATGCAAGATGAACTATTTATTGTGTGACAACTACCTAATACCCAGTGTACTATCAAATGCAGAGCCACTTCTTATTTGACCTGTATGTAAATTTGCATTATAGAATTCATTATCTTCATATCTGAGTCACATTGAAGTTACCTGCAGCTATCTCTCCTGGAAACTGCAAGATACCTGTGCTTTGATTTAATTGTCTCTCTGCTTGTATGGCAAAGCAGTCAGCTTTTGGAATGGAAGGATTGCAGGGACCCTAGCCAGGCAGCATGTGAAAAGTCTCTCCTTTGATACAGAGAGTAAGGTGAGAGACAAAGACAAGGCCAAATTTAATTAAAATGTTATGAGAGCTAGAAACCGGCACATGAGACAAAATAAAGGGGAGCTGGGTTTGTGCCTCCTGAAGTGTGGATGCTGCCAGGGATCACCAAGGTAATAAATTCAAACTGCTTTCCCCAGGCAATGGGTGACCCCCAGCCTCTGCAGAGAGCCCTGTGTTTACATTCGGAGAGAGCTGGGAGGATGTCTGCTTGAATAAGAAATGGCCTCATTTCCAATGTATTCTTTAGTCTCTGGAATGTAATGTAATTCATCTTTGCAGTTTTCATGTGGCTTTGCAGACTATTCATCTCTGGGTTATCTTCACAAACTCTAATAATATGGTTCATCAGGGAGATTGGTGTCTCTGAACATAATAGTGTTAAGACTTGTTCCCTGACAGGGCAGATAGCAAGCTAATTACCCAACTTGTTGGGAAATCAGAGTTGTAAGGGACTGGAAAATTCTGTATTGGAATGAATGATGGGAGCCTTTAGAGGCCCGGAACTTTAGATCTCCTCCCCATTAGATTCTTAGTCAGTTGCTTGAGGCTAAGCCAAATTGGATAGCTTCAAGATTTGCTTTGCTTGTGAGATTTTTTTTTGTTACTTCCCAATTCCAGCTGGACTGCAAATACTGCAAGAAAATCCTTTCCTATTATTGGTATTTTGGTCCTTCTATTTCCCCATCTTACCTGGAAACAGACAGTACAGAGAAGTGAGAAAATGAAAAGAACAATGGGAAAGGCAATAGAATCTCACTGAACCTTCAAAGAAATGTGCTTTGAATTCTACATGAAGGCTGAGGCACCTATGAACTTCACCTAAGTCAATCTACCTGTACCTGCCCCTCCAAATGTAATTTCAGACCTGCTTTTTGTGGAGAAAAAGCTTTTTGGATATGAGACCTGTTGGAGTATCTCTAAAATTACAAAGCTTTACCTGCCTCTCTCATTTGACACCGATGCACCTGCACTAGAAATAGTTTTCCTCAGTAAATGACACATTTGGACTTACAGATTCATATTGTAATCTAGTCCCTTACTATGCACAGTAGGGTCTGGAGACAGGCAGTATCAACACCTACTAGGAGCTTCTTAAATGCCCCGTCCCAGAGCTATTCAATCAGAATCTGAATTTCAACAGCATCCACAATTGCGTTGTAAGTAAGCACAGTAAAGTTTAGAACTTTGATCTATCCCACCAAACATTTGAATTTTTCCTACACTGTATCTTCTTCAAATGATTTAGGTGAGGATTAGACAAGGGAGGGGTGCAGAGTACTTTCAAACTGCCCATATCTCCCATTCCTGCTGCTGGTCTATGTTACACCAGGGTACCATGGCACAAGCCCCAAAACACTAAGCCAATCCCCCTCCATTTATTGTGCACTAAGAAACTGGGGCTTTAAGAGGTTACTTTAGGTCACAGAGCTTTTTAGCACTAATGTTGGGTCTATTAGCCAGGGGTTTGGACTCCCATTTCCATTCTCTTTTCACACCGCCTGGTTCTGATATCCAGCATTTGCAATAAACCTTAGAACAAAAAGTAAGTTGTGTCTGTGACTGAAGTTATTATCACTTTTTTACCATGTATTGCCACTCCCTGGACATTGGAAGGCATTTAAACACCTGTCTTTGTTTAGGAGTAAATTAGTGCATTACGTGTTTATAGCTCTGATAATTGCACTCTATGCATACAATTGTATGCATATAAATGTATGTACAGAACAAATCTGAGGTTGAATGTACACTTTTAATTTTGATTATAAATGTTTATTTAAAAGATAGCTACAATTCAATGCTATGAAATCAATTCCAGGCCACTAGAAAGCTCATAACCCAGCTTTTTATCTTCTGGGCCTGAAGGATGAAAAGTTTTGGATGGTATTAAGAACTAATGTTTGTATTCCCCTGGAAATTCACGTGTCCTAACCCCCCAATGTGTTGTTATTTGGAGGTGGGTCCTTTGGGGGGTAATAAGGGTTAGATAAGGTCATGAAGGTGGAGCCCCTCTGATAGGATTAGCGTCCTCATAAGAAGAAACATAAGAGAGCTTGCTTTTCTTCTTTCCATGCACATACACAAAGAAGAGGTCATGTGAACGCACAGCAAGATGGCAGTTATCTGCAAGCCCAGAGAAGAGGCTTCAGAATGAAACCTATCTTGCTGGCAACTTGACCTTGGACTTCCCTGCCTCCAGAATTCTGAGAGAAATTTCTGTTGTTTAAGCCACCAGTCTATGGTATTTTCTTATGGCAGCCTGAGCAAACTAATATAGATGGTATGTCTTTCATACCAAGTTGTAAGTGAAACCTGGACATTCTTGTGAAAAGTGAATAATAATGGCAGTGTTCATTTATTGAGTGCCTATATGCCAGGTACTGCCCAAAACTATGCTGGACCTTTTGTCTCCATTACCTTTTTTACTCTCATACCAATCCTTTAAGATAAACATTACCCTGGTTTCACAAACTATTTTCTTTATAGGAGGAAGTGTGTCTGAGGTTCTCTTAGCATCTCCAGATTTTTGCACAGTGTTTGTTTGGCATGTAGTAGGCTCTCAAACTCTGCTATTGTGCTGAAGCTTATGAGATGTGCCTAAGGTCATGCATTTGCAAAATTTCAGGTCCAGGAATATTCCCCAAAACTCACTGTGGTAAATTGCCAGAAATGACCACACATTCCTCCCACCACTCTTTGCACACCCCTTTGAAAAGCGATTTTTCTATTTTTGCCATCTAGAGGGGAAGTCTATCTATCCCCTCTTTTGAATTCAGGCTATCCTTGAGACTTGTGCTCTAATTAATGCATAATTGATTCCATCAAATGCCAGTATGCCTATGGAGATAAGCTCTAAGAAATTAATTTAATTTTAAAGTGAAGTACCATTTATTTGTCATTTTAGTTATGAATCTACCTGCATTATTCTGCACCATGACTGAGTTTTGTCCAATCACTTTTAATGATGGAGCCATGCTTGGGCTTTTGTTTCCTTTGATAAAAGCTTTGCAGAACGAGGCTATGGGCCTCCTATTTTGAAGCTCTGGCTTCAATGCTTGATGCTTGATGTTGGTTGGACACTGACTCCAATTATTTTTTGTGCAAATTGCTTGACTCTTCAACTTTGATTCTCCCTTTCAGAAAGTGAGGATATAATCACTTCCTCCCTTATCTCACAAGGCTCCTGAGGGAAACATTAAAGAGCTTTGAATATGAAAAAACTCTGTATATCTGTGAAGGAGTGTTATGTGCCCATCATTTTCCATCCAGTTCCCAGATAATATCGGTGCCACGTTCCCCAGGGAAGCTAGTTTAGACATAGCAATCCTTGGTCAGGTCTGTGGTTTCTTTTGCTGCTTGTGAGATGCCCTGAAGCAGGCAGCAATCATCAACCCATTCCCTCCTACGTAGTTTTTTTCTCTTCATAGCTGTTTGCAAGTGAGATCCTCACAGAATTACTGAGCCTCTGTCTTAAACTTTCCCCTTTCTACTTAATCTAGAAACATTTTTTCTAGATACATTTTTTCATGTTACCATCCCAGAGGAAGACTGTGAAAATATACTTCTGTTCTTCTGGCCTGCTTGGGAAAAAGAAAAGCAAGTCATTTTCAATACAGCCTGAGTTTAGATGGAGAAGAGATATTTTCAGTATTAAAGTAAACTGGTGTTATAATTACAGTGATTAAGACATGCTCAAACTGAACATCATTTTTGCTTTTTGTGCCGCGGTAAAAGACATCATCAAACTTGACAGGTCTCCCCTAATGTAATTGGCCTAATCAATTCACAGCAAAGTGACAGCGAAGCATTTCGTGAACCCAGGTCTTTTCCTATCTATCTGTATCCCAGGATCAGAGAGGCTGAGTATGAATGTGCTACCATTTACTTATTTACTCAGATTCCGAAGCCTAGTCCATCTCAATTGATTAGGATTATGCCTTAGTGGCTCCTGTACCTTTGTTCTTGCCCTCATTGACTCTACCTATTCCTACATGCTTCTTGTCATTTTCAGGAGAGAAGAGTACTTCCAGCATATTTCCTTTAAATTGCTGAAGGGCTGAGATCATGCATGGATTCATTAGGCCCTTGGAGTGAGAAAGAACCTCAGTTTACAAAAGAGACAGTTGAGGCCCAGAGCAATTTCATAACGTATTCCAAGTCTCATATCCAGTTAGAGACAAATCTGGGGCCACAGCCTGACTGTCCTGACTTCTATTCCAGGGTTCAGGCCATTACACACCCAGTAATAATTACAGCTCCTCAGTCCTATATGAAACAAAACCTGTAGATTTTGCCTTTAGGGATGTGAAGGCTTCCCTTCACCCTCTGCCTCCACGTAAATACAAATCAGGAGAATTTCCAAATTTTCTATTTGGCTGTGGGTGGTCCTGGCATCTCTGGAGAAAGACAGAAGGAGCTAACCTGAGGTTTCTAAACTAAATGATTTTAAGTCTAAATCATTCATTTTCTGTTGTAACCCACATTTCCCATTCTGAGGAAGCCCAGAGGTAAAACAATATCATAACAGTTCAGAAACTGTGTCTATCCAACTCTGGTGTACTCACCTTTGGGAATTCCAGCCCCCTCAAATTCTACCTAAGTCGCTTCAGGGTTTCTCAGAGGTGGTTTCCCAGGAACTCTGAGAACTAGTTTTTAGGTTTCATGGTTCTTAAGTCTCAATTACCATACTCGCCCGGGAGCTATCTAAAAATCAAATTTAGGCACAGAAGCCCCAGAAATTTTGAATTACCAGGTTTGAGATTGGGCTCAGAAAAATGTTGCCATTATCTCTTCACATCAATTTGATGATCAGCCAAGACTCTGAATCAGTTCATTCAGTATATGCTTATAGTCCACTGTATTCTTTTTTAAAAGATTTTTATTAAAAGTATAGCTAACATACAATATCATATTAGTTTCAGGGGTACATGATAATTATTCAACATTCATATATCCAAAGAAGTGGCTACCATGATATAAGGCTGGCAACCATCTGACACTACTATGTTATCACAATATTATTGACTATATTCCCCATGCTGTATATTAAGTTCCATGACTTATTTGTTTTATACCTGGAAATTTGGAACTCTTATTCCCTTTCACCTTTTCCCCCCTTTTAAAATTTTTCAATTACAGTTGAAACTCAATATTATTTTATATTAATTTCAGGTGTACAGAATAGTAGTTAGACATTTATATAATTTAAGAAGTGATCCCCCTGACTAGTATAGGACCTACCTGGCACTATACATAGTATTACCGTATTATTGGCTATATTCTCCATACTGTATTACATCCCCATGATTATTTTATAGCTACCAATTTGTACTTCTTAACCCCTTCCCCGTTTTTTACCAACACCCCCAACTCCCCTCCCATCTGGCAACTATCAAAATATTTTCTGTAGCTATAAATTTGTTTCTGTTTTTTATTTGTTTATTTTGTTCTTTAAATTCAATACGTAAGTGAAATCACATTGCATCTTTCTTTCGCTGACACCCCACTCAGCACAGCACCTTCCAGGTCCATCCATGCTGCCACAGATGGCAAGAACTCTTTCCCTTCCATGGCTAAGCAATAGTCTATTGCATATATGTACCTCTTTATCAATTTTTCCATTGATGCCACGCTGTGTCCATATCCAGGCTATTGTAAATAATGCTGCAATGAACTTATGGATGTATGCATCCTCTCAAAGTAGCATTTTTACTTTCTTCATATACATATCCAGAAGTGAGATTACAGGGTCTTTTGTCTGTTGTTATAGCCTTTGTTTTAAAGTCTGTTTTGTCTGGTATAAGTATTGCTACCACAACATTTTTTGGTTTTTGTTTGTTTGTTTCCATTCTCAGGAAATAACATTTTCCATCCTTCTACTTTCCATCTGTGTGTGTCCTTCAATTTGAAGTAAGTCTCTTGTAGGCTGTATAGTAAGGGAATTGTTTTTTTATCCATTCAGCTCTCTTATGTCTTTTGATTAAAGCATTTAATCCATTTACATTGAAAGTAATTATAGATAGATATGTTGCTATTGCCATTTTATTATTCATAATTTTGATTTTTTTTTCTTAAATCTGTCCTTTGATTTTAAATGATAGCCTTTCTGGGTAGAGTACTCTTGGTTGTAAGTCCTTGTTTTTCATCACATTGAATATTTTGTGCCACTCCTTTCTTGCCTGCAAAGTTTCTGTTGATAAATCAGCTGACAATCTTACTGAGGCTCCCTTATAAATCACTACTTGCCATTCTCTTGCTGCTTTTAAGATTCTCTGTTTGTCTTTAATCTTTGTCATTTTAAGTATAATGTGTCTTGGTTTGGGCCTGCTTAGATTCACCTTGCTTGGGACTCTGCTCTTTCTGGACTTATATGTCTATTTCTTTCACCAGATTTGGAACATTTTCAGTCATTATTTCTTCAGGTACATTCTTAATCCCTTGCATTCTCTCTTCTCCTTCTGGTACCCCTATGATGTGACTGATGTTACACTTGACATTGTCCCAGAGGTCTCTTAAATTATCCTCAATGTTTTTGGGTTTTTTTTTTTTTATTCTTTTTTTCTTTTTTGTTGTTCTGTGGGTGTTTTCTACTACCTTGCCTTCCAAATCACTGATTCAGTCCTCTGCTTCATCTAGTCTTCTGGTGATTCCTTGTAGTGCATGCTTCATTTCAGTTATTGATTCTTCACTTCTGACTGGTTCTTTTTTTTATGGTTCTTATGTCCTTTTTTAATGCTTGCTATCTCTTTGTGGAAGTTCTCACTAAGTTCCTTGAACATCCTTATAACCATTGTTTTAAACTCTGTCTCTAGTAGGTTGCCTGTCCTCACTTTGTGTAGTTCCTTTTCTGAAGTTTTCTCCTGTTCTTTCATTTGGGACATATTTCTTTGTTTTCTCATTTTGGATGCCTCTCTGTGTTTGTTTGTTTCTTTTATTTTTTAAATTAAATACGTTGGGGTGACAATTGTTAGTAAAATTACATAGGTTTCAATTGTACATTTCTATAATACATCATCTATACATTCACATTGTATGCTCACCACCCAGAATCAGCTCTCCCCCATCACTATATATTTAACCCCCTTTACCCTCTTCTACAGTCTACCCTTTCCCTATACCCACTGGTAACCAATAAACTGTTGTTTCTATGTATTGGGTAGATTTGCTATGTCTCCCTGTCTTGTCCTGGTGGACTTATGTAGAAGGTGCCCTATGAGGCCCTGACAATCTCCCTGGTCACACTCTCTGGGATGTCTCTTGTGTGGGTTGTGTGTTCCATCCTATTTTAGTTGAGTCTTGATTGCTATTGGTATGTCAGTAGGTGGGATTGGCCTTTAGGTTGATTGGCTGTGGGATTTCCCCATGTCCACAGTTTACAGGCTGCTGTGTGGGGCCTTAATACATGGAGTAGGATTCCTCCTACCTGGCTCTGGTGCCTATTGAGACCACCCTTTGTGTGTGCCACTCTGGGGGCTAACTGGGTGGTGCTCTGCTTCTGTCTGAAGACAACCTCCAAGTATGTTGGTTCTGGGGCCTTTTGGGAGGTGCTCTGGTGTAGACCCAAGTCATCCACTGCTGTGACTGGATGGGGACTACCTGGTAAGAGCTACAATGTGACCCACAGTTGGTTACATCCTGTGCTAAACTTGGAGTTACATTGGGATAGGCCACACTGAATTGAAGACAGCTGCCACCAATACCGGGCTTGGGGTGGCTCCACAAAAAGCCAGGACACCCAGAGACCTACTGCCATCTGCTGGCTTTCTTAAGGTTCAACCACTGATAAAGTCTTGCGAGGTACATAAGTCAGGGAGTCACTAGAAAGGGAAGAGTTATGTTCACTGGTTTAATGTAGACTCTGGTTTGGTGACAGTTCTGAGCCTGGAGCTACTCAGCAAAAGTCTCAGAGCAAACTGAGGCCAGTTGCTGCCCACCTGGGACACACAGGCTTAGATAGTTTTCTAAGAGAGATAGTTTTCTAAGAGAGAGTGTGGGTGGGCTAGCTGCTCCGAGAAAGTGCCCCAACATTAGGGGAGTTGGGTGGGTGGGTCCCAGTGAATCAGCAGGGTGAAGCAGTGGATCTCACCTGGCCAATCAGGTTCAGATTTGGCCTGAAGGGGAGGATCAACAAAAAATATGGTGTCTGCCTGAATGCTGGGTGCATAGGAGAAGGCCCCTCACAGGGAAAGTGCCAACTGTCCTCTAGTGTGGGAAGTCGACAGCCTCTCAGTGTCTGACAAGGTCACATTGCCCTGCTCAACACTGGATATTAGGGGTGCTGCCTTATGGTTGGTCATGTAATATCTCCTGCCTCTATGAACCCATGTGCCTTTCCTCCTATAAGAGACAATATACTTACTGCATTTGTGACAAGTTCCTGTGGTACTCTGATGATAGCTAGCTGTGTAAGTCAATAACGCGGCAAGATTTCCTAAAAAGGAAACTCCCTAAGACAGACTACAGTCCGAGGGGACCCCTGAACTGAGATATTGGGGACTCAAGCCCCTTGGAAACTGAGGCACAGACCTCTGAAAACTTAGGCCAAAAAAAAGCATGCCTGTGAGAGGCTGATGCCCTTGCCTAAAGGCCCTGCTGTGAAAAGTCTCCTCAGAGGCCAAAGTTCTCCAGGCCATGAGAGTTCCAGACAGCTTGCTGACCATGGGGTATGTTAACAGCCTTGTGTGAATTCCTTTGTTTAGTGCCTTGTTGCAGCAACAGATACTGAAGCTTTGACTGAGAAACTGATGCAGCCCTCTGTAGGAAAAGAGAGGTGTGAGACCCCCTTTGGTTGCTAGGTATTGTATTTACTTAGTAATAAGACTTTAGATGCTTTTTCCCTAAACACAAACACTGCTAGTCTTTTAGTAATAATTCAAGTATACGCCCTGTGAGTCTAGCTGCTGAAATTTGGGATGATGGCTAGGTAGTCATGGTAACCAGTCTTTAGGAGATATATAAAGATAAGTCTATCCTTAACATAAGATAGTCATGATAAACATGCTTTGGATGATAGGCAGAGACTGGGTCTGGGTCTCAGAGGTTATCACAGTGTAAGACAAGATAATTCTTTAATGAAAGAGTAAGTCACAGTGCACCCTGGAGAGAGCACTTACAGGGGAGTAAAGACTGTGTAAATCCTGGAAATTAGAAACCACCAAGCTCATGTGAAATGCTTTGTGATTGAAGTAATGGTCAAGAGTCCCTATAAAGTGGACATGTTATTGCATTAAAGTGTGACACTCCTGCGAAACTCTTTCGGGTGTCTCCGCTCGATTTCTTTCTTTCTTTCTTTCTTTCTTTCTTTCTTTCTTTCTTTCTTTCTTTCTTTCTTTCTTTCTTTCTTTCTTTCTCTCTCTCTCTCTCTCTCTCTCTCTCTCTCTCTCTCTCTCTCTCTCTCTCTCTCTCTCTCTCTCTCTCTCTCTCCTTTTTTTCCTCACCAACTCCGTCCTACCCGAGGGAATCCCTGGTCCTCGCAGGGGCCAGCCCCCCACACTCTAGCCCTCGTCTTGAGGCCACACAGCTCAGTCTGCCTCCTGTACGCCTCTGATGCTCCGAGTCACCATTTTTCCTCCAGAGTCCAAGGCAAGTGACTGCGAGCAAATGAGTCTGTGCAACGGCCGTTTAAGAAGACGTCTGGGTTTCCTGCATTCTTCCGTCCCACCTGGATGGTTGGAATACCCAGTATTTTTCACTGTCAGATATTGTGGGGGCTCCTGTTTCTGGCACCAGAAAGTGCAGTGTGGGGCTGAGTACCTTGCTCCTCGGGGGTTAACTTCTGAAGCAGAGATATCCCTCCTGATTCTCAATTGTTACACAGAGGTTTGGGACTGGCCCATTTCATGTCTCAGCCATGCTACCAGTCTTGATGTGGTTTCTTCTTTATATCTTTAGTTATAAAACTTCTGTTCAGCTAGACTTGAAATGGTTCTCCAGGTTGATTGTTTTATAATTTAGTTGTAACTTTACTGTGTTTACAGAAGGGAGCTGGCAGTGTTTATCTACTCTGCCATCTTGGATCTGTTCTAATATGTTGTCTATAGCTTATTATATTCTAAGCATTGTTCTAGGCCCTGGAGTTAAGCAGTAAAGAAAACTAAGTTCTGACCTCCTGGAGCTTTTACTCCACTGGAATCACAGCCAATATACAAGTAAATAAATGTGTATATAGTGAGTCAGCTGATGACAGATATGAAAGGGAAAAGCAAAGGTAAAGTGAATTTGAAAGCAGGTCTGTGTTTTTATATAGGGGGCTGAAGGAAGGTCACTTCCTCCCTGTGACATTTGAGCAGATATTGAGGAAAATAGGGAAACAAAGATATGTAAATATTTTTCAGAAGGGTGTTTTAAACAGAGGGAGCAGCCAGGCCAAATGCTCTTGAGTTGGGCATAAGCATGCCATGTTTCAGGACCATAAAGGAGCCAATGTGCCTAGAGAAGACAGTATAAGAAAGGAGGATGGCAGAGTCTGAGGGGAACAAGGGCAGAGCATGGGGGAAAATAGTAAGTGTGCAGACCCAGATTTTTGTCCTGATTGTAGGGGGTTGTTGGAGGATTTTCTTCTAGGGAGAATCAGGGTCTGATACATGTTTTAAATGTATCACTCTGGCTGTTGGTTGTTGTATAGAGAGTCACATTAAGATGCCAAAGTTGGAAGCTGGAATCAGTGAAGAAGCTAATGCAATCCAGGGAAGATGTGATGGAGCTTTGGACTAAGTGATAGCAAGGGACAAGAAGTAAATATTGCATATATTTTTCAGGATTAAAAACTATGGGATTTGCTGATGAGTTTGGATATGGGGTGTGACAAGAAGAAAAATTAAAGGCTCTCAGGTTTTTGGTGTGGATAATTCAAAAAATGGCATTGCCATTTTGAAGAAGGATATAAATGTGGAAGGAGGAGATTTGGAGGGAAGAATCAAAGTCTGATTTTGAACATGGTAAGTTTGAAGTATCTATTAAATGTCCAGATGGAACCATCAAACAACACTTTGGATATGCCAGTCAAGAGATCTAGGGAGAAATTGAGTTAGATGTATAAATTTGGAAGTCATTGGGGTATGGCATGGTGGAGGCCATAAATCAAATGTTAAGACCTGTGGAATGACTATGGATAGATAAGGGGAGAACACAAAACACTAAAGCCCTCTTGTCTTTCAGTGTTTAAAGGTTGCATAAAAGAGAAAAAACAGTTGAGAAAATGGAGGAGGGGTGGCCACAGAGGAGCCACCATTTTCTTTCTCTCCACTCTGTTTCACTGAACAATATGTCCTGACAGTGATGATCTCCCAAGCTGTAATTCACTGAGAAAATCTCAAAGGCATTGCATTGCTGTAAGAAGGACTAGGGCACTTTCAAGTCTGATGTTGCTGCCATTTTTTTTTACCAGTTCTGTGCTGGCACCAAGCTATTGATACTTCAGTTCTTTGATGCCCACTGGGCATTAGAGAAAACCCTCTTTTTTATTTTAATGTTACTCATCGGAGAATTTTTTTTTTTTTTTTTTTAGCTGAGCCATCCTGCCACCTGTTAGCAGCTCAGCTCTGGCTGGGCATTGAACTGCTGTTGCTGAGCTTGCACTCTTGAGTGAGCTCTTAACCAACTGAGCCACTAGGCCGGCCCACCTCATTGGAGAATTTTAAAGAAAGGATTTAGATAGCTATCTGGAAGCCAGTTAGAGTAAATGGGATATCCTAGTCCATTGTTCTTGAAATGAATGCACATATTTCAAGTAAATTTCAGTCTGAATCCTATGGTAAACATGGCTTAGATTCTAGCCATGTTGGAAAAACATGGAATTCTAAAGCAATATATTTTTTTTTAACATTGGGAGGTAGTTCTTGGGCATAAATTCTGGGCATAAAATAAAATCCATAGAAACATAAAAACCATAGAAGTTTGGTTTCAAATCTCATCCTAGCAAAAAATTGAAAGCTCACAGAGGGGGACAGTACAGTGTTCATACCCTTTCCAGCTACTCTTTACAAGGTCAGGGGAAACCTCTGTTATGTACCTTTTGAGGTATTGGAGGAAAACAATTTCATTCAACAAAAGCTTACTGCATTAGCATAATTTATTGAAATACATGCTATCACAATGTGCAGTGCACACATATATAACTTGTTAAAAAAGACTGCTTCTCTGGTTTTCCATATTCTGGGTGTCAGAGTATTGATTTTAATGTTACGATAGGGTCTGTCCAGGCATGGAATCTATAACAAAACCTGGAATGGATCTTCCATTGAAAGCTTTCTAAAGAGGACTAAGGCATGACAAAGCTTCCTTCCATGATATCAAGGGCTCTGATTAATACTGTAAGGTTTGTTTCCAGCTTTGGTGTCTTTATTATTAATCCTTGAGAAGTCTAATGTTTACCTTGTGAATCCCAGGAGGGATATAATATTGCAATTCTCTGTCTATTTAACTTGAATACTACTCTTTGACATTTACCTGGTGGCCATGTTCCCTTAGAGGAATCAGGTAATTTTTGGATTCTCTGGTGACTTTGAGGAAAGGAGGAGTTATATAGTTATTTTGATTAGAAAAATACATTTTTAACTTGTAACAAGAATTAAACATGGATTTTCAGGCTATTTCATGGGTCAGAATATTAAATATTTCTGAGGCAATAGTAGCTCCTGATATTTCTGTTGAATCACTCCATTTCTAATACCACAGTGGCTACATTATGACCAATGCTAGACAGAAATGGCAGATGGATTGAGAGAAACTGACTGTATAGCTATTCAAATAGCATGCTCATGTTTGGCACTGGGATGGAGAAACATTCATTTTCCACTTCTCTTTAGTATTTCTTACCTTGATGAATAGCAGCACAATGGTTCACCTCGTAATTGCAGCCAGACTCCCCTGTGCCTCTCTCCTGGCTTAATTTTCCACATCACACTAAATTCAAATAATCTCGATATCTCTTGAATTCATCCTCTACTATCTCTGGCCAAAAGTGCCCTACTTCAGGCTTTTATTATTTCCTATCGGAAAAATTGCAGCAGCTTTGTATTGGTTCTCCTTGTTTACAGTCTGACCTCATGAAATCCATGCTGTTTCTACAAAAGAGCGCTTTAGAAAAATAAGACTAGAATATTCTTCACCTGCTTCAAAACTTCCTCAAAATAAAACAGTATGTATCTAAGAGTGGGCTTTGGGCCTCCCACATCAGAATCACTGTTCTAACATTTACATTTCTAAGAATTGGAATTTCCATTTATATTAACAAGCTTCCCAAGTGATTCATACGTACTCAGTACATTTAAGAGTTAAATGTACTAAATGACCTAAATGATAAAGCCCCTAACGTTTACAAAATCATGTAAGATCATGCTATGTCCTCAGCATGATTTTTCATCGTGCTGTGTCACCCTCTACTCATATTGAACCATACCTGGGATCATAGTTCTGGGATCATCATCATTAGTGAAGGAAAAAAATTTTCATTTAGGTCCAATGAGGGTGTGGCATTTCTGGGTCACTCAAACTTCTTCGTAGTTTATCAGCTTCAATTGGTTCAAACTGGTTGTGGTGAAACACATCACTCAATTTCGCTATATTCTAGGCAAATGTTAAAGTAAATGTAAAATTTTCTTTTTACACAGCATTAAATAATAGAAACAAAGATCCCTTTCCTCCAAAACTATAGTGCTCAGTAGTCATGAACTACATGTACAATTGAAATGTGGCTGGTTTAAACTGAGATGTCCTGTACATAGATTAGATTTTTTTTAAAACTTCATATGAAAAAAAGGATGTAAATGTCTTATTAATATTTTTAAAAATATTGACTCTGTCAAAATCAGAACCTTTTGGCTATATTAAGTTAAATAAATATATTATTAAAACTATTTTCATCTATAACTTTTTACTTTGTTAATGTAACTACTAAAACTTTAAAATTATTTTCATGGCTTGCATCATATTTCTATCTGATGGCACTACTCTAAGATATACTAAAGCTGAGCATAGGCACACCCATAATTTACTCCTAGGTATATATGTAATAGAGCCTACATATGATCAACTAAAGGCATATCTTAAAATGTTTATAGCTGCACTGTACTGAATAGTAAAAAAAAAAAGAGCTGTGGTTTCTTGGTGTATCTATCATCTATAGCAGTCAGAGCCCACAATATATCTTTGTTTTCTTGAATGAATCACTAGATAGTTGTTGGGAGCCTATCCCTGTGGATTGGAGGAGAGAGATGGGCTTTAAGGCAGGAGGATTTTTGTGCTATGAGAAGATACTCTAGTAGGTATCTCTTGCAGAGGTGGGGAATACTTACTGAAAGCATGGATGGATTACCTTCCTTCTATAGCAGACAACACATTAAACAGACTCTCTACCCCAAATATCCCATTCCTCCCCACCCCGTAAATTGTTTCTTACTATAAACAACATCCTTGCATATGTACGTTAACTGACTTGTCCTATGTCTCCTTGTGGTAAATTCCTAGGACTGAAATAAAAGAGAATGCACAGTTTATATTTCAGTACCTGTTTGCAATCAGGTACTGTGAACCTGTAAGTTCACAGAAGATTCTGTAAAACGTGCAGGCACCAGCACTCTCCCTCACCCCCATGGAAGCCCGGTCACTTGGCAGCTGGCAGCATGGCAGGTCAGCACTTCACCAGCCCTGATCACCTTCCCAACATTCATATCCTGTGGCTGAGGGGTGAGAAGACCCTCCAGGAAATGCACAGGGTTGTGTTTGAGAAAGCCCCAAGTTTCTGAACCACTGATAAAATAACAACACCTAATTGTGAAGAAACTTTGCAAAATCAAGACATAAGAATAAAAATTACATTAGATAACTTATCCCAAAGGTGTATTAGTCCTGCTCAAGCTGAGATGAAAGAATGGTGCTCCCAGAGCAGCCGTCCCCCCAGAGCTAGACAGTCCCACAATCGCCTTCTCCCCCACAGAGCTCCTCTTTGCAGTCTAAGGGACAAACCAATCCTATACTCCCTCACATGTGCTTTCCAGTAGAAGCCTCCTTTGAGACTGTAGAGGAAATATATTGCTTTTTCTGGTACCTTTCTTCTTCAAGGAAACTCTGTCAAATCTTGTGATCCTGGTTGAAGCTGTCATTCCCCTGGATACAGGGATGGGTGTGTGACTCATGGTGGTGCTTGTATGAGTAATGGACTGAAGCCCAGGCTGGGCCAAGTAGACTTCTCCTTGAAATGTCCCTTTTAGAGCACAATGGACTGGTGGGAGAGAATGAAGATAAGATGCAGAATAATGAGGACACAAGTTGTGGAGAGAGAGAAAAAGAGAGAGATTCCTGATGGCACCGAGCCCATAGGTTCCAGGCACTCTTGGGTCCAGCTATTCTTGCACTCGTTCCACCAGATGGCATGCAGTGTTAACATCAGCAAGTTGCTTAGCCTCTCAAAGCCTCAGTGGCTTACAAATCCTATCTGAGCTGCCGACCTCATTTGTGCAGCTCACCTCCTTACCCACTAGCATGCAGCACACTGGGCTCCTCTTAGCTCTCTAACATCACCGAGTTCGTACTCACCTTAGGGTCTTTGTATCAACCATTCTCTTCTTTCTCAACAGCTATCAGGCCTGGCATGGCTGGCTCTCTCTCTTTTTTTTTTTTCTTCCAGAACTAGAGTCACTTCCATAAAGACCACCCGATTTAAAATAGCCATCCCCTTACTATGTATCACATAACTTTTTAAAATTGATTGCATAGCATTTATCAAAATCTGGTGGTATTTATTTATGTATTGATTAGTTTGTATATTGTGTCATTTTTCCCACTTGACCAGGAGCTCCATGAATATAGTTCCTGGCACAGAATAAACACTCAGTAGATACTTGTTGAATTAAATAATAATAATAACAACAACAACATCCAATATGTACTTTGGCTTATTATGTGCCAGACTCTATTCTAGACATTTTATGAATTAATAAATGAAATCTGTGCAATGGTATACGAGATTAATACTTTTATTATCTCCATTTTATAGATGATGAAACTATAGAGAATTTGATAGCCTCACAGAACAATCTTTGAGCAAAATAAGCACTAAGGAATATTTTTAATATTTTATGTGTTGATTAATATATATGAAAATATATAGAAGAAAGAAAAGTGAGGAAGAGCCAGGGCATGCGTACTGCTCTGATTATTTAAAAAAAAAAAAAAAAAAACAAAAAAACATGGATGAGCTGTAATAAAAATCTAAAGCCAAAGAAAGATGGAAACAGAGTATATTAATATGCCAGGGCTGCTATCCTAACTACCACAGACTAGGTGGCTTTCTGGCTGTGTCCTCACATTGTCATCCTTTAGTCTGTATGGTCTGTGCACTAATCTACTTTTTTATAAGACAACAGTCGTATTGGATTGAGGCCCACCCGTATGGCTTCTTTTTATCTTAATTATTTTTTAAAGGCCTTCTCTCCAAATATAATTACATTCTGAGTTATGTGGGGATAAGACTCCAACATATGAATTTGGGGTGGAGGAACATAATTCATACTATAATAGGGGAAATCAGTAATGTGTAAAAATGAGTGAAGACAAATGGAGTGAAGGAGAGAAAATAATGCCAGAATGTAAAGCATAAAGTACAAAATAAATTCTTGTATAGTTAAAATATATTATGTAGGGGGAAAAAAAGAAGCTAACAAAGAAATAAAAAAAAATGTGCTCAGTACATAATTTTTTTTAAAAGTTGAATAGTTGTACAATGATATAAAATAGAATACGTAAAATATTAACACAGAAAAAGAGGCAGACTGGGATATGACATAAAAATGGATAAAGAAAAGAATAAAAATAAAAATTAGGAATCCTGTGCTACAATATACTAGATATATGCTGAATTTTGTTTTGTTTTCTGTTGGAAGATGACCTGTCATTTTGTAAAGTTGAATAGTTTAGCATCTGATTTCTATGATTAAAGACTTTACTGATTTGAAATATTATAAGAAGGCAACGCTGATATTGGAAACAGAGAAAGAGATAAAGTCAGGAATACTTTTCTATATGACAGTACTGATCTGTGTCACAAGAGAAAGTATATCAGCAGCATTTTATGAAAGCTTTGGGGGCTTTAAAAAGCAAAGAAATTGAGATTGAGTTAGCTGGAATCCGACGGCAGGTTTAACAGGAGATACTGTTCTGCTACAACTCTCACCAAGGGAGTTCACTTTCAACAGTGCTAATCTTTTCATAGCAGTGGAAGTTAAAAGTTTGCATCCCTAAGGAAAAATTTCCAAAGTAATTCCCATTGAACTCAGAAACCCTTAAGCTTGTGCACTATCCAGGTACCACACGGGTCGGTCCAGGGGTAGCTCTCCTTCTACTCATTGAATGCTTAGTGGCTTAGCCATGTGACATTTCAGATGCCAAATTCTCTCTTCCAACATAATTAAAGTTTCTACTTGTCTATGAAACTTCTGAAATGGAATTTTAAGGCCTAATTATTCTTTTTTTTTTTAAATTCTTATTTTAATATAATTTTGCTTACCTTGTTCTCTGGTTACTGGTATTCCAAATGACTATAGCGCTTTTAAATATAACTCTAGGTTTTGTCTACTTTAGCTATATTGAAATACACCAATGTAACCATTTTACTTTAGGCTTTTCCCTATATGTATCTTCCTTCTCTGGTTATGCATATAAAATTAGTGTAACAACTAAATAGTCCTTGAGTAAAAAAATAATAATTCATTTTATAATTTTTTACTTATTTAAAAATGAGACTAGATTTGTTTTGTTAAAACAAGCTTCCCAGTTGATTGTAATGCTTGTTACATTTTGAGAATGGCTAGCATATACTTTAAGTGCAAGAACTAAAGTTGAGTCCAAATTAATTACCCTTCTTGGGTAGCAAAGACTTCATTGTAATTTATTATGACGTGTGAATTTCATACATATAACAAATTATTTTGGTCTTAAAATTTCCTTGAAATGATTTTCAACTTTGCATTTATGTGCTTTTCCGCCGATGAACATGTGAAAAGCTTTCTTTTCTTTCTTCTTTTTTTTTTATTTTTTTTTTTTTTTTTTTTTTTTTTGCTTTAGAGACTTGAGCATAACAAGATAATGTTGATTTAATGAGCCCAAAGTACATTACACACACAAGCAAAAGCAGAGCAAGCCCTTCAGGTCTGACGGTGGTCCTGACTTAAACAGAGGCTGCACTGTGCCGTGCACCTTGGTATCTCAGATGGGAGGACTTGGGACCTTCGAAGAAAACCTGCTCCATTGTACATGGCCTCCAAAGTGCATATGAATTCTTTCTCTCTTCCAAACCTGATAATGGTGAGGAAATATAATTAAAAACAAAACCTTCTAATCTAGAAATCCTCTCCACAAAAGTAGTAGAGAAAAATTTTATTCACTTTTGTTACTTACTATTTTTATGATTTTATTGTTAATTTACTTTTATTTTGAATAAGCATTAAATCATAATGTAACGCCAATCACAGGACATCAATAAGAGATGCAAAGAGACAAAGAAACCTCACCCTCTTATGCAGCCAAGCAGATATCCCCCATTCTATATATGTTTTTAAGATCAACAATAACTAGTCTTCAAGTAAGAGAATTTGACAGCATCATTCGTCATTGGAATGACCATCTGTGCGAGCTAATTGGCTTTATTCAGAGGAAAAACAAACATATATTTATGTCAGAAAATAGTTTTGCAACTTGGAGCAAGGTGCCCACTGAAGTTGGGCTCCTACTGTCCATCAGAGACTGGGAGAGAGGGGTACTACATCCTTTGATGTTTACACTTCTTAGAAATGGTTCCTGAGAAAAGCATTCCTGGATCTTGAAGATGACAAAAAAGCCTACCTACTTTTCATAAATACATAACTGTATACATATTTCCAAGCAAGGAGAAAGTACTCGTAGTTTTAGCTTTTCTAAAGTAAATACTCCAAGGAAAAGAGAGAAGAGAGCAAGCTCGTTTTCCATTTTTTAACAGAAAGAATTATTATTTTTAATTGTATTTGTTCTTACAACTGCCACTCTTAGGTGTGAATTTTTACTTAAGAATGATGAAACTGATGCAACATCAGATAAGGCTTTTAGGTTGTCTTTGCACATGTATCAATAAGTTTACAATATCCAAATTGCCTCCTCCCCCCCGCCCCCGACTACCAAGGGTCTATGTTTATAAGACAAGTGGGTAGGGTTATCAACATTCATCAGTGATAAACTTAGCACTCAAGGGAACAATTAAATTTGTAAACTTGTTTCCTAATTCTGTCATATCACCATAGAAATAGAAATACACATTGCTGATGTTCAGTTACACATAAAAATACATATAATATTCATTGAGTTCTGGATTTTCTGTCACTGGTTTTGAACTCTAAGCTGAGCCAAGTAACTTTCATTTAAACAATGTGTATCCATTCTGTACTGATAGTCATACATAAATGTTTGCTAGGAGTTCTGTTCAGAAAGGGGCACTCAAACATACACATTTGACTTGAAGGGTGCTCATATGGACGTACCCAGGACCATCTGGACCCTCTTTCCTGGTTATGCTTGAATTGTTTGCCTTCAGAGGAAGCAGAATTACTAGTACAAGTGTTATTCCCAGTGCATTCCTTTGACTTTCTGCATAAATAGGATTCATGATACTTGCTTGCTCCTCTCCAATTTCTATCTCCTTAAAAATATGTGCAATATGGACGTGTTGAGGCCAGAGGGGAATGTTCCTGATTTAGCAAGTGGCAGTCGGATAAGAAGGCGCCCCATTTGACTCAAGATGTTTACTCTTAAAGGGTTGGTTCCCAAGAAGTTGGAGAGATAGTTCTTGGGCTTCAGTCAAAGAAAAGAATAACACAGCTGCCCTCAGCAAGGGGGAATTCCAGCATAATGGATTGGCAATGGAAACAGTTTAAACTAATATAAATATAATAGCCACCCACTGAGAGGCAATTTGCACGGCCAGGCCAGCATTGCAGTTGTGTGCTTGGCCAGTGTAATACACACAGGAGTATTTTATGAGGCTGGATACCAGGCAAATGGGTGGGTGGTGGGGGGAGAATGGAGAGTGGGGAGAGTAAGCTAGTCCAAATGGCACATAAAAATGACAAGCTCCTGCTTCAGGGGACACTTCTGCTTTTTGTGCCACATAAGGAATGGCATCTGTCCTGGCTCTTTCTCAAAGAAATAATTTTTTTAAATACCAGACTGGCCTTGATTTCAATTCTGCTTGTGCCCCTACATGGCTGAATGATTCAGGCTACCTTGCTGCCCCACTCTGCTTCAGTGAAAATAAGGGATTAAATTAGAGAGCCCGTCTAGAAGAGTGACAGAGCCTGGACCCTGGAGCCAGGCTCTCTGGATGCAATCCCAAGCACTTATGGTGGCTAAGTGATCCTGGTTAAATTTCTTAACCTCTCTAAGCATTACTTTGATCATCCATACAATAGGGGTAATAATCTTCCATTCTTCATCCATTCGTGTGAGTGTATCCATATAAAAACACTGTCATCACGTGAAGCCAGGATGAGGGCTCATTAGCTCTAGCCTTCATCATCAGAGACTTCTGTGGTCTCTTCCTAATCCTAATGTCTGTGATTTTAATAATATTTTATCATTTCAATTTTGTGGTCCAGTTTTACCACCTCATAAGGGAAATGCCCTTTGATAATTCTACTTGATAATTACATTTTGTTTTTATATTTCTAGAAAGAAAATATATTTTTATACCTTTAATTCTGAACCAATTAAACATTGATCAGAAAAGGTCTTCTTTTCCACTATAATGCCATCAAATTTGCAGAACTGAAGAAGTTTCTGAATTTGTTTACACCTCTCTACATTTCAGGAGCTGCCTGAGCAGAGGTCATGTTTTGTTCTTAAATGAAGTAGTAAGTTTGTCAAAGTTAGGAAATGTTCACCAGGGCCTTTCTCTGTGCATGTATCCACATGAATTGGGAGCTTGGAAAGAAAAAAAAAATCTCATTAAATATAAGAATTACCTTACCTAATCTACTACTCAGTCAGTGAATAACTAGAGATAAGAGTATAAAGTATTTTTATAACTGTCATCGATAATACAGTGGACAGGGAAAAAATGAGTAGGTGAATATTGGAAACTTGATCTCACACATCTAAAAGAAACATGAATATGATTTATGTTTTCCTTCAGAATGAAATGAGACAGAGATGCATTACTGTCTGTAGTGTAGGACATGCTATAAAACGGAAATGGGCATACATTTTCTTTTAAAGATATGGGCTCTCCATAGATTACAGTAGTTCATTTTTTAAGTTTTAAAAAAATCAGAAAAGCTAATTTCATTCCATCATCATTAAAAAGTAAGTTAAAAATGAACTTTAAAAAACTTGATTATTATATTCATATTAAAATATTACTAACAAGAAATCCCTATAGCACATATGCGTTATTTCTAGTGTCTCCTTAATACAAATTTTTATTTTTGTAAAAAAAGGCAAGCTTGGGCTTAGTGCAGCATAGTCTCTTAAAAAAGCAATTTTTGGGGTGGTGTTAGTCTTTTGATAACTAGAGCATAAATAACCCTGTTCGTTTACCTGTGTCAAACATCTCGTGGAGTCTAATGAATACCTCAGAACCCTGGTCATCTTCCACATCTTTTTGGAGAGAGTGACTGGTTAATTTTAAATAAACTTCCTCCAGGTCATATATTCTTTATGTTTGCATGGAAGTGGCATGCCACTAGGGAGGAAATTCTATATTAAATACCACTTTTACTGATGTGAAATAATTTTTAGTTATGAGAATTTGTGATTAAAGAGCACTTTTCATTCTGTGTGTGGTAGTAAATGCCTGTTATTAAGGGACAGTGTCTCATCCATCTGTACATAATACACCTCATATTTCTGGGGACGAAACCACGGATGATGCTTTAAGGCCACACGCTGCTCATGGAAATATTTTATTTAAAAATTATGTAATCCAAAGACTCACTATGTATGTGTGTATATGTGTCGTATGTATTCATTTCACAGCTACTTATAAAAAGTGTTTCTCTGTAAAACTCAGTTAAAAGTCACTGGAAGCATCAGGCACACCGTCACTTTTTCTCACAAAGTATGGTAGGAGCCCAGTGAAGCCCTTTGTTTATAAGTCACAGTGTGACTCCCCACAGGGCTCACACCCATATTTATGGGAGAGACGCTGGACCAAATTTTCATTTTAGCACCGTGATCTGAGAAAGGATTCCTCTCTGAAAATATGTGTATGTATGGCTGAATGCAGGGTGGGGAGGATGAGGCAGAGGGGTGGGGTTATTGCATATCTGGAACACTGGAGCTCTTTGTCCTGTAAAGACAATGAGCTAATAAAGGTAAAAACTTCTCCATAAAGGCGCTTTTACTTTCCTTTGACTTTATGATCTGAAAACAATCCTTTATTATGTTTAATTCAGGCAAATTATGTGAAAATGTTTATAGGACATAATTGAACAGTGAAGTACTTTCAAGTGACCTAATTGAGAAGATTATAATCTTTCTAAACATCTGTAATATTTTAGGGACCTGAGCAACTAAAATGAAGGCTTGGTTACAAACGAAATTCCTGACTAAGCAGCCAAATTATCAATTACAATAACATTGTCTCAAGTTTGGAGAGAATATGATCAGATTCGCTTGTAGTTTTAGCTTATACAGAAAAATTTCATCATAAGTTTTCACATTTTCTGGTTTCCACATTATCTCATAAATTTCTTGCTCTCTTAATCACTTAAGGGGCTATTTGTTTAGTTTAAAAATCTGTAAAACAGTACTAGTTTTACATCAATACATTATGAAAATCTAGGTTTGGGCACTATTTCATGCACTGTTACTCCAAATCCTCTTGTTGACATTTGAAGAGAAGTATAAACTTTGTTTTAAAGCCAGAGTGATCTGGGCTACAGAAATAAAGAGGATAAAAGTGGTCCAAATGTGACACGACTTACACTATTTACCATCATCTTGGTAACTGACAAATGATTGACAGCAACATTTGACAATGACACGATTTCCCTAATGTGTTGATAAGAGCTGAAAGGGGTACTTTTGATTTAAAAAACAACAATAAAAAGGAAAGACTTTCTGGATTTCTAATACCTACATGCTAGAACTAATAAAAAAATCCTGTTGCTGTAACTTTTATTGAAAGAAAATTTACAAGATACTGGGATGAGGAATCATGGAGTGTTGGAAGATTTTGTTTTAAATTAGTTTATCTTTATTTCTTTTACTTTGGATTCTTTATAAACTACTCTTTAACATAAAAATAATTTTAATACCTAAAAAAGTATAAATAAAAATCTAAGATGATCAGAAATTTCCCAAAGCAGCCAAAAGACCAAGTAGATGTCAACAGGCCCTTGGTGTAAGCGAATTACTATAGCTGGGCACTGAGAATGGCTCTAAGTTTTCTAGCAGGAAAGGCAAGAAGATAAACAAGTTGGTTTACACATTTTCTTTTTTCTTGTCTGACAGAAGAAAATAAACACATTCATCTATAGAAACAAACTTTTTCCTGAGACCAAATTTTAGGAGAAATTTATCATGTGGTTCTTTATATAAGTGGTGCCAAATAACGTAATAGACAATGTTTGCAAGAAACAACAACACTGTTCAAATGGACAGTTCTGGTACTGATTTACTTTATAAGCTGAGAACATAACATTAAATTGTACTCAGTGAACGCCTTTCTGCAGGGGATAAGAGGAAATGGCCAAGGTATTCCACGTTCTGATTATTAAACTTGATAGTGAGGATGGTGCCTGGAGCATAGGAGAAGGCATAGTTAACATGCCCATTATATTGCCACCAATATTATATGTCTTATAAGAGCCTTTGGTCTGTGTTGGGTGACAGTTAACTCATGACTGAATCTCATAGTTTCCTGCAGTGCAGACAGTTTATGCTGTGTGCTATAATAAAATGAAAATCTTAGGAGTTAAGAAGGGAAAGTGGTTACCGAATTGAGAAAGTTTAAGAGAGAAACATATTATTGCCTAAACAGCAGGTCAACTTGATTCATCTTTAGTTGTGAGAACTGGGTGACCTAAAAGTGGTGCCAATCCTTTTCAGAAAGGGGAGTGTTTTATCTTGTAAAGCATTTCGAAGAGTAATTGGTCAAACCTCTGTGTTCAGTGCTGTATTGCAGAGACAAGATGACTTCAGGATGAAACATATTTATGACAAGTGTTTCCAAAGACTTTGTGGTCCGGTAAGGGTGAAAAGTCTTTTCATGGTCCGTATAGGGTAGCTGATGTTAAGTAAATTGTTCACATAAGTGATAGAGGATATGAAACCGACTATAGATTTTATACTATTGATGCTGAGTATTGAAGTACAGTGGACAAAGAGACGATGACTTTGGAGTCAGAGAAACTGAACCCTGGCCCTGCCTCTGCCCAGCTTTCTGATTGTGTGCAGTTTCCTCTCTCTAAACTTCAGGTCTATTTTATGGAAAATGTATACAGAATTGGGTTGGAGTTTACAGAGATTACCCACATTCACCAATCGTTATGTCCCACATCCCACATTGCATTGGGCAAATACCCATAACTTGCTTCTAAGACAGTAAGTCTGAGAAAATAAAACATAAGCACAGCTGGTTACACTGCTTGCCATTCAACATAACCATTTGCCTTCCCCACTTCATTCCTCCAAAACACTAGTTGTGTACTGGAAAGATTCATACAAATTTTTATCATATGGCATGTGCTGAATCATAGAAGAAATCATTGTTTCTCAAAGTGTGGATCCTAAATCAACTACCTCAGAAGCACTGAGGATCTTTGCCACATACGTTGTCACTATGTCTGATCTACTAATTTTAAATTGCTGTTCCAGGAACCTGAATTTTTAAACAAGTGCCCTAGAGCTCCAGACTATCTGTAGAGTTAGCTATGAAGTGTCTTAATTCCAGCTCCAGTGAATAAACTCTACAGGGCAACATCTTTTATAATCTTAATCTCCTCCTCACCATTATAATAGCCCACATTCTATATTACAACATTATCAGGAGGATTATGTTTGCAGATGTTATCTTTAAGCTCAATGTGGAAGACTGTGTTTTCCACACATTGCACACCAGTATTCCTCATCCACTTATCTTTTTACAATATGATGTTGACATTCCTCCACCAAAGATGGGATCTGTGGGCCTTCCCCCTTGAATCTCAGTGAGTCTGTAACTATTAGTAGAAATGATGCTATGTGAGTCCTGAGGCTATCCTAAGAGACATTATTGTTCCACCTCTTCCTCTTGGAACCCTGCCCTTATAATCCAGCCACATGCTGTGTGGAAGCCACTTGGAAAAGCCATTTATAGATCCCCTGACCACAGCCCCAGGTACAGTTCCAGTTGACCAGCCATGTAAATAAATGGGCCTTCATTTGTTTCCAGACCCCAGTCTTCAAGCCAACCCTGTTTATTCTAAGTGAAGTAGAGTGTGTGAGAAAAATAAATTCCAGATTTGTGAGCAAAATAAGTGTTGTCATCAGTTTAAACCACTGCTAAAATTTGGGGAATTTTGTTACGCATCAACAGATGAAAGGAATACCCAAATTGTAGGTGATAGTTTTTATGAGTCCCAACTGGTGATATTATTTTCTTCTTGTGTACGTCTGGTATATTCTGATGTATATGGTCAATTCATTCAATCAGCATGTGAAATTTCTACTCTAAGTTCAGGATTTCATTATGTTGGATTGGGCAAATGACATTACATGGTTCCTCTACAGTGAATATAGGAAGGTGACTAACTTTATACTCCATTCATAAAAAGAAACTAGTAAACTGTATAAAATTAAAAGGAGTGTGGGATTTAATGTTACTAGTCAAGGGTTAAGTAACTATATTAAAAAGTTTTAAAAGGTATTATCTAAGTAGATGAGAGAAGAATGCAAGATAAATTGGTGAGAACAGTTTGCCCATGTGAAGCTGAATCAACTTTCATTTGAAAGTCTTTCTTTTTAAGCCTTAAAAAAAAACACAAAGCAAAGCATTATTCTAAGGCCTGGGAAAATCCACAACTCGGTCTGATATTTCTTGCCCTTCATGATCTCACATTCCAGTTGAGGAGATATGTATGTACAAGTACACATATTTCCAAGAAAGTTTATATTTAAGGAGGTCATAATATAGTTATGACAATAGGAAGAAAGATTCATGGCAACAACACAGATCAGTGTCACAAAATTTGGAGGAGATTTGAGAAGAAGATGTTTTGTGATGAGGAAGAATTATGCCATTGAAGGTAGTTCCAGCTTGAGAAATGGAGAAAGCAGAAGAATGAAGTCAAGCTCAAGGAACATTTTCTTTGTGACCTGGAATAGGTTGACTGGTTAATAGAAGATAGAGTTGTAGGAAAAGCTCAAGGTCTTTACTGATTTAAACAAATGGGCTTTGTTTAACATGGGAAAGTCAAAGGTTTTAGAAGCTAGAGGAAGGAAATAAAATTTGTTTTAAGGATAATAATCCGGATAGTAATGCAAAGTGTGAATTAGAAAGTATGGAGGCAGGAAAACCTGTTAAGAAATTCTTGTAATAGTTAAGTCAATAGAAGCTTAAATTAGATCAATGGCCAGTAAGTAGAAGAGTGAAATAGTGGCCAGAAGAGGAATGCAAAGAGTAAAATAGATGCAAAAGATATTAAGAAGGTAGATCTGATGGGGTGTGGTGATGATGGTCAGTCAGGGTTCAGTTTGTGGGAAGAACAGGAATGGAAGGATGATAATGACACCATTAAAAGGGAAGAGCTGATTGGCTGTGTCCTTGTTTGTTTGTGTATGCGGGTGAATGGGCTGTGTGGGTATCTCCCTCACTAGCTTTTGAGAGGCTTGAAGGCAGCATCCATCAATGCCTACTAAGTTATAGAAGGTGCTCAGTAAATAAGTGCTGAGTTTAATTGAAATGATGAAGAAGGAGAAGGAAGAATGAATGGCACTAACATTTATCAGACAGTGATGTACCAGAAGTTTTACATGCTGGGAGTTTTGCACATATATGAAATTTCATCTTTCTAAGAATGTTATACAGTAAGAATAATTATCCCTACTTTATAGGTGATGAACTAACGTACAAGCTGGCTACATATAGTAGGATGTCTAATAAGTAGGTAGAAATTGGCAGAGCTGGCAATGGCATCCCTGTGTATCTGACTGCATAGATTATACCTCTTCTCCCCTTGCATTAAGACCTTTCTGTAAAATGATTTATCTCTGATCATTTTCCAATATCCATTCCCTACAGGCCTGTGCACACACAAATTGAATGTTAAAGATCAAGAGTAACATAACATCATTACTATCTCTCTGATCATTAAATTACCTATTGTGTTTCCTCTTGGTGGGTGGCATTAGGGCAGAAAGAGCATTTCATAGATTACACATCACTTCCATGTGCATTTGATTTTCAACCAATCCTATAAAAAACTTCACAGTCACTCTGAGAATTGAAACACAACAGAAGACATACCAAATATTACAACATACACTAACCTAATATTTGAGAAAATCAGTACTTTCCAAGAGCATGTGTTACTTAATAAATTAGATGAACTTCCTCACAACAAAAGGCCCACAATTGTGTTTGCTTGAATTTGTGCAAGTAACAGAAAAGATACCTTATTTTATAAATAACAAAAGGAAAAATAAAATGCTAAAAATATGTGGCTTGGGTGCTTGGAATTATAAATATCTATTCTGTCATGAAGTACATATCTCAAAATATGCTATGTATATATTTTATGGACAGACAGGTGGAAGACAGGAGTAGAAGGAAGTGGAATAAACAAACAAAATTCAAATAGACCACCAAAGTGTAGTGTTACTCATTGTAGAAGATAATACTACAGTTGTTCTTTTTCAAAGGACATTTACATGATTTTTAACATGTAGATTTTGTATGTTTCTGGAATGCTTCTCTGTCCTGGTTTAGTGGAAGGTATTATAGTTATAGTTTCCTCAGATCAGAAAAATTACAGATCATTACAGACTGTTTACTTATTTAAAGACTTAAGTGTGGCTGGTAGGTGTAGACTTCAACATATTCTAAATAGACTTAGAATCCCAGATATGTAACACCCTCTGGGTAAGATCAGACAACCTATGTGCTAGGAAATGGGGCATAACATTTCAATATTGCTTTCTAATATTGGTCTTTAAACTTCTTAAGTGAAACTTTGACACTTTTTTTTATAATCAGGTCAGTGATGAGTATATATTAAAAATGTTTTCCTCTGAGGTATATGTCATATATAGAGAGGGTGCCAAAAAACGTATACATATTTTAAGAAAGGAAAACTGTATTAACATTGTAATACTCAATATACTGATCACAAAAGATGAGTACAAGTCATGTTTGACTCCTGCAATTATAAGAGGTGCTCAAAGTGGTTACCATCAGCATCCAGACACTTCTGATTATGGCAAACTACTGCTTGTGCAACGCTGATCAGTGTCCTCTTGTATACATTTTTTTTTTGCACTCTGTGATATAAACTTACAATTGCCCTGAAAGTCCAGAATCTTTCACATTAGTTGTAAAAGACTCTTTATTTATGCAGAGATTTATATAGGTCTATGAAAAGCATAACGATTGTTTCTATAACGATGACCAAGTATCACATTTTAGAACACACTATAACAAACATTACTCTGAAAATGTTTATTAAGCACATGAGCATTTAGAGATGTTTCAGTGTAATGTAGTAAACGATTGTTTATAGTGTTTTCCATCTATCACACTTTCCAAGTTTGATTCTTGAGATTTAAGGTATAATAGTGTTGTTTTTATTTTATTATTTTTAAGGAGTGGCTTTATCATCATACAACAAATAGGGAGAGCTATGTAAAGGCTTGGGATGAAAGGAAGACTATAAATGTGTTAATGCTTTCTATGGAAAAGATTGTTTTTGGTTTGAAAAATCAAGCTACTGATTGCTACATATCATCTGAGAAAAATATGATACTTTATTAGCTTTTATTTGGAAATGTATGAATACAACTTTATGTTCTCATTAGCATAATAACTGATTTGTAGTGCTCTTTGTATGTTGCAGGGAGTTTCTACTGGTTAGCCCCCAATCACCCTTTAGAGTGGGCTAACTGGGAGGAAAGTGACACCAGGAGAGGTCCACTATCTGGCCTGAAGTCACAGAAGTACAAGTGTCAGAGTTGAAATGGGGGACCAGAATGTCAAATTCCACTCTTCTAGTTTGCTTTACAGTTTTAAAATGTTTTCTGTTTATTTGTTTTAATGTTAGTTCTTCCCACAAGTTAATGCAAAACTGTGGCTTTAAGTCTATAATGATTTTTGGGAGGTTGATGCTTTTTATGGTGTGTTTTCTTGTTTCAGGCATTTTAATTACAGATCACATTACTTTTGAATCCAAAGTGGATTTACATAAAAAGGAAATATAAACTAAGTCACTCTATCTCTTTGCAAGGGCATAAAGCTTGCCATTATTCAAGCACTGACCTTTTACTGCTTTAGGAAATATTAAAATTCTTAAGGGGATATTTTCATTGACTTTATAGAGTATATAGGAAAGTTAGTGTCTCACGCAAAACCTAAAAATTACATGAGTGAAATTTAATTATTACTTATCAAAAAGTGGAAGTTGATAACCTCTCCAATTTTACATTTGGGGGATTCCAGGTCTTTAAAAAAAAACAAAAAACCTCTATATAAAGACATTTAATACTCCAGGAAGACAAACTGGTATAATGAGAAAGTATTATTAATTTTTTGTGTCTATCAGCTTTTTTTTCTGTGATCTGAATCTAAATTGTAAATTCTTTAACACACCCACAGTAAAGTATGAGGTATAGTTATTTTCCAGTGTTTTCAATTCATGACATTAGTCATGATATATACTTTAAAGTCTTAAATGTTGATTGAATAAAATCAGAAGGCAGAGAAAAATAATGTATTTTTATACATATATATTCACAATATGTAACTATTACATTTATATATAAAATTAATATTATACTTAAAATATAATATGTAGTACATATATGTAAAATTTGTACTATATTAGTGTGTGTATGTACAAATAAATATATAGAAGACAAATTACAGCAAGTTTTGGGGGGACAGATCGTGTGACTAGTGTCAGACTATTTCAATTCATTTAACTTGTATATAAAAGATATACCAAGAAATTTTAATGTAAGGCTATTTGTTAAGTGATCATGTGAATTCTAAATCCATACTGACCTAGGTGAATCCACAATCTACATTTTAATAGCTGTATCATCTTGATATAGCTGCTTGATCACTAAAACTCAAATTCTTCCTTGTAGAGAGGTGTTAAGACTGAGACCTCACAGGATTGTTGTGAAAATTAAAAGTGAGCTAGTGCATATAAAATATTTGGGAGAGTAGCTAGCACATAGAAAGTAGCTAGTTAATGACAGTTATATTTTACTTACATTAAATGCCTTTTTAGTTTTAATAAAATGTTTTTGGATTGGGATATCATTTGCGATCACTTTTATTAATCAATAATAGGAAGAATCTTAAGAAAAAGTCAGTACAAACATCATTATGACAAAATAAAATTTGGAGAAGCTGGGGCAGCCATTTTGTGAGGTGATAGAATAGGTTAACAGTAAAATCAGCCTTGAGACCCTCACACGGGCTTTCCTGATGTTGAATCCAGTGGGGTGCCCTCCCCTCCCCTGTTAAGGTGTTGTGGGACAAATAGGTAACATTTCTTCCCTCAGTTTGAAACTAATTGAAACACAGGAGGCTGACTGATGGAGAAAGAACTGACTGAGGAATTTGACTAGTGTTTCATCCCTAAATGACTGATCTGCTCAGCCAGTGGCAGACAGTGTTGGAGCATGAGAGACCTGTCTTGGGGGCTTGCCTTCTCTGTGATCCTATGGTACAGAAGATAGGAGAGGGCCTGCTTCCCATGGACGCTGTCTCCCCGCTCCCACCAGGAAAAGGGAAGAAAACTCTGATGGGCCCACACTAGGCAGGCTCAATTTCTTCACCTAGATTTATCCGTTACATAAATGCATAAGAAGTCACTGCAAAGACTGACTCTGGGAAATTCCTCCTCATGGAAAGAGAAAGGAAGGAGAAGACCTTTATGATATACTAAAAATAAAATCCAGGAACTGCATTTTGTTATATTTTCATATATAATGATGATCCATAAGGGCCTATTTTCTATCATTAAGATAGATTTTCCTAGTTTTTTTTTTTGCAATTTCTCCTTCCATTCCATTTTATATCAGTCATTATAGCCATAATCCAAGTTCTGTGAATAATAAAACTATTTACTCTTTTTCTCCAAACTTCATTGCATTTGAGAAGATCTGGCTGGCTTCAATCTTTTGTTCTTCATTGCCAAACTGTCTAATCCTTTTGCTGTCTCTGCAACGGCTACATTTTAAAATTTGATCTTAGTGGCTTTTCTTCAACTTTTTCTCTTACAAGGTTTATCAAACCTTTCTTGAAATATAACTCGGTACCTCAAGAACTCAGTAAAGTTCCCAAGGCAGCATTTATAGCAGAAAAAACTATGTGCTCTCCCTTATTATTTTGATTAACTAAGATCATATTTAAAATACATTTAAAATAGTGACATGAAAAGCAAAATAAATCAATTGAGAATGAATGCCAGTTTTAATAAGTAGCATGATCCGAATGTACCTTAATACTAAGGAAAGGAAATATAATGCTGGGGAAGCTGGCTAATTTGAAATAACAAGGAGACTATCTACTACAGGGTATTTTATTTTGTGGTTAGCATGAATGTGAAAACACAGAGCTTTCAAATATTCTGCATTTATTTTGAAGGACTGTTTTTACCTATTTCTAATACTTCATAATACATTGGTAAATGCATACAATACTCTTGGTAAAATCTGGGAAATTTTTTCAATAGCATTATTTATTGGATATTACATTTTTTTTCTGACAACTGGGGTAAGCTGTCAAGATCTTTCTGTGGAAATTATGAATATTACCAGATTATTAGAAAGAGTTATTAAAGTTTTATGGCAGTTATTATTTCTTCTTGGTGATTTTCACATTAGAGGCTGGATTTTTCATGTAATGGTTAGTTTTATAAGTAAATCACCACTCTTTCCTGACTGTCCTATTTAAACTCAGCACCCCAGAATGATAGCAGTGAATATTAAAATACCTTTTTTTCATATATGGGAGCTTAATTTGAGTGAATATTATTGACTTGAATTGAATATGCCTGGAATGAATTGCTACCTTTGAGTTCAATAATCTATCTATGAACTTCATATTTAAAAAAAATAATTGACCCTCACCCCAGACATTGTTATTCACTATCACATGGTTCTGTTTAGTTCCTACATTGCACACATGTTTATTTCTATCTCCCTCTCTCTGCTTCAAGGTCACAGGTGTAAGGACCTTCCAGGCTTGAACTTCATTGGATCTCTTAGACATTGCACAGTGCCTGAAATGTACAGCCATTTGCCAAATGAGAGGACAGTTTCAGGCCACTGGGATTTTATGTGATTCACACACATAGGGTTCACTACAAACCTGGATCTTTCATTTGCAGGTATTATTAGAACTGAGTCTTCAGATGACAAGGTTTGCGCTCTGTAAGATTGTGTAAGGAATGTCCAGAGCCTCTTGGCTGGCACAGAGCAGGTCCTGAAATTGTCTACACCTGTGAATATACAAGTCTTTGTGTATGTAAAATACATAAATAAATAAATGCAACTGAATTGGGAATGCTTTATTTGTCTCACCTATTAGCAAACCTTTCCTCCTCCACATGTACAAGGTAAGAGTATCAGCATTTGCCTTGTAGGGACAAAGCTAGAGCTAGAAAGCAGGAGGTGGCAAAGTACACTGGGCAGATTCAAGCCATGAGCTAAAAATGTTTTTAAAAATATTCCTTTAAAAATGGATAAAAAAATATACCCCAGAGACCATAGGTGGCCTACAAAACCAACAATATATACTCTCTAGCCCTTTAGAAAAAAAAGTTTCTAGCCTCTGGACTCTAGTATGGCTATATTTATAATACCCAACAACTCAATCAGTGGTGTCATTTAACAAGCAAAGTAAAATAAGTTTTAATCATAATAGATTTTAGTTTTCTATAAACAGTTAAATTGTTTACTCTGCAATTAATTATAATCTTAAGTATGTTTTATATGTATTCTTCATTGAGCTTTACTTTTTTAATTTGGATGAGCCTGGGATTCTTAATTCTGGCAATCAAAATAAGAGCCATGGACCAATATGAAAACTATGACATTTTTCATTCCCATTTAAATCACCATTAGGAACAATGTATCTCTCTGACTTAACATTGTAAACAAGAAAAATGTTATTGCATGTATCATTTATTTAACTTGACTTTTCTTTCTTTAAAAATCAATGTTTATCATAGAAAGATGTATTATACAAATATTCTGAATGCCATTAAAAACAAGAGGATATTAATAAAACAAATAGAGAACAAGAGAAAGGGGGATAACATGTGATCAGCATTTTTGGTTCAATTTATAACTTACTTTATAATGTGAGACTTTGAGAGAACATAAATTTAACTGGTTTCCTATAGATTTTCAAAAATGCTGATCAAATGTCTTTGAGCCCTGGAAAAGTTTCATTTCAAGAAAATACACTTTTCTTTTTGTTCAACTTGAAAGGTTGATTCTAGCACACCAATATATCCGGCTTTGTGTATTTCCAGTAAAAAGAAATGGCAAGTCTGTGTTGTCCAGACCTAGTCCAGACCAGCTTTGAAAGGTCATTTAAATGCTCAAATATTACTTAAATGTAGTGACAAGAATATATGAAAAAGCAGAAGTGTTTGAATCTACAGTACATAGTGTTTCTTCATAGCAGTCTTTGTCACAAGCTATAGATGTTTAGCTCTTTCTGGGTTGGCAGGCCTGGCCGTTTGTGTGAAAATGGAGAACAGCCAAGCCAGAAAGAGTTCTGGAAACAGACTTGCCTCAGGAGACCCGTTGTTTAGTTAAGCAGGCTTTTCACAATCCTGGGGACCTCATATTTGTATTACTAATAGCCCCTATGTTTAAGGGCATTGCCATTTTAGGGGATTGAATGACAATTAAAGTTTTTCCCTATTTCAGCTGTACAAATTGATCCATCATAAGTAAAGACCACACCTGTCTTTTTCTACATATCAGTTTCAAAGTGTTTATACGTTAATGATATTTAAAAGGCAAATGTGTGACTGAAATAGGAAATCTTATACAAGTGTTCTTAGCCTTGAAGTCCTAACTCTGGCACTAACTAGCTACATACTCTTAAGCAAGTTACATAACCTTTTTTAGCATCCGTTTCCTTATCTTTGAAATTATTATCATAACACCTATTTCATGGTGTATTAATCAATTAAGATACACGTTTAGTGAGGGAACTCTTTTAGGCACTGGGATGTGGTGGTGAAAAGGAAATAATCCTGATGTGTGCAGCTGAGGGCTATAGTGCTCATCAATTAATAAACAAATGTGAAATCAGAGAAAAAGAGGAAGCCTCCATTAATTGTTGGATTTACAGTGCTCTATTTCTCCTGCCTGTTTGTCTTCACTCTTAGACCGATACCCCTTGATGTCAGGGTCTCCTACTTGATTTGTCATGCCCTGGTCTTTAATAAGTATTAAGTAAATAGGTTTTGTCTTTTAAGTCTATGTGGCAGTTGGACTGTGGTGAATCATCATTCTTGCTGTCAGGCAATTGTTCTAACAAAACGGACACACATACACACACACACCAATCTTTGGGATGTATCCAGAGTAATTGTACCAGATCCTGTGTATTAAAGTGTAGAGGACAATATGACACCTTGTGGACCTCAAGTCAGTTTTCGGTGTTATGCATAGTCACTGCTGTTTCTCAACTCTTCTGAAATCATTGCCCATTGAAAATATTTCCCCTCCAGTATCAAGAAGTGGTCAAAGTCAAGATTTTCTCCATCACTTCCTCTCATACGGCCCTCCCCCCACCCAAGCCTACTCTATTGAGATTGGAAATCTGACTTGCAAGAGCAGTTCCTTTTCTGGATCTCATGATTATAAACTTCAAATTAAATTAATTTGATTCACCCTCAAATACTTTCTCCTCGTGCTCTATCTCAAATAAAAGTAATTCAAACCCCTTAGTGTGGATGATATAACCTTCATAATGTGCCTTCAGTCTATCCTTTTACAGTCTCATTTTAAATCACCTTCTCCCAGTGATCTAACCACATTAAAACCTCAGACTCACCATATATTGTTATTTCTTCTTGCTTTTTCCTTAGTCTGCAATGCCTTCCCTGTCTCTTTCTAGTTGGTAGGCTTCACTGTTTCCATAAAACCCATCTCGATATTTTCTTCAGCTCTCATATTTGCCTACAGTGCTCCAGCCCAGAATTTCTTTTACACTTTTCTGTGATGAAAAGCATCACAGTTTTCATACCACATTTATATTTATTTTGCTCATGTCTCCTAGTTTGCTAGATTCAGTTAAAGGCCTAGTGCTGAATCTTCATCATTGTCTCTCTCCTGCTTATTGCATTGCCTAACACATTTTTAATCATTTTTTGGGAGTTCTACCATGCTAGTAGGAAAATATGTATGGAGTATTATATTTGAAATAGATGACATTTAGCATATCATATGTTCACTTTAAATTCTCATCTTCACTTTGAACTGTCCTCAGGCATTTCACTTTAATAACCTCAGGTCCTGAGTGCTTGCAGATTCTATTAGACTGAAAAAGAAATCTTTTCCAAGATTAGTCTAAGAGGTGCTAAAAAATGTGAAGGTGTACTACACACCCACAGTTTGATTAATTTTTTGTAAAGTGTTTGGATTTAAGTCTAACTTTCATTCACCTATTACTTTTTCATTCAAAACCTAAAAGGCTATTATTACCAGCTCATTCCCTGGATATGCTTTCATATAAAATACAGAAAGATATAGCTTTTCAACTCTTCACAAGAGATGGCATAAAGTAGTTAAAATTATATTGATTGGATAACCTAATAATTTTTTTGCTTTCCTAAATTAAGGAGAATGATCTTTATTACTAAGGGTAAATCACATATGGCAGAAGTATTAAAGCCCTCCAAATAGAAAGAGATAGTAAAGTAGTACTTAGGTGCTTTCAATGAGTTATCTCCAAATTCAGATAAATTAGATTCTACATGTTCAACAAACATTTAATAAACATCTACTACACTGTAGACACTGAGCTAGCTGCAGATATCTAAAAACAAATAATGCATGGTACTTGCTTTCAAAGAATTAAACTAAACTGCAATCTGGGCCTCCTCACATTTAATGTCCAAGAACTTTCCAATCATCCTGAATGCTATCATGGGTTATCTACATTTTATGATTAATCTATTGTGTGTATGTGTGTGTGCGCGGGGGCACGCGCTGAATTTCTGAAATTTCCTTGAATCTTAAATTTCTGAGGTTTCTAAAACAATTAGTAGATCATCTCAAAACCACTATCTATAATTTTGGAGAAATCATGGGAAAAAGAGAGTTCCCAGAAGATGAAAGTGATTAAGAATTATCTCATCTTAAAACAATGGATAGAGATATGAATTCCAGATAAGACAGTCTATAAAGATTAATATTGATTTATGTGGACATTCTAGAGCAAAGGATGAGGTTATAGGTCTATGAGACCTTAGAATAACACACATGGTTGGTAGAAATAGGCATGGGCACATTTAGAACAAGTTAGATTCTCCTAACCGTATTCTCATTTTTGGTTGTCTATTAAAAGACATTCATATTCAGAACCTGTTGATTTAAAATATGGTGCTAATTTGGACAGAACTTACTGATGAGTCAGATGGCCTTGGTTATTCTATTCAACAACTGAAAAAAAAAATGTGAGAGAGGAAAATTTTTTACAGTCATGAAATGTCCAAGAGTTATTTGGAGAGCTTTAAGTGGGAATAAATGAAATGTAGGGCTTTAAAAATATTGAATGAGAATATCATGTGTTTTTCATATTTTTAGATGACAAGAAAGTAGGACATATGTCCGTCCAGTGCAATGGATGGTAAAATTAAGATATAAATCGATCCCAATAGACTAAAGTTAGGCTTAATGAATAATCGTAAAGTTATGCATTGAGGTTAAGAAATCAGTCCCATGAGTCTCAAATGAGAGAAATTTGACAAAACATCAGTTAAGGTAAAAATGACTCGTGTTTTCATTAACTCCAACAACATGAAGCTGCTAGAAGTTTAATATGATGTTATCAGGAAGAATGGGATCAAGGTCACATGAGGGAGGGTTTGGCTAAACTCTTGCAGACCCAGTGACATTCCAAACTATCATGTTTAGTTGTGGTAACCATATTTTATTTTATTTATTTATTTTTTTTTTTAGGGTAGTGTCACTGGCCCTCATATGTGGGACCTGAACCGGGGCCGCTGGCTTCCAAAGCCAGCGCTTAACCACCACGCCACTCGGTCAGCCATGTGGTAAGCATATTTTAGAGGAGGCATTATCAAGTCGGAGTTTATGGAGATCTAGAATGGAAAGAAATATTTTTTGGCACAGAATCAGTTTTAAAATAAGTAAATCAGAGTATTTTTAAATAACATGATTATATGGTTATTAAAACAAAACAAATAAACAAACAAACAAAATTCTAGTGTTATAAGGGGGGAAAAGTCCAAACAATTTTTAAGTAATGTTTAAGATAGAATTTAACTGGAAATCTGAAATATAGAATTACAATTTGAATAATTTGGGTAAGCTTCCATACTTTTGTTTTAAGAGAAAAAAATTTAAAAATCTATAAATCCCATGTTAAGGTATTTGCTTGGTAACGTCACCCCTCCTCTCCCCCCCAAAAAACGGGCTTTTCTTCCCCACACTTTTTTTTGTTTGCTTGTTTCTTTGTTGTTTTTTTTTTTTGCTTATCTTTTGGTTTTCATTTTTGCTCTAAAACGGATTTTTTCCCCTCATGTATTTCTAACTTAACTATACCAGAATATAGATGTTTGCGACATTATTACTATTTCTGACAAACACAAATTTGCTTCCATAACTGCTACAAAAAAAATCAAGAAATATACAGTGAAATAAACCTTTTATTGTCTTGATTATTTTGTTGCCATAGGCATTGAATGTTATCATGTAATAGTTACAATTATAGCATGTAATAAAAAGAGTTTTCCCTCTGAATGCTATATATATAAAACTTTAAAGGTTAATTCTGCTTACCTTTGTATGCATGTATAAAAATTGTGTATATATACACATACATAATTTAAATCACGTGATGACATCATTGAGCTCATGTTAAAAATATTAACATTTCAGGTAAAAAAATAAATTTTAAAATTGTAATTAAAGTATAAGATCGATATAAACAACGTGAAGAGGGAAAGATAGATACTGCATAGAGACATAACATCTCCAATTAAAAGGTTGAATTTTGATGAGTGAAATGTTCATGATTCTAGACATCAAACTTAGGGAATTTTAAGTTGTTTTGTTTATGAAAGACTTTTTAAAACAGTTCCAAGCTATACAAATGCCAATCATTTTAATATTAACAAAATTTCTGTTATTCTATTGAAATAGCAATGTTTTATGAAAAGGGGGAAACAAAAGAGACGTTCAATCAAAGTCTTGTGAGAGGTTATTTTGTCCTCCCAATGTTAACCAATTCTAACACTAACTAGTGTTAATTTAATTCTAAGGTAACTACCCAGAATTAGCTTCTGACTCCACAGGTCTAAGGGCTCAGTTCCACCAGATTCCCTCACTTCAGAAGCCAATTGCAAGGATCAGGTTCCCAGGTTCCCCATACTTCGGTCTGATTTGTCTACAAAGGTGGCAGTTACTATAACCCTCCCCCTTTTTCAGGTTTGATAATTTGCTAGAATAGAAAATAAGAAATCAAAACAAAAAAATTACCACTCAGGGAAACAATGTACATTTATCAGTTTATTATAAAGGATTCAGATGAACAGCCTGATAGAGAGGTACACAGACCGGGTCCCAAGCACAGGAGCCTCTGTCCCATGGTGTAGGGGTTTGCCACTCTCTCAGCACATGAATGTGTTCACCAACAGAGAAGCTCCCTGAATCCAGGTGTTAGAAGTTCTCATAGAGATTAGGGTTATTATAGAGATTCATTATGTTGGCATGATGAATGAAATCGGTCATTGATGATTGTCTTAGTCAGTTTGGGCTGCTATAACAAAACACTACCATGGACTAGAGGGCTTAAACAACAGACATTTCTTTATACAGATATGGAGGCTGGAAAGTCTCAGATCAAGGTGTCAGCAGATCTGTTGTCTGGTGAGAGCCTGCTTCCTGGTCTGCAGATGGACATCTTCTGCCCATGTCCTCATATGGTGAAGTACAAAAGAGAGGAAACAAGTGCTGTAATGTCTCTTCTTGCGGGGGTGGGGGGGTGGGGGGCACTAGTCCCATTCCTGAAGGCTCCACCCTCATGACCTAGTTACCTTCCAAAGGCCCAACCTCCAAATACCATCACATTGAAGATTTCAACATTTACATTTTGAGAGGAGGCAAATATCCAGTCATTACAGTGATTAACTCAGTCTCCAGTTCCAAGCTTCTAATCAAGATTTGGTTTTTCTGGCTACTAGCTCCCATCCTGAAGTTATCTTGGACCAACCCAAAATCACCTCATTAAAATGATATAGGCTCCTATCACCCTTATTACTCAGGAAATTCCAAGGGTTTTGGGAGTGCTGTGTGAGGAACCTATAAACTGGGACAAAGACCAAACATCTTTCTATGATACCACAGCTTAGTTTACTTAAAAAAATAAATTAAAAAAAAAATATCTGATGTATTATTTAAGAATAGAAAATAAACCAGCATTGCTTGTTTATTGAAAGACTATGTTTTATGCCTCAACTTCTAGAAGATTCTAAAACAATTAATGGCAAGTAAAAGTTTTACTCAAGGAGTTCTTTATCATCATTTAGGTAAAAAATTAAATTTAACTAACATCTTCAATAAAGCTAACATGATTAGATGTGTGGAGGCAGAATATTAAATTTATTTATCCAGGAGCCTAATAATTTAATTACCTATCTTTATGGTAAACTTAGAAATAACAGATACCTTAAATAAGTGGCAATATAGCAATGAAAATGAAGTGAATTATATCATATATTATATATATTATATATTTACAAAAATTCAACTGTTATTTCTGTTTCTTTAACAGCACTTTTGCTGAAGTCTGCAAGATAGCAGTGTTCTTTTTTGGAAAAAGTCATTATATTGGAGATGAATTCTAATAACTATAATATGAAATTTTAGTATATGTTAGTTACTGTGTTCCATGAATTATCTCGCTTAATCATTGTGACACTCCTATGAGAATCTTATCAGGCAAGTAGATGTTTAGAGTCCAGTTATTTTGTCCATGGTCATAGATAGTAAGTGGTGAAACCAGAAGTGAATCTAGGTGAGTAATGCTTTGCTCTTAAAAATGCACTTCACTGCCTGCTAAAATGACACTATTTCTTCATCAGTTTTCAGTACAAGATGCTAATAATGTTACACCTAATATTAAAATAATAGAGACTGGAATGCATTCTTCGGGAATTGAAATATTTTGTTAAAGTCATTACTATGATTGAAGACAAGAATATCTCACATTATTAGAATAATGCTTTAACTTTTTACTTAATAATGTATTTAACAGATTTATAATATATTCCCAAAAAGTTATATTCATTGTCATTTAATCTGAATACCAACACTAACCATACTATGTCCTAGTTAATGTAATCAAGAGACTAATTTGTAAGAAATGACACAGGCCTAGTGTTGATTTAATCAAATGTACAATGCCATACATAGGGGAGTATTTTTTTTCTTTAGCGGAAATTTGTAATAAACATTTTAAAATACATTATGGGAAAGTAAACCTTTTGGAAAAAAATTTGATGTATAGCCAACTATACATCAAACTACATACAACTATACAACTAGTTTACATATTTATAGAGTTACTGGTTTGTTTGTTTTTTTGTTTGTTTGTTTTGGTTGGGTAGTCTGTAGGAAATGGGCTATTGTGGCTAGTAGGATTAGCTTTGACAGAGGAGGCAGGCTCCAGAGAAATCCAACTGAGCAGAGACCTACATAAACAGACTGGAACATAAGTCGTGACTGCCAGTGTCCCACTCTTGCATTATTTCTGTTGCTAATGATGATTCCCTTCTAAATATTGTGAGAAGAGTAAGAATTCATTTCCCTTTGATATCCTTGGCATGCATGATGAACATTCATTTGTTTAGGTGTGGAGGAGGAATTTTGCTTTATCAATGCTTTTCATGCTATTTCTGGCACCCAGGTTCAGGAGACATATAGCCACTTTATAAAAGTGTCATCCTGAATCCAGAATATTTTATTGTCTTTAGTTGAGAGCAGTCTCCCTGAAATTTCACTTTGAAGTGAAACAATTTCCAACTGATACAATCAGGAGACATTAAGTGTTGCTTTAAAAATCTTTTTTCCTGATTCTCATGAAAGCTATAGATGTATTGTTCTAAAGTATCAAACATGGTAAGTGTTTCTGGGACACTAGTGTTCACAAATATAAATATTATTTTTGTATTTTAATTATATAAGTTCTGCATATTGAGTAAGATTTTTATCGGTGATGAGAGAAAATTTGGAATTTTTGGGACAATCTTCAATGTTTCAAGAAGCAACAGCATCTTATATTCTGCCAAAAATGTTAATAGTATTTTTCTTTTTCTAATCATAAAAGTAGTACAAACATTGCAAAGACTCCAATAAGAAAGACAGTTTATTAAAATATCATACATAATCCCATCACATGAAGAAAGCTGGTGAAGTCAGTTCTACAAAAACATGACATGCGTTCTTAAAACTCACAATGCCATAATAAAGCTAATTAAGAGTATATATATATATATATATATATATATTTATATATTTATAGAAAAGGGTCTCATATCAAATTTCAGTTACCCTTGCCTCTTTCTACTGTCACACAAACCTGTGCCTCAAAGATGCCATTCTATTAAAATAAGATATATTCCCAATTACTTGCTCTCTGTCACTATCCCCTGTTTGTTTACCTCAGGCTATTTTCTCCCCCAGTTTCCACTTATATATTTGTATCTTTGCTTGTGGTGTTCTGAGAGTACAGACAAATGTAGGAGCAACATGAGTTACCATTTTGGCATGTCAATTTTCTCTCAAAGATTTGTAGGAGCATTTATTGATGTTTAAAACAAAGCATAAAGTGAAATGTAATATTTGTATTAATTTAAAAGTTATAAACTTACTCTTCAGAAATATTTTGCCCTTTATGAAGATTGCTCTGCCCTTACAGGTTTTTTAGTGAAAAAATCTGAAAATTTCAGAATACAGCTTTAGGAATGCCAAATTCCTAGGAATGGGATTTTATAAGTATTTTAAAAGTAGTATGCAATTGTTATCCTAAGACTTTCTACCAGGTATTTCAGTATACTTGTTTTTCTAGTCAGGCTGTAATCATGTGAAGAAGGTCAATTGTGGAATTACATAACAAAAGAGGCACAGTCATGTTGGTTTTATAAAAGAAGCTCACTGGAGTTACTAATTCAATTGAACTTAAACTGTACCTATATTCATAGACTTCTTGTGTGTGTGTGTATGAGTGTGCACATGCATATGCATGTTTTGTGTATGTGTTTTTATTTAAAGCAGGCAAGATTGAATCCTGTATGTTTACAAATATGAAGTAACTCAGGTAAGCTTAGTTAGTAAAGTCTAATTCTTTCTCAACATATTTTTCTTCTTAGTAAAGACAGGAATGAATTTTTGTGTTACTTTTAAATGTGTTCATTTTTATTTGACTCAAAAAGCCTTTCCAGTGACATGTACATTCTTCAGAACACTCTCTTTAGTGACATCTATGGACATCTTATAGTTCACTTTTGTGAGCCTACACAGCTATCCCATGGCGCTGAACTATATTGGCATTTTCCTTTGGTTTTATTCAGCTTGGCTTTGTAACATTTACTTTGTCAATTATAGTCATCTTAGTATTCATAGTCAATTCTATCACTGTGTGACTTTAATTGTATTTTGCTAAATTAAAGAGGCATTATAAAGTTGTTACCCTTTGATTTTTCAGTTTAATTTCATTTTTCTTTAATCTTTGGAGCACACTAGATTATCAATTAGCATAATAAAACAGTCAGTGTGGAATTTAGTAACTATATTGAGTATTCTACAAAGTAGACTAGTTTGTACAACACGAATGTATGCAAGGGACAGTAAAATGCTTATCATTTTATTACTATACCTTAACAGTACCCCCGTATGTGTCTTAAACTGATAGTATATGAGACCATTACACAAGAAAACATTGTTAATGTGTGGATAATATTAATACTGTACACGTTAGTAATACATTTTATCTAAAGACCTTAAAGTGCTTTACATGAGAATTAATCAAGTCTTACCACACTACTCCAAGCAAGGTATTATTATCTGCTATTATAATTTAGATAAACTATCGTCACAGTTAAGAATGATGAAAGATTAAGTGGCTTGTCAAAGATCACATATTAGTTCAGTACTGAAGCAATATAGCTCAGATTTCTGACTGCTGCTATTAACATGAAGCACAGCCACTGTTCATATTATCCACTGAGCATGGCACCTTTCTTTTGAAATCATTTGCTAGCAATATGCTAACCTTTATGAAGTTTAAATGAACATGAATATAATGGAATCAGATCATGCATTCACACCCAGTGCCAAATTTGGAAGCAAGTATGTGTATAATTTTCTGAAAGATGGGGAAATGTTAAACACATGTTAGCATCTTTTTTTTTTTTTTTTTGTAGAATATGTTGCATTGCCTTTAAAACAGTGTTGCACTCTCTCATTGTTCCTAGTACAGCAAATGTGAGAACAATGGGAAATTGAAAGTGGTTTCCACTGATCTGGTAGCAGAGGCTGTTACCAAAGTAGGGGTTCTAGGATGAAGTCTTTTCACAAGGTTATGGCTCAGATTTCATGATTACATCTAACTGTTTGTGACAAAAGACACTGTTGATTTCCTTTTTTGATTTCTTATTATATAATGAGGATATGGCGGAATCATGTTTCTTGTTTGACTTTTCTTTCTTTTTATTTTCCCATGTCTGCTATAAATGATTTTTTTTTCTGGTAAAAGTAGTTATATTTAATTGAGGTCTTCAGATACTAACTCTTCATTTAGTGCTGTAGATCGTTCCAATGTCCATTTAGTGAGAATTACGGAGAACAATTTGTGCAATTGATTGGTGACATTGAACACAGAATTGATGCCTAGTCGTTCGGGGTCTTCCCTAGAAGAGACAGAATTGTCAAACAAAATGCAGGATAGTATTTCATCTGGGTGACACTGGATATCACAATTGCTAGAACTTAGCCTCTGAAAATCCTGCTTATTGTCGCTCTGCTTTTTGACACCAAGCAGTGACTAGCTCCCCTGAATACTAGCCTGTTTTATATTTGTATTCATGGTAATCATGCACTAAAACTACTGCAGATAATTTAGGTAATTGGCAAACTACAGGGGCACTTAGTCTGCTCACCTGCCTATTTTAGGTTGGCTCATCATCACTCTAATTGGCAGTGGGTAGTTACTGGTCCATTTGCCATATATAATGACAAAAGATGCTAATGGGCCCCCGGCAGTGGGTGTGTTGTACCTTTGCCCTGCTTCTGGCATGCAGAAAGCAATCCCACTGTGTTTGCATAGCAAGTAGCATGGCATTTTTCTACATCAAAAAGAGTTTTTTTCTTTTTTAAAATGACAACTTCCCCTGGCAAAGGCCTAGTCTCGGAATTGACACATATCCTTTCTCGCAGCCACCACATAGTACATTGTCCCTAAAAACAAGAGGACATCAGTCAAGGTAGTTTTCATCATTTTCACCACATTTTTATGATCAGAACTCCTCTGAAGCTTGAAATTGAAATCTGTTTCTTTTTTGACATTTTTCTCTATATTGGGCATGTAATTATGGGCCCAAACGAAGTTCAAGAGGAATGAATCAACAAAGCCCACAGCTAAGTACACTAAACTTTGATCTTGAAGGAAAATATGAATTCCAAGGTAGATTTGTACAGCTGTGCTATGAGTAACAGAGTGAGCAAATGTGGAATCAGAAGAAATATCCCATTGTTAACTGACTTTTTTTTATATATAAATGCAAGAAACATAAAAACAGAAATTCAGCTCTCCCAACCTAGGATAGTGGTTCTTTGCATTTTGAAGATAAGAACTCATTTTTAAATAATTAAAAAATGCTCAGTTGATAATTGTATTTCTATAATTTATTGATTGTGAATATGTAATATCAATATTCACATATTGATATTACATATCAATATGTAATTGATATTACATATTCAATTGATATTACATAATATCAATTTAATTGATATTACATATTCACAATCAATAAATTATAGAAATAATTGGAAGAAAATATTTATTTTATTAATTACATAAACAAACACATATGGAGAATAAACAGTGTGAGGGAGGCATCGTATTCCAAAGACTGGGCTTTGTGTAAATATATAGATTGGCAGACCCATCACAACAGCCCTGTGGCAAATGGATTGAAAATCACTGATGCAGGGCCTACTAAAAGAGACGTAGTTTAGTTTAAGGCTGTAGCCGAATTGTGGTGATAAACACTTATCAGGCTAAAAAAGATGGGTTAGTGATATTATGACGTAGTGTGGGATTGTATTTGTTGGTGCGTTTACATCAATTTACTAAAAATTACCCTAGAATTAAGGAAAATAATGTTTATTGATTAGAATTCTGTTAAATTACCTTTTATTTCCAATTTTTTGTTAGTTTGAATTAAAGTGACCTGTAGGTATTAACATGAGTTAGTATAGTAAATTTTTAAATAATGTGCTCAAATTTTAGATAACATTATGGAATTCATTCAGAACAAAAGTTACAGCTCTGGCAACATGTTCATGCAATGGCTTTAGTAATTAGGCAGAGGAATTTTTTTTTGTTTTTTAAGCTTACACTTTTGAAATGCATGAATTATGCCCCTGTTTACGATTCTATTTTAATCAATTTCCCCTCACCCTGTACATTGTTTTCAACTTGATTATTAGCTGGGATATACTCAGGCACACTTGTATATGTTTTTTGTGCTTGAAGATGCTACTGCTGATGGGGATTATAGTCTGTTAGTGTTTGCGTGAAAGCAAAGTTACATAGGGCCCACAGCCTTTTCTTCTCTGCTAGTAGTTACTTCTTTCCATGTGTACCACCAAAGCTTTAGGAAGCTTTAATATTTCATTTGGAATTGGCCCATGAATCGCTGTCAGTGAGTACTGGTAATAGCTGTGTCTTGAGGCCTGTCTGCCATGTGGCTCACCTGTCATCTGTCATCTATGTTGTTCCTTTGGGGTCTTAAATATTTTATCAAAGCATTTTGCTAATGGTTATCTCACTTCCATCCATGTATGAGCATGGGGGGGTCTTACTAGCCATCTCATCTCTGTTCATGTCACAAATGGTACACCTGTACTAGCTTAACTCTATCCCAGGATTTCAGGATGAGTGGTGCTGGACCCAGGCTTCTCTGTCTTGGCATGACTGTACTTTGGAATATAATATTTTGTCATAGAAGGTATGCTGCGTATGGTAGGATGTGTGACTTCTGCTCACTGGATGTCAGTATTCCCCGCGCCACCCCCCCCCCCACCTCCAACCCCATTCTGGAATGTGACAAACAAAATGTCTCAAGCTGTTACCAATGTCCCACTGGGGATACAATCATCTCTAGTGGAGAACGACTGCCCTAGACTGTCATGTGATGCTAGATAGGACCTATATGTAATAATAAAGATCATATAAGGATGGTGGATGTGATATTCACTACAGGCTTAAAACATTTATTCAGAGGTAAAATTAGACAGGTCTGTGACCATTGTTGAGATAACCTTCTCAGCTCAAGATGGAGCTGCACTTGCCCAGGGTGCCATATCATCAAACTGAAACTTAGATATGGTCATGGTTCTGTAAATGCTCCACTTGACCACAAGTTTATTTTAAGTCACTCAATCTCCAAACACCACACAACTCTGGGCCTTCTCACCCCAAACAAGATTGACTATGTGGTCTCAGCCTATCACATATCTCCTATTTTTCTCTCTTGTTTTTAATTCTTTATTCTATGAAAGCTTTCTGCCTTCTGCCCCATTTTGTAGTTTTCCAAAAAGAGATTCTTCATTTCATGAAGTGTTACATAAAATTTATTGGTATTGCCTAAATTGTCTCCTTTAATCATTATCTTTTTCTGTTAAGATTTTATTGGGGAACTGGGGGAGGGAACAGCATTGGGGAGTCGGGGAAGGGGAACAGACAAGTTGCTGTCCTTTCGTTCTTCAGTCTAGTTGTGAAGGACGTCGCTTCACTTGCCCATGTTGGTATTGTGATCACTGTGCTCTTCCTGGCTGAGGCAGTTGCTCACCAGCCATTGGACGGCTGTTCAGGGCAGCTGGACAGTTCACGCCGCTGGCCGCCCATGCTGGCTGCCAGCTACTCATGGTAGCTCAGGGCAGCCCACTGCAGCCCACTGCAACCTACACCACTGCCAGCCACTCACAGCAGCCCAGTTCCAGGTTGAGTTGTTGTTCACCATCTTTGCTATAGAGGGCGTAGCGTCACTGGCCCTCATGTGGGATCTGAACTGGCAGCCCTGCTGCTCAGAGCTTGCCCTTCCAAGAGAACTCTTAACCAACGAACCACTGAGCTGGCCATCCTTTAATCATTTTTAACACCATTTTATAAACTTTCAGTTTGGGAAGGACTGCAGTGTCACATTGCCTCTACAAAATATCATTCTATCTTTGAAAGGAATAACAAATGGATGTATAAATATAAAATGTACGTATACTGTGTGTGTGTGTGTGTGTGTGTGTGTGCGCGTGTGTGTGTGTGTGTGTGTGTGTGTGTGTGTGTGTGTAAGACTTTACTCAGTATGGTCCTTCTGAAGGTAAATGTGTTTAAGACAGTTTTGGAAGTGTTTGGTGTCAATCTGTAAAATCATGTAGAAGCAAATTGCCTTTTCTATGGATTTGAAATTGAAAGGGATTTGTAAATGCTATCAAATTCATTATTTTTTAGTGGAGTTCAACCTTAGTAGGTATATAGGAATAAACTATATTACTTTTTTTGTCTTTTGGGAAAAAGAAAAAAATATGAAATTTGGCCTAGTTAAAATAGAAACTCTATTGTTATATGACTGTAACAAGTACCTTGTAGACTTTAGGAAGATATTGAAATCAGAGGCTGAAAATGTGTTTGGAGTATTTCCAAATTTGTTCATCTCTCTCTCTCTCTCTCTCTCTCGTCTCTCTCATCTCTCTCGTCTCTCTCTCTTTTCTCTCTCTCTCCCTCCCCCCATTCTCCCTCTCTTCCCAATCTCTACACTGTTGCTTCAGTCTTCTCACTGTACTCCTGAAGACCAGTTTTACGTGCTTTGCAGTATCTATGCAGAAAATTATTTCCCCACATTGCCTGTAAATTTTACTTGTCTTCTATATTAGAATCTGCTCCCAAATGAGAATATAATCTCTTGTTACCACCACACATTTAAGAGGAAGGAACTCTGATTAGCTAAGGTGGATCAGCTGCCCATTCTGGGCCTGTCCGGTGTGCCCGGGAAATGATGTCCCAGGGGACAAATATGTCTGCTGGGAATTTTCCTCCATGACCACGTGAGTGGGGGAAAAAAGTTCCCAGGGAAGGGAGATTATGTAGATCTTTCTCAAAATATCCTATATTCCAACTTGGAGTGAACAGCTGAGTGATAAAGTACAAAATGTACATATAGTAACTGAAGAAAATAAGAGGAAATTGGTTCCAGGCTGTAGATGGTCCAGTGCATGTGGCTGCTCAGTGACATAATCTTCAGCTTCAGTGACATAAAAAATTAGAGAGAGCAGACAAAAGTGGGATCAGTATGAATAGATAGGTAAAAGTCACAAAAGTGGCTTGGGTAGTAAAAATCCTATAGTAAAATTGTACCAAATGCTCTCAAACTTCCATCCAATTTACAATCCTTCCTTATCTATGTAGGTAGGTAGGTAGGTAGGTAGGTAGGTAGGTAGGTAGGTGTGTAATATATTTACTTATGCAATACAAACTTGGAAAGAAAGATAATTATGATTTTAGTTTCTTAGGAAAAGAGTAAGAATGCTTTCAGAGGGAGACCAACAAGTCACCTGCTGTGATTGACTATCAACAGTATATAATATTTGGTTTTTGTTCATGTTATAATGATACTCTTGAGTTTATTACCCATCCAAATATGATTAGTGTTTTCAACTTTAAATTGACCGTGTAGAATAGAATTTTATTAAAGAATAAGTGATAAGCTAATTTAAATATCAACTGTAATTGTAATGATAAGCTAATTTAAATATCAACTGTAATTGTAGAAATTGATTAGGACTTCCTTTTAAAAAAATCACACACTTTTTTTTTTCTGGGAAGAATGTTTTGTTACCATCAGTGCATGTTCATAATATGAAACAGATTGGCTTTTAATTATATTATTCTCAAATTTTCTATATGCCCCTCATTATCTATCATCTATCTATCTATCTATCTATCTATCTATCTATCTATCTATCTATCATCTATTATCTCATCTATCTATCTATCTATCTATCTATCTCTATATACAATACATCCTTCATTTCACATGTATATAAGTGTATATATATATATTATATATAATATATGCATATATATTTATCCATATATACAATGCAGTAAAATGTATATATGTACATTCCACTGGGGAATGCAGTTCCCCCACATCTCCCTCACCCGCCCCCCCAATTGGCATGCCACTGATTCTATTTTGAATCATTTCCTCCTCTTACATACTCCTCCGCATTTCCCCACGTGGGGATAATAATAGAAGCTACTTTTCACATAATTGTTTTAGTTTATATGTTCTGAGGGTTAAATAATATATGTATCTGGCATACACTATGAATTCTATAAAGCAAAAATTGGGATATTTTTAGTACCTCACTCTTTTTTTTTAATCACTAGGCAAGCTATAGATTTCAATTGGATTGATTAAAAACTTGCTAAAAAATGCTAAGAGTTCCAGCATTTTTTGAAATTACCATGTAGTGAATCAGACCACATTTTAGTTTTCCTGGCAGAAATACAGGAAAACACTTATTATGAAAATGTTTGGCACTATCAATAGAGGTTGGATCTCTTACAACTAAACACTTTTTGATGTTCTGAAAAGTTTGCCATGGGGTTAAGTTTCTTTATTATGGTAGAAATAATCATGTGAACATTGTTACATTTTTTTGTTGTCTTGTTTTACTAGGGGGTGAATAGCATTTTTAAGTGACTTTAGTTTCCTTTAGTTTATATAACTATATCCAAAAATCTATGATGCAAATTGGAAGTTGAAAGCTGAATACATTTCTAGCACTATTGAAAACTTAAGGTGTTTTACATCGCAAACACACACACATGCACACACACACACGCCTAAGGAACAAAATATTTCTACCACATAAGGTTCAAAAAAGGAAAGCTTTCTTAAGGAGAATAATTCTGAAACATTTAGAGTTTCTGTTGCAATTCCTTTTTTTAAAGGTTAGTGAGACAGGATTGGTTTAATATGAAAAAGTTAATATATGCAGTCCAGGTAAATGCGGGTTGTGCTTGCTAAGGGAATGTAGGCATGAAGTTATTGTTATCCACTGTGTATGTATATGTGTGTGAGTATAGCATAATATGTTATCGTATAGTATAGTATAGTATAGTATAGTATAGTATAGTATAGTATAGTATAGTATATGAAGTGTGATCAAAACATATGGTGAATATTTAAGTTTAAAAAAATTAATACAGTAAGTGACACATTGCCATTTACCCCCCTCAGAATACTCGCCATCACTTTGTACACACTTATCCCATCTTTCTTGCTACTTTGTGAAGCAGTTCTGGAAGTCTCCTTTGGTGAGTGTCTTTAGTTGCGCTGTCATAACTGCCTCGATGTCCTGAATTGATTCAAAACATTTATCTTCCATGGTCATTTTGACTTTGGGGAAGAGCCAGAAGTCGCACTGTGCCAGATCCAGTAAATAAGATACATGATGACATGCTGTAATGTTTTTATTTAACAGAAATTGCCGTACCAGAAGCGATGTGTGACACAGAGCCTTTCTGTTGTGATCACAAAATACAGTGAATGCTGCTGTTGAGTGCCATCTAACAGAAAGGCAGGGATCTTCAATACGAGAAACGGTACATCAAACCTTAGTAACAGTGTGTGACAAGTTTCAACATGTTTGGTGCAGTCAGTCAGGTGTGAGCTACGTTTGAGAGAAGGTGTGTTTTAAAGTGTGCCGTAAACCATCCTCCATCATGGCAACGTTCTTTGTCACACATTGCTTCCGGTATATGGGAATTTCTGTCAAATAAAAACATTACAGTGTGTTCTCATCCATCTTATTCATGGGATCTGGCAACGTGTGGCTTCTGGCTCTTCCCCAGACTCAAAATGATTCGGGATATGGAAGCAGTCAGGATAGCACAACCAAAGACACTCACAAAAGGGGCCTTCCAGAACTGCTTCAGAAAGTAGCAAGAATATGGGATAAGTGTGTTTGAAGTGAGGGGGGTATTTTGAGGGGGATTAATGGCAATGTGTCTTTTACTGTAATATATATTTTTTTAAATTTAAGCATTCATTATATTGTTTGATCACACCTCTTAAAATGAACTTGCTGTTGATTAGCAGAAAGGAGGATTTCATAAACTTTCAGACCATTTAAATGAATTGCTTTTTTTTAGGGCATCTGTGTTTAAAACAATGTATGGGTCAAACTGAGGCAGAGCATGTAGCCCAAGAAATTGATAACCCCCTCCAGGGTATAATATGAGGTACTTCACTGGTTACACAAGTAACAAAGTGAATGTATGCAACCCATCCAGCACCTGCAGCTGGAGAAAAATAAGAACCAGTTTCATCCAGCTTGGCTGATCCTTATGACTGGGACCTGTCCTTTAGCTAATTATAATGTCATTATAATCTCATTTACTATGGCTCCTATCATGCATCTGACACCATGACAGTTCTGGAGGAACCAAATAAGGAAAAAAGGAGGGAAAGGAGGGTCCCATTCAGACGAGGAGATGAATGAACCACTTCAATGGGATGTCACGAACTCCAACCCTGGGAGGGATAAATACCCCTGATCATGACTTCCTCTGCGCAACTCTTTCTCTGTGTTTGCCTGCACTTTACTGTAATGTGTATACTTGCATTTTCAATAAATCACTTTCACTTTCCTGCATCTGTCTCACTCTTGAATTCTTTCTTGCACAGAGATAAGAACCAGTCACGACTGCTCCAGGTTTAGTCCTCTCTTGGACATCCCTGAGAGCCTCCAGTTACAAAACCATAGTGAACATACATCCTGAAGCATTCCAATATATAAAATACTTCTTTCAAGGTGAGGTGAGTTAAATTATATTTAGTTAGAATAATTGATACTTAGTTCTGGGGAAACCAGCTTAAGATGCATTTGTATCAACACTGTTTTGAAGACATTGCTTATAAAGTATGTGTGTAAGTCTGACTGAAAAGCAAAGAAAGGGAAGGAAGAGGATATATTTAACTATCATTATTTGTCAATTGTTTATTCACATAACATTACAGTGCATGAATTTTGCTGAGAATGCAGCTGCATTTTATGTATGCTAAATCAGCATTTCCCACATGAATTGCCAAGGAGCACTTTAAAATGCATACTAACTACACTGATAAATACCAGGAGACGTGTGCATTAGATTAAAGTAGATTGCAAAAACTATATAACAGATAAATCAGTTGCCACAGAAATGGTGAAAACTTAATTCATGAATACATTGAAACGTTCTATCAGAACAAAAGAAACACATTAGAAAAATAAATTCTTATTAAAAAGGAAAAAATGAAAAGAACATAGTGAAAGAAATTGTCGCTAGGTAACTTGCTGATATTCTTTAAAAGATCACAGCATTTCTTAAATTTAGATTATCATATAATAAAAGCATTTTAAACCATGTGTCTTAGTTTGCCAGGACTTCCATAACAAAGTACTACAGGGTGTCTTCACAGAAATTTATTTTCTCACAGTTCCATTGGCTAGAAGTCCAAGATCAAGGTGTTGGCAGGTTTGCTTTCTCCTGAGACCTCTCTTTGACTTGTAGGTAGTCACCTTCTTGCTGTGGCATCACGTGGTCTTTACTCTGTGTATGTACCTTTCTGGTATTTCTTCCTTTTTGTAAGGACATTAAACATTGGATTAGGACCTCACTCTTATGACCTCCTTTAAACTTAATCACCTCTGTAAAGAGCCTATCTCCAAATAGAGTCACATTCTAAGGTATTGTGGTTAGGGCTTCAACATATGAATTCGGGGGGAACACAATTCAGTCTACAATACGGGACAATATTTGATTCATGTATATAGTTTTAAAATAAAGATTTTAAATCCTGACATTTGCACCTCTTACTATCTCACATAATTTGAGAAATTGTGTGGATCAATGAATTGATGTTGATATACAATAGAATCCCCAACTGGGGATGAAAGTGCTAGCTTCCTCCTCCCTTTGTAAATAATGGATTATTTAGGTCACAGATATTTCTCTTGTATTTTTTTGTTTTCCAATATGGTAGTTCCATTTCTGCCTGTATCTCTCGCCAGCAGATTTTTAAAACATAGTGTTAATATCATGTATTTAGAAAAATGTTTTCTTGTGGAATTAAAAAAAGCTTTTAAATTTCTGAATATATGCCTATTTATCAAAATAAATAATGAATATATAAATGAGCATAGCAAAAATAAAATCCTTTGCATATTCTAAACTTATCCTGAACTTTGATTTTGATAATAAGATCAATATCAAAATAAAAATTAAGATAGCAAATGTTAGAATTATTTAAAAAAATACTTCCATGGTCAATCACTTGATTAGCTTAGCTAAATATTTTGTGCTCTCTATATTTATAGTTCTATTAAATTCTTTTCTTTAATAAGAATTGTGACCCTGAATGACCATAAGCTTATCTTGAGGAATAATAACTTGGAAAAAAATATTGTCATTGTTCAATTATCTTATCTAAATTGTCTTTGCATTGGAAAAATGTCATGTATATGTCAGATTTGCTAATAATTGCTTAAACAGACAGTATTTAAATACTGGAATATATCCTCTAGTCATCCTGGATAAAATAGAATTTTTACTGTTGTGGAATTGATTATTTAGAAAAAAATGTCTTATTCTTTCATTAAACTACATATTTTTTAAAGATAAGAAGTGTTCATAGGGTAATTTTTAATATTCAGGTATAATTTAAACTGAACCATAGAAATAATGTAAGGGATGTTTACTTCCATGAGCATTATTTCATAAGGTGAATTATTCGAATAAGACCAAATACATTATGCCTTTGGAGAGGGTAGGAGGATAAACTTCATCTGAAAAAAATTGGGACACAGTTTCTAGGTTCTCATTTTCCAGAATTCTTAAAAGTATAGAAGTCTAATTTTGATTTTTAAATAATGTAAATACCATACTACCCTTACTTTTCAAGTTTTCTTTATGTATTTTCTGAACCCACTATGGCAGCTGATGGCAGATTTGAGTTCTGGGTAAAAAAGAGATGACCAATTTGATTACAAAGAGCTCTGAACTCTATACCATTGATCCTGCTGGCAAATTGGTATTACCAGGTAAGAGGAATTTAAAAATTATATTAAAGTTGTAACTGAGTTAGGCTTAAAAAAAAGAAAAAGAGAAAGGAGGTGCTTACATTTAGGAAAATTCAGTTTTTACTATAGGAATATTCCTGAAGGGCTTATTTCCTGAAAGGGGGATCATGTATTTTCCTGCAAAAATACACAAAAGTATGAGTTCTAAGACATTTAGAATTTTACTTCCTTTTAAGAGTTATCACTGACATATCAGACAGAAATCTATATACATGAGCTTAAATCACTCTAACCTGTACTTTCTTTAACTGTTAGACTGAGAAACATCTCGCCAACAAGTTCAGCAAAGATGGTACATGTAGGTTGATAAATTTGTTTTGTAATTAAACTAATTGGATATTATTATTCTAAAATAATGATTCTACTCTTTTCCATAGTGCACATCATCCTTTCATCAAAGTGGTATGAAATACCCTAAAATCTACTTTCCCTCTGTTCAAACTGATCTCAAATCACATAAATGTTTTCAATTCTTATGGGAAAATCTGACTTGCATAGATTTAAAAGAAAATTTTTAGCCAATTTTAGTAGGTTTTTTTTTTATTATGTCCATGAATTAGTTGTTCTATTTAACATTTTGAGTGTATCAAATGCTTACTTAGTGAAAGCTTTTTAAATTAATAATATAATATATGTATGTTAAGAGTGTATTGATATAATCGGTAGATTATATGGCATTAAATTTTCTAATAGCAACACTAATTACAATAATAGTCAATATTTACTTAGCATTTGCTAGGTACAATGTTGAGAGACAAATCTCTCAGGTTTTTGTATATCCTGTGAACCAGGAACTGATTGTCTTTTGTTCCAAACCCTCTTTTCATAACTATTAACAGTGAATAGCCCTGGGAAATAGAGATAATACTCCCCCCACCCCCGCCCCTGGCACAGAGGAAAGGTATGCATGCATGTTTACTGCTCGTTATAAAAGACTTGAGCTTCCTAAATTCAGTTGCTCTCTTGTAATGCATCCCACTACTTGTGCCAGTTGGCTTTTTTATCTTCACCATGTGGGAATTGGAGCTCAGGGAACTGGTACCAAAAATGATGATATCCTAGCTACTGTTATTGTTGTGAATAATAAGTGGCTTTTCATCACTGACCTAAGAGTCTCGTGTCTTCTACCAGTATCCATATAATTATAGCAAGCTAACTTGGAAGAAGGGTAAAATTTCAGAGCCTCCCATTTTTGGCAAGAAACACTGTATTATGCACTTTGAAAAATTCTTCTCATTTTACTTTCTAAATATCCACAAATTTTAGAGGTGCAGGAAAGCCCCATTTCTATAATTCCACTTCTATTTTAAGCCCCTACCACAATTATCCCTTAAGAAAGAAAAATTAGTATGTTCCACTTTTTCAGTTATTAGAGTTTCCCAGTAATATATTAGTGTATGTAAGATTTAAAATTATTCATTTAGGAATCCCCCTCTCCCTTTTTCTTCTCTAGTGTGACAGCTACATTTCTAAATATATAATGTAGCATCATGGCATGGGCAGTGTTGAAAGGGGGACTGAGGAACAGGTGCTACAGAATCTGGTCTTCAATTATTTGCATTTATCCTTATTGATATCCCCTGAGGGTCTACATTTCCATTTAATTCCAGCCTTTGGTTCATACCATATTCCTCTGTGAATACTCTTGTCAGTCCCGCAAGACTCCTTCAGGTCTGTTGACACGTTTTTTCACTCTTAACTTTTGTTCCCTTCTTGAAAACACATAACACTTTGGCTGCTTTCCTGAGTCATCTTGTGCAGCAAGAGACACCAGAGTACTGTTTCAGACTCTCTCTATGCCTGGCATGTCATGCAGTGTCTTCGTTGCTACTCTAATTTTCTGACTATGGTGATATGGACAATTTCTGAAAAAGTGTTACCTTTACCTTCCAGTGTTCCAGATAGGAAGCAGGTCCAAATCAACCTTTTTGTCTTACTAGTCTCCAAACTTAGATGGTGGTTTTACCACCACCCACAACTTCCTGTTGACAAAGGTTAACCCTTTGTTGGCATGTTGGAGGCTCTTCATAGCTCCTCAGACATCCCAGTTGCTTACAACTCTCTTGTTTGCTTTAGAGTATTCACTTCACTTTTCAGGCCATGGAAGTTTGATCAAATCAAGGATGAAAAACAAACAATCAAGCTAAATAAAAACCTGATTCTTATACCATCATTAATTAATTGTTTCCAAGTCCATTATTTATGGCATGAATTTGACTTTTGGTGATGCTTGATCAAGAGATTTTTGACTCTAACCCCTTTTTCTGTCACCTCCATTCTCCTCAATGGAGAGGAGAGCCCTAGTTGCTCTGATGTGGTAATAGAAAAGTGGGGAAAGGGTTACCAGGTAGAAGGCCATTACTAAATTTGAAACTATAGCATTGGTTGTTATCATTAAATCATCCTGCTGCATTTATGAATGTATTCATACTATTCAGTGCCATGCCTTGTACCTCTACTAGAATGCGAACTTTCTGTGGACAGGGAGACAACATGTAGCTTTTTATTATCTGGCATAAAGTAGATTCTGATTTGTTGATAAGGGAATAGCAATTATTGGTAAATAATTTTTAATTTACTGATTCTTTTTGAAACTGAGTTTGCATGTTTATGGTTGTAGGTCTTCAGAATTCTAGCAAGAACAGATTTATGGAAAGCAATAGTAATTTAGTTCTGTAAGACGATTGAAATCTCAGCTATTTCATATTCTAGTGAAATTCCATTTAATAATCAAAATTCATCTTATTTTTAGAAAATATGTTTGCTATTTATAATTTGTACATGTTCTAACTTCATACAGTTATTTGAAGTATTCTATATGGAAGGATTGAAGGCATATATTGTGAAGGCAAAGAAATCAAATATTTGACTACAGTAGATCTTAAACTAAATTTCTCATAATTCATTGTTAATTCACAGTCTGATAAAGAAAGGAACATTTATTTTTTTAAAGTCTCCAAATAAACATGCCATAAAATATTGAAGTGAAAAAACATTGTATATTTTCTTATGTGTCTTTATATAGCTAAACAGACATAGAAATAAATCTCAGAAACAATTTTTCTACTGAAAATTTGTGAGGTAAAGAGAAGTCTTCCTAGATTAAACCAAAGTCTTTTCTTTTTTATTTATCTAAACTTCATCGGGAGAAATAGTTTTTGTACGCTTTGATTTTTCTGAGTATTGAAGAAAGAGGCTGCTATATTACAAATTGCCACTATTGTTCAAAGTCATCAGACCAAGCATATAGAAAACTTGATAAGAGCACTTGAAAGATTCTTTTATAGTGATAACTACAGTGGAGGAGGATATAGTCCTTGGAAATGAATATAAGGTGCTACAATGGAGTGTTGTGGACTATTAGAAACTCTGTGTGATACAGTATTGGACTTAACTCTTAAATTAATTTCTGAATCCACTCTCTTTGTCATGTTCCATACATGCATGGATTAGCTTGGGAGATGACGTCACCCCAAAAGTATATTGATTACTATAATCAATGATATTGATTACATGTTTTTTAAAGTAAAGAAAAATTAAAAGAACATTTTTTAAAAGCTATTAAAATCTATGTATTGTGATCCTTGAAACTGTGGGAAGATAGTTTTTCCTCAATTTATTTCCCATCTTAAAACAGATATTTATTAGACTATTTGATTCTGGAAATAATAGGTTAAATAAATAAAATGATAATAAACCAAAATGACCCTATCAATATATCCTTTGATATAAGAGGTATCAAATATTAAATAATAGATAAAAATAGATAAAGAAACAAGGATTGTAATGTAGGAAGAGGTAGATATATAAAGATTGCATTTGGAGGGTTTTAATATAACTCAATATTTGAAAGATCAAGCAGACAAAAAAAGATTTGATTAATGTCTCAAATACACACACACACACACACACACACACACAGACTACACACCTGTACTAATATCATTTTTAATAGAAATAACTTTATACCTAACAGAAAATATATTTTATTTTTGAGGTAATGTTGAACAATTTCTTAGGTCATAAAGGAAGTTTCAATAAGAAAGATCCACCATCATATATTCTATGTTTGGAGGTCATAATGTAGTAACATGAAAAAATAAGTAAGAACATAAAAGTAACAAAATAGAAGCCTTCATGTCAAGAAGCCTAAAAGCTGTCAGCATTTTGGCAAGAGAAAATCATAAAAGTAACCATGAAATACTTATGTTTGAACATCAATGACAGCGTTATTTTTCAGAATTTGTGAGGTACAACTGAAACAGTACTTAGAGATAAATTCATAGCTTTAAATACACAATGAAGAATAACTAAAATCAAATAAGTTAAGTATTCCACATATGTATTACACTAGAAAAAGAGCAACTGATTAAGTCCAAACAAAAAGGTACGTAAATAAAAACTAAGAGCAGAATTCAGTGAAATAGAGAATTATACATATTGGAAAAAAGGAAAAAAGTATACAAATTCCAAGAGGGAAAATTATGACATGAGACATTAAACAATATATTCAACTCTGTAAATTCTAAACTTAGACAAAGTAGATCAAGTTTTACAGGGAGAAAGTTAAAAATTGAATTCATTGATAACCACTAATGAGTAAATGAATATTAAAATAGTAATCAGAGCTCCTCAGAAATAAAATTCCAAGATAAAACAAACAAAAAACCTAAAAGCCAAGACTGCACCCCCCTACTCATACCCATGCAGTGTACAGATGTGCTCTACCACACTTTAAAGAGACAGGTAGGTTGCTCCTCAAAAAAAGAAATAAAGTTGTCCAACTCATTTTTAAGACTAGTATAACCTTAGCTTTTAGAGCAAATAATTATTAATGGGAAGAGAATTATAGGCCCACTTCACTTTAAACATAGATACAAAAATCTAAGTTTAATATTAGCTGTGTGAATGCAGGAGTGTAATAAAGCACTATTTGTCATGAAGCACTATTTATCTTACAAATATAACATTCATATACCTATAATTTATCACATTAATGGCCTACAACGAAAATCACCCGGTAATCTCAGTAGATACAGCTAAAACACTTTAAAATATTCAGCATCTCTTTATAATAAATCTCTTGGAAAGAAATAGGAGGAAATATCCTGAAATTATAGATTCTATCTAACAAGAAACTTAACATGATACTTAGAAAATTTCACTTTATGTCATTCTATTAGAGATCAGCAATAAGACAGAACTGGGAAACAGTCTATCATGGGCTCTCTTATGCATCCTTGCTGAATGCCGAAATTGCAAGGCCCTGACTGTGTTTTCATTTGGGCGATTTGTCAGCCTAAAATTCTAAAAGTGAGATGATGCCTTCCAAGAATACATCACATAGGCCTGCAGTGCATCTGGTCTCCCTTCAGACAAAGCGTGTTATAAAAGGGGCAGATTTCTAAGCACAGGGTCCTCTCCTGTGGAGCACCCTATTGTGTACTGGGACGCCATTCTGCACTTAGGGCACCCTATGAGATTTGGGGATTGGGGAACTATGGTGATGATGTTAGTACTCTGACCACTGTTACTGTTACGGATTATAAATTCCTCTGTCCATGGTCCTGGAGTATTATATATTCATGAAACGAATGTTGTCTTGAATAGCTATTTTGGTGGGAGTTCTCTTACTTCTAGCTCTCCTGTGCACTGTCAAATTTATTTGGGTGGCTAAAACCTTTTTTTGTTTTTTTAAATGTTGAAATAGATGATTTCTTGTGAGTTGGTAAAACCTTGATACACAAGAACGCTATTGACTGGAAGAGCTGTTATTGAACCTAATACTGGAGGTACTGGCCAAAGATGAGAACAGGAAATAAATAATAGCTATAAGAAAGACAAGGAGACAAAATGGTTATTATTTACAGATGCAAATTATCTACATAAAAGATTGATCAGAATTAATAGTCAGCAGTCAGAACTAATAAGAAAACACAGCAAAATTGTTAGATCCAAGGCAAATAACAAATTAAGACTGCTCCTGGGCCACCTGAATGACACATTGGTTAGGAGTTGGCTTGGGACATCAGCTGTGAGCAGCAGGACTCTGGTTTGGATCCCATATGAGGGCAAGTGATGCTGTGCCCTCTACAGCTAAGATGGTGAACAACAGCTCAACGTGGAGCTAGGCTGCCATAAGTCACAGGTGATGGCTTAGGCTGCAGCCCCTGCTGCAGTGGGATGCCTCGAGAGCTACTATGAGTGGCTGGCAACCAGCATGAGCGGCAGGCAGCTGGAGTGAGCTGCTGTGAGCCACAGTGATGGCAGTCCAATGACCGGAGACTGACTGCCTCAGCTGGGAAGAGCCCAGTGATCACAATACCAACATGGGCCAGTGAAGTGACATCCTCCACAACTAGACTGAAGAACAAAAAGGACAGCAACTTGTCTGTTCCCCTTCCCCTATTCCCCAACGCTGTTCCCCTCTCCCAATTCCCCAATAAAATCTTTTAAAAAGCAAAACAAAACAATAAAGGACTGCTCCTCTAAGCCAAGAATAGAAAGCAAGACAATAAGAAAGAAAATTGAAAACATTCATGAAAGAATCAAAACTATACAGTAAATAAGAAATAACCTTATAAAATCATGCATGCAAACTTTACAGAAAAACTAAAATGCTTTAAAGGAAATTAAAAACTAGATACTAAAGGAGGTAAAAATAGAAAATAACTAAATATTAAAGAAAATAAATAAAATAAAGGAAAAACTAAAATAAATAAAACTAAAGGATAAAACTATATTAATAGTTGACATAAGTGAAAAATATAAAGATTTAAAAAAATAATCTACAGATATACTGCCATTTTAATTAACATTGCAGTAGAAATTTATGAGAAAATTGACAAACTGATTCTAAAATAAGTAAAGAAAACTACACATTCATTATTAGTTAGGTTAAAGAGGGAAGCACACTGTACCAAATATTAACACATACTACGTAGGCTACTGGGACAGAAAAGACTCATGTTCTAAATGATAATACTGTCTCAAATCATGGTGACACCATTCATTAGAGAGGCAAAGATGGACTGTACATTGATGATATGGGGAAACTGATTATTTATATGAAGAAAAATAAAGTGTAATCCCTGCCTGACACAATGATTAAAAGTCAAATTCTTTAGCTTCAAGATTAAATACTTACTGTGAAAGGTGAAACTATAAACTAAATATAGAAGAAAGAAAATATGGAAAAATATCCTCATGGCCAAGGGATGGGAAAAGACATTTTAAATATGACTTTTAAGGCACATAGTATTAAAAAAAAAAAAAAAAACTAAATTTGATTATTTAAGTTAATTATTTTATTTCTTTAACAAAATAAAGAACTAATAGATGGGTGACAAAAATAACATCTAGAATAGCTAAGCCATTCTCCAATAGAAACATAGTCTATGTTGTAAATTCACTTAAATGGTTAACAATGGTATGAATAAGATGTTTAACCTCACTAACTATCAGAAATACAAATAAATCCAAAAAACGAGATACCATTTTAAATTCATAGGAATGACTAAATGGAAAAATCGTGTTCCTGCAAGCATATCTGTTAATGTTTTCTGTTACTTTATAAGTAACAGAACATGCATTTAATATTGGTTTAAACAACCAAGATATCTAAATACCTTACACAACAATGAATCTAGAAGTAGGTGGCTCTAGATTGGTGCTGAAAATCAGCAATGCCATCAAGACCTCCCTCTTTCCTTCACTGTCCCCATTTGTTTGGTTTTTCACCTTTAAGTGGTCACTGTGAGGAGATAAGGTTGTTGCTGATATTCTAGGCATTGATCATCATATGACAGCATTCAGAGAAAGGAAGAGTTGAGGCTGTTTAAAGATGGTCTCTTTTCATGCCTACCTCTTTCTACTGGAAAATGAAACATTTCCTAGAAGAGTTCTTTTTGCATCTCCTTGATCAGAAGCACATCACATGGCCAGCCCTCAGCAGCAAGCATGCTGAAGAAGTATACATCTATCAAAGAGCAATTGAACAATTTGCCTGTGGAGCTGTGCTCATTGTCAATCTATACAAAATCAGTGAGAAAAAACATGGATGGAGCATTTTGAAGAGGGCAATTATAGTTTCTGCCACCTTGACTGTTGTGAAGATGAGGGAAAGTGGAAATACTCATGCACTAAGAGTGAGGGATATGCAAGCTGCACAGATGTAATAGTACTTAGTGAAATTAAGTCAGTGTATAATCCTTGAGCAAGCAATGAACATAAAAGTGAGAAAAAACTATTACAAGCTTCCACATGGAATGAGTCGTGATAGAGAGAGAAAAGGAATGCAAGTAAGCTCCACTGCCAGCTGCAGGCCTGGGTTCTAACTAGCTCAGGGTGATGTTGAGTGAATTGTTCACCTTCCTGGACCTCATTTGCTTCATTTATGACATGTGGCAAATAAATTAGATTCATAGATCTCAAACTGCACCTGTAAGGAGCACCAAAGATTTATGAATTGATCTAGCTTTTCTTTTAATAAAATCTAATATTGGGGGTATTCCCCTGACATTTAAATATCTGAAGTTTGAGTTTTCCTCTAATTATTTTTTCTTTAATTTTTGGTGACTGCTACTGTTTTCCTACTACTTTATGTTGACAATTGACAAAACAAATAAATTCTACAAATAATGAAAAAAATATCTGATATAACTTACTAAAGCAGCTTATAATTTTAATGGAAACATATGGCCTTGGTTGTGATGCCATGTTTTGGCATGCAATATAGACTCATATTTTTTTGCTAGTAAAATTGTCCCACATTTGTATCAGGTCATTAAATATCTAAGTTATTCTTGTATTTCACAAAGAGTACTCCACATTTCAGGTGTCTCCTTCTGAGGAAGTTGGAAGATACAACCTGGAACTCTTATTTTTAGTTTCATTAGTCTATCCTTTAAATCCTCTTCTATAAGAATAATAATTACATATTTTTAGAGCTTCTTACATGGTTGAATAAATAATGAACACTTCTTTTTTGGGGGTAGAGATATCCCAAAACCAAATTATTAGTATGGAACCTCGTCTATATTCCTATATAAAATTATGATTGTTGGAAATTTCTTTTTTGCAAATTATCACAAGGCTTCCTAGAATTTTAAAAAGCAAGATTTTAGAACCTAATTATATGTAACTTTTAAAAATTTGATAACATAAATTTTACAATTTACCCTAAACAATGTGTAAGTCCAACTTGTGAAACAATGGAGACAAATAACAGCTTTCTTGCATCCCGCCTAAAACAATAGAATGACCCACCTTGCACTGTAACAAGATAGTATTATGATTTCAACATCAGGGTCTCTTTTCGCACCAGGAAAAATAACACATTATACAGGCAATTCTGGCAACTATCTGATTCTGAGGTTTAATGCAGAAGAACTAATATGTTTGTTTTATCAGCTAGGGAGACCTTTCTTTCACATGAAATAGTTCATAAAACACATGCAAACAAAACACAGCAGCACTTGGAGCTGCTGCTTGTATCCTAGGAATGAGTGTAGAGAAAGCAGCCCCATCTACTTGTCCTTTCATTGCTTTTTCTCTGGATCCCTCCACTGGAACTGAAATCAAATGTAAGCAATACAAAAATTTAGAAAATCAATTCTCTTCCCAAAGAAAATTTCTCCCAAATGGCTTTTGGGAAGCTAGGGGAGGCTGGGCTCTCCATTCTGGGTGAGGGCTGATTGTAGAGGCTGCTGAGTAAGAGTATAGGACCACATTGCCCTCTATAGAAAGCCCAGAGCTTGGGTTCAAAAAGGCCCCCAAGATGGTTTTCCCACCACATACCTAAGGACAACCACAAAGTGGTTCTGCTTAAGCCAAATTATTTAGCTTGGAGTTCAAGCTAAGAACTCCAATTTCTCTCATTTTGAGGATAAAAGAGAAACAAGGGAACTTGGGAAAATGTTGAAGAAGCTGTTTTTTCATATGTAACCCAAAGAGGAGCTAAATAACTCTAAGAGAATTTATTTTATTACCTCCTAGGTGGAATATTTCAAGGGGGCTTATGGAGTCTTTCCATGGACTTAGAGTTTATGTTCAAAGTTATTCATGAGATGTGATAATAGTCATTAAAATTCCCCTGGGTAATAATGGACTTAAATGTTACAACTCTAACACTGTTTACTTTTTAATATAGCAAGAGTCATAAAAGAATTCTAATAAATAGCCACATGTAGTCAGGAGAGAGGAGAAACTTTTCGTAATAAGAAGCAGATTGGTTCTTCCCAATTGTAGACTAAATAATTCTGTTCATCTCTCATTTTAATGAATTGGTACATTGATAGTAACTTGCATTAGAAAATTAATTTCATTGACCAAGTTTCACAGTTATTAGGGAACCATAAATGATATTACTATGTCTTACTATCCTGGTTTTAATATTTGAAGACACCAAGAGGACCCTAAGTCATCTGCCATCACAACTGACTCTGGTTCCCTTTAAAACAGAAGTAAATTCTCCACTGTCCAAAAATGAGGTTTACCTCCAGTGCAAATAACCCCTTCAAACAAGGGAAGAGCAAAGATGTGACTCTATCTGGGTCCACAATACCTCTTTATTTAAAAGTTCAACTGCCTCATGAGTATCAAGAAAATAAGAATTCTTGCCTCTTGGAATCGTCCTGTTTTGCCTGCATAATTACTGGGTAATAGTGTAGTCCCCCCTTATCCAGTTTCACTTTCTACAGCTTGTTACCCAGAGTCAACCACAGTCTGAAAATGTTAATTGGGATGTTTCAGAAATAAACAATTCATAACTTTTAAATTGCACACCATACCGAATAGCATGACAAAATCTGTCAACCTCCCCTCTATCTCACCTGGGATATGAATCTTCCCTTTGTTCCTGGTACCCATGCCTTATATGCCACCCACAACTGTTGTGGTTTTGCAGTGCCTGTGTCATGTAACTCTAATTTTACGTAGTAATGGCCTCAAAGCACAAGAATAATGATGCTGACAATTTAGATATGCCAAAGAGAAATCAAGTGCCTCCTTTAATTGAAAAGGTGAAATTTCTCAACTTAATAAGGAAGGGAAAAGAAAAACAAAAACGATATGCTGAGGTAGCTAAGATCTACAGTAAGAACAATCTTGTATCAGTGGAATTGTGAAGAAGAGAAAAAGAAATCCATGCCAGTTTTGTTGTAGCACCTGAAAGTGCAAAAGTTACAGCCACAGTGCATGATGAGTGCTCAGTGAAGATGGGAAAGGCATTGAATTTGTGGTTGAAAGACATGAATAGATAATGAGTTCCAATTGATGGCAATATGATGCATTGAGCCTAGATGAAAACTTTAGTAAGGGATCCCCTGTAATGGATGATTGTGTTCACATAACTTTTATTGCCATACATTGTTGTAATTATTTTATTTTATTATTAGCTATTGTTGTTAGTCTCTTACTGTGCCTAATTTCTAAATTAAACTTTATCATCGGTATTTATATATAGGAAAAAGTGCAGAGTATATAGGTTTCAGGCACCACCTGGGGGTCTTGGAAGTATCCTCCATGGATAAAGGGGCATTACTGTAACTCCCTTCTCCTTTAGCTGAATTGCATGATACAGAGCAGAAGTCTACAATGTGTTCCTGGCCAGGACAGAAGCTCATAGCCTGGGGCCATTTGGAAGCTTCACTCCTGCTTGAATGGCAGGTGGACAGCCTGTCCATCTCTGACTTCTAGAGCACATAGACCTGTGGAATTGCAGCCTAAAGGCACTCTGCACACCATCCCAAAACTGAGATGACTTTCTGCTGGATTCTCAGCTTAGTTTTCGGATTCACTTTCCATTGCACAAAGGTAGCTATCTTAATTTGACAAGTGATAAAATCTCTCCTGCAAAGCTGAGTATTAAATTCTTCACCATCTCTGGAGGATGGAGTCAGAAATAAATTGTTTACCTAATCTGAAGGTACTGTCCAGAGACAAAACCCCTCTTCCCTCTGATAATACCCTCACAATGTGCTGCTGTATAACAAATCATGCACCCACTTAGATGTTTTTAACTATCCAGTTGAGTAAAAAAAATTCTCCACTTGTTGCTGTTGGCAAATTAGAATAATGTATTTCTTTTGCTAGTGTTATAATGAAGATTGGTACTTTTAACAAAGAAAGGACCACAAAGTTGGTTATTCCCTTTAAAATATTTCTTACAAACCTGAAATTAAACAATTACCTGTAATATACAAGTGTCACTCATATGTTGAATAGAGATCACTTCATATGTGGTTAAACTTTAATTCTTTTAATTATGAAAATGTGCTTCTTGGAGAGGTGGGAATGACCTTTTTGCAGCACTTCTAATTTATCTTCTGCCTGGAGGAGAGAAGAACACTTTAGATAAACCATCTGGAAAACTTCTAATTTGTTCTATGAAAAAAATAAACATCCTGCTCAGAAGAAATAACCCAACTGGCAAGAGTTCTTTCCATAAGGTTGTTTCTTATCTAGCCTTTATTATTGTTGTAAATTGAATGCTTGCTTATATTTCAAATCAGCACCACATAAAGTATGGAGGGCAGCTTCTACCCTGTCTGTCTATAAAATTTTTAGAGTTAGTGAAAAGAAATATCTGTATGGATGTGACCAAAACAAAGTGAAGACTAGTGATAAATATGTGAATTAGGTGGCTGTTTGCTGTTTTGTACTCACAGATTTTAATGTGAAGGTCACTTTACTTAAATATATTTTAGCATAAGACATATTTTGCTGAGGAAAATTCTAAATGGAACTTAAAATTTTAAACACATTTCAGAAGTGTCAAATTTGTCACACAATGAATTATTTGCACTTATTGTGTGTGTTTTTTGTTGTTGTTGTTGTTCCTGGCCTAGTAATAAGTGCCTTAAATGGACTAATCAGTTGGGTAGTAGTATCATCTCCATTTTACAGAGAGTACAGAGAGATAAATTAACTTGATAAAGACAGAGGTACAGGGAGATAAATTAACTTGATAAAGATCATGGGGCTAACAAGTTTTAAAGTTAGGATTTGAACCAGACAATTCTGTTCTCAGAGACTATATGTAATTTATACACTATTGTGTCTGAAGCTTTCATGGAAACAGCAGGTTAGCTTTAAGGATAGAAGAATATACTCAGTCAACCAATACTGTTTTAAATTATATAGTTTTAATTTGGAAATATTTTGTATTTGAACTTTAGCTATGGTACATAATCATTAGATGTAAGTATATCCAAAGTAGTGTGAATGTGAATAGGTGGTAACTTGTCACCTTTTATGAAATAGAAGTAAAATAAAACAAAATGTGATAGCAAATGATCATGGCTCTAGGAGATGTCAGGCCCAGTACAGGAGCAGCAAACTGGTTTATACGGGAGTGGCTTCGCAGTGGCAATGAGATCAGAATCTTTCCCAATGACCAAGCAGCCGAGGTTGAGTGGACAGAGCTGGGAGGAGACATCTGTCATTTGTACCCTCTCAAATCAATCCTCTCTTTTCCATCTCCACTCTCACAGCTTATTTTTGTGCTGTTATGTTTAGGTCAAAAGGTTCTTTGCTAGTCTCCATTTCTCTTGTTTTCTAGATCACCATCCGCTAATTCACCAATCCATTCTCCACACTGCTGCTAGAATGAGTTCTGTAAAATTCAGATCTGCTTCTCTCATTTTTCTACTTCAAATTCTTCAATTGCTTCCCATTGCCTTCAGGACAAAACCCAAACTCCTTAGTCTGACATACAAGGCCTTTCATGCGTGGCAGCCATAAATATCCAAGTTACAAACTCTAATGTGCAAAAATATAACTTTCTTTATTTGAACAACTTAATTTGATGTTCTGACTTCGAAATTCTATGACAGACAACTTAATCTGGACGTTTTCCAGGTCATTCTGTTCAAGTCATCTATTTTTTCAGTCAATTCAGGTTTGAAATACAATCATAATCAGGACGTTTCCTATATGTCTACTCTTTTAACCTTCAGTGGTATATTCTAGGGGCAAGAGAGTGAGGGTGACAGAGGGTACACCATGTATTAGACAGATCTGAATGGATTCCAAGCTGGCTTCCCAAGGCATACTGATGCCACTTCATCTCAGGTCCCTGGAATCAGTGGTCCAACCTCCTTAGATTCCTGTTGGAAACCATTTACTACACGGTATGCTGGGCAGTGTCTTTGGCAAGTCTTAGAGGGTCTTTCTCTCCATGAATTTTATCATACTTGGGGCCATTGGGAAGTTCAATATCACTGCCCACTTCACCTGGGAGGAGTCAGGGTTTGGCAGGACTCACTATGGAACTTCTTCCTATACCCATCACACCACCCTCTCTGTACCCCTGCACCATGCCCTTGTGTCAAGGAGTGCATTGATGAAGTAGAATTCCAGAAACTTCTTCTCTTAATATGCTCTCCTCCCAGACTGGAGAACATTCCTACACTTTGTGTATGGGCCAGAAAAGAGCTCTTTCAATTTGATGGTGTCTTCTTTCAAACCCATTCTGTGTTACACTCTTATCATGACTATTTCAGGTTGGGAGCTGAGAATCTGGTGTATTAGTTCTCTGGATTCAGCCTAACAATTTCTGTCTGGGTGACTCAGTCTTTATATTTTGAGTGGGAAATGCTGCTGGGACAGGGCTAGGAGAAAAACTGATGATAAACCACAAGTGGATATTCCAAATTATTATTCTGTCACACATATTCACCTCCAGCTTACTTTTTCTAGCTGGATTTGTTTCCATCATCCATCTTGCAACACACACACACACACACACACACACACACACACACATACATTTTTACCTGGCTAACTTCTAACAACCTTTTAATATTTAGCAAACAGCTCATCATATAACCTGTTAAATCTTGGTGTCTTCTCTGGCTGCCCACTCCACAATAGCCTGAGTTTTGTGTCCTTCCTATTGTATCCATAACAGCTTGGGTTTACCTTCCTCATGACACTGTAATGTATTAACACCATTTAATCACATGCTATTTTTCTCACTAGACTATGCACTCTTTGATTGTAAGAACTCTTATTTTTATCTCTAGGTGACCCTATACTCCCAAACCCTTACATTTATCTCAATTACCAGCATTGATTAGTTGTTTACATATGTTCATTGGATAAATGATGAGTAAATTATAAACAAAATAATGCCTTTGTTTTGTTTTGTTTTGTTTTGTTTTGTTTTGTTTTGTTTTGTTTTGTTTTGTTTTGTTTTGTTTTGTTTTGTTTTGTTTTGTTTTGTTTTGTTTTGTTTTGTTTTGTTTTGTTTTGTTTTGTTTTGTTTTGTTTTGTTTTGTTTTTTGAGGGCCGTGTCACCAGCCTTCACACGTGGGACCCGAACCGGGGCCGCTGGCCTCCCAACCCAGCGCTCAACCGCGGCGCCACTCGGCCGGCCCCAAAATAATGACTTTTAATAATGACATAAGAATAATGCAGAGAAGTGGTCCTCAAGTAAATTTTTGTTTGTGTACTGCCTAAAAGAATGTTGAAAATTATTTAATTCTTTGCATAATTTTAAAGTTGATATTTAAAATTTTTCATTGTAAGTTTGGTTTATTATCTTTCACCAGTGGTTTATTATCTTTCATCATTCATTTAAACAGTGCATAAACAAGTGCTTTTTAAATAGTTGGAGTTTTTATACCTCTTCTTTTTCTCCTTGAACTTATATTTCAATTTCAAATTTCTTCACAGATTTATCCTAAAGTAATATCCTTTTATGCTTGCACATTTTTATGGATCAGCTATCATTTTAAAAATATGTGGATTGAAAATTGTTTCTATTAACTTCCTGCAACCAAAACTCTAAGTGTTTTTTAAAGCTCTTATTTGTATTATATCCACTATTAATAATATGCAGTTGATCAAAGCATAATAAATAAGATGCGTTGATGATAAAAATAAACGTAAATTTATTGAGAATACATCTCTTAATTAAAACTATTGGACCATGCTTTTACAGTGCTTTTATTAAAGGAGCTGCAAAATTATTCCTTTTTTTGGCACTCCAGAGGTTTTGTGTGATGGTAAAATGCCAGCGGAATGAGGGTACACCTTTTATAGCAACCAGGGAGAAATTGATTGTGAAAAAGGAAGTGGGGAAGGAGTATTTGAGGGCTGGCTCTCAGGCAGATCAGTTTTTGGAAAGGGAGTAAATGAAATTTAAGGATCTAGAAACTGATCTCCTTAAACCAGTTTTTAGACACCTGACAGAAAAATCTGTGTAGGTATATGTGTACTGACTTAAAGTCAAACCTGATCTGGAAGAAGTTGACATTATTCAGGAAATAGGGATCATAGAAGTTTTAATAAAATGTGTTTACTTTTAAATATTGATAAGTAAAAAATAGTACTTATATTCCCCGTAGCTGTTTTGAACAATGGAGTTAATGAACAAAAGAGGATTATTTGGTATCAGTGCATTCATGGATTTCATACACATAGGTAACCAGTATATTATGTAATAATACTTCATCCTCTTGGGTAAGGACTTTTTCAGATAACCTACAGTTATTTCTTGCTTGGCAATTTGCTTTGAGAAGATCATACTAAGGTACACTTAAATCTAATTAAACAATAAAAACCTCAGAAGTAGTGGAGATTAATAAATAAGGTGCCTAAATGGTGGTTCAAATTATATGTAAATGTAACTTAGATCTTTCAGAAGGAATATGGATACAGGAAAATACAGATAAGACTAGCCTATTGAAGAGGTGAATATTTTTTGAGAAATGTTGAGAGTTAGAAAAGCTTGTGGAGGAAGTTAGGGGAGCTGGTAAACAACTTTGTGCCCAAAGATGAGAGAAACTAATTTGAGGCCCTAGAGCAATTCTCAAACTTGAGTATGGATGAGCATCACTGGGGAGGTCTGTTGAAACACATATTGCTGTACCCCACCCTGAGAGTTTCTGATTCAGTAGGTCAAGGGTAAAAACGGAGAATTTTTGTTACTAACAAGATTTCTGGTGATGCTGATGGTCTTGGTTGTTTTGGGCCACACTTTGGCAAACACTGCTAGAGAGTCTAGAGACATTTGGGACATTGTCCCACTTGGTCTGTAAGTAGTTCTCCAAAGAGTCTTGACCTACGACTCATCAATAGAGTTGGCAGCTGGACTGAAAATACCACTCTAACCATGCATTGGATGCTGCAAGTGGGGATAAAAGGAGACTTGTGTCTGTGAAACTTCAAGAACTGTGCCAACATGAATTGAGATATGTGAGAGACCATGCCCCTGTTAATTATTAATTCTGTTTGGAATCTGACCTTAACCATCCTTTGCATTTATAATAAAATCATCTTGTTTTCACATAATTATTAAACAACTGGTGAGCATTCTGTCTTATAGTAAAATTTGTAAAGGAAAGGGGAAATGTCTGTGGATGTTGGTCTTTGGAGGAGACACGACTATACAAAATTAACTCAAGAACAAAGGGCACGGAGAAATTGAACCAGGAAGTCTTTTAGTGGTACAACTTCCATGAACTTAATTGTCTTTATGTCTATCAAATATAGATTATTTAGGACCTGCTCACAACTAAAAATTAGAAATCATTGCTTATGCAGATTCTGACCTGACTTGTTTCATGAGCTGTTTCTACCAACAGGCCTGAAACTCATATTTTAGTATTCAGAAGGTGAAGGTTTATTAGGTGTTTTTGTTCTGACAATCACACTGCACCTGTTGGTCCCTTGAATGTGACAGTGCTGTTCTTTGCCACTATAATATTAACATTTCTTAAACAGATTATAATAATAATAATAACAACAACAATAACCTTAATTATCCTTGAACTTATGTGGAATAATGGATAAATCTATTTATAAAATGCTTTAAAATTATATTAATTAATTAAATTATACTATCATTTTTACTTTAATTCAATATAGAGATTGAAAGTTATAACAGTCTGACAAGAAAAATTTGATGTCACCAACTAATCACTGTTTTTCTTTATATAACTTGTGTAGAATAAACACTTGGATGATTCAGGAATGACTGAATTTTCTATAACTGATCTAGAGATTGCTTCCATAAATGTAATTCTTTTGTAACTATGAAAATTCTCACTACTTCTGGGGGGCAGGGGGGTGGCCCTTATCCTCCATTTTAATTATCTGAAAATTTATTGTATTATTTTGATTATATGATTATTGTTCTCTCCTCTAATAGATTGCTAGGAACCATAAGTGAAGGATCATGTATGGTGCATTCCTCATAGTAGCCTCAGTACCTTACACAGTGCTGGTTTATAAAAGACCAAACGTTTGCTGAATGAGGACTACTGAGTAAAGGAGCTATGAATTGATTAATCTTATGCTATTTAATTAAGCACATATATATTTGTGTGTGTGTGTGTGTGTGTGTGTGTGTGTGTGTGTGATTTATGTATGTATACACACACATATCACCTTGGACAGCACTGTTTCTTACTATAAATTTTGCAGTGTTTTAACTGAAACTAGTTATTTTTATATAAACATACAAACAAGAATAATCTTTTAACAGTGACCATTGCTATGCAGTTATATTTCTTTATATTCAGTTAGTTACACGAAAAAAACTTTACATAACCATTAGCTCTTTTAGACACACAAACTTGGGATGCTTCTTTTATTTGCAGTGTTTTGCCCCTGATGATAGGTTTTCTGTTAGGTTTGTCCTTGGATGGAACAATTTGGAATATGTCCCTTTGCCTTTTAGTTTTGGTTAAGTCAGAATCTATTCTTTTGTAGTTGATTTTCCTTTTTTTTTTTTTTTTCTTTTGGTTATAACACTGTTTCAGAAGCTTCTGTTCTCTTTCAAAAACCATTTGATCGTGAGGGAATTGGAATGTTACATTTCAAAAATTGAACACCTCATCCCGAGAAATGAAAAGCTTTGAAATGGAAGTATCCGATGTCCTTGTATTTAGACCAGAGCTCAGAGTCTGGGTTGACTTGAAAGCTGAGACATCAAAAGTATACAATTTAGCTGAGTTTCCTCAAACTAATCTTTAAGACACCTAAAATGCAAGTTTTGCTCATCTGCCTCTTTTCAGTACCAATATCATATTCAATTTCTGAAACATAAGAATAAAGGTTATAAGGGAAACTATCAAGGTTATTGTAAGTATGGACAAATAACAACAAAAATTAATAAATTTTAACAAGTATTTCAATGTAATTTTCATCATTTGTTAATTTGAATAATTTATATTTAATATAATTGTTCTTCGAATTATCACATGTTTAATACATATTTTTTACCTGACATATATCATATAATGTCTAAGTAGTTATTTGCACCTCTAACTATTGTTATTACTTTAAAAAAGCCCAGTTTATGAAGTTTTGTTCAAGGAATCTAATATACTGTTTTTACATCTTAGCTATTTTTTTCTTTTGTTTTCATTATAAAGGTTTTCTAATATCAATGCATGACTCCATGTCCTTCTTTAAAAATAAATATTTTCATTATGTAAGTGATAAACATTCATTGTAAAAGTGTACCTGAGAGACAATATTAATATATTTTTTAACAAAAGCACGTTTTTATCAATAATCATATTTTGTCTCTTTTCCAATCAAAATGGTCACTTTCATATTGTTTTCTTAAAATCAACTTTTAAGGTTTTTACTTATGGACCATTCTTTACTCTTTTTTGATTATCAGAAATGCTTCTTTTTTTTCCCGTTTGACATTAAAATAATCTCATGCTTGAAAATGACAACAAAGTCCCTGCTTTCATGAGAAGCGTCTTTAACCAATAACTTCTTTTTGATTTCTAATTGAATATATTGTTTATACCATGCTTTCTCATGTTTAAAATCAACAGATATTTCAAATCAACTACAATTTTTTTCTGCGTTACAAACATTCTCAAGTGATGCTTGTAACTTGCCAGCAAAATAAATGTACATATAATTGCAAAATTGTGGATTTTATAAAAATAAATAAAGCATTGCAATCACACAAATGAATTCCTTTTAGTGATACAGAGGTAGAGCATAACATAGACTGACATGCTTCAGTGATATTCAGATTATTCAGTGAGTACTTTTGGTACAATTCGGTAGAGTCCAGGCAGAGTGACAATTGTACTGAGACGTAAGGGGCAGATTTTGCAATCAGGGGTCTGGAGTGACAGGAATTTGCAGGGTGGGACACAAAGGAAATGAAAGCTTTCTGTGAAGTACAGGTGTACAGGTAGATGTCTATGTGGATGTCCACTAATTCCCGACAGGTTTTTGCCCAAACCCTGGGCTACACATGAACAGGAGAAACTTCTTAGGCCTTAGCAGAGAAAAGCTCCTACAGGGATGAGAGCTGATCTGAGTTACCAGAGGTGGTGGAGTTGAGACTGGAGTTTGGGCATAGCTGAAGTGGAAAGACTTCACTGAGTACTTGGGCATTAAGCTGGGACTTCAAGAAGGCTAAACTTTAGGGGTAAGGACAAGCTATACTCTAAGGGGCAGAACCAAACTCAGCTACAACTACCATAACAAAGAATAAAACAGTCAGTCATTCAGGGACCTGAGTTTCTTCTATCTTGTGTCTCTTTCATCTCCAGCACTTGGCTCTCAAGGTCAGTATGCTTGTTTAGATCAAGCATCTGGAAGAAGAAAAATATGAGGAAAGTACATGGAGGAAAGTACATGCTTCCATCATGGAAGCAGTCCATGTTATTTGTGTTCATCTAGAATTCAGGCTCAGGTCCATGCCTAACATCCCAGTGAAAAACTGGGAAACGTGGTTTGGCTGTGAGTTGATAAGAAATGGGATTGTTTGGTGTGTAGTTAGCCACTCTCTGAAATAACTACTATACGTATTGAAAAGTGGAGGGCCTGTTGGTAGCTGGGGGAAGGGAGAGAGGTGGGAAGCCTTTTTTGGCTGTGAGAACAAGGTCTCTGGGTCATTCATCTGTCCTTGTATCCAGGAGCAGGCACATCCTGCTTATGGGTAGCTGCTCAAAACTTGCACCTCCATCCTCAGAAAAAAATAAAGTTTCCAAAATTGTATAAACTTATGTTAAATGATTTCACTCTGGATAATGCTGTGCTGGCTCCAGAAAGTTCATTTTCCCTGAGCCAGTGTATCAGCTGCTTTGGCTGAAGTTTGCTGTAGGTTCATATAGATGCATCTGAAACTTTGCCATTTTTATGACTAAAAGTATATGCCTAAAGTCCTTGTCTATCTAAACACACAAGAAGTTTCATACAGGTACTTTAGATACAAAGCAATCAGCTATTTACAGTCATTTGAGAGTTTAGTCAATGAATTTATATGAATGACTCAAAGTAGATAATATGCATATATGCAGATGGATGTAAAGAAAAATATTTCAGAAGGCATCCACCATTGAATAGCGGATTCTTTTAACATCACCAGTTAATTTTATTGCTAAAGAAACTGACACACCTCTCTGCTTTGCTCCGACTAGCACAGGAGTAAGATAGGGGATGGGAAGATAAAGAAAGAGAGAGAAGATCAAGCAGATGGAAATCATCAGAGCAGGCAGTGTACAGGGCATAAATGGCCATTCCAGGTAAACTCAGGAATATCCTCTTTTTGTCTTGGTTGATGGCAATGATCCATTTGTGTGGAACACTAGAGTGCATTTAGTGTCTCTTTAGCCTGGTTCCTAAAGCTCTTGAGGATGCTAAGAGCAGAGAACTGAATGATGCCAGGAGCTTATCCCAAGCTTTGAAGAGATTATCCCCCAAATTCCATGGCAGGCCTGCAGAAGGTGACACACCTGTTATCTCAGGATGCCTCACACAGGGGAGATCATCAACACCATTATGGCCCTTACAGCCCATATATGCCTTTAAGCAGCTTTAGATAGAAGATATATGGCATGAGCCTGAAGCAGAAAATTCCATCACCACAATTTCTGGGCTGGGCCCTTGTTTAGAAACATTGCTCACATCTTTTGGTGTGACAGGAAAACAGCATCTGTTTCCTGATAATGCAGCCATCTGTTCTTCATTGCCTATATTATTAACATTTATAAGAGCTAATAGGTATTTTGAAGTGACTAAGATGACTGATCAAGAAATACCCAGCTATGTTTATGATAGTACCTGCCTTAAAACTCCAAAGGTAGCAGCAGTTACTTAATATTAATCTCAACTCAAACCATGACATGGTCTACCTGACCAAATTCTCTGATTTAATGTTTTAATAATTAGGGAGCAATATAAGACTATTTGTTCATTTTGTTTGTTTGTTTGTTTGTTTGTTTTAGTTAAATCCACTTGGATTTCCTCATGGTCAATTCACATGAAATCTTCCTGACCAGTCCTGACCACAAGACTCTTTTTTACTCAACAGGTATTTCAAAGTCCATTTAGTATTTTAAAATCTACTACAGTTATTATGTGAATATTTATTATATCCTTTCTGTTAGGTTAGTGTTTAAATAATATGCTTCTGGAAGACTAGAACAATGCTTTTTAAAATTTTTATTAAATTTGTTTGGGTGATATTGATTAGTAAAATTATACAGGTTTTAAATATATATTTATATAATACGTCACCTATATATTGCATTGTGTGTTCACCACCCAGACTCAGTCCTCCCTCCATCACCTATTCCCACTTCTACTGTCCTTTCCCAACTTACACTCTGGCAACCACTAAATTGTTGTGTCTATGAGATTTTGTTTCTTTATTTGTCTCATTTGTTTATTGCTTTTAGTTTTATATCCCATATAAGTGACATAATGTGGTTCTTGACTTTTTCTGTTTGACTTACTTTGGTTAGCATGGTAGATCCATCCTTGTTTCAAATGTTAGTATTTCATATTTTCTTATGGCCGAGTAAGATTCCATTGTTTATATATACTACCTCTTCTTTACCCAATTGTCTATCGAAGGACAGTTTTGTTGTTTCCATGTCTTGGCCACCATGAATAATGCTGCAATGAACATAAGGGTACATCTATATTTATGGATAAATGTTTCTAGATTTTTGGGTAGATACCCAGAGGAAGGATTGCTGGGTTGTATGGTAATTCCATTCTAAATTTTTTGAGGAACCTCCATACTGTTGCCCATAGGGGCTGCACCAATCTGCATTCCCACCAGCAGTGTGTGAAGGTTGTTTTTTCTCCACAACCTCTCTAACATTTGTTATTCCTTGTCTTATTGATAATAGCCATTCTAACAGGTATGGAGTGGTATCTCATTGTGGTTTTCATTTGCATTTCCTAATAGCTAGTGAAGTTGAACATTTTTTCATATATCTGTTGACCATTTGTCTTCTTGGGAGAAGTGTCTGCATAGGTCCTTTGCCCATTTTTTAATTGGATTTTTGTTGTTGTATGAGTTCTTTATGGATTTTGGATATTAGTCCCTTTTCGAAGGTGTTCTTTGCAAATATCTTCCCATTCAGTGGTTGCCTCTTTGTTTTGTTGATGGTTTCTTTTACTATGCAGAGTGTTTTTAGTTTGATATAGCCCCATTAATTTATTTTACTTTCATTTCTCTTGCCTTTGAGGTGAAATTCATAAAATCTCCTCTGAATCCAAGGTCCATAAGTCTAATACTTATGCTTTCTTTTATGCAATTTATTGTTTCATGGCTTATGGTTAAGTCCTTTGACCCATTTTGAGTTAATTTTGGTGACAAATAGCAGTCTATTTTCATTCTTTTGCACATGGATTTCCAATTTTCCCAGCATCATCTATTGAAGAAGCTTTCTTTTCTCCATTTTATGCTTTTGGCTCCTTTGTCAAAAATTATCTAATATTTGGGTTTACTTGCCTAATAATGTGGGTTTATTTCTGGGTTCTCAATTCTGTTCCATTGGTCTGTGTGTTTGTTTTTCTGCCAATCATGCTATTTTGATTATTGCCACTTTGTAGTACAAATTGAAGTTAGGGAGTGTAATACCTCCAAACTTGTTCTTTTTACTTAGTGTTCCTTTGGCTATTCAGGGTCTTTTGTTACATACAAATCTGATGATTTTTTGTTCTACTTATTTAAAAAGTACTATTGGGATTTTGATGGGGGGTGCATTAAATTGTATATTTTATACAGTTGTATATTACTTTGGGTAAAATGCCCATTTTAGCTGTGTTGTTTCTTCCAATCCATGAACATGGAATATCTTTCCATTTCTTTGTGTCTTCTTCAATTTCTTTTAATAATGTCTTATAGTTTTCAGTTTATAGGTCCTTCACTTCCCTTGTTAAGTTTATTGCTGGGTATTTCATGTTTTCTGTTGCAACTGCAAAAGGAATTTGGTGTTTTTTGTATTTCTTTTTCTGAAATTTCATTGTTAGCATATAGGAATGCAATAAATTTTTGTACATTAACTTTGTATCCTGCAACTTTACTGTATTTGTTTATTGTTTCTAATAGTTTTTTGGTGGAGTGTTTAGGGTTTCTTATATAAAGAATCATGTCATTGCAAATAGTGACAATTTAACTTCTTCATTCCCCATTTGGATTCTTTTTTTACTTATTTCTCTTCCCTAATTTCTCTGGCTAAAACTTCCAATAGTATGTTAAATAACCATGATGATACAGTGGATCCCTGTCTTGTTCCTGATCTTAGAGGGAATATTTTCAGTTTTTCACCATTAAGTATGATATTAGCTGAGGGTTTATCATATTTAGTCTTTATTATGTTGAGGTACTTTCCTGCTATACCCATTTTATTAAGTGTTTTAATTATAAATGGATGTTGTATCTTGTTAAATGCTGTTCTGCATGTATTGATATGATCATATGATTTTTATCCTTTATTTTGTTAATGCCTTTATCACATTGATTGATTTGTGAATGGTGAACCATCCTTGTGTCCCTGGAATGGACCCCACTTGATCATGATGTATAATCTTTAATGTATTTTTGTATTTAATTTGCTGGTGTTTTGTTTAGGAGTTTTGCATCTGTATTCATCAGAAATATTGGTCTGTAATTTTCTTTTTTGTGTGTTATCCTTACCAGGTTTTGGTATCAGGGTAATGTTGGCCTCATAAAATGAGTTAGGGAGTATTCCCTCTTCTTCAATTTTTTGGAAGAGCTTGAGGAGGACAGGTATTAGATCCTCTTTGAATGTTTTGTAGAATTCACTAATAAAGCCATCTGGTCCTGGACTTTTGCTTTGAGGGAGGCTATGGATGAATGTGTCAATTTCCTTACTGTTGATTGGTCTATTTAGATTTTTCAGTTCTTCGTGATTCAGACTGGGAAGGTTATATATTTCTAAGAACTCCATTTTTTCTAGATGATTAAATTTGGTGGCATATATTCCTTCATAGCATTCTTGTATGATTCTTTTTTGTATTTATGTGGAATCTGTCATAATATTTCCTATGTCATTTTTTTATTTTGTTTATTTGTGTTTTTCTTTTTTTTTTTCCCCTTAGCAAATATAGCCAGGGGTTTGTCGATTTTGCTAATTTTTTTCTAAGAACTAGCTCTTTGTTATATTAATTTTTTTATTGTCTTTTTATTCTCTATTTCATTTCATTCTACTCTTTTTTTTTTTCATATAGTTTATTCTTTGGTTATTTCCTATCCATTCATATTTGGACATCTTTTTGTTACATGACATTTTCTTTCTTCCATTCCCTTCCTTTCCTCCCCCTTCTTCTCCTCCTTTCTCCTTCTTTCCCCTCCCTTCTCCCTCCCCCTACTTCCCTTCCTTCTTACTGTTGAAGCTACCCGATGGTACATTTCTAAGGCATTTGAAATGTAACCAAGATGCACAAGGGATGGGTTCAAGGGTATAAATTGGATGTAAAAAGATGTTAATTTGATAGTTAATTTAAGTAACACACTACTGAAACAATGGTGTTGGAATAAAGGTTAGGAAGGAAAGTACAGTAAAACCTTGGATTGCGAGTAACTTGGTTTGCCAGTGTTCCACAAAACGCATTCTGCTCTAATTTTTATTATATCCTTCCTTCTGACTTTGTATTTAGTTTGTTCTTCTTTTTCTAGTTCTTTAAGATATCATGTTTGATTGTTTATTTGGGATTTTTCTTGTTTCTTGAGCTTAAGGTTTGTAGCAATATAAATTTCGCTCTTAATGCTGCTTTTGCTGCATCTCAATAATTTTTATATGATGTATTTTAATTTTAATTTTTTTTTTACATTTTTTAAAAATTTTTAGTTGAGCCAGCCTGCTACCTGTTGGCAGCTCAGTGGCAACTCAGCTCGGGTTGTGCATCGAACTGCTGTTGCTCAGAGCTCAGCTTGCACTCTTGAGTGAGCTCTTAACCAACTGAGCCACTCGGCCAGCCCTTCATTTTTTTTTTTTTTTTTTTTTATGTATCTTTGATCTCTCTCTTTATTTCTTCTTTGGCCCAGTCATTCTTTAGTAGCACATTGTTTAATCTTCATGTATTTATGATTTTTCCTGCTTTCTTTTCATAGTTGATCTCCAGTTTCAAAGCAATGTGGTCAGAGAATATGCTTGGTATGATTTAAATCTTCTTAAGTTTGCTGATGCTGGTTTTGTGTACCAACATATAGTTTATCCTTTAGAATGTTCCATGTGCAAAACAAACAAACAAGAAAATATAGTCTGGTATTCTAGGATGAACATCTCTGTAAATATCAATTATGTTCATTTGCTCTAATGTGTCATTTAAGGCTGTTATTTCCTTACTGATTTTCTGTTTTGGATGATCTATCCATAGCTGTCAATGGCACATTAGGTTCCCTAATATAATTGTGTTTTTGGCAGTTTCTCACTTTAGTTTTGTTAGTAGTTGCTTTATATAATTTGGTGCTCTCTGAGTGGGAACATATATATATTTATAAGTGTTATGTCTTCTTGTTATATTGTAGGACTGTAGTTTATAATTCTACCTATTCACATCACCTTGTAATATTTGAGTACTGCCTGGCCCTTAGTGGATACATCCTAAATGTTTAAGAACAGACAACTATAGTGTGGTCCAATTCTAAATAATAATAAAATAAGAGCAGAGATTTTTGCTCTTGGATTTGAAGGGTGTAAATTGTTAAAATTACTAGTTTATACAACAAAATTTGTTGAGGACTTCAGGTACAGTTTTCTTGAATTACTATAATATTTCCTCAACTTCTTTTTGTACCTTTACCCTTCTCTCCCTCAGTTTATTCTCCACATCAAAACTAGAGTGAACAATCATCCAATAATGCAAATCCATTCATGGTACTAACCTGATTAAGATTTTTCATTAGTACCTTATTTAATTGAAAATTAAGTGCAAATTTTTTAGCATGACATTCAGAGTTCATCATGATCTGGAGCCCATAGGCCTCCCTGTCCTGGTCATATTTTCTAGTTTCACTCAACTACATGTAGATGTTTATTTCTGTTATGGTCTCCCATGCTGCCTACCTCTGCACAGGTTCCTGTCTCTGTCTGGAATGCACTTATTTCTTTTTGATCTAGAAAGATCTTATCGGACCATAAAGATTTGACAATAGCATCTTCCTCTAACCTCTTCTCCACTGGTATTGGATTATGTCCCATCCCTTTGTTCTCATAATACCCAATATATCAACACCCATCTCTCTGCGCCATGTTGATTGCTTGTTAATTTATTCCCTTCTTATGTTTTAAGCTGTGGAGTTTAAGAGCCAGGCTTACTTCTCTCTCTTTCTAGAGTAACCACAGATTCAGGCATTTAGCAGTTTTCCAATAAATGTTTGGTGAAGATTTATAAGTAAAACATTATACCAACAATATTATTAATTGCTGATATTTTTTTAGCACTTACAACTTAAGTATAAAGTGCTTATAATATATATTGTATTATTCAGTCTTTACACTAACTCTTGAAGGTAGGCACAGCCATTTTTTTTTTCATCACTGTACACCCCAGTTTATACTTGATCAAAGAAGTATCTCAATAAATATTTGTTGAATAAATCCTCATAAGAATCTTGTAATATAAGCACTATAAATATATTAATTTCACTGGGATACACTTACGCTTAAAGTGATTAATAATTTCTTCAAGATATGATGCTACTAAAATAAATATGAGATTCAGGATTTCAACCCAGGTTTATATGATTCCACAGTCCATGTACTTTACCAACTGAGATATACTGTGTCTTGCATATAAGATAAAACACTGGATCCTGAGAGAAAGAAGTACTAAAATATTAAGGCAAAACAATAATTATTCTAAAACATTTATAATCTGCATTATAAGACAGAATGATGAAATTCATACTCAAGTGGAAAGTAAAGAAATTGTGGGCAGGCAGCAGTAAAATGCATCCTAATTATGCTCTTGAATATAAGATCTTGAATATAAGAACTACTGGAAAAGAAGGTATTACATTGAAACTAGAATAGGATCAAAGATACATAGATAAGAAAAGCCATGCTCAGCTTTGGGATCACATAAAAAAAAAATATCATAGATATATAGATTTTTCTGGAATGATCAGGATAGAGAGAGAGTGACAAGAGTGGACATGATAAGAGAATGAAGAAAATAACACCAGTTGATTCACAGAGTTGAGAAAGTGGTTTGAATTTTATACTAAAGACTTTTACACTTCATTTTATAAATACTGTATAAGAATATTTTCAATAAAAAGAAGTCAAAGTCACCTGATGAATGAAGTTACATGGGGGCTACCTTGGAGGAAAACTTGATGAGAGACAGAGTCCACTAGGAGTCCACTGCAAAAGCCAGGTAAGAAATGACAAAGATTCTACTAAACAAGTAGCAGTGAAGATGAAAAGAAAGGAGTAGTTATAAGCTATATTACAGATTAAGAGTTCTTGGATTTTTAGCAACAGAGTCCCTGGGTTTTAGTTCAGGGTGAGGAAGTAGGAAGAGAGGAAGGAGTCATAATGAATTCTGTAGCTTGTGGTGTTGTAAAGCCTTGAGCTACTTTATTAGAATTGAATTAGGATATTATCTCTCATCAGAGAGACATATTGTAACCATAGTAACAATAGTCATTTATTATTGAAATGCATTTATATTACACCTGATTCCAAAGGTTATGTGACAGCCTGTACTAACAATAACAGGCTTTGTGTTTTCAAAAAAGAAGACAATTATTCTTTTCTTGCCAGAAAGGGTAGGCTCAATTTATGTTATCACTTTCTTCTTAAGGAAATTGCATTTTCTTTTTGCTCCTTTTCTAATACCAGTTATCTGATATTTAGTAAAGCAAAACCTGGCATTCAATAATCTGGAAACTACCAAAATCTAACAAATACAATGGAGAAACAAATAGGCTGAAACGAAGGTTAAAGTCAGGTGTTTCTGGTCACATAATAGAAAAGGGAATAAAAGAAGAGATACAAATGTGCTCTAGTGTGATCTTTATAAAACTAGGGTTATATAATTTTCATAAGATTTAAACAGCCCACATTACCTCTGCAGGCGGTACACAGATGAAGGCTTAGTTTAAAATCAATTCTTCCTAAGGAGAAATAAGATGTGGCTCTAAATTCCTTGATTTAGCTGTTTTAATTTTAATCCAAATTTATGTGTAATAATTGATAATTATCTAATCATTTGTGTATGATCTATAACACAAGTAATATTTTCCCTAAAATGATTTGTTCTGATTGCAATATACCAACTCAACATATTCTAGTTATGTTATGCTAAATGAAATCTTATGTCTGCTTCTTATTTTGACATCACTGTTTTAATTTTTATTATTATACTATGATATATTATGCTATTTTGTTATATACATGTATTATATATGTGCAAATATATATATATATATATATATATATATATATATATATATATATATATATATATAGCTATGCATCCCCTAAATAATGAACTCTTTAAAATAGTTTATTATTTAGAAAACCTTCATTTTAATACACTTATTTTCTTCTCAGTTATAGATCTTTTGCTTATTTAACTCTCTAGTCTGTGTATATTTAAAGTCCATGTATAAAAAATGGCAAAGGTCATTAACCACTAAATAATGTTTGGGTTGTATCTCAAAGCATAAGTTAGAATGTGAGGGCAAATGATAGTGGCTTTAGAATTTGTCCAAACATCTCTCCTTACCGATTCCACTACCGCCACCAAAAACAGAATTGATGAAAACCCCCATGCTTCAAGGAAGTGGAATTGATAAAGACCCCTATGCTTCAAGGAAGTGGAATTGATAAAGACCCCCATGCTTCAAGGAAGTGGAAGCTTTTCAAATAAGGTTGAGTCCTCCTCCTTGAATTCATCCATCATTCCTTTATGTGCTGTTGGCATCCAATTTTCTATTGCAGAATTTCTACTAAATAACTGTCGTGGCTGCTGAAGTGCACCACCCAGATGTTCCCTCAGTACCCAAGCACTCATTTCCCCAGCTGCTAGAAGTGAGGCTGTTGGCAGTTTAAAGCTGAGCCTTTCTCCCGTGACCAACAGAGCTGCTTCATTCCAGGTTGTACCTTCTCATGGTGGGGGAGGACGAGGGGGGAGCAACTTCACTCAGTGACAGGACGTTGTTGGGGCTACAATTGATGGCCCATAGACTTCATTTGGGACATCTCTGCAGAGTCATCCCAACAGCAAAGCAAGCCATGGAATTTGCCAGTTTGCCGAGGCCTCTTTTGCAATTCAATCTCTGTCCACTTTTCTCTTCTGCTCAGCCCTCACTCCCTCACAAGATTTGTAACCAACAGCACTCTCAGATAAAAATCTCATATGCAAATCTTCATCTCAGATTTGGTCAGTGACAATAATCTCTTTTATTTTAAAGAAGAGAATTTTATTTTGCTATTATGTTTTCTATTCTTCCAAATGTGATTAAAACAAATTTTGAGGAAGAAAATATCTCATAAAGAGGGAGTGAGAAATGCAAAGGTTATATTATTTTGAAAACAGATAGTTTGACTGTGTGCCTGAGATTACTATGTGACTGGGAGAGTTGTTTACAAATTATATGTCCCTGGACTTCGAGCAAACTCAATGGGAATCATTATGAGAACACTCCATCCCAGAAGCTTGACCTATTACCTAGTTGGCTCAACCATAGTTTCTCCCCAGATCTCTTAAGGCAATTAAGTGAATTTGGTGGAAGAATGGTGCTAAGTTTATGATTTTATTAATTTTATCTGGGGTAGCCTATACTTAGATTCTTGTTTTTGAATATGTATTTCTTTAAAATAAAATGTGCATATGAAGATTAAAGCAAAATATCCCCAAATTAAAGAAGTACCACATAAATCTCTACATAAATCTTAACATCGTTGTGTTTGTTAAAATTTGTCAACCTAGTATACGTATTTCTTCTTTTCGCTGGGCCCAACAATTTATTATAGTTACTCTAGTGCCTATAAACCTCTAACCCCAGAATTTAGACCAGTGTGAAAATTTCACTGAATTAAGATACAAAGTCAACATATGTGCTTTCAAAAGTCATATATGAGATACAATCTCATAACAAAGTTATAAAGTATTTTCTTCTTTGTGTGAAATAGCTGTGACTAGCCTAAAAGTCAATATATGTATGTGTACACACAAAAAACATACTTTTATTCACCTTCCCCATATAAGGAAAAAAGTTAATTAGGAGTTGACTATTCACTGGAGAAGAGTATCTGTGAAATATTTTTAGTGTTTTATCTATGAAAAGAATTTATATAACATATATTCACTGTTCTGATGATTCTTTGGCTTTTTGTTTTTACTGTACTTTACAAAACCTCATAAAATATAAATAACACCAAAGTTAGGAATAATTTGTGTTCATTTTTTCTGCCTACGAGTTATAATAGTAACCACTAAGTTCCCTTATATCACCCTACATAGGGGTGCAGAGGAATGTGGAAGGAGGAATACAGTGGTAATATTTTAGTCCTTAGATCACTTAGAAAGAATGATTAAGATACTATAATTTTATTCTAATGATTTACATGAGGTTATGAATTTTTATTTGTTGAAAATATATGTTCCAAGAGTAGCATTTAAATGAAGACAGTATGAAAGCAGAAAATAGCGTAACTGTAAGTTGAGGATGCTTTATGATGTAAAACAGAGAGATGAGATTGCTCCTATTCAGTTCAGCAAAGACAATGAGCATGTGCTGCACTGAACTACCTCTCAAAATAAACTAGAAGCATTTTTTTCCATGTGTAATTAGTGCTGATAATTAAGTTACATTAAAGGATTCTTCCTGGATTTTATGTAGTTTTCAGTAAATAGTAGCCATTCTAAAATCTAATACAATTATACATAATTGAGTTTTAGATATTAGAACAAAATGCAATGAATTTTAATTTCCCTGAAAGTTGAGGATTAGATCTAGAAAATCTGTTCACTCAGTATTTATGACTAATTTTAATAGTTGTAATGAAAGACCAAATGAAACAAGAAGCCACCATTAAATTAAACCAACATATTGCCAAGAAAGCCAAAAGAAACAAAAATCTCATGTAGAATGGGAGGAAAAAGTTAACTAAGTGGCTGCTTAGCAAGACTTGCTTCTTTGCTCTATTGCCCATCTATATTTTTATGGGGAAAGTTTTGCTTAAGCACAAACACACATGCATACACACACTGATAGAGAGAGAGATTAAGATTATTTTCTATTTGTCATTTACACTGTACCTTGACTTTTTCTTTCTTTGTCATCATGAGAAGAGAAAATCCGGTGGAGTAGAAAGAGCACCAGCTCTGAAAACAGAATTCCTGAGTCTGGATCATGACTTTCTTTGCTCCTTAAAAGTTGTATATTCTTAGTAAAGATATTAAATGTTGAGTCTCATTCCTCATATTACATAGGCTAGATGATTCCTAATATTCCTATTAATTTTAATATCCTTTGAGATTATAGAGTAATATTTTTGGAGAATTTAAAGCACAGAGAAAATACCTAGCTTGTGGAAGACTTTAAATGTAGGACTGTTTGAAGGTAGGACGAGGAAATCAAAATTGGCTACCTAATTACAGGAATGATCCAGAATTTACTAGGGACTTTATATCAGCCTTCCCATATTCCTAACCATCCCTTTGTACCACCAGGGCAAGGCCAAAGGATTATAAAAAATAACTCTTCCTTAAAAATAGATAACATGGCCTACTACAAACATATATTTTTTAAAAGTTGATGTAATTCTCTGAATGTAATATAGAAGGAAAAAAAAAGAATATATTTTAAAATATTCATAAGTAAAGGTTTTATTTGTTGCATTTTTTGTAATCACAATATGTAGTAGGGGTGGCTTCAAAAATGCACTAGAAAGTTTTCTATATTATCTGATTGAGAATAACTTAAATAATATTATCTCTCATTTAATAGTTATCTTAAAGTTTTATATTTAAAATACATCTGTTTTTTTAAAGGTGCAACTCAAGTCTGAGACTCTCTGGGCCAAATGTCTTTTACAATAGTAGATCTTAATTACTTTGCCACTTTATTTTAGAGTGATCAGCCTATTTAATTGGTTTACCTCTTCTTGAATTAATTTTGGTCTTTGTGACTATTGAATGAATTATTTTCTCTGTTTTTAAAATGTTGGCTATAAAGTTTCATGAAACGGTCTTTTATAATTCTTTGTCTCAGTCATATCTGTAATTATCTCTTTTCATTCTCAAGCAGGTACTACATAGGTTTGCTTTTCTTCTTCCCTTAATCAGGCCCATGTTTTTTATATATTTAATTATTCACTTTAAACAAGCATCTTTTGTATTATTAATTAGTAGTAGTATTAGTGTTGTAAAGTGAGTTTAATTATACAGACTCTAGAGCTGGACTATCAGGTTTGAATCCTGGTTGTTCCACTTGCTGTGGGACTGTATGCAAGATACTTAATCGATCCATATCTGAGCATTTCTGTCATCTTCCCAGAAACCCTCACTTCAATGCTTCCTTGTTAAATATCCCATGTCTCACAAATAATATGAAGTGGTTTTTAAACATAATATCAATACAATTTGTGATGGTTTATTTTTTGTTTGCTTGTTTTTTCTCACTTGTTTCAAGATCCTAAACAATTTTGGAGTTGTTCCATGAATGATTCACCTGCATAAATAAGTGTACCCTCAGGTCTCATTCATTGACAAAGTCAATAAAAATAAAATAAAAATGCTAAGAAATGTTTCCTGACCCAAAAGATACTTTTGATGTCCTGGAAAGCTGCTGTGGCCATGAGTTGTCTAAGTTGTGCATGCCTTGAAAAGAAGGAAGATCTGTTTGACTTCCCACATTGGCCTGCAGCATCTGCTGATGAGGCGCTTGTGTAGAGCATGTCTAAAGGGATTTTGGATGGAAACCAAGTGAATCATAGCCAGGAGGCCTCAGCATTTCCTAACCAGTGTATAGAGAATATCTAGAGGTTCTTACACATGTGAGCAGGGGTTGCCTTGTTAAAAATTCTGCTTTGCAACTTCTATTTTTAAGAAGATACAAAGGAAGGATGATTTAAAAAAATCGTTTTTGAACTGGAGCCATTTGAGATGTCTCTGAGTAAATAACCAATAGTAGATGTATAATTCATAACTCAGCCAATCACTTTAATACTCACCCAAGCACTTTTAACCAGAGTGATTATTTGGGACATTGTTTAATAGTTTTAAAATGGTTTTATTGTTAGTCTTAAATGGAATAATTAATATCACTAGTGAACATTTGCTAAGAACTGTTCCTGAAATATAAGTTAATTAGAGGATAAAAATGATATGAATTCTGACAATTCCTTTTATTTTTCTTTACTACATCAATATGTTGTATATTTCATCAAAATTCTTTTATAGTACATTAGGATATCTCTAGTATTCAAAAAAAGAAATGTTAAAATAATAAAAAATAGTTACAATTTACACAAATTGGGAATAAAGATTATTCACAAATCCTTTGATTATTTGAGGACAAGCGCTTTGAATTATCATGTTGAATTTTTCTTACATAAATTATAGTTTGGAAACAATAAATGAAAATTATAAAAGGAATCTAGATGACTTTTAAGCTGCAAAATGCAAGAATTTGGACACCATGTTTTAAATAAAATATATAGTACATACAACATATATGCTTGTCAACTTTTCATATCATTACATAATCTACATTTTAATATATATTTGCTTAAAAATCCTAACAGTGCATATTGTCATTTTAGAGTTATTTGTTGGCAAATCAAGCTATGTATTAAATATATAATTTAAGTAATAGCAGTATTCATAATTTTTAATAAAAACTCAAAAATTGTTTAAGTCTTAGCTGTTCATATGTAGCTATTTAAAAAAGTTAAGTACATTAAAATTAAATTTCTCATTTGAACTAGCCACATATCAAATATGAGATACATGGGAAGCCCATTAAACGGTAGTTCTATAAAATTTCCCCAGTTCCATATGATGGTCACATTGCTAGCGACATGTCTAGGAGCTACCATATTGGATATTGGAAGAGAACATTTTCATTATTCCCATCATTGCATAAAGTTCTATGGGATATCACTGGTTTTAATATTATGAAATTTAGTAATAAATTGGTCTTAAATATTACACATGCTGTATAATATTATGTTGTATATACTATATATTTTATTTACAAGCATATGTATATATATATATATATATGTGTGTGTGTTTAATTTTTTTATTGTCTTATAAGCAAACATGGTGATATAGTTTAAAACTTTCTAAAAACTAGAGCTTTTTCATAAACTGTTTTCTTGTAAGAGTAGTTCTTATAATCTAAATTAGTAATAGATTACTAAATTATAATTCAGTTATACTATAAAAATCAGTATGTTAGCTCTGCTCTTGGCAGGAATTATATAACAATTTAGCAGATCATATGGAGTGGACCTTGCCTAAAATTTAGTGCTCATGTTTTTAGGTAATAGGTATGCACATGTGTTATACAGGATAAAGAACCAGGCTTGTATTCTCCATGGAGGACTATAGAATGTCTGCATGAAGGATGTAAAAGAGGACATAAAACAGCCTAAAGAGAAAACCAACAATATTTATATAACACACTGCTTATTTTGTGCTCTGTTTGAAAACTTTAAGAGAAGGACAAAGAGTTCTGGAAAAGTATGAGGAAGACAACGATCAATTTTTCATTACTGCCATAAAAATTTTAATTTGACTCCTGAAAAATCTAATACCTTTGAGGAGGGTTGCATTCAGATGGGTCTCCTAGGGTAAATATTCTTCAAAACGTACTTCCAGATAAATAAATGAGCTAATTTCCTGACTAATATTTTGTGTTGAGAGGTGATGATTTTGATGGTTTTGACAAAGTTGATATAGACTTATTGTTTATGGTAATATTTGGTCAGAAGCTCAATAGAATAGGGGAGGATGGTAATCTTCCTGTTTGTTAAGGCAATGTATAAACTAAATTAGAAATATAGAAGGATTAGGGCATGGCATTATTTTATGTCTCTTTAAATGAAAATATTATGTCACAATTCAGCCTGTCTATTCAGTGGCTTCTAGTGGCAATGCTTAAGGGGTCCCAAGGTATTAAAGTTCTGGGATCTATGGAAAGGCAATATATCTTATGTCGAGATCAGAGATGCTCAGTATTCATATTAGAACTACCTGTGGAGCTTTTAAAACTTCTGTTGGCTAGGTCTTGCCCACACACACTAAATCAGAATCTCTAGGGATGAAGCCCATAAAGCAGTAGTTTCACAAAGCTCCCCAGGTGATTCTAATGGGCAGCTAGATGTGAAAACTTCCAACTTAGATTAAAGGTTTTAAATTTTTATTTTTAGTTTTCCATATTGTATTAGACACCGCACCTCATTCGCCAAAACAGATATTTTTAATTCTTTAAAATAAATTTGACATTGCATCTAGTTAGTGGTAAATGTATTTTAAAACTATGTAATATTAATATACATTACTTTCAAGACATTAAAATATGTAATGTAACATTTACATTCAATGAGAAGCACATACTTTCAGATTCAATTACCTGATTTTTCTGAGCAATTAATGATAACTTGTGAGCTTCAGCATATCAGGCATTTCAGAAAATCACTGTATTCTGGATTTCAAGCCACTAATTTTAGAACTTCACCTTACTCTTAAGCAAAGAATCACAGCTTAAATTTGTCATTTAACTAATTGATATCTAAGCCATTTGAATTGACTTATCCTAACTCAATCATAATTCAGATAATGAGATTGACTTTGAAATTCTCTTTTTCTTCTTTCTTCACATTTCTCTTTTCCTCAGTACCCCATCTAACTTGAAAGACCATAAGAAATAACTGTTTAGCTTCCTGTTACTTATAGGGCTATCAAATCACAGTTTGGTGTAGAAATAAAACTGGAACTAGCTACGGATCCAATTCTTTTTGGTTCTCAAGTCATGTCAGTCTTAATTTTAGTCAGTTTATTCTCCTGTTCATCTGTTTAATTAATACTTGCCTTAAAAGTCCATCCGTAACCAAAATTTACATGGTATAATGTTATTGGTTTATACACTGCTTTTTACATGGATTTTCATTTAATTACTAGGGCAGCCCCACAGATTTGGTATTATTCTTCTCATTTTCAGATAAACAGTGGTGTTTAGAGAGATTAAATTTCTTGCCTAAATTCTAACAGTTAATAAATGGTAGTGTTGGGATTTGGATATAGTATTCTGACTCCAAGCCCAGTGATTTTTCTATTACGTCATGCAATGATTTTTTTTTTTTTGACATTCACAGACATATTTTACAATTTTTTGATTTTTCATGATCAAAAAATGGGAGTTATTCACTGTATGTTTAACTACATAATGGCACATTATTTCTCCAGTAAAGGAACCTGATTTTTCTCCTTTATGTCTCAATAATAATTATTCAATTATATCTTTCATATTTGACACAAGGAAGTAACTCTACTATATGCAGAATTCCCAGATATGTAAGGCACAATACAGGGAAGAAATTAGGATTTGGATTTTGATTTTATGTACCCATGTAATTCATTTTAGTGATTAACAGAATTAAAGCAGGTTGAGAATTTCCAAATTTAAAGTCTATTTGCTAGATCCATTATTCCTAACTTCAAAAGAATTATCAACTGATTAGAGGATTTTCTATTTCATGGAGGGAGTTTTCCTTGCATCTTTAGATATGAGTGATTTCTAAGAAAGCTCTTACCTTAGAATTATAGAACTACGTATGGCAGAGCTTTCTGATTTATATTTGGAAGATTTTGAGATTGGCGATTAAGTGTTGAATTTATTTACATAAATCTTACCAATCCCTTGGGCCAGCCGGGTTAGAGCTTGCTCAAGAGTGCGAACTGAGCTCTGAGGAATAGCAGCAGTTCGATGCCCAGCCCGAGTTGAGCTGCCCCTGAGCTGTCAAAAGCTGGCAGGATGGCTCAGCTAAAAAACAAACAAATAAACAAAATCCTTAAATCCTAACAATCCCAAACATTTTTTCATATGACTTTTTCTCCTCATTATTACTGACTGAAATCTTCTACTTTGTCTATTAATCTTCAGATTCATATTTCTAATTATACGCTGACTACTGGGTATCTTGCAAGCACCATAAAATCAACCTGCCTCAAAATAAGTACCCTTCTGTTCTTCACTTACTCACTTTTCACTAAAAACAACTACTATTATTGTACTTGAATTCCTTATGTTGGTGAATTACATCATCATTCACAGGGTACACCCAAACTATGAACTTGGTTGTCATAATTCCTTCAACATTTTTACCTTTAACCCTTTCAATTTTCACTTTTAAGTCTTAATACACGTACTGTCTTCGTCTCTCTTGAGAAACATCTTCTATGTGTTAACTCCCGCCACTGTCTGGTCTCAGGTGTTGATCTTTCAACTGGATGGGTGACTGCATCCTCTTCACTGTCATTCTGCTTCTGGGTCCTTCTCACTTTATTAGACTAGTGAACTAGACTTTAGTACAACTAGTGAAGCCCTTTCGAGTCTCTTTCCTTGTTATATCCAGAAAATGTTCCCTATCCTTTTAGGATTACATTTAGCATAAAAATTCTTAACTATCCATCTAACTGATCTGCTTTGGTTTCTCTCATCATACAAATTTAATGATCTAGCTATGAAAGATTTTTCCTCATTCTTTTCCCTGATGGCTCAGTGTTACTTGTCATAAATGGCACTTCCTCAATGGGGCTGTTCCTGACCACCTACTCTAAAGCAGTCCTTTCTATTATGTCACTTTCTATTATATCCTCATAACTAATTTTTTCCTGTGTTTGGTCAGTGTCTTAGACTTCACATTGCTTGTTGACCACTCTATTTCCAGAGCATAAACCAAGGATTGAAGCACTGTAAATGTCAGTAAGTATTTGTTGTACCAATTTTGTTTTTCTGTTGGGAAAGTTCTTTTCTTCTTTTCCTTCTAAAGACTTCTTCCTAAACATTTAAGACATATTCCAATTACCTTATTCTTGAAAATCTTGCTGGGCATTATAAATTGGCCCTTCTCTTGTGTTCTTAGCCCTTGGCACATTCCTCTATGATAACTCTTATCAATTTCTGTTATATCATGTCTCTATCTTCCTTAGTAATTCTGAACTTTTCAATAATTCAAGCTATGAGTTGTCCATTGTTAATGTCTGATGGTGTCTATTTTAGTAAGTTCTCATCAGTGACATAGTATGTACAGGTACAAATAAATGGCTGAGTTTTGTCCAGGGTACATACAATCAAAGAGAAAAATGTCATAGGAGGTAATGTTTTATGTAAAGTTATGAATATGAATGATGGATTGTGGAATCTAAATTGAACAGAAGGGAGTGATGCCAAGAAGCTGATGTCAGTGAGAAATTGAGCAGATTCATGTATTGGAGATTTAGAAAAGGTGAAGATTTGTGCTAGTGAGTTAAAAAAATTAGAGATACTTATCAAAGAAGGAGTTGCTTTATGTTAAGGTTTCAATGGTGGTCTAAATTTCAGATGATGATAAAGTTAGTTGTTTACTATGGTCATGTGTACCTGTGGTGACATAAAAGAAAATCTCAATGGAGATGATGACAAAGAACTGAGAGCCTTATATATTAGATAGTTGATCTACATGGATGAGAAAGTCACTGAGCAAGAAGACTGAGGAGAGATAAGGGGGAAGAACTAGATCAATAAATGATAACAATGAGGGGCTTGTGTGAGAAAGGAGGAAAAGAGTAGCATAGTCAGGTGGCATGAGCCTCAAGGCAAGATTCCTTATTCAGTAAGTAAATTTACTATAAATTAAAGAAGACTCTTGCCCTATCTTTGGTTCTAAAGTCCCTAGAATCGGAGAGAATATTCAAGTTACTATTTTCGAAGTTGCAAGTGAAATGTGTTGTCAGGGAACAGTTCTTTAGTTACAATAATCTTCTTTATAAGAAATACCTTACATTTCTAAGATGATTTTGAAACAAAGAAGTCATTACTTCCTATCTATTATGAAAATCTATTATAATTAATTTCTTCATTTTATTAATACAATTTTCCCACTCAAATGTCATTTTAATGGAAAATTAATGTTAGTTGGTGCCAATTTTGCAAACAAATTTTCTGTAAATTGTATTTCAATGTCACAAAATTCAAAGTATACAGAAATTTTATACTTCAAATATAAATGGTTTTTATACCTCTGACATTTTATAAATCAAAGGAATACTGAGTTGGAATTAAAGGACTTAGGTCAAATCTTTACCAGCTACTAACTGTTTAATCTTAGACATGTAACCCCCAAGACGCATTTTACTTGCTCTATCTAACCTCATGGGTTTGAGATGATGAGTTAGAAACATAGTAATCTAAGTGAAGTCACCTTTTGGTAAGTTCCATATGAAATGTTACTATGTAAATTACTCTGTTTTCTCATAGTATCTAAAATATACAACAATAACCTAGCACATAGGCTTCAATAGACTCACAAGCTGTGGTGGAAGGACACATATTGAGGATTATGCCTGGGAATTCTACATTCCATGAAATGAGTCTTAAACTGCATTTCTGTGTAAAAAGGCCAATTCCATATCATAGGCTCAGTAATAAAGCCATGTTATTACCTTAAAAGAATGTCTTTATGAGCTTTAACACCCACCCTCTATTTAGGGGACACAGCTTCTCAGGGAACTGTGCTGACATCACAGTGGGTTCTATTTCAGTGATGCTGATGAGTTTTGAATTGTTGCCATGTATGGATCTTATCTTGTTATTTCACATGTTTATATTGTACTAGCTGTGCATAGGAAAATGACCATGTCTCCTGATAGGATAGCCATGTACGGACATTGCTTCAAAGCAATGAATCAAGATGTTGAGTACCATGGCACAGCTATTCCTGCTTTGGCATTGACATGGCCTTGACAATCTGTGACTGTTTTGTCAACCACTGAAGGGTAGTGTGCTAGCTTTCTCTAACTTGCACTTGCTTCTCTTACTGTTATGAGTGAAAAGATACATATCACTTTCCATGCCAACTATGTCATTCTAATAGAGTCCACAAATCATTGAAAGAGATTTGTCTTTTTAGCACTGAAAATAGACCAAAACGAAGCAAAATATTTGTGAAACGGTCCATGACAATGTACACTTTGGGGCTTGTAACTATCCAGGTGATTTATATCTTTAGCTATTCTCTCCTTGTGCCCCTTTCTTCTTTGAATCATCCAGATAAATTAGTGGCTTACATTCATCCTAAGCGAGACCTTTTATATCCCATCTATTAAACACCAGAGTTGAAACATCACTATTGTCAACAAAGGTTCCAACTCTAGGCAGTTGCTCCAGACCCTTGGTTTGCTCTCCTTCTGCAACTTCCTTGATTTGTAGGAAAAAAGAAAAAAAAAATTACTGTTTCTGTTTCGTATAATTTAGAAACTTACTGGTCCAGGCTCCCCCTTTTACCCTTTAAGTTTTGTTGGGTTTGCTTTTCTTTTCTCTTTATATTCTGCCTTCTATTCTGGTGTGTCCTGTAGTTCTCAGAAAAATCTCTCCTCTTCACCCAGATCTCATGGCAACTGCCTGGCTGCCTACAGTGAATACAAGCAGAATTTGGATGTTTTCTTCCAAACTGAACTTTCCCGTGTCTTCTCCCACTCTGCTCAGGTAGTGGCTGAGTTTTCATACTCATGTTAGTGCTATATCATGATTCACCTGGGGTAAGTGAGAGCTGCTAACTCAGCATTTGTTTGCAGGCAACAGCAGTCTAGGGTAGGAACTGGCACGCGCTCCACTCTTCTCCACATTCATCTCTCCTCCATCCTCACAAAGCTACTTATAGCTTGATAAACGTGCCACGCTGGCACCAACACACATTTATGTCTTTGAATATGCAGTGTCTTTTTTGTTACCTTCCTCTCAGATTGCCTAACTCCCCTTGGTCCATTAAGATTCAGTTTGTACTCCAACCTCCTCTTGATTGTTAAATGTGTATTCTCTCTGCAACCACACACACTGGGTGCTCATTCCTAACAAAGCACCTGTCATAAACCTATTGCAATTTTTAGTTTTTCTCTTCCATTAGCTAGAGAGATTCTTGAGAACAGGGACTGAATCATTTTAATCTTTTTATACATATCACCTGGCTCAGTGCTTAGCATTGATAAGTATTCTACAGTTGCTATAAAAAGTTATAAAATATTGTACAATTGAGGAATCCTAGAAACAGAGATGAGAAATAATGTGTCCAAGATTAGATGGTGGGGCCACCAGTTATATATTATGATTCCTGAAACCAAGCTGCTAGCTTCTATTGAAGGTCAATTAAAACATTTCTTCCAGAACCACATTGGTTCATTATGCATATCATTAATTAACTAAATATATAATGTCTGCTTTGTGTACTCAGTGATTTGCTAAACTCAGAGAATCAAACATAAATCACAGACGTAGTACCTTCCTTGAAAACAATGTTAAATAGTGGAAATATGGGAATATTTGCTTTTTCAAAAGGCATTAATGGAAATTCCAAACAAGTTTATTGATTGAATAATATGATAATTTTAGGACTGAATGTTAGAGTTACATGCTTTAAGGAAGTGTAAATAATTTCTGATTTTATTGAGTATGATTTTTAAATTGGGACTTTGTGTTGAATTTTGTTAAAGACCTTTTTGGCATCTATGGAAATAATTATATAATTTTCTCCTTATATCTATTAATATAGTAAACTATATTCATGAAATTTCTAATATTGAACTATTCTTGCATCCCTGGCATAAATCCCACTTGACCATGAAGCATTTTTTAAAAGTGCTATTGGATTCTGATTTTTAATATTTAATTTAGGATTTATGCATTGGTATTCACTAATGAAACTGACCTGTAGTTATGTAATTTTAAAATCTTTATTAGGTTAGCTATTATTCTTTCTTATGTTTTTGAAGAATTCAATAAGTACTGATGCTTTCTGGTATTTGAAAGCTTGGCAGAATTTCCTTGTGAAATAATCTGGGTTTGTTATGTTTTTGTAATGCAGTTATTTTTATAGCTTTTTCTATTTATAATAAACTGATGTTGTTGTTTTTTTAAGATTTTATTGGGGAATTGGGGGAGGGAACAGCATTGGGGAATCGGGGAAGGACAACAGACAAGTTGCTGTCCTTTTTGTTCTTCAGTCTAGTTGTGGAGGATGTCACTTCATTGGCCCATGTTGGTATTGTGATCATTGTGCTCTTCCTGGCTGACGCAGTCGGTCGTGGTCATCGGATGGTCACTCACGGCAGCTCAGAGCAGCTCACACAAGCTGCTGTCCACTCACGCTGGCCACCAGCCACTCATGATAGCTCTCTGCAGCCCACTGCAGCAGGGGCTACAGACTATGCCATCGCCGGAGACTATGGCAGCCCAGCTCCATGTTGAGCTGTTGTTCACCATCTTAGTTGTAGAGGGCACTGTGTCACTAGTCCTCATATGGTATCTGAACTGGGGCCCTGCTGCTCAGAGATGGCATCCCAAGCCAACTCCTAATCAATGTGCCACTCAGCCAGCCTAATCAATAAATGATGTTTTTAAGACTTTTATCTATTCTGTGTCCAATTTTCGTAGATCGTGTTTTTCTTTGAAATTAACACCTCCTCTGGGCTTTCATATTTATTATCATAGATTTGGGCATTAACATTTCTTAGTTTTTAAATTCCCTCCATTTCAGTGTTTATTATCCACTTATTTGTATATTACTGTTTGTAGTTGAACAGTCTAGGTCAGTTTTCTAGGTACAAAGTCCACCTTTTCAATAAGTAGGTTCACTTTTATTTCTGTAAAAATATCTTGGATTATAGTTTTAATTATCACTCATATTCCTATGGGTTTCCTCCCGCCCTTCATGGACTCCAATTATACAGTCATTGGATCTTTTCATATCATCCATATCTATCACATTCTCCTTGATAAGTGTTAGCTGTTTCATTCACTTCCACAATGCCTCTTCTTGTGTTTTGAATCAACTCTATTTTCTTTTAGTTGCCACATAATTTAATCTTTAATTTAGTTTTATATATATATATATATTTTTTTTTTTTTTTTCTGTTTTTAATTTCTTTTTCTGAGGTCAATGAACTCTTTTCCATCTTTCTGCCTTTGGTCAGCTTCATTTTGAGTAATTTAATTGATTATTTGATATGTTGTTTATGTCTATAAATGCTTGTTTAAGGAAAATATTTATTTATTATTTATTTATGTATCATTATTTATATATAATTTACATACAACGTTATATTAGTTTTAGGTGTACAATATAATGATTCAATATTTGTATACACTGAAAAATGAATACCACAATAAGTCTAGATACCATCTGTCACCATAGATATTTACAATTAAATTTTTCTTTTCATGTGATAAGTATTTTTAATATTTACTCTCTTAGCAATATTCAAGTATGCAATATAGTATTATTAACTATAGTCAGCATCTTGTGCATTACATCCCCATGACTTATTTAACTGGAAGTTTATATCTTTTGACCCCCTTCATCCATTTTGCCCACACCCACACCCTCTCCCATCTGGCAACCCCTAAACTGTTCTCTGTGTCTATGAGCTTGGCTTTGTTTGTTTGTTTGTTTTGTATTTTTGGATTCCATATACAAGTGATATTATACAGTATTGTCTTTCTCTGTCTGATTTATTTCAATTAGCATAATGTCTTCAAGGTTCATCCCTGTTGTCACAAATGACAAGATTTCATTCTTTTTATGCCTGAATAGTACTCAATTACATATAAATGGATAAAGATTATCAATTGATGGGCACTTAGGTTATTTCTATAACTTTGCTATTATGAATAATATTGCAATGAACATAGGGGTACATATATCTTTTTGAGTTGGTGTTTTTGTTTCCTTTGAATAAATACCCAGAAGTGGAATTGTTGGATTATATGGTAGCTCTATTCATTTTTTTTTTTTTAAGATTTTATTAGTGAATTGGGGGAGGGTAACAGTGTTGGGGAATTGGGAAAGGGGCCCAGCCAAGTTGTTGTTCTTCAATTTTCGTTGTGGAGGGTGCCTGTTGCCATTTGGCTTCCAGTTGCTGGCTCTTGTCTTCTAACCTCAAGGTGCTGTGTTGAATCTTAGTTGTGGGTGTGCGTAGCCACCATCCCATGTGGGAGTGGAACCGGAGAGCCTTATTGTTAAGAGTGCACACTCTATCCACTGAGCCATCCAGGCGGCAGCTTAGCTCAAGGTCCCAAGTTCCATCTTAGTTGTGGGCAGGCATAGCCCACCATCAAACAGGCAATCTTGTTGTTATACCAGATGAGCCATCCTGCCACCTATATGCAGCTCAGTGACAGCTAGCTCGGGTGCAGTGTCACTGGTCCATGTGGGAATCGAACCAGCAGCCCTATTACTCAGAGCACGCACTCTTAAGCCAACTCTTAACGAACTGAGTCACTTGGCCGGCCTGGTGTTCTATTCTTAATTTTTTGAGAAACCACCACAGTTTTCCATAATGGCTGTACCAATTTACATTCCTACCAACAGTGCACAAAAGTTCCCCTTTTTGCACATCCTTGCCAACACTTGTTACTTTTTATCTTTCTATAATAGCCATTATAACAAGTATTAGGTAATATCTCATTGTATTTTCGATTTACATTGTCTGGATGATTAGTGATATTGAGTATCTTTCATGAGCCTGTTTGCCATCTGTGTGTCTTCTTTGAAAAAATATCTATTTGTATCTTCTGCCCATTTTTTAAATTGGATTGCTTAGAGGTTTTGTTTGTTTGTTTGTTTGCTCTTGGGTTGTATGAATTCTTCATAATCTGTAGGTTGCTTTGAGTAATATGACTATTTTAACAACTTAATTCTTCTAATCCATAAGCATGAAGTATCTTTTCATTTACTTGTGCCTTCTTTAATTTCTTTCAACAATGCCTTATAGTTTTCAGTGTATAGGTCTTTTACCTTCTTGTAAACTTAATTTTAGCTATTTTACTCTGTTTTATGCCATTTTAAATGGGATTTTTTTCTTAATATCTTTCTGATAGTGTAAATAAATGTAATGGGTTTTTTTGTATAGTGATTTTGTATCCTGCAACTTTACTGAATTCACTTATGGAGTATTTAGGGTTTTTTATATATAAAATCATGTCTGTATGATGATCTGAAAATATTAAAAGTTTTACCACTTCCTTTTCAATTTGAATACCTGTTATTTTTTTCTTGCCAACTGACTCTGGCTAGGACTTCCAATACTATGTTAAATAGAAGTGGTAAGAATAGGAATCCTTTTATTTTTCCTGATCTTGGAGGAAAAACTCACAGCTTTTCACTGTACAGTAAAATCTTGTATTGCAGGTAACTTGGTTAGCATGTGTTCTGCAAGAAAAGCAAACATTTCTACTACATTTCAACTTGATAAGCAAGCGATGTCTTGCAATACGAGTAGTTTGTTTCCAGAATGAATTATGCTCACAAATCAATGTAGTACTGTATTTAAAAATTAGGAAGGATATCTCAGCTAATTCTAAGTTAAGTCCTGCCTTGTATAGTCTTTAGATCCCTAAATCAGAGGATCAGCACATAGCTATGAATTTTTAGGATAGAATATTTTATTTCTCTATGGTAGGCTGAAAATGGTCCCCAAAAGATATTCACATGCTAATCCCTGGAATCTGTGAATGTTACCTGTTACCTTCTTGGAGATAAAGGTCCTTGCAGATGTGATTAAATTGAGGACACTGAGACGGGGAAAATATGGATTATAGGGGCTGGTCCTGAATGCAGTTACATGTATTCTTGTAAGTCTGAGGTAAGGGGAATTTAAATGTTAACAGTAGAGGAGAAGTCATTGCGACCACAAAGGTAGAGATTGGAGTGCTGCAGCCACAAGCTAAGGAATACCAGCAGCCATCAGAAGCTGAAGGAGGCAAGGAATGGAGTCTCCCCTAGACCCTCTGGTGGGAGCACGGTCCTACTGATACCTTGATTTTGGCCTGGTGATACTTATTTCAGACTTCAGGTCTCTAGAACTGTGACAGAATACATTTCTGTGGTTTCAAAGTACTTAAATTGTGGTAATTTTTACAACCACAGGAAACTAAGGCATCCTCCATTTAAAGCCAAAAGTAAGACAAATGTCTCTGCCATCTTTGTGGAATGAAAACAAATAGTGAATATGTTGATTACTTCATTGGTAAAACATAGTACATAAAATTAGGAGAGGGTCATGTAGCTTTTAAACCCTCATTTAGAGTTTCTTTCTTTGCTCCATTCCAGCAACTTGTCTGACTCATATCACAGTCTGTCCTGAATTGTCCAGAAGAATTAGTTTCCCAAAAGTATGTTTCCAAAATGCCATATGTAATGGAACCATCCTAATGTTGATATTTTAACAGACCACAATACCTTATTGCAATTGAAAGCTAGCTGCAAATGTATGTTATTTATATTCCTAGACTTAACTTTTATTCAGTAAATGTTTAGCTTCAAGCAACATCCAATTATTTGACCAGAGACAAGTTTCAATAAGTATACCAGTAGTGGGCTCTGCTGCCTTTGGTTCAAAAAGGATCTTTTGTGAACCATTGAAAAAACTTTATTCTACTTCATACATTAGTTTTCTAAAGGCCTTTGATTTCTTTGAAGGTATTCATGGTCTAAACAGCCATCCCATTCTCATAGAAATAAGTAAAATCTGGATTCAAACTAATTGACACCTAAGGGAAAACTTATTAAATGTAGTAGTCTTTATCTACCATGTAAAAGTTTTTCGGCTCAAACAGTGAAGGTGAATAGATTATTTTTTTCTTTAAAATTAGTTATTTAAATATGAGTAAAGATATCTATTCATTATTAAATAGGAAAGCACCCTAACAAACAAAGCTAACTTAGGTGGAGGCAACCTGTCAAAATTAGCCACATTCAAAATATACTTCTTTAAACTTAATTCAAGATAAGGAAAAAAAAAAGCAGATGGTTTATACAAAGCAGTGACATATGATGACTAATTTAACTAACAAGCATTTGTATCTTTTAACATAGCACCATTTTTCACTTAAGTGTAGATAGATGGGTAAATTCTTTGAAAAAACCAGTAATTCCCATTTTAAGTTAAGGGATCTTATGGGATTTTATTTTATAGCGAATTTCTCACTACTTAAAAAAAAAATCATTTTCTCACAATTGCATTTACTTTCATCAGTTGAAGTTCAAATCTTATTATACCTTAAGTCTGAGAAGGAAACTGATCTTGAATATAAGGAATTTCGCTCTTGGGATCTCATTTCAGTTACTAAAAGCCATATGGCTAAAGAATTATGATGTTCCATAGTTTAGAAGTGCAATAGATTACTTTGGAATGACACATAAAGGAAGCACAAGTTCTTTTGAGGAGTTGGAATTAACGATGCAATTGAGAGTAGTCCTGTGAAAGAAATGGGAGAATATTCATTTCTTGAAAGGAATAGCAGTACATATTTACATTTAATATTGTGACTTTTGAGTATGGGACAGATTTTGCTTCACTCTAAACTGCAATATCTTTGTATCTCTCTTATTGGTCTTAAAATTGTTTCACTTTACGATTTATACTGCATGTGTTCTATGATTGTGAATGGTCAGTACAATGATGGGTAAGATATTATTTCATGGATTTGGCATTCTTCCAAATTATGACCGTGAATTTCAAATTTTATATGTATAAATGCTTTCCATGATAGACCACGTTGATTCCATGTGTATTCCTTTACAAAGGTAAGTGTGGCATCACTGTACCTCAGTTCAAACCACTGGCATACGTATTTTTTCCCAGAAACCTTATCCTGGAGAGTCTGTGTTTTAGTGATTGCAGCTTTCTGAGTGACACCAAATAAAGATGGAATTGAATCAGCTCATGATAAAGAGAAGTATTTGAGCTAATAGTACTTAAAATGGAAGAAGAATACAATTCAGACTTTTCCAGATAAACTTCTTTGATCTTGTTGGTTGTAGACAACTTTTCAAATAAAAGAAAATATTTTGTTAGCCTATTTTTAAGAGTGAGAATACATTTTATTTTATTTTTATTTATTTGTTTTGAGAATATATGTTTTAATATGAACAGGGATTCCAAGAAAGAGAAAAGGATCTTGAATAAAGGTTGAAAAAGCTGGGGAAAATATATATATATATATATATATATATATATATATATATATATATATATATATATATATATATATATTTTAATATGAGGGGGAGATTTTGTTGAGAGAAAGTAACAGTGGTACTCTTCAAGCATATGGAGCATCATTCTGAGTAACCAACTGGTTGTTTCTGTTTAAAAGATTTTTATTAAAATATAGTTAATGTACAATTTATGTTTGTTTCAGGTATACAGCATAGCTATTCAACATTTACATACCTAAAGTCGTGATCACCTAAACAAGTCCAGCAACCATCTGACACCATACTATGCTATCACAATATTATTGACTATATTTCCCATGCACTTTACATCCCCATGACTTGTTTTGTCTATACCTAGAAATTTTAACCTCTTATTCCCCATCACCTTTTCTCCCCCTTTTTAAATTTTTCAATTACAGTTGACATTCAATATTATTTTATATTAATTTCAGATGTACAGCATAGTGGTTAGACATTTATATAATTTAAGAAGTGACTCCCTCTGACTAATCTAGTACCCACCTGGCACTATACATAGTTATTACAATATTATTGCTTATATTTCCTATGCTTTACTTTAAATCCCCATGACTATTTTGTAACTACCAATTTGTATTTCCTTATCCCTTCACCTTTTTCACCCTTTCCTCCAAATCCCCTCCCATCTATCACTCTGATAAATTTAATACCCATCTGACATCATACATCGTTATTACAATATTATTTATTATATTCCTTCTGCTATACCCTATATCCCCATGACTACTTTGTAACAACCAGTTTGTACTCTTCTTAATCCCTTCCCCTTTTTCACCTACCCCCCCAATATCCCTCCAACCTGGCAACCATCTAAGTTTTAAGTTTTCTCTGTATCTATGAGGTTTTTGTTTAGTTTTGTTTGTTCATTTAGTTCTTTAGATTCCACATATAAGCAGAATCACATTGAATCTGTCTTTCTCTGTCTCACATATTCCACTTAGTATGATACCCTCCAGATCCATCTATGCCCCTGCTGATGTCAAGAAGTCATTCCTTTCCATGGCAGAGCATTTTTTCATTGTCTTCATATATATGTACCACTTCCTCTTTATCCATTCTTCCATCGATGGACACCCAGGTGCCTCTATATCTTGGCCATTGTAAGCAATGCTGCAATGATCATATGGATGCACATATCCCCTCGAAGTTGTATTAGGGGATTCCTTGGATTAATACCCAGACATGGGATTACTGGGTCCTTCTTTGTCTCTTGTTATAACATTTGATTTAAAGTCTATTTTGTCTGGTATAAGTATTGCGACACCAGCTTTTTTGTTTGTTGGCTTGTTTCCATTTTCATGAAATACCTTTTTCTATCCCTTTACTTTCAGCCTCTGTGTGTCTTTTAATTTGAGGTGAGTCTCTTGTAGGCAGGATATGTAAGAGTCTTGTTTTATTGTACATTCAATCACTTTATCTTTTTTTAAAAAGTTTTTTATTTATTATTTTTTTTTTTTGAGGGCAGTATCACTGGCCCTCATATGTGGGATCTGAACTGGGGCCGCTGCCATCCTAAGCCAGCTCTTAACCACTGCGCCATTCAGCCGGCTTGAATCACTCTATCTTTTGATTAGAACATTTAATCCATTTACATTGAAACTGTTAATAGATATGTAGTTATTGCCATTTATTATTCATATTCTTTAGCTTCTTTTTCTAAAAAAGTCCCTTTGCCATTTCTTGTAATACTGGTTTGAGGGTTATGAACTCCTTTAGCTTTTTCTTGTCTGGGAAGCTCTCTATCTGCCCTTCGATTATAAATGATAGCTTTGCTGTATAGAGTAATCTTGGTGGTAGGTCTGTATTTTTCTTCACTTTGAATATTTTGTGCCAATCCCTTCTGGCCTGCAAAGTTTCTGTTGAGAAATCAGCTGAGACAGTCTTACAGGAGCTCCCTTGTAGGTAACTAAAGGTTTCTTTCTTGCTGCTTTTAAGATTCTCTCTTTGTCTTTAATCTTTGGCATTTTAATTATGATGTGTCTTGGTGTAGGCCTCTTTGGGTTCATTTTGTTTGGGACTCTGTACTTCTTGGGCTTATGTCTATTTCTTTTTACCAGGTTAGGAAACTTTTCTGTCATTATTCCTTCAGCTAGGTTTTCAATTCCTTGCTCTCTCGCTTCTCCTTCTGGTACCCATATAATGTGAATGTTGGTATGCTTGATGTTGTCCCAGAGGCCCCTTACAGTCTTCTCATTTTTTTGGATTCTTTTTTCTTTTTGCTCTTCTGATTGGGTGTTTTCTGCTACCATGTCACTGATTTAGTCCTCTGCTTCATCTAATCTGCTATTGATTTCTTCTAATGTATTCTTCATTTGTTATTATATTCTTTATTTCTGACTGTGTTTGTTTTGTTTTGTTTTATGTTTTCTATCTCTATTTTTATGTTTCCTATGTCTTTGTTGACGTTCTCCCTGAAAGCATTGAGTATCCTTATAACCAGTGTTTTGAATTCTGTGTCTGGTAGATTGCTTTTCTCCATTTTGTTTAATTCTTTTTCTGGAGCTTTGTTCTGTTTTTTTATTTGGGACATGTTTCTTTGTTTCCCCATTTTGTTTGCCTCCTTGTATTTGTTTCTATGTATTTGGTAGAGATGCTATGCCTCCTTGTCTTAGTAGAGTAGTAAAGTGATAACATTAGTTGGTGTCCTGTGGGGCCCAGTGGTGCATTTTCCTGGTCACCAGATCTGGGTGATCCAGGTGTGTCACTTGTGTGTGTTGTATGTGCCCTCCTGTTGTTGTTAAGACTTAGTTTGTGTTTGCATGCCAATCAGAGGAATTCACCTTTCAGCTAATTGGTTGTGAGGACTGGCCAGGATTACAGTGGAGGAGCTGTTGTGCAGGGGCTGAATTCATGGAGCAGGATTCACTTTAGCAGGGCTCTGGTATCTGCCCAGACTGCCCTTCATATTTGTCATCCTTGGAGGTGGCCAGGTAATGCTCCAGGGAATCCAAAGCTGGACTCCTGACCTGCTTGTTTCCAGGGCCTCCTGGGAGAGGCCCCACTTTAGGCTAAGTTCAGCCACAGCCTGTGCCGTGCCTGGGCCACTGGCATGAACCACAAAGCAGTGCACAGATGGCCCGCACTTGTGCTGGGCTTGGAGGTGCTTCAAGAGGCCCAGCCATGAACAGAAACTACTTGTGGGTATTACCAGGCTTAGAGCTGCTCAGCAAAAGATATGGGGCCCATGAAGCCAGATGCTTTTGTGAATCTTTGAGCGATTTTAGAAGAGTCTGCAGCAGACTGTTTGTACAGAGAAGAGGCTGTTTGTACAGAGAAGCCACTGCGAGTCACTTAGATGGACCCAAATGTTGCATAGAACAGAGTCTCTCAAAATTACCAGGATAGTTATAATTTTGATGTGGTTATGAGAGGAGTTAAGCACAGCATTTATCAACTCTACCATCTTGACCGAAAAAAACCTGACTGGTTGTTTTTTTTTTTATCACAAAAGAAGAATTACCTGGAATAAATATGAAGAAAGTTATATAGGATGTTGAAATAAAATTCTGAAGGTCATGTTGGAGAAGTCATAGACTAACTTCTCAAAGCTGATTTGGAAGAGTCAGTGGACAGCATGAGGGAGAAACTGACTGTGACATCCATATGTGTCTTGTCTTAGGACTTCTTTCCTATTGTCTGCAAAATGAAATGGCATGGTTTTATTTAAACTGCTGCCTGCCTTTGTTTGAAAGCTTAAGTATCTTTGGAAATTAGACATTAAAACAAAGATTATTTGCTGTAACATAAACCATATTTTGATTATCGGAATTTGTAGCAGTTGTTTCAGGGTATCATGGGATTTTCCTTTGTTTCCATATTTCCCCCTTAAATTATACACATTTCCTGACCTTTTGCCAAGTCCCTGGTAGTGAAACATTATTTATGAGATCAAGCACAGATCATATGAAAGAAACATCTGTTGTAGCTATTGTTTTTCTGAAGTTCAGGTTGCCCAAGAGGTCTACCAGACAGCATTTTCCAATCCTTGTTTCTATACAACTAGGGGACCTTGGTGGCAGCAAAGGATAAAAGGCTATTAATTTAATGTTTGAGATGTTTGTTTCCTGAAGTTATTTGTACTAAAAATGTCTTGAAAGAGAAAAAAAAAAAACAAAAAAAACAATTCCATGGGACTGTTTTAATTTTTTTCTGCTCTGTAGCCAACTAGGGCTATAAAACTCATCATTGAGAGTGAATAAGGAAAAGCGAAAGAGAGGAAGGGATGGAAAGCAGCTGTTGCTTTAATTGTTTCTTGATTTCCTATTCTTATCCCTACCTATTGCTTCCATCCCCAACATGTTCCTTAACAAGCATCAAAGCCGAGGTCATTTTCGGGAAAGGAGAAGCTTCTTTCCAGGCCAACATTCTTCTGTACTTCTATTTTTCCTACTCCCTGTCTCCGAGTCAGCTGTCAGGCCTGAAATTCTCTTTTAAAATAGATCAAAAAAGGGAAAGTAATTTATATTTTAATGACAAGGTTTGGTTATGTGTTGGACACAGAGAGTTTATAGCCCTGGGAGGTAATTACTCAGGTTCAAAGGTGCTTCGTCTGTTCAGATTGAAACTTCCAACAGGGAGATATTCTCAGTGAAGCTGGTGTTGGCACAACCACCTGAGAAATCATGCAAGGAAATTTCACTGAAGAACATTTCCCTTGTTCTTCAATTACTGCATTTAAAATTAATTAGAAATTTATTGCTTTCATTAAAATAGTCCAATTGAAATTATTAATCTGCTATATAAAATTTGCCATGTAGGATGCAACAAAGGATTGTCAAAAAAGCCCTGGACTAGGAGTGCTTCATAGCAATAGCACTGCAAGTCACTAGTTCTGTGACACTGGACCTGTTCTTTAAATTGCATTCTAGCTTGTACCACATATCATTCGGTAGGATATAAGAAAAATCATATTTTTTTTTCCTACAATTGGCCTGGTCTTTGGCATAGAATCCATTCTATCAGAAAGATAGGATAATCAGAAATAAGTAGGAAAATTATTTTCTTACTTTTATTTTAGAAGGTGTTCACCTATTAAAGAAGAATGAACTACAAATAATGAATTCTCTCAGAATTATCATTACCATACTATCTATGACAACCATTTTCAAAATATTGTACTATCCCAAGGAATAGAAAAATATTGTACTATTCTAAGGATCAATACAGGAGTCTCATAAAATGTTATAAGGAATAAGTAATGATACTAATATTATAGTAGACATTTAGTGTGTAACTTTTAAAACTTTCATTTTGAAATAATTTTAGGCTTACAAAAGAGTTGCAAAATTCAGAGAGTTTATATGTATATACTGGATCCAACTTCTCAACATCTTGTATAACCTAAGTATAATTCTCAAAACTAATAAATTAATTTTGGTACAATATTCTTTACTAAACTGTGGATTTTATTTGAATTTCACCAGTTTACCACTAATATATCTTTTCTCTTCCAGGATATAGTCCAGGATACCACCTGCATTTAATTTCAAGTCTCCTTTGTCTTTTCCAATCAGTAAAAGTTCTTTAGTCTTTCCTGTCTTTAATGATTGTGATACTCTGGAATATTGCTGATTAGTTACTTTATAGAATGTCCTATAGTTTGTGATTGTCTCATCTTTTCTCAGAATTAGATTAAGGGTATGGTTTTTTTGGCAAAGAAGCTAAAGAAATTATGTGTTCTTGTAGATGTATCATAATGAAGGATACATTATGATATGAGTATGGGATGCTTGGTATTTATTTTATCTTATAAATTATAATCTCATGCTGTTTTTGTTAATTTTATTTCTCAAAATTCTCCAGCTTTGGCCAATAGCAGCTCTTTCACTTTGGTTTTTATGACCTTTCAATTTGAGTATTTCCTTACATTATGCCACCACAAAAGACTCTAGACTCATTTTGCCTTTTCTTTCCCCAGCTCTGGAATCCATCATTTTATCAAAGAGCCTCGATTCCTTTAATTAGAGAATGGTATTTACAAATAAGACCTGAGTGCTAGGAGTGCTTATTGATATTAAAATGTCATTGCATTTATGTTTCTCAGTGGATAGAACTTGTAAATGCATGTATATATAGTGACACAGTCACACACACAGACACACATGCACACACACATACACACTAAGTTATTTATGTATCTATGCATCCGCATATATGGTTGAAACCATGAGTTCCTCTGATTCCAATCCAACACCACAAGTTCACTGTAACTTTCTGTATTCTTTAATTATAACTGCCTTCTCTGATAGTAAGAAAACTTGCTTTCATTATCTGCAATATACTTATATGTTTCTTCAAACTTAGCATACACAAAAATTAGTTTCAGAATTGCGGCTCCATACCCTTGGGAGAAACAAATCTGCTAAATATAGTAAAAACATTTTCTTACAGTTCTTTTTGTCTATGACTTACACTATTCAGGCAAAGTACTAATTCCCAAAGTAACATAGGGTAGTAATTTTCTTCCTTATCCCCTTCATTGTGAATATTTTATTTATTTATAACACAGCTGAGTTCATCCATTGTAGTTTACACTTCATTTTTCTTTCCCCTCATTCTGGTTGAATACTTTCTATCTAAAGACTCTATAAACTACATAAAACTCTGCCTAGTCTGAGATCACAAAGATTTTCCCCTACATTTTCTGCCAGAAGTTTTATGGTTTTGTATTTTACATTTTGGTTTATGATCCATTTTGAGTTATAAAATGTGGGTCAAATTTTATTATTTATACTGGATACACAAATGCAGTTTTTTCCAGCACCATTATTGAAATGACTGTGCTTGCTTCACTGAATTACCTTCATATTTTTTTCAAAAATCAGTTGATTATGATGCTCTGGGTATATTTCTGGACTCTGTTTCATTGATAACATGTCCTTTCACCACTGCCACACTATCTTGATTACTGGAGCCTCACATGAAATCTTGAATTGGATAGTGGTAATCTTCATGTTGTGCTCTTCATTTTCAAAACTAATTGGACTCCTCTAGCTTTCTTGCTTTTCCATATGTGTTTTAGACTCTGATTATCAATTATAAAAAAGAGCCTCCTGGGAATTTGATTTTGACTGAGTTGAATACATGATCAATTTGGAAATATTTTATAGCTTGACAATATTCAGCCTTCTAATCCATGAAATATACATATATTAAATATTCTTTGATTTCTTTCATCAGTGTTTTATAGTTTTCAGTATACTTATCCTATACATAGTTTGTTAGATTTATACCTAAGTATATCATTTTCCTGTGCTGTTATAAAATTACTATATTTTAAATTTTCATATTTTAATTATTCATTGCTAATATATAAAAATACAAGTGATTTTTATATATCCACTTGGTATCTCTTGAACTGTACAAACTGACTTACGAGATTTCAAAACTTTTTAAAGATGCTTTAGGATTTTCTACACAGGCATGTTTGTGAATACAGACATATTTGTTTTTCTCTTTCTAATCTGTGTGCCTTTTATTCTTTTCCATGTCTTATTCCACTATCTATAACTTCTAGTATAATGTTGAATAGAAATTGTGAGAAAGAACATCTTTATCTTGTTCCCAATCTTATCTGGGAAGCACTAGGTCTTTCATTAAGTATAATGAAATTCAATACATATAATTAATTTCATTACATATCATGAAAACTCTTGTTTTTAAGTAAAAATCCCTTTATCAGGTCAAGGAAGCTTGCCTTTATTTTTTGTTTTCTTACAGTTTCTATCATGAATCAGTGTTGAATTTTGCCAAAATATTTTTTCACATCTCTTGAGATGATTATGTTACTTTCTTCTCTAAACTGCTAATATACTGAATTCTTTAAATTGGTTTTCTAAGGCTATACCAAGCTTGCATTCCTCAAATGAACCCCACTTAGTTATAATTTATAATTATTTTTATATATTGCTGTATTTGATTTGCTATACAAATACAAATGGTATTTGATGAGGGTTTTGTATCTATGTTTATAAAGGATATTGAACTGTAGTTTTCTTTTCTTGGCATGTCTTTCTTCGGTGCTTTTATTAGAGTAATGCTGATCTTATTTATAAAAGCAGACAGGAAGTATTTCCTCTTCTTCAGTTTTCTAGAAGAGTTTGTATAGATTTGATAATACTTCTTCCCCAAATGTTTGGTAAAAATCACCTGTGATGGCACTTGGGCTTGGAGTTTTTTAGGTGACATATTTGAATTATTTGTAATTAATAATTTATAGGTATAGGGATATTCTGTTTCTCCTTTCTTGAATGAGTTTTGGTAATTTGTACCTTTCAAAGAATTAGTTGGTTCATTTTAGTTGTTGACTCTGGGTATGGATATAAATTCTGTTTATATTTTTATCGAATCAGTTTTGCTTCATTGTTTCTCTATATTTTTGTTTTTTTCTTTTTTTAAACTTTATTCATGTCTGCTCTACTGCTTGCTTTGGGTTTAATTTTTTCTCCCTTCTACCTTCTGAAGCTGAAAGCTAAGAACATTGATATTCAACTTTACATATTTCCCAAAATAAGTATTTAATGCTATAAATCTCCCTCTAAGCATGGTTTTAGCTGTATCCCACACATTTTGATAGGTTGTATTTTCATTTTATTTCAGCTCAAAATACTTTTAATTTCCCTTGAGACCTCCTCTTTGATGTATGAGTTATTTCAATTATTATTTAATTTCTAAATATTTGGAGATTTTCCAGATATCTTTTTGTTTCAATTCCTACTTTAATGCCTTGTAAACTTCTACTTTGTGTTATTTCTAGACTTTTTAATCTGTTAAAGTTTGTTTATGCCCCAGAATATAGTCTATGTTGGTGAATATTTCAAATGTACTTGAAGAAATGTATATTCTGCTGTATTTTAACAATAAGGTTAAGTTCATTGAACATGTTTTTTAGGTCTGTCATATCCTTCCTGATTTACTTGTTCTATCAATCCCTCAGAGATAGAGGTGTTAAAATCTCAAACTATAATTATTGATTTGCATATTTCTCCTTTCAGTTCTATTGGTTTTTGATTAATATATTTTGAAGCTTTGCTCTGAAATACATAACATTTGATAAGATATTAATTAGGGGGCCCGCCGAGTGGTGTGGTGGTTAAGCGCTGGCTTCCCAAGCAAGCGGACCCGGTTTGGGTCCCCCATATGAGGGCCAGTGACACTGCCCTAAAAAAAAAAAAAAAAATATATATATATATATTTATATATATATATATATATATATATATATATATATATATATATAAAATATATACTCACACACATGGATGTCTCTCAAAATGATTACATACAATTAAAAAAACAACAACAGCAACATTTCCATTCATAATTTTTGAACATGTTGAAAAGTTGGAGGCCTATATCTTGTATTTCACATTGAATCAGAAAACATTTCATGGACAAAGCAGAAATTAAAAAATTCTTGAAGGAAAGCTAATCCGCTTTTAGTGTTTCTTAAATACTATCTGGTATTGTGAAACACTGAAGGCATTTATTATCTAACAAATGGTATCAATTTTTCAATAAAACTCAAGTAGTTTGGTTATTTCATGCTTGGTTCTAAAACTGACATATTTCATTTATTTTTAAATGTCTTTCTTTATAGACAGTGACGTTTATAGATGGTACTCAAGGAGTGTGGTAGGCAGGATTCTGTCATGACTCTCAATATTCCTATCCTCTAATATTCATGTCTGATCAAATCCCTTCTTCTTGAATGTGGGCATTACATGTGTGAGTATGATGGCATATCATTTTCATGATTAGTTTACATTAAATATCAAAGGCAAAGAGACTTTTCAGATATAAAGGTGTAACTGAGTTCTCTGATCAGTGGACTTTAAATTAATCTCAAGGAAGATTATTTAGGTGGGCCTGACTTAATCAGGTGAGCCCTTTAAAAGACTATCTTGAGATCAGAGAAAAAAATAATCCAGAGAGAAATGAAACAGCAGGTATGCTCTCCTGTTGGGCTTGCACAAGCTGTTTAAATATTTGAGTTGCCATAAATTCCTTATTATAAAACAGAGAAGGGGTCTAAACCTTAGGGAGAAATAATTATTAGATTTGATTTAGCATAATCAACCCCTTAGTCATATTTCTTAAAAAGGTTTAGAATATATTTATTGATCCAAGACATTGAGAAAATTCTGTAGGTTAAGAAGCATGACCATGTTGTAAACTATTGTAGTGGCTGCAATTGTGATTGCTGGTAACTGCTGCTGCAGTTGAAAAGTTTCTCATATTTCAGTGGTTATATTAAGCCCCTAAATGGCAGGATCAAGTAGTAAACTTTCCTCAAAGTGAAAAGGTCAATACGCTTTCCATAATATTGGAGAGCTAGTGTTGTAATCAGAATGGTCTGACCCACAGAGATATTTAGTGGTAGAAAATTGATCATGGGGATCCTAGAAGTTTCTTCTTTTCTTTTTTTGAGGGCAGTGTCACGGGATCTCACATGTGGGACCCGAACCGGGGCCGCTGGCTTCCCAAGCCAGCACTTAACCACCACACCACTTGGTCGGCCCTAGAAGTTTCTTCTTAAAACCAAAAAATTATAGGCCTAGAGATGCACCACAATGATGATAATTGCTACTTCCTCAATACCCAGGCCTAGGTCAATTTATAGCTCTGGAGCTAGTCCAGACAACAAAGTTTGTTTGAGTTCAAAAGCTGGCAAGAATGGCAGCAAATAAGGTTACTTTCTTTTTAAAAACCCAATAATGTATTTTATTTGACTCAATTACACAAAATATTATCATTTTAATCTTTCGGTGAGGCGCAGTAGGAGCTGATCTTACACTTCTGCTCAGAGGCAATGAGATAGTATGAGTTAGTGCCCTACTTTTGCTAAGATGCTGTGGGTGGGACCCAGTGGGAAACTGAACATAAACACCTACTCAGCCCTTGTGCTATACCTCAAAAGCAGAATGCCTGCTAAAAGGAAAAAAAAAAAAAAGAAGACTAAAGAGGATACAGAATATTACAATATCCAAAATGTCTGGTATGCAATTTAAAAAATTCACTCATTGCACAAGAACTGGAGAAATCACAACATGAATGTGAACAGACAGCAGACAGATAGCAGACAGATGCCAACACCAAGATAATACAGATATTAGAATTACTTGAGAGGGATTTTAAAGCTACTAATAAAAATTCTTAGACGAGCAAGGTATTCTATGGAAATGAATGGGGGGAAAAAAAAGAAAACCTTAGTAAAGAAACAAAAGTTATAAAAAAGAACTAAATGGAAATTGTAGAACTGAAAATATAGTAACCAAACGTTAAAACATGCTGAATGGGCTTACTAGGAGACGACAGAGTAGAATCAGTGAACTTGAAGACAGATCAATAGAATTCACACAATCTGAACAAAGAGGAAATGGACTAAAAATAAATGAACAATGTCTCAGGTACCTGTGGGAAAGTAATGAAAAGTTACCTTTCTTATCATTAAAGTCTCAGCAGGAAAGAAGAGAGGCAATGAGGCTGAAAAAGTACTTGATGAACTAAAGGCTGAAAGCTTCCCTAATTTGACTAACAAAATACTTATCTATAGATATAAGAAGCTTAGTAAACCCAAAATAGGAAAAAAACCCAAATCTACACTGCCATGTCATAATTAAATGTCTGAAAACTAATACTAAATATATATATATATATATATATATATATATATATATATATATTTTTTTTTTTTTTTTTATTTTTTTTTTTTTAGGGCAGTGTCACTGGCCCTCATGTGTGGGACCCGAACTGGGGCCGCTGGCTTCCCAAGACAGTGCTTAAACACCACGCCACTCAGCCAGCCCTATGTATGTTTTCTTGAAAGCAGCCCTAGAGAAATCATCTGTAACCCCTTTACGGAACACCAATTCAAATAATACAAATAATAACAGATTTCTCTTTTGAACTATGAGACCAGAAGGAAGTGACACAATCTTTTTCAAATGCTGAAAAAGAAGAAATGTCAGCTGCAAATTCTATATCCAGTGAGATATCTTTCAGAAATTAAAAGAAAATCAAGACATTTTCAAATGAAAGAAAGCTAACAGAATTTCTTGCTAGCTAATTTCCCATTAAACAATGGCTAATGGAGGTTCTCTAAACAGAAAGAAAATTGTAACAAAAGAAGACTTCACAAAGGAAAGAACATTGGGATGGGTAAAATTAAAGGTAAAATCATAGTGATCTTATTTCTCATATTTCCTAAATGATATTTGATGGTTTAAGCAAAAAAAAAAAATAAATAATACCAATTACTATGCCGCTCAATGTATATAGAGGAAATACTTGAGACAATTATGTCTAAAAGGAAGGATGTTAAAGAAACTTAAAGTAAGGTTTCTATGCTTCATCAAATTTGGTAAAATATCAATTACAGTAGACTTATGATATTATGTATGTATGTTGTGATACCTAAAGCAACTACTAAGAAAATTCAAAACTCAATGATACTATAAATATCAAGATGGAATCCTAAAGAGAGATTAAAATAAATTATGAGAAAGAAACAAAAGAGAACAGAGGAATGAGAAACAGAATACATATCTATATCTATCTATCTATATCTATCTATCTATATATATATATATATATTTCCCCCAGAATATATATACACACACATGCACATACATACAGAGGGTGCCAAAAAATGTGTACACATTTTAAGAAAGGAAAATACTATATTAAAATTATGCTATGATAACCACCTTGAGCACCCCTTGTAATTGCAGAAGTTAAATGTCACTTGTATTCATCTTTTGTTCTAAGTATATATTGAGCATTACTATATAGATATTGAGTAATATATATATATATATATAATATAGATATATTAAATATAAACAAATAGCAAGATACCAGACTTAAGCTTAACATATAAAAAATTATCTTAAATGTAAATAGTCTACATACATAAAAGACAGTGGTTGGCAAAGTGGAATGAAAGACTCAACTATAATCTACAAAACATTCACTTCAAATACAATGACATAGGTAAGTTGAAAGTAAAAGGATAGAAAAAAGCCTTTGGGAATTTTTTGTTTTGTTTTGCCTTTGGGATTTTTAAGGGCTAATAAAGAATTCTCAAACTTGATACCAAAAGCATGATCCATTATATGAAAAATTGATAAACTGGACATCATCAAATTATAAAATGTTTGCTCTGTGAAATGTCCTGTTAAAAAGGTGGAAAGACAAGCTAAACACTGGGAGAAAGTATTTGCAAATAACAGTGAACTAAGGACTAGTATCTGAAATAAATAAAGAATTCTCAAAAATAGTAAAGAAACATTCTAATTAAAAAAATGGGCAGAAGACATGAATAGTTATTTCACTAAAGAGAATATACAGATGGCAAATAACCCATGAAAAGTGGTTCGTGATCATTAATCATTAGAGAAAGAAAATTTAAACCATAATGAAATATCACTATACATTTATCAGAGTAACTAAAGTAAAAAATACTGAAAAGGTTTTAGAAATATTGGATCGCACATTTATTATTTTTGGAAATGTAAAATGGTAAAGCTAGCCTGGAAAACAGTTTGGCAGTTTCTTATGAAACTTAATATGCAATTGTCATATTATGTAGCATTTTCATTCTTGGGTATTTATTCTAGAAAAAGAAAAAAATGTATGATCACATTAAAACCTATACAGATGTTCATGGAAGCATTATTTGCAATAGCCAAAACTGGAAACAATCCAGTTGTCTTTCAATGATTGGATAGCTGAAGGATTAAACCAACTGAGGTACTTCCATGCCATGGAACACTAGTAAATACGAAAAGAACAAATATTGATACAAGCAACAACCTGGATAAATTGCCAGAGAATTATGCTTATGCTGAGTGGAAAAAAAAAATTCTCAAAGGGTTACAAACTGTATAATTCTATTTATATAATATTCTTGAAAGGATGAAATTATAGAAATGGAAAACAAGCTAATGGTTGCCAGCGGCCAAAGATGGGAATGGGGGGAGTGTAATGGATGGGGTTATAAAGGGATGAGGAATCCTTTCGGTTATGGAAATGTTCTGTATGTTGACCGTATCAATGGCAATATCTTGGTTTTGATTCTTTACTACAATTTTGCAAGATGGTACCTTTGAGGAAAGCTGGGAACACGGTGCACAAATTTCTTTACATCATTTCTTATATCTACCTATGACTTAATAATGATCTGAAAATCAAAGTTTAATTTTCAAAGTATAAAGCATTTAAAATAATGTAAGCACAAAAACATTGCTATTAATTACCATGCTGCTTCATACCAGAATCCTTTAAAATACTAAAAAGAAATACAGATTTAGTAAAAAAAAAAAAAAAACCCAGAAAAACAATCTTCGGCTACATCCTGTGCTTTGAGAGAGCATCCAGTGTTTTACTTCCAGACCTGCATGGTTTATCTTTTAGCTCTTGAGGCTGTTGAAGTGTACGTGCTAATGCATTTTACACTCCTCAGCCTATAACACTGTAGTACTTCCCACAAAAGTAGTTGCTCAAGTGCTGGTTCTCAGCCTTCCTTCAGTGGACACATTCTTCCAGATGGCCAGTCATGTCTCCTGTTGATGACTCTGCCATCAAGGCCACTGTCCGGGGAGCACTGACAATAGGGTCAAGACAACAACACAAACTTCCCTCTCATCACAGCAGGCTCTAGTCTCCCGGGTGAAGTTTCCTAAGGGATTATAGTCCCTTTGTAGCAAATTTATAAGCACATGATGCATAGCACTTTGCTCTCTCTTTTGCACTTATTCTATATTTCCCAAATCCTCTATAATTATCTCTACTTACTCTACCATCCCAGCCTTAGACCAGCACTTACGTGGTGGACTATGTTACTTAAACACATTTTCTCTGAGTTAGGGCCTCTGAATCTTTCCACAACTTCACATTTATTCAGGGATGAGGGCACAGAAGGAATTCTCTATTCTTTTTCTCTTACCTAAGGAGAACATCTTCCTGTGTATATAAAAATATATTGAACTCTCTCTAATAATCCAGATAGATCATTCTACTCCTCTATACCTATACTGCCTTTTGCTTAATGGGGTTAAACTATGAAAGGATTTGCCTAAACCATCTTGGAAGAGATATGACTGTGGAATTAATCTCTCTTAGAAATTAATATTCTTTTCTGTGTTCTGATATGATAAAATGTCCAGACATGTACTTTGATATATCCAGAGAATCCTAATAAATTTTTTGGTTCCCTTTTGCAGGTGGAGTGCACTATCTAAATCAGTGGAGGGTTGTTTATTTTTTTTAGCCTTATCTGAATATTTTCATTCTATTTAGTGAATCAGCAGATTTTAACAGTTGTTGGTGGAACTTTGATTTTGTTGCAAATGGCAGGCAAGAAATATACCACTGACCCACCAATGCCTGACAATTTTGTTGCAAATGGTTCATTACCATATATAAGCCTTAAGCACCTTTTTCTTATTCCAGTAATTATGTCATTGCTGCAGTGATAGATTTGCTTGTCAGGTATTAAGTATACTTCTACACAGCCTTGGTGAATGCCTTTATGAAAATAAGCATATATAATATACTTTTCCCGCACTATCCAAAGGTGTTAGGAAGGTGTGCTTTACAGCCTTCCCAGTGATGTGAACTGGCTCATATCCATTAGGGGGGAAGGAGAAAACAGTATTTATGAAGTTGCTTATCGCAAAAATTCATCTAGAATCTGGACAACATACTAATTCTGTGGTCATATAATCATTGCTGTGATGAACATTATTATTTTAATTTGCAAAGAACCACCCCAATGTCCTATCCTGTTATACAAAAAATAACAGATGTTAAATAGAAAATTGGACCTTCTTAACTCCCTTCTCCATTGTTTTTTTTTAAGATTTTTATAGGGGAATTGGGGGAGGGGAACAGATAAGTTGCTGTCTTTTTGTTCTTCAGTCTAGTTGCGGAGGACGTTGCTTCACTGGCCCATGTTGATATCTTCATTGCACTCTTCTCGGGTGAGGCAGATCAGTCACCAGCCTCTGGATGGTCACTCACCACGGCTATTGGCAGCTCACGCTGGCTGCCGGCCACTCACTGCAGCCTATGACAACACACTGCAGCAGGGGCTGCAGCCTACACCATTGCTCGGGCTCACACAGGGGGAGCTGCTGTTAGCTGTAGAGGGCAGTGTCACTGGCCCTCATATGTGGGATCCGAACCGGGGCCGCTGGCATCCCCAAACCAGCTCTTAACCAATGCGCCACTCGGCCGGCCCTAACTAACTCCCTTCTCTTATATGATATCGGTGGGACTGTGATTTCTTCCATTCCACTAGTAAGAACTATTGATGAGCTTTAACCACCAAGAAAAGCGGGGGCAAACCTGGAATTTCCAGGGATGCGTGCTGCCTGACGTGGGTGTGTGTGCGCACGTTGAAAACTGGCACTGCTTAATTCCCTAGATGTAACTGTCCATAATGCATAATGGTTGGGCTGCTGCTATGGACAGTCCTGCCTTTTACCTGTTTTTCATGTGGACTTAAGATGAGTTACGGTCTAAAACCATCTCCTTAACTAAGGAACTAATTTCAGAGGAATCAGAATCAATTAGAATGACAGTCACCTTTCATTTCCTTTCCCCAAATACCTTGAACCTCTCTCTGAAACGCTGATCCACTTTCATAATATTCTAGCTTGCTATCTCCTAATGGCACTGGGACACTGCCCAGTCTTAGTGGCATTTTTTCCAGTTATTCCATAACATATCCCTTTTAATTTTTGTGTTTTGCTGGGGCATTACAAGTTGATTTATGAATACTTGTGGCTTTCGTTCTTTCTTCTCTCTTCTCTCTTCTCTCTCTCTCTCTCTCTCTCTCTCTCTCTCTCTCTCTCTCTCTCTCTCAATTTGTCCAGTATTTTTCCACTTCCTTTCATTAGATGACAAGTGCTTTTGTAATCCCCCACAGTTCTATGTATAGTCAACTCTTGATTATCTGCGCTAATGGAGGGGAGCATTAACATGGATGATATCAGAGGACAAATAAATTTCCCAGGGATTTGCATCAATTCTATGAAAGCATCTGAGTCCCAGAGGCAGGCAAACTAAAATTTAAGAGAAGCAGAAAGCAGAGAAGCATTCTGAATCAAAGAGTGTGTTGTCACATTCTCACAGGGCCATGAACTGCGCTGTAACTGCTAGTGAAATTTTGTTCTACCTTTTCCAGGCTGTTGGAAGGTTCTCAAGAGAGGGGTTGCAGGATCTTTGGGCTTCAGTCCTTTTCCACTGCCCTCTCCCTTTTATTGGTGCTTGCTTAGTACAATATCAGGGCAAGACAATGGAAATTCAATAAATGGATGAAAGAGGAGTTAACAAGGAAATCTTGGCAGAGAAGTCACCAATGAGAAGCTTTATGAAGCAGGGAAGGGAAACACTGTTAGTGAAACAGGTCTTACCTTGCGGGAAATACATGTTAATTTGCAGGTGCAGTGGTTTTTTTCCTTCCCTTCAACTCCAGCTCCCAGCTCATACCTGAAACATAGCAGATGCATCATCAGTGTTGAAGATGAACAAACAAGCAGCCAGAAAGAGAAAAGCGGTCTTTATAAGTAATAGAAATTGCCTGAGTAATTGGAAAGCTATTATTCACAAAATTTACTTTCTGCATAATTGATCATTCTGATTGTGTACCATCGATATTTTAGGAATAGTTATAGGAAGGCCCTCTGGGTATCTGATTAGAAATGCTTTTCATTTTTTAATTGTTGAAAAAAGAAACCTATGCAAAAGTAGATCTCTTTGGTTGCATGGTAGGAGGATCAAGGTAATTAACATTCTTTGAGTGGCTGCTGAATTCCAAAAGAAGCTGATGTTATGAGGGTACTGAAAGTTTATTTTGTATTTGACATTATTATCTTGACATTATTGCAGTTCCTTCTCATTGGTACCTTCCTCAGCAGAGAAAGGGCATATGGTGTGCCTCCTGGGACAGCTGTGCCACCTGGCAGGAAGACCTCTCAGGGTTCTCCCTAGGCACAGGAAGGAAGGCAGCCACTTCTTGCAGGGAGAAGGTAACCTGTGACCTCAAGTCACACAGAGGCAGATGAAACAGGTACCTCTCCTTGTCCATGATAAGAAGCTGCATTGGACATCTCATCCAGCATCCTCCACCTTCTCTTAGGCCCCAATTTTCCTTGAGATGGTAATGTCCCAAACAAGACCTAACATTGTCTCCAGAGGTTGGAGAGTAAGTTGGATGGACATTACTTGACAGCAGAAAGAGAGAGAACCTCCAGTGGAACCCCTGCCCTTTCTAGTTCTCTTGGCATCGCCAAATCTCCGTCATCCTTCAGGGTCTAGGTTGTGACTCAAGAGCTGGCTAAAGTGGCATCTCTCAGTTACTCCTTAGGAAATGATATGTAGCCCACATGAGACATCCTATAGGGCCCAGTGTCACCCATAAGAGGCACCTGGGGAAAACTCTAGCAGAAGCCCAGAGTACAAGATGAGCCTCTCCATGGTGATTCTTCTTCCATAAGCCCATCCTTTCGTAAAAGAAAAGGAAAAAAAGGAAGAGTAGCCTTTAGGTTGACTATTGCTTAAATCAACTTACTGTTTAGTCCATGATTTGATAGCTGCTTAACCCTTGCCAACTGTGTGGTGTTAGTTAGCACTACACTGTTTGGGAAATGTATGAATCTCATGTTTTAGTAATGATCATACCTGCCAGGAGCCCTGTAGCTTTCCAGGTTTGAATCCTCTTGACTGTCTGAATATAGAGGCTGGTTCTCTGACCTTCTTTCAAGGTCATTGGGTCTTTCTTTGTACTTTTATATCCTTTCAAAGTTTTCTGCTTTCTTTTTGATTTTACTCCTTCGCAATTTATTTATGTGTGACAGCCTCAATCATCCATTTATCAATTCAGTAAAATCTGTCTTGCAGAATGTCCATTTTATCATTCAAGCCTAAAATCTGTTCTGCAATCCTTTTATTTCCCTCCCGAATTGCTTTCAAAGCCCTCTAGGGAGCTGGCCTGCAAAAATAGAGAATTCTCACATTGTCTCCATGAAAGGTGCTATATAACCACACAGCAGGATTATTGTTCCCTTTTCTCTTTCATTTTGGTCGCCCTGACTGATCTGTTCTGCATTGTGAGTGCAGTGGCCTTTTTTCATCTTAATTTTATTCACTGCTATGGTCACTTTCTTTCTTTTGGGGACATCAGATAGGTGTTAAGTAAAAGACAGGCATAGGTGTCACAAGGAAAGTCTAGGCACCTCCCTTCCCTTGTCACTGATTTCTAACACTTTGACCATTCAACTGAGCACAGCTGCCATGGCAATGAACTTTTCCCTGACTAGGCTCAATTTTCCTGGGAGGTTTTGCTTTGTGCATAGAGCTAGCATAACCCAATCAAGGCAAACTGTAAAATTAAATTAATTTAACTCGTTCATCTAGGTGTTTAATGTAATATTTTGACAGATCTGCATAAACTGAACTTCCTAAATTTGGCATAAGGGAATAAAATTGATGGATTCAAATTCATTTCTGTTGGTGAAATGTGGAGATTTGTAATCCATCAGCTGTTCTCCCTAATGCACAATCTAGACAGCTCACACCGCCTTTAGTTGGCATTAAGTGCAAACACCTCTGCTTAAATAATAGTAGCTGCATAACAAAAATTAGCAAAGACCAGTTTTAAGTGAAGATTTGTCATTAAATCAATATATTTAAAAACAAACTGATGCCAGGAATGATGAGGGAGATTAAAAGTAGTGCTATTTTTAACCCAAGAAGAATTTGATATAGCTTATAGAAAGACATTAACTGTTAAAGCCCAAGCAATAAAAAAACCCAATGAAGAAAGTCTTTGTGCTTGTAGGGGGTGGCATATATTGATGTGGCCAGATGTTGGCTCTGTGTATAAACTTCTGTGTCTGTGTGAATATGTACACCCATCTTTTATTAATTTTTTTTTCCTAGAGAGTTTCCTTGGGTAATTAACTGAAATTGACTATGTGCAGAATATTGAAACACAAAAAATTGAAAAGGAAATGATAGAGCAGTAGAAGGCCTCCCAAATACTTCTGTCGGGGAGGGGCCCAATAAGTATAGTGTTTTTTTTATCAACATGAATCTCAATGGTTTGAGTAAATATATGGTGCTGGATTCATAAAAAATAAAAATCTACCATGGTGTGAAAGGATATGAGAAGTGGAAAACTATTTATGTCTAGGTTTTCACAGTGTATATTCTGTTTATGCTGAATAGAGAAATTAAGCTTTTATTTGGAGAATTCTAGTTTGAGGACTCTTAGCCAGAAAAGAATGTCTTCAGGTAAATACGTATGTTAAGTGACATTTCAGTTAGCCATATTTGAAAACATACTGTAAAGATTTGGATGTCAGTTATGAACCTAAACAGCCTGGATATTTTGACCTACAAAATGATTAACAGGGATCAAATACATGATTCACACAAGAAACGCTATTCTATAAATGTTTATTTGTTTTGAAATTTAAAATGTTAGGATATAGGTAGTAAAAGAAATAACTTAGAATTACAGAATTTTGTGGCTCCAAGTCCATGTATTTCAATGAATCTAGAATACTTTGATATTAGTGCTTTCTTGATCCTCCCAGAAAGTATCAAGGGAAGATTTTTATTTTGTTTATGTCACTCATAACCATGCTTGACAGGGATATAAAATGCCATTGATTTTAAGATGCATCTCGATTTCAAAGAGTGTAAAATGTGGGGGGAAAAAGGACAGTTTAGAATTGATAAAATAGAATCTCATAGAGATCAAACCAGTTAAGTCATTTTACAAAGAATGAACTTAATTAAGGACCAGAGTGCCTGAAGGTTACACAACAGCTTAATCATGAGGCATGGCCAGATCCCCTGGCCATCTGCTCAGCTTTTCTGATGATGCCCTGAACCCTGCCCTATTGCATTTTCCCCACTTACACTGTACTTACTCAAAAGTTAGTAAACTGTTCAAATACAAATAAGCGGCTAAATAGTTTAAACACATTTACCAGTGTGTATGATGTGTGTGTGTGTGCGCACATGCACACGCTTACACACGCATGTACACATATAGACACACACACAATTCATCTATTCATTCATTCATTCATTCATTCATTCATTTAGGTTTACAGGATTTGCCAGTGTCTCCATAAGGAGTGCTATTATTAACAATATTTTATGGTTCTAAATTTTCCTATTCCATGTATTCAACAACCACATTTAGTCATGAATTATATATTCATTACTCAGGATTTTTGAGCATGCTCTTTGTGTCAGAAACTATACTATATACCAGGGGTGCAGCATTGTTCTATGCTTCACGTATAATTACTAAAATGATTATGTATTTCCAATCATGGTAAGTGCTGTGAAGGAAAGTGAGTGCTCTGAGCATGTATAACAGGGAGGATGGTATTATTTATACCTCTGAGGAGGTGGTACTTAATCTGACATCTGAAGGATAAAGTTAGATGGACAGAGGGGAGGCAAGCTTTCCAGGCAAAATGAACTGCAAGTGTAATTGCCTGGAGACAGGGAAAACCTGAGTTTGTTAGTTGCTGGTATGAATATAGAGCTCCTTGGGAGGGTTTCAGACCACAAGTATCCTACAAGGCAAAAGGAAGGGGAGAAGACCAGGTATTGATTTTTTTAAACATTGGCCAAAACAACTAACTGGGCCACTGAGAAAAAGTGTTACTTTTGTGAACAGAGAAACAAGGATGAGAATGTTCCTGAGATATTTCATGATGTGCTTTTTTCTTATTTATCTCAGTGGTCTTGAATGTTTTACTCTTTACTTAATGCAGTTAAGAGCAATAAGATCAAGAAAAGTAGAGAAACAGTAAAGCATTGAAGAACATTTAGATAAAGTTGGGGAAACCTGCTTTAAAACCTCAGGGACAATGTGAAAAAATTCTGAAAGAAAACCAATAAAACACATCTATGCCATTACACACACACACAAGCAAAAGTGAAGAAAGTATTGTAGTAAAATCTGCTTTAAACTGATAAAGCTACAGAACTAGTAGTTTCAGTTTTGTCACAGGGCTTTCCTCCAATTTAATCTAGCCTACCTGTGCTTAGGTTGCTTTAGGTAACATAATAACGACTAACACTTATGCAGCACTAACAATGAGTTGGATTTGGGCTGTCCAAAATGGTAGTAGCCATTAACCACTTGTGGCTATTGAGCATTTATCTGATTTGAGATGTGTATAAAGGTTTTATATATATATATATATATATATATATATATATATATATATAATCAGATTTCAAAGACAGTTTAAAAAATAAAATATCTTAATACTTGTTAAAATTGGTTACATATTGAAATGATATTTTGGATATATTGAGTTAAATTAAAAATATTATTAATATTAATTTCATCTACCTCTTTATAGTATTTTTCATGTGGTTACTAAGAAATTTAAAATAACACATGTGCCTTTCATTAGTTTTTTAAGTGTATATATATATATATATATATATATATATATATATATATATATTAGTTTCAGGTATACAAAGCAACATAATAGTTAGACATTCATACCCCTCTCAAAGTGATAACTCCCCTGCCCAAAGCATTGACTATATTCCCTATGCTGTACTTTACATCCTGTGAATATATAATATGTTTAATTATAGTTGACATTCAATATGATTCTACTTCAGCTTCAGGTACATAGCACAGTGGTTAGGCATCTACACAGTCTATGAATTGATCCCCTGATAAGTCCAGTACCCATCTGTCACCTTACATAATCTTTACAGCATTGTTGATTATAATTCCCATACTGTATTTCATATCCTTGTGACTATATTGTGACTACCAATTTGTACTTTCTAATCCCTTCACCTTCTCCCCCATCCCAACCCCCTCCTTTCATTACATTTTTATTGGACAGTGCTGGTCAAGTTTCTGGGAAAGAGGTATAGATAAACATAAAAATGGTCCCACTTTCATGATGCTGACATTCCTCTAGTGAAGACGAACAATAAGCCGAACCTCAATAAATAACAGGTGCTATCAAGAATGATGAGGCACATTTACAAAGTAGAGGGATTGTTGGTGACATCTTGAAAAGTTGACTCAGGGGTTTATCTCTCTGGTTGGAGCAGAGACATAAATGCTGAGAAGGAAGAAGCCAAGCAAATTTGGGAGAAGAGCATTTAAGGTTTAGAGAGGAAGTCCACAAGCAAAGAGACCCTAAAATGGATGTCCAGTGTAACTGGTATGCAATGAAGAAGAAAGAGAGAGGTAAGAGGTAAGGGTGGAAAGGTGGGGAGTTGCCAGGTTACTTTTGGCAAGAGTTTGGATTCCTGGATCTTATTCTGAATTAAACAGTATAATCGACTGAATGCAAAAATGTAGTAATTATTCCCCTCCATTTATCCACATGTCATTGTAAGGTTACTCTATAGCCCTTGCTCACAATGAGTGTAGGTGGACTTTATGACTTGTTTTCACCAATTATATGATTTCTGATTTCCATGCCTAGAGCTAAATAGACCTTGCATGGTTCTGCTCTGTTGGAACCTTCCTGGCTGCCAACTAAGTCAGGCTACAGTGCTAGACGATGAGAAATCATGTGGACTAAAGGTAGTCCGTTAGTCCCAGCTGAGATTTAGAATTTGAAGTAATAATAATTAGCTATTATTTTAAGCCACTAAGTTTTAAAGTGCTTTCTTTTACAGGTAAAGCTCTGTGGATGCAATATTTTCAAGGTTTATGAAATAAATTACATGTTTAGAAGTGATAAAAAGTTATTCAGTTTGAATACATATTTGAGATTAGGGCCCAAAGCATTTTCTAATGGAATGCATGTGAGGTGTGAAAGAAATAGGTAAAACAAGAACAGCTCTGACATCTTGGCCATAGCAACTGAAAGAATGGTGTTCTCATTGCTTAAACAGGGAAAACTTGAGAAGTAGCTATCTTGGTAGGGAATAATTAAGAGTCCAGTTTTACACATGATAAGTTAGAGATATTTATTAGGTATCCAAGTTGAGATGTCAAAAAGAAAATTGGATAAAGAGTTTCAGCTCTTTATCTGGGCAGGATTTTTAATTGTGGGAATAAGCAGCATTATAAATGGTATAAATCCATGGGACTAGATGATATTGTCTAGGGAGTGAAGGGCCAAGGAGTCAGCCTGGAGTGTCCAATATTTGGAGTTTGGGAACATAAGAAACATGTATAAGAAGCTGAGAATAAGGGCTCAGTGAAGGACAGAGATAATCCAGAGAGAAGCAAAGTGAACTTAGAGAATTTCAAGAAGACTAATCAACAATATCCATGGCTGCTGGTAGGTCAAGAAAGCTGGGAAATAAAAAGTGAATTTTGAATTTGGTGTTGTAGAGACTTTGGTTGAATTTGATGAGAGCAGCTTTTGTGCACCGTAACAAAGGCTTGCTTGAAGTGGTCTCAAGAGAAAAGGGAGGGGGAAGTGAAAGCAGAACTTATTTTAAAAAATGATTCAAAAATTTTTCTGTAAATTATAACAGAGAAATGGGACCCAAACTAGATGGTGGTGGGGGTGGAGTTTTTGTAGTTGTTGTTGTTTTGTTTTTATGGGTTTTTTAGATATGAGTTTTTCTGTTAGAATTAAGAACTGTTAGAATGCTAATAAAAATGGTCCCATCTAGAGGTAAAAATTGATGATAACCAATAATAGGATAATATAGGGAACGAAGTCCCTGACTAGTGAGGTTAGATGGAAGTCAGAGCACTGACAGGTCTCAGGGGTGGTAGAAGACAAAGCAGGGAGGACACACCCCTAAATAGGCAGGCAAGGGGAGACTCATTGCTGCAGGAATGAGGAATTTCTTTTCTGATTGCGTCTGTTGTCTTAGTGAAACTGGAAGCAAAACAGTCAGGCAAGTGTGAGAACTGGGGTGCAGGATTAGATGCTGGAAGAAAAGAAGGTAATCGTCTAGAAAAATAAGAGGGAATAGACAGGACAATTAGAAGAGCTACCAAAGAGCCTGAGGTTCTTCCTTCAGATTCATAAATGAACATTCAAGCTGAGACCATTCTACCTGGGTGTGGGCTTTCTGGGTGGACAGCTGGCTTTCACCAGGGTTATGATTTAACTAAGGAGAGTCACAGAAGAATTGAAAGTTTTTGATGGGTCATAGAATGAAACTTGGCTAGACAAAGAAGCAGAGATATGAGAGGGGTGATGAAAGGAATAAAGATGAAAGGGTCAGCATACATAATTATTACAACATTATTGACTATATTCCCCATGCTGTACTTTACATCCCTGTAACTATTTTTATAACTGCCAATTTGCACTTCTTAATCCTCTTCACCTTTTTTACCTAACCCCCTTACCCCAATCTGGCAACCATCAATCTGTTCTCTGGATCTATGAGTTTGTTTCTGTTTTATTTGTTTATTTTGTTTTTTTTAGATTCCACATATAAGTAAAATCATATGGTATTTATCTTTCTCTGTTTGACTTATTTCACTTAGCATAATACCCTCTAGGTCCATCTGTTGCACCCGAAACCAATAATATAATATTGTATGTCAACTGTAACTAAAAAACATTTTTAAAAAATGATTTAAAAAAAGGAAAGAAAGGGCCGGTCGAGTGGCATGGTGGTTAAGCACTGGCTTGGGAAGCCAGCGGCTCCAGTTCGGGTCCCACATAGGAGGGCCAGTGAAACTGCCCTCAAGAAAAAAAGAAAAAAAAAAGGGGAAAGAAAGAAAAGGTCAGTGGGTTTGAAATTCTGATTTGAGAATTTTTTTTTCCTTCAAGTTTAAAATACTGGAGGAGTAACCTGGACATATGAGGTAGAGTTTGGAGAGTGGTATGCTTGAAATAAGATGTCTTAGAAAATATCATTTGAAGAAACAAGATCTAGGGCATTGTATTTCAATAGTAATAATACTACACTCTAAAGATATTTGGAAATTTTGCGGGCAGTTCTTATTGTCAAAATAATTGGGGTGATGCAGGAATTTGGTGGCAGCAGCAGGAAGCTAGATGTGCTTCAAATTTTGGAAAAATACATTATATCTGTATTTGTTGGCATGTGGCTGTTGCATTCACAGAAATTCTACATATATATTAATGTATTCATTTTACTTTACTTTTTTTTTTTTTTTTGAGGGCAGCGTCACTGGCCCTCATGTGGGATCCGAACCGGGGCCTCTGGCATCCCAAGCCAGCGCTTAACCACCGTGCAACTCGGCCGGCCCATAATTCATTTTAAAATATTGATTATCAGGTGATTATTTGAAATTGAGCTTTAGATTGGCCTGCAAATAAACACTGACCAATGTACATACATTATTTTCTAATGAAGTAATCAGCCTGTCAAAATTAAGTAAATATGCACCAAGAAAGACATTAACAAAGTTAACAGGCATATATCACATTTCCAAGATTTGAAGGAAAAGTTGGAAAAATTTAACATTGTCTCTGAAATGATTAAAATATTCTTCTAATAAAAGTATAATTTTCTGTTTGCTTTGTCATGTGCATACATAATCACAAATGATAACTTTCACAATGTTGAGAAAAAAATAATTGTATAATAATTATAATATGATTATTACAAATAATTTATTCAAAATGTTTTGGTATGCAAGACACAGAAATCCGAGTGAAATAATTTTTTCTCTTTCATTGAGCAAAGATAGTAAAAGATGTCAAAATTAGCTCTGAAATGAACTTTAGTCAAAATGAATTTTCATTACAAGTGGATGAAGCTTCCTTTGGATAATGAGGCTTTACTGCTTGCATTTGAAAGGTTCATATGGAATAAAAAAGTCATAGAGGAAATGTTATTTTTAAAATTACTGATAATAAATATGAAAAGGTTGTTCATATCTGAAACCCTTGAATATAATTTAATGGAAAAAGATATTCTCTGTTTTGGGGTCATTGCTTCTGCTCCTGATGGGAATGTTAGCTGTGGGTTGTTGGCAATGTCGGTTTATAGCTAGCTTAAAAAATTGCACCAGGTATTTTAGCAATCCATTGCATTATTCATGAGCTACATGTAGTTCCAAAGAATTTTTTGAAAAGCTCCACAAATCAATGAATGTTTCTAACAATGTTAATAATAAAATTCATAATAAATCTTTTAGTGAGTGATTATTTCCTATGGAATACACTGAAATAAAAGTTTGAACAATGTTATCCTAGACACGAAAGTAAGGTAGATCTCCAAAAGCACAGTTGAAAACAGGTTCTGTTCACTCTTTAATACTGTTTTATTTTAAAAATTCTACTAATGAAATATGAACATCAAAATTGAGATATTGCAAATATATGTGACATATTTTCTATACACGTATACTTGGTCACCTTAAGCTGCAACAGAACCAAGCCAATTTCATTAAAATGAAATATATAATCATGGGATTTTTTAAAAATCTTACACTATTTAATGATCTTGTTACTGAAAATTTTCAAAGTGTCTGTCTTGGTAACATTATAGATATTAAAGATATTAATTGGGAATAGATTACTCTTATTTTATTAATAAATAAGATATGGTTAGATTTTAAGTTCTGAATGAACTATATATTACTGGATTTGGTGATTAATCCATTTGAAATGATTGTGGAACATGTTAGCCAAAATATGCAAAAAGAGTTAATTGAGCTAAATCACAACTTTTAGACCAGAGCACAATGTAATTAGTCTAATGATGAAAGGATTTGGCTTCATTTTAGACTTTCATACCCATGTCTTTGAAGAAAAGTTAAATTACCCATAGCTTTTTCTTCTTTATAACAACACATGAAATCAAAGACATCCCAGGTTAGTAGCACAGTTTGAGTAAAAGCAGCAAAACTATTTGCTAAAATGTAATAGATGGAACATAAGGGTTCCTTAAATACTTAGAACCAAATATTATGAACTTAATGGAGCCACACTACTGAACTACATAATACTGAAAGTTATTTTAAAACCACTTTTATTTAAAAAAATAATTAGCACAAACTTAAGGAATCTATATCATGAAAACGATGTAGTGTGTATATTTAGATTATTTATAAGATTATTTTCTATCTGAAATTGTCCCCAGAGGGTTATGTCATAAGATCTATACTTGCCCCTTTTATTACTATTTCAAGTCCATCTTCAATTACCCTTTGTTTAAGGAAGGACACTGTCTGTCTCCAAGAATGCCCGAGTTCAGAGAAAGAAATGTGTAGTTCAGAGACTGAATGCATCCTTGACCCTGTGGTTGACACCATGATAAGAAATATGCTTCCAGTGGTACTTTCTTGGCACTGTATCTTATTCCATAACATAGTGAAGTGTCTTGAAAGTGCACTTATCAATAGGACAGCTAATTCACAAAAATATCATACTTCCACATTTTTTTTTGACATTGATAGACTGTAATTGACCTTGGCGTGTTAGCTATACTTCAATTTAGTTTTTTTCTATGTATCTGTCATCTTATACAGATAAGACTGATGTGTTATTAGTCTCTACCTTTGCTCTTGCACTTTTGCTGACCTTCTTGTATGGAATGACTTCTCATCGTGCTTTCCTACGATCTCAATTTACTCATAGTAAGTACAGTGTAATAAGTAAGAATATAATATAGGTATACATGCACATTAATATATTTATTCCATTATTATAAATTTATTTTATTGTTGATTTAAAAATTGAATTAAATAGTTGAAGATAGAGTGTGTCTTTTGGAAGGTAAATGGTCTACAGAATATTTACTTTTTTGTCTTTGTTTTTGTTTTTTAATTGGGGAATCAGAAAAGAGGAACAGACAAGTTGCTGTCTCTTTGTTCTTCAGTCTAGTTGTAGAGGACATTGCTTCACTGGCCCATTTTGGTATCATCACTGCGCTCTTCTCTGGTGAGGCAGATGAGTCGCCGGCCTCTGGACAGCTGCTCACAGCAGCTCTTGGCTGCTCACACCAGCTGTCCGCCACTCACGCTGGCTTCCGGCCACTCACTGTAGCCTATGGCAGCCCACTGCAGCAGGGGCCGCAGCTATGACATCCTGGGGACTCACAGCAGCCCAGCTCCAGGTGGAGCTGTTGTTCACCATCTTAGCTGTAAAGGCAGTGTCACTGGCCCTCATATGTGGATCCGAACTCAGGCCGCTGGCATCCCAAGCCAGCTTTTAACCAACCTGCCACTTGGCCAGCCCCCAGAATATTTATTTTTAAAAGGGGGATGTTGGTTCTAAAAGGGTGGATGTGTCTATAACTTACCAACAATTGCTAGGAATTGAATTAATGTTAACTTTGCTAGTTCTGATTTATGTCTTCTTGGTAGAACTATAACCCATTATGAATTTTGTGTGTTAGGTATAATATTAATCACATTTTATTTAGCATGTTACATGTATGATATTCAGCAGCCTACCTTTCTAAGTGAAAAGATAAAAGAACTCTAGATGTGCAAATTCTTAGTGGGTTGTTCCCTGCTCTCCCCCCCTCCCACTAATTTAGTTAGAGGTAGTCTGTACATTTCATTCTTTAACCATGTGGCTTAAAGATGAAAACTCAATTCTTAACCATGACACATTTTCAGAACTCACCTTAAATTAATTTTAGGCTATCATTAGCAATGTATAGCTGTTCTCAGATTTTTTTATACTCTCCAGTTTTAATGACCTTTTTATATTTCAGGCCTGTTGTTTAGTTTTATTTAGAGTTAGAAAATATGGTAATTTTGAACAACTTCTTAGTAAATCTGCAAATATAAAGGAAGCTTCAAAAATGCAGATTTAAAATCAGTGAATCAATTTGATTCCAAAACTTATATTAACATATTTTAATGCAGGGGAAAGAGCAAGATGCATCTTAAGGTTATTAAGGGTCCATCAAATTGACCTACGTAAGCTCACAGAAGTTACATGTTTCCTAAGGCCAAGGAATTGTTTCATGACCTTGAAGAGTCTATTAGTATTTCTATTTAAGTCATTACATTTTCAAACATTGGAACTGCTCATATTTGGTTCACTGCACAAACCAATCACTTAGAATGTTAAAGAGCATGACTTTGGTCTCCTGGAGACAGCGCTTCTGTAACTGAGCCCTTGTTTGCATGGCCTGCCTACCATCCCTGTTAATTTTTTTTTTTTTTCCCCACATGTCAGCCTACATTACAAATGCAGCTGATTGAACAAACACCAACACCTACTCTTGGAAATCCTCTCCCTAGAACTCATTTGAAACACATGCTGAGGTTCTCAAATGGCAAGTTTTATAAAATGTCAGGGCATTTTAGAGTTGAAAGTGATTGTTGGATGCATATTACAATCACATGGGGAGCTGAAGAAAATACTAATGCTTCAGCCCCACCTTCAGAAATTTTGATTTAACTTGTCTGTGGAAGTCTGGGGACATCTATATTTTTAAAAAGCTTTCCAAGTAATTTTAATGTCTGACCAAGTTTGAAATCCACAGGGCTGGTCTCATTCAATAAGATCAAAAAAGAAATTCAGAAAGGATTTGACATAGCAAATGTCACACAACTAGTAAATCTGAGGCTAAAATTACACTTTACACTTTTTTGAAACTACCTTTTGAGAGGTGTCATCCCTCAAAACTTCAGTCATTTAGTCCAATATGATGTACTTCAAATTTGGAACTATATACAGCTAGACACCCCTCTCTAAGGAACCAATTTCATCTGATATAATACACTGAAATACAGTCACATTTTTAAAATGCTAATACTCTAGTTCCCATAGAAAGGGGAGAGGGTTGTGTTCTGTGTTGATTTATAAAGCATACGTATGGTGATTTCAAATAGTCTCTACCCTTGAAGAGAACTTTCAGAAAAACAGTATAATCTGCACTACAGTTCAATCCTTCTGAATCGTGGGACCTGGCAAAAATATCTTGCTAAGAATTTATATGAAATCAGTTTTTAACTTTATTATTCACAACATATTATCACTGTTGATTGTTCAGGTGAAAATGGCCTCACAATTGCTATGATCATCTGCTTTTGTAGTGAGAGATTTTACAACTGCAATCGAAAGACATAACAAAATAAATGGTTAAAGGGTTGACATTTAGCCTTCGTTTACAGTATTCTTTTAATATTGATGTTGATCTTTCAGCATCCAGAGTTCAGATGGACAATCTCCACAATGGCAGCTGAAAATTATGCTTGTTTTTAAATTTTTTTGTTTGTTTATGTTCATATCATTGCAAGTCCTAGGGTTGACAGTATTTTATATGTTTTATATTTTTGTCAATGATGTTGTAGCCAAAGAAAGGGCCTATTTACATTCTGAATGCATATGTCAAATGCAGAATTATACATGGAATATTACACCTTGACCTGTCATTCTGTTTTCTTTCCAATAAAATTTTTCACTTGAGCCTGCTTTCCCTTGATCATATGTTAAAGATAAACAAACAAACAAACAAAAGTGGGTTAGTTCAACTATATTTGGCAAATGTCTAGTTTGCTGAACCACAAAAGTATGCTCAGCTTAAATATTTGGTGCACTATTATAGATTTCTAGAATCTGGCAAGCCTCTGACTATAGGAAAGAACAAATTGGGGAAAAAAAAAAAAAGTTTAAACTGTATTATCTCCAAGTCATAAAACTTCATGAAAGTTGAAAAGAGGAGGATACAAGGATGAAAAGGGTGGAAAATTCCACTAAAATGAAAAACAATGATTAAATGATATGTAAATGACTATGCAGACATTTTTAAAGCTTGTGATTATTTTTTTAAAGTGTGACTAGTAAAAAGAATTTGTTAAAAGTTCAATTGAATACTTTGAATTTCATACACAAAACACACATATAGTGAGGAATTGAAAATTAATGAGAAATTAAATATCAGGAGAATTTAAACCAGTTTCTTTTTAAGAGATGCTGGAGAACAGAAAGGAAAGAGATGCTTTTGTTTAAAAGCAGAGTTTGAAACCATTAATCTAGCATGCTGGCATAAGCATTCATGAACAAAATAATTAAAGCTTTGTGTTGATATATATATATATATATATATATATATATATATATATATATATATCAACAACTGCCATTTGTTATGGATTATTTAATTCAAAATAATAGAATGAGAAAAAATGTATACTTTTCTTTGAATGTGAAGGAAAAGATTTAACTATTTAGAAATGGGCTGAGCATCTTGCTAACAGGGGATTTGACTATGAGCTTATTTGATTGGAACTGAGAAGAGGTTTGAAAGTCAACCCACCTAGCCAACCAATGCTTGACACTGATGCAACTTAAACAGCAAGTTCTTTCATGCACATTGAGTAAATAATCTTGACCTATTTTATATTTTATAATTACCATAAACATAGACAAAATTATTTGAAAGTGTAACTTTCTCTATGGGTTTTCTGTTACCAAAGTCCTCAGACATTTTTATCTTTTGAATTTGAAGTATTTAGAAGAACAACTTAATATGAATGCCTTTGTTCTAGATTGTAAATTCCTCAAGGGACAGGGTCAGATCAGGTTCTATTTTTCTTCTGTATTCTTCTAAACATGTATTCTTCTAAACATTTCAAAACCTCACCCTCTAAGTTCAATTCCACAGCTTAGATTCTCATTGCTTTACTCTTTACTCTTTTATCCCAGAATCCTCTAAGCTATACATAGCACTTAGCATAGGGCAAATTCTCAATACATGTTTGTTTCATAAATGAGAAGATGAATGAATACATAAATTATTAATATTGCTTTTTCCCCAAGATCATGTACACAGGTTGTATTTGTATATTTTTATTTATAGTTTTCTCTTTCCTATCTCTACTTACTCTACTGCCAAAACAATCTCAAAGGCTGCTCAACATGAAATGATAGGTATGTGTAATTTCTTGGCAGTTTTCTGCATCTTCAGGCTGGGGAAGGAAATGGAGAGAGATAGTTAAAAGCATGCACAGTTTAGAAAAGAATTCAGATCTTCCCTCATTACCTTCCCCAGCAGCCATTATTTGATATTCTCAAGTGAAAACACAGAGGAGAATTGAACTTAATTGGGAAGACAGTAACAGTACATAGAGAAAACTCAGCTTCTAGATAAGGGGAGACTAAACTAAATTAATACATGATGGTTCAAATTATACTTGTCACACTTTTTATCTTTGAAACTCTTCTTGGTAATCTCCATGCTTGGCATAGGAAGTCTCATGACTTTTTTTTTTTTCAGGGCAGTTTCACTGGCCCTCATATGTGGGACCCGAACTGGGGCCACTGGCTTCCTAAGCCAGCGCTTAACCACCTCGCCACTCGGCTGGCCCCGTCCCATGATTTTTTAAAGCTTCAATTAATACCATATTTCTGATGACACCTACTTCTTTGCCTTTAGAACAATTTCTCTGTTGAGTATTGGTCTCATATATTCAGCCATCTATTATGTATTTCTCTTCTGTTACCTAGCATCTCAATTCCATAATTCCAAAAGCTAAACAGTAGGTTCATAATGAAAAATTGTTGATCTGATCATAATTTCTCTTGTGGTTGGTAATGTCTCAACCTACCTATTGAAGCAAACCAGAAACTTGATTCTAAACAGAATTCTCCTACATCTTCTCCAATCACATCAACAAATTCTAATTACTTTATCTTCAAAACATGTTTCAAAACTTCACCTTTTTATTTAAGTTCAATTCCATAGTTCAGATTCTCATTGCTTTACTTTTCTATCCCAGCATTGTCTAAGCTATTCTCAATTTTTGGCTCACCTTCTTCAATAAGATCGTCTTCCCTACTGCTGTGGTTTACCTGAAATGTAAAACAAATTGTGTCATTCCACTATTAAAATATCTCAGTGGCTCAATTTGAACAACTCAAGAAGTTCATGTGCCTTCTTAACAGGACACACACAGCTCTCCAGGCTGGCTAGTGACTGGGGAGATTTTTCAAACCTCTTCTATGAATATGTCCTCTCCATTCCTCCCACTCTGTCTTGGGGAGAGGGAGAGTTTAGAATTCTGTGTCTCCTCTCAACTCTTCAGTCAGATCAGGGACTGAGATCCTCCTGCTATATTTTCCTAGGGCAGTGTCCTGAAATGCTGAGGTATTGGGTGTAAGCTCCGCTTCTTTTCCTCCCTCCTGAAGGAGATGTCTTAAGATTGTGCACAGGCTCCTTACTTTGCAGAGCTGTGCCAGCTGCTGAGATCCACCAGACCCTTTTCCCGAAGGCAATGAACCCCCCCACACACAAACCCCTCCCTCCGGTCACCATTAATCTGTTCTTAGTATTTCTGAGTTTATTTATTTATTTTTTTTACTTATTTTGCTTCTTTTAGATTCCACATAAGAGTGAAATCATATGGTATTTATCTTTCTCCATCTGACTTATTTGACTTAGCATAATACCCTGGAGTTCCATGCATGTTGTCACAAATGGCATGATTTGCTTTTTTTTATGGCTGAGTAATATCCCACCGTATAAATATGTACCCTTTCTTCCTCATGCATTCAGTCCATGGACTTCAGGTTGTTTCCTTATCTGGCTATGGTGTATAATGCTACAATGAACATAGGTGAATATGTCTTTTTGCATTAGTGTATTTGGGTGGATACCCAGAAGTGAGATACCTGGGTCATATGGTAGTTCTATTCTCTTTTTTTGTTTTGTTTTGTTTTGTTTTCCATGGTGACTGCGTCATTTACAGTCCCACCAACAGTGTACAAGGGATCTGCATTCCTGAGTTGCAGGGTTTTCTCTCTGGTGAGACTGTGTGTTTGCCTCTTCTTCCCATCTTGATGCTATCCTTTTATTCTTTGTTATGGAGGCTCTGGTCAACTAATTTTCAGGATCCTTTCAGAGGGAATTATTCTATATATAGTTGTATATTTGTTGTGTCCCTGGGAGGATGTGAGTTCAGGATCTACCTGCACTGCCATCTTTGAAAAGGACTGGTTTATAGTTTTTTTTTAACTATTAGATTATAATGCTAAGTCAGACAGACTTAATAAGTCAGACAGAAAAAGTAGAGAACCATATGATTTCACTGGTATATGGTATATAAAACTGAAAACAACAAAAGAATAAGAAAAACAAATGAAGAAACAAAACTCAAAGACACAGACAATAGTTTAGTGATACCAGAGGGGAAGGCAGGGGGTGGTAGATGAGGGTAAAGGGGATCAAATATATGGTGATGGAAGGAGAACTGACTCTGGGTGGTGAGCACACAGTGTGATACATAGATGACATATTACAGAATTGTACACCTGAAAGCTATATAACTTTGCTGACAATTGTTACCCCAATAAACTTTAATTAAAATACCAAAAACCAAAAACAATAACAAAAAAAACTATTAAGTAGTAAGTTAGCAAGTGATTGTGAAATCACAACCACACACAGCTCTTGTGTGAGATGTGGTGAGCTCAATTCTCTATTCTTATTTCTTTTGTAAGGAACAATAAAGAAACACTGGAAAATGATGAAGATATTTCTGAACAGTACATAAATTATGTTAGGTAACATCTAGTTGTGATTAAATTCCTAAGTAAAGTCATAGTTTGAGAGATTTCTTGAAATAATTAATGTTAGTTTTAAGTAAATGAAATTAGAATATCAAAGAGAAAATGGCATAATGAACATATTCAAATAGGGTGGGTAAAAAATATGTCAAAAGTATTTCCTCTATTTCTGGTTGCTTACTATGAAACAGTGCCATTAAACAAAACACACACAGATACACAAACTCACTTAAAGAGGAACACACCCAAGGGACTGTGTAATTTTATGCCTTCCAGCTTCTGATTTCAACCTGCTTGAGTGGACTGTTTTTTTAGAGAATTATGTGATGACTGGATTACTCTATATATTTCATCACATAACTTGTGCAGACACCTACCCATCAGTTCATAAAATCAATTCAAACAAACAAACCCTTCTAATGATGACCAAGAGCTTTGCATATTTTTCGTATTTGATCTTTAGTGCTTCTTTTAGTACTTTGTTTAGCAGAGAAACTAGTTTTATATTAAACCATGGGGCTCTGTAACTGTTTTATTATCAAGCATTTATGTAGCATTTTATGTCCTCCAAGGTATTTTACAGCCCCTATTCCAGTTTTTTCTACCCAATCTCTTTGGGCAGTAACCATAATGTTGTCATTTTCATTTTTACAAACTTCAGAAAGGTGGCTGCGCAAGGGTAAGTAGCTAGCAGAAGGTCAGATGATAAGTTAATAGTCAAAAAGGTATTAGAAGTCAGGATCTTTGGTTTGCCAGGTATTTTTTTTTCTTTCTTTTTTTCACTTTCCTGCTATTCTGATTTGTTTCTGGCCTTTTGCTGGTTTGTCTGTGAAGGATTTCTGTAGCTCAAAAACCGATGAATTTCTTAAGTAATAGAGCATAACATGTAAGAAGCAGAAATAATAGTATAATTTATTGTAAAGTTTCAAAGTAATTACATGGTTAGTGTAGAAAAAAATATTATATTCAAAAGCATTGAAACTGCTTATGCATTCTTAAATTTGTGTAGACAAAATGAATTTCTTTAAAAATCCCAAGAAACTTGTGTCGGTAAAAGCTCTTCAATTGGCCACCTATTTAGATTTCTAGTATTCATTTTGGGGAGTAAATGGAAATCAGAATAAAATTCTATGATCCACAATTACTTAAACAGAAAAAAAAATTGTTGAAAACATACAAAGCTAATAAAAGATTAGTGAAACTTAAGAAATGTGAAATTTTGTATTTTTCAAATAATGGTGTTAAGCTAGAAACTATAAAGTTCTCTGGAATTAAGACTATAAGGAGATATTTGAAATCCCCCTTTTTAATTTGTGTCTTAAAACCAGTTTAGTTAAAATCATAATCTCTTAAATACTTCCATAGTTCAGATGCTTTTTAAAGGCATTTGTTCACAAAAGATGGTGCTCACTTTTATTATCAGTTTGCTATTATACTGGAAGGTTTGTATTTACATGAAATTCTTTCTCAGGAAAATGTTAATAGAAACCAGAATGTAAATAAGGGCAGGAAGCTGCTCAGATATTTTTCTGTGGTCCTCATTGATAGGAAAATCTTATGTACATATTAAGTGGATGAGCCTCACTTGCTCCTAGGCTCAATTTTCAACTAATTAATGTCATTGAAGCATTATATGCCTTTGCACTGCATTTGATCGAATTTCAAATCCTCTATTTGAATGAAAAGCACCTTGAGAAGAATTCATTTTTGTATTTTATTTAGCTTAGGTTGTGTTTACATTTAATCTCCATTCACTTTAAATAAGTTTTTGACTACTCTTTTGGAGCAAGGAAAAGCCTCTCTGGCTGTGGCAAATCTATTCTTTTCTTAGCTCTTATGTTATATTTGTTTGTGTATTTGTGTGTCTGTTTATATGTTTGTATGGGGGTGGTCAATGTGTACCAGAATTGATTGCAAAAACACCTCTCTATTACCAAAATGACTCTGAAACCTGTAAACAAAATATATTAACCTTGTTCATATTCAAGTCATGCTAATATATTAATAGAGTCACAAGACATTGTTCTGGGAACTATCCTTGCTGGTAATTTTTATTTTTTCATATTGCCATATGTTCCAAATTTCCAAAAATAAGAGGGAATCATAAGAGCTAAAATACATTAAACTTTATCTGTATAACTTTGCATACATTGTCACATTTAATCTTTTCAAACATTCTACTCATTACTATTATTATTATTATTATTATTATTATTATTACCAATTTACAGATAAGATAGCTGAGATTCAGAGAAAACAGAATACCTTGTCCAAGGTCAGATAGATAGGAAATGATCCAGGAGTGATTTAAACCTTTGACAGAGTTGATAACCTAAGATTTTAATACCTATGCTGTATGGAATAAAAATTATTTTCTAAAGAGGAAAAAAGTAAATGTTATATTTAAAAATGTATACCCATAAATCAATTGGTACCAAAAAAAAATTATCCACAGAATAATGCCTTTTGATAGATTCTTCTGTTTGTTCTATGACTTCCTTATACAAACTTGGGCAATTTTGATTTTCCAAAGATGGCCATAGAAAATTCCCCTGCTTCACATGTTCTTAGTTTAATGGATGCTGCTTCTCCTTTATCAAGAAATGGAGACTTATCCTCCTTTTCTTTAAACTAAGTGGGTTTGCAACTGCTCCCATAAACAGATTTTGGTGGAAATAACATTGCACGACTCCTGAGGTTAGATTTTGTAAAGGAAAATTTGTTCTGACACTTGTGAAATGGTAAGGGGAGACATTATTTAAGACTACTGCAATAGGGCAGAGAGACTGAACTCAACTATGAATACAGAAAAAAATGCTGGGGGTTTGTAGCTAATGAACAGAATGAAGGGATCAATAGATGGAAAATTACTAAGAGAACGTATCAAGGGTAGGGGTTTCTTGATAAACGACCTAACAGGATTCTTGCCAAAGGTGGGCCAAGGACTTAGATGTCAAGAAGTGGGGGATGCTTGTGAAAGTGACTTAGCAGGATTCTTTGCTAAAACTGGATTTGCCAGGCCAAAGACAGGACAGGGCAAAGGAACAAATCTAGTTGAGAAGAGGGCTTAGGGAAAGTTAGGTCAAAGAGGGAGTCTTTGTCAGTTAGAAAAAGCCATGCATCTTCACTGAGATACTCAGTCTTACAACCCAACCACTATGCTGTGAGGAAGCCCAAGACACTGGAGAAGAAATATTGTTTTACCAGAGCTACCATCACTCACCAGATACCTGAGTAGGCAAGGTTTCAGATGGTGCTACTGAGTCATGATTCCTCACCCTTTGTATCTTTCCTGCTGAGGCTCCAGACATCATGGAGTTGAGGCAGGTCATTTTAGCTGTTCCTTGTTTTAATTCTTGATGCATAAAATACATGAACATAATTAAATGGCTTTTGTCTTACGTCTCCAAGTTTGGAGTGGAATGTTATGCGGCAGTACTAACCAGAATAAAACTCTTCTTGCTACCCTAAGTCTGTATCATCTTTCTCTTGGGCTATTGCAATTATCTCTAATAGCTCTCTTCCTAATTTCACTGCTGCTCTTCCAGTCTTGTTTCTACCTAGAAGCTCAAATCAGTGGATGACTTTTTCAAAACCTTCCAGTGACATCACAGCTTTCACAGAATGAAAGGCAAAATTTCTTACATTATCTGCTTTGTAGGCCTTTGCCCTTCATCTGCCACTACTTTCCCTCTGGTGCACCTAGTCCAAGCCAGTGTGGTACCTCTATTCTTCCTTGAACACATCTAGCATGCTCCCTACTCAAGCATGTGTCCTTGTTCTTCTCTGGGCCTCAAATGGACTTTCTCCAGAAACCTGCATTCCTTATCTCTTGCTTACTTTGTTGACATAAGAAACATCCAAACCTATACAGAATTTTTATGAGTTTATTTAAGCCAAGCTGACCACATCCCAGAGAGCAAGATCTTAAATGGTCTGGAGAATGACAGTTTGCAGTTTCTCTTGTATGAGCGTCTGGAATTAAGGAAGGGCAGTAAGAAAAATTACAGGAAGGTGGAAGAAAGCACGGTGGAGATTGGATTACATGATGGTTAACAAGATTATGTGCTCCCTTGAGGGGGGTTATGCCTCTCAGGAGTCTGAAGAAGAGTACTGCTCTGGCATTTCAAAGGTGTGTTAACCTAGATATACAAGAATAATGGACAGGACTGACTTAAAACATTTCACCAAAGAAGGTATAGACCTGGGGCATGACTACCCACCATGAGCTGATCAGTTAGGAATTTATAATTAGATTGCCCTGTGAGGTTACTTTCCATTGCTGGACTTGTCAGTTGTATTACAGAACCCCTTTTTCATCCACACCATCATGCCTTTGCTTAAATGTCACTTTATAGAAAGGCTATCACAGACATTGTATATAAAATATACACACTACCATAGTTATCTTATCCTGTTTCTTTTTTCTCATAGCATTTACTACCACCTAAAATATATATTTACTTGTTAATCTGCTGATTATCTGTCTCCCTCCCTCCTTCCTGTGGGTTGGAATTTATATAGGTCTCCTTCCATGAGGAAATTTGTTTTGTTCAGAGCACTAATCCCAGTGTCTAAAGTGTGCCTGGGACAAAATGAGTCTTCAATAAATATTTGTTGACTAAATAAATTTGGACTACAGGAGTTATTTTAAAGAGTTATTTCTTTTTGGATTCCCAGAGTTAAGTTTTTGTCCATAAACATTAAAGCATTAGGTACAATTTTAATTTGTTTCAGTATCTCATTGTACTTTCAAACAAACTTGGAGACAATAGAAATGTAATACATGTAATGATTTTTTAAAGTTTCCATTTTATATAATATTTATAGAAACTTATGAAAGAGGGTTCACCAGATCATTAGGAGAAATGTTGGTCATGTTTTTAGTTTTATAGGTAAATGTGTTTTGTGCAGAGGCTGTGGGATTTAGGTTCCTGAAAAGGGAAGAGAAGTAAGCATTCAGCCAAGGTGTCAGCTTCATATTAATGAAGGCAAATGAAGCATCAGATGCAGCAAGAAGTGGAAATTAGACGTGTGCAATTTATTAGCTCCTTCGTGCCTCAGTTTAAGGGATTAATAACATATGTTACAAATATAAAAAGGTATACAATTTTGTCAGAAATTAATTTTACCTTTTAGATTATGTTTGATTTCAACTTCTCAACATTAACCCTTGTTTCATCCCTAAGCAAAACAATATGCTTGAGGCCCAGGCTCTGGGGAGAGACAAGATTTGCTGTATTCTTTTAGCAATCCCTACTCTTCCCTCACTTTTATTTCATTAGCCAAACCTGGAGTTGACCCAGGTCAGAGTGTTCTGCCAATGTGTAGAGAAAATGGCTTTTCTGCTATTTATTAACAAAGCCATGAGGTTTGCTTGTCTATGATATAAAGAGCATATGATATGGGAAAGCTAAAATAGAAGATCTCAGTCCTGAAGAATTACAGAAAGGAGGAAAAGGAGAAGGGAGAGCGTGAAAGGATAAAACAAGTCCACGTAGTCTTAATTTCCTGTCTTTGGGCTTGGAGAGGACATGCGTTAGACGAATTGAGGGGGATATTTAGCATGGAAAGATCTCTCTTTTCATTCTCCCTTTGGAATTCTAGAGGGAATCTGTAACATCAAAGGCAAACCAGTTTAGTTAAAAGAGTGAAATGTGATCAGGCTGGGAAGATCTAGTTGGCCTTCCTCAGCCTCTCAGTTTGCGTGTGGGGTGCATGCTGATGAAAAAGCCAGTGGGCTTGTTAGGTACCTGCAATCAATCCCACAGCACAGAATGGGGAAACAAGAGAACGTGGGAGTAAGAGGGTGCCTATGTGTGTGCAATCAGGAGAGCTGAAGGGAGTTCAGGCTGTTTTATTCCGGGAACATTGCCCAGGCCAAAATAAAGGCTTGCAAATGCACTAGTCACATATTAAAGCCTCAAAAGTCAGGAGGTAGACAGGAATCATTGCCCCAGAGTCTATGAGACAATTACTCGTGTAGACCCAGTGATTGGCACAAGGTAAGGGCATTCTTCCGCTTATCAAGACTGCAAGGTCAAGTCACCCAACACACTTCTTCTCTAGTACCTAATCTTTGAGAAAAGTCAGGAGGAGAGCTAGGCTAGCTGAAAGGCTGAGAGCTCTTTACTCCAACTAGAGACCAGGCCATAGAGGTGGTGTTTAGATAATCAGATTGGAAAATTTAAATTGGGCATTTAGTTAGTTTTTCTTTTCTTTCCTCTTTTATGCTAACCAAATGTTGGGAGCTCTCTCAATTAATTATCAAAACTCAATGACATTTTATTTTCATACCTGACTTTTTATCAGTGTTAATCACCATCACAGAGGATTGTTGAGAGAATTTGAGGTAATGTTTACAGGCTTAGCACAATGCTTGGTATTTCACAGTTGCTAACAAAATGGTTGCTATTACTATTTTTAAAAGTAAAGCAACATTCTTGTATTGGGAATAATATAATAATGGGCAAGGGATTAATAGCAAAGCCATCTGCTCTGATTGGACAGTGACCTTGGATTTCAGGAAAGCCAAACTCCTTATCTTTTATGCCCTATTCATTTCTCCTTCACATGTCTGTGACCTTTAAAGCAATAAACACACTCCAGTAAGAAAGGAGGCTTTGGAAAACTTTAATCTTTAAACATAACCTAAAGATATCATATTTGTTATTCATTTGTTCTGGGTATTCAGTCATTTTCTATAATCTTGAATTAATAAGTATTTAATGTAGATGTGTTTAAAAATACAATTTATTATTATTATTATTATTATTATTATTATTTATTTTTATTAATACCAGTGCTTCCAAATGGATAGCTAAGGGTACTGCTATGGAGTGACAATATTCTTAAAATTAGTGGCATGTTGCATTGCTGATTTGATTTTTACAGTAATATTTAAAACACTTTTACCAGCTATTGACCAGAAAATGCATATACCATGATGACAAAGGCAAAGCTTTTTGAATACTTCTTATGGCCATGAATTATGTTTCACAGGTGTCATTTTTATTAACCCCCACAACAATTCTGTTCTGGAAATACAGTTATGGTCCTCATTTTACAGATGGGAAAACTGAGGCACAGAGACATTCCATAACTCTTCCAAGGTTACGTAGCTAATGATCAGCACTGGATTTGGAGTTGATGCAATGTGGTTTCACTGTCGTTGTTCTCAATCATTCTGCTGTAGAGATTTGGTACTTTATTAGGACAATCTGCTTTGCAGCTTACATTTTTCATAGAGTAGTTGACTTTGGTACATTTTCACTAAAAAACACCTTCTGCTTTCAACAAAAGAAAAAAATATTTTAAAATACCCCACAGGTAAGGTTTCAACAGATAATCATTTTAGTTCATCATTTTGTAGATAACATGTCACACAAAAAGTGCTTTTGGTATGAGCATTTGAAATAGGATTTTGATAAAATTTTAACAAAGTTTTATCAGCAGGTTCTTTGCTTTAAAAAAAAATCTACTCATCAGGAGATATTGTAGATATTGTTCCATTAATGTAAGTGGACCAAATTTCTTATAAAGAGAGTTCGAAGGTGCTTTTTTTCCCTATGGTGTCAACATCTGTAATTCCATTTCTTTATTAAAGGTGATTTGACACAATGAGCAAAATTCAAAGCTGTTAGAGCATTAGAGAATAACTGATACATTTCTAAAATGAAAGCACATTTCTGAAAGTTTGAGGGAGTATGTATAAAAAAATTATTGCTTCATGAGAAGAAGTAATAAAGTCCTTCTGGAATAAGAATGCAATTTTCATGTGAAAAAATTCTTAAGGAATCCTGAAAGTAAATTAAGTGAAAACATATTGAGATAAATTGTCCATTTTTTGATAATGTTTCAAATTTCCCTTTTAACATTAAAGTGCTTGGTGTGTAAAAAAAATGAAAATTATTACAAATTAGAGATCTATCACATTCTTACTCTATTTTAGGCACCCTTCAAGACACTTTACATATATTTAATTACTTAATTCTCATAACAGCTGCCTTAGGTACCCCTTTCAGAGACAGTGAAACTAAGGTACAGAGGTACAGACAGATTAAGGAAGTTGTACAAATGTGGTCTAAGACTGTATTGTCTGGATCCAGAGATGTCTCACTTAATTGCTATGTAATTTTGCCCTTACCATAATTCAAGAATATTCTGTTTTTGATATATTTTCATATTTCCACAATTTTTTCATTCATTGAATATTATTTTGTCAAGAATAAAGCTGAGTTTTGCATGATTTTTATAGAAAATGTAAAACACATCTACTTCAGATATTTTTATCTATTATTTATCAAGAATACCCTGTGTTTAAAATCATAATTTTCCCCTGCAGAGATGTAATTTGTTTTAATTAGGTCATCTAAATGTCAATTATTTATGTTGACTACAGCAATTCCTAATTTTGGGATTTCACAGGCCTTCACTCTTACCTGGCACTCTGGGAATCTTCTCTGTTTTGCATAACCTTAATTATATTACTTTGTTGAAGAGATGCAAGAAAAATGACATTCTTCTAGAGTGACTTCTCAATTAAATCAAAGCGATCTGATAAGATTAAAGAAAATGCTGGCAAAGCACTGAGTGGTAAGAAAGAGAGACTATCCATGTTAAATGAGTTACCAAGAATAAAGTACAGAATTATATCAGGTCACTATTCACTTAGCGTAATTAGTAGTTTTTGTTACTAATGTGCTAAATGATTTATTAGCTGCCAATGATAAATAGATATTATTCCAAAATAGTATATCATGATTTATGCAGTGACTGTATTTCCCAAACATTTTAACCCTATTTAGTCCTCTCCATGATTTGGTAAAATAAGTACAAACAAATATAATTCCAAATATAAAGATAGAGACTGAGTCACACAGATGCTAAATAACCTCAGAAATATCTCATAGCCACAAAAATGAGTCTAGAGTTTTGAAGTCTCTAAATTCCCAGCCATTGTTCCATGCCTAAAACCATGGTCTCTGCACAGAAATAGTTTCATGTTGAGTAGAAAATCAAGAAGAAAGAAAGGAGAGGGAGAGAAAGAAAAATTAAAAATTGTATTATTTATTTTTACAAACACTGGGAAATAAATTATCTCCTGCAAAAAAGGAACTGGTTATGAATAAAAGAGAGAATAAAATAGTTTCCTTTCAAATGCTCAAATGCTCTAAAACTTATTATTTTTTTAAGCTATGTGGGAATAAACCCTATATGCAATCTTTTTTTAAGGAATCTTGTCATCTAAAGAAGAGATTATAAATTGCAAAAAAAATGCTAGTTCCTGCTTGTGAAGACTTTTGACTGTAAAAACATTAAAATAATATGGACTATAAAAAGGACTACTGTAGTTTCTCCGAGTCAAGTGTGGTTTGCTAGGAGTACAAAGGCCATGGCGTACAGAACAGTTGATCAAATTTGTGGACTAATGTCTATGATGCTGCATGGTGGGTAAAAGAATTATGTAAGCATTACATCTGCTCCTTAGGAAGTCATCTGTGAACACTTCCTAATTTTTTAATGTCTGTGTGCGTGTGTTGTATTCATCACAATGAAGTGAATCCCTGTTCACTAACTCTTTTGTATTTGGAGTGAGTACTTATATTACTCAGCTGGATGCTGTGAGCTAAACTGTTCTCATGCACTAACTTTTTAAAATGCTTCCACAACATATAAAAGATGTAACTGGTGTGAATTAAAATTAGACCTGAATTTTTTTAAATATTGGTGAAATCTTATTAAATGTAACATGATCATTAGAACCCAGACATTAGTCTGGCTATAATTTCTGCTATATGTATATTTATATTACTATTCAACCAAAGAATGTCCCCCAAGAGAAGAGCTATTAAACAGCCTAAGAACTTTTCAACTGTGGTTTGTAAAACTAAACTCAAACTCAGTTTGAGAAGTTAGAAAAACAAATGGCAAGATACCCCCATTTCCTTTCTTTCTAAGGAAAGATAAAATCAAATGTACTTATTTATCATTTTCTTAGGTTATCTGTATATTAAGTTTGAATTCTGGTTGGAGGTTGTACAAAATTTGGTCTAATAGATTATCTTGACTTCTTTCTTACCTAGGCTTAGTACAAAAAAAATATTATTTTCCAGTTTTGTTGCCTAAAATTCTATTCTTTGTTATTCTTACAAATGTGTTAACTTCTTTAAGGATATTGCCTAATCAATATCTGTAATCCACTCAATCTAGAAGAGCATTATTTAGGATTCATAGGAAATTTGACCTGACAATAGCCTTACGCTAATATTTCCACCGGCTGCCAGCTCTTCTAATTTTATTTGATTATCCTTCACATTATTGTGGAATACAATGAGAAGAGGTTATCAAGTTATGTTATCAGTCCAACATTATTTAATTTCCTTCTATATAGCTATATTTAAAAAGACAACATTGGTCTGGAATGTTGGAAATAATGTGTGTTTGGACAAGACCATAACACTATGACTTCAAAAGATTTTAAACATCATCAAAATTTAAGCATGTCAAAGTTGTTGTGTATGGATGGAGGGACTTTGGTGCATACAAACCAAAATTGATGTATTTAAAATTGGGTACCTTTGTAGTTTTGGAGCCACCTGTAAACTTACAATAAAGCCTATTGATCTTGTAGTTCAGGGAAAATTTCTCAGCCTGAGATTTCCATAAGAAAACCAGATCAGCAAATTATTAGTGAGCTCTCCTTTTTGGGTGATCCACTGCCAGTGATGCACTGGAGAGCATAGATGTAGAGCGATATATAAATGAATTAGAAAGAACAGTGCATCCTTCTAGAGGGAGATGAACTATGGCATCAAGCTCTAGGCCAAAAGGGATGACTATATGTTAAAATATGTCTTCTGCTTTTTCAATGATTGTAGATTCTCAGGGTTGAAAGATACCTTAAATATCTTCTAGTTCTGTTGTACAGAGAATGGTCTTTAGGCTTTTATGTAGTTCTGAAGGATACAAGGACCTATTCTGGAAAAACAAGCTATTGAATAGGTGGCTGCATACACTTGACTTAAAGCAACCACCATCCTTTGAGTTTCATGTAAGTGATGTAGTTACTGAAAGTGAAAATTCAATGGGCAGTTTATGCAGTAGATTGAGCAAAGTAAAAGAATTAGTGGATTAATATACAGATTAGAGATTATTATTCAGTATGTAGGAGAGAGAGAAAAACAGAAAATAATTGGGAAGTAATGTTAAAAAATATGAAGGACTGAATAAAATGTTACAACATATTCATAACAGAAGTTTGAGAAAAATATGGAAAGTTTTTTAATTTTTCAGCACCATAGAATGCCATGAAAAAAAAAGAGATGAATAAACAAAACAAATTGACACATAGATGTTTTTGTAGTGCAACAACAGTATATAAAAAATAACTGACAAAATTTTAAAAGTAATCAGATAGAGAAGAGAAAGAAAATTGACTCCAAAAGACCATCATTATAAGTAAGGGTTAGCAAATTGCCCAATAGCTACAACAAAGGTCAGAAGATAATTTAACCTTAAATGAACATATTATAGGAGAAAAACAAATGGAAAATTAATGACCAAGTAGTCAACCTATAAAAATAATAACAAAGGATGAGTGAATTAAGTAAAATAAACATGAAATGAAGTAATAAAAATAAGATAATAAATACTTTTAAAAAGATGTAAAAGGAAAATTGAAAAAAAAAAAAGACAATGGCTATTTTCTTTGAAAATTAATCAAAATAGGAAATCATCTGGTATATGTTGTCAAGAAATTATAGCTACAATTTTTTTAATCAGAGAAAACTTTAACCAACTTTATGTGCCATTAGTTAATTTAGATAAGATAGAAAATTTTATAAATTGTATGTTTTAAAGCTAGCCCCCAAAGAAAGAGAACAGAAGACAAGCTACAGACTGGGAGCAAATATTTGCAAAATGTACATCTGATCTGATAAAGGAATGTTCTCTAAAACATATTAAAAAACCCTTGATTATAAGAAACCAAACAAGGTTAAAAAATGGGCCAAAGACCGTAACAGACACTTCATCAAAGAAGATATCCAGATGGCAAATAAGAATTTGAAAAGATGCTCTATATTACATGCAATCAGGAAAATGCAAATTAAAGCAACAAGAACATACTATTACACCTATTACTGGGTTGTCGGAAAAGTCATGATGCATTTTTGCAATGTAAAACAGAAAAATTTAAGTCATGACTTTTCCGAAAACCAATAGAATGGCCAAAATCTGAAAAAATGACATCAGTGCTGTGAGGATGTGGTGCGATAGGAACTCTCATTCATTGGTATTCATTGGTGAGAATACAAAATGATAGTCACTTAGAAGACAATTTGATGATGCCTTACAAAACTAAGCAAACTCTTGCCATAGGATCCAGATATCACACTTTTTGGTATTTACCCAAAGGAGCTGAAAATTTATGTCTACCTAAAAACCTACACACAGATATTTATAGCAGCTATTCTTAATTGCCAAAAATTGAAAGCAACCAAGATGTTCTTGAATAGGTGAATAGATAAATAAACTCTAGTGCATCCAAACAATGGAATTTAATTCAGTGCTTAAAATAAATGAGCTATAAAGCCATGAAAAGATATGGAGGAACATTTAAATGCATATTATTAAGTTAAAGAGGCCAATTTGAAAAAAAAACAAAAACAAAAACTACAAACTGTTTGATTCCAACTATATTACATTTTGGAAAGGGCAAAACTATAGAGACAGTAAAAAAGCCAATAGTTGTCAGACATTGAGTGAAAAGATAAATAGGTGAAGCACAGAGAATTTGTAGGGCAGTGAAAATACTCTATGAGAATGTAATGGTAGATACCTATCATTATACATGTATTTTCGTGTATACATGTATCTTCGTTTCTTCAAACCCATACAATGTACAACATTACAAGTGAAAAATAGTGTTCCTCAGGATACACTGAGGAACCTAGGCCATGTGGGCTCTGCTCTAGTGCAGACTGGGAAGGTAACCATCTCACATTTTCAGCTTCCATTTTTAAGGGCTGTCGTTGCCTCACACAGATTTTTAATAGGATGGGTGCTAGTTGGCCAAAAGAATGACAAATATCCATGACAAACAGAAACATGAAAGGTTGACTATTATCATTGCTTCTACTCTATACATACAAGATGGATACAGTAAGGTTGGGAAAAGAAATAACTAAATGGATTGGCAGGAAACAAAACCTTTTTCATGCACAGATGTTTCCATTGGACAAAAAAATCTAGAAATTCTATAGCAACCATTTGAATTAATAAAGTTTAGAAGCTTGACTGGAAACAAATCAATATACAAGAAATCAATGGTTTTTCTATACTCAGTGACAGTAAATTAAAAATGGAACTTTAATAATTGTTTTATTTCCAATAACAACAGAAACAATTAAGTATATAAGAATAAATACAAGTGTTGTTTAAAAACTCTGAAATATGACATTATTGTGGGACCTAACAAAAGATCTAGAAAAAGAGGAGATAGTTTTTAATTCATATTCAAGCACAATAAATATTGTAAAGATAAGAATTCTTAGGTAAATTTATATACTCAATGCAGTTCCATTTTAAAATGCCTAATGTGATTTTTATAAATAATATAAACTCAAAAAACTGAAAATGAAATAAAGTGTAAAGAGGCAAGAGATTATTGTAAAGCAAAATTAAACCGCTTGATGATCTAAACCAAAGTTATGCTTATCCCCATACTTATTATGCATGTAATGATGTACTATTAAAATAAAAGTTGCTGTAGGCTTCTGATAACCTTTTTCAGATTAAAGAAATTCCATTCTATTTCTAGCATGCTATTTTTTTAATCATAAAAGGGTACTGAATTTTATAAAAAAATTGAGCATCTATTGAGATGATTATAAGCATTTTATTTTTCTCCTTTATTAACATGGTGAATAAGTTTCATGTTATTAACCTTTTTTTGCATGCCTTTGATTAAGTCTGCCTTTTGTAATTTTAAAAATAATTGATAGTTTACTAATTTTATTATAGGATTTTTTCATCCACTGTCAGAAGTGAGATTTGCCTACATTTTCCTTTTTAGTACGGTACTGACGTAGACTTGGGGGAACTTTCTTCTTTTCAGTTCTCTTGAATGTGGTTTGTCAAGGAAGGGTCTTGTGGTCCTTGAAAGATTGGCAGAAGTCACTTACAAAACCTGGATATGATTTATTTCTATTGTTTTATGGGTAGATTTTAAACTACTGATTCTATATCTTTAATGGTTTTAAATTTCTTTAATGATTTAATGGTTTTAGATGGTTCCACATTTCCCAGACTTTAATCCCAACATGACTGTGGAAGGGAAGCCACTGGACTAATACAATCTCCATCCTCTCCAGCTCTAACATAATCCTATTTTACCCTCTGGAAGTAAGCAATTAGTAACATCTCCTAACTCTTCAGCTGTTTCTCTGAACATTCCCTTCACATTGTTGTTCTAATACCTGGCTGGGCCCTGCAGATACTGCCTCCTGTACAATGATCTTGAGTCCCTCTAATACCTCCTTCACACTCACAAACCCTAAAATAACCCACTGTGATCTCTGGAAGCCACAGTCAATAGTTATACAGGACCTCAACTCTTTTTCCCTGCTGCTCTCTGAAGTACTGCCTCTTGTACAGCCCTCTCAAATGGTATCTCCTATTGTCCTCATGCTACTGAGCCAAGGGGCATGGGGGTGGGGAGGGTATCAGGTATATATCTCAGTCCTTACTGCTGCTTCTACAATAGAAAATTCTCCCTACCTGTAGTATCATTAAAATTTTAGAAATCTCATATCATTAATATGTATTGCACACTTTGAGATGCACCAAGGTGAGTGGGAATGTAATCTTCAGATTCAGGTAATCAGGGTTTTCATAGTCTGTAGAGAATTAAATTGCAATAATAAAACCAATACAAATGCCAGTATGTTTTTTACTACTACCATGCACCTACAATTCTAAACAATGCTTAAACCTTTGGACACATAATTGCACACCATCCTTTCTTGCAGCAGGCACCCACCAACTCCTAGTCACTCCTTTCGTTTATTTGAAGACTTTAGTTCCTAGGTCACTGTCAGTCTCTCCAGCGTGACCTCTGTATTAATTTTCAAGATTTTGTCATTCAAGTGGATAACCTTTCAATACACTGGATTCTCAGTTTGACCTTTACTTCAGTGATTTTGCATTCCACCCCACTTTAGCCATCCAATTCCATTGTCCTACACTAGTCCTTTTCGTGGCAATGGCAACATGTTTATAATTTTCATTTCAAGTACCCCACTCTCATAACTATGTCCTATATTTCCAATTTCTTATAACAATTCTATCCAATCATTCTACTTTTCAACTGCCCCTCAGATCCCTTCCTTCCTCAAGTTAAAATTTTTAGCCCATCTGTACAATTACTTCCTTCAATATAAGGTATGCAGAGAAGTCAATTCTCAAAGGGGTAACCCTCAACCAATAGGGCATAGGATGTCCCAGCTTCCTTGTGCTTCAGTGGGATAGTTCTGATGTCCATTGTCCATGGGTCTTTAGAGGGATCCTAGAGGGACTGAACTCCAGTTTCCCAAATTGATAACTGGCTTAATAAAACACTGTTCATTGGATTTTTTTGAATCTTCTTTGTTTAATTCCTCTCTTCTGCTTCCTAAGATTCCATAACAAATAAGCTATCTGCATAAAATTCTTATCTCTGGCTCTGTTTTTAAGGGAACCTAAATAAATCAACTATGGTAAACTGTTCTTACTTTTAACTAATGCCAACTTGTCCACTTGGGTACTAGAATCTATATTCCCCATGTCTACTCAAGCATATTGATTCAGTAATTCTCCCTTATTTCTGTTATCATTCTCCCCTTCTCAACTAATAGCAATTCCCATTTTTATTTCTAGCTACTCTATGATTTCTTTCCTTCTCTTAGAATCACACTCAAGGAGAGGGTTTTTCACAAAATATATATTGTCTTTAATTCTCCCTCTTCTTTCTTAAGTATAATTTAATCAATTAATGCCTCTCTGCCTCCATACTTAAGCCCTACCTCCATATCCTCCCACCTCAAACAACTGCTCTTATAAAGGTTACATGTGAAATCCTTGTTGCTAAATTGGGCAGTCAATTCTCAGTCTGTATTTTCTTGATTCACTCAGAGGGCAGCTATTTAATCACCACCTGTTTTCGTCAAGTCCCCACTTCACCAGGATTCAGGTGCTACTCAGATTTCTTCCCACTGTGGCTGGCAGCTTGGGCTATTATTACTCTTGCTCTCAATGATGAAGAATCAATTAAGTTTGCCTCTGGGCAGTATGGGGAGAGGTAAGGACTAAACACAAATATTGTCTTCCAACCTGTATTTTACCTGCTTTCTCTGGCCACCCATGGCTTTAACTTTGAGTCTTCCTTTTCCATCAGCCTCTCAAATCCCTGCAGTTCTACTAGTTTATGGCAACTGCATGGAAGAATTCATATTCCCTAGGGTTTTTGTTGTTGTTGTTGTTAATTATTCTGATTTATGATTCTGTCTGGGTTGATTTGGAGGAAAAAGTTAACATCTCAAACTAATTTTTAATCTTAATGGGAACCTGTGAAGTAAAAGATTACCTCAGCAGGCTGGGGTGGCCCAAACCCTACATATTTAAAAAAAAAAAAAATGCCTGTCTTCATGCCCTTCACATGCTCCTGGGGGTATAATCTCTGGGCTCTCCAGAATAACCCACCTGATAGGGACATTTTAGCATGCCTCACCCCTTGGACCATACTGCATCTGTTTGACTATATAGTTTATGCTAACAAAGTGACTTTACTGGATGTCTGTTTCTGTATCCTTGAGGCTCAGGCCACACTGTATCAGTTTGACCCATTGGAGGAGCACTGGAAGCTGAATAGTGAAGGTTAGTCACATGGGTATTGCCTGCCTATGTAACTATTCCTCATTATAATCCCTGGAAGCCAAGGCTCCCTGGTTGACATTACTTCCTGTGTGTGGTCACATATCATTTCTGGGAGAATTAAGTGTGTCCCCATGCAACTTCATTGGGAAGAGACACTTGGAGACTTGTACCAGGTTTCTCCAGAACTTTATGTGTCTTTTCTCTTTGTTTATTTGAATTTTTCTACTTTACTGTAATAAACTAAAATCATGATTGTAACATTTCAGAGTTCTGTGAGTCCTTGAGTGAATTATTGAGCCCAAAGGTGGCCTTGGAACCTTGACACAGAACCAGATTATCTATAACAGGGTATAAAAGGATTGGGATTTTGAAGAATAGGGAAGGGGATGTGAGGGGGATTTGTTTGGCAAGAATTGTGCTGTGACTTCTATTCACTGCAAGTGTAATGAGAGGAATTTACCAAGATTCTTAAGAGAACTTAATATGTGTCTCCAAAATGTGGCCATTCCAAAGGATCAGTGTTTGACTCTCACTTGGAATATGTGTCTTTGTATTGTCCTGGAGGTGGGAATGATGATAAAGCTTGCTGCTGGGCAGAGCTTGGCATGCACTCCCTAAGTTAGTTTAAAGTAATAATAGAACATCTGTGCTTTCTATGTACAGTATGGCCCAAAACAGAGAAAGAGAGAGAGAGAGAGAGAGAGAGAGAGAGAGAGAGAGAGAGAGAGAGAGAGAGAGAGATGGAGTTTTCCTCATCCTGTCCTGGTGGGCTGTCCATAAAAGCAAAGAAACCTGGGCAAAAAGAGAAGTCTATGGAGTTCTAACAGACCAAACTAAAGAGCCTGCCTTAACTCTATCAAAGGAAATTCAGGTATCAGATCATCTCTGATAAAAACCATAAAGCAACCCACCAAACATGTAGTCAGCTTTAAATACATGCCAGATCTGGGGAGCACAAAGCAAACTTAACAAAATTATCCATCCAGTAAGAAGTTTTCTGCCTTTACCTTTCTCCCCCATCCCACATTCATGCCTGATGGGAGGTGATGAGGAGAGGCCTTGAAGACTAGGATAGGAAGAGAGAGAAGCAACACAACCCTCTTTCCTGACCTGCTGCTTGATAACAGGTCCAGGTAGAGTATAGACAACTTTTAAACTTCAAACCAAGTTTGGAATTTTGACTAATTCTAAAACTGGGTTTTGTTTTTGTTTTTTGTTTTTTTAAAAGATTTTATTGAGGAATTGGGGAAGGGAAACAGACAAGTTGTTGTCCTTTTGTCCTTCAGTCTAGCTGTGGAGAATGTTGCTTCACTGGCTCGTGTTGGTATTATCATTGTGCTCTGCCCGGGTGAGGCAGTCGCTCCCTGCCCATTGGATGGTCATTCGCAGGGGCTCAGGGCAGTCCACTGCAGCAGACTCCAGGTTGAGCTATTATTCACCATCTTAGCTGTAGAGGGTGTAGCATCACTGGCCCTCATGTGGGATGCAAACCGGGGTCCTACTGCTCAGAGCTGGCGTCGCAAGCCAACTCTTAACCAACGCTCCACTCAGCCAGCCCTAACACTAGATATTTTTGATAACTGCATTGAGATTGAATTGTTATTAGACCATAGGACTTTTTGTTGCATAAGGATCAAATATATGATGATGGAAGGACAACTGACTGGGTGATGATGTACTACAGAATTGTATAGTTGAAACCTTTGTAATTTTACTGACCATTGTAACCCCAATAAACTTTAATTTAAAAAAAAAAAGTTATGGGACCTTAGGAATTTTCATCCAGGGACAGGGAAGAAACTTTTCCAACTAAATACAGTTTAAAGAGCTGTTGAGAGAAAAACAGCATTGTTTTACTCTTATACCCAAGAGTCTTTCTTTTTTTACTGTATCTCTAACACATACACTGGGCATATTTGTAAAAGTGTGGCTCAGGTTTTAACTTCTAATCTTTCCTCCCTGTGGATTACTACAAACGCCTCAACAGGAATGACTAAGGGGGAAAAAAAGGTCTTTTCTTTTGTTCTGAGTAATATTTTTATTTGTTTTCTTTTGGCTTTCGTTTGCTGATCCTTTGTCCCAATGGATACAGCAGCATCAAACTCAGGAGCATGAACCGATATTGGTGGTTTGTATCATATGCTTTTCACTGTGCTCTTGTTTTCTAACTGGCAGTCTGCTCTGCATTTACATTGACTGTCCCTGGCATGATCTGAGCCTCAGGACTGCAGAAGGGCCCTAGGCCTTGTCAGAGGAGGAATGGTTACCAGTGAGACTTTAGGGACTTGCTCTGAAACTCCTTATTTCTTCCTAGAAGTATATGCTATTGGGGAGTAAAGCAACCAGTCTGAGCAGGAGAATTGGATGATAATGGTCCCCAGTAGAATGAAGGGGGAAAGGATGCTGAAAGAGAGATTTGACAATGGTATCATATTGCATCACAATTACTGCATTTTTCAGTGGGCTTTTGCAGAAGTAAGTAACGTTCTGAAAGATAGGAACTGTGCTTTTTTTTTTTTTTTTTTTAACTGCCAGGCATGAGCTATGAGCTTTGTTTAGTCCTTATCCCTTGGCGAAATGAACAGGGCCTCTGTTAGCAGAGTAAATTCCAGAAATCTGCCAAGGCAGTAGGAAACCTTTGGAAGAGACAGCTAGGGAGTGGCAAGGATACTGTTATGAACCATAAATTTACTAGGTCTCTCACATGGAAAAAGTTGACCCTTTTGGGCAAGTACAGACTATGAGGTTTTTATACTTAAATACTTACATAAGTAGGGGCAGGTTGAAGTGGAGCTGAAGTGAGGTAGACTTTGTAACCCTCAATCAAATACCACTTTTCAAACTTGATTTGTCTGTGGAAGGTGGGGCCACACAAGTAAAAATCACTTTTAAGTTTAATTATGCCATTGGAGCCACAAATACCATGTTTATACATTCAGGGCTGATAGTTGATGGATTTTTCCTATATTAACCATTTAGGTAAGATAATTATTTGCCAGTGTATGACATTTAATTATAATGCTGTGACTGATCTACATAGTTGAAGGGAAAAATTGCTTTATATATCATTTAAGATTTGTAGGAACACATTTAAATTGCAGAAAAGATTGCTTGGAAAAATGCAGAAGTGGCTCCCAAGAACTCTTGATTACCTTCTGTATCAAGATCATTTTTTTAAAAATCGGCTGTATTATCACAGCATAATTTCAAGGTGACCATCTGTCAAAAAGCTGCTGGGAAAAAGAGTAAAATGTCTCTCTGTCTTATTTGTGCATTTATTTTTATAAACATTTCTAATTTTCCAGAGGGTATTATAGGCTAGAATTTTAATGGGATTGTAATAGTTGGAGATGAGTAAATAACATGAATTCTCAGCTGATGTAAATTTCATGCCAGGTTTGAATGATGAAAAGCTATCATGGAGACTGGAAGCACGTTTATGAGCAGATGTTTGTTGTGCAGGATACATCTACATGAATAACAAAGTTCGCCCCATTTGTATTGAGAGCTCTCAATGTCTTCTTTTGCCAGGAAGTGCATTGTACTTTGGACTGAGTTGAGTCATGATTAAGCTGTACTAAGAAAACAGTCAAATGACAATGATTTGCAAATGATCAAATTATTGTGGGCTTAGTTTAAGGCTTTGCCAGCTGGAGTGATTTCCCTATTATAACTATATGTCTGTTAATACATTTGATTCAAATGTAAAACAATTGCAGATATTTTAGAGATTGGGCAGAACAATTGAAAACAAATAAGGTTGTTCTTGTGGCTTGGTCTTAACATGAATAAGGAAACTAAAATGATGCCATGATGACTCTCAATGCTACTTGGCTAAGGATTACAAGCTGAGAAAAAGTATTTAGCATGTTTTGAATCTAATTGTCTCAGATATCATGTGTTGACTCATCACACAGGATAGCTTAATAGAATAGAACTTAAAACAGGTTAGGTACTGTCTAGGCTTCAAAGGAATTCCTGTGTTATCTTCCTGTGTTTACTTTGCAAATGTTTCAATGAAAGTGGAAGAGGATAACCATTAGTAAAGTGGAATTACAGAGTCAATCATTTGGGGCAAAAGACTATTTGACTTTTAAAAGAGTATTGGCTTTGGTATAACTGTGAAGGTGAACAAAGGGCCTGGGTTATTCTTTCATTATGGACTAACTCATTGAAGGAAAAGTCATCATCTTTCCAGGAATTTGTTAATTTTCTCTTTTCCCTAAACCTGCTCTTTGAGATACAATAATCTGCAATCTCACACTGTCTCCCTTCACATATTCCAATTTAAATTATCTGAGAGTGTTTGCTATAGCTCTGTACCATCTTTATAAATTCATGATCTTACTAAAAAGATGGTACTGAAACGGCTGACCTCTCCCATCCTCACATCTTTCAACAACATCCTCCTAACAGCTGTATTAACAAAATTGTAAATCTAGTAAAGAACATATTAACATAGAAAGGTCAGTACATGTCAGAAATGGTAAAGTGTGGATAACTGATAGAAAATTACAAACTGGGAACTGCTTTGAAAAGATACACTGACTAGTTTAATATATTTGAACTTCTAAAAATTTTTTTAATAGCCTGACTCATTGCGAATCTTTTAGAAATTGATTCAAACATGTATTCCTTTTTAAGGGGGTGCGTTTAACTCTATTTCTTCTTTCTCACAAGTTGATTTGTTCTTAGTTTTTTTTTTTTTTACAGTAAAGCACTTATTTCCTCATTGTAGAAAACCAGTATGGTTTCTGGAAGGAACAGTTATTGTTTAGCCAAATGTTGGATAATTTTGAGGGATAAATAAACATGTGGCAGAAGTTTTTGAATATCAAAAAAAAAACAAAAAAAAAAAACTTGAGTTCTGTTTTTAAAAACAGCAGTATGTATAGGTTTCTAAAACAGTGTAAAAATTACCTGTTATCAGCAGAGCAGCCTGTGGACACAGTTAGTATTTAATAATTGTTTTTGAACCAATTATTTTTGATTTTAGAAACTAAAGGCATGGATGTAAGGGTATCTCCCTAGGTGAGATAAATTAACAATTGTCTATTCCAAGAATAAACACTGCAGTGCTCTTAGTTTGTGTTCTTAATAATCTGAAAGGGGGACAGCCTACTGAGAATTCCAAATTTTGGATGGCTGATAATCACCTCCAGGTAGTCAGCAGCTGGACTTTGAGGGTGAGCTTCTGGATTCTGTAAAGTGATAAGAATGTTATTATTACATTGGGACCATTGCATTTTTACATTCATTTTCTCATTTGTTCTTTAGAATAACTGTTTACAATTTGATTCTATAGGCAGGACAGTTATTGCTGCTTTTTTACAGATTAACAAACTGATGCTGTGAGAAGTAAAGGATTTGTCAAATTTCTTTAACTATAATAGTAGGTGAAAGAAAGAGTGCAGATTGAAACACAGGATGTTTGACTTCTAGCCCAAGGCTACCTAACACAACAAAGGCATCAGTGGCCAAAAAAACATAGTTCACAAAGGATTTAGATAAATCCTTAGATGTTAGACCCATACCAGATTAACAGAGGTCATCAGGTGTTCTTAATATACACCTTCTGCTTCCTCAGGCTAACGTAGTGGAGAGTAGCCATGCAATCATCCAGGAAACCCCTTGCCATCACTGTCCGAAACGGAGTCCTGGTCTCCAGATCCATTGGCCTGTCCCAGTGAGCCATTTATCAAGTGTTTATCTTTTGGACACAGAAGTATATTACTAGGGAATGTGGAGGGGAAGTTGACTTTTATCTTAATTGCCTGCATAACAGTCATTTTAAAAATGATCTCGCTCTGTAAAATATAAAACCCTACCACCATTATAGAAGTCCGGAATCCTAGAGCAGAGCAAAGGTTATTAGGAAAGAAAAGCCATGCTTGCAGTGGCTCTGTCTTCTGTCCCCATGAATTTGCCATCAAATCACAGATGCAGTTCCAAGCAGACCATGGCCAGGTTTCAGAAGGCACAGTCTGTCCAACTATTTTATCCCTGCTCCATTTGTCTGCCAGGACAGGCCAGGTATTTATTCAACTGTCACTTCATTTTTTCTTCTTCCTCAATGTTAGAATGTTCCTTTAATATCTTTGTTCAAATAACCTGTCTGTGCAAATAGCTCAAAGCAGATTATGAGTATAATGCATGAGGCTTCTTGTATGATAGATGTTTCGTTAATCAACATTTTAATTTTGCTATGATCATGCCATGATTAAACCAGTACTTGACCTTGTTATGGAGTTATCCATTTCTTCTAAAAACACCATGGAGTTCAAATCCTGGTTTCAAGCACTGAGCATGTAATGTTTTTCTTAGCCAATATAACAATACAGCCCAGCTTCATTAGACAGCACTTAAATTTTGATGTTTATGTGTTAAGTTGTCTATATCTCAACAAATGATATGTTATGCTTTCAGTTGCTTATTTGTGCAATATTTAATATCATAAAAGAAACAATGTACAAAAATTTAAATCCTAACGTCCTGTGGAGGTGGCATGGGAGGCTACGTGGTCCTGGTTGGTTTCACATGCCACAGTGAACCTGACTCAGAACTTTATTGCTTCCAGTCCTGAACAGTAAGTTCATGATTAATGTCTGTGCAGAAGACACTGCAATTTCTAGAACCCATGCCATTGTTGAGTTTGAAACATTTTCTCCAACATTTCAAGTGGTACAAGCTATTTTTCAGGTTTATAATCATTTCTGATACATTTCACGCAAGCTGGGGAAGGTGATCAAGTATATAAATTCCATAACATGTCAAATGTCTATGCACACGTATATTCAGTGCACATGTGTTTTGAAGCCCAAAGGTTTGGGTTTGAGGCCTGGCTAGTCCTGCTGCTTATTGGCCCTGTCATCTTGGGTATTTTAGATCTCAGGGTCTCAGGTTAGTCCTCTGCAAAATGGGAAAATAAAATTTGCTTTGATTAACTTATATAACCCCAAGTGTTTAGCAAAATTCCTGAAAAAAAGAATTACTATTACTAATATTATTTTCATTGGCATTTCATGTGACAATACATGTGAAAATACTCTGAAAGCTTTAAACCACTATGTGTAGTCAGTTACTACTATAATCACTATTTCTTTTCTTTTCTTTTCTTTTCTTTTTTTTTTTTTGAGGGCAATGTCACTGGCCCTCATATGTGGGACCTGAACTGGGGCCGCTGGCTTCCCAAGTCAGCGCTTAACCACCACGCCACTAGGCCAGCCCTATAATTACTATTTCAAATAATGTTAACATCAATGTGTAGTAAGGAATACCCAGAATTTTAGATTATATATGTATATTGAACATTTTAAACTTCAGCTTTAAAGCTTCATGTGAAAATATTTTTATTTATATATACACATATAAAATACATATATATATATATTTAATATCATTTAGCATTTGGATATCAAAATCTAGAAATAGTACTGTGTGATCTCAGGCAAAGTACTTCCCTTTGCTGACCTGAACAGTTTTGTTTTTTTCTATTTTGTCCATTAAATGAATATTCAAACAATTTGTAACATAGATTTACGGGGGAAATTAAGTGAAGCAAGAGTACTTAGAAATAAGCCCTCGATAGACCCTCAGTAGTTATTAGTTGAATATGGATCTGACAAAGTGAACTACAGCTTAGTTAACTTTGAAATCATCTCTTTTAGCTCTAATATTATATTGCTCCCCACAAGGAAGCGAAACTTTGGGTCAGGAGCACACAATGCATTTTACGGATGATAATTTACATAACCTTATTAATCAATGGCACCCTAATAAATTTAGTTTAAAAAATTTAAAAGGAAAAAAATAATATACATATCAGAAAGAATAACTTGATGTGGTAGCGGTAGAGCATATGCTTTTTATTATTAAAGACCCTGAAACCTTTAATTTTTCACTAACCTGTGGGCAATTGTGACTCTTTAGATTTTGTAGCTCTGTACCTTCCCAGGAGCACAGCACATGGGGGCTTTTCAATATATACTGTTTGATGGATTCCTGCAAATTTTAAATGATGAGAGCAACACTATCATGGAAAGGAGCATTGGATGGAATTAGCTGAGGGCATCCATAGCTCTTGGGCATGATTTTTTTCCTAGACAGCTGCAAGGTCTAGGCAGCTTTCAGTGCCTCCCTATGGGGATAGCATGCATGTGCCAGCACTTGCAATGTGACAGGAAAGCCTGCTCCCACAACCTCTTCCCTGCCCCAGGCCAGACCTTCAACTAGTTTAATAGGTTGTGTTTACAGGGAGCACTGCTGTAATATTATGTCCTCAGGCCATTGGAAAGAGCACATGTTCCTATACAACACAAATGGAGCTATACCTAAAAGATGTGATAATTGGTGCAGGCCTGGCATTTCTGTCCTTGGAGGATTAAGGAAACCTGTCATGAGCCTACTGTTCATAGGGCTTTTCCAAATTAAATCCTCTCATTGGTTCAAAGATACCAAAGTCAGGACACAGAGATACACTTGGATCTCTAAATGTTTTCTTCATTTTATTTTTCCTTAAATCTGAGCAACATTTATAGGTCTCTTCTTCTCTTTTTTTTTTCCCCTCAGAAAAACATATTTAACATATGTCTATTTCAGTTAGATCCTAAGCTAAAGGAGAACCATGTTCTCCAGCAATGATCTATGTTGCCTCAGGGCTTGGGTGAATTTAATCATTTATTTGGATCTGTAGATAATTGCCTAGCCGATAAACTTTGATGTGGGAATATAAATGATTGCATCTGAAGATTGTATTTGAAGAGTTTATAATTATGTCTAAATTTTAGGATTAAATTATGTCTAAATTTAAAGGATTCCTATGAATCCTTTAAAGTATATGCTGGAACAGAATTTTTTTTTTTTTTTTTTTAACTTGCAGCTTTTCTAATTACCATGTGTTGGGAAAATAGTCAATCCTGAACTACTTGAAACAGAGTTTGCTTCTTTTCTAGAGGATTCTTTTAAAACTGGCTGACATAATTTAGGTGGAAGTGAAGCTCAACAAAATACATACAACGGACAATTTATGACCTAAGATGTTAAAAATAACTGACAACATAACTGCTGCCTGCTATGTTAAACATGTCTTCTGGGGATGGTGATTAATGGAATAAGATTGTTCTAAATGGAAGCCTCCAGTGGATAGGATACAAGTATATGATAACACTTGTATCAGTAATGTGGGTAATTGATATAAGGCATTTTCACCAAATTTGTGAATAATCATAATTGCTATCAGTATAACTGCCACCATGTATTGAACAATTTTATCCTGGGCTCTCTCATTTTATTTTCACAACCAAATGATGAGGAACCATTATATCCATACTTGGCAGAGACATAATTTGAGAGGTTAATTTGTCTTAGGTTATTCATCATGAAAGTGGCGGAGTTAGTCCTTAAATGTATGTCTATCTGATTTAAACCCATGAGGTAACTTCTCTCATTGCTTACTCAAAATTTAAAAAAAAAAGTAATAATAATAACAGCTTAGAGTACATGATGAACCATAATTAGAGTGAACTAAATTAAAATAAATATGAAGCTTATACTTAAATTAAAAATCCAATTGCAAAATGTATAAGATAAAGAAATTTGATGAGTGAAATTTCATGTGAAACTGTGATGTGGTTTCCTAAAACTTTGACTGCGTTAACAGTGTTTTTCCAAAGGCCTGTTAGCATTTGCACAGGATGACTTTTCATTGTACAGAACAGTTTTTGGCAAGAGATTTAGCATCCCTGGTACCCACTCACTAATGCCAGTAGTAAACACAGGCAATGAGAGAATGCCTCTACATATAACACCCTCTATATTGGTACTGCCTGGGTTGGAAGCTGCTGCATTAATAGACATATTCAGGTTAGAAAAGAGGAGATAGGTAAAGTTTACTTTGAACTGGTCAGAAATTATTGAGGCTATTTTCATTACATTTTAAAAAGAAACTGTACTGTCAAAAGAATGTCCAGAAGATAGTTAATTCAAAATTGTTGGATTTTGTGAAATATACCAGTGTTTGTATAATACATTTCCCTCTTTGCCTAATTAGTTTCCTTTTTTTTCCATTGCAACTAAACCATCCTAACTAATATTGTAGCACAAAATTCCTAAGACTTGAAATTGTATAACATAGCATTTCATATAAGAAATGCCAAAAGAATTGGGATTATTTAGTCTGAACAAAAGTTGACATAAGATATAGTGTTTTCCAAAATTTGATAAATAAATATGGCTGAGGAATTAGACTTGTGTTATGGGCCCCAGATAGAATTGAAACCAGTGGTCAGATGATAAAATAATTAGGAATGACCAACAATAAAAACGCTGTCTTGGAAGGTGGAGCCTCCTTTATCATTCTATGTGTTCAGTAGGAGGCTACCTTTTGAGATGGTGATATGTGAATGAGATGGGAGGTGAGACTCTTGATGTCTTATTCAATGACTTTAGTACTTGTGATTCTATATCTTTTGGGTATATGGTCATTGCAGATCTCTTATTTTTAAATTTTTTTGATGAAATATCCTCCGTTTCCTTAATACATTCTCTAAATATATATCAAGTGGTACATTCTCTTGAAGACCTATTTTTAGTTGCACAGAAACTGCATAGATTTTGACAAAGATCAAACTAGTCAAGCAGCAGCACATCAGAGTCCCCAGAGTTTTCTGTGCCTGAAAAGAAGAAAAGAAAAATCCAAACACTTTATTAGCGACTGTACACTCGCCTCAGAACACATAGGCTTAGCCTGCTGTGTTCCCAACACTTAGTCTTTCCTCCTCCAGGGAGGCACTCAAAGCCAAGCTCATCAGGGCTGCAAAACACTCTGGAAGGAACAAAGAATTCATGGTTAATGAACTGGTCCAGCAGGACTAGCCTGCTAATGGGAAACTGGTCCCCTTTAACACTCAGGTGAAAGATTTCCCCTGATCTCTTAGCTCCCTACTTTTTCTTGTTTAACAGAAGAAGGAAAACCTCTTTGATTACTATTCAGTTCTTATGAGGCTGTGAAATCTCCTACCAGAATCACTATAACTCTGTGACACACAGAATTGGCCCAATTGTTCTATAATCAGCGAGAATTCCACAAGGCACAACCACTTTCCCCCCATCTCCCTTGGCTCAGGGTGCATTTATTCCTGTAAAACTATATACCTGAAAGAGGAAATAAAAGAAAACATCATGAAAGATTCAGTTTAGTACAATTTTTAGTATTTTCCTTCTGGAATAAGTATCTGAGTAGAAAAACTTAGACCATAGGCCCCACTAAGAAAAAATTATCTATAAAAATGGACTAACTTTGCTTGCTTCCCCTGTAAATAAGAGGATCATACCTTTGTTCTGCTGTGTAATTAATCTCACCTTGCTTTCTTATTGCCATCTCTTCTTTTGGCTGCCCACTGATTAACTTTTCTAATGAGAGTCCAATCGACTATCCCATAGACCCTCTGTTAGTCTCTGTATTACAGTCTCTTAAGATACATTGCTCTTTGGTAATATTTCTATGATATTTCCTATGGTAATATTTCCTATGGTAATATTTCCATCACAATAGCTTTAAACTATGGACTTCACTATCCATTTCCTGGACACAAGCCTAGTCTGAGACTAATTTCTCACTGCTTCTTATGGACTCCTATTCTCATTGCCATACTGTGAAACAAAATATTTTAATGTGCTTTAGAAACACTGTGAATAAGAATGTTAAAAGTTTGATAGGGAACAGTCATCTGTCCTCTGAGGCTAAAGAAAACAAGTATTTCCATATCAAATAGTCACCCCCAGATAGCTATAAAAGAGCAGTACTGCCCTCACTTGTCAATAGTCATGCATTCCTTGTGTTCATTGCTCCTTAGTCTTGGTAGCAACTTCACATCCAGGATATTTATCGACCTTCACCCCTCTTCTCACGAACATATAATTAAGTTTCTCCTGTAAGATTTAGGACCTACATAGATCGACAGATGAATCTGGATCTCACTTATACTGATTCTCAGCTAAGTCTTTTCTCATATCGGTATGCTAGTGATGCTAGAATATATTGACAATAAAACCTAATGACGTCTCAAATTCCCACTTTGGCCAAAATGCAAACTAATGATGGAAAAAGTTTCTGATGAAAAAGGAAAAAAAAAAAAAAGATTCAAAAGAGAGTAATCAGGCTGTGAGACGTCTCCACAGAGAAATTTCACTTGACTTTGAATACTTGATTTATAGGTTAAAGATTGCTTGTGATATTCCATTATTATTATGTAATAAAAAGACTAAATAAAATTTGAAATACTTAGCAGAGGCACCAAACATGTGTAAAATATAAAAGGGCCCCTTGATGTACATTGATGTAATTCAAATTTACAAATAAGACACAGAGAAATGGGAAGGATCAATGAACAAAGCTGTGGTAAATGATGAATTGGATGATGGAAAAAAAATTTTATAATATTATTCAGAAAAAAATGAGATCTGGTTTGTATCAAATGTAATATCATCACAAAACTGTAATATGAGTGTATCTCTTGAAGCATTTGTATTTTGGTACAAGTTTAGCTTTTGAAGTTTGGTTGGAAAACACTGCAGTTTTTGGACTGGGGCGGAATCCAAATGAAAACTCTGAGTTTCTTATGTAAATAACATGCCCTCATGGATTTTTCTACATCACTTAACCATAGGAGCTATCTACCATGGGGACTTTTCTTCATCTGGCCTCCTGGATTTGTAAAAGTGCTGCAGAGCCTATCAAGAGAGCTTTGCCTATTACTAAACTCTCTAAATTTAGGGCAGCTATGTCAGTCAAGCTGGCTACTCCAATTCTTTCTGCTGAGAGCATTCTCTTTGCTCAATGTTTTTGAAGGTCAGTTCTGAAGTTTTGAGTTAGGAATTCTTGTGCTGCCTATGTGGCACATTTACTGTTAGTGAGAATGATAGTGCATGGACATTCCCTTGTTTAATCAATCGAGTGTGCATGAGGTTTATTTTCAAGCCATAATGGGCTGAACCTCAATTTTGTTTTGGGGGTTTCAGTTAGGAAGTGAGGTATTGTCTTCCAGCCCACAGTCAAGGCTGCACAACATGAGAATTACTTCTGATTCTGATACCAGGGCTATGAATTTTCCCCATCAAATTTGCTGTCTGATTAATGGAATCCTGCTTCAGAGCTTAAATAAGAAACCATGGGTTGGTGTAGAAAGAGTGGGACACACTTTTTCCTAAGTTGTGTTCTTGTTAGTGTAAATTTGCCACTGTTTGGGTACAGCCTCCAAATTTGTTCTATGTATTTAGGGCACAGTAGAGTTTGAGATTTGTAGGTTTTAGGGAGGCTTTTTATTTTTTAAATACCATTTAAAAATTATCAGTGCTAAGATCTTTGACTATGGCATAATATCTTTTTTGTAAGAAATAGATACAATTCTGTAATTCCATTTCAGTTTTCATGAAGACTGGTTTTGATATAGTTTCTATAGAAAATGCAAATATACTCTATTATTCAGCCATTTTTCTTTTAAATCTTTTAGAGCATGTGTTTTAATTCCTAAGAAACTGAAGAAGACAGTTTAAATAATAAATTCTCTCTCATTAGAATGATTGAACTCAGTTCTAGATGTTTCCTATCTAATCTTACTTCAGCCAGTTTTATGTTTTAGGCCTTGCAAATTGCAACCCACACTTCTGAAACAAACTTCTCCATTGATTGGTTTCAAGCAGCAAAATGTTCACAGTGTTTTGCAAACAAAAGGAGACGTATATTTTAAAACTAGAACTCTGTTTCACAGACCCCTGATACATGCCTGTATGTATGATTGCAGGTGGTTTTCAGGAACAAATAAAACAAATTCTCTCAGAAAGAAAAAAAAAATGTTTCTTGGTCTCTCTTTCTCAGGAGCTCATAATAAAAGCTACAAAAGTACAATCAGAACCTCTTTAGAAGAAGAGGTGGACATTTGAGTTTTTCTGATAATCTTCCCTCTGTTTACTCCTCTTAGTCATGCCAAGGTTTTATGTGGAGAAAAGAATCAAATGATCAGAGGAAGTGTGAATAGTGTGAATAGTTGTTATAATTTTGGAGGTTATGCAAGTTTTGAGAAAGAAAATTTTTAGTCAGATTAGGATGGGGCATTAACTGTACTATGAGGCAAACAGAATTTTCAGATTCTTCCAGCCAAACATGCCTGTTTTAGCTTATACTTTCTAAGGTCCTTGTAAATTATACTATAGTTATAGATACTAGAGAATGAAAAACAATTAGCCTCACATGTTTGTTCATAAATAAATCTATAACCTAAGCCTTTATTTTATACTTAAATGGGTATTTTAGTTATATCTACCTTTTCATTTGGGTCTATTCACAGATATCACTCATTGTAACCTAAAGAAAAATGCCATAGTTTTCATTATAAAGATTTTTGGCTACCCTTATATTGTTGTATCACTAAATTAGCTATTGTTTCTTTTGTTAATTATGGTTGACATACAATATATTACTTTCAGGTGTACCACATAGTGATTAGGCATTTATGTAACTTACAAAGTGATCACCCTGATAAATCTAGTATTCATATACATTTTTATTCATTATGGATCAGCAGCTTTATGTGGTTGATTCTCATGACTGTAAGTTGCTGGAGTAAATGAAGATAAGCAGAAATACTTGATGTTTCTTGTGGCCTTTGCCTGGAACTGGCACATTCTCACTTCTCCCATATTCCCTGACCACGTCTGTCATATCAATTCCAACATCAGCAGGACAGAGAAATATGCTCTTCCTCTAGCAGAGGAACACTGAAGTCTTGGCAAAGAATGTGGATGTGTAAACCAATTTAAGCGAAGTTGTGGAGAATCCATAGCAATGATTCAATACCACCTTAAAGGGAGTAGGGTTCTTCTGCTGGTGTGTGAAATATCTTATATGTTCTTCCCTGCCAGCACTTTTGCTGCAGTGTATAGCTGTGACTTTGTTCTGTGAAAAATACTTGCTGGGACTTGATAATACAATGAAATCTTCGCAAGACATAGTCTTGGGACTTGCCAGAAATCTAGGGTAATGCGAAGGGATATAGAGACTTCACATAAACAGCAGCATGTGGGTACCAGTAAGAAATTAAATTATGAATCTGCTTTTAAAAAGCCAGCTTAGCAAATGATTTTAAGTGTCTAATTATTGAATCAGTATTGTGCCTCTACCCACTGAATGTCCAAAAGCCATTTTCCTATTTTCAAAGGAAAATCACGACTCCGACCCAATTATTCTTTTAAATCAGTGATTAAAAATTAAAAAAAGAAAAATAAGAAGAAAAGCCAGTTCAAGTCTACACGTACATCCAAACTTGTTTCACTTTTCCTCCAATCAGTGACTTATGTTAAAATAAGGGTATAGCAACTTCAAATTTCTCATTTCTTACTAAAATAAGAATTTTGCATTAAAAATAATGCTGGTCGATCACTGCTAGGTAGTACTAAAGTATTATGATAATATCATCAAATAGAATAATTAATAATTATTTTTAAAACTCCAAAAGAGAGCTAATTATTTCCACTTCAAAATTGTATGAATAAATCTTTCTTTTGTGTTTCAGTACCTACGTGCATAATTTTGTCTGCGTATTACAAGAATACAATAGAAGAAAATAGCACATGGAAGCCATCTTTTTAAAATGTGCGCATGACAATGATCACAAGCACTGCAATGTAATTTTGAATAAAATCTGTTTTTGTTTTTTATTTTGGGAATAAGTTGGTATCAAGATTATTCTGGAAAATCACCTAAGTGTAATTTAAACTATCTTATTTTCTCATAAATGGAGCTTAATCAAGAGAACATAATGGAAAGCATGAGTGGAAGTAATAGACAGGTATGCAGTTTATTCCTTGCAAGCTAAATCAAGTGAAATTAAACAGAGGAGAAGGCTTTGGGGAGCAATAACTAAGGTATATTTAGATATAGGACATGTTTTACTGCATCATTTTTTTTTAATTGAGATAAAACAGCGATTACTAGGATACATACAATAAGAGAAATGCTATTGTATGAAGTTCGGCCAAAATCATGTTGGGGACAAGCAATTGGGAATTAAGAGGTAGCGGTAGTATGTGCTTTTAAGTACTTTGGTCCAGTTCAATCAAATTCAATTTGGGGTACCTACAGCATACTAGACTCAAAGGAGACCAGAAAAAAACAATATTTTGTCCTGAGACCTTAAGAAACTTACAGAGATAACAATAATTTGAAAAGGCAAGTGGTTGTTATTTGGCTGGAACAAATTTGATTTCTCACTCTTTTTCTTAGGGACAAACAAACAAAGCTACCAATAGCTGTCACATTTAAGCTAAGTTGTGTTGGCTTGATTCCTTTTATAAATTTTAAAGTTTTCAGAAATGGAAAATTATAAAATCAGGTAATGGTTATATAATAAAATCAACTCACTAGAACCAAAGTAACCATAGATCCCAATAGTAAAATTCAGAAATTTTTCTGAAATTGCTTTTATAAAAATCAGCTTTATTTTAGAGTTTTATCCCCAAACTGCCAACTAATGTCTTGTGTTTAGTATAAATTCAGTGTGATTTCCTGCATCTCTTACTTCTGCAGGTAGTGCAAGCCAAGTGAGAATGAATGTTCAAAGGGAGGATTCCAAGGCCCTGCAAGCTTTTCAATCATCAAAGAAGGTCCTATCATGTTTGATGTTTTCTCCTTACAAAGGCAGAAAATAGGACTCCAACATTTTTAAAAAGGTATGGACAGCAGGTTTGTAGTTTACCTTAAGTTAAACAGAAGATAGCACTGATCTTATATATCAATGATTGGAGTCTAGACTTGATTCAAATATTCTATGTAAACAATTGTACCTTGAATTTCATGGGTGTGTATATCTAAGAACTTATTTTAAAAATCATAATTGAATGAGAGTTTAGGATTTTGAGACGTTTTTGTATGTCTATCATCTTTAAAACTTATTGAATATTCAGATTTAATATTCCCCTGAAAGTCTGTGGTAAAATACATGAGAAGGAGTCACTTACATTCAGCTGTGAGTATTAACAACTCTTCTTCCAGGTCAGAAACACTCCTTCTCATTATGGCCAAACATCTTCCTGAAAAGGCCTTCCCTTAATGCCTGAAATAACATATCACCCCCTTCCCTGCCAATTTCTAGCCCCCATCCTTGGCTTTAGTTTTCTTCATATTGCTGGCACCTTACGTGTTCATTTGCTTGCTTCTGCCTCTCCTGTCTCAACTAGAATGAATCTCCATAGGAGCAGGGACTTTTGTTTCTGTTTTGCTCATTTCTATATCCTCAGCACCTCGAACAGTGCCCAGCACAATTAAGTGCTCAATGAATATTTGTTTCAATGAGTGAATAAACTTGGAGAGTAAGTGAGGCTGTTAACTGCTCAGACACAGTCTCAACTCGTCTTTTGTTTTGAATATGGTAGTTCTCATTAGGGGTAGAAGAGGTAAATTAAATTTTTCTAGTCTACTTGACTAAATTTTACAAGGGAAAATATATGCTATAGTGGTGTCTGAAAATTCTAGGAAGTTATGAATATCTTGATATATATCTCCAGAATAAGGGTTCACTTTAGTTAAAAAAAAAAAAAAAAAAAAAAGAATGCACACATACACACACACACAGTAAAACCTTGGATTACAAGTAACTTGGTTTGTGAGTGTTCCAGAAGACGCGCAAACATTTCTAATACATTTTAACTTGGTAAACAAGCGATGTCTTACAATACGAGTAGTTTGATTCTGGAATGAATTATGCTTGTAAACTAAGGTACTACTATCGTATATATATATATATATATATATATATATATATATATATATATATATATCTTTACATGCATCAGTATAGTGATATACACACATACATGTGCCACATAAATATACCTTAAAAATATACATGTTGGATATTTTATTAACTAAATTTATAGTCATTTCTTTCTTTAAACCTATCTAATATTTATTTCTGTTAACCTTTCATTCTTGTACAAATTGAACTTTTTACACTGTGTGTTAAATTGTTCTAATATGAAATCCAGTTTAATTATTAAATTTAGTTCAATATTTAATTTGGTTTAATAAAAGTGATCTTGCATATAATGTGTGCATTTAAATGATATATTTAAGACGTAATAATTTTAAATATGTTAAATATTTAATGTTGAGTAATTTTTTAAATTATTCAGGATTAAAAATAGGATAGATCTATGTTATCAAAGTAGTGAGCAGATACACGTCATGATTTAATAAATATCTGTTCTCATTTGTGAAATTCTGTGATTGCTTAATTTCTGATCACCAATTTGTCTTTGTCTATAGTCTAACTAGGAATTTATTTTATTAAAAAGGAAATTTTGGATATTAACCCCTTATCAGATATATCGTTGGCAAATATATTCTCCCATTCAGTAGGCTTCCTTTTTGTTTTATTAATGGTTTCCTTTGTTGTGAAAAAACTTTTAAGTCTGATATAATCCCATATGTTCATTTTTTCTTTTACTTCCCTTGCCCGTAGGGATGTATCAGTAAAAATATTGCTCCGGGTAATGTCTGCAAATGTACTCCCTATATTTTCATTTAGGATTTTTATGGTTTCAGGTCTTACATTTAAGTCTTTAATCCATTTTGAATTTGTTCTTGTATAAGGCGTAAGGAGATGATCCAGTTTCATTTTTTTGCATGTGTCAGTCCAATTTTCCCAGCACCATTTATTGAATAGACTATCTTTACTCCAGTGTAAATTCTTGCTTCCCTTGTCATAGATTAACTGACCGTAAATGCTTGGATTTATTTCTGGGCTCTCTGTTCTGTTCCACTGATCGATGTGCCTGTTTTTATGCCAATACCAAACTGTCTTGATTACTGTGGCCAACACTCATGAAACTCAACACCAAAAAAACAAACAACCCAATTAAAAAATGGGCAGAAGATATGAAGAGACATTTCTCTAAAGAGGACATACAGATGGCCAACAGGCATATGAAAAAAAGTTCAACCTCACTGGTCATTAGGGAAATGCAAATAAAAACCACCATGAGATACCACCTCACTCCAGTCAGAATGGCTATCATCAACAAATCAACAAACAACAAGTGCTGGCGGGGCTGTGGGGAAAAGGGGACCCTGCTGCACTGTTGGTGGGACTGCAGATTGGTGCAGCCACTATGGAAGTCAGTATGGAGGTATCTCAAAGAACTGGAAATAGAGCTACCTTTTGACCCAGCAATTCCACTCCTAGGTATTTATCCTGAAAAAACCAAGACACTTATTCAAAAAAAGTTATGCACCCCGATGTTCATAGCAGCACAATTTACAATAGCTAAGACTTGGAAACAACCAAAATGCCCGTCAGTAGATGACTGAATTAAGAAACTGTGGTATATTTATACAATGGAGTATTACTCCGCTATAAAGAAGAATGAAATTGTGCCAATTGCAATGATATGGATGGACCTAGAGACTATAATGTTGAGTGAAGTAAGTCAGTCAGAGAAGGACAAATACCATATGATCTCACTTATATGTGGAATATGAAAAACTGTATGAATGAGCAAAGTAAACAGAAACTGTCTCATAGATATAGAGGAAAAATCAGGGTTGCTAATTTGGAGAGGAATGGGAATGAGGGAGAAGGGGAAGGGATTAGACAGCAAAAATAGGCAACTACAATATTGCTACTGGGATAGGAAAAACAGTTTGGGGAATATAATTAATAATGTTGTAAATATTCTGTGGAATGTCAGATGATCATAGGTCTTGTTAGGGAGACCATTTCATGGATGGAGTAGAGGTTTGATCACTGCACTGTATTACTAAAGTGGAGGTGGTATACCTACTGTAATTGAATATATATAGATAGTCACGGGATGTGGATTATACTGTGGAAGAGAGTCAGAGGAAGAGTAATAGATATGTATGATATGGGGGGTGTGGGGGGTGTATTGGGGGTGGGGGTTTGTCACTTTGGGGGGTAAAATGTATAACTATTGCACTGTGTTGTACACCTGAAACTATTGGGGATGGGGGGGTTGTCACTTTGAGGGGTAAAATGTATAACTATTGCACTGTGTTGTACACCTGAAACTAATTAAAAATAAAATAAAATTAAAAAAAAAAAAAAAAAAAAAAGGAAAGAAACTGAAGACCTTCAATATCATAAATTTTTTTCCTTCTCTTTGAGACATCTAATACCAATATCATTTACCTACTCTTTTTCACTTTTCTTATTCATTCAGATTTGTATTAATGCATTATGATTATCATGGTGTCTTTTAAAAGATGAGATTTTAAAATAAGTTAGCACTTCCTTCCTCTCTTATTTATAAGTTACACTTCTTCCAAAATTTCTCTGTGTCAGTTTCTTAGCCACAACTGAAACTCCATTCTTCTACTTTTTATGTATAAGCTTTCTTTTCAAGTCCACAAATAGTTGCTGATTGGTTCAGTGTCATATTTGATTGTTTTGCCTTTCTCATCTCCACTTACATCCAAATTTTATCTTCTCAATTCCCTCTGGATTCCCACTAGATCATTTAGGCTTCATCACCTTTCCTGGCTATATTATTACAGTTGTCTTCCACGTGGTCTCACTGTCGGTTTCTCCTTTGAATATCATCATTTCACTGTCCTGCACCCTGGTAGTGGTGGAATCCTGTCCATCTCCATTGCTCAAATGATGCATTCATATGACTGGACATTGCAGTCAAAGCCTTCCAAAACAGAGCACTTACCTACATATAGATTCTCAAGGCATAGGATGTATTCTAAACTTCCTTTTGTTTTTTTCTGATTATGATTAAAGTGAAGAAAGATAAAACAGGCATTAGTCTGCTTTTTATGACAACCTATGTTAAATATAATATTCTTCCTTTCTTTCCCCTCTCCTCTTCTTCCTCCCTCTCTTCTTATTCCTTCTGCATCACTCAAAAATAGATGTTCCAATGATCAGCACTTTGAGGTGCTGTAGGGAGGGTGCTGTAGGGAGGAGAGATGAGGAAGTATAAAGAAGCTTAGCCCCAATCAGAGGATTGGTCTGTCATATGCTCATACTAAGAAACTAACCAATGGAGGCTCAAAAGCAATCCACTCATGACTCTAGAGGAGTCATTAACAGAGTATCCATCATCAGCTATCTCCACCTATAAAATCTATATTCGAATGTGATAATTTTCACTTTGGGGTGAAGTTTGGTGATCAGGAGTTGATTAATTGGTTGTCATTTATAATTTTTCCTTCACATTCAAATTTATAAATACAATGTTTTATTTTTTCTCCTTCCTGGTGCCTAGAGTGAAAGAGGGTTTCAATGTATGTGGATTCAGGGATCTTTATTGCATTGCTATGCCAGACAGACTTCCAGTGAGCCTCCATGATCTTAGCTCCTAGTATTCACACCTTTGTAAAATTTCCCCCTCTGAGTGCTGGAAGGACCAGTAACTTGCTTAGTAATATGGCAAAGGTGAGGGGATAGTTACTCTCATAGTTATGTCCTATCTATCTATCTATCTATCTATCTATCTATCTATCTATCTATCTATCTATCTATCTATCTATCTATCCCTTGCCAACAGACCTGTAAGGATTCTCCTCTTTGATGTCCTGATGAAGTAGGCAGCTATTTTGGGAAAGCCCACATGAAAAGGAGTAATAGTGGCCTCTGAAAATTACAATGGCCTCTAAGCATGTGGGTGTCCTCTAGGAGCTGAGGAAGGCTTCCTCATGTCCAAGAAGAAGCAGGGACCCTCAGTCCTAAAGCCACAGACACAAATACTGTCAACAACCTGAATAAGTATGGGAGTGAACTCTCTTTCCTATCTAGTCTCCGGATTAGAATGCAGCCAGCTGATATCTTGGTTGCAGTCTTGAAAGACTCAGAAGAGGACCCAGTTGTACTGTGCCCAGACACCTGACCCACAGACACTGAGATAATAAATGTGTTATTTTAAGCTGCTAGCTGTGATTTGTTATACAGCAATGGACAACTAATACAGTTGTGAAAACTAAATAACTTAGTTGAGGAAAAATTCCCCAGCACTCATATCACTACATCCCACCATACATAAAGATCAAGCCTTCAAAAGCTGCTTATTGCAACAGTAGGCCACTTATTCTTCCCTGACCATGGAATGTTTGTTCACATTTCTGTATTCTGGAGGACTTTTGTTATAGAGTTTCCAAAAATGAGAGACATATTACACTTATCATAGGCTAGTCACAGTTGGTAGATAGCACAGTATTAAATCAAATTGTATCACAACTTGGAAAAGTTTTCCTTTTTTTATATCCTTGACATCTATCTTAGTTTGCTTGGGCTGTCATAACAAAATACCGTAGACTGGGTAGCTTAAATAACAAAAAATTATTTTCTTATAGTTCTGGCTGAAAGTCCAAGATCAAGATACCAGCATAGTCAGTTTCTGGTTGGAGGTCTCTTCCTGGCTTGAGATAGCTGCCTTCTTGCTGTCTCCTCACAAGGGAGAGAGAGAGAGAGAGAGAGAGAGAGAGAGAGAGAGAGAGAGAGAGAGACAGAGAGAGAGATCTTGTGTTGCTTCTCTTAAATGCACTAATCCTAATGTGAGGGCATTACCCTTGTGACCTCACCTAAAACTAATTAACTCCAGAAAACCCCATCTCCAAATATCATTGCATTGGTGGTTAGGGTTTCAGCATATGAATTTATGAATTTTGGGTGAACACAAGTCAGATTACAGCATCCTTTTATTATCTCTTCAAACAAGTCTCCAATTTGCTTCAGTACCTTGTGTTAAATTCCTATTTTTAAGACAGAATAAAGACCTAGCTGAACCTGACTGTTCAGTGTCTTTGGTAACAGCAACAGCTAACTAAAAATGACAATTTTATCTGTTTTCGACATATCTATTTTTTAACTTCACCTTTTCTTTGTATCCAATGATAATAGATTTTCATTTTTGGAGATCCTGCAAAGTTTTCTTCTTAGGTATATTTATTTAATAAACCCTGAGACACATGAAGAGAAAGATGAAATAGCTACTAATATAGGTATTAACATGTCTTAGGTGTGATTCATAATCACTAAACTTTGGGAAACATCATCATTTGCATTATATCCCTCCTTCCCATATGTTCCTCAAGACCCGCTCATATATGCCCTGCTCTGAAAGCCTTCCATACCCTACCTTAATTAATTACACCCTTAGTGATCCCGTAGAGCATAACTCAAATTATTATTTGAGCATGCCAATTTATTAGAAATTTGTTTCTCTTGTTTTTTTATAAATTCTTTATAGACAAGCAATATTATGTTTCATTTTTTTAAAATGTTATCAGCTGTTAACATGGTGCCTTGAACATGGGAGAAATGTGTGAATCACTGTAAATAAGAGACTATTACTATATACAGGATGTAATTCTGGCCAGAGAATTACATCCTGTATATATAAGCCAGAGTAGTGCTTATATAGATCAATAAGATACCTTATCTGTACCCTGTGACCTTAAAAGAAAATCACCTAAGTTAATTTTATTAGTAAATACATAACAAAAGACAGAGAAGACACAATTAAATAGGAGTGCAAGATAGATACAAAATCATGTTAAATATTGTCAATTAACTTCAATTCACTGTCTTCTTTAAAATTTCCAGTTAAAGAACTTATTTTATTTTTCAAGAATTTCAGTTACAAAGCAAAAGGAAGGAATTACATATAAGAAAAGTTTAGCAAGTTGATGAAGTGTTTCCTTGTCACTGTTTCTTCTGTAATAAATTTACAAACTTTTAAAATTTCATTACCTTTCCATTTAATTCATCAACCACTTATTGTATTCCTACTAGATATAAAAAAAGATACCAGCTTCTTTACAATTATTAATGTATAATCTAGTGGTAGATGATGAAGAATAACTAATTGACATGGAAAAGAATAAAGAAATATAATAGCATTTCTCAATACTTTTCCTTAAAATTATTCTTATAAAACTATTTATTGGTAGTATTTATCTAATTTGTTGATCTCGATTAGGTTGAATGTTTTCACTTCTTTTCTTTCTTCCACTCTTTCTTCCTCCCCACCCCCCGAAAAAAAGCCCTGTGTGTAAGTAAATAACATATAATGTTGAATAAAAGCAACAAATTTTTTTTTACTGTCCTGTTACTTCTCAAAGAAAACAAAAAGGAAATGATTTTTTTCCATTTAAACCAAAGATGTGTCTATATAATATCAAATATTTGAATTAAAAAATTATAGAAAAATTTATGTATGTAAGTCAACATGCTTTCCACTATTGGAAAGGAGAGTGTTGTCTAAATAAATTCAATTTCCAGTTTATTCTAGACAGTGGAATGCTTTTGCTGTTGTAGATGTTGGTGGAGGAGAAACTATTTGTACATGCTGTATAAAAAATAATAGGAAAGAAGAAAATGTGCTTATATTCAAATGCTTTAGCTGAAGAAATGCCAACCTTAATGAAAGAAAAATATCCAAATTCCAGCCATATTTTTAAAATTTTGAGACCAAATATTTAGAACCTGAATTCTTCTTTTTTTTCCCCCAGATGCTGAATTCTTCCAATTTTTATCATTAGACTTTTGTGATCATGAGACACTAACTTGATTCTATCCATGTTGAGAGAAAATATGGGAGCATTTCTGAAATTATTCTCATTATTTAAGAATGTTAATTCAAAAATCGTCATGCTATGATTGGTTTAGCCACAATGTGCTTGTATTTGATAATATTATGGATTCTGTTTCAATGAAAGTCTGCAGGTATTCTCTGGTATAATAAATGAAAGGGTGATTGCCATAGAAACAGTAATATTTAAAAGTACTTAGCTGGAGCAATGAAATTAAATTATTATAGTATTGCTCTGTAATGAGAAAGGGATTTTTTTCCTCCTTACTATTATAGATCTATGGAGACAAAGGGCAAAATAAGTGAGAAATGTGGTTCAATTGACCCTGGGAGGGAGAAGTTACTTCATATATTGGTAGAGGTTTAAAACTCATTTGCCATGTATTTCTTGTAACTGCATTTTAATTATAGTCAGTACACATATGCTGACAGTGCATGAGATCATATTTGTTAAATGGACCTCAACTTATGCAGCACTCATCAGAAAGCCTCTGGGATTACACAACATATAGTCTTTGTTATGCTTGCAAAATAAAGGACAGCTCTATTGGTATTATTTCAAGGATAAGGATATGAATTCAGGAAGTGAATTTTAAAATTTTAAACAATTGGAAAACAAGAAGACCTAAACATCTTCCTCAAAAGGGAAGTATACAGATTAAATAACTTTTGAGGGATATAAATCACAAGTCATTTGATGGTAGATATCTTTAATATCTATTTAAATTGATATAAACATCACACAATAGACAATGTCATGCAGGACATATACATTTACCTAGTGAGTCAGCTTCAGTTTCTGAGAAAATTAGGCTTATGAGGTCAAAGCGGAGGATTAAATCTCTGTGTGGATCAGTTAACTTTGCTGTGTTCTTTTTTTCTTTTTACATGCAAAATCTTACTATTTTTAAAAATTTTTTTTTTTCAGTTACAGTTGACATTCAGTATTATTTTATATTAGTTTCAGGTGTACAGCCTAGTGGTTAGACATTTATATGATTTATGCAGTGATCCACTACCCTGTTATTCCCAAGTAACTTCAACAACTGAGCATACTCATAAAAAGAGCATCTAAAACTGGCCCCTAAGCCTGGAATAAACAAACAGTTCAAGAACGTGCCCTATGGATGGGGCCTGCTCAGTATTCCTTAATTGATGGTTCAGAAGAATTATTTTTATATCTGAATATTTAATTTATTTTTGTTCTCACTTAATAGTATATGCCATATAGAATGTATATGCTATGAGTCTAGAATTATGAAAAGGGTAGTGGTAGTGTTGGTGGTGGTTGTTTTTTTTTTTTTTATTATAAAACATTTTAGATATTTACAGAGGTTTAAGGAGTGATTCAATTAACATCTATGTACCTCTCAATAGTTTAAGACATAAAACATTACAAATATCACTAAAACCCTCTATGATCACACTCTACTCTCGAATTCCCCTGAAAAAAAATAGTTATTCTAAATTTGATGTTTATTATTCTTAAGCATTTATTTACTCCTATTTCTACGTGAATGCACCCTCTCAGTAATAAATAGCAGTTATATTATTTTCAACATTTATAAAAATCAATGTCATACTTCATTTTCTTTCTGAAGTTTCCTATGTGTTTATTACTTTGTGCTTTATTCCAGATATAATCCTGATTTGTCAATGGTATATCATATATCGCTGTATGCTTATTTCAATATGTAATTTATTCTTTTGCTTGATCATGGGTATTTAGTTTTTCACTGTTCACCTCCCCTCCCAGTTTTTTACTGTTATAAATAAGGCTCAAGGGCACGCATATTGCAACCACCCCTGAGCTGGTTGTTGTCTTTTGGCCACTTCAGAGGTATTTCTGGCTCTCTTCAGTGCTCTAGCAGGCTGGACTTCTACTGGCTATATTGATTTGGCCCCTGCTATCTGGTTTCCAAATGGTTTGGCCAATGGGAGGCACCAGCAAGAACTCAAAAGGGTACAGGTGAGAGAGTAGGTTTAAGTATTTTTTAAATTATATTTTAAAAAATCTTTCTAACTCATAGACACAGGCAACAGTTTAGTGGTTACCAGAGGGTAAGGAGGTGGGTAGAAGAGGCTAAAGGGGTTCAAATATATGGTGATGGAAGGAGAACTGACTTTGGGTGGTGAACACACAATGCAATATATATATATATATATATATATATATATATATATATATATATATATAATGCATTATAGAATTGTACACTTGAAAACTATATAATTTTATAATTTTAGTAACCAATATCACTCCAATAAATTTAATAAAAAAATAAAACAGTAAATTAGAATAATTTTACTTTAAAAATAGTTAAGACTGAGAAATCAATTAAAATCTTGGGCCAGCCGAGTGGTGCGTTGGTTAAGAGTTGGCTTGGGATGCCAGCTCTAAGCAGCAGGGCCCCAGTTTGGAACCTATATGAGAGCCAGTGATGCTGCGCCCTCTACAGCTAAGATGGTGAAAAATAGCTCAACCTGGAACTGAGCTGCCGTGAGTTGCCAGCGATGGTGTAGGCGGCAGTCCCTGCTGCAGTGGGTTGCCATGAGCTACTGTGAGCAGCTGGCAGCTGGCGTGAACTGCCGTGAGGGGCCATTCAATGGCCGGTGAGTGACTGCCTCATCTTGGAAGAACGCAATGATCACAATACCAACATGGGCCAGAGAAGCCACGTCGTCTGCAACTAGACTGAAAAACAAAAGGGCAGCAACTTGTCTGTTTTCCTTCCCCGATTCCCCAACGCTGTTCCCCTGCTCCAATTCCCCAATAAAATCTTTAAAAAAAAATCTCAATCAGACATTACTAGTCAGCTTAATGCTTTAAGATGCTAGCCATTCTTTGGAGATGTTCGGTTTTTCCCCTACTGTTATATTTTATCATTTATGACAATCTGCTATGCCTTCAATATGATAGTATCTATTTTTTTTTTTTTTACCTTTTTTTAAAAAATTTTCTTTTAGAGGGGACTGTCACTGACCCTCATATGTGGGATATGAACCGGTGCCGCTGGCGTCCTAAGCCAGCTCTTAACCACCTCGCCACTCGGCTGGCCCTCATAGTATCTATTTTTAAAATAACTTATGATGCAATAAAAAAGTAAAAAAATACGTTAAATGCACAAATCATAAATTTACAGCTTGATGGGTTTTTACAAACTAAACACCTTAATAACAATTATTCAAATCAAAATAAGACTAGTAACAGCACCCCAACATTCCTCCTAGCCATGAGTCATCAAACACAACTACTATCTTACATTTTTGTCACTATAGATTAGCTTTAATTACTTTTTATCATGATAGTATAGTATTTGAACAGTACAGTATATACTCTTATACTTTCTTTCACTTAATAAACTATGTGTGGGATTGATCTATGTTTCTGTATGTATCAGTAACTGTTCTTTTTCAGTATTGTATGGTATTTCATTGTGTGAAAATATCACATTGTATTTACCAATTCTGTTTTTTGATGGAAATTTGGATTGTTCCTTTTTTTTTGGTATTAAGACTAATGATTCTATGAACATTTTCAGTACATGCTTTTGGTGTACATATGACTGTGTTGATCTTCACTTTATACCTAAAAATGGAACTGCTAGGTCATAGGGTATATATGTGTTCAGTAGATACTGAGAATTTTCCTAAATAGGTGTACCAGTTTACTCTTCCATCAGCAGCATATAACAGCACTTGTTGTCTCACATTGTCATAACACTTTTCAATTGTTAAGTTTTTAAGCCATTCTAACGGGTGTCAAGAAGTACAGTATTGTGACTTAGGTTGACATTTCCTTAGTGACTAATGGTATTGAGTACTTATGTTTATTGAAATGTGGACGTTCTCTTTGAGATATATTTTTCCAAGCCTTTTGCCATTTTAATTGTATTATTTCTTATTTTCTTGAATTCATAGGAAATTCTTTTCTTGGATGTATGGATTGCACATGTATGCTAATTTACAACTTCCCTTTCTGATCTTTTGATGATCTGTCTTGATAAACACAGGTTCTTAATTCTAATGAAATCCAATTTACATCATTTTCTTTATTGTTAGTGCTTTCTTGAGTCCTCTTTAAAAAAATTTTCTTACTCCAAGATCATGAGTACATTTTTGTATATTAAAATCTCAACATAGAAACAGATAGGTATTTTTACTTGCCACAACTAGATCTACAATCTAGTTGTTTAAAATTGATTTTGCATTTCTTCCAATGAAAGGCTGTCCTATAATTTTTCTTACCTGTACTAACCTGTTAGGTTTTATTTCTACTACTTCAAACTTTGAATTTCATATTTCAAATATGTCTTTTGTAAGCAGCATATAGCAGGAATTTGTCCAATCTTTGTTTTAACTGTCAAGTATCACCCAGATAATTTAAATTTCTTGTTATTACTGGTGTGTTTACATTATTTTTAAAAACCATAGTTGTGTTGGACACTTGCTTCTCAAGAACAGTGTCATGACTCTTTTGAAAATTCCACCTTGGTTAATCGGTAATTAAAAATTGTTTTATTTTTTTTGATTTTCCAGTCAAGATAGCAGAGTTGGCAAATGTTTTGCTTGCATCTTCTCATGACCACATCAAAATTACAACTAAACTACAAAATAACCATCATTGACAATGATCTGAAGTCTAGCTAAACCGAAGTCCTATCTCTAAGGACATGCAGAAGCAGCCATCTTGAGACTGGTAGGCGGGTTCATAGATGTAGAATAGGCTTGTTCCACACCCATGCATGACCATTAAAAATTGGGAGGATACCTTGGCTGCAGAGGTCCCTGTTCCCAGAGGAGTTAGTGGTCCCAGCCCCACACCAGTTTCCCCAGCCCAGGGTCTCAGTGCTGGAGAGAAAAGCCCCCATAAGTTCTGGATGTGAAAACCAGCAGAGATTGTGGTTTGGTGAGATGGAGGGGAGCTAGAGTCCTCGTTGATCCTCTTAAAAGGCCCACAAATGAACTCATTTGCTGACAAACTCACTCTGTCTAAGCATCAGAGCTGGGGCAGCAACTCAAACAGTTCCAGAGACATAGGGGAGGAAATAAGTAGTCTGGCTTCAGGGTGAGGACATGGAGAGACAGCTTTTTCCCAAACGGAGAAGCTGGTGAAAGCCATTGTTTCTTTGCTGAACCTTCCCCCATTCTGGTGTGCAGACCCAGGTGGCAGACATATCTGAGTTTCCATCAACCTAGCTAACACCATTTGTTTGCTCTGCCCTGGTGATTCCCTGAGACCATATCCCATCCAATTTGAGGGCCCACCCAAGCTGCTTCCAGTGGCTTTTCCATACAAGTAGCCTGTATTGGCTCATGCTGCAAACTTTTCTAAAATCTCCCAAAGGTTCACAAACCCCAAACAAGAAGCATCTGGCTTCGGTGTGTCCTATACATCTCCCTGAGCAGCCCCAAGCCCAGCACGTGGCCTTGGCCTCTTGAAGTGCCTCCAAGCTCAGTGTGGTGGCAGCCATCTGCATATTGCTTTGCGGCTTATGCCAGGGGGGCCTGGAAAGGCACAGACTATGGCTAAACTTGGCTTGCAGCAGGGCTCCTCCCAGGAGGCCCTGAGGATGGCACACCTGGTAGCCAGTTTTGGACTGATCAGAGAATCACCTGGCCACATCCAAGGATGACACGCCCAAAGGGCAGACTATGCAGGCACCAGAGTCTTGCTAAAGCAAATTCTGCTCTGTAAGGTCAGCCCCAGCACATCTACTCCACTAAAATCACAGCCAATCCTTACAACCAATCAACCTGAGGATAAATCCCTCCAACTGACATGCAAACAGCAACCAAGGCTCAACTACAACAAGAAGGCACATACAACCCATGCAAGGGACACACCCAGAGTACCCTGCTCAGGTGATTGTGTGCTACTGAGACCTACAGGACACCTACTACATAAGGCTACTCTATTAAGATTGGGAGACATAGCAGCCTTACCTACTACATAGAAATAAATACAGGGAATCTGCCAAAGTGGAGAGACAAAGAAACATATCCCAAATAAAAAGCTCCAGAGAAAGGAAATAAATAAAATGGTAAAAGGCAATTTACCAGACACAGAGTTCAGAACACTGGTTATAAGGATGCTCAATGATTTCAGGGAGAACTTCAACAAAGAGATAGGAAACACAACAATGGAAATAGAAAATAAAAAATAACCACTCAGAAATAAAGAATACAATAAGTGAAATGAATAATACATTAGAGGGAATCAACAGAGATTAGATAAAGCAGAGGACTGAATCAATGATTTAGAAATTAAGGTAGCAGAAAACATCAAATCAGAACAGCAAAAAGAAAAGGAATCCAAAAAAATGAAGAGAGTTTAACAGGCTTCCGGGACAACACCACGCATACCAACACTTGCATCATAGGGGTACGAGGAGAAGAGGGAAAGCAAGGAACTAAAAATCTATTTGAAGGAATAATTACAGAAAACTTACCTAACTTGTTGAAGGAAATAGACATATAAGCCCAGGAAGCATAGAAATCCCAAACAAGATGAACCAAAAGAAGCCCACACCAAGACATATCTTAATTAGAATGCCAAAGTTTAAAGACAAAGAGAGAATCTTAAGAGCAGCAAGAGTAAAGCAGTTACATACAAAAGAGCTCCCATAAGACTATCAGCTAATTTCTCAGAAGAAATTTTCATACCAGAAGATTTGGCACAAAATATTCAAAGTGATAAAAAGCAAGGACATACAATGAAGATTACTCTACTCACCAAAGCTATTAATATCATTTAGAACTGAAGGACAGATAAAGAGCTTCCCAGAGAAGAAAAGGCTAGAGGAGTTCATCACCCCTAATGAAGTATTACAAGAAATATTAAAGGGACGTCTTTAAGATGAAAAAAGAATACAAATATAAATAATAAAATGGCAATAACTACATATCTAGCAACAATTACTTTAAATGTAAATGGATTAAATGCTCCACTCAAAAGACATAGGATGTCTGAAATGATAAGAAAACAAAACCCTTACATATGCGGCTTACGAGAGATTCACTTCCAATCAAAAGACACACATAGATTGAAAGTAAAGAGATGGAAGAAGATATTTCATGAAAATGGAAATTAAAAAAAAATGTTGGGGTAGAAATACTTATATCAGAAAAATAGACTTCAAAGTTCAGCCACTGATAAACCCTTGTATGGTATACAAGTTTGGTGAGGTAAGGTCTTAGGGAGTCACTACAGTACAAGAGTTGTGGTCACCAGGTTAATGTAGATTCTGATTTGGTGCCAGTGCTGAGCCTGGAGCTACTCAGCAAAAGTTTCAGAGCACACTGAGGCCAGTCGCCACCCACCTGGGCCAGTGGCCTTTAATAAGTTTCCAAGAAAGTGCAATGCAAGCAGGACTGGCTACTCACAGGAGAAAGTGCCTCCAATGTTGGGGAAGTTGGGTAGAACAGGTTACCAGTGAGTCAACAGGGTGGAGCAGAGGAGCTCACCAAGCCAATCAGATTCAGATTTGGCCATATGGGAGAGGGCCACCTGACTGCTGGCTGTTCAGAAGACCCCCTCACAGGGAAAATGCCAACTGTTCTCCAGCCCTTGCCTTGAAACCTCACACCTCAGTCTGTCTCCCATATGCCTTTGCCACCCTTTGAGTCACTGTCTCTCTGCAGGAGCCCAAGGTGAGTGCCTGTGAGCAAGTGAGTCTATGCATAGGCCATTTAAAGAGGATGTCTGGGTTTCCTGCAGTCTTCCGTCCCACCTGGAACCTTGGAATACCCACTGTTTTTCAAAGCTAGATTTTTTTGGGGCTCCTCTTCCTAGCACCAATACTCCAGGCTGGGGAAGCTGTTGTGGGCCTGGGGTCTCACACTCCTCAGAGGGGAACTTCTGCAGCCAAGATATCCCTCCTGATTCTCAACCACTACAGAGATGTTTGGGGCCAGCCCATTTCATGTCTCAGCCCTTCCGTCCCTCCTACCAGTCTCTACGTTATAAAACTTACTTATAAAACTTCTGTTCAGGCAGACTTCACAGAGTTCTCCAGGTTGATTGTTCTGTAATTTAGTTGTAATTTTAATGTGTTCATGGAAGGAAGCAGGCACAATATTTACTCTGCAATCTTAGACCTCTGTTTCTAAATTTAAACAAGTTATTTCTATCATACAAAATTCTTCTTTGAGAGGTATTCACTGTTTATATTTTAAACTGGAGTTGAAATGATTATAGATTTTGCTTTTTTTAATTAAAAGAGGGAATGAAAAGTAATGTTTGGGTTATATTTATTCTAACTTTACTATGTCATCTCTGGGATTTAAGATTCATGATGTACATTAATAAAGAAGATCTTTTTCAAAGTCTCTGATGGCTATTGAACAAATGAAATAACATTATCATCAGTTTCTTCTGGAGTTGGAATCCTCATTGATACAAAACAATTTCTTTCATATTTGATTTAAATGACACCAAGGCACACAAAAACTTTCCCCAGTTTTTATAGAATTTTGGAATTTTTGAGGTTGGATAAAGTTCATAACTCCTCAAGTATCTGTTGAATTCACTTTCAAAATCAAGAAGCACTGTATCCCTTAGAGCCCCCATTTCATACTACAATACATTTAATTAAATGTTTAACTTGGAAGTCAATTAACATATTCCATCTATTTTAGAATAAGAGCAAATTGTGTATTCCTCCAAACTTTCTAGGAACTTGGATCAGGTGTGTGGGTTGTAGGGGTGAATTTCCAACTTTCTATCTGTATGGAAGTTATGTTTTACCGGAATTGGGTTAATTTCTAAAGTTTGTTGTGCCTCGGTTTTTTTCCATTCCATATATTAGAAGTCATTCCTTTTCTTAATGTCCAAAAGGAATTAACACTTACACATGCCTCTGTGTGTATATCAGAGTTTACTAAAGCTTTGAGGAGGTGGAGAAGGTTTTCTTCATAACAACTTAAAGCACTTGTAAGTGTCCACAATAACTTTTTCTTCAATCAAAAACAATTCAAACATAGTGTCAATGCATGCTTGACAATTTGACCGTGGCTACCACAGTGTACAGGAAGTCCTCAATATCGCCAATAGGTTCTGTGACTTTAATCAAAATGATGTATAACCAATTTTACAATCAGCCAATAGATAGATATAAACAAGAGTTAAGTCCCTAGGGCATCTCATCTACTGATAATGAAGTAATATTGAAGAAAACAATGTTATTTGAGTACCTGTTATACAATCATTTCTCTTTTAAGATCATAGTTTTGTTAGTTAGTAGGGGTCTCCCTCCCCTTTTCCTCTGACAGTGCACAGTTTCTGAGGCCTTAGGGGGAATAATCACAGGCTCACATGACATACTCATTTATGCCATATGCAAGTGCTGTGGCATGCCTCTGGGAAAGGTCAAGTCAATTAATAAGTTAGAAAAAATAAAGCAATGATGAAAACAAAACTAAATTTGGGAGTTTAACTCTTTTGTTCAATCCTGGCTCTACCAGTTGCTACCTGTCTTAGGCAATTATTTCACCTGCCTCAATTTTTTTGTTCTCTACTCTAACATTGGGATAATAATACTTATAGAGTTGCTTGCAAAGACTAAAGGAGTGAATACATATAAGGTGCTCAGAACATTAACTATCACAAAATAAGTGCTAAAAAAATATTATTTTTTAACTTTGAGGTCCAGTCATTCCGTATATTGCTTGATCAGTTAATGAGGGGCTACATATTCATAGAGGGATAAATGGATAAAGAAAATGTGGTATATAGACACAATGTAAAAAGAAAAAGAAAAAGAAAAGCTAGTTTTATAGAATGAGTAGAATGGTAGTTACCAGGGACTAAGGGAAATAGAAAATTGGGAGATGTAGGTCAAAGGGTAAAACTTTTTGTTATAAGATGAATAGGTTCTGAAGATCTAGTGTACAGTAACTGTAGTTAATATGGTATTGTATACATGAAATTGAGAGTAGATCTCAAGCATTTTTACTACACAAGAGTTAACTCTGTGAAGTGATGGATGTGTTAATTAACTTGATCTTGGTAACCATTTCACAATGTATATCAAATCATCTAGTTCTATAGTTTAAATATAAAAAGCTTGCCAATTATTCCTCAAAAGATCTAGAAAAAAAAAGAAAAATATTCAAAGAAGATAAAATGCAATGTAAATATAATCAAAATAGTTCTTCCAAGCACTGTTTAAACCCACAGGTGGCTAGTAAAAATAGTGGTTTCTGGAACTCAACCCAGAAACAAGGTCCAGGTGCTTTTATACTGATGTTTGAAAGTGGACCATAGAAATTTTTTCCATGACAGAAAATGATGATCCGATACTCATTAATAGCTAGAATAAATACGTTGTACAAGACACTGTAGATTTTTGGTTATAAATACTAGTCCAGTTGGTTCTAGATTTTTGATTCTACTTAAAAAATAATAATAATAGTTGAAAAAAATTATATAAGATTTTACTAGCTGTAAACATTTTTATTTATTAAATAATGGCATTAGAGAGAAACATTTGCAAATTTCCTCAGATATACAGGCAATAAAACATGCTGTTTATGACAGTAAAACAAATACTACAGAATTTAAAGATTTTGATTTTTTTTCACTGGTTTGCCCATTGTATAGTGTCATGCAAATATACACGTTTGAAGTATAATTTAGATCAATTGGTTGATGAAAAAAATTTAAAATATTGATCAGGAACATGGAAAAATCAATTAGATATTGATGGATAGTTAGGTAATGTAAGCTAAACCTGATAGCTTCTGAGAAAATATGAAACCTCTCTACGTTAAAATAACATAAGAAATGATGTTTATGATGACTTGTCTATGAATACTTATGATCTTCAAAAGAGTAGCATCTACTGTTTCCATGATTAGAATGGAAGTGAAAGGACAGTGGGGACCTGGGGAAAGTTGTTATAATATGTTAACTTGGTTTGTTATGTCATTACCAAGTTCATGGATTTGCTGAATTTTTAATTGTATCAGATACTAAATGTGAAGCTGAAGTCCAGCATTTTCAAGTGGTAGGCAAGATGATGGGAAATAACTGAAAATCATCTGAACTCAGAAAGCATTTTTAAAGCTACACAAGTCAGTAACACATGGCTGCATTAATAAGAAGCCTGAAGTTGATATGAGGCACTGAGCGATCAGTATGTACCTCCCCTCCTCTAAGGGGTTTAGTCATTTGGCTTGAAAGGCTTGTCATTTCAAGATTGAGATAGATTTAAAGTTTCTCAGAGCACGACCTTTTTCTAATTTTTGATTAACTCAGAGTAAAATTGAAAGCATAAAGAAAGACTTCAGAACAATTTCCAACCTTTTACTTAAAAAAAACCTTTTCAAGCTGCCATCAGAACATTTTGCTTAGTTTTACTTTCATATTCACTGTAAAGTTTAGGGAATTTAATATCTCTACCCTGTGATGGTGCTCATATAAGTGCTCTTTTACATTAACAACATATTGAAACTATCACTAATGAAGAACCGATTTGAAAATTAACTTCACACATCTTTTAAAAATAAAAATTTAAATAGACTAGTGGTCTGTAGAACTAATGTCCCATTAGTTTAACTTTTCTTTAAATAAGTGAATGCAATTTATGACCAAAGAGGCATTTAGCTGTCTAGTTTTTGTGTGCCTTAACTCTATATACACTTGAAATACAGTCTCCTTGACAAATGAGCTTACTAGAAACTGAAGGGAATTCTTATTTGCCAACACAGTGGTGACATGAAGAATCACAGCCTTTAGCTCAGGGCTACTAAGCTCCTAATAATGAGAGAAAGGTGTTCAATCTTCACCTGCAGTAGAGCCACAATTACAATGAATAAAAATAGCTGCCAAGCCTTCTCCAAAACATATTCATGACAGAGAGAAAAATATTGATTTTAAATGCCAATAAATGAAATATCTTCTAAAGTATTCATTTCAATCCAACTATTATTTTCCAAAAGAAACTGAATTGACTATAAAGTGTTTCGTAGTGCTATTTCACATTTAACAATATTTTTCAAGAAAAAATCCAAATCAAGAACCTGCAGTTTTTCTCTCACTTCCCCATCATATGCATAGTCTCCTTTTTCTCTCTCTTGCTCTTTGAAAAAAAACAAATAAAAAAAACCTTTACAATGTGTAGAAAGAAAAAAAAGTTATTTGAGAATAAAAATGGATTTAATTAATCTTTTATTTTAAGCAGAATATTCTAAGTTAAATAATATCTATAAAGTATGAAATATGCAGAAGTGTTATTAATTTGAAGAGGGTGTTGTGCTAAGTTACAGCCTTCATGCTTCAGTGCACAAACTTAAACTTCTCTTTCTTATCAAATCAAATCATTTTATACAAGTCATATGATACTACTAATCTACCATTATAGACCCAATTGGGATTGGCTATTTGCCACATAAATGATGAAATTACTATAACACAGTATTACGAATTGTCATCTTTTTTGCAATTGATATCTTTAAGTGGGCCCCTAGTTAAAGGTAGGAAAGAAATTGAGTCATTGAAAAATTGTTTTGGACTCTTCTTATGCATCTCTTCAAATCCTCTTAGCTCATACTTCAGTGATTGCAGTGGTGATTAGTTATGTACAGGCTTCCTGCCAGGTTCTTGTAGGTGTAATCTGAGAGCATGTCACTCACTTGTGCAGCCATACTTCTTGCTTCCTGTTCTAGGGCTTCTTTGATGTTGTCCCAAGATTTGCTAAAGAAAACAATTAGCATTCACTCATGAACAACTTGGAAGTATGAGGGTACTGAAGTCCACAAGGGCATTTTGATCAGTGGGGATAGAAGCCTATGGTAATGCTTCCTCTTTTTATCTGTTTGCATTTCTGAAGGTTCCCCAAAAGGTCCAGGTAAAGGTGCACACAAGTGGCCTGTTGCAGTGGTTAGTATGATAATGTAGTCCTTACTGGCTTTCCCTCCTTCTATTTTGCTTCACCTCCACTTCCCCTGTCCTTCTGCCTGGTGTCATATTATGAAGCTACCTGCATACAAGACTTTTAGTCTTTGCACTTGGGGAGGGTAAGACAAACTGATTCCAAATCAGTAATATACTTTTCAGTATTGCAGTTCATATCCATATAATCAATTACTTATGTGTTAATAAATTTCAGAAATTATAATACTATAGCAAAGGATAACACTGATATGGAAATTGTGATGGAAGATGACTTATTCCCAATACCCTCTACCTGTGTCTATATGAACTGGGGCAGAATTGGATGAGAAAAAGCCCTCTGCCATGGCTATTTGGGAAATGCCTCTAAAGCCAGAGGCATTTCTGAACTCTTGAAAATGCAATCTGGGAAAGTGCTGTTTCTTCCATGCTTTTAGACTTCACTTAAAGTTTTCCAAAATTTTCAGTAGTAGACATAATTCATAGTTCAAACATCATCTGCAGGAAGCCTAAATGATAATGCTAAAGGATATGACAAACCCAAATTGTAAAATACCTTACAATTGCATACTTGAATGGTAGATGAGCTTTGAAGAGACTAGAAAATACATTTTTAATTCCCCTATCATTGTTTCCATATTATTACTGTGCTTGGTTTTATATCTATGATTTTAGTTTCAAAAATTTTTTCTAATATAAGTTGCATTTTTATATTTATCATCATTATAATTTTAAATGGATAAAAATATAGAATAAAACATTTCACATATCATATTGAAGGGAATTCTAATTAAAAATATATATATTTGCAAGTGAAATTCTTTAGCTAAGTGATCACATTATTCTTTACAATTGAAAGTCAAGTGGATTTTTTTTTAAGGAAATGAAACAATTATTCTATTGCTTGGACTTCCATTTACATGATGTTAATAAGTGTAGTCCAACAATATTGCTACAATGAATTAGCTAATCATCTAAATCAAAATGTTAAAAATGTTATATCAAGATTTACATTCAATTCATTTAAAACATTTGGCCATAAGTGGAATGTGGCTCTAGAACTCATATACAAAACTTAAAATATAGCAGTGCAGTTGTTATCAGGCTAAGATTAACATTCAGGTATACTAAAATTCTAATTTGTTAAAAGTAGGATATAATTTAAATGCAATGAGGACCCCTTCTCTCCAAAATACTCTTCTTATTTAATTCTACCTGATAAGCAGAGTTGAGGTAAGAAATCAAATTAATATAGATAGAGAATTAAGTCTTGTGCATGGCACATACAAGGCCTTTTATAAATAATGATTAAATGATTGTTGCTATCACCATTTTCATACTTCTGAAAAAATCCATTTAGGAAGGATTCATTTCCTGAATGGATCCTCTGGCTTTTTCTTTTTAAGAAAGGTGAATGAAACCCTTTAATTTCTCACTCTCTGATAACTCCGTTGAGTAGAATACCAGGTAATGAGAATGTCTCATTTTTTAATGTGTTGTGAACTTGAGCCTACAGCATTGGCGGAAGGTTTAATGCCCCCGCATAGCAGTCGTGGCAGAACTGCAGGAGCTCCACCGAAGTGTGAAACTCTGAGCTGTGGGCTATGTTTTTATTAAGTGAACTTGGCTTTCCTGCTGCTTTTCTTTCTAAGCTCCACCCTGAAAAGCACAGGCCTCATTAGCAAAATTAAGGAAAGGCAGAGTGATCTCTCTTTGGGCAGTAATCATGTGAAATAGATTAAGAAATACACTTGCCCGTGCCAGCAGGCAGCAAGCACAAACTGACAAATGCTCACATACTCAAGTCACAGAACAAAGGCAGTGCATGGCATGACTTGTCTCTATCTTCACACACAAAGGTATACGTGTGTGTGTGTGTGTGGGGGGGGAGTGGAGTAGCAATTTCTCCGAGACAAAGAAAAATAACTTAAAGAACTGTAGGAGGAAATGACAGTTTGAAAAATAGATTTTTTTTCCCCTGTCACAGTTTCAAAAAATAATTCCTCCTAAAATATGTAGTTTTATGACCAAACTACTATTCCGGAACTAATCTAGTAAATCATGTCTTGAATGTACCTCATGATAACCTTGACTGCAGTTGTTGCTGATTAATTGTTTTTCTCCTCTTATATCATTATGACCAGGTTTTTCTTCCAAGGGAAATGTTATCCTAGACTTAGGCAAAGTAGGATTAGACAAGCTTACAGAGTAGTGCGGCATTTTCCCAGTTTCTTATTTTTAGATGTTGGTTAGGGAGGGAAGAGAATAAATGCGTGGAACAGACCAAATAGGGTAAGTTATTGTGGCATTTTGTTTGGAGCATCAAAGCCCCCTCCTGGAGCTGACACCAGAAAAATGAGAGCAGGCTGAAGATACTATTTTTGGAATGGTGTGTGTTTGAGCAGAAGCTTCTAGACGGTATTTCCCTGTCATAGTTGCAAAAAAATCTTAGATTCAATTATTCAGTACAGTATTTAATAAAAGTTTATTGAGGGTCTCTTGACTCACCTTGACAGTCCCTGAGTAGGCATAGATTTGTCCCTTTGGGAAAGTAAATACAGCCTTGACATCAGAGTTAGAATGAAGTCTACTTTTTAATGAGAATGTGATCTCAGAAAGAGGAATGGTACCAATGCAGTGTGTATCCAGTGCACTGGATCCAGTGCTTGAGAGAATGGACCTCAAGATCAAGGTATGGGAGATCATGAGTGGAGCTACAGGAACTTTAAGAGCTTCAGGAAGAATCATAACTCCAAATAACAAGGAAATTCCCATGAATCTCTTTGTTGATATTTAGGTAGTACCATAGAGAGGAGAGGATGCTCTTTGAAATAAGTAGTACTGTGTGAAAAGACACCAGATGAACCAACTAACAGGGTGCATCTGAGCAATCTCTGCAGAATGTAAACCAAAGAGTAAGACCATTGGCTATTAGCAGAGTAAGGAAACCCTCCCATCTAAGGGACCAGGACAGCACAGGGCAGGGCTTTATGTTAGGAGGACTAACCCCTTCTAGAAAACTTTGAATGTAATTGTAATGGTGGGTGGTGCTTCTTTGCAAAGTATGTTTTGGAAATTTTGAAGGCATTTTTGGTTGTCACAAGGTTGGAGGAAAGACAGCCATTTTGGAGGAGTGATCTGGGTTGCTAGCCAGCCAGCATTGTGTAGGAAAAAGTTGACATTGCAAAATTGTCTTAATTTTTGCAAGATTTTGATATATACCATCAGATATTTTTGTGAGTCACAAACCTACTTTAATTTTCTGAGTCTAGAACATAACTCTTTTATACATATAAACACAAAGTTTTGTTTTGCATGATCACGATGTATATTGAATTACCCAGAAGGCAAATATTGTGTAACTCTAGGGAAGATTGCACTTTGATTTGTCTAGACGTTTATAATAATTGTTTATCATATAACAGAAAATCATATTACCAGCATAGTGGAATTTCTATAGTCAATAAAACACACTTAAATCTGTAAGCTTTTGTGACTCTTTGATTTAAGCTATTAGTAATAGGCGCAGACATATAACCACTTCATTTTGTATTCTAGTACAGTTGTTCTCAAGTATGTACATGTAAACTATACATTACTTTTTGATAAATTATATTCCTCTTATTTCTCTTATATGTGTCATAATATTATATTGATTCTTTGAAATTGTATGTACTGGTAGATTACATTATCCATGAATTTCATTTCAGGATAGTGGAGAGAATGTCAAATATTTGTAATAAAAGGAGATGTAGGCCTGATAAGGTTGAGAATTCTCTCCCAGGTTCTGTAATATTAGAAAATGCTCTTTGGGAGACATTGAAAAATGAGAGAACAACCCAAAACTTGCATTTCCTGTACCTTTTCTATTGCAAGCTGAGTGTGAGGCCTATGATGAGTGGCTTCACAATGTTTTTCATTACATTTCTCGAAGACAGTTGTAATTTGTGTAATTTCTGGTAGTTTTGTTTCTTCTTATAAGTGAAGGTTTTGGGGAATTCATTACGTTATGCCTTTTAGTTACACTTTCAGAACACAACACAATTGTTCTGAAAAAAAAAATGCAGTTACCGTCTATGTGAATGCAGAATATACAGGTTGAGAGAGTGTGTAATTTACTAATGCAAATTGGAGGTATTGTTATCAGCTGTGACTTTGATGATAAGAAAGAAATTCTTTTCCCAAACCTGATATTTATCCTCTCTCTGAGGTTCCTTGACAAGGGGTTATTAATGATGGAATCACTGAGACTTTGGGAAATACACAGTTGACTACTGTGTCTGCTTTCCTGGGGCTTGGAGTCTACACTTAACTATTACTATAGACTGTGTCCACTCAAATTCATATGATAAAACCTAATCCCCAGTGTGATGGCATTTTGGGATGTGACTAGATCATAAGAGTGGAGCCTTCATGAATGGGATTAGTCCCCTTATAGAAAATGCTCCAGAGAGCTCCCTCATCCCTTCTGCCATGTCTTTTGAGAAAAACAACCATCTATGAAACAGAAGCAGGTCCTCACCAGACAGTGAATCTGCTCACCAGACAATTGATCTTGGACTGGTGCCTCCACACTGCGAGAAAGAAATTTCTGTTGTTTATAAGTCACCCAGTCTGTGATATTCTGTTGTAGCAGCACAAAGGGCCTAAGACAACTATAACTCACTTTTTACAATCTAGAGAAGGTGGCTTGAAGTCATATATGTTCATCATTAAAAGACTAAATCTTGTATAACCAATATGTCTTCCAAATAGTGAAATGGGACATGTTAGACAACATAGACTTTTTGATCATTTTATTTAAAAGGTCTGGTTTTTGAGTAGTTATTTCTGGCCTGCATCTTCTGGAGAAGATGTTTTTTTAAAGCTGTTTCATTGGTATGGTTGTTCACTTTATTGAGACCCAACGTAGGGCTATATGATATTTATAGTAGTGTAATCTAGATTCTGAATCTTGGGTATCTTACACATTTTTCATATGTTCTTAACAGACATGAATAGTAGCAGAAAGCCTATCTAAATTTATCAAACCAGTTAAATGTTTCCTAACCGCTTACAAGCTGAGCTCTAGCTGAAGAAAGGACTAAGGACAGATGATCTTGATAGGGTAGGATGGGATGGGTTGAGATGGACTGGAGGAGAAGCAGAACAGGATACTAAGAAATATTATTGAGTGATCCATAGCTAGAGCTTACTTGGAATGTCAAGCAGCTAAAAAGTTTTACTGAGCTGGCTGAAGGTAGGAGGGTGGATTCAACAACTTTTTTATTCTTTAGGCCCAGCCTGAAAGGAAAACAAAGCATAACACAAAATTTCACACCCAGATGTTTTATATTTTTACTTCTTGTTTCACATATTTTTTTCCATATGCTAATTCCGATCTCACATTTTCACTCGGGAGCCAAGAATTTTAATAGTAAGTAAAGTGATTGAAATCAGGTAGATAAACGAGTTATATGGGGAGTGAGCAGCAAAGGCTAGAAATAAGGCTAATTTTTCCACATCTGCTTTCCTTGAAATAGAAGAAAAGAGTATTATTAAATTACGGTTTATTTTTCTTGTTCTTTTTCCTGTTGGTAAAAATTTTGTAATAAGATTTCAAATTACAATAAATTTAAAAATATTTATAAAGAGGATGAAAATTTTTGTAATTCAACATAGAGTGATTTTATAGTTTTTTTTTTTATTCATTTATTGAATAGAGCATGTTTCCTAGCTTTGGAATTAGATTCTTGTTCAAAATTAAACTAATAAGTATATCTCATAAGCACATGACTTGTGTTATAACTAATCTTAATTATTTTATTTATTCAGTATCAATATTTATTAAACATCTCTTACATGCCAGGTGTTCTGCTGGAGATATTACAGCTGACAATATGTAATTCTTATACTCAAAGAATTTATAATAAAATCTTATAGATGAGACAAATAAATAAACCAGCAATTGTGATATAGTATGGCAAGTCCTACATCTAAGTAAGAAATCTATAATATCATATAGAGGCATCACAATCTCTTGAGGAAAACTTGGGGAGGATTCAGGAAAGGATTCTTAGACACCTAAAGAAGAGAAGCTAGAGTTCACCTGGGGGAGGTGGAGGGAGAGAGCATAGAATGTGCAGAGACCTAGAGGCAAGAATACACATGTCAAGTTCTGGGCACTGCAAGTGTCTCAATATGGCTAGAGCAAAAATGACAAGACATAAGCAACAAGATAGAGTATCGGGGGATTTTTCAGTCACGTTAATGATTTTGAACTTTATCCTCAAAGCTTTGAATGCTTTGAGGGAAGAGAGAGACATGATTAGATTTGACTGCAATGTGGAAAACATACTTGAAAAAGCAAGAGTACAATCTTGCAGCAATTCAGGTGAGAGAAAACAGAGGCTGGAGCCAGGTAGAGGTATAGGTAGAATCACCCTGTGAAGTGGGAACAGAGCTCTAGCTCATTCCCAGCCCATGAAGGCTTTTTGGACACAAATAAAACAAATAGCAAGTTAATAATCTCATTTCAGAAGGGACTGATCCTGGGTGTATATTTCAGAGTGCCAAAGCCTATTCAGAAAGTGGGTACCTATGTGGCATTCTGGATGGAAATCCATGGGCGTTATAAAATCGGACAAGTGCTTTGATAAGCTAGTAACAGATTCCGGCCACACACATACACACACAAAATCTGTTTAATGAGGAATCTCTGCCACACCAGTAACTTTTATGAAAACAAAGATTGGTCTGTGTATATCTATGTGTCAAATGAATATTCATGCCTCATGAATCACTTTAACATTTTCATAGTCTGACCTTGAATGAAGGGATCAGCTGCACCACTCATTAAAAGAATGATAACCCTCTTTTCTTATGAGCCTACTTGGTATTGCAAATTGGAATTTGTTTAGCCCCTTTTGAAAATGATTCTTCAAATGACAGCCAGTGTACTAGGTGTCACCAATGCCCGTGTGCTTTGAATGAAGTCAACACCTATAGTTATAGTAACTTATTTTTTAAGCATTCCTTTTGTGTAAGTATATGCATGTATATGGGATGTGCACACATTATATAGTTATATTGAAGATATATATGTATATTAATAGATGCATAAATGCAGAGAATGAGTAAACTGAGCCACTTGAGAGCAGAATCATCTTCTATTGCATTCCATATAAATTCAACAAAGAATTAAAGTGATTCTTTGCCAACTGAGTGGTTGATATGATAAGAAGACTGCTTTCTTTTGCTGCTTCCAGAACAAATTAACATTACTGTGGGGAGAAAAAAAGAAGTGGTTTGTAGCAATTCATACAATAAATAGCCATAGTAGCTGTAGCTATTGTCGCTAAGCCAAAAATGCTTTAATTTAAATCATTTATACTAATTACTGAAATTGCAAGGGAATCATTAAGAATAAGTAGTCATAGAAATTCAAAAGGGAAATTTAGTGGTGCTATAAATTCCACATTTGTATTCTTTATTTCACTTTATTTTTAAATGTTATGAAGAGAGGTTGGTCTGGGGTTTAGAAAGACAAATCAAGATTATTACAAACAGGTTATCTGTGTATTGGGGTTTGGGGTAAAAATTCATTATGACTGAAGAGCGGAAATCTACTCTTTTGCAAGTCATTTATTATATTTTAATATTTTAGATATAAGCTATTTATTATTTCAGTCCAACCTGAAAGGAAAACAAGCAAGAAAAAAATTATGGAACACTTACCATGTGGGAGACACTGACATATGATCTCTTTCAATCATCACGATGACACTGAGTGGTTACAATTGATATAATTTTCAAATGGGCAATCCTAGACTTTAAAGTATTATACCACCCAAAGTTCTCTGGCCACTAAGTCCTAGGGGTGGGATTCAAAACAAGGTCTGTTCAGTTAGATTTCACAGTCTCTGTAGGAATATCATCTCCCCTGTCACTCATCTCATCAATTTCACTGGGAGGCTGAGGACGTCATCTTTCTAGTGTCAGGTGCAACTGTAAAGTAAGAGTTACATAACCCAAATCTGTAGTTTGCAATTCCAAGTTTCAGTTTTTGAACTGGAACAGAATTGGGAGATCTTCTAGTCCAAGAGCCCTACTTTACAGAAGCAGCAAATGAAACTCACAGAAGAAAATTGATTGACTTATGCCACTACCATTGTTAATAGTGGACTTGTGACTAGAATCCACATCTGTTGGGCCATGCTAGAAATCCATTTAATCTATTACAAATATTTAATAAAATAAACAAACAAACAAAAATTAATGGTCATGAGATTAAATGAATATCCAAACCAAACATGTCCTATTTTGCCATGCTTAAATTTTTAGTTTTGCTTCTCAAAAACTTATGGTCTATAAAGATTTTAACACTATGCCTTTGAGTTTCTTTTGCTGTGTCTTTTCTTCATTCTTTTTACTATAGTAGCACTATGTTCAGGAAAACTCCTGTTTCATGCAAAATGGGATTAGAACAAACTTTCAATGATATTTTCCATATCAGTACTTTATATGGTTTTTCAAACAACTCTGAGGCTTAGACAGAGTAGAAATTATGATCATAATTTTGCAAAATTATTTGTAACCCAGTTCCACAATTAACTACAATTTTAGGGATAACCTAGACTTCTTAATGTTTAAGTTAATATTTAAGCCACTTAACAAAATAAGTGACCCATATGTGTCATCTGTTTACTTATTCAAACTCTAGTAAAATGCTTAGTACTATTCAGATATTAAGTGATTTGCTCAAGGTAATCATTCTAATGTCTGTTGCTCTTAGTATGATACCCAGCTGCTTCTCTTCTTCTAGCTTCCATGGTTCTTTCAGGTTCCCTATCTTATGCATTCTTTTCAAACTCTGTAATCTTCCCTTCTCATTCCGCTAAGCATCAGCATCCATAACTTCCATGGTGGCCTCCACAGACAACTTCCTCTCCAAGCAGCAGGTTACTTACCCTCACAGGAAAGAAGTTGGGTTCTTGAATCACCTGACTCTGCCATTTGCAAGCCTTGTAGTCTTTCTCATTTAGGTTTCTTTATTCTAGGGTCTCTAATTTCATCAGTTGTTCTAGGGGTGATGGGATAAGATCATCTCTCATAATGTCTTAGAATTGCCCCCTACACACAAAGAGCATTTGAAAATTAGCCATATGGTTTCTGTTATTATTTTTTGATAGCACATGGAACAAGGTCTGAAACATAATAAGGCATCAGGAGGATACCTATTTTAATTATCTGGAGAAAACCCAAGACAATGTAAGTTTAGAAAACTAAGGTTAGAAGTAAAGGTAATTGTGAAATATGTACATATTTGTTAGCTCTTTAAAAATACCTACTTTACATATGTTCATCAAAATCAATGATTTGGAATCCATGAGAATCCTCATTTCATTTAGAGAAAACTTACATTTTGTGTAGTCATGGGAGTCCTGTAGATTCTAGCCTTGTGAAGGTCTATTATGGTTTATTCTGTTATATGCAAGGTATGTTTTGAATTCTGCCATTCTGTGAGTTATGCTAAGACTGGAGAGGTCATGATTTTCATTCTTTTTCTTGCTTTGTGTGTATTGCCGTCAGCAGACTGAGCTCAAGTCACTGAGAACTGAGTTAGGGGGAGAGAAGTATGAAAATAAGTTAAGCAGCCTACATACAACAGGGCAATTAATAGCTAAAGAAATAGTTAAACTGAAAGGAAAGTAACATACTGAGCAGAGTAGGAATTACATAAATTATTATTATTATTTTTTAATCTAAAAACTTGGATACTACTGAGTTACAATGTTGGTTTTTTGGGGGTATATGTGGTAAGTTACTTCAGTTTTTCATGTGACAACAAGATGAAAACATGAATATAACAACATACAGGCAGAAATAATTAGTTAACTTTTGGATCTAACATAAATTAGCTAACTTTTGTAACCTTGATTTCAAACTGTTTTGAATTAATTGACGAGTTCATAGGGTGGAGATATATATATATATATATATATATATATATGGCAGGCTCCAAGAGTAAATAATTCAAAATCAAGTTTGTTCTAAAGAAAGAGCTGACACCCTCTGTGTAATCAGTTCTGCTCCACAGGAGCCTTCTTCCATCTCCTCACACCTCACCAAAGTCTAGGTTTTTTTAATACAGTTCTTTTAAAAAGTATATATTATAGCCAGAAGGTTTTATATCAAGAATAAGTCACCAAGTTGTAGGGGGATGAAGAATGAAGGTCATGACCTCTCTATTTTATCTTTCTATTACTCCCAGTCTAAAACTGGCTCCTGGGGGTAATGCCTATTTCTGTAAGAAATTCTTTTCACTGATCTCTTCTTTGTGGTCCTTATAATAGACTTCATTCAAGAGCATGTAAGCATCTCATGTACATGCACTGAAACTTCTTCAAGGGAGAAGAACCTCGATCCTGAGACCTGTGGGCTTCCACTTGACATCAGGAATTCTGAAGTGCTGGCACTCCAAAGAAATCATTCTCTTCCCCAGTGTCCTGAATAAAAAGGGCAATTCACAGTTTATTTTAAGAGGCCATAGACTCTAGGTATGGGCCTACTTTCCCTCTTCTCTTTCCAGGTAGTTCATAGGATATAACTTCACCACATTTTGCTGTATTTTTACATATTATTAAGTAAATGCAACCTGATGCTGACCATATATTAAAACCTGTGCTTTCATTACTCTATCCTTATGTGTATGTACATATGCAATGAGAGTTTTAAAGTACAAATAGAATTCTTTCACAAGCCTGTTTACTAAAAATGAAGCATATATTATATATATGAAAAACATATTATATATTCTTTTGGGAGGTTCACTTTAGTTTTTTTCCCTTCCTTCCTTCCTTCCTTCCTTCCTTCCTTCCTTCCTTCCTTCCTTCCTTCCTTCCTTCCTTCCTTCCTTCCTTCCTTCCTTCCTTCTTGCCGGCCTGCCTGCCTGCCTGCCTGCCTGCCTCTCTCTTTCCCTCCCTCCCTTCTTTCCTTTGTCCTTCCCCCCCCTCCCTCTCTCTCTTTCCTTCCTTTCTTCCTTCTTTCTGATATTTCTGTTTAGCTCAGTCTAGTCACTAATCATTAAAAACTCTGCCAATGTGTATATACTCTTTAAGGCCCAGGTATGTTTATGTTTAAAAATTTCTCAGCACTAATCCTCCTACTTCTTGAATATCATATTACAATTATGCATATGTAAATGACAGCAATTGCACAGGTGTACTATTTGATAAATGAATTATCTCTTAGCTTGCCTTTCATAATCACATTTTTACCTTGTTTTGTTTCCTGCCATTTATCTTTGAGCCCTTGATTTCTCTGTTGAATTGTATAAAATCTTCTGTGATTTGAAATTATTTCATCTACTGGCAGAAGGCTTTTTCAGCTCTTCTCGGGTGTGGCTTTCTGAGCAAATGGATTGTCTATTTTCTGCTTTGTAACTCCATTTTCTTTTTTCTTTTTTTTTTTTTTGAGGGTAGTGTCACTGGCCCTCATATATGGGACCCAAACGGGGGCCGCTGGCTTCCCAAGCCAACGCTTAACCAACACACCACTCGACGGCCCTGTAACTCCATTTTCTGAAAAACTTGCAATAGATTTTGCACCATAATACATTACTAGATTAGTGTGTTTTATGAATTAAAAATGAAATAATTTATTGAAGAAGAAATTTCTTAATAAGTTTTATCACTTATCTCATTATCAAAAGTATATTATCTGAGTTTAGATAATTTAGAAATAAAATCTTATGAATATAAATAGTCAGATGGATAGTCAACTTGTCAAATATTTTCAATAGAACATGACCATCACCTTATTTCACATTAAGTCATTTGATGATCGTGGTTTTTTAAATAGGGAACACTGATATTTTTACCTTCATTTTGCCTGTAGGGACTCTGAGTCAGAGATTATGTCATTTGCCGAAAGGTTCTACAGTTAAAAAGTAGAATACCCCAGATTTAAAAAAAAAAAAAAATCCAATAGCAAAGCTTTGTTATGATAAACTATGTATTTACTTTATTCATACTCATTAGATTTAAACTTCTCTAGTCATTGCAGCCCCCACCCTTTTTTTCACTGTTTGACAGATGCATGTATGAAAAACGTTAATTTACAAACAACATTAGATTGGAATGTCCATCCCTAGGGAGATTGAAAGGTCTATCCCTAGGGAGATATACATGATTTGTATAGTTTATATTTTCTCCTTTGTCTGTTTGTCTTCCCTCTCCTCCCTCTTTCTTCTTCATTTATTCATTATTAAAAAATCACATTAGGTACACAATTTATTTGAAGTATGGTTCTAAGATCAAGGAAACCAAGTGGAATGAAAAAAAGATCCTTGATCTCAAGAAATGTAGTCTAATTGGCAAGGCAAATAAATTAACTATTACCATAGAACATGCAAAAAGAACAAAAGGTAATGGGTTGGGTTGGTTTTGAAATCAGATGTGATGTGTATGGATTTGGAGGTTGTAGGTAATGTTTTACATCTCTTATTTTATATTTTTCTTTGATAAGTACCCTTAGAATGAATTACATCTATTGACTGCACATTATCTCATTGTGTTTCATATATTTTAAATTATAATAATGATAGATACCTAGGTAGAAATAAAATTTAAATTCTTTAAGTAAAAGTTCTCCATGCCAAGTTTTTTTTTATTCCCCACTTGCATTAAGCTTGATGAAAAATAAGATTTTTTTCTCTTTCTTGCCACTCACTAATATAATATCAGAGAGCTTTTCTTATAAGAATAATATTCATATTACCTTTAAGAATTTTGAGACCTTGAAGAATTAAAGAATATATTATTTACAAGAAACAACCCAAATTAATTTCTATCTTTACTGTAACAATGCTATTTATCATGCCCAGTGAATGTGATATATAACAATTTCAACTAGTTATTTTATGAACTGCCTTTGCACTGTAATTCTGAGGAAGAAGCTTTAAAGCGGCGTGCAAAAAGAACAAGCATGAATTGGAGATGAAATATATACTTTCAATTAAAAAAAAACCAAAACTGCTGTGTATTGTGGCCATTGTTTCTTTTGATATATTTGCCTGGTGTTTTGTGCTCTAGAGTATACGGGGGTTGGTTTTGTGAAGGAATGTATGTGACTGCATCATGGTCAGAGATTAAAATTTATGGCCACTAACTATCTAAAGTAGTGTCTCTAAAGCTGTTAATGGAATTTTTATTTTACCACTTAAAAACATATATATTTATTTATTTATTTATTTGAAAATACAAAATCAACATTAACTTCATGTGAGATCTTTAGAAATGCAACAAAAAAACCCATGGATATTTAAGGCAAAACAGATACACTTGATTATTTCACTTCATTTTATTTATTTTTTTATTAATTAAAGCTATATTTTATTGAGATTTTTAAAGTTTCTACCTAATGTCATTTTTATGTTCCAAAATCCCATCTAGGATACCATTTTATCTTTAGTTGTCATGTCTTCTCTTGGTTGTGAGAATTCTTTTCTTTCTCAGACTTTGCTTGTGTTTTTTCTTGTTGTAGTTGTTGTTTGTTTTAGTTTTAGGTATACAAAACAACATAGTAATTAGACATTTATATGCCTCACATAGTGATATCTCAATAAATCTATTACCCATCTGACACTGTACATAGTTATTATAATATTATTGACTATATTCCCTACATTGTAATTTATATCCCCATGTCTACTTTTTTTTATAGTTGACATTCAATATTATTTTATATTAGTTTCAGTAATACAGCATATTGGTTAGACATTTATATAAACTATAAAGTGATTCTGCCAATAAGTCTAGTATGCATCTTACACTATGCATAGTTTGTGCAATATTATTGACTATATTCCTCATACTTTACATCCCCATGACTATTTTGTAACTACCAGTTTGTACTCCTTAATCCTTTCAACTTTCTCACCCAACCCCCTACATTCCTTCCCATCTAGTAATCATCAGTTTGTTCTCTGTATCTGTGAGTCTGTTTCTGTTTTATTTTGTTCTTTAGATTCCACATATAAGTAAGATCATATGGTATTTGTCTTTCTCAGTCTGACTTATTTCACTTAGCATAATACCCTCTAGGTCCATCCATGTTATTGCAAATGGTAAGATTTCATTCCTTTTTATGGCAGAGTAATGTTCCTGTGTGTGTGTGTGTGTGTGTGTGTGTGTGTGTGTGTGTTAATATGTATCATCTATTCTTTGTCCAATAATTTATTGATAGGCATTTCAGTTGTTTCCATATCTTGGCTATTGTAAATAGCCAAGTGAATATAGGAGTGCATATGTCTTTTCAAATTAGTGTTTTGGATTTCTTCAAATAAATACCCAGGAGTGGAATTGCTAGGTCATAAGGTAGTTTATTTTTAATTTTTTGAGGAGTCACCATACTGTTTTCCCTGGTGGCTGCACCAATTTGCCATCTCACCAACAGTGTACAAGAGTTTCCTTTTCTCCACATCCTCACCAACACTTGTTGTTTGTTTATTTATTGATTATGGCCATTCTAAGAGGCCTGAAATGATATATCATTGTGGTTTTTATTTGCGTTTCTCTGATGATTAGTGACATTGAGCATCTTTGCATATGTCTGTTGGCCATCTGTATGTCCTCTTTAGAAAAATGCCTGTTCAGGTTCTCTGCCCATTTGTTAATTGGATTGTTTAGTTTTATTTTGGTGTTGAGTTGTAAAGGATATATATATATATATATATACATATATATATATATATATATATATATATATATATATATATATATATATATATATATATTAACCCCTCAAGAGATGTACCATTGGCAAACATCTCCCATTTAGTAGGATGTTTTGTTGATGGTGTTCTTTGCTGTGCAAACAATTTTAGCTTGATATATGTAGTCTTTTATTTGTTTATTTATTTATTTTTTGTTTCCCTTGCCCAGGGGATATATCAGTAAAAATATTACATCAGTAAAAATATTACTAAGGATAATGTCTGAGTGTTTACTGCCTATGCTTCCTTCTAGGAGTTTTATAGTTTCAGGTCTTACATTTAAGTCTTTAATCCATTTTGAGTTTATTCTGGTACATGGTCCAGTTTTTCCAGCACCATTTATTGAATAGATTGTCCTTACCCCAATGTAAATTCTTGCTTCCTTTATTAAATGACCATATAAGCATGGATTTATTACTGTTTTCTCTATTCTGTTCCATTGATCTATTTGCCTGGTTTTATGCCAATACCATGCTGTTTTGATTAGCATGGCCTTGTACTATAATTTGATATCAGGTAACATGATACCTCCCGTTTTGTTCTTCTTTCTCAGGGCTGCTGTGACTATTTGGGGTTTTTTATGGTTCCATATAAACTTTAGGGTTATTTGGTCTAGCTCTGTGAAAAATGCCATTGGTATTTTGATTGGGATGACATTGAATCTATAGATTGCTTTGTGTACTATGGGAATTTTCTTTAAAAAAAAAGAAGATTTTATTGTGAAGTTGGGGGTAGGGAACAGTGTTGGGGAATTGAGGGTGGGGAACAGACAAGTTGTGGTCCTTTTTTTGTTCTTCAGTCTAGTTGTGGAGGACATTGCTTCACTGGCCCATGTTGGATTGTCATTGCGCTTTTCCTGGGTGAGGCAGATCAGTTGCCAGTCTCTGGATGGTCACTCACAGAGGCTCTTGGCAGCTCACGCTGGCTGCCAGCCTCTTACGCTGGCTGCCTGCCACTCACTGTAACCTATGGCAACCCACTGTAGCAGAGGCTACAGCCCACACCGTGGATGGCCATCTTAGCTATAGAGGTGGAGCTGTTGTTCACCACCTTAGCTATAGAGGGCAGTGTCACTGGCCCTCATATGTGAGATCGGAACCGAGACCTCCGCTGCTCAGAGCTGGCATCACAAGCCAGCTCCTAACCAATGCGCCACTTGGCCGGCCCTACTATGGACATTTTAACGATATTAATTCTTCCTTTTTGAGAGCACGCTATATGCTTCCATTTATTTGTATCTTCTTCAGTTTCTATTTCAATGTCATATGATTTTTTGAGTACAAGTCTTTTACCTTTTTGGTTAAATTTATACCTTGGTGTTTTTTTGTTTTGTTTTTTTGTTTGTTTGTTTGTTTTAATGCAATTATAAATGGGATTGTTTTCTTAATTTCCCTTTCTGAGAGTTCATTATTGGTGTATAAAAATGCCAAAGGTTTCTGAATATTAATTTTTTATTCTGTTATTTTACTCAATTCATTTATCAGTTTTAATATATGTATTATTTGTGTATATATATAATATATATATATATATATATATATATATATATATATATATATATATATATAATATATTATTTGATGGAAAAGATTCCATCAAAATATATATATATTTTGATGGAATCTTTAATGTTCTCTCTATATAGTACCATATTATCTGCAAATAATGATAGATAGTTATAATTTTTCCTTTCTAACTTGGATGCATTTTATTTCATTTTCATGTCGACCTGCTGTGGCTAGTACTCCCAATGCTATATTAAATAAAAGTGGTGAAGGTGAGCATGCCTGTCTTTCTCCTAATCTTAAGGAGAATATTTTTAGCTTTTTCCCATTGAGTATGATGTTAGCTGTGAGTTTGTCATATACGACCTTTATTATCTTGAGACATGTTCTCTTTTTTCCCACATTGCTGGAAGTGTTTATCATACATTGATGCTGGACTTTGTCAAACACTTTTTCTGCATCTATTGATATGATCATATGATTTTTATTTTTCATTGTGTTTATGTGATGTATCATGTTAATTGATTTGCAGATATTGAACCAAACTTATATCCCAGCAATAAAATCTGCTTGATCATGGCGTATGATTATTTTAATGTTTATTGCTGAATTCGTATTGCTAATATTTTGTTGAGGAGTTTTACATCTGTGTTCATCAGGTATATCGGCCTATAGATTTGTTCGTTTGCAATGTCTTTGGTTTTGGAATCAGGGTAATGATAGCCTTGTAAAATGAGCTTAGGAACCTTCTCTCTCCTCTTGAATTTTTTGGAATAATTTGAGAGGAATAGTGTTAATTCGTTTCTAATGTTTGGTAAAAATTCACCTGTGAAGCCATCTGATCCAGGACTTTGTGGCTTGTTGGTTACTGATTTGATTTCATTAGTAATAACTGGTCAGTTCAGATTTTCTGTTTCTTCTTGTAAGCCTTGTAAGATTATATGCTTCTAGGAATTTATACGTTTCATCAAGATTGTTGTTGAATTTGTTGGCATATAATTGCTTGTAGTATTTCCTTAAATTTTTTTTGTATTTCTGTGGTGTCCATTATCACTTCTCTTTCATTTCTGATTTTATTATTTGGGTCATCTCTCTCTTTTTTTTTTTTTTCTTGATGGGTGTGGTTAAAGGTATATCAATTTTGTTTACCTTTTCAAAAAACCAGCTCCTGGTTTCATTGACATCTTGTGGGGTTTTTTGTCTCTATTTTGTTTATTTCTGCTCTGATCTTTATTGTTTCTTTCCTTCTACTCACTTTGGGCTTTGAGCTTCATTTGCTGATCCCTTTCAGTTCTGTGTGTGTAAAGTTAGATTGTTTACATGAGGCTTTTCTTGTTTCTGAATGTAGTCCTGTATTGCTATGAATGCCCCTCTGTGGACGGCTTTTGCTTTGTCCCATAGATTTTGGGTTGTTGTGTTTTATTTTTGTTTGTCTCCAGGTATCTTCTGATTTCTTCCTCGATCTCATTTTTGACCCATTCATTGTTTAGTGCCTTGTTATTTAGCCTCCATGTGTTTCTGTGCTTTTCAGTTTTTTCCGTAACTGATTTCTAGTTTCATGCCATTGTGGTCAGAGAAGGCACTCGATGTAATTTCAGTCTCCTAAAATTTATTGAGACTTGTTTTGTGTGCCAACATGTGGTCCATCTTGGAAAATGTCACATGGGCATTTGAAAAGAATGTATATTTTGCTATTTTGAGGTGAAATGCTCTAAAAATATTTTTTAAATCGGGTCTAGTGTGCCATTTAAGGCCACTGCTCCCTTGTTGATTTTCTGTCTGAAAGATCTGTTTATTGGTGTCAATGGGATGTTAAAATGCCCTACCATGATTGTGTTACTATTGATCTCTCCCTTTATGTTTGTCAGTGTTTATTTTATGTATTTAGATGCTCTAATGTTGGGTGCATAAATGTTTACTAGGGTCATGTCCTCCTGTAGGATTAATCCTTTTATCATTATGTAATGTCCTTTGTCTCTTATTATAGTCTTTGTTTTAAAGGGTATTTTGTCTAAGTATTGCTACCCCAGCTTTTTTTTCTTTTCTTTCCATTTCCATTTGAGTGAAATATCTTTTACCATTCCTTTACTTTAAGCCTACGTGTTTGTCTTTTGATCCGAGGTGTGTCTCTTGCAGACAGCATATGTATGGGTCTTGTTTGCTTATCCATTCAGCTATCCTATGTCTTTCAATTGGAGCATTTATTCCATTTATATTTAAATGTTTATTGACAAATACATAGTTATTACAATTTTATTATTCATATATTTTATCTTCTGTTTGGTTGTTTCCCTTCTTCTTCTCCTCCTTCTTCTTCTCTTTCTCCTTCTCCTCCTTCTCCTCTTCCTCCTCCTCCTCTTCCTTCTCCTCCTCCTCCTCCTCCTCCTTTCTCCTCCTTCTCTTTTTCCTTCTTTTGCTTCTTCTTCTTTCTTATTCTTTTTCTTTTCCCTTAAATGTTTCTTGTAATACTGGTTTGGTGATTATGAATTCCTTTAGCTTTTTCTTGTCTGGGAAGCTCTTTATTTGTTCTTCAGTTTTAAATAGTGTTCTTGCTGAGCAGAATAGTCTTGGTGGTAGAACCTTTATTTTCATCACTTTGAATATTTCCTGCCTCTCCCTTCTGGTCTGCAAAGTTCTTGTTGAGAAATCAGCTGAGGTTCTTATGGGAGCTCCCTTGTATGTAATTATTTGTCTTTTCCTTGCTGCTTTTAGGGTTCTCTCTCTAAAGTTTGGTAAAACTTTACCATTTTAATTATGATGTTTCTTGGTGTGGACTTGTTTGGGACTCTCTGTGCTTTCTGGGCTTATATGTCCATTTCCTTTGCCTGGTTAGGGAAGTTTTCCATCATTATTTCTTCAAATATGTTTTCAATCCTTTGCTCCCTCTCTTCTCCTTCTGGTACTCCTATGATGCAACAATTATTATACTTGATGGTATCCCAGAGGTCCCTTAAACTATGTTCATTTTTTTTAATTCTTTTCGTTTGTTTGTTTTTGCTCTGATAGGGTGTTTTTTGCTACCTTATCCTCTAAATCATTTGATCCTCTGCTTCATCTAATCTGCTGTTGATTCCTTCTAGTGTATTCTTTATTTCAGTTATTGTATTCTTTATTTCTGATTTTTTTAAGGTTTATATGTCCTTCTTTATGCTTGCTATCTCTTTGTTGAAGTTCTTGCTAAGTTCCTTAAGCATTCTTATAACCAGTGCTTTAAACTCTGACTCCATTTAATTTAGTTCTTTTTCTGGAGTATCTCTTGTTCTTTTATTTTGGACATTTTTTGTTTGTTTGTTTGTTTGTTTTCTCATTCTGGCTGCCTCTCTGTGTTTGCTTCTCTGTATTAGGTATATCTTCTATGTCTCAGTCTTTGCTGGGTGGCTTTATGTAGTACCTGTCTTGCATTGTCCAGTGATGCAGTCTTCCTAATTACCTGTGCATGTGTTCCAGGGATGTCCTTTGTGTGTGTGTTGTGTGTATTCAACTGTTAGAGATGAGCCTTGATTATTTATGGCATGTCAGTGGATGGGATTGACTCTCAGGCCAACTGGCTGTGAGGATTGGCCATACCCATAACATATGAGCTAGTGTGTAGGGGCTGACTTGTCAGAGGAGTATTTGTCCCAGTAGGCTCTTGTGCCTGTTGAGGCCATGCTTTGTGTGTGCCACTGTGGGGCTAATCAGGTAGTGCTCTGGTGTGGTCTGAGGCTGGCCTCTGGGTGTGTTGTTTCTAGTGCCTCCTGGGAGGAGCCCCCATGCAGGCCAATTTCAGCCTTGTCAGTGACCAGCCTGGTGCTACCTGCTAGGAGATGCAAACCTATATGTAGTTTGTTGCTGTCAGCACTGTATTTGAAGGCATCTGGATGGCCTCACTGTGAACTGAGGCTGGCTGCCACCAGTATCAGGCCTAGGTCAGCTTAGCAAAAGGCCCAGGGCCATCCTTGGCCTATTTTTACTTGATGGCTGCCCGTAGGGCTCAGCTGCTGAAAGGGCCTTTTTAGATGTATGGGCCAGATTGGTTGACCCAGTGTTGACATTTCTCCTGGTGATGCCACCCACATTCGATGAGATGGGATTCCCAGGGAGTCATGGGTTATGGCTGGTGATGTTTACAAAGTTAATGAAGAGTCATTTCTTGCACTAGTGCTGGGCCTGTGGTTACCCCACAAAAACACCCTGAGAACACCGCAGCCAGTTGTCATTCTGGCCACAGAACTCCAAAAGCCACCAAAGAAAGGCTGCAGCACAAGCTTGGGCTGATCACCCATCTCCAAAAGTTTCCTCCAGCAGCTTGTATGGCAGGACTGAATGCACAGGAACTGAGCAGTGAGGGGTCCTAGGAAGTCACCAAGGTGGTGCACATGCGTAGATTTTACAAGATTAATGTAGTCTCAGATTTGGCCCTTTGGGGGAGGGTTCAACACAGGAAAGGTGCCCCCTTTTTGTAGACTACACATCAGACAGGCTTCACACAGGGATAACGGTGGCTGCCCTCTAGCCCTCACCCTAAAAGCCACACTAGTCAGTCTTTCCCTGTATGCCTCTGGTGCCTCTCGAGTTACCAACCCTCTGCCAGAGCACAGGGTGAGTGCTTTCAAGAGACTGAGCCTGTGCATGGGCCCTTAAAGAGGACAACAGACTTTCCAGCCACCTTCTGTCTCACCAGGACAGACAGATGAAATCCTTATTGATTTTCATTGCCTCATGTTGTGGAGACTCCTCTTCCTGCCACAGCATCCTTGGGCTGGGGAGTCCAGTCTGGGGCTGAGATCTCTCACTCTTCAGAGGGACCTCTGCTGCTGAGGTGTCCCTTCCAGTGCTCAACCACTACGTGTGAGTTTGGGGTCAGCCTGTTTCACACCTCTTACCCTCCTACCAATCTCTGCCCCTCCTGCCAGTCCTGATGTGACCTCTTCTTTACATCTTTAGTTATAAAAATAAGGGGCTGTGTTCAGCTAGTCTTCAGATGATTCTCGAGATTGATTGTTCTATAATTTAGTTGTAATTTTAATGTGATCCTGGGTGGCAGCAAGCATAGCATTTACCTATTCTGACATTTTGAACCTTCTTCTATACTTGATTTTTTTTTTTGTTCTCAAGGATTATCTCCAAAAAAATAACTCACTTAAAAATACTTATTTTCCCATTTAGAGTTGAGAGAATAATATTTTACTAAAATATTTCTTTCCTTTTTTTTCCATTTATTTGGTGTTATCCCAAATAAAGTTTGACAGATGGCAGGTATCAAAATCAATGTATACTGATATTCATGACTATAAATTTCTTTGCTCAATTATTTAAAATTTTTAAAATCCACATAAGAAAATTAAACTGATACATATGTTAAATATTGATTTTTAAATATAGTATTAGTACTAACATTATCCAGACATAGATCAGTAGGTGCTCTGCATATGGTTTGATCTTCACATTTTTATAGGTGTGCTACATTTTATTTAAGGAAACAAGGAGAACTTGAAATATTTCAACATTTCTCTCTTCCTCTAATCCCTAGAGATTAGAATGAATAATGCAAGTAAATTTAGCCTCGTCTCTATCCGATTTAGTCTAGAGATAGAGCACTTACCACTGAATTTAATTTAAATGAATATCTGATGGGAAAGATCACCTTAAAAGTTTAGATTATACCATTTACAATAATTTTGCCAACTTTAAATATATTTTATACATCTATGAGTAAGGAGACCAATTTCTGGAGGCAATTAAAAGTTTATTCAAAATTATTTCACTAGTAGATGGCAGAAAAAAGATTTAAATCTTGTAGTTATTTTCTAAGGTGATTGATCATTACAATCTTCTATACTTCTTTTCACCTCTGGTCTTTTCCATCACTGACCTGGTAAAAAAAATGCTGCTTTATGCAAACTGTTGGTAACAATATATGCATTCTGCATTGCCTTGTACATGTAGAACAAATCATGCCATTGGCTATTGGATACACTAATAAGGTCAGTGAAAACAATGCCTTTTGAATACTGAGCCAGTTTTATACCACATACCAATATTGTGTCAGGCATGAAGAAATTGTTTTTAAATTTATTTTACATTCTTATTCAAAAGTGTTTTCAAATCAAACATCCTTCAGACGTCCTTTAACTATTTTGCTGGGGCTTAGGAAAAATGCAAAGCAATACATTTTCAGGTGTACACTGTACAGTATAATTTGCATACAAATGTGTTTTTACTGAAAAAGATCAGGACAGGGTTTTAAATATGTTTCTACTTGAACTTTTAGGCATTGTGCAAAGTTAAATATAATATAAAATTTGGAATTCTCTCTAGTACTATACACTCCATATGGAGTAAGTTTTTGTTTTACTGGTAGCTGAGTGCTAATTTCATTAAAGCTGTTTCAGAAAGAGTCATACGTACACTTTAAACAACATTAATACATTGAATCATTTAATACATTTCTATGTTCATATTTAATCAAGGACTTTCATAGCCAAATATTAATCTTTAATGGATATTTATATCCATTATAATATATCCTTGTTGGAATGAGGGAAGACTTTTTGTCAATGTCATATAAGACATTAATCATAACACATAAGACTTACAGAATTTTAATATTTCAGTATAATTTAGGATTGAGAGGAATAATTGTGTGGAAACTATTGTAGTTAGCTTTCTCTTATTAATAGCTTTATTGAGACATAACTGATATATCAAACACTGCATTTATTAAACAAGTACAATTAGATGGATTTGGACATACACAATACCTATAAAACTATTGCCACAACAAGATGATAGTCATGTTCATCGAGTCCAAAGATTTCTTAGCGTCTTGTGTGTGTGCGTTAACACCGCTTAACATGAGATCTACTCTATTTAATTTTTAAGTGCACAGTACAGTATTATTGACTAAAGACACTGTATAGTACAGCAGGTTTCTACAACTAATTAATCTTACATAATTGAAATTGCATACAGATTGAACAACAATTTTGAATTTTCCCTGTTACCTAACCCCTGGTTACCACTGTTTCTCTGTGTTCTATTCTCTGCTTCTATGGGTTTGACTATTTTTGTTACCTCATATTAAGTGGAATCATGCAGTATTTGTAGTTGGACTGGCTTGTCTCACTTAGCATTATGTCCTCTAGATTCATTCATGTTGCTGCAACTGGCAGGAATTTTTTTTAAGGCTGAATAATATTCCATTATATGTATATACCACATTTTCTTTATACAGTCATTCATCACAGATATTTATGTTGTTTTTTATATCTTGACTAATATGAATAGTGTTACAATGAACATTGGATTAAAGATAGCTCCTGAGGTCCTAATTTCAATTTTTTTGTGTATATTCCCAGAAGTGGGAAATCTGGGTTATATAGTTGTTCTATTTTTAAGTTTTTATGTTTTTTGGGGGTACTTTATACTATTTTCTATAGCAGCTATATATTTTATATTCCCAGCAATAGTGTATAAAGATTCTAATTTCTCTACATTTTCACAACACTTATCTTCTTTTTTTTTTTCTTTTCTTTTGTAATAGCTATCCTAACTGGTATGAGATGATATCTCACTGTGGTTTTTATTTGTACTTCCTTAATGGTTAGTGATGTTGAACATTTCTTCATATACATGCTGGCCATTTATATATCTTTTCTGAGGAAATGTATATTCAATTCCTTTGACCATTTAAATTATTATTATTATTATTTTGTTGTTGGGTTACAGGAATTCTTTATATATTTTGAATACTAATCCTTTATCAGCTATATGGTTTACAAATATTGTCTCCCATTCCATAGATTGCCTTTCATTCTGTAGATTGTTTCCTTCACTGTGCAGAAGTTTTTAGTTTTATGTAGTCCTGCTTTTCTGTTTTTGTTTTGTTGTTTGTGATCTTAGTGTCATATTAAAAAAATCATGAGCAAAATCCATGTCAAGGAGATTTTCCCTTATGTATTTTTCTAAGAGATTTATATTTTTGAGTCTTATATTTAAGCTTCTAATCCATTTTGAGTTTATTTTTGTGTAGAGTATACGATGGGGGTCCAATTTAATTTTTTGCCTGGTATTTTGTGCACCACAATACACCATTTGTTAAAGAGACTATCTTTTCCCCATTGTGTATTCTTGGCACCCTTGTTGAAGATCAGCTGATCATATATGTGTGGATTTAATTCTCAGTGCTATTCTGTTCCATTGCTGAATTCAACAGCACATTAATAGAATTATACACCATGACCAAGTGAGATTCACCCTTGGGATGCAAGGATGGTTGAACATCCACAAATCAATTAATGTGATACATCACATTAACAGAATGAAGAATAAAGCCACTAACAATCTCACTAGATATAGAAAAAGCATTGACAAAATTTAACACCCTTTCATGATTCAAAATAAAATAAAAAGCTCTCAACAAACAGGTATAGTAGGAACTTTTCTAAACATAGTAAAGGGTATATATGAAAAAAACATAGCTAACATCACATTCAATTGTGCAAAACTGAAAGTTTTTCCTCTAAAATAATTAATAAGATAAATGCTCACTCTGACATTTCTATTTAACATAGTATTGGAAGTCCTAGCCAGGGCAATTATGTAAAAAAAGAAAGAAATTAAAGGCATTCATATCAGACAAGAAAAATGGGAATGATCTGTTTGCAGATGACATAATCTTATATGTAGAAATTTCATAACTACATCAGCTTTTAAAACAGTATGATACTGCCATAAAGGCAGACATTGAGTTAGCTCTTTATATAATAAGTTGATGTGATCAGGTGAGGTGACTAAAATTTTAACTATAAAAGGAGAAAGTGACTCCCAGTTTAAGCTTCTATGGTATTTACTTGTGAGCCCATAAAATGATTATTGTCTGATTTTTGCTTTCAAAATACTATGGACTAAATAAATGTCAGTTTAAAAAATCCTTAAATGCAAATAACGGAACTGACTGAAAAATGAGGGAGATTATGAAAGGGCAAAAGTTGCTGGAAAATTATATGTGCTGATACATAAGCACTGGCATCTGTGCATACTCAGGCTTCTGCCTATGTCATGTGGTCCACAGTATTGCCTGTAAAGATCTATGTGATCAGAGGGCAAAGACCAAGCCTAGAGCTTAAACAAAGGCAGAACTGCTAAAAGGGGACACATTCAATGAAAACAGAAGCTAGGAAAATAACTTCACCTTATAGAAATAATTTTAAAAATATTAATAATAGCAATAACATATTTTTAATAAAGATACTCATCTATGTTACACTGAACACTGATACTAGAAGAAAAGAGAGAAGGCCTCCCCTGAGAATTCATTCCGTAATTTTGCCCTGATGGGAATTTGAAGTCAATATTTACATATTTATACTCTCTTTGTGGCCAGAACAAAAACAAGTCAAATATTAAGATGTTGAACATGTTGGGTGAACTGGATGATAGATCTAAATAACTGAAAATTATTCTGTTGTGAAGAAAAAAAATGAGGGGAGACTGAGAATCAGAGCAGTTAAAGTGGACAGGCCTGGCATTCATCTAATAAGACCTCCTCCTTAAAGAGAGATTTAGAAGGAATGGTTATAGGAATGGAGAACTAGGCACTACTTGAAAATGCAACCGACAGTTTTCCAGAACTGAAGAAAGGTATGTATTCTCAACCCTCAAAAGCCCAATAGATCTCAAACAAAATAAATGCTAGAAATCTATACTTACAAATATTGTAGTGAAACTCAAAAATATAAAAGAGAAAAACAATGTTAAAGTAGCCAAAAGACAAGACAAATTCCTGACTAGGGAATGACAATTAGAGTGAAAGCTGCTTCCTTGACAACAACAATGTGAGTCAGAAAGGAATGGAATAATATTTTCAATACCCTGAGGGGGAGAAAAAAATTATAGATAAAAAAAAAAAATTCTCACAAAAATTGAGAGAATTTACAACCAACACATTCTTGCTAAAGGGCCTCCAAAAAACTTCAGGAAGGGAAAAGATTTTCCAGGAAGACAGAGTGAAATGAAAGTAAAAACATATAAATCTAAACAAATATTGATCTTATAAAATTATAACATCATTAACTTGTGTTAAAATGAAATAAGATAGAAGTAAAACACTGGAAGTGGTATAATTTGGGAGAGATCAAAATAAAGACATTTATATATTTTTTTAATAGTAGGCTAAAGATATGGTAAGGACTTCAGTAAATTATATGGTATGCTAAATTTCAAGGTTGACCATTAAAATATTAGAAATAAATGTTAATTTAAGGTTAGTAGTAGAGAAAACATTGAAAGGAAAAATCAACAAAAAAAGGAGAACTTTATAGAAATATATAGATTCAAAAATACAAAATATGTCAGTAGTTAAGTACACATGTCAGTGGACTATTCTCTTAAAAACAAATAGATTCATAATTGATTTTAAAATTCTAGTTTCATACTATTTATAAAAGATATAGATGAAGCATTATATTGTAGGAAGTTGAACTTATTAGAAGGAAAAATGACATCAGAGAAAAACAAAGTAATTGAAAATTATGGTAGCTAAATTAATATAAAAATGTATTTCTAGTAAAACACATATCTGAGAAGCTGTACAAGTTTCAACTCAACAAGGAGACATACTCATTGTACATTGTATATACCTAATAATGTATATATAAATATATATTAGGAAAAGATTGTAATAAATGTCTCCTATTAATTGACATATTAAGAAAATGAAAGTAGTAAGGCTATTGAATTTTTGCACAGCACAATTAACAACTTTGATTTCATGTAGATTTATAGAATACTTTACACAAGAAGTAGAGAATACAATTTTTCTTCAAGAATACTTGGACTTTCCTGAAAATGGACTATATACAAAGTAATAAAAACATCAAAGAGCTGGAATAATATAAAACAGTCTGACCACAATGCTCTAGAGCTGGAAACCAATATTATAAGGTAACTTTAAAATTCTATATATTTAGAAATTTAAAAAACACAATTCCAAGTGACTCATTTCTCAAAGAATAAATCATAATATAAATTAGAAAAGAAATATAAGTGAATAATATTTAACATAAAATGTTTTTAAAAATAGAATGTGGCTAAAAGAACAGAGGAAAGGTAGCTTTAAATGCTTATTTTGGAAAGAAAAGAGGCTGAAAAACTCTTGAGTGTTTGATTTAAGAATTCCTAAAAAGAAAAACAAATACTAATGAATCAATTGCTAATAAAAATAGGAGAAATTAATGAAATAGAAAAAAATAATACAGAGGATTTATGAGGTACACCATTGCTCTTTGAGAAGATTAATAAAATTGACAATACTTTGACAAGATTGGTAAAGCAACATAAAGCATTCAAATAATATTAAGAATGAAAACAAATTTATAACTACAAATATTGCAGAAATTTTAAAATATAATTAAAGAATGTTATGAAAAATTTCATGCAGACTTAAAAGCTTAGTCAAAATACATTTCTAGAAAACCACAAATTACTAAAACTAAATGGGAAATAATAGAAACATTAAATGACCTGTAATAGTTAAAAAAATTGAATCAGTGGTTAAAAATCTTCCCACAGAGTTTATAACAGACACCGATAATCTTATAGTAGAAGTCAACTAAAAACCCAAGGAAGAGTCAACTTGATAGTATACAAAATCTTCCAGAGAATTAAAAAGGAAGAAATATTTGACCACTCTATTAATGTAGCTATTTAACCTCCATTCTTAACCAGACAAGCACAGCATGAGAAAGAAAATAAACAGGTCAATTTTACTCATAAAAGTAGATGTCAAAATTCTTTTTTCAGAAAAGAAAACAAACCAAATAATATTTTTTAAAAAATAATACCATTATGTACAAATGTACAAGAGATGTGATGCTAGTACAATATCAAAAAACATCTATTAATGTAATTCATAACAATATCAGGTTAAAAGAGAAAAAAAATTCAAATGTCTGAATAAAGGGAAAAAATAATAATAAAACTACTCACAGGCTAGGAATAGAGGGAAGCTTCCATAATCTGATGAACCTGTGCAGACCTGCAGCAAAATATTGAATAACAGTGAACTATTAGAAATATTTTCTTTAAAATGAGGAATAAGATTTGATGTCTACTGTCAACACTTCTATTAATGATTATTCTGGGCTTCTTAGCCAGAGCAGATAGAAAATAAAAAATGACAAGAAAGAAATAAGGATTTAAAGAGAAGAAACAAAAGTATTGTTTTGGAAATTGATATAATAGCTGAGGACAGAGATCAGCAAACAATGGCCTACAGGCCAAAACTAGCTTGCCACCTGTCTTTGTAAATGAAATTTTATTGGAACACAGCCACGCCATGCTTATTCATTTAGGTATTGTCTATAGTTGTTTTCATACTACAGTGGCACAGTTGAATAATTGCTAGAGACCATATGGCTCTCAGAGTCTAAAATGTTTACTATCTGGCTCATAACAGAAAAAAATAAAAAATTCACTCCTGGTCTACAGTCTAAAATTATTAGAAATAAAACAGTTTAATAAATTTGTAAAAAATGTCAAAAAATTAAGTGTATTACTTTATATTACAATATGACCTTAAAACATGTTTATATACATATGTTTATACACACAGTCACAGAATATTTTACAAATAGAAATAAAAATAACAGAATGTCAGAAATCATATTTTGAAGAATATTATTAAAATCAGTAAAGAATTTGAGAAAGAGTAATTAGATGGGAAGAGAAAGGCCATATTCAGAGGAAAAAGATCCAAATTTGGAAAGACCCAAGTCTCCCAATTCAACGTGATTCCCATCAAAAATGCAACAGAGGTTCTCATGGAATTTGAATATATATTTTACAAATCTGTACAAAAAAAACCCAAACACGAATTAAGACTATTTAACACTTTTCCAAAAAAGAGGAAAAAGATAGGGAGATTTTTTTTTTTTATCAGATAACACATTATAAAATAACATTATATAAATCAGAACATAATCGAGGCAAAGATAGAAAGACAAACCAGTAGAACAGAAAAGTAAACTCAGACACATATAAATATGGAAACTTGATCTGTAACAAATGTGGCACTGGAGTTTAGTGAGGAAAAGATATGATATTTAGGAAAGAGTAGAAGGGAATTATTTATCAATAAACATATACAAACAATTTTAGGTGACTAAAACATTAATTGTTCAAGACAGTATCTAAAATAACCTAAGAAGAAATACTGAACAAATCTTAACCTAAGGTAGAAAACTATTTCATTAAAAAACACAAAATGTGGGCGGGTCGAGTGGCGCATTGGTTAAGAGCTGGTTTTGGGATGCCAGCGGCCCCAGTTCAGATCCCACATATGAAGGACAGTGACACTTCCCTCTACAGCTAACAACAGCTCCACCTGGAGCTGGGCTGTGCGAGCCCCGGTGATGGTGTAGGCTGCAGCCCCTGCTGCAGTGGGCTGCCATAGGCTACAGTGAGTGGCCGGCAGCCAGCGTGAGGTGCCAATAGCCATGGTGAGTGACATCTAGAGGCCGGCGACTGATCTGCTTCATCCGGGAAGAATGCAATGATGATACCAACATGGACCAGTGAAGCAACGTCCTCCGAAACTAGACCGAAGAACAAAAAGACAGCAACTTGTCTGTTCCCCTCCCCCAATTCCCCCATAAAATCTTAAAACACACACAAACACACACACACACACACACACACACACACACACACACACAAACAAAATGCATAAAACATAAAGGAAAAAGTTATTATATCTTAGTGTATTAAAATTAAGAATATCTGTTTATCAGTGTGCACCACAAAAATACTGAAAGCATAAATAATGGTCACAGAGTAGTCATTTCCCAATTAACCAACACCATGTTAGTGTCAAAAATATTAAATAACCACCCCCAACTTATAAAAAGACAAGGAAATTCCAATAGGAAAATAACCTCAACAAATAAAATAAAAAATGGCAAATAAACTTGTGAAAAATATGCTCAATTCATTAGTTAACATTTAAATTGCAATATGGACCCTTTTACATCCACCAGACTGGCAACTTTAAGAGGCTGAAAATAATGACTCAGAATCTTTTATTCTTGTTGTTGCCAGTACGCATTCACACAACAACTGAAATCCAGTCGATTCATACCTAGATATACACCCCAGTGAAACTCCCAAGTGCACCAGGAAACACGCACAAGAATGTTTCAAGCAGCAGTGGCTGGAGCAACAAATTTCTAGACACAGGATAACTGAGGGAATCATCTGCCAGAATACATCTCCAAAGCAGAAGGCTGTGTGAATAAAGCAAAGCTCACAAGAGTAGAAACAGTATGATTCCATGAATAAAATATCCCGAAAATGCAAGAAGAAAGCTAATCATGTTTAGGAATAGTATCAGGATATCAGGTAAAACCATGACAAACATCAAGGAAATGAGTAGTCTGATACATAGTTCAGTGTTCACTTCCCCAGGCAAAATAATTAGCGGGGATATTGTTGATAATATATTCTTTCTTACCAGGAATGTGTAAAGCTGCTTGTTTACTTTGTTGTTTCCATCTGTACATATAGATGAGCCCACACTCTGGTATGAAAAGTACAATTTTATAATACATAATTATAAAATACTTTTGAACAAACTAGACAAATGGTAAATAAAGAGCATGTCCTTCCAAAAGGTTCAAGTTAAATGAATAATAGTTCTTTCTCAATATCACACATTTAACAACTTGGGATTCAATTATAGCCCCCCACTATGGCTGTATAACACCCCACTCCACCTCACATATGTGATCACTACCGATTTTTTGATTGCTGAAAGCTCTGATGTGACATTCAACTTGTAGATATTACATATGGTACACTAAACAAGAAGAAAAACAAATACCACCACATACTATTTGTAATTCTTTGTTTTTCAGAGTCACATTGGAAAATGTGCTGTATCCATTAACCTTTTTGCAAAGAGCAGAAGGTAAGCTAGTTAATATTTGACAGCTTTGCAGTCCATCAGCCTCATGAAAAATGCACTGCTCCCTCTATTTTCTGTATACTTGTCAGTTGCAGAGTTTGTTACAAGAAGAGCCATTACTATCACTATGTTTTACCTCTCCAATCCCCCATATTCTGTCAGTAAATGTAAATTGAGGGAGATCTTGACTTATTACCATATGCATTTTAATTTTCCCACTCAGTAACCTTGTATTGACCAGTTGCTTGCTAATGATTTCTTCTGTGCATAATAAACGAATTTTGCAGTTCTTGTAAAGAGTGCTTGATAGTGATACTGTAGGATAGACCAGAGTTAACTATCTTGTCTTTAAACACCGAACAAGAAAAGGCTAATGGAAACAATACATTCCTCTCTGGCCTTGGAAATTATCCAGCATGTTTCCATAATCACAGAATGATTAAAAATAATGATGGTATCGTGGAATATTTGTGCAAGGGCAACAAAGATGCAGGTGCCATAATAATAATATGGTGGCAGAGTCCCAACAGGAAAAAGGTGAGAGCAGCTTCCAGCCTGGAGTGTAATCAATCAGTAAGTGGATGTCCTCTCTGGCATATAATTAATAGCCTGGGATTTCACTCAGTAATTGGCTATTACGTAAGCCTTCACCATTTGCTGATAAGTAATTCAAAAGTCCCCAGAGCTCATTGTCAGTCCTGTACAAATTCAGGCAATAAAGTATATACCCTTTCCTAATTCCTTTTTTAAGCTGTCTGTACCTATCTGTATCATTCTTAGCATTTGTGTCAGGATAATTTCAGCTTCAGGTACCAGCTTCAATTAGCTTTTTTATATTTTTGATATGTGTTTCACATCACAAGTCCTCATATGAGTTTCCAGGGTTAGTTAGTTCTATATGTGTACAATATCAGTGAGGAACCAGGTTTTTCCTGTCTTTTCACTAGGCCATCCTCAGTCTGTTGACTGTTTTCAAGCTCATTCCTTTCCAGTCATCAGTAACCCATGTATCATGGTCTCAGAAAATAATTTCCAAACAATTGAAAGGCAAAATGTGGTAGATTTATTTAAATTTTTTTTCTAGCTTTATTGAGGCATACAGTAATATGTAACTTTGTAAAAGCTTAAGGTATACAATGTAATGATTTGACATATGTATATATTGTGAAATGATTACCATAGTAAGGTTAGTTAAAACATCTATCACCTCACATAGTTACAATATTTTTTTTGCTGTGATGGGAGCTTTTAAGATCTACTCTCTTAGCAATTTGCAAATATACAATGAGTGGTGTTAACTATAGTCGCTATGTTGTACATTACATCTTCACAACTTATTCATCTAATAACTGTAAGTTTGTACCCTTTAACTACCTTCTCCCATACTCCTCCCAACTCTCCTGGAAACCAACAATCTGCTCTTTGTTTCTATGAGCTTGTTTTCTAAAGAGTCCATTTATGAGATTATTCAGTATTTCCTTTCCTTTGTATGACTTATTTAACTTAGCCCTCAAGGCTAAATTATGCCCTCAAGTTCCATCCATATGGCTGCAAATAGCAGGATTCCCTTCTTTTCTATAGCTAGTAATATTCCATTGTGTGTGTGTGTGTGTGTGTGTGTGTGTATTATTTCCATGTCTTGGCGGTTGTGGATAATGCTACTATGAACATGGGATTGTAGATATCACTTCCAGATAGAGATCTCATTTCCTGCAGATATCTCATATACCCAGAAATGGAATTGCTGGATCATGTGGTAATTTTATTTTATTTTATTTTATTTTATTTTACTTTATTTTATTGTATTTTATTTTATTTTATTTTTTTCTTGAGGGCAGTGTCACTGGCCCTCACATGTGGGACCGAACCAGGGCCGCGTGGTAATTTTATTTTTAATTTTTTGATGAAGCTTCATACTGTCTTCCATACTGTCTCTGACAATCTACATTCCCACCAACAGTGCCCAAGGGTTCTCTTTTCTTCACATCCTTGCCAAAACTTTATATCTTCTGTCTTTTTGAGGATAGTAATTCTGACACTTAGGTGATATCACATTGTGGTTCTGATTTGCATTTCCCTGATGATTAGTGATGAGTATTTTTGCATGTGTGTATTGGCCATTTGAACATATTCTTTGGAAAACAATGTCTATTTAGGTCCTTTGTCAAATTTTTAATTGGGTTACTTGCTTATTTGCTATTAAGTTATATGAGTTCCTTATATATTTTGGATATTAACCCCTCATCAGATGTAGTTTGCAAACATTTTCTCCCATCTGTATGTTGCCTTTTAATTTTTTGATCATTTCTTTAGCCATGCAGAAGTTTTTTAGTTTGATAAAGTCCTACTTGTATATTTTTGTTTTTGTTGTTTGTAATTTTGGTGTCATATTTTTATTACTTTGCCTTTTATTCACATGCCTTTTGTTACTTTTTCTTGCCCAATTGCTCTGGCTGGGACTTTCAGTACTACTGTGTAAAATAGGAGTGGTACAGGTGGGTGCTTTTGTCTTTTTCCTAATCTTATAGGAAAAGCTCTCAACTTTGTACTGTTCAGTGTGATGTTAGCTGTGTTTCCAGACCAGATGTTGCTGCTGGCTGGACTCTGGGCAGGGCAATAGACAGGGCTTCACAGTTAGAGACAGCCTCAGTCTGTGCTCTGTGATCATGTGGGGACACAGGCTGTGCCCCTAAGTTGGGTGTGGCTTAGGCTGTGTTCTGTTGATGGGCAAGGTGGCTGGCAGGGCTCTTTAGAGGGAGGGGCCTTTAGCTGTATCCCATAGTTGAGTGGGTGTAGAGCCTGTGCTCTGCAGCTGGGTGAGGCCACTGTTAGAACTCCTGCATTGGGTGGGGCAGAAAGCTATGCTTTGTGATTGGACAGAGCCACTGTCTATGCTACCTGGCTGGGCCAAGCCACAGACTGCATTGAGCACTGTCAAGGCTGTGGGGTAAGTTCTGCAACTGGGCATTAATATATGCTGGGTTTGGATGCTGTGCAGGGTCACTGTTCAGGCTCATTGGTTATGGAAGACCAGAGGCTGTACTTAACAGTTTGGCAGTACTGCTGACCTGGCTCCCAGCCTGAGTATGGCTGCAGCATGGGCTCTGCAGCTCCTAGATTTTCTTATCAGGTTTCCTGGTCAGTAGAACTAGGGGTTCTGCACAGCATTTGGGCAAGATTTCAAATTTGCTTCTCTGTTCAGGCTGTGGTATGAGACGGGCTCCACAGACAGTATGGTTTGTTGAATGTGGACCCGAATCAGCAGAACTGCCAACCAAGTTCTCCAGCCAGACAGGGCCACCAGCTCAGCTCAGCAGACTGGCACAGCCACTGGATGGAATCTATGTTTAGGCACTGCTACAAGGAGGAATGCCATCTGCCAAGACCTAAGTGCCAGCTGCTATAAGCCCTGAATCCCTTTTCTGTCTCAACATGATCCACAGTGGCCAAGTCCCATAGATTCCCCCCGTGATTTCTGTGAAGCAAGACATAAGCGGACCTCCCAGGAAGCATCCTTTAATGCTGGAGGAGTGGGATGTCCACCTTGGGCTCTCTTTTCCTACTGGAGAAACCATAGCTCCCTGGGGTTCTCTTGGTGTGCATTGTGCCAACATGTGGGATGGGCAGTCTGGTCAGAGTGTAGCCACTCCTTTCTTCTTTCTAATGGGGTCCTTCTCAGTCTTTGTTGTCCAGGAGTTTGCTTGAACCTCACCTCCAGGTTCTGGGATTCTTTTCAGTGGTGTCTTGTCTGTGAAGAGTTAATGCTGCTCTTCTTGTGAGGGGGACCAAAGTTGGAAACAACCAATATTATATTTTGATGATGTCACTCCCTCTAAACTTATACTTTGTGTATCTTTTTTGGATCAAAAAAACATTCTCAAGAATGCCTTCCACTACCCTCAATAGAATATTATTTTTCGTGATTCAGAATTGGGTGACAACTATTCCTACATCAACAATATGAATGGATTAATTTAGACTAAGATTTACTTCCTGACCTGCTGTCAGTTGAAAGGCAGGTTGATCTGCCTGATAAGGGAACAAACTCATCATCTTGTTGGGTAGACAGCTACTAAGTTGGGAACAAAGAGTGTCTGCCACAGAAATGGAAAAGGCTTCTAGAACTTTCTGTGCAGAGCCATTACCTAAATCTGTGGTGCATTAAAATCCATGTTATCTTTATTCATTTGACTATTATATCAATTCTTTTCTTAATGATCTACAACAAAAAAAATAATTTTACAATATGTTCCAAAATCTCTAATTCCTTTAGTAAAATCATTTTTTCTTCTAGTGTCTCCTATTTAGATGTAAGCTGAAGAATGCTTTAGATTATAGGTTATTTGTCAAATATTTTAAAAATGCAAAAAAAAAAAAGCTCTAGATACTTTGTAGTGTTTCTCAGGGAAGATATTTAGATGTGATTTAAAGGAGAACATAGGGCAGAAGGAAACAATCCCAGTTTTTGAAAAAAAAAATCAACATTCGGTGGAAGAAGGATCCAATAGGAAATTCAAGAAAAGAGAATGATCAGAAATTTGATTTGTATCTATTCATTGTGTTTACCTCATCATGCTCTTAAATGGGAATATATATTATAATCTTATTGTGGGATTTGAAGATGGAGAAAATGTATGACAAAGAACTCATTAAGTTTCTAAAAATAATTATCTGCATTTGCAAGCATTTTTTTTTCTTTTGATGCTTTATAAGCCTCTAAGTGTCTCAAAATGTGTAAAAAGTAAAAGAAATATGGGGAAAATAAATTTGGGGAAAACTGCATGTCAAGTGTGGACTAGGAATTTTTATATACCCTTTTAAGTGTTCTAAGCATAACAAATTTGAAAAATACACATGATGACTGCCATATTTTATTTGGAGACATTGCTGATCAGAGAAATGATGTGATTGACCTATTGCTCACAGGGGTGTGTGTGACAGAGGTATGAATTAAACAAAAGTGTCTCTGACCACACAACCCATACCGGTCCCAGGACACAGAAGGCCCCAGCCCTCTGCTTTAACCAGCCACATTACCAAAAATGTCTAAGGAATGAGATAAAACAAGTAAAAACATTTTGAATACTTTGGTATACAAAAATTGATTAAGTCTATGAATTAAGTAATGGTAATAATAGTGAAATGAAAGCATTTTAAGTATTTTGTCAAAGAGGCCTCCAAATTTCTATTCTCCTTAATTGCTGTAAATAAGAAGTATGAAAGCAAGAGGCAATTATATTTCTTTAATATCAAAATTTGACGTAGACATTTCCTGACTTTTAGAACATACATATTTTATTTCTTTTGTAATGGAATGTACACTTTTTGATGTGTCTTTTAATAAGAAAACTGAAAATGTAAGAATGACCTTCTAAGATAGACCGCGGAAAACGAAGTGATGAGGAAGGTTGTCAGGGGAGGGAAGTGATGATGGTGGTGACAAAAAAACGCCTTGATAGAAGGCTGCATCAGCACTGTTCCCACATATCTCACATTGTAGCTTAGTGTGCCAGCACCAGGCTGCTCACCACATGACAGAGGGAAGTGGGAATCTGAGCACACTGGAAGAGGGATTTTTTTCCCGTGTCCCACGATTACCAAAATACAAAACAACAAAGTGCCCTTGATTCAAAAAACAGTATCATTATGTGCTCTTAATTCATAGGTTCACAGAGTTTTCAGCTTAATATATATTGCACTGTAAGAGAACATAAACAAATAATATAAATATTAAAAACAATTTTAAAGATTTTAATATGGATTATTGGAGGGTAATACAAATATATGAAAAAAGGCTCATTCATTACCCTACACAATTTTGTTTTCTTCATTTGCTGATTCCATTAGATGTATAAAATGTAATGGCATAGAACTGATATTTGAAGTTATTACATGTATGCAAAACAAACTTAAACATATAAAATTATAGTCAGAAATACAAATGAAAGTTATTTGGAAAAATAAAAGGCATTTGCAAGAACAGCATATAAAAAAGCACTAGGGTACTGGTCATTTAAAGTTTTCCTTCACAAGTTTTAAGTTCTAATAGACTAATGTAAACAATAGAGATCATTGTCTTGGCATATAATTAAACTGGTGAAACTGAAAGCTTTCTTTTTTATGTTTATAGTTTTTAATTTTATTTTTCATAGGTCATAGATGCACATGATAAAAAACAAACCATCCTATCTTCTTGGCCCCCTCCTCAAAAGCAACTGCAGTTACTAATTTAAGGTGTAGTCTATGAATTGTATGGGATTTTTGGCTCTGTTTTTGTTGTTGATTTTTTTCATTTTTTAAATTAAATTTATTGGGGTGACAATGGTTAGTAAAATTACACAGGTTTCAAGTGTACAAATCTGTAATACATCATCTGTATATTGCATTGTGTGCTGAACACCTAGAATTTAGTTTCCTTCTGAGAACTTTCTTACTGTGGAACCTGTCATCACCATGAGAGAGATTAAGGAGGTGCCCTCTGTGTCCCAGGAGATCACATCATTAGGAGTACATTGTACCTATTTTTATCTTTTTTTTTTTTTTTTTGTGGTCCTTCACTTCAAAGTTATCACATATAGGAAGACATTATATAGAGGATAGTGGCAGAGAAGTCCTTTCTGGTTTTCATTGTATTTTATCTGAAAGGTCTTTCATTTAATTATCTCGGCTGGAAAGAGGCCACCTCTTGTGAAGCAATTTCTTTGTACCATTCCCATGTCCTCAGCCCTTTCACCTTGATTTTGTAGACTTATGTGCATATCACTTCTCGAATGTAATTTTTAAGAGGGGCAGGATCCTGTCTGTTATGCTCATTCAAGAAACAATAATGGATCCTGTGACAAATGTTGTAGGAACTGAAAGACAAATAAGATGAAACATTGGTGGTCTAGTCAAGGAAAAAGATAAGAAAGCTAATAATTATGACCATACCAAGAAAGATATGGACAACAGTAGTATTTCCAAAACATAAATTTAGCAATATTAAATGAGGGTAAAAGAGGGTCAAATATATGAGGATGGAAGGAGAAGTGACTCTGGGTGGTGAACACACAATGTGATATATACATGATGCATTGCAGAACTGTACACTTGAAACCCATGTAATTTTACTAACCATTGTCACCCCAATAAGTTAAGAAAGAAAGAAAGAAAGAAAGAAAGAAAGAAAGAAAGAAAGAAAGAAAGAAAGAAAGAAAGAAAGAAAGAAAGAAGGAAAAAGAAAGAAATCTGACAGGAAAACACAGAGCAGTTAGTTGGCAACTCTGCTCAGGGGTTAAAGATGATTTCACAGAGGCAGTTGCCTTTAGGATGAGTCTGAAAGATAGGCATCCAAGGAGGAAAAGGATTTTGAAATAAACAGTATTGATGCAAGTACTACATTATGACAACTGTGGCATGTCCAAAGAACTGGCAGAAATTCAGTAAGTCCATAGTATAGGGTACACAATGCTAGAAGGTTTGCATTTTATCCAAAATCTACTGAAGAAATTTTAGCTGTGACAAAATTGACAAAATCAGATTTTCTTGGCAAGAGAATAAGATCACTCCTGTGTTCTGTGGTAACTATAAAATATGTGAGGTCAATCAGATAGAATTACGGAACTTCCGGTTGCAAATAGTAGATCATTCAACCTAAGTTTATTTATAGCTTAAAAAAATGATTGTCTTATAACTAATGTTAAAGTGGAATCTCTGTATGGATTCAGTCAGGACTTGGGCTCCATTTTTCTCTGAGTCTTCTTTGGGCTCCTCATGAGTTGACTTTTCCTCAGGCTGACTGCCAGATATAAGATGGCTACCATCAGTAACTAGGGTTGTATAGTTACTCTTCCACATTTGAGGAGAGGGAGCATTTTCCCCACAATGATTATATATGATTCCGAGTTTTAGTTTCATTAGCCCAACTTGAACACTACAGCATGAGGGATGATACCATGCATATTAATGCATGTCCATTAGTGCCAATGCTTGGAGCTGGTTAGTCATATCAATCCTAACTGTATTGGGGGGGGAGGAGTGCAGCTAAACAATGGAGGAGACTTAGTTTCCAAAAGGAAATTATGAATGTTATTTAAAAAAAAAAGATATAGGAAGGAAGAATGGCTGTTGGGTGGGCAACCAACAAATGTACATAAAAGAATATACTCGTATTATTGTCCAGGCAAAAAATGTCAGGAAGTTCAATTTATATATTTGAAGTAGAAATAGGGAGCAATGGAAAGTTTTGACAGTGTCAACTGATTGACTTTGACAAGTGTGGAAAAAAGGGGAAATGAAGAATAACTCCAAGTTTTGTGGTTTGGGTAAATGGAAACTTGGTAGTGGCAAAAATGAAGGTAGAAAAAATAGAACAAGGCTTAAGTTTAGAAAAATGAGAAAAGGGTAAGATTATGAGCTGTTTGGAATATATTGAATTTAAGGTGCTTGTGTGAGTCCAAATTGACATGCTTAAAAAGTAATTTAATAGATAGATGTGAATTTCAACATACAGATCTTGACTAAGACAAAGACAGAGAAAGAAGTAGAGATTAATGGTAATTTATACAAAGGTAATGAATGAGAATAACAGTGGTAGATTTGTTAAGTGAAATACAAACTGTCCAAAGACAGAACCCTGACAATGGTTAAATTTAAAACTAGCAATGGAGACTGAGAACAACATGTGTTTAAAGCAGAATCAGAAGAGTGTATTATGGGATTTTAATGTAATGATAACAAGAATATCAAGAAAGAGAAGCTGGTCATTTATATATTATATAACTTTAGGTAATACGTATTATTAAAAAAACATGTCTAGGGCAGAAGTAGGCTCTTTTAGACACTATGATAAGGGAAAGCCTCACTGAGGTGATAATTGACTGCAGACTTAATTTAAACAGTAAGGAAATATTCAAATTTTGGAAGAAAAATTTTTCAGGCAGTCAGAATAGCAATTGAAGTGAGCTTAAAATGGGTAAAGAATGGTAAGAAGGCAAATATGGCCTGAGACACTGTTAGAAAGTTTAGAGCAAAGAGGGACTTATAAGCTATGGAATTTACAGAGCAGACTTTACTCCAAGTATAATGGGAGGTTGTTGAAAGATTTTCAGCAGAAAAGTACTATGATCTGATTTATATTTTCAGAAGAATATCCTCGTTCTACAGGGAGGAAAGTCTACAGGGGAAAGTCTACAGGAGAAAGAAAAAGGAGATTAGTTAGCCATCCATCAAGGGAGTTCAGGTGAGGATGATGGTGGAATGACCTATGATGTTTGTGGTAGAGAGGTGAAAAGTTTTTGTATTCAAAAATCTATCCTGAAGGTGGCAAAGTGCAAAGCATTTGCTAATATAGAGTGAAGAGAAAGGGAGGAGGCAAGGTGACATGTAGGTGCCAACCGATATGGGAACACTAAGCAAAGAGCTAGTTGGAAGAAGAGATGAACATTTCTGCTTTGGTGCAGATGCACTTTCTTTCTACGTTTTGTAAACATTCAAGAGGAACTATTAACTAGATAGTGTGACAATATAAATATGAAAGGTAGGGGATAGTTTGGGGCTAGAGCTATAAGAGGACCTAAATGAGGTCAGGCCGTTAGAAAAGAAAAGGGATAAGCAGACTAAGGTCAGCAGATTCCCTATTTAGAGTTTTGAATGATAAGAAAGATTCCAAAAGAGACTGAGAAGACGTCATTTTTGTAGTAGGAAGAAAACTTTGAGAGTGTATTGTCCCAGTGGCCAAGTGAAGATAGTGATTTAAGAAGGCAGGGAGCATCCTCTATTTTAAATGCTGCAAAGAGCTAAAAAAAAAAACAGAAGGACTGGCAAGCAATCATTTAAGATGAATAATTCAGTGAGAGAATTTCATTGGGTTGTTGGAGATAAGATATTGGAGAAGACTATGAAAGAATGTGAGCTAAGGAATTGGAGGTAGCAGATACAGAAATCTTGTTGTTGTTGTTGTTGTTTTTAAAGATTTTATTGGGGTATTGGGGGAAGGGAACAGCGTTGGGGGACCAGGGAAGGGGAACAATTAGGTTGCTGTCCTTTTGTTCTTCATTCTAGTTGTGGAGGACATTGCTTCACTGGTCCATGTTGGCACCATCATTGTGCTCTTCTCAGGTGAGGCAGATCGGTTGCTGGGCCTCTGGATGTCCAGTCACAGCGACTCTTGGCAGCTCACACCAGCTGCCAGATGTTCACACTGGCTGCTGGCCACTCACTGTAGCCTATGGCAGCCCACTGCAGCAGGGGCTGCAGCTATGCCATCCCAGGGACTCACAGCAGCCCAGCTCCAGGTGGAGCTGTTGTTCACCATCTTAGCTGTAGAGGGCAGTGTCACTGGCCTTCATATGTGGGATCTGAACCAGGGCCGCTGAGGTCCCAACCCAGCACCTTAACCAAGGCACCACTCGGCCGGCCCCAGAAATCTTGTTTTTGATGACTTTTTTTTTTTTTTTCATAATGAGAGAATAAAAATGGGAGATACAGATGCAATGAGGTCAAAAAGTGTCTCTTTTTTTTTTTTTTTCTGTAGTAGTAGTAGTAGAGCATGCTTGCTGATAATGGGAATTTTCTTGTGGAGAAGGATATATTGATAATGCAACTTCAAAATATTTGAGTGGACCAGAGAGGAGATGTCAACCACAAGCGAAGCACATGGAGGGGTTGCTTCATTGTTGGGACCATTTATCCAGTTGTGGAAAAAGAAACACAACACATGGATATAAGTTCAAATAGATTTGTTAATGGAAAGATGATTCAATTATCTTCAACTGGTTCTGCTTTTGTCGGGAAGCAAGAATCAAGTTATTAGTTCAGAGGAAGGAATTTTTTTTGGAGGATAATAAGTTTGGTTTCAGTTGGAAATAATGGCAATAGGGTTTCTGTTGATGTTTACAACTCGCTGAAATTATTGTTAGAGATATACTTAGATAATGTGCAGAGATCAGAGTTTACAATATGACTGAACTAGAATAAATTAAAATTAATTGATATAGTTAACATCAAGATCCTAGTAAGTTTTCTTGACAATATACTCCTTGCATTCTCTTTATATTTCCCCATTTAGCTATACTTTTAAAATTTTCCCTTCTTTGAATCATCTTCTCCAGTAGAGAATTAGCAGAAAAATATAAGGTTAAATCACTTTATTTTCATGAGACATTTCTAGAGAAATTTTTCTCTGGAGAGATGACTTCCATAAAATATTTTACTCTAGACTTATTTGTGGATAAAATTTATCCACGCGAACATTATCCCCTTTAAAAATAGAAAATCAAAAGTTGTTTGTATCACTATATAGTTAAAGATTTTCAATGGAAAAATTAAACAATAGTAAAAAAACTCTACTGTGATTAAATTATCTAAATGTGAAAAGTCTAGATTACTTTATTGTAAGCACACCTTTGTTCACTTTATACAATGCCTCTTGATGAAATTATAGCTTTCGCAATTGCTCATGCAAATTCTGTAGAATTGCAACAGTTTGACTCTTCAAATACTTTGTCTTTGAACATATGGCATTTAGATCAATGGAAGAAAAAGTTAAATGTAAGACTTCTGGTGTACATAAGTAAAAGGGCACTATCCCCAATCTTGGTAGAACACAAAATGATTGCTGCTCAGTCTTCCAAGACACATTTGCATGTCCTGAATAATGTCTTAGAAAGACAAAGGATACATTTTTTTTATGCATGTAATTCTTACCGGCTAAGGGCAGAGATATATATGTTAATGTACTTCCAAGGTTTTTTAATGGATACTGATTTTTAGGAAGGAGTTTACCATTGACACTTAACTTGGCACCAGAAGGTAAATTAAAGCTAATGAGTATTCAGATACATCCTGAAGGGCAAGAAAAAGGGCTCTTGTCCCTCTACTGAAAGGCTTTTCACTGAGGGGTTATCACCATGTGTAACTGCACAAAAGGTGTCTCTAATTTTCAACTCACTCTGGAATGAACATAGTACATATGGCACAGTAACATTTTCAGTAAAATTTTGACATATGAAGAATAAATGACTATTCCTTTTTCAATCAACAATTCTGTTTTTACATTAACATATAAGGTTTTTTACCTGTTTTTTTTTTTCCTACTATGTTCATGGTGTTTTATTTTTAAGGACATCTGCTGAAGGCAGAAAAAGAGGGGAAAAAAACACATAGGAAAATTTTAAAAATAGCAAGATGATTGCCTTGACCTAATAATATCAACAATCATATTAAATGGTATAAATATCCCAGTTAAAAGGCAGAGATTGTTCAATTAATTTAAAAGCTATACTCAACTATATGTTGCTTATGAAGAACTCACTTTAAATATATAGACAAAAGTAAGTTAAAATTGAATAAATCAAAAAAGTTATACTAGGCTATCATAAGTCAAAAGAAAGCTGGAGTAGCTATATTAAAGTCAGCCAAAGTAGATTGTAGAAAATAATATTACTTTGATATAGATTGTTCTTCCATAATTGTAAAAGGGTCACTTGATTTAAGAAGGCAGAAAAATCCTAAATGTTTATGCACCTAATAAGAGAGTGTCAAATTAGACAAAGAGAACATTGATAGAATTGCAAGGACAAAGTTAATTTTATTATTAAAATTGGAGATTTCAATACTTTCCTCTCAATAATTGACAGCTCAAGTATACAGAAAATCAGAAAGGATATAAATGACATAAACAGCACTATCAATAAAACTGACCTGATTAACAATTTTAAAATACTCAATCCCCAAACAACAGACTACACATTGTATTCAAATATGCATGGAAAGAACATTTACTAAGATCAACTATAAAAACTAGTCTTAAAACAGCAAAAATAGGCAACTACAATATTGCCACAGGGTTATGAAAGACAGTTGGGGGAATATAATTAATAATGTGGTAAATATTTTGTGGGGTGTCAGATGGTCACATGTCTTCTTGGGGAGACCATTTCATGGATGGAGTAGAGGCTTGATCACTGCACTGTACACCTGAAGCTGAGGTTGTATAATATTTTATACCAACTGTAATTGAATATATAGATAGTCACGGGATGTGGATTATACTGTGGAAGGGAGTCAGAGGAAGTGTAATAGATATATATGATATGGGGGGGAGGAGTGGGGTGGCGAATTGTGGGAGGGTGGTTGTTACTTTGAGGGGTAAAAAGTATAACTATTGCACTGTGTTGTACACCTGAAACTAATTAAAAATAAATAAATTAAGAAAAATGTTCTGTTTAACAAAAAAAATAAAGAAATAAATCAGTCGGAGAAAGACAAGTACTATATGATCTCACTTATATGTGGAATCTGAAAAACTGAATGAACAAGCAAAGTAAACAGACTCATAGATATAGAGGAAAAACTGAGGGTTGCTAGTTGGGAGGGGGTAGGTGGGCATAAGGGAGAAGGGGAAGGGATTAGACAGCATAAATAGACAACTACAGTATTGCCACAGGAATATGAAACACAGTTCGGGGAATATAATAATGTAAAAATTTTGTGGTATGTCACATAGTCACATGTCTTGTTAGGGAGACCACTTCATGGATGGAGTAGAGGCTTGATCTCTGCACTGTACACCTGAAGCTGATGTTGTATAATATTGTATGCCAACTGTAACTGAATATATAGATAGTCATGGGATGTGGAGTATACTATGGAAGGGAGTCAAAGGAATTATAATAGATATGTATGATATGGGGGCAAGAAGTGGGGTGGCGAACTAGGGGAGGGGGTTGCCACTTTGAGGGGTAAAAAGTATCACTATTGCATTGTGTTGTACACCTGAAACTAATTTTTAAAAATGTTTATTTCACAATAAAATATTTAAAAAACAAATAAACAACAACAACAAAAAACTAGTCTTAATAAATATAAAAGTTTTAAATCATTTAGGGTATGTTCTTGTACTATAAAGGAGCTAAGTTTGTAATTAATAACAGAAGGATATCTGGATAATCCACAAATATTTGGAAACTAAACAGCATATTTCCAAATACCTGTGGATCAAAGAGTAAATCAAAGTAACATCAAAAGATTTTAAACTGAATGAAAATAATGTCGCAGCATATCAGAATTTGGTGGATGCCATTAAAGCAATACTTAGAAAGAAATGTATACCTCTAAATGACTAGGTTACAAAATAAGAAAGTCTCAAATAAATGATATCCACTTTTACCTTAAGGAATTAGGGGACAAAAAAGGAGAAAATTAAACCCAATATATATGAAAGGAAATTCTAAAGATCAGTGTGAAAATCAGTGAAGTTAGAGAACAACAACAACAAAAAAAGGTAAAGTCAATAAAGTCAGAAGCTGGATCTTTGAGAAAAGCAATAATATTGATAAGATCTATCCAGACTGACCAGGGAAATAAAGGAAGAAAAAGCAGACTCCATAAGAAACAAGAGAGATGATATTGTGACAATCAACAGATATTAAAAGGTTAATAAAGGAATATTATGAATGAATTGTTGGCAATAATTCAAACTTAAATGAAATGAGCAAATTCCTTGAAAGACAATATTAACAAAGCTCTCTCACCAAGAAATAGATAGCCTGAGTAGCCCTTTCATCCATTAAAAACATTGAATTTAACATTAAAAGCCTTCCCACAAGGAGAGCTACAGGTCTATATGACTTTATTGGTGTATTATACCAAACATGTAAGGAAGAAATAATACCCATTCCATATAAATTTGTGTAGAAGTTGAAAAACACCATCATTAGTCATTAGGGAAGTGACCAATTACAACCAAAATGAGATATCGCTTGCTGTGGGTGGAAGGTTTGTGTCTCCCCAAAATTACATATTGAATTCCTAAACCCCAATGTGATAGTGTTTGGAGGTGAGACCTTTGGGAAGTAATTCGGTCATGAGGGTATAACCCTTATGATGGGACACGTGTCCCAGTATAAAGAAACAGGAGAGATATGATCTCTGTTATCCCTGTGAAAATACAGGAAGAAGGTGACCATCTGAAAATCAGAAAGAGAAACCTCACCAGGAGCCAAATTTTTTGGCACCTCAATCTTAGATTTCACAGCCTCCAAAATATGAAAAAATAAATGTTTATTTGTTAAGCTACCCAGTTTATGCTGTTTATTTATTCAGTCCAAAAAGACAAAGACACCACTTCGCACATAGTAGAATGGATAAAATTAGAAATACTGATCTTACTAAGTTTTGGTGAGAAAGTAGAAATCTCATTCTTTGATTGAAATTTACAATGGCAGACAGCTTTGATAAATAGTTGGGCAGAGTTTCTTAAAATGTTCTTAAAATCTTATTATATGATTCAAACATTCCACTCCTAGGGATTTATCCAAGAGAACTGAGAACATGTATCCATACAAAGACATCTACACAAATGCTCATGACAGCTATATTTATAATAATAACCCAAAACTGGAAGAAAAAAAAGTGTCCTTAAACAGGCAAATGTATAAAGAATCAACAGTGTATGCATATAGAAGAATACTCAATAATATAAATATACACAGCCACATTATCATGCTAAGTTAAAGACAGACAAATAATAAACTATACGGTTCCATTTATATAGAATCCTAGAAAATGAAAACAAATCTGTAGTGTCAAAAAGCACATTAGTGTTTGCCTGGGGTTAGGATAGGACATATTAAGGAGTAAGGGTGAGAGATGAAAAGGGTCTTGAGGAAACTTATGGGTAATTGATATGCTCATTATTTTGATTGTGATAAAGTGTTAACATGTGTATAGACTGTTTGCTATTCTTTTCATGTACAGTGCCAACATTTTGTTTAGAGTTACCAGGGCCATGGATGATCTCTTTTTCATGTCTATAGTGAGAAAACACCTATAGTTAAATTTTTCTAAATGGAAAATGACTTTCTTCCAGAAACACAGTCTCAAAATGCAGTCGTGCTCCACTTTGTCCATTCTCTGTCTCCTGTTAATGGTACCATCACTAAGCCCACTGCTTCACTCATTTTGGAGTCATTCATATTCAGCCAATTTTATCAGTCATACTGCATTGGGCCACTTCTGACCATATGACTCCTTAAAAACATTTAAATGAAGATTTCAATATTTATGAGATTTTGTTCAAGATTCTTACTAGGGTTAAGGCTTTTAAAAATCTTTTCTTGGAAACTATCAAGACCTTCAAAAGGTTCAAATCTCTGGCTAATGGCAGAAAAATTCCCCATTGATAACATTATCTGTGTTTCTTGTCATTACTCAATCTGCTTTCAAGAGGCTATCTTTTTTTTTTTTAGATTTTATTGGGGAATTGGGGGAGAGGAACAGACAAGTTGCTGTCTTTTTGTTCTTCAGTCTAGTTGTGGAGGATGTTGCTTCACTGGCCCACGTTGGTATCATCATTGCGCTCTTCCTGGATGAGGCAGATTGGTCACCAGCCCCTGGATGGTCGCTCACTGCGGCTATTGGCAGCTCACGCTGGCTGCCAGCCGCTCACGCTGGTTGCCGGCCACCCACTGCAGCCCACGGCAGCCCACTGCAGCAGGGGCTGCAGCCTACACCGTCGCCAGGACTTGCAGCACAGCTCCAGGTGGAGATGTTGTTAGCTGCAGAGGGCAGTGTCACTAGCCCCCACACGTGGGATCCGAACTGGGGTCGCTGGGATCCCAAAACCAGCTCTCAACCAATGTGCCACAAGGCCGGCCCTCAAGAGGCTATCTTGAAATGGGTCGTGTGGGCTGAGTGATAATGTTTTTCTCCTACATGAGACCACTCTGCTAAAAGTGGGATAATGTCTTTTGTCTAGCAATTTTGTGAAGGCTTCAGGACACCAGTATACTCAGATATCCTGGTATTTTTCTAATATGGTTCCAAACTGAGTGAATATATGAAGTGAATCCCAAAATACAATTAGAAGACTCTTTTGCTGCCACCTAACCTGGACTGTCAATGTCATAGCTTCAATGAATATTCTCACATCTCTCTTCCCCATTTCAACTCAATTAGTTCCATATTATCAAATCATCCCTAATATTATTATCCATAGGATAAGATTTTTCATAAATATTTATTGGAGCTTACTAAGTGTTGGGCACTGTTTTTAGTATTGCATAAATTATTTAATCTTCCATAGTCTTAAAGTGAATTTCAATTATTGTCTTTAAAGAAATCATGGTTTAGAAACCTTAAGTAAAGTTTACAAGATCACAATCCAAAACCATTCTCCTGAAGATTGCTGTATATACATATTTCCTTTTTATCATTCAATTTATTCCAAAATGTATCAAGGAATACTTTAGTCCCGCCTTATCCATGGTTTTACTTTCTGCAGTTTAAGTTACCTGAGGTCAATTGCTGTCTGATAATATTAAATAGAAAATTCCAGAAATAAACAATTCATAACTTTTAAATTTTTAGGTGCTCTGAGTCATGTGATGAAATCTCATGCAGTCATGCCTGGAAACTGAATCATTCATAGCCATTTCAGTTATCAGATTGATTGACTAGCACAGTGTTTAGGTTCAAGTAACACTTATTTTACTTAATCATATCCCGAAAGCACAAGACTGTGATGCTGGCAATTGGGATATGCCAAAGAGAAGCCGTAAAGTGCTTCCTTTAAGTAAAAAGGCATGTATGTATAAGAAAAAAACATAGTCTATACAGGGTTTGGTACTATCTGCAGTTTCAGACATCCATTGGGAATCTTGGAACTTATCCCCTGAGGATAAGGAGGGCTACTACATGTTGGAAAATATATAACAATATGGATATTACTATAAAAAACACCACCAACAAAAACTCTTGCTAATCATTTGGTATAATCTGTCTCTACAGAAAATTTTGTTTGAAAATTACATTTTTTTAAACCATATAAGATGACAAAGAATAGAAATGTCCTAATTATGATGAGTCACTTTCTCTTATTCTTTCACACTCCCTTGCTTGTATGGGCCTTACTATGGTTGTGCATTTTCTACCAGAGGCCATGAGTCACCTAACTCTCAAGCATAGATTTGGAATTAATACTAGTTTCCCTTCATAATTGCAAAGGACAGTGCTCTAGCTGTGAAATGGATATATAGATTCTTCTTAAGTACCAATCAAAAGAAAATGGAATGTGAATCTTCCCTAAGTAAGGGATAATTGTGCTGTCTTTATCTTATTTCTTAAATCTATTGGGTCATCAGGAAAGTTATGACGTATTTTTCTATGTTTTTCAATGCAAAAAATGTGTCATGACTTTCCCGATGACCCAATATTTCCTTTTTATCTTTTTCATGACCATCACCATGTTTTAATTCTTGTTGTCTGTTATATAAATTATTTCACTACCTATTAATTGGTCTTCCATCTTTAGTCTCCTTTTAGTATTTTGTATGCATGACACTAGTCAAAGTTTTTTGGCCCTCATATGTGGGACCTGAACCGGGGCTGCTGGCTTCCCAAGCCAGCACTTAACCACCGCGCTACTCAGCCACCCCCAAGCCAAAATTTTTAAAGCAGTTTATCATACCACCTCTCCTAAAACTTGCACGTGTCCTGATTATGTCCTCCTGGAAGTTAAAGGGCATTTAATATTTCTTTTTCTATTCAGGCTGATAAAAAAACACAGGAACATTTCTATGCTTGTCTTTGTCAATATATTTTGTAAGTGAAAAAATGACTAAATGAATGAGAATAAAGTGTCATGTAATGGATACATCACATATCAAGTGCATGTGCTATTTAATTGTCCTTTTACATTTTTGAAATACTTTTATGACTAATTTGAGAGACTTCATTAAGATCTCCCTAGTGGATGTAACTTGAATTTGTTATGTGTTTTCATTACATACCATAGCCTGCAATTGTGAGATACACACACTAAGAGCACACTTGTGGACATTTTAAACTATGTCCTCAAATTTTTGATAATAATCCCCTTTAAAGGTGGACCCTAATTCCTCTCCCCTTAAGACTGGATTTGATTCAATGATTTGCTTGTATTCTCATGTATAGCATATGTTGAAAGTGACAGCTGGCGACTTCCAAAAATATGTCTCACTTGGTTCACTCACTCTGGGGAAAGTCAGCTGCCATGTTTTGAAGACACTCAAGCAGCCTTATGGAGAGGACCATGAAATAGGGAGCTGAAGTCTCTAGACGACAGCCTGTGAGACTGAGTCCATCTGATAATGTCCATGTGAGTGAGCTTGGAAGCAGATTTTCCAGCCTTGGGTAAGTCTCCAAATGACTAAACTCCTGGCCAACATCTTTGTTGAAACTTTATAAAAGAAATCCTAAACCAGAATCATCCAGCCAATCTACTTCTGTTTTTGCAACCCATTAAAATAATGACAAAGTAGATGTTTATTGTTTTAAGCCATCCCATGTTGGAGTAATTTGCTATACAACAATAGGTAACTAAAACACAACTAGGGGAAGATTTTATTTGGAAATGAGTATGTAGGGGGATATAAGAAATAATTGATCTTATATCTTCCTCTTCATTTTTTTTTACATGTAGAAATTCATAGCCATTATGTCAAGAATATAGTTATACTTTGCATGGTGTATTTGGGTTGAAAAAGTAGAAAATACAGCTCAGACTTACAACGTTATCATCATTTTTATTAAATAATATTAAAAATGAACTATTTTCAAATTATATGCTTGTATTCAATGATTTTTACAAAGCCATTGAATAACATATCACAGCTCTTAAGGACTTAGAGCCTATAGCCTTCTCTGTGCCACAAGAATTCTGCTTGTCATCTTTTTCTTCTTTCTTTCTTTTATTTTTATAAAATAAACTGTATATTCCATTTATTCATTGGGAAATACATTTCCATAAATGAGATATATGTTTTGGTAGTGCATATAAACTTGTATAGAATGACTGATTAATATTACAACCACAACCAGCATGATTTCAAGTTCACATGCCACCCTTTTTAAAACTGATCTTAAATTAGATATTATATTTTATTTTATATCATACCAGATGATGACAAAACAATTTCTCAGCATATGGAAATGTTTTCGCAATTAGCACAATAACTTTGTAAAGAGTAAAGCCATAAAAGAAGATGGACTCTTTTTAGTCAACATGCTATTTTATATGTTTATTTATAGAAATAGATATAAATTATGTTTTTATTTCCAAATACTTTTTACCAGAATAATAAAACAAAAGAACTAAGTTTTTTTAAAGAAAGAACACACATAAATGGATTTTTATGTCCTTTTTCAAAGCTCGTTAAATAGAGCAGTGATTTTTTTCCATTCCTATTTTAGACAATTGCGTTTTTTTTACCCTCCTTTTACAGAAATGTGAGTCTAACCAATAATATTCAATAGAAAGCTAATCAGCTTTATGGAGAGAGACAGTTTGTCATTCTCCACTTTCCATATCTACATTAATTTAGTTTTATTAGGTGTGGTTCCCACTTACCCAGGAATCGAAGCTTGCGATTTTTTTTTTTTCTCTTCTCTTTTTTTAGCTTGTGAGGGAATTCTCTTTTCTTTGTTTTGTTTTGTTATGGTAACTTTTTATTGTTTAAAAATCATAATTGAAGCTTTAAAAAGCATACAACCAAACATATGTCCCAATTTCAGCCCCCTACTTCCTGGGGAAGAGCACATGGCTTTTCCCTCTCATCTTGCTGCCCACGCCACTAGCCAGGACCCTGCCTTGGGGCTGCCAACTTCCCGACCTCCTGCCCAGCTTCTGAGGGAATTCTAAATGTGTTTTCATGGCAAATAGAGAAGTTGCAAGTTCTATACAGGAAGAAAATGCTCAACTATGGTAAAACTCCATCCTATGTGCTGTAGGATGACTCTATGCATACTCGTTTTATTGTTTTTAATTTGCATATCTTCCGTCTGTCCTTAAATTAGATGCAGGATCTTAATAATTTCACTTGAAACTCAAAGCCCAGATTTTGCTGTGTGAGGAAGTTTCTGAATAAGACATCAAGTTTCTAGCCATCAGAGGATAATTTATTGATACTTGTCAAAAGGAAGTATCAGTCTAACAGAAATCAAGACAAAAGGAATGCCTGATGAATTTTCTTTGAAGTGCCTTTTATAAAAGTCCTTGGTAATACATATTGATGAACTCCAAATTGTCTTGCCTGAAGGGAAAAGAAAGTAGACTGCTTTACACTGTCTTATAAATATTCATCAAAAGAACAAGACTTATGTTTCCAGGCGTGAGGTGAATGATTACGGTTGTATGATTGCCTTGGAATCTGGATAATTAGTAAAACAGCCGTTGACAGTTGGAGAATTTTAAACTTGGTATTTTTGCCATCACTTCATTTGGAATCAGAGATAAAACTTCTTGTTCCAAAGGGAAGCAGGTTTTAGGGGATGATGGATTGACACTAGTCCTAGTCATCAGTTGCCTGCATTGTTGGCTTATTTATTTGTTTAGCTGAAAATTAAAAGAAAAATAATTGGTTTTTGTCTTATTCCATTTTTGTTTTATTTATTACCATGTAATTAATTTTGATCTAATGAACCAGTACCACCCTTACTAAGGATGATTTGCTGAATCTGTTTTAATTAAAACCCAAACACTATAGAGTGATAGAAGGACTTCATCCAAATGTCTCCAGAGGGAATAGTTTTATTTTATTATTATTATTTTTTTTGCTTCTGGAGCTCATATGATTAAAGATGAAATTTGATTAAATGGATATGAGATATTTGATGTTTGGAGAATAAGTATCGTTCATATCAACAATCAGAAAATATCTATCATTTTCAAACTGGTTGTAAATTTTCTCTGACTTTTGTTTTATAAGCCATCCTCTCACCAATTAGGAGGAACATATCCCATTCTCAGGGAACTTTATCCTGTACAGTGTTTAGCACTCAAATGCAATTAAGCAAATATAATATCTTCTTTGAAGCAAATAGTTGCTCATCTTAAGTAACTGAAACTAATTATGTCTGTTGAATGGAAGACATATTCAGCAAGTGTCTGAAGAATGCTGTCTTCACCTTGATTAGAAATAAACACCAATGTTGCCATTATGGTCAGAGGGCCACTCTACATTCCACATCTAACAGTTGATAGCTAGCTATATGTGGACCCAAAGGTAAGAAAGTGAAATTTAAATTGATGTGTGCCCAGAAGTAGAATGAGATAGAGGGGACAGAAAAAAAAAAAAAAGAATAAGGAAATGACAGATTGAGTAAATTATTCTTATAGAAAATGTTAACATGTTTTCTCAAAACCATCCTCTTTTTCTAAAGATTTTACTACTTCAAAGATCTTGGCCAGAAACATACAGAGATTTTGAATTATCCTATAGCACTGAGCTGTGATAAATGTAGAGCATGAAAATGATGGTGATGAGGGCATCAGTGATCTTGAAAAGGTAATTTGATAGTTTTGTAAGTAAAGTTAAGTTTTTTTCAAAAGCAAAGGGATCACCTTGCACTCACTCTCTCTTTTTTCCCCTTTTTCTCCCCAATCTTGCACTTTGTTTAATGTGCTGTATAATTCGTCTCATTCAGAATCTATGAAAAATAGTTTGGAAAAAAAGGCTCTCATAAGGCATATGGTGTCAGCAGTCTGGAACATTTAGATTGATCATACAGAACACCTAGACAAATTCAATATGGAATAGAAACAAACCAAGAACAGCTTGTGAGCTGAAGTGTCAGTATCTCTGAAAAAATCTATTATTTTTCTTTTATTTCTAAGAAACCACCACTGAGAGACTTACCAAGTATCTATGATATTTTTTGGCCATTTTTTTCCAAGTCTCCAAGGAACAAATCTCCATTTAAAATATAAATGGAGGATTGCAGGGCAGAGAAAGAGAACTGACAATAAAATATTTAAAACTTTGCTTTATTTGCCACATTAACCTGAAACCATGTAATGTCAAACACTGCCTCACAGTATGCAACCAATGGTGCATAAAAATATTATAGTTGAAATATTTCAAATGTCTAGATGCAGAAAACCACTAGGGAAAGGCTACTATCTAAAAATAATAGCTACTATTAATATTTGGAAAATATGGGAGAACACAACACTCACTGAACCACAGCCCTGGTTGGATTTCTGTTAGGACACTGTGTCTGCCCAGAGTACAATGTTTTATGTGAGACAAAATTTACAGTTGTCACTAAGAGGGCATTTGATGCAAGGAAGGTGACTGGGGTTATTTAACTTTACAAAACTTTTCCTGGTAGTGATTGAAGCAACTTATGTTCTGCTCAGTAGTTCACTGAAGAAAATAATGAGCTTTAATTGTATTCAGTGGTAGTAGGTGGTGGGAGGATTTGAATGAGGCCTATATTCACAGGAGGAAGAGTATAGATGAGCAAAAATCACATGTGCATGCACACACATACACAAATGTTCACACTCCCCCAGAGTCATGTTAATTCCCATACATACAAAGTATACACAGAAAGTTGTCATTAGATTATCAGAGAATAAAGGAACCATAGATATAACAAGCTGTCATGGCAATAGTGAACAGGCTCGTATTTCATACTTGTTGAAGTGAAATTTGATGCAAATTCTTCAGTAAGCATAAAAGTACCTAAAGGGAAAACCAGAACATACTCTCTGATCAAGAGAATCCACTACTAGATATTTATCAAAAAAAAATTAGTAGGAAATTGTGTCCAAGTGTATATGTAGTAATGTTCAGATATAGTACTTAAATAGAATAAATACTAGAAAAAGCTCAAAAGATGAACAGTAGGGAACTGGTAAAATACATTATGTTAAACCCGATAATTGTATAATATTTAGCCATTAAGAAAATATTGCATAGATTTTTATTTATATTTATATAAATATCATATTGAGAGGAGGATATATAAATGTTAGTTTTTCTACCTATCAAATATCTACTTATATAGATGATTTTATAGGCTACATTATGTCCCCCAAATTCATTTGCTGATGTCCTAGCCTCCAATATCTCAGAATGCAACTATATTTGGAAATAGGGCCTTTAAAAGAGGTAATTCATGTGAAATGAAGTCATAGGAGTAGGTTCTAATCTGATATGAATAGTGTTATAAAAAGAGGTGATTATAGACACATACAAGTACTGAGGGAAGATCATGTGAAGACACAGAAAGAGGGATTTCTGCATGCCCAGGAGAGAGACCTCAGAAGAAACAGAACATCTGACACCTTGATCTGGGATTTTGAGCCTCTAAAATTGTGAGAAAATAATTTTTGTTGTTTAAGCCACCCAATCTGTGGTACTTTGTTATGGCAAACTAAGGAATTAATACAGAGGTATCAGTCAAATTTTAAAAAAAATAGTAACCTATAGATTTTTTTTTGTAATCTGTATTTTTATATTATTTAACATAAACATATATCATTTATATAATTTAAAGATATATTAAAAAATTTAAAAAAGTAAAGGAAAAATGCCAGACTACAAGTATTTTCTTTGTGAAACACTACATATTTGGTAATCACTCCAAGAATTGTATTAAGAATTAAGGATAAAACACTAAATTTATCTCTTTGTTCATATGCAATCCTATTCAGAAGTTTATTTTTGTAAGTTTTTGCTGTCATTTCTTGCTTCAGGTGGAATTAAACATTTCAATTCAAATAGTTTCAAACATAGTAACTACATCAGAGTTGACTAGCTGAAAATAAGTGGGATGATATTTTTGTTGCAAAGATCCTAAGTTCCTAGTCAGTAGAGACCTTCTGTTTTGGAACTTTTCCCCAGAGTACCTAGCAGAGTTCTAGACATGAAATAATCCTTCATAAATATTTGCTGACTGACTTATTTAAAAAATGAGAAGGATGAACAACTTCTCAATAATTTATTTTGTTCAGCACTTTACTAATTGATGTATGTGTCCATTGTGATAACATATACTAGAAATCTGCAGATTGTTGATTTTAAAAGCTACCCATCAAAACAGAATCAGGGATATGTCATTTTTCCCCTAAAAAAATGAATAAAGCCCAGAGTATATTGAGTCAGGGAATCTGCCCTGGAAATGTCAATATCAGATATGTGATAGAGAGTAGGACATGGAAGTGACAGTCAAACTGTATTTAGTATGGCCATTTATCAAAAGTTTGGACTGCCTTGTGAATAGTATGTTTTTGATTTTTTAGGAGAATTCAAAGTAACCTCATCTTCTGAATCCAACACATTCTCTAAAATCCTCATATGTATGTTAGGATTTTAAAAAATGCAATTTTATCTATAAAGAAGAAATATGTAAATGTACTTCAAATAAAAATATCATAAACTTCAGGAAATGTACCATTAAAGGCTTAGGTAAAATATTTCAGAAAAGGAAAATAATTTTCTTGACATTGGTTGTTTAGTTTAATATAAGATTCTTGATAACACTACAGTTGTTTATAACCTATTAGCATTCTGCCTCAGACACTGTATAATTGCTTTAGTTAATTATATAAAATACAGTTTAAATTATATCTATATAGACTTTAAACCCTGTGAATGTTCATTTCTTGAAAATAATACATTATATATATAATATATATATATTATATATATATATATATGGAGATATAATATATATATATATATATATATATATATGGAGAGAGAGAGAGAGAGAGAGAGAGAGAGAGAGAGAGAGAGAGAGAGAATTAATTTGGGGCAGGTATCATCTCCATATGGTACCAGTCTTATTTGTTTTCAAATATTCAATCAACAATTCAAGTATCACTATAAGATCATAAAAATCTGTGCTTTCTTCTGAGAAAATAACTATAACTATAAAGGAATTTATTTAAAAATACAGATCACATTACAGGGAAAGTGTGTATCAATCAAAACCTCAATTTTCCTCATATGGCCTGGAGGACTGTCAAGTTCCTCTGTATTTCATTGTTGTCTTTGGTTATTAGTGATTTTGCCTGGCTGCCTCAGCCAGCCACCCTGTGCTGACCCAGCCACCCTGTGCTGACCAGCCACACTCTTCCCTCTTTATGTCTCACAGGAGCCACCTTTGCCCCTCATGCCCCAGCTCACTTTCCTAACCTCCATCTGTACCAATTTCAACCTGTCACCATCAGCCTGACATAGTTTAAGCCACTTACGAAAACTACATTTTCAGAATTCACAAATACTAAGAGCTTTTACCATCACTGCTGCAAAAGATGTTGCAAATACATTAAATTAAGAAGTATTTCAAGAAAGCCTGCAAAGTTTTGACTCCATTAAAGCTGCCGAGATCATAAACACATTGTCCCAGAAATCTTAGCACTGATGCAGCTATAATAAGTTTAGACATATAGATGCTAAAACTTACTTGTATATATAAGGTCACTCGAAAGTATCATTATTTACATTTAATAAGCACTTGCTGGTTTTTTTACAATTTTATTGAAATTCTTAATATTAACTTTTGGTTTTAGTCTCTCTAAAAACAACAAACTAAGTACAGCAAAAATTTTAAATGAAAAACTGTAGTATTCAAAATTCCAAAACATATAATAATCATATCTAATTAAATTTTCAAATGTTGTTTTTAAAGTAAATTCGTAATATTAAATTTTTGAAGTTATTAAAGTATAAAACTGCTCTGAGACTTTTGAGATACCCTGGACTTCAAAATCCTTCACTAAAAATATATATTTCTGTACACACCTACACAAAGGAAAACAGGAATGTAATACACCTTCTCCACCTCTTTTGTTCTACTGTCCTTTAAAAATTCCTGAAAATTATTTTGCGGGACAGCGTCACTGGCCACAGTCATCCAGAGACCGAATACTACAGAGCTGAATGGAGAAGCCTCAGGTCGTGGAGCTGGTTCATGAAGGTAAAGATTCCTGGGACTGCCTTTCCATTTCTTTCTTACTACATAAAAAATAAGTTGATAAAGAATTATGGACTATATTTTTATCATGGTTCCTGCATAATAGCTCCTTTGACGAAACTTACCTAATCCATAAGCCTTGCTCTGAGTAGTAACATTAGGCATTTCCTTCGCACTAAATATGGCTCTTGTTTGGACTGACGTGAGGACCTGTACTACCCCTAGCCTGCAGGGCAGGTCCTGCTCCAGCCTTCCTCTGCGGCATCACTCCCCACTGGGAAGGAGAGTGGAGAGAGGCCTCTGGGGCCAGAAGGACTTCACTTGATACCACATTTGGTCCTCAACACACAGTGATAAATGTTGGTTCACAAATAAAAAAGAGTGTTCATTTTCCTTGGGAGATTTTTCATGCACTCTAAGATTTATTGTAGTCCTGATCATAAGTTATTTTTTTGACTTTTGTATTTGAATGCTTTCTTGACCTATGTATTGTACTTGCTTTGAAAATGTTATGGTGCCATGTCTAATTCTCACAAATATTTCACCTACTCAGTGACCTTTTCTCATGTATTCATAAACCTGTACCCTTCTTCTTATATGCTTACATAATTTCACATGCCAGGTACTTTGCCTCCTTTTGTCTATTTTTGAAAGAAGGGATGGAAATAACCCTTGCTTTTGGAAAAAAAAACAAAAAACTTGAACTTGTATATATTAGTAAGAACTTAAAAAAGGTTTTCTAAAATATATGTGGGAGTAGTGATGCTGAAATATATATATATATATATATATGTTCATATACACACATATATACATATATACATATATGTGTGTATATATAATTGTATTATATCTAGTTATATATATAATTATATATTAGATATAAAGAATATATTGGTAATATGAAAAAAAATTATTATTTACATAAATTAGTTTAATTTTTCCCCAAATTATTGTATTTAACTATGCTATGTAGATTATCCCTTTATGATGCTTTAAATATATATTTGGAAAATTCCAAAACTTTCTCATTTATTTCTAACATTAAAGAGTCCAGTCCATATTATGTCTCATATTTGGTAGAAATTTTTCTCCCAGCACAGGCTGAAGGTGTTTGTAATTGGGCAGGGAATGGGATCTACTCTTTCTATCTTCCCACTTTAGTACCTTGAACAGTAGAGAGATCTCCGCCAGACTGGGTCACTTCCTTTTCTGGATCTAAGTCTTCACAAGTTGTGTGTAGAGACAAAGGGGAGTAGAGGCAGAGATGTCATTTGACCAGATGTATGTTGGTGTAGGAAGTATTCCTTATCAGCACTCCAGTTTGATGTAGTTCAGTCTGATGCTCATGGTTTTCACAGAGGACACTATGTTCAGTTTCTCCAAAGAAGTGCTCATTTCACCTCATCTTCACTGTCATCAGAGAAAATTCTGTATAAAAAGTTTAGGAACTCTTTGACCCTTCCAGATGTCATGCAGAAAACCTCTGTCTTGTTGTGAGAGCACTCACAATTGTTGCTTGGTTTGGTAGCCTTCTGAATTCCAATCTGAACTCCATGATCCTTCATTTGGATGAAAGGGTATTGTTGTGGTCCTCTTTTCTGTTGTCTAAAGGATGTGAGGAATTGAAATGGAAGTCCATGCAACTTTTAATTCTCAGGATCCCTATATCATGGTCCTTTCATGCTTTGCAGGCACAGATTTCTCCAAAATCTGTAGGCTAAAAGAAGGTTTCAGATTGGAGCCATTTTTAAAAATAAGAATAATAAGAATGGGCTTTTTCTTTCTAATAAAGAAACATGTTATACAGTTTGGACAGTTGAAATCAACCTAAATTCAACAGAAGATTAGTGGAATAGAATAGATAACCTAGAAACAGATCATAGGAAAATTATTTTCAAGTTAGGGACCCCCAGAGTCACCTATCAATTTTGCTTAAAATAGCCAGATTTGGGGTCCTACTTAAAGGTATTCTAAGCCTGGCATTATTTACAAGCACCCAAGGTGATTCTAATGTATATGGTCTATTTATTATTTTGCCAAATGATAAAGCAAATATTAAACCCACAGAAAGAAAACATTTTTCAACAATATTGATAATTATTGCTTTGAAAGAGAAAATATATATATTCTTAAGTTACTGAAAATAAATTATATATATATATATAATACAGTAAAAACTACTGTAAAAACATATAACCTCATGGTTCCCAAATTTTGCACTGAATAGTCCCAATGTCCTTCAGAGGCTCAATTTAGAGAAGCACCATGGGATATTTCAAATTTTCAAGAGAAATATAGCAATATTTGATATTTGTTAGATGTGTCACAAACTACTAACTCCAGGTATACAGTCTCTTCACTAGACTAAGGTACATTTGTTTCATTGACATGCTATCTTTTTACCATAATAATAGCTGTGATAAATGCTAAGACAACTCAATGTGTGTGAGGAAGTGAAGGTGGCAGTGTTCAATCTAATTTTGAGATTTGAGAAGTTGTTCAGTACTCAGTAAGCACACATATCCCAACATATCCCATTAGTAATTGTAATTATATAAGAATAAAATAAAAATGTTTTCAATATATGTGTTGTTTTTTTCAAACAGCTAAGTTGTTAGTAGGATATAAATACTTCCTAAATGTTCAGACCAAATAACTTAATAAACATTAGTAGTAGGTATTTCTTTTGATGTAGAGGTGCCCTGAAAAAAATTATTTAGACACTAAGGAGAGCTAGCTATGAACTCATAAAGTTTGTATAACTTGTAAACAAAAAATATGGATTAATTTTTAATTTGTCTTTGTACAAGAAAGGCCTGTCTGACCAAGAAATAACTATAATAACATTAATAGTAAAACTAATATTTATGTACTGAATGCTAACTATTTTTTTTTTTTTTTTTAATTAGTTTCAGGTGTACAACACAGTGCAATAGTTATACATTTTACCCCTCAAAGTGACAACACCCCACCCCCAATACACCACCCCACTCCCCCCCCATATCATATATATCTATTACTCTTCCTCTGACTCTCTTCCACAGTATAATCCACATCCCGTGACTATCTATATATATTCAATTACAGTAGGTATACCATCTCCACTTTAGTAATACAGTGCAGTGATCAAACCTCTACTCCATCCATGAAATGGTCTCCCTAACAAGACCTATGATCATCTGACATTCCACAGAATATTTACAACATTATTAATTATATTCCCCAAACTGTTTTTCCTATCCCAGTAGCAATATTGTAGTTGCCTATTTTTGCTGTCTAATCCCTTCCCCTTCTCCCTCATCCCCATTCCCCTCCCAAGTAGCAACCCTGATTTTTCCTCTATATCTATGAGACAGTTTCTGTTTACTTTGCTCATTCATACAGTTTTTCATATTCCACATATAAGAGAGATCATATGGTATTTGTCCTTCTCTGACTGACTTATTTCACTCAACATTATAGTCTCTAGGTCCATCCATATCATTGCAAATGGCACGATTTCATTCTTCTTTATAGCAGAGTAATACTCCATTGTATAAATATACCACAGTTTCTTAATCCAGTCATCTACTGATGGGCATTTTGGTTGTTTCCAAGTCTTAGCTATTGTAAATTGTGCTGCTATGAACATCGGGGTGCATAACTTTTTTTGAATAAGTGTCTTGGTTTTTTCAGGATAAATACCTAGGAGTGGAATTGCTGGGTCAAAAGGTAGCTCTATTTCCAGTTCTTTGAGATACCTCCATACTGACTTCCATAGTGGCTGCACCAATCTGCAATCCCACCAACAGTGCAGCAGGGTCCCCTTTTCCCCACAGCCCCGCCAGCACTTGTTGTTTGTTGATTTGTTGATGATAGCCATTCTGACTGGAGTGAGGTGGTATCTCATGGTGGTTTTTATTTGCATTTCCCTAATGACCAGTGAGGTTGAACTCTTTTTCATATGCCTGTTGGCCATCTGTATGTCCTCTTTAGAGAAATGTCTCTTCATATCTTCTGCCCATTTTTTAATTGGGTTGTTTGTTTTTTTGGTGTTGAGTTTCATGAGTGTTTTATAAATTTTGGATATTAACCCCTTATCAGATATATCGTTGGCAAATATATTCTCCCATTCAGTAGGCTTCCTTTTTGTTTTATTAATGGTTTCCTTTGTTGTGAAAAAACTTTTAAGTCTGATATAATCCCATATGTTCATTTTTTCTTTTACTTCCCTTGCCCGTAGGGATGTATCAGTAAAAATATTGCTCCGAGTAATGTCTGCAAATGTACTCTCTATATTTTCAATTAGGATTTTTATGGTTTCAGGTCTTACATTTAAGTCTTTAATCCATTTTGAATTTGTTCTTGTATAAGGCGTAAGATGATCCAGTTTTATTTTTTTGCATGTGTCCGTCCAATTTTCGCAGCACCATTTATTGAATAGAATATCTTTACTCCAGTGTAAATTCTTGCTTCCCTTGTCATAGATTAACTGTCCGTAAATGCTTGGATTTATTTCTGGGCTCTCTGTTCTGTTCCACTGATCGATGTGCCTGTTTTTATGCCAATACCAAACTGTCTTGATTACTGTGGCCTTGTAGTAGGTTTTGATGTCTGGTAGCGTGATCCCCCCGACTTTGTTTTTATTCCTCAGAATTGCCAAGGCTATTCTGGGTCTTTTATGATTCCATATAAACTTTAGGATTATATTTTCTATTTCTGTGAAAAATGCCCTTGGTAGTTTGATAGGAATTGCATTGAATCTATATATTGCTTTAGGCAGTATGGACATTTTAACTATATTAATTCTTCCTATCCATGAGCATGGTAGGTGTTTCCATTTATTTGTATCTTCTATGATTTCTTTCTTCAGTGTCTTATAATTTTCTGAGTACAGATCTTTCACTTCTTTGGTTAAATTTATTCCTAGGTATTTTATAGTTCTTGACGCTTAATTGTAAATGGGACAGTTTTCTTAATTTCTCTTTCCATTAGTTTATTATTGGTATATGCAAATGCCACCGATTTCTGAACATTGATTTTATATCCTGCTACTTTACTGAATTCGTCTATCAGTTCCAATAGTTTTTTGATGGAGTCTTTGGGGTTCTCTATATACAGTATCATGTCATCTGCATATAATGACAATTTTACTTCTTCCTTGCCAATTTGGATGCCTTTTATTTCTTTTTGTTGTCTGATTGCTGTGGCTAGAACTTCCAGCACTATGTTGAATAAAAGAGGAGAAAGTGGACAGCCTTGTCTTGTTCCTGATCTTAAGGGGAATGGTTTTAGCGTTTCCCCATTGAGTATGATGTTAGCTGTAGATTTATCATATATGGCTTTTATTATGTTGAGATATGATCCCTGTATTCCCACTTTGCTAAGGGTTTTTAACATAAATGGCTGTTGGATTTTGTCAAATGCTTTTTCTGCATCTATTGAAATGACCATGTGATCTTTATCCTTCATTTTGTTGATGTGGTGTATCACATTAATTGATTTACGGATGTTGAACCAGCCTTGCGCACTAGGGATGAATCCCACTTGATCATGATGTATGATCTTCTTAATATATTGCTGAATTCTGTTTGCTAATATTTTATTGAGAATTTTTGCATCTATATTCATCAGGGAGATTGGCCTGTAGTTTTCCTTTTTTGTGATGTCTTTATCTGGTTTTGGAATCAGGGTGATAGAGGCTTCATAAAAAGAGTTTGGGAGCCTTCCCTCCTTCTGGATTTTTTGGAATAGTTTGAGAAGAATAGGTGATAGTTCTTTTTTGAATGTTTGATAAAATTCACTTGTGAAGCCGTCTGGTCCAGGGCTTTTGTTTTTTGGGAGCTTGTCAATTACTGATTCAATTTCCTTGGTAGTAATCAGGGTATTTAGATTTTCTGTTTCTTCTTGCGTTAGCTTTGGAAGGTTGTATGCTTCTAGAAAATTATCCATTTCATCCAGATTGTCAAATTTGTTGGCATATAGTTGCTCATAGTAATTTCTTAGAATTTTTTGTATTTCTGTGATGTCTGTAGTCACTGAATGCTAACTATTTAAGGTCCTGTGCTTAAAGGTTTATATGAATTATCCAATTTATTATAATAATCTTTTAAGGTAGGTTTTATTTTCATATCATTTGAGATTTAGCATAAATTAACTTTCCCAAGATGAGATTGCTAGATGGTATATCAAACCAAGTATTAAACTGTAGCACAAGTCTATATGCAGCAAATATGTCAAACATCTAATAATATATAAAAAGTCATCAATGAATATTTTAAAAAGCATACAAAAATGTCAATGGAAAAATGAGTAAAAATGAGTAAAAAAAATGAATAGTTAATTCACAATAGAAATAATGCAGAAAGAAATACAAAAGAAAAAATACCTTATTAGTAATGCAAAAATTCAAATTAAAACTGTAATAATTTAAATATCAGATTAAAGTCCCATAGTAGCAGCAGCCATACATTTTCAGTTCTGTATTTGTGATATATCAGGCATAAATAGGTATTTTTCAAACAAATGAACATTCTGACTCTTTAACTTAAAAAAAATTAAATATGTATTAATTTGACATCTAATAATTATTGAGTGACTATGGGTATCTAATTGTGCTAATTCTTAGATACACTAAAGAGCAGCACATAACCCTGTCCTTGATAGAAATGAATAATTATAGATCTCAGCCATACTGAGACGCAGTGAGATATTCATTGTAGGGGCAGAAAAATTGTCCTTTTCTTTTAGGTTCTATTGAGTGGTCTAATAATTAAATTGACATAAGATAGATTAACAGGAAAAAAACAAATTTAATCATGCATGTACAGGAGCCCCATCATTGAGGCTTATATGCCATCTTGAACTAAGAGATGAGACAGGGGCCTGGGGCTTCAAAGGAGTAGGGTAATTCACAGGATAGTGAGAAGAATATATGTTTGGTAATTAGATGTTTGCCCTGCCATACAGTTAGGTCATTCAAATAAAAGTTATCCCTGATTAATAGCTCTCTTTCTGGGTAAAGCCTCATGTCTAAATTCTTTTACATAGTTAAGGGAGAGGTCAAAGGTTTGTTTTATTTATTTATTATTCATTCATTCATTCATTTATTCATTTATTTATTTCCTTGAATCTGCTGTGTCTTGATTGACTTCAGATAATGTACATGCCGATGTGGAACATTTTGGGGAAACTTGTTTTGAACACTTCAGCATTCTCATACATTGACATTGGTGGCAGTGTAATTGCAACCTGCCTTTCTGAAAAACACTAACAATATGTGACAAGTCTGAGGTTGGACTCACTCTCTAATTCCTCTTTTAGGAATCTTTCCTAAAGAAATAATCAGAATAGCAGTAAAATATTTGCTGTCAGGGATTTTTCATCACAGAATTATTTATTAGAGCAAAACTTTGAAAGGAGCATCGGTCAATAACCACGGAATGGTTAAGTGAATTATGGCAATTCAAAGGATAGGACTATTAGGCAGTCAATGAAAACCATATTTTTGAAGAATATTTAATAGTGTAGAAATTGTGCTTTGTGAAATGGCAGTAGAAAAGCAAAATATAAGAACTATTACTACTCAATTTTAAAAAATCATAAAACCACAATTGGGGGAAAAAAAAAAGGATCATATAGTTGGAATCTAATACCAACGTTAGCATGCATACACAAACATAGTGCTGAAAAAAAGATTAGGGATTCAAAATAATTATATCTGGGCATTAAATTTGGGACTATGGGTGATTAAATTTTTTTTTTCTCTTTTTTACTTGACACTAGTATACAAATTTTCTCCAAAGTGCATGCATTGCTTTTATAATCCAATAACTTGAATATAAACTATAGTGACCAATATGAAAGGTAATTTAATACAAATATAAGTGAGAAATGAATGGAAATAAAAAGTAACTCTGGTGGTCACTCTGTTAAATCTATGGCTTTCAGGGCTTCAAAAAATATCAAAGTAAATTTGTATAAGGCTAAATTATTTAAAGTTAAACGATAACTTTTTATTCAACATTTATTAATAATTAGTACTTACTATTTGCAAGACATTGTATCAGCCAGGAGCTAAGTTAATTAGATAATATTTTATAATCTAATGAAATAGACTAGTTTATTATTTTTATAGTTATCAGCAGTTTATTGAAGCATAATTAATTGGAAAGAGACAATATTCAGTCTTCAGCTCAGGGGATGACTAAAACGAAAAAAAAAATATATATATATATATATTTGTTTCTCCAAAATGATTATTTCATATTTCATGCAGGAATTATTCAACATTTATTTAGTATTTACTATTTGCAAGGCATTGTATCAGCTAAGAGCTAAGTTAATTAGAGAATTATTTCATAGTTTAATGAAAGAGACTTATTATTTTATAGATATCAATATTTCAGTGAAGCATAATTAATTGGACAGAGACAATACTTAATTGGTCTCTAGTTCAGGGGAGAACAAAAATGAAAAAAAATATATTTTTCTTTCTCCAAAAATAATTATTGCATATTTCCTGCAGGGATTCCCAATCTTCTTGGAAAGATAAGGAGACTATCAAATTGAACATAATGCATTTTCTGAGTAGTTTGTTCAGAATTACCTATGAACATAACAAGATCAGAGCCAAAACTATTGAGAATGACAAACCACCAACATTAAGTTAAATCAATGTTCATAGTAGTAACAGATCCTACAGTGAGGGATTGAGAAGACAAAGGATAAGATGAGAAACACTAGGCAGTTTTTGTATCCTGAGTTGTAGTGGAGCAACTGGAGAAAGACACGTTACAAGGTTGCCCTGAGGCAGAGCTTTGGACTGTGGGCTAAGAAAACAGCAGCAAGCCCACATGCAAAGTGGGTCAGACTCTTTAACAAAAGAATCCACTGAGTCACAAATAGTGTCAGGCTCAGCACAAAGCAACTGTAGGCTGAGATAATAGGCATACTTAAAGTATTTGCTATCTGGAAATTATGGCTTCCAACATAAGCTTCTCCATTTGAACCAGAATAGAAGGAACTCCTCCTTTCTGAATTATGTAGCATAACAATGAAAATACCATATTCCCTTTATTTAAAAAAGAAAATAATTTCTAACCCTAATTTCTATATGGATTGTCCTTAGTTTTGTTTTGTTCATTTTATATGTAATAACTTTATAACACACCCATCATCACTTAACCATTACTGGAGAACAGGCCTGTCTTGGCATGGTGTCCAGGTTCTTTGTATCCAGAACAAAGAATTGAGCAGGACACAAAAAGGCAGTGGTGAAAGAATAGTTTATTAGAAGCAAAAGCACACTCCAAGAGATAGGAGTGGGCAAGAGCACAAAGGAGTGGCTCAAGGGACCTGGCTAGTGAGAGCTTGGTGGTTTTATTTCCTTTTGTCTAGAATGGGCTATTCCTCCCTAGGTGTGGGGCCACTTGATTGGCACCTGTGACTGACAAGTGGCTATTATCTGATCTTTTTAGACTCTGCATGTTCCTTCCCAGAATTCAGTCTGGTATAATGATATTAATGAATTTCTGGGCACATGCATGATATTATAATGATAGTACAACAAGGCAAAGATGAAATGAAGGTTGTTGTAGTGTTTACTACGCAGGTGTGAGTGACCAGTCTAATCTAGTTAGGTAGTTAGTGTCTTCATAATAATGGTTAATGGTTATGGTAGATAAGGTGAAAATTTGGGTGTAGAGGGGAGGTTTCTGGGAAGTCTCTGGGCAGTCACTCTCTGTAGGCTGTGTTAAACGTGCAGGAATATTTGGAGACCCCATTCCTATCTCTAACTGCCTGCCTCATTTCCCCCTGAGAAGTGTGATCCCCATAAATCTCTATGGGAAGCTGAGGGACAGGAGGTCTCTTGTACCTGCTTCCTGCTGAATGCAGTCATTGTCGCTGCCTAACAGAATCCACAGAACTCTCACCCTATCTGATCTTAGATGAGAGGAAGGGGTCTCAAGATCCGCCTGGAAACTGTGTTGACCTCTTTGGTTGGGATGTACAATGGCCCCTAGATGAGGAGAGATAGATTTTAGTTAATAGATTAAAAGTGCTGGCTCAAGGAGCAGGTCTCAAAGCTACTGATACAGGGTAAAAAAGTTTGTTTAGCTTCATGGGGTCTGTGGCTTTTTTCTCTGGTTTTAACTGGTTATTCAGGTGGTGTTGTTTACCCATGAGTTGGACCTGGAACAGCCTGGAAAGAATGCTGTGCCACAATGATTACAATTGACAAGCACAAATTATAAGCCTCTCGGTAATTATCTGAAGCAGAGGATAAGAGACATTCTATGATTCAGGCTAGGAATAATCTTTAGTTTAAGATTAAGAAACTGATTTAAAAAGTGATTAAGACCAGGGACTAGGGAGCTAAGACACTAGGGAAAAGGAGACATAAAATTCCTATAGTAAGGGGACTCTCCCATATCATAACCATCATCATCTCCATCCTGCCCATTCCTACCATAGCATCTTGTAAATCTTGTAAATCTGAACTACAAATAAAAAATCTGTTAAGAATGCATAACTCTGGTAAAAAAAAAATAAGAAAATTATACCAAAAGAAGATAATGCTGTTCATTTCAGGTAAAGTTCAGGGTCAATTTTGTACAAACTCATCTAAGAATGGGAAACAAAAAAGAAAATATTTAACTACATGAAATTGTCATCTCACACATCTATCCACAAATAGACTGGGGTATTATTTTTTAGAGAAAAAAAACATTAAAGCCATCAATCAATACAAATCAGCTCTCAAAATAAGTAAGCAAAATATTGGAATGTAGTTGTACAAGAATAAAATACAAAACAAAGGAATAACTTTTAACCTTGCTTGAAATCTAGAATACTGTGATTTATTTTAAGGTTAAAATTGGCCTACAAATTGTGATTTTTATGTATCTACAACACTATTTATGAATGTTACATTGACTTTTAAGAATTTTTTCTTTTCCCTTTTATTAGAACTTCTTAAAAATAATATCTTTATTGAGAAGAAAATATTTCTACCTCACTCTCTCTTTTGAATTGTTATTTTGGTGGGTTTTTTTTTTATTTCTTCCTTTTATTTTTTAATATTTCAAGGGATTTTTCTACTAAATTCTTGCTTCTTTATTCCTCTTGTATATGGTGTTTCAGTACATAGTCAATTTTTAAATTAATGGCCCACATCTAAAAGGTTTCCAATAAGTTTTCCATTTATGAATTTCAAAGAATACCTTAAGTAAACATTCTCTTGTGTATAACATCTATTTTAAAACAATGTATCTTAATCACAACCATTTTGTGATCAATTTAGTTGTGGAAAAACACAAAATTCTAACATTTTGTATTGCTTTTATAGTTGCTTTTAGAACTTTCTCTAACCTTTTATTTAAATGGAATTCTTCAGTGTTTATAACTCAAATAGTTTCCAGAGGAAATTATAGTGATATGTTGATTGCATGCATTTTAAATATATTGACTTAAATACAAAGAAAATGTTTCAGAAAAGAAAAAAACAAAAATAAAGCTACTTTGAAAAACATTACTGAATAATTTGTGTAGTTTTCTAATTTCCACCTCCTTTTCCTGAAAATAGTAGCTTTCATTCAGTAAAATCTATACTTTTTCTACCTTAGAAGACTTTTAGTGCATTCTTTGAAAAATTATAATAAAAATAATATATTTCCTTCATTCTGTATGCTTATAAATACGAAGAGAGGTAGATATTGAATAAGAAGTTATGTAGTGAATAAAAATTAGGTATTTTATTATCCAAAATATGGTCTATAAATTATTTAACCTCTATTTTCTTTTCATGGATATTAACAATTATAGTTAAAATTAGGGTTAAATAGTAGAACTTATTGCTATCACTGAGAAATTATGTTCCTTTGTTAGCTCTTAACTTAATCATACAGATATTTTCTGAAAAATTATTATTATTATTTGCAGCAAGTTGCATTACTGATTGGGTATTTGATTATGAGAATTCTTCATGACTCAAGTACATTATGTCCCAAAAGTTGATTAATAATTCTGTCAGAGGCTATGTTGCATCCTTGTGCCAGCCTATAAATGCCTGCTTAACTCATGTTATTGAAACAAACATATGTTTTATAAAAAAATATAGCAGAAAATAATTATAATAATATTGGGTTGTTGGAAAAGTCATAATGCAGTTTTGCAATGAAAAACATACAAAAATATTTCATGACTTTCCTGACAACCCAACATATGTAAAAAATAAAAAATAATAAAATTAAACATCAATAACAAAAGTGTTTAAACTTATTTATGAAGGTAAATTTATCCTTATTAAGATGCTGAAAGAAACTTTTTGCAAAAATGTATAAACTTGAGGAGTGAACAGTGTTTATTCTTTATTATTACTAATTTTTAAATCCTGTGGGATTTTTTGTTTTGTTTTATTTTGTTTTGTTTTATTTGTGGTAGTTTGTCTACAAAGGTGCTGCCTCCCACCCCCAACTCAGTGAACCAGGACTTCTGATACTTATGTATCTCAGTAGTCCCCTCCCACACTGAATCTGAAATGGTACTGTATAGCATATAGAAAGCAGAGAGCCATGCTGCATGATTTCTGAAGATGGTTAAAAAAAAAAACTATCTAGCTTTTGCTTGGGCTTTTAGAACACTTGCCCTGGGCAGAAGGTGCCTATGTTAAAAGCCCAATCACTCTAAGAAGAACATGCTATGAGGAAATCCAAAGAAGCCATATGAATAGGTTATATAGAAAAGGAGGGAGGAGAGGGAGAGAGAGAGAGAGAGAGAGAGAGAGAGAGAGAGAGAGAGAGAGAGAGAGAGAGAGAGAGAACGCTTCCTGCTGTTGTTTGAACCATCTCAGCTGAAAAGTCAATTATATGAAGCCCACTTGGCTGTATAGCCTAGTTGAGATTTCAAATAACTCCACCCAGTCTTAACCACTATTTTACTGTAACTGCTTGAAAAGGACCAAGCAAGACCACCCAGCTGAACCCAGTCAGCCCACAGACTATGGAAAGTAATAATACATTGTTGTTTTAAGCTACTAAGTTTGTGGTTTTGTTGTTACACAACAGTAGAGAACTAGAGTACTTTTCCCTTGTTAAAGGTATAGCAACAACACTAAATCGCTTTCATCAACTAAGATTAAAAGGACACAGAGAAAGGAAAATATTTCCCTTATTGGCTATGCTAAATTGAAAAGGAAAGGTGGTGATGACTGATTTCCTGGGTGATTTAATTGCTGTCTAGACAGTTCTAAAGAACCATTTTATGTATTCGGTGTTGATAAACCATCTCCAAAGCTTTAAAAATGTCTTTATTTTGGAAATTAACCTTCTTGATTTATAAAATAGCACTTCCAAAACTTTTTAGTAAAGACGTACAGGGGAAAAAACAAAACAAAACAAAACAAACCTTACAGCGTCATAGCAAAGGTATAACATTATTGTATTCTATGATGTTCTCTGTGTCAATGACAGGTCATAGATAACCATCTGGATATATTTGTTTATGTATGCAAATACATACCTTAATATAGTAATTCTTCAACACAAACACAATCCTGCACCCTAGAGAGATTTTAATTCAGTTCATGAAATTTGAATCAGATGATTCCATTTAGTCCAATCTCTTTTTAAGAGGACCATGGATTTATCTGAAGAAAAGTTGGAATATTATATGTTGTATTAGAACAGAAAATGAATAGAGATTTTAATTCAGTTCATGAAATTTGAATCAGATGATTCCATTTAGTCCAATCTCTTTTTAAGAGGACCATGGATTTATCTGAAGAAAAGTTGGAATATTATATGTTGTATTAGAACAGAAAATGAAATTCAGCTATCTCAGAGGATGGGTTGAGATTTAATAAAAATAAATGTGACTGCTCTCATTCATTCAAAAAAACACACTCTCATTTTCCTAAAGATGTTTTAGTAAAGAGAGCACTAATCTAATTATAGCATTAAAAAATAAATTGTCTTAGTGCTTACTATAAAATAAACAACACAGCTGCAGGGCCTGCCGAGCTTCACTTATTAAAGAAAATACCTTTTGATGACTAAGAAAGGCAGATTTTTTTGAAGCATGAATATACTCACTGGAGCCTCCTGGATGGAGGGGCTATTCAGAAAGGGAGGATTTTAATGAATTGAGAAAAATGTAAACCCAGATAATTAGAGTTAGCTAACTTTTGCTTCTTTTTGGTTTACACTATTGGCAGGGGTGAAGGATAGGAGGTAGAAAAGAATAAAGGATGAAAGAAAAATATAATACTGGTTTTCTAAAAAATAATGTCTATTTTTTGACATAAAACTTTTATATTAGTACCGTCTGGGTAAAATGGCATAAACACTGTAACAATTTTAAAAAAGATATTGCCCACGTTAGGTACAGGAGAGTTTGGCTATTAATCTGGGGTGAGGTTTAGCTACAGATCCTTGAGCAGGTAAGCCTTACCTCTGATCCCTGCCAGAGGGTTATCAGGACAACTATAATGAGAGAGTTTCCTATAAAGTGGGCATTTGGCACAAACTCTGTTTGGGTATCATCCAAACTGGGCTGGTTTTGAGTGTGAAGTGGGCACACTTAATAATTAATTAATTAATAGTTATGCTGGGACAATAGGCAATAATTGTCGCTGTCCCCAGAAAACCCAGATATATGATCACCCTACATAGACATAATGTGGTTAGTCCTTGGCAGGGTATCCCTGTGTATAAGAGGATAGGACCAGTGTTCTTATTTTTCAGATAAAGATGCAAAGAAGTTGAAATCCTTTGCAACATAGTTCACCAGGGGCAGAATAGAGCACAGGTCTCCAATACTTTTCCAAAACTACTGTGGCCAAAGATTCCTGCTACTGGTCTACAGAAAGGCTTACCCTTAGAGGTATTTCTTTAATTTGCGGGTACACATTACAAAAGATCTCACCAAAAATATAAATGTTATCTTTGAGTGGTTATGTATTAAACCCAAAACACTAATAACTCAGTAATGATAACATTATCATATTAGCAATCTATTTCCTTGAAAAGCAGGGAACCAGTGTCCAGAGGAAATGAATCATAGGACAGGTTTTTTGTGTGTGTATGTGAGAGCACCCATGTAAAGGAAACACCACAACATTCGTAGGCACCACAGTAGCAACAGAGTAAACACAAGGATACCCCAAAAGCTATGCTTCCTCTCATAAAGTTTACCAGCTAGCTACCTTAGAATAACCTTCTTCTAAACACAAGAGCAAAATTTCTACAGCGATTTTATTTTGTATTGTGGTTGTTTTACAACTATTTCTATTGAGTTTCTTGTTCTTGTCTCATATTTCCTGGGCATCTGTCATAGACCATAACAAATCTTTCCTACGAATACCTGGATGTCACTGTAGCATATGTGCAAGGGTACATTAAAGAAACTGAAATCTGAAATAAACACTGATTATAGTACTAGGTTTGTCATGCTCTCATATACACCCTTAGATATTAGTATGCTCAAGTTGGAGAATTCACTGTAGGAACACCCGTGGAAACACAGCAGGGAGGTATCCATGTGGCTACACCTTACAGGCACCTGGAGAAGGTCATACTATCTGGCTTCACAGGAAGAACAGAGTCTACATATAACCAGACCTTGTTCAAGATGCCCGGTGGATGTGCCAGAAAAGTTTGAAAATAAGGAATTCCAAACATGGAGCTTCCAGTTGTCCTTTCCTTGTGGAGTCATGGATAGTATTGCCTCTGTCAGAAACAAAGTGTGATAATACATGGAGTACTGCTAACTAGGGAAGCTTACCTGAGCTATGAATCCAGAATTTTTGCTGGGGTCTCATCATGTAGGCATGGTTGACTGACCATAGTCTCCAGTTGCTCTGGAAGTCTAGTTGATGCCATGTGATCCAAGCCTCCACGCCCATCCCCCATGTAACCCCCCATAAACCACATTGCTAGACTATCTAGGATGGTCCAAGGCTTCTAGGTAAACAAAGACACTTTTTGAGGCAGGGCATCTATGGGTTTAGAGATTACCTTGTGGGAGCAGAAGGCAACAGACTGACACATCTCTTTGGACAAGGTTAAATTCTATTTTTTTTTTAATATTTTATTGTGAAATTCAGGGAGGGGACAGCATTGGGGAATCGGGGAAGGGGAGCAGACAAGTTGCTGTCCTTTTGTTCTTCAGTGTAGTTGTAGAGGACGTTGCTTCACTGGCCCATATTGGTATTATCATTGCACTCTTCCCAGCTGAGGCAGTGGCTTGCCGGCTATTGGACGGCCACTTGTGGCAGCTCGTGGCAGCTCACAGAAACTCACACCAGTTGCTGGCCAGTCCCACTGCAGCCCATGCCGTCGCCAGTGGCTCACAGCAGTCTAGCTCCAAGTCGAGCTATTGTTCACCATCTTAGCTGTAGTGGGCAGTGTCACTGGCTCTCATGTGGGATCCGAACCGGGGCCCTGCTGCTCATAGCTGGCATCCCAAGCCAACTCCTAACCAACAAGCCAGTTGGCCGGCTTGGGCAAGGTTAAATTCTTTATTCCACACTTCTATGGAAGTTTTTCTGAAATCATTCTTCAGAAGAACTCTGTTATTCCCCTTCCCGTTCACCATTTACACACCCACTCACCACTTTTCCTGTGGCTATCTTAGTGCTCCTATCAACTGGTAGACTTGTTTAGAAACTCCAGTTCAAATTTCTAAGAGAAAGAATTGGTCTTGTTTATCACCAGGATGTGTGTGTGTGTGTGTGTGTGTGTGTGTGTGTGTGTGTGTGTGTGTGAAGATTTGTTAAGTACCTCTTTATGGGCTCCCCAGTAACCCAACAAACTCTCCCATTTGGCTTGTCAATAGATAACATCACAGTCCTCATCCAATCAGTGGTGGCAAAGAACAATGGATAATGATCCATTAAACCTATTAAATACTAATGGCTATTTAACCAATGCAACCTTCATAAGTAATTGTCTTAAATGCTGTTATTTGCATAATAAAATGTATGCATACCTTGAAATAGCTGATTTGTTTTGTTGGTGTCATGTGTGGAAGACCCAGTATGAACAGCATCTAAATTTAAGATTGATAGTAGAGTAGTTTGATTTCCTAGGGCATATGAGAAAGCATGTTATCTTGCTTCATAGCCACACTTTGGCTTTGAACCCTGTATAAATGATATTTACAACCTATATTTGTCACTGAGGATCAAAATTATCCCAGTTCAAGACCAATAATTATTTTGTCATTCAGCAGATGTAATATTTATCTGTAATAACCTTTTGAAATGAAAGGAATGGAAAAGCTTATGTTCTATCATGAGATGTCAAAAGTAATATTCATCTTATTTTATAATGATGAAAAATAGGAATTCTACTGTTATGGACTAAATTGTATTACCCTAAAATTCATATATGGAAGCCGTAACCCCTAATGTGGCTTTATTTGGAGAGTAGCCTATGAAAAGCTAATAAAGGGTAAATGAGGCCATAAGGTATTACCCTAATCTGATAGAACTGATGTCCTTATAAGAAGAGAAATAGATACTAGAGTTGTCTTTCTTTCCACATACCACAGAAGAAAGGCCACGTGAGGATTCAATAAGAAGGAGGCCATCTGCAAGCCAGGAAGAGAGCTCTCATCAGAAACCAAATTTGTTAGAAACTTGATCTGAGATTTTCACTCTCCAGAACAGTGAAAAATAAATGTCTGTTGTTTAAGCCACCCAGTTTGTGGTATTTTATTATGGTAGCCTGAGCAGACTAATGTTGGGTTGTTAGAAAAGTCATGACGTATTTTTTCTATGTTTTTCGTTGCAAAAATGCATCATGACTTTTCCAACAACCCAATACATCTTAAGTTACAACTAAATAAATAATTGCATAAATTATTGCATAAATAACTGAATGATTGGTGTTATTGAATATGAACTTAACTTTCATTATTAAATGAAAAAGTTAGTAAAAATAAGGATTTGAGCATATTTTACTCTCAGAAAAATCATTTTCACTCTTCAGTATAAACTCACAATTTCCCAGTGAAGGGCCTAGAAATTTAGGAAAGCTTTGATTTGCCTGAGATCTAAAATTTACATAATTTTATGTCATTGATGTATTAAGATTTTTCACTTTTTGTGAGGACAATTGGGAATCTTTCATTTGCCACACATTCTGAATGAGAAGTCATCTGAAGATCAAAAATCAGTGAAGCAGCAGAAAGCATTAGTGAATAAGAGCAATTCATCATGTGACCATCTGTCCCACATTCTGATTCAAGAAACTTGGCAAGTCTGTAAAAATATCATGGGTGAACTTTCTTTAATGGTATATATATATATATATATATTTTTTTCCAAGGGATCAAATATATATATATATTTTACTGCCAGATATATTAATTTTCAATTGCATTTCAATAGGGCATTAGTGATCACCAGTTAGACAAATCCAAGATACTAATGGAGAGTATATATATATATATATATATATATATATATATATATATATATATTTCTTTTTCATATTTAAAGGCACAACAAATTTATACCACATTGTTCAGGAATTCATTTATTTATTTTCTATACTTTATGGGTATTGTAATACCTCATAAAATTTCCTATTAGCTATGATCTCCTGCTAGGAAAATAATATGGTGGTTAAGTTAATTTGCATTGCTCTACTGCAGATATTAAGCTTTGTATTTTTGTGTCTCTATATAAATTTTCATCCATTTTATAAAACCTCCTGACAGAAATGAATTGAAGTAGAGAAGTCAGATCATGACCTGATATTTTCAATATGATTTGCATATAGTTACAGAAACTAGGATTATTTTAGGGGTATCTGGGCAAATGTTCTGATAGGAGAAATATATCTATAGACCAAGGCACCGTCATTACATGAAGGAGCATCTGTGTCCTGCGTTTTCTCCTGGCCTCCTTGACGAGAACTGGGGTTCTAGGAGGGATGAGATGACCCGTTCAGAGGTCAGGAGGGATGATTAAGCTGATTGACTCCTCTCTTTGTGATACTAAGATTTATGAGGGCAGAAAGTTGATCTCTTTAGCTCACTGCTTTATTCCCAGAGTCTATGTTCCACATATGTTGTAATTTTTTAACAAATATTTGTTGACTCATTGACTGGAAGAAAATTAAACTAAATGCCATTCCCACTGCTCTGAGAAAGAAAAAGAAAGGAAATATACTAAATTGTTGCTGCTTTTCTCCTCTCTCAGGCAATTGTCTTCTCAGCTTCAAAGATCCTAAAGAAAAAAACCCAGAGATAAGTGGGTCATACATGACAGCTTACCACACTCACTTGAAGTCAGAAAAAGAACAGACATCTTTTCTGTCGTTTTTCTACATCTTCCTACAAATTAAAAAAACAAAACAAAACCAAAAGAGAATAAGGAAAGAAGGTAGAGCATGCTGATATTGGATATTAGCAACTCAGGGTGATACAAGGCACTTCAGGCAAGGTAAAAGTGGTTTTGGGAATGTGCCTTGCCAGACAGAAAGGGATGTCTGGAGAGACAGCCCTGACTTCAGGATGGTGCCTCAGCCTGTGAAGAGCCATTTGACTGCGCAAAACATGGGCTCTGCTGAGAGGGAGAACAAAACATTCCAGTTCTTAGAACACTATGGCTTCTTTGACAGAGTTTTCCCAGGAGTTACTCATTGTGCCAAAGGAGACAGCAGGAGACAAAACCTTATTTATCTGACATTTGGATACTGTCTTTTCCAAGGGATCCAATAACAGAGAAGGGAGGCCTAGAATCAGAATAGGAAAACTTTCAGCCTGCTGTTGCTATGTGGGAGGCAACTGCATAGCTTTAGGGTAGAAGAAAATTCATAACGAAATTACAAGCATTACTTAGGGAAACTGAACATGGAAACTAGATGGTATATAAAACCAAATTTATAATATTGGGTTGTCAGAAAAATCATGACATATTCTATGTTTTTCAAAGGTCATTTATTTATATAAAGAACAAAGATCAATCAATGATATATTACCCATTTTGTTTAATAACATTTTGCTGTATTTCAGGGGGCTTCATAATTCCTCTTTTGTAGAAGGACCTGTCTTTATTTCCAAAAAACTGAACAAGATGCTAATTTATAGCCTCATCTGAATTGAACATTATAACACACAAGGAGTTTTGAAGAGAGCGAAACAAATAGAAGTCTGATGGTGCAAGGTCAGTCCAGTATGGTGGGAAGGGAACACATCCCATCCAAGGTCCAATAATTTTTGATGGGTGATCAAACTTGTGTGTGGTCTCGCATTGTCGTGATGGAACACAACTCCTTTACAATTAACAAGCTCTGGATGTTTCTGGATGATGGATTCTTTCAAACTGTCCAATTGCCGACAGGACACATTTGAATTGATTGTTTGGTTCCTTGGTAGGAGCTCAAAAAATACCTTTAAAATCCCACCACACCGAGAGCATAACCTTCCTCTGATGAATGTCTGCTTTCGATGTTGTTTGAGGTGAATCATCACGTCGGGATCAAGACTGTTTGCACACCACATTGTTGTAAACAGTCCACTTCTCTTTACCAGTTATCAGTGACTTCAAAAAAGGATCATTTTCCTCACATGTTTAATGAGCATATTGCAGGTGTTTATACGCGATGTCAAATGAACTTCTTTGAGTTCATTCGGAACCCAAATATAGATGCTTATTTACGTATCCCAGCTTATTCTGGTGGTCGTGAATGATGGATGATCAATGTTTCTGCAATCTCTTGTGTCATATAATGTGGGTTTGACTCGATCAATGCCTTTATTTTATCATCATTAACTTTGATGGGCCTCCCTTATGGAGGAGAGTCATTGAGATCAAAATCACCAGCATGGAATTACTTGAACCATCATTGGCATGGACATTCTTGTAGAGTACTGTCACCATAAACTTTATGCAACTTTCCACAATCTTGACGCACGTTCTTCCCTTTATGGAAGTAAAACAGCAAAATATGGCAGAAATGCACAGTTTGGTCTTCCATCTTCAACTTGTAAAATCTCCAAAACTCAACCAAATTGCTCAATTTTTTTTTTTTTAGAATGAAGCTAGAACTGTCAGCTGTCAAGTGACATAGCAATAACATAGATGCAAATGACTCTAGTACTTCCAAAAATAAACTAGTGCCATCTGTTGCAAACATGCGTCATGATTTTCCAACAAACCAATACTAGTGATAAGTTAAAAAAATTGCACTGATATTGCTAAAAAGTATACATAGGAGGGGCTTAGGGAACAACAATCTGAACAGAAGAGGGCAACCTGAAGCTGTATTTGAATAATACTACTTGAATGGTATTTTACAGACAAAAAAAATAATTAAAGATGCTTTTATAAACATTTTTAAAATATTTAGAAAATTTAGATTCTCCTTCACAAGGAATGTTATTTTTTTTTCCATTTGGCATGGTTTGAAGGGTAGATGATGATGCCACTGATTACTTGCAATATAAAATGATGGGTGTAAACAATTGATTGTTTTAATAATAAAAGTAATGGTTGGAAGCAAGTTGACAGGGAACCAGAAATGACATGAATGGAGCCACTTCCAACTAGAACCTTTTAGAAATCAAGATCAAACATCACTAAAGTTATGGCGGAAATCTAAATGAAAACATCATTGTATTTCTGCATTGCTTTCTCAGAAATGTACTCTTGCATATATTGAGTTATAATGTTATAAAACATCAAGAAAAATAAATAAATGTCATGGCATAAATACTGAACACATTACTGTGGAAATATTAAGAATTAAAATATAATTATTTGATTGATGTTTAATGTGGTATATTCAATATACGTTGGGCTCCATTCTTTTCTTTGCATAGGCAAGTGGACTGGCTACCCTCCTATCTATAGGTAGTAAACAGGCCTCTGCTCAACTTGTCCCAAACATTCTGAAAAAGGATAACTGATGGCACTATCCTTAAAGAATATACAGTCTTACCTATCTGCCAAATTTACAAAGTTCTGTCTCCAAATATTTTATATATTTTATTTTGCTGTGGCCACATTTGTTGAGTTGAATGTGTAAGTGAGGTCTTGGGATAGTTAAAGGAGCCTAATCATTTTATTAGTGTTTACCTCGTTAAGGTACTTTTTCTCTTTCATCTTCTTAACTATTTTCTGATGCAGAACAAATCTATATCTGGAGCTTTGAGTGGAATCAATGTTTACTGCAATGCTGGAAAAATTTTTCTTTTACCTATATCTGCCGAGGCTGATGGAGATGGAAGTCATATATAGATATATCCATATTTTAATTATTATTCTTATCTGTTTGTATTGCCCTCAAATACCAACTACCCTATTTACTGATTGTAATTAATCTTTGGCTAAATGTTAAAAAAAAACTGAATTCTGGATTCAGTTCAAAGTTTTTTAGTAAATATTAATGTTTTATGTTAATTAATTATTATTAATGTTCCTGTGTATTGAGAGCTTAATAAATCCTGGCAGTTGATGGAATCAAAGATATATTTTAAGTAGCTTGATCTTTCAACAACCACTGAAGTAACTTCAGATGAAAGGGAACATATTTGGTGCCACACTATTCCATTTTGGAGTGCTTATATTTTAAGTCTCTGCAAGAACAAGTCAGAGTTAAAAGAAAGAAGGGAAAGGGTTTGCAACCAGCATTGAATGTGCAAGCACAAGAACGCATTTCATATTCAGTTGGCTACAAACTATTGATACACTCAGAACACACAGGAAAGTGAGAGGAGCGATAAGATGCTAGAGACCCAGGTGATGCCATTCTGGGGAATTGGGGCTTTATTCAATGAGGAAAGAATTTGTTCTTGGGGAGTATGGTCATATTTGACTATTACAAAAATCACTCTGAGAAAGCGTAGATGGTGTATTGATGCAGGCACATGAATTGCATAGGTAATTATGATTGAACTATTGCATTAGTCTAGGCAGGAAATAAACTTAAATAGTGAAAAATAAGGTAGAGAACAGAAAACAGATTTGAGAGCCACTTAGGGGACCGACAGACAAAGATTCCCATGTTTCTGACTGGAAAGATCAGCAATAATTGATATTTACAAAAATTGGGAATTTAAAGATGAAGAGCAGATAGGGAAATAAGGGAGAGAAATGATGAGATCATTAAGTTTATGGTAAAAATGGAGAACTCAGGTACAGCTGTTCAGATAGGAAGTCGATTTGATGATATAATAGAAGGAAGTCTAGGCTGGAAATATTGGCAAACAATGCAAATAAGAAATGAAGAGATCATGAACAAAGGCAGTAGCAAGGGAAATAATGAAAATGGGATAGAATTAAAAGACATATTGAACTTAGATTCAATAAGATTAGTGCCAAATTGATTTAACATTAGAAAAATCTATTGCTTCTACCAAGCACCAGAGCCAGTGCTATTAAAGGTATGTAATCCTGCAGATATTACAGAATTCTAACCTTTAAACATAACTGTAATTAAAATTTAGTTTTATCAAAATATTTTTTCTATATTAGCTTATTAAATGTAAGCTGTAGGTCAAGGCACATGTTACTCATTGTTTAGTATCTAAAGCAACTCTTACTACGTATATGGCCAATATGTGTTTGTTGAGCCAAACTGACATATCTATGCTTCAGCTTTCACCATAGCATATCATTTTTTCAGCATACACTTACTAAATGTATGCTATGATCAGGTTTTGTGTGTTTTGCTAAGTATAAAAAGATAAAAAATAATAATATTTTATACTCATAAAGTTTAGACTAGACAAACAGAAAACACATACAAGATGATACTTGCTATGATAGAAGTAAGCACAGGGTGGCAAAAGATGGGCATATCACCCACTGGTTATCTTCTCATAGGTGATGACATATAAGCCAAATTTTGATGTTGAATAGGAGTTAGCCAGGATCTTTGGGTGGGGATGTATAACTGGAGGCATTAAAGGCATGAGAATCATCCTGTGTCAACAGGGAGTAGGGGCTAGGAGATCATAGAGCTCTCTGAGTAACACTGACAAAATAGTGAGATAATGGCAGGAGGAGAGAGGAGAGAATAATGAACCATACAGATGAATATTCAGGTAAGGACAATATGTATCTATTCCATGCTTAGGAATCTAAATAAGAGAAAAAGAATAGGAAGAGAAGACAGTTTCAATGAATAAGCTTTAATTTCAACATTGGATTTATTGAGTTGGACATGTGTATTAGTCAGGGTTGGTTAATGCTGTAATAAATAACCATTTCGATAACTTAATCTAATAAAAGTTTTTCTTTCTTTGTTATCACAACACAGTGATGGGCATGTGGGGAGGGTCTCTGCTCACTGCAGTCGTTCGAGCACCAAGACCTTACCATCCATTAGTCCATCCATTAGTCCATCCTCAGGGGACTCTCGCCCTATCTGATCTTAGATGAGGGGAAGGGGTATCGAGATCCGCCTGGAGGACCATGATGAGTCGGAATGTACTGGAAGTACATTTGGAATATCACTTGTATCCCCACGGCCTCTAGATGAGGAGATAGATTTTAATTATTAGAGTTAAAAGTGTTGGCCCAAGAAGCAGGATTCAAAGCCATTGACATGGTGACTGCATGAGGAAAATTTGTTCAGCTTCGTGGAGCCTGGCCTTTCTTCTGGTTTAACTGGTCATTCTGTTATTGTTCACCCAGGAGCTAGGCCTGGAAAGAGTTCTATGATATAATGACCATCGTCAACAGACATTAATCACAAGCTTTGGGGTAATTATCTAAAGCAGGGGGTAGGAGATTTCTATAATTCAGGTTAAAAACAATGTATTATTTATGATTAAGAAGCTGATTTGAGGGGATGGCCAGATAGCTCAGCTGGTTACAGCATGAGCTCTGAACATTAGGGCTGCTGGTTCGATTCCCACATGGGCCAGTAAGCTGTGCCCTCTACAGCTAAGATTGTGAACAAAGGCTTAACCTGGAGATGGGCTGCTGTGAGTGGCTAGTGGCTAGCGTAAGCTGCAGTGTGGGCTGTAGTGAGCCGCAGATGGTAGCAAGCAGGAGTGGCCAGCAGCTGGCATGAGTGGCTGGCAGCTGGAGAGAGCTGCCATGAGCCACCTTGAGCAGCTGGCTGACGGTGGCAACTGACTGCCTCAGCCGGGTAGAGTGCAATGATCATAATACCAACATGGGCAAGTGAGTGGTGTCCTACACAACTAGACTGAGAACAATGGCTCGGAGATGGGAGGCAGTGGGGAGGGGAAAGAGAGGCAGGAAAAAAAAAAAAGAAACTGATTTGAAAAGTGATTATAACCAGGGGCTATGGAGCCAAAACACTTGGGAAAAGTGACTTTGTACAGTGAGAACCCCTTTCGTTTGGCCGTATCATTTCCCCCCGATGGTAGTGGGGTCTCGTATCTATGAGACTATTAGGGAGTTACGAAACATTTTCCCTATGCAGTCTAGATGTGAGAGTATGACTTCTGGATTAGTTTCAACCGGTAGAATTGGCATAAAGCCTTGTTGGAGCATCATGTGGAACTTGAGGGCTGTTAGGTGGGAAGGAATAAATTTTGTCTAAAGGTTTAAAATACAGGGTCCAAAGACAAGGGTTAAAATAATCACCCGTAATGGTCCTGCAAGGGGAAGAAGCCAGGACACCCAGCCCCAGATCTTAGACCAAGATCCCCAAGATTTGCCTAATTGTTGGTGGTGGATCCTGAAAGCTCGATTTCTTTTTTTAAACTTTTGGGCAGTATCTTTGACTATGCTAGGCTGATTAACATAAAAACAGCAATCTTTTTCTAAAAAATAAACATAGCCCCCCTTTTTCGGTTGTTAGGAGGTCTAGTTCTCTGCAATTTTGAAGGACTACTCTTGCCAAGGAATCTAACTGATTTTGTAAAGTGGTGATACTCCTAGATATGTCGTTTAGGCTAGCAGAAAGATCCTTAGATAGGCTTTGGTAATAGGTGAGAGAGGTGGATAATCTGGCTATGCCTATGCCTATTCTTGTAGGGCTACCTAGGCCTATTAAGAGGGGAATGAATTGTATGGCCCATTTGGTTCTTATATGTGTCCTTAAAGGAACAGTTAGGGATTGATTATTGAGGGCTATGCTGATATCCGGAGCCAAGTAAACTAAGGTATAGGCTTCTGTCCAATGAGCTGGAAGACATAGACAAGACCTAGCCCCACAAAGGAAAAATATATCCGGGGTGCTTAACCACAGCAGACTTTGAAATCTTTTTTAAATACAAGAAAGCTGAGGAGTGCTCCTCCCCCAACATTATAGTATCTGTGAAGAAGAAGAATCCTATTGTTTTCTATTTCCACCTGAGTGATGTCAATTTATTAGAGGGATTTCTAAAACACCAACAGACAAGTTTGAGTATGCAGAATTTGTTACGTGAAGCAGTATCGTTTTCTTTCTTCTTTTTTTATTACAATTTACAATATTGAATAATATTAACAAGAAAATTCCCCAAATGTTTGAGTTGTTGTGTTGTTGTTTTTCTCTTATCTTTTAAAGGCAGGAACAGAAAAAAAAAATACAAAGAACGCAAGGAGGTTATGTGTCTAATATCTTAAAGTGTGAATCACAAGGACCTTTGAAAATTAGTATCATGGTTCCATAGTGTAATGGTTAGCACTCTGGACTTTGAAAATTAGTATCATAAGCTTCTTTCTTAGTCTTTTCAAAGACAGTAATTTTTGATTCATATAAATATTTCACATAATTAAGGTATTGCAAAAATTCCCATCTCTCACTAGTTCTCTGTTCATTGGGCCCCTATTTTTTCTTTACTCAAATGAGTTTTGACATCCATCACCATAGTTTCTGCTTTGCTTAATTCTTAGCCCAACACTCCACCTTCTTTCTTTATTGTACTTGTTTGCTTGAACCACATTCCTACTTAACACAACTGTTCATGAACTCTAAGCCTTGCACCCCCCCAGAGATGAATGTGGCTGGAGATAAACACTGTCATGCCAAGTGGTGGTCTCACTTTACATCCATGATTAATTGGGCCCTTAATGTTGCTGGACAATAGTGCTATATATGTATTTGCTCATTTTCCTAGAGTACTGTATAAACATTCTCCTCAAACTTCCATCATCTTTACTCTCACTATCATTCACGTTTGTTGACATTTTTTCTCCATTTCATTTGTGAAATACAAGCACAAAGAAGAGAACTTCCACATCTAAATTATGCCTATCTTAATTATCTCCATAAAATAATTATTTTGCTGTTCATGCTCAAGCAAAAGCTAATTCCTTCTTTTGTGCACAAGGCTCCATCCCCTCACATTTAGTCAAGAAAACCTCTCTATCAAGCCTCCCTATCTCTTCTGAATCATCATTTTTTTTTATTTTCTTGTCAATCTTTTAAACTAGTATGTAAACATTGTTATTGTTTTTCTGCTCTTAAAAATATGCTCCTTAACAAATTTTTCAAAATGTTGATAAAGAGCAAATCTGGGTAATGGGTGTCTGTGGGTATGTTATACAATTCTCTCTATGTTTGTATACAAGGTCTGACAATTAAGTTCGTAAACTTGTTACAATGCTGTTGCTCACCTTTTTTTATGTCAAAGGGATTATTTATTATGAATTTGCACCAGTTGGACAAACAGTTAACCAATTTTACTATTTCAAAGTGCTGCAAAGGATGATTGAAAAAGTTAGAGGAAAATGACCTGAACTTTTCACCAATTCATGGCTCTTGCATCACGACAATGTACCAGCTCACATGGCACTGTCTGTGAGGGAGCTTTTAGCCAGTAAACAAATAACTGTATTGGAACATCCTCCCTAATCACCTGATCTGGCCCCCAGTGACTTCTTACTTTACTGGAAGATAGAGGAAATATTGAAAGGAAGACACTTTGATGACATTCAGGATATCAAGGGTAGTAGGACGAGCTCTGATGGCCATTCCAGAAAAAGAGTTCCAAAATTGTATTGAAGGGTGGACTAGGCACTGGTGTCAGTGCATAGCTTCCCAAAAGGAGTATTTCATAGGTGACCATAGTGACATTCAGCAATGAGGTATGTAGCACTGTCTGACCTCGTACATTAAAAAAAATCAATAATGCAAAAGCAAAAATGAAAACAAAAAAACCTTTATTGAACTTTCAATTCTCTTCAACATACCACATCCATTTTCTCATTTATATGCACTTGTTTTCATTCCTCAGATCTTTTCTCTTAGCAAATCCTGTAATTCTTAGTTTCAAAATATATTCAGAGTCAACACTTTACCACCTCCCCTGCTACCCACCTGTCTGGCCTAAATCACCATCAGCTCTCATTTGAATTATTTCACTAACCTCTTAATCCTGTCAATCTGTCATCAAGAAAATAGAATGCTCTTTAGGAAGCATAGTCAGATTATATCTAACCTCTGCTTCAAACTATCTATTGCTTCAAACTTTCCATTTTATAACAAAGTCCTTTATTGCTTTACAACCAAACAAGTCTGGACAAAAACAGAGAACTGAGTTACCATTGTATAAAGCAGGATCAACTGCCTCAAATGCTCACTCAATACCATCTAACAAATTTATCATATTTTGCTAGTAAGACTATTTCCCCATCTTTCAACTACCACACAGCTGTTCATTTTCCTATGCAGAACAGTTTCCCTGGTACTTTTCTCACCCCAGATTAACAGACTGCTGAAAGAGGCTCTTCTGGTGACCGAAACCACCCACTGTTTTATCCTTCTAGCATCGATGTTTTCCCAAAATGAATTTTGCGGTCAGTCTTGAAAGTAACTATTTTTCCTCCACCATGCATCAAGGAAAAACAGATGTAGCAATTTAGAATTTCATACATTTCTGAATAATGTACAGAAATTATTTTCTCAGCTTGTTCACAGTTTCAAAATGATGATGAATGGTACATGTCATGAAATGTATCTGTAAGATCAATATTTTTTTGACAATGATGTGTTGTATAAAAAACATTATAACTTCATAGATGTGCAGGCCTCAGAGATTCCATTATTTTATAATCTCATTGAGAAAATAAATACTTAAATAGATATAAAAATGATTTAAATACAAGTTATTTCATTCCTATGCTTAGGCTAAGAATCATTTTATTTTACATTTAAAATACTGTGTTTCCTTATCTTTCCCATTAAAGTTCTTTGAGAATTTTTGTTTAAACATTCCTTTTTTCCTATTTCTACATAGTTTATTAAGTCATTAATTATTATTAACAGTAAATATAATACTAAATTACATTTTAAAATATAATAGCATTTAGCCTTCTAAAAATAGATTTATCATCTATTAGATATAAAAGTACAATGTAAATGATAAAATAGACTTATTTTATTGATGCAATTAATCTGTTAGTGATGAGGTAACTAATCAAATTTACAAACTGAAAATCAATGAACCATCATATGATCAGAACAATTTTGCTGCAAGTAGCATAAATTGATTTGGACTACCTCTGTCAGACAAGAGTAATGTATTGGCTAACATAACGAATGTAAGGACAGAGTGGTAATGAGAGCTTGGGGATGAGTATTATCCTTCCTCACTCTACTTCTCTCTTTCTGTTGACTTCTCTCATACTTGCTACACACAATGTTACTGGCAGTCTCCACATTTAAGTGCCCTAACATATGGAATCAAAGAGGAGGTAAAAGTTTTCCCATATTGTCCCAAATTTATAAATCCCAAAGAAAGATTCTCACTGATTCTTCCTAAGTTAGATAGTAACCCCATTAACAGTAATGACCATGAACAGGGTATCAGAATCTGTAAAAACATGGACGCTTCTTTTGGAACTATCTAGTTAGTATTGGGGCAAGGAAACTGCTAGAACACATTGGTGGGAGGATGGTGAACAAGTGGTAAATTGCTATACCAGACAAACAAAACAACAGATGTTTTTTTTAACAACTATTTCTTTTATCTTCCTACTTTCTAATTGGAGACCATTGTCCTACAAGCTTAATTGTACTTATCCATTTTGTTGCAGCACAATGAAAGGGTTTTCATAGTTTTAAGGCAGCAAGCAGCGCTGTTAACTCATATGTCTTGCCAAAGTTACACAGAGAGGAAAACTCAGGTTAGTTCCAAAAACCACCTTTCACTCGAAGTAACTTAAAGGGGTTATAAATCTTTCCAAAAACAAGTAAATTTGTGATGAGATTATGTCCTGAATGTTTGTGTCCCTACCCCAATTCATATGTTGAAATCTAATCCCCAATGTGATGGTATTTGGAGGGGAGCCTTTGGGAGGTAATTAGGTTACAAAATGGAGCCCTCACGAATGGGATTAGTGTCTTTTTAAAAAGAGGCCAGAGATCTAGCTTTCTCCTTTTCTATCAGGTGAGGACACTGAAGTCAGCAGTTTATAGCCCTGAGGAGTGCTCTCACCAGAAAGCGACTATGCCGGCACCAGTAGCTCATATTTCCAGAACTGTGAGCAAATAGGTTTCTGTTATTGATAAGCCACTGTATTTTGTGATAGGAACCCAAACTGACAGAGATATATGATAACTAAATTGATATCAAGAAAAATAACTTGAAGATTTTAATGTCAGCAGTTTTTCATGTGCTCAAAATATCTTTAAAATATAGAAGCTTAAAGTGAAATTCTATAATGCAATTATATTTGTAAATAAATAAGTATAGTAATATAAATAAGTAGATTGCTATTGAGGCAAAGCTCAGGAAATAATTACTTTTTAAAACTTTCAAATAAATGGGATGTTTTTCTTTTCCATTTTGAATATATGCTATTTACTTTTCAATGATTAACATCTTTCTTTTGGGCCTGAACTTTGAAAAGCACTGTGTTTGTGAGACCCTAGAGTCCAGGTAGCAGATCCAGGGAGTTAGGAACCAGCAATAAAATGATCAAATAAATTTTCAAAAAGCCAGGTGATACTTTTTTTAATCTCTTTGTTATTATTTAAAACATTTGGCATTAATTTTTTTTTAATTATCTTATTAATATTGTATTTTGCTCAAAGCAATCATTGAGTGATATGGAATGCTGCTATATATATTTAAGAAGCATATATTGGTTATACATTTGTATGTAAGCTCTACAAAAGAAGGGGTTTTGGTTTGTTCTGTTCACTGCTTTATCCCTGATGTCCAGATCAGTACCTGGCACATAGTAATTGTTTTTATTTTACAAAAAAATGACTGAAAGAAAAAAAGCTAACCTTTGTTATATTATAATTCTAAATTATTTTCTATTGATATGCAATATATTAAAACATATCTTTCATTAATTATTGTGGACATGGTGTCCAGCTTGAGTTAGCAAATATAAATTAGAAAAAAAAATGAAGAAACTTATGTATTCTTTGACCTTACTTTCACATCACATTTCTGAAAATCATGGGGCAAAAAAAGCCAGTTAAATTTAACCAAATGGAAGAATAATCTTATACCTGGCCATCATGCAAACATATGGATGAGATTGATCTATTCTATGAGAAAAAGCCTTAATTTTTAAGATTGGATATTTATAAGAACTTAGATTTCTCATCAGAGAAGTCATATATTAGAGCATCACATAAGTTTGCTTACTTAATTCCCAAACAAAATAAGTCACCGTGTTAGTGGAACTTTCGTGGAGCCATGTTCAGTTATTTTGTGTCTGAGCTATCAAAAAAAAATTACTTTTGTCAACAAATATTATCCATTCTAGAAGTTCTGATATGTTTGCATGCTGCCTGCAACTGAACAAAAATATAGGTTTCCCTCAGTGAAGCAAGTTTCTAACCTCCATTTATTGTGTGCACATTGCAGCTGTCAAAGAAGAATTTGCAATTTATGAGCCCATTTTGGAATCTGGAAGAATGTCAGTGTCTTCAAAATGGTGAAAAGCCTTTTTTTGCCAAGGATAGCTTCCACTGGAGGATAAATCTTGGTGTTTCTTGCACAGGTGGAACACCTGTGATGCTTGGCAACACATCTGGTTTGGCTGCTTTCTTGAAGAAAGTTGCTTTACATGTGATAATCACTCACTGCCTTCTATACTGGCATGCAATGTCATAGAAACTACCAGCAATTCTGAAGAAAAGCTTTGTCCATTGCCATGAAAATATCAATTTTATCAGATCAAGAATTTAAATCTTTCATTTCGGCATGGTTTGTCAATGGATGAAAGAAAAATATAAACTTCTTTACTACATGTTCCAAATGAAAATTAAGTGCTTGATTGCATTTTGGGAAACAGTTTTACCTTTTATCTACCTATCTATCTATAGCTAGCTATCATTATCTATCATCTATCATCATCTATGTATTTATCTGAGGGGGACAGAACTACTTATAAGGAGGAGTTGATGCATATCTTGGCTAAAGGAAGGACTTTTTTTGACAATATGAATGAGGTAATTCTTTCAAGACAAAGCTTTAAATGATAGATGCTGCTAAAAACAAAACAAAACTAAAATACCACCCCATCCATACCTCACATCACCATCATAAGAAACAACAAACTATTGCATCCAGGTTACCATTTCTGAATCTAAGAGCAAAATCAGGCAACTATCCCAAATTTATAAATGCTAGAATAACCATGTTTTTAGCCTTTGTTGAGGGTTATAAAGATTGCCAAATTCTCTGTGGGAAGAAAATTACAAATCCCCAGAAAAACTATATAGACCTTCCCAAGGTTACTTCTGCTCAAACAACTTAGACATTGTAATCTGGATTTGTGATCCTCTTTTTGATGACAAAGGGAGCATCACTGTGGCAGACTGTAACATAGATGACTTCAGGACAAAGGACGTGCCAAGCCAGGATTTCAAGTCAAGAATTCCCAGAGAATTCAGTTATTACGTGACAATGTACACTCACCTGGCAGAACCATTTGTGAAAACATGAATTCCATTCATATGTCTTTGTAAACAAGCTTATTAGGACATGAAGCCACCTAAACAAACCACCAAAAATATCAAAATTAACTGTCAAAGATAACATGCATGCTTTCAAATAAAAGGCAATTCCATAATTTTAAAAGCTGAAATGAATAATATCAGATTCTTCCTGCAATTTCCTTTGGGGAAGAATTTGTCATGTTTGTAAAATTTGGATCTTACATTTTGGATGGCTTAAATGTTTAAGTAAGCAGCCTTTAATTATACTATAAACACATAAGAGGAAGAAAAATATAAATCTTTGTACAAATTTGTTTCATGTTATGTTTCTACCATTTTGTGATTGAGTAATTTGGTACAACTGTTATAAACAGTTTCCAAACTTAACTAGATGCCCCAGAATGACCAGTGATCTGGACCACTCTCACTTTCTCCATAACACTTTGTTTCTAGTTCTCCATGATGACAATCTACACTCCTTACCACATTTGATTTATGACCCTGCCATGCCCCTCTTGATTACAGTAGATGGTCTTGACTTCACCTTCTCAGAGAAGGGTCCTTAACTTCCATCACCAAACCTGTAAACTAATATGCATCTGTAGATCTACTCTTTCTCCATTTTCTCCATTTATAATGGAAACTGGTACAAATGGCTGAAATCTGGAGCTGTCCATATCCCAGTTTAAACCATGGTAATAACACCTGTGGAATGGCAGATCACCCAGATATAAGTGTCCCTAAGTGCCTAGTAGAGTTGGGCCATCCAATCAGCTTGGTCTCTTCACACTGGGACTGTTATGGGAGAGAAAGCGTAATTGCTTTTTCTAGAAGTCCAGATATTATAAGTTCCTTTTGTTACAGTAATTAAGCTTTTACTCTAATTCACTAAAGTTCTATCACCTCTTTGTATGATCTCATCTACTGCTATGGCTTCAATTATTTTCAAATGATTGCGGTTTTTGCATTGTTGAAATTTGCCTTTGATATTGGATTACGTTCTTAAATAATTGGGATTATGTTATACATCATTTTATCGTGCATTTCTCCCTTTATGTTTTTGCTAATGATTTATTACTTGCTGTTTACATTATATGTATTTTAGACTATGGAAATGATGTTAGACAAAAAGTAAATTCAAGTGATTTTCTTATTTGAGTTCAAAATGGGTTGTAAAGCAACAGAGACAACTCGCAACATCAATGCATTTGGCCCAGGAACTGCTAACAAACGTACAGTGCAGTAGTCATTCAAGAAGTTTTGCAAAGGAGATGGGAGCCTTGAAGATGAGGAGCATAGTAATCAGCCATTAGAAATTGACAACAATGAGTTGAAAGCAATCTTCAAAGCTGATCCTCTTAAACTACACAAGAAGTTGCCAAAAAATTCAATGTTGACCATTCTACAGTCATTTTGCATTTGAAGCAAATTGGAAAGGTGAAAAAGCTTGATAAGTGGGTGCCTCATGAGCTGGCCGCAAATCAAAAAAATCATCGTTTTTGAAATGTCGCCTTCTCTTATTCTACGCAACAATGAACCGTTTCCCAATAAGATTATGATGTGCAATGAAAAGTGGATTTTATATGACAACCAGTGACAACCAGCTCAGTGGTTGGACCGGGAAGAAGCTCCAAAGCACTTCCCAAATCTAAACTTGCACCAGAAAAAAGGTCATGGCTGCTGTTTGGTGGTCGGCTGCCAGTCTGATCCACTATAACTTTCTGAATTCCAGTGAAACCATTGTGGAGAATTATGCTCAGCAAATTGACAAGATGCACTGAAAACTGCAACACCTGTAGTTGGCACTGGTCAACAGAAAGGGCCTAATTCTTCTCCATGACATTGCCCAACCACACATGGCACAACCGACCCTTAAAAATTTGAATGAATTGGGCTACAAAGTTGTGCCTCATCTACCATATTCACCTGACCTCTCACCAACTGACTACCATTTCTTCAAGCATCTTGACGACTTTTGTAGGGAAAAATGCTTCCACAACCAGTAGGATGCAGAAAATGCTTTCCAAGAGCTTGTTGAATCCCAAAGCATAGATTTTTATGCTATAGGAATAAGTAAACATATTTCTCATTGGCAAAATTTGTTGATTGTAATGGTTCCTATTTTGATTAATAAAGATGTGATTGAGCCTGGTTATAATGATTTAAAATTCACTGTCTGAAACCTCAATTACTTTTGTACCAATGTAAAACTAACTCTAGTATCTCTCTCCATAGTCCAGAGCTGCATATCTAAATACCCCACTGGATAGCCCATAGAAACAAACTCAACAAGCCCAAAACTTAATATCTTCTTTCTGAAACTTGCCTTTCCCCTCTGGTCTATCTGAACAAGGGGTATCATTGGCAACTCAGTGGCTTACAATAGAAATCTTGGATTAATGGACAACTTTTCTCTCTCATGCTTTTCACATCCAAATAAATAAAATCATATCTAATCCACTTCTTACAAAAATCTCACAAATGCAATTGCTTCTCTTTATGTTTCTTGTCAGGAATACAGGACACTATCACCTCTTCCTTGTGTTGCTACAGTTGGCTTATTACTGCTTTCCCTCATGCCAATTTTGCCCCTCTAGTCCATTTGTCACAGTACTTAGAGTAAGCTTTCTACAATGCAAATCTAACTCTCTTTAAAACCCTGCAAAGATTTTGCAATGTTCCTCAAGAGTCAAGGTTTCTTAATAGGATTTACAAGGTCCTGCATGCTCTGGCCTCTGCTCACTTTTGCAAAGTTATCTATTTGTTCCTGTCTTGTTTATATGTCATATTCTAGCTTTTATGAGCTTCTTAATGTTCTGTAACTACTCTTTTTTGTAACCACACTTTCCAACGATCCGTTTCCTATGCTAAAAACAAACTTCCCCTCATCAATTGGCCAATGCCTAATTCTCCCTCAATTTTCAACTTAGAGGTCATTTCCCTTGGAAATCTTTCTGGATTCTTTCAAGTCTTTGTAGATGATCCTCTTTGATAAAAGCACACTGTACTCCCAGTAAGTAAATAGCACCAGTCATGGTGCATTATAATGTCTCTTTATTGTTCTATCTCTCATGGAGAGGGACAAGGTTTATCTAATTTCTTTTATACATCCTACATCCTGCCACCCCATGTCTACTACTGTGACTAGCACATAGTAGGGGTTCACTAATGACTTACAATAAGAACCAATTGCTCAAATACTTTAGTTTGAATTTATTTTAACACATTTTCTTGGGAAGAGTTCATAACTTTCATCAAGTTCTCAAAAAAGCCCATGGACTTAAAATGGCTAAGCATGCTTACAGTATGTTAAGTATTAAAACATCTCAGTATACAATCAATCCTTCAGATTCTAAAAGTATACAAAAATAAACTCCAGCCCCTCACCCCAATACCTGTACAAATGGTTAATGAAATAACCACAGATCATTATCTCTTCATCTCAACACTGACAAATATACAAATATCACTGCCCCCAACATACATGTGAACACACACCCACACAGCACAGTACCCTGTTTGGAACTATTCTTTGTATCAGTGAACATGAGAATTGCATGAAAACTCTGAAGGCTTTCAAGAACCTATGTTTAAAAAACACAGGAGGGAAAAAGCAAAAAACAAAAACAAAAAAAAATAGTTCAGTAATTTAGCTCAGGGACAAAAATCAAGATTGGGTTGGTTTACTTTTTTAAAAACTATTTATTTTGCAATAGAATCACAGGAAGTTGCAAAAATAGCACAGAGGTATTCCATTTACTCACCACCCAGATTCCTCCAGTGGGAACATTTTATAAAACTATAATGTATTATCAAAACCAGATAATGAGTTCCTTTTCACTAGTTTTCCAGGTAGAATTTTTTTTTTTCCCAATGACTGAGTCTCTTACTTTCACTATGTAAAACTGTCAATTCAAAAATAATTTGATTTACATGTATTGAACATTTTAATGTCTATCAGAGAATATATTAAGTATTTCAAATTCTTCAAATTAATCACATGGAGAAGATACTAATATTACCCCATATATAGGTGATGAAATGAGACACAGATAAGTTGAGGAACATGCTTAAGATTACACAGGGAGTAAGTATTAGGTCCAGGTTTATGAATGCAGTTCTGCCTGACTTCAGGGACTGCAGGCTAAACCACCATGCTTTAATGATCCACTTCCAAAAATGCTTTCCACTTCTGGAAGAGTGAAAGATTAATTGAACATCTCTCATTATAAGATTACACTGCTTACACACTAGACTTCATTCTTCTTAAAAATACCTAAACACTTCTCCCATGAAGAAGAGAGAAATGTCAGAAAAGAAAGAAAAAAGTAATGATAATGTTTATCGGGCATGGGTAGAATCCTAGGATTATTATCAAGCAGAAGAACGTATTGAGGACAGGTTATTTCTAGGGCCCCTGTGAATGAGGTTCATCAATGATGACAGGAAAGTGATAAGAAACTGAAGGTCAATATCAAATATCTCAAAATATTGCTCAGAACAGGTTCTGAATCCAGGAAGAATTGAAGTCTTTTCATCATGCTCTTGCAATACAGTGCCTCCAGGATCTAGACTCAAGATATTCTATCAACACAGCAATCATTCATCACTGATTTTATGGGTCAGTTCTAACTCTGATTATTCTGGCCTCATAGGTTTCACACATAAAACATAAATACCTTGGAAAGGTCAGTATTATGCATTACTTTGACAAAATACTCAAATTATGTCTCAATTTTTCATACCTGATGATTTCATGGCAACTCTGACGCACATCCTGATACATACCCTATATCTCCATGCTTTGTTCCCTCTGCCACTATAAGGTCAAATTATTTAGATTAATTTGATATTTTCTCTAAACACAGAAACAGTTATAATATTCTTTTACTATGAAGCTGTATTTTGAAATCCTAACAACTACTTTCTATATCACTTTAGGATTAAACTGTGCAGAAGATAGGAATTGCCTGTTCTCTCTAGTGTGATTGTAAATGACTAACCCTTAAACATTTTTGCTACAGAGTAGTTCATGGCAAGGAACCATCCATCCTTTAATTTTTAGGATAGTTTATAGTATACATTGTAAGATAAACTCCTCTTTCCTCCTGTTCATGGCAGATGTCTTAATTAATCTTTCTTTCATATTAATGAAAGGCTCAATTGCAGGACTTACCCAACTCTTTAAAAAAAAAAATCTCTACTAAAGTTAATAACCTCAGAGAATTTGCAGAGCTAGTATGGAATTTACAGAACAAAGCTGTGGAGAGCCACAGGCCTTCTCTAATAAAGACATAGCTTGTTTCTACTGCATAGTTTTGCTTACACAGCTTTATAGATGTTCTCTGTCTTGAGGGTACTAAGCCAATTCAAATGTTCTATTTTTCTTCTAATTACTTTTCTGCCACTGGCTTGTTAGCAGGTCTCTCTCTCTCTCTCTCTCTCTCTCTCTCTCTCTCTCTCTCTCTCTCTCTTTCCCTTCCTCTCTCCATCTCTCCTTCTCTCCCTCTCTCCCTCTCTTCCCCCTCTTCATTATTTACCTTCACCCCAGACTATTCATCTGCTTCAGGATATAAGAAAAACACTGTTCCTTTAAAAGCCAGCAGAAATGTGCATATCTGAACCTTCGTGCAACATTTATAAGCTCTGTCAGTTTCTTCTTCTCTTTTTGTTCTGTGATATTCAGCACTTTCTGCAAAGAATGTAATGAAAAATAATAAGAAGATCAAAGAAGGTGCTTATCTCCAGTGACATGTCCAAACAGGCACTTCGGCCCTCTCTAATATGCTCATCTAATTTGCTCCTGAGCCCAGGCCTGGAAGAAAAGCATCTTGAGAAAGTTTTCTTCCATGGGCTGAGCCATCTGCTAATATGGGCCTGTGCCAGTAATTTACAAATAATGGTTTACAGCTGTGAACCCTGGCTTCTGAGCCGTTTTGGTCATTTAGTAATTAGAACAATTTCATTAACATTTAAAGGGAATCGTCCGCTCAGTATCAATTAGGGACTATCTGCAACTGTGTAACTCTATTTTCATATTTGCATTTGACATTTAATATTCTGCATACATAAATTCTTGATCTTGAAAATGCATTGCCACAGAAGGTCAAAATTAATCCAGAGCCCATTTCTACCTAGCTCTACTAAGCTTTAGGAAATATTTCTTCAGAGAGCGGGAACATAAAAGGTTATTTTGGGGCAGTTTTCCACATCTGAACAGCTAAGTACTTTTCCCACCACTAAAGTTAAGGTTACAGAGTTCTCCACAATTCTTGTTATAGCTCCTATATTCTGAAGATTCCAAACTTATCGGAGGCAGATTTCCATAGAATTAAGCAGAAAGATGACATCTATTATTTGCAAATCTTACATAACTGTAGTGATATCTAACTTTTAATATTTAAAGGTATAGGGGGTGTTGTGGATTTCAACACTTAATAATAAATAGGACAAGACTATGACAAAAAAGAATGTTTTCCTAAACTCATTTACATCTAGGAAAAGGTCTTGATCTCTAACTAAGTTGTTGAACAAAGGGTGGTTATGCTAGGACTTATCTCAGAAGAAACAAAAGCCCCATGGTAATTTGAATTTGATGTGGCTGAGAGTAATGCAAAGATTTGATCTCTGATGATAAATGATGTACGTAGAGGACAGAGTAAGGGAGCAAATTTCCAGTTGACTGAAGGTCTTTAAAGGAGTAGAAAATCAGAAGGAGAGATAGGAGTGGTTTAAAATGATTAGGGTCAGATAGCAGAGGATGTCACTATGAACAGTTTGAGTGACAGATGTTAAAAACAGTTCAAGCTAAATCTGGGGTTTCTTTTGGCTCTTGTTTGCAAGGATCTGGCTGTGATATGAGGTGAATCATTGAGCATGGACCATTATTCTAAGGGTCTGAGGTAGGGAAAACCTCCTGAATGAAGAAAGAGTAATGAAGAGGGTGTTGAAAGAGACGCCCGGGGATCTGTGTAATTGGGTTCTTTGCAAGTATGTGTGGCTATGAAACCATGACTTATCTGATGTGGCAGAGTCTGCACCTTGAAATGATTTAATGAAGTTTCATTTGTTCAAATTTTAAAGCTCAAGCTAAATCTTGGGCTACTCAAGCTGATAGAGTGACTTTAGGAAAATAAAGTAAAAATTAAGGCAGGGAGGGGAATCTGTTTGTCCTAGGGTCTTGAGGTTTGAAAAAAAGTCCTGCTTTCCACCTCCCAGTATGTCAGCCTTAATCATGCACCTTGATGCGTGATTAAGCAGTAGATGTATCTAGCAGTAGATGTATCTAGTCTACTAAAAATAATGTATATTTTCTAAAACAAGTCATTCAGGGTCAGTTTCATTCAGCATACATAAATGCCTTGTCTCATATTCCTCAGTTTCTCCAGGACTGACTTGCAGTGTCTTCCTATTCCTTATTAGACCAATCCAAAAAGTTTGTTCCCTCTTGTCAAATATTTTATGATTATCATCATTTCACTAGGCATCTCCAGTTGGTTTGAACATTTACAACTTTTTTCCTCAACTAGAGTATTGGCTTCAGGGGACAGAGTCAGAATCGTCTGCTTTTCTATCCTTGTAGTTACCAGCTGGGACCTAGAAAATTATGACTAGCTCTCAAACTTTGATCTGGCAGGCAAAAAGGAGAAATTGTGATAAACGACATCAATACAAATAAATAAATTGAGAAAATCTAGCCTACAAGGTTGGAGCAATTTTTTTTTAAATCATAAAACTTGTGTATGCTTGCATTTTTCTGTCTGTAATCAAGATAACTAGCTGCTGGGTCATATAAATGCATTAAGTCTCAACAGCTTAACAAAGTGGTGGCCTGTGTCATACTCTTATATAGTCCACCCATGACTCCATGCAGTCATATTTAGGGACCTGTCTCTTCCCAGCTTTGGCTCCACTTTCCTCTGGATTGAAGTAGCACTGGGTGGGGAGTGAGAAGGGAGGACCAGTGCCATTGGGTCAGGGCAGATACCAGTCCGAACTCAGCAGGTGGTTGGAACCAGAGCCCAAATATGATATTGGGGAAAAAAATATTTCCTTATTTCTGTCCATAGCAAATACAAGCTGAGAAGTGTAGTCTATCTATTCACAGAACAGAGAGAGAGAGATTGGTTTAGCAAACAACTAACCCATTGTCTTTTGAAATTATGAAATGCACAGACGACTAGAGAATGGAAGAAAGAGAAAAGAAACTTATATTGAGTTTTATAAATGCTATACACTTTATTTCAAGTTAATTCAGAATCTCTCAGAGGAAAAAGGCATGGATAGAAAAGCATGAATTTATCCCATATCCCTCACCTCACAATCCTGCAAAAGCTCTATTATTGCTAGGTCCAAACAATTCCTTGCTCCTTCTCTGATTCCACCAAAACTGGACACCAGTTGCTGCTGGCCTAGTCTCTTGTATTACTTGTCCCTATGTCACTTGCCTGTATCTTAGCTATAAGGAAGCTGAAGAAGTGAGGCTCCTATGATCTCTGCCTCTATTATGACTTATAAGGTATGGAGTTTCCCAAACAAGAAAGGGAATCCAGGATCTAGGAAAAAGATAAAAAAGGTAAAAAGAGTGAGAATTGTCTACAATATCATGCTTTCCAATACCTACTTCACCCTGGAATCAGAATAAGGGGATACTCCAGAATTCAGAGCAGATGTAAACAGAGAAGCACCAGATGCAGATAAACAAGAGAAAAATGTCTGTTATAAATTTGAGAAATCAATACAGGTACAAATACCATATGTATTCAGTATCTGTTTGCTCAAAACTTTTAATGAATGAATAATTGATGAAAGAAAGCAATCTCAGAGGAACTGGATTTCTTCCTCTCAACCAATTTCTCAATAAATATCTGCCAATGATTTCACCTAATCTCAGAGACAGAATAATCCCCCTTGATTCTTCCTGATGGTATCCCTGGTGGGCACTGATGAAACTCCCCTACACTGTCCCTGACCAAAGTAGTCTGTGACCCTATTTCATATCATTTTGAACTGTTTGACCAGAAGTCAAGAGTAAAAATAAAGGAAAACATTCCTTTATTCAGATCTTCAAAATTGCTATCCTGGAATAATAATAACTCATTCAGGAAGTGAGCTGTAAATAATAACAAGAGAGGATTATTTGTCTAAGAAAATTGGTCCACAGAGAAAGACTGGGCATGCCATTATCCCCTGAGTGCATTCCTCCCGGTCTCTCTTCCCTCCTCCCCCAATTTTCTAATTGTATAAAGGGTGACAACAGTTAAATACTACAAACCCACAGGTCAATTAATTTTTTGGGGGGAAATAAAATAAAATGACAGATAGTGAGCCTTATAATACCAATTGAAAATATAGCCTAAAAAAACTGATGATTTTTTTCTCCCTGGTTATTGATCCTTACTGCCATCAGGTAAAACCTACTCTTTAGTGCAGAAGTGGTAAAGATTATATAAATTGAAAAGTTTATATAAGTATGTTTATTATCTGAAAGGTTGAATTTTCCTTGTTCTCTATATTGGAGTACATTTTTTATGAAAGGCCACAATAAAATGGCTGTTTATCCCAACGTCACAGTAAAAAGTATGTTAACAGACCTGAGAAATACCATAATTTTCAACATCTCGGGTATGTTGACATTCAGTGCAAATTTAATTTTGATGAGGTCATCTCTTGGATATTCAAGATTAATTATATATTCTGTGTTATTTTATTCACTCTCATCTTTTATATTGTATTTATTTAATTTTAAAATTTTACTAATTCATTTATAAAGTAATCTTAAGATTTGGCAGGATGGCAGAGTAACAAGCACTAACAACCTATCTTCCTACCTAGATAACAATTGCATATGATGTAAATAGTTTGGAACTTTGGAGACTATTGAGGCTTGCAGCTTTCAGGGGAAAGGTTTTAACAGTAAATTGGGTTAATTACAATCAATTTAAGCTCTTAGCATAGAAACACATCCCCTTATCTCCAACCCTGTGGCAGCTGTGCATGTGTTCTTCAGGCAGCTTGCACACAACTTGCAGGAGCCAAGGTGGACAAACAGGAACCTATCCTCCAAATATCAGGGATCTGTGCTCTGATCACCGATTGCTACTTGTGTCCACAGAGGTGTAGAAAAAGGAGTAGGCAGTTGTTATTGAACCTCCTCCTATTATTCTAAGGGTAGACTACTGTATTAAATTCAAAAGTCCAGTTTTCATTAAAAAATCAGAAGGCATACAAAGGAAAAAGAAAATATGGGCCATTTAAAGTGAAAAAAAAAATAAACCAACAAAAACTGTCTGTGAGAAGCTCTTGATGGTGGATCTTCCAGACAGAGATTTTTAAAATATTGTCTTAAAGATGTGTAAAGAACTAAAGGAATACATGGAGAAAGTCAAGAAAGTCAAGAAAATGATGTGTAAACAAAATGGAAATATTAATTAAAAGATAAAAAAATCTAAATAGAAACCAAAAAGAAATTCTGGAACTGAAAATTACAATAATTAAAAAAACAAAAACACAAACAAACACTAGAAGGATTCCAAGACAAGTTCAATCAGGCAGTAGAGAATCAATAAACTTGAAGATAGGACAATGGAAATTATCAAGTCTGAGGAACTAAAATGAAAAAAGAAAAAAAAAAGTATTGAAGAAAACTGAACAGAATCTAAGGACATGTGGGACACTATCAAGTGAACCTACATATGCATTAAAGAAATTCCAAAAGAAGAAAGAGAAAAAGGGGTGGAGAGAATATTTAAAGAAATAATGGTGAAGGCCGGCAGAGTAGCGCGTTGGTTAAGGGTTGGCTTGGGACACCAGTCGCCCCAGTGCGGATCCCACATATGAGGGCCAGTGACACTGCCCTCTACAGATAAGATGGTGAATAACAGCTCCACCTGGAGCTGGGCTGCTGTGAGTCCCCAGGATGGCATAGCTTCAGCCCCTGCTGCAGTGGGCTGCCATAGGCTACAGTGCGTGGCTGGCAGCCAGCGTGAGTAGGCTGCAGCAGGTGTGAGCTGCCAAGAGCCGCTGTGAGTGGCCATCCAGAGGCCTGCAGCCAATCTGCCTCACCTGAGAAGAGCACAATGATGATACCAACATGGGCCAGTGAAGCAATGTCCTCCACAACTAGACTGAAGAACAAAAGGACAGCAACTTGTTTGTTCCCCTTTCCCAGTTTCCCAATGCTGTTCCCCTCCCCAATTACCCAATAAAATCTTTAAAAACAAAAGAAAGAATGGTGAAAAACTTCCCAAATTTGATGAAAGAAATAAACATAAACATATAAGAAGCCCAACAAACTCCAAGTAGGTTGACCTCAGAGGCCTGTGGAGAAACATTATAATAAAACCCTTGAAAGCCAAATACATGGAAAGAATTTTGAAAGCAGTGAGAGAGAAGTGATTCATCACATATAATCCTCACTTAGACTATCAGTAGATTTGTCATCAGAAACTTTGGAGACCAAGAGGTAGTGAACTGATATAGTCAAAGTGCTAAAAGAAACAAAACAAAACAAAATAAGCAAACAAACAGAAAAATGGTCAACCAAGAATCCATTTAACAAAATAGTCCTTCAGAAGGAGAGAGAAGACATTCCCAGGTAATCAAAAGTGTGAGGTGTTAATTACCACTGGACCTGCCCTGCAAGAAACGTAAAGAGAGTTTTGCAGATTAAAATAAGAGTACACTAGATATTAACTCAAAGATACCTAAAGAAATAAAGATCTTAGTAAAAGTGAATATATGGATGATTATAAAAGCTAGAATTATTGCAACAATAGTGTAACTCTATGTATTCTGCATAGTTTAAGAAACTAATAGATTTTTTAAAAAATTTTACTCTAAAAGCTAGTATTATTGAAACTTTGGTTTGTTACTTCACAATTTGTTTTCTATGTAATTTAAGAGATAAATGTATTAAAATTATTAATTTTTGGCTTTTGGTCACACATTGTGTAAAGATGCAATTTTGGGACATCAACAAGTGAAAAGTTTGGGAATGGGACTGTTAAAGGTACAGAGTTTTGTATGTTATTGATTTTAAATTGGTATAGATTTAAATTAGAGTGTTATAACTTTAGGATTTTAAATGTAACCCGATGGTAACCACAGAAGAAACAGCTAAGAAATAAACACAAAAGAAAATGTGGAAGAAATTTAAATGTTTTGCTAAAGAAAAATCAAGTGAACATAAAAGAAATTCTAATGAGTTAAAACAGGACCAAAAAGCTATAAGGCATATAGAAAACAAAGAGCAAAATGACAGAAGAAAGTCTTTTTTGTCAGTAATTACTTTAAATGCAAATGGATTAATTTTTTCAATGAAAAAAACATAGATTGGAAGAATAAAGAAAAGAAAATGTTATAAGTATATGCTGTCTACAAGAAACTCACTTTAGATCCAAGGACACAAATAAGTTCAAAGTGAAATAATTGAAAAAGTTAATATATGTTAAACAAAAGAAAGCAGGGGTGTTCATACTCATATCAGAAAAAATAGACTTTAAATAAAAAATGGTAACAAGAAAAAGTAAAAGACATTGCTTATTAATGGAAGGTTTAATAAAGATATAATAATTATAAACATTAATACACTTAATAACTGAACATTAAAATATACAAGGTCAGACAATTAAGTTCGCAAACTCACCCTAGAAAAAGTGCTACATATTTCATTGCTAAATATCACTATGGTCTCCTCCAAAGTATTCCCCTTGGGAAGCTATTCACTGACACCAGCGCCTAGTCCACCCTTCAAAGCAATTTTCGAACCCTTCTGGAATGGTCATCAGAACTGTTGTCATATTACCCTTGATCTTCTGAATGTCATCAAAATGTCTTCCTTTCAATATTTCCTTTATAGTTGGGTAAAGAAAGAAATCATTGGGGGCCAGGTCAGGTAAGTAGGGGGTGGGTATTCCAATACAGTTGTTTGTTTACTGGCTAAAAACTCCATCACAGACAGTGCCATGTGAGCTGGTGCATTGTCATGATGCAAGAACCATGAATTGCTGGTGAAAAGTTCAGGTCGTTTTTGTCTAATTTTTTTCATGCAGCCTTTTCAGCACTTTCAAATAGTAAAGTTGGTTAACTGTTTGTCTCGTTGGTACAAATTCATTTTGAATAATCCCCTGATATCAAAAAAAGGTTAACAACATCATTGCAACAAGTTCACAAACTTAATTGTCAGACCTCATATGAAGTGAAAATTATAGAATTGAAGACAGAAATAGCTCTACAATAATCATTGGTGACTTTTAATAATGGATAGAACAACTAGATAAAAGATAAACAAGGAAATTGAGGACTTGAAAAACATAATAAATCCAACTAAATCTAATGAACATATACAGAACACTCTAGCCAACAATATCAGCATATATAGTATTTTTTTCAAGTGTACGTGAGACACTTTCACAGGATAGATCATATGTTAAGCCACAGACCTCAATAAATTATAAATGTAGATATCATACACAGTACCTTCTCTGACCACAATGAGATAAAGTTATAAATTAATAACAGAAGGGAAACTGGAAAATTCAAAAATTTGTGAAAATTAAGCAACACACTTTTAAATAACCAATGGGTTAAAGAAAAATCACAAAGAAAATTAGAAAATACTGGTGAATGAAAACAAAAATGGACATACCCAAACTTGTGGACACAGTGAAAGCAATGTGAAGGAAAAAAATATTGCTATAGATGCTTATATTAAAACAAAAATAATCTCTTAACAGCCTATATTTACTACATCAGAAAATAGAAAACAAGAACAAATTAAACCCAAAGCAAGCAGAAGGAAGGTAATAATAAGGATTAGAACAGAGGTAAACAAAATTAAAAAGAAAAATAACAGTGAAAAAAAATAAAAAACAAAACTTGGTTTCCTCAAAAAACAAAACAAAATTGACAAATATTTAGCTAAGTGGACTAAGAAAAAGAGAGAATAGCCTCAAATTATTAAAATAAGAAATGAAAGTGTTAACATCACTATCTATTCTATAGAAATAAAAGTATTGTGTTGAGAGCTTCCTCAAGAGTGTGAGCTGACTGGCTTGGGAAGCCAGCGGCCCCGGTTCGGTCCCACATATGAGGGCCAGTGACACTGCCCTCAAAATAAAAAAAAAAAATAAAAAAAAAAGAGTGTGAGCTGAACTCTGAGCAAGAGCAATTCGATGCCCAGACCGAGCTGAGCTGCCACTGAGCTGCCAACAGGTGGCAGGATGGCTCAGCTAAAAAAAAAAAAAAAAATCTGGATAGACCTATAAGACCAATAAACAAAGGTTGGCGAAGACGTAGGAAATTCAAACCGTGTGTACTATTGATAAGGGTGTAAAATGGTACATAAACTGTGGAAAACAGTATGATGGAACCTCAAAAAATTAAAAATAAAATTAGCATATAATCCAGCAATTCTGCTACTGGGTATATACTCAAAGGAATTAAAAGCAAGGTCTCAAAGGGCTATTTGCATATCCATGCTCATAAGCAGCATTATTCACAATAATTAAAACATGGAAAACATGGAAGCAATTCAAGTTGTTTATAGATGAATGAGTGGAAAAGCAAAATGTTGTATGTACATACAATAGAATATTATTCAGGTTTAAAAGGAAGGATATATGTTAAACATAGATAGAACTTGAGGGTGCTATGGAGTGAAAAAACTAGGCACAAAAGAATGCTATATGATTCCATTTATATGAAGTATTTAGGATCATCAAAATCATAAAGACAGAAATTAGAATGGTTGTTGTTAAGGGGCTGAGGGAAGAAGAAATGGAGAGTTATTGTTTAATAGGTATAGGGTTTCAGTTTTGTAAGATGAAAGGAGCTCTGGAGATAGATGGTAATTATGGTTTCAAAACAATATAAGTGTAGTTAATACCACTGAATTATACACTTAAAAATGGTTAAGACAGTAATTTTTACATTGTGTGTATTTTACCACAAGAAAAAGAAAAAAGGAATAAAACCTTGGTAGGAAAAAGAAAGAGACTGATACTACTGTGTAATAGGTTAAAGCTAGGCTATTTTTCTCAAAGGCTGTTACATCAGGGCCCTGAACTAACTAATGGCACAGTCAAATGAGGGAAATAGGGACAGTTTAATAAAGGGATATCTTCCAAGTTGTGAGCAGATTAAGGGAAACTAACAGGGATAGTGAAACCTCCCAGGACCAATAACCTGGGGATGCTATTACCACCATTTGACTGAACGGCAAGGGGAGGAATCAGTTACCAGGGTCCAGAGACAAGAGCAGGAGCTGAAGGCAGTATAATTAAAAAATGCTGTGATCTTTGACAGCTCAAGTCCAGGCAGGGAGGGAACCAAGGCCATAAACACACAGACTCAATCTCTTCCTAGTCTGCGTTTTCTGTTAGTGCCTCCCATTGGTCAAACCCAACCAGAAGTTGGAAGACAAAGAAACTCAGTTAATTCACTTCATGGAAGTCAGCCACCTTGGGCACAGAACAGTTGGAAATCGGATTTCTAGGAATTAATGAGACATATCCAAGGAAGAATTGAGGGAGGACTCTAGGAACTGAGGTAGGCCTTTGGCCAACAGATGTTGGCAAGAAGCTGAGGCCCTCAGTCCAACAGCTCATAAAAAATTGAATGCTGCCAACAACTGTACAAGCTTAGAAGCAGATTCTTCCCCAGTCAAGCCTCAGATGGAAGCATGTTCCTGGCTGACACTGTGATTGAACCTTCGTGAGGCCCTGAAATGGAAGCTACAGCTAAGCTGGGCCCAGACTCTTGACCCACAGAAATTGTGAGCTACTAAATGTGTGTTGTTTTAAGGCAAGGGGAAAAAAAAAAAAGAAAAAGACAGACAGACAGAAAGAAAGAAAGAAAGAAAGAAAGAAAGAAAGAAAGAAAGAAAGAAAGAAAGAAAGAAAGAAAGAAAAGAAAAGAAAAGAAAAGAAAAGAAAAGAAAAGAAAAGAAAAGAAAAGAAAAGAAAAGAAAAGAAAAGAAAAGAAAAGAAAAGAGCAATGTGACCAAACTATTAAAATATATTCATTGGAATAATGACAAAAATAACTCAGTTTTCTTCTATACTAATAGAATTTTTTTACATTTATATATTTCTTTTCAATCCTCCTTTACCTGCATATTCTTTAAAAAATATTTAAGCATAATTTTTAATGACTTTATACCACTGCATTTCTTTTCAACTATTTCCTTTGTGTGTGTACTAGAAACTATTAGAGATTATAGGCTGAGAAAGTTTAACAGTAATTGTCCATTCTACTGACCCTTGATGTTGAATAAAGGTTAATTTAGAGACAGGGTAAAATTATTGGCTATATATTTTGACATTAATTCCTGTCTTTCATTTTTAATCATTTAAATGGATAAATATTTGCCACATTTTGATACAGAGAAAGTCTTTGGGTATATGTTTTTAAATTTTTGATTTTAGTAAAAGCAAGAATGAACATCAGTATTTTAACAGCTATGCCAATAAAGTCAGGACAGGTTAGTTAAACTGTGGTAACAAACAACCCCCCAAATCTCAATGACTTAAAAAAAAATGCAGCATAGTTTTCAATCACTTAAAGCCATCTATGAGTCCATGGTAGCCATTTTCAATAGGTAACTTGGACTCATTCAAATTTTAATATGAGGCCTTTTCTACAATCAACTTTGAAAGGCAAGACAGTGCTAGAGATTCAACACTGATAATTAAATACTGCAGATTGAAATATTTCACTTTCCTAACACCTAAGTAATGAAAGGCGGTCTCATGACCATTCTTGATTATATGGAGCCCAAAGGGTAATTCTGTTGTGTGCCCAGAAGAACAGAAGTCCTGGAAATACTGGCAAGCAGCTGTAATATTGGCCATGGCTTCTCATAGATACTTTTAAATGTCTGTTGTTAGCAGTGAGGTAAAATGATACCTTAAGACAAAGCTTTATTTTTATATTCTCATGCCCTCATTCTTTAATTGAAATCTAAGAAGTCTCTCGTATAGATCCAGAGGATTTTTGTTTGTTTTATTTTTGTTTTTGTTACCACGAGGATACAAATTTCTTTCATTTACAGTCAAATGCTATTATTGTAAGAAAGGAAATAAGCACTTGATCTATTTCTCATAGTATCAATGGGAATGACTAAATATTGACAGATAATTTTGAGAGTTAACAGTCACTTTCACCCTCGTCAAGATCAATGCTAATGACACTGGGAAGCCAACATTTCATTAAGTAAAGTCAATAAGAATAATACAGATCTATATAAAATGGGAAAACAAGAACTACTGCACATTCTATTGAAACTTAAAATAAGTATCAATAAGATTTATGTGAAAATAGTCAATATATATGTGAAAATAGCTAGAAGTAAATAGGACTTTTATTTTTAAGTGCTGAAGTTTAAAAACATTTTTTTCTTGATTCATTTTCTACTTTAAAAATTCTACTACTTGGTTTTCCCACAGCCTCTGGCACCCTTACACCCATGCTTTTACCTAGGCAGTGGCTGAATAGACCTAGATGGACTCAATCCATTGAATGAACCAAAACCAACCAGAACCTCTTTTGACAATATAAATATTGAGATGTCTGCTGGTATTTGGATTTGACATTCCCAGTAAGGAATCAAAGGTGGCGGATTATTGGGCTATTTGCAAGAGAAGGTAGGATTGGGAGATCTGTGAGAATAAAGCAGATACGGGGAGAAACCAGAATGGCTTGGACTGTTGGGCTTGAAAGATTGGTATACAGTAAGCTGTAGGCCCAGATAAATTATGTTTCTCGAGCCTATATACCTGTAAGAATTACTATAATTTCTTTTATTGATTTCTCTTATTGAAGCTGTATTGAGTAGGTTTCTGTTCTTTGCAAACAGGAATTTTCAGTAAAGCATACATTGAAAGTCCAGTTAGCTAACATAACAAGATTTTATGGTACCTATTCTGAAAATGTTGTTACACAAAACATCATTAAAAAATTATCTCTCGTTTGCACAGATTTGGTTACTCTGAGATCATGTGCCTACCATGTGCCTAATTATAGTAATATTAGTAATAATAACAAAAGTTTTATCAAGCAGAAATTATCATTAGTTTTGTATTCAACTGAAGCAATGAGGCATAGGGACTTATAACTTGCTCAAGTTCATGGGCAAGACCAGTCATGGAGTCACTGATTTCTCTGTACGTGATTATAATAGTCAATGGGAAAACAAAAACACAATAAAACAAACAACTATGAAAAGGAAAGCATTGTGTGGAGGAGGCAGATTCCTGAAAAGAGAGAAATATGAGCATCTTAAGAGAGTTCCTCAGCTAAAACCAAATACTATCTTCTCATATCCCAGTTTCTCTTTGCCTCTTATGCCATTATTGACTCATTATGTTGGGTATTATACATGTGGGTCTTCAAGAATTTTTTTTTTATTATTATCAATTCCCATAGGGTGGGCCACTCCCTAAAAGCATTATCTACCTAGTACTGTGGGAATGGTAATTTTCCTATAGGAAAAATCAGTTCAAAGGAACTAGCCAAGCATATCCATTGTCCAGGATAATTAGATGATGAATAGTTATGAGAAATTATGGAAAGAAAAAGTGGGATGAAGTTGAAAGCACTGTTCATAAAGCTTTTTTTACTATTTTTTATTTTTATGATAATTTTCATGCTAATTATCACAGCAGAGAGGGCTAAAATGCTAGAGGCAGAGCAGGGCAATTTAAAGAGCCTACATATAGAGACAAGCTGGGATCAGAATCTTGAATTGATTCCGACTTGATCAATAACCAGTCATGAGAGTTTGGGGAAGCCATTTTAATCTACATATGCTTTTCCCTCATGGATAAAATAAGAACAGTAATATCCACTGTAATGGAGTACATTTATTAATATTATAGGAAGCATTTATCCTACCTCATTGCTTGCCGTGTGTATGCCCTTTGTATGCATACGTACAGATGTATTTGTAAAAACAATTAAGTATTTAGTATGTGTTGGGAGCTGTGCTGTGCTCTTCATATTCATTATTATGTTTAATCCTCAAAACAATCCTATATTGGAGGTTCTATTTTTATTTTGTTTTACACAGAAGGAAGCCAAAGACTTAAAGAAATGAAGGGAATTTCCCCAAACCTCATTGCTAAGGACTTTGGCAACTGACCTCAGAATCTACACTCTTAATCACCTTATTATGGTGTAGCCCAGATTTGGTATTTTGGAAAATACAATATATTGCATATATGTATATGCCCTGGAAAGACTTAGCAGAAATGAATTGTCTTATCTTAAACAGGATGAATATGTATAAGCCAGGGATAAAGAAAATTGAAGACTTCTTTTTAAACACCTAAAATGACCACTCTGGTATAACTCTACACCCCTTCTCACAGCCTAGACAATGATTATAGCCACTTTGGATTGTCTCTGATCAGCAGACCCTCTACAAAGCCAGGTTGAGTAATCATTTCCATTAGTCTTTTGTATTATCCTAGAAACAGTAGGAAAAAAAAACCTGATCCGATATTTCTGTCGCCACTGTACATCATTAAGGGAATCACCCTAAAATAGTAAAATATCTAGGATGTATCTGCATGAATACCAAATGCACATCAAACCCATGGCTCCAGGCCCTTAAAAGTATGCAGTCCCCAGGACTACAGCGGGAGTAAAAGAAGGAATCTGTAGTAAATGGAGTGGAGATGGAGGAGAAATACCCTCCTATTTGCAGCAAGGTGTCTGTCAGCCTGTAAAGGGATGGCTCAGGATGCCCCTAAAATGCTTGAGGTTGACAGAAAAACAGCAAATGTGATGAAGACACAGTGTCCCTGGAGGTAGCTGTATTAATATAAATTGACTGAGGGCTAAGCGAGATTGAGAAACTGCAAATAACAGAAAGAGAAGCTCATTGTAGGATTTCCTATGACTTGTTCAAAGACTTCAAACAGGGCCTCTAGAGCCATGTCATTGGGCCCCAGGGTTAGAGACCTGTGTGCTCTGGTCTTTAGCTCCTATGCAGGTCATTCTGATACACCTGTTCTACAGAGTTCTTGTGATGTTAGAGATATGCCTTGTAAAGTGCCTGGAGTTTACATACAAGTAGGTATTGAACACAAGTTCATTCACATTGCAAAATTTTTGAAAAAAAAAAATGTAGGTTTGCCTTTACATTTATGTGGTACTTTAATTAAAAGTAAACTCCCCTCTTGTATGTCCTTGCTTGCCCTCTTCAGAGGTGACTGTCATTCTTATTCCATGTGGGAAAAACTGAGGAACTGAGAGACTGCTCAGAGTGACACACTGGTTTATGTGTAGTCCAGTTCTGCTAATTCCCTTTGCAAGGATGAAAGCTTGCACCACTTTATCTTCGACAGATTAGTGCGTATAGCAATCTAGCCAATTCGCAGATACTTTAGCCAAGAATAATACCCAGATTCCGAGATTTGAGCATCAATTATCAGGAGGTTCAAAGCACTGATTTATCTCAGCCCCTGCTCCCCCTCAAGCTGTGTGCGGAGCTCTAATGATGAGCAATTGAGGAGTAGCGTCTTTCCTTGTGCTCATTACTCTCCAACAAGATCTTAACTTGATAAGGCCACCCTGAAAAGGCTAGATCAGCTTTAGACAGGGTAGCAGGTGCATTTATCAACTGCTTTTGTTTGCTGAGTCAGGGATTGCTATGGTTTTTTAACTGTTGGCTTTTTTTCCCACTAAAGAAGTTACTTACTGTGTGCGTGTGTGTGTGTGTGCGTGTGCGTGTGTGTTTAGAGTATTGCTAGCTATTCATGACAGCGTTTCACCATGATACCTGAAGAAAGTGTTTAACCTTTTCTCCCAGTTTCTAAAATCATGTCTTTTCGATAAATTGTATGTATTGTGCAACAAAATGCTAGAGAATTGTCTTATTACTTCTCTTTCCCAAATACTAGCATATGCCTAATTAATACAAGGTTATTCCATAAATCATAGGTGCCAAGGAAAAACTGTGTAACTGGGGAAAATTTTATAGAGAATATCAATCAGATCCCAGGGCTTGTCATTTAAATAGAGCACAATTCTCTCCAGGTTTGTGGGCCTTGCTCACAGCACCAGCCAGAGCATTTAGAAATGGGAACTCCTTATGCTCTCCACCCTCAGAATAAATGAACTCCAGCTCGCTTTTTTTATTGTTCCTGTATTTGGGGGGAGGTGGGATATTTTACAATGTTTTGCAAGTAAGTTCAAAACAGAGGAAATGCTGAAAAAAAATCAATGCACTGTCCTTATTTGGCCATCCTTAGTTTCACCAATTATTGGGTACAGGTAGGAAATATGGATAATAGGGCTTAGCAACAGATGGGGAGCCTGTACAAAGCTGCGGGTTCTTCCTCTGCCTGTGCTGTGACTTCCTGCGGTGTTGAACAAGTCATTCAACCTGTTTTTGATTCACTTCCCTTTAACTAAATTATGGATAATAATGCCTACTAGGTATGTCATACATTGTTGAGAAGAATAGCTCACAGGAAGATCACAAAGCACTTTCAAAGAGTTGAAACGCTCCATAGGCACAGGCTCTGCAGAATCGAGCTGAACAGGAGGCGATGCCCCTTTTAGTCAGGTCCTCTGTTCCCCATTTAAAACCCAAACGAATGCAAATCTGAAAGTGACTTTGCATTTGCCACGCATCCCCTCTGCCTCTCAGGCATTCAATCACTAACTGATTGTAACTATGCAAATGATACCATTATAGGTGGCACACACTGGCGATTGCACAGCAGCACCAGCAGTTTAAAATGCTTGATGAATCCAAGGTTGATTGGCAGCTCCAAACTTATCCATGACCTAATTTGTGGTCAGGAAGTACATGCAGATTTGGATAAGGGCAAAACCAAATGACAGCAGGCTTTCCTTGAAGTTTTAAAAGACTTAAAGATTGGTCGCCAGGGATTTAAAAAAAAAAAAAATCTGCATCTGAGATCTGGATTGAAAGCAAAATTTGTCGAATGCACCAAGAATTTTGAAGCTCTAGAGAGCTTCTCAGAGCAAATGTAATCCCCAGATAAAGAAAGGGAACAATTTCTGCTGCAGTTGAAGTGATTGCAGAGGGATGATCTGTGGCAATGATTTCCCCATTGTTACAGAAAAGAGAAATCTGCCTTGGTCCCCACCGCAAAGAAGCAATGGGTTTATTTCAGTAATTCCCAGGTGTTTTCAGCACTGGGTCCTGTACTCAAACAAAAACATATAAACAAATTAGCTAAAGGTTTGATTACGTGGGTATGAGAAGTAAATCAGAGAAGGACATGTATGGATTGCTGGCTGGGTTGACAACATCATCTCATTCTATAGACCATGGTACTGAACTATACACAGGTCAAGTGACTTGTCCAAGTTCACCGAGCTGGTAGGTGGTAGAGCCATGAGTAAAACACACAGCCTCTGCTCCTTTCACTCTCTCAGGCTGCCTCTAAAAGTTGTTGTCTGGATCTATATGCCAACCGTGGGGAGAGAGAAGACCGGCTGACCTGTGCAGTACCCCAGGCCAGAGTACAAGGGGAGATCCTTTGGTTGACTTGCCCAGCCGCCCACTGTTTGCTGTGCAGTGAATCTACCTCATGGGAAGCTCAGTTGTCTCCCTTGCTCTGAGCCACTTCTTCTCTGACTGGTTCCTGCCAGCACGGCCTGTTTGCTGCTTCTCCTTCCCAGTGACCAACAGCTATTTTATGTTTCCTCCCATTGTGCTTCACTGAAGCTTTGTAGTCCTACTGCCCACCTTCTGCGTGAAGCTCACCTTCATGTTATTGAAGGGCGGTTGTGTTTGTGGCCTGTTATTATGTTCTTGGACAGCCCTATGAAGTGGAGCTTAAAGGTGCCAGCTTGTAGAGAAACACACACTATCACTTCTCTCTGTATCTCTCATTTTCATTAAGACCTTTATGATTACTGCGTAATTGGAGGTTCAGCTCCAAAGTATACCTTTTTCTTTAATTTTCAACTGTTAAAATGCCTTTTAGCGGGCCAGCCAAGTGGCGCAGTGGTTAAGCGCTGGTTTGGGAAGCCAGCAGCCCCGGTTCGGGTCCCACATATGAGGGCCAGTGACATTGCCCTCAAAAAAAAAACAAAAAAAAAACCTTTGATCTAACATTAATTGAGCACTTATTATTAGCAAGGTGTTATGTCACATGAGTTACATAATTGCCTCACTTAAAATCAGCCAGCAAGACTGGTTTTAGTGTGAATTCCATTTTAGGGACCAAGAAACTGAGGTTTATGGTGATAAAGTAGTCTTCCTAAGCCACAGAACTAGTAAACAGCAAGAAAAGATCTCTACCTTAGATGTGGCTCACACCAAAGTTCTAAATCCACTAAAATCTTAACTCCATCCAATTCTTAACTTCACAAGTTTTGTGCATCTCTGTATTTTAATGTAATTCTTGGAATTCTGATCTGTTCCATCTCTATATCCATGGTATTTAGTGTATTACCCACTATGGACTCAGGTAAAATCATCACATTTTATTGTGATCATTTTCTATCACAGTATTCTATATTGTGATAGAATGATTGAGAATCGAAATGCAAATTTTTCATTTACTATCACAAACCTGACACCTATTTGTTTAGTCAATTTATAAAATGTGGATGAAACCCCTTGTTGTTTTTTATGCTCATTAAGGTAGTCTCAGCAATCTTTCTGTAATCAGACAAACCTGCCTTTGTTATCTAACAGATTCAGATCCTTGCTGTGTAGACACAATGTAGATCTACTCAATGGTACCCTGGGTTAGCAGAGATAAATCTGGTGTAGTAAAGACATGAATGAGTGAACCAGACCAGAGCTGTCATGCTAGAAATAATGCATCACGATGCTCATTCTGGGAAACTTTAATAACACCCCCACTGGTGTTTTTAGTGCTATGTGGAAATGCCCTTACAATAGTACTCACACCTTTCAGAAAATAGTTGAATGTCATGTATGGCTGGAATTGTGGGTCTCGGTTAAGGCTCAAAGGTAAATAAGAGATAAATAGCTCCACTTCTAATTACTTCATTTTGCCCATTAAATTTCAATAGCATTTTGTAAAGATCAGATTGCACTATTATCTTCAAGTGAGCTGTTTTCCTGCAATTGCTTAAATTCAGCAACCACTTCTGAAACTTACTTTCACAATTTAACTAGTAAAACTGCCTCTCACTTATTGAAAACTTGAAGCCTGAGCCATGCTCTGTGTGCCAGTAATAGAGAAGCACTGCTAAATAATGTCTGTGTCTCACAATCATATCTTGTTGTTTTGAGTCATTAAATGCTTATACAGTAGTAGCCAGAAGCATGCTTAAGCAATAAGGCATGACATTGACTCTTCCCTGCCTGCTGCCTGAGCTACGAGGGGAGAGTTTTCTAATCATGCAGGAAGGAGCAACTCTCAAACATATTACCCTAACTGGCTGTTCCTTTCCCACAGTATGATAATCATCTGGATTGTTTATCTGCTAAAAAAAAATTACCATCTATCTTAAGTCAAGAAAAAGCAGATCAAATATTTGCATGTCTAAACAGTTAAAAGAAAACACAAGGATGATAATGCTCATATTCTGCTTTGGGTGTTTCAAGTATTTGTTTCATTATTTTATGCCCTCAGCTCCCTCCCGCCAGGGATTTTGTCCCTCTTGTATCAACATGTCTTTCACCTCTGTGTGCAGTAACACTTTCTTTTATAGTTTAGATTTTTTAAAAAGCTATCTCAGGAATTTTGGTGTATCTCCTGATTCAGCTGCATTGATGGTAATTGAGAGGGGAATACAAACTGAACTCAAGTACAGCTCTACTTAAATTTACCTCCCCTGAGAGAAGAATTTCCAAAGCTACCTGTCTAAAGGATTCTGTAAAATCTGTGTTTGTAAGAGCAGCCCTTCATTATATTTTATTCTTTTTGAAATGATCTAGTGTATTATGAATATTATCACAGCATCCAAAGAGGATGGGTGAAGTTTGTCTGCTTTTTAAGAGAAAACTAATGGGTCTTGAGAGCTTTCCTTTTTGTTTAAAAATTAAGTCTGATACCTCTGAATAAACTACCGCGACTGTACTGTCATTCTGTTTATAGACCCCTCTATGGGGATTTTCTTCTGCATTGAGACAGGCTGTGAAGATCATTGCTCTTTTGTGTTTAAAGATAATGCATAGCCCCTGAGCCTCTTATATCTTTATTTCTGTGTCTATGGATAGAGAGGTGCATATTATAGAGATAGTCATAGATATTAACACTGGTAGACACAAATATAGATATGAATGAATTCAACAATGAAAAGTCTGAGGGATCATTAATGGTCCCTTACAGGGATTTCTTACTTTTGTGAAGTGTGTAATCTTTTCTGTAAAATATGGCCATAATGACACTTAGAATAGATGTCATCTTGAGTGACAAACCATGTCATTATTACCATTTTCTTATTCTGAAATAGTTCATTGACATCAAAGCTGCCTTCAAAAGTTCTGAAATTGTTGAGCTGGATGAGAAGAACTAGGGAATAGATTTCTATACACGCATGACTGCGAAATTCAATAATAGGTCACATATTCGGTGTGCATGAAATCAGGGCAGGGGTTTAAGAAAGAGTGTCATTAGATTTACATGTTCAGATTAGACAGAACTGAAAACAAAAATTCTTATGAGGGAGACTTCATGGTGGAAGTTGCATTTCAATAACAATTTGAATGAAAGGATAACTCATGAGTTGAGAATTGGTAAGATACCCCTGCACATGATTTAAATAAAAGGTCAAAATTAGAAATGTTATCTAAAAATTTTGGAAAAAAGCATGCTTTTTATAAGTATTACATTTTTGCTGTGGGCATTAATTCTGGACTTAATCACTCCCTTGCTGTCCCTAACCAGGATTTGCTTTAACGTGGAGTCACGTACACCTGAGCACTGGTTAACACTGTCTGAGAACACTTATGAGTACTAAGTGTGACAGGAATCACCCCACCCACCCATTGATGGGTCCAGCTCCTTCTCTCTCTCTCTCTGTCTGGTTTCCCAGGAATATCCTTTCAAAATAAGTTAACATTTTTTTGAATTCCTTTTTCCCACCATAGTTTCCTTTCTTCACGTTGACAATTCTAATCTCTTGGTTGTTAATTTACCTTTGACTACTTCTTCTTAGTCATTAAGTCATTCTTTAGTTATTAAATCATGTAAAATATTTACTTACACTGTTCTCCCTTTTTTGGCCTCTCCTACCCCTCAGGGGCACATGGGTCCATGTTGAAATTCTCTTTCTTCTGTGTTTTCTTTTGTTTCCACCTTCACATTGGAGGAGGCAGAGATTAAGAGGTTACTATAAAAAAAAAAAATTCCATCTTCCTCTTTAGCAATGGCTTGTCTCTATATTACCCTTATTAGTTAGTTCTGGAAACAGCTTGGATTGATGTTGAACAGGAAAGGGATACTCTCCTATTCTCTTGATGAATATTGTCTCCTTAGAGTTCATGATATTTATGAGGAGAGATGGGGGAGTTTAGATAATTAAGATAGTGCTGAAGAAATCAAGGGCAAAATTGAGATTGAGTCAAAATTAGATGAGGGGGACACTCTCAGAAGAACAAAGGGACCTAATATTCATTGGGAATAGTCCAAACCAGAGACTGAGTTGGAGGTGATGCTATATTGCACCAATATGACCCTCCTTCAGAACTGAGGTACTTATGCTTCAAATTCCCTAGAGTGTTAGCTGCTGAGAGCTCACAGCCAGGTCCTTCTCCATGAGTAATCTTTGGCAGAAGGAGAATGCCTCTCTTAATATTATGCCCCTTTTATGAGAGCAGCTCACACTCAATGACCAAACTTGATGCGAACTTCAGTGTCTCAGAATCTGAGGTCTAAGGAACCTGAACTCTGACATATGTGCTCTAAAAATATGTGATAATATATTACATTTATATATAACAGTATGTGGTGCATCATTTTCACATAGTTTATAAAATAGAATTTAGCAACTAGACACCCATATTGCCTTTCCTCCAAGACATTAGTCATGAAACCATAAAACAGTAATACCCCATACTTCGGGGCAGGGAGTATAATAGCATCAACACTGAGTGCCACCATCCTATCACTGTTCAAATTGATAGGAAGATGTTCATGTGAAGTTCTAACCCTGAGTAAGAAGTGACTCCTCTAGCTGAAAAGGATTCGCATTTTAAATCCTCTCAAAGACTGTGCTGATCCCAGCGAGAGCTGACACAAACCACAGGATTTTAACACAGCGCTTGGTCTAGAGTCAGTGAACCATGGTTTCCCCGAGCCATTCAGCACAGTGCAGGGATTATGGGAGGAAGGCAAGTCTCCCACAGAGACTGATGAGTAATTACCTCACAAAGACTGTACTTTGATCAAGGACACATTTAGAAGATCAAGATATTGTGCCTCAAAGTGACCTAAGAAAACTTAGTGATGCACAACTATTAGGCTATGTTAGATAGTTATATATCTGCCACTTCCCATACGTCCCAACCCAGCAACAATAAAGGCCAGGGTCAGAGCCGAGCCTCCCACCCACACAGACACATAGTAAACAATCATTTGTTAGCAAGCGGGCATAAAACATTTAAACAGCTTAATGTATAAGATGAATAAAACCTCAGTCTTCCATATTTGTAGGTTCTACTAACATGCTTTGCATGTGAGGGACACTTGTAAATATGACAATATTCTAGAGACCAATGGCTAGATATAAGATCACTAAGCCATAAAACCTCAATCACCGTCCCTATGGGTATGCCGTAAAGGTCTTGATAGAGTTTTATACCCTGTTCATAAGAAAGTAGGGATTGTCTCTGAAATAATTAAGCCGATGTACACATCTGGATAACATTAATTTTACCAAAGAATGGTGAGTGCCAAAATTCATTCATGTACATTTCAAGTCACTAATTTTACCAATAGAAACCCATCTTCAAAAATGAATTAAGCTCAGTAGCAAGGCCTCTATGTTGATCAAACTTATGCATTGCTGAAGTTATTATATTAATTGAAAACATAGGAAACTGATAATATTCAACCATGTTTGATCAACAAAAATGGCATTTGGTAGTGTTCTTTCTAATTAGATGTTTACTGACTGTTGGAGTGAATTTATAATTAGAGCTGTCACATACATGTCCTAACCTGAGGTATTTTAAAATGAATTCCAGTCATCATATGAAGTGATAAATAAGGCCAATCATTGACCTATCATGTAACTGATAAATGCCATCAATTTGTTGGTGAGATGAAACTAAAGGACATCAAAAATTACCACCCACTATCTAGGGTTTATTGTATATGAATATGATTCTCATTAGAGAGTGTGGGTTGAATCAATCTCCACAAATTCTTTATCTCCATAAATTTCTGAGATAAAGAAGCCCTTCTCAATAGTTCTCTGTGTATATAAGTGGATCTATCTGACTATTACCATCAACAGCCACTGCACCTGAGAGAGAGCTGTCTTATTGAGGCTCTGTTTGGATGTGGAACAGGTTTAACTATAGAATGATAGAAAAAAAAGGAAAGAGCCAAGGCCTTATGGTTAAGAGATTTAAGAGTTAATACTTTCTGTAAGATCATCAAATTGTAGTTTTGAACTGTAATTACAGATATAATAAAAACTCAATCAATAAAATAGACAAAATAAGACCCACAAGACCACCATTTATTGATTTGTAAGCATTGCAGTAGTATACTCGTATCTGATGTGCTTGGTGTCTCCAAATATTACTGATTCGAGAATCTGTTCAAGTAAAGAAATGCTAAATCAATCTTGAGGATGGTGATATTTGTACAGAGTGATTGGCCTTTGAACATCATTTATATCTCAGAGAGAAAACACATTTTAGTACTAATAGCTAAGGATTGGATAGGTATGTATCAATATAAAAACAATCCTGACAAAAAAGCAATCTAAGGGAACATCAAAATCATCTTAAATTTTGGAAAGGAGCAACTTCCAAAGGAATAACAAACACTGCTTTTCAAATATCTTTTATCTTTAGTGTTTATTTTTGGTATGTATTAGGCCCAATAAGAAATACGACTACATAATAATAATCAACATACCTGGCCTTTTCAACGTTTTTTTCTCAAACTCTATAAGTAAATATCTCTGAATAAAGATTATAAGACTCATAATTATTCTTATCTTTTGTTCCATGATTGCTTCTTGCGGATATAACTTTCTCTGAAAGATGTTGAAACTAAGACTCAGAGATGTTAAATGAATTGGTGAAGGGCTCATAGTTTCTTAGTGTTTTTTTTACCCACATGCAATGTTTAAATAAGAGTTTTTTTTATGGCTAAACCCATTTTTGTGCTGCAAGAAACTATTCAAATAAGGGAAAAACAAATATTTATTGTGCATCATCTATGTTAGGAACATTGTCATATAATTTATAAACTGCTTATTATTCTCCTTTTGTAAACACTGATGTTGTGATTCAGTGTAACTCAACTAACTAGCTTAAGGTCACAGAATAGCTGAGAGCTCCACATCAAAATCTGGCTCCAAAGTCCACACCCATTCCATTGATTTTAAATTTCCCTGCCAAAAAAATAACCTGTGCACCAGTCATCTATGTCTATATATATATATATTAATGTCATTCCTGCTTTTCCTCTCCCAGGGCAGGCACCAGCTCTCAGCAAAAGAAATATCTGCTATAAGATTTTACGCTCCTGCTCTGATTCTTCAATCATGAAATATAAAAGGTGGAAGCTAGGAATAGAATTGAATAGATTACAAATGTCAATGGACTATTTGGGGATGGTACCTCATCTGAAAGCTGCTTTCTCCAGCGCTAGAATTATGCAGCGTACTCTTTAGGTGCTAAATGAAATTAAAGGTGGTGGAAGCCATCGGCACCTCTCATCGGGTCACACAACCTTCATCTCCACCTTTCAGGACTCTTCTCAAGACCAGAAATGCCATGACCAGTTTTGGAACCATTTGAGAACGTACCTTGTCCTTTGGCTTCACACAGTAAGGGATTTGTTTATTTGTCATGTCGGGCTTGAGGCCCATTTGGCAGCCATTCTGTGTGACTGCACCTACATGTTTCTGTCTAACTTCAGGGAGTGAAGCATGACACTCACCTACTTTCAGCAGGCATTTTCTTGCCAGTCAGTGCTGCCACCCAGGGAGATTCAAATTAGGCTAAGCCATTTTGCCACTTTGTGAACTCCCTTCTTATTTTTAATGTTAGGGGAGACTTTTTTTTCTTTTTCAAATTTCTTCTTCTCCTCTTTCTCCTCTCTTTCTCCTCCCCCTCCGCTTCCTCCTCCCCCTCCTCTTCCTTCTTTGTAGTTATTTCCATAACTGTATTTACTTATTTTTCTAATTTAGACATTATGGATGAAGTTTTGTGTTTTTAAAGTGCCATAGAGGTTAGGGGGTGAAAAAATTGTATTAAATTATTTTCTCTTCTAAAAAAGTAAATGCAGCCCAACCCCCGCCAAAACCTTTTCTCTTTGACACAATGTGATGAAAAGAAAGGCAAGACTGAAGCTTGAAAGTTGCCTCTGCCATATGAGATTTCAACATCTCATACCCCCTAAGGCTTTTATTTCTAAAATAGGAAAAATGATTTACCTTACAGAGTTGATAAGAGCATTGACAATGATAACGTGTTTATCACAAATAACTTGTAGACAACATTTGGTTAATTATGACTATTATTATTTACCTATTACCACTATTGTGGTTTTTTTTTCAACATTAAGAAAGTTGCTGGACCAGAGATTTATTAAATACAGAACCATAAGCTGGTACCTGGCTGAGATGGAGTAGGTTGCTCATGGCTGCTATATTCCCAGGCTTCCAGATACAGCACCCTTTCCGCAGGGCATTCCAGAACTGTTCTCCTTACAGTCTTCTCTCTTTTCCAAGGTTTCAGTCTCCAAATCATCTACTTGGTAAGTGAATAATTTGGGACATAAAACCAAAGTCTTTTGGCTGCAAATATTCTTTGTATTTCACGAGCAAGAAAGTAAAGTGGAGGCTGGTGTTCCTGCTACTCTTATGAAGCCACTGCATTTTCCACACTATGGTTACAGTGAGATTGGAAAAAGTAGTGCATGTCACTCATCCCCACTTGGTATAAAACCCGAATTCTTCATCATGGCCTAAAAGTCTTTTCATGACTTGGATCTACCTGCGTCTCTAAGGGCATCTCCCATGGGACCCTTTGTTCATCTTGCTCTAGTTATTTTTCTTCTCTTAGGGTCTTGGCTCTCCCTATTCTCCTAAGTGAAATGATCTATCCTCTTGCTTCAAATAGTTGATCCTTCTCAAACCTCCTATCTTGACTCAAATATCACTCATTCCAAGAGACCTTCTATTCAAAGGCATCCTTCTCCTCACTATTTCCTATCTATTATATTATCATTTACTTTTGATGTGTGATGCTTCTGAGAATATGAAGTTATAATTTATTTACTGTCTTTCCTACACCCTCCAGAATAATGCATTCAAGGGCAAAACCCACCCAGACTAGTATTAATACATAATTGGTACTCAACAAAACACGTGTTAATTAGTTCCATATTCCTGGAATGTGGGTATATGAAGAGAGAGTGGAAAAAGATGAGACTAGAGAGAGAGAGATGGACAGGAGCTAGGTCATAACAGGTCTTATTCTACATACCAAGCTAAGGATTTTTTTTTTCTTTTTCTTTCTCTTATCTTTTCTTAGAAGGAATAGAAGTTGCAGGACTTTGAATAGATGAATAGCATAGTCAGATTTATATAATATCTCAGGTATATGAGTTATGCATGGACAGGGCAGTGGTATGGTAGATAAAGCAGAGGTAATGGAACCAGACATTTTAAAAATGCAGACTTGATAAGACTTGATGATTTCTTTGAATTAGGAGAAAAGAGGATATTGGAAAATAATTTTTGATCATGCATTGTTGATTACTTAAAGAGTTCTATTTATTCCCATAATTGATTTAGAAATTAAGCTTTAATGACGGATCATATCTTTAAAAAGAGAGTCATATTTCTTCACCTATCCAGACATAAGCTTTTCATATTTTATTGAATGTCAGCTTTGGGGCTGATTTTAAGAATATATGGGAATTCATATATATATTTTAAACTGATCCAGTATCATAATATCATTTCAAACAACCCCACAAGCTCAGCTTGAGCCATAGTTCAGATTCATACCTTTACATTGATTTAATACCCTATTACTTCCTTTCAAAGAAGAACTATTTCAGTAATTTATTGCTGAGGCCACCGGCACTCTTCAGGGGTCTATACATACAACCGAGTCTACTATGACAGAAATGTTTTACACGTTTTCTGGTGCCTGTTGCTTACATTTTAACTTGTTATCTAATTTAATTATCTTTTTTCCAAAATTGTAAGAAAACAGAGAAACAAAATAATCGAACACATAAAACAAAAAATGAACTTATGAAAGAAAATTCCATGTTGAAAGAGCTGTACAATCACAATTGCCTTGTCCCTCTCTTGGTTTCACAGAATTAGTTTTAGAGGCGATTGTGTGCTGGCTTTATAAATGAATCTAGGAGTCAGTGAAGTTTACTTCCAGAGCATCATAGATATGGTCTTTTGCTCTGTTACAGCAAAAGAGGTTTTAGACTCAAGCCTTGGTGCTTTCTTTGAGTTTACCCAGCCATCAGTTCCATGGACTCCCATTGTACAACTTGGGCTTGAACGGGGACTGATTTTTTTTGAATATTGCTGAACTTATTACCATAACTTCTTTGAATTGCTATTCCTTATGTTACATGTCTCCTCCTCCTGTGTGTTTTTTTTTGTTGTTTTTTTTGTTTTTTGTTTTTTTTTATTTCCCCTGACTCAAAAATTTTCCTGCCTTGGTGACTAGAGAACACAATATTTTCCTAAATCAAAAGTTTATTCCTCCAAAGAATTATCCAATGCATTCACATTTTGTGATTGAGGGTAGTGGTTGGTTTTACTTTCCTCATTTCTACTACAAAGGGTAAGTCTATAGATAGAAAATGACTTTCAAGTCATTCAAATTAGGACCATAATGACATTTAATAAGGACAGTAGTAATTTGGCTTTTCAATGATTTACATTCCCCCCCACCCCATTAGAAATCTTATTTAAAACACATATCCATCAAGAAAGCATCTTTTTATGGAGTTTTTTTTTTTTTTTTGAGGGCAGTGTCACTGGCCCTCGTATGTGGGACTGAACCAGGGCTGCTGGCTTCCCATGCCAGCGCTTAACCACCACGCCACTTGGCCAGCCCTAAGAAAGCATCTTTTTAAGAAGTATTGTTAAAATACTTCTTAACTTACAATAAAGGTGATATGTATCTTTATATTGCTATATTTGGAAAAACAGGACAAAAAGATGGAAATCACTCTATGTCTCTCTCTGACTTAACATCTTTCACTTTTATAGTCAAATTGAACTTCTTGTCAAGTCTTGGTACATAACTTACCACCTCATTGTCTTAGTTTTTGCCATTTTTCAGAACTTGGGACTTCTTGTTCTTTATTCCTTCAGTGATCTTTCCCCAGAACTGCATAAAACTGGTTAACTCTTATATTTCAAATTTTAGTTTTAAAATAATTTCATCAGCATGTTTTTTCCAACTATCCTATCAGAAGTTTCTCTAAATCTCTCATTTTCTCAGGAAAATCCAGAAATTTGGATTTTTAATTTTATTAAAAAAATTTTCATCTTTTAAATGTTATCTAATTTACACTACAAATAAAAGCAAAGCCAAAACAAACAAACAAACAAACAAAAAATACCTTGCAAGTCAAATAAAATGTGACCATCCGCTAGCTATATTTGGCTCACTTATGACCAATTTGAGACTTCCTACTCATCACAATCTCATCATTTGTTTCTTTAAAGTTATCTCCCACTGTAAAAGACACTCTAAGAAAACAGAGGCTTTATTTGACTTGTTCTGGGCTATATCTTCAGTCCCTCACTTGTGTCAGGTATTCGATTAATATTGATTGAAAAAATGAATCTCAAAATCTGAAGATAACATTTTAGTATTTATACAGTATCTTTTCCTGTAGATAAATATTAACAAGAACAAAATAACACTGAATTTTTTACAGTAAACGTTTTTCTGGTAACTTGATTTTTCACAATTTATTATCCAATATTACTATATATTTTTCTACTTTATAGACTCTGTTATCAGGTTTTAGCTGCTATATAGAATTGCTAGAAGATTTTGTTGATTGCCTTCTACCCTCATTACTCCATAGGTTCAGCGCTTATGTGCATTATGAACATTATTGATTTGCTTGTGTTTAAATTGTAGCTCCTCTTGAGTATTTTTATGTGCTCCTGTTTCCCTATTTAGGCTAGATAGTCTTCATGGGGCCAGAACCATGGTCTCAAGGTATGTCTGTGTGTGCAGATAGAATAAGTTAACGGACAGTTGTAGTCTGGTTAGATGCATTGTTGACTGTCATTTACAAAACAAAACAAAACCTGAGCCACTTTTTAAGTTCTGGATTCAAGTTTTGCCCAAGAGATCTCGGTTTTTATTCCAGCAATGCTACTAACTATATAGATAGAAACAATCTTTCTGGCCCAACATTTTTTCATGTACAAATAAAGAAATTGGAGTCAATTGTATCTGAGGCCATTTGGATGGTTATCATAAAATAATCCACTAAAAGGGCCAGCCGAGTGGCTCAGTTGGTTAAGAGCTCGCTCAAGAGTGTGAGCTGAGCTCTGAGCAACAGCAATTTAATGCCCAGCTAGAGCTGAGCTGCCATTGAGCTGCCAACAGGTAGCAGGATGGCTCAGCTAAAAAAAAAAAAAAAAAAAAAAAAAAGTCCTTCTCAATTGGGCTGGCTGAGTGGTTAAGAGCTGGCTTGGGACGCCAGTGGCCCCGGTTCGGATCCCACATATGAGGGCCAGTGACACTGCCCTCTAAAAATAAAAAAAATAATAATAATCCACTAAATAACATGTGTTGGCAAGGATGTAGAGAAATCAAAACACTTGTGCACTGCTGTTGGGAATGTAAAGTGGTACAACCACTTAAAACTGAAAATAATTTTTAAAATTATATCAGAGGAGGGGCTGGCCGAGTGGCGCAGTGGTTAAGCGCTGGCTTGGGAAGCCAGCGGCCCCAGTTCGGGTCCCACATATGAGGGCCAGTGACACTGACCTCAAAAAAAAAAAAAAAAAAAAAAAAAATATATATATATATATATATATATATATATATATATATATATATATATATATCAGAGGATTCTTCTTAGAATGTTTTATTTCTAACAAGACCATGCAAAGAGCGACTTGCAGGCTGTTTCTCAGTCAGACAATCTCTTTCCTACAGGAAAAACTTGCTCTGTGGCAGGGCTGCCAAATGGTCCTCAATGTCAGTCATCTGTGTCTCTCAGTTCTGCAGCCCAGAAGATAAAAGAGATTCCTTCTCATTCTCTCCACCTGGATTACATGTTTCCATGAAAATAAATAAATCAAGTGCTTTTTGTGTTTTGTTTTTTTTTGACTTTCAAATTTGAGTTTTATTTCCCCTTTCCCACTTTGACTAACACATTTCCTGGCTCTCACCCTCACTACCCACCCAGCGAGATCAGGGCTATTTTCATAGGTATTTTTTATCCTAGCATCTCAAAGAATCAATCTACCCTCCTCTTTCTGCTCCTCTTGCACATTCAGTTCCCCTGAGCTGTGTTCAGCTGTCAGCCTCAGCGATGAGCGGCACTGATTCCCCGAGTTATTAGGGAGCACTTGGAGCGTCTCTGCAGCACTGGTACTGACAGTTGAACACACAGGAGCAGCTGGCTCAGTGGGGAAAGGCAGGGGAGGGAGGGAGAGCTATTCATTGCCGTGTATTTATAACTTGGCCCTGAAAGCAGGGATGGCAGTATTCAAATAGGAGAGGGTGAAAAGACATTTTATCCTAATTAAAAAGGTAATTAACTAACACACCAAAGAATTTAAATCAGTACTCGTGGTTTTTATGACAGGTCTGATGGTACTGTAACTACTCAGAAACCTTTCTGAAACAACAAATGTTGCTTCTTAAGCTCTATTGCTTGCTGAGTGGCCCACTATGGATGACAAATTACATTAAGAATCCTAGGCAAGAGTGTCTGAGATGAGTAGAGGTCCCTCTCAAAGGAAAACAATAGATACAGGCATGAAATCTCCAACTAGCCAAGATTAAAACTCGGTGTGCACATCATCATCATTTCCAACACTTATCACCCCTGGTCTAAATTGGTCCCCTCAATCTGAGCCTAATCTAGAGGATCTAGGCTTTCTGTAACCCACTTGTTTTTCTACTATCTGTTCTAAATCATGGCCTTTCCTGTCATGCCCATCACTGGGTTTTTGTTTCCAAATATATTCAGTTTTATTATTATGTATGTATTTGTTTATTTTAACATTTGATGCTGTATCTATCTTCCTAACTATTGATGTCAATATCAAGTCCTAGTGCATGATAATTCCCAACCAACTGCTGGCTAGACTTTAAATATTTCAGATGTCTCTTACAACTTGAGTCGGGGTCTTGAAACATTAATTTATTTGTATCTTGCGAAAAAGTTATTTTAATCAGGTATACTTAAAAACTTCTGATGTTATAAAATACCATAATTACATTATTTTTCATTCATTCAATTTTTAACTCAGTTCTAGCTACTAGTTATGTTCACAGCATTGAAATAGTTTTCTTTAGATTACTTCTATAACAAATGTATATTATCTTCAAATTTATCTGAGATAATTGCATTATATATAAAATAGTCATATACTCTGTGTGTGTGCATATATATGTATATATGTGTATATATATTTCTGCAAATAAAAATATAAGACACAATGCATATATGTACACATACATAGTATCAGGTTCAGTACACATATATATATATATATATATAAAACAAATATTTTATCATATGCTATTTAACATAAAAATATGGAACAACACTTAATAGGCCAAGATGACAATGATGATAACATCTTAACGTGACTTACCATAACAAAACCTTATCAAATGATTTGAAAGATAATTATTTCTATCAAATGATAGTCCTAATTAATTGAAATTCTTTGGAACCCTTAGGTAACCCAGAAAATGTTGAGAGCATGCTTATGATATCACATTTATTTCTTATAAGAAGCACATTACAATGTAGTGTCCAAAGATACTGGGGTGTGATGAATACTAAATTTCTAAACTGACAAAGAAAAGAGTGATATTAACAGTTCCAGTCTCACCTAAGAGGACTTACCAAAAAATAAATACAGCCAATTCTTATTATGTTCTATACATTGTCATGAACACCAAATTAGTGATTAGGAAACGATTGCTCTTAAGAGAGGTAGGGTTAGGTTCTTGTGAGCCTCTGGCCACAGTATTTTCACCACCTGCTCAGTACATTACCTTGTTTCACCTGGATGTTTCTGTTTAAAGACACTTTATTTAATATGTATTACTAATTCATTACCAATGAGCTCACAGACAACAGCACTGTAACTGCTGCCTAAACAAAGTTTACTGATCATACGTATTTTCTTTGTAAGGCACACTGCAGCTTCTTGTGCTTAGCAACACTATACAGCACCATAGTAATATGTTTGGAGACAATTTTTAACAGCAAAATTACTAAAATAAAGCACAAAAAGGCAAAAAACTGACACTACGTAGAACTCGGGAAGAACACGTAATTAGTATCAGAGCAGAAACATGGCAGAGCCTTGTTCTACCTCAGCTGGAAACATGCACATTGGGCAAATTAAAATTTTCTCTGATCTGTGCATGACTGTAAATGACCATGCAAGTCCTATTAGTACTGATTTTGGGGTTACAAATAAAAGTTAGTAATTATTCAAATTTTCAAATATAGGATCCATGAAAAGTGAAAATCCACTGTAACTCCCTTTAGGTATTTGGAAAGTTATCAAGTTACCATAACAGCTTCTATTTTTGTTACTACCATCACCTATTTTATCCATTTACAATTATTTGATTTTATTATACATGTCAAATTAAAAATAAGAGAAGATAAAGAATATAAGTATTTTAGGGCCGGCCGAGTGGCGCGGTGGTTAAGAGCTGGCTTGGGAAGCCAGCGGCCCCGGTTCAGTCCCACATATGAGGGCCAGTGACACTGCCGTCAAAAAAAAAAAAAAAAAAAGAATATAAGTATTTGACAGATGAAGATGACTGATCCTAATAAGGTTTATGGTTCTCTTGAATGTAGTTCCATGTGCTGCATTGATTCCAACTTCTTTGTCAGTAACTACATTGATTTTCCATTTTCATGATATTTAAACATTCTTTTGAGAAATGGAAATGGATTCTTATTTTTATAGTCTGAAGTAAATATCCAAATGGCCTTTGTGGACACATCTGGCATGTGGAGATTTCAGGGGATTCTAAAGTCTGAACCTCCCCATATTTTTAAAATGAGCAACCTCACTGAGCCCACATTTTTAATAGAGAGCTTTTTATGATTTCAAAGGGAAATTTGTAATGCCTTTGTCAAGTGCTATAAAAAATCGACCTGAAATTTTTCAAAATAATAAAATATGGGCAGTTACAATGTTAAAGATATATTTTGATGTTTGGGCTTATCCTGATTCCCAGGTAGATTGTAAAATATGGTTATATATCCTTTATGTACAAAACTTACACATAGAGTTAAATATTTTAATCTACAATTTACATGGTGATAAGAAAGACATGTTTTTACTTGCTGGGAGAGATACTTTTTTTGTAGTGTCCAAATATACTTGGGATCATGTCACTTTTGTGAAATTTGCCTTAATGCAGTTTCATTGATATTTCTATGGATTATTCTACATGGGTAATAGTTAAATATAGCCCATAGCTTCTACTTTATAGTCCACCATTTTAGGATGTCATTTTGGAGAAAAATAATGTTTATATTTTTCTTTTTTTTTTCTCAGCAATACAGTCAGTCCATTTTATCAGATGGTTCCATAGTCACAGAGTGAACCAACCATAGATAAAAGGGATTAAGAAGTACAAATTGGTAGTTACACAATAGTCACAGGAATGTAAAGTACAGCATAGAGAATATAGTCAATAATATTGCAATAACTGTGTATTATATGAGGGGGGTTACTAGACTTATGGGGGATTGTAAGTTATATAAATGTCTAACCACTATGCTGTACACCTGAAACTAATATAATATTGAATGTCAACTCTAACTGAAAAATAAAAAAATAAAAATAAAAATCAATAAGAAAATTTTAAGAAAAGTTACTGTAGTGGTGATATGTGCTATGTAGTTAGTCCTGTGATGGCTGCAACTGTACTGAACATTTGCAGACTTTTTAACCTTGTCATTATTCCTTTAACAATATCATATAGCAATTATTTACATAGCATTCACATTGTGTTAAGTATTATAAATAATCTAGAGATGATTTAAAGTATATGGGAGGATGCACACTGGGTATATGCAAATACTGCATTATTTTATATAAAGGACTTAAGCATCTTCGGATTTTGGTATCCACATGAACCAATCCCCTGCAGATGCTGAGGGATGACTGTATTTGTGCCCTGAAAGATGTTCCCAATTCTTTTCAAAATTTAGGAACTACACAGAGTTATTTTTTGTTGTTGTTGTTTTTCATTTCAACCTTGCTTATTTTTTCTCTGACCTAAATTTAAAGGTAACACCGGCATTTTCCAAAGAAAAACAAACAGAACTTCCACACAGCCTTTCTTTTTCTCTTGTACACAGATCTCCACCACCACCACCACAACAGAAGTCATTAAACCCTCTAAATTCTAAGATACAAATATTGGCAGTTTTCAGTGTATTTTTTTTCTCTGCATCTCAAGGCTAATGAGGGTGAACAGTAGTGAGTTCATGAGCTTCTCCAAGTGAGCCTAGAGGGCCCAGCTTATCCCTGATGAGCTGTTCTCTGAAGCTCTGGTGTTTACCAAATGTGTCAGATGGATAATGTTCATTAATGAACCTGAATATCTTGAAGCAGAGCTATTCCTCCAAATATTATGATGCTTTAACGACACTTGTAATAAGACTGCCAAGGACCACAAGCCGCTAACAAATACATATTTCCAAATGTAACATTAGTAAATGTTTGAATGCAGCAAAACCTTAAAGCTGGAGTGTGAAACTCGGCTTACTTTGCCTCCTGAGGACCTTGGAAATGACTAAGTGATGAGCAAGATGGCCCTGCTTGCAGCATTGAGGAAATGGGGCGCAGTAGCTTTCCAGCAATTTACATTTAGTATGTAGAAAAGGGAGGGGAAAAAAAACTTAGTTATGCAAGTATAGAAGAAAGCAAAAACAATAAAAAATGGATGGAAATATATTGAATTATATTCTTTTATGAGAGGGAAAATGAATTTCCATAGAGTCTCCCAAGAAACATCATGAAAACAGTATTGAAATGCCATTGTCTGGTCCAGCTTCTGTTGACCTCCTTAGACCAAAGCATTGCCTGTCTGCTTGTGACATTGCTTTCTTCTTTCTACCCAACTCCACGCTTTTGTTAAGCACTGAGTTCTCAAGTCAGCCATTCCCTGACTTCATAGACAAAAAAATAGTGCGTTCAACTTGTCAATGCGTCTTTGTGGAATTTCATGGGCAGCTTTTATATTTTTGAGCTTGTGTTTTCACCATTGAATATGGTAGTTTCTTTTATTACTAAGTAACTGACATGATACTACTTGGAATCCATGTCTTTTGTTATTTTTTTCACGGTAAATTTTACTGTAAAGATACTAAAATATAATAAATCTAATTTGTGCTTCCCCATAGAAAGATTAGTGAAATGTTTTCTGAAGGGTAAGTAAGAACATGACTATTAATGATATGTAAGATGGATTTCATACTCTTCTATTTTATTTATCCTCATTGAAATAGAATTTATTGTAACTATCACTCATTCATTCAATAAATATTTAGTGAGTGCCTATTCAACATTTAGTGATGTGTGGATGATTTGTAAATTATTTATAATTCACATTTATTATAGACTACAAAAGCCATAAAATAACTGTTGTGCACTCTAAAATGTAACTTCTTTTAGAAAATCAAATTACTATCTACCCACTTAGTGAGGCTTTCACATATAATTGTGTATGTAATGTTTTCTAAAATGAGACAAGCTTTGTTTCTTATAAATGTGATACCTTTCTTGGTCCCTCTGTCTCTCTTTCTCTTTCTTTTTTTCTTTCTTCATGAACTCTAATGATCTTTCTTGCATGTAGCTACCAGAAAATATTTATTAAAAAGTTTCTTTGTTCTTCTTATGTTATATGGATTTGTGCTCAAATGTTAACTTCTATGTCTAGATAGTCACAGATTAAAATATATTCATCACATAAATAACACAGAATGTGGTAGACCCAGCCCCTCCAACCCCTGCCACAAACTGTTCTGCTCCATCAGAGTGTGTGCTTATTCAGGAAGACCCTCTGAGTCTTCCATGTGCTATTACTAAAGATTATAATTATATATCTAAAGTTTATGGAAGCAAAGATTAATTAGCTGAATAATTTATTATTTTGCTCACTCATCTCTAATCTTAAAGACAGTTAAAAATATCTTAACATCTGTTTTTATTATGCCTTTAGTAAATAAAAACAAGCTTATATTTTGCCCATAATCATTTAGCAGTAAGTAATTATGTTTAAGAAACATTTTTTTATCCTCTTTGAAATAAAATTTATTGTAACTATCATTCATTCATTATTATCCTTGTTTCTAAGTGTAATACATTGAAATGTAATACTATCAAATAAATAAGATTCAATTTTTAACTCTCAGAGAAATGAGTTAAGACATGGTATCTAATAGCTAACAAAATATTTGTCCCAAAGTTTCCTTTTTTTTTTCAATTTATTTACTACCTGTCAACAGAAATATGGCATGAGTCCTAAAATCCATCATCAAAGATTCTAAATTTTATTTCTTAACTCTATTTTCAGTAATGTGGCAAAACATTGACCCTAACATACCTTCATTTCTCACTACTGTGTTCATTAGGATATATTTCTTTTCAACTCAAAAATCCAAAAGTGGGGTGAATTTTTTTTTCCTTGCTCCCCACTGTCATGATTGTGGCTACCAGTTTCTCCTGGTGGATTCATTCTTGGCATCATCATTAGAACCCTCCGTGTTTATACCAATGCCTCTTAACATCCTGTCCTCCCAAATTCTCAGTGTCTTGTGAATGACACTGTCTGCAATGATCTCTGTCTGCTTAGCCCCCCACTGGCAAAACCCCTTCTCACAGCTGAATCAATAAAAATGACTTCTTTTCCAATATCTTTCCTTGAAGTTAATTTTCTGTGGGTTCTATATTTATATTCTTCATCTATTTACTATTAACCACTTGACTTAGAAGGCATTTGAGTCTCATTTTTTTGACTACTCTTCTAGTTTATCAGGCTCATCTTGATTTCAAATCCCCTCCTCTCTGGTATGAACCCCTTCTCAGTCATATTAGTTATTTACTTAGGACCAATAAGGACTGACTCTCTCTCTTATTCTTGTTCCATTCACAGCCAGACAATCCAACATTGGCTATTCCCCACTGTCTAATTCCTTTTGTTCCCCGATACTCACTTCCCAAGTGTGTCTAATACAATTATGTATTATACTTTATTTGTGCTATTTATAACAGTCTAATTTTAACTTCAGATCTGCTCTTTATGGAGTTGTTCTTGTTTTCCCATTAAAAACAAACAAAACAAACAAACAAACAAACCCCCTTAGATTTCTACTTCAAAGGTTTCCTATTCAGTAGGTTATAGGCTGATTCAGTAGAGTTTTTCAATTTGAAAATGGAAGCACCAGCTAGCTCTTCACCAAACTTCATTTTTTTTTTCTCTTTATAGGCCACAACTAACATCTATTTTTTTTTTTTTTTGAGGGCAGTGTCACTGGCCCTCATATGTGGGACCAAACCAGGGCCACTGGCTTCCCAAGCCAGCGCTTAACCACCGCACCACTCAGCCGGCCCTACTAAGATCTATTTCTTACCTTCTTTTGCATTTATGTGTGTCCTTGCTATTGAGTTCTAACCAATGGGGTATAAGTGGAAGCAATATGTGCTTTTTCTGTTCCAAGGCTTTTAAAAAGAAGCAGGTGAAGAAGGAAAAAATATGCCACCCCCAAAATGTGCTACTTTTGCCTATGGACTTGAAGGAAATCAAGACCCAGCAGATTTAGAAAAGGATTTTTACCTTCCCTTTAACTGTGTAAAAGAATTTGGAAAAATGTCCTGTATCAGGAAGAGCTGTTACCAGAAATAACATTTTCATCTGAAAGACTTATCTGTATGGCAGGATAAATATTTATTTACCAAATATTTGCTCTTCTCACTTTGCTGTGAATTGTCTTCCTCCCAGACCCATTTCCCTTTCCTTAGCTCAGGATGGTATATAAGCCTCAGTTGCCTGACTGCCTTTGAGTCTCATATTTTTATGGCGTTCCTGTATGTATGAAATGAAATTTGTTTTTCTCTTGATAGTTTGTTTTATGTAAAATTAATTATTAGTCCAGCCAAGAACCTAGAAGGGTAGAAGGAAAATTATTTTTCCTCCCCTACATAGGCATGACACCTGCACCTTTCTTTTTCCCTTCTGAAGACAGATGAAAATGTTAATGAGGCCTTAAGAGATGGTGGGTTCATTAGATGGGAAGATACTGCATCCCTGAATCTCTACATGCAAAATATTCACCTGCTTTGAATTTTTATGTATGCGAGAAATTATCTTATGTTTGTACCATTGTACTTTTCAGCCTATTTTCTGACTCTTAGCAAGACCCTAAGTAATATTTTGTTTATTAACAATATATCAAAAAATTTTCAAAAAGGTGCCTCAATTTTGTTTTTTAATTTTCATTTTGTACTTTAGTCTTTTGTGTATTTGCAAAATTTTCTCTTACTAGATTTTAAGTTTCTTGGTAAAAAAAAAATAGCTTCTTGGACTGTATCCATTTCATTCATAATAAATGATGGTGTTTCTATAACTATAAATAAATAATATGTTTTATAAAATTCTATGCAAATCCCATAAGATTATGTTAAGAACTGGCACATAACCACCCTTATCTTAAACATTCAATGAACACTATGTAATAAATTGTTTTTGCTTAAGGTAGTATCCATGAAAAGTATCAGGTGCATGAACTATACACACGGAAAGTGCTTTATTGTGTCATTTACAATTTACCAACTATTCAATTATCATGGTTTTAATAGATACCTACCATTCTTAAAAATAATTAGGAAAAATCTGATACCTACATTACCTGAATCAGTGCTAAGTATCTTTAGCACTGATTCAATTAGAAATTATGAAAAACTTCAGAGGGTATTTTACTTTTAAAAAATCCTGCAGCTTAAGTGCTGGCTTGGGAAGCTGGTGGCCCCGGTTCAGGTCCCACATATGAGGGCCAGTGACACTGCCCTCAAAAAAAAAAAAAAAAAAATCCTGCAGCAAGGCACCTGGGTTTTTGGTGTACATATAATTTTACACACTATTCTTTTGGTAAATGAATTTGCTTGGGCTATATATCATTAAGGATTTTGTTTATGAGGGATTCAGAAAGAAATAGCTAACATAAAGTAGCAGTGGCAGATAGTGAAACAAGTCACGAAGCGTATGACAACAAAGGTTTGAAAACCAGCTTATGGATGATCTGCTGTCTGCAAACCCTCTCATCTAATATCTGTAAGGGCATACCTGGCAAAGTTTCCTGTATTTTTCAGAGTCTTTATTGATTTAAGGAGAAATAACAAATAGGACCTATGGCAGACATTCTCCTAAAATGGTGTTGATTTCATAAGGGAATCAAAACTATTTCTTGGTTGGTCTGATTTGAGGCACAATCTCCTTAGTGTGTGAAACATTAAGTAAGTTTCAAACAAGCCTCTTACTGACCACACTGGAAACAGGAGGAAGACTACTTCTGGTAACAAAATCATTCTGGAAAATTTGAGATTTAACAGCCCATTAACCTGCTATTAAAGACCACTGATGGGAATTTCTCAGAGAAATGAAGTTGCATTGTGGAAGAAGTTAACAATGACACCACAAAGGGAACTTGACAGTGGGAGGGGGAGAGAAGGGAAGATTCTTATCAAAAACCAGGCTATTAAAGAAATGAAATTGGAACTACACAAAGCTAAAGACACAGATTATGGGTAATGGTGCAGAACCAGGTTACATCAGCATTGAGTTTCAGGCAGTTCCCATTTCATTTTATCTGTATTCGCAGAAAGTTGAGCCAGTGTCAACTTCCACTTAGAATGCAGTTGATCACAGTGCTAAGGAAAGTCAAATTGACAGTTAAGAGGAAGCCAAAGGTTCAGGGTCATGTCTCAGCTGGATTTTAATTTATTCTCATTAGATACACTAATACAGCAGAACATACAGTGGTGGTATTTTTTTTTTTAAGACCATGAATCATGAATATTAATGTAGTTCTGTTCAGGTTGCCATAGCGTTTACAGGATGGTGGTGGAGGGGGAGGTGGGCTGCCACATTATCATGTTATTGGATTTGTTTAAAGAAAGGTTCCTGACATGGTTCTGCAAATGCAGCCGGGTGAGCAGCCCTGCTCTCTTTGTGTTACATAATGTCCCATCTGTGCTCACTGAGTGTGGCTTGATGAGGATGCCATCAGGTGACGTTTCTGACTTAATGGCATTCTTTCAGAGCTGGAGCAATAAACATTAAGGGACCTTAATTGTATTCTTTGCAGTGGGAGCAATAAACATTAAGGGGCCCTTATTGTACCCTTTCCCAAAATGTCCCCCAAGCCCAATTTGGGGAATGTCTTGATAGCCAGTTCTAATTTCAAATCCTCCCTCCCATACCATGTGTTTTGAAATTGGAAACTGGACAAAAACAAAGAAATGAAATTAATAGGCATATCTCCACATAACCAGTTTCTGGAGAGATACAGCAGTTCTTAATAATTTATCAGACTTATCAGAGCCCTAACAGAACAAAATAAGATGAGTCCAGTGACCTGATTTGTTTTCCTATGATGCCAGCTTTTCATAAACTGCAGCTAGCAGCTACAGGACTTCGGGGGTAAATTTTTACATGGTGCATAGAGGCAATCCATGGGACGAAGGATTAAATTGCCTTGAAGATTGAAAAGATTATAGGATTTTAAATTGAATCAAGCATGAGGTGATAACTCATGATAATCCCCTACATATATCTGCCTTCAGTTCCACCCCCAAAGATGGGGGTGGAACAAATTTCCCATCAAATTAAAGGAATCCTACTTTATTATTTAACATGCAGGCAAGGACAGAAGGCAGTTTTAAAAGTATTTTAAGAGCTCACCTGACATATTCCAATTAGTGACTGGTTAGATTCTAATGATTTTGCCAAAATCAGTGGTACACTTGTTTTACTGATTTTGTTGTTCTAATTTTCTCTCCTCTCTTTACCACAATTCTGTGTGTTTTAAGTATAGTTAAGCCTATGAGCTGGTGGGTGGCAGCATGCAATTTTAAATGGCAATCCCATAATTTTTTCTATTGTATATTTTATCATACTTCACCGTAGATGAGATGTTCAGTTAAGGTGAGTTACACATGGGAAATTCACAGAGGTGTCAGCTTCAGGTCAGATATTGTGTATTACGCAGAAGGTTTCTGTTTTGTTTGGGGCCCTAAACAAGCAACATTCAATGGGCATAAATACAATCAGATGCTATACTCTGAAGAGTTTAAATAATCTCAATATTATATTAGCGTGAATATTATTATATTTTACTCCAGGTTGGAGAGTTTTGTGTTCCTTTTATTTAAACAGATAGTCACTTCCTAACACAATAGGGAATGAGCATGTAAGCAGATGTGAGCAAAGAAAGTAGAAATAAATTCCTGTTGATTATTTTATTTAACACTGTGATTTCTCACACAAAGACATTTAATTCAAAGTGCTTTGACTTGGCCACAGCCGTAATTGTGTATAATATCCATTATCTTTTAATTGGAATTATTTTTTATCTTTGGCTACATTTATCTGAGGATCCCTTCAGAAAGCCCACCAGAAGCTCAAATTCCAATTTGTTCTCTCAGCTTGACTAATGATGAAAAGTATCAAAAACGACTATTATGTGTTTATAAATCACCTCTTTTATCCTGATGTGGTTCTGGGATTTTAGCCTGTTAAGTACCATTTCTCTGTGGAATGTAAATGCAAAAATAACAACAAATTCAGCATAAACAATGGTACAGAATAAAAAGGAACAAAACATCTTGAAAGGAAGCATCACAAAAGCAAAGTATGAAAAGAGAACAGCATAAAATATTGATAAGAAAATATATTTCTCACAGTTTTAAAAAAAAACTATGAGTTAAAAATAGTCCCCCTTCCTTTATCATCTTACAGTTTCATTTGGAAAAGCACAGAATCTGTGGCACAAAAGCAAATATATCTTAATGGGGCCCACATTCATCCACCTGCTACACTTTCTTTTTAGTCACATTGAATTTGTGTAACAACACTTATTTACCTACGCTTGCTAGCACATTAGCATTTAGTCCATTTTATAAAACAAGAAATACTGTCAGTTTAAAATATCGAAGATACAGTGGCCAGGAAACTTTAGGTCAGCTTATGGAGTGCAGCAATAAACTTCTCACTCTAAAGTATTCTGCGTAATACACTTCTCACTCTAAAATATTACCCTCAGATCATAATGGGTTACTAAACATCCTTGGTTAATTAAATCATTCATCCAACAATTACTTATTGAGCACCTGCTGTGTGCCAGGAAATCTGCTAGGAATTCAGGATGAAAAGTGCACAGGGCATAACCCCAACACGCCTCCCACCGCCACCTTTGTCTATGTTAGCTTCTCACCATCAGGTCCACTGACCTCCACCTTCACAGGTCTTTCCATTGTAATTCCTCATCTTCTTGATTGAGCTCTGAGTTTACCTAAGTAGGAACAGTGTGTGACCTCCATGTACCATCAGCACCCTTGTTTTCCACAGCCTCCAAGACTAAATATTGAATCACTTTCTCAGTGGTTCACTGATGTTTGCGGGGCTCCTGCATTGTTTCCCATATCCCCTTTCTTATCAACTTGACATGATACCTACTGCTGCCAGTAAAGAATGTGGGTGTTTGTGATACTGCACAGCCTCCCACAGCAGCAATTGGCCTGAGCCTCTGGGTCTCATAAGGAGTACTTAGATGGGACAGCAAGCCTTAGAGTAATAGGAATTTGCCTTATTGTTTTTGTTTGTTTGTTTGTTTGTTTTTAATTAGTTTCAGGTGTACAGCACAGTGCAATAGTTATATTTTTACCCCTCAAAGTGACAACCCCCTCCTCAGACACAACCAAACTAAGCACCACTACCCCACTGGGCCCATTGTTTGGATACTGTATCTTTTATCACGTCAGCACAGTAGTGTCACAAAGTTTACCTCCCAATCACAGCACAGGGAAATGGTATCTCTTCACTCATCTTGTATATCAATCCGAATTCCTCTTTCTTTAAAATGCGTGTGATATTTGGCACAGATTATCTTTCACACCGTATACTTACTATTTTCTGCTTTCTTATCCCTGATTTAAGATGCTTAACAACCTGTTTGTTTTTTCCAAATCATAGCTCATATCCCTTTGCATTTCCATGTTGATTGAGTACATAGACCTCAGTTCCCACCAAAAAGTTTCATTCTGTTCTTCTACCTAATAGCAGTGTTCCCTGTCATGGCAGGATCACCCTGAGACCTCGCCTCTTGTGAACCTCAGATGATAAGGTTCTGCTTGCTCTCCCATGCGACTGAGTGTTACTTGCACAAATATACTGTGTGATCTTCCTAACTCCTGGTGTTTCATTATCTTACCTTGACATCCCTGGTGCTATAATTGGGCTGAAGTTTGCCAGACTTCAAACAAGTCCAAAGATGTTCTGTGTTGACACTGTGATTTGCAGCTCAGCTCTGCCTCCACACACAGACAAGCCAGTTGACCAGCACACTAAGCTCTTTTTTGACCAAGTGTGTGCCTTGTGCTTAGTCCTGACTACTTTCCCCTTCCTACTTGCTTGATAGTGGATTACCCTGTCATATCAAATTCTAAGACACAAACAATTTTTTTTTTTTTAGTTGAGCCATCCTGCCACCTGTTGGCAGCTCCGCGGCAGCTCAGCTCGGGCTGGGCATCAAACTGCTGTTGTTCAAAGCTCAGCTTGCACTTTTGAGAGAGCTCTTAACCAACTGAGCCACTGGGCTGGCCCACAAACAAACGTTTGGTTTGTGAAATGTTCATCACCCTCTCCACTTATGGACCTGTTAGGTTGCTTTCATCAGCAAACAATAAACCTTGACTCAGCTGGCTTAAATAAGGAACATTTGTTATTTCACATAATAAGAGTCTGGAGGTAGGTTAGTTCCAGGTTTGTTTAATTCAGCGGTTCAATGATGATGTCATCAAGAAACCACATACTTTCCATCTTTCTGTTCTGCTCTCTACAGCACCTGGGCTTGTCCTCATGGTTGGTTCCTTTTATGATTACCAGTTGGCTGTTTCAGTTTCAGGTATCACTGTAACATCAAAGGCAGAAAGATAGGAATGGTAATTCCATTGCATATGTTTTCATCCTTGAGGAAAACCATTCCCAGCAGTTTCTCAGACGTTACCTGTTATTGAATCATTGGTTAGAATTTCTTCATATGCCCATGCCTAAAGCAGTTATTGGTAAAGGGAATGGTAAGGTGATTGACTTTGATCAATCATAATTCAGTCAGTATGTCTGGGGAGGAAACTTGCACCCCCAAAAGCACATGGAGGACCAACGAAGAACAAAACTTCTGTTATCAAGAAGGAAGGGGAGTCATTCCTGTTGAGTAGACAGCCAAGTAAGTCAGCTACACTTGTCACCCATATATATATATATTGTTGAAGAGAAATGGAAGCTCTGGTCAGTCACTGTCCGACTTCACAGGCTCAGTCCACTGACCCCATGGCTTGCTCAAGTGGCTGTCATTTGATACCACTCCATGCTGCACTAGTGAGCTTCCCTACTGGTCTTCTCTCAGAGCCTGTGGATGAAGGCATGGGATATTTAATTGATGGGAGAAGTAAGTTTTCTACTTTCTTATAATAGTTGTATCATTCAACACAGCAAAGAGATTTTCCCCTTTCTTGAAGTACTCGTACATATTTATGATGCAGAATTAAAATATATCTGCATATTTCAGCATGCATCTCCTAAAAGTAAGGACATTTTCCTACATAACCCAAATGACATTATCATATTTAGAAAAATTAACAGTAATTCTCCAGTCATCTAATATCTAAATCATATACACATCTTCCATTTGGCCTACATATTTTTATGGTATTTTTTTCCTGAGCTTGGATTGCTTTTGTTTACCATTTCTCTTAAGTTCCTTTACTCTCTCCTCCCCAACTATCCTTTTATTTATTTTTCCTATTACAGTGTTTTGAAGAGTCTAAGCCAGTGGTTTTGTATAATGTCTCAGGTTTGAGCTTTGCCTGATTATTTTCTCATTGTGTTTTGTTTCTTCATCTCCTATGTATCTTGTTAACCAAAAGTTAAGTCTAAAGGCTTAATTAGATTCAGATTAAACATCATTGTGTATACATTATATTGTATTACTTTATGAGCTGTATAATTTTAAGCTGTCCTACTATTAGTTATAAGTTTGAACATTTGATTAAGGTATGATTTTTCAAATTTTCCCATTGTAAAAATATAGTCTAAAAATTATTCCATAGGCATTCTCTATGGAATAATTTTGAGTACCAATTTGTTTTCCATTATTTCATGTGCTTTAAAAAAAATTAACCCCTTTCACTCCATAACTCATTACCACAAAGATTTCTTTGTGTTTCTTTTTTTAATATTTATAGCAAAAACACTTGAAGTTTTACATGAATATGCTATTTTTAAGTGGGTTTAAATATTATTTGTATTTTCATTCTCTAACATAATAGTATGATAATTTTATCTTTTAAAATAGCTCCTTGCATTTCTGAGGTTAATTTTCTTGTTTTGGAGGAAATATTAGTAGCTTTCAGTTTTTCATTGATTTGTGGTTATAGTTTTTTTAACAAGGCATCCTGGGTGAAACAAGAGGTTGGCGCACTGCTCAGCAGTCTCAGCGTGAACCTTATCGCAGCAAGAGGCTGCACTGAACACTTACCACACCGATTGCTCAAGCTGCTGAAACACAAATTATAATGGAAAAAATTAAAAAGTGAGTCAGTGTTTCAGTGGGGAAATCCAGATGAGTTAGATTCTGAAGGAAATTTGTTTTAACCAAGAGAAAACTAGAAGTTTCAATTTCTGTAAAAGAAAGCTGAAACCAAGAAGCCTGAGGGATCCTTGCTGTGATATTTCTCCATTATATAAGTAATGTGTGCACTTCTATAGAAAACTACTAAACAAATAAATGTTCACACATTTTTACCTAGAACTGTTCAACATTTAATTTGAATGTTAGGATTTTATCTTTTTAAAAAAAATTATCTTACCATTTGTAGGGTCTTAGCTTTTCTCTCTGGATAACGTAGGATGGACATAGTATCTCCAAAGTCAGTTGAATCTAAAATGAAAAATTATATGATGCTGATGTCAAATATTTTTGATGCATTCGACAGATTTGATTTAAGGGTGAGAGGTCTTATTCAGAGACGCTGCTTCTTTTGACTTCCTGGTCATCATTCAGTCTTTGCATTAATTTTTCACCAGCAGTGTGTGTCCCCTCTGAGGGTGATCATTGCATGAAGTGTCAAGTAGAAAAAATATGGGTGGGAGGTTTCTCTTCATGCTTTTCATACATAGCTCTTTATAGCTGTTTCGATTCTTGTGTAAGGCATGGCATGACATGAATATATTTCTTTAATTGTATTAAGGACTGCTTGCTTGATGAATTTTATCCTTAAACATGACAGCTACTCTTCAAAATATTCCTTATTACTTTAGCTGTTATGACCTTTGTGATCATCAATACTCAGGTATTCCATGCAATTTTCTGGAACTTCAGCACAGACATTCTAAAAATTTATTCCAAGTCAGTGGACTTTACTGGGGCTGAAACTTCACCTCTAGAGTGGAGAAAATATAGGTTAATTAACTTTGCCAATTACAATTGCTGTTCATGTCTTTCTGTTTCCTTTTATACACATTAGGAATTGTAAGGAAAAATATTTAAAATTTGGCAAAAAAGTTAAATAATCAAGTCTATAATGGTATTTAAGTGGTGTCTAAGGCAATTTATAATTTGCTTTAGCAAACAAATGACCAGCTAGTAGAAATAAGGATGAGAGTAGTTTATTATTTACATTTTCCTTAAAATGGCCTACTCAGAATAAACTGTGATGGCATAAAGCTTTCCTTCTGCACTCCCATGTGGATATACTCCAAACCACCTATGTCACCTTTATGTTGAGTATGTTAATGTTATTAGGCCTTAGACCAAATAGTAACGATGATATTTTTAACTTGTCAAAAACTTTAAAGCACATACCATGTTCCATGCTTCATTAATGTCTAAGTTATTTACAAACACACTTAAAGTATTTCCAGGTGGGCATGATTCACTTCCATAAATGTTGTAGAGAAGAGACATGTCTTATTTTTTCAGTGGGATGGTTCTTGGTGAGCTATGGGTAGAAACATCTAGGTTTTATAAAATTAACCCTTTTTAAAAATGTCTTGTATCAGTTGATACCTGCTGAGTAACAACGATCACACCAACATTTAACCCATGGTTGTATGGATTGGCACTCTGAACTAGACTTAGCTGGATGGTTCTGGCGATCTGTGTTAGTTTGCACCTCTGGGTATTTGGGTATCTGCCCTATCAGCAGAGACCTGGCTGACAGTTGACTGGGATGCCTTGGTCTTCCTCCACATGGCCTCCCATCATCCAGCAGGCTAGTTCAGGCATGCACTCATGGAATGGTGAAGGTGCAACAGGATGCATAGTTTCTTAATGACCAAGTTCAGGACTTGGATATCATCCTCACCAAAGCAATGTACAAGTCCAACTTGAATTCAAGGTGGAGAAATAGACTCTAACTCTTGATGAGAGGACTCACAAAGAATTGTGTCATTTTGTAACCTACTACATATCTAAGAAAGTGGGGGAATGTAAAACATTATTGATGGAATATTTTATAAATACTTAATATATATATTACCATGTTCTTGTCATCATTTTTATTTCTGCAAACAAAATGTTTATATGTTAGAAGCCTAAAAATAAAAATACCTGTTACTTTCAAACTTATCTTTGCTTTGCAAAATATCTCACCTTATTATGCACTAGAATTTCCAAAAAACTCATGAGATAAGTGAGATCATTATTGTTAAAAATGTTAAGTGGTTTAAAGAAATAGTTAGACATTCTACCTGCCTTTTTTCTATGCTCATCAAAATTTTAGCTATCCTCTAAAAAAAAAAAAAAGCATTCCCACAATTTACCTTACACATGACCCTGAAGCATTTTTGATATAGTCAGCATCTTTAACAGTGTAGAAAAAAAGAATCACTTAAAGTACATAGTGAAATCAAACCATTAGATAATTGAATTTTAATATGTACATGTAAAATAATTAAATTGAACCATTATAAGCTATAACAGGTTTGCTTAGTATAGTGAAAAAAGATGAGACAAATTTATATAAAAGTTGATCCCTTGTATAAATTATTCTAACATTGTATTATCCTAATTTAGAAATTATTGCTGAATTGTTTGTCTTTACTGCTAAATTCAAAAGAGCTGTGAGAGTAAGTAACAAGTGTATCGAATTCACTATAATGTCCTTAACCTATTGCCTGACATATAATAAGTAATCAATGAACGCTCTGTGAAGAAAAAAATGAGTAGAATTCTTTTAACATCAAACTACATAAATTACAAATAGTATGATATATGACTACTAAGTATCTATATTATGTTAAATGTTTTCACGTTTAAGAATATATCAGGTTATTTCTTATGGGTCAATCTGTCATTGAAAATACATATTTATTTGGTTGATTTTAAATAACCTGGGAAATCAATTGGATTAATTTGGACCAGGTTGTATAGCCTTATATTTGAATCATTATCTTATTTTATGACTTGTGTAATAAGAATATATTAACTGTTAGTAAATTTTATTAAAATAATTTTGTTTTGGAAGTTGAAACTGTTCAAAAATATTAATAGTCTACTGAAAAACAATAAAGCTATCAAATGATGTTATAAATTCAAGATAGGAAATCTATGACTTTAAAACATCATCATCATCAACAACAACTCATGGGAGAGTATAAATAATCAATTTGTAATTACTGAGGTTGATTTTTAGATTTTTTTTTAAAAGAATATTCTGTGGAAACAGAGTTTCTAAATGCCTTTTATGGAAAAAAGGGTTTCAATATCAGAATGCTAAGATAGGAGTGTGCTGCATACCACAGTAATTTCAAGGACTTTAATTCTCATTAGTGTGTCAAAGTTTCCACAATTTACGAGTGGCTCCTACATTTTTGGACCATGATACTCTAATAATAAATTGTAACTTACCTCCACTAACATATTTGTGAGAATTAGAATTATAGAAAATAAATTTCAGAGTTATAAAATACATTAGATAACAGACTAGGGAACTCAATATGTTCTGAAAATCTGTTGGTGACAAGTATCAAATAAAAATTCACTTTAAATTGCCTTATAGAAATATATATTCTTTATGGAATGAAGGGCCTAGCCTCATTTCCTTTATTAAAGATATTATCAAAATATTTCTATTTCTTTTTTTGGGTGGGGGGGCAGTGTCACTGGCCCTCACATGTGGGACCAAACCGGGCTGCTGGATTCCCAAGCCAGCGCTTAACTGCCGCGCCACTCAGCCGGCCCATCAATATATTTCTTAACAATTGGCTTATAAAACGAATAAAATGTTATGGAATGTCATTATCATATGTTTCCACTGTTATTTATTTATTTATTTTGTTTTTTTGTTGTTGTTTTTTTGAGTACAGTGTCACTGGCCCTCATATATGGGACCGAACCGGGGCCGCTGGCTTCCCAAGCCAGCACTTAACCACCGCGCCACTCGGCTGGCCCTTCCACTGTTATTTAAATAACAATTAAAGTGATTGTAAAATTTGCTGAAATGAAACTCTTCCTCTAGAAGCAGTTCATGTTTTGAGAAACGCTTCTAAAAGATCTTTTGAAGATATGTTACGCTAAGAACAGATATGCTTCACCAAAAAAACAAACAACCCAATTAAAAATGGGCAGAAGATATGAAGAGACATTTCTCTGAAGAGGACATACAGATGGCCAACAGGCATATGAAAAAATGTTGAACCTCGCTGGTCATTAGGGAAACGCAAATAAAAACCACCATGAGATATCACCTCACTCCAGTCAGAATGGCTATCATCAATAAATCAACAACAAGTGCTGACAGGGCTGAGGGGCAAAGGGAACCCTGCTGCATTGTTGGTGGGACTGCAGATTGGTACAGCCATTATGGAAGTCAGTATGGAGGTATCTCAAAAAACTGGAAATGGAACTACCTTTTGACCCAGCAATTCCACTCCTAGGTATTTATCCTGAAAAACCCAAGACACTTATTCAAAAAAATTTATGCACCCATATGTTCATTGCAGCGCTATTTATAATAGCTAAGACTTGGAAACAACCGAAATGCCCATCGGTAGATGACTGGATTAAGAAACTGTGGTATATTTATACAATGGAGTATTACTCTGCTATAAAAAAGAATGAAATCGTACCATTTGCAATGATATGGATGGACCTAGAGACTGTTATGTTAAGTGAAATAAGTCAGTCAGACAAAGACAAATACCATATGATCTCACTCATATGTGGAATCTGAAAAACTGAATGAATGAGCAAAGTAAACAGAAACGGTCTCATAGATATAGAGGAAAAACAGGGTTGCTAGTTGGGAGGGGGGTGGGGATGAGGGAGAAGGGGAAGGGATTAGACAGCAAAAATAGGCAACTACAATATTGCCACAGGGATATGAAAGACAGTTTGGGGAATATAATTAATAGTGTTGTAAATATTTTGTGGGGTGCCAGATGGTCACATGTCTTATTAGGGAGACCATTTCATGGATGGAGTAGAGGCTTGATCACTGCACTGTACACCTGAAGCTGAGGTTGTATAATATTGTATACCAACTGTAATTGAATATATAGATAGTCAAGGGATGTGGATTATAATGTGGAAGGGAGTCAGAGGAAGTGTAATAGATGTATATGATATGCGGGGGAGGAGTGGGGTGGCTAAATGGGGGAGGGGTGTTGTCACTTTGAGGGGTAAAAAGTATAACTATTGCACTGAGTTGTACACCTGAAACTAATTTAAAAAAATAAAAGTAAGTGAAACCATAAAAATAAAGAACAGATATGCTTCTAAGAGATAACTACAAGCTATTACTCCTGCATGTTCAGAAGTTACTATTAGAGTAACATTTTAGAGTATTATGCAAAACTGCAAATGAAAACATGTTACTACACTTGATAGTGGGATTTCAGATGCTATCTATATTCTCAGATATGTGAAAAATGCTATTATCATAAGTGGATTTCAATTTCAGCAGCCTGGTGGTTTAACAAGTATAAATTACATTTATGTGTATTGTTAGAAACCAGCTTACTCTTTTTGATCTTAACTATTTAATGGTCCAATATCCTACATCTATCTATACCAATCTGAAAGAATGGTAGAGGCTGGAATTACATTATTAAATTTGATCCAGTTATGATTAGAATAACTGCATAAATTCTTCTACTCTATAGTTAAGAGTAACAGATTCCCTTCTATTCTTAATGTCAATAATGACAGACTGAATGTGACACTTGAGTGGGCCACTTTTCTTAATTATTTTCATTTGTAATGAATTTCCAATAATACTGACCTGTATCACTTGATTATTCTTGGGACCAATTAAAGAATTACCAAAATATTCTAACATACTTGGTTGAGAAGAACCATAAGAGCTAGAAAATCTGATATATGAATTCCCTCCCATTTAATCTGTTCTCTATATTTTTTAGAAAATACAATGTATAAAAAAATTAAAGTGGAGCCGGCTGAGTGGCGCATTGGTTAAGAGCTGGCTTGGGTCTCCAGCAGCCCCGGTTCGGATCCCACATACGAGGGCCAGTGACACAGCCCTCCATAACTAAGATGGTGAACAACAGCTCCACCTGGAGCTGGGCTGCAAGCCCCAGCAACGGTGTAGGCTGCAGCCCCTGCTGCAGTGGGCTGCCATAGGCTACAGTGAGTGGCCGGCAGCCAGTGTGAGCGGTTGGCAGCCAGCGTGAGCTGCCAAGAGCTGCTGTGAGCAGCCGTCCAGAGGCGGGCGACCAATCTGCCTCACCTGAGAAGAACTCAATGATGATACCAACATGGGCCAGTGAAGCAATGTCCTCCACAACTAGACTGAGGAACAAATGGACAGCAACTTATCTGTTCCCCTCCCCCAATTCCCCAATAAAACCTTAAAAAAAAAATTAAAGTGATGCTCCAAATGTTAGAAAAAAAAGCATTTTTTTTTCAAACACTAAAGTTCTATCTAATTTCATGGTTATATTAATTCATTTTGGGTAACAATAATAAAGGACATTAAAACAGAATGTACAGAAGTTTTTATGCTGATATTTTTGTTTCTTAGTTTCTAAATAAGCATAGTTGGAAAAGTAGCTGATATCTTGGCATTCAAGACCTAGGACTATAGTTGAATTTAGTTGACCACGACACCACCCAACCTAATTCTGTTAATTAGATATACTGATGTCAAATAACCAAACAGATACACATTTAATATTACGTGGAACTAGAAATAGATTTAGTTCAGGCAGTGTTCTGTGTAAAACATTAGTTCCTAGATCTGCTGTTCTGAGCATCAGGATTTTTTTTTTGAAGTTAAAAAAATTATTAAATTTACGGGGTGACATTGGTTAGTAAAATTATATAGGTTTCAAGTGTATAATTGTATAATACATCATCTATATATTGCATTGTGTGTTCACCATCAGGAGTCAAATCTCCTTCCATCACCATATATTTGATCCCCTTTACCTTCTATGTCTCTTCTCTTTTTTGTCTTAGTCTAGCCAGGAGTTTGTCAATTAATCTTTTCAAAGAACCAGCTCTTTGTTGAAGAAATTTTTCTTTTGTCTTCTGTTCTCTTTTTCTTTTAATTCTACTCTAATTTTTTATTATTTCCTGCCTTCTGCTGACTTTGGGTTTCATTTGTTTTTCTTTTTCTAGTTCTTTAAGGTGTAATATTGGATTGCTTATTTGGGATTTCTCTTGTGTTTTTTTTGAGACAGGCCTGCAATTATATAAATTTACCACCTCGTACTGCTTTCACAACATCCCAATAATTTTAATATGGTGTATTTTCATTTTCATTTGTTTCTATGTATCTTTTGAACTCTCCTTTTATTTCTTATTTGACTCAGCCTTTCCTTAAGAGCATGTTGTTTAATCTTCACATATTTGGGATATCTGTGGGTTTTTGTGCCTCTTTTGTTTTGTTTTGTTTTTTGTTTTTTTGCTGTTGATCTCCAATTTCAAAGCGTTGTGGTCAGAGAATATGCTTGGTATGATTTCAACCTCCTTAAATCTGCCGAGGCTGGTTTTGTGTCCCAATATATGGTCTCTCTTTGATAATGTTCCATGTGTGCAAGAAAAGAATATATAGTTGTGTGTTCTGGGATGAAAGGTTCTGTAAATGTCCATTAGGTGTAATGCCTCATTTAAGACTGATATTTTCTTATTGATTTTCTGTTTAGACGATCAATCAATCCATAGCTGTCAATGGGGTATTTAGGTCCCTTGCTATAATTGTGTTTCTGTCAGTTTCTCCCTTTAATTCTGTTAGTAGTTGCTTTATATATTTTGGTACTCCCTGATTGGGAGCATATATATTGATAAGAGTTATATCTTCTTGTATTTTTGTCCCCTTTATCATTATGCAATGTCCATCTTTATCTTGTTACCTTTTTGTATCCTAAAGTTTGTTTTATCAGATAAAATTGTGCTGCACCCACTCTCCTCTGGATGCCATTTGCTTGGAGTATTGCTTTCTACCCTTTCACTTTGAGTCATATTTGTATCAGGATTTTGACAGCAAATGCCACTTTTAGTCCTTCTGGTTCATATTCATTTACTTAACAGTATATATAAGTTTTCTTCCCTCCATTATCCTCCCTTCCTTCTTTCCTTCTTTCCTTCTTTCCTTCCTTCCTTCCCTTTTTTTTTTTCAGGTTTCATCTTTTTAATTTGCTCCATGAAGAACATCTTAAATGCTACGAGACACAACAGAATAGTTTTTCTTCCAGTATTAAAAAAAATGGACAGTCACAAATATTTTTAAGAAGCTTCTATATAATCAGTGTGGTGATCCTCAGTAAAAATCATCTCTAAATAATCACGTTGGTTTCTTGCAGTTACATTTGGAAATTGCTTCCTAATCATGATAAACATTTTATATGGGTTCTTAATGCCCCTAGATACATGTAATTTCTGAAAATAAAAATCAGTCTGGCCATTTTTTTGCTGGAACCAACCTTCCTTCCTTCCTTCCTTCCTTCCTTCCTTCCTTCCTTCCTTCCTTCCTTCCTTCCTTCCTTCCTTCCTTCCTTTGTATCTTCCTTCTTTCCTCTGTTATCTCTTCTTTCCTCCCTCCTTTATTTATTTCAACTCATGATTTTATGAGGAATACATAGTATCAGTAGAAGAAGTAAACATTTACTACTGAAACAATAATGCACAACTAACCGTAACAAGGCCAAATGTATAATAATAAATTTAGAATGCTATGTAGCCTAGTAAAAAGTTACATTTAATGGAATTAACAGAAATATTATTGAAATATTATCCGTATAATACTCATTGATATCTTGGGGTATGTATTCAGCCTATTTTACTAAATTTTCCCTTAGTAAAAAGAAAGGAATTTAAATGTTTGAAATGGAAAAGCTATGTATGTTAGTCTGAAAGATAGTATACATTAATGAAGACCTATAATAAAGAAAGTCTTTATCCATAATAATAGAATACTCAGTTGGGGGCAAATTGGTGAGATTATCTCTGAATGGAAAAGTCAGAAATTTATTGCTGTACATCTTACCTAATACAATCCCTAATAATATTTTTATATAGGCAAATTAATAATCACACTTTTTGTGAATATTTCAGATTACATAGACTGGTTACACTTAAATTCATAATTTTACTTACCAGGAAGGAAATAATTGTTTTTTCTATTCTTTTTCCTCTTCTCATTGTGCCATCTTGCTAACTAAATTCCTTAACCTTGAAGATAATGATATTCCAATATTTTGGCAAGAAATAAATTTGAAGATAAATTTACATCATATTAAATAAAAACTAAACTTCTGATAATAAAACATCATAATATTTGCTTTTGTAACAGAATAAGGCTATTTAGATATAGAGATGAATGTTAGTAGTAGGAAAGGAAAACATCCAAATATTGGCAATTATTAATAACCCTTGAATTTTCACCTATGCCTCTAATTAATCATATACAGTTAGTAAAGATCACATGCTTTAATGTACCTTTAGTTGTATGATTTTTTTCTGTGGGAAAGATAATACACAAGTTTATTCACTCTTATTTAAGTACTAAAAATACTGAGGATTTTATGGAATGTTACCTAAATCTGAATATTAAAAAACCTTTTTGAACACAAAGCAAAATAAACTTTGTAGATGGTGAGGAAGTGTAGCTGATTTTTCACATAGATAGTCTTACACAAACATGGATCTCCACATTTAGGGGAAAAAATTAACTCTGAACAAACCATATGACTCCAGGTTATTTATTATATTAAATCAATAAGAATCTTAGTGTATTTGACTATCTTACTGGTAGAATTTCATGAGATGTTTTAATTTAAAATAATCTGATTTCAAATGTAATGAATAAGTGAAATATCTCAAAAACAAAATAACTGTTTCAATATAAAAAAATCATAAATTTAACTGAAATAGATCTATTCCTTAAAACACTCAGCACTTAACAAAATGGGAATAAAATAATAACCTTTTGTGTCTAGTTCTCAGAACATTTAGGCAGATGTTTACAAGAGTTTTTATTTTGCTCAACAGTAGCAAGTCAACTACGAGTCCAAATCCTTCCACCCCTGTGGAGGCCTGCCAGCAATATGACAGCAGACAGGCTAATACTAAGCAGACAAAAATACAAAAATTAAACAAACAAGAGAATTAAATCCATGAACTATGAAGTTGGTCTTAGCAAACTATTATAAAAAATTACCCTACTAGCTTGGGGTAAAGGATAACTGGTATCATTGCCACTTTTCTTTCCTTCTTGCCCATGTTTTCCAACCCACCCAATCTTTGACCTTCCACCATATTCCACATTTTAGTGTTTCTGGACACTCTGAGGTTCATCAAGGTTTAATGATTTCTGCAATTAAAGATTTCTTCAAATCAGATACATTTTTATCTGATTATATGTTCTGGAACATTCTGAACCCTTAATAGTTTGGGGTGGGCTAGCTGGGAATACAGCAGACATTCTTCTCTAATATCACCTTGGAATATGATGGCACCTAATAAATCAAAATATTCAGATAAAGTTAAGCATTTGTGTTTAAAATATACCTAAAACATTTTAAATACACTGTACATAGAATATTAGTTTGAAAGAAAACAACTGGAGCAATACATATCTTATGTTTAAATATTTTAAAATTATAAATCAAAGACTGCTTTGTCCTTCTACCTTGACAGATACCTTCATAATGATATCATTTTGATAAACAAATTGGTTCAGCTATGGTATTTATAACAGAATGTCCACAAATGCAAAGACGATTGCACTTAGATATTTTTGTTCATTACCAGGAACTATTATGGTTTGGTGGCATTTAGATAAAGAATGAAGTAAAGATGTAAATAATCCCATAAACTATATATTATTCTATACATGTATATTTCTTGCCTTTATTTTAGAAAAATTATCCTGTTATAATAATTTACTAAATTTTATTTTCTACTGATAGTAATGTGTACATTTTGAACACAACTATATTTTCATCTTTCTTAACAGAATGTAAATTATATGTAAGAAATCAAAATTTGTTTTTATGTATTCAAAAGTAAATTTTCTCTTAAGAACAGATAGTCCCCAGCTTAATGATTGTTTGACTTACGATTTTTCAACTTTATGATGGTGAGAAAGTGATATACATTCAGTTAGAAACTGTACTTTGAATTTTGATCTTTCCCTGGGCTAGCAATATACTGTGCGTACTCTCTCATGATGCTGGGCAGTGGCAGCTAACTGGCTCCCAGTCAGGCACCTGATCGCAAGGGTAAGCAACCCAAACTGTGTTGCCAGCATTTTTTGAATATTGTATTCTGATCACGTTTAAGGTAAGCTAGACTAAGCTCTGATGTTCAGTAGGCTAGGTATATTAAATGCATTTTTGATGTAAAATATTTTCAGTTTATAATGGTTTTATTGGAATGTAATCTCATTAAGTCCAGGATCATCTGTATTCAAAACTTATCTATGAAAAATATAATGTGATAATTATTGAACAACAAATTACACAAATAAATGTGAAACTTTAATGTTTGTAAAATTAATTAAATTGTATATAATATGTTTATACAAATAAAACCATTCATAGCTCTCTAGCCTGCCTCTTTAGGTGGAATTGTTAAGAATTGGTGTCATGCTTTAAGCATGTAAAATTGACACCAACATACATACAAATTCAAGATTAATAAGAATATTTTAACATTGCAAAAGTTTCTCAGCTGCTGTATGCATGATGTACTGTTTTCAGTGTTCTGGAACCATGCATTGGAATGTGAACAGAAGCAAGAAAATGAATACTCAGCACTACTGGGAACATACTTTGTCATGCAAGAATCCCTTGCATTGCGACTATCTGAGAGGATTGACAAGTTAATTAATTTGAATTTTTCTTACCTAAGCACATCCGCTGCTCAATTACTTTGCCCTGTGAAATACTGTCCATCTATAAATTGAGCAGGAATATAAGTCATAGCCCTTTACTCTATTCAAACATGATTACCTTTTGTTTGGAAGAAATAGAGCAAAAAACGTGAGCAGTGTATCTTTGGAGGCGGGAAGAGGTTAGTCACCTGAGATGGTGAGTGGGGTCCCAGGTTGTGCTGTGTGCCTGTGCTGACTGCTTGATCCTGAGTAAGACGGGCATCAGTATTCTACAATCCATTTATTTTCTGTGGGTTTGTGATACATTGAGTCCCCAAAACACAGGATGGCAAGGAATTCACTTGTCTGAGTCTGGAGTGGTACTTAATAAGTGCACAATGCCATGACAGTTGAAATGGCCTTCTATGGCAAATGCAAAAGGGTAGTGTCCTGTCACAGTGTGATACATACATATATGCATATGCAGAGGGTTCCAAAAACTGTCTACACATTTTAAGAAAGGAAAAAAAACTTAAAATTGTTATACTCAATGTATGCCAATAACAAAAGATGCATACAAGTCGCATTTGACTTCTGCAATTACAAGAGGTGCTCAGAGTAGTTACCATCAGCATAATTTTACTACAGGTTTTTTTTCCCTTTCTTAAAATGCGTTTACATTTTTTGGCACCTTCTGTATATGTATACACATGAACATATGTATCTGTGCATTTGAAATCTATTTATACCTATTATCAAAATGTATTCCCCTTTTTAAAGAAATGTTGTTTTAGGACTAAGAGAAAGTACTACCTGGAAAATCAGAAGGTGTTGAGCATGTTCCTTAGGAACAAAGGGCAAATTTAATAAAGGAGATGGTGATTCAAAGAAGGAAATGCTTCTCATTGAATTTGTATACTAGCATAAAGGATATGGTAATAGAGCATTTTGCCCATATGTTTAAAGGCTGTATAATCAATTCTACTATATTTATTCTCATTTGCCTTCTTCCTGAACAAATTATATATATATATATATATATATATATATATATATGTATATTTGTATGCATATACATATGTGTATGTGTATGTATTGTAGTACCCAGTTGTTACCCAAAAAGTAGATATGATTGGAAAGTTAGGGAGATTGCTCAGAAGCATTTCTTTTTCAAATCTAATAGGAAAATAGAGGTCTCTGTATTAAATGTTTATGTTATTTATCACTTATGCTTTTATACCAACAGTAAATGTATGTACCTATGAAACATTTGAAGAGAAAAACTCAAGAATGTCTCTCTCATCTTTCTCCTCAGCAGAATCACCATAGTCACGTACTATCATCAATGGTCCTGGTGGAAGGAGACAGGAGGTAACATCTTCATGCGAGTTTTGCTAGGCTATTATTACATTTTAGCAGACAAATCAGGCTTCTTTCTGACGTGGAAGAAGCCTAAAGGCTGCAGATTCTAGTGGGGAAGGTGGGGGATTTACAGGTAGACGTCAGGAACAATTAGAGAGCAATTCTCTGAACCTAGTAATGCAGCTTTCAAGGAGAAAAGAAGCTTGAGAGAGGAGTTAAGTGAAGGATGGTTGTGGGAAATAGCAGGGTAGCTGGTATAAATGAGTGAGTGAATTTAACCTATAGCTAACCTTCTTAAAAATTCTTGAATCCAAGCTGCTTATTTTACCTTTAGGTTTATTCAACCTGAAAGCATCCTCAGATCTTCGGAGAATAGCATTTTTGCCAATATTTGTGTGCTCATGCAGCATCACAAATAAAAATAATAGTTTAATGTTCTATTGGGGAAGCTAAGCACTCCAATAGGTGAGCAGGGATTAGCTGCCTTCTGATTATAAAGAGGGCTCTTAGAGCTTAATCCCCAGAGCTGTTTGCTGTAGTGTTCTTAATGGCCCATAATAGCTCAAGCTTGCATAGAACACATATGCATGTATTTATATTTGTATTGATACATATTTCATGTATCAATTTCTATTCCCTAGTTAGAACTTGTGCTGTGAATTACTATAGTACTCTTTTGTCTAAAATGTAATTATCTAATTATGTGTTCTGGGAGATGGCATAGCTAGACTCATACAGCACCAATTCACAAGCATTTAATTTTTGTTTTTAATAAGAGACTAAGAGTAAAGGGATCTTTCTCCCTCTGGAGGGGACATAGTACTTATGCTTAAGTGGTACTTTTAGAATTGGAATTTTCCTTGCCAGCCCCTTTGGGCATCTCATTAAATGTTTCTAGCACTACACTGCAGTTGTGCCTTCCGATATGACCCTTAAAGAAATTCTGTTAGTAAATCACAGGCTAAGAAGTCATGCAATGTGAACCTAAAGCAACTATGTGACATCAAATAATGCTATCAAGATATGGTCTTTAATTTTTTAAGGACAATAAAAACCCATGGGAAATATTCTCTCTTTCAGGTTCACGAAATTAGTAATATTATGAGCCAGCAACGATTCATCCAGATGATTTGGTGGAATCAAAGGAACTAGTGGAAGCTTTTGTGATTGGCCAGCAATCATAAAAAGGATGAAGATGGGCCTCCATGGAAGTATGTTTTCCCATCACACACACACATGCAGTGGACTGCGGTCACAGGTACTTTAATAAACTGAATGCTATGTCTCTTTTAATAATGAAGATTCCACTAAAACTATGTTTTGACACTCTGATAGATGAGTAAAAACCTATTTAAAGTTGGTATATCTAATGCTAAATGTCACGTTTTACTGCTTGGCTCACATTTATCACTTCATAACCCAGTACAGCAAACAACTTGTAACTCACTGGTTCCTTTGATTGACAGCAGCCTTGGGCGTTTCTTAGCACTCATGTACTGTATTGCATGGAGTCAAACTTCCATGGTAATAGGCTTCAACAACAATAATAACAGAAATAATAACTCCAGAGTTAATTTAAAGACACAAAAAGAAGTAAATCAAATATGAGGACAATAAATTATGAGAGTTTCTCATTTAAGTAAGTAACAGGTTTAATAGTTTTCTCTAAATACTGAGATCATTCAATTGAACATCTGCTTTCCAGCTGTGCATATTGATATATTACCAAGTTTTTATTCCCTTCTACTCTAAATGTATCCATAAGTTTTTAGGAGTTGCACTGCCTGACTTTTTGACAAAGCCTTGATTGTGAAAGATATAAAAATGTCAAAAATTCTGTTGGTCATATTATGTTCAGGATATTATTTTTCAATTGACTCCAAAGACAGATGTCCATAAACAATTAAACCATTCTCCAATCACACCTTGTTCCAGCTGGGATCAGAGAATTAAAAAGAAATCAGCCCTTATAATGTACTTCTTGCTGGAGTTACTATAGTTATCCTATAAATAGATTGTATTTAAATACTTTTATCAAAGGAAAAGGTATATTTATGTTGCTTGAAATTCTGAGATTGACTCTTTGATAATAAATTTAGTATTTTTTCTTTTATAATAATTCATATATTGAGCAACGTTTTTCAGAAAACTCCCATTAGATGGTGATTAGGTTCTCTTAAATTTGCTAAATCCCAAGTCAAGTCTTAGAGAATTTAGTCATAAAGTACCACACTGAAACAATCTATACTGAAATAAAAAAGTGAGACTTGCTAATCAAAATGGATGTAACCCAATATCTTGTCTAATAGGGCAACATGGAATGCATTCTTCCCTTTCAACAACAAAAAAAATCCCAAATAAGATGTTATCTTATTCCAATCAGCCTTGATCGTTGCTGTCACCATGGCAACTAAATAGCTCAGAGTTGCAACCTAAACAAGGGAGCAAATAACATGAGCTTATGAGCCACTGCATTATCAGTGTTTATAAGATAGTAATTCAAAAATGTTCCAGTCATACCCACAAAGGAGAAGCCTTTATTCTCTCCTTCTCTGACCAAAAGTATGGTTAGTAAAAGTATTTCACCATGTTCTAGGCATTATGGATTAAATAGCTTAAGAAACGAGGCGATGTAACCTGAAGGGACCATGTACTCATTCCAGTCCCAGGACTCACTTCACAACAGTAATCTGCTGGCTGGCAAAGTAATACACAACCAAAGATGAAATTTATTGATTGATTGGTTTAATTTTATTAAAGGACACTAAAGAAACATGGTTGCTCTCTTTTTTTTTCTTAACAACATATGTAATTAGGAGAATACCATGCATGAGAATATAAAGTAGGACAGATTTGGACTGCTCCAAATGAGTTCTATAAATAACAGACCCTTGAGCCACCACAGCTATTCAGATTCTTAAAAGAACCCTGTTATCTGTGAGCTGTTTTCAAAATCCTTACTTTATTATTATTCAGAGAGCAATAAGTTTCTCAGTATCTAAACACTTTAGGTGCATATCTAAGAAAGGTTAATAGTAATGATAAAAACAATAATAAAATTAATAATAGCTAATAGCTCTTGCATACCTTATAATGTGCCACTTGCTATGTATGATGTCTTTTAATTCACATTACAGTTATTCTCATGTTACAGATAAGCACATCATTTCACAGAGAGAATAAATAACTTCCCAAGTTTAGGAAAAAGCAGAGCTAGAGTTTGAACAAAGTCTCTCTGACTCCAAAGCATACTCTCAACCCCTAAGTAGTGTTCAGATATTTTCGTGTGATACCCAGAATTCCCAATAGTGTGGCTAGAAATATAAATTTGTATATATATGGTATGACAGCTAAGTTCACGAACTTGTTGCAACAATATTGCTATCCTTTTTTGGATATCAGAGGGATTATTCATTATGAATTAGTACCAACTGGACAGACAGTTAACCAAGTTTACAATTTGAAGTGCTAAAAAGGCTGTGTGAAAAAGTTAGATGATCTGAATTTTTTGTCAAGAATTCATGGCTCTTACATCACAACAATGCACCAGCTCACATAGCACTGTCTGTGAGGGAGTTTTTAGCCAGTAAACAAATAATTTTATTGGAATATCCTCCCTACTCACCTGATCTGGCCCACAGTGACTTCTTTCTTTATCTGAAGATAAAAGAAATATTGAAAGGAAGACATTTTGATGCTATTCACGACATCAATATGACTATATCTCTAATGGTCATTCTAGAGAAAGAGCTTCAAAATTTCTTTGAGGGGTGGAATAGGTGGTGATGTTGGTGCATAGCTTTCCAAGGGGAGTACTTTTAAGGTGACCATAGTGATAGTCAGCAATGAGATAAGAACTTTTTCTAAGATGAGTTCACAAGCTTAATTGTCTGACCTCCTGTGTGTGTGTGTGTGTGTGTGTGTGTTTATTGTGATCTCCCTTCATCACCACTTATTGAACATGCTATCTTTTTCCATTATGATTGTATCTTCTTCATATCTAATTTACATCTATTTTAACCTTTATGTCTTTACTTTATTCTTGGCAAGATTAATTTTGGTTACCTTCCATAAACTTATATTTTTAAAATGGTAGCCTTTAAACTCCTATAGCATATATAATGTCTATGCATTTAATATTTAACATAGCCAATCGAATGTTATACTTCAGCACTTTGAGGACAACCAAGTTTCGCTCTCCACCTGCTTCCGAGAAAACAAGCCTACCAATAGAGAGGAGATAGCAGACTCGATCACCTCACAGTACCCTGATGCAAGGCTTACCTGATGACTGAAAGCCATTGAATTTGTGGTGATGAGTGCTGACTAGAAATGAGGCAGTGATTTATCAGGGTAAATCTCAATGTGAGCAGAAAAAGGAAAAAAAACAACAACAAACAGTTCAATTGCAGCTCCATTCTAGCTTTTCACACTGTGTGGCAAGAAGAAAAGAATATCAGTCAGAGGTCTGAAGCATGGGGTCTTCTCCAACAGGCAGAAAACAAGTCATTCTCGGTGGTTGACTGCGGATACGTGGCATCTGAACCACTGCAATTCTTATAAAGACAAAAGAAAGTCTAGTGGGAAATCAGAGAAATAAATATCAGGGCTCTAGTTATGTACTGTATTTACGTTACTATCAATTATATAGTGAAATAATGTATGAAGCCAATTTGCTTCTCTACAAAATTCAAAATGCGTTCCAAGGCACTTAACAGCCAAACCTTTTTTTCTCCCTTTGCAATTAACTAAGATGCATTTTATAAATCATAAAATAAATGAGAAAAGCCTTTGTGCTTTTACCTAAAATGGGTTAACTTTCCCTTGATTAAAAAAAAAAAAAAAAAAAAGAAAAGAAAATTCTGGAAACATACTAAGCTACTCTACCAAAGATAATGGTCATTCTAAGACTTACAAGGGTAATCATGGAGAGAGAAGCTAAGACACATCCAGGATCAGTGAGATTCTTAGATGCAAATGGACGGTGAGAAGCTACAGTTCATTAAGTCCTGAAGGTTTTGCAACTTAAATAGGAAATGAAGTATGAAGAGCCCATCTAATTACAACACAGTGTGAAAAGTTCTATGTTAAAAATATAAGTACAGGATACACAGAGAACTGGTATTCCAGCCATGATGGAGGAAAGAGGGCTGAGGAGGAAGAAGGCAAAACATGATTAGGAAGACTTCTTGGTGGATGTGACATCTCAGTTAAATTTCGAATAATGAGAAGGAATTTGCCAGTCAAGGGGCTGTGTGAAAGAAGAGATACTCCATATAAGACCAGCCACAATGATTCACATGAGATACGATGCAGCTGACAAAAGAGAGAAGCTGTGGGAGTCAACAAGAAGAGATGCAGTTGGGCATTAGTAAGAGGCAAAATTGATGGGTCTTGCTTACCACTGGGTTGGGACACAGAGGGAAGAAAAGCAACAGATTGGAAAGAGCAGTGGTTTGAAGACCCATTAGTCCTGGGACACAAGGCTTTTCCAGATCCTCAGTACCTGAGCTCCTAACCTGTACTACAAAATGTCTACAAGTGAAGGTGAGTTGCTGTGGGAAAACTACAGAATGGGCAGTAGTGATGACTCATGTATTCCAGCGAATTCTTGTAAGGTTAGCCAGAATGAGTTGCACCTTCTTAGAAAAGGGAGGAGGATGAATATGGCATTTTTCCAATACACGTTCCATCCCTTACCTTTTAATTCAGGAGGGAGAAATAAAAAAAAAAAAGTCTGAACCTCCATTCAGTGTTCAACTAGAAGTATATATCCTAAGAATAATCCTGGCCTTGTCATTCTTCAAAAAAACATACATTACAATTTTAAGTACCTTTTCTTCTCAGCTAGATTTTTTTCAGGGTAAGGACTGTGTCATATACCAGAGTAGCTCTGGAAGTGAAAAAAATAAGAAGTGTATTTGGAGGTTAACTCTTTAAAGACCATCTTCTTCAAAGCTGTGAACACCACTCAGCACATTGCAATGTTAATACAGCATTTCTAAGTTGTAATCGTTCATAGAACAAGTATTTGTTGAGCATATAAAATGTGCTATGCACTGTTCTAGGGGCTGAGAATACAGCAGTGAACAAAACACCCAAAAAAACAAACAAACAAACAAAAAAACTCTGTCTTCAGAGAGCCTACATTTCAAAGGACAGATAATGCATAAAATATACAAGGAAAATGCACAGTATAATAGATGGTTGTAAATGCTGAAGGAAAACATGAAGCAGGAAAAGGAGACAAGGAGTGTCAGAGGTGGTTGTGATTTTAGAAAGAGTGGCCATATTTGGTCTCACTGAAAAAGTGGTATTTGAATAAATATCCAAAAGAGGCTAAGGATCAAGCAATAAAGATATCTGGGATAAGACTTTCTGTGTAGAGAGAAACACATACAGAGACCTTGAGATCTGAGTGAGTCCAGTGACTTTAAAGGACTAGGAGGAGAAGGTGGGTGGGCAGAGAGAATGTGAGGAAGAAAAGTAGGAAATCAGAGAGGGAATGAGTAGCCACATCAAGTAGGCCCAGCCATGCTCAAGTAAAAACTAGCTTTTATTCTGAGTGAAATGAGAGCTACTGGAGGGTTTTTAGCAGGTGAATGATACGGTCTGACTTATGCTTTAACAGGCTCACTCTGGCTGCTGTGCTGAAACTAGGCTATGGGTGGGAGGGCAGGGGCCAAATCAGGAGAAAAATTAGGAGGCTTTTGCAATTATTTAGGCAAGAAATGAGGACAGTTCCACATTTGGAGCAAGACTGAGGCAGTATAGGTTAGAAGTGGTCAGTTTTTGGATATATTATTAAAGTTTTCACGCTAAAGGTCAGAAGTCTAATTGTGGTAACTTGGTTTAAAACTGAACCAGGATCTCCAATTGGCTAGCTGGAGACCCAGGAGATCTGATGTATGCTTCCAATCCAAAAGCTGGCATCCTCGAGACCCAAGAACAGTCATTTCAGTCTGGACCAAAGGCCAGGGAAGACCAATGCTTCAAGTCAAGCAGCCAGGTGGGACTTCCCTCTCACTCAGCCTGGTTATCCTACTCAGGTATTTGAATCCTTGGTTGTACCCACACAGATGAGGGAGGGTGATCTGCTTTACTCGGTCCACCAATTCAAATGTTAATCTCATCTAGAAATATTCTCACACGTACACTCAGAGGAATGTTTGGCCAAATGTCTGGGCATAAATGAACCATTACACCAAACTTTGTCCTGTCTGTCTTTAAGAACGAATGTGTATCCAGCAAAGGAAACCATCAACAAAATGAAAAGGCAACTTACTGAATCGAAGAAAATATTTCAAATCACATATATAATAAAGGGCTAATATCCAAAATATATAAATAACACAACTCAATGGCAAGTAAATAAATAAATAAACAAAAAACCCAATTAAAAAAAATAGACAGAAGACATGAATAGATTTTTTTTCCCAAAGAAAGACATATAGATGGCAAATAGGTACATGAGAAGATGGCCAACATCACTAATCATTAGAGAAATGCAAATCAAAACCACTTCAAACCTGTTAGAATGGCTATTATAAAAGAGACAAGGAATAACAAGTGTTGGCAAAAATGTAGATAAAAGGGAGCCCTCATGCTCTATTGATAGGCATGTAAATTGGTGCAGTCGCTATGGAAAACAGTATGGAGGTTCCTCAAAAAATTAAAAACAGAACTACCATATGATTGAGCAATTCTACTTCTGGATATTTATCTAAAGGAAATGAAAACACTAATTAGAAAAGATGTGCACCCCCATGTTCATTGCAGCATTATTTACAATAACCAATATATCGAAACAAGATAAGTGTCCACCAACAGATGAATAGATAAAGAGGAAGGGGTACTATTAATGGAATATTAATGGGATATTATTCAGCTATAAAAAAAATGAAATCTTGCCATTTGTGACAACTTAGATTGACTTGCAAACATTATGTTAAGTGAAATAAACCAAAGACAAAAACTGTATGATCTCATATACAAAGAATCTAAAAAAATTTTCAAAAAGGAAAACGAGGTCACAGGTATAGAAAACAGATTGGTGGTTGATAGAGGAGGAGGATTGAGAGGTGGGCAAAATAGATCAAAAGGATGAAAAAAGTACAAACTTCCCAGTTATAAAATAAGTAAGTCATAAGGATGTAATGTGCAGCACGGAGACTATGGTTAGTAATACTTATGGACTATTTAAAAGTCCATAACAAAGTAGATCTTAAAAGTTTTCCTCACAAGAAAAAAAATTATAACTATGTATGGTGACAAATGTTAACTAGAATTAATATAGAGATCATTTCACAGTATATACAAATATTGAAACACTACATTGAAATGATAAGATTATGTGTCAATCATTCTTTAATTATAAAAAAAAGTTTACGTGAATGTAAATCAGTCGTGTCCTTCCTGCTTTAGTGGGGAGAGTTTGCTGCAGAGCCAATCTGGAATTTGTGTTCATACATTACCTTAAAGTTGCAGTATGAAGCAGAGGATTTCAACATTTTAGAGTATTCTGTTCTGTACTAAAACCCCAGGGCAGGACAAAATGGAGAAAAGTAGGAAGTCAAAAAGAAGATACAAGCTTGTTCCATGCAGGCGATAACAATAAACTGAGATAAATTACCTCGTAGAGAAAGCTATCTCTTTTCATACTTGATACTGAATGTAATGTACAAAATGCAGCTAATTTATTTTGATCTTTAGCACAGAGAGAATGTTTGGGTCTGAACCCACATAATGGTTCTTGAAAATATAGTACCATCACCTTTAGATGCTGATCGTGTCGTTACATTTCCTGCCTATTAGCACCAACCTCTGACAGATAACCTACCAACAGACGGTCATGAGATGCTTTATTTGACAGGATACCTCTGAGGCAGCAAAATGTAGCTGAAGATATGGTTCATTGTTTCCAGCAATGGTTTTGGTTTTATCTAGGATTCTTTGATTTAAATTGAAATATGACCTAATCTTATTCAACCTGATAGTCAAAAAATAAGGATGTGACAACTCTCTAAAGTTTTAAGATCTACTGTTTTCTTCAATAGTGTGCCTTTCCAGGGTGCTATCATGTTGTGGTTAGTATTGTGGTTAGAATTTTTTGACAGTTGATTTAAAAATGTTATAAAGGTTAGCTATCTTTTGAATTGGATGCATACAAATGAATAGAATTTTAATACTATTCATTTAATTTAGTATTAGAATTCAAATTAAATTTAAGTAAATAATTTAGTATTAGAATTTAATACTAAGCATTGTAGTCCTGGCTAATATAAAAGTATTATCAAATGTATCATTATTAATGTATAAATAAATGGTGGCACAAAGACTTTTATCATTATTTCAATGGTGTTAAATTATCCTCCCCATACTTGGAATAGGTTCATTGTAACATGCAAGAATCATGAAGTTCAAAGCCAAAAACAGTTTGTGTTTAACATGCCATAATGAAACATTTGGCAGAATTCAATATATACATGATTTCAGAGCCTTGGTAAAGAAATATTACAAAAATAATTTGGCAACATGGATTGTAAGGCTGGATATTTTCTACCATGTGTCCTGAGAATTCTATTATTTTTTATGCTGATGAAATATTAGAAATGTGGACCAAATTTAAATACAAAGACATCATCACAGCATTGTACTAGCATATAAAAACAGAAGTGAAAGTAATTTCAATTATGGAATATTAAATTATGTCATATTAACATGATAAATTTTAATGCAATGAATATTATAAGCCACTTATATAGTGTTTCCAAAATATTGATAAATGAAATAGTATACATAATTTCAACTATGTGTATGTTTTCTGTGTATGTGTATGCAAGCAAATGTAACAAAATGTCAACATTGATGGGATTTCAGGTGCTTTTTATTTCTTCTCTTTTGTTAACTTTTTTGCCAGTTTCTACAATGATGCATACAATGTAATTAGAAAAAACAAACAAACGAACAAAACCATGATATTTAAAAAAATAAAGTATGAGGATATTTTTTTCACTGAAGGAAAAAAAAATATTTCAGTTGTTAATTCTGTACCATTGAGTGAATAGAGAATTTTTTATCTCATTGATAAGTAGATGTACCTAGAAAGATCCCCCGTGTTTACTTGCTTAAGAACAAATCTTATGGTGATATTCTAACAAACCATAAAGGTACATTCTCTGATATAGTTTTTTAAGGAATTTAATAATTAAATGAGTAAATATTTCTCTTTTTTAAGTCCCCACAAGAATTAAGCAATACTAGTGAGTTAATCAATCTACTATCTCAGTATCTTCTGAATTTGAATGGCACTTGCACTAGGGTAACAAGAAAAAAAAGCAAATAAACATACAACATTGACTAAATCAATGAAAACCAAGCAGAGGGGATTATTTTCCCCCATGAAGTATCACATGATAACAAAGGCAGGCATGATGTCAACTTACATGAAAGCTTTACAGTTTATAAGGCATCTACCAAACTGAAGACATTTGAATGATAAACAGTCTAGTCACATCTGCCTCAACAAGAATTTTGCTCTGTATAATATTTGTTGACATTATATGTTTCTTTATTTAACAAATCAGGCAACCATTTTATTTCAGTCTTTTTGTATATACTATGGAAGTACTTCATTTTTATCACTTAACTGTTTAATAAGGTTTCATTGTGTCTGAATGTCTGGTTTTTAACCTCATTATTGCTTTATCAGATTTTCACTTCAGTGAATTCCTCAGTGAAACCCGACAGCCTCAGTAATATTAGGAAAGAATGAAAGTCTGATGCTGGGTAAGTCTTAGGTCTTTGTTCCTTATGAAATGTACAAGAAACCCACTTCTTGTTGGCCACATTTAATACTAAAGCTTAGTAATCAAATCAGTAAAGGAAAATTATTAGTCTTAAAAGTTTTTAAAAGTAAAATACAGACGTTGTTCTGCATTTGAGAGTTTTACCAAAAATAATTCCTCCAATTGAAGACCTGACACTATTTAAACTAAAATCTTACTTAAAACTATAGTGTGTCACAATAATTTTGAGGCTATTCTTTTTTAGTTAACAGTTTCATTGTCATTAACACAGTCAAGCACATTAATGACACTAGAATAGTTTACTAATATAACGTGTTTTTTTTTATTTCTGATAAAGTTATTTTTTGTTATATTCTGAAATGCCTTTCTAAATTACATAATCATAGCAATCTATAGTCCAAATCAATCAAATTTAATGAAAACAAAACAAACATGCTAAATGATATTAAAAGATTTTATCAGTTGAAGTGGGAAAGACCTAGGGATATTATCTAACTTCTGAGGGATTAGGAGTCTTCTCAATGAATTACATTTTTAATATCTTGTTTACACTATTCAGCACAATTAATAAAAACACTAATTCTATAAAATGGATTTTCATCTCCCATCCCATTTATCAGAATATGATTGCAGAATTAGGAAAAGAAACTTGTTGCAGGATGGGATGGCACCCTGATGTCACATGGTCCATAAATCTACTCTGTGAAAATATTTCTGTTTATCCATTAACAGGAGCACAAACACCATTTATTAATAACACAATTACGCGTATGTGAGATAATAGAAAATATATATTGGTCTCTGACCATGGTTCCTGGCACACAGCTCCTGAAACCCTTGTAATTTTGTAAGTGATAAGAGTGTCATTGGTTTCAATGAGGAAACTCTGGGTGGGCTCCTGGATGACTCTTGGATGAGGGCTGGTTACCTGATAGACCAAGCAATGATTGGAAGCTTGGAATTTTCAGCTCCCACACCCTCTTGAAATGGGAGATGGGCTGGAAATGGAGTTAATGATCAGTCATGCCTATGTGACAAAGTCGCCATAAAAAAATCCCCCAAATAAGGAGTTCAGAATGCTCCCAGGTTGGTAAACATATTCACATACCAGGAGGGTGGTGTAACACAACTCCACAGGGACAGAAGCCCTTGCACTTGGAAATACCCGGCCCCCCACCCCCGCCTTGCCCTCTATATCTCTTCATCTGGTTATTCATCAGTGTTCTTGATCATATCCTTTAATAAGCAGTTAAACGTATTGAGTTCTGTGAGCTGTTCTAGCAAATTAATCAAACTCAAGGAGGAAGTCAAAAGAAACTCCAAATTTGTAGCCCAATTTGACCCAATGTACTGCATGCAACAAGCTGCCTCCCAATCAGCATAATACCCTAAATATCCAGAAATGAATTGTGGGTGTCCTGGGGACCTACTACTTGCTTTTGGCATCTGAAGTGGGAGAGGCAGTCTTGTGGAACTGAGCCCTTAACTGATGGGATCTCCAGGTAGATAGTGTCAGAATTGACACTTAAATGGTAGGACACCAAATTAGTGGCACAGAATTGCTTGGTGTGGGAAAAAAATAAAAACCCACACATCTGGTGTCAGAAGTGTTATGAGTGTGGTAGTAGTGTGAGAGTAAAGGAGAGAAACATAGACAGAAAGAAAACTGAGTTTTCCCAAAAGAGTTTGGGAATGCACTAATCTATCTTTCAAAAGCTTGAAGTTTATAACCATCCTCACCAGGCACGGGCCCAGCTGGCATGGCTGGTGGGTACTACTTCCAGTAGTGTTGGTGCTATTGGGGTGCTGGAGGTGTTGGTGGTATTGAGAAGCAGGGGTTGTCTGATGAAAGCAGCAGCTATCTGACAGGGAAGATGCCATGTACAGAAAACAGCTAGGAAAAGATCCCTGCTCAGAAGCTATGAAAGACTTAGAGAAGGGCATGCTAGATGAGTGTGTGACAGGAGTCAATATATATAAATAATGATTCACTACATTATTCCCTATTGGATATCAAGGTAAATTGAGTAGATATGACATTGGATATCTTAGAAAAATAGGACTTGCTCTTGAAAGCAATGTTGACTTTAATCTTAAAGAAAGCAAGAGATTCATGTTGAAATTGGGTTTGCTTTAGTATTCTGGGTCATAAGGGGCTGCAATATGAATCAGAGTTATAGTAACTAGGAAATAGGCAATTAGTCCAAAAGCCTATTTACATTTTTAAAAGATTTAATTATTATACACAAGACAACACAGTCCTGTGTAACATTAGTCTCATGGGTAATAAATCATTATATTTTTGTTTATATGAAATAACGTAGTAGAGTAACTGAGTTTGACTTAGCTTCTCCAAAGCTTTTATCTCCTCTTGTGTAAAATCATGATAATATCTGTCCTATTTAACTCATAGCTGTGAGGTGCAAATTAGAAAATGCATATGACAACAATGGGAAACTTGAATAATACCCTCTATGTATGTAAATAGGGTGATAATCATTCAGATTACAATAAATTCATTTGCCATAGATGAAGTTGGAAATAACATTCATGGGGTGAAAAACAAAGTTGCAGAATCATTATGCACTGATGTTTTTAATGAAGATGATGAAGGAAATGGTTTATCTTTATACACTGTCACTGATTAAAATAATGTACCTTTTAATTTTTTTTTCCAAATATACACTGCAAGGAAATGCCACTTTTAAACTAATTACTGTAAATAAATTGATGCATTTTTGTAAGAGTAGTTAGGTTGGAGAATTGATGCAGACGTTGTCCTGATGAGGATGGGCTGATGAAGAGGTCACCATTCTAGGGAATGTGTCTGGGCTCCGGGAAGCAGACCCTGAGATAAGGACTTGAGTCTAGGGAGCATGTTTGAGAGGCAATCCCAAGAAGCATGAACTGGAGGCAGGGAGGAGAGATAATAGGTATGTATCTACTGTGGACTAATGAGGTTCAATCCATCTGAGAGATCTTGTAGAACCTTACTTAGAATTGCCCCACACGGTCAATATTTTCCAAGATTCTCTTGAGTCTTTTTTTGGTGGTAGTTCCTGAGGGTTAAGCCCCTGGTATATTTAGATTGCCCTGCCCTTGGCCTTGGCCAATTTGTATGATGCTAGATAAAGCCCCCAGGAAGAAAAGCAGAGAGGTGCAGGGGCTAATGATGGGAGGCTGTCAGTATGTGTGAGGACAGTTCAGTTTGGCCATAACTGAACTTGAAGGTTAGCTTAGGAAGTATGGAGCATAATAATAGGAAAAAAGTTTATGAGATAAAATATCCCAAGATATTTAAAAGGGAAAGAAGTATGTGAAGTGAAACAATCAAGTACTAGAATATTTAACTCACTGACTTATCATTTCCCAAAAAAACAATTTAAGCCCCTAACACCCAGGTACAAAACCTCTAATAGTAGCTGTGCAATCCTGGAGAAAGTTTTCAATATATCTATCATTGATTCTTAATAAATAAATTGGACAATATAAAATTACTCTGCAGCTTTGTTGAGAGTATTAAAAGATGTGTCTAGCTCAGGTGTTGACCCATGCTAAGGATTTAACATATGCCATCTCTATCTTATTTTCATCATTATTAGGGGTGGCATTCTATCTCTTAAAATTCTTATATTGAAGCCCTACCCCAATGTGACTGTATTTGGAGATAGGGCCTATGAGGAGGTGATAAAAGTTAAATGAGGCCATAAAGATAGGGCCTTAATCTGACAGAGTTGATGCCCTTATGAGGAAGAAACACCCCAGCGGGTTCTCTCTCTCTCTCTCTCTCTCTCTCTCTCTCTCTCTCTCTCTCTCTCTCTCTCTCTCTCTCTCTTTCATAAGAGGATATAGCAAGAAGGGGACCATCTGCAAACCAGGAAAAGATTCCTCACCAAGAACCAAATAGGCCGGAAATTTTATCTTTGACCTCTGGCCTCCAGAACTATGAAAAAATAATTTATGTTGTTTAAGCCACCCAGTCTGTGGTGTTTTGTGATGGCAGCCCAAGCAGGCAAGACACCCCTTTCAAATCTGTATACATGGAATATAAAGTATGGCAGTGTTGTAGTTCAAGCTGCTGTAACAAAGTAGCACAGACTGGGTGCCTTATAAATAATGGAAATGTATTTCTCACAGTTCTGGAGGCTGGAAGTCCAGGATCAAAGTGCTCTAGCATGGTCATCTTATATTGAGTGCTCTCTTCCTGGTTCATATCAGCACCTCCTGGCTGTGCCCTCACATGGTAGGAAGGGCTGGAGAACTCTCTGAAGCTTCTTTTATAAGGGCCCTAATCTGATTTACAAAGACTCCACCCTCATGATTTAGTACCTCCCAAAGGCCCCACTCACCTTATAATACCAACACTTTCCAGTGTTGAGATTTCAGCGTTAAGAAATTGAAGAGAGCCACAACATTCAGACCATGGCAGGTAGTTTTGACCTAAGAGAGAAAAATGATTTATGGTTTAATTTAGGCTTATTTTTTATGTGAGGGATGGGCTACTTTGAAATCATGTGTTATCATCACTGCCACTTTCTACTTAATTGTAGTAGACTTTTCACTTCCTACATTGTTTTGTTTGCTTGTTTCTTCTGTTATTATTTTTTTAGAAACATCTTCAGTTTAGTAACCTTTTAAATCCAACATCGGACTTCATGTTTAAAATATGTATCCCAGCTCACACATTCTTGAACCATTGAGATTCCTACCTAGCTCTGTGATGAGACATGGTTTTGTTTAATCTAAGATGCTAAAACTATAAGAAACTACTTTAACTTTGTATTTTATGAATATTATGTTGTAGACTTAAAATTTACAGAGAGTTCCTGACTTTCAAATTTTATCCCAATATCCATTTTCACTTACAGCAGCCTCTCCACTAACTACTAGTTAATTATACAAACCAGTGTTAAATAACTTTTACGTGTCAAATCTTCCCACAAGTACTAGGAGCACAAAGGATAACCTCGTCTCCCCAACCTACCACTCCAACATGAACTACCAGTATAATGGAGTTCATACACAAGCAGACTATTGCAGTTCGGGGTGACAAATAAATGATAAAAGCATAAACATGTTGTTGTTTTAAATGAAACACATCTGGGCAGGAATCTATCCATCAGGGCAGAGTCTTCAAAGTGTGACACTGGTCGTATTTTCTCCTACTGGACATTGGAATCCTGAAACTAAATAGTCAGAGAGATTCAACCCTGATTGTAGAGGTTAGAGGGGTTGGTTGGTTTGTGTGAACATTTGTCTTTTTCCTTAGGGTGTTGTAAAAATGACAACATGATTTGTTGACAGTGGATGAGCACACTCTGAAATGGTAACTACTTTGTATGAAATATATGTCTGCAGACAGCAAAGCGTAAAGAACAAATAATGGATTCTGATATCAGTGTCTTCTCTCTCAATGGGAACAGATAATAACTCTCGACCAATGCAGCTACAGGGATTACACTCCCTTCAGTGTGTCCCACAAGGCTCCCTCCCTATGCCATCTGCCTTTACACATACACAACAGTGCTTGGAAAAGACCTCTAGATGCCTAAAGCATAGATAATCTGGTCTTGCCCACTCACTGCTCATATATAGACATTATGTAATTTGAACTGTAAATGATACCAAATTCTAACAGAAGAGGTAAGAAAAGCTCAACATGATCTTATTTTTCTGTGATCACTAAGAATGCATTTTTTAATAGTTTTATTGGAGTATAATTTATATACCATAAACTACACCCACTGAAAGTATATGGTTCAATGAGTTTTAGAAAATGTATGGAGTTGTGTAGCCATTACCACAATCCAGTTGTAAAATATTCTCATCACCCCCAAAAGATTCCTCATGCCCATTTATAATCAATCCCTTCTATGGCTCTACCATTCTTAACCCTGCTCAGTCATTGAACTGTTTTCTGTCTTTATAGATTTGCCTTTTGTAGAACTTCATACAGGTAGAATCATGCAATATGGTCATTTGTGCCTGTCAATACAGTTTCTGTCTTTGTGTTTGGAAATCACTTTAGATTCACAGGAAATTTCAAAATAGTACAGAGAGGTCTCATTTATTCTTCACACTATCTTCTCCAAAGGTCACATCTCATGTAACTATAGCACACTAACAAAATCAGAAATTTATATTGGCACATTGTGTGTATAGTTCTAGGCCATTTTATCACATGTAGCAGATAACAAGTGTAGGTGTGTATTCCATATTTACATGTTGTCATTTTGAGAATGTTATATAAGTGAAATCATACAGTATGTGTGATTTTATTATTGTGTGCAGTTTATTATATATCAATTATACCTCACAAAGATGTTAAAATGGAGGTAATCAAACCACTTATTTGCTCAAATCAGAAGGCCCTTGTTTCTGGACATAAAATTTCCTTTTGTCTCAGCTCCTCTTAAAGCAAGGTTGACACAGATTCTGTTTATGCCAATATAATATATAAGCAGGTTAAGCAGGTTAAGGATAATACTAATTATTTGTAAAAATTATAATATCCCTGCAGGCTAGCTCTCCTGTTTACTGTAATATTTCAGCAACATTTCAGCTCCTCATGGAAGTGCTGAGTCCATAGGAAAAACATCAAGTGAAGGAAAACGTTGTAACACAGAATTCCTGTTATGGAATGGGGAGAGTGGCAGTTATGGTAAAGATATAATAGCAGAACATCCCATTACATTTCCCCATGGAGTGAGTTACTTTGAGTTATCTGTAATGTTTTTTAGTGTATCTCTTTGCATGGATATTTAGTGATGGTTCTAGATACTGCATTATACATGCATAACATCACAGTTTAGTACTGTCATCATTTTACCCATTTGAGTGAAGTCTAGAAAACTCACTCCATTTATGATATAATCATCTTAAATATTTGCTCTAAATACACTAAAAACTACATCAAACAATGTTATAATTTTCTGGGTTGGCTTCTCCAGTGTCCTTTCTTGGGTTCTGAAGTCTCAACATCTTATATCAACATCTTATATCTCAACACCTTTTTCAAGGTCTTTGTTTTACTTATGAGGCCTATGAGAACATGTAAGTATTAAAAGTAACAAGTATTACGTTTGCATTGTTTTAGGTGCCTTTGTTCAATCTTTACTTACTGGATTACTATAGAATTACATGGTTTACAGGCAGTGGCAAAAAGTTTATAAATTCATTCTAAAAATACAGCACAGTTTTAGGAAATGTAGTTCAGTGCTATTTTTACTGGTGCTCAGTGTACTTTAACTTCACCTTGGGCTTCCCCGCACTCTGCCTCTCCCTGATGATTGTGGCTTAGTCTTGTTCATGCATGTGCTTAACAAACACCCTTCCAATACTGAGAGACTTCAATGTGCCATTACTGCACAAACCTACCCTCCTCATAGCTCTCCGCAAAATGCTGTGTGCGAATGTGTGAGGCGATACCTCTGTGACTTTCTAATCTTTTTCCTCTGTGATCACAGTTCAAGAAAAAAATCTTTACCTGTAGCTGCATAAATATACTTTATTGTTTCCTACCTCAGCTATTGCCCTTGGAGTTTCATCACACACAGAGTCAGCTCCACTTGTCAGCCCCTCAAACATTCCTTCTCTTTCCTCTAGAATCAACTCCTTTCCACATCTATCCTTTCCCCAAGGACAGCACTGGACCAGTTACAATTTGAAGTTCATTTTCTCCTTATGCCCCCTGCCTCCCACTCTAACCAACCGTCCCCTGAAACCTGTCCCAATCCTCTCCTCTGCTTTCCCCAACTTCATATTCTTCACCCATGCCAGGAAAAGAAAACTGCTTGGAAGTTTTTCACCTGAAGAGTTTAAACTTTCTTGGCACTGGATTCATTAACCACCTGCTCCCACTGAAAACACAACAGGAGAAGCAATTCTTGGTATTCCAACTAAAATCCCTAAATGGCTGTGCATAAGGACACAGATAAATACTCGTATAGAGGTTATGGTACATAATACTCTCCATATACCTAGAACATATTGCTTATTATTACATGCAATTAAATTTGCTAAAGTAAATACCCACTACCAACGACTATTTGAACAAAACTGGCTATGACTAGATTGACCAATGAGGTGATTATTCATCTTGTCATACAACACTGGTATGGCAAAAAGCTTCCATGGTGTGTTCCACTTAAAGATAATATTTTAAAAGCCTATCACAAAACAACACAGTTTTAGGTAACTTTGGCTTCAGCTTTTTGTTTATATTTATTTTTTGTATAAGATACCCCTGCTCTTCAATGATAGAATTGTAATTTTCTTATTTGACATGCACCATCTCACCTGCTGTGAGGTAATTACATAGCGGCACTCCTGAAATCCCTTGACCCCTTATTAGAATGTACATTTTCTTCCACCCACCAGTCACCTAGTGTTCACTACCTGTGGATTCTTGATGACATCGCCCAGTTCTGCATGTCAAATAGTCATTTTGTCCAATTAAATTCTCATTGCATGACATTTTGGACTGCTGATGAAAGCAGAAAGAAGTGGCCCTTCCATTACAGAGTTATTTAATAGTACGTTTTTTTGACACAAAGTAAAGATAAGTATTCCAAAGTTGTGCTGCATGGCTATTTTCTCTCTCTGTGAAAAAACTAACCATTTGACAGTGCAATATTTTCCTGTCTCAACCACCATAATAAATAAGAATTTGACCACAGTGGTTAATATAGTAGCTGCATGGACTGAAATACTGAGGTTTTATTATTGACTTCTCACCAGGAATTAGACCTGCCAGGCTATTTCACTGATTAAAACTTGATTAATCATCTGTTAACTTGTCAGATATTACTCACTATCATAAGGGACATTATCTATGAAAAACAGGTGAAAGAAATACTGAAGAAAATACCATTTATAGCCAATATGTCTTTATCCCGCTCCCATCCCATGCATTAAACTATTCAGCAGATTTTTCATCAAATGTTTCTTTGAGTGACTAATGTAACAGACACAATAAAAGGGGGAAAAATATCTCTTCTATTTAAATCAATGGAATCACTCTTGTGTGTGTGTGTGTGTGTGTGTGTGTGTGTGTGTGTGTGGTAATATTAAGTAACAAGTAACATATTGTGAGAGAGTGCAATGTGTTTATATAGAAAACAGACATCCAATAAGTTATTTCGAGTAAAAATATTATTCAAGATGTATTCAATGATTAAATGGCAGCCACAAATGGTGAGAGAAAGTAGGTAGGTGTTCACTGCCTGTTCTCACCACTAGAGTGTCAATCCCATCTTCATGGGAATGAGTAAGTTAGTGACACCCTTAGGTGATTAGCACTGCACCATCAGGTTCACGAGTTTCTCAAAACATGAGAAGGCATTTATCAAAGGCTAAAATTTACACCCGATTCCTCACACCAAGTCTCAGCCTTCTTTTTCTCAACTCTGTCCCTCCCTCCCATCTCTACACTGTTTTAAGAATACAAGCACACTAACGTATCAAGACCTGTGACTTTGAACATGTTTCCAGTGATTTTCTCTTTTTCCTGGTGAATTCCTTTCTTTGAGACTACTGGTTTCTTTCTGTACTATACCTGCTTTTTTTTTTTTTTTAAATCTCAGCCCCATCACTAGTAACTGACCCTTTCCAAGTATGAAGTGCCATTCTAAGCTGCCTAGATCACTAGGATTTATCTTTCCAATAGTCCTTATCTATTTGAGTTCTATAACTTTAGATATCACCTAAATCTTCACAAATCAATTATAATAGTTAATGCTTATGATGAATTTATGACATTAAATGTATAGTCAATTTCAGCACTTTGATATTGTCCTTTACATGCTATAGTGGCAGTGATGACTAAGGGCTTTTACTCAGGGTATAGTTCCAGCTATCTGTGCATTATTTTCTGGCTTCTGTTTCTTTTTTTTGTTTTTTAATTTAGTTTTATTTATAGTTAACACAATATTATATTAGTTTCAGGTGTACAACATAGTGATTAGACATTTATATACCTTACAAAGTGATCACTATCTGTGGATTTTTACATTTTGATGGTGCTAACAATGTACACATAAACTAATTTTATGTTGTCTCCTACAATCTCTTGTCCCCAAAAAGTGTAGGAGATGGAGTCACATGGAGATTCCTTAACTGGAAGCTGGCCAACCAGGAAGGAATCGGTGCAGTGCAATAAAGGGGAGGGGATAGATGCTCAGCTCGATATGAACTAACAAAGTGGGGGGACAGCTCTTTCTTTAGAATACCCCACCAGGTAATGCAGCAGAATGCTCTTTGCCTCAGAAAAAGGGGAAAAAGAGGTCACCTTTTCCTTTTATCAGACAGGTGTCCATTGTTACCAGGTTCACCTGGTTGGTTCACTCTTTGCTCCATCTGACCATTGGAATTCAGGCCAAGGATTAGATCAACAAAGCAACGTTGTGTACTCCTTAGGTCCTCAGCCTTCACTAACTTATTCAGAAGCCTAGGACTCTTGCAAAAGGAGTATGATTACACCATTCCAAAGATGCTGAGTTCAACATCAACCAAGAAGGGTTTTCCTAGAATTTCATACACACTCTTTCAGACCATCAGAGAGCATCACTATACAAGGAATATTGGAAGAGAAACTCCTTACATGGCAAAGAATTAATATGGGAATGGTTTTACTAAAAACGGCAGGCCATCAAGTTTTTCAGGGCTTTTAAAAAAAGGGCATTTGTAGTAACAGGAAAATTGTATCCCAGGTAGGTGATTTTAGCTTTCTTCTACTAATATCCCCCCCAAAAAAATATGTTTTAAAGATCACATATTAAAGTGTTGCTGTATTATCACTACAGGGAAGGAAAGAAAGGACAGAACTATGTAAGCAAAGAAAAACATAAGAAGGCAAGAAAAAAAGGATACTTCAGCTGGATATGTATTTTGTGATCACTGTATGTTTATACGAGTTTTATTGTCTGGTTAATAAGATAGCTCAGAAACATAATCCCAAAGAATAAATGTCCTTCCATTTGGGGACAGGGACATGTGGGTTCCATCACAGGGGTTATTATATACCCTAATAGGAATGAGTTTGGAGAAAAATACTGATTTGGATGCATTAGATATATTGTGCTGGATAAGAAAATGTGTTTCATTGTATTGTGACAAGTAATAGTATATCATTAAAATTGACTAACAACAGAAGGAGGCCAAAAATCAATGAGAGTTGAAACACTGTGTTCAATCAAGAGCTTGTGCAGGAGGGAAAAAATGAAAAAGAAAAACCCCAAAACTGATTTTTAAAGATACCAGATTGGTAGATTCAGAACACCACAGAAAGTAGAGGCACACATTTGGCAAAGTGAGAGATTTCAAGGACATTGCGCTTAACACAGTTTCCTTTTGTGACAACATAGGAATATGAGCTCTGGTTTGCAAGGATGGGTTGAGGGCAGATTCCTGGTCCACTTATATATACAATACCTAATTGTTTTTTCTGAATCCAACTGTTTTTTTATCCCTTTAACAATATTAATGTGATCCATATTTCAGCTTTCCACACGCAAAAATATTGCCCTACATGTTAAATAACATATGAGGAAAAAAAGAATATTAGAGACAGGCCATGCACTAGAAAGGTGTGGGACATAGTCTAGCTGCTTTTTCAGTAATTGAAAACTACAACAATAGGAAATTCTTTTTTGCCTTTAACCTCATTGAAAATGTCACAATGAGTCCTCATGATGCAACTAAAATTAGAAGTTCATGTGCATTTTTAGTCTCTGTTTGATGGAATCAAACTGTTCTGTAATACAAGACAACCCACTGAGGGAAAGCCATTTGGTGCCTTCCATATAACATTCAGAAGTGTACCTCCCAAAATACCATTCCTTAAATATTTCCTATTGCAAACATTAAGGTTTCTAGTAGACAGGCAAGGTGATTATAGACTCTGGCATAAAATTGAAATAAAATGATTTATAAATGATTTATAAATTATTACTATTCAGCACCCCAGACTAAATGGCCCTTACATTTTTAGTTGGGAAACCAGGAACCCTCTATATACTATAAACATACAGGAAGAATGTAATACCCGCTGTTTTAACAGGGCTGATATTTTTAATCAGTTAACAGGATTTAGCACATTAGTGAATGAGGGGTCTGAAATGAAAAGTATTGTCAGGTTGGTCAGTCTTTGGATGTCCACGTGGACAGGCTATCTAATAGCCCTGAGTCTAAAATGAATGCTTTGTACACTGGAAATTTACTTTGGTAAATGTATCTTTATCTCTTTAGTTATTTAACAGGCTGTCAGGTAGAAAAGAGAAATTCTAGTTCAATTCTACTCAGTTCAGTCAAAATTTATTGCAAAGAAGCAAACTTATAAAGTGTCAGCTCTGAGCTCAACAAAAAATGTAACTTTCTCACAAGTCAGGTTATTAACAATATAAATGTGAAAGTCAAACTAATACATGTAATTTATATTACAAAGAATTTTGAAGTAGAGAAATTATTTTAGACTTAGGAGTCAGAGTGCCTTAACTCTGCCTTTCTGTCTGAACTTCTTTTCTGTTAAGATGGGGATAATGATGTCTACCATGCAGTTTTGCAAAAGGACTATGAGCTATTGATAAAGCACTTAACTCTCTGCCTGGATTTTGGTAAGGAAATTCTTCCCACTTCCACGTAAGCATAACATTTACAGCATATTTTGATTACCCAATTAACTGTTGAGTTAAGTTACATTAGCCTCTACTGGGAGACACAGATGCTGCTAATAACATCAGAGATTTTGTTCGAATAAAAAAGTGATTAGACTGGCAATAAAAATAGAGGGGCACCATTAGAGGATTCCCTGACTGACTTCTGTTAAGGCAGACAGGGATTCCAATATGGCACAATGTAAACCACAGCAAAACAACAACTAACCAGGTAAAGAGGGGATCAACATAACTCCATACTTTTCCATTAGATGGAGCTGAACACTGGTACTGTTTTTGTCTCTATCTTTGTATTAAAATTCAAGAATATAATGACATTGAAAGAGTGTGACCTCAGTCTGTGTGGAGAATTAACCCCTTGACAACTTGAAATAGGGTCCCATGTCCAGGACTGGGAAAATAATTTAATCCATGTACCTCGTTTGACAGGTAAGGAAACTGAGGACCGTAGAGAGGATTAACATACCCAAGGTCATACAGCCAGCTGGTGGCAGACCTCAAGTCCAGGCCAGCATTTTGTCTTACAACCTAAAGATCTAGATGTTACCCTAAAGGTGCCATTTTAATGACTTTTCATTGGTGCGCTTTCATTCTTTTGCTAAAGCCTTATTGTTTTATGTGTGTGTCTATACTACCATAGAGTTGTTGTTTTTCTTTTCCCCCACAAAATGTAAGTACATCATTCTTTTCCAAAGTAGCGCTTCCCTGAAACCCACAAAATAGAAATGCTCTTCTATTATTCCACCATTAGAACTCACCTAACAAATTCAATATCTGAGAAAACTAATGAGAACAAAACATTCCAAAGAGTAAAACAATATTTTCTCATCCGTAGAGCTGATTTGACTAAAAAAATACTGTATCTTCCTTTTTGTTATTCCAGGATTCACAAGGCAGAAAATAATATTGGTTACAATATGGTGGTTTTGATATTACACTGCTGTGGGATTATTTTAAAGACAATCCTAGGGATTTCAGGCATGACAGCAAAAAAAGAAAGAAAGAAATGAACCAAAAAAGCAGTCAACAATATTTTTTAATTTAAACTAGAGAATGGGCAGAGCAATATTTTATGGGGCTCACCATCAGGCCTAAGATAAAGGCAAAGGGAAAAGAAAGAGAGAGTAGTATTGAAAGAAACACAGAGCAGTGCAATATAAAAGACAGGGCGACAGAGAAAGTGGGGCAGAGAGTAAAGGATTGCATATGGAGGGGAGGAGTAAATTGCCATTGAAAATGACTTCAGCTGTCACTCAGGGTTACCATTGCTATAACTTGCCTACATTGATCTAGCTTAATCCTCTACATTACCACTCCCTTTTATTTTTGCTGTCAGAGTCAAAAAAAAAAAAAGTTGGAGGGTGGCTGGATTGATATAAAGGGATTTTGAATGTGTCAGATAACCAATTTAAATTTTATAATGCAGAATTTGCAGTTAAAATACTTGATTAAAATCTCTTTTGACTTATTTTCTTTCTACTGATTTTAAAGCTTCAACTAAAGAAAAGATGTAAAGATGCCCTCTTTAATATGCTCTAAATCTTTCTAGCTACAAAAAAACATTGAAGCTCTTCATTTCCTAATTCTACAGTTTTAATTTCATAGACTTGACTCCTTTGTTATGATAGTCTTTGTGTATGACTACGTGCACAGCTGATTTACTCAACTCATAATGTTTAACTGACAAGACCATTAACAAACATAGTTCAACTGGTTAACAGAGCAGAAGCCTGCCTGGTATCGTCAGCGTTTGCAATAAAGGTGGATCGAGCTTTCTAAAAGGCAGCTCTCAGTCCTCAGTCCTTATTAATTGAAGAGGATAATGCAGGCTTTATGGCAATAAAAAGAATAATAAGCAGATAGGAAAGCATCGGTACATTCCATACATATGACTGAAAGCAAACAACTTGAAATAGAAGTCCAGAGTCGTGGACGTTAGTGCTAAGAATTTTTTTTTTCTTTATAATAGATACATCAAACTCTCTTGCTTCAAATTACATTTAAATGTTCTCTCAGGCTGTTTCCTATAATTAAGAACTGTCTTTTTCATGAGCTAATAGTATTCATTTCATGAAATTTTTACAACCAATTATTAAGAAAAAAAGAAAAAGAGTCTAATAGTTTCTAGTATAGACATAAGCTGAGGCCAGTATTTTTTGTTCAGCTCAATTAGAGGAGAGAAGGTCTTTCCCTCTATCATCTTAGAGGCCACAACACTATTACCTCTTGCATTCTTTTTAATATTAGAAGAGAAATTGGAGTTCCATGCTACCCTTTTGCTTCCTTGGATATATAACCAGGTTGTAAAGTCCACTGAGCGATTTGGCATGATTTGGAGTCTCTCCTTAAACAGGCTAACACTGGTGTAACAGGGAGGAAGCAGGTCAAGATAAAGGAGATTTGCTGAGCCATGCTCAGACACCTGCACGCCTGCCTGCATTATACCCAGTTCTAGTGGAGAGTGTTATTAATCCTCCATTTTAATGAGCACCACGCTTTTGCACGATATTTAAATAAATCTCCTATGAGTGTCTCTTCGCAGTGTTACTGCAATTGCATATGCTTCCATTAGCCCCTGCAACTGGTAAAGAAAATGAGACAATGCAAGGCTATTGAATGCAGTGAAGCAGGGCAAGGTAGTTAATATGGATTTTTTGATAATTTTGACAGAAAAGGAAATCATTTGTGTGCTTCATATCCTCCTTAGCTTTATGGATTTACCTAAGAAAGAATGTTGCCTAGTTGCTTATTTTGTATATGAGAATATTATTATAATTAATTATTTTTCCCATGTCACAGAATCTAAATTAGATTCTCTAATTATTCTTCTCTACCCCCTCCTTTAATCCTTTATAGAACTTAATAAGTGTTTGATGGATGAATTGACATATTTCCAGGTCTTTATTCCAGATTTTAAGAAGGAAAAAGAAATGACAGATTATTCTAAGACAAAGTTTAAAATAGTTTTCTTTAGAAACAAATTCAAAGCTAATATGAGTTTAATGGAAATTGAAAAAATATATATATATATATATATAACCTTATATAATATTTTGGTAAAATCAAAATGGATAACTAAATAAAATGGTTACTTTGCAAATCAGTGAGAGAGGACTGCTGTTTTATTATCTGTGAAGTCAATCTTGGCAACAGGCACAGAAATAGTTAACGCATTCCCTCAGCAATATGACCTGATTTTAAACCTCACACATTAGAGGCCTAAAGACTTTGGATAGAAGGAACTCATGAGGCCTGGGGTGGGCCTTGAGTTATTTTAGGAAACAGGGATTATGAAACCTACATTTGTGCTCCAAAATGGACTCCTTGTCTGGCAAATAGCCTTCCTTGCAAAAACTGAAAACAAATTTTGAAGCAGTGAATCAAGCAATGGAAACAGAAGAAATACTTATCCATATAGTCTGACTTTAAACAGGAAGACTAAACATCTTGGGTACCTACCCTTGGTTATGCTAGATTTTCATACATTCATTTATTTATTTACTCACTTCACTGACTCTTTGTTCTTCCCTAAGGATCTGGTGGAGAAAAGGCAGAATTGAAACCTTCTCCCAAGGAGTTGACTGTTAAATAAGAGGAAAAACACTCTAAACTCTTTGGCCGAGGGAACTTCCTTCATATCTGAAAGAAATGGAGTCAATGTTTATGCAATAGGAATCCATTCAAAAGTGGAAAATATTGTCTATAGTTAATATTGTTGATTATCAAATATATATTTTCTTTGAATTTTCATGGAATTATCTTGATTTGATATCACTTGGGGGAACAATAAAAGTCAAAAGTAAAGATGAGAAGAAGACTGGGAAAAGGTGGCTACTATAAAGGACATACAATAGCTACACACTTAGAGATCGAGGTGTTAAGTAACTGGACTCCCTCCACTAATGGATGGAGCTAAGAGTTAGTAGAGAATGAAATGGAGATTGAACAGACACAAGCAATTTCTCTGTCTATTGAGAAAAGAAATATTTAATGATTAAAACTGCGAACTAAAATTATATTTGATAGTGATTCATCTTATTTGGAAGCTAGATATTTATAAAGCCATTATATGGGGCAAAATAAAACCCTGCCTGTCAAATTTTTGGAAAAAAAAAAAAAAGACACACCAAGTAGTTTTGTATACTCTGGCCTCTTGCAATGGCCACAACATCTGTATGGAATGTCCTCTGTAACTACCATGACCACACTAGCTAACCTTTATCATCAATACTCAGTATCAATTCAGACACAAATTCTGGCTTACTAGCAAGGTTCTTGAGAGTTTTAATACCATAATTTAAAAGAACAGAAACAAGTACTTGCTTTATTTTTTTCCCCTGTTTTAATTTAAAGAATTTCAAATCAAAAAATAAAAGCATGTAAAAGTAAAACGTGAAAGTTCCCTGCCTTTCCATAATGCCCTATTATAATTAAATCTACCATTAAGAATTTGATGGGGCCAGCCGAGTGGCACGTTGGTTAGGAGCTGGCATGGGACGCCAGCTCTGAGCAACAGGGCCCCGGTTCGGATCCCACATATAAGGGCCAGTGACACTGCCCTCTACAGCTAAGATGGTGAACAACAGCTCCATCTGGAGCTAGGCTGCTGTGAGTCACCGGCGACCACGCAACTGCAGCCCCTGCTGCAGTGGGCTGCCATAGGCTACCGTGAGTGGCCAGCAGCCAGTGTGAGCGGCTGGCAGCTGGTGTGAGCTGCCAAGAGCCACCATGAGCAGCTGTCCAAAGGCCAGCAACCAATCTGCCTCACTAGGAAGAGCGCATGGCCAGTGAAGCAACCAACGTTCTCCTCAACTATACTGAAGAACAAAAAGACAGCAACTTGTCTTTTCCCCTTCCCCGGTTCCCCAATTAAAAAAAAAAAAAAAAAAAAGAATTTGATGGTTTTTCTTTCAGAATGTTTTATTTTGCCTCAATGGTACACTCATATTTATACAGAAGCTATAAAAATAACATATATGTACATAAATTTTAAAAGTTCATATATGCCATGAACATCTCTCTGTATATCTAACTGAGAGTATTCTATTGTATGGGTGTTGTTGAACTGCTATTGATGTAATAATAAACAGGTCATTTCTACATTTTTACCACTCCAAGTTAGGCAGCAAAAATGTCATCAAAGATCAAAAAGTAGCTTTTCTCTGTTAAAAAAAAAAAAGTAAAAAAAAAAAAAAGGCATATTTTTCAGTTTTTGATGTACATTATTAAATTACTCACCAGGATATTTGCACAAATTATACTTTTGCAATAAGTGTTTAAGAATACTCCCTTTCTTTGCTATCTCCCAACCTCAACACAGTTTGATAAGGCCTAAATTACCCTTGCTTTTATTTAATTATTTACAAAATGGAAATGAGCATGATTTTTATTTAGATATTAATAAAAATTACATAATACAAAAAGTGGGGATGAGTTGACAGTCTTTGTTTTCAAAAAGTATAAAATTTGTTTTAATTGCTATCCAGGGTAACCAGTGTTAAAATTTTGGTAAACTTCTTTGTAGATATTCTCATTCTCTCTGTCTCTCTCTTTCTCTCTTTTTTTCTTTCTCTCTCTCTCTCTCTCTCTCCCCCTCCTTCCCTTCCTTCTACTCCATTTTAATTAAATGGAAACACTAAATTTGCTGTTTTTGTGAACTTTATTTGATCAATCAATTTTTCCCTTCTATAGTTTATACAATTGATTTAAGACTAGGGAATGATTTCTCCATAATCAATATAATGTTGATGATTTAAATTAAACTTAATGCTTTTAAAGCAATTCTATATGGTTATGAAATTGATTATCAGTATAAGTACTCCTTAAGAAATTTTACATTAATTGCAACTATTAGATACCTGTCAAAAGAGGTTTAAACAACGTGGATTCATTATCTCACATTATAAAATTTCTGAAGGTAAATATTTCCGGGATTGGTTAATTCAGAAACTTCTGGTTTGTCTTCCTTGAAAAGTCCCTTAGCTTCACATTATGATGTTAAGATAGCTGTTTTGTCTACAATTTATCCTTCTTTAGGGAATAGTATCTGAAGGCAAGATGGAAGACATGTTTTCTCCTTGATATTGCTCTTTTTTATCAGAGAAGAAGTCTTTTCTCATAAACCAGAGGGAGAGTTCTTCTGAGATCATGTTCCAATGCTCTAGCTGCAAGAGGCTACTGAAGTGAATGACTAGCATTTTCAGTGTTTGCAATGGGAAAGGGTGCTTGGATCAAGAAAGAGTGGGTGGTGCTGGTCAACAGTGTCTGCCACAATTCTGAATCCTTCAATTAACATACAGTGTTTGTGGTTAGAATTACGATATAGCCATGTTTCTCTTTACTGTATTCTATTTTGCTAATTGAAATTTTTATCTTGATTTTGAATTCCTTGACACAACCTGCATGGGCATGAACAAGTCCTTATTCATTTGAGCTGCTCAAGGTAATTCTCAACATCATATGGCTGTAATTATTATTGGATGTTAGTTTGTTTCAGTGATTTTGAACAAAAAAACATATGATAATAAATTTAAATTTATTATTAAGACAGCAAGCACACTCTTCTTCTAATACCAACTGGTGATGTATTATTTTAACATGAAAGTGAATGTCAATTGCATTTATATAGACATAATCAAAAAGTGCTGCATTCTTTTTTGTTTCAAGAAGCCTGTTTTTATTTGTTGATGTTGTTTTCATATAGTTTCATCATACAAATTATACCTATAAATGATATTGGCTCTTTCATTTTATGTTTATTTTGTAGTTATTTTGTGAAATGGAACACAGTAACAACTCACTAAATAACAGAACAATTATAGCTAATGTTTATTGCATCCTCACTCTGCACCAGGCACTCTGCTAAGAGCTCTGTGTGTACCCTTTCATTGGAGTCTCACAACAACAACCTTATGTAATAAGAGTTACTATCTATCTCCATTTTACTAATAAGCAAAGAGTCTAAGAGATTGAGTCATTTCTCTGGGTGGTAAACATACAATGTGATATATAGATGATGTATTACAGAACTGTACACTTAAAATCTATGTTACTTTACTAACCATTGTCACCCTAATAAACATTAATTAACAAAAAAAAAGAGAGGGAGATTGGGTCATCTAATTAAGCTCACATGGACACAAGTCATTGAACTAGGTTGTTCTATATTGAACCCAAGTGATCCAAATTGAGACCCCGTGGTCCTAGCCACCTACTTATGCTCCTCGGGGTTAATTTAGTTCAGGATTGACTGACTATGCACAACTCACAGATGCCAAACTGTGGATCAGCACATTAAACCACAGCTGTGGACAATATTCAATGTTATAATTTTTTTAAATTTCACATCAGACATGTTTCAAGGGCAATTTATATAATATGGGTCATAGTTAATGTGTAAATTATAATGAAGGTATGAAATTGGAAATATAATTACTCATTAGCCAACCTTGCTTGCCAGAATTAAGAGAATTCCCAGAGAGGGAGAGCTTAATACAAACAGGATTTGTGATTTTTTTTGGCTGAACATCAGGAGTAGCTATCTTTTCTATCTCCTCTTTGTATTACCAATAATGCTTTGCTCAGTGGGCACTCTACTGTGACTTTCATCCTGATCAGAAAGACGAGTTCCTTTGATGACAGTTGTATATATATGGAAACCATGATATTGTGTTCTTCTTAAAAGATGAAGAGCTGCATTCAACTTGACTTTTAACACAAATACCACTGTAAACCAACCAGAAACATAACACTGCCCAGCAGACAATAAAATTTTCCTCCATTCCCAAGGCAGGTCTCTCAGAAGTGTATGTAAACTAGAGTTTTTCCTCGAGTGGCTCAAGAATACTGCTGAGGTTTCCTTTTAAGCCTATTTGAACTAAAAGAGAGTTTGCAACTGTTTGTGACTCATTGCTGTGAAGCGAGGAGGACACCCCACGCTTACTAATGACCTGAAGCCACAGGCCCAATGGAAGAACGGTGAGTGCTCTATTGAAGCTTGCGTCGTCAACAACTATTGCCTCTCACAAAGCAATACAACTACGAAGGGGCATTCAAACTCAAGGGAAACTCAAACCCAGAAATTATGCTGAAAGTAGAACAAAGATATCCTGCCCAGAACCTCTGGGGAGATAAAGTCCAGAAGTGCCCCACACAGATACCATTGCTACACAGTGAAAGGTATAACTAGCATGTTTTTACTGCAAACACTAAAGAGGGAAACTTCCTCCATTACCATAATCTAGTATGTGAACAAAGGGCTAATTTTAGGACTGTTATCTATTATGGATTTATTGGTTTTATTGGGTTTTTTTTTTTGATATTTTAAAATTGGAACCTGTAAAATGAATCACCATATGCTGAGTCCTTTAAGAAAATAATACTCAAAAATCTTAGTATGAACAATTAGTAAGGTAAATTCTAATTTGAGTCCAATAATAAATAAATAAATATATGAATAAATAAAAATGTGCATATATATATATATGTGTGTGTATATATATATATATATATATATATATATATATATATATAAAATTATAAAACTTTTTTTTTTGGTTCCTCAGGTTCATTTTATACAACCTTATAAATCCTATTCATATGATACTTATATTCTTCACTATTATTGAGGTATTTTTATAGACTGAATTGTGCCCTGCCCCCCTCATTTATATGTTGAAGTCCTAACCTGAAATGTGACTGTTTCTGGAGATAGGATATTCATAGGGATAATTAAGGTAAATGAAGTCATACAGTGGAGCCCAAATCCAATACAACTGGTTTTCTCATAAGAGGAGAGACAGGGGAATGTATGCACCCAGAGTTCATGTGAGGGCCACATTGAGAAGGTGATCATCGTCAAGCCAAGCAGAGAAGGAGGCCTCAGGGAACCAGCATTGTTGTCTTCTAAGATTTTGGACTTCCAGCTTCCAAAACTGTGAGAAATAAATGTCTATTGTTTAAGCCAGGTACTTGGATATTTTGTTATGACTGTCCTAGCAAACTAATACAGGCATTGTTACTTTTAGGCATTGCAGGTTTAATGCTCAGCTAATAGATATAATCTTTACAGTTTACATATGAATCCTTAAAGAGGAAACAACAATATCACGTTACAGAATAAAATAAAAGGAATTTTAAATGTCATATACTCCAACAATCTTGTTTTACATATGCACTAACTATGGTTCAGAGAGATTAAACAATGTACCCAAGGGTAGTACAATTAATTAATGACAGAGCTGAGCCTAGACCACATGTGTCTTGATTCAAATTCAGCCAAAAATAAAGCAAGTTGCCTGTTGTTCTTTGGAGTCTCTCACATAATCTTCAGTAATGAGAGAAGAGAGGCTAATCATTTTATAATTGCTCACTTATTGCAGTTTATTATGGTCATTTCTAGTTATAGGTTTTCTGGGGACACATAGAAAAACAAATGATTCTATATACACATAATATTGTTTCTTTTTAAATCCATGCAGTTTGTTTCATACCTTTGTATAGGTTATGATTGCTTTTACAAAATCCCTAGCACACTCCTTTTTAAACTTGAAAAAGTAATAATCTCATAGAAGTGATTTGATTTAATTTTAAACTGGAACTTCCAAGTGGCAATATTTTTTCAACAAATTGCTTGTTATTTAAAATAGACTGTTGGTACTGTGACATCGAGTGATAATGTAAGATATAATTAGTCCTTTTCAAAATTTTCTGCCTATAAATAAAAAATAATTACACGTGTTTGATATGCCTATCAAAAAAGATGATATATCAATGCATGAAAATCTCTGTATCTTTATAAATATTTTCTTTGCAAGCAGAACAGTCCATTAATCTAGAACCAATTGCAAAGAAACTGGCTACATCCATGGGACCATGGGAGTAGCATCCTAAATGTATTTGCAAGACTTATGAAAATGAAAAATGGCCAGGCTTATTCCTATTAGCTTGCCTTATTTTCTTAAACTACTCATATCCGTTATTATACTCATCAATCAAGCCTTGCCTACAGTTACAAAGTGGAAATAAAAGAGCACCAAGGCAAAATGGGGAAAAATAATAAAGTGTGCCATCCTTTTATCATTTCTTCTGAGGCTGTAAGTGTGACGGAGTTATGCATATCTTAAAATAACCTTTCTTGAATTCCAATGTAGCTCCTGGGGAAATTTTGTAAAGGTATAGTGATCAGATTCATACCCTTGAATAAAAAAGAAAATCTTTATGAAACAGCTAATTGATCCATCTCACATACTGGTGCATGGGGGTTGAGCATAATTCTGGAAATAAATCCACTCCTAGGGCAATAACACCCATAAATCAGTCTGGCTCACTTTATTGTACATAACCCGTTTGGTGCCTTTGCAGAATCTGTCATATTTTTATCCAAACCCACATTGATAGATAACGATTACATCCCATAAAACAACTTGTGCATCCCATGTGAAGTGCTAACACTCTGTCCCATTCTCATACTGCAGACATAAGTGCATACAATACAACCTCTATACCACACTGGCACCTCTGTGCTTCACTGGTATATGTACTGGTCCTCTTTCTGCTAAACAGCATCTTATGTAAAGAGTGCTCTTGGTGGTACTCCTAAACTTGCATATTACCTTTGCAATTAACCCTTGTCAAATATATAATGTATTGCTAGACATGAGATTTCTAAACTCCATGCGAAGGACTCCAAAGTGCTAGATGTGAGTTAGTTTGAGACTCTATCTCATTTGAATTTCCCATTCTTTTGGCCCTTTTGTTCCCTAGGAAAAGACAAATCCATCTTCCTTTGGGAGATTTGAATTTATGGTTCCTTCTACTAAAAACATTCTTCATGCCAGTCAGAGCTCAGTCATATTTCATTTCCCTAAGAGGATTTTACTAATCACCAAAATCAATAGCAGTTCCTTCTCACATTCTTTTATATTTAATATGTTTTGCCTTAACACTATATATATACATTAAATGAACTTATTTTGGCCATTTTCTTGCTTAATTGTTTATTTTCTTCCCCCAATTATATAATTCTAAGAGAGCAGAAATCTTGACTTAGCTATTTATTGCTATATTTATAGTACCTTAAACAATATCTTGTACATAAAAGGACTTTCAGTAACTACCTGTGTAATTAATTAGTTAATGACGAATCCTTTGGAATCTCACTGCCCCCCCACCCCATTGTTTAATAATAGTTAGAAAAGTTTCTAAGTTTTCTTAAATGTATAATCTTTAAATGGTTATTACAGGCACATGGCCTGGTCTTTGCTGGAGTTGCTGAAAATTTTAATAACATCTTCTAGTTCTCCATTGTCAAAATAACTGAGCCAAGCTGCCTGTCGTTTGGAGGGTGTTCTGGTTTCTTGGTCTGTCTAATTTTAGGGTTACTTATTTCTATATCTATTTCTAGGACACGTACTAAGAAGTTTCAAAATCATTCCTATTTTTTTTAAAAAAAATTATTGGACTATGAATATAATAATTTCCAAATAAGGACAACGTAGAAAAATATGCAACAGAAAATAAGAGTAAGATATATTAGAGCTACCCAAAGACAACTAATATGCATTTTTCTCATATATTCTGATAGGCTTATTTATTTCTGTGTGTATAGACATATATCTTAGTAAAGGCAACAAACAAACAAACAAACAAACAAAAACACAAACAAACAAGCCCTGGTTTTGTCTCCTGACTTCCCAAGTCCTAGTTGAGAATAAAAATGAATTCCCTTCCCCAGTCATAAAGTGGCACAGAATCTTCCCTGAAGGCAGGATATTATGTAGGGAGCTTTGAGAAGGCAGGTAAAGTTGTTTTAGTAGCCTGCAGGGTGCCCAAGGAATTCTGTCTGCCCCACCACTTCAGGGGAGAAACAACAATTCCTACAATAGATTCCAAAAAGTAAAAGAGCAAAAAGCGCAGGGACTGGGTGTGTGCCTTAGAGAGAAACCCAAGACCTCTTTCTGTTATAAGGCTAAATATTGTAGTACAACTGTAGCTAACAAGAGTCAGGTATTTTAGAACTGTGTTCCTCTACTCAAACAACTAGTTAGCACATTATACAATATAAAACAAATTGATGTTTCAGACAGAGTTTGCACCTAAATTCAAATTTCTGCTCTATAATCATGTTGCATGATTATGTACTTTCAAATTTGGTCTCTTTATTTTGTAGAGGCTCCTAACAGGAAACAATTGCTACACTCATGCTGGTCAATTGAGGAGAATTTAATATAAGAATTGTTTACAAAGGTGAGTGAGATTCAGGAAAACCAATAAAGGATGGGCTGGTAAGAGGAGCTGTCACCCCCTGTCCTGAAGCAGAAAGATGAGGGTCATCTGCATGAAGAAGGCCTCCTGAAAAAACTGTGGACCAGGTCCATACTGAACATTTGTGCTGCCCGGTGTGAGAGTAAAACATGGAGGCCTACAAATCATGCATCTTAATATTTAAGTCATAAATCAGGTTAACAAATGGAGAAATAATACATACTTATCATCCTACCAAATAAATATATTTTCACCATGACTTGAGAGGCCAGGTTTGTATTTAGGGTTCTCAGACTCCATGAGTTTTTGCTCTGACACACTACAGCATGGGGAGGACCAGCTGCCACCCCTAGTCCACAGCTGCACCCTTCTCTTCACACCCCTGCCCCTTTTCCATGCTGGAAGATATTTTATATGCTCACATATAGTCACCCTAGTCCACATTGCCAAATCCTGTCTCTGCCCTGGTCCCCATTCTCCAAACATCTGTGCCCACCAAGGCAGAATGAACAAGTGGCTTCAGAGCTATTTCACCCTAGAATGATGGGGACCTGTGTATCAAGAACATGGTCCATAATGGAGCTGCTGGGTTCTGGATGGGATGACCCCTGGACCTACAAATTCCTTGCTCTGTGGGGAGCAGTGAGGCTATACATGGGGTGGAACAAAGCCCTTTAGACTGCCCAGCTCAGGGATGGGGTTTCTTCTCCCCATTTCATTGTGATATTGCTAAGGGCTTCAATAAGGAACCACCTTAGGCATATATCAAGACAGAATCTAAAGAATAAAATTCCTAAATCACTTTTCTCCCCATCACATCTTCTCCCAGATATCACTGCTCCCCCTCCTTGTTGGCCCATTCACTGGAAAGCCAGGAACAAAGGCTCTCTCTGGACCTCTGAGGAGATACAGTCCCTATGGGTCATACCCCCACACAGTAGGTAAAGAAGAGTGAAGCTGTATACACAGATACAAGCTAAAAATTTCCAGCCCAAGTAACAGGTAACTTAGGAGACAGTCTGACAACCTAAGGAAGAAATAATTTTAACAAATGAAACTTTGCTTTAGAGGCTCTGACAATCCTTACTTGCAAGGTAGGACAATTAAGTTCATGAACTCATCCTAGAAAAAGTGCTACATACCTAATTGCTGAATATCATTATCGTCACCTTCCAAGTACTCCCCTTGGGAAGCTATGCACCTATACCAGTGCCTAGTCCATCCTTCAAAGCAATTTTGGAACTCTTTTTCTGGAATAGCCATCAGAGCTGTTGTCCTATTACCCTTGATGTCCTCAATGTCATCAAAATATCTTCCTTCAATATTTCCTTTATCTTCAGGTAAAGAAAGGAGACACTGGGGGCCAGATCAGGTGAGTAGGGAGTGTGTTCCAATAGAGTTATTTGTTTACTGGCTAAAAACCATCACAGACGGTGCCGTGTGAGCTGGTGCATTGTTGTGATGCAAGAGCCATGAATTGTTGGGGGAAAGTTCAGGTCCTCTAACTTTTTCAAGCAGCCTTTTCAGCACTTCCAAATAGTAAACTTGGTTAACTGTTTGTCCAGTTGGCACAAGTTTATAATGAATAATAACTTCTGATATCAAAAAAAGATAGCAACATTGTTGCAACAAGTTCATGAATTTAATTGTCTGACCTTGTATATACACTCTAAGAAGAATATCCTTGTAAATAGAATGTTCTGCTCATGATTATTTTTTAGGGATATATTCATAAATGACCATCTTACCTAGAGTGCTATAATAGCCTCCTGTTAGGTCTCCCAGGCTCCCCTCTTGGCCCTTTCCAATCTCTTTTCATTTCCACCCAGCAACCAGAGTGATCGTAAAACTTAAATTAGATTGCATCACTCCTTTTTTTTCAAAATTATTCAATGGCTTCCATTAGAACTTAGAATAAAATGTAAAATCCTTGTTGTTGCCAACAAAGTACTGTATAATCTGGCTCTCCTCCCACCTGATTCTCAGGCTCCAAATTCATCTGATGTCTCTTTCCTTCTGACTTCCTACTTTCTGGTCATACAATTATTTTTATTTTTTTTTATTTATTTTGTTTTGTTTTGTATTTTTCTGATTTCTGAAGGTTCACAGCTTTTTCTTGCAAGTCAAGAAATGAAAGATGAGCAAGAGTAAACCAAAAAACGAAGAGTAACCTGCATGTTGAACAAATCCGATGCCAGTTTGTGATCAGAATGCACCTTTCTTTTTTTTTCCTCCACATCATTTTCAATTTCATTCATCTCCACCTTCCCCACCCCCAACACACACACATAAGATAAGGATTTGGGCAGACATAAAATTTTCTGACCACTCTGAGATATTAAAAATTCTAACTATTAGTAGTAATGAAAACCATTTCATTTCAGTAGTTAAAATGCCCTGTGTTGTGTGTATCAGGGTTCCACCAGAGAAATAGAATCAACATATAAATAGGCAATACATAATAAGAAACATATTGTCCAAAATTTACAGGACATGCCTTCAGGAAGAGAATTCTCAGACACAAGCTGCTCTTCACAAGTAGAACTTCATTTCCCTCAGGGAAAATTCAGCTCTGCTTTTAAGGTCTTCAACTGATTGGATCAACTCCATCCAGATTATTTAGTACAATATCCATTATTTAAAGTCAACAAATTATACATGTTAATTACATCTACAAAATATTATTTCACAAAAATACCTCAATTAGTATTCAATTAAATAACTGAGGACTATAGTCTACCAAAGTTGAGACACAAAACTGACCATCATACCATGTAAAAGTCAAAACTCCAAAATTGTTTTAGTGGTAATCAATCTTCTCTTGTCCCCAGTTTGGCCATGCTTTACGGGGGTGGGGGGGAGGGGAGGGAGGGTAGATGGGGAAGGGGGAGGGTGTGCCTCCTTTTGACCAACTATTATAGCTTCTTTCTCTCCCTTCTCACTCTTCTCATACTCATATCCTCTGGCTTTTTTATCGCATCAGTCAAAATGCTTCTTTTACATAATGAATATTTTATAAAACTTCTTTAGCTATTCTGAAATTAAAGTCATAGATGATGTAAACTATTTCACACACACTGAAAAAAATTAACTGTAATACAAAAGAAAAATAGAAAAATGATCTATATTAAATGCAATATAACATGTAAATGAATGGGTTTAGCTTCATTAGAATCTATGAAGAAATCACAGGGCTGGAGATATGTTAAGAAGCACAGTGAATATGACAATTCCGAATACAGAGTGATGCAGCAGTGTTATGTAGGTGAACCATTAAGTGTTATGAGTGGCATTGAGGTGGTGGTGATGAATCTGTCACTAGAGTATTTTAAGGACTATTAAATTAATGCCTCTATTGGAAGACACAGTTATTGCTGTTTATGCCTGTCATCCCTGCGTAATTTTTAATAGAGGATCATTTCACTCTCAAAAGGATCACCCAAATCATCACGTGACAGAATAGGACGTTCAGAGCAACGCATGGCCAGATAAAAACATTTCATACCTGGGACTAAAGCAGGGCCAGGCTAATGGAACATAGAGAGGAATACAGGAACATGATGCAAGATGGAACCAGAGAGGTAGTTAGAGGCCACTCGTGCAGAATCATTTAGGTTGTAGTAAGGCTTTTTGTTCATCAGAAAACCTCAGAAAAGCCTTTGAAGTGTTTTTAGTAAGGGCATCACATAAAGAGATTTACATTTCAAGAACATAATGCTGCTTGTATATGGATAACAGATTGTGAGCAATTGCAGCTTGAACAGCTAGGCACTTACTGAAGTCATTGAAATGAGAAATGATACTTTAGACTAGGTTGGTGGTGATAGAGATAGAGAAAAGTAGACAGATGTAAATGATACTTTAAAGATTAAACAGACAAAGCTTGGTGATGGATTAGATTTGGGGCACAAGGGGAAGAGTCAAAATGATTCTTAGATTCCAGATTTGGGCAAGTCGATGGATAGTAGTGCCATTCAATGTGAAAGGAAACATTGGAGTGGTCCAAGATGTTTTAGAAGTGGGAGAAAAGATCAAGAGTTAAGTTTTAGATTTTTAGATATGAGTATGAAGTGCCTTTTATATAACAATGTGGAGAAGTCAGAGCAGTGATGTAAATCTGTGAATATGCATGCATAGGAGAAAAATAATAAATGGGATTGCTTTGGGATACAGTATAGAGTGAGAAAAGAAGACCCTATTGATTATTATGAAACACTAATGTTAAATATCTAATAAAAAAAATTTCAAAGGAGACAGAAAACACAAACAGAGAGTTAAGAGGGAAACAGAAAATGTACAGTGCCATGGATGCCAAGAGAGGAAAATATTATCCGAAACAGTAAGAAGCATGAAATTAGAGATCATAAATTCTAAACAATGCTTCAAGAGAATAGCTCTGAATGGATTTAAGAGATAAATCGGAACTACAGGAAATGTATAGTCAAGTTGGGACATTTTTTTAAATTGGGGGAGGGGGCACTCTGTACTCTGAGAGAAAGAAGTGAAATGAAATAGCAAGAGGAAGAAAGTTCAATACCCAGGTTCACTCCTGAGAAAATGAGAGGGAGATTTGCCTTAAATAGGAAGAAGAGACTCTCTTTTATATAAACAAGTAGTAAGAAATACAAGATGGGTACCATTGTGCAGGTTAGCTTTTTTTTTTTCTTGCTTTTTCTTTTATTATTATTATTATTAGCTTAATGATTAGACATTTATACACCTCACAAAGTGATAACCTCAACAAATCTACTACCCTTCAGATACTGTACATAGCTATTACAATACCATTGACTATATTCCCTAGCTTGTACTTTACTTCCTGTGACAATATATATCTATATATCTATATATATCTATATCTATATCTATATCTATTGATATATATATATATATATATATATATATATATATATCTTATATTTGACAGTCACTATTATTTTACATTAGCTTCAGGTGTACAGTGCGGTGGTTAGGCATTTATATAATTTATGAAGTGATCCCTCTGATAAGTCTAGTACCCACCTGACAGCATACATGGTTTTTACAACATTATTGACTATATTCCCCACACCATATTTCACATCTCTGTGACTATTTTGTGACTACAAATTTGTATAACCTAATTCCTTCACCTTTTTCACCTATCATCCCAAACCCCTCCCATCTAGCAACCATCAGTATACTCTCTGTATCTCTGAGTTTATTTCTCTTTTGTTTTTGTTTTTTTCATTTATTCTTTCTTTAGATTCCACATATACATGAAATCATATGGTATTTGTCTTTCTCTGTCTGACTTATATCACTTAGCATAATATTCTCTAGGTCCATCCATGTTGTTGCAAAGGGTAAAATTTCATTTTTTTATGGCAGAGTAATACTCCATTATTTAAATGTATCACACTTTTATTTTTCTAATCAGCTATTGATAGGCAGTTTGGTTGGTTCCATATCTTGGCTATTGTGAATAGTGCTGCAGTAAACTTAGGGATGCATATATAGTTTTTAAATTAGTGTTTTGGATTTCTTTGGGTAAATATCCAGGAGTAGAATTGCTAGGTCATAAGATAGCTCTATTTTTAATCTTTTGAGGAACCTCCACATTTTCCACAGTGGCTGCACCAATTTGTACTCTCACCAACAGTGCACAAGTGTTCCCTTTACATCCTCACCAACATTTATTTTGTGTTGATTTATTGATGATAGCCATTCTGACAGAGTGAGGTGTTTCTCACTATGGTATTTACTTGCAAATTTACTCTGATGATTAGTGACATTGCACATCTCCTCATATGTCTATTAGCCATCTATATGAGTAAGTCCTCTCTGAAAAAATGTCTATTCAGGTTATCTGCCCATTTTTTAATTAGACTGTTTGTTTTTTTGGTGTTGAGTTGTATGAGCTTTTTTTATAAACTGTGGATATTAACCTCTTATCAGGTGTATCATTGGCAAATATATTCTCCCATTCAGTAATGTCTTTTCATTTTGTTGATGGTTTCCTTTGCTATAAAAAACAGACAAACAAACAAACAAACAACAACAAAAGAAAACTTTTTAGTTTGATGTAGTACCATTTGTTTATTTTTTCTTTTCTTTGCCTGGGAAGATATATGAGTAAAAATATTACTAACGGTACTGTCTGAGAGTTTGCTTCCTATATTTTCTTCTAAGAGTTTTATGGTTTGGGGTTTTGCATTTAACTCTTTAATCCATTTTTAGTTTATTCTTGTATACGGTGTAAGAAGGTGGTCCATTTTCATTTGTTTGCATGTATCTGTCCAGTTTTCCAGCACTATTTTTGAATACACTATCTTTACCTCCATGTAAATTTTTGCTTTCTTTGTCATAGATTAAATGACCATATGTATGAATTTATTACTGGTTTCTCTACTCTCTTCCACTGATCTATTTGTCTGTTATTATGCCAACACAATTCTGTTTTGATTACTATGGTCTTGTAGTATTATTTGATATTAGGTAGTATGATACCTCCAGCTTTGTTTTTTCTCAGGATTGCCATGGTTATTTGGGGTCTTTTGTGGTTCCATATAAATTTTAGGATTATTTGTTCTAGTTTTGTGAAAAATCCCGTTGGTATTTTGATACAGATTGCATTGAATCTATAGATTACTTTGGGTAGTATGGACTTTTTCATTTTCTTAATTCCTTCTATCCATTAGCATCATATATCTTTCCATTTATTTGGTCTTCTTTAATTTCTCTCTTCAATGTCTTATAATTTTCTGAGCTCAAGTCTTTTACTTCCTTGGTGAAATTTATTCCTAAGATTTAATGTTGTTTGATGCAATTGTAAATGTGATTTTTATTTTTAATTTCTGTTTCTGATAGTTTGTTATTGGTATATAAAAATACAACTGATTTCTGAATATTAATTGTGTATCCTGATACTTTACCAAATTATTTTATCAGTTCTGGTAATTTTTTGGTGGAATCTTTGGGGTTCTTGCATATAGTATTCTGTCATCTTCAAATAATGATAGCTTTACTTCTTCCTTTCCCATTTGGGTGTCTTTTATTTCTTTTTCTTGTCTGGCTGTGGTGGCTAGGACTTCCAGTACTAAGCTGAATAAAAGTGGTGAAAGTGGGCATTCTTTACAGGGATTTAGGTATTGGTCAAAGACATACTGAAGTAATGTATCATGGAACATAAGTAGGATAGATAGGAAAGTGAACGAAAAGGGACTGATTGATTAGGGAGAAAGGAGAAGGTACAATCAAATTGATCTTAATGCGGTTCAAGAAGGGTCATAGTGAGAAGAGCTGGAGACATCAACTAGAAGAAGAAGAAGAAGTTGTAGACAGATCCTGGGAAAACCCTGTCTTGGAGAGGTCTCTTGACTTCCTAATCTGAATTGGGTACCCTTTATAATATTATGCTTTCATAATGCCTTATATTTTTCTTCCATTGTTCTTAGTGCTTGTGATTCTATGTGTATTTTTAATTTAAAATAAAATTAAAACGCTATTTTTAACTAGACTATAATCTCCATGAATGTGGAAATTCATATATACTTTTAAATTATTATATTTATTTTTAACCATTGAGTCTCTAGCAATTAGCTCAGTGCCAAACATAGTGTTGAGAAATATTGAGATAACTGAATAAATTCTTTACTGAACAAATGATGTTTTGTCTCTGGGTTAAATCATAGGAATATTTTTGAGGCATTTAAAATATTTTAAAAACCCAGACTAAAAATGTTGGTCAAACTTACCATCATGCCATTAGTATAAGATTATCTAAGGCCAGCTTCTACATACTGCCTAAGCAAACAAAAGACACTCCACCTTAATTTTTCAAATGTGTGAGAATAAATAACTTCTGCAAAGAATGTACCTGAAAGTCAAAAATGTTGGTATTATACTGATTTCACTAGTGATGGCTGACATGAAAATTACCTGCAAGCTCCAGCTTCTGATAATCATATTTACAGTCCCTGCATGTATGGAGAAGTCCTTGAATCTATAATTTCTAGGTTGTTTCCAAGGCTCAGTGTTAATTCAGATATATAGTGTGCCTTTGTTGCTTATATGACCATGGTTCTGAGAACATTCATAGCAATATTTGCTTTTTGCTCTTTTCTTTTTACCTTAAAAATATGTTGCCCTAGGGGGGGCGGGGGGAAACAAAACCTTTTCTTAAAAATCCTAACATCTGGACTTTAACTATATGCTTTTATTATTTCTGTCTATAATCATGCTCACAGAAATGACTGAGCATTCTGCAAAGTTTTATTTTCATGCTTTTTAACTACCTGAAGAATGGATTTTATTTGGTCCATTTTCTGAATGGAGACATTTCAATTTAATGGAGTCATTAAAATTGATCTAATTTTGTCAAATAGGTAACCATGAAAGACTAAAATAAATAAAACATTTTGTAGGTAATAACCTATTTCATGTGAGTAAAGGGAGTTTTGTTATATTTTAAAAATAAAATCTCTATATAACATAGTGGCTCTTTTTGTATTATAGAGCTGTGCAATGCACTCATGTGGGTGCTCAATACATCCTAAGTGAGCCCAAATAATACCTTTCCAATCAAAGAGTCAAAAGAAAAATATCAATGCAAATATAGATTGCTTAATCCTATGGTTCATACAGAAGTGTGTGCTATGCAAAACAACAGAAATGGAAACATCTGCTGGGATCTACTTCCAATCCAAGAGACAACAAAATCATAGAGCCATTGGTTTTCTGTAAGATTAATATGTTATTTGGCTTCCTTTTAGCTAGTAAAGGGATTATGATACAAATATTAGTTGACTGTTGGAATATTCAATAAGTGGAATTGCAGTTTTGTTTTCAACCCATAACAGCAATATGGTTTATTTATGATGCTGAAGGAAGGCAACATGTTAATACAATCCATCGCTATCAGCTTAGTAGATATTTATGTGGATGCATTCTTCTGAGCCTGTGATATTTTTATATTAGTTTTTGAATTTTGTAATTTGTTATGTTCTTCTCTTCTGCTGTATGATTGTAAGAGATTTTAACTATTAAGTAACATCATTCTCCAAAAATATTGGAGGCAAAGAAGAAAAAAACAAACTTATTATCTAAACAAATCTAAATACTAGGTTAAAATGGAGATTAGAGATTTTAATTCGGAGGTAGATTTTCATTTTGATTTTAATCAGTGATGTGTTACTTAATTAATACTTCCATTTAAAGTATAGTATTTTGTCCCTACCTGAAATTGTCAGTGCAATTGAGAAGGAAAAATGACAGATAGTACCCACTATATTAATTTTTTTTTTCTTTCCCTTTTTTTTTTTTTTTTTTGCCTCCATTTTCCTCCAAAGTTCAAATACCTCTATGCCTTTGATGGTATTGTAAGAAAAGCAGGCAGAGACCTTTTTCTGCTTGTGTTTTTTACCATGCCTTCTAGCAAACAGTTGTTTTGATCTGTGTTTCCATCTGAGCTTCCTAATGTAGAGACTCTGGCATCTAATTCATCCAGTTTATTATCTATTGAAATACCTACTGCCTGAAGTGAATTTATTTTGGCAGCAATGGCTACCAATAGAGATGTATTTTGTTGTTTTAGTGAAAGACAGCTGAGTCTTAAGATTCCAAACTTACTCCCTTATGACAATTCTATGGCCTTTTCTCATGGCAAACTTTGGGGGAAAAAAAAAAATAATAATCTCTGTGTACACATTTGTTTTTATTTGTCATTATAAACTTGTTTTGTCCAAAAGCCAGAACTCACAGAGGCTGAAAATAAAGAATAGTAACATGCATAAAGAAATCAGGTTATTAGAACCCAACAGCAGCAGACTCTCAAAGCTCCCTGAGGGTGTATCTTTCCTCTTTCTTTCTAACCCTTAGTGCTGAGTTCTTCTTAAGCTTTAGAATTTAATTTGAGGAAGTTTATGGCTCTATCAAGCTGTACAGAAATTGTACTTCTGAAGTGTTTACATGGTTTGTATTTTGATGGTTTACTTTCTGTTACATCCACCTGAAGCTGAAATCGAGGAAAGCATGAGTAATAAAATTGTGTAAAACGAATATTCAGAAAGGTCAAAAGAGCAAAATTTATTTAGGTGACTTATGTAGTACATGTTTCACCTTAAAACTTTCATTTTGCCTTATTGAATTACATTGCAAAAGGAAATTACAGTATTCTTTAAGCTGAATCCATTTTGCACACAACTTGAAAACTGATTTGTTAACAAATGCTTCCACTTAGCTGCTCACTGCTTAATGTTGTTTTGTTTGTTTGTTTTGTTTCATTTTGCTTTACTTTGTTTTTCTGAACATCTCCCAGATTTGGCTGTGTTTTGAGTACACGTCTTCAGCATGACAATTGGTCAGAAAGGGTATGCCCTATGTTCAGTTTTGCTCTGCAGGAATTTTAACAGTTTGGTATAAATCATGCAAGCCATTTGGAAGAAAGAAGTAGGATAAACATTCTTCCTTTAATATGAAAATCTACAAAATATATGAGTATCTGATTATTAAAATAATTTGTCAGTTCTGATGACACCTGTGTATGTTATTCAATCTGGATGTGAAAAAGCTAACGTACACATTATTTTGATGAATAAGTGAGTGGTACTATGTGTCCATAGAATTTCTTTTTAAAAAACTTTCTACATTAAAAAGATATTTATGTTGCATATTATTGAGGTATTTTACATGGCTGATCTATCTCATGCCATCTCTTTGACCTAGTTCTTGAAAAGAATTTTGCTTTGTTATGGTAAAGGTGGCATCTTTACTAATTAAGTGGTACCTTGCGAAGTGTTGACCTCATGGCTGCTACCAGAATAATTCAAAATTCTATGTCACATTACTTAGTACTAGCACACTGTAGTAATTACACTAACACATGAGACCATGTAATTGAAAAAGTCATTTGTCAGTAATTAAATCTATTTAGTTGGTATTTGAATGGACTTTTAGTCATGAATCAATTAATCTATTCATTCAGTCATCAACTCCACATTTAAAACAAACAAAAAATTATAATTGGCTCTAGGCCCTCAAAATGACCCAAGTCTTCAGGGAATTTGCCAACTCATATAACAGAGAGATTATAGAATGATACAATGAAGTAGAATAATGGAAGAGAATGAGGCTTTTACTGAATGGTTAGAAATTCAGTGTGTCTGTACTTTAGGTGAGGGGGAAGGGTTGAGGAATAGTAGGAAACAGGAACAAGCCAGAGGATGAGACCCTTTTACCTATAAAATGAGATGTATAGCTTTCATCTTTTAGAATTTAGAAGAGTGATTTTGAAAGTGTGGTGCAGTCTCCCCAGGGAGAGCACAGGTTGATGCATGCTGAAATGTCACATCAGAGGCAGACCCTGAGGCAAACATGTAATAAATCTTTTGGGGGAAATGATCCCAGAAAGCATGAGCAGGAAAGCAGGAAGTGAGGTAGGAAAGGGAAGGTATCCCATAAAGAATGCTTTATGGAGCAGGTCACTCCTGTGTGCAACCGGTGATTAATTCATCTGGGGAACTCTAGGATGCAGTGTAGACTGTGCTTCAGAGGTATCTCCAATGAGGGGCTAGAAAGCTGATAATTATTCACCAACTCCCATGAGTCTTTGGTTAAGAGTTGCCCCTGGGAACATGAATTTCTTGGTACTTCTTGTGTTTCCCATGTGGAGGTCCTACAGGCTTTAGTGGTCAGAGAAAGCTCTCAGGCAACAAGTGGCAGAAGCTTGCAATTGGAGATGTGCATGATAATGGTGTCCTAAAATGGGGAGAGATGATAGATACTACACAATAGGAGAAAACATAAGGCCTTCCATTTATATTGATTTTTTCTAAATAATGAACTGTTTTATATGTAGATTGGCATGGTACCCACATTTGATATTTTTGTGAGATAGCCATTTCTACACAAGTGTATCACTTCCTCCTGACAACCCCCCCCCAAAAAAAAAAAACAGGGAAAAATTACAACGTTGACTGCAGACAGTGATATTCTCACTATTTTTATAATTAATCAATCCTTACAACATGGAAAAGCAGTTTACAGTAGTTTTGCAAAAAAAAAAAACAATTGAAAAAAGTAGCAAAAGTTGAAATACACATGAGCAGGGAAATAATTACATAATAAGATTTTACTCAGAGATATTATATAAGGTCAGCCAAACATCTTTGAAAAATGAAGACTATTTTAAATGTAAATTTATATTCACCATCAGAAGTAGGAGTAGATATTGGTGATTGACAAAATAATGAGCTCATTTAATACACGTAACAAGAAACTTCTGACAATACAGTGGGAAAACAAAAATGGCATTTTCTAACTTGAGATTGGGCTGAAGAGGCAGATTTGGTATATCACTTAACATTATATATCATTTTATAAACTATCGTTTTACAAGTGAAAACTAAAGCCATGAGAGTCCATGGAGTGACCCACGGAGAATGTGTAGAGCAACAAGGAAACAGAATCGTAAGTATCTTGATCACAGGATATTTGGTTGTTTTAGGAAAACAAAATGGTTTTGTTCATGAGCATTTTAAAAGAATCATGATAATTTTTGCAGAAATATCATTGAAAGGATTCAAAATATGCCATCCCAAAATATGCAACTTTGGCATATTGATTATTTTTTAAATTAAAGGCACTTAAGAAACAGCAAGTGCAAGGACACTCTGACTCTCCTTTGGTCTCTTGAAGGCAGCAGTGAATTCTCCCATGTAACAAGTTCCCTCCCTATACCAGAAAGAAGAAAGACATTCTCATCACCAGAGACAGAAAGTTGGGGCCAAAAAATCTGTACAAACAAACTTGTTAAACTAACCCTTATCTTTTTTTGTTTTCATAGAATAAGCATTTATTATCAGAGCACTTGTGATCTGTGAAGGCAGCAGGTTTATGCCTCCAAAAACTGCCTTAACATCCTCGGACTAACTCGGGGTTTTCAAGGGAATATCTGGGTGGTCCTCCAAAGGCTACATAACCCTTATCTTCCCTAGTCACTTCTTCACCATTTAGTACTCCTAGCTTAAATCTTTTTGTCTTGTCAGTTCTTCACAGAGTTATTGTTTCTTTGTCTAAAATGTATAAAAGTTGCCTGTTCTGGTCACTTCTTCAAGGCTTTGGTCTCCTGTGAAAACTCCCATGTACATGTAAAAATTCAATACAATCTGTATCTTCTCTCCTGTTAATCTGTTTCATGTCAGTTTAATTTGAGACCCAAAGAGGGTAGAGGAGAATTTTTTCCCCCTACAAAGTCTAAAATTAGAAGCTTCAAATTTACATATTTACTTCAAAGATACTGTTGGTCACTTATCTCTGCTTACATTGAGAAAACACAACTCACTTGGATTTTCCTAACATTTTCAGGCTATGTTTATTTGTTGTTGTTGTTGTTTGTTTGTTTTAAATATTTATACATATTTGAGTTATGTTAGTTTGTGCTATATTTTGTGCTATATCCCTATGGTAGGCATAATTCTTAAGTGGCCCCTAAATATACCCTGGTTAGCTCAAGAATGCCTGAATTTATGGTATCAGTCCCATGACAATGTTATGTAAAAAGGCACTATTGAAATAAGAGAGAGATTATCCATGGGAGCCCAATCTAATCATATGACAGTTTAAAAGCAGAAAGCTTTTCCTGCTGCTGGTAGAAGGGAAAGGAAGAGAGTTGCAAAGTGTGAGAGGAATTTGACATGTTATTGCTAATGTTGAAGGTAAAAGAGCCACAGAGAAGGAATATGGGCAGCCTTAAAGAACATCGAGGCCTCTGTTCACCAAGGAAACAGGAACCTCAGTCCTACAACCACAAGCAACTGAAGTCAGCTAATACTCTAAATGAATTTGGAAGTAGATTCTTCTCCAGAACCTCTATATGAGAGTCTAGCTAAGCTTACACCTTGGTTTCAATGTTGTGGGACCCTAAGCTGAGATTCTAGCCAAGCCTATCAGAACTTCTGACATACAGAACTGTAAGATAATAAATGGGCATTGTTGCAAGCTTCTATATTTGTGGTAATTTATTATGCAGCAAAAGAAAATTAGAATCCTTAATACATAGTAATGAGTGTTTAGTTTAATGAAACAACTTCTGACATACAGAACTGTAAGATAATAAATGGGTATTGTTGCAAGCTTCTATATTTGTGGTAATTTATTATGCAGCAAAAGAAAATTAGAATCCTTAATACATAGTAATGAGTGTTTAGTTTAATGAAACAAAGAACTACTAGTAAAACTACTAATGTAGATACTAAAATCCAGAACGGCACCATATATGTTTTTAAGTAAAAGAGACTATCGCATGAATGTAGATTGTGAATCAATATATGTGCTGAAACAAGTGAATCTGTGTGTGATAATTTTTCATAGCAGCCAAAAAATGAGGTTAGGAATTGCCAAAATGGATTCCCCCACCCCCAAAAAGAATTTTTTATTAGATCAGTATTCCATTTACTCCTGGTCTGAAGTGTTATAAAACTTGTTAAATAGGAGAACAAATCCATTGAACTATTTCAAAATTTAAAGCATAATAACTTCCTTGAACAGTGTCAAGGCCTTCCAATGAAAATGCAAAGTCATAGTTTCCACTGCAGGAGGGGAAGATCGACATTCTCTAAGTGCAATCGTCAGTAAGGGCAATGTGTTTGATAGGAAAACACGAGTCTTTGTTAAACAACTCCACTGGATATTATTGTGTAATACCCATGCATAAAATACAAAAGAACGGTTACCATCACATACCTCTGAACAGGTATTTGATATGACATTTGGGAGAAAGCAGTGACTGACAGTGGAAATCAGCTTGTGTCCAGTGTATGGCACACTTGAAAAGAAGCACTTGATGATGTTGTCTTGCATTCGTGATTTATACACGAGGATAGAAGTTGTTTTGTGTGGTTAAGATTATTTGTAAGTCATAATGAACTCTGGAATATGTATATTTGGAGCATAAACAATATATGCAGAGAGGAATGGTATTGCTTTGGAAATAGCAGAGGTGGCTCCTCAGTGTCAGTGCACAAGTAGCTGGCTTCACAGTAGAGAGTTTGATAGTCAACAATTTGTACTAACTCTACGTTCAATGTTGATAAAAACTAAACATTATACAAATGGTCAGAATAAATATGTTTGCCTTAATAATTGGACAGTAAGCACAAGACTGATTTTTCCTTACTTAAATACACTAGCTATTGATAGAAGAGTTCATCATAAGAAGGTTGATAATATTAGGCATTGCATTTTTTTTTTTTTAATGATTGCAAGTGAGTTGCCAAAGCTGCATGTCTCAGGGATATATCTTTTACAGCTTGACTATTCAGCACTAATCCTTTTTTCATGGAGTATGTACTAAAAAGCCAATTCCAAATGTTGCAGAAATATTAAGACATAATTTACAGAGTTGAATTCTACCAAGTAGTGGTTTAGAGATTCTTCTACTACTAGCATTCAACAAGTTCCAGGTTCTTTCAAATGTGATATATCTTTTAAATAGTATCTGACAAAATTCTGCAAGTAGTATGAATGAGAAATTGTTCCACAGTCCTTGGTCAATACTAGACATGAATAATCAGCATTCCTTGAAGACGACATTGACTCCTTGCTAGCATTTCTGTTGAATTATAATTTGATTTAGAATTTCATAGTTTTATGAAAATATAAAGTAAAAAAGGAAACCAACAGTGTGTGTACATATTCATATATGTACAGTATATATATATACACATACATATGCATAAATGTATAAATCTAGATCTATACAGATACATATACATATATACAGTGTATATATACATACACATATATACACTGTATATATATTTCATAAACCATATGAAATTAACCTACCACTTAAATTATTTTTTTAATGCGTTGGTTAAATTCTGCATTAGGAATGTTTTTCTCACTGGTTTGAAGCAACTATCATTTATTAATTTTAAAGAATACAGTTTGTTTTATTAGTTAAAATCCCAATGAATAAAACCTTAATTTTCTTAAAATTGAGGGTCTGAATGTGCAGCTGAGAACAGTTTTTTTTTTTTTGGAAACATTTACCTAACTGATTTAAGAAGAGAAAAATAAATGTTCCCAAAGGCAGGAGCAAAACCAAAATACAAATACAAAATGTCCAGACATTAACTAAAAGAGGTGTGTCCAATGCTACTTAGGATATAATAATCAGTTTTGTGTGTTAGCCTACCTCTAATACACATAATTCATATGATTCTTTGTTTCCAGCATAAAATCGCATGAATACCCTCATGATATAAACATGCTCTATTCTTTTTGGAAAACCAACTATGAGTCAAAGGTAAAATGTTGGTTGTTTTTTGTTTTTATCATGGAGACTCTTTCTTGTTTATTTTATTTATTTCTTGCCAAACGGTCTTGCTTTCAGATATTTCTGGGCATGTCACAATTCTAAATGATTGGTAAGCCAAATAGAGATCAGAAAAAAAGGAAAAAAATCTCCAACTTGTGTAAAAAGGCAGCAGTTGTATAGAAGGCTAAATATGACAGTACTAACAGTGTCTGTGTCCTGGGCAGTATGTGCTCCTCCCAGGTGAGGCAGGAGGAACAAACAGGCTTTTTAGAGAGAAGTGTTGTTCCCATTGATGTTCATAATAAATCACCATTCAGGAGATTTTGTCAATAACACACTGCCCCCAATCTCCTCATGCCTGCAGCATTACACTCATGCTATTGCAACTAGATGAGCTATCAAAGCTTCATGCAGTCAAAGAGAGTAGTTTAAAGAGGTAGTACAATAACAGACAATTTGCAAACAGCCCAAACCTTTAGCTTTTTCCCCCTTTCAAAAAGTGTGCAGTGAATTTACATTAACACCTGCTACTGGAGATAAAAAAACATGGATTTGCACTGCAAGAGGAATGCCAAATTCCACTAGAAGAGTGACTCATTTTCCTATATTGTGAGATATAATGCTGAGCTGGAGGCAGCATATTGCATGCAATATATTGCATCAAATTTGGATTTCCAAAGAGTGACTCATTTTCCTATATTGTGAGATATAATGCTGAGCTGGAGGCAGCATATTGCATGCAATATATTGCATCAAATTTGGATTTCCAAAAACAAAAATGACAGTACAGCATTTAATACACAGGACTCAGAAGTCCTATCTCTCTGAATATTTGCAACATAACCACCAGGTCAAATCCACTCTGTGAACAGGTCATTTTTACTGTCCAAGGATAATTTCTATCAGTAGACTTTTTACTACATACTCACTCAGATTATTATGACATCTAAGATATTCATGCTGTTAAATTCAATTTATTGTGGAACATAAGGGCAATTAAGGGATAGGAGATGACATTATATTACATTGAAATAAACTACAGGAAAGAGAAATGTGTACTACTAGTAATTTGTTGAATATAAACCTAATTTTGAATATTTTCCCCATGGTGAAATGGCAGACACTATTTCTCACAACTCACTATGTGCCAAAAACTTTATGCAGATCTTACTTACTAGCTAAGAACCAATAAATCATTAATTGAAAATTGAAATGAGTAAAAACTAATAATAAACTGAAAATTCTAAAATTCTAAAAGTCTAAAGAATACCACACATATTACAAAACCCATTTAAACAAAACCCATATAATTATATAAAGTCTCAAAACATCTATCTAGCTGATACAACTCATACATATTTCCCCTACATTTTTCAGGATGTTTTATTAGTTTTCTATGGCTGGGTAACAAATTACCAGAAATGTAATGGTTTAAAATAAGATGCATTTATAATTTTTTAGTTTTCTCTAGGTTAGAAATCTGGGCATGGCTTAGCTGGATTGTCTGCTCAGTGCCTCTCACAAGGCTGCAACTGAAGCATTAGCCAGGGCTAGGGTCTCATCTGATGGTTGGGGAAGGAATGGGAAAGGATCCACTGTCAAGATCACATGGCTGTCGGCAGAATTCTAGTCCCTTCAAGTGTTGTTTGAGATCCTGGATTCTTATCTGTTAGCCAGAAGTCACCTTAGTTCCTTGCCACATGGACCTCCCTAACATGACAGCTCTACCAAACCCAGGAGAGAGTCGGCTAGCAAGATGGATATCACTATGTTATCTACCCTAACCACAAAAGTAACACCAAGCACTGTTGCTTATTTTATGGTTAGAAGCAAGTCACAGGTTCTGTTCACACTCAATGAAGGGCAATGACATAAAGCTATGCATACTAGGAGATGGGGATTATAATTAGCAAACATTTTAGATCTGCTAGGCACAGCTACATTGTCTATTGATATAACACTGTGATTCACCCCCTATTCTCCAAAGAATTTGGTGTCCTTGAATGCAGTTTGCTGTCAAGAAATAACTCCCCTGCTCACTGCAGAGTTGCCTAGTGTCAAGACAAAAGTACAGAGCCAAAAGTCATATTCTTTGACTTTGGCTGGAAGTTTCCCCATTGGCTGGGTCAAAAGATTTTTAGAGCTGTGCCACAGTCTTTCTTTCCCATCCTCTCCTTTCCCTTCACTTCTATAGGTCAGAGCAGCATCATGGTATGCAGTTCTTCCTGCCTTCCCTACCCCACCTCCCACCCCTTTATCCTTTACAGATATCCCCCAACCCACAAATCTCTTAACATGTCCTGGCATCTGCTTCCAGAATAACTGAACTAAAACAGGAATACATAATCAAAAACAATAGATTTTATGAAAATGACTTACCACGAGTAAAGCAGAGCTGTGATAAGTACTATAAATAACTTACAACCAAGGCAGAACTTCCTGTAACTGACTAGCCTTTCTTTCCTTTTTTTAAAAAATTTCTTCTCTTCATATATGTGCCCATTTAGTTTGGGGGGAAATATAGCTTCCATGGTTTCTTAATCTTCCTCCTTCACTTAGTGAGTTCCCTGGGGACTGGAGAGAGGAGGAAGAGGAAGAGGAGGAGGGGAGAGAGAGAGAGAGAGAGAGAGAGAGAGAGAGAGAGAGAGAGAGAGAGAGAGAGAGACAGAGAGAGAGAGAGAGAGAGACAGAGAGAAACACAGAGAGAGACAGAGAGAGAGAGAGAGAGAGAGAGAGAGAGAGAGAGAGAGAGAGAGAACAACAAAGCTTTCTTTATTTTTTTAGAGATATGTGCTCACATATAAAAAAAAAAAAGTTTGCCATACAGTATAGTATTTCTTCACCTCTCTACACAAGGTTTTAATTTTATATTTTTATGCCATTATTCTTTAATTTTAGTAATATGTAAAACATATAAGTATATGCAGCCCTTTTCTGTTAAATAACTTACAGAATTTCAAATATATTTTTATGTCACTCTTGTGAACAGATATCATGTCATGATGCTCATTTTATTGAGAAGCAAAATGAACATGACTAATTGTTAAAGTAATAGTGAAATCACATCAGGAATTAACATAGAACCCCTTGCTAATTTCAAGAGATCTCAGATTGATATAGTCTAAATCTTTATAGAGTAATTGCCCCTGAATTTTAAATCTTTAAAGTTTCGTTCATCAGAATCGAGGTCTCTTCTGTACAAACAGGAATAATAATGCAGATTGGTGGCTTGAATGAGGAAGTGTCAGAACTGATAGCTTGTCAATCTCTATTTGTGTTTTCTGAATGCCCTCCACTTTTGTGTGGGTCAGACCCATAGTGTGTGCAGATGCTCCCAGCTTGGGGACACAGAGAACATTTCCAAATGCCAGCTTTCTACCAAGCTCTTTTTTTCTAAAGTTGTGTAATTATTTTTATATTTGAGATACTAACTTTTTGTTGTTTAATTACATTGCAGATATCTTCTCCCAATTTGTTGTGTTTTAACTTTTCTCTTGATGCCTGGTCATAAAGAACATTTTAAAAAATTTAACCTATCACAGTTGCTGTATATTCCTATAGGTACATGCAATGAAATGTACATAGAGGGATTTCAAGTTATGTACTATTTGGGGGTGATGTAGGAAAAGAGAACTTGGGAGCTTTCTCTGTGTCTGTAATGTTTTATTTTATTAGATAAAAAAAAAAGCCAAGGTAAAATCTGATATTTTTTAAACCTGAATGTTAGGAATGCAGAGAGACTGTATATTATTTTTTCTGTATAAAGTTTAGGATTTGTATCGTGTTTATGGATAATGCATATATGTACACATGCATATATGGTTTATGGTGCTGGTAGGTGCCACATCACTCTTTCTCTGCCACTTTGGGGCTGTTTCAATCAGCATCAGAGTAATGTGAGGATTGCTGGAGGAGGCTGAGAACCTGTTGGGGAATTATCTGGTTCGGAGACTCAGTGCTGCCCCACTGTAATCAATTCAGGTATCTACATCAGGCTTCCTTAATGTATCCTGTCAAATGTGGTTCTTTTTAATTAAGAATATATCCTAGAAATAAAGTGGTGATAAAAGAGAAGGGAGGCAAGGACTTTCAAAGAGGCACTCTAAGGAGGACATTTGAGATTGCATAAAGCATATCATAATGTTTTACTGAGAATGCGATGATACATATTTAACAGCCGCTGCTAAGAGGCAAAGTAAAATCTGCAGGGAATAAAGGTAGGAATTTAGCTGGAGATGTTTGTAATTTTTTGAGGAAAATGATTGACATGTCTGAAGAGCAATATCAGAGATCTGAAGTTATGCATAAGGGGCAACCAAAGGGAAGAAAAGTTAAATTTAAAGAGCAAGGAAACAGAAATTGTACTGATGCTTGACATATCAAGGTTGATCATCAAGATATGATGCTAAGGGGCAAAAAACAACTGAAAAGAAATAAACATTGTACCTTTTAGAATGAAACTAAGTGGAATGAAAAATAGGTGAGATGGGCTACAATTCAACTCGGGGAGAATGTGGTCATATAATTATAGAACAAAAGGCAAAATAAGGTTTCTTCTTCATTCTTTTAAGGAAATTAAAAGGATACAAATATCATGAAAAAAAATGTTTTCATGGGTTTATTAACCTCCCATTACCTTTGGCTTAAAATAAGTTCACTTTGTTCTCTCCGGTTATTTTAATATTCAGATGCTTTTTATACAGCTTCATGACAGCAACACACTTAAGTTCTAGCTTCTGTTGTTAAACCATATAACCATCTTTTTTTTTTTCTGTTTTCTTTTTTCAAAAAAAAGTTTAAAAAATTGACTTCTTCAACTTTTTACTCCATCTAATCCATATAAATTTCTTCTAGGCTAAAGAGCCCTTGGAGGTGGACAAAAGAATGCCAGCTTGTCATAACTCATGGAGGTGATCAAAGGCAGCGAGGTTTCCCTCAATCTTTGATCACTTACGAGTACATACAGTTCAATATGTGATTAAGGGTGTGTGTTGCTCTGTGTCAGATTCTATCAGTGGCTCATGGCAATAGAAAGCAATATTGCATAATAACAACAGGAAATACAAATGTTTAACTTGACTACATCTTTTATGTTATAGTGCTACATATGTATATATGCATATGTTATAGGTAATAGTCTATCAATCAGTAAAATAATAAAGTATCTTCTAAGACTGCCCTTTGCTATAATATGTGTAAATTTAAGTTATACTATTCTTCCTATGTTAGGCTTTGGAAACTTACAAAAGAATAAGCCTTCACATGGTATAAAGTAGAAGGATAAAGAATTTTCAGAATCAGATGTTTCAGATCATCCTATGTAGTTCTGATGATCACTTATCTTAAGATATTTTTTCAGCTCTTTCCAAGTTTGCCATTAAAGGGTATATAACAATCTTCAAATTGGAAGGTTAAAGTTAAATAAATGATAATATTTTTGAGCCGTTATGTTAAAGAAACAGGAAATTGAAAGTTGAAAATATAGTAAAAGGGGGGACAATTGAGAAAAAATGATGGATTTTTATTACTTTTGATGTACTCTTTGTCCCTGTGGATTATGGAAGGGGCCTTAAGTAGTTGTTCAGTTGGGACTTATGCCTAGAAAATACTTTGCCAAGAGAACTTTGATTTTAAAAATACAAAATGAAAGAAAATAGCAGAAGTGCTTTAAAAACGTCACTCTCAAGTTTCTGGTTTTATAATGCATGGAAAGGGTCAAGTTTTGGATGGTGTCAAGGGAGAATGCATATGCAGGAAGTGAGAGAAGATGGAAAGGAATTCCAGGAAAGAAATGCAAGAGATTATTTTCTTCTTGGGACACTTTTTAGGAAAATAGCATTTAAAACATAGTTGTTGTAGGTGGGAATTTATCTAATTCTACATTTGATATAGTGCATAGTGTATCCTTGGCACTCAATCAGTACTTTAAATATAGATAATAAAAATGTTCCTTTGCCTATAGTGCAATGTACAAATTGAGTGCAAGGATAAAATTCTCATTTTTCACCAAAGCTGGTCACAGGTGAACACTGATCTTGGTCTGAAAAAAATTAAAGCATTCCCTTCTTGGCCTCTTAATTCCCCAAGGGCCTTAACCTTTTATTTGTCTTTTAATGAGCCACTTTTTTTTTTTTTTTCCCTCCAGAGGGACATGTCAAAACTGTTCTTAGAAAAAATAAATTTTGTCTCTAGGGCATTATCTGGAAATTACCCTGTTTGCAGTCCGAAAATGCAAAGCCAGTATTCTGTGAAGATTACACAGCTAACTAACCACTTCAAAGCTAAATGGGGTTGACTCAATGCCACAACAATAGGTGTTAACTACTCCAATCAAAGGTTGCTTTTCAGGGCCTGCAAACACTGTTTTGTTTTCCCTGCCAATCATCTGAACAATACAATTGCCAGTCACATTAATTTAGACAACCGTTTTCAAGGGAAGCAAATGTCCAAATCCAGGCAAATAGAATGGTATTAGCTCTCTCCCTTACAGAAATACCAAGAAGCACAAAGATACAATTTTTAAAAATTAGGACTCTCAGTGTATCTCCCAACCTCAGTATTCCATTAGAATGAAGTTCTGTCAGGGCAGAGGTCAGTCATGGCTCCTCAGAAGCTGGGCCTGTGCTGCATTTAGGGGGAGAATTCAGAAAATGTGATGTTACCATAGCTTTGGAAGTCAGGCCTTTATCCTAGTGTTCCGTATTGGCATTATTTGTTTTAAATATGCTTTTTGGTATTGATAATCAATGTCTCATTGCTTTCTAAACTTTTTTTTTTTTTTTTGAGGGCAGTGTCACTGGCCCTCTTACGTGGGACCCGAACCGGGGCCGCTAGTGTCTCAAGCCAACGCTTAACCACCGCGCCACTCAGCCGGCCCTCATTGCTTTCTAGACTGTACACAAGTATAACTGGACACAGTTCCTAGAGCACGGTCCCCACTCCACTTCTTGTTGTTGGGGGCCCTGTGGTTCCTGCTGCTTGAAATGCTTTTCCCCAAAATGTGGAATCAAATCTAGTCTTCAGTCTCAGTTCTGATGTCTCCCTTCAAACACTGTTTCCTGCTAACCTGTAAGATCCTCAAGGACACAGAACCTTGGTTAAATCATCTTTTAATCTTCGGCATGCTGTTAGTAAATCACCTTGAATATAGCAAATGTTCAATAGAAGAACACATAAATAATAGTAGTAATAGCTGACATGTAGATGGTGTTTTGTATATACTTTACACTTTTCTAACATATTAATGCATATAATTGTCACAAAACAAATGGCTTGGTTCTAAATTTTCCTTATATTACAGACAAGAACATGGAAGCACAGAAAGATCGAAGAATTTGCCAAAGCTTACACAGCTATTATGGTAGAGCCAATATTCAAACCCAGGCAGCGAGGTCCCAGCTTCCACTCTTTTTTCTCCATGCTCTCCTGCATCTCTTTTTTTTTTTTGATAAATGAATGAATGTATAAAAAAACTTATTTAAAGTACTATTTAAATTCTATTCTACGATTTCAATTCTCCTTCATTTCACATTGGTGTCAAGATCTTTTTGTTTTTTAATTAAAAAAAAAAAATTTCCAATATAAACGAACCAAGTTTTAATCAAAGAAAGCTATTGACCATTTTTTCTTGGACTGGAAGTCATAAACTAATGGAAAATTCCTCCTTTTAAATTATTTTAGACTCACAAAAGTGGCAAAAAATAGTACAAGGAAATCAAATATACCTCTCACCAAGCTTCCCCCAATGGTACCATCTTATATAGCTATAGTACATGATCAAAACCAGAAAATTGATATTGGCATAATACAATTAATATGCCTAATAGTTCTTACTCATACTTACCAGTTGTTTCATGCACTCATTTAAAAAATTTTTTGCATATAATTTTAAAACATTTTACGACATGCATAGATTTGAGTAACCATCACCACAATCAAGATAGTGTAAAATTGTTCCATTACCTCAAAGAAATTTCCATTTGCTATACTTCTACAGTCACGCTCTCCCTTTCTTTCCCTAACCTCTGGTTACCACTAAGAAGTTCTCCATCTGTGTAATGTTATATTTTGAGGATATATGAATCATATAGTATGTAACATTTTGGTATTTTTTTTTCTCTCAACATAAATGCACTTGTGATATTTTCAAGTTGTTGCATGTATCAATAGTTCTATTTTTTTTTCCTGATATGAAAGAACCATTGTTAGTTTAACCATTACTCAGTGAAGGCCACCTGAGTTATTTTCTTTTTGGGACTATGACAAATAAAATTGTTAACATTCATATATAGGTTTTTGTGTAAATGTAAATGTTCATGTTTCTATAATAAATGCCCAGGAGTACAAATGCTGGGTCATATGGTAGGAGTATTTTTAACTTTCTAAGAAATTACCAGAATTATTTCCAGCATGGCTCCACCATTGTACATTCTCACCAGCAATATATGAGAAGTCAAGTTTCTACAGGTGTTCATTAACATTTTGTATTAGAATTTTTTTTTTAATTTTATCCATTCTAATATATTTGTAATGCCATCTCACTGTGGTTGCAATCTGTATTTTCCTAATAACAGTGTAACTTAACATCTTTTTATGTATTTATTAGCCATTTGTATATCTTTGGTGAAATTTAAGTGTTTTGTCAATTTCTCCAACTGAATTGTTTTTCCCCTTACTATTGAGATTAGAGAGTTTGGTAGTTGAACTTTTATCCTCTGAACAGGATTTTTTTCAGAACAAAAGTGCTCATTTTTTTTTTTTTAACATTTTGTTGTTTTTGTCTTTTTTTAATTGGGGAATTGGGGGAGAGGAACAGCGTTGGGGAATTGGGGAAGGGGAACAGACAAGTTGCTGTCTTTTTGTTCTTCAGTCTAGTTGAGGAGGATGTTGCTTCACTGGCCCATGTTGGTATTGTCATTGCACTCTTCCCGGATGAGGCAGATCGGTCACCGGCCTCTGGATGGCTGCTGATTGCAACTATTGGCAGCTCACACTGGCTGCCAGCCACTCACGCTGTCTGCCGGCCACTCACTGTAGCCTATGGCAGCCCACTGCAGCAGGGGCTGCAGCCTACACCATCGCCAGGGCTCACACAGCCCAGCTCCAGGTGGAGCTGTTGTTAGCTGCAGAGGGCAGTGTCACTGGCCCTCATATGTGGGATCCGAACTGGGGCCGCTGGTATCCCAAAACCAGCTCTTAACCATTGCACCACTCAGCCGGCCCAAATTGTTCATTTTTTATGAAATCTAATTTACCCATTTTTTTCCTTTTATAGCTCATACGCTTTTGGTGTCATATATAAGAACACTCTACTTAACTTCAGGTCCTAAATATTTTCTTCTATGCTATCTTTTAAAACTTTTATAGTTTTACATTTTACATTTATATATATGATTATTCTAGAGTTAACTTTTATATAAGTTTGAGGTTTATGTTGAAGTTCATTTTATATGAACTTTTGGACAATTAAGTTCATGAACTAATTGCATCAATGTTGCTAACATTTTTTGATATCAGAGGGATTATTCATTATGAATTTGTACCAACTGGACAAACAGTTAGCCAAGTTTACTGTTTGGAAATACAGAAAAGCCTGTGTGAAAAAGTCAGACGACCTGAACTTTTCACTAACAATTCATGGCTCTTGTATCATAATAATGCACCAGCTCACACAGCACTGTCTGTGAGGGAGTTTTTAGCAGTAAACAAATAATTGTATTAGAACACCCTCCCTACTCACTTGGTCTGGTCCCCAATGACTTCTTTCTTTACCCAAATATAAAGGGAATATTGAAAGAAAGACACTTTGATGACATTCAGGACATCAAGGATAATATGACAAGAGCTCTGATGGCCATTTCAGAAAAAGAGTTCCAAAATTGCTTTGAAGGGTGAACTAGGTGCTGGCGTTAATGCATAGCTTCCCAAGGGGAGTACTTTGAAGGTGACCATAGTGATATTCAGCAATGAGTTATGTAGCACTTTTTCTAGGATAAGTTTGTGAATTCTAATATCTCATAGCTATCAATGCCCAATTGTTTCAGCACTATTTATTGAAACAACTATCCTTATTCCTCCATGAATTGTTATTGCACCTTTGTCAAAATAAGTTTGGCATATTTGTGTGAATCTATATCTATTACCCATTTTTTTTTAATTGAGCACATTTTAACGAAATGATATGGAAGTGTTGGACCTACTTAACATAAATACTTAAACCAATTGAGATGGTCCTTTTAAAGGTGATGCAAACATAGGAATTTAATAATAAAAAAATATATTCTTCACAGAGACCATTATCCTCTTTCTGTCAACATACCATGCAGTTTGCTATTTTCTGTATTTTAGAAAGATTATCTGGACACAAACTTTCACCCTTTTAAAGAACACACTTGACCAAAAATAACAAAGCAAAACAGCAACCCATAAGCCCACAGAAAACCAAAGCAATGAGTGGGATCTATAAGTTCCAAAGTCATTTGTTCTCAGTGGGGTCATAAGATCAACCACCCTATTCTTCCCATGATTGCTGTGAGGCTACGATGAGATCATGTGAGTGAAGGTAATTTAGAAAGTGCAGATGACTACACAGAAAGAGAGCACATTTCTTTTAAGGACATTCACAGAAACCCTTTCATTTCTAGGTAGACTACACAGGTGACTAGCTACCATTTCAATGTTTTGTGCCCTGGATCTTGGATAGTAGGAACACTGTTTCCACTAAAATCGCACTTAATGCCAAAGGAGTTCCATTCTGGGAAAACATGTCTCCTTTGAAAAAAATATGTGTCTGTATCTATCTATCTATCTATCTATCTATCTATCTATCTATCTATCTAGTTGTCGGAAAAAAATTATGACGCATTTTCTCAATGAAAAACCAAAAATGCATCATGGCTTTTCTGACAACCCAATATCTATCTATCTATCTATCTATCTATCTATCTATCTATCTATCTATCTATCTATCTATTCTTAAATAGTACTGATTCTTGAATTGCTCATTTTATTTATCAATTTTCCCTCCATAGCAAATTATAATAACTCCTCTCAAAATTAAATAGAAAATTGTAATGGTGATTTGGGTCATTAATAACCTCTTTGCAAATATCATATTTTTACCTATTAAATAAATAATACATGTAATGTGTATCTTCTTTGTGCCAGGAGCTAAACATGAAGAGGAAAGAAACATATGTCTTTAAAGAGTGCACTGTCTGGTTCAGTTCAAGCATATGCCATTACCCGTTGGAGCTGAGCCATGTCAACCCTAAGAAGGGCCAAAGAAAGAAAGACCTTTGTAAACTAAAATGTTTAACCCAGCCATTAGGAGTTCACTGACAGAAATCCCCAAATTCTAAAGTCCTTAAATATCAAATAAAAACTTTATAAATGTCACATAACATTTACAATTGCACCAAAAAGCATAAAATCCATCCATTCATTCAGTAATCACTCACTGAGTATCTGCCCTGTGCCAGTCTATGATCTAAGACCTTAGAATAAAAAGAAGCACAAAACTTTTATTAAAAAAAAAAAAAAAAAAACTAGTAATGAGATAATGCATGGGAATGTTTGTTTTCAAAAAGTGTAAAATTCTATATAAATAGAAGAAGGTATTGTTATGATTAGATAATTGAGTTATGCAGAAGTTTTCACTCATAGAATTAGTTATAATCAGATTAGCAAAAAATACATTTGTCAAGGGAAATGAAACCAGACATTATAAAGCACTTATTGAAATAGCTGCTATTTTTGTTTAGCCTTAGATCTTAGTTAAGATTAAAAAGCCTTTAAAAATTATCCTAAATACTTAAATTTTGAGAGCAGGGAGACTTGGTCTAAAGTGATGAGCCTAGTCAGATTAATTACTATGAAAGTAAACCCAGAAATCAATCATTTTGTTAAAAATAAATCAACTCCATTTAGAAAAGTTTTATTGGCAGTCTCAGCTACAAACCACTTTAGTTCTAAAGATGTTTACTGACAAATTACTTCCTCACCTAACTTTAAGCTTTTAAAAAGTGAAAAGACTATTATACTGCCATTCAGTGTGATTGAGTGATCTGTTTCCCACTATGAGCAATCAACGTCTCTTTCTGGCTTTCCTTTTTGGGCGAATTTAAATTCAAACTACGTATTTATTTTATTTTATTATTTTATTATTCTGTGTGTGTTCGTAGAATCAGCCACTGAAGCACTTGCTATCCAGATGCAGGCATAGTGCATACCTTGGGCTCTGGATCTTTCTATACACTCCTCCGGAGCAGCATTTGAGTCTACCTATGAAGGAAAATTAACTTTTGGCTATTGCCTGATGCCTCACCATTGTCACTGTTAACCCACCACATCAGCTGCTTACCTCTTATGGCTGCGTAATCCTTCCCACATCCCATTACTCCAAGCAACTTCTTACAACAGCCTCTGAGTTCTAGGAAGCCTAAAATGCTCATCCTCAAGTGGCCAGAAACCCTGCCTGAAAAGGACATTGAAACAGTCTCTGAGAAAACATTCTCTGAGTGATTCCCAATGCAGCCATTTCTGGTCTCGTTAGGAGGTGGCTCTGTGGAAACATTGATGGTATTGCTACAGATAAGCTGTCATCACTTGTTCAGTGGCCTCACCTGAGATGCCCATAATTCAAACTCAATTCCTCCTGGATGTTTTCCAGCTTTCAGACATCGTAACAGGAGTTCTCGGGGACAGTCAGGCTCACACAGCTTCAATGTACTGAGCACTTCTGCTTATTATTTTTCCTCATCTTGTACATGGGTTCTTCAATTTTTGTAACTGCAGATTTGTAAACCATAGCTTCCAGATAGCTAGTTAAAACCTGAAACTACAGTGTCAAGAGTATTAGATGTCGGGACCCGCTGGATGGCATGGTGGTTAAGAGCTGGCCTGGGAAGCCAGCAGCCCCAGTTTGGGTCCCACATATGAGGGCCAGTGACACTGCCCTAAAAAAAAAAAAAAGAGTATTAGATGTAAATTAATTAAGTGATGCATCAAGAGAAATCTTCAAAACATATTGCATTTTAAATGGTATAACAGGATGTTTACAAACACAAACACCAGGAATGCAGCTTTAAAAGTACAGTTTATTATTTTTGAAATGTCATTTAAGTTTATTAATGGGACTGGTTGTTTCCAAAGTCTAATGTAGATGCTGGAATGTCTATGACAATATTCCTAAATGCAGATTGGGAGAAGACTAACCACTTTTTCAAGCACTATTCACGAGGGCAAAAACTTAGGTGTGGATTCAAGGGTCAAGAAAACAAAAGCAAGTTGAATAATACATGCAGAAACAAGAGCCAAGTATACAGTGTACAAGCAACAGTGTATGCTGTCCAGTTCATAACCTCACATGATATTGTTTGATGAAACATTTCATTCAAGCATTTGACTTAAGGTGTTAAAAAAATCTCCGATAGGTGTGTGTGTACGTGTGTGTGTTATCCTTACCAAGATTGGGTTTCAGGATAATGTTGACTTCATAAAATGAGTTAGAAAGTGTTGCTTCTTTTTCAATATTTTGAAAGAATTTGAGAAAAAGCGGTATTAAATCATCTTTGAATGTTCACTAGTGAAGCCATCTGTCCTACATTTTTGCATTTGGGGAGGTTTTGAAGATTGTTTCAATTTCCTTGCTGTTGATCAGTTTGTTTAGATTTTCCAGGTCTTTGTGATCCAGTATAGGAAGGTTATCTATTTTAAGAACTTGTTGATTTTTTCCAGGTTATTGAATAATCTTTCAGAGTATTCTTGTATGATCCTTTGTATTTCTGTGGTATCTGTCCTTACTTCTCTTCTTGGGTTTCTGATTTTACCTAATTGTGTCTTTTCTCTTTTACTTAGTGATCCCAGCAATGGGTTTGACAATCGTATTAATCTTTTCCAAAACCCAGCTCTCTGTTGCATCAATTTTTTTCTATCATCTTTTTGTTTTCTATTTCACTTAATTCTGCTTTAATTTTTATTATTTCCTTCCTTCTGCTGACTTTGGGCTTCGCTTTTTCTTCTTTTTCTAGTTATTTAAAATGTAATGTTAGGTTGTTTGTTTGATATTTTTCTTGTTTCTTGACATAGGCCTGTAATGATATAAACTGCCCTCTTTTACTGCTTTTGCTGCATCCCAAAAGTTTTGATATGTTGTCTTTTCATTCTCATCTGTTTCTATGTTTTTTGTTTTATGTTTTTGATCTCTCCTTTTATTTCTTATTTGGCCCAGTAATTCTTTAGTAGCATGTTGTCTAACCTCCATATATTTGTGGTTTTTCCACTTTCTTTCTGCAGTTGATCTTCAATTTCAAAGCATTATGGTCAAGAATATGCTTAACGTGCTTCCAAACTTCTTAAATTTGTTAAGGCTAGTTTTGTGTCCCAACAAATGATCTATTTTTGAGATTTTTTCTGTATGTACTAGAGAAGAATGTATAATCTAAATGTTGATTATGTCCATTTGGTCTAATACATCATTTAAGGCTGATATTTCCATATTGATTTCTGTTTGGATGATCTACCCATAGCTGTCAATGGGGTATTTAGGCCCCCTACTATAATTGTGTTTTTGTTACTTTCTCCCTTTAATTCTATTAGTAGTTGCTTTATGTATTTTGGTGCTCTTTGAATATATATATATATATATATATATATATATATATATATATATATACACACACACACACACACACAGAAGTCTCCCCGAAAAAGAAAACTGTATTAAAATTATGCTGATGATAATCATTTTGAGCACCTCTTGCAATTGCAGAGGACAAACATGACTTGTATTCATCTTTTGTTCTTGGTATATATTACTACAATTTTAATATAGTATTTTTTTTCCTTTCTTAAAATATGCATACATGTTTTTGGCACCCTTTGTATATAGTATTATGTCTTCTTGATGTATTTTCCCCTTTATGAAATGTCCATCTTTGTTTCTTGTTACTTTTTTTGTCCTGAAATCTATTTTGTCAGATATCAGTATGGCCACACCCACTTTTCTCTGTATTTCATGTTTGTAGTATTGTTTTCTACTCTTTTACTTTGAGTCTATATTTGTCCTTGTAGCTGAGATGTGTCTCTTGAAGGCAGAGAAGGGAATGGGTTACACAAAAGGAGAGATCTACAGATCAATATCTTTAAAAAATACAAATGTAAAAATCATAAACAAAATACTGTCAAATCAAATACAACAATACATTAAAAACATTATACATCACAATCAAGTTGGTATCATTCCAGGATTACAAGGGTGATTCAACATATGCAAATTAATCAATGTGATACAATACATAAACAAAATAAAAGATTAAAATCATATGATTATATCAATAGACAAAAAAGCATTAGACAACATACAACATCCATTCATGATTAAAACACTCAATAAAATAGGTATAGAAGGAATGCATTTCAACATAATAAAGACATATGCAACAAACTTTCAGCTAATATCATGCTTAATGGTGAAAAAGATCAAGGACAATACAAGGATGCCTCTGCTCACCACTGTTATTCAATATAGAGTTGGAATCCTTGCAAGAGCAATCAAATAAGTGAAAAAAATGAAATAAAAGGCATCCAAATTCAGGATGAAGTCAAATTGTCACTTTTTGCAAATGACATGATTCTTTACATAGAAACTCCTAAGGAGTCTAAAACAACAACAACAACAACAACAACAACAACACACACACACAAACCTATTAGAAACAATAAACAAATACAGTAAAGTTGCAGGATACAATGTCAATATACAAAAACCCATTGCATTCCTCTATACTAATAACAAAATTTCAGAAAAAGAAATTTCTTTTGCAATTGCAATTGCAACAAAAAGGATAAATATGAACTTAACAAAGGATGTGAAGGACCTATGACTGAAAACTAAAAGACATTATTAAAAAAAATTGAAGAAGATACAAAGAAATGTAAAGATATCTTGTGTTCATGGATTGGGAGAATCAACAGAGTCAAAATGGCCAAATCATCCAAAATAATATACAAATTTAATACAATGCCCATCAAATCCCAGAGGCACTTTTTTTTTTTAAAGAAATAGAACAAAAATCATCTGATTTGTACAGAATCACAAAAGACCAATGGCCAAAACAACCCTGAGAAAGAAAAGAACAAGGCTGGAGGTATCATACTCCCTGAGTTCAATTTATACTAAAAAGTGACAATAATCAAAACAACATGGAACTGGCAGAAAAACAGACACACAAACCAATGTAACAGAATTGAGAACCCAGAAACAAACAAATAATTTTTGACCAAGGAGCCAAAAAAACACAATGGAGAAAAGAAAACCTTTTCAATAAGTGGTGCTGGGAGAATTGAAAAGCTATATGGAAAAGAATGAAACTAGACTGCTGCCTATCATCATATACCAAAGTTAACTCAAAATGGATAAAACACCTAAATATAAGACTTGAAATGATAAATAACATAGAAGAAAACATAGGTATTAAACTTATGGACCTTTTCAGAGAGGATTTTATTAATTTGACCTCAAAGGCAGGGGAAATAAGACAAAAAATAAAAGAATGGGACTGTAATAAACTAAAAAGCTTCTGCACAGCAAAAGAAACCATCAACAAAACACAGAGGCAATCAAGCGAATGGGAGAAGATATTTGCAAACAACACCTCCAATAAGGGGCTAATACTCAAAATATATAAAGAATTCATACAAGTCAACAAAAAAACAAACAATCCAATTTAAAAATGGGCAGAGGATCTGAACATACATTTCTACCAAGAGGACATACAAATGGCCAACAGATACATGAAAAAACGCTCAACTTCACTAGCTATTAGGGAAATGCAAATCAAAACCACAATGAGAATACCAGCTCACACCTGTTACAATGGCTATTATCAACAACACAAGTAATAACAAATGCTGGAAAGGCTGTGGAGAAAAAGGAAGACTCATGTACTGCTTGTGGGAATGTAAATTGGTACAGTCGCTATGGAAAGCAGTATGGAACTTTCCTCAAAAATTAAGGGTAGAATTACTATATGACCCAGCAATCGCTCTTCTGATTATCTAACAAAAAAGTCTGAAAACATTTATCAATATATATGTACCCCTATGTTCATTGCATTGCAGCATTATCCATTGTGGCTTAGATATGGAAACAACAAAAGTATCTTTCGATAGATGATTGGATGAAGAAGATATATCTATATATATCTATATCTATATCTATATCTATATCTATATCTATATCTATATCTATATCTATATATATATATATAATGGAATATTAGTTGGCCATAAGAAAGGATGAAATACTGCCATTTATAACAACATGGATGGATCTTGAGATTATCATGTTAAACAAAATAAGTCAGACAGAAAAAGTCGAGAATATATGACTTCCCTCATATATGGGATATGAAACTGAAAGCAATAAATGATACAAAACCAAAACAAACAAAAACTCATGGACACAGATGACAATTTAGTGGTTCCCAGAGAGTAAGGGAGAGGGAAGGAGGTAGGAGAAGGTAAGGGGGGGGTCAAATATATGGCAATGGAAGGAAAACTGACTCTGGGTGGTGAACACATAATGCAACATATAGATGATATATTATAGAATTGTCACTTGAAACCTATATAATTTTATTAACCAATGTCACCACAATAAATTTAATAAAAGTATCTGATAAAATAGACACTTGTTATTGCATATAACCAATAGAAGCTCTTATATACACAAACTTTTATGATTCTAGGGGGAGCAAATGCAATAAACATAGATATGTTTTGGGGCATTCAATAGAAAGGAAAACGCTGGTGATGGACTGGTGAGGGCAGCTTTGAGAGGCAACCAGGTAGGTGGTGATCTTGTGATAAGAGAAAAGAGAGCTGAATAATACAGAATATGGAAATTATGTGAAGGATAAAAAAAGAAAAAGAAACGGAACTCTTGTAGCCAAAATAAAAGGAAAATTCCCATTCGTGGGAACAATTTAAACATAAGGGTGTTGCTTTGTAGAATTTCTCAAGCTTTTGAAACATAGTTCCTTATTGCTAATTTTATTTACAAATGTATTTGGCAGATGAACAGGTGGGATGGGGTGGAGGCTGAGGAAACCTTGGAAGCAAAAAGTAGATAAAAAATAAGTAACATTTGAGAAATTTGATGTAACAACAAAAAGCAAGAACTAAGTCCAACCAGGAAGGTCCCTGACAAGCTTCCTCTAAAATTTCAGAGTAAGATGACAAAGTAGAATAGTGGCCAGTGGCTTTACTGCAAATTAGGCAGGGAGTTTGAACAAAATGTGATAAACAGAAGTATGTTCTTAACAGCCACAAGGTACCAAAACTGCTTTATGGCAATAATTTTGTTTGTATCCAACTACTTCTCAGGGGAAACAGCCATGTTAATATTTATAACATTCTATATCATCATACTGATAACAAAATTCTGATGAATTTACTTGTGGTTCTTCCTTTTCATCTGCCACACAAAGGTGTGGTGGAATATTCATTGCATGAAAGCCAATGAATCTGTACATTGCTTTTCTTTTTACTGCATGAACTATATGAGTGTAGACTCTTTTGTGTTTTGTTAAAGACAGCACAATATTTTCAATTAGCTTATACCTATATGTTTACAGTTAAAGACAGTGCAAAATAGACCAGAGCCAAAGTAGTCTACTGCAATAACATTTTATTACCTAAATATATTTTTTGTGCTTTGGTATTTTACAGAGGTCTGTCACCCTAGGAAGCACTTTGCTTAGGCAACAGGATCTGAGTGAAAACAATAGCAACTGTGACCTGAACTCTGGAAGCCGGGTTAATTTTCACATGACTCTACAGAATATTGGTATTTCAGTAAAATAATTGCTGAGTTTAGAGTTTTCTCAGCTGAGTTCTGGAGTTGGGTTTCTATGATCAGTTCCTCAATAAAAGAAAAAAAAACACCTTTACATAGGTTTAATGCAGATGGACACATGGAACACAGAAATAGATTTTCACAGAGTTTCTCATCCTCCTTGAGCTTCTATTACCAAGAAGAGAGCATCTCCAGTGATAAAAAATAAAACAAAATGCAAATATATCACGGCCACAGTAGTTTTATATACAAATCAAACTGATTTTTAAATAAGAACATCTGTGCAAACAAGATTATAAAAGGCAATTTCAAGGTTACAAAGGAAGAGAAAGTGTTTTGATTGGATTTTAATATAGACATGTTAAATGTTCATACCTACTGTAATGTGAGGTGCATGATATAATTTAATAAGTTATTTAGTGAATATTTGCAGAAAAGCCTAACTAGAAAAGATGTCCTTTTCCCCCCTGGTTTTTCAATATCGATGTTAAGAAATACGTGACAAGTGAAGAAATACAAAGGAAATATGAAGATTAATTATCAGTTTATTGCCCTGACATCCCACTGTGTGCCAAGCACTGTACTAGAAGATATATTTTACTATGGCTGACTTCCATCCTCCAGGAACTCACAATATAATGAAGAAATATGTCAGTAATTTATTTTATTTTAGGGAAGAGAGGAAGTCATGAGTTTTCTTAGAATGCAGAGTAGGTACATTTAAACCTTCCCACCCAAATCCAGAAAGTTCCTCTATTTAAACACTAGAGCTGAATTTTAAAAGAGGAACCAAATGTTATTACATAAAGAAGATACAGGTGATTTCTAGAAGAAAGAAGTTATATGTGAAAAGACACAAGTATGCAACAGCATAAATATCTGTGGGCATCTGCAAATGTTTGGGCTGTTTCCCTTTATCCAAATGCTCTTCCTGCAGATGGTACAGAACAAATGTGAAGACTGAGAAACTTACGTCACATGTCACCAAAAAACCAAACAGGTAAGGAAAGATTATTGCTGAATATAAGAGGTCAGAGGTTAGTGCTGGCCTTAAAAGAAAAGTCTCAAGGAAGTATTGGTGGATAAGCTTAGATTGAGGATATGAAGGACTGAATAGTAAGTGGGAAATTGGAGGCATAAGCATGGTAGATAATAGGATGGCTCAGTAGCTGTATAAGATAAGGGGGATTTGGACATGTTCCTATAATGTGGGAAACACCAGAGAGGGAAAAACGTATAAAATACAGAAGAATGACAGGACGATTAATATGGTCAGTTCCTCCCAGATCAGGAAGGGATAAAAGGCAGTGTCCAGTTGGAAGATGGCAATGACATGGGAGAGGGATAGCTCCTTCCCTCTCTAAATGGGAGGAAGAGAAGTACAGCAGAGGGCAGGTAGAATGCATCTGCTGAGAACAAGGAAAAGCATGATATTCCAAACTTTAAATTCAACACATCAAACACACACACACAAAAGGCAAACCTCTTTGCTACCAAACCACAAAATTTGGCATGTTTATTTTTATTATTTTCTGTATACTTGTTTGCTTGATTGAATAAATATTGATATTATCAGCTGATGTGTACCTTGTAAATTTCTTTTCTATTAAACAATAATTTTCATCTAATCTTTTAAACAATAGTTTATGTTCATCAAATAGTAGCCTTTGGTTGGATGGCATGTAGCTTTTCCTGTTTGTTCAGACTCATATACTCAAACATAAAAATAGCACAGTAGTCCTGTCATGGTGAAAATGAGGACCTGCATTAAATTTTACCTCTTCAGTATAAAAAGTAGAGCTACACTAAATCTTCCAGGACTGCATAAACTGGATATCCATTCAATCTGACAGTCCCCAATCCATCTGTGTATTCCTGGAGCACCTCTGCCTGTAACTTTTATTCCTAGCAACTTTTCTGCTGGAAATGATCAAATGAAAATTCTTTTTTTTTTTTTAAAGATTTTATTGGGGAATCGGGGAAGTGGAACAGACAAGTTGTTATCTTTTTGTTGTTGTTGTTCTTCAGTCTAGTTGCAGAGGATGTTGCTTCACTGGCCCATGTTGGTATCATCATTGTGCTCTTCCCGGATGAGGCATATCGGTCGCCGGCCTCTGGATGTCGCTCACCGCAGCTATTGGCAGCTCACGCTGGCTGCCGGCCACTCACTGTAGCCTATGGCAACCCACTGCAGCAGGGGCTGCATCCTACACCGTAGCCGGGGCTCGCACAGCCCAGCTCCAGGTGGAGCTGTTGTTAGCTGTAGAGGGCAGTGTCACTGGCCCTAATATGTGGGATCCAAACCAGGGCCGCTGGCATCCCAAAACCAGCTTTTAACCAGTGCGCCACTCGGCCGGCCCTGAAAATTCTTTAATAATCCAAAATAAACAAATTAGCATAATTTAAAATACAGTCATATTTAATGCATACCAATAACATAGCATAACATAATTATTGTTGAACAATGAAAATCAAATGTTTCTATCAGTGTTTACCAATTAAGATTTTTTTATATAAATGAATGTCATTTTTGATTAGTAAAGAAGTTTATGCAACAAGGAACCCTAAAACAGAAAAATAATAAGTATTTTAAAAGCTTGATGAACATATCTTCCAGAAAATTTCTAATAATCTCTTTTATAGTTAGTTAATGTTCTCCATGGAATATTTCAAGGTGGTGAAGACATCCTTGTTAACACATATCCCTTGCATCTCAAAATTTGGCTATGGTAGTATAACCTCATGTAGAAGTTTCAACAAACCATTTCTTTTTGTTATTTTTGATATCATAACACTCTTAATTTAGGTGTATTTATATATAACATTATACAGTAAAGCCTTGGATTGCGAGTAACATGGTTTGTGAGTGTTCCACAAGACAAGCAAACGTCTTTTTTTTTTTTTTTTAGCGGAGCCATCCTGCCACCTTTTGGCAGTTTAGCAGCAATTCAGCTCCAGCCAGGAATTGAACCGCTGTTGCTCAGAGCTCACACTCTTGAGCAAGCTATGAACCAACTGAGCGACTCAGCCAGCCCTAAGCAAACATTTCTAATACATTTTAACTTAGTAAATGAGCAGTGTCTTGCAATATGAGTAGTTTACTTCCAGAACGAATTATACTCACAAACCAAGGTTTTACTGTATTAGTTTTAGGTGTAAAATATGATGTGATATTTGTATGCACTGTGAAATGATAACCACAGGTAAATCTAATTACCATATGTCACCACATAAAGTTAATAATTTGGGGGGAGATGAAATTTACTCTCTTAGCAACTTTCCTATGTGCACTACAATATTATTCACTATAGCCGCCATGCTGTACATAATGTTCCCATGACTTATTTATTTTATAACTGGAAGTTTGTACTTCTTGACCTCTTTCATCCATTTAGCCTGCATCTCAACCCCACCTCTGATATCCACCAATCTGTTTCCTATGAGTTTTATTTTGTTTTGTTTTTTTAGATTGCACACGTAAGTGAAATCGTATGATATTTGTCTTTCTCTTTTGACATTTCACTTAGCCTAATACTTTCAGGGTCCATCCATGTAGCAAATGACAAGATTTTCTTCTCTTTTATGGTTGAGTAGTATTCCATTGGGGTGTGTGAGTGTGTGTGTTTGTGTGTGTCTGTGTGTGTCTGTGTGTGTGTGTGTGTGTGTGGGTGTGTGTGTGTATTTTTCTGTAGCCCCACTAGTTTATTTTTTCCTTTTGTTTGTTACCTTTGCTTTTGGAATCAAGACACAAAAAAATCAACACTAAAACCAATGTCAAAGAGCTTACCACCTGTGTTTTTTTTCTGGGAGTTTGATAGTTTTAGGACTTACATTTAAGTCTTTAATCTCTTTTGATTTAATTTTTGTGTATGACATAAGATAGTAGTCTAGATTCATTCTTTTGCATGTTGCTGTTCAGTTTTCCCAATGTATTTATTGCAAAGACTGTCCTTTCCTCATTGTATATTCTTGCCTCCTTTGTTGTAAATTTATTGATCATACATGTGTGGGTTTCTTTCTGAACTCTATGTTCTGTTCCATTGATCTATATTACTTTTTATGCCAATACCATAGTGTTTTAAATACTATAGCTTTATAACATAGATTTTTGTTGTTCTTGTTTTTGTTTTTTGTTTTTTTGTTCTTTTTTAAGATTTTATTGGGGAATTGGAGAAGGAGAACAAACAAGTTGCTGTCCTTTTGTTCTTCAGTCTAGTTGTGGAGGCCATTCACTGGCCCCTGTTGGTATTATCATTGAGCTGTTCCCAGGTGAAGCAGTTGTTCACCGGCCATTGGATGGCCGCTCATAGTGGCTCATGGCAGCTCACAAAAGTGCATGCCAGCTGCCGGCCAGCCCCACTGCAGCCCACTCTGTCTGGCAACTCAGGACAGCCCAGTTCCAGGTTGAGCTGTTGTTTACCATCTTAGCTGTAGAGGGCGCAGCATCATATGTGGGATCCGAAACTGGACCCTGCTGCTCAGAGCTGCCGTTCCAAGCCAACTTCTAACCAACACGCTACTTGCCAGCCCTGTAATATAGTTTTAAGTCAGAAACTGTGATACATCCAGCTTTGTTTTTCTTTCTGAAGATTTGGAGTCTTTTGTGGTTCCATATAAATGTTATTATTGTTTGTTCTATTTCTTTGAACAATGCCACTGGGATTTTGATAGAGATGGCATTGAATCTGAGGTTGCTTTAGCTAATATAAACATTTGAAAAATATTCATTCTTCCAATCCATGAAACTTTTTCACTCATTTGCTTCTTCAGTTTCTTTCATCAATGTCTTATAATGTTTTGTCTGTAGGTCTTTCACATCCTTGGCTTTAATTCATTTCTAGGTATTTTACTTTTTTTGATACAATTGCAAGTAGTATTGTTTCCTTAATTTCTCTGTCTGATAGTTTTTTGTTGTTTTTAGTGGATAGATACACGACTGCTTTTTGTATATTGATTTTTTTACCCTGCAACTTTACTGAATTTATTAGTTCTAAAAGGTTTTTTGTTTTGTTTTGTTTTATTTTGTTTTGTTTTCTCTGTGTATGTGTGGAGTCTTTAGGGTTTTCCATATATAAAATCATGTCATATACAAATAGTGACAGTTTTATTTTTTTTTTTCCGATTTGGATGACTTTTTTCTTTATCCTACCTAAGTGCTGTAGCTAAGACTTTCAATATTATATTCAATAAAACTGGTTAGAGTGGGTTTCTTTATCTTATTCCTTATCTTAGAGAAAAAAAATTCAGCTTTTCACTGTTGAGTATGATGTTAGTTGTGGGCGTGTCATATATGGCCTTTGTTTTTTTGAGGTGTGTTTCCTAAATACTTACTTTGTTCAGAGTTTTTATCATAAATGGATGTGAATTTTGTCAAATGTTTTGTATACATCTATTGAGATGATCATATAATTTTTATACTTCATTTTGCTAATTTGGTATATTATGTTGATTGATTTGCAGATGTTGAACCATTCTTATATCCATGGAATAAATTCCAGTTGATCATGATGTATAATCCTTTTAATATATTATTGAATTTAGTTTGCTAATATTTTGTTTAGAATCTTTGCAGCTATGTTCATCAGGTATATGACCTATAATTCTTTTCTTTTTTTTTTTTTTTTGGTGGAGTTTTTTTCTGGGTTTGGTATCAGTGTTATAATGACCTCATAAAATGAATTTAGAAATGTTCCCTTCACTCCAATTTCTTGGAGGAGTTTGAAAAGGGTTGGTATTAAATCTTCTTTTAAGGTTTTGTAGAATTCACCAGTGAAGCTGTCTGGTCTTGAACTTTTGTTTGTTGAGAGGTTATTGATTACTGATTTAGTTTCCTTGCCAGTAATCACTCTAGTCAGATTTTCTATTTCTCATGATTCAGTCTTTCAAGACTGTATGTTTCTAGGAATTTATCCATTTCTTCTAGTTAGTCCTATTTGTTGGTATATAATTGTTCATAGTAGTCTCCTTTGTATAGTAGATTCTTTATATTTCTGAGATATTAGTTGTAACTTCTCCTCTTTCATTTCTGATTTTATTTATTTGAGCCCTCGCTTTTTCTTAGTGAGTGTAGCTAAAGGTTTATCTTTTCAAAGACTAGCTCTTAATTTTAATCTTCAACATTTTAGTTATTCTGTACCAATTAATCAGCCAAAATCTATTTTAAAAACTGATTAAAACCTCTCCCAAATGCTTCCAAGAAGAATGGGTATCAGATTTGTAATTGCATTGACTCTCTTGAGGATAACTGAGCTCTACAAAAAATAAACAACAAAATAACATCTATCTTAATATTTTCAACTAGTATTTATTGTTTCTTTTAAAATATGTGCCTTGAAAAAGTGATTTTGTTTATTTGGATATAAATTGTCACTGTGTGCAGTGTGTAATTGAATGAGTGTGTTCATGGACAATTCCACTCTGAAGTTAAATGGGCCTTTAGTGTGTGAAATATTTGCAATCCATGTTAAGGTGGATATTCCTAAAATGCAAGATACTTGCACATTATAAGGGAGGAATCCTGAGCAACTTATCATTTACTTTTGCTTATGTGGCCTCTTCTTAGCTGTTTTTATCCAGTTACCAATAGGTACAGGGGGTTGTACAAACCTTTTGGTTTGAATTGGTTTATCAGGAGATCCCAGTTCAGAGAGTTAAAACACTAGTTAGTCGAAAGAGATTATCTATCTAGCTCTATAAAAGCTTATGTAATAGGAAACCTAGTCAGTTCAGTGTGAAGGACAGTAGAGGAAATGAGATTGGAGCAGTAAATAAGGTGCAGGTTACCCACATGTGTAGTCTCAAATTTTAGGGAAAATAATAATCTAATTTATCTTATACATTGTTAAGGAAGCTAACTCTATTTGCAATTCAATATATCACAGTGAGAAAATAAGTTAACATCCTTCCAAAATCTCACTAAATGATACTGCAACTATAAACAAAAAGTAATGAAATCGTAACAACACTAAAACAAGAAAATAAGATAATAATAGAAGGGAAATTTAGTTAATTCATGATGGGAAGAGTATAGATAAGATCATATATAGAGAAAACAGGGTAGTAATAGGGTAAGGGAATTATCAATTTAATGAAAAATCTGTTCACAGAATAACTGGGCTTGCCATTTCTCCTTGCTCCTAATTAAAGTCTTGAAAAACTGATTTTGAAACAGTTAAAGACCCTGATTGGGTATTTGGTTTGAGTTACAAAAGCCCACTATAACTTGTCTTGAACCTTTACCATGGATCCAACAGGAAAATATCAGAAGTGCACCATTCAAGAGAATAAAACTGAAATACTCCATCTCTAGATAAAAATCCTGTTTAATTTCCATCTATGGGGTGATCTGAATATGGCTGGCTAATTCTTGACTATGGGTGCTAAAGGGAAAACTTTCTGGTTACAAGACCTATCTATTTTCATGGAGCCCTGAGTGAGCTCTCCCATTAAAGAGAAAAGACTTCTGAGTTTGTTTTTTTAAGGAAAAAAGTGATAATGATAAATAAAAAAATATACCTTGTACACTAGCTACTTAAATTAATACAAAGACATTTGCATACAATGAACTGTTAACTATATAGATCACTTTTTGAGAAAAAATAGCAGACCAACTGAACACAGAACAAATGACACCAGAAGAAACAAAAAAGTACAAGAAGAACCATTAAAACAAAATTCTAATGAGTATCTTTAGAGATTTTTAAGAAAAAGTTACTTTCATGCAATAAAAATAACCTAGTAGAAAACATCATATGAATCAGAGAAAATGAAAGTTTTGGGGGAAATTAACAAAATAGATAAAATAAAAATTAAAAAGCTAATTAATGAAACATGTTGAACACCAAATTAATCTCAAAAATAGAATACAATAAATCATTGCTAATACATATCAAAATGATAAAGAGATAGAAATGACCAAAAATACGAAGAGACATTTAGAGTAAGATTCGAACATTAAAAAATATACTAATAGAATATATTTAAATGAGATGGTATGAAAAATGGGAGGATAAATGATCATAGCAATATTAGAAAGAAAAAAAATCCCAAACAAATAAAAGGCATAGGTATTCAGATTGATAAAATCATTATGCTAAACACTGTGAGCAGAAAGAATGCATGCCTTGATACATCATTATATTGGAGAACTCCAAGTACAATGCAGAAATCCAAAAAGTTTCCTGGGAATCAAAATGAGATTGACACCAGGCTTTTCACTGTTGATTATTATTGTGAAATGGCATTGAAACAAAATTTAAAGTTCTAAGAGGGAAGTCCCTACCTAGAATTCTATTCCCAACTGTGTCAGATTCATAATATGGGTCTCCTTAGATTCTACTGAACCATTTGTATCCATCGTGGCTGCCGCAGAAAACACAGGCACTCACAGTAATTAGAACCTGAGACCCATCAGCCAGGCATGCCTGGAATTCTGGCCTACTCATCAGTTTCAGACTTGAATAAAGGTAAGAGATCCACTTTATTCATCAGTTCCTTGTGGAACTTGGTGATAGAACCCAGAAGTGCAGGTGAGTTACTTTTCCTCAAGGCAAACTTTGACTAATGGGAGAAAGGAGCCAGGAGGAGGACTCTAAAGATAACATTGCCTCCCTTCGTTCTTTTTTTGAGTCACAGTTTCCTGCACATGCAAAGCCTTTGCTGCTACTTATCATACATATGAATTTGCTTTCCATCCCTTCTTGCCTCATTCTTACTTCCTGGGATTGTAATTGCACTTAACCTCAGGCTCTGTTTTCTGGAATCCTGGTCTAAGGTACAAACCTGTTAATCAAGTGTGACATCAAATAATTTTATATAAAAAAATACCCAGAGTTGTATGTTTTGCAATTCCTTTTTTACAGAATGTTCCTGAGGAAAAACTATGCCAAAACACTAATAGTAACAACAACAACAACAACAAAATAAAAGAAAGACTCTATATTCAGGAAACAATAGAAATAACTAAAGTACAAAGAAAAGAAATACTAGTGAGTCAACTATACTACATACAAAAAATACATTTGATATCAATTAGAATAGAAAGTCAGAGGAGTCCATGAAAATGTCTTCAAGAAGAAAATATGTTTAGCTATATACACAGTATAATTAATAATCTAGAAGATCTTAGTAATGAGAAGTTCTAATAGAGATTAACACATCTGTACATGATTTCAGCATCGTGAAACACAAAAAAAATGACATGGTTTTGAGTAATGGGTGGGTAGATTTAAAAAGAACACATTGGAAACTGATGTTTAAACATTCTTTTCAAGTAACACAGCTATAGGGTCATGGGATTACATTTACTTCACTTTGTACCAAAATACTACTTGAGGTAGTGTATATGAAAAAAACATTACATGCTGTCTACTATCCATTATTTTAGAAAGAGCCAAGACAAAAAAAACATAAAATAATGGATAATAGTCTTAGAAAAGAATCAAATATGAAGAGCTCTGAGAATGTTAAAATGATGGTATATGGATTGAGGTGAGAAAACAGAAGAAAAACTGAAATAGAGAAAAGTTGCAGACAGACCAATTTCCTTATGATTCATGCACACTGGGGACTTTAAGCATATTATTTACATGTTTATAGACAACAATTAGAAGAATTACAAGTAATAATATAACATAAAAATCAGGAGTTGAATGTGGGAAAAGAAATTAGTAAGTAACGTAATTATGTTGTTTTTCATTTAAAAGTGGAGAACTAATATATTCCTCTTAAAAATGTATAAGTCAATAGACAAATATATAAAAGTTTTGTTTAGCCCTTTGCTGCATCTACTGGGTGAATGAGGACCATTCTCAGCAATCAGACTGTGGATATTCCAGAAAATGTTGACATCACTCTGAAGGGACACAGGTACTGTGAAGGGCCCCAGAGGCACCCTGCAGAGGGACTTCAATTGCATCAATGTACTGAATTGTAGGAAAAGTCATGATGCATTTTTGCAGCAAAAAATATAGGAAAAATATGTCATGACTTTTCTCACAGCCCAACAGAACTCAGTTTCCTTGGAAAGAAAAAGAAGAGGCTCCGGTTGACAAATGGTGGGGAAATATTTGCACTCTCTTTAGTTAAATACGGAACCTGATCAAAGGTATTACATTAGGCTTCCATTACAGATGAGGTCTATGTGTGCTCACTTCCACATCAATGTTGTTATTCAGGAAACTGGTTCTTTTGTTGAAATCTGAAATTTCTTGGGTGAAAAATGCATCCCCATGGATAGGATAATGTCAAGCGTTGCTTACACAGTATCTCAAGCTCAGGAAGATGAGTTATTCCTTGAAGGAAATGATGTTGAACTTCTATCAAATTCAGCTGCTTTGACTCAGCAAACCACAGCAGTTAAAAAGAAGGATATCAGAAAATTTTTGGTGGAATCTATGTGTCTGAAAAAGGAACAGTTTAGTAGGCTGATGAATAAGATCTAAGTTGTCCAGCGACAGAAACACATCAGGCTTATTTTTGATAATTTAAAGATAAAATAAAAGCCATGTATTGAAAAAAAAATAGTTTTGTTTACATTCATGGTGATAAGAAGAAGAAAAAATTGAAATTGCTTAAAACTTGTTAAAAAATATTATTTCTGAAGTGTGGGGCTACAGTAAGTAGGAGGGAGATTTAAGCTTTTCGTTATATGTTCTTTTGCATTGTTTGAAGTTATTTTCTTTGCTATGACCACAATCATTTTCCTAGTTAAAGTGACTTTTCTTTCAATGTAAGAAGAATCTTAATTCTCTTGGTCATGTGGAGAATTAATTGGGGGGAAGGATTCAAAGACAAGCGATAGACATGAAATTATTTTAATAGTTAAGGTGAGAGAGGCTAACGGCTGAGATAAAGACGTAGCAACTTGTTATCAAACAAATGACAAAGGTAATAGGTATTCAAATATGAAATAAGTAATAATTTATCTAAACATGGGAATACAAGTGAACGATTCAAGCATAGTTCTTCTCACTGGAAGGTTGCCAGTGCCATTGTCCTAGATAAACAAGGGATTCAAAAAAGAACATATATTGATGTTTGATAGTGGTTATGAAAGGGGGATGATGAAAAGAGTTCAATTTTACTTTAATTAAAGTTTTGCCATTTGGAGTTTGAAATGTGTATGAGTATTTAGATGAGAAAGCAACCTGGAGCTTATTTTGATGGCCACAGAATATTAGTGAAAATTTAAAACCATGTTAATGAAGGAAATCATTTTTAGTGAAAATGTAATGTTGTCAGGAGAGTCAAGTATAGAATCCAGAGAGATACCTAATTTGAATGAATAGAAATAAGAAGAGGATTATAGAGGCAAATACACTTTGAAGTAGTAATCACAGAAGAAAACAGAGTCAGAAATGGCTGGTCTCAAACCTTCAAGGGAAGAAAGAACTTGGAATAAGAAAGATAGTTAAAGTTACAGTGAGTTAACTAAAAACGAAAAAAAAAAAAGTGAGAAGTATTCATTAATTTTGGCTTGTTATTGGTGATTTTATTATGAAGAGTGTCACTGGAATGACCAAACATTCATGCAAGAATATGTGTTGAAAAATTAAGTGGGAGGTACTCAGATGAAAAGCTTGATTTAAAAAATCAGAAATTAATATAAATAATAGAATTGCTTATCTATTTCTACACTAATGGAAAAGGAGATAATACTGAGAACAAGAAATTTAAATTATATAAGTGAACAGGTGATTAAAAAAAAGCCCTACATGAGACCAGGAAGGTGACATTTGGCCCACACATCTAAGAATCACCCTTGAATAATAGGACAGACTTCTTTTTCTGAGGCTCAAAGGAAAGAAGAATGGATATTATTAAGTGGATAGTACTTTGTAGTTTTGTATTTTAAAGAGGTCACCTCTAATAGCTTACATTTTCTTATGCTACTGAAGACAATAGCAAGTGTTAAACCATAGGGAAGAAGATTGGAGGTAGAAATGATTAAATCATTTGGTGATGGGGAAATGATAAATTTTTGGAATAGTTCTTCTGGGGAATGGGAGGCGAAACTGCTCAGTGTGAGGTCTGAAGAATTCAGAGCTAGTGAGAACCCAGCTGGGCCCATGGGGCCCATGTTGCTAGTGATAACTTGACAAATCATGAAGGTTTGTAACATAGCATTCTATAGTTCAGGTATAGGAATGGGGAAGATGAATGGCTGAATTGCTCTAGACACAAACGTAGAGGAGCAGTGAAGCAGGGGATCAAGGAGGCAGAGGAGGTGAGGATACTGGCAGGAAAGTGGGTGCGTGAATGCATTGCAGGTTTTAGTTTGAAGATGAATGGAAGCCAAATAAGAAATATTAATAGATTGAGAGGAAAAAAAAAATGAGTTCAATGACTGAGAAAATCTACTTTAGGCAGAAGCGGTGCAGTGATGACAAAGAATTTAAGAATAAAAATATCCGGTGGAAGAATGAAATATATAACATTTAATATTTCAGAGGAAAAAAGCTTCCAGATGATGATTATGTTGAGGAAATGAGAGTGGGTAACCCATGAGAATGGGTAACAGGAGTTGAGTGGAGATTAACCGAGTTAGCGTTTGGAAGTGAAAGATTTTGAGATGGACACACATTCATTATTATAAGTTGAATGTTTTTATCCCCCTGTCTTCATATGTTGAAAACATCATACCCAAGGTGATGGTATTAGGAGGCGGGGCCTTTGAGAGGTGATTAGCTCATGAGGGTGGAGTCCTCAGGAATGGGGTTGCCCCTTAGAAAAGAGATCCCAGCAGCTTCCTAGCCCCTCAGTTATATGATGACACAGCAAGAACTCTGGCATCTCCAACCCAGAAGAGGGCCCTATAAGAATTTGACCATGCTGCCACCCTGATTTTAGACTTTCAGCCCCCTCCAGAATTGTGAGAAATAAATTTCTGGGACCGGCCGAGTGGCACATTGGTTAAGAGCTGGCTTGGGATGCCAGTGGCCCCGGTTCGGACCCCACATATGAGGGCCAGTGACACTGCCCTCTACAGCTAACAACAGCTCCACCTGGAGCTGGGCTGTGCAAGCCCTGGCGATGGTGTAGGCTGCAGCCCCTGCTGCAGTGGGTTGGTGGGTTGCCGTAGGCTACAGTGAGTGGCTGGCAGCCGGAGTGAGCTGCCAACAGCCACGATGAGCAACTATCCAGAGGCCGGCAACTGATCTGCCCCATACAGGAAGAGCGCAATTAGGACACCAACATGGGCCAGTGAAACAACGTCCTCCGAAACTAGACTAAAGAACAAAAAGACAGCAACTTGTCTGTTCTTCTCCCCCAATTCCCCAATAAAATCTTTAAAAATAATAACAATAATAATAATAATAATAATAATAATAAATTTCTGTTGTTTATAAACTACACAGAGTATGGTATTTTGTTATAGCAGCCTGAATGGACTAAGATATTAAACTTAAGTATTCTAATATCAATTTAAAAGAAAAATATAAAAATCAGAGAAAGCATCTGTGTCTACCCTTTCAAATTGGTGTGGCAAGAGCAAATGTTTCAAAAATTTAGTTAGAAGAATGATCATTTTTCCTCTACAGACTGATATTACCCAGATCCCAACCCCATGTGGGTTTTCTACCTATTTTAAGTGCATAAGAGTAATTTTAACTACATTTATAATTCCATCTGAAATCAGTGGAGTTTTCTTCAAGTTGCATTGACTATATTATGATTGTATTGTATCTTTTCAATACAACTGGAGTATGTTTTGCCACTTTTTTCACTAAGATATTCTAGGAAGATAGAAAAATTATTCAAATAATTGCAAAGATTTTACAAACTGAAAGGAAATTCTATGTGCATCTTTTTCCAGCATTTTACATTTTACATCTTTACATTCTTATATTTTTACATCTTTTCCAATGTCTCTTAAAGCCAGTTTTTATTCATGCATATGCTGATCCTTAAAATGAATTTTATATTCTAATAATTGTCCTTTGAATTTTTCAAATCAGAGGAATAGAATATTGAAATTAAAAGTTATAAAACAAATGACTACATGTAATGCTATAAAAGTTTGAAGTATTTTTTTTATTTAAGCTTATAATTATTTTACTTTTACCATTTAAATAATGATTGAGAAAGTTGAGTGGACGATTGAAAATTATTTGATATACTGCTTACACAACAAACAATTCATATAATTCAGAATAAAATTATATCTGTCTTTTTAATAGCAGACTAGGTCCATGAATTATTCAGATGATGGGCTTGACACTGTCATTGGATGGCCACAGCCTACACTACAGGGTTTCAGACACAGCCATAGGGGGTAGGGGTTCATATTGAACAAATATACTATTATTAACGAAGTAACATTAACCCCTTAACTATTTTCACTCCTTTACTCCCACTTTCACACATAAATTCATCACACCTTCTTTTGTTAGATTGTGAGAATTTTAGTCCCAAGGATAATTTTTTTCAAATGTTATCAGTGATTGAAAACAAGTAGTTATAATGAAAGTGGATTTGCAATCTTCAGTCTAGCATTTACAGCTTCTGAATGCTATAATTATGAAACCATCCATGTGTGTGCTTTCATAACATATTATGACAGATTACCTTCCAAGTAAAGATTATTCCCTGGTATAGTTGTTTAAAATATGACTTTTCTCTTTACAATACTCTAAATTTAGAGTTTGTCCAAAAAGAAACCAATGAGGACTTAAAAATAAAATAAAATAAAAAATAAAAAACTCCAATCAGTGAATGTAGCTTGTTGCCATTTTCATTGCTACTGATATGTTGTTGCTCCAGAACTTTCCTCCTTTATAAAAATATTTACTGTTGGGTTGACAGGAAGTCTGGTAGTGAGGTAAGAGTTAATACTCCCAGCATATATTCATAAGCACCTGCAGTGTGAATGCTACTATGAAGGAAAAAGTTGTATTATTGGGCTCTTCACCAACCACTTTAAAGTATAACAGTTTAAAAAATTATTACATTTCACATCTCTAATCCAGTAACAAGCACTGCAAAAGGGAAAGCACTGGAGGGCGACCACCTCAGAGTTGTTGAAGAACTGTCATTTCACATATATGCCATGGTGGAGAGAATAATTGGTTGGGCGAGTAACTTCTTATTGAACTTTCATAAACAATGATCATTTACATTGTCTTTTTATTCACTAATAGCTTTAAAGGGGAATTCAAAGACAAAGTTAATCATGAAACCACCTGATATAGAATGGTATAACTCTCAAGTAGGTATTTAATTTCCCATGTGCCCAAATGCTGGAAAACAACATGTTTGTTTTTTTTGTGACTCCATTTTTTGAAAATTTGATAAAATGCTCTCGAACAGAATGAGAATCCTAAAAGTTTAAAAGAGAGAGAGAAAAATAAGCTGCATATTATACTGAATAATATTTCTCTGTGCTAGATTTTTGCAGCACAGGTATAGAATTTTTTCTTTTAAAATTCATCCTTTTTCCTACAATATTTTTACTTTTTCCCATTTTTGTTAAATATGTATATACAATCCTTCCTTGTCTGTATGTGTTTTGATCGTGTTTTCCACTATCCAGTGGCATTAATAAATATTTTAATTGCTTCCAAATTTGTATTCAAAAACAAATGAAGCCAGTGGTAGGATTGAAAGAACAAAACTGAAGATAAAAACACTTGGGTTAGAATCTCATCTCCACAATTGAAAAATCCACCTTTTCCTTTCTTCCACAGGAACACTCTCTCCAGGTTTTCCCAAGAATTCCCAGTTTTCCCTTTCACCCTGTTTTCCTCATAAGGTCATCACGCTGGCAAACTCAGCAACATGAGCATTCTGGTGGGCTGTCATCTGGGGGGTTAAGAACAAGGAAGACCTGTTCATCCATGAATGCAATCAATCACTTTAAGTTGCTGCAGCTGTCATCCTGACACTGTGACTTCCTGCCATCATGGCCACAGGGGCTACCTTTGGCCCTGGGGGGGGGCTGGCATCTCTGGAAGAGGATCTTGCACACGCAGCCCCCCACCTTGCTCTGGACAGCTGGTTCCTTTCCAACACCTGGCAGATAGATACAGATCACAATGATGTCTAGGCAGTCAACAGTATTTATCAGTTTAAGGGATTATGGCTCTTTAAATTTTGGAAACCACACCAAAAAGTGTTTGATCATCTTGCCCCTAATGTAGCTCAGCCATTGATGAATCACAGCTTCATTGTGTGTGTTGGCCACACCCATGTCAAAACTTCAGTTCTCTATCATCCCCCTGGATCCAGAGACTCCCAAGTGTCCTTGAGCTTTGGGGAGACCCTGCTGTCTAAGGGGGCTTAGGATTTGGAAAACTCATAATTCCTTGCTTCTAGTGCTTTCTCAAAAGTACAGTATCAAGAGGAGAGAGGCATGGAAGGGAAAATAGACTTAAAATTCCCACCACCTGGGCAGCCATGACACAATCTGGTTCCCAGAGGCGTAGAGTGGGGGCTTCCACAATAGATACTCTTCTCACCAGATGGGACAATGTTCTGCAGATGTGACCATTCCTTTGCCAGAACAATTTGTTAACAATTATAACTTTGACAGTGCTTTTTACTTATTATTGATAAGAGTTTCTAGCCTCTTTTCCACTATCTCACTTTAAAAAATAATATACAAATGCTGAATATCTGCACCGTCTAAGAATCCCTGTGGAGTGAGTAATGGTACTTATTGGAAGGAAGGATCTCAAACCCCATGTGGCTCTTGCATAAGCTCTTCAAGTCCTCTCATTTTCATACAATAATACTGCATTATTCTAGACTCTACAGGGATGATGTAATCATGTAGCCCTTTGGAGAAGCAGTGATTGCAAATGAGGCCATAGAGTCACATGACACCACACTGCTTGTTAGATCAGTAAACTGCCCCAATTTCAGAATCACAGATTACTGCTATGAAAAAATAAGAAACAAATATCTGAGCACGAGTGACTACTTATGTATAATGCTATTTTGTGAAGATCAGTTGTTTTATTTGTTGTTTATATATAGCTGCCAGAGGTATGTAACTTGAATAATATTTTTTAAAAAATGTTAAATTGCTTTATTTATTAGACAAATATCTGACTTTTATTGATTAGTATACTATAAAATAAGTAATCTTTTTACTCCTGAAGTCTACTTAAATAAAAGTCAGTTCATGTGATAGATAAGACAGCTGATATTTCTGAAGACAGTTGAGTGAATTAAGAAGAGAAGATAATTTGTTTTGTATGTCTAATTTCTGGCTATGTGATCTAAGTTAGCAGGATAATTTTCCTTAAAATCACAGATTAAGTAATTGGAATCAAATTTATTTTTTTTTTACACTAAAATTGAGCACAGAAAAAATTTAGAAATGAAAGCATTTTGGAATTCCTAACATTTTGACAAGCCCCAAGCCACACTGCATAGACTGGGTTCTTGAGATGTTGGCTGCTCAGTGACACAGCAACTTTTACTCCCTTTTTCAGCCTCACCATGGGCTTATCAGCCAGAACAAATTGTGTGAACATATAGGTACTCTTCAACCAAAATGCCCTAAATGGACTTCCAGAAAATATGAACCTCATAACATATTTGCTCATATTTCTGTCCTATAGCACACTGAAAAACAGTTCAGCAATGAATGTAAATAACACTTTTATGTCAAACCGGAGTCTTTTTCTTTTTTCTTTTTTGCACTCATTATTTGCACCTCTCATTTGAAGCTCAAAAATGACCTTTCTCTGCTAGTCAACCTTCCATATGGGTGGGTAGAATATTTCCTAGGAATTTTTATGGAAGACAGAGAATACATTTTATTCTTTTAGTTTTCTAAACAGCAGAGGGTACAGCAAGCTAGCAATAAGATTATTTTATTTTAATAATTAAGGCATATATGATTAGTTAAAGGAAGATTTGCTAAATGGAGATTGGTGTTCATTTGGATTTCCAAATACTTATCAAAATTTTTCAAGTAAAGGAAACCAAGTGGCAATAGCCTAAGCAAGACAAACACATGAATAAAATTTAAGAGCGGCAATTTGTTTTTTAAATTGTAAAGCTCCAGGTGTGTCTCCTAGAACATAAGCACAGAAATGCAGCCCAGATTCTTAGCAGCAATGGAAAAATATCATGAGAAGGATAGGCAATATTTTTTTTTCTTTATTTTCCTTTCTTTTTATAAAACAAATTCCTCTATTTCTCATTTCCCATGACATGCAGAAGATAATCCCTCCACTGTTTTCAATTTACTTCTCCTTTTAAGAAGCCAGTCACAATAAACTATTTAGAATACTTTAGCTCAGTTTAAAATTCCCAAGAGGAAAAACAAAACAACAACAACAACAACAAAACTGGGTTGTCTGCTTGAGTCAGAGTTCTTGTCCTGGTGGCAGGTGGGAGGTGTTATTTGTGGTACTCTAACTCACCTGTGCTCCAGAAGGCTAAGTATGGAACTGAGTCCCTTCTCCCTAAGTTTCCTTTACTTAAAAGCCAAAGACCAGGGCCGATGGAGTGGTGCGGTGGCTAAGTGCTGGCTTGGGAAGCCAGCGGCTGTGGTTCAGGTCCCATATATGAGGGCCAGTAACACTGCCCTCAAAAAAAAAAAAAAAAAGAGGCCAAAGACCCTTTCACTAGGGACAATTCATTTTGTCATAGAGAAAGCTGGTTAATTTGTGTTCAAATTCACATGAAGCCACCAATACTAACTTGACTTTCTCTATTTGATCTAAATAGAATGGCAAGCAAACTGAGGTAGAAGACAAAAGTTAGCATTCTGGTCCACTTATCTTTTTTTACACACATGAACTCACAAATGAAAACTTCTTACATTAATCATTTCATGCATCATTTCTTTACAAACAAAGATATCAGTCTCACTTAAATTTATTCAGCTTAAATTAAGATGTAGGCTTTTTTCACTTTAGTATCTAATTACCGACAAGAAGAATATATAGAAATCTATACTAGTATTTGCTATAGTAGTTTCTATTTGTAAAATTTAAACAGTGACCCCCTTTATGACTCCATTATAAATTTATTTATTCTCTTGACAAATACTTAATTGCACCTCAAAGATGTGCCAGGCAGTTTGGGGGATTCAAAGTTTAAAAATGAACAAAACATGAAATTTACCTTGCAGTGGAGGTTGATGACAATAAAGATAAAAACATGTTAGTAAATTGAATACATTAGTTGATGATAATCATTATGAGGATGTATATAACAGGTTAGGGATTTAGGATAACAATGGGGGTGAGGTACTACTGGTGAGGAGGCATCTGAGCAGAGAGCTGACGGAAGCCAGTAGAGTCAAATAGGTCTTTGGTAATAGCGTAGACTAAGGCCCTGAAACAGGAGTGTTTTTCTAGTTGAGACAACTAAGACCAATGTGTGAGAGGTGATTGAGTTAAGGGACAGAAGAGCTGTAAGAGAGATGAGGGTTGAGAGTGAGAACAGGAAGTGGAGCCTGATTAGAACTTTATAGTACATGGAAAGTATTTTGGATTGTTTTATGTGTGCCGATTTTATCATGCGTGCCACAAGAAACCACTAGACAATTTTGAGCAGAGAAGTGATACAATATAACTACTGTTTGTAAATTAGCCTTTAGTGGGGCAAGGCTGAATGATGGGTGAACAGTTAGGTTGTTACACTATTTCAATTATGCAAGTTGGAAATCCTGATGTTTTGCAGTGAATTTAAAGTAGTGAAGTTTGCTAGATGTTACTGGGTTCAGGTCAAAAATAGATCTGATAGGCTTGGTATGGGCTATGAGAGAAAAAGAGGACACAGGGATAGGACCAAGGATATTAGCTGGAGCAATTAGTGAAATAGAAATTTTATTAACTGAGCTGAAACAAAATGGCCCAGAAAGTAAGAAAGTATGTAGGATTATAAATAGCACTTAGATTTGTAAGCAAGCATACACATGACTACTAACTTGATATAATAGTGAATTATCCACATTTGCGATGACAATTGTAGGAAAAAAAATTCAATGCTATAAATAGTAATTCGCATTAATAACAATTAAAAAAATAAATTAGAAAAACAGTTTCAAAAAATACTTAAAATGTTATCTATGATGCCAATGATCGCTACTGCTTAAAATGAAGTAGGCCTATGTAGAGGGTGAGTAAAGTATTGGTTTTATCACATTTTAGAACATAAGAAAACATTAATCTTTAAAAAAAGTTATTTGTCTTATTTTATCTTCTGAACTCCATCAACAATTTCCCCCCTTTGGAGCACCTGCAGTTTAATATTCCCTTCAGAGGAAGTTCAGCCTACCTTTCCTCGTTCCTCCCAGTTGCAGGCTTTAAACTCAAGTGGTTCCAGAGGCCAGGCAGGTAATGCCTGTTGCCCAGAGCAGGAGAAGACTGAGAGGCAGGAGAAAGGGGCGGGACATCTGGTGAACTGTATGCAGGTGAAAGGTGGAGCTGCTTCTCAGTTTTAGCCAATTGTTACCACTTAGAGAATGAGAGGATGTATTGCTGCCCATCCTTCTAACTTTACTAGAGAAAATAAATCTATATTTTTTAAGAAAAACAAAAAAAAATCTCAATATTTAAATGTAAACTGAATTTTTAAAACATTGTAAGAACTAAACCAAACATGCTAAACTCAGTCTCTAAACAGTCAGACTACAGCATCTGCTGTAAATGGATGCCTCTACTCACTCCCTCCTGGAATGTTGATTCCCTCTATTAATAGCGATTGAACATTAGCAAAAAAAAAAAAAAAAAACTTTACAGATTAAACATGTTCTTGTTAACAAGTAGATGGTTTATCCATAGAGGAGAAGCTGTGCCTAAAACCCCAGGATTATAATGAAAGGGAAGATACATGACCAAACATGTTTAGCATTTATTGAACAATTCTGTGTCAGATACCCCCATGCTAATTTTACCTACATTATCCCTAAATTAATGAACTTAAAAAATAAATGAGGTTTCCAAGGATCTATGGCTAATAAGTAGTAGGGCTGGGCCTTGAATAAAATTTGTGTAATTCCAAGCCCCACATATGTCTATGCAATATTTCCTCCAAGAGATTTAAGATATCCAATTTCCATAGTATTTTAGCCAAATTATTTCATCTAACATGTTTTCTATTTTGAACTTCACAAAGATACTTTTATTATTAGATTGTGTACTGTTTTCCTGATAATGGCTTTGCCTAGCTCTAGCACCACTTGGTAAGGTACTAAGGAGTTGCTTTGCTATAAGCAAAGGATACAGTGGTGGGAGGGGGCGGGGCTGGGGGGAGGTGCGGGGGAGTCCGCTCAATCTGGAAGGACTTGAAGCTGCTTTGATTTAGAGACTTTCGAGTAGCCATTTTATTTCAATATACATTCAGAACCTGTGATTTTATTAGCATACTAAATTAATGGGCCTTTCTTCTTTGTAGACAATAATCCTTAAGATCAAGTACATTAGCTGCTGGTGTTCCTTGATTTTGTTTACAGGTAAGTAGTTCTGTTCTCACTCAGCTTTTAAATTTTGGTTTTTCCAGGCAAGTGAAATGTAGAACAAACATTTGAAATTTTCCCTTCAATAAGAACATATTTTTTCCAACAAATTTCTGTAGTTGTTTGGAAATGCATTATTATACAAAACACTACATATTGCATATATTTTCATTTGAAAGAATAGCTAACATTTTTTAAATGAATAGGATGTAACCCTCACCCTACTTAAGCATTAGAGATTACTAGTATTTCATAATCTCTAGCATCAATATCAAAGTAGTTTGATACTACATTTAGAAGTAATTTTAAAATAAAACATTAAAGAGAAATATTATCATAGCCTTATCATATAATTGGAAAAATGTATGGAAAGGATTATTCATGAACCTGGACCAATTTCAAGTGCCCTAAATTGTTGGGCTATGCCTTTTGCATCCTGTGTTATTGTGGTTTATCATATGCAATAATACCTTGGTAATTTGTTCTTAAGTAAACTACTCGTATTGCAACACATCGCTCATTTATCACGTTAAAATGTATTAGAAATGTTTGCTCATCTTGCAGAACACTCACAAACCATGTTACTCGCAATCCAAGGTTTTACTGTATATGTCTTTGTCCAGTTTATGACACAGAGCTCCTGAAACCCTCAGAATTTCCTAGGTGATGAGAACAATGAAGGTGTCCTTTGTAATGTTAATCAGGTGACTTTAGGAAAGCATCTAGGTAACCCAAGGATGGGAGCTGGTTGCTAGGAAAACCAACCATGTGATAAGAAGGTTGGAATTTTCAATCTCACCTCCTGACCTCTAGGAGGGTGGAGTTCAACGACCAGTGACCAATAATTTAATCAATTATGCATATGTAATGAATTCTCCATAAAAACCCAGGATGGCATTTGGGATTGGAGAGTTTCCAAGTTGATGTCTATATGGAGGTGCTGGGAGATCAGTGAACTCAGAGAGCATGGAAGTTCTGTGCCCTTCCCCATACCTTGCCCTTTGTGTCGCTTCCATCTGGCTCTTCCTGAGTTACATCTTTTTATAATAAAGCAGTAATCTAGTAAGTAAAATGTTTCTCTGAGTTTTGTCTGTTACTCTAGCAAATTAATCAAACTCAAGGAGTGAGTCATCGGAACATTCAGTCTATAGACAGTTAGTTAACTAACCAGAGATACAAGTGACAACCTTGACCTGTGATTGGCTTCTGAAGGGCGTAGGGGCCAGTCTTGTTGAGATAGGAAAATTATAGGTAGTCAGGGAAATTGCCACAGTAGAGGGAATCAGGGTGGAAACCATAACAGAGCCAGGAGAAATAGTTCATCAGCTAACAGATAGGTTTAAGTCATTGGACCCACCAGAGTGACAAACTCAGGTGGGGGAGGAAAAAGGCCACTTTTTCCCAGTTGGGAATTCCCTGGTAGAATGCATATCTTCAAAGAGGTTATTTAACATAAGACTCTCAGGAGTCCTTTCTTCAAAGCCAGTCTCGGCTAACATGTTCCTCTCAGAGCAGAGACATTGATTAAGCTGATTAAGCTCTAAGGAAATTAGACAGTTTTGAGAAAAATGCCTCCTCTGGCCTAAGCAACAATGTAAATCTGATAATAGTGCCAAGAGGCACAAGGAAGCCCCCTCCCCAGACAAACAGAAGGTATAAAAACCAAAGCTTTTGCCCTAACTAGTGAGCACCCCAATCAGGTCCCCCTCTCGTTTCGAGTGCTGTTACTTTCTACTCTAATAAACCATCCTCTGCTGTAAACTTTACTTCTCTGGTCCATGTCTCCATTCTTCGGCTTCACGGGACTATGATCCAGGCACAAGAAATATCCTACATCATTGTGAGTGAACCTTTAACCTGTGGAATCTAATGCTATCTTCAGGCAGACAGTGTCAGAATTGAGTTAAATTGTAGGACACCCAGATGGTGTCCAATAATTACTTGTTGCTGTGGGGAAAAAAAAAAAAAATCCCCATATCAGAATTGTAATCAGTGATCAGAGCAGTAATTATCCTTACCCCACTCTATATTCTTACCCCTGTATTAAGTTATTCTTGCTGAAATGCCTGAATGAGCAATGATGTTTTCATAATTTAAATAATCTCCTCTATTCTTTGCATGAGTATCATTTTGCCAAGAAGCTAGTGTTCTAATGATCTTCTCACTATGGACTAACAAATCTTATCCCACAATGTGGGTTTTGAATTATCCATATGTTGATATTTTAGAAGAGGTAATATTTCAGACCTTAACATTCAGTTAGTGGAAAGCCAGTAACTTTGTTTGCCTAATAAAAAAAAAAAAAGCATACTGTACAAACTAATGATTCATTCTTTAATGCCACCATGGTGAATATTTATAGAATATTTCCTGTGGGAACAGTATTAACATGTCTTCAAAACCTTACTAAACCATCAAAAATCATTCGCACTCAGAAAACTTGTTTCATTATTATCCAAATACAAAATATGGAAGTACCGTGCATGTTTTTTGTCTGTACTATAACTATCTTACACACATATGTGGATGCCTAATTTGCTTAAAATGTATATAAACTTCTATTGTGTCTCTTTTAAAAAGAAAATCATGACTTATCTGACCATTAAAAGGTTCTCTGAGCCACCACCTAAAGAATACCGAAGGCCCTTCAGTCCCCAGATTGTCAATAAATTAATCTAGTCCCAGTGAAGAATCAACAGGCTCATCCTGGGACTGTCTTACTGAGGGCAAAGAGCAGGTGTGAAGCCAATATTTCTGACTGCTTGGCGCCTTGTTATTACTTTTATGAATAGTCGGTGCATCAGGGACTCTACAGGGATCCAAGCCTTTCCTTGAGCCCAATCAAAGGATTAGTTTGATTCAGGCAGAGATTGAATCCGCATGGAAAATTGTCCATGCTGAGTTCTATTAGAAGGTGCTGCTGAGTGAGATTCATTACTTATCACGAGGCAAAATTACAGTCTTTTGTAATGGGAAACCAGTAAACAAAATAATAAAAGCCATTTTAATTATTAAATGACAGTGTTACAAATTGTATGCCATTTATCAGTGCCATAATGAAATAACAGTAAATGAAAAAAAAATCCATAAGGTCCATTCACTATAATTAAATTTCCCTAATATATTATTTTAATGATTTTTAAAATGTGGCTGATTAACAAATGGGTAATTCCCTTCAGCAACCAATATCTATACTTTAATACAGATGCACCATTTTTATTAACCAGTACTTTCTGTTGACTGAAGAACACTGAAAACTCTGAAAGGTCTTCTTTACACAGTCCAAGTTATCAGTGGCTAATGATGCTAAGTGATGAATTACTCAAATTTTAACAGGACAATCAGGGTCTAGTGTTCCTGTTATCCTTCTCAACACATTTCCCATCCATTCTATTGTTGTGCTGATTAGGCAGCTTTATTTGTAAAGACTTTGTAAATTTTAAGTCAGAGATAACAAGCAGTTCTTTCTTGTTATTTGAAAAACCAAACATGTTTGGTAATTTTTCACATTGTCAGAAACTACGGAAATATCAGTATCGTTTTACTAAAAGAAGGATAAGCTGCTCTACATAGTACAATTAGATGCAAACAAGCTCTTTCCTAATACAATTGAGAACTGACCAAGAACTAGTATTGCCTGGTAATAGTTGTTTGTGGTTAAATCTGCTTATGTTTAAAATTTGATTTATCTGTGTATTTCTCTGTCTCCCTCTCTCTATCATCATCATCATCATCATCATCATCATCATCATCATCATCATGTCTTGTTTAACTTTTGAAATAAAACTTACGACCGTATATACTATCAATTTTCAGGAAATAAATAAGGTAATTAAAAGTGTAAAATGACCTGTTAGTGATTAATACTTGGTATATCATGCTTTCTATTGCACACAGAGGAGGGACAGGATAAACATATCTCATGATTCTAAAGCCTTAATATTTAACCAAAACACCCCCCTAAAATAAATATGACCTTTTCTCCTCTTAATAAACACATATTAAGTGTCTACTACATACCAGTGTAAGGTCGTGTCTACAAGATGAAAATGCTCAATAATTACCCAGAACACTGCAAAGAAATCTGATTTTTCATTAAAACTGGAAGATTCATTATCTGAAAGAAAGTAATTTTAGTGAAAAGAAATGTTTTAACATAATAACATTTCATTAGGTAATTCTCTTAGATTAAGATATTAATCCCTTTTTCACTGCAGAGTATTTAGGGTAGGTACTCAGTGCAAAGAGTGTCAAGTGGTAACCCTTGCAAACTCTTGAATCCCCCTAAAATATTGCATTTCATTGTCAATCTAAGATATCAATTTTGGTGGGGAAAATATTACAGTGGTGTTGCTTAGTGTTAAGGCAAGCTGAAAAGTAAATTTTTTGTTGTTGTTTGTTTTTTTCATTTTGTGTTTCTATATCCTAAGAAGACAACTGATGATTTGCCCCATCCCCTTGAAAACTCTTAAGGAAAGTATGCTGAAAAGAGAACTGAATAGAATTAACTAATGATAAAATGTTCATAAATAAATATATATATATTTATATAAATATATATGTATATAAATATATATGTATATAAATATATGTATATAAATATATATGTATAAAAATATATATATATACATATATATATATGTATATATATATATATTTGTCCCATTATTTAGACTGTCCAAAGCACAATTTAGACTTGTTTCAATCTCTTGAGGAACACAATAGAATTAACATTATTGATTCACCAAATAAGGTTCGTTAATGTTTTTCTTTTACACGAGGAAGGAAAAACAAGTTACATAGGATAGAGAAGTGAAGCTTAAGATGATACTTAGAGAAACTGTGAAGGCAAATAGAAGGCTCAATGCACCAGAAGAAAAACATAAAAGATGACATGATCAAATTGGAAAATAAAATAAATAAAATAAAATAAAATAAATTTTTAAAAAGATGACATGATAATTGTAGCTATGTATAAATTGAAACACTAAACTTGAAAATTGAGACTTAGAAAAAAAATGTACAAGTTAAACACACCAGCAATGAAGAACTGACAAGATCTGGAAATACTGGATTTTATTAGACTCTCATAAGATTCCATTTAGATTATTTTTATATTTTCTTCAAATAAACTTTGGAATAGTTTGTGTTTGCAATTCTATCACTGAAAATATGCACACAAATAATTTCAGCGAGTTTGGAATATTTTATTTATTTACTTTTAAATCAACATTATCACTAGTTCTTTTACTTTTCTGAGAAGTCTATAATAGAATTAATGTTTCAAGTTATCATTCTAAAGGTAAATTTAACTATGTTGTTTATACCTTACCTTTTAAAATTCATATCCAAGCTACAGAACTTTAAAATTACTTATTGCATGTACATTTATGTAAATATAATGTATATATGGTTTTATGTAAATAAGCCCGAGGGTATTTTTCTCAAAAAGGCTTTTCTTTTTTCTATGAGTGTCTCATAAAATCTATTTTGCATTATCCCTACACACTTGGAATAGTGTTCTGTAGGCAGTGTGCTATTTCAATTGCTTTAAGAGAGTACAACATAGATAATTGTAGCAAACACTGAAATGGCCTTTCATTTGTGATGTAGTGTTCTAAGCACTGTAAGTGACTTACACAAGAAGTATTTGCTATAACTATTCCCGATTTTGCAGACATTTAGAGGTTATTCTGTCCAGTAGATATTCTCTTTTTTTCTTTTTCTTTTCTTTTTTAAGGTCTATTGAAGTATAATCGACATACGAAAAACTGCACATATTTAAAGGGTACAATTTGATAAATGTTGACATAAGCTTATATCTGTGAAGGCATCACCATAATCGAGGTAATGCAAGCATATCTTTCCCAAAAGTTCCCACACTGCCTGATTTTAATCCCTTCCTTCTCTTCACCAACCCTTCTCCTGCCCTTCTGCCCAGATAATCTCATTTGCTTTCTGTTGCAATAAATTTGTTTTCATTTTCTAGAATTTTATGTAAATGGAACCATGAAGTATGTACTGGTTTATTTTACTTAGCATAATTATCTTGAGATTCACCCATGTTGGTGTATATGTTAATAGTTCATCATTTTACATTTATGGGTAGTATTTCATTAAATACTCTGTGCACTGTTTGTTTATCCATTCACTTATTGATGGATATTTGGTGATTTCCAGTTTGGGGCTAATACAAATAAAGCTGCTATGATCATCTGTATGTCAGTCTTTTATATGTGCACATGGTTTTATTTCGGTTGAGCAAATATATAGGAGTGAATGACTGGATCATATGGTGCATGTTTAGTATTTTAAGAATCCACTAAACTGTTTTCAAAAGTGATTGTACCATTTTACTCTACATAAAATTTCTAGCTTCTTCACATTCTTGCCAACACTAGATGTGGTCAATCATTCTACTTTTAGCTATTCTAATAGATATGGAGTAGTATCTCACGTTCTTTCACTTGCATTTCATAATGACTAATTATGTTGTACATTGTTTTACATGGTTTTCTGCCAATAGTATAACTTCTTTGGTGAAGTGCCCAAATATCTTTATTGGTTTGTTTGCTTTTACATTGTTGAGTTTTGAAAGTTCTGTATAGATTCTAGATATACATTCTTTTCAGATATGTAATTTACAAATATTTTCAATCAGTCTATGGTTTTGATTTTCATTTTATTAACAGTATGTTTCAAAGAGCAGACATTTTTTTTTCATTTGAATAAAGACAATTTATCAATTAATTATCTTATTGAATATGTTCTTTGTGTCATATATAAAATGGCTATGACTAAACCAAGCTCACACAATTTTCTTATATGGCTTTATTTTAAAGTTTTATAGTTTCAGGGTTTACATTTATGTCTGAGACACATTTTGAGCAAATTTTTTGCATGGTATAAATGGAAATCCAATTCTTTAATAGCTTATTGAAAAGAATATCCTTTCTCAAATCAATTTCCTTTGTATTTATACAAACACCTTTGCAGAAAATCAGTTGTCCATGTATATATTTCTGGATTATCATTTCCATTTATGTATTTGTCTGTCTTTACATTGATGTCATATTGTTTTGATTACCATAGCTTTAATAAGTATTTAAATCAAGCAGTGTTATTTTTTCCAATTTTGTTCTCTTTCAAAGTTGTTTTGGCTACTCTAGAACCTTTGCATGTTCATGTTAATTTTAGAATATTTGTCACACACATACAAAAAAGATCCTCTTGAGAGTTTAATTGGTATTGTATTAAATCTATAGAACAACTTAACAACTTGGGAAGAATTAACATTTTTACAATATTGTGTCTTCTGTTCCATAAACATGGCACATCTCTCATTTATTTAGTTCTTTAATTTCTTTCAGCAATGTTTTGTTTTTAGTGTATAGGTTTTCTACATGTTTATGTCTAAGTATTTCATCTTTTGATATTATTATGATACTTTAAATTTCAATTTCTGAGTTGTGCTGTTAGTACTTAGAAATACCATTGATTTTTATACATTAATCATGCAGCCTGACTAAACTTACTAAACTTACAAATTTATTTTTGTAGCTTTTTTTATAGATTCCATCACATTGTCTACATAGATAGTGTATATCTGCAAATAAAGAAAGATAATTTTTAATAAAAAAAAAAAAAAAGAAAGATAGTTTTACCTCCTTCTTTCAAATCTGGATGTCTTTATTTCTTTTTTCTTACCTTATTACACTGACTGGAATTTGCAATATAATGTTGACTTGTAGTGCCAAGAGTGGATATACTTGTTTTGATCTTATGGGGAGGATATTCAATTTTTAATCAGTACAAATTATGTTAGCTGTAGATTTATTATAAGAAATTGGCTCATGTTATTATGGAGTCTGGCAAGTCAAAATCTGAAGGGTTGGCCAGCAAACAGTAGACCCAGGAAAACTAATGCTGCAGTTCCTGTTCAAAGACTGGTAGGCTGGAGATCTAAGAGAGTTTTCCAGTTCAAATCTAAGGGCAGTTTGCCTGAAAAACAGGGAGAACTGATGTTTCAGATGAAGTTTGAAGGTAGCCTGTTGGAGAAATCTCTCTTACTCAGATGTCAATCATCTTGTTATAGTCAGGTCTTCAACTGTTGGGTAAGGCCCACCCACACTCTAGCGGGCAATCTGCTTTACTCAAAGCCTTCTGATTTAAATGTTAATCTACCGAAAAACACTTCCAAAGAAAAACACCAACAATAGTGTTTGACCAAATATCTGGGTATCCCATGGCTCAACCAAATTGACACATAAAATTAATCTGCACAGAAATGACCCAGAGTAAATGTTCTTAAGCATTATGTAGCACTGATCCTCTATCCCAGGAAGCACACATACAGGGACACTTGGATTTACATTTAATAAAGATTTATGTATTTCCTTGGTTATACATTTACTTAAGAGTTATATACAAAAAAAAACATTATACTAAAATATCAAATGACCAGGATTTTAGTTCTATTGTGCTATTTACTACCTTTGTGACAGAGCAAGAAATCAATATTAGACCATATTCAAGGCTTTTATATTCACCCAGGTGCCAGGACACTTGAAAACCATGTTGTAGTCTAAGGAAAATCATATTGCAAATTGCAAAAATATATATACCGGAGGTGCCAAAAAATGTATACACATTTTAAGAGATGTTATCTATGTATTACTTTTCAAAGTTGAATTGAACACTTTGAGTACCTCTTATAATTGCAGAAGTCAAACGTGACTTGCATTCATCTTTTGTTATCAGTGTATATTGAGCATTAAATTTTAACACAGTGTTTTCCTTTCTTAAAATGTGTATACATTTTTTGGCACCCTCTCTATATATAATTTCATTAATTAGGAATTTTTTTTTTCCAACAGAAAATATGATTCTGCTATAGGTCAGCAAAGTTACGTTATCATAACAAGCAAACAAAAAAAAAAACAAGCAATATTTTAAAAACAATCAAAATATTGAAATCCATGTTCATTTTTTAAAATTGTATTTTGCTGCTTGACCATTCATTGTGCATCAGTATTACTAAAACAAATGATAGCTGGCACTGAATGTTTAAGAAAATAAATATGGGGAAAAACATGAAATTGAGAACATTTAACCATTAGCTTTTTTTTTCCCCTGATATATTTGGAAAAGATTGTTATTATTTGAAGTGGGAGTGTCCATCTTATCTCAGCTCAAGGGTAACTTGGGACATAGATTGAAAACAATAAAAGAAATGATTTTTTAGATATATTCTAGTTCTCTTACAAATCAAGTATTTTATAAACCAAGACATAGAAAACATGAAGTAATTTTGTTTTATTGTCTGTTATAGACACCCTTTCTGAAAAATGTCATTCCAATCAATGCACTACAAAAAGAGGGCACTGAGGAACTCATGCTTTGAATATTCCATAGAAACTACATTAACTATCTTCAAGAATATAAATATTCTATTTTCAGTTTACCCAATCTGAAAGGGGGCTGTTGGGAACTGAAAATTTTAAAGTCCAACTTTTACAAGTTAAGTGAATTAATTCAAATAATCTTTGATGACCCCAAATTTCCATTGACTGCTGTTAATTCAAAGTACTAGATTAGATTCAAATACAAGGCACCAATAAAAATGCAGTTAATGTATTTATTTAATTTATTTTCTCTTTGATATTCATTCAAAGTGGGTATTTTGTAATTCTTAGGAAAGAAATTGTCATCACACCACTAGGAAGTTTCAGCTTTTCTATCAACATCACAGGCAACAACCACTTAAAGCTGAGAAATAATCATATGTCTATCGGACTTCCGATTATACATAGTACTGTTCCACTATCTACAACTGCTTATATATGCCTAATCCCATGGCATTGTCCTTGGCCTATGAACACCAGGCATCATGAGGTTTCTCAGGGTGCTATTTCCACTGATAAGTGTAGTTCCACTAATAAGCATTGACTCAGAGCTTGGAACCCTTGAATGCTTTACTGAACTTACCTGTACAATTCCAGAACTTATACAGATCTCCTTGCAGCATCTGCTCTTCCTAGGGAAAATATTTACCTTCATGGAGTTCCCTCCATGATCCATCACATCTGTCATTTTTACCATCATCCTGCCCCTACCTTCCATTTTGCCATTCAAGGATAGATGACATCTATTTTTAACTGACTTGTTTTATTTTGTTTTGTTTTACAAAGACATCTCTCTTTAATTGAAGAAAAAAAATACTTAGCATTTTATTTGGAAAGTAGCATTTACATGAATATCAGCTCAGAATTAAAATCCATAAATGAGAGTCCAGCTGATACAAATAGCAAGTTCCTGGTGGAGAAATAAATGTGGATAACTGTGCACTCAATTCTCTCCTACTGGTGATCTAAATTAATGGTGTTCAGCCTTGCTGGACCTTTTCATTTCTAAATCATTCTTTAAGAAATTCACAAATGGAGTCATGGCATCTTCACAGAAGTCCAGCAGAGCCAGCATGCCGTCTGAAGTAATGTTCGCACCTCTCGAGACGGGAGTGGGCTTTTTGAAATTAGCGAGGATGGCTTTGATATATTCTTCTGCCTGTCATGAAAGACCCCAGTTCATCTGGCTTATGTTCTTCTTGCCTGCCTCTGATTGATTTCATGTAATCCTGATGTGCTCTTTGTCGTTGCCTTTCATGAAGCCAATTTCCTGCAGGTGGTAGTTCATTGCTTTATCATAATACAATGATATCTTGTGGTATCTTTTTCTTCTTCCAGTCAAGCTGAGATATTATCTGCAGAGATAATAAAAATATTTTTCCCTAGATAACATTTTAGATATGTCACCTCATTAAACCTCTCAAAGCCTTTTGAGAGGTTGCAAATGTCACCTTGTCCACTTGAAAAATTGAGACTTTGTAAGTTATATAATTTGACTTTAAATTGCAGAAAAAGTGTCAGGGATTTAAATGGTATCCTGGAATTCAATTCCAACTTTATTTCCTTTTCCCATTTGGTCAAGGCTAGACAAATTTGTTCAGAAAATTAGCCATTCTGAAACGATAGAAGACACTGGGTGTGTACTAGTTTTCCTGCTTATTCACTAAGTCAGCAAAATTTACTAAATTGTGCCAATCTATGAGTATATAGAGGACTTCTAAACCCATCATCATTCAAGATACCATTTTCATAGTAGCTCACTTGGGATTCTTGCTTAGTGTGAATACAGGGATCAGCCTATAATTGACATATCCATTTACACAAATTGCAATATAATTCATATTATTATCTTACCTTTGTAAAAAAGAACATAAAAAGAGTATCATCACTGTTTATATTGGGCTAATGCACTTGAATAATGTACATTTTAGGAAGAAATTCTCACTGTAATATGGTCAATAACTTGAAACTCTTTCTCCTGCAAATTTTCCAACACATGAAAGAAATATTACTAGTTTTATAAAATGTGCAGCTGATATATGTTAACCATCCCAATCATTGTGGGGACAACTTATTCACTTTGCTACCCCTTAGCTTTAGTTCTTCTGTTAAAGCTATATGGTTTCTGTTTTTCTACTAATTAAATCAACACAATTTGAAAATCAATAGTATATTTATCAAAAACAAACTACTTGTTCTGATAGCTAGAATTTATAGGAATTAAATGGCTTTATTTAAATATATCATAGATTTTTTCCCCACTGCTCTAATTTTGTAAGTATGATACTATTTTAACACATTTATCAATGCATATTTGGGAACAAATTTTCACGTGGTGTGTGTAATCGTAACAATTAATAATAGATACAACCAAGAAAGAACATTCACTTATTCTACTAATTTTCACTGAACAAATAAAAACATTTAATTACATAGCTTTTATTCTAGCATTAATGACTCTATTATGAGTCATGAAACCAAACCTTCAGCTTCATGGAAAATTTGATTTGCCTCCATAATATATCTCTTATCTAGAAAGATATATGAATTAATATTGTTACTTCTCTGTTTTTATGTATTGTTTGGTTAGTTATATGTTTTCTACTGAGTTTGACCTTTTATTATTTCTTATAAGTATGAATACTCTTCCATGTTACCAAACATCAATTACCAATTAGTCAATGTAATATCTCATGAGATGGTAGTGTATCTAGACACATTAGATTTTTAAAGGATGAATTTGGGGATTGCTATTATGCATTTATTATTATGATGAATTATCACAAATGTGCCATTATAAAGTGAAGACCTTGTTATTTCATATGTTAAAACTTCTTTAGATTAAATTGATTGTTCTATTTTGAAATATCTATTTTAAGAGAAATTAGAAATATACTAATTTCAATTTTTAAAAATTACAAGAATAAAAAGAATCCCACTTTAGATTATGAAAGGGTATTTTTAAAAGAAAATTTGGTGGAGGGAAGAAATGATGAATATATAGGGATAGGAGAAATGAAGAGAGAAAAAGGAAAAGGAAGATAGGTTGAAAAAAACCTCATCCAAAGGAGATGCCTTTTCTTAGGGAGAGGGAACTAATCGACCAGATGAAGTAACAGCAATACTGAACAAAAGGCTTAAGAGACTGTGTCAGGCTGAAATCGGTGTGTATTATTTTCCTTGAATGAGAAAAGACTCTCCAAGTCATTTAAGAATCAGAAAAGAAGGAATTTTAACAATGATAAAGATTTTTATTTCCCACATTTGGAACAATGTGAAGGATACAGAATAAAGGTAGGAAGTATGGTGAAGAGAGTTACAAAAGGTCAAATAGAAAATGCTCAGCATTTTTACTGTATTAATAATAACAAAATATGACCTAGATTCTCTGTGATTTTATAATAAGATAGAGGTGAAGTATACATTACTTACTCCAGTAATATAGCAAAATAGCAAAGGTTATAACAAAATGAAATATTGGTAGACCCAAGATGAAGAAATTTCTAGTTGTTCTGTTAATCTGTTTCATTTGTTTAGAATATTTATTATTGAATAGCTGCTAATTAGACTCAGCAGCTGATATCCATCTGCAAATATTTCTCTGCTATTCCACCAGGATGTAGACCTGGAAATGGAGATGAGAGAGAACAGACTTGAAATATTCCAGAGGATAAATCTTTTTCAGTCCCTCCAGGCATAATATCTATAAATTTGAAAGCATCATGATTGATTGCCCTTGATCTTCAGCCATTCTCCAACATAAAGGATATCACATTGAATTTCAAAGCCTCTCAAAGCATATGGAGTCACAGTATTCCCCTTCCCACCATTTCAATGACTTGTATTTACGAGTATCTATTATCAAAGGAAAGCACACCTTCAGACAAGCACCGAGAAAAGGCACCCAAGTGGCCAGGCAATTCCCTGTCTTTCTCTTTCAGTGTGAGAAGTTAGCTCGGGGCTTAAGGAAACTGCTGTACTTTCTAAGAATACAACTTTTGCATGTAGTTTCATTTATTTTTTACTCTAGCCTAAGCAGATCCATCACCAGAAACTTAACCTGCTCAAAAGAAGAGGAAAACACAAACACACACACACACACACACACACACACACACACACACACTCACACAATCTTTGCCTGGTTTAAATAGTTTCACAGAAATCCAAACACTTACATAGCTTCTAAATTACTCAATATGTCCCTGCGATGTTTAGTTAGAATGAATGTCAGGTACTGTTTAGTTATGATTGGCAAGGCTTGCATTCGTTTTTGCTGCTTTAGGATACATTAAATGAGCAGAAACAAGTTGAAAAGAATCATACACGACAGCCCTGTGATCCATCTAATGTGCCAGTGGCAGCGAAAGTTCTTAGAAGGTACTGCTTGTCAATGCCCCCTCAAATTTGTTTTAACCTCCTTATTTTTCTAAATTATGTCACTTCCTGGAGAATTGAATTATATCAATTTACAACTAGCAGATAAGTACTGTTTGGTTTTAATTGTTCTTTCAATTGTTCCTAAGTTTCCTTGGTTTTTAAATTCCACAGCTCTGGATTTCTTTCGAGCTTCAGGATATATAATCCAACTCCAGTATATATGGTCACATTTAACTTGTTCTATATACTTTTTATAGTATATTTTCTTTATTGACCTTGTGTCCTAGTCTTTATCATCTATCCCTAATTATGTCCTCTAGCTGTCCCTCACTTAACACAATGGTTTCACTTAACACAACGATACTTTATAAGTTTCATTATAATATTCCTGAGGAAAATTTACCAACATGCACAAGAAGCATTAATTTTATATATAAAGACAGAATAACGTGTTCTGTTGAAATTCTACTAAACAGTTTGAGGAACTCTGATATTTGACAGAAAAAAAGAAATGTCATTAAAATGAACTATTCTGCAATTCATTACTTCTGGTGAAATACCAACCAAAAGACCAACTACGTTTATTTATTAGCTATTTCCTAAGTTTTAGGTTATAAATGTTCCAATTTGGTCATCCTGTTTTTCATTTTGAAAGATGATGTGTAATGTATTCATTTAATTCTAACATCTGTAGCTTCAAAGAACCATATGAAAATAAGAGTCCTTTTTTCTCTGTAACAGTATTGATTTTTCTCCCCTCAGGTAGATAACAGACTTTCTTGGATAAAAACAAAAAACAAAAAACAAAAAACAAAAAAACATGTATTTTAAAATAAAAGAGAATAGAGCTTATAAACCTGAAGTGGAAGACCTTTATAAATTGATCTCTGAAGAGAGATACAAGCTCAATACCTACTTTTCTACTATAAAAACAATTCTGCCATAAAGAAAATTATATATATATATATATATATAAAATTTATATAAATATAAAATTATATATTTATAAAATTATATATATATGTATAAATATAAGAGCAACTGTCTTTACTCTTCACATCAAGAACACAATCCATTATTTTTATCTCATAGCCTTCTTTTCATCTCAGTTAGATGCAGGCTGATTTCATAGGCCATCCTTTGAGTGTGTGCATTATAATCTTCAGCACTCTGATTTTATCCATTAAGAATATGAAAAACCTGTGGGAAGGACTCAAAATAGTTTTTTCCTTAAAAAAATCTCTTTGAGTTTGCAACTCAGCAAGTGCTTAATTAAAATGAAGAGGAAAAATGTTTTTAAAAATGTTTAATACAGGGCCAGCCGAGTGGCGCGGTGGTTATATGCTGGCTTGGGAAGCTAGCGGCCCCGGTTCGGGTCCCATATAAGGGACAGTGACACTGCTCTCAAAAAAAAAAAAAAATGTTTAATACAAACTATTAGTTTTGATTTTCTAAAACTATTTCTTCATACCCTTCTTTTGTTCAACAAGTATTTATTGAGAGGATACTACATGATTGGCATATTATTAACCTCTCATTTGCATTATTGAGCAAGTAAAGATATTAATCTAAAAGTGATACAAAAACAAGGCAAAAGTGATCTGCCTTCTCAAGGAAAGTCCATATCGAGGGGCCTGGACTCATGCTTTTTTTGAGCTGGCCAACTTGAATCAGAAGAGTTTGTGGCTGTAAGAGTTATTCCTTACAAGGAACAGGTTTCCTTTCTTCTGTTTCCACATGGTTCTTCATCTGCAATAAAACACTTATTTTATTACATCCATATTTACTTAAAAAAATAATAGCAGATGTTTTCAATACCACTATTGGATATATTCTCGCTAAACAAAGTCAAAACAAATCCTGCCATTGATCTCTTTTGAACTTCTGAGCAGGGGTCACAGTGCTGTGGTCTGATCTTTCAGGTATGAGGGTATGAGCTCATCTTTCGGAGTGTGTTACTTCCTTGAGGGGCGCAGAATACCATATGGTATACAGACAAAGTGCTGAAGGAGTGAGTGACAGGTAGTGAATCAGTGTTTCTAAACCTTGTGTGATTTTAAGAGTCACTTGTGGGGACTGAATACAGATTCCTAGGTCTCCCTAAATTGCCACATCATAATCCCTCTGGATCTGTTCACAGATTTGAATTTTTGTAAACTCTCCAGTTATTGATCAGGCATGTTTGTGAAACATTGTAGTACAAAGAAATCTGGGAAATTGTCTTAAATACTTCCTGGGGAAAGAACAGTTGATACATAAAAAATAAAAATGTGTTAGAGCTGATGGACCTCAGATCTGAAGGATTAGATAAGGCCTTATCGTTACAACAGAATTGTAGCAATTGAAACTGAGGTAATTTTTTCTTGGGGTGACAATGGTTATTGGGGTGACAATGGTTAGTAAAGTTACATAGGTTTCAAGTGTACAATTCTGTAATACAGCATCTATATATCACATTGAGTGTTCACCACCCAAAGTCAGTTCTCCTTCTATCACTATATATTTAATCCCATTTATCTGAGGTAAAGTTTATACTTCTTTCAAATTTCCTATGAAAAAGGTAAATAGAAATCATTGTGCTTTCACAGAAATCAAGATATGGAATAATACTGCTTTCTACATCTATTGAGGAGTTAGAGATGTGTAGTTGTGAGGGCAAGTACCCTACAAATTTAAAGAGAAGGAAATTAATTCTATTCTGAAATTAACTCAAACTTTATCTCTTCTGTTGCTATGGGTTAGGTGAAATAAAGTCATCTCTGATAAATATTGTGCTACTTTATTCTAGGAAAACTTCAAAATAATTTATAGAGATTAAAAATGATTTTGCAGGATACATAGAGAAAACCCCTTATGGCATACCCAAATCCTGCCAGGAAGAATATTTATTGCAATAAATACAGCTCTGACATATTCCCTCTTAATGAAAGTTATTTGGTCCTTCTATTGTAGATGGAATATAATAGTAAAACCAAAGTTCCCAGTTCACTTTCTGAATAGAAAACTCAATAAATTTGTTAACCTGGGCGTAGGTTGCCTTTAAAATACGTACTTTTTATCAACCTCTCTTGAGTTGGAAAATAACAATTTTAATCATTTCTTCTTTGAAAAAAGTTAATACTTGTCTAGACACAACATTTTCAGTTTTAGAATTATGATCTATCATAGTTGGTTATACCCAAATGCATCAGATACAATTACTCTTTTTCTTGTTTTAAAAAATATTCATGACTTTCTGTATGCACTTTATATTTCCCAATGTTATGAGATTTTATAAAGTTTAATAACTTTGTTCCTACTTCTATCATAGACTACACTTTTTATCCTTTTTACCTTTTTTTATTATTTTCCTAAGGCTATATTAAATCTTCTCGAGTCTTCATTTCAATTCAAGAATGGTTTACTGAAGTTGTGTTAAGTGTCAGAGACTGTGTTAAGCCCTGGGAGTCCATGTTGAGTAAAACAAGCCCTCAAAATAGTTTCTTGATGCTACTTCAAACTGAGAAAAATCTTCCATGCTTAGAAGTTTCTGGTTTTATATACCTGAAAAACTTTGGCATGATAAGAACTTAGCATTAAAATTAACCTTTAAGATCAACATATTAAACCCACATCCACTTCTGAGCATTTGTCCAGCCTGGGCCTGAAAATTTTCCCTTGATAGTGACTCCTCATTTTAGAAAATTCCAAATGTTACAAAATTATTCCTATTCTTGAGCTGCCATTGATATCCCTAAATATTCTGATCATTAGTAATAGTTGTTTATTTCAAGTAGCATGGAACAAGCCCATTATCTGTTTTTGATAACTTTGAAAACTTCACAGGACTGTTACACAAACATTTCCTCATCACTTACTATATTAATCTACTGTGATTATTTATATATTTACTTCTTTCTCTCACTTTATTTTGTGTTTAATGACTATTATACTTTTTCCTTTCTCCTTGATTTCTAATATCTGTTGGAAAGAATAATCATATTTTATTACTCATTTTTCCGTTTATTCATTTGAAAATTTTGTTTTTCATTTTGTTCTTTTAGTATTTACATTTCTATGATGTATGAACTCCATAAGAGCCTTAGAATACATTACCTTTGTTTTGTTTTTTGTTTTTTTTTTGAGGGCAGTGTCACTGGCCCTCATATGTGGGACCCGAGCTGGGGCCGCTGGCTTCCCAAGCCAGTGCTTTACCACTGCGCCACTCGGCAGGCCCAGAATACATTACCTTTAAAATCAATAACCCACCTTCTATTTCTTTTAGCATTTTTTTTCTACATTATTTTGAAACTCCTAGATCAAACTAAAAAGCACCCTCATGGCAATGAAAACACTCAACAGAGTGAAAGGCAACCTAAAGATTGGAGGAAATATTTGCAAACCATATACATGATAAGGGATTAATACGTGAAATATATAAAGAACTCTTACAATTCAACAGTAAAAAAATAAATAACTCAATTTCAAAATGGGCAAAAGACTTTAATAAACATTTCTCCAAAGAAGACATATACATAGCCAACAGGGAAATGCAAATCAAAACCAGAATGAGATGTGATATCACACCTGTGAGAAGAGCTGTTATCAAAAACAAACAAACAACTAAACAAACAAACAAACAAAAGGTTAGTGCTGGTGAGGATGTGGGGGAATTGGTATACTTGTCTCCCATCTGTGAGAATTTGAAATGGTGCAACTGCTATGGAAACAGTATGGGGATTTCTCAAAAAATTGAAAATAAAACTGTCTTATGATCCAGCTATCCCTCTTCTGATATGTATCCAAAATAATTGAAAGTAGGGTTTGGAAGAGATATTTACACCCCATGTTCATAGCAGCACTATTCACAATAGTCAAGAAGCAAAAACAATCCAAATGTTTTCTGCAGAGGAATAGAAAAAAAAATGTGGTATATACATATAATGGAATACCATTTAGCCAAAAAAAAAAAAAAAAAAAGATATCTTGTTCTATGTGACAACATGGATAAACCTGGATGACATTATGCTAAGTGAAGTAAGGCAACCACTATAGAACAAACTGCATAATTCCACTTATATGAGGTATCTAAAATAGTCAAACTCATAAAACAAGGCCTGGGAGCAAGGGATAATAGGGGCTTGCTATTCAACTGGTATAAAGTTACAGCTGTATAAGATGAATACATTTTAGAGATTTGCTGTAAAAAAACTGTGCCTATAGTGAACAATACAGTTTTGCGAACTTAAAATTTTATTCAGATGGCAGATCTCATGTTAAGTGTCTTACCACAATATACATATTAAAAATTACAGATTGTCATTGTTTTTCTTTTTATATTTGATAACTTATTTCAGTTAGAAACATGTTTATCTGTTTCTTTGTTTAATCCTGTTTCATGTATTCTATTTCTTTGCTCTGGTTTTTATTTTACTCTTATTCATCATTTCATTCTTCTTTAGTTATTCTTTCTGAAAGGATTATTTACAAGAACCAAAGACATTTACAATATGTCAGTGTGATTAGTGAAATACCCATTCTTTTATGTTTAAAAATGAATCTGTTTTACCATTATAATTGAGTAATAATTTATCTGCGTTTACGGTTTTAGGTTGGTCCTTAATACATCAAAATTTTAAAGGTTTATTTTGTTGTCTTCTGGCAATTATTATCATTTCTAAAAAGTATGCCATTATCTTAATTGTCATACTTGTGTAGCTGACATGACATTCCTTTAGCAGCCTCTAAGATATTCTTTCTTTTTCTGTGGTCTCCCGCTTCACAGGTGCTTGAGGGTGGATTTGTTTCTATTTACCCTCTTAGAACTGAGTTTTCTCCTTTATTTTTGTCTTACTTTTCAATAATCACTGCAAGAAAATTCTCAGCAATATTCTTATCAAATATCATCTTTGCTCTGTTCTTTCCTTCTATATATTCTCAAACCTACAAGTATATTACATCTTCTCATTCTTCTATCCTACATTTGTCTTGAGTCACCTTTCATATTTCATATTATTTGATACTTATGATGTTTAATTCTGAGTGATTTCCTCAGAAACATTTTTCTAGTTTACTAATTTGCTTCTCAGTTGGATATTTGTCTGCTTCACTATTGTGCTTTCAAATGTATTTTTATTCATTGTTTTGGATGAACATTTACAATATTCCTCCAATATTTCTCATATTTGTAAAACATTTTATTCACAAAGTTTTATTATTTGTCTTTGAAAGCTCTTTCAGATAACTTAGAAAGTTGGTAACATTCAAAAGAGGAACAGGCATTGACCCAGGGATCATTGAAGGTTGTATTTATAGTCTATGTGTGTTAGTAGAGTTTTTGAAATAATTATAGAAACACAGCGAATTTATCTGGGTTTAATGCCAGATGTATTTTCCCTGCTAGCCATTAAACCTCAGGTAATATCTCATTCCTAGGTCATTACTGTAATTATAAGGCAAGCATTTAAAAACAATATAAGTATATTAGTGCGTGTGTGTGTGTGTGTGTGTGTGTGTGTGTACACATATGTAATTAGTTATTAGTTATACTTAGGTGGTATTAACATAATTGGTGTGTATAGGGGATTTCTGGGAATTTGTGATTAACTCATTACTCGTAAAAATCAGTTGATTAGAATATCTTTCATTTTCAATTTACATTATTATAATTAACTTGTAAATAAAGTAGAAGTAATGTTAGGATATCAAAAGCTGCTTTCCATTATAAGCTTCATATTCTAGTTAATAGATTGGAAGTTTACTATTAAATTGAAAACACATCTTATTAGGAACATCTAATTCTGATGAAGAAAACTGCAATGGGCCATTTACACTAATCATGTGGACGTACAGATGTCAGAAAGAAAAGGGCTTGTTCCTGCAGAGTATTCCATGTGCCCCAGTAAGACTATCTTATCTCGGACTTCCTTCAGATATGCTAACAGCGGCTGGGTCTCTGGGTTTGAAGCTCCCGATCTGACTCCTGCTATGACATTTCAAGCAGAACGAAGTCAGCAGAGCCACCGCACACGATTTCCTTTTAAATTGCTCCACAAGGCTGAGAGCTGAGTGATTGTTATCTAGAAGATCTATCATCTCTTCCCACCAAATTAACCCCCCACAATCCACTTCTTACCATTCAGCCTGTCTTTCTGTTGTTTTCTGATGGATAATTTTTAGCTTTTCTCTGGCACTCAGCCTAGTATTTTATGTGGGTATGCTTGTACATAGATTTGTATTCAGCATTTGTCTTATATCTTCTTTAATATCAGTTACAGTATTTTTAGTTGAAGTTTTAGTAATGAAAAATGTTGAATGTTTGTTATTTAATCAAATGGCAGGCATGGTATAAATAGTGTGGGTCTCAGTGGTCAACATGACCTCCAAAAGAATTGAACCTGATGATACCTTGAAAATGAACCATATATTAATATCGAAAACCTTACCCGCTCAGATTTTATTTGAACCATATCAGTTTTAGGACTCCATATAAATTATAAAACATTAAGGAAATCCAGAAATTTAGAAGAAAGTCAAGCAAATGGCTGAAGGCCAAGAAATTCTACCTATTGGACAAGAAATTAGGTCTGCTGGCACAGGCAATATGATGGACTGAAAAAAGCTTGGTAACTGAAGTTATATATGTGAAGAAAGTAGAGACGGAAAGCATGTATTAGGTAAATGAAGAGAAAATCAAGAATATTTCAACATTGTCTTTATTGCAGAAGATTGAGCTTTGCCACTTTGGTTTGGTTATTTCGGATTTGCTTTTGTACATTTATTTTTTAAATAAATGTGTCAGGGATTCTTTTGTTTCTAGATAGGCTAAGTTCCTGCCTCTACCTTCCCATTTTAAATAACCCCAAATCCCAGGATTAAGCTACAAATTGTGCTCTATGTCCACAGAAAAGCAGAACAGGTTTATTACAGTAGAGACCACCCGATTTCAAATAAGGTAACTTGAATGGGACCCTGGCTCTGCCTCTAGTCTGTACGGTATCATGGACAGGACACTCAACGTTTTAGTTTCTTCACATTTAAAATGGGAATGATAACAGAAAGTTTGTAGGATTCTTAGCAAATTAATAAGTGATAGTGCCTTATGAAACATAAAAATAAGTTCATAGTTGTAAACTTGAAGGAATGGAAGAACAATCTATAGCGTAAAATAGTACTCCACAAAGGGACGAAATAAAAGGTTTGTTGCACATTGGACAAGTGAACCTGCAAGAGCTTTGCACCCACTTCCTTTGGAGGTCAGGAAACAGATGGGAAATCAGCATCTGTTGGGGGTACTTTGGGTGGGCGTGGCAAAGCTAAAAGCTAGCCTTTTTGTTTTATTTTTTAGCTGAGCCATCGTGCCACCTGTTGGCAGCTTAGTGGCTGCTGAGCTCAGGCTGGGCATCGAACTGCTGTTGCTCAGAGCTCAGCTTGCACTCTTGAGCAAGCTCTTAACCAACTGAGCCACTCAGCCAGCCCTGAAAGCTAGCTCTTTTTTAAGACTCCTTTTCAGCTTTATGTGTCATTTATATATTTAACATTATAAAGGTTTCTTCATTTTTCTTCTTTGAAGATAGTTATTATAAAGGCTGTGAATTAATAAATATCTTTGTAGGGATCGTGATAAAACTAATTTCTGAAATTCGTTTTCCTTTTAAATTGTTTTCAGTATCTAAGTTTTACATAAACACAAATAGAAGCATAATCTCTAAAATACTAAATTCTATTGATTATTAGATAAGATGTAGATTGAAAGACATACACCTTTGTTTCCAACAATTGAGTGTGGATAGATTCAGTCTTTGTAATTGCTAGCCAGAGAAATGCATTGGTTAACGGATTTCCTTGTTCATCACTCTGGATATAGATCTTCGGTAAGATTTAAATAACACAATGATGGGGAAGAACTTTACCAAATATCTATCACAGTTATGTTGAAATCCACAACTCCCTAAGATGCAAAACACAATTCTACTCAGTTTAAGTATAGCAACTTAAGTATTTTGGGTGCGATGATGGTGGAGAAATGGACACACATATTTTATCTAATATAATTGGTTACCAGTGTGGATTGCAAATGAGTTCAAATGTCTTTAGCTTCAGTCCCAATGCTCCCAACTCCTAGACAGGCATGACTTCTTCTCCCTCATTGGCTGCTGCCTACCAGCTCCAATGATACTATTGCACCATTTCTGCTACCACCCTGCTGCTGCCGTGGATGCCTCCTTTTGTTAGTTAGCAAATCCCCAGCCCTGGTTAGGCATGCGTCTTACCCCAGGATGGACATGGTCCTTCTGTCTAACTTCTTATGGTTGCTATGGTTGGCTGTTCTCTGCACTCTGGGTGTACTTCTGTTTGGGACAGCTCATGAGACTCTCTTGTTGAACTTCTGTCTTATGCTTTTGCATAACCTCTTGTCCCAACAAAGTAAAGTGCCCTTGGGGAAACAACCCACAAACGTTAAACTCCTTTTCCATACCTTTTCTTCTGAGGGATATTGGTGGGATACACTTCCTTTTCAAGCCCCCAACATGGATTAAGGCTCATTGTCAAAACTTGCCTGTCTGTTCCAAATATTCTTCATGAGATCTTCATATCTGACTCCTTCCATCTCAAATTACCTCATTGCCTCTTGTATTCAGTGTAACTTTCCTTACATATGTATCTATTCACTCTAAAAAAATATTAATTAGGGGTTCTATATTTGCTATATTCAGAGATACTTTGCTTACCATCAACACATAATAAATATCTAACTTTTCATGTCCTAGTTTCTTTCAAGGAAAATTTCTGCAAAACCCTATGAGGAATGGTTCTCCTTACTTAATTACTAGTTACTATTTTGGTACTAATGGATGCATCACTTTTAAATAATACAAATAAAATCTATTTAATTGCATTGATACTTTATTAACGTAATAGATATTAATTTAATACCTACTAAGTGCCAGGTACCAGTTCAGAGATATAAAATGAAAAATGGTCCTTGTTATCTTTCTATAATATAATTTTATAAGGTAAATGAGTCCCATTGTTCTGAATAAAATCTCTAGTCAATGGGGTTATTGTTCACAACAAGTGTTGCCTCCCATCATCCCCACTCAAGAGCACATCTGTCTATTTATAACTGATATTTTCAGGTCTCTACTGACATGGTCATCTAACTATTAAATGCCACTCATCTGGCTTTTGAAATTACAGTGTGATGAAGCTCTGAAGTTTCTCCAAACTTTTTACCAAACTTGTCAACAAATGATTAATGAATTAATTTCTTCCAACCCTTCTTTATTCCCCCCCAAAAAACTACCATCCAGGATGGTACCACATGGAGAGACAGGGTAAGGGGCAGAAAGAAGTTCAATGTCTGGGAAATCCACTGTTAAACAGTAAGTCTCCATATGGTAACAGGCTGGGATGTGAAAACACAATTTTGTTGATTTCCCAGTTCTGTGGTCCCACTCACAGTAAAAATAGCTCTTATTATTAGAATTGACAATCCTACTTTTCTTTTTTCTTGCCAAAATGCACACACAATTTCAGGAAGGAAAATCTTCAGTAACATTCACCTTAGCATATAAGACTTGTTTAGTTTTCATTGTCTCAATTGCTTTCAGAAGTAAAATTATTTCCTGTGCCTACTTAGTCTACATTATTTCATTAACATTTCTCATTAGATTCTAAAATTTTGGACCGGTCCTTATAGTGATGGCCATTCCAAATAATGCAATTTTCTTAGGATTATAGCACTGTAAATAAAGTCACATGTTTTGTTCTTTTTTTTTTTTTTCTTGACATTAAAAACATTTCTCAGGGCCAGCCGAGTGGCTCAGTTGGTTAAGAGCTCATTCAAGAGTGCGAGCTGAGGCTGACCAAGTAGTGCACTGGATAAGAGCTGGCTTGGGATGCCAGGAGCGCCGGTTTGGATCCCACATATGAGGGCCAGTGACACTGCCCTCTACAGGTAAGATGGGGAACAACAGCTTTACCTGGAGCTGGCCTGCTGTGAGTCCCCGGGACAGCATAAATGTAGCCCCTGCTGCAGTGGGCTGCCATAGGCTACAGTGAGTGGCTGGCAGCTGGCGTGAGCTGCTAAGAACCGCTGGAGTGGCTGTCCAGAGGCCAGCGTCTGATCTGCCCCATCAGAAAAGAGCGCAATGATGATAACAACATGGGCCAGTGAAGCAATGTCCTCCACAATTAATACTGGAAAACAAAAGGACAGCAACTTGTCTGTTCCCTTTCCTCTATTCCCCAATGCTGTTCCCCTCCCCCAATTCCCCAATTTAAAAAAAAAAAAAATCTAAAAAAAAGAGTGCCAGCTGAGCTCTGAGCAACAGCAGTTCGACGCCCAGCCAGAGCTGAGCTGCCGCTAAGCTGCCAACAGGTAGCAGGATGGATCAGCTAGAAAAAGAAAAAAAAAAAGAAAAAAAGAAAAGAAATAAAAACATTTCTCTATCGAGGCAGTATATGATATTTAAAAATTCTGGAAATTAGATTCTATAAAATAATTTTCATCAGTATGTCCTCTCTCTCCTCTCTCTCTGGTTTAAGAAATCATATCAGTGTCAATACATTTGCTTCTGATACCCCACCACAATGTCATTTTCAAGGAATAAAGGAATCTTTGTACTAGGCAGAATGGGTACATTCATTTAAAGAATGAATCAATTATTAACTTTTCAACAAAAGTATAAAATAAAGTTTCTGTTAGTAATTTTATGACTTGAAACACAACCCAAGATAAGCCACCTAAGTTTTTTACTGAACACAGAAGGAATTAATCCAAATCTTTGAAAGCAAAGAAGCTCCTGGTGAACTCCATTATAAAGTCACATTATTCTAACATGAAATAGAACTTGACATTTGACCTAATTATACTTTTTAAGTCTTTAATATTCTACTTATCATTACGAATATTTAAATAAAGAAAACTACTTTGATACCTTTTGCCCTTTTCACGTTTCATACTCTTCTTTGAATTAAAAAGGAAATTAAAGTTTTCTGAGCTAGAAGTTTTAATAGATAATGAATAATATATAAAAATAAATAATGCTAAAACATTCCTTCTAAGATTTTGGAGAGAAGAAATTTTCTATACTAAGAAAAGCATCAAATGCTCTTTTCCCCAAATATTGTTTAAGAGATTAGAGTCATAAATGAGTTATGATTCTATGTAACTTTTTTCTTTTTTTTTTTTTTTTTGAGGGCAGAAGTCACTGGCCCCCATATGTGGGACCAAACCGGGGCTGCTGGCTTCCCAAGCCAGCACTTAACCACCACTCCACTCGGCCAGCCCTTCTATGCAACTTTGAACTTTGACCCACTTAATCCTAATCATCTATAAAAAATTTAGGTTTTTCTTTATCTTTTTTTTTTTGTATGGTTTAGTGTTACTTTAATGGATTCACACAAATCAGAGAGGAGTTCTTTCCAATGATTCATCTCATTGAACATGGTTAAGTGTACAGGAAAATACTACATTTCAGACCTCCAGGGTGATTTATATAAAAGAACATAGAGTCACTTACTTAGGTGTTACATTAACTATGCAGCCAACTGAGATCAATGATTTTGGCATTGTAGGATTCCATAAAGTTTCAAGATTTCTATAATTTGTTTTAGAGTTATTGAAATGAAGTCTCTTTTTATTTTCTCTTTCTGGGATTTCAGTTTTTAAGTTTTACCATGTGATTCTATTTTATACCAGGGTACTATTCTATAATATTTTCAATTTGAATACATTTTTATAAAATATTTAATAATTTAGGTATTAGAAACATTAACTAGTGGATGGCTTAGGTGATTGAAGCATAATACATTTTCTCTAAACAAGAAGAAATTATTAAGGTGAATAAAAATTGCTTAATATTGATGAGTTCAACTGAGTTAAGAATAGAAAGTGATTTTATTTCAGGGGTATAAATTAAATATAATTATTTTAGTTCACAATCTCTATAATTGATCACTTACTAATTTTAATACATCGAAACAATAGATTCTGCCTGTTACATTCTTTGCTACATTCTGTTTTAAGGTAAAAATGTAATTCTTGTCCTAGTAACTCATTCTTTATCATTGTGTAATTATTTAGTTCTCTGTTATAGTGACATTACCAATTAATATTAATTGTTCCTTGTAATTTGCTGATTTCTAATTTAACTTTTCTTATGAATGTTGGACCTTAAACTCAACATATCCATGATACTTATCCTCTCATACATCTAAATCAATACCTTCTACTGCCTTCATTGTACACTTGATGCACTCTTGTGTTCCCACTCTCTATGGCTTGAAACCTTAGAGTTAACACCCTTCTTTTCCTCTGAACATTTGAGTCATTAAGACTTATAAAATTGACCTCTAATCCCTCTCTCAAATTTATTTCCTCCATCACTACTCTCCATTTTTACTGCTGTTTCTCTTTTCTTTGATTACAACATTGGCTTTCTAAATTGGTATCCTCAATATCAGTTTCTCTTCATTATATCAATCTTATAGTCTACTGTCAGGTTAATATTTTTTTGGATCATAGTTGTGATGAGTAAATATCTGGTCAATTTGGGTATTTACTACTAGACTTGAATGTATATACCTTTATGTCATTTGTATAACACTTATAATTTCTTGCACTCAGTAGACTAATCAATAAATATGCCTCAAATGAATTATTGAATGAATGACTGAAGGATGGATGGAATGAAACCTCTCTCCACACATACCTTGCTTTTCTGGCCTTCATTCTCTGTTATATGCTGCCATATGAAATATTGAATATTAAACTTTTTATACCTTCAAAGCTAAGGTTAAATATTGCCTTCTCCTTGATGGTTTCTATGATTGCTGCAGAGACAGTCAAATTTTACACCCTCTTATTTTCCTTAGCATGTGCATTTTATAGTCTTCTTTGAATAGTTAATTAGGTATATAATCTGAGTAACCTACTTCTAATACTTTATACATAGTTATATTAACAATCATTTTTAGATTCTATCTGTGAGCACTCACATCACCAGCACAAAAATGGGAATCTTCCTGCAAAAATCATTCCTCCTCCAAATATATTTCTGGATGTCCCCAAACATGTGCATCCTAAACTTACTGAACCTGGTTCATTCTCATTCTCAGGCAATAGTCACCATGATCTACCTTTTTTGTTTCCACTCACTTAAAGAAGCCCATGTTGAGAATGACACTGAGTATACATTGCAGCTTCTCAAAGCTCTCAGAGTTTCTTATGTTCAGGGGTCAAACTAGTAATGGATATTGAGCCCCAAATGGAAAGAATGGCCTCTCCCTAATTCTGGGCCTTGCTTGCACTTGAGCTCTAATACTACAGTAGTGCTCAAGGGCAAAGCCTCTTGTGAAAATAACATTTATTTTCTACCCATAATCTACCCATACCAATAGAAAATTCACCCCAAGAGATGCAAGATCAGCCTGTTTCTTATGCCAGGTTATTTTCCCTGACAAACATCCTATGGTCTGCAACCTGTCATGGGCCCATGGCATTCTCCAATTCTGCTGTGCCATACTTCCTGTCCAGAAGATGAGGCCCTCATCTTCGTCTACTGCTGTGTCAACTTGTTCTAGGGTATTTCTTAAATTGGCTTAACCACTCAAGTTCATCTAGAGTGATCCTTAATTTATTAGCTTTCTTCTCATTTCTCCTTGTCTCAATCTGTTTTTGCACTAAAATTATACATAATTAGATGACCAATATTTATAAATAAATTTATCATCCCTTTGCTCCAAATTCTTTCTGTATTATTCATCCTATCTAGCTCTAGGCCCTTCTAATTCCTCCCTTCATCAATTAAGCAAAAATATTTTGTCTTTCCTTAATCCCCAGTATATAAATCTCAATAGATAAATGTAAGCGTCTCCTCTTCCCAACTCTCTAGACCTTTCGTGAATGTTCTCTTTCTTGACAGAAATGCTCTTCCTACTTTCTCCACCCAACTCAGACCCTATTCTTTGTCTTGCTTCAAGTACCAACTGCTCTGTATTAGCTCTACTACAATCTCTGAGTGATTTTGATTTTTTACCTTCATGATTATACTTTTATTCAAAATTAAAAAAGAAACTTAGTGGCACGGTTCACATTTTATACTTCTTCTATATTTATTGTGACTAGCAACATGATGATAAGTGTTCATTAAACTGAATGGACTCAATGCATAATAAACTAACAAATGAAGTAGGAATCGGCCAGCTACTGGTCCTCTTTCAATGCTTTTCCACATAATCATTCATCCATCTTAAATATACTTTCCTCATACTCTACTCTAGCTAATTAAAGTCCTTTGCCTTTTCCTCTCAAGCTACTGTAGACATGTCTTTTTTCTATGATTCTATCTAAGGCACCCTTACATCCATCTTATTGACTTGCCAGCCTGCTTTACTATTCTTCACTTTTCTTAACTGTCTTTTCCTAAGGTCTGATCTCCTTACAGCAGGGACTGTGTTGTTGTTTTTTCCCTTAAAGTCCCCCGCAAATAACAAAATATTTGGTAGATTGTTAGTACAGGGTATGCATCCATAGTCTATTGAATACTGAATGAAAACAAGATATAGTTATTTTATTGCATAATTGGATTGCATTATAAGTACTGTATTATTTTATCGTATATGTATTGTATTGTAATTTTTTTATTGTGGAGATAAATTTTCTACCTTCTATGTTTAACTCAGGGGTGGGAATTTAATCAGTAAAATTTTTATGACAATTTAGAAGGAAAAGTAGAAAGTAGAGCACAGAGAGAAGAAGAATACTGGGTAATTGTTTTCCTGAAATATCCCTCCGGGTGCTCCATTCTTTAATGGCAGACAAGTTTGAAAATATAAGATTTAGAGATGATAACTAAACAGAATGCTGATATATGGTATTTGGGAAGCTGTGCTGGAATGGATGTGCTTACAGGTATGCAAATGTAACATTTTTGTTTTACCTGGACATTTTCTACAAGACAGAACATAAAGGATGGGGCCGGGGTCTGGGGAAGTGAGCACAGAGGAGCATTTCTGGCATTATAAGCTAAATTCCAGTTGGATGGAAGATCAGATCGCCAATAGTTTAGGCCAATGATTGGTTGTAGGAAGCCTAGAATAACAGCAGGGTATCCCAACAGTCAGGAAGAAAGAGAAAATATTTAAAGCTTTGGCAGGCAACTCCCAGAAGTCTTGGATGGGAGGAAATTCAGCATCTGATGAATGTGCTTGAGAATGAGCAGCTACCCCTCTTTTTAAAACGAAAATCCATTCAAAACAGGATTGAAGAGAAGAAATCGTTTGAATTTTTATCTTCCTCACAGGCCTAGCATTATACAGGACACACTGTAGAAGCATAGAGAAGTGTCTTCTTTTAAGACAAAAAAGTTATAATTTAAAATTTTAAGTTCATGGCAAAAATTGGTTTGTTTGTTTTTTTGCATTTTAAGGAATCTTCTGTTACATCAGAGTTGTCAACATAGCTACTTGGAACCAAATGTACGAATTAGGCTTATGAATGGATTTCATTTTTACCCAAGTTACTCCCTAAAAGGTTTGGGCAATTTTTCAATTGGGGAAAGGTTATTACCCTTTTTTAAATTATGTTTAGTTTTTAGAAATAATATTTTGGAATAACCTTTGACTTCTAGAGCCTATTCTAACTTTTTCATGGGTGATTCTGATTTTGTAAACAAGCTGGAATTCTTGTAGGACCAAAGTTAAGGAAGAAAAAAAAATGTGATTCCTAATAACACAGTCAAATTGTAGACTTAACTATTGTATTAACTTCCTAGGGCTTTGATATCAAAGTACTATGAACTAGGTTGCTTAAAACATCAGAAATGTATTGTTTCATAGTATAGGAGGTTTGAAGTCTGAAATCAAGATGTGTGGATAGGCTCACTCTCTCTGAAACTATAGTGAAATCTTTTCTTGGCTCTTCCTAATTTCTGGTGATTTGCTGGAGATCCCTGGTATTCCTTGCCTTGTAGGTGCATCACACCAATCCTCTGTTTTCAAATGGCATTCCCCAGTGTTTTTTTTTTTTTTTTTTTTTGGTCTTCACATAGACATCTTTTAGTAAGGACACTAGACCTCTTGGATTGGGGGCCTACTCTACTAGTATGACCTCATCTAATACCTATTTGCCTCTTCAGCAACCATATTTCTAAATACGGCCACGTTCTGAGGTATTGGGAGTTAGGACTTCAACATATCTTTTCTAGGGGGACATAGTTGAATTAATAACAATTATAAAGCAATGGGACTGAGTTTTTATTTTTTTCATAGAATTTGAAAAGCTCTAAAGCTAATAGCAATAAAAGAGTTCTAAGAATATTTAGCACTTTCACTAGCAACTATACCCCTTCAAGGGGCCGCCTTGATGGAAATAGAATTCTTTGGAATGAACAAGTTCTCATATTATAGAAACTTTTTGAAAGGAGGGAGGTTTGTTTTATATTTTACCTATTTCAGGGATTTAGAAAGAATAAACATGAAATAAACAATTATTTAAATAATATTTCTTCAGATTTATGTCAACCATCTTTCTCACATTTCTTTCACAGCTTAAGGAAGGAGAGATAATGCTGAAACTATGAGGTCTTTGTCAAAAATAACTTCATATAAAGTCTACAAAACCAAACAAGAGGTTACTGGGGAAGACAGGACAACATAATAAGATTCTCATGCTAAGAATAAATGAATAATGTCTGTGCTGCTTTCATTTCTTTTGTTTCCTGTGATAAAGATAAAGTTAATTATTCAGAGATAGCAAAGAAGTCCATTTATTGAATGTGACATGCTAGATGCAATTCTGGATGGCAGTATATTGAAATAATAAAGATCAAGCAACTTTTAATCGGAATCAAATGCAATTTTTAATTGAGCCCATTTATTGCACACGTGAGCTGTATTGAAAATTCTCTTAAATAAAAAACTCAGTAAAGTTTATTACAATTAAAAAGTGAATATAATAAGCTGAATCTTTTTTTGCTTAGGCTCTCTTTAAATAAATTACATTTTAAATCAACCATGTAGAAATTACTTCTGTTAAAAGTTAAAATTGATTTAATGTAATTGTATGCTTTTTTTCATAATTTTTTTGTCTTTCTTTTTGACCTCTTACTTGTTTCAAATTTTTTGTATTTATTAAAAAGAGTTTATTGGTACACTATGTCTATATGATGCCATGACATCAGAATGAAATATTTGATATTTGTCATACACATGCTTTGCCTTCTTGATGCCATCTGGATGTTTGGCCTTGTATTTACAAACCATCTGGGTTTGTTACTATACTTTCCACTTTTCATCCAGATGTTTTGGCATTGTGTGGACAAAGCATGTGGCATTGTCTATAAAATGTAATTACATAAAAATAAATAACATTATATAAGCAATTAAAGGAGCAACATTTTCCCATCATCTACAAATCTTAACAATTTTTTTTCTTAGCAATGTAGTCATAGCAATATAGATTTTCTTTGCTATATTTTAAAACTTTAAATATCATTTCTGAACAATAAAGAAAAATTATAAAGCATTTTATCAAATTCAAAGAAAATTTCCAATATTTTAACAATTTCTAATAGAAAAATCTGTGATTTAGGAGTTTCTAACTTTTAGCTATAATGAATTTACTAACTGTAAATAGGTGTACCTCTGGAAATATGAATTTAAAGATATTAACAAAATATTTTTTTTAATTCTTCTGAATGAAATTCAATGTTGAGAAAAGTAACCTTAAATCATATTTTACGAAAATCTGTTGCAGAAATCATTCATACACACCTATATACTTTTCCTAATCATCTCCTCAGATCTCTAATACAGACATTTATTTTCATGATTCTAGTACCTATCTACTTGTTTATCTGGTACCGTTGCTCTAGGAAAGGGGGAAAAAAAAAAAAAAAAGGATGCTATTCCAGATCATTATGGCAACTAATATCTCTGATTAGATTTGCTTTCAAATCTTCATATTATTTAACACATGGAGATTGTATATTATATAAGAAGCAAGCATTCCTAAAGAGACAACAAGATAAAATGGAGCTAATCAAAATGTGATAAATATATCCCGGAATGTTCCTGGTGCTATTTCCAAATTCTTTGTAAGCAAGTGAAAGCGTGTAATCTTATGAGTCCTCGTTATATGTTGGCTAAAGCTTCCTAAACATGTGACTTATAACAGCCTCACTCAGCTGGCTCAATTTCTCTCAGGTGTGTTAATAATAAGTTTAAGCCTGGGCTCAGAATTTAAGGTAGAGTGAGTGATGGGAAAGTGTAAGAGAGACATTGATCAAGATGGGGATAGACTGGAAGTCCTAATGCGAGTATATAAAGTATTCTTGAAAGAAGATATTTAGCATGAAAAAGACAAGATTTTCAGGTCAAGGGAGAAGAGGTGAGAAATAATGAGAAAAATTTGTTCAGATACTTAATGATTAAAATAATAAAAATGTATTGAAAATTATTTATTCCTCCAAAGGCAGAACTAGAATTGGAATTCAAACAAACATTATGTTTCAATACATTGGAACAACTCCATGACTTATGGAAGTGAGTTCCCTATCACTAGAAGATTCATACAGAAAACTCAATTGTAAATTAGAAACTTCATTAGATGATTACTAGATTCTCCTAGTATAATGTGAAAGATACCTTCTGGACTTGTACAAGCAGTGGGCCCTGTAAGAACCTAATTATCTAAGAAAGTCCAAGTAGTATGATTTTATGTGGTGGTAAAATTTTGAAGTCAGTGTAAGACAAAAGTAAGTCAGTTCATAATTAGCTAAGGCAATCCACCACATTGCAGACCAAAGTTGTCTCTCAAAAAGCCCAGCAAGAAAACAAGGAAAGGTTTTTTTCTCTGGCACTTAAACATCTATTGAGTAGAGAAACAGATGAAGTAGCTGGCTTCCATTTAGGTGATATTCTGAAATAAGGATACACATATTTTAAACTTTACAATAGAACTTATTTCAGCAAGATGTTCCCAGTCAAGGAGAGCCTTGACAATGGAGACTGGTGGGATGCTTTTGAGCACCATGTACCCTATCGTGTTTATTCAGGACAGATGCACAATAGATGGAACTGACCACATTGTATCAATATGAATTGCTATTTCTCTCCTTGTATAATCTCCTAAGCATATAGAATTGACTTTGTGTAATCTAAATATATGCATGATTAAATTCCACTCTATCAACTTTCAAAAATGTAATTGCCTCATAGCTGCCTTCAACAACAGTGCGTATGGATCCCAGTCCAGGCCCAAATAACCACTCCTCACACAGTCCTATTGCTTTCCTGGAGCCTCTGGGCTCCCATAATAAAGACAGAGGAGTCTCATTTGCAGGAGTTTTATTGACCGTATGACTCTTAATACACACTAGCAGCAAGGAGAAACTTTTTCCAAATCTCAAGCATAGAAATAAACTTTATCAAAGGATTATGTTTCCAAAACTCCTCTCTCATTGAAATTTTACTTATAAGCCCATCTACTTTATACACATCCTTTAATAATTATGAAAACACACATCCCCAAACAATTAGTAACGCTATTATGAAGGGACATGCCCATGAGGTCTAGTCCTGTGCTTATTTTCCTTTTTTTTTTGATATGATAAGATATTCTGCACAAGCCAATCATTGCTTAGAAGGTTGCTATCTGAATTAGTACCCTCCTTACATCTTGTCCCAGGATATATTCCTAAGGGTAATATAAGTCCTTCCCACATGTACCATCAAAAAACATCAAAAGAAAGGCAAACACTAAGCTTAAATAGATCTTACATCACATGGAGAAGTAAATACTTCAATTCTAATTAACTATTTTCCAATTGCAAGAAAAGACTGCAAATTGTTCTAAGATGAAAGGACGTGCACTGGGCAGTACTACATAAGAAAAAGGCTCCATCCAGATGGGCAAATTGCCCTATTCAAAGAGAAGGAATGCAATTAATTCAGTGAGGCAGGAGTGTAATTTCCACTGCACAACAAACAGGGAGGCAGACAGTGAAACACCTCAGTCTCTTTTCAGTACTTAATTATTGAATTTTAACATTAATTACTTTATTCAACTAATATTTGTGAAGCCCTTTCTACATGTGCTTAGCACAGAAAATACAGCAATGAGTAAGATAGACTTGGTTCTAATTTGCAACAGTCTGAAATGGCAGCAAGACCTGATGGTGTTAAGTGTATTGGACCAGCTATTGGCTCACCCCAGGAGACTGAGTCCATTTTCTGCTTAGGCACCAAGGCTTAGTCTATAAAAAGTATTGTTTTTGCTCTGAGATGAGCCCTTTATTCTGCTTTAGAGAAATCCTAAGAGAGACATGGATTATTGCAAGGACCATTCCAAGAATAGGCTCAGGTTGACCTGCAAATTTGGCTACTGGTGGAGAATCTTACACAGATTCAGCCTAAGTTTATTAGGAAATTGAACACAATTGTTTAGCTATATCCAGTTTACATATAATTCTCAAAACAACAGTTACCATCACTCATGGAAGAGAAAATTCTCAAATGAAGTATTATTATTGATGTATATCAAACTCATCAATATTAGTAAAACTTCTGGTGCTTTGTGATTTAGGAGTTAAAAAGTGTGCTAACAAGTCTGGCACATGATGTAAGGCATGGTGTCCTCAAAGGAGGCATCAGGGGTGACATTGGCAGAACCACTAAGTGGCTAAAAAATTTCTTTGTCTGAGGCCATCCAAATTATTGCTTGATAGTATAGAACTCTTCTGTGCCATATGTCATATGAGTATGCCATATGCTCTAGTCTTGAAACAAGTTTAGCTTTAGTTCAAAGCAAAGCAAGACATTGGGCTTCCCAGGTATCACAGAAGCTTATAGCTTGACTAGAAACTGAGCTTTCTGACACAGTATTTGGAGGGAAGTGGCACCCCTCCCACGGAGAACTATGAGAGAATGTTGACCACTAAGGCAATGATGGGGAAAATGGAGGATGTGGTTAGTTGTTCTCTCCACTAACACTGGGCCAGCACTTGTAAGAAAAAGCTATCATCAGGGTTATTGTGACTCTGAAAAACAAAATATTATCACAATACGGAAGGCTTGCAAAAAGAAAGAGGATGAAATGCTAGGAGACCTTTTTTACAGTGCTGTAGGGATCTTTGAAGTTGTAGTTTCATGGCTTCAAAAGGATCGCTTTTCTGGTGAAGGAAATAATAAAATTATTGGCTTCAAAGTAAAGGCTAACTGCTACCGGAAATTTGCTTCCCCATTCTGGACCTCCTTCCCTTGACATTTTGGGTGCTTCAGGGACTCCCAAAATGGTGTCGGAATCTGTGCATGATCCATGCAATCCTCTTCAGTTATTCATTTAACAAGTATTTAGTAAACTACAGTGTGTGTCCATTTTGTGTCAGGCACAGGAGTTTTAAGCAAAGAATAAAGCCCAGTGGCATGTCTTGTGACTGCTCCAAAATTACTTGTTGATTGAATACTCTCTGAGTCTAATCTTCCTCCCCTATAACTTATGGGTGTCAATAGCCACTGTGCAGTGTTGCTTGTTTAAGTCCTTTCTTCCCATTGTTCAAGGACTAACGCAACAGAGAGTGCTTGCATCGCCATCTCATGCTATTTTAGCAATTCTATGAGAAACGGCTTTAAAGCACATTTTCTTTTATTTTGTTATGTGTTTCCCATAAAAACGACCAAAAAGTTATGCAACAGAAAAAAAAAAAAATCCTAGAGAAGGAACAAAGAAAAAAAAACTTTTTTCCAGTGTGATATTCAGAGCAGCTTACTTTACATTTGTGAATATAAATTTATTGACCCATCTGAAAAATGAGAATGTTGATAGCTATCATGGCTACCAACTACAACAAGTATAAGATAATGTTGGGCTAATATGTATCACAGTACTTGAGAAGTTATAAAGTATTATAGAAAACTATAGAATATTGTTTATTACTCATTAAATTGTTGCAGAAACAATCACATGCATGTCAGAGCATGACAAGAATCATCAAGCTCACTGCTTTCACTTCTGACTCCTCCTGTCTTGCCTATAACCCATTCCTACCTCTGCTTAAATCCCATACTCATCCCTCAGGTCTCAGCTATGTGTCTCCATCCCCAGGAAACCTCTCTCTGGACCATCTATCCCTGATCATGAAGAGCCTTCACTCACACCCCCTGGCCAACAGGGTCAAGCTCTATTGTAGCATGTGAACCATGAATTCATTGTCACTCACTTTTCCTGGCCTCCCACTAGAATGATGTCAAGTGCATTTTATCCTCTGGTATTATCCAGTTACTTACTCATGAGTACTTGGTATTTTGTACATAGTACTCAATAAGTACTATGCTGCTCTTCTTATGTCTAAAGATCATTTCTTTAACTGGTTATGGAAAATTTTACTTGTGAATTTAATTAAAATCAAGAGTTTAGGGAGTCAGGGGGAGAAATAATGGAGTGTCTCTTGCCTTTAAAGTGTTTCTTAGTGAAAAAAGCTATCATCATTATCACTGATAATAAGCACAAATTTACTAAGCACTGAGTATAAATTTAGGAAAAATGCCAAAGTTTAATAACATCAATTTTTTTCGTTTTCTACAGAGAAATTTAACAAGAGAAAAGAAGGCAACAAATTAACCTTAGGTTGTTTGCTACCTTTTAAATGCTGAGAAAGCAACAAAAATCATGTTAATAGTTTAGCTAAAATTATTATACACTATTTTTAATATGTCATATGTATATTTTAGTCTATATTCCATATCTTGAAAATTACTAACTCAATACTTTAAATCTATTTCCTAGAAGTAAAAACATAGTTTTGCTATATAGGTCATGAACCAACATTAAATGTAGATTATTAATTTTATAACAAATTTAATATTATGGTTATTTGGAAAGTAAGTACTTGAGAAGGAAAACGAACTCCCTTAAATTACATTGGTTGTCCCTAGATAAAGATGTGTTTTACCTCAAATGCTTACATCTTTTCTAGGAAGCCACTATGGAAGAAAATGAGTACTATGCTACTTGGGTTTTTTTCATTGAATCATATTTTGGTTTTTCTGGCAGACTAATGGAAGGCAACAAACACTAAAAGGATCATCTTAAAGTAGAAAGGCTAGGGTTGGATTGTAAAGGGAATTTTATGCCATGTTTAGTGGGCTGAATAGTGTCAGCTCCAAAATTCATGTCTACCCACAATCTCAGAATGTGACCTTATTTGGAAATAAAATCTTTGTAGATATAATTCATTAAGATGAGAGCATACTTAGGATAGGCCATAGCAAGGTCAAGATGGAGACAGAGAATGGCGTTTTGCTGCCACAAGCAAAGGAAAGCATGGGACCACCAAAAGCCAGAAGAGGAAAGGAAGGATTTTTTCCCTAGAGCCTTGCAAGGGAGCATGACCCTTGCTGACACCTTGATTTCAGGCTTCTAGCCTCCAGACCTGTGAGAGAATAAATATCTTTTGTTTTAAGCTACCATTTTGTTATGGTAACCCTAGGAAACTAATATATATATATATATATATATATATATATATATATATATATATATGCCAGGGAGTGCCCAAAAAAATGCATACAAATGAGACACTTTGATTAAGGTTGCTCGAGCAGTAGTTTCTCGTAATCAGAAGTGTCTGGACACTGATAGAAACCACTTGGAGCACCTCTTGTAATTGCAGAAGTCAAATTTGACTTGTATTCATCTTTTGTTATCAGTATATATTGAGTATTACAATTTTAATACAGTTTTCTTTTTTTATTTCTTAAAATGCATTTTTTGACACCGTGTGTGTGTGTGTGTGTGTGTGTGTGTGTGTGTGTGTGTGTGTGTTTGTAATTGGGGAGTTGGGGAGACTGAAGAGTTGGGGAGACTTTAACTATGTGATTATCTGGAACAGACAATTATTGGTGTAATTGGCTAAGCAAAAAAAACATAAAAATGATAATAAAATCAATTTTTGTTTGTATTTTAGAGAAAGCACTAAGCATCTAATCAAGTGACTAAGGAATGTCTTTCTGACATCTGGGGCACTAAACACTGATGGTGTACTAGAGTCGCCAAGACTGTGAAGGGAAAGCATATCAGCAATCTAGAAAGCAAAGTTCAGCCAAAGACCAAATAGGAACCATTTGGGCAAAACAGGAACAAAGTATAGCAAACACAGAACCACTCTGTTAATTTGTGTGTGTGTGTGTGTGTGTGTGTGTGTGTGTGTGTGTGTGTTTGTAGTTTTTTATGACTCCTGTTACACATGCAGTGCAATGCTAGACTTTCACCTCCTTCACAGGTCTTTTGCACCCCTGGCTACATTTATTGTTAGGTATTTTATTTTTTTGATGCAGTTATAAATGAAATTATTTTCCTAATTTCTCATTCTGATAGTTTTCTATTTGTGTATAGAATGCAACAGATTTTTGTATATTGATTATATATCCTGCAACTCTACTGAATTTATCAGTTCTTAAAATGACTTATACATACTTCCTTTCATTCTTTATTTTATCTACTTTTGTTATAAATTATATTATGAATGACTTATTTTCTAATATTTATTACATTCTCTTTCTATGGTTAAGTTAATTTGAACATTTTATGGGGTAGTTTAAAATTTAACCCATCAAGGTGTGTCTTCTATTCTAGACTATCTTTTTTTTTTTTTTTTTTTTAAGCTGAGCCACCCTGCTACCTGTTGGCAGCTCAACGGCAACTCAGCTCGGGCTGACATCGAACCACCATTGCTCAGAGCTCAGCTCGCACTCTTGAGCGAGCTCTTAACCAACTGAGCCACTCGGCCGGCCCTTAGAGTATCTTTTAGGAGCATCAGTTGCTCTAGATTCTTCCTTACCCTAACCACTCCACCCTCCCCCAACCTCCTAATAATGAGTCTGGTCCATTGTTTGGTGGCACACAGAATGACTCAAAATATGTATTGATCACAAGAATAAAACCAGATTGCCCAACATATACACTGTTTCAAGAAGACCCTGCTATAAGAAGGGCTAATAATATATTCAACATGGACCTTGTCTTGTTTTTGACTATATCCTCAATGACTGACACTTTTGACCTATTATATGTCAGAGTCTCAAGAAAGGAATAAGAGATAATTTAAGAGAAAAATTATTGGCTTGACCATTGTAAAGATAGAGAAGTGATCTAGGAACTAGTCACAGAGCTTTTTTTCAGAAATATTACATATAGGGGCAGGGGGTTGAGCTACTCATCAAGATAATATCCTCATTGTTTGTCTATTGGCCTGTCAGATTTAGGTTTGGAAATAGTGCTGAGCTTTGCAGTGTTCTGCTAGGCAGCTATTTTCAACAATTAACAGAGAGACAGACGTTAGAAACGGGAAATATGGTGTCTGGGCTTCTTGTTATTTTAGAGAAACTTGTCACAAAAGTAATTGTACACTACAGAGTTATAGCAGAACTCAGTAACCCCATGCTTATCCATTACTTCATAGATTAACTCAAAGGTCCTGTTCAGGATCTTGTCTGAGGCAGTTAATTTGGTCATCTCATTTTATACTGATAAATGAAAGATAGTGACCCAGTAATTCAAAAGCTATGAGGAGAACTCTTCAGAAAGACAGAAAATGAGTTAAATTGGATGAATTGAAATTATCTGGCATGACAGGCATCATCTACTTTCATTAATATTTCAATCAACATATTTTTAGGGCTTGCTCTAAAGCACAGAGTGCACTAGGCACGGGGATACACACCTTTCAGGGGCTTGCTGTTAAAGAAGAGGCACTGTATGATGGAATTGTAAACAGCAACTTATAGTAATGTGATTATTCATTTCTCCATTCATGCATTTAAGCCACAAATGTTCATTAACACTTTCTTTGGGTCAGGCATTTGTATCAGGCTTTGAGAATACAGAGATAAAAAGACATGATCCATTCCCTCTTGGAATTTATAGATATTAAACAAATAATTACAAGACCTTTAAACAACTGAAAAGAAATGCAGAGTGGTATTGAAATATTTAACATGTGAACAAACCTCATTTCATGTCAGGGTAAAATTACCTGGAAGAAGAGCTACCTGCACTGAAACAGAAAGATAAATAGGAGTGAACATTTTGGGAAACTGTTACAGGCGTGAAGAATATCATGTATAAGAGCTGGGTTAAAATAGTATAAACCCATAATGCTGAAAGGTATTCTATCTGACTTAAAATATATATTTCTAAAAAAAGAACAGTGAGAAAGGAGGCTAAGTAGGTGGATAGGTGCCAAATCACACACCTTGAGAACTTGTTAAGGATATAAATACAAATCCTTAATTGTTAAGGTCTTAATCCTTATAAATAATAGAAAAGCAGTGAACCAATGGTGAGTATAATGATCAGATGTGCAGTTTAAAATACCACTCAGTGTAGGGTCTGACTCATAGGGAGTTAAAAGTGGAAGCTGGACAACCAGTAATTAAGGTGTTTCAGTGTCCAGGTGAGAGGTATAGTTCGGACAAGGATGGCGGTGATGGGAGAGAAGCAAATGGTTTCAAGAGATATTTAAGAGTTCGAATTTAGAAGATCGGTGACCCATTAGAAGTGGCAGATGAAAGAGAGGAAGCCTTTAGAATGAGTTTCAATTGTCTGGCATGAACAAGGAGTACCTGCTGTGTCACTTTTTAAAGAGAGTATATTGAAGGAGAGAAGTTTATGGCATGTTAACGTACCAGTAAAACATCAGAGTCATGATCTAAACAGGTTGCTCTGGGCCAATTGATGAAACATCAATCTAAATTGCCTATAGGGACAGAAGTAAATCCTAATTTTCTGCTTGTTGTGGAAATGGAGTCTTTTAATTGTTTAGCTTCCATCCCTTTCTTATGTGAAAGCATCTTTCTTCAATTTAGAAAATACTCCAAAAGCTGCAGTATTTTTACCGACCTCACTTTTCTGGTCTAATCAAAAATATCTGGGATATTTAAATGTAGGACTAGTAAGTGTCTAAGTCCACCCCTCCCTGGTGCAGGTGGCACAGATGTAAACCCTGAAGCAGTTGCTTGCCATTTACCTTGTAAAAGAGAGTATTTGGCATAAGATGGAGGGAGGTAAGATGAGTAGACTACTACTCTTGCAGCTACTAGAAACCCCTACAGGAATTAAGTAAAGGTTACACATGTGTCAGGAAGAATATTAAAACACAGAAATTGCTTATCGCCTAAAATAAAAGATACACCAGGATTTCTTTAATCACATTTCCAAAAGCAGCAAAGGTGACCCTGTTGATATAGCAATACTAAACTGACTGCTACCAAGTGTTCTGAGTTCTCTGCTTCTTGATGTTGCCTTAATACATCAAGAAGACGGGGAGTTCTACTCCCATTCTCTGCTATTCAAGAAAAATTTTCTCACCTTGAAGCATTATTTCATGTAGACTCCAATCTTAGTGGTAACTCAATCCGTAACACTTGAACAGAGAAATGAATATGTGCAGTGTAGTTTGTGGGTCATTCTATACTGGAAAGACCTTAAGTTCTACATATATAATATATATATATATAATATAAAATATAAATATTTATATTTATAAAAATATATATTTTTCAAATATAAAAATATTTATATTTACAATATAAATATAAAATATATATATAAAACTTTGTAGAAAATTAAACCTGCCTAAAAACATTTATCAAAATGGGAGAATGGGTTTTAGGTTTACATTGTTGATTTCAAGTCCTGGCAAATACACAAAAGAGGCTCCACATCTAACAATGATCATCTTTCCTGAATCTCAACCTGGTTCAGGAAAAGTGATCCACTGTTTTACCCTTTATATAAACAGACTGTTTTAAGATTCCCACAGAAATATTTTATGCATTTATTGCCACTTTTTAATGGTCTGAGACTACTCCAAGGCTGACAGCCTTGCTAGGAATTACCTGCCTTGGGAAGTTAGTCATTATTAAATTCAACCTGGGTCTCAACTGTCCTATCCAAAAGTTGTAACAAAATCACTGGTTCTGCTTATCACTAGTATTTATTTAGGCAGCAATGTAACTCATTAAAAATGAGATGTGATATAAGTATAAAATACACCAGGTTTCAGAGAATTAGTATGAAAAAAAGAATGTAAAATAAATCATTAATAAATTTTCAATATTGATATGTTAAAATAACATTTTGGATGTATTGGGTAAATTAAATATATTCTTAAAATTACTTAACTTTATTTCTACTTTCATGCCATTGTGGTCAGAAAACATGCTCGATATAACTTCAATCTTCTTGAATTTATTGAGGCTTATTTTGTAGCCTAGTTTGTGATCTATTCTGCAAAATGTTCTATATGCACTGGAGAAAAATCTGTAACCTGTGCTTTTTGGATAAAATGCTCTTTAAATGCCTATCAAGTCAAAGTGGTCTAATGTGACATGTAAGGCCATTATTTTCTTATTCATTTTCTCTCTGGATGATCTATCCATTGATGTAAGTGGAGTATTAAAATCTCTAACTATTATGGTATTATTGTTAATTTCCACCTTTATGTTTATTAACATTTGCTTTATATACTTGGATGCTCCTATGTTGGGTGTGATTTTGTTCTATTATTTTAAATGTAACTTTTAGAAAGTTTTACATTACTTGTACTTCTTAATTTTATGTATTTTGTTATATTTCTATTGGACTGTGCAGTCTAGTAGCTTCTGACAAGGGATTAAATGGACTCATCCACAGATTTTAAGTTTGTGTTGTGGGGAGAAGGTCATGATAAGGTATGTTTCTTAAAAATTTAGTGATAGTTAGAAACATGATTTGGTTTAGAGAGAGAACAGAAACAAAGAAATTGTTACAGGGGCCGGGCCAAGTGGCTCAGTTGGTTAAGAGCAGTTCGATGCCCAGCCTGAGCTGAGCTGCCGCTAAGCTGCCAACAGGTGGCAAGATGGCTCAGCTAAAAAAATAATAATAATAATAATAATAATAATAATAATAATAATAAAATAAAATAAAAAAGAAATTAGTTACCATTCCAAGAGTCCAAACAACAGCTGACAGGGGACTGAACTGCATTTGAGGCTAGGAAGAAAGATAACGGATTTAGGACATATCTTAAGTGTAGGATTCAGAGCAACTGGTGTTGAGTCAAAAGTTTAGAGTAAGGAAATTGGAGGAATTGGAAATGTTACCTTCAGTGTCTGGGTAGATGTGGTAATATGATAATGTCTTTAACTGAGAAAAAAAAGCACAAAACAAAAAAACAACAAAGGACAAATTTCTTATATCCCAAAAGGGAACACAGGAACTGACTAGGGAGTATTAATAGCAATTACTCAACTAAAAACCAACTGTCTCACAATAGCTTCAAATATTCACCCTAATTTAAAATACTAAATGGATTGAAAAGATTTAGCAAGCCATCTAAGGAGTTTTTTTCTTCAGGAAGAAGTTTCTGGGAAGAAATTTGGAAAGCAGATATTTTTTTCCCTAGAGTAAAAATTTTTCTTTCTTTGATAAAGCAATAACATAAGCATGATACACAAACTAACCAAAATTTAATTATGTTATTAGAGTTGTAACATCATAATTGAACCATACATACCTGTAATATAAACAAACTCAAGTGTTCTGATGGATATCTTAGAAAGGGGAAAATAAATAGTATGTTCAAAAATGGCCACTCCTGTAAGTTAAAAATTTAAATGATTGCAAGCAATTAACCTCAATAGAATAATTAACTTCATAGTTTATGGTTCCTTGTGTTGCTATGCTGATTGTTAGGAGCAAATACTATGTTGAATCTTAAAATGTAGTATTGAAAGAAGTATTTATTGCCTCTTTCATTTATTCAACCAATATTTGTTGAGTACCTATTATATGTACCAAGCCTTTGGATTACCATAATGAATTGGACAAACTAATTCTGTCTTATGCAATTTGTAGGTTAAGTAGGAGGAAAATAATTATAGTATGTTTTATAAGTGCAATCATAAAGCTAAATTTACTATGGGTGCACATAGAAGGGACATCTAATCCACACTTAGTGCCTAGAAAGTCAGAAAAGCCTTTCTAAAGAAAGTAGCATCCTTGTTAAGAACAAAAGGAGTAAGATTGAGCTACTTGAATTAGGCTAGCTAGAGGGGGAATAAAATGAGGATACTGTGCAAAGTTCTCTCTTACCTAGAGAGCATGTGATATATCCTGAATCCAGGACATAGTTGATTTTGTTAGAATACTGAGATATAATGATAATGTTGGATTGTCATCACTTAGGCTAGACAGATAAATGGGAATCAGATTATAAAGCGTTTTCTAAATCATACAAAGAGTGTGCCTTTTGGCTGAAGCTTTCTATATCATTGTATACCTTTGGTACTATTTATTTTAAGTACATATTATTATTTAAATATTTAAAAAATTTAGTGAGAATAAATTATGCAACTTCCAAACAATGGAATATTATTCAGTAGTTTAATAAAAGAATAAGGTAAATCTCCATGTATTAATTTGGAGAGATTTCTGGAGTTACTTTAAATAAAATAATTGGTTGTACAGCAAATTGTATGAAACATATTTGTATATATATAGAAAATTTCAATAAAGTATCCATAAACTATCTATCTCTGGGGAATATAATGACTACCTCTGAGGAGTATGATAGGGGTGATTTTGGTGAAAAAAAGAATATGTAATCTATAATCTTTGAGAAACAAGACAAAAAGTAAATAAATATTTATCAATCCTATAATAAGCAAGAAAGAATCCTATAATAAGATTAAAAAGAAGAAAGAAAAAAGTATACTAAAATATTGTTAAAATATGATGTTAAATTCTAAATTTTTTATTAATAAAAATATTAATGGATTAAATAAGCCTATTAAATGTTAAATTTTAGATTTTCAGAATAGATTTGGAAAATTTTGCTACCTGCTCTCTCTAGGTGGTGACACAACTGAAAAACAAAAAGTAAAAAGAGAGAATATAAAATATACATTTTGAATAGGCCTCTATTAACATTGAATTAGTAATTTACAAAAGATTTAATCAGTAATTTACAAAATTGCCTATAAAGAAAAATTTACTGGTGAAAGCTATAGATATTTAAAGAAAATTTAATGCCAGTCCTTCACATACAAATACACACACACACACACACACACACACACACACACACACACGATATATATATATATATATATAGAGAGAGAGAGAGAGAGAGAGAGATGAGAATACTTTCCAATTCACTAATGAGGACAGTTTGTCATTTATCAAAACCAGAAAAAGATGTCACATGAAAATAAAACTTTACAACTATATTCTTTATGAACATATATGTGAAAATTCTTGACAAAATCATAGCATTCTGAATCCAGCAACATATAAAAAGAATTATACATCATGACCAAGTAGGATTTATCCTAGGAATGCAAATTTCATGTAACATCCAAAAATTGATCAATGTAACATACCATATCAATAGAAAAAAGGACAAATAACCCACATTATCTTTTCATTAGACATAGAGAAAACATTTGACAAAATCCAAGACCCTTTCATGACAAAAAAACTAAAAGAATTAGGAATATAAGGGGTCTTAGTCAATCCATTAAAGGGAATCTATCAAAAAACCTCTAGCTAACATCATACTCAATGGTGAAAGAACGGACACTTTCCCCTTACAATCAGAAGAAAAGAAGCGAAAAAAAAACAAAACAAAAAAACCCCACAATGGTGTCCAGTTGTATTTAACATTGCACTAGAGGTTTTAGCCCAAGCAATTAAGCAAAAAAAAAAAAAAAATGTAATAAAACATACTCAAATTGGAAGAGAAGTAAAACTATATCTAATTTGCAGATGATATGATCTTATATATAGAAAACCCTAGCATATCCTCAAAACAACTCCAGAATTGATAAATGTACAAGGTTGCAATATACAAGATCAATATTAAAAATTCACAGAATGGGATAAAATATTTGTAAATCATATTTCTGACAAGTGATTTCTATCCAGGATATATATAAAGAACCCCTGAAGCTCAACAATAAAAACACAAATAACCCAACTAAAAATGGGCAAATGATTTCAATAGACATGCCATCAAAAAAATATACCAATGGCTAATAAGCACATGAAAAGATTATTAACTCATCAATCATTTAGGAAATGAAAAGTAAAACTACCATGAGATATCATTGCACACTCACTAGGATGACTATAACAAAAAAAATACAGAAATAATGTGTTAATGAAGATGTGGAGACATCGGAACCCCCAAACATGGCTGACAGGAATGTTAAATGAAGCAGCTGCTTTGGAAAATAATTTGGCAATTCCTCAAATTTTAAACATAGAGTTGCAATATGATTAAGCAATTCTACTTCCAGATATATTTCTAGGGGAAATGAAAATGTGTGAAATATATCATATTATTCTATGTAACATAAAACTTTATACATGAGTGTTCATAGCAATGTTATTCACAATGGCCAAAATGTGGAAACAACCGAAATGTACATCACCTCATGAGTAAATAAACAAATATGGCGTATCAGTGCGATAGAATATTACTTGGCAACACAAGAAAAATTAAGTACTGATTCATGCTAAAACATAGATGAATCTTCAAATCACTTTGCCTCAGAGGTTTACTCTGGATTATTAAGCAGACATTAGAGTTTTGGAAGGATAAAATGGGCAGTTATAGAGCTAGAACTTGTAGAGAACCTTAAAAAAGACTTGGAAAAAGAACCAACCAACTGCAGTATGAATAGAAGAAATTACTAGGAATTCATCTCAGGATGTCAGTTGATATAAAAGAAAATCCCAACGTTTTCAGATTTTTGATATTCTGGGCAATATTTTAAAAATTCCATTTCAAAAAGGGAATCTCTAAATGGCTATGAAGGATAAACATCTGGCCCTTAATTAAAAGAAGAGGGCACCTTGATACAAACCCCTGCAGCGTGCTTAATGGAAAACAGGCAAATACCTCCCCAAATGTAGGGTGGTCATAATGAAATGGATGCAGGACAGGCTCAATGTGTGGTAAGCAGGAAAACCACCATATGTCGATTCCAGTGAATGCTCAGAATTGTGTCCTATAATTCAGCAAATTTCCTGGAAGATAGTGGCTACATGGATGAAGCCCACAATACCTTTTGTCTCTTTTTCTAACATCCAACCAAGTGGATATGACCACCCCATCTGCACTAGACGGTACGCTCTGTTCCCAAAGAACCAATGTTTGAGAAAGCTCTTTCTCTGTCTAATTTTGAATATTACCACCATTAGAACATCAGTTCTTAAAACATTTTTAAATTCATGATTCATGTGTACCTTTGAGAATCTGATAAAAACCTATGAATCATTTTCTTAGAGAAAAAGTACTCATAAACACACATATCTGTATTGCACTTGAAGGACTGTGTGGAACTCCTGAAACATTTGTGTTGCAAAAATAACAAATAATATTTACGGACCCTTTACCTGTGGTGGCCACTGTTTTAAATGTTTTTCATGCACTATACAATTTGATGTGTATGACAAATCTAAATGTGAGTATTACAATCCAATTTATAGATTTGCAAACAAAGGTTTAAAGGTTTTAAATTAAGTAACCTGGCCAGTGTTTCAATATACAAAGTTTGGATTGGAAATGGATTCAAATCAGGTCTCTGTGATTAGAGAGCCCACATTTTTAAGTAATGTTATATACTCTTCAATATGTTAATTGTTATGATGAATACCCAAATGATTGAAATTTGGTTTCTAATATCTAGGTGTTTGCTTATTATATAGTGGCAAAGAAAGAATATACAAAAAGAACTATAGTGAAAAGAAAAATGTGATATGTGATAAAATAAAGTTAGGAAATGCTATGGGTCAACAAAATGGTGATTCATCTTTTGCCATTAAGACAAGCTGAAAGCTTTACAAAAATTGTTCAATGCCCGCTACTGGCTTAGGGATATCTACAGGAGAGTTGTGGAAATTGAATTAGACACTTAAAGAATGGTTTTCACAGGAACACAACAAGGAAGAGGAGAGCATTCCAGGATAAATACAATGTATCAAGAGAGCCAAGATGGAGAATGGACTAGACTTTGCATTAGTGCTTTGGCCATCAGGAGGCAGTTAGCCCTCTCCCTACTATCAACTAGTTAAGTGCACTGAGACTCAGCTTTCTGATCTCTCACATAGAAATGATGAGTACTTGATGAAATTGGGGACCTGAATGTGAGGGTTTATTGAGTTATTTTCAATGAACAATTTAATGAAAATAAATTACATACCTAATAATTTACTAAATATTGAGAAGAATAGAGGGAAGAATGATGCATGTTTGCTATTTTTAGGAATTCAGTCAGGTGGAAGAGACTCATTCATACCTTTGAAAATAAATGAAAGTAGATAGATAGATACATTGATAGATAGATGGTAGATAGATTTAGATATAAAATATTTCTCTCTTGCTCCATTGAACTAGACGTAACTGTCTCAAATTCAATATTATAACCTCTATTGTTGTCACTATGATTGCTTTCTAAGAAAGAGGAACTTAAAAGGAAATAAATCTGCTGGAAAGGAGTATGCTCCAGACAAAACAGAAAAACGTAAAGTATTTTATGATTAAGTTATTTAATATTTTCAACCTAGTGCCAGAATTCTATAGGGGCCATGGGGCATATATTTAAAAGGTGTGCAAGGGACGCCATTCATTAAAAACCAGGAAAAAGTAGTTGAAACTTTATTAAAAATTGACTAATAGGCACTCTAGATAATTGAAATGACAGCTTGTTTTGACAGCTGCAAGCAAAAATGTACTTGTTCAAAATAGTGAGTGTAAATCTTTTTAATTTCAAGAAAGAAAAATGATGTACAGGTTTCACTTAATTCAGCCAGCTCATAAAGTGCAATAATAAAAGGTAACTCTTTACCTGACTAGTGAAATTTGGGTAATTGGAGGTCCTGCCAATCAATGCACTTTGGGGCGAGATGTGAAGACCTTTGAAGGCCCTCAAGTGGAGGAGGTAATTTCCTCCAAGATCCTTGAGGAAACGGAAATCAACACAGGAGCAACCAAATATCCCCAGAATAACCTTTATAAATACCACTTAGTGTCAAATTTGGAGATCATGAAACACTTCCCAGAAGTGTTTTGACACCCAAATCTCCTAACAAGTAGAATGACATGGGAAAACATTCATCATCCCATGCCACGGCCTCCCTAGGTATTTTATAATTATTCTTTAAATGCTAAAGAGTGAGATTTAAAAAAATAGTAATAACAGAGGCAAGTTTCCTAATCGACAGAACAAGTCAAATCTCAGGTCAAGCATAATCCATGTAACATTAAAGTGAACCAGTTTTCCCTTGCTAGGACATAGTGCTTGGTTTTGTTACATTTATACCCATAAAGGAAATTAAAAGGACACAAAAGCAGGTGATGCACCAAAGCGTGGCTTTTCAAACTCTCTTTATATCTGATTAGAAAAGGAAAAGTGAAACCTATGTGTTTAGCATCAGGACCCAAGAGCTGCATGCTCTCTTGATTTATTGGGTTATAAGAAAAGTCATGAGGCATTTTTGCAACGAAAAACATAGAAAAAATATATCATGACTTTTCTGACAATCCAATATTTTGTTTTGTTTTAGTTTACTTTTTAATTTTATTTTATATTTTATTATTTTGTTTTAGAATAAGTAGTCATTTCATTTGAGGAACCATCAGTGGAGAATTTAAAATTTACTTCTATCAGTTTTGACTACACTTTTGCTAAAAGATCACACAATTATCCCATCAAAAACTAAAAACCAGGTCGTGAATGGATGTGATTACATATATTTTAGATCAATCTACACTCTGTGTGGGAGAGTTTGGTATAAAATACATTTGTTTAAAATGTAAGAGAGCATAGAATTGCCAGGAACAATTTAAGCTCCATAAATGTTTCCTCTAAATTGAATCAAAGAAGGCTGAGAATCCTATAACACTGTACAGAAATACAATGCTTAGTTTTTACATGAAACAGTTTCAAAAATTGAAGTACCACCATCATTTATGGCCATTAGGATCACTGTCATACTATAGAGCCTTGATTTGTCTTCATTCCTAGCTCATTCACACTAAAACTTTCTCTTGCAATACACACAGTGAAACAGAAAGTTGAGAAAGTACATGTTTTAGATCATCTGAATAAATGGTCTTTTCTGTTCACAGGTAAATCTATTCTCTTACTTAAGCCATAACCTTTTGACCTTAAAAGTGAAAATGTTCTGTTAGTTAAATTTCTCAGGTCTGTTTTAATCACTAGGTATTCATGTCTTTGTCCATAATTAAAGATTTACATTGCATATGTTTAATATCATATGTGTAAGCAAGGACCATAAATTATTGATTGGTTAATATGACCCATGAATGAATGTATTGTTCTCAAAGTAGACTGATTTTATTTTGAACAGAAAGAGAATCAATCTAAATCCTTAATGTCTGTGAGGTGTTATACATGTACAGAAAAAGTGCTTTTAAAATTTAACAACAAATGGGAATGTACAATATATTAAATTAAATTGTCTCTGGTGAAAGGGCATTTCATTCAAAACTTTTATAAACATAAAGAACGTGTTAATATATACAGCCATATATATCGATATTAAAATACATATTAGTTATTACTTATTTAATGATACACATTAATTTTGAAAACAATAAAGCTAATATTTGTTTTAAAATACAAAAATGCAAACTATAAACATTCAGGAAATTAAGGGCAACATATAGATGTAGGTAAGTGTATCTGTAATACATAAAGATGAACTAAGAAATTTAATTGATGCAAAAGCCAATCTGGAAATCCCAGAATTACAATAAAGACTAGATGCAGAGAAAAATGAATCCATGGAATGGGATCCATGGAATCCGTTGCTTAATGGTATTACTTAACTGTATATTGTATCTAATATGTGAAATGAGGAAAGGAGATGGATTTGCATGCATGGATAAAGTGCACTGTGGCTTAAAAATGCAACCCAGGAAAGGGTTGCAGCAAAGGTGAAAGGCATTCTTCCAGTCTAAGCTCTGAAAATACTCAAAGTTCAGAGAAGCAGAACTTAAATTCTAAACTCAAAGCTCAGTGACAGTTTAAGTGGGCTATCATGATTATTAGGAACAGCGTTGGCCATTTATAATTGTTACCATTATTGAAAGCAACAGCTTAGCCAGTCAGCCCTTCTTTCTTCTCTTCTCTTCCCCACTTTTTACAACCACTATAAAGAAGCAGGCAACAGTAGCATTAAAGCTAAATATGGAGGATAACTCTGAAAATAATAGCAACTCTACCTGGAGAGGTTTAGAGTGGGTGTGTCTTCAAGAGAGGCAGTAAAAGGATTGAGATAGTTTAGAAGTCTATAACAGACAAAAAGAAAGAAAAACAAGCAAAATGTAGTTTTTTGTAAGGGAAAATATATTAAATATTTTTATATTAAAGTTCTTCATTATGTTTTCCCTTTTAAGCTAACAATTAAGGGTATGCTATCTATGAGATATCAGTTCTAAATGTTTTATATGTAACTTGAAAATTCTATTATCTGTATTTACCAAATAACAGGTACAAAGATGTCAAATAAATAATACCAAATCATGGAACTTTTATCAACGGCAGAGCCAGGATTTCAGCCAGAAAGACTTGGTTCCAAAGCCAATGTACTTAACTTCTGTTCCATGCAGCTTTTCACTTACGATGCTGGGGGAAGAGAGAGTTTTAGCTCTGACTCTCCTTAACTTCATTTTCTAAAAATGAATTATGCACACAACAGCCCCTTAACAGATGCCAAAATCACTTTCAACCTCCTTATATAGGGAAGAAAACTTAGGAAATAAACCCAGAAGTCTGCAGAAGACCTTCCTTCTCCAGCAAGCCCCATTCATTTTTCAAACATAAATGAGTCAGAAAGTATCATTTATGAAAAACAGCAACACAAAAGAAAAGAGTGAAGATAAATATATTTAATGAATGACCTCTCAGAAAACTGATTATTTAATGTATGAAGAAAAACATAATGAAAGCACATTTTTATGTATGTAATCAATAGACTACTTTATCCATAGAATAAATAGATGCTTCTATGGAAAATGTGTGAAAACAGACCAAATAAGAAGGCATTGAAAAAAATTTAAAATTGACTGCTAAAATGTTTTAAGTCAGTAGGAAGCTGAAAAATAAAATGGAAATTTCAGAAGACCAAAAAAATATTCTGAAAAAAATAACAACAAGGATTTCTTAGAACAAGGGAAAAAATATAATTATTTAAAACATTAATAAATGAGGGGAAAAAAACATATTACTTCAGGGATAAAACAAGTGTAGATGTCCAACATTTACTTATTAGGAATTCCAAGAAAGATATTGACCCCATACACACACACACACACACACGCACACACACACACACACACACACACACACACGTACACACACACTAGAGATGTCAAAAAATGTATACAAGTGGACACTTTGGTCAACATTGCTCAAGCAGCAGTTTGCGAAAATCAGAAGTGTCTGGACGCTGATGGTAACCACTTTGAGCACCTCTTGTAATTGCAGAAGTCAAATATGACTTGTTTTCATCCTTTGTTATTGGTATATATTGAGTATTACAATTTTAAATGCTTTTTCCCTTTCTTAAAATGTGTAAAGACATCCATTACTACTAAGGGTTCAATGCTCAATAAATGAGATGAAAAAAAAACGAACAACACACACACTCACAAGTTGGTAAAATTTAAAAATTTCAAGAATGAAGTAAAAGCCTACCAAAAGAGAAAAACAAAACAAATTAGCAAATACATACACATACACAAATAGATCAACTAAAAATATAAAGAGAAACCATAGGCTTTAAATTAACATTAAGAATGCGAGGTATGAAAATACATTGAAGAGCAAGGCATCCAAAGGTGAAAGAAAATTATCTTGAAAGGATATTTTTATACTGAGAAATTCATAATGAAGAATGAGGAAAAAATAAATATATTTTAATATATACAGAAATAAATTCTTGATATATATCTCTATATATCCATTCATTTTATATATATATATATATATATATATATATATATACAATTTAAGAAAAACATACTTAGATATATACTACAGCATATTGAATAAATAGCCTAAGAAAAAATATGAAATATATGAAACAGTGATGTTAACTCATTATTTCATTGAAAAGGCATCCAGAAAGGACACCTGCCTATAGTCCCAGAAAATAATTGTGTTCAAACTAAAATAGGAAGGAGAAGACTTCATGAATAATAAATGTTTTAATAAGAAAGTGGAGTACATGCAACAAATATTTTATTAAGAGACCAGCCCTTTTGTATGTTTCCTATCAACAACGAAAAGTCAGGTTTGCAAATTAAAGTTAAGAAAAGCAAAACAACAACAAAACAATTATGATCATAATAGAAAACAAACTAGAATATTATGTTTCTGAGCAACTGAAAGGAAGCTACATCTGACATTGAAATTTTGAACATTCTCCTTTGAAGAGCAAAGTTTAGCTACACTGGAGCTATGTAGATTATAGGTCCTTTTCTATGGATCTAATCGTACTAGTTGTACAATGAAAAATATTTGCATACTTATAAAATGTTTAGTATCTTTCAAAATTCAATCAACGGGCAAAGTGCATTAAAGATTTAATTGTAAAAAACCCCAGACACAGAGGGAGATAGAAGAATCCTAAAAACAGAAATGTGATGACATAGATAAGAGGAATAAGAAAATGAAGTAAGGAGGGAAGTGAATCTGTGCTAATTTCTTTGTTTTACCCATGTACCATGAATAGGTATCTCTGACAATAATGAATTAAAGAAATAGAGCTTAAAACAGATCATTTAAAGTTATAAATTTAAGATTACATAACTTTGTTTTCCCTTTTTTTCCCCCCCTTATATAACAGATATTGGGAATCAGAGATGTTCTCTGGTGTTAAATCAAAGAGCATGACATAAACATTAAAAGAGGAGAGATTGTAATCATAAAATAATTAAGTTAGAAACTATAAAAGATCAGGGATAGAAGTGTTGGTGGGCTTGAGTGTGAGCTTTCTCAATTTAAACTGTTTTACTATTTAAAATTATAACTATATGGATGTACCCACAGCATACTAGTAGTGTAAACATATATATCTGGGTAATGAAATCCAGAATACACATCAGTACAATCTTAAGAGAAAGAACTCTGTCTTAAGTAAAACAGGGAATACATTGACTCAAGGAGCTGAAAAGTCTTGAGATAAATGAATTGGACCTGGTTTCTCACATACTGTTATCAGTTCCTGATTCAATCTCAGTATACATTCAATTCTCAAGCAGGATTTATCCATATGGTGACAAAATGGCCACCAACAACTCCAAGCATATGTTCAAACAGCTAAGCAAACCCAAATTCCAGTAGTCCCACGATAATCCAGTAGTTCCACAAATAAATCCAATACTGACTGTTTTTGACTAGCTTAATGGAAGCATAGCTAACATTTATTAATGATTTACTAAACTGTTCTAAATCTCAGGGAAGAAACAACCAGCAGTTGTTTTGTTTTTTTTATTGCTAGTAAGTGTTGGTGCTGAGATTTGAACCAAGGCAATTTTACTCCAAATCTGTTGATTTTATTCAATATTCCACACACTCATTTCAGACCCAATTACTGTAATCTATTGAGGAGGCCTGGTTGCTTCTAGTTACACTACAAATTAACCTTTAATTTTTTCCAATGCCAAAAAGAGCCCTAAATATTTCTCTAAATTATTCATTTTATTCTGTCTCTTTTGATGCTGTTTGTGCAATCCATCATCCTTTATCACTTAGATTGTTTCAATATTTCCTTAACAAGTCTCTCCATACTCATTCTTGATCTTTCTAAGCCCTTCTCTATATCTGCAGTGATCCTCAAATGGAAATGTGATCATCATCTCTCCTGCTTCAAACCCACTGCTTTAAAAATAAAGAGCACTATCATTAAAACATGCCTCCGCATTATCTGATTGCTGCTCTTCTCTCTTTCCACTTCTCTTTTTTTATGTTCAGAAAAATAAATTATATTAGAATGTTCTAATTATTTTGAATATTTATGAGTCTAACATTAAAGACACTGTCCAATTACTATAGTGTTAGCCACAGCACTGAACGCAGGGAGAGTTACCCCAAAAATGTTACTAATTTTGTTCCTTCACTTGAGACAGTCACCATAATAAGTGGAAGTAGAAAATAAAATTCTAATACTGGTAGCACAAAGGAAAGTATAAGCATAATATAATAGAGCATCCATAAGTAAGATAAATGAAAGTGGGTGGGAATCTGACTATACATCTGGTGAAGGTGGAATTTTGAAAGAAGTGAAGTTTACATAGATTGTATTATTATATATCTCAGGGTGTAATATCTCAAATGCAAATTCTGAAGAACTTAGATATGTGGCCAAAATTGAATTAAGCATTTTTCTCTTTTGAAAGGCACAGCTGTGGTATTTAAAGATGAGTTATAGAACTTGTATTCCAAAGTATATGAGAATTACAGCCAATAGAGCTTCAAAACATACACCGGACATAAATAAAAGGAAGAAATCAAACATTTATCCTGCTTTTCCTATATGAACTATAGAATTGGGTAACCAAAGAATAGATGAAAGAAGGTGTCTCTTCATAAAAATATTTCAAGGAACACGTGAATAAAGACTGACAGAATTGCAATATTATTTTGAAAATCCTAATGAATTAAAGGATTCAGGGATTGAGCACTGAAGGCCTCTAATTTTATTTAAAAAAACAAACAAACAAATAGCCAGTAAATACCTCCTATGATCCCCTGTTGTCCCTTATGAGGAACAACACTGGCTATGAAGTAGATTTGCCTCAACACACACACACACACACACACCAGACCACTCAGATGAGTTTGATTAAACCTTTAGATTCAACCACAAATTGTAGAAAAAGCAGAGAAACATATTAAACTGCAGAGGAATGCAATGAGCAAGATTCAACTTGTGGAAAACTGTAAGACAACATAGGTTCTCTAACAAAGAGTTTTCAGGAAACAGAAATCATGGAGGGGGATCCTATAGATTAACAAGAACAACAAACAACAAAAGTAGCTGAGAAATCACAGACAAAATTAAACTTTAATATCTATGGAAGCACAGTTGGATGATTAAGGAAGTAGTCTGATATAATCAGAAGTAACTCATAGTGGAGAGAGAAGAGGATGGAATTAAGGGATACATAGGGGATTCCTGCAGTGGCTGATACATTTTTGGTCTTGTTTTGTTTTGTTTTGTTTCCTGATAGGAGTGGTGTTCACAAGGATATTTACCTTTCAATAATTTAGTAAGCTATATATTTGTTTTATGAGGTTTTCTAAATGTCTTATTTCACAACAAGAACTATTTCAAAACTAGAAACGAAGTCCAAAGATAGACAGAAAAAATAAATTAATTTAATATACTCTGAAATTTGGGATCAAACCATAGAGCAGTAAGTTAACCCCTTTAACTAGCAGACTACTAAGGGATCTATCCCTAATAATCTATTTTATTCTAAGAGACTAGGTGGGTGTTTAAAAAATATAGGATAGACCTAATAATTCTTTTAAAGTCAAATTACTTTGTGCTTTCTGTTTTCTTTACTTTTTTACTTAAAAGGAATATTCATCAGTAGAGAGAATATTCATTGAATTTTTAGAATTTGGAAAGTTTGCAGGGATAGTTGTGATAAAAAAGGTTGAGAATGGACTACATATATGGATCGGTTGGCTATTAAGATTTTTAAGAATACATTCAATTTATCTCAGATGAATGTTATTGGTACTATCTCCAGATTTAATATTAATAAAATAACTTAAGTTCTTTAGAGGAAAGCATTATATAAATGCATAACAAGCCATAATAATAACAATCATAATATATCCTGGAAGACCAGGTTATAGCTAACAAGTCTTAAGGGAGAAGAAATGTTAAAGAGAAATATCAAGATACTGCATAAATGTAGATTGCCTTGATGATGTCATTTAAAAGTAATAAGTAATTATTAATTACTTATATTGACAAAATAAAATTATTAATAGCACTATTATTGATGCTGAAGTAGATATCTACTGTACCCTAGAACTCCTTTTGGATATTTCAGAGTTGCAGAGTCTCTATTCATTAACACTCTTTATTAATTGGATCTATAGCTTGCAAAATGTAAAGGATTTTAATATCTGTGGATATTTTGGAATGAGTGTGCCTTTGATTCGCATGGTGCTCCACTCCCCACCCTTCTGCTCTGCTTGGTATTTTAGGAAAATATTTTCTCAAGCTCCTTTGACGACAGGTTTTTTGACTACTCCTGTAATAGGAGCCCTGGGGGAAAACTGGAGGGAGGAGGAGGTGCTTTCTCTTCCTGGCTCTGCCTCACAGCCTCTCATCCCCCATGACCCAGACCCCACTGGACAACCAGCTTCATGGCCTCGCTTCCAGATCCTACCCCACTGCCTCCCCTTTTTCCTTTAACCATTGGGTTTTTCCAGCTGCCTACTGCTGCTAGTTGCGGTTGCCTAATTGCTTTAAATCACCCAACTGGATTCTCAGTTCTTTCTTCACTTGCATATCTAATTTATACAAATGTTGCCTGCATTACATTTTCTCTACTTTGAAAAACCTGTCATGCTCAGTTTCCTCATCTATAAAGTAGGCATAGTAATGGCCATACCTCTCTTATAGGGATGCTCTAATATTTAATAGTTATACCAACCTTATGAGCAATGTCGTAGTTGTTCCCACATTATTCTGTCAGTGGGCAGGTAGTCACTCCCAATGACTCTGCCAGCCTTTCTGTGAGACCTAGTAGGTTGCAGAACAGGTTAATAAGATTCTGGATATGGAAAATTGGCCCCAGAGTCAATGGAGGTATCAAGTTAAAGAAAGATGACTGGGAGGCTTTGGAGAGCACTGAGAGATAAGCAAAACAGGTGCAAGAGAAGTGGCTGTGACAATACCAGTGGTAAGGTAGCAAAAGGCTTTAAAGCAGGGAACTCAGGCTGAGTTATGGTTTTGCTTTGCCCCCAAACCTATTTACAAAGGCCTAATTTTGGAAAGTGTTGTGGAAAGGAAACTAGAACTAATAGCAAAAGTCACCACAAACACTTCAGTTTTTCCCTGCCCCCTGGAAATTTGTGGAGATCTTGGTAAAGGCTGCAGTCTGCCTTGAATGGGCCTTGATTCCAATGCGTTGTACTCTCAAAGAAAAAGGAATCTCAGCAGATATTGGGACCAAACAATAAATGAGGGAACACATGACAAGCATCACAGCACTAGGCAAATCTCATTGATTGTTTTTAATGTGTCTCTCAATTAATGAAATGGTTATTCTAGAGCTTTCCTTTGTTTAAACCTTGAGTTAGATCAATGTTTAGATTTTTATTCTTTCTTTTTTTTTTTTTTTTCTTTTTTTTGAAGGCAGTCATTGGCCCTCATATATGGGACCGAATCGGGGCCGCTGGCTTCCCAAGCCAGCACTTAACCATCACGCCACTAGGCCAGCCCAATGTTTAGATTTTTAATTAGTAATCATCAGGCTCTGTCCTGTATGACTACTTCAACACACAGGGAGTTACATGATGAAATGTTACTCACACCCTTGGCTCTTGCAGCACTAATGAAATAGAACACTGATGGTGCCATAGTCTAAGGTCAGAGTTTTCTACCACTACAGTTAACTGTGTTCTTAGACTAAGCGCTACTTAAGTATCATTCAGATGTCATTTTCAAAGTGGATCCTGTTTTCATCCCCTGGCCATGTATATTGTTTAGAGGGTTTTCCGCAAGCTGTGGGCTTGACTCTACACCCCAGTGAAACCCTGTCTCAGCAATCTTTTCATTAATGGAAGATGCTTAACATGGGATATCTCCATGTAGCCTTGAAAGTCTCCTAAGAGCAATAAGTTCCTTAGTGTTATTGAATTTTACCATCATTGCACCTGTAATAGAAAGCACATGTAAAAAATAGTGCCAGTGCTATGTCTATATTAGAAATGCTTGTCTTAATTAATATGCATTATTTTGAAGGAATGCACTGGTTAATACAGTTTGTCAAAATAAATGTGTATTGCATTTAAATAAGTATAATTCCATAAAAATGATGCTTTGAAAACAATGAGCATCACTGGAATTTAAATGAGGAAAAAAAAAGCTCTTTTGAAAGTTTTCCCCTTAAATATAGGCAAATATACAATGCAATATCATATATTCCCCAAGTAACTTTCTCTGGTAATATTTGTTTGAGGAAGATCAAGAAGCACAACTCAGATTTTCATTACTTCATTTGCTATATTTCATGTATTCACTTTTTAATTATGGCTAATGTAAAAATATAGTGATTTTCCCTGCCTAGTAAAAAGATGTATTTCCGAAGTATAGTGATATTTTGTATTTTAATATTTCTTATCAGTAACACTATACATTCAAATAAGCCTTCTTAACTGTAAAACTGTTTTATGATTAGAATCAGCAGATCATGGGTATTGTTTTTCCCTTTGTTCATTTTGTAATGACGTGGGATGACAGGTATCTTTTTTATGATGAAGTAATGGTTGTCCAGCAAAGTTAACTGTCAAGGTGGTTCTATAATGTGAGTCTAGCTTTTAAACTTCCATTTTAAAAAGTAGAAATAATTACTGTGACAGAAAACTTTCTTTAATCGATTGAAATACATTTATATTTTGTTTTGGAAGGGATCAAGCCAGAGGTATGCTTGGGGCTAGCATACTAGAAACAGTGCATTTAATGTACTTGATTATAATGACACTTCCTAATTTCTTAGCAATTTTCTATCTCTCTTTTCTACTATCATCCCCATCTCATTCTTCATGACAATTTCTTTTTCATCATTTTATGAGATTATGCTACTTGAAAGGAGTTAACATTTGCACTTATGATTGTAAAAGTATACAACAAATGTTTGTGGAGCAACTAGCAGAGTGCATGAACATCTGTTAAGAAATATAGACATATTTTGAAAAATAAATGCAAGCAGCATATCACATTTCTGCAATGGGAGCCACCTTCCAGAGGAATAGATCCCTAGGCTGAAAATATTCCAGCAAAGTACAGAATTAAAATGGAAACCATTTTTTACTATAGTTAAACCTCTAATATCTATATAAATATGGGTTTTTAATGCTAAATACATATTCTCCTCACATATTTGAAATGAATACCTTATATAATGAATGAGAAAAAAATTTTTCATCAGAAAGAAAATTAAAAATGATAGTATATCTTAAGTTTCTCTTAGTACAAGAATTCTAGAATTCTTCAGTAATTCTACATGTTTGTTCAGAGATTTTATATTCCAAGCTGCATGCCTACCTTGAAGTCATTAGAATGACTTATCCTACAGGCATACAAGTGCATGTGCTTTGTACTTTATTACAAAACTCATATCAAAGTAAAGGGTGGAAAGCATCTCAATATCTTAAGACATATTTAAAAATTCAGGTTTTTCTTAAGCATATACCTCGCTTCAGTTACTTTATACCAGGAGGATTTCAACTCATGTCTTGAATGCAAGATTCATTGAATTTCACATTTCTACTGGTCACATATTGGTGTGAGCTACATGTGAGAGCTGAAAAAAAACAGTGGTACATTTTTGAGTTTTTTTACTTGCATATTGTTTACTTCCTAAAATTCATTTATTTGATCACAAAACAGGATCCAACATTTTGGCAGATAAAGCAATACAGCTACATAGTAAAAAAAATTAAAAAATAAAAATCGCAGGAGGAAAAAGAATGTAAGAAGCACAGCGTATAAAAAATAGAATGCATTTGGTTGACATTTAAGTTGGGAAAGAGTCAATGAGGCAGAGAGATTCAGAAAAGAACTTACAAAAGAAGTAGAGAAAGTTTCCACTCTGACACTAGTCAGCTTATACCGATGGACCAAGAGAGCTAATATTATGTCTCAAAAGAGAACTGACTGCATGTCTATAGAGAATAATGGAGCCCCTGCACATGTTCAGGCAAGCATCTGAAATATTTTCTAACTAATCATGGCAATTTCAAACAGAGTCTCACACCATTCACAGCCATATGGAAAGGAGGGTGCTTTATTTGCAGACTTGAGATGGATGTGACGGAGTCAAAAAAAGAGAAGGCTTTCTTTTTGGGCCTGTAGTATTTTTGGAGAACAAAATGAACAAAGCCAATTTGTATTGTTTACTCACTACAGCTCTGTAGCTGAGCTGGATACAGTTTTCTTGGCATAGAGTTTACTTCTCAGAGGACATTCATTGGATGGCCATGTGTGGCTTTATTACACAAGCCACTCCTGCCAAATTGAAGAATGGAGTCCGTTAGTTTCACAAACAGCCTCCTTGAGCATGATTCAGGTCTCATGCATACATCACAGATATGTGGACCAATCTGTGTTTTATCACAGGGAGAAACAGGTGCTCTAAATTAGCCATGAAACTGAATTAGAATTTAGGTTCAGTATGAATTGAAAGGGTCGATAACAAATTCATTAGAACTTACAGAACATTGGTGAATATGGCAGTATTTAGATATTATTTATAAGGAAACTGATGTTTCTTATCCTCAGAGGTACTCTTATTTTCATATTCATAAATATAATTTCAAAAATAATCTCTCCTGGATTGAATTCCTTCAATGTAATATGCTTTGAAATAGTCTAGAATCCTTTATGTTAAAGATTAAGATGCACATAAATGTGATGATTTCATTTAATAAATAGCACAGACAATAAAGAACCTGTCAGTTTCAAAATGCATCTTAAAATCCACAATTTCCTTCATGTTATAAAATTAAAATAGATATATGCCCTTAAACTGTGGAAAGTTTATATTCCTATCATTATCCTCTAAGTCATCTCTCTCTCTCTCTCTCTCTCTCTCTCTGTATCTCTCTTCATTAAGTGTTCCCCATGTGTGGCAATATCAGTGTCATCTTTTTTATTATTTTGTTTTCCCTTTACAACTCATGGTCACTATGGAGATCAAATGTACTCTCAGTTGTGTGAATTGTTCATCCTTAAATTTTATATTTTCTTCACAAGCATAGCTTACCTTTGATCAATAAGGGAAATGAGTGACTATCACCTCCTCTGACATAATTTTAACATCAAAGGGAAACAGAGTAGTTACATTTTTTTCACTATCTCCTCACTGTAATATTTTATTCTATCATAATCACTTGTGTTTTAGATTTAAAAATGACTTTTTTATATTGTCACTATGACTATTAATTTTTACACTGGTAAAGATTATGTGGTAACCTATAATGTTCTAATTAAGTAGGAAGTATTACATATTGTAAACTTCTTCCTTCCTTATATGATTGTAAAAACCTAGATTGAAAAATACTTCTACTAAGACTCTAAATAAACCACTAGTCTTTCGCATATCACTTATTTTCCATCGGATTTTATCTTTGAGGTTTATCCATGATGTAACCTGTGTCCACAGTTTATTCTTTTTTATTGCTGAATAGTATTCCATACCATGGATATACTACATTTGGATTATTCATCTACTACTTAATGGACTTTGGGGCTGTTTTCACTTTTCTGTTGCTATTAATAATAGTGTTGTGAACATTCACATACACATCTTCATATGGACAAACATTTTTGTTTCTCTTGGATAGATTCCTAAGAGGAGCATTGCTGGGTTGAATGCTAAGTTTATGTTTAACTTTTTAAGAAACTGCCAATTGCTTTTCAAAATAGCTGCATAATTTTGTATTCCCACCAGCAATATATGTTACAGTTCCTCCATATATTCTCCAATACTTGAGAGTGGAAATGTGGAAGTCTTACTGGCTCAAGATGTTTGAATATAATCTATGACCTATCATTGGCTGAACACTAAGCTATGCAGATGTAGGGGTGACCCCCAATAATTTTTACAACTAAAATCAATAGGGGAAAAAAACAACAACACACTGAAAGCAGAAACATTAATGAGCACATATTGTAGAGGAGATATGCTTCACAGATCTTGGAGTGTGTTTTTTAGAGTCTGTTTCACTTTTCTTTACTGATGGACACCCTGTGTGTGCAGGTGCCTTCAGCCAAGGATGTGCGGGTAGCTTTGGCCTACCCTGACCTCTGAAGCATATTAGAGTAGGAATAACCTGAGACTTGCAGCCTCTATAGTTCTCACACTTGCCGGAACTCTCAGTTAAATCACTCACTGGTTTGCCCCACATAGTACCTCACATAGTTGTTGAGCCCACATAGTTCTGTGACCTCGGGCTAGCTGAGCTGTTGGTTCCCCTTGTTTGCTTTTTTCTTTGAATGATAAGACTCCAAATCAAGTGAATGCCCTCTTGCAGTGGGGTTGAAGCTGCTGTTTTTCAAGATCTGCCTTACTTTAATATAATTGAACCTCCACACCAACAGAACTGGAGATGGAGGCCAATGGGAACAGCTTCAGTGGAGAATGCCATGGACTCCAGCTCCTCCTATGCCAAGGTTAGTAGTTTTCATCGATAAACTCCCCTCAGTTTGTTGTATGCCTTTGGTTTGCAGAGTACTGAAATGATTGTTTTTTGGGGGCAGCTTTGGCCACTTTTATAGTTTTTTTTTTTTTTTTTTTTTTTTTTTTTTTTGGTGTGGAGCGATCACCTCACTCCATTGTACCAAAAGTGAAATCTCTGGGTATCTTTTATTTTTTCTAAAATACATATCCTGAAATCATGTATGAAAACTAGATCCAAGTAAATGACAGTTAAATATGGTAGCAAAACAATGTATGTTTACATCTCTTTCCTCAAAAATGACATTAAAGTAATTAAAATGACCATACAGGCTGAGTAGAAAGAAAATGGAAGAGTAGACAACAACAAATAAGGGACGTGAAGGGAACATTGGAAGATGGCAGGTGTATGGACTCAGCAGTTGACAAAAACTGTCACATCAGACTCCAGTGGAGGAAGTTAACAAGCAGCAGCTGATTCCACTACAGAACCCAAAAGAGGCCCAGAAATATGAGTGCCAGATACTTGCAACCCAACTGCCCACCAACAGAAGGGTAGATGAATAGACTCTGATATGCTTTCATAAATGAAATAAGCAGCAAACAAAATGAAGTACCTACAACAACAGACAAATTGGAATACATTTTAATAATACATAAATGAAAAGAAGCAGTACAAAAAGAGTATATACAGCCTGACATTCCCTATAAAATTTAAAACAAACTTAAGTAAAATATACATTATTTATGTATACCATGGGATAGGAAATCATGGCCCAAAGACTAAATCTACATGCTTTTGTATGGCTGTTTCTTCAGCTAATAATGGTTCCTACACACTTAAATGGTTGACAAACACATTTCAGTATCCGTAATACAGATTTATTGGAACATGGTCAAGTTCATTAGTTTATGTTTTATCTATGTCCACATTTGCACTTCAAAAGTAGAATGATTAGGGACAGAACTCATATGTCCCACAAAGCTATATCGGCCTTTTACAGGAAAGGTTTGTCAAACACTGATACACACACACACACACACACACACACACACTCATATATGTACATAAATAAACATTAAATTTACAATGACTAAAATGAACATAAAAATGATATATATGTAGAATTGCATGTACATATAAATGTTAAGTGTAAATGTTTTTCTTTATAAATATATATGTATTATTAATGTATATATTTATAATACCTATAAGTAATTATAAACATAAGAATCAAGGAAGTAGTTGCCTCAGATGTAGAGATATTAGGATATGGGTTTGGGACACACCATATGTTAGATGTAAGTTATTGCCAAAGATTTGGTTTTTATGCTTGTGTGCTTATTAAAAATAGATGAGAGAAAGAGAGAGAGAGAGAGACCCATGCATGGACCAAGGATAAGCATGTTGCCACAAAGATGAGAGTGTTTTATAAATGAAGGAATATTGATTAATCCAAATATGCACACCTACTATTCATTACATTTTTAAAAATCATATTCATAATTAGTTATTAACTCTTTTGATATCTTTGCCCATCTCATATAACCTGGAAGTTACTCCTTCCATCCAAGAAAAAAGATTGAAATTGTGCTCTTTGGAGAAATGGAATAAGAATTACCAGGTATGACAAAAGGTAGGGGAAAAGAACCAGGCTGAAAGTGAGAGAAATAAAGGAACCACTCTGCTTTTTTCTTAGTCTTTTATCACTTTTTTTTTCTCTAAACATTGAATACTTAATCACTGTCTGGTAAAAATTGCCTAGCAACCCTCCACCCAACAACAAAAACTCTGTAGATACTGACACTTGGTGGGGAAGTTAGGGAATTAATTTTCTGTTCTTGCATAAAAAATTACCTCACACTCAGCAGTTTAAAACAACATAAATTCAGTAAAATGGGGCAGCCACTGTGTAAAGCAGTAGGGTGATTCTCCCTCAAAAACTAAACATGAATTACTATACGACATGCTTCTGGCTATATACCAAAAGCAGTGAAAGCAGGAACTCAAACAGATATTTGCATACTCATGTTCATTGCATCATTATTCACAATAGGACTGTGTTTCCTTTTTCTTGCTACCTGGAAACTCCTCTCAGCATCTAGAGGCCACTCTCAGGTTCCATCTACGTGATCCATCCAGTCTCAGCCAATACCTCTTATGCTTCAAATCTCATTGACCTCTTGCTTTGCCACCAGCTGGAGGAAGCATTCTGGTTTTAAATGGCTCATGTGATCATTAGGTCCACCTAGATAATCTCTATATTTTAAAGTAGTGGGTTTTAACCTGAATGATATCTGCAAGATCCCTTTTGTTATGCTGTATCATAAGCACAGGAGTAACACCAGGAGGTAGAGATCATGGAGGCCATCTTGTAATTCTGCCTACTACAAGGTTGTATTCTACAAAACAAAACAAAACAATAAAAGGCCATTTCTCTACCTTATTTCTGTACTCAAGCTCATCAGTGGACAAGCCACGACATACAGAGAACTTCTAATTGAATATTTAATCCTCATACAGTGTCATTGAAGACTTGAGGAAAGAAAAAAGAAAAAGGGAAAAAAGATTTTTAAAATACATTTTAAACACAAAGGCAATGGATGCATCAACATTTTTTAAAGTCTCACAAAAATAAGAGGATAAAATTATTTAAAACACATAATGTTCATAAAATCATAACTGGAACATTTAAGTGTTCATGAGATTTGGGCTATCATAAAATTACTACATCATTACATTTATGAAAAAAAAACATAATGCCATAAAGAAAGACATTCATAGACTGACAAAGAATTTATATGTATATATCTATAAAATAGATAAATAACAATACATATCTAACATAGAAATATATATATATATATATATATATATATATATATATATATATCTCAAAATATTTAAAGAAGGCTTAGAATAATAATAAAAAAAAAAAACCTGAGGAAAATTACCTAAAAGTATAAAAGAAAAAGAGAAGTAGATTAAAAAGCAAAACAGGAGTTTAAAAATAAGGACATTCAAGGAACTACCCAGGAATATATCTAGTCATCATTCAATTTTTCCCAAAAGCCCACATTTTTTTCATGTTTTACACATATATCCCCTAAGAAAACTCATGTCATATATATATTTACTGACAATGGACCATATCCCCCTTTGATACCTTGAGTATTTTTGTGGTTGATAGCTTATAATTAATTAAAAATAAAGTATTAGTGATGCAGATAAAACTTCAATTAGCAATTGATGTTGCCAGCTTTTAATAAATAAAAACCTTTAAAAAATTCCCCAAAAGGGGGAAAAAAACATGGAATATAATTTTAATTAGTAAGAAAATTTAATTTAAATTACCTAATCAAAGTTTTCAGAGCTAATTAGAACAATGTTTCTTTGCTTCTCTGGGCAGTATGTTCTTTGTGAATACTGCATATTTTTTGGATACTTTAATCATGGTTCTTATTTTATCTTTTATAAATGATTACACATGCACACATATACATACAGACATAAATACTCACCTGCACACTCCTTAATAACATATGTCTATTGAAATTCAAGGGCAAGGAGTTGACACTTAGAAAATTTAGGGTGAATGTCCAGTTGACAATTTGGAAATCTCATCAGATACTCTCGAAGAATGTTCTCCAAACAGTCAAATCTGCTTTCCACTTCTATCCAAGTTGCTGGCACTTGTTATCCTCCCCCACTAAACCCAAATCCTTTTTCCATTCACCTGGCTCTGTATTGCCTCACCACGTTTTCTGCCCAGCTGCAAGAAATGTTGCCTTCTCCTTGTTGCCAATTATTTCCTCAGCCAACACATTTTCCTCCATTGCCTCTTTACAATATTTTACACTTACGTAATGCTTTTCTATGTAAGCTCTCAAAGTTCTTCCAAATATACTACTTCATTAGTCTTCTTGATAATCCTATAATGAATGCAGGTATAAGCAACACCAAATATGTCAATAGCTTGGATTCTCAAAAGCCGTTTGGATGTTGGTTACTTGGAACTCAGAGGCAAAATATAGAGTTTGGACTCAGGGCAGTCTAAATATGGGTAAGTGCATATATAACTAAAGTATAGTTCTATATGAATGACACTACCTGGATCATCACATACGATTTTTCTGCAGGATTATAAATCAGAAATCCAAATGTGGATTCTGGGAAAATATTTTCCTTTTCTGACTTCCTGGTCATAGAATTCAGAAATTCCTTATTCAGTAATATCCAGTCCACATCTTTAAACCCCATAACGGAGGAATTTAAAGAGAGGTTAATCTAGCTCTAATCCACAAGAAAAGTGATAGCTCCATCTGGGATGTCACCAGCAGAAACTGGAAAAGGGATGTGAAAGCAAAAGGGTAGCAGTGAGCTGCAGACGTTATGGGGCTAGGTTTCTAGTTTTTTATTTGTTTGCTTTTTAACTTCTGGTTTCCCAAAGTTTAGCCTCTATGTGCTATTTTCACCATCAGCTACTTAAAGACTTCCCATCAAGGTTTCTCACTTCCTCTATACATTATGGACTAGAAAACAGTTAAGCAGTTTCTATCTTCCTATTCTTTCTTGCAGAAAACAGTTTTTATATAGCGTAAAATGATTTGTAAGTAGTTAAAGCTTTCAAGAGATAACAACAAATTTTAGGAAAGGGAATGTACAGCTGTTTATTGATGGTGATGGTGGCTATGATATACACAAAAGACTGGAGTAATAATTATCTATTTTTTTATAGAAAAGCTCAGTCGAAATATTTCTTTAAATATTTTAGAAGAAAGCAGCCTCTTTGGCACATTAGTACAGCAGAAGTACAGATTCTGAAGAAATGAGAAAGGAAGAGATTAGTATTTATGGTGAGGGCAGGATCAGGTCCTTTATTCATAGATGTGAGTTAAGAAGAGTTGGATACTGGCAATGAATCAACCCTAAGTGGTTTTAAAGGGAGGGGCTGGGGTATTGGAGCTCAAGGTGAAAGAAAGAGCAATGACTGAGGATGGGGGGCATACAAAATATTTAAGCAACACAGTGATATGCAAAAGGGGAAGTAGCTAGAGATGATGCTCATAGCTTCCTTATATTTTCATCTGCTTAATAAAGAAAAAAATAGAACTTACGTTTTATGTTAGAATGACACTTTATCTTACAACCTGCATAGCTGATTTTATGTACTATAAGGTTTCAAGTTCTAAAAGTTCTAATTATTTTTGCTTGTCCTTATTTCCCCTTCATGAAACATTGTTTAGCAAGGATGAAAACTTAAGATATTACATGCAGACATTAGTGAAGCAAACTAAAATGCAAGAAGGGTGAACTATGATGATGTTGGCAGTGGCAGTTACCTACCACCTCATTCTTCTTCTGATGCTATGCCACTTAGGTAGAAGAAGTAGGTTACCTATCTGACACCTTCTTCCTTTTTTTCTTACAGCCGTTCCTCCTACCAAATGATTCTCTGTATTCTCTGGGATGCCAAGTGAGAGACTATCTCTGTCAGTGTTTGTGATAACAAGGTATCTGTCAATGTTTGTAATAACAAGGCTCAGGGAAGAGAAAGATGCAGTAGGGGTCCAAACGATTAGAGTTTGAGGAGATTCTGTGCCACTCATCTTTGGTGGTTGGTCCCAGGCTGAGTGTCAAATGTGTTGAACTGGATAGGTCTTGGAGGTCATCTGCCCTGATTCTTCATCTAATGGATTAATGAATATCAGTTGTACATAGTGTGGGAACAGTTTAGATATGATTCCTAGGAACAAACACCGAAGGCAATATTTTGTTCAATAGCATAGTAATAATCTTACCTAAAAAAGTGGGAAAATTTGAAATGCAAAATCCCCCACAAAGAAAGTTATTTTCCTAAATTCCATAAATTTGCCATTAAAAGTTACTAAAACCTTCAGAAGATAAGTCTTAAGCAATACTAAGCAGAGGTATCATTCATAATTATATACTGATGCTCCAGTTGGTACATAAGCACATAATTCCTGGTCACTAGGTATAAATGAGGCATAAACAACCACATCTGGAAGGTTCTGGATATATAGAAAGTCGATTGATTGATGATAAGGAAAGGATTACATTTGGCCATTTGAATTAATTTGGAAGATAAGTCAGGTGTAAATAAATTATAAGGAGAATGTTGCAATACTAAGAGGAATTAATGAATTAAATCTCAACAAAGTTAAGAATTGAACTAGAGACTTTGTAAGCAGCCACTCAGGAAAACTAATTCCACATACATATGTGGACATTCTGATTAATTAATTTATATACAACTATAGAAGTACCATGTAAACTCTAAAAATAAAAGTGATGCTACACACACCTGTATTTTTTAAAGAATATGCATTTTGTAATACAGCTTAAATTATTTTGAGTCTGATCACATGGTTTAAAGTTAAACAATGAAAATCCTGTCTTCTCCAGTATTTTTTTGTGTTTTTAAGAGAAAAACAATTTCATGTGAAATTCTATAAATTGAAAAAAATACATTACTTTCTTTTAAAAGGAGCTATAAATGGATACCATCATGCATTTCTTTTTATATAAATTATTTAGTTAAATATTGTTAGTCTGCATATCTCTTATTCAGTGTTTTAAAAAGTCATTTAGACAACACTATATTCTACACATATAATATACACTGTAAACTGATGATGTGTTGCCTGTCACAGAATTGTTATGAGTTTGATTTGTTGTGATCAAGTCACTGTCTATATTTCAGCATTGAACTTCAATGCACATCTATTCCATTTAAAAGATGTTAGAGCATGGTGATAATGTCTTGAGTGCATAGACTGTTTATATATCATAAAAATAGAGAAGCAAAAGATGTGATATGTCACCCAATCAATCCTTTTACCTGCCAGTTCAACATTGTACCTCATAACTTGTTTCTATTTGGAATAGGTAATAGTTTGAGGTTTCTGTTCCAGGATGGGTGCTGTTATTTTTTTCTGAATGTTGTAATAGTATCCTCCATGAATCACTAACTGGTCACCCCATTGTTTGTTATACCTACCTAGAATGAGTAACAATATACTTGTGATGCTCTGTTGCCTGGTAATGTCCTTCACTGTGACACAGAGTTTGCCCTTCAGCCTTCTCAAATTCCTAATCTTTGCCAGCATAATATACAGCCTTATTGATATAAACCTATATTATTTCTTTTACACAAATTAACATTTTCTCTTCACAAAAATCATGTCAGGCAAATAATATTAGTCCAATTTAACAGATGTGAGAAACCACAATTTAGGGAGATTACCCAACCTGCTTCAACTAGTTTCCTAAACCCAGATCTTCTGACACAACAGACCATCTTGTTTTCAAAATGCTATAAAGATAAATATGATATTTTGATTTGAATGTGTTATTATCTGAATTTTGAGTTATTCCCAGTCGTTTTGTTTCTTTGTTACTTTCCTACCAAGATGGAGCGAACATTTTTAATGCAGAGATTAGCTGGATAGACAGGATTATACCAATACAATTCTTACGCAAAATCAAAGCACAGTAGAGACAAGACACTGTTATTTTCTATTGATGTTTCTATGATGCATGATTTTTATAAAAGATCCTTGTCCCTGACTCTACAGTGGTGATAAAGTATGTATTTTGTATAATATTAGTGTGCCTTAATGAAATGATAGGTTAAGTCTTAAACTAACACAGTGCTATCAGATGCATAGATTCTCTTGTAAAGAATACTAAATGTGATTTCTAGATTGGGAGGTATATTTGGAATTCTCTGCATCTTCTATGCTCCCATTGTCAAATGGATCATTACATTTTCAACACTTAATTATCTTTTCACTTAAATTGTATCTTATTTAACTTGATCATTTAAACTGCTAATGTGACTTGATTATGTTCATCTTGTCTTTATATAAATGAACTGCTATTCTGTTACTTGAATTTTGTTTAACATATGAAATCTGAAATTTATAAAAGAAAAAGAATTTTTTTTTCCATTTGCAAATGAGAGTGCTTCTCGGTAACTTAACTGCTAGACCTTGGCATATTCCTTGGACTAAGTATTGGGTCACTCCCATTTTTCATAGCTTGTCACACAATTAACTAAATCATTAAAATGGAACTAGTCCATTGTGACAAACTGAAATGACTAAAAGCTTGCCTAAGGCACCACACTGTGCCGCTGTTTAAGAAAATTCCATCTCTTCTAAGTTAGTGATGGATAATGTGACAAAACTATTCCGATTAAATTCTAACTTTGGAATACTTAATAAATTTGTAACAGCATTAGAAGTGCCACTTATATTCACCTGTCAGGGAGAGGGCTGCAGCGCTGATCTTTTTGCCCTCTTTGTCTGCCTTCATGAGAGCTGCTTGCAGCTGAGGGGGTCATATTATATGAAAATATGAGATGACAGCAAGGTAAGAGATGATGTTCCCTTTTAATGCCTCTGTACTTAATTCATGACTTCCCTTCAAACTTGGAGTAATTGAAGAACACAGTGCTTTCCTTTGACAGATTGAAGGTTAACATCTTTCTTCATCATTATTTTCTATTCTTTTTGTCCCTGCATAGTAAAATATATATATATATATATATATATATATATATATATATATATATATATATATATATATATTTACTTTTACTGTTTTAGGGCATTTCTCAGGAAGGTGTTTCTCTGAATAAAACAAATATGTAATTTGAAGTAATAGTTAAGATGGAACTAAGTAAAATTATAATTTCTGAAGAGGTCATTGAATGAAAGCTTACATTTTTTCCATTAAGTTTTTGTTACACATGCAAGTATGAAATGACACATTTATGTTTTTACATGGATTAACTAGGATAATTGGAATCACTGTTATAATTACTTTTATCCCAGAGTTATTCATATGTTACTGTAGGTATTGTATCTATCTTGGTCCACAAATATTTATACCCATTTATAGAGTGATAGATATATTGGAAAAAATCAACCTCTTTAGAAGTTGGAGCATTGAGGTTATAATCCTGATTTCAACATTAATATATGACCTTCACATGTCACTTAACTTCTCTGGATCTAAGACATATCATTAGTAAAATAAAGGAATGAAGCTAATCATTAAGATTCCTCTGGGTTTCACCTCTCTCAAATATCAGCACTAATGATGGATAATCAAAATACTAGATTTCTAACATAAAGGCAAATATATAGATCTATACTATATATTTTTTATTGTTTATATGTCTAGAAATTGGAAATTTGTATAGTTATATCTAACTACTTTATGAACTATTGTGACTAGCAAACTTTTCAGATTTGGTTTCAGGAAAAGATTTATTGAAACCTAATGGAAAGGTGAATGGCTTTTCCACGATGCATGTAACAATTTGTGCTCTTCTTTTTTTTTTTCTTTTTTTTTAAATTTTTTTCAGTTACAGTTCACATTCAATATTATTTTATATAAGTGTCAGGTGTACAACATAGTGGTTAGACATTTATTGAATTTACGTAGTGATCCCCCAATTATCATAGTACCCACCTGACATTATACATAGTTGTTGCAACATTATTGACTGTATTCCCCATACTGTACTTTATATCCCTTTAACTATTTGGTAACTGACCATTTGTATTTCTTAATTCTTTCACATTTTTTTCCCCAAGCTCCTCAAATAGAGATTCTTCAAAAATGTAAAAATAGAACTATTTTATGACCCAGCAATTTCACTTCTGGGTATTTTTTCAATGAAATCCAAAACACTAATACAAAAAGATATATGCACCACTATATTCACTGTGCTCTTCCTTTGAACCTATGATCCTGACGTAAAGTGATTTGGGGCCCCTCTCAACACTGGTCTCAAGTATTTTAATTTTGGCTTGAACAACCTGTATCTACTCTCACATGGGCCCAACATTGACTTAACAGCCATACTCACTTACATTGGTATCTCTTTTTTATTTTTAGTTTGTTGTTTTTTTTTGACATCTCTTTCCTATCCCATAATGATAACTTTACAACTCTGTCTCTGACATTATGGATTCCTTTATAGTGGTTTAGGGCAAAGGGACTAAGTTCTATCCTTGGATAATTCCAATTCTGGAGAATAATGATGATATTATTACTATTGGTACTACTACTACTAGTAATAATAATAGTAATGGTCATAGAAAAAATATACAAGAGGTGAAATTTAATATCAATTTTCTGACCCACCACACCACTTAACTAACCAGGCAATAACATCTTTTTACTGAATCACCAGCTAAGAAAAGCTTCTAAGAACACTGTATACCTACCCTAAGTGTCTAGGTTAAGAATAGGATGCTCGGTTAGTTATAAAAAGAATTATTGTGATATTACCCCAGAGAGGAAAAATCTGAAAAACTGCACAAATCCCTAGGAGAACAAAATTCGTTACAATGAAGTATTTTCTAGACACTCTCTCTTCAGGGAATTTACGACTCCTAATGTCCATTCTATCTCAGTAGAGTTAACATCCTAGTTTCCTTCATTTTGTTTTTTACTGTTTTGTTTCCCTGTACTATAATATAGTATAAGTTGTGTTGTATTCATCTTTGTATTCTAGTCCCAGCACAAGATTGGGCACATAATTATTATTATGGTTGTTGAAAGAATGAATCCTTAATATGGTTGGAAGATAGTCCAAACACAATTCATAGGCACCTCCATGGAATATCTAAAAATAGTGCATGATGCATCTGCACATTTATCTTATCTTAAAGCCACTTCAACTATCATTTTAAAACAGAGCCTCAAACAATTGTTGAAAATTAAGTGGAGAATATTTGTTATTTGTGTTGAGACATGAACCCCATAGCATAATGCAATTTACAAAGTAGGTGTATAGTAAATACATGTTGAATGAGTGTATTAATAAATGGATCCATGAACCATCCACAAAAAATATAACTACTAAAAACATTCCAGCCACCTCAAAGATTTAAAAAAGAAGAAGAAAAAAGGAAGAAAAATGAAGGGAAAGAAAGTGGGAGGGAAGAAGGGAGAGATGGAGACAGAGAGAGATGGATCAAGGAAGTTGAAGTGTATGCTTAGCAGTGAGCATTAAAACTATTGAAATAGAATTTCATTAATTATTATTTACATATACCCAAAACAAACTGAAAAGTCATTAATAGCTTTTGAAATAAGAGCTGCATATAGATATAATGTCCTATAATAATAGAAAAGCAAAGAAGGATGTTAAAGATGACTCCAGGTTTCTGGTTTGCTAAACTAAATAAATGGTTGTGCCATTCATGAACACAGGAGCTCCTAAACAAGAGTCAGTTTATGCAGAAATATCTTGAGTTTGATATTAGATAAAGCCTGAAGTACTTTTGAGATAGACAAGTGGAAGTATTAAATGGCCAAAGGTGGTTAGAGTAGAATGTAGGTTTGACTGTTGTTGGCAATTAAATAGCAATTAAAGTCATAGCTGGAGATGCACTGGAGTAAAAAAAACAAAAAACAGAAAAAAAAAACATGTTGAGAAGTCCTCATTTGTTCATTTCACTGTATACCATTTTTATAATAGTATGTATACACAGTTGTAAATTAATTATGCCATTTAAAAAAATTTCTGAAATTCATGAAATTCTATAGACATTTTTTTCCCCTTTGCTTTTAATTTCCTATCATTTACACTTGATATTGTACAAATAACTACTCTTATATTCCTTTATTCACTCAAAAAAGTAGGAATTTTACTTTTTAAATGTTAAATTCATTCATTTCTGCATTGAGGAAGTTTGTTTCTTACATAAATCCAGCTTTTAAGCACATTACTAGAAGTTATTGGAGGGGAATTATGGCATCACAACCAACTTGTTCCTTAAAATGCTAATTTTTAAAGATATTGAAATTCATTACTCCTAAACTAGTTGATATATTGTAAAACAAACACAAATAATTAAGGTATCTCAAAAAATATTACTTATAACAAAATAACATCTTTTTCAAAGGCTGAATTTCATATTCAAAAATCAAATAAGAAACATAAAAATTGCTCCTCATGTTTATCCAGGGCAACAGCTCATTCACCATATTGCACTCAGAGCTAGCATTTCCACACATGTTGTATTTTGTCCTTCCATTCACTCTTTTAAATATTCCCTTTGGAAAGATAATTCTTCTGATACAGAAAAAACAATGGAGGAACAAAACGTTTTGGAAACAACTTCACGAGTTGATGTGTCTACAACCATCACTGAAAAACAATGGGATTTTTCCTTCCGAGACGATTTATTTCAGAAACTTGCTCTTTCAAATTTTTAGATTTGAAGACAGTGACTATAAGTTGTAATGTGTGGGAACTAGGCTACTCACACATATCTTCAGAGAAATACAGAATGGAGAATTACCTAAGAAGTACTCTGAAATTTGCCAATATTTCATGATAAATTATCAGTGTGAGTTTTCTTCAATTCTCATTCTCATGCTCATCAGTAAATATTCATTCTGTCTATAAAAATGTTGTTACTTGTATTTGTTTGTTCACAATTCACTGAAAATAGGAAAAATTAGTGAAGAAAATGAACTATTCTTTACCTTCTGTATCTTCTTTACTACATTGTTAAATTTCTGATGACTTCATTTTGTTTCATTTAGTCCAACTTTTTTATATTTATAGTTGGGTTCTCCCCAGCAGGAGGTTGGCCTTGATTCCTAATCTTCAATTCCTGTAAATCAAGTTTATAGTCCTTTTGTGGTCCTTAACATTGCTGAATATCTCCAATGAGATAGATAACTAATTTTCTTCTGAGAACTACGAGTTATTTGACTTCCGAGGCAATATTCTCTTCAGATTTCCCTTGTGTCTCTGTAATGTTTTCCCCTTGTCCTCTCCTCACTCCCATTGTGGACACTGATACTCCTCCATCTGCTTACTCCTTAAATATTGTAACCACTGCTTTGGGCTCCCACTTTGGCTTTTAGAGTTGCTTCTGTGTGTTCCCTTTCGATGATCTCAGCTACCCTCACAGCTTTAATTATCATTTGCCTACAGATAACTTCCAAATACTTCTTGATCTCTGATTTTTTGAACTTTAGATCACAAAGACATTTGGATATTCCACATCCACTTTCACTTCCACATCCACTTTCACTTCAATGCACCTAGAACCAGTCTTACATCTGCGTTCCTCATTACCACACACCTAATCCACCAATTCAGAATCTTGGGAGCCACTTCAGAGCCCTTCATCTCACACCCCCGCATCCCACCATACAGTAAGTTTTGCCAACTTTACCAAACAAACGTAAGTGATTACTTCAGCCAAGTTCCACACATATATTTAGTCCTCAAGTTTAGGACTTACCTTTTTTTCCACATTAATTATTCCAATAACCCCTACAGGAACCCTTGCTGGAAGTCTCATGTTTTCATATCACAATATCCCATAAAGTACCATATCCACTTATCATCCAAAAACATTTTATTTCATCAAAATAATGCAAATATAAAAGTTTGTCTTATAAATCATTGAAAATAATTGTAAACATTAATTCTAAACTTATTGTATTCAAGAAAGAGTAAATTTTCTTACAGAATCATGCCTAATAAACTTGAAACATTTTAAAAGCTGGCAAACTTCATTGTAACATAGAAAGTGTTGTTTTTCTGGGATCCAAAGTACCTTACGTATATTTTATGTGACAGTTTGGCAAATAATATCAAACTATCCTTTTCAGGAAACTTTCTACAAAGTGTTCAGGTTAGACACAGGGGTCTCCTCTGTGCCTCCTATCCCACTCTGCCTTCAGCTATTTTAATACTGAACATATTATATGGAAAATTTCTATTTATGATTTATATTTTTCTTTCCCATTATGCTATATGAAACCTATCTATTTTCTTTTGCTTTCTCTTTAGTACATTGCTTAGCATATATTAGGCACTTAGTAAATATTTGTGAGCCTCATATTAGAATTAAATGTACATTATTAAGAAAAGATAGTACTTCCCAATTCTCAGAGTATCAAACATATTAATAACATTTTGTTGACTTGCTGAATATAAATAGCTGCCCTTATGTGATATGTATGTCTGTATGTGTGTGTGTGTGTGTGTGTGTGTGTGTGTGTTAAGCAAACTTACTATTTTACATTTTTCATATAAATGGGGATAATATAATTCTGTTAAGCCATGTTAGACCAAGGGTTAAACCAAAAATTCAGTGTTTTGACACATATTTGTTTATATCAAATAAGGGCACGGCATTAATATGCTTTGAAGTGATTATTGCTGTGGTGAAACAGATATATATATATATATATATATATATATATATATATATATATATAAAATTCAATATGACATGGGAGAGTGAAAATCTAAATGAAACCAGAGCACGCGTATTGTTTTTACATTGTACCTGCCAGTCAAGCTAAAATTTTATGAAGAACTGAGAAGCAATTTTCACTCATGTACATTATATCATGTAGGTCACATTCTTTTATGTAAATCCCTTTCATTTGGGTGTTTTAAATTTCAATATAAATGTAGTTCTAAAAAGTATGCCTTTTATTTCTTTCTCTCTTTAATTCATTCTGAGTTTTGGAGAGCAAATGTGTTATTGAGCATGACACGTACAAGGGGCATTGTTGGAGTAGGTGTTAAAACATAAGCTGCATCTGTTTTGGATAATGGTGGTATTGCAGGAGCACGCTCCTTTCCCCCATGCTTTGTCCCACAAACAGGGAAGAGGGAGATGAGGGCTCACAGGGTGTGTATTAACTCACAGGTGAAATTTTTAAAAGATAAAGGCTGTAGTTTGTCCCTTGGGAGAGTCAAGATATCAGTTAGCTTTAAGCATGTTTTATTTCTCATTTCCATTAAGCTAATTGACAAATTCCACATTTTTGTATCTATTTATCTCAAAACATCCAGTGCTTCATTTATGAATATCTCTTACTTATAACTTTGGACATTATCTTGTGTGCATTAGCCTTTTCTCTCTTTATAGTAATGTGATTAATAGCATTCCTAGACTTTGCTAGGACATGACATTGCTGACTTTCAGCTTGAGAAAGAAATGAAACAAAGCAAAGTAAAACAAAAATTTCAAATACATAGTTTGTCCATAATTGTTCCTGTACTAGTACATCATGACATGTGAATTAATGCAAAACTCCAGATCATCTTTTAAATGCCTTCTTATTTACTTTTTATGAAAGTTTCATTAAAGTAGCATATATTATTTTCATTGTTTGGAATACGGTTAAGGTAAATGCATGTAGCATACTACTAATTAAGTCTAGTGAATTTTTCTTTTAATTCTGAAAATCCATTTATGCCAAAATGTACACTTGAAAAGATTCTGACAGTAAGGATGCAAATGGATGGAAGAATTTGTATTACATTAATTAATTATTCATTTAATAATTGTATCATTCATAGTTGTAGCAGGAAACAGAAATCTCAAACAAGGGAATTGAACAAAGTTCAGTGAAGGGCCCATTTACAGCGGTAATGACAATGTTAAGTGATAACAGAAAAGCATTTGAAGCATGTTCTAGCAACTACTTTTACCTTTGGACTTCATATTACCAAGCATAGCATGTTTAAAACAAACTAGTCTTCTCTCCCCAAATGGCCTTCACTTGCAGCCTCTTTGTTGCAGTTGAAGCCAGTTTCATACTTCAAGCTTCTAGAGCCAAAAATCATTGAATCATCTTTGATTTCTCTTTTTTGCCACACTCTATATCTAATCAATCAGGAAATCTTGTTGACTCCACCTTCACAATTGTCCCAGAATAGGAACACTTTTTACCACTTCCACTGTGCTAATACCAAAGTCCAAGCCTAGATTACTGAAACAGCCCATTAGCTGGTCTCCCTAATTATACCCTTGCTTCCTAACAGGCTGTTTTCAGAACTCTCACTGTAATCATTGTTAAAGTGGGTATCAAATTCTGTCACTTCTCTGTTTAAAACCCTGCAATGTTTCACATGTCACTTAAAGTGAGGTTTGAATTCTTACCTAGCCTAAGGACCCCACAGAACCTGGTCCTGTTTCTTCTTTGATTTCATATGCTTCTTCTGTCCTATTAATAATCTCTGGCCACCCTGGTCTTTTCATTGAGCAAATAAGCCATATCCTTGTCCTAAGGACCTTGTAGCCTCATTGCTTTGACCCCAAATTTTCTCCCACCCCTTTACTCTGAAATTCACATGGCTAACCCACACATCTGCTGTAAGTCTTTACTAAAAGTCATTTGAATATATTTGTATTGACTCTGGCTTTTATTGGTTCTGTTAAATAAAAAAACTATCTATCTAGTCTTCTCTTGCAGCTAATTCTTATCATTTTTGTTACATTTATAATTCTCTCCCTCACTCCTTCCCTCCCTCAGTGGCCTCTAGTGTCATTATATTGTATCTGAGTGTTTCTGTCATAATTGGGACTCAGTCATCCTGAAATGATATCTTTCATGAATTATGGAGCATAAATATGATCTTTTCCCCATTTTCTATTTGCTGCTACTGGCATTCCTGTTAGGATGTCATTGGAACTTGCCATTTTATCTTTCATGTCTTGAACTTTTCTTTCATAGATTCCTATTTTTATGCCTCTATGTTACAATCTGGTTGACTTTTCTAGTTTTTACTAAATCTTTCTTCAATTGTGTTTAATTTGCTGTTTAATTCATGTGTTGAGTGATTAATTTCAAAGCCTATATTTTTAACATTTAAAAGGCTCATTGGACTTTTTAAAAATATTTTATACTGTCTTATTTTATAATCTCGACCTGAAAAATTCTATTAAACTAAGGTTCCATTATACTGTGATAGTCGTTTCTATTGACTTGCTCAAGGTAAATTGTTCACATCTTTTCTAATTTCCTAAGCCCAAACCTGACAAACTATGTAATAATAGCAATCAAGAATTGATGAATAAATTAATTTGGACATATGGCAAAGCAGAAATTCTTCAAAGGAAAACACTTTTGGTCTAACCACACATGTATTTTACTAATGAATTGTTGAATGGGGCCAAGTCTGAGGGTAGGTCTAAAATGGCAGGACCAACCCAAGAGAGACAAATTCCATTCTGCTGCAGGTAATATTTTTTTTTTTTATCTTCTCTACCAGTTTCTGAAGAAGCTACCCTCAGTTGCTCTTAGCTTTTTTTGTGGATCTTAGATCTAATTCACTCTGCTTGCCCAACCTCTTTCTTTTTTATCTGCTTCTGATAACAAATATAATCCTAGTTATTGATACTAACAATCCTTTACCCAACTTCTCCAGAGTTGAATTTCAGTTTCTGTCCCCCTGGGGATTTCTGTAACATATTTTCAAACTTAACTGTTCATTTAAAGGATATTTGTTATGCATTTCAGTACTTTTAAGCCATACAGATTTCTACATCAAGGTATTACAATGTGTTAGACAGTATATCATGTTCTAAGATCACAAAAATGAATAATAATTCACAGCCCAAGTTATCTCCACACATGTTAAATATTCTATCCACTAGGATTATTTGCTTTGTTCAAAATGTAAGTGGTGTTTATTCTTTGAAATCTGGTTTAAATAGCAGGCTCTTATTTTCCTGCCCTGTATTATCATGATAGTAAGTTCAAATATATCTGAACCTCTTTTTTTGTTCAATAAATTAGGTACAATTCTATGAGCTTCTGATTTTCTAATTTCAGTTAATATGCATGGTTAATATGTTTGTAAAATGTTGTGTTTCAAAATATAATCTATATATATGCCACATAAACAATTAAATTTTCTCATTGACTTGTCATACAAAAGTAAATTTTCCACATGCCTCAGTGTCAGCAAATAACATTGGTCAAAATTGAAATTACTTTAGACTTGACTAGAAGCAATCCAGTGTTTCTGTCCTTGCATATGACAGTGTACAAGTCAGGGTGTCATATCAACATAACATCAAGTTTTAAATCAAATTAAAGGTCTACAAAGGGTATTTGTAGCAATTTTTTTTTCATTCTTATGAATCTGAGAAATAGATCTATAGCAAAACTTGTAGAGGGCTTCTTGGCCATGTGTAGAGTACTACTTAAGATCCCAACCAAGTCTGGTACCAGGTGTGACTCTATCCACGCTACAGAGGTTCTCGATGTCTTCTACAAGTAAAGCAGGAATGTTGTAATAGATTAGCTAAGTAGTTTTTTAAATTATAAATTGACATAGGCTATGTCAAAGTATTATAAACAAAGACAAACAAACCTCCAAACAACTTGACTAGTGGGAAAACAATATGGCCCTCCCACCGGATGACATCCCTAAAATGACCGTCTTGTCACAACAGATCCTGTGAATGGCTTCTCAGACAGGGACAGTGTGTATGCACAACTCCACTGTCCCTTTGGGGCAGGAGTGAGAAGGACAGCCTCAGGCCTGGCGGGGGAGGGATTTTCTGTACAAAGCCAAATGACCTGATTATACCACTCCTCTGTGCCTTTAGATGATGGAGCATTTTTGTTCTAACCAGCTAAACTGACACTGTAATGGTGCCTTAGGCGATGCTACACAGCTGAGCATTGCCAAGGAATAAATAGTGCTAGCATGTACATAAAAAGTGGCAGCCAGCAAGTAAAATGTGGGCTGAATTAGGCGGCAGACAAGGCAGAGCTGAGCCAGGAACACAAAGAGCATTTAGTCACAAACCAAAGCTATTCTTCTAGAAAGGCATTGTGGACAAGACTGCTGTTCTCATGCTGATTTTCCCTGTTGTCCTTTACATTTTGACAACAACACTATCAGCAGAAGCACCGTCCAACATGAGCACTTCTGAGTATTTACCTCTTGCCTTGTTTTTGTAACCCTGAACTCTAACTGCATCCCATTTCTTTTTCTTTTTTCTTTTTTTTCCCCTCTGATTTCTTTGTCCTAAACAAATACATGCAGAGGAAAATTACTGGGCAAATGTCTGGGGCGTGCAAATGAGCTGATATTCCTTAATGGAGCTTCAGTATTTTTCTAAGGCTTCAGTATCTTTTGCAGGTTTTCTTTGGCATTTCATATAGCATCTATGATAAAGACTCAGAAGTTCTGTGAGGCCACATTCTTTGGTATTTTACATTTACTAACTTACAATGGCATGGGTGATCTCATCTATACATTTCAGAATATTAACATTACTTATGTGTTATTCTCATTTTTGTTACATTATTAAATAAGCCACTATTTCATAGCAAAAGTGTTCAGCTAATTCCAGTGAACAGAAGACATGATTTTATATGCCTTAGTTCTGCCATTACAGTTGTCCCTCGCACACACCCTTATCCACCGGGGATACATTTTAAGATCCCTAGTGGATGCCTGAAACAGTGGATAGTACTGAATTCTACTCATATATATATATATACTATGTTTTTCTTATACATGCATACCATTTCACCTGAAACATTTTACAAGGTTTGTATTTTGGCATACCTGAATTGCCAGCATCACGACTCTTGTGCTTTGGTCCATTATTAGGTAAAATAAGAACTACTTGAACACAAGCACTGCAATACTATGAGAGTTGATCTGATAACTGAGAAGGCAACTAAATGATTAATGGTCAGGTTGCATATAGAGCATGGACACACTGGACAATGGGATGATTCACCACCCAGGAGCAATGGAGTGGGATGGTGTGAGGTTTCATCACACTATTCTGAATAATATGCAATTTAAAACTGGTGAATTGTTTATTTCTGGAATTTCCCATTTCTTATTTTTGGACTGTGGTTGACCATGGGTAACTGAAACCCTGGAAAGAGAAACTACAGATAAGGGGTGGAGGAAAGGGAGGTGCTATTGTATAAATTACTTCAGGGCAGAGGTAATAATCCTTCTGTATCTTCTCTACATTTCACTGGTTATCTGTGTGCTGGTATCTGTGCTATACTCTCCTCTTCATACCCAATTCTTCCCGCATTTCACTGAAAATGTATCCTTCCCAAATACCACTTTTATCATCAACTCATCTGCCTTAATATCTTCCAAAGATCCTTGAAACTGACAAAATAAAGTGTGCAATTCATGATCATATTTATCATTTCAGTTTTGTTACCCCACTGCTCCCCACCCAACACCAACAAGACTGTGTATGCATTTAGTGGTCTTCAGTACTGGGAGTCGGTGGCAGCAGATGGCTGGGGTCAGGGATAGAAGCAGGAAAGCTTACAACTGTGTCCACCAACTGTCCCTCCTGACCTGCAGTCATGCAGGATTTGGGACTGGGACAGTAGTTATGGGGGTGGAAGTTTATACTTGTAATTCAGAGCATCCTAGAGATAGTGAGTACTCCAAAGGTAGCTTGCTTCCGTTTCCCAACGTGTTGTGTGAAAAGAAGGAAGAAATAGAGCAAGGAAAAGTGTTTGGATCTTCAAAATAGCATACGAAAAATGATTTTGAATCCTATATTATAGATGTCACAGTAGCCCTGAACCTCTGCTCATGACTGCTAATTTAGGAGATCCTAGTATATGTTTTTACTAAATTTGTGTGTATGTATAAACCTGTGTGTATTTCTGAATAACAACAGTAAAATTAATTAATTATTTAATAATTAGGTTTTGGGTTGTGAGAGTCAAATAATGCATTTTGCTCAAATTTAAGGATAGCATGGATATAAATAATGTTAAACCAAATATTTTTTAAAATAATTGGATATTTTAAATCCAAAATCAAAGGAATTCAGAAATTATCTAATTACAGTATTTTAAATCAATGCATTTGTTATTTCTTGAATTTTAAAATAATAGAGTCAACATTACATAGTGGAAAGATACTAAATTATAAGGCAAGATATGCAGATAACCTTTAGAGGCTAACAAATGTTTTCTTCATTTTGAATCTAAACATTAAGTGTCACATTTGCTTATTAAAAAGAAACACGTTTTTCCTGATACAGTTTGTTAACAAATGCACAAATCACATATACCATTTTTGTTATTTGATTCCTGCTTTCAACATATTGGATTTTATTGTATATATCATACTAGTATTTCTTACATTGAATTAATTGCTTTACACAAGCCCTGGCTTCTGCTCTTTGATTGCTTATGCCTCCATGATTAGTGCTGCCTCACTATTAGTTTGTCATTCAGGAATGCAAGATTTGTTTATCACAAAATGACAGTTTCAAATACAACAGAGTTCTACAGAAATTAAGATGCTAAGTTTATGTCCTTTTTTCTTCATTTTCATGAGAAAAGATACTTTAGAATAAACATTTCTCTATGTGGTGCTTTGTTTGATACAGACAAAAACAGACTGCATAGGGCTGGCCGAGTGGCTCAGTTGGTTAAGAGCTCACTCAAGAGTGCGAGCTGACATCAAAAAAAAAAAGAGAGAGGACTCAAATTAGCAAAATCAGGAATGAAAGAGGGGAAATGACTACAGACATCACAGAAATACAAAAAATTCTAAGAAATTACTATGAGCAACTATATGCCAACAAATTTGACAATCTGGAAGAAATGGATAACTTTCTAGAAGCATACAACCTTCCAAAGCTAACGCAAGAAGAAACAGAAAATCTAAATACCCTGATTACTACCAAGGAAATTGAATCACTAATTGACAAGCTCCCAAAAAACAAAAGCCCTGGACCAGACGGCTTCACAAGTGAATTTTATCAAACATTCAAAAAAGAACTATCACCTATTCTTCTCAAACTATTCCAAAAAATCCAGAAGGAGGGAAGGCTCCCAAACTCTTTTTATGAAGCCTCTATCACCCTGATTCCAAAACCAGATAAAGACATCACAAAAAAGGAAAACTACAGGCCAATCTCCCTGATGAATATAGATGCAAAAATTCTCAATAAAATATTAGCAAACAGAATTCAGCAATATATTAAGAAGATCATACATCATGATCAAGTGGGATTCATCCCTAGTGCACAAGGCTGGTTCAACATCCGTAAATCAATTAATGTGATACACCACATCAACAAAATGAAGGATAAAGATCACATGGTCATTTCAATAGATGCAGAAAAAGCATTTGACAAAATCCAACAGCCATTTATGTTAAAAACCCTTAGCAAAGTGGGAATACAGGGATCATATCTCAACATAATAAAAGCCATATATGATAAACCTACAGCTAACATCATACTCAATGGGGAAAAGCTAAAACCATTCCCCTTAAGATCAGGAACAAGACAAGGCTGTCCACTTTCTCCTCTTTTATTCAACATAGTGCTGGAAGTTCTAGCCACAGCAATCAGACAACAAAAAGAAATAAAAGGCATCCAAACTGGCAATGAAAAAGTAAAATTGTCATTATATGCAGATGACATGATACTGTATATAGAGAACCCCAAAGACTCCATCAAAAAACTATTGGAACTGATAGACGAATTCAGTAAAGTAGCAGGATATAAAATCAATGTTCAGAAATCGGTGGCATTTGCATATACCAATAATAAACTAATGGAAAGAGAAATTAAGAAAACTGTCCCATTTACAATTGCGTCAAGAACTATAAAATACCTAGGAATAAATTTAACCAAAGAAATGAAAGATCTGTACTCAGAAAATTATAAGACACTGAAGAAAGAAATCATAGAAGATACAAATAAATGGAAACACCTACCATGCTCATGGATAGGAAGAATTAATATAGTTAAAATGTCCATACTGCCTAAAGCAATATATAGATTCAATGCAATTCCTATCAAACTACCAAGGGCATTTTTCACAGAGATAGAAAATATAATCCTAAAGTTTATATGGAATCATAAAAGACCCAGAATAGCCTTGGCAATTCTGAGGAATAAAAACAAAGTTGGGGGGATCACGCTACCAGACATCAAAACCTACTACAAGGCCACAGTAATCAAGACAGTTTGGTATTGGCATAAAAACAGGCACATTGATCAGTGGAACAGAACAGAGAGCCCAGAAATAAATCCAAGCATTTACGGACAGTTAATCTATGACAAGGGAAGCAAGAATTTACACTGGAGTAAAGATAGTCTATTCAATAAATGGTGCTGGGAAAATTGGACTGACACATGCAAAAAAATGAAACTGGATCATCTCCTTACGCCTTATACAAGAACAAATTCAAAATGGATTAAAGACTTAAATGTAAGACCTGAAACCATAAAAATCCTAAATGAAAATATAGGGAGTACATTTGCAGACATTACCCGGAGCAATATTTTTACTGATACATCCCTACGGGCAAGGGAAGTAAAAGAAAAAATGAACATATGGGATTATATCAGACTTAAAAGTTTTTTCACAACAAAGGAAACCATTAATAAAACAAAAAGGAAGCCTACTGAATGGGAGAATATATTTGCCAATGATATATCTGATAAGAGGTTAATATCCAAAATTTATAAAACACTCATGAAACTCAACACCAAAAAAACAAACAACCCAATTAAAAAATGGGCAGAAGATATGAGGAGACATTTCTCTAAAGAGGACATACAGATGGCCAACAGGCATATGAAAAAAAGTTCAACCTCACTGGTCATTAGGGAAATGCAAATAAAAACCACCATGAGATACCACCTCACTCCAGTCAGAATGGCTATCATCAACAAATCAACAAACAACAAGTGCTGGCGGGGCTGTGGGGAAAAGGGGACCCTGCTGCACTGTTGGTGGGACTGCAGATTGGTGCAGCCACTATGGAAGTCAGTATGGAGGTATCTCAAAGAACTGGAAATAGAGCTACCGTTTGACCCAACAATTCCACTCCTAGGTATTTATCCTGAAAAAACCAAGACACTTATTCAAAAAAAGTTATGCACCCCGATGTTCATAGCAGCACAATTTACAATAGCTAAGACTTGGAAACAACCAAAATGCCCGTCAGTAGATGACTGGATTAAGAAACTGTGGTATATTTATACAATGGAGTATTACTCCGCTATAAAGAAGAATGAAATCGTGCCATTTGCAATGATATGGATGGACCTAAAGACTATAATGTTGAGTGAAATAAGTCAGTCAGAGAAGGACAAATACCATATGATCTCACTTATATGTGGAATATGAAAAACTGTATGAATCAGCAAAGTAAACAGAAACTGTCTCATAGATATAGAGGAAAAATCAGGGTTGCTAATTTGGAGAGGAATGGAGATGAGGGAGAAGGGGAAGGGATTAGACAGCAAAAATAGGCAACTACAATATTGCTACTGGGATAGGAAAAACAGTTTGGGGAATATAATTAATAATGTTGTAAATATTCTGTGGAATGTCAGATGATCATAGGTCTTGTTAGGGAGACCATTTCATGGATGGAGTAGAGGTTTGATCACTGCACTGTATTACTAAAGTGGAGGTGGTATACCAACTGTAATTGAATATATATAGATAGTCACGGGATGTGGATTATACTGTGGAAGAGAGTCAGAGGAAGAGTAATAGATATATATGATATGGGGGGGAGTGGGGTGGTGTATTGGGGGTGGGGGGTTGTCACTTTGAGGGGTAAAATGTATAACTATTGCACTGTGTTGTACACCTGAAACTAATTAAAAATAAAATAAAATAAAATTTAAAAAAAAAAAAAGAGTGCGAGCTGAGCTCTGAGCAACAGCAGTTCAATGCCCAGCCTGAACTGAGCAGCCCCTGAGCTGCCAACAGGTAGTAGGATGGCTCAGCTAAAATAATAATAATAATAATAATAATAATAATAATAATAAACAGACTGTATAAGCTATTTTCTCTTGAATGTATGATTAATGTTACCCCCTAATCACCATATCAAGAATGGAGTTGCTTGTGGAAGATTAATAAAAACTCCTTGTGTGAACAATTAGTATTGGCAGTCTAATATTTTGTGTGAATTAGTATTCAAACATGCGATTACCAGCCATGGCACACTACTGCATATAATTAAGAAAAGAAGACATATTTGGGGCAGTTTCCTTAACTGGCATGCAAGTGATTGTTTTTGGATGGGAAATAACAATTTGATGTTGTTTGAAGGTATCCCTTATTCACACAACTCAAATAAGAACACAATTATGCAAAAGAATATGTAATAAGCTAACAGGTAAATGAGTTTTCTCCATGTTGTAAAGAAAAGAAAACAAAAGGAAAGGAAACAGAAGGAAAGGAAAGGAGAGGAAAGGAAAAGAAAGGAAAGGAAAGGAAAGGAAAGGAAAGGAAAGGAAAGGAAAGGAAAGGAAAGGAAAGGAAAGGAAGATAGGAAAGAAACAAAAAGGAAAAGAAAAGAAAATCACAACTGCTGATAACAGGAAGAGAAATAATGGAAAGAAGGTTGAACCAGGAGTCAGAATATATAGGTTCTTTAACTGATCTTTTACTAAGCACATTAAGCATAGAATCTCCTAAGTTAGAATGCCACTTAGAAGTCATTTAGCCCAACTTTTATTCAATGTAAGAATTTTTTACAATATCTCTGAAGGGAGCCCCATAACCTGGCTTGTAATCTGGAAATTCACCACCCTACAAGGCAACCCATTGCACTGAAACGCATAAAATCTATTCACCTTTAACTTTCATTCATGATTCTTGGTTCTGTCCCTTTAGATTCACATAAAACAAATCAAACCCTTTAGCAATTGATGACCCCTCAAATATTTACAAATAGCTATCACACTAATTCTTCTTTAAATGTTATACCAGTAAATTTAGGATCTCATATGATCTCCAAATATGATCTCAAGATATGATCCTTCCTATCTTTTACTTTTGATACTACATTTAATTACTTTAGAACTCACTAATTAATTTTTTTATTACTGACTAATTTGGTAATTTTTTTCACAAAAATTCTAAAGTTGCACATCAAGTTTGACATAATTATTGGGTCGTCGGGAAAGTCATGACATATTTTTCTATGTTCTTCAATGCAAAAATGCATCATGACTTTTTGGACCACCCAATATATAAATGCCTAACCACCGTACTGTATACATGACTATATATAGTCATATGTATATACACATATATGTATATAGTCATGAGGATGTAAAGGAATACAGTCAATGGTATTGGAATAGCATGTATGATGTCAGAGGGGTAGTAGATTTGGAGGAGGTTATCACTTTGTGAGGGGTGCAAATGTCTAATAATTATGCTGTTTTGTACACCTAAAACTAATAATAATAACAATAATATTGACATATTTGCTAAGGAAGGCGGCCCAAATTATTTTACCCCAGCCAATAAGGCTTTTAGGAGAATTTGCCACAGTTTGAGATCTTTGGTTTTCAACTTGACATATTGTGAAAAACAATATTTTCAGTGCCACAGAGTTAGTTGCACTCATGTATTTATTAAATGCCAAAGGTTGACATAATATATGAAAACTAATTTCTTCATATACAGTGAATGATACATTTTTTGGAAGAAACTTAGAAGACCAGGCTATATCAGCCTTCTAATTAAGTCACCCACTTTACTGGTATTTTTAATGTCAAGAACACTGGATTAGATATCAGAAAGTAAGTTCATGAGTTTAGATTCAGAGGGCAGGTTGGAAGAAAAGCTTAACAGTTATTTCATCCAAGTCAAGAAGTCTAATGAACAATCCTCGCTCAGAAACAGAGTATCTTCCAGGTGAGTAAGATTATCTTACGGTCCAGATTCAGAGTGTCCTACCTCTGTGAAGTAGTGAGCGTACACCACCACATTTTGTCTCTGAATCTTGTTTGGATGTTATTGCTATTTCCATACTTTACATTTATTTTATTAAATGCATTAGGCATTTTGTTCGTGTGTTTCAGAAACATTTAAGCTTTTACTGTAACATTGATTTTATTAGTCAAATTCTTAGAGTTCTTAGAGTAATATATTCTTCCCACCACCCTTCTTTATATATCTGTGCTAGTTTTTGTTTAAAATAAAACTCTAGATTTAACATTTGTCATATTTATTTTTTTCTTTTTATTCTATCCTCAAGTCACTTATTGAGGTCTTTTGTCATTTAGTATAGTAGTAAACAGACTTGTATACTATTCATAATTTATAAGCATGTTCTCTAATCCTTAGGTCATTGTGAGCCATGAATGACACTAGTTGTACTTTTTCTATTTTTATCTATTGTTATGATCATGGGCCAATTGCTTAACATCTGGTGGGCTCAAATTTTTAATCAGTAGAGCCAGGAGAGTAAGAAGGGGTATTTTTAATATCTTTAGGGACAGAGTTAGAGGTGATAGGTCACATAGACATTTTGGTAAATTATCTTTTTGAAGGGACTTGTTCCAGTTGTCAGAGACATTGGGAAATTGAAACATCATTTGTTACTGTTCTTTCAATGCCAAGACTTATATTAGTTGCTCTTGTCATAGGGGCCTGGTGAAATCTTCCTTTGGTCAGAAGCTAGCATTCACATTGATGTCCACCCACCAGGAGTGAAGCCCATCTATATCTCTTCATTAAATTAAGTTGTTTCTTGTCCCTGTCTACTTTACCTCCTGTGGAATTTTCCCACAATCTTAACAAGACATCCATAAGCCTCAAGAAAAGGGCTATATCTATGGCAGCTGGAAGGACTGTTGGGGTAAGGTGGCACAGCTGTATTTAGAGATGGCTGAAAGCAGCCTGTACCCAGACAACAGCTAAATGCAACTCCACTTTCTCTGTAGTTTGGGTGAGCATAAGTGATAATGCCACTTACGGAGAGAGGAGGAAGAACCGACTGAGGAAATAAAGATGATGTCAATTTTAAGCATTGAGTTTGAGATGTATCTGGAACTGTTAACTGGAGATCAGAAGTAAGCAATTTGATAAACAGATTGAAGTCTTTAGTTGAACCTATAGTTTGGAGATATATATTTGGGATCTAACAACTTTTCAGTTGTTTCTGAAGAAATTTGTACATGGATATCTGTCAAGTATATACAGTGAATAGAGGAAAGGCTAGAGAAAAGAGAACATAGACATATAAAGAGTACAGAATATTTCATAAGATAGATTAAAAAGAAGCTATTAAAGTGGTAGAAGGAGAGAGGGACACCATAAATCAAAGGAGGATAATGTCAGAGGGTCAAATATGAGGACACGGGGACAAGAGAAAGACTACTAAGTGTTCAAAGAATTTTGAAACCCATCATGGACCTTAGTGTGCAACGTTTTTGTTTCAGGAGCAATTTGGTATTGATGTCAGACTTTCCAAAGATGAAGAATAAGCATGAAAGTGGAGATCATCTCGTCTTTAAAAGAAAGAATATACATAGTTATATAGTCAGTATACATAAAGAGATACAAAGTTAATGAAAAGTTATATTTTTATAATTAAAATTTTTAAGATGAGCAAGCCTTGGAGGTGTTTATATTGAGATGGAAAAAAAAACAATAAAAAGTGAGAGTTTAAAATATGTGTGAAATGGTACAAGCCATATCACCTAATCCAGGTTACTTTGTGAGATAAATGGATGTGTGTGCCTCTGGGCTTAGAGTAAGCTTTTTTTCCCTTTTTTTTCTGCAAAGAAAAGGGGTCTTTATAGGGGTCAAACCTGTGGCCTCGGCATCACTGGCAGGTGAACTAAGTGCTCAGATGACTTATGCTTTCAGAGGTGCATTAACCATTGATGCCACTAGAGTACAACAGACTATATGGAGCTACAGTAATTCCTAAATACTTTATGTGATTCTTCAAATGCCAAACCTTAGGAGAATTTTATTTACTTGTTAGACTACTGGCCATTATTCAGTAATCTTTCAAAGCTAAAAATAGGCTTATAGTAGCTAACCCATTTTAAAATCATGTCCCCCGAAGACCTCAAGTGTGGCAATAGATATGTGTAACCACAGATATCCTAAATTATTTTCTATTTTATTGTGTCAATTTACAGTTACTAGTAATGTTATATGAAGGTAAAAATATGATGCCCTGTTTTCTTTGCTGCCAAGTCTGAACTACAATTTAGCCTAATAAATGGGCAAAGTTTTCCAAGCACAACATGGCCAGCATCTGTGTACCAAAGTATGATGAGCCCATATTGTCTTTAAATCCATGGAGGTGCTAGTCATAGGTGCCTCTGTGGATTTTACAGGGAAAGCCTAGGAATCATAGGTAGTGTTAATCAGTTCATTTATGAACAAATGTGGGATAGCAAACCTCACATTCTAGAGAAGGTATTCATGAATCATCCCCTGATGATCTTCCAATGACCCATAGGACTTCAAAATGAATCATATGACCTATTTTTTAATTAAAAAATGCATTTTAAATGAATTATTTATGAGCAAGTTCAGCTGTAACCTTAATAATATAAAACTATTCTGGGCTGTTGAAAGGTATTTCATAACAGTGACTATTCATAGTCAAACATGCAAAATGTATTAACATAGTCAGTGAAAAATATAAACTGGTCTCAGAAGAGGTAGAGATAAATGAGCCCATCAATTCATATTGCCTTCTTGCCATAGCCAGTCACCAAAGATTTGTGCAGAAATATTTTATTTTGGGGTTTATTAGTAGTCTGCAAATATCTATAATTCTGTCCCTCAAGTTTTATAATGTGATTATTTAACACACTATATGTAATCAATGAAAGGCATATTGGTTATGTATCATATTTCTTTAGGGATAGAGTTAATGAACATGGCATTTTATTTAAAATCATTTTGTCTATCTTTCATATCTAAGATAAATTAAAAATTACTTTAAATTGGGGAAACAGAGGGAGTATTTTCCAAGCCAAAGAAACTACATTGTTTTTCAGATATAGGTGCTCAAACACGCAAAATGATGTTTCAATCAGGAACTCAGACTATTTTACTGTCTAGATAGCTTTTTCTTTCTTTTTTTTTTTTTAAAGATTTTATTTAAAAGCAATTTTGGAAATATGTTACAGATGCTGAATCCAGGGTCACAGGAAACATAGATTATAACAGAATTTGTTATATCAAAAGGGATAACATCTCTTTGAAAATACACACCTTATACATCCTTTATTTTTGAAAAATGTGATTATACAGTATATCTAATTTTTAAATAGTAATATATTTTAAATATTTCAAACATATTAAAAATATAAAAAATAATATAAAAGTTTCTTCCAACCAACAGTTTTTTGTATTCTGCTTTTATTTATTTATTTTTTTAAGATTTTATTGGGGAATTGGTGGAGGGGAACAGCATTGGGGAATTGGGGAAGGGGAACAGACAAGTTGCTGTCTTTTTGTTCTTCAGTCTAGTTGCGGAGGATGTTGCTTCACTGTTAGTATCGTCATTGCGTTCTTCCTGGATGAGGCAGATCGGTCGCTGGCCTCTGGATGTCTCTCATCGCGGCTATTGGCAGCTCACGCTTGGCTGCCAGCCGCTCACGCTGGCTGCGGGCCACTCACTGCAGCCTATGGCAGCCCACTGCAGCAGGGGCTGCAGCCCACACCATCACCAGGGCTCGCACAGCCCAGCTCCAGGTGGAGCTGTTGTTAGCTGTAGAGGGCAGTGTCACTGGCCCTCATGTGGGATCCGAACCGGGGCCGCTGGCATCCTCAAACCAGCGCTTAACCAATGTGCCACTCAGCTGGCCCAAGATAGCTTTTTCTAAATCTATTTTTCATTGTCTAACTTTACCATTTTATTTTTAAAGGTAGAAATTAAAGATACTAAATTTTTGTCTAATTTTTAAAAGATTTTTAATCAAAGGGTATTTATGTACAGAGGTAAGCAAGGAAGACAATTTTAGACTGGAAAAAATTGGGATGATAAAAATGAAAGGAATGGGAATAATTAAGTAAATTAAAATTGGTGAAGCCCAGAGACTTTTCTCATTTTCTCCTCCAGTAAGAATTTAGAAGTCTTAGGAGGTAGAAAGGAGCTAAGATAAACTGCAAGGTAGACCACTTAATTAGAATCTGATATATATATTGACTTGCAATACAAAAATATTTGCAAAAATAATATAAACTAATAGGTTGCTTGTATTAATTGAGCATATACCTTAAGTTAACATAGTGAAAAATGCTTTATGTATACAGTTTCCTTTATCCTTTATAACAAACACAGTAGGGTAGGATTATTATCCTGTTTTACACACTAGTAAACTAAGCCCCTGAGAACCTGACAATAATAAAGACCTAGACTAGTGGGAAGAGACAGCAGAACTAAGATGAAAAGTGAGGTCTGTGTGACCCCAGAGGCTGTCCTCTTCTCACTTCACTGCACTGCATCTCATTAAGATTTGAAGCAAAGGTATGATAAGGCAAAACTTGTACCTCTTTTAGAAAAATAACATTTATTTTTCTATAGAGCAAATCCATCCTTTATTAAACTGGCATATGTGTATATGTGCACATGGAGGAAGACAGGCATATGTATATACTTACAATTTTGTGGTGTTACATTTATGGGCTAAAAAGATGGGAACATTTGGAACATTTCCTACAGCTGCTTTTTAATTTTTAATTTTCTGGTCATATCTGCTTAACATCGTTTTTGAAATCTTAATTTGCATAGAGCATTATCATGTACGTTTAGCGTGATAAAAATTTAAAGAAGGTATTCTTTTAGCGTCTCCAAATCATGTAAGATATTTTTTGGCAATATATTTAGAGTTGTCAAGCCTTTTAAAAATTATACAGATTTTCTTAATTTGAGTTAGCTAGTGACATTAATATACTATTGTAATATACTATTACAATTTGGACAGGTATAAAATGGTTATGTTATCAACAATTTTATATAATTCATCCATGTAATATTTTATGTAATTTTCAGCTGTTTATAGCTAAACTCTATATGTGATAATAATGATAATAATGATCAATTATTAAAATTTTTCACATAATTGACACCCAAATCCTACAGATTTGGAAACATAAAAATTGACAAAAATATTGTCATTATTACCAGGTATCTTACATCATATCAGTAGAGTTAGATTATTAAGTATAAATTTCTCTTTTAACCCAAACAATTTGTCTGCTTTAGGTTTCTGAAATAGTAGTAGATAGTTTAAATAACTAAATTCTCTTTATTCTTTCTCTCGTTCTTCTTCCTAACTAAAAAAAGACTAAGATTTAAAGAACTCTTTCAAAAAATAATGGATATAACAAACCAATTCCCTCAGGAAAGTCTCTGTTTATGATATGGTCAGTAATTATTGATCTTTCAGTAACAGACATGGATTTTAATTTATCCTTTAGCAATAATTACATTTATGGAGAGAGGGAAAATATAATAATGGATTTATTGCTAATGAACTATATAAATGCCTCAGTAATTACTATGGACAGGTTTATTGGTCAATTGCAATTGTTTTTCATACCATGTTTTGAAATGCTTTGTATATATAGGCTAATGCTTTATTGGTGTAGAATATTTTAGTGTTTTAAATATATAAAACCCCATTTGAAATATAGGCATCTCTTAAAGGCTATGAAAAGATCATACCTAATCATATAGGAGTACATAAAGTATGATTAAATGAAAGCAAAATATTAACGATAACCTCCCAGGTTTGCTGTCCTGGTGAATATTCTTTAACCCTTTTATGCCCCTTTAATCTGCTACTGCTGCTTCTCCTGTGCTATTTTCTTTTCATTTTTACTTCCTTTTCTCAAGGTAGTATATTGCAAATATGACCACAAATTCTCCTCTTTTTAATCATGAGATAGAGTCTATTTTTTTTTCACCCCTTGAAATAGGGTAGGCCATGGGAGTTTCTTTGGCTAATGGGACATTAACAAATGTGCTCCAAATTGATCAGTTTTCAGACCTCAGCACTGTTGACCCTTTGGACTGGATAATTCTTTGTTGAAGGGACTGTCCTGATCACAGTAGGATATTTAGCAACATCTATGGCCTCTACCCACTAGATACCAGTAGCAACCCTATGACTATGCCAATAAAAAATATATCTCCAGACATTGTGAAATCTCATGAGGGTAGGGAGCATTGCTCCCAAATTGACAACCACTGATGTAGAGTCTTGAAAACAACTTTCATGTTGGCGCATTCCCTCTTACGCTAAAATCCTGGATTCATGCTAGAATTCTGAAACCACCATGTGAGTAAATATGAGCTATCCTGTGGGAAGATGAGACCATGTAGAAGAGAACAAAGGCACTCTGGCCAAAAGCCTGTCAGTGCCAGACATGTGAGTGAAGCTATTCTAGACCATCCAACTGAGTGTGCCCCACAGATCAGTTGAACTGATTCAGACATGAAGAACCACTAAGCTGACTGAGCCAAATAAACAGTTGGTTTTAGGTCACTAAGTTTTGAGGTAATATATTAAGCACAAAATCTAAATTACATACATTTGGGGCTATTTTTATTTAATTTTCAATGGTATCTAATTTTCTTCTAATGGATGCTATTTAATCATTTGTTAACATGTAATCAGCTATGATGGAATGGTGATTAAAAACATGGAGTCTTAGAACTAAACTTACGGAGCTCAAATTCTGACTATACCACTTTTTATCAATATAACCTGAAGTAAGTTACTTAAACTTGCTTTGCTCAATTTCCACATCTGTAAAATGAAGTTAACAAAAGTGCCCAGAATGTTGTAAGGGTTTTGTAAAACAAATTTGATCTAAATATTTTTAATTGGGGTATGCATGTTTCTTTATTTCTACCACTAATTTCAAGTTTAAAAGCTTAGATATACATTTGCCTTCTTATTAATCATAGATCATTTCTTAAGTATCCTATTTGAGAATAAATGTGACATATTTACTCTACTCAAAGTATATTGTTTCAGTGTAAATTTCTTTCATAAATGAAAACACTATTTATAAAGCTCAAACCATTAACAACCCTTAAAGTGTCCAGTTCAAAATTAATAAGAAAATTGTATAAGAGTCTGGACTGGATCCTTATCTCTGCTCTAGCCCAAACATTACTCCCAGGGTGATATTACATACCTCAGATGCCATTACCCCATATATTTAATCATTTCTGGGCTTAAATGCATATCTGGCTTTAAAGAAGGAGAAATTAAACAATGCTTATATTTGACTAAGAGATCCAAGATGGCAGAGTAGATAAACACTGTGCCTGTGTCCTTCCACAGACACATTAAAATTACAGCTAAATTAAAGGATCAACCTGGAGAACCATCTGAAGTTTAGCTGAACAGAAGCCACGGTGAGACTGATAGGAAGGGAGGAGACAAATCCCCTCCTGTGGTAGTTGAGAATCAGGAGGGATATCTTAGCCACGGAAGTTCTCCCCAGAGGAGCGAAGGACCCTAGCCTCCCACACCAGGCTCCTAACCCGAAGTACTGGTGCCAGGAAGAGGAGCCGCTACAACATCTGGTTGTCCAAAACAGTGGGATTTCTGACCATTTGAGTGGGGTGGAAGGTGGCGGGTAACCCAGGCATCCTTTTAAAAAGCTCATTCAATCACTCACTTGCTTGCAGACACTCACCGTGGGCTCCAGCAGAGGGACAGTGACTCGGAAGGGCTCAAAGACATACAGGAGCCAGACTGAGGTGTGGCTGCAGAAGGACTGGAGGACTGTTGGCATTTTCTCAGTGACGGGGCCCTCATCCCATGTAGCCATCTTTTCTATGTTGAGACCACCCTCACAGGCCAAATCTGAATCTGATTGGCCTGGTGAGCCCCACTGCTCTGCTCTGTTGACTCAGCTGTAACTAGTAACTTATAAAGGAACTTACATAAGACTTTCAGCTGATTTCTCACTGGAAACTTTGCCAGCCAGAAGTGATTGGCACAGAATATTGAATGTGATGAAAAATAAAGACCTACAACCAAGACTACTCGGCACACCCAGGCTATCATTTAAAACTAAAGCACAGATAAAGAGCTTCCCAGGCAAGAAAAAGCTAAAGGAGTTAATCAACACCAAACCAGTATTACAAGGCATGTTAGAGGGACTTAAAGATGAAAAGAAAAAAAAAATCAAAATTATGAATAATAAAATAGCAATAGGTGCATATTCAACAATTACTTTCAATGTAAATGGATTAAATGCTCCCAATGAAAGACACAGGAGGGCTGAATGGATAAAAACAAAACAAAACAAACAAACAAACAAAAACCTTTATGTATTCAGCCAACAAGAGAATAACTTCAGATTGAAAGATACACACAGACAGAAAGTAAAGGAATGGAAAAAGATATTTCATGAAAATAGAAATAATAATAAAATAAAAACCTGGGGTAGCAAAACTTATACCAGACAAATAGACTTTAAAACAAATGCTATAGGAAGAGACAATAAAGGACCGAATAATCCCACTTCAAGGTATTTATCTGAAGGAACCCAAAATGCTACTTTGAGGGGATGTGTGCATCCATATGTTCATTACAGCATTGTTTACAATGGCCAAGATGTGGATGCAGCCTGGATTTCCATCGATGGAAGAATGGATAGAGAGGAAGCAATGCATATATACAATGGAATATCACTTTGCCATGGAAGAGAATGGGTTCTTACCATCTGTGGCAGCATGGATGGACCTGCAAGGTGTTGTACTGAGTGGAGTATGTCAGACAGAGAAAGACAGATGTAATGTGATTTTATTTATATGTGGAATCTAAGAATACAATTAACAACCCAAACAGAAACAAAGTCATAGATACAGAAAAAATTTGATGGTTGTCAAATGAGAAGGGGATTGTGGGCATATGTGAAAGAAGAGGAAGGGATTAAGAAGTACAAATTGGTTGTTATAAAGTAGTTATGGGGATGTAGAGTATAGCACAAGGGACATAGTCAATAATATTGTAGTGACTATGTATGCTGTTGGAAGAGTACTAGATAGTATGGGGTTGGGGCAATGAATATGTTAATAAGTGTATAGTGCTATGTGGATACTAGACTATAAATATATAATTTATATATTAAATTATATAAATGTCTAACCATTATGCTGTACACCTGAAACTAACATAAAATAATAATGAATGTCAACTGTAATTGGTAAATTTGAAAAGGGGGAAAAAGGGGAAAGGCAATAAGAGATCCAAATCTCCAGGTATGAAACAAATAAGTCATGGGGATGTAATGCACGGCATGGGGAATATAGTAAATAATATTATGAAAGTATAACATGGTGCCAGATGATTGCGGGACTCATCATGGTTATCACTTCTTTATAAATAAATGTTGATTGTGGTATACATAAATGTTAAATAACTATGGTGTACCCCGAAACTAATATAATATTGTATGTTAGCTGTATTTTTAATAAAAAACTTTTTTAGGGGCTGGCTGAGTGGCGTGGTGGTTAGCGCTGGCTTGGAAAGTCAGCAGCCCCATTTCAGGTCCCACATATGAGGGCCAGTGACATTGCCCTCAAAAAAAAAAAAAAAAAAAAAAAACTTCTTTAACAAATGCCCGTATTCATATATTAGGGGCTTGAGATCAGCTGAATCTTGGTGTTTTTCATGCTCTGCTGTATCCTCATGGTGCTTGAGTTCTGCCCTGGCAAACTTTTGCTTTTGCTGAGACTGGGTGCCATCTACCTACTGTAAAAAACTTCCGATCTCAATTAATTTCTTCTCTGTATCATTTCTTCCTGATAATGAGCTCCCTAGACCTGTTTCTTACAAGGATATTCTCCTGTTAAAAGCCCCTGACTTCCTTACTTCCCTCCTATTATCAGCTGTCAGTCTCTCCTGATGACCTGTTTACCTGCTGGATTCTTTCTCCTGGTATATTTCTAGCTCTCCTTGTCTACTCTGGAATATTTGCCTGAACTTGCCAACTCAGCCAGGCCTACTTCTGTTTCTTTTTACAAATATTGGAGCATAGATTATGATATCTCTAATCTCCACAAAACCCTCCATAGCAACTTTTAAAAACATGTGATTGATAGTTTTAGAAACCATGACTAGAAAATATGAGGTAGCTACCATAAAGCCATACAAAAGTGACTTTGAACAATGATTTAAATCCAGAAGATGCTAGTGCCTCCAAATCAATACCCTTCATACCTTATTCACTCCTACCCTGGTTCACATGCCAACACAGTCTGAACCAAGATGAATAATCAGAATTTATTTTGTAATTATTTGTATTATTTGGGAGTTAATGGGATATCACTAAAGGTTGAGCAGAGAATTACTAAGATCAAAATTGTGTTCTAGAAAGGTTAATTCAGAGTAGATTGAAGAGGAGGAGAGGCTGAGTGCCGTAGGACATTGTAAAAGTCCAGATGAGGGGTAATAAGGTCCTGACACAAAGCAGTAAACCATAAGGAAGTCAAAGAATAAAACAACTAACATTGAATGTCGGTGCCCTTTGGCACAAATAAGAAGGTAAGGAATGCCAATAATAATTACAGATTATCCTCAAATGAATCCCCAAAAATTATTATATTGTTGAAACCTATTAAAATATGCTGAGTTAAAACTTTTTATTTAATACATAGTATAATGAAACATCCATTAAAATTGTATTAGGTGGAGGGAATAAATCTTTGCTACAGACATCAGATCAAGGTATTGCTGAATAATTAAAGATTCCAAATAAGCGTTTATCTAGTTTTCTCATGGCCTTTACACAATGCATTCCATGGTATCTAATTAGTTGAAAACAAGACTCTAAGTGTTCTTACAAAGATATCCATCTGGTACAACTTAGCCAGGCCTAGTTCTGCTCCTTTTTACAGATATTGGAGCATCTATTATATTATCTCTAATAACGACAAAAACCATCCATAGCAACTTTTAAAAACACACGAATAGTTGTAGAAACCAAGACTGGAAAATATTAGGTAGCTAACAAAAAGTGACTTTGAACTACAATTTAAATCCAGAAGATGTTAGTGACTCCAAATCAACACTCTGGTGAATATACGTGTATATTCAATTCTTCATATTTTCACATAAATGGTTCCTACAATCTTGAAAGTCCTTGACACCTCTTGATTTCATTGGCTACCTTATTTTATTGCAAGAACCAGCTCAAATGCCAGCTTGCCTATGAAATCCTTCCTGATGCCCCAACAAGTAAATCCTTCTTTGGTGATTTCATTATATATAGGACATTGGTTTATATTTTGTAGGGGAGTTAAAACACTTTCAGTCTACGCTTCTGAGGTCTTAGTTGAGACCCTTGTAAAAGAAGACAAATTAACAAGAGCAAAACAAAGTGAAGCCTTATACCTCATATATACACTGGAGACACCCAGGGAGAATGAGTAACTCAAAGAGGTGGCTTTAGACTTCAGGATTAAAACCCGCCTTAGTAGGGAAAGGGGAGAGGAGATGCAGGCCTCTTAGGGGAGAGCTAATGGTTTTTAGGAAAGATGAATGGGCTCTTACAAGAATAGATGGGAGATAGGATAGTTTGTGATAAAGTTTGTCTGGGTATGATGTCAACTTCTAGTCTCCTCTTTTGAGATAGGAGTCAGTTTTTCCTGGTTGATGAAACTCCCAGAGAGGGGATTTATAGCACTTGAATTCCTTTTGGAGGATCTGCCTTTAGGCAGATATCTGTCCAGAGAAAGCCTCCTCCTGTATTTGCTATTTTCCAAGTACCTATAGCTCAAAACAATCAACATCAAAGCATCATATTTTGGTATGGTGTGTCCAAACTCCAGAAGTCATATTTTGGAGTAGCATATTCTGCTGTCTTCAATTTCCATTATTGTTCTTGACTTGTTATATTTTATTTGCTATGTGTCTCTACAAGGGATTCAGTGATTTTTAAAAACATAGAAAATGCTTTAGCCATCTTTATTTTTCACTTTAATTACCACTCATATGCTTGCAGTCACAAATACGTCAGGGCCAGAGGTAAACGAAGGTGAAAGTGAAGGAGAGATCTAATAGTTTTGAACTTCTTGCATACCAAATTCTTTTATAAGTGGGGAGTAAATTGTGGCCAGATTTTATTATTTAATGTTTTATGTGGCCAAGCAAAGTTTTGCATTTGAATACCTTTATCTGTTGCAGATCTTAAAAGTCCTCCAAATCCCTACTCTCTTACATCTGCCTGGATTTACTAATTTATGTGACCAACTTGGCTTATGGGGACATTTGAGCTAGTGACCCTTGCTTTACATATATGCTATGATTTCACATATACAACAGTCCTTATCAACTTTCTTTACTATTCTAGTTTTATGGATGAAGAAACTAAGACTCCTAGAGACTATGTAATTTTCTAAACATCATTCAACTTATCCAGTAGAGTTGAATTTTTAAAATAAAATCTCTATTTTTCAGGAAGTTTAAACTAAAAGGTGAAGATTAAGTGGAAGAATGGAAGCTATAAGCATAATAAATTTTATTCCAAGTGGTTGACATACACAGTTACATTTCAGCTATCAATTTCAATTCTTAATAACTGGATACAAGACCAGTATTGTCACATGGAGATGGGAATTAGTTATGTGCTTAAGCTTTATGGAAAAAAAATGAACAAGAGTTCCATAAAGGTAGTGTACACACCATAGGTGGGTTATCATTGTTCACTGCTTCATAACATATTTTCTAAGATGTGAATAGTGTCAGTTGCAGTAGCACCAGTCAGGTGCTCATGGCAAATGCAAGATATTCTAGGAGACAAAAGCAGAATTCAAACATCGGTAGGGGTAAAGGAGGAATCAGGACCATGCCTTTTAAATAGGCAGATCATCTGTGCTGATTGTCTTCATCTCAAGAAGATAGGTCTGCTTCCAGAACTTGCAGCTTCTCTCATGGCATCTATTTGAACTTTAACATACCTGGCAGGCACCAAGGTCTCCCAAATGTAGGAGTCCAGTTTTGCTGTATTTCCAAGGAGGATATTGATACCAATGCTGGTAGTTGTACTGTCACTATAATGAAATGTGAGCTCAGTGACAGTGCTGGAAATGAAGGTTTTTGCTGTTCTTCAGGCTGTGAGCCAAAGGAAAGATAAACAAAGAAACTGCTACTTTTTTCAGGCTTAACTTCAATTATAGCTAACCTAAATACAAGTCTATAGTGAAAGGTAAATATATCTATAACCACATTAATATTGGTAATCAGGGTGTCTGACCATACCCAGTGAAGTGTAGGAAAATATATTTTTTTAATCTCTTCATAGTTAACATTTGTTTCCTTTTGTTGAAGCAAGCATTCTTTGTTCCTTAAAGCCAGTGTTCATTCATGAGAATGATCATAAGCTACTTGGGATAGTAGTTGAAGACCCTGTTAGAATATGTAGGCTGGAGCCAAAATAGAAAAAAAAATCCATGGATTTTTTCCTTTTTTTTTGTATTAAAAATTGATAGCAGTTTGGAGACAGGACAGAGTCATGAGGACAATGAGAAGGGTGAGGGAATTAATTTCAGAGAAGTACAGGACTATGGATGTAGTAGTTTTAAAACATAGTGTCTAAACCCATGCTATCAGCATATTTGTATTGTAAATCTCCATCTCTCCAAACCTTCAGTAAATGTAGCTCCTTCATACAAATGTCATGTGACAGTAAAGTATTTGTGGAGGAGGCTTAGATATGACATTTCTACTGATACCCTTAAAAATGGAGCATTGTGCCCTAGACAGCAATGAGATCCATGAACCAAAATAATTATGCAGGAGCCTCAGATCAAAGACAGAAAAGATCATAAGCCACAACTCTTTTTTGCCCTGTGAATTGGCAGAAATATTCAGAAGGTCACTGGAATGCTGTAATTCAATCAATACTCTCCAGAACTTTGGTGGCACAAAGTGAATTTGGGTAGTAAAGAATAAAAGGAAAATAATTTCATTGCTTAAAGACATTTTTTTGAGAGACATTAGTGGACAGACTATGCTTGGAGAGGAAGAAGATTCAGATTTCTTTTTTAGTTTCTTACTTTGGATATGATATCAAAATAGATTATTTCAGTAAATTTTTCTGAGTTTTTCAGTTTGGATTCTTAATTAAATTGGAGTGCAAAATGAATGATAAATCAGTTGAAATCAGACAAACTATCTTTCAAATTGAAAAAAGTTAACTGTAATCAGCTGAAGGATATATCAACAAATTAATTGACACTCTTATTCAGAAGCGAATAGGAACTCTCAAATAAGGGCAGAGGGCAAAATATAGATGAGAAGACTAAAATACTGTGCTCAAAATACACCAACAGATAAAAATAGAAAGCGTTTTATTTCCTCTGCTTTTTTTAATAAGGATAAGATCAAGCAAAAAAAGTCCTTTGTTCTTTGGCTCCTTAAATCAGGCACTTCAAAGAATTAAGTCTCTGCTCACATCATTAAAGTGATACAGGAGAAGCCTAAGTGGGCTTCAGCCTCAGAGGCAGAGTGTCCCTTTGTCCTTGATCAGGTGGTGAGTCCTGGAACTATTTGTCTCTGTCATATCTGCACATTTCAGCACCTGCTCTGGAATTCCTGCTTGGTCCATGTTTCTGGGCTGAACGGATGCTCTTCAGAGTATTGACTACCGTGAGCTTGACATGATTGCCCTTTTGACAAGGTGAAAGAGGTCATTATATCCACCAGTGGGACCCACAAAGTAATTCTTAAGGAGGTTTGAGCCAATATTTTCATAGTTGCACATCTGGGATACTGTGAACACAGAGAAACAGTCTAAGCAGTGCAAAATTTTTTTAAAATGTTTTCAAAATACAGCTATCAACAATGCTTGTCTTTTTAATTGCCCACAGCACTGTGTTGGTAACACTAAATATGTATTTTACTGATTTATATGAAAATGACAAAAATAATTACTACATCTTTAGTGAAATTCTCAAGAGATAATCAGCTGAGAAATAGCATATATTAACAAAATGACTATTCACTGACTAAATAACTCCTAAAACGGTTAAGAAATGTAAGCAGAACAAGGTAGAAAAATTTTTTTTTTGGACCCATTCTCAGAATAAAATTAATTTTCTCAAGAATTCTTGGAACATGTTTAATCTTTGAAATAAAGAGTTGAATCACTGGCCTGGTCTTGACCCTGACTAAAAAATTCATAGTATCATAAGAAAAAGCAAAAGAGATAGAGCAAAATTAAAATTATTTCATAATTTCATATTTTTAAATTATTAAAGATATTTTTTTATCTCTATTGTCTCAATAGTCCAAAGAATGTTTTAATTACCTTTTGTGAAAAAAAACAAAGAACTATACCACTGAAATGAATTTAACCAATTTGGTTTATTAAGGTGTTTTACCATGATTCCAGGTGACTTGCACAATATCAACATTATTTTTTCTAACATACACATTTTAATCATATACAAATAGCAATATTTTCCCATAAACCACTGGGGTCTTCCTAACTTCCAGTGTTTCCTAAACCACTGGTTACCTGATATTGTTACATGGGGACTTTACATTTTTCAAAGCACAGCTGTAGTTCCATTAGTATTCCACAAAACGTGTGAAAGGTAACCAAGGAACCCTCAGCATTTCTTGCCCCAGCAGGTTTCTAAATCTCTAGGGCACTTGCATTTACCATGAAATATTGTAACAACAAGCACTCCTGAAATAATTAAATTGGTTATCCAAGAAAAATGTTCTTTCTTGCAATATTTTGGGAAGACCTGAAGGACTGTAATTTACTGACTTGTTTATTTGGAGAAAAAGGAAGAACTTTCAATATATTTGCTGAATGTAACTTAAACCGTGGAAAAGCCTTCAGGATAACCCTCAGATAAGCAGGTATAATAACCCTTTCTGAAATATTCTCAAGAAAATAACAATTTCTTCTCTTCCCTTTCTGTTCCTCCTGCACCTCCACCTCCTAACCTCCTCCTCCTTCTGTTCGTCTTCTTCCTCTCTTCCTCTTCCCCCATTCCTTACTTTTTCTATGCACCATCCCCTTGAAGCTGTCAGAACATTGATGCAAAGTTTATGTGTTCTGACGGAAATTCAAATTGGTCCCACACTCTACAGGACAGATCAGAATGAATCTAGGTGATCATAAAATAAAATTTTAAACTCAAGTCCATGGTCTCTTACCTTTTACAATGATCAAAACTGAGACCTCTTCACAAAATTTACTTGAGTAACATAATATATTTTATTAAAGAGAATATGTAATTCCAGAATAAATACTTTCTTAAAAATGACTTTTTTTTCTTTACAAAACTGTCAAGGTCTTGAAAGACAAAGATAGATATAGGAACAATTATCTGTTAAAGATGACTAAAGTACATGATACTAAATGCAATTTATAATGTTAGATTGGGCCCCGGATCAATACATTCATAAATAAATACATACGTTCATGCACACATACATACATGTGTACTCTAAAGGATAGTATTCACCAATGTTATATATATAATATAAATATATATAAATTTTATATAAATATATATATAATAGATGAGATGATACATTTTTATCAGTGTTAATTTCCTATTGTAGCTATGTAACAGATGTAAAAAGGCAATCCACTGTATATGGTTCAATGCCAGAGTCAGTGAAATAGACAAGGTATACTGTGTGACCTGAGATAGAAAATATAAGCATGGGCTTCACCAGAACTCACCAGAAAATCTGAGAACTGAGCTGAGACTTGGTAAATTTGTATGAAATAATTACATTAAAAAAACAATTTTGGAAATATGTTACAGATGCTGAATCCAGGGTCACAGGAAACATAGATTATAACAGAATTTGTTATATCAAAAGGGATAACATCTCTTTGAAAATACACACCTTATACATCCTTTATTTTTGAAAAATGTGATCATACAGTATATCTAATTTTTAAATAGTAATATATTTTAAATATTTCAAACATATTAAAAATATAAAAAATAATATAAAAGTTTCTTCCAACCAACAGTTTTTTGTATTCTGCTTTTATTTATTTATTTTTAAAGATTTTATTGGGGAATTGGTGGAGGGGAACAACGTTGGGGAATTGGGGAAGGGGAACAGACAAGTTGCTGTCTTTTTGTTCTTCAGTCTAGTTGCGGAGGATGTTGCTTCACTGTTAGTATCGTCATTGCGCTCTTCCCGGATGAGGCAGATCGGTCGCTGGCCTCTGGATGTTGCTCACTGCGGCTATTGGCAGCTCACACTTGGCTGCCAGCCGCTCACGCTGGCTACGGACCACTCACTGTAGCCTATGGCAGCCCACTGCAGCAGGGGCTGCAGCCCACACCATCACCGGGGCTCGCACAGCCCAGCTCCAGGTGGAGCTGTTGTTAGCTGTAGAGGGCAGTGTCACTGGCCCTCATGTGGGATCCGAACCGGGGCCGCTGGCATCCCAAAACCAGAGCTTAACCAATGCGCCACTCGGCCGGCCCTGTATTCTGCTTTTATACTGAATTTTATTGTTAGCAATTTTATTCCATTCAATATTTTTATAAAACATAATTTTGAGTAACTGCATTAAAACATGGCTCATTCCTCAGTCATGAATATTTAAGTTGTTAGCAATTTTTCTCTACTTCAGTGAATTCCTCCGTGAACATCCTTGTACCCAATTCTCTAAATCTTTCTTTTTTTTTTTTTTGTTTTTTTTTTGTGAGGGCAGTGTCACTGGCCCTCATATGTGGGACCGAACCGGGGCCGCTGGCTTCCCAAGACAACAGAGCAAAATTTTAACTTAATTTTTCTATAACTGAAATCAATGGAACTTACACCCCCCCTTTTTACACTGATAGGGAAAAAAGAAAACAAGTCTATAATTCAAGGCAAGTCATTCATTTCTACTTGAGAAATAAGTTCATTTTTCAATAGATGTTGAGTTAGATTTAGGCCCGTTGTTTGTCTTCCTCCTTGGAGGTAACTCAACTTCTTTAGGAGAGGTATGAGTCTCCCTGGCAGCAGACGGGTGTTTGAACCAACGGCTCTTCTTCAGTTCTCCTGGGTCCTTGCTCAAGTGGAGACTCTTCTGTGGCAGCAGCCACTGCTGTGTCTGGGCTCCCTATTCTACTTCTAGTCACAGCATCAGTGAATCAAGACAATTTGGATCTGTACCCTCTCCAGTCTCTTAAGCACTAGTTCCTCTCTGAACATGAATCTGAACTTACCCCTTTCTCGCTGACTCTGGTGGTGTAGAAATTCCCAGAACCGAGGGGTAAAATGTATAACTATTGCACTGTGTTGTACACCTGAAACTAATAAAAAAAAAAAAAGAAAGAAATTCCCAGAACCAAGTTCAGATAAGCAGGCTTCCCTGCACCGTCATCAGCCCACCAGCAGAGAACCTCCACCAGCTAGGACAAGACCCACAGCCACACAGAGAATCTGCAAGCTCAATGCAGGCCACCTTCTTTCTGGGTAACAAAGTACAAACTATTTATTCTCAAATATTCCTAAAATCATTTCAGGTTTTCTGTCAGGAAACCTTTCGTATTGCCTGTATCACCCTCTAAGGCCAAGACCCCTGATGATAGGGCTTGGAACCTTAACTCAGAATCTCAGGGAGTATCTAAAATTTAGGTACAGTACCCCAGATCTTTTTGCTTCATCTCACTATCTTGAACATTTAATGTATTTGAACATTTAGCATACTTCCCAGTGAAGAGGAAAAGTCTGCTTATGACTTACCTTGCTTTTATCTGATGCTTAGTGGTTTAGTTTATATTTGTTAAGTTCTGCTCTTCTGACTTTGGCTCATGATTTTCCAAAAAAGTATCCTGAAAGAAAACAACACTTACTTTAAGCCTGTTGGGTGGAAAGAGGGTAAATTTTAAAATTTTTCTCAGCAATTCAGTTGACTTTTTATTCCACAATGAAACACTGTACATGGAAAGCTAAGGCTGATATCTAGATGGTGGAAAAAAGATGATGACTTTAAAAATGAAGAAGGAAACAATCTCAAATAAGCTCTAAATATAGCTCATTTAAGAAAATTCAAATAATTTTCTTAGGATACAACCCACCTGATTAAGATTGTTGGCTATTTTTAGGAATTATGTATTTTACTTTGCTTACTTATCATTTAGGAAATTTTCATTTGTATTCAATATAAATAAGTCATAGCGTATGTGTCTGTTTGCCAGATTTAAGTATTAAAAATATGTTTTTTTTTCTTTATAATAATGAAAACAATGTTTGCCAGTTGGAAAGGTGGATGTATTCTCATAGATTCCCCCATATCTTCGTTCAAATATTAAACAAAAAAGATACATTGGTGGTCATAGCTCAAAGTCACAATGTCAAGTAAGCATTTGCCAAGTGTGTGTCTTTAGGTTTTAGTCTTGCTTCCATTGCTTAATTCCCTGATGATAACATATCAAATATTTTCCTAGAAATTTTGGTAATTTTATTTTTCAGAGGGATGTTTAAGTCATCATGAAAATCTGTAGGCCCAGCTCTGATGTTATAGTTTAGGACTGAAGGTTGCAGTTCTTTGGTTTTTACCACTGGGTTGTTTCTTTCCAAGGAGTGGTAGTAGTCCAGATAGAAACAGAAAGACTCAGCAGAGAGTATGAACTGGAGGGAGTAGAATCCCCTGAAACTTCACATGTAGGTGCAAAAGTAAGAATGTCCTTAGAATTTATTGTTCAAACCATGCAATTCTATGAGTAATAAAGACTATTAAAAATAACTAAAATTATGTAATTTTGATATACTTATTGACTATCCCATAAAATAGTTTGAAATCATACACTATTTTCAAAACTAAAATTCTTTCTGAAAATATACATCAATGTATAATAAGGTAATGTTTTAAAAAGTATGTTAACTTTTGAATATCAATAAGTAAAATAAGCAAAATAATTTCAGTTAATATTTCATATACTCTAACCAGCTTTCTTAACCATATCTGTCATAGCATGCCATTGATATAATTCAGAAAAAAAGTTTTGTTCAAAGAGTCTTTTCTATAAAAAATCTGCAATTTTTTTTTCAAAGTTGCTTTTTCAAAGTTCTTGACACCTTCAATTGACTATCCTCTGTGGATCCAAAAAAAAAAAAAAAAATTTAAATAAGAAATGCTCTATAGATGTTAAGATGCTTACTGAAAATACTGCTAAATAAAGGACATGTTAATTCTCTTTTTTCTATACAGAAACGTGTGATTACTTCAACCCAAATATTTTCACATATACTGTCATTTTGACTACATTCAAAATACCTTCCTTTGGCAAATATTTTTACATGACAAAACTCATCAAATGAATTGTCTCTGTTTCATGATTCATTTGAAAGCTTCACCAAATCCAGTTGCTGAAAAATTGTACACCCTGCCAATTTCATTCTATTTCAGTGTTCAGTGTACATTTATCCTCCTAAACATGGAACCATCATCACAACATTTTTCCTAAAAGTTAAGATTTCCAAATTGTAATTATAAAATTTAAAAATTGAAACCCTTATTTTTTAACCTACCACCTGTGTGCCTATTTTTTTTCAGCCTTATTGAAGTATAATTGACATAAAACATTGTGCAACTTAAAGTTATATAAGTTGATTGCAAAATGATTACCACCTCTATCATGACGCATAATTACAATTTCTTTTTTGTGTTGAGAACATATTGTATCTACTGTTTTAGCAACTTTCAAGTATATAATACAGTATTATTAACTATAATCGCCATGCTTTACATTAGATCCCCAGAACTTACTCATCTTATAACTGGAAGTTTCTACCCTTTGACCAACATCTCCCCATTCTCCCTCGGTATCCCCCAGCCCCTAGTAACCACCATTCTAGTATCTATGTTTTGAGTTTAGCTCTTGCAGATCCTATTTATATAGTGATGTCATACAATTTCAAGACCTAATACACATCTAATTGGAATCCTTAAGGACAGAGAGCTGACAGAAACATATTGGAAGACTTAGTGACCAAACATTGTCTAAATTTGATAAAACAGGTATTTTGTTCATCATCATGTTTCTTTGAAAATGAAGATTCAAAATTTAAGATGATTTATTTAGAAATGATAAAAATAAAATCATAATCAATAATAAAATGAATAAATATGGATTTAAAATTATGCAATATGTGACAAGAAATTGCTCTTTTTGAGAATTAAAACAGCACTTCTACTTCTCAGCCTCTATTTTTCCTTATACATACCACATCTACGTTCACCTATCGTTTTTCACTTTCTCTCCACCTGCACTAACTGGCACTCTGGCAGCAGTTTTGTTCTCTCATTGACAGTGACCAGCCCAGGTACAACTCACTGGTTCATGGCCAGTAGGGTCAGGAGCATCATATATGTCTTCCACTTTCACCAGAGACCAGAAGGTGTGAAGTTTCCCGAGCTGCTCTTGAATCGGTGGAAACACTTTTATCAGCTAGTGGTTGGCATCACTATGCTGCATCAGAGGAGGGTGAAAAGACAAGAGATGTTAAAATGAGGCCTCTGTTCCTATGTACGCTTACGTGTCTCACACATTACGAGGTTAAATTTTTGTTTTAAGAGAAAATCTACTTTTGTGAAACAAATAACAGCAGCAGCAGCAGCAACATCAATACTTAAGTGAAAAATGAAAAAATCAGAACAAATGTTAAGAAGCCTTAACCAGGATTGCCACAGCCATTCTGAGTTGTATGACCATCCCATATCAAAGAAGTAAGTTTACGCTTAAGAATCATTATAGTTAAGATGCTTCTGTGTCTTTATATATTAAAAAGATTGAATCAAAATCTATTTTCTCTTGGTTTTATGTTATTTTAAATAACTCTAGGCAGACATACCTTTGCTTCACATTCCAAGATGTCCAAGATAAAATGATCAGTTTTTTGTTTTGTTTTGTTTTGTTATGTTTGTTTTTTTATCCTAGAGACTGGTGGATTCTTTTATAAAGTTTTTAGCTTCTTGTGGCTTTGTAGCTTGATTTGTTAATGCAAACTGACTTCTCTGTGGAATAGTACTATGTGCATTTTTTGATTGAAGGAAACCCAGAATGGCCTAAGTTCCAGTATATAAATACTTAGTCACATTTTTACAATCAAAGTTCAAATTGTTAGTAATAAAATATTATATATTAAATGAAAAAAATAATTTTATAAAACTAAGTACAGGTATGATCTTGTTTTTGCTAAAAATATATCTGTACTTACACTCATGTTTCTCTAAAGCTACAAATAAAGATTATAGATTCAGAATATTTCACAGGGATTATCTATAACTTGGGAAATTCTGAGTGATATTATCTTCCATTAGGCTCTTTTTATTTGGCAAATGGCAAAAAAAAAACAAAAACAAAAACAAAATAATGTTATGATAATTTGTAGAACTGAGTGTATCTGAGAATCACAAGAAATAGCATTTTTCCATTTTTCCATATATTCATAAAATTAATGTAGATGAGATACCCTAGAAAAAATTGAAAAAAGATACAGAAATATGAGACAGAGCTTACCCCTAATTATCTGGAAGTCTAAATGAAGAGCGGAACATACATACACAGACTCAAAACACACACACACAAATGAAGACCACATTTATGAAGCAACATGTTAAACAATGACAATTCAAATATTAAACATGAGTAAATACAAGTTGAGATCACCAAATAAGAGATGGCAGATGAGGTTAATCATAAATTACTTCCTTGATAAGATGAGATTTAATTGTATTTAAATAAAATACATCTGAAACATAGAGAGTATACTGATGGACTTTTTGTGTGTGTGTCTGTTTATATAGCAATTCCTGATATCCTTATTCAATCTTTGGACATTCGACTGGAGAGAACTATATTGATGGTCCCTACTGTTGATGTTCAGCAACACTGATATGGGGGCATATTTTCATCCAAGTAACTGACAGTAAATGGGCCATGGGCCACGGCTCACACTTATTTAACTAACACTAGCTGACAGCTATGCTTTGGAGGTCAGCCAAAGAAATTAAGAGACAGGGACGTTACATGGACTTTCTTTACCCTAAAATAATCAAATAGAATGGAGACATTGAAGAGTGGCTATTTTTACAACTTTCAGTTGAGAGTACCTCTCACATCAAGTGGGGAAGTGTTTCTATGATTACGAAGTGATGATGGAAAAAGGAGAACCCTTTTGTAGTAAAAAGAAGCATTCATTTATAAGGACTGGTTAATTTACCCTCTTATAATGAAGAATCCTACAATAGGTTTTGGCTTTTTCTCTTTGGATGTTAAAGTCTGTAAGCTGGGTATGAGACAAAAGTAATACAAGCACTGAGTAAAAATAGCATACTCTCTTTGTTTTAAATATCCACATTATTCATCCCATCAGGTTAGGGTATAATATTCAACATGCCATCTTTAGGAAATATTACATGCTAACAGCTTTCACAGCAGGAATGTGTGGCTGGAGATCTTGAAAAGATTCAAAACTTAATATTTATTACAAATCTCTTTTACAAAGCTGAGAGTGTATATTGGAAAGTATGGTGAAAGAGATTATTTTGGATAGGAATTAATCTGAAATAAATATCTTTCTATGTCTTGATGTCTTTGTAATTGGGAGTATCTTGAACACTACAGCAGAGACAGTGCCTCCCTTTCCTCTATGTGCCTTTATTCCAACCATTATTCTTTCCTGTTATCTGCTCTTTTCTCTTCTAGTCTGTGACAGAGTATATACTTCTTCAGAAAACTATTTTAACTTTGACATTCAAAAAGGTCAATCCCTTAAACAGTGTCATTTCTATATCTTTCTCAAGTTATACTTATTCAGATGTCTTTTGGTAATTTCTCTAGCGCATTCTTTCATTCATTCATTCCACAAATATTTATTTAGTCCACTCTTTGCCAGACACTCTACTCAGTGCTGGGGATAGCAAGAACCACAGCATGCATGCCCTGCTTTTAAGTTTGCAGGCTACAGGCAGAAACATGGACAGATAATCCCAATGCCTTGTGATGCGTGTTCTGAGAGGTAGTGGCTCAGGGCACATCAGAACAGCACTTCTGGTTAGGGAGGGAAGAATTGGAAAAGCCCTCAGGGAAGAAGCAACAAAGTGACCCCATTGAGCTCTAAAACTCAGATAAGCTCAGCCAATGAAGGATGTTAGTTGAGGAACAGGCATTGCCGGGTAAAATAGAAGCCTATACCCAGAGAGTGGATTTATGCCAAGTAAGCATGAATAATTTGTGGAACAATGAGTCATTCTGGGTGACAGAGAAGCAGAAAATGTGTCAATAAGTGTTAAGAATTCCAATTAAGGTGGTAGAGACACTAAAATCTTTTTTTTTTTTAGTTCAAATTAAAATTAAAAACAACAAGTAGTATTTCAATACATTAGGAATTCAGCCAGTCATGTAATTTATACAAAATTGTGATTATGTCAAATTTGTGTTTTAGAAGATTAATATGGTTACAAAATAGAGAATCATTGGAAGAGAGCAAGGCTGGGGACAGAAAAGAGTTTCCTTAAGAGTTTTACAGACCAAAAAGAAGAGGCTTGAACTAAGGTTATAAAAGATATCAGAAATAGTTTTAAGAGTAAGTGCATAGAATAAAGGGTACATTTTTTGTTGGTTTGGATATAAATTCTGAAGGAGTGATTCAAGGATGCTTCTTGAGTTTCCTATTTGATCAGCAGTGTTCAAAAAGGAAGAGTGATCAAGAATCAAATGCCAAGAGAATACAAGAAATATAAGAATTGAAAAGCATGTAATAGCTTTAGAATCAACGAGGTTCCCCTTGACAAGAGTAATTTTTGTGAAGATGTGGGAATGGAAAAGAGGCTTTGTGTTGAGTTGCACATGAGAGAGTTGGGAATAAAGAAACTGCTTGCAGTGGATGCTTAACATTCTTGAATAAAATGAAAAGAATGTAAAAAATGGCAGTCATCTCATTTCTCTCAGCCTCGGTTATCCTGCTTGTCTATTGTATTGTTGGGTGGATGGGGCCAGAAGAGGGTGCTTATGACATGAGTGGATTCACAGACTACTTATCTCTGACCCCGAAATGGGAAAATCATAACTCTTCTCCAATTCTTAGCACTTACCTCAATGGTGATAAATAATGCATCTGAACACTAAATATTAGTTTTTAATCTTATTATGGTCATTAGTACTTAATGCCTATAAAAACTAGCATGATTATGGAGTTATTAGGTACAGAATTGATTGACTTTATTCTTGTCTCCCTAAAAGACTATAAAAACAAAATTAGTAATTTATTCAATAAATGTTTATACAATTTCTCCCATGTGCTATGGTTGATAGTGAGTGTTTATTGTACCATGTTATTGATGAGACTCAGAAAGCTTTGATTTGCTAGAATCACACAGATAGTAGATGACAGACCTAAGGATTAAATGCAGAGTCTTCTGACAGCAAAGTTCATGGGGTGCACACTATGTGTCACTTATAAAAGAGGCAACTATTACTCTATTCCCAATATTAAATGAATAATTCAGTTTGTAACATGATAGAGTATTATTAATACAATGTCTTGGTTGAGCAAGGTTCTTGGCATCAGGAGAACATGCATATTCTTGAGTCCAAAGCATCTTTGTCTTCAGTTTTTTCATATTTGAAGGGGAATAATAATAATGACTATTATATGTTTATAGTATAAAGATTAAAAGAGATAATCTACATAAAATTCTTCACAAGATAAAAAGTCTAGACATGTTAGTGATAGTGGTAATAGCAACAGTAATACTCATAGTAGTTTTATCTTGTGACATTCTTAATTTACTGAACAAATAACTTCAATACAAGGAAATTATATGTATTCTTTTGCCAAATTTGGGTAATGAAGTCAGTCAACCAGTAAATTCAGCCACAGATAGAATTTGACATATAACTTTCTCTGTTAATTGAGTTAAATTGCTTGAGAAAGTTGAATTTTTTTCTCACAAATATTTGGGACATCATTCACCTAAATTATTTTATTTTAATTATCTGCAACATTTTTCCTCAAAAATCACATTATAAATTTTTTTGCATCTAATGTTGAATTAGAAAGAATGTATAAAATGCCACTTTATTTATTTATTTTGCCATTTTTATTAATATATTGACTCTGGATTCCCTGTTCTCTCCAGTGAGAAAGCTATTTTTTTCCAAGTGTTTAATATTCATTTCATTTTTCATGTGTTTAATCCTCTTCAGTAAGTTCTATTAAAAAGAGATTAAACTTTACTAAACACAACAAATATTTTAAAAATTGTTTTCATTTTCATTAAAAGTATAAGTCTCCCAGAACAATTTAGTGTTGAAAAAACAAACAAAAAAATGTAAATGGAATAGTGGAAAATTATCTAAATTATGACACTGAAATCATATTTATAATGATTGCCAATCACAGTCACATATTACAAGTGACATGGGGAGAAAAGAAAGCTCAGATGGCTCATTAAAGGGAAGAAGAGGGGAATATATTTTCACATTTCTCATATAACTGCCTTAGCTAGACTTATTTTTCATTATGTGCTGCAAGTCGAAGAGGTGGGACAACATAAAAATAAACACATTATCACCTTCTTCCATCCAGAGGCTAACCTAGCACCAATACCACTGTTTCTTATTTGTTTACTTTGCAAACAAAAAACACTAGCTCTGTGAATGAGAAAAATTTATTTAACTTCACTGTGTTTGTTTCTTCTTCTTTAAAACTGGTATACTATTTATCTCAGGTAGTTGTGTTAATTAAATACATTAAGCTATTTGACAATGCCTAGTTCCAGTGACTGCTCCATAAAATAAGCCTCCTGTGAACCCTAATTTAATCTTTTGAAATTACTTGACTAAAAGATTCTGAAAAAATTGTAAGAATATTGAGTCTTCTGAGATGTTGATGGTTATATGGATATGCTATTAATCAATCTTGATATCTTTAAATTTAACCAATTAAACTTGAACCTGAACTAAAGTAACCAATTATGATTAGAGTTTGGATTTAGACCACTTGAGGTGATTTTGAGACTTCTCATTTGATGGAGTCAAACTCTATATTCAAAGATTGCAACTATATGTTAGATTTTTCACAAGCCAAATCTTTTTGGTGTCCATTTTTACTGTTGGTCATGCTTCCTAGCCACAGTTGAGGAGTGGATTTTCTACCAACAAGTTCATGGAGACCAACAATTGCACTCAACATAATTGGTTTCTAAGAAATAGGATAACAAAACATTTTCAGTTTTATGTTTTAATGTTCACTATTGGTCAATGGTACCTAACACTGAAAGAGAGTAAAAAGCAAACTATGGTCCGTTTCCTTGTGACTCCACATGTCAGCTATTCCTTGGCTAAAGATTTTTACCATCACTCCTCAGGGCCTATTGCCTTTTCTGGATCTATTTCCATACATTTCCAAGTTTCATGGTGTTGTTTAACAGAAAATTCCCCTAATGTTTCTTTTGAAACCTGCCTAAAATGTTGGTGTTTTTTCCTACAAATAATTTTTAAAAATTTTTTTCATTGGTTATTATGATTATTTATTTAGAAATAATATGTCATACATATTCACTATTAAATAAAAAGATACCTCTATGCATTGCTCATATAAACACTCCACAATTGGTTAATTACAGAGAAACACCTGGAAGTCCTGCTGCTTCTAATTGTCACTATCTCATGGTAGCTGATAGTCATATACAAAAATAAGAAGCAGCTATCACTTTGAGTGAGATTAACCATGGAGTCCTAAAGCAAAGGCATTCATTAGCCCTCTGTCCAAGGTAGCTATGTGCAACTCCTTTCTGGTACAAATAAAACTCATTGGTACCTTCATTTATCGTTTTTCAAAATTTGCTGTTATAAAAATATGCAAAAAATGAGCTGAGAGTATTTCACTTCAGAAATGCCTACTTGTATCAAAAATCATTTTTTATCATTTTATCAATTTGAAAATAGAAGAGCAATGAACATTTCTATAGTTGAAGCAATGAAGGAAATTTACATTTTTTGATACAAATTTTTTTTCTATTTTTTCCATTGAAAAGTTGGCTGTGATATTAAGGATTTAAAAACATACATGTTAAAATCCAAACAAGAAAATAAAATTATTGGTCAACTATATTGATTGAAGGATTTGAAACTGATATTAAAACATAATCTACCTATCAAACACACAAACACACACACAAGGAAAATCAACTCAATTAATAATTCTTTGAGCTATGAGACAATTCTGCTTTTAAAATCCCACACCAAATAGCAAGCCACTTGAATCACAGCCTTATATGACCTTCAAGGCTCCGGAGATCTCCTGGAGAAAGTCTCCAATCTACTGTCTGTTATGATAAATATTCACTCAATTACCTAAATGGCTATTTCCTGTGTAGGGAAGTATTATTTTTTAATTTCATAAAAAATTAAAATCACAACTTAGACAACATCATTAATAGAATATTTTAAATAGATATATGTTATGGAGGTAATAGATTTTTTAAAGTTTACATTGGTTTAAAACCAAGTAAATAACATTTCAAAAATAAATTCTAAGAAATTGAATATACCTAAACTATCAAATATTAAGAACAAGATTTTGTTCTATATATGCCAGAAACTGCCACTTTTCATTGAGTCTGAGACACCACTGTTAGTAAGATGCACTATTATTATATCTACATCTAAGAAATTTAAAAATGTGCTTCCAATTAGACTTCATGCATTTTTTTCACATCACTTAAAATTTTCTTTCATATTTATTGGAGATATGTTTACATTTGAGAATCTTTTAAAATCACTCTTTTATAAAAATATAACAATAATATAAATGTTAAATATATTGACCTACATGATGGTAATAAAAATATATCTCAATTTCTGAGATTTTTAAATGTGGAAAAAATGTGCCTCTTAGAACAATGAGAGTGTATGACATCTTATTTATTATTAGACCTAGAGTAGCTCAAAGTAGGGAACAATTAACTACATAGAATAATACATTAAATGATATTTTATTAAAATACAGGAACCATTTTATGTAAAACACTTAACCCAAATAATCCACAATTAATAAGTACATTTGTTCTCAGTCATCTCGGTGCATGAGCTTATGACTTGATTCACTCCATTCCTGCAAGATGTACTTAGCACTCACAATGAATGAATGTCATTTATATGGAAATTATTTTTTTTTTGCCTTATTGGAACCTGGGTTTTACCTCATAACTTGTCTGTTTAATTTGCTGTAAACATATTGTAAAGAATATTTGCTAGTAATGGTTGGAAGAGATCATATTAGTATACAGGTTATCTCTATGAATTGGGATGAAAGTATTTAATAGAGAAGTTAAACAAAAATTTAAAAAGAAAGCTAAAGAGCTATAAGTGGTTTGTGAGCCTTAAGTTTTCCATAATTACCACATTTCCCTCTATTAATTTAGTCCTCTTTAATCAATAATTTCTTGTCTTCTATTTCTCAAATATATATATATATATATATATATATATTATAATTATTGTCCCCCCTTATCTATGACTTCTCCTTCTATTGTTTCAGTTACCAATAGTCAACTGAAGCCTGAAATATTAAAGGGAAAATTCTAGAAATAAAAAATTCATGAGTTTTAATTTGCAAGCCATTCTGAATAGTGTGATGAGAGTGTGCTCTCTAGCTCTATCTGCCATGCCATCCCTTTGACCCGAGTTTCCATGCTGTATACACTACCAGCTACCTACCCAGTAATCACTTAATAGATATCTGGGTTTTAACAGGTCAACTATCTCAGTGTTTGTATTCAAGTAAACTTTATATTACCTAATAATAGCCCCAAAAGCATAAGAGTAATGATGTTGACAATTCAGATACGTCTAAAAGAAGCTGTAAAGTGCTTCCTTTAAGTGAAAAGGTGAAAGTTCTCAACTAAATAAGGAAAGAAAAAGAAAAAAAAAATGGCATGAAGCATTTACTAAGATCTATAGTAAGAACAAATCTTCCAACCATGAAATTGTGAAAAACAAAAAAAAAGAAATTTGTGCTGGTTTTGCTATTGCACCTCAAATTACAAAAGTTATAGCCACAATACATAATATATACCTAGTTAAGATGAAAAAGGCATTAAATTTGTAGATGGAAGGCAGGCATAAACAGAAAAGGTTCCAATTGACAGCAACATGTGGTGCCAGACTCAAAACATTGAGTCTATCCAAAGACGTCAACAAGGAATCCCCTGAAACAAGTGACATGAAGCCATTTACTGCAAGTAAGGGTTTTTTTCATGGATTCAGGAATAGGTTTTGCATTTTATTATCTCACATCATCACACGGAGAAGAAGGGTGAGGATGGTACAATAAGATATTTTGAGAGAAAGAGAAACCACATTCACATAACTTTATTAATTATTATTATTTTATTTTTAGTTATTGTTGTTAATCTCTTACTGTGCCTAATTTATAAAATAAACTTTATTATAGGTATTGATGTATAGGAAAAACCAGTTTATATATAGGGTTCGGAACTATTCTCAGTTATGTAACAGACACCACGCTTTCAGGTGGACTTGGGCCTTCTGCTTCTACAAACTTTTAAAATTAAATGTCTCTTGAGAGTGAGAAATTATGTTGTTTTCCTTTTTCCTTTTTGTCTTAAGTTATTCATGTGAAACAAAACCCCTCTTTAGTTTTAATTTGTAGTTCTCTGAGGGCTCATTATTAACAAACATTTGCTTGGAAGGAAAAGCCATGTCTAACATGTGAGCATCTACAAAAGCTTTGCACAAAAGCTTTATAATTATGCCCCCATAAATTATAGTATATAGTCATGAGAGAGGGGGATCCTAGGTACAGAAAATATGCAGCATGAAAAAAAGATACATTGGTTTCAAAACACTGACATTGTCCAAATTTTATCATCAGGTGAAACTTACAGAGTGGAAGGACAAAATGGGGTATCTGTGATTGGAAACTCCAATGTTAAGATGTGAGATGTGGTAAATGAAACAGAATTATGAAATACAGGTTCTAATGGAAAAGCGAAACTAGGAAACAAAATAAATACAAACAAAAATAGTGAGGAGGGTGAGACCTCAACAAAAGTTCAGAGAAGAAAAGTTACATAACCATGACCTGAGGAACCCTGAAAGGAAATACATACCTCTTTCATGTGAAGAGTGACAGCTAATGTTATTTCTCAAGAGCAGTGATAAAGAAATTGTGGAGGGCCGGCCGAGTGGCGCATTGGTTAAGCGCTGGTTTTGGGATGCCAGCAGCCCCGGTTCGGATCCCACATGAGGGCCAGTGACACTGCCCTCTACAGCTAACAACAGCTCCACCTGGAGCTGGGTTGTGCGAGCCCCGGTGATGGTGGGCTGCCATAGGCTACAGTGAGTGGCCCGCAGCCAGCGTGAGCGGCTGGCAGCCAAGCATGAGCTGCCAATAGCCGCGGTGAGCGACATCCAGAGGCCAGCGACAGATCTGCCTCATCCGGGAAGAGCGCAATGACGATACCAACAGTGAAGCAACATCCTCCGTAACTAAACTGAAGAACAAAAAGACAGCAACTTGTCTGTTCCCCTTCCCCGATTCCCCAACGCTGTTCCCCTCCGCCAATTCCCCAACAAAATCTTTAATAAAAAAAAAAAGAAATTGTGGAGGGGACTTTCATCCTGCAGAAAGCAGAAGAGTTTTATTAACAGCCCTCTGCACATCAACAGAAAAAAAAAAAAAAGGCATCAACAGTCCTCATGGGTTGAGACAAAATACAAAACTTGAAGTTCACACAAAGGAAGCAAGTAAAGGTATACAAAAGACTAAATCAACAATGAAATCTAGAAAATCTATGCATATGAAAAGTCATCACATTTACCATTGCTATCTGTGGCTTAAGTCTTGACCAGACCTCAAAAAGGAGATAGTCAAATATTAGTAGCCATGTGATCAACAGCTAAAAGAAACTCCGGCAAATTCATATATATATATATAATATATATATAAATTCATATATATATATATATATATATATATATATATATATATATAAATTTATATATATATATATATATATATATATATATATATATATATAATCACTTAGTCCTATTCTGTGCTCTAAAGAAAATGATGTTGTGAAGTATCTTTCCTGATGCTCTGATTCAAGTTGACTCATGGAAGCATATATAGGTCAGTCTCAGAGCAGCCCAGTCTCAGCAGACAGAACTGGAAGTGAATAAATACTTGATAGTGACTACACTAGATAGTTGATGGCATCATGAGATTTTTGTTTTAGTGTAAAAATATATAAAATTAAAAAAATATGTAAAGAAAAATGATGTAAGGCAAGATCATTTCTCTTTATTCCCATTTTTTTGTCTTTCTCTCTCAAGTTTCTTTTTTTTCCTCACATCTTTTTTTGTCCCTACTCAGCATCTTAGTTCCCCAGAAAAATTATCACTAATAATCAATAATCAAAATTTTCTTTCTAATTCTGTAGAGGCTTTAGAGTGTTTCTTTTCTTAAAATAAATTTATAAAATGACCTCCACTTTTGAAACTTTAGTAATATTACACATACACACATAAGCACATACAACCTCACATACATTCCCTGTTTTAACTTAATTATGATTATTAACATGCTATTAACATTGCTAGTTAAAATAAACTCATAAGGAAAGGGTTTGAAAGAAACTAAAATTATAGATAAGGTGTATAGGTAGACATTGTAATTTAAAAATCACATGCATCTGGATAGATCACTGCTATAATTCTAAAAAGTTTGGAAAAACAAAGTGGAATTTTCAGGTTGACAAAAAATTGAGAGGTGTTATAAAGTTGTATTTTAGATAGGTTAATGCAGATTTTCTAAAGATCTCATTTCCACCCAAAACTTCCAAGAGAAAGGTCAACATAATTACCTCAATTTCTATCTTCAGGCCCTGGGTTGAAGTTGTTGAAATACTTTCCTTTTTCTGTGGTTAGTCCATATATTGTTTTTTTTTTTGCTTTACAAGAAATTAATGCCAGCTGTCAATACACTAGGACCAAAAGAATAAAAGACTGTCAGAAAGACCACCACGTTGTCAAATTTGTTACGAAAACTCTGGGGCATGGAGTGCAAAAGGAGAAGCATTTATTTTATTGACTTAAACAAAAAAACAAAAAATAAACAAACAAACAAAAACCAAAACCAACAAAACACACAAAAACTTACTGTTGGTAACTTTGTGGGGAACTGATAATCTGCGATTGTGGTTCTCTATGGATTGGTAGTCTTACCCGTTCAGTGACTTCTCCCTTCATGTCCATGGACTGCATGTGCTATGCTACTAAGGAAATGCCCACTATGTTTCCTTGTATTAGTATTTAGCTTTTGCTTATTACTCTTGTCTGTGTGTAGCATGTTTGCTCTTTACACATACCTGCATTCAGGAGATACCAATGGTTTTCATTGAACTATTGTATATGGACAGGAATATGTAGTTAGCATTAAGCATTTGAATCTCATCTCTCATTAACAGCATTTGAATTTCTGGATATTGGTTTACATTTTGTTTGTATCAAATACAAATCACTGTAGTACCTGGTGTGATTTTATTAATATTATGGGAACTCAAGAAAAGTTTGTATTTGTTATTTAGCTCTTATGATAGTACTCCCAATGCACAATAGCACCATGGAGCAAAGAGGGAAGAAGAGAGGCAAATATTACTACGATGAAGATAACATTTTTCTCTGACAGATGAAGACTTTTTGTTTTAGTATCCTATGAAGATTACTCATCATAAAGTATGGTAAAGCCAAGGTTGAAACTTATGTCTTTAACCTCCATGTTGTTTATATGGCATTATACAATTTAATGGTTTCCTATGGCCGTATTAGGTTCCTAGGGCTGCCATAACAAGAATAACACAAACTGGATGATTTAAAACTACATAAGTATGCTGTCTAACAGTTCCAGAGTCTAGAAGTCTGAAATCAAGGTATCAGCAAGGTCATGTTCCTTCCCTCTGAAGCCTCTAATGGATACACTTCCTTGTCTCCTGCAGTTCTGGTAGTCCAGGCATTCCTTGGCTGGTGGCAGCATAGCCCTAGTTTCTGCCCCCATGTTCACCTGCAACTCTTTCTTTGTGTCCTTATATCTTTTTTTTTTTTAATTGAAGTTTATTGGGGTGACAATTGTTAGTAAAGTTACATAGGTTTCAAGTGTACAATTCTGTAATACATAATCTATATATCACATTGTGTGTTCACCACCCAGAGTCAGTTCTCTCTCCTTCTATCATCATATATTTGATCCCTTTTATCCTCTTCTACCCCCTCCCCCCATCCATTGGTTACCACTAAACTGTTGTCTGTGTCTATGAGTTTTTGTTTCTTTGTTTGTCTTGTTCCTTTGTTGCCTTCAGTTTTATCCCACATATCAGTGAAGTCATATGGTTCTCATCTTTTTCTGTCTGATTTATTTCACTTAGCATAATAATCTTAAGATCTATCCATATCATTTTCTTATAAAGACACACAACATACTGGATTAAGGGCCCACCATACTTCAGTATGACCTCATCTTAACTAATTACATCTGCAATGACTCTATTTCTAAAAAAGGTCCTGGGGGTTAGAATTTCAACATTTCTTTTTGAGGACACAATTCAACTCATGACAGATTATAAAGATAAAGCTACAATTATATTTTTAGCACTAAGATAATATGTATGAAAGATAGGATAAAGTAAATGGCCCAGAGGAGCATCTGTATGTATTGTGGAAAAGAAATTATCTTGTGATAAACTTAGTTGTAAGCATGTCTGGCATCTACTGGACTGAATTCTTTATTGCCTATGAACAAATGACCTAAGACATGTAGTTAATAGGATTTCTGGTAAAACTTTAGTAGAATAGCATTACCCACAGGCCTACCTTATTCCTGTTTTTTTTTTTTTTCTGCTAACATATTTCCATTACAGTATTAATTATATTATATATAATTTCCCTTATAATATAATATTATTATAAGCATCATATTTCAAAATTAGTAGAGGTACATTTTATTCTGTCTAGGAATCCATTTTGTCTTCTCTTGGAATTCTACAAATGACAAAGAATTCTGTCTGGTTCCAGTTATTTATTTTTTTGGTTTCTTCCATAATATTTGGTACCAGTCATGTACATACTACATATCTGGAAATATAAGTGGTAATGTTCTCTATATATGGTACACAGTTTAAAATTTTCTACTTGCCATAAATACTTCATCAGTACAGTATCTAACATCTGTGTTGTCAAAAAATACAACTGTACCCACATTTTTCATTTTTCACACAATAAAATAAAATCTAACCAATTTATTAAAAACAGGGATGGGGTATTACTCTGAGGATAGCATACTTACATATGACATGTCAACATATGAATCCTGACAGAGATGTTCATAACTATTTAAAGTGATCCATTCACTCATCAGATATTTACTGAAATTACTATGTGCCAGACACGCTTGTGGATTTTTTTGATAGATCTGTAAAATTAAAAAAACAAAAAATAAAAAACAAAAAAACAGACCAGGATTCTCACCCTAGGGTTTTCTATTTTAGTGAAAAAAAAATTGAAAGTTTATATTAATCTATAAACCTATACTTACATATATCCATTTACATATAAATAGAGCAAAATCAATTTAAACTAAAAGAAAAACATTTTGTGTTGATCATCTACTAAATAAAGAATATTCCAAAACTTTGATCAGAAAATTCTTTCAATATTTAAAATCTCTGAGTATAATTTTCATTTTTTATAGTTCCCAATGAAATATTAACTTAGTATTTCATAAATATTTAACAATAAATAAAATCACTCCTGTCAATCCAATAATTTACATCTGTATGTGCCCTATTTTATTCCTAATTTTTTTTTTTTTTTTTTTTTTTTGAGGGCAGTGTCACTGGCCCTCATATGTGGGACCGAACTAGGGCCGCTGGCTGTGCCCTATTTTAATTTTTTCCCTTTTCTTCTTTTCGTATCTTATGAACAAAATATATATTTTGCAATTATAGTGGCTATAAAATTGTGATTTTTAATAATTTTATTTTAATTGTTCATAAAATGTATACATTTTTCAGTCTCAGAGTTTACCATATTCAGGGGTGCTCAATCTGTCACATAACTGTGACTTAATTGTCCATTTTTTATGCTTAGTGTTTTTTTTTAATTATTAAAAAACTGTAAAAAGAACCTTTAATATAAATTATTTTAATTTCTTCCTTTGAAATTTTCCCTTATGACAAGATGAGAGATTTTTGGGAATAAGGGTTGGAATAATTTATGATTCTTACAATGTATAGATAAATTGCCATTCAAAAAAGGTACTTCAGAACCTCCAACATTATCAATTTCATCTATTAAAGCAACTGTCAATCAGCCACATTTCCATCTGTGTGACACTTTTGATGACCACTTTCTTCATTAGAAGAGTTGTTGAATTAACATTGTAAACAGTTGAATTGAACTTAGCCAAATGATAGCTTGTGTTTTATTTCTTCATATCACTCAGGATGTTACAACTTTATCCTTTAAAAAATACTTGCTATTCTAAGTGTCTAATAATAATGAGTATTTCCTAACTGGGAAAAGTTCCTCTATACTTGTAGGTAGCCAAATGTTTGAAACATGGTTTGCCCATTTCTATTGTAGCAAATAGATATTATATAGGTCATAAAAATCAAGGCGGCAGGGGCTGATCATTATGGCTGCAATGGGCAAAATTGAAGCTACAGAATTAGCTGGGAAAAAGTGTTGCCTGTTTTTCACCATTTATTTCCAAAATTCATTTTAGTGTTTCTTAGTACTGTTCATTAACCAGTCATCAATGCATAATGTCAAGTGAAGCAGACAATTAGGAAGGAAAGACAGAAGAGACTTCCACCCTTCACACATTGAAAAAATAAAGCATGTTACATAAACTAATAATATATCAATGCCTCTAATAAAACCAATCTGGCCGTTGTTATATAGAAACTATATTTTAGTGTTTTATAAGTATAAAAATGAGTTAATGAGAGTATAAAACATCTTTTGCTTTCAAAAACAATTGATTAAAACGAAGTTAAAATACAGCAAGTGAGGGCCGGCCATGTGGCGCAGCGGTTAAACGCTGGCTTGGGAAGCCAGCGGCCCCGGTTCGGTCCCACATGTGAGGGCCAGTGACACTGCCCTCAAAAAAAATAAATAAATAAATAAATAAAATAAAATACAGCAAATGAAATCTAGGATTCCATCCACTTAAAAAGGCTAAGTTTTTGTTTGGAATGCCTTTGTATAATGTACTTGATGATTCACATTATAAGTAAAATTATATCTACTGCATTTGTAGGTGAGAGACATGTAGAAAAAAAGATTAATTTCTTGCTTTCTTTTTAAACAAAAAATTCTAAGAAAATGCAAAACATTTTCTGGTAGCCATTACTAAATGCTAACATGAGACAAGATTGAGTCATTTTCTTGACTCATATATTAACCAGAAATCCTGAAATACAGAAGCCCATTTTTTTGAAGACAAAAATAATATTACCTTTAAAAGTGTTACTTTTGGCTTTTCTTTTTTCTCCTTTATCAATGTTATTATTTACAACTGCAAAGCCTTGAGGTCTCTGAGTTTCCATTTTTCTTCCCGTACCAATGATTTGTGGTATTAGTCAGATTATTGATTCTGTACTGCTGGGTTATCCAGATTATGGCAGAAAAGAGGGCCAGAGGTATGTCTTTAAAATGCCCTTTACTTTGAAAATTCACAATGTAGAAATGACATCTCCGGCTTTATAACTGGGCAGCCTGCACTGTGTTGCATAAAATGTTCTCCCAGTGGACAAGGTCACTTGTTTTTGAGACTAATTCTCATTCTTTGTGTTCAACTTGGTTTGAAAATATTATTGCATATCTTTGCAGTCTAGATCTAGCCATCATATTAGGTAATAAAATATTTTATATTTTGAAGTGAAAACTTATCTTACATATTTTTAGCTGTGGATGCTTCATTTAAGCATTGTAATGCTAGTGATGTTAATAACAAAAGTAACCAAACTTGCTAGGAGATCATTTATGCTGCTGTAAAATCTACAATATTTTCAAGCAAAGGTTATATAATTTAAAAATTCTTCAGACTTAAAGTTTATATCTGGGAGAAGTAGGAAGTAAACTACACAGTGATAAACCTATAAATTCAACCATATAGAGATCACTATCTGATATATCCAGGATTGACAAAGAGAATCCTACACTATTGAATATAAATATTTTGCAAACTCAGTTTTCTCTTCCTGGAAAGTTCTTTCCCTTTTCCTACTTTTCTCCTACCTGTTTTGTTGTTGTTGTTTTTGTAAGAGTAACTTAGTTCCCTTACTGTGAGTTTCCACATAAACACATCTTCATTGCAATCAGTTGTTAAATACAATTTCTTTCCTGTTAACTCCGTGAAAGTATAGGTCATGTCCATCTTGCTCACTATGATAGCTTCAGCACTTGCTGCTGCTGTGGTTTGAATTGGTTCTGAACATATGCTCTGGCTTTAGACTGCCTGGGTTTAAATCCTGGCTCAACACTTAGCAATTTTGTGATCTTGGCCACGTGGCTTAATTAGTCTGTGCCTCAGTTTCCTCATCTTTAAATTGAAGTTAAAAATAGTGCCTACTTCATAGAGTGGTTGTGAAAATTAAATTATTTAATACATAGTGCTCATGATAGTGTCTGTCTGGCACACTATAAAACTACAGCAAAATGGTAACTATTAATAAGCTGTTATCATTCTATGAATATTCATTAACTGAATGTTGAATTTACATGTAATAAGCATTTTGTATGTAGAGGACATGGCTTTGTTGATATAAATAAGATATTAATAAACAAGTAGACAAAACTAAAGTCATCCTTTTGATAAATACTTTACAGTTGAAATTATTTGGCAAATTATCTCATTAATTAGAGTGATAATCTGAAAACTCTTTTTATCTTCAAAGCTTTACCACAAAGTTGTAACATCCAAAGTTTGCTATATTTATTAAGATTGTATCATGGCTATAAAGAATCTTTGTAATACCCACTTTAAAATATTTGCAGATTATGGGCCGGCCAAGTGGCTCAGTTGGTTAAGAGCTCACTCAAGAGTGTGAGCTGAGCTCTGAGCAACAGCAGTTCGATGCCCAGCCTGAGCTAAGCAGCCGCTGAGCTGCCAACAGGTAACAGGATGGCTCAGCTAGAAAAAAAAAAGAAAAAAAGATAGATGTAAAATATTTGCAAATTAAAATACTCTGTATCCTACATGATAGTGGACTAAATCATTGAACTAATCAAACTTCGCATTCAATGCTGCAAGGTTATTTGTTAAACACCTTGAATATAACCACAAGGTTTTATAATTATCATTGTATGCATAGTTTGGTTCCTGAAAATGTTTGCTGATAAAAACCCAAATTCATTTACCAAATACATTATTTCTATATGTTCAAATGAGATGCTTTTTAGACGGTTTTCATTACTTCCTCTCGTTAAATCAGGAGGAATTAGACATGTATCTCCTTCTTCAGCTCTCTAAGACAGAGGTCATTCTTCTTGATTAAGTCCACCACTTTAACATAAGCTATTAATCACTTCCCATAAGGGCTATTTAAATTTTCTGTTGAAGAAGCTGAGTTGTTATTTGCCAAGCCTGTTTCCTAATTAAAATTATTTTAAACTCTTTGTATTTTAATTTTGTTTTTAGAATGACATTTCAAGGAAAAACATAGTAATATAGCAAAAACAAAGAAAGAAAAACTAGTATTAAACAATATCACTGTTTTTACCAGAAGCAATGAGACCATTAAAGGGACACAGGAACTTACTGCTACTTCCTATGAAGCCTCCCATAGAGAGTTATCTTTCTTTTTAAAACCTTCCTTTATGTTTTTTTTTTTTAATTTTTTATTTTTAATTAGTTTCAGGTGTACAACACAGTGCAATAGTTATACTTTTTACCCCTCAAAGTGACAACTCCCCTCCCCCAATTCGCCACCCCACTCCTCCCCCCCATATCATATATATCTATTACTCTTCCTCTGACTCCTTTCCACAGTATAATCCATGTCCCGTGACTATCTATCTATCTATCTATCTATCTATCTATCTATCTATCTATATTCAATTACAGTTGGTATACAATGTTATACAACCTCTGCTTCAGGTGTACAGTGCAGTGATCAAGCCTCTACTCCATCCATGAAATGGTCTCCCCAACAAGACATGTGACCATCTGACACCTCACAAAATATTTACAACATTATTAATTATATACCCAAACTGTCTTTCATATCCCTGTGGCAGTATTGTAGTTGCCTATTTTTGCTGTCTAATCCTTTCCCCTTCTCTCTCATCCCCACCCCACTCCCAACTAGCAACCCTGTTTTTTCTCTATGAGACAGTTTCTGTTTACATTGCTCATTCATTCAGTTTTTCAGATTTCACTTATGAGATCATATGGTATTTGTCTTTCTCTGACTAACTTATTTCACTTAACATAATTAAAACCTCCCTTTAATATCTTCAGTTTTTAGCTCAACTTCTAAGTTTTAGGCATGGTAAGAACAATGGCTATATTTCACTTCATCTTTTATTCTCCACATAGCCTTACACAATGATTGAATGAATGAATACACCAATGAAAAAATAATGTGTCTTTCTTTCTGAAGACCATACTAATTGGTGACAATATTCTATCTTTTAAAAATAATTCAACTTGAGGTTTATTTTAATTGTATAGGTACGCATGAAATCACTAAGCATCTTAAAAACTGTATTTCCTACTTCATAACACATAATCTGAAATTGTCAGGTAATTCATTTTGCATCTTATTTAATAATTTCTTTCTTGTAAGTTTTAATGTGTAGTCATAATAGAATGGATAAATAATAATAAATAGGTGAGAAATTCTTAATTTAAAACATTTTCCATTTATGAAAATTATATTTATAAAACTTTTTATGTTGTCATTAATATGTATATATGATGTGTAATGTTTGCTCATTCAAAAATGTTTATTGAGCACTGGTTGCATTTTTTACGGTGGGGATACAAAATAAGTATGATGTAATTTCTTGACTTCATAGAGGGAAAACAGTAGGATCATTATATATAAATATTAATTTAAATGCTAGGGAAGAATTATGTACAAATTATTATGTAGCATAAGTGAATTGAAGGTAAATTATTCTTGTCTTCTACCAGGAAAGATAAAATGTGTATCTGGAGAATAAGAAAAATATTTTGACCTGACTAAGAAATAAACATGTACTGTAAGCATAAATAAAGAATATTTGTATTCACTACTAAGGAATTGCCTACAGAGATGCTCCACATCATATGTCATCATTAATTTCTATCAAATGTAAATTAAAACAATGCTGTACCACTACATAATTAGAATGGCCAAAATCTGGAACACCAAAGACACAAAATGCCAGCAAAGACGTACAGGAACAGGGACTGTCATTCATTGCTGATGAAGATGCAAACTGATACAGCTGCTTTGGAAGACAGTTGGCAGACTCTTACAAAACTATATTAACTCCATATAATCCAGTGATTGAGCTCCTTGGTATCTGCCCAAAGGAATGGAAACACATCCACACAAAAACCTGCACACAAATATTTGTAACAGTTTTATTTATATTTATATTAAATAAAAATTTATATTAAATAAAAATTTAAAAATTATTTATATTTATATTTTATTTATATTAAAATATAAATAAAACAGTTTTATTTATATTTTAATTGGAAGCTCCAAAACAGGTCCTTCAGTAGGGGAATGGACAATCTGGTCTATCCAGACAATGGAATACTACACAACACTAAAAAGACTCTATCCAGCCATGGAAAGACATGAAGGAAACTTAAATACTAAATGAAACTTATATTACTAAGTGAAAGAAGCCAATTTGGAAGTCTTATTGTATGATTCCAACTATGTGACATTCTGGAAAAAGTAAAACTATGAAGATGGTAAAAAGATCAGTGGTAGCCAGGGGTTAAGAAGGAGGGAGGGATGAAGAAATGAATTACAGAGTATTTTTAGGGTAGTGACACTATTATTTATGAAACTGTAGTGATGAATGCATATCATTATCTCTTTGTCCAAACCAATAGAATCTACAATACCAAGAGTGGACCCCAATATAAATTATGGGCTTTGTAGAGTCAACAGTTGTACAAATGTACCACTCTGGTTGGGGACATTGGTAGTGAGAAAAACTATACATGTATGGAGGCAGGCAGTATATAGGAACTCTTTGTACTTTCTGCTCAATTTTGCTGTGAACCTGAAATTTCTCTAAAAAATAAAGTATATTAAAAAAGAAATGCCTTATAATTATTTCACTTATCAAAATAGAAGTCTCTTATTGTATTTTTTAAACAAGGCAAAAGATATTCATAAAATTTTTCAGTAGATGTAGACAACTAAAGAAGAGAACAACAACCTCAAAACCTTGTCTCCCAATATTCATTAACATGAAGCCTACAATAGTGGGGCATTTGCAGGCAAAATCTTTCCCCTAAACATTAGAACTGAAAGTAACAATAGATTACAAGTAAAATTGTTATTCTCATGTTTATGGCAAAATACATTTTACTGTATAACTTAAGCAAATGTCTTCAATCAAACAACATGTCTTCAATCAAGTATCATGTGTGAGAATGAGCATAAAGTTGCCACTCAGCACTAATGACACACAATCATTGAATTCACTTCATAAACCTCCATTATGCAGCATTGGAGTTTGCAATCTAATTATAAGTTAGAAATCATGAAAATTCTCTATACCAAACTTTTATCATCCTCTGTTCAGTTCAGTGTATTTCTGAGGTCAAACTTCTGAATACATAAGTGAGTTGAACTAAGTAGATTGGTTAGACCTAAATAATTTAGTCTTTATTTTCTACTGTCACTGGAAGATATTAACACAAATGTGTGAGTTTAGTTTTCAGTTGGTTTCTGTGGAAATCACACATTTTATGGAAATACATAACTGTTGTTGAGATACCTACAGATACAACTGGGAACTGAAGGTTTAGGAGAACTGTCATCTTTTAGTCACACCTGATTCCCAACTATGGAATATTGAACAAAGACATTGAGTATGTGGAGAAAAACCTATTTTAGAATTAAATGCCATATGGGGAAGAAGGAGAAGAAAAAAATTCTTAGAATGGTGAGGTAACATTCTGTGGCATGGCTCACTGTGGTGTGAAAGGAGCACCACATGCCTTATGCCAACTGTTAACCACTGCATTAATATGCAATAAGAAAGAAAAATCACCTCTCTCACTCAATAATATGGGTATGAGATTTGTGCAGTACTATATTTGTTAAGTGACCAAATAACTTTTCATAAAGTAGGGTTGATCATTATATTAAACCAAACTTTTAAATTATTATATTCTTCATTGTGATCTTACTTTTCAAGCTTATTTTCAGAAATAAAACATAAAAACACAAGTTTTCAACAAAATAGCCCTCTCTGAACTAAATGAGCCAATGGCCAGAATTTTATAACCTTGTTTTTTTCTTTTAGTTGAGCTCAGGTTGATGTTTTATGCTTGTTTGTTTGATTGTTGTTTTACTTTTTTTTAATTATTATTATTATTACTATTTTTTTTTTCTTAATGAGCTGACAGTGGACCTAAAGTTTGGCTGTAAACGCTCTGAAATTCTCATTAACTAGGCCATCTGCTCTAGCGGACACTATCACGTTTACATCTGATAGACCTCATCGAGTGTGCTTTGTTTCCATTTTCATATATCAGATATGCATAAACTATATTCTCCTAGTTTCTGCTTATTGCTAATTTTCCTTATGGGGCACATTGAATATGCACTAGAAATCTCATTGAACAATATATAAAAATCATACCGTAATTAAATTGATCAGACTTCTTGTAGTACGGCTAAAACATGTAGGTAACATTAATTGATTTCCTTTAGTTTTAAATTCAATTTTACCTTAGCTTCTTTAAAAATAGATATAATTTGAGGCCTGCCGAGTGGCACGGTGGTTAAGCGCTGGCCTGGGAAGCCAGCGGCCCCGGTTCGGGTTCCACATATGAGGGCCAGTGACACTGCCCTCAAAAAAAAAAAAAAAAAAAAATAGATATAATTTTACAGTCAAGCAAACTTTCAGGTAAAATCTAATCAAATCTAAAACCCCTATGTCAATTTTAATAGTGATGATTTGTCCCATTCATATTATTCATATTATTCCATTTGTATAGCACAATTTAGCGTTTTAAATTTTGTTAAAACTGAAAATCATGATAGATACACATTCTTTACTTTAATGTTTTCCAGTAAAGAAGTAACTTTCTGGCATGCAGAGGAATTTTAGAGCAAGAGAATGTTTTTTGTGTTTTGTAGTGGAAAGACTTGAACTCATGCTGGTTAATCACTTATATAATATTTTGTCTGTACTTGCTATCTTTAGCAAAAACAATCTTAAATCTTTTCATTAGAACTCTTCAAGGTTGTTCATATGGCCTGTCTGAAATCTTCCTTTCTGTTTACCAAGTTGGGATGTTGCTTTTTATTTTGAAAAAAATTAAAATTGTGGTTTTCTTACTAGTAAGTTGAGGAAGTTTATATTTTTTTCTCCTTGCCAACCCTAAACACACACACACACACACACACACACACACACACACACACACACCCCTCTCCCTCAAACCCCAAGGACAACAATTGGTCAGAGAAGCACAAAATAATATTCTAGCTTTTCTTTTTTTGGCTTGATTGTCCAAATAGACAATTTCTGTAATCTTGGACTTTTGTCTCTCTGTACTATTGATTGTTTCAAAATGACTGTTGGATAGGAGCAACATAGGTCAATGTAGAACTATTGGTTTGTCGGAAAAGTCATGACTCATTTTTGCAACAAAAAACATAAAAAAAAAAAAGTCTTGACTTTTCCGACAACCTAGGATTTCTTAGCCTGAATTTAGCAATCTTGTTTTGAGTTTGGCAGTGTAATTGAAAGACATCCCTGGTCTCCCTGAGAAAGCATGGCTTACAAATGGTTAGTTTGCTCTAGCAAAGGGAGGTAATATTTTTTATGAACTTGTAATGTACTAAAGTTAAATGTGTTAAATTGGAAATAATTCTAGCATCAGCATACTTTATAATGCTAGCTGTGTTCCTGAAAAGAAATCATCAGACCAAAATTGTTTATCATTTTTTTATATTTATAAATTACTTTGTGCAACTGATTTACTGCAGCTTTTGCTATTTATGCTCATTCAGTTTCTAAGTGTCTGGAACTTGGAATGAGGCTGATGAGTCACATTAAGCATTTTCATACTCTGGGACAGCAGAGATGTAACAGCTCACTTAATTGCACTCATTTAACCATTAAGCCTCATTTCCAACGGCTCTGCCAGTTGTCAGGTGCATTATATTACAGTCCCACATGGCATGTGACATCTTTGCTACTTGCTGCATCTGGTTAGAACCCTCTAGTAAATGCTGGTATCTAAGCTAGTGAAAGAGTCCAGGTGTAGGACAATGATGCTCAGTTAATGATGGTGAAGCATTACAAAAATAACCCTAGAGAATACTTTACATCTGATGAGACAGGGCAACACTTTTTCATATTCAAAGAACACAGTGCATTCCATAGTTACATTAGCTGATTTATTTTAAGAAATATAAACATTGGTCATTTTTCAAAAGATCACTTTCAAAGTAATTACTAAACATAAAAGATTCTGTTAATCTTTTCTAACAAATTTTCATTGTAAATATTTCTGACTAGATTTAATGAGACATAGATTAATTAGTGGACTTAAATCACTAGCTTTTTACTAGAACACAGAGATTTCTTATTTATACTTCCTCTCACCAATGAGAAAATGCTTAAGTACATGCAAATGATCACTAAAAACTCAAAAGAGTTGCTTTTAACCTTCTCAAATTAAAATTATAGCTATGGTTTTTATAAATAAAATAAAATAAAAACATGGTAGTGTAGAATACATGTCTATTTATTTCTTCTCTATATATCATTTTATGTATATAAATTTCTATCATCCAAACAGTCTAAATTATTAAGGTACTTAATAAAAATAATATATGTGGTAAACTGCTTAAAGACAATAATTTCAGGTCTTGCATTTAATTTTTTCATCCTTTTAGAATTTTTTTGCATATGGTGTAAGAAAGTGGTTCAGTTTCTTTACTTTCTTTTTCTCTGTTCTTTTTTTTCTTTCCTTTCTTCTCTTCTTTTCTTTCTTTCTTTCTTTCTTTCTTTCTTTCTTTCTTTCTTTCTTTCTTTCTTTCTTTCTTTCTTTCCTTCTTTCTTTTTTATTTTGCATGTATCTGTCCAGTTTTCCCACTATTTATTGAATAAATTGTCATTTCTCCATTATTTTATTTTATTTTTTTTGAGGGCAGTGTCACTGGCCCTCATATGTGGGACCCGAACTGGGGCCGCTGGCATCCCAAACCAGCGCTTTAACCACCGCGCCACTCAGCCGGCCCCATTTCTCCATTTTTATATCCTTGCTTTTGTCATAGATTAATTGACCATATAAGCATTGGTTATTTCTGGGTTCTTAATCTGTTCCATTCATCTCTGTGTCTGTTTTTATGCCAATACCATACTGTCTTGATTAGTATAACATTGTAGTGTATTTTGAAATCGGGGAGTATAATACTTCAACTTTGTTCTTTTTCTCAAGATTGCTTTGGCTATTCACATCTTTTGTGATTCCATACAAATCTTAGGATTGCTTGTTTTATCTCTGTAGAAAATGCCATAGGAATTTTGATAGGGGTTGCATTTAATATATAGATTGCTTTGGGTAGTAAGGACATTTTAAGGATTTTAATCCTTCTAATCCGTGAGTATGGTATATCCTTCCATTTGCTTATGCCATCTTCAGTTTCTTTTATCATGTCTTATACTTTTCAGAGTACAGGTGTTTCACCCTTTTGATTAAAATTATGCCTAGGTATTTCATTCTTTTTGATGAAGTTGTAAATGCAGTTTTATTGATTTATCTTTATGATTGTGATTTGTGTATAAAAATGCAACCAATTTCTGTAATATTAATTTTGTATCCTGAAAATTTACTTAACTCATATATTAGTTTTAACAGGGTTTTTTTTTCTGAAGTCTTTAAAGTTTTCTATCTATAGTATCATGTCATTTGCAAATAATGACAGTTTTATTTGTTCCTTTCCTATTTGGGTGACTTTTATTTCTTTTTCTCCTCTAATTGTTGTAGCCAGGGCTTCCAATGCCATGTTCAGTAAAAGGGGTGAGAGTGGGCATCCTTGTCTTGCTCTTGATCCTAGAGGAAAAGCTCTCAGCTTTACATCATTGATATTTTGTTAGCTGTGGTTTTGTCCTATATAGCCTTTATCATTTTATGTTCTCTCTACACTCACTTTGTTGAGAATTTTAATCATAAACAAATATTGAATTTTGTGAAATGATTTTTCTGCATCTATTGAGATGATCATATGATTTTTATACTTGTTTTTTGTTAATGTGGTGTCTCACATCGATTGATTTGTAGATATTGACTCATCTATGCAATTTAGGAATAAATCCCATTTGATCATGCTGTATAATCCTTTTAATGTATCATTGAGTTCAGTTTTCTAATAATTTGTTGAAGACTTTTGTGTTTATGTTCATCAGGGATATTGGCCTATAATTCTAAATTTTTCTTGAGTCTTTTTACCTGGTTTGTTATCAGGATAATGCTAACCTGAATACCTGAAACCATAAACTCTTAGAATAAAACATCATTGGCAGTAAACTTTTTAGTGTCAGTCTTAGCAATACATTTTTTGATATGTTCTCCCTGGGCAATGACAACAAAAACAGAAATAAACAAATGGGACTAAATCAAAACACAATAAGTCAGACAGAAAAAGTTGAGAACCATATGATTTCACTAATACGTGGTATATAAAATTGAAAGCAACAAAGGAACAAAACAAAGAAAGAATAAAAACTCATAGACACAGACAATAGTTTAGTGCCTTTTAATGGAAAGTTAAAATAATTTGGACAAAAACTCAATTTTCTGCCTGCATGATAGAAGGTGACATATCAAACCAAAACAGTCTCTCTAAAGGTCATTTTATATTACACTATATCATTCATTAAGTATCCTGTTTCCATCATTTCCATGAAAAAGTTAGTTAAAAGTTATGTTAATATGCTTGGTAACTGATTTTATTAATATTGAATATTACAATAAAAGAGAGAAAGGGAAAAGGAATGTGAGGATCATTTTTCAAGAAAACAACAAATTCCACAATTTCCTCCAGTTGCTAGTTCTTGCATTTTAATACTTATTTTACTATTTTTGCTGTTGTGTTATACTTGTTTTAATTCTTCCCATTGCAGCTTAGGACTTTTCTTTTTTATCTTTCCTCAGTGAAGACGTGAAAGAGCTGACTGACAACAAACCCTTTATTTAACACCAACCTTTCCTCAAAAGAATACAAAGTTCATTTTTGTCCCTCTCTAACTGATCTGATTGTCCTCCCAAGTCACTAGAAGGTGTAGTAGAAAAAAATGAAACAGAAATTACATGGTATTTTGGTTAAAGTATAGTTGACATAGAATACTGTATTAGTTTCAGGTGTACAAACAGTGATTCAACTTGTACATACCTCACAATGTGTATTGTACACTATGTGTACAATAAGTCTAGTAACCATCTACAATTGTATAAAGTTATTATAATATTATTGACTTATTCCTTGTGCTGCACATTACACCCCCGTGATACCACATTAACAAAACAAGTATAAAAATCATACGATCATCTCAATAGATGCAAAAAAGTCATTTGACAAAATTCAATATCCATTTATGATGAAAATTTTCAACAAAGTGACTATATTTTGTGATTGGAAGCTTATACCTCTTATGCCCCTTCATCTTTTTCACCTATTCCCTTAACTCCATCTACTCGGGCAACCATCAGTTTGTTCTCTGTATTTATAAGTCTCTTTTCATTTTGTTTTGTTTATTTTTCAGATATATAAGTAAAATCATATAATATTTGTCTTACTCTGCCTGACTTATCTCACCTAGCATAATATACTCTAGACCCATTCATGGTTTCAAAAATAGCAAGATTTAATTCTTTTTATGGCTGAGTAAGTTTTTCATTGTGTGTGTGTGATTTTATATTACATAATATATACTATATAAATATATATATTATATAGACTTTATATGTATATAAATAAATATATTTATTTATTTATATAAATTTATATATTTATATATAAATATATAAAAATTATGTATATAAATATATTTTAAAATATATAAATTTATATCTATCACATCTTCTTTTATCTATTCATCTATTGATAGACCCCAATGTTGCTTCCATATCTTGACTATTGTAAGTAGTGCTACAATGAAATAGGGTTGCGTATATCTTTTCAAATAAGCATTTTCATTTTGTTGGAATAGTTTTGACATTTGCATGTCACTTAAAAAAAAAAAAAATTCTTGGCCGGTCCAGTGGCACTGTGGTTAAGCGCTGGCTTGGGAAGCCAGCGGCCCCAGTTCGGTCCCACATGTGGGGGCCAGTGACACTGCCCTCAAAAAAAATATATATATTTTTGGGTACTCTGCCAATTATTTAATTGGATTTTTTCAATATTGTATTGTATGAGTTCTTTATATATTTTGATATTAACCTCTTATTGATTACATCATTTACAAATATCTTCTCTCATTCAGTAAATTTCCTTTGGTTTTGTTAGGTTTCTTTCACTGTGCACAAGCATTTTATTGGGTTGTTGGAAAAGTCATGATGCATGTTTGCAACAGATGGCACTAATTCATTTTTGGAAGTACTAGAGTCATTCGCATCTATGTCATTGCTATGTCATGACAGCTGTCAGTTCTAGCTTCATTCTAAAATGAAAAATTGAGTGATTTGGTTGAGTTTTGGAGATTTTACAACAAGTTGAAGATGGAAGACCAAACTGTGCATTTTTGACATATTTTACTGTTTTATTTCCATAAAATAGGAAGAACGTGCATCAAGCTTGTGAAAAGTTGCCTAAAGTTTACGGTGACAATTTTCTACAAGAACGTCAATGCCAACGGTGGTTTATGAAATTCTGTGCTGGTGATTTTGATTTCAATGACACTCCTTGGCCAGGAAAGCCCACCAAGGTTGATAATGACAAAATGAAGACATTGATCAAGTCAAACCCACGTTACATGACACGAGAGATTGCAGAAACATTGAGCATCCATCATTCAAGTGTTCATGATCACCTGAAGAATCTGGGATACATAAGCAAGCTCGATACTTGGGTTCCACATGAACTCAAAGAAGTTCATTTGATCGCGCATATAAACATCTGCAATATGCTCATTAAATGTGAGAAAAATGATACTTTTTAAAGCTATTGATAACTGGTGATAAAAAGTGGATTGTTTACAACAATGTAGTGGGCAAACGGTCTTGGTCCCGACGTGATGATTCACCGCAGACGACATCGAAAGCAGACATTCATCAGAATGGGGGGGATTTTAAAGGTGTTGTTTTTCAAGCTTCTACCAAGGAACCAAACTATCAGTTTGAATGTGTACTGTTGGCAATTGGACAGTGTGAATGAATCCATCATCCAGAAATATCCAGAGTTTGTTTATTGTAAAGGTGTTGTGTTCCATTGCTACACCCCGAGACCACACACAGATTTGATCACCTGTCAAAAATTATTGGAGTTTGGATGGGACGTGTTGCCACATCCACCATGCTTGCCTGACCTTGCACGATCAGACTTCCACTTATTTCATTCTCTTCAAAACTCCTTGTGTGGTATAAAGTTCAATTCAGATGAGGCTGTAAATCAACATCTTGTTCAGTTTTTCACAAATAAAGACAGGTCCTTCTATGAATGAGGAATTATGAAGCTCAGTGAAATATGGCAAAAGGTTATCAAACAAAATGGGCAATATATCATTGATTGATCTTTGCTCTTTATATAAATAAATGACCTTTGAAAAACATACACAAAATATGCCATGACTTTTCTGACAATCCAGTAGCACTATTTCATCTTTTCTTATGACAGAGTAGTATTCCATTGTGTATATGCAAATACAAAAATCTATAACCACAATATGTAACAATGCTTGTCTCTTTCCTTTGATTCTTTATCCCCACTTCTTCCCTCTTTCCCTTTCTTTTTTTATTCAAATTGAACAAATGTTGATAATATATTTAGTTTGGATTATTGACTTTACTAGATAGTGAAAATACTGAGATAATTAAAGTCATTTTAATCTCTAAGTTCATAGTCTTGCAGGGAAAACAAACAAATATACTATTAGAATGCAGCAAGATATGTACTATGGAATTCTATATAGAATATCTTGGATTATGTAGAATGTGTAAGAAGTACAGGCCAGAGATGTCTGGGAAGTAGAGAGTATCATTTTCTAAATTGAGTGTGTAATTACAAATTATATTCCAAGTATGAATTTAGAAGCAGAAAAATAACCTCTGTGATTAGATTAGACACTGCCCTAGCATGTCTCTCCTAGTACCAAATACCTGGACAGGAGAAAGGAAACCAGTGGAATAGAGGCTACAAAGATAAAGGATTAAAGTGAGGTTAGTAGGTTTCTTAGGGAAGATAGTCATGGGAGCTCCTACTTTTCACTCTATAAACCCTTAGTAGAAGTAGTTTTTATTATGGTGAAACATGAAAATATTTTATCTTCAATCTCCCTTTCTTGTTATACATGCAGTGCATGTTCATTGTAAAAATAACATTTAGCAATCAAATTCATTCAAAAGGAGGAATAAGAGCCCAACTTTCCACCACTCTGTAGCTCATCTTAATTTAAATACAAGAAAACATGCCATTTTGGTCTTCTTGAGTCCCTATAGATTTGTTTTGATGGTTTTGTCCAGAGTTTTGCTTGTCCTTGGGCCACTGCTAGACAGAAAGTTGTTTCATAGGCTCTCTCTGTCCTCTTGCACCTGAGGAAATCACACAACTCTCAGGAGGCTATCTAAGAGATTTTGCTGCTAGCAAGAATAGGCAAGAGAAACATTAAATGAAAAGGGAAAGTTTAAAATTGTCAAGAAATCTAACTCTGCAAAAGTGGTCTCTGCTTTTCAAACTTGCTTTATAACTTTGGACATAGTAGTTGCTTACGTATAGGTTTTAAAAAAGGATTTGGCCAGATAATATTTAAAAAGTACTTTCAAGCCCATAATTCTATTCATTGAAACATGAATAAATTAAGTACCAAATTTTTTGTTGTAAAAAAAAACAACCTTTATTGAGACCCTAATCTGGCTCCTCTGAGAAGCTTTTATTACCAGAATTTAGTGCTCTTTCATTCTTCTCCAGAACCTGGCAAAAAGTTGTGATATTTGTCATTCCATTTGTTGACAAGTTTATGTAGTTTCTCAAGGTGTCTGGATAAATACGTGTATTGGCTTTTTGTGTGTCCTGACTGGAGATGTAATCTGAGGAAGATGTTCTTTGCAGAAAGTCAAAACCATTTTTTTTTTCATTAATCATAAAGGAACATCTTTACTCCCCAAAGCCACCAAATATGCTCCAGGATCCAAGAAGTTTGGCTCCGCCCAAGCCTCTGACACCTCTCTTCTTTTATTTGAAAACTTTTAGGGAAAAAGAATACAAAATGAGACAAAGTTCTGCAAAAGTGTGAATGATGTGTCATTAAATATGAAAAAGACCAAAGTCATAGAGGAAAAAAAGAAGGGAGAAAAGGCTCAACTTCTAGTAGTGGAGAAAAAGAGAGAAATGTTTATGGCCAAGGTCTATGATTTATAAATAGAGAATTTGAGACTTAAGAACTTCCTGTAATTTGTAATCTCACACCATTTAGAAGTCTCATTCTCAGGAACTGTATAATATGAATAAAATCACAGTGAATGGATAATATTTCATAGGTTTCATAAACTTCTTATTTTACTTTAAAATCATAAAATTTATTTTACAGATAAGGAATCTGAGATGAACTCCCAGAGACTCATTCTCTCTGTTAAGGAAAAACTCTTGCCTTACAGCTATATGATTGATGTAGGTCCACTGCCTTCCATTCAGCAGAAGCTTACATTCTATTAGTACAATCAATAACTTCTGTGAATAGGAGTCACCAAATGATTTCTTGACTAAAATATTTTTACCACGGGTTTGCCAGAAATATCAACCTATATACTATTTTGTCCTAATTATTTGTATAAGTAGAAAGACAACATACTTTATTAAAATGATCAGAGACTTAAATCCTGGTTTTACCATTGACCATCTCTGAGATTATACAAAAGTTACTCTATATGTCTGAGCTAAAAGATTATTTTAAAGATTACATTTAACAGAAATAAAAATCCTTAACTGCCTCTAGCAATAAACATTGTATGGTTTTATTAACTATTTGCCAGTATGCTACATTATTAAGTTTACATGTTAAGATGCAAAAGTTAATGGTATGACAATATTAAAAATAACTGTTATGCACTTCTTACCCTGCATATGTCTAAGAAATTACTTATCTAAAGGACTTCATTTAACCTAAAGGTCCAAAAATTACAGGATGCCTGAACTTTAACCCTTGATATGGAGAATGATGCTAGAAGTATTAAGAGAAAGCATCTGTCATTAAATTTAGATTTGGTGACATTCACAAGTGGAGAAATAGTGAGGGGCTGATTCAAGGATGTTGAGTTCATGAGAAAAAAAAAATACTGGAGATGGGAAGAAAAAAAGGCCAGGGCTTCCTGATATTGTGTTTGACTTAAATCTCACAATGCAAAGCAATATCAGAGTTTCCTTAATAACCATGACATTGGACATGAAAACACCTTCCATGAGAATAAATATCAAATGTAGCAACATTCATCTCTTTTGGAAGAGAAAAAAATCAGTGAGTGCAAAACTGATGAAAGAACTGATGAAAGTGAATTAGGATTAGCCTTAAAAATACCATAAACATTATTGGTTATGAAGTAAAACAACAGTAAAATGAATCTTCTTGTATCTTAAAGTTATGTTATGAGTATAGTGAGCAGCAAGATCACTTAAAATGCCTCATGAGGATTGTGTGCTTTCCTCAGGTACAAGAGGACAGAGAGGCTATGAAACAACTTTCTGTGTAGCAGTGGCCTAAGGGTAAAAAACCATCAAGGCAAATCTGTAGGGACTAAGGAAGACAAAAATAGAATGCTACATCCTCACAGGGCCTCACATTCCTAGGTGTGTGAGTATGGAGAAAGGGAGTAATCTCTGATGTCTGTTTCTTGTTTTGTTTTGCTTTTTTATAAGAATACTCCTTCTATTGGATTATGGTCCCATCCTTTTGATTTCATTTAACCTTAATTAACTTCCTTCGAGACCCCCATCTCCCACATAAGCCTTCAACATAAGCAGTAAATATTTGGAGTAAACACAAACATTCAGTCCATAACATTAGCTTATTAGTAAATATACACATTTGGTTTCCCTTGAAGCGGTGTCTGAGATAAGGACTTCAGAGATTTTTTTTTATGAGACAAGGGTTTGTGAGATGAGCTCAGGCAGTAGGAGTGAGAGAAGAGGGAGGGTGAAGCAAGAAAAGTCAATGAAAGATTGTACAAGGATGCTACTATGGGCAAGGATCTTCTTTCAACCAAATATCTACGAATCCTATGAATGATCCAGAATTTTCAATCTGAACTGGATGGGAAACTGGAACATTTATCTGTTCTCACCTGCCCAATTGGTGGAAGGATCAATATAGGGAAGTTAAAAATGCACTAGTGCACTGGCCAAGCAAGAGCCTTCTGAGTATGAAGGCCTAGGCACAGAGTGAAGAAAGCCATGCAGTGTGAGGTTTGAATGGGATGCTGGCAACCAGCATAAGATGAGCTGGGGCTGCCACCTGTGCTGCAGCTGATGTCAGAGGTGGGCCCAAAAAATATGACACATGCACTTGAGGCATTTGTACAACATTAATCTTTGTTTAAATACAAGCAAGCAAAGAATAAATTGATCTGTAAAAAGCTGTGTATTAGTTCCACTTAAAGGGTATAGTTAATAATCACATTCCCTTTCAAAAATGGACGAATGGTTTTCCATGTGAGTTTGCATTAGTATCAAACAGGAAATAATAGATGTGGGTTTGAGTTTTCTATCACTGCATACTGGCTTAAAAGAACGCCTATATTATTACCTCTTATGATTCTGCACTACTGGGCTCAGCTAGGTGGTCTTCTGTCCCTCCTGATGTTTGCTAGGGCTGTAGTCTTCTGAGGGCTTGACCAAGCTGCAGTGGTCCAAGATGACACTTTACTTGGCAGGCAGTTGATGTTGGCTGCCAGCAGGAAGCTCATTTAGAGTTGTTTAACCAGAGCACACATGCATAGCCCCTCCCTGTAGCTTGGGCTTCTCATTGCATGGCATCTGAGTTTCAAGAGTATCCTAAAAGAGAACATGCTGAAGCTGCTAGGTTTTCATAATGCTTGCTTACACTCAGAAGTCTTTGAATATTGTTTCCTTTGCATTGCATTGCTCAAAACAGTCACAAGACCAGCCTCAATTTACAGAGAAGGATATAATGCTCCTCCTCTTGGGAGGAGCAACATACATCATACATGCACAAAAAGGTATACAATTATTTGCAACCATCTTTGTGTGCTAGCTACCAAAATAGGGTAACAGGATTTGTAGATATTTCATGAGAATTAATTATTCAACACTTTTTTCTCAAGGTTCTACTATTTAATTAATGCTATGCTTAATCTTCTATTTATAGTAGCAATTTTAGAAGAGGATCAAAATTCTCTCCTACTCTAATTACAGGCAGTGGGGGAGTATCCCAAAGGAATTTCTCAAAATGTGATATTAAAACCTACATTTGAGTCCTCTAGAATGCTTTTGAAATAATATGGTTTCTTGGGCACAACATGACCTAATGAGAAATGATCTTTAGGATTGTCCAAGAAACTGGCATTTTAAATAATGCACAGTAGGTATCTATAATAGAAATCACTGCTTGAATGATTCATTTCTATGTCTTTCTCTAGAATAAAACAATTTCACTGGGGAGTGATTAAAATCATAGATAGACATTTCAGGTAGCATGTATCCAGAAACATGGATGAAGTTCTAGAAACTAGGCAAAAGAACCCAAAAAACAACAGTGCTTTCCTGGAAGCAAATCCATTAGTCTAGAGGACAACTAAGAGAAATGGGAACATAGCAAGACTAGATTAATCAATCTATAGTCTAAAAAGGGACAGATTGTGAAAGATTTGAATATCATACTAAATAGGGAGCTTCATCTTGAAGATAAAGGGTAGTCATTGCAAGGTTTTAATAGGAAGTGTCATATTCCTATGTACACTTTAGAAATTGTGTCTAAGGTTTAGGAAATGGATTAGACACAGAAACCATGTAAGAGTGAATAGCTGTAAAGAAGGTGGGAACTGATAATGGTCTAAATTATGGTAGTGACCCCATGTGGGTGAGGGTGATTAAGCCATTAGAGTGTTTTGCATGGGCATAGATCACCTTTCTTACACAATGATCTGCACTCCTGTTAATGGTTCTGCAAAGGCATCCGTCCAGCCCTGAAACATGAGTGAATATCTATGATTCTAAACTTACCTACAATCTATAAAAACATATTCTTTATGCTGCCAGATTGTATGGAAACCTATGCAATTAAGTATATAGACATCAGATGGTTTTCCTTAAGACTTACCTATTTTTCTTTCTACTGTCTATCGAAAGGGACATCGGCTGTCCATGTTCTGAGAAGGATACAAAGCCCATCTTTTCAGCTGGGTTTATGAATGGGCAAAGCCACACTCCATTTGTTTCCCTTTGTTTTTCCTATTCCCTTTGTGGAACTTTATGAGGTATAACCAAAGTAATGGCTTTCTTATGTGGTTCGTGAAGACAATTCCAAAAGAGTTTCAACACAGTGTTGAGCCAGCACTGTTAAAAAGGAGATCACTTTGAAGAGGGCAACACTCATTAGTATGTGTTTCTCTGGGATATTGGTTTTAAAAACACCTTTTTTTTTCCCTTTCTTTCTTTCTTTTTTTTTAAATCTTGACCCTCATATATCCACTGATTTTATAAGCAGTCCATGAGGATTTTTAAACTAATTTATGTTTATGCCTTATTTTAAAGGAAAAACTAGAGTTATATCATGGAATCTGTTTCTTTTCTTTCAGTAAAAGTCAAATAGGTTTCTGTCTGGAGGGCTTTTGACAACCTCTGCATCCCTGATGGACACACAGCAGGCCTGTGGCTCATTTGCACACCCAGGAGAAAAGAATGCAAGGAAAGCAACAATACCAGGCCTAGAAATGCTAAGGGCAAGAAAGCAAGATCCGAACAAATCTTGGAATGGTCTCAGAAACATGAAATGTATGCTGACTCTAAACATGTATTTCCATTCCTTAAAAATGAAGCGGCCCTGATCCTTTGAAGAAGAAAGTTAAGGAGATCAGGTGACTCCTACTGAGTTATGGACTGAGCTCTCCACACAGGTAGTAAATCTGTGCATAGCTCGAAGGCTTGCTTCCCCTTACATACAAACAGATGCATAACAATGGAAATGCTCATTCTTCCTCCTAACAAACCCTTAGTTACTCTCTAAATATTTATTCCTCCACACACCCAAGAGAGTTTGCGAACATTACCAACATCATTATTCTGTCTCATTCCAAATGCCTTATGGTTCTACTTTCATCAAGAAAATCCTAACTCCTAGTGAAGGTAGTGCCTCCCCAACCAAAGGAGAAGATACAAAAGCAACTTTGGTATTTTAAAATGATGACAACAGGGCCGGCCGTGTGGCGCGGTGGTAAAGAGCTGACTTGGGAAGCCAGCGGCCCCGGTTCGGATCCCACATATGAGGGCCAGTGACACTGCCCTCTAAAAAAATAATAATAAAATAAAAAAATAAAATGATGACAACCTAGGTTCTTCTACTGTACTGAAAAGTATTGGCTAGAAAAGTAATCAAGTTCCTTGTTTTCTCAAGCTCCAATGTAAGCTTCTGAATTTCCCCATGTGTTCTGGTCCTAAGGTATTCCCTGGCTCTGTAGGTGGGAGCACAGCATTTGTACATTGTAAAGGTGTTCTGTTCGTTCTGGAGCCTGTGGGCATTTGCTACAACTAGGATATACACCCTCTTGTGACAGTTTCATGTGCCTAAAAGCATGCCACATTCACAGCCCTTTTCAATGCTCCTGAGAGAACTGAGCTTGACAGTAGAAAGTTACTGATAGTCATTATAATCAATTATGAATAGATGGAGATGAGTATTGTGAAGAATCAGAATTTTTAAAAGCAGAGGATTATAAATTTCAATGCATATACACTGGGTGGAAGTAAGAAAGCATAGAAGTAAGTATAAATGAATGAAAGATAGTTTAAAACTTGCCAGTAAATGAGACTTTTGTTCAAGACACTCCTTTTTTTTTCCTTTTTATGATAACACGAGATATTCTCTGCTGGAAAGATGTGAGGAAGTAGACATAAGCGTCACTAACAGTCTGTAATGGAGTAATTTAAATATGGTACCTCTTAAACATAAATTCTAATTTTTATGAATCTGTATTTATTTCTTTGCATAAAAATTACTTTTCTTGTCTACTTTGTAAGTTTCAACTTATTTTCACAAAGAGCATAAAATGTAAACATAACCCAGATACATATACCAACATTTGCTTCCTATTTTTAAATTTCTCTAATAGCAGATCTAGAGCAGAGGGTTGATAAGAAGTATTTGAAATTCAAGCACTACATGAGTTCAAGTCAGATTTTTTTTCCTTCAAGGGTTGTAAGAAGTCATATTAAAAATCAGGCAGCTTATAAGATACACAGGACACATGGTTCCAAGGCATATTCGTGCAACAAAGCACACAGACTTGAATGTTTGCAAAATGGCAACATGACTGCTAACAAGGGGGGTTTCGATGATACACTTTGTTATCAAAAACTTCATTGCTTAAGAAGTCAGCACAGAAATACGTTCCATGATTGGACGGCTCCTTTCCTACCTCACTTTGGAGAAGAAGCTAAAGCCCCTTAGAGTCTAATTTCCAACAACATGGTTCTCCCAGCCAGAGGGTTTCAGCAAACATAGAGAGGCTGCATCATGGCCAGTGTCGGAGAGCATGGACTCTGATGTCAGGCTGCTTGGGTTTGAATTTGACTCTGGCATTTATTATTCCTAAGAGACAGGGAAGCCACTTAAACTTTCTGTGCCTCAGTTTCCTCAACGAGGGTAACAACGGAATCTATCCTGCAAAGATATTATAAGGAATGAATTACAATATGAGTGAAGTACTTAAAACCATGAGCAACACTTAGGAAAGTATTTACACACTTGTAGACACATACACGTGTGAACACACACACACGTATGAACACACACACACACACACACACACACAAACACACTTATATAGGTCTGTGAGCCAGTGTGATGCTGCTGGTAGAGAAGCTTCTACTTCCACAGAAGCGTTTCATGAATATGAAGCCTGAAAAAATGTTCTAACAAAGTAATGTGTGTTCTTGAGAATATGTGAAAAATTTAGAATACATCTAAGTTAGTACCATTTCCCCTTGTTTGCTCTGAGTTACTACTATGCTGATTCAGTGCCAAGAAGAGCCAAACTTTATCATTATCCTAGGCTGAAATTGTTCAAAGCAGCTTTGTTCTCTAGAACTTTCTAACCTAGGTATAACTGTATCTAGATACTAATTGGAAAAGCATAGGCAACACTTCAGATGATGGACAGAATTTTGCCTTTTTATGTGTCATTCAGAATTTTTAAGGCATTCAGAGATAGAGATGATGATAGTTTATGAGGCAGATATTGTTCATTCTTTTGTGCTTACAGATTTTTGCAAAAACCAATCTCACTACTTTCTATCACAATTTTTTCCCAAACGTTCAACCAATATCTATTGAGGACCAATTAAGTTGCAATTGCTCTGATAAATAATGAATGTACACAGATGAAATATTTGGTCTCTACCCTCCCTGAGATGTAAATATAATAATAACATAGTGGTGTGATTCCTGAAATGGGGTGTTACTGGTGTTTCTTAGAATACCAATTCCATGACACCTGAAATATATAAATCTCATCTTCACTTAGTGAACATACCAGAATGTATCCAAGTTGAATGTTGATCAACTGTATACCTTTTTAAACTAGAGTGGTTTTTAAAATATATAGAACATATGTTACTACTCAAAGTAGTAATGGTGAGATAAGTTGTCAAATTCCTATTTAGAGGATTTTATAAACTATTCATAGACGTTAACAATTATTAATTAATTTACATTTTCTTTAGTCCCTTAAAATGTGCTTTCATGTGATGACTAGCAACTTATCTTTTATACTTGGAGCTTTGATTTTCAAAAGACCATGATTATAAACATTTATTCACTCTTTGTCATAACCATTCTAGATAGGAAAAGGTCTTTGATCCTGATATGGTTCTGATTGTTTTAGCTTATATATTATGTAATCTCTCGTTTTGCAATTTTTAAAATAACAGTTTCCTATAGGAAACCTTATTTACACTTGAAAAGCTATTATATGCACCTTGAAAAGTTACTATAGGCACCCCATACAAATTGAAAATATGCAACAGGGTAATTACTAAGTTTCATTACCTTCCTTGCCCTCTCAACTCAGTAACTACAGAAAGTATCATTATTACCAGTTTCTTGTTCATCTTTTTACAAATCATCTATGTATTTAAACACATATACGCATATAATTATTAAACATAGCTGATAATATATTTACATGTTTTTTTACCTTGTTTTTTCACTGCATGTACTCTGGAAATCTGTCCAAAAATCAGAGTAAATTAGAAGTGCCTCGTTCATTTCACAATTTGCACAGAGTGGAGGATATAGCTTACAGTGACCCCAGATCAGTTATGTCCTCATGTGATCCACTGTGCTTGAGTGTAGGCGGAACCAGCTTCTAACCAACAGAACACTCAAATCTGGTAGCAAGTCATTGCCTTGATTAGGTTGCATTATATGGCAAAAGTGAAGGGATGCCACTTTCATGATTACTTTTCTTAGTATGAGAGTCTTGGCAGAGGGCTTTGAAGAAGTAAGCTGTGATGTTGTCAGAGGCTCTTGAAGGGGGCAAGATATAAAGAACTGAGGGTAGTCCTAGGATCTGAGAGGAGTCTCTGCCAACAGCTAGCAAAAAAAAAAAAAAAAAGTCTCACCAGTGCAGCTGCAAGAAAGTTACTCTGCCTACAACCCAAATGAACTTAGAAGCAGATTCTTCCCTATCAAGTCTCCAGATAAGAACACAGCTTGGCTGACACTGCTTGCAGTCTTGTGAAGCCCTGAGCAGAGAGTTAAGCAAAGCCATGCCTGAACTCCTGACCCAAGAAACTGTGAGATAATAAATGTGCATTGTTTTAACCCACGGGGTTGGCTTATATTTTTTTACACAGAAGTGACTTTACTACATTTGGTGTATCATTGTGTGGATATGCCATTACTGATTGATTGATTGATGTCTTTTGAATGTTGAGAGCAAGCAGAAAGTGGAATTAACAAAACTCCCTATTTTATGGAATGCTACAATCAGTTCAAGGTGTTTTTCTTTTCATACTTATTTGGTTACTTTCTTTCAACAATAATCCTCACTCATATTCTTCTCCCACCAACAGGCAACCATTTATTAATAAATGAGTTTGATGTGTATCTAATTTCATTAGATTATATTTCTGCTAATTATGTACATGCATTTGAAACTTCCCTAGATGATATTGAGGTATAGATCTTTTTCTCTTAGCCAGAATTATATTTTTATGATGGATCCATATTGTTGTATTAGTATCTATTTAGTAGTTTCTAATATCTGATGTAATTCCATGGTGTACACATACTGCTTTCAGTTCTGTTTCCCAGTGATGAATATCTAGAGTTTCCTGCTTTGCATTATTACCACAAACCATCTTATACTTGAAACTGTATGCTCCTATGCAAGAATTTCTCTAGCCATATACCCAGAAATAGGACTGCAGGGCCATAGGATCTTTCGATGCTTGATTTATCTAATCTTTACAGACTGATCTTCAGAATGACAATGACTGGTATACTGTACATCATCCAACCAGCAATGCAGAGTCAATTTACAAGCTTTAACAATCCGTGAGTATAAAATAAGATCTCATTATTGTTTTAATTTCCTTTTCTTTGGCTTCCAATGAGTTTCAGCACAACTCCACATCCTGTTAACCACTTGCAGTTATCCATTTTTGAATTGTCTGTCTGTAACATTTGTCCAATTTTTGTTGTGTTTTTAATGTACATAAATTTTATATGGATATTGTTGATATTGGTGAAGGAAAAATGTGATGAGTTTCCTAATTTACTGTAGCCCAGACAGAAAACATAATTAGGAAGAATTGTTATAAATTTATGAGACTAGCAAGCAGTGGTAACAATTGAAACCATTCAGTTAGAGGTTTTTTCTGTTCATACATCCATGCCACCCATGTCTTGCTCTCTATAGCTTTATAGTAAGAATTTGTCTTCTTCAAGTTTGTCTTAGTTATTGAAAGTTTTCACTAGATTCAACTTAATTTTCAAACAGAGCTCCAAAAAATTATTCATTTTGGGGGGAATTATGTTGAATTTCTAGATTAATTGGGGGAAAATTGGCACCTTGCAACTATATGAACAAAGTATATTTTTCTATTTATTTAAAACAATTATTTTCCATCAGTGATATTTTATAGTTTTCATGAAGAAGTATTACATATTTCTGTTATTCTTAGGTGTTTGATAATATTTGATATTCTTTTAAATCATGTTATTTTTTTTTACAAATATAATATTTTTAATCTGTTCACATTATCCATTTTGATAAATTGATGCTTTCTTTTTCTTGTATTATTTTTATTATTATTAATAGTTACAGATGTACAAAACTATGCAATAGTTATCTTTTTCACCCTTTACATAGTGACTATCCCCTTCACACTCCTCTGTCCCCCCACACTGACCAGCAATTCCACTCCTAGGTATTTATCCTGAAATACCCAAGACATTAATTCGAAAAAACATATATGCACCCTATGTTCATTGCAGTGCTATTTACAATAGCCAAGACTTGGAAACAATCGAAATGCCCATCAGTAGTAGATCACTGGATTAAGAATTTGTGGTACATTTACACAATGGAGTATTACGCAGCTTTAAGGAAGAAAGAAATCATACCATTTGCAACGATATGGATGGACCTAGAGACTATTATGTTAATTGAAATAAGTCAGTCAGAGAAAGACAAATACCATATGATTTCACTTATATGTGGAATCTAAAGAAATGAATAAATGACCAAAATAAACAGAAATAGTCTTAGAGACACAAAGGAAAAACTGATGAGGGCTAGATGGGACGGGGATGGGTATGAGGGAGAAGGGGAAGGGATGAGACAACATAAACTGGTAACTAAAATACTACTGCAGAGACAGAAGAGACAGTTTAGGGAATATAATCAATAAATCATGTTATTTTTAAAGGTTATTTTTAAATTGTTTGTTGTAAATACATAGAAACACAATATTTTCTGTATTGACATGGCATCCAGTAACCCGTTTAAATTCACTTATTATTTTTGGTATATGGGTTCTTCTGAGTTTTCTAAATACATAATCATGCCATCAGCAAAAATTAAAATTTTACTTTTTTCAATGTATACACATTATAATTTTTTGATTGCCTTGTTGCACTGTCTGGGATCACAGTACAATTGTAATTAAAATGTTATTGTGCACATTCTTGCTTATTCTTGGCTTAGAGGAGAAATATTTAATATTTCACTATTAAATATGATGTTAACTATTAGTTTTTAGTAGATATCCATAACATATTAAGAAGAGAAAGTTCCTTTTTATTCCAAATTTGTTGAGATTTTAAAAATCATAGATGTTAATTTTTATTAAATTTATATACTTCATCTGTTGAGATGATTTTACTTGTCATTGTTTTCATTCTGTTGATAGGGTAAATGTATTGATTAATTTTGAATGTCAAACTAAATTTTAAATCCAGGAATAAATCTCATTTACTCAGGATGAATTTCTCCTACTTGTATATTGCTGAATTCAAATTGCAAATATTATGTTCAATACTTTTGTGTATATATTCATGAGATGTATTGGTCTGTCAAATTTCTTTGTTGTCATTAGGTTTTAGTTTAAAGCTTAAGATAGCTTCATAAAATTATTTGGGAATTATTTCATCTTTCTCTATTTTCTGAAGAAAGCCATTTAAAATTGGTATAACTTTTTCCTTCCTTAAATATTTGAAAGAACTTGCCAGTGATACCACCTAGTTCTGATGCTTTCTTTGTGTAAAATTTGGACTTCAGATTTCATTTCTTTACCAGACAACAGAGAATTCAGAGTTTACATTTCCTGTGTTAACATGGAAATTTATGTTTTCAAGCAATTTGTTTATTTTGCCTATGTTATCAAATTTATCAGAATAATGCTTGTTCAAGATAATTAGCTTCTTAATATCTTGCAGGATTTGTGGTGCTATCCCTTGTCATACATGATATCAGTTAGTCATTACCAGATATGTGAAAATTCAAACATTTGTTCAATAATAGTTATTGAACACTTAATATAAACCCAGTGTTCTATTCACTGAGAATTGCACACTCCTAAAATCAGACAAAATTCCTGCCAGTATGGCACTTATATTCTAATGAGCATATATTGCTGCCAAAATGTTACATGTGCTTTATTTACATACATCTAAGGGTTTTGTTGGCATTTGACAATTTCTTGTTCCTCCTCCACTATGAAAAATGAAACAGAAAGTCCAATTATTTTTTTGCAACCACATGATATGCCGCTTAAAACTAGATCTTTCTTTAGCAAATACTTGAATTCAGGTTGTACTCCTTATGATCTGTTGCTGTCCAGTTAAAAATGTAAGCATTTGAATAGAGCTCTATTACAATAAAAAAGAATCACGTAGATAGCAGAGACGATGGTAGGCCTTCTCTCTCCCTGATGTTTACTCTGCTGGGGCAGCCCAAAGAGGTAAAAGAGGATATCTGATGGCTAGCTGACAAGATTGCCTTATGCTGTGAAAACAGGGATAAAGTCTCGTCTTTAGGTACCGGAGCTCTTCCTTCCTGGCCCTGGCAATATCGCAAATCTTCAGGATCTATATGCTCATAGTAGGTGATGTCCAACATGGTCTTCTGATGACTAGTGCTCTTGTGGGTGATTCACTCTAAAGGCTTCCTTCCTTAGTTCCAGTTCCAAAGAAAGCTGTCACATTTACCCTTGTCTCCTACCGTGTCATTGGCTTTTGAGTGTTTTTAATTTGGTAAATTTCCTGTGTTGTAGTGTTCTCTCTCTCTCTCTCTCTCTCTCTCTCTCTCTCTCTCTCTCTCTCTCTCTCTTTCATAAACCCTATGTTCTGCATTGCATAATGTAAACTTCTTAGAGTTTTTTCTTTTCTGCCCTGAGCCCCAGGACACTGGGTATGGCTTTTACCCACATTCTCTCCAGACCATACTTAAACACAGCACAGCACACTGTGAGACACTTGTTTGTACCCCAGCCATTCAGAAATTTCAAGCAAGAGTGTTCCTAGACCCTAGAAGAATTCCCAAACTCCAAAAAACGTTGTCCAGGCTCTCATCTTTATTGGGAGAAACACCAATCAAAGCCCTTCTCCACAAGTACGTTATGGAGAGACGAAAATTATCCTATCTCCATTTAACCTTTGAATAATCTTCTCAGAAGGCTTCTTTCACATAACCTTGCTTTATATATGTACTATAAGAAAGGCAAAATAACAAATTCCTCTTGTTTACTCAGGTGATTATGTCCCACACTAGACTATAGCTTAATACTCTTATTTTAGTGCAATTTAGTGTCTCTTCTCTTAAAATTCGGGGTAGGGATGGACTATGAGAAAAAGAAAACAGAACTCTTAGTTTAAGGTCTCAAGTCATGGCTACGAGTAAATACATTTTATGCCATTCCATTTTAAAGAGTTAAGAGTTAATATGAGCAGATCATGTTCAAAAAAATATATCAAAAACAGGGTCGGGGTTCAGAGTAAGAGGCAGAAAGCAGCAAGAGAGTGACCTTGTGAGCTGGGGAGTTCCACATGAGCCTAACACCTGCTGTTCTGTCTTCATTGTAGGGGTAGAATACCAGTCAAACTGCCTTGAAGTGGGAAGTGATCCTTTGAAAACTAGGAAGCTATTATTTCCTCAATGGTTGAAGGATTTCAATGAAGTCAGCTTGGACCAAATTTGGACATTGGTAAAATGAGAACTACGATACAAATGCCACACATAAAGAGGGGCCATAAATAAACATGAATTAGGTGGTTAGAGGGAAATAACCTGCATATAAAGTTTTCCTCTTTGTACCTAGAAGGTCGGCACAGTGTAGTACACAAGAAAGAGGTTGGGATCTGGAATAGAAGACATGACATCAACTCACAGCAGACCTCTAAGAGGAATGATGTTTGAGGGCATATAATTCGATCTCTCTCAGCCTCACTTACTTCAGAAGTAAAAATAGTGATAACCAAAACACCCTCCTTTACAAGCTCCTGTAGGAAATAACATATAATTACTAATATAGTTACTAGTTATGGTCTTCTCTATTTGTTCTGACAGTTGTTTATTTTATATGTTAAAGATAACTGGCATATGAATCTAATCCTGTAGGGAAACAAAAGAGTAACTAAATGGGTAGCATTTTTCCTAGGCTGTAACCACTGGAAAGAATGACATGTGCATGAATAGATACAGAGTCAACCAATCAATGTCCTTCATACAAGGCTCTTTTTAAAGTCTATTCCAAAGACTTCTTGATACCATTGTAAAAAAGTGTTTTGTTTTTTTTTCTCTATTCCATTATTTATTCAATTGAAAGCTCATGTTTTTCTCAGACATCACAAGCTGAGAATATAAAATAAGGTCACTTTTGCCATAATCAACCCCATTTCCTGGGTTGTGGAAAGTTCATTCTTCTAGTTTCTCTTTCCCATATAATTTTTGGGAAGCCCAAAGGAACACTTACGTTTTCCACAAATCTTTTTGGGCAGCTGTTTTCCAATTCTACAAGATATTCTAGCAGCAGTTATAAAAATATAAAAGTTACCTCCAGTTTCATTATCAGCTCTTCCAGGCAACTCTGTTTCTGCTTACTGGTATGTTTCAAATGCAATCATACTTATTGCCCCAAATGTAAATAAGATCAGGCAGTATTATCTTACTGATTGACTTAAAGGAAAGAATTAGAACACGGAAAAGTAATATAAAACCTTCTCTGAGATGTGACCAAGATAAGAATTCATAGAACTCATTCCCGGTCTGGCCCCCAGCCCACCACTATGCTGCAAGACTGCCACCTTTCAGTACATACCATATATATGTATATATATTTTTGTTTGTTTGTTTGTTTGACTAAGAAAACTTTTTCTATTATATTGCAGAACAGTGACATTTTTCTAAAGAAGTATATATTTTTCCCCTAAGATGAAACACACAACTACTTGTGTGTTTAGAGTAAGCACTCTTCTTGCCATGAAATACTTAGAATTATTAGGGTCCATTCTCTGGGTGCTATGAAACAGTAACTATTTGTGAGAATCTACTGTTTCATCCTACAGTCATTGTGTTCTCAAGTTAGAGGATTCTGAATCACCGCTCCTGCTTTTTCGGTAGTCACACTTCAGCTATAAAAATAGACATGAACACAGATGAAGGCAGGGGAGGAAATCACCTCTAGAACAGAAACATAAACCAAAGGCAGTCAGAGGAAACATTAACCATTTTTTTTTTTTAGGAAAAAACAAAATCATTTTGTTTAAAATAAACAAAGATGACATTAAAAATGAATGAATTTATATTCAATATTAGTATATCAACAATAATCTCTGTTAGTTTTGGTGTAGACTACCTCAAATTATCTGTGGAATGAAGTAGGGCATAAAGCATTCAATCAATTCATCACATGCTAAAGATAAAACAAGAGCTAAAGTTTCAAATGTGTCCTGTGTCATCTATGCTACTATTTCTGAAATCATCAGTTCCATTTTACTTCCCTTCTTGATAGAGTCCCAATATTTCTTTTTTTTAAAACTTTTTATTATTATTATTATTAGTTACAGATGTACAAAACAATGCAATAGTTATCTTTTTCACCCTTACAAAGTGACTACCCCTCTCCTCTCCCCTGCCACCTCACCCCTGATATCATACATATCTATTACAATTCCATTGACTCCATCCCCACACTATACTCCACATCCCATGACTATATATGTGTTAAATTATAACACTAACCATTCTTGAGGTCTCAGAAATAAAATCAAGACTCTTCATCAAAAATAGAAAAAAAAGTTGTCTTTTTAAAGATGTAGGCTTATTTTGGCCAGAGGGAACAAGGCAACTCAACCCAACAAAGTATGTGTTGTAATTTGTGATTTAGAGATAATGATAATTTGATGCAACGTTGGGTATATGGCTGCAGATACAGATAAGGTCAAAGAGTGAGGAATCTTCTAAGTTACTCATTTGTGGGACCTGAACCAGGGATGCAGGCTTCCCAAGACAGCGCTTAACCACCACGCCACTCGGCCGGCCCCTAAGTTACTCTTAAGAGCCTGGATTCTAAACTGCAGCAAATGGAAAGACTGATCACAGTGTACTTGAGGTCAAAGATTACACTGTTGCTATTCTTTCCCCCTGTAATCAATTATATTTTATGGGAATGGATGATAAAATTTGTATTTCTTACCTTGATGAGTACAGGTAAGGAAGGAAAGGCCACTTTGTAGTTCTAATAAATTATATTCATTATTTAATAATTTTATTAAAAATTACTGTGAAATATATGAGCCACTTTTTAGTAATATGAAAATAATATGACAGATGAGAATATAAGAAATATGATATTATAAATATAATTTAAACCCCTGCTTTAGTCCTACTTGGTAGTATTTCCTTTATTCCTTACACCAAGGTAGTAACTGATTTCACTAATTTAAAAGTTGAACTAATCTGAATTAGATTTTTTTCTTCCAATATTTATTGAATCTTCCTCATACATATGCACACACAAATGTATACATATTTATAGATGCACACATAAATATGTGCACGTATACATACATAATTATATGGATTTTTTCATGTTTTTAAAGTTTTATACTACAGTAATAACTTGGTTTGCAAGCATAATTTGTCCAGAAACAAGTTACTTGTATTGCAAGGCATCATTTATTTATCAAGTTAAAATGTACTATTAGGTTGGTGCAAAAGTAATTGCGATTTTAGTCATTACTCATAAAGGAAAAAAACGCAATTACTTTTGCACCAACCTAATAGAAATGTTTGCTCGTCCTGCGGAACACTCGCAACCAAGTCACTCGCAATCCAAGGTGTTATTGTATATGCATTCTTCTAGAAACTTGTTCTTTGACTTTCCATAAATCTCATATCTGTGACTCATCCAGTTAGATGAATGGATATATGTAACACAATTTTATTCATTTTCACTGCTATATAGTATTCTATGGTATGATTATTACATGTTATAGATCCATTCTCCTGTTGATGTAAATTTAGGTTGCTTCTAGCAGTGTTGATGTGAATATTCTTGAACAAATTTCTTGGCAGCTGTGTGTATATTTCTTTACTACATTTTATCAAAATTTATGAATGAAGTGTAATGGGAATTATTTTTATATCAGGTGCACTATGTTGCTATATTTGGAAGACTATTTGTTTAGTTTTGTATATATGTGCTTCCATGACCAAAAAGTCTAGAACAAAGAATTAAATAAATTGCACAATGGCTTGTAAAGCTTCCACGAGTTTATAATCAAACTTCTGTTTTCACTTAATTGAGTAAAAAAAGTCACATGTCCATTTTTCAAGTGTGCCTAAAATTTTACCTTTATATCATGGTTACCTTTATTTATTTTCAAAATCATTACTTAAAATATTCTTAATCAGTCATTTCCTCATTCTATATTTAATAACATCTAAAGTATTTTAAATGTTTATTATTTTAGCAAAGATTGTTATTAGATGAAATCTCATCACCCACATCAAAACCATGCTATTGAGGTTATAAATTATACATGTTGGGGTTTATAATAAAATCTGATATGATCCAGTTCAAGGGCATTTATTCTTAAAATATTTTAATAATATATTTCTAGATATAACTAGCCTTAAACTATTATAATGACCATCCAAAATATCTCCCCTACCAAATAAGAATTGAATGTTGACATTATTTTCTAAGTACTTTTATGAGAACAGGATGAAATAGCACAAGGATCCTCTTCAAATATCTACCACAGGAGATAATTTGACACATGCCAGATTTGCGGAAACATTAATCTTTTCATTCATATCACAGAGGGAAAAAAGCTAATGAAAATATTGTGACTAAACTCATCCAAACTGCTCTAGTTTAGTTTTCATGCACCCACAGCTAAACCATAGATAATGAAGCATAAAATGCATAATTTACTAATTCAGATTTAACAAATATTTACTGAGCAACTTTTTATGTAACATTCTAGTCTGGGAACCAAGGATATAAGCAATAATGAGATGAAATCTAGCCACATGGGGCATACAATCTAGAATACTGCCTTTCACAGCATCATGTGTTGCTGGAATAATCTAGAATCTGCCTCACATAGTATCAAACGACTTTAGAGAACATATTTAAGATAAATATAATGACATATAGTGTATGATTTCACTTACGTAAGTTACCTAGAATTGTCAAAGTTGTAGAAACAGATTGTAGAATGGTGGTTCCCAGTGGCCAATGGGGGAGGAGGTTGGGGAGTAATTGTTTAAATGCTACAGCTTTTCCATATAGTGTGAAAAAAATTTCTGGAGATGGTTAGTGATGATGGTTGCACAATAATGTGAACACACTCATTGTCACTAGGCTACATACTTAAATATCGTTAAGATGATATATTTTATGTTATGTATATATTACCACAGTAAATATAAAGTGAATATGAGATGTGAAACTATGTGAAGAAAGTTTTGCAAAAAGTGGAGAAATGAAAAAGACCTGGAAGATGACAGGGAGTCAAAGGAGTTTTGTTCTGTTTAAAATGAAAGAATCATTGCATGTTTGGAGCATCCAGAGTACACTGACAGTGAAGAAAAAGAAAAGCAGAAGTAACTAGGGGAGCAAAGTCTTTGTGTGTGTGTTGGATGGGGGAGGGGACAGGAAAATGAAATTATTCTTTTTGGAAGCAAAAATAAGTAGTGAAGCTTTTAAGAAAATAAGAGAGCAATTGATATAAAAGCAATCGATGTGGAAATCAAGACGGTATGCCTCTCTGGGTGAAAGGATGTAGTCAGAAAGGGGCACACGGGGAACCTCAGGGATGATTGCCCTGTTTGTTGATCTCAGCGATAGTATGCTTTCCATACAGTGATGGGTGTTGCTTCATAATTATTTGCTGGATTTCATGTTTATGTGTGTTAAAGTTTTATTCCTTCACAGTAGAAGTCAAAAAATATTACAACAAGCACAAAAGTGGGCCAATATTCCCAGTGCATGCACAGGTACTTTTTTTGGTTTGTTTTTTATGGGTAAATTATGTAACTAATTCATATAATGTGATGGTTAACCTTACTAATCATTTCAAATGCTAATTAAAATGACAAAAATGAATCATTTTAAAAATAAAGTTAGCATAAATTTTAATAGATGGATATTTTTCCAGGCTGTTGGGAATGTTGGGACAGAGACACTTTCTTTAAACTGTAGCTGGGTACTCTATTTAGATTAAAAGTAGGCAAAACATGTGATCAAGCCATTCCACTTACTGAATCTATTTTGTAGTAATTAAGCAATTATCTTATAAATTATCATACAAGGTTTTCCACTGCAGGATTATTATCTAGTAAAACAAACAGCAACAGAAAGAAAACAACCTAAAAGTATCCAAAATTAGGAAACTGGTTAAGTGAACTTTGGTATATGCATGTAATACAATGCTATAGGAGCATCAGAAAGAAATGCAATATGCCTTATGTACCGACTAATAAGAAAATGTCCATGGCATATTAAGGAGAAAACTTGTAAAGTCTAATCTCATTTTAGTTAAAAAAAAAAAAATGTGTATATATGTACTCATTTATGCATGTAACATGAAGACCAAGGTGGGTAAAACATATCCTAAAGACACAGCAAACTACTATTTGTTACTTCTAAGGGTTGTAATAAGAGGGGTGGAAGATTAATTCCTACTTCAAATCTATCTATCTATCTATCTATCTATCTATCTATCTATCTATCTATCTATCTGGCTGTCATCTATAGATGTATCTAGCTCTCTCTCTCTCTCACTACCTACCTACCTACCTATCAATATATATTAATTAAAGAGCTTATTGATGAATTTCACTTTCTTCTGATTGTTTTCAATGTATTTAAAATATTTTCAAACAGAAAAGTAGTTGAGAAGTGGCTGTGTATTTTACACTGCATCTTCTGTTCACTTTCTCTTCACTCTGATTTGAAAACCTAGTACTAGAGTTTTAATAGATTCCTATTTCTAGATTTTAATTCAAATGTATTATTTTCCTAATGCTTTTTATATTGCTTTAATTTTCTTCTGAAATTAAACCTAAGAATCCAAAGCTCTTTTTCAATTCTTTTTAAATATAGGGGTAATTTTAATGTCTAAGATAAAGAAGATCCGTTAAATTAGGTAGTTATATTTCTTAGGTCGTTGAGAGGATAACACACCAAATTCTATTATGAGAGTAAATAATCTATTTCCAAACACTCTTGTTGAGTTTACTCTGGAAGATGTTTATTTTACTGGTTGTTTGGGTGCTGATGACAAAAGTAATTTTTTAAGTGACACAATAAATAATGACCAAATAAGACAATGGAATCAGAAATGACAGGCAATGTACCTCTGAGAATACCATGAGGTTAAAATTCTAGATGTGCTTTGCCTTGAGGGCTTCCTTGAATTATAAAAAATAATTATGTTTCAAAACCTGATTTTTAAACACCTGCTAATTATTTGTCTGAAGACAAAGCTATTAAAATTAGAACTAAATTTTCAAAATTCCTTTTAAGCTTGCCTATATTCATGATGAAATCACTCATTCTGATGATCAACTCAGTAAAAAGTGAAACAGATTCAAATTAACCATTCTCATGCTTACTCTCATCTGTTAGCTTACCTTCCAGACCATTGGGATGTCACTTAGTAGCCTCAGGTAATGAGGCTTGATACCATGAATGCAGCTTAAAGTATTTCTGAACATATTGGAAAGTTGCAGTAGAACTAGCAAAATATGATTTAATGAAGAATGCTATATATGGTGACTGTAATGTGTAAATTTGGCTAGTCTGAACTTCATATCCCAGAATTTCCTTTCCCATACATTTCCAATTAGGGTCAACCATAAAATGGATTCTTGTAAGAGATTTATGGAGAAGGGGGGAAGCAGCAGTTGTTCTGTAGCTCAAACATTTTGTGGCTAACACATTGACTAAACTCCTTGGTAGTGGCTGGGCTTGCAACTGCTCACCCTGGCCCTTCAACTTCTTTGACTCCTGGACCAGGTGTGATTGCTTAGCTCAGTGACAAATGGCCTGAGCTTCTGAAGGACATCAGTTCCATCAAGGTCAAAGGGAGCAAATACTAAAGTCTTTTTATTCTGTCCAGGTGGACCTCAGAGCATTCTTGTAGACTACAGCTTTTTCTTGCTCTCCCCCACATTACACCCAATGTCCCTTCTCTACTACCTGTACTAGGACATCAAGCTCCACCTTCAGACACCCAGACAGAAGCTTTGCAGAGACTGCTTAACCATCCTGTACAAGTTTGTGAGGTCAAATTCCTCTTACAAATAACAAATGCACAGGGAGATAGATAGTGATATATATGGAAGACAGAATAGATAGTGATAGATATAGAAGATAGATATAGATAGATAGATAGATTGATCTCCCAGTGGATTTGGTTCTCTGAATGAGCCTTGACTAATATATTATGATATAGAATTAAAATATTTTAACTTTGATTTCAATTTCTCACCAGAAATTTTTTTTTTTTTTTTTTTTAGCTGAGCCATCCTGCCACCTGTTGGCAGCTCAGCGGCAGCTCAGCTCTGGCTGGGCATCGAACTGCTGTTGCTTAGAGCTCAGCTTGCACTCTTGAGTGAGCCCTTAACCAACTGAGCCACTTGACCAGCCCCAGAAAAATATTTTAATACATGTGATGAATTATTGTGAAAATTTAATTTTGAATAAGGCAAAGTAACTAATACCAGTCTTTAAAAGTATTTAATGAATGCTGAGCGCATTAAAAGTGTGAAGAAAAGAGTAATTCAAGAGCAATAATGAAGAAAAAACACAATGTCATTTTTTGTATGTTCCAAAAATATCTTCTCTATTGACTGAAAGAATAGCACAATTCAAATTTTGCCTGCAATTCTCATTCTCAGACTCACTGTATGAGAGAAAAGTGCTCTGTATCTAGATGCTCTATGCTAGCATTATTCAGCAGTTGCTGCTGTAACCCTATCACATCAGCACAGATACTAGATAGTTAATAATTTACAATATCAGAATGCTGACACTAAGAGTTTAGATGACATGGTATACATTTCAATTGATCTGGAACATGTAACATGGAGGCAACAAACCCCAGATGGTAGAAATCAACCTGTGGGCTCTGGGCCAGGAAGGACAGGTGCTTAGTGATGGCAGCATTAGGGGGTACATAGTAACAGGGATCCTGAGAGCTTGGGGTGGGTGTCATAAACAGGGAGCAATTATCAAACATTCAATGATAATTTAAAAATACTTTACTAGCAAAAGTATTAAAATCCAAGAGTGCAAAACATGAAAAACTTTTGTTTTGAGGACATATTATACCATTAATAATTCTAAAAGCATATTTTATTCATTATTCCTTTATTTGCTTATAAAGTTTATAATTTGTATGTAATTTATTAAGAATATGATAGTGTAGTATAACTAAAATTTGACATATACATTTATTATAAATAAAATTTCTAAATCAATATGCATGTAATTAATTGAGAATATGACATATATAGCTATATATCTATATTTTGCTACAGGTTTAACATATACTGTCTGGAATTTCTGGTGAGGTCTCTCATTTTCCTTTGATGATCTGCATAGCCTCTCTAAAACATTGTACAGTGACTTATATGTGGATATGTAGTAGACATTGCTAATCAATAAATTTATAAAAATGAGTAGCTTTCATACTGTTATTAAAAAACCTCCATATTATGAAAATAGCTTACTGTTATAGCAACTGTAATAATAAAATACTAAAAAGATACTAGAATGCCTTAGGTGGGCAAGGATTCTTTTTCTGTTTTGTTTACTGATGCCTAGAACAGTGCCTGGAATATTGTAGGTGATGGTCATTTGTTAAATATTGCTGCATCAGTCCAAGTTTACAACGTATTGCATTTTGACAATCCAACCACTTTCTTTATTTTCTTTCTATTATTTCTATTCAACTCCAGGTATATCTTGATCAAGTGAAAAATAGAAAACAAAATGAAAAAAACCACAGGCAGTGACCCTGGATTTAAGACAACTGGTTTGGCACAAAGGGCAGTTTCTTCCCATCAACAAATGTTAAAAATGAAAGAAAACATTTTCAAAAAGCTAATAGAGAGTCAGTTTCAAATATGAAGTGAAGTTTTAGTGGAATAAGAACTCTAAGTTTCATATTGCGCTGGGGAAATTCTCCCAATAGTTGGCCCAGAGGATAAATAGAAGAGAAGCCTAAGACAAAAGTGGACATGTAGAAGACAAGAGTCAAAGCTCTTGATTTTTATTAAGAATGTGGGAAGAGGAAGAGAGAAAAAATGTATGTAAAGTAATATTTGAGAAAATAATTACAAAACATTAACACAATTGAATAGGTAAATAATACATTTCTAAGAAAAATATAGAGAGAAATCTCAGAAAATATTACTGTTAGAGAAAAAAAGGCAGGTTACCTCCAAAGAAAAAAAAGACCCCCTGATCACAGGCTTAATAGCAAACCTAAATGTAGAAAGATGAAGGAGCAACATCTTCAAAGTGCTGAACCAAGAATTCTCAACCCAGTCAAAGATCATTCAAGAATAAGAAGAAAGATAAATTCAGACATAGAAGGACCCAGGAAATTTACCTCACCTAAAACTTTTCTAAAAAACCCAATGAAGCAAAAGAAGTTAGTAATATATTTTCATCAAATAAATATTGATTGCAAAAATCATATTTTAAAATGAGAGTATGCAATAGAATTCCAGATGATTTAAACAACAGATGGCAAGAATCTCAAAGAGTAGAAAGAAATCAAATCTAGGTTAAATGCTCCAAATTACTGGAAAACTGTAAGTTTAAGTATGTTAGTCAATATTTTATGGGAAACCACTAGAATGGAAATGGAATGCAAAATTTTCAGACCAGTTTAACTGGCACAAGGAAACAGAAGATAATGAAACTTAGCCTTGCATAATTTTATATTTTATAGAAAATATAAACCCTCTTCTTTAATTCTTTGACCAATATCTCTCCATTTTTATCTGGAAATTTCTTGTGGTAGGCATAAAAATGACAGAGTTCACCCCCAAAGAGAGCAGAATTTGTATACTTGCTATATTCTGAGGCAGCAAACCTTTTTTCTGTCCTTGTTCCATGGTGAGAGAGACCCAATCTGATATCTCTGCCCTGGTTACACAGTGAAAATGTTCCACAAAAGAGTAATAGGTGGACAATTGGAGTTTAATATAAAAGAATGCAAATCACTTTTAAATACATTTATATTGTGTATCGATAGGGGCATTTTAACTTAAGACATATAATTTCCTAAAATCCATCTCTCAAATTCATTCAAATCAGTTTTCAGTTGTCAAACTGCATTAAGCCACTCACTGAATTCATTCCTGTCTGGTTCTTTAATACAGAAAGGACAACTCAAAACTTAAACTTTGAGATATGCAATAATATGAAAAGAAGGTAGGAAAGGAAAGCAATGTTTAAAAATGAGATAAACACATTGACATTTCTCTCAATATTTCTTATAATATTAAACTTAAGTCTATAGTCTAGAAATTCTATTAATTGTAATGCTTTCAATATTAAATATTTATGTAAAATGTTTGTAGCTTTGAGGAAAATAATTTAAGAGCTACCATTTTAAATGTCACAGGAAAAGGTGACTTTAGACATTTTAATAATTGTGTCAGAACCATTTATCTATTTCTAAATCTCTTTCCAGTTGGGCATTTTTCCAAATATATTAATTTGGCCTTTCTCAATATCAAGAAATGAAGGAAAGATTAGTCTAAGTAAGAGACTGTGGCATCAGAGTTAGTGTTTCAAATGCAAATGTTAAGTTTATTTGAGTCTGGCAATAATGTCAGAAAAGACCTCAATGAGCTATTTAAAATAGGATATGGGTAAGACCTGGTACTCAGGGATGGTGTAGATGCCTGACCACTGCGCTGTACACCTGAAGCGGAAGCTGAATAATATCGAATGTGAACTATATTTAATATATACATAGTCACAGGATATGGGATACAGCATAGAGAATAGAGTCAATGGAATTGTTACAGCTATATATGATGCCAGACGGGTTGTAGATTGGAGTAGGGGGGTTATCAATTCATGAGGGGTGTAAATATCTAACTATGACATTGTTTTGTACACCTCAAACTAATAAAAAATTTTAAAAAATAAATAAATAAAATAAAATAGGATATGGGTAATATGAAATATTCAGAATGTTAGAACTTGATCAACAGAAAATGCTGACATAATAAAAAACATTTATTTTTAGAAATAGAAGAGGCAGGGAACTTGCATTATTTTTGCTATCTATGCTGCAAACTTTTCTGTTTATCTTTTTAATTGTTTGTAGCAATGAGAGACAAAATAGTAGTATTAATAGTTAATTTTTTGAGCACTTACTATGGGCTAGGCACTCTGCTAAGGATTTTCTTTTCATGAAGTCATTTAGACCTCTATTATTATCTTGTTTTGTCATAAGATGAAGCAGTGCCCTCTACTGCCTTCCTACATCTATGAAAATGGCAGAATTTACACTGGTGGGAAGTATGAATTTGGGTGTCCTTGTGTACCACTGGTTGGGAACGTGGTTGCTGCCATGACCCCCAGTTTAGGACTCAGCACACCTGCTCCTGGGCATAGGTCCTCGAGGAATTCTTATAAAACTTCCTGTCAGGGCCTGAAAGAAGATACTCATCACAACATTATTTCAAGTGCCAAGTTGTAGACATACCCTTGGTCCCAACACTAGAATACTTTGTGGATAGAGATGTTGCAATTTCTCTAGAGAGCATAGCAGTTAGAAGACTAGACAATAGCAACATGTATAGATCTTAAACATAATGTTAAGTGGAAAAGAAACAATGTATATTGAAAGAGTGTGTGTGCTTGCACACACACACAAAAAGAATACAAAATAAATCTATTCGAAAGATTTTCTTATTAGAAAGCTAAATGTGTAGAAGAATGGGGAAAGGGAGCATAAATACTTAGTTTAAATTTTAATTTAAGAAAATGAGAATGAAGAAAGTTGCATGGACCAAGAAAGATAGAGTGCCACACACTGAAAAATGTGATTAACTCTGTGTTTTGCACTTGAACTGTAACATAAAAAATATATATCTAAATATTAAAAAAACCCACTTTGTTCCAAGGTTGCTAAAGAACACTTTCTTTCAGTTCAGACAAAAACAGGGTAACACACAGTGTTGGCTAAGGAGCAAGGTACTAGGAACTAATATTCATTTTTAGTGTAAGTTAAATTTGTGCAACTATTTTTAAAGGAGATTTTTACAAACTTATACTCTCTTTTGTCTAGCAATTTCTTTTCAAGGAGCTTGTGGTAAACAAACAATTGGAACAGTAGCCAGATAAATGTGTATGACTGTTTATTGAAATAACTGTAAAAAGGACATTGATTACTTTCATAATGTGAATCTAACAGATTGTTTAAAAAAATCAGAAATATGAAAGTCATATAACTGATTTACACATTACATAAAGGGAGGCAATCCCCAGCAAGTTAAATATATGTTGAAAAAATTGAAAATTATATATCAAATTTTAGATTAATATTTCACATTTGTTCTTTGGAATAGACTGATATTAGAAAACTATTGCTTAATTGAGGTAAGTAGATTCCTTTTGTAGCATGCATATCCATCTCCAAATCCATCCCATTGTTACATTTTCTCTGTTATTAATTAACTAAAAATGGTAAAGTGCTATAAATTGATAATTATTTTATAAATGCAGATGCACATTTTGAAGACAAATGCACTTCAAAAATAAGAAAAAAAAATGACAGTGTCCTCTGGTGGAATTACATTTTGTCTTATTTTTATTTCTCTATATTTTCTATTTTTTTCTACAAAGAAAATAATATGTGTAATATAACAGGACATCTGATTTAGATTTTTTTCTGAAGATATAGGACATTTCTTTTTTTTTTTTTTTTTTTTTGCAGATTAGAGAGAGAGGCAATAAGGGTTAAGAAAGGCGTTTCGTTTTAAAAAGACCAAAAGATAATTTATCAGATTCATGATTCTGCCGCTAAATTAGCCTGTAAAGTTTCTAAATTAGAGCCTTATATTTCTGCCATTTTATAGGCACCACTATATATTAAACCTTATTTCCAACCATGGTTAAATCTCAATCTTTCTTCCTAAAAGTGGAGACAAATGGACAGCTACCTTTTCTTTCAAGTAACAGACAAGTCAAAGCATATTGACTACATGTCTTCATACGTAATCAATCAATGTATAGGATTTCACTGATTGAAAAAATCCAAAGCCTCTTTGTTCCATTTTAATTACTGTTTTTCTCTATGTTTCAGAATAAATAGATTTAGAGAATCATTATATTTGTCAAGTATAGAGATGGAATTAAATCAGTGTTGGTTGCTGGAGCAAGGTAAGAAGCGTATATCTAGGCATAAGAAAGTTTAGTGATATTTATCAGTAAATAAAAACAATAGTATAAGTCTTTGCCTAAGTAAATATCTTTATTTCATTTTTAATGCAGGTGTGCTTTATTTTTCTAATATCTTACTATGAAACATTACAAACAAAAAAGTTCAAAGAATTGACTGTGAACAGTCATATTCCCATCATCTAGATTCTATAAGTAACATTATACTACCCAAGCATTATTACTTGTGGATTTTTCAAGTACTCTAATCTCCATCAGTCTGTTTTTCTTGTGTGTTTTATTTTTGTTTGTTTTTTGGGTTTTTTTTTTTTTTTTTGGGGGGGGTTGCATTTCAAGGTTACAGACATCATCATACTTCCATCCAAAAAATATTAATATCCATATCATTAACTAAAATTCAATATTTTTTACAATGCTTTGTTTTTTGTTTTTCCTTTTTGGGTTAAAATCTCTTATTTCAAAAATAGATTTCCTCCAAAAAGAGTTGTGTCTTTGAAATTTGGGGATTAACGTGGCTAAATTTTCACCTTAGACAATTTCTGAACTAAGTCCTAAGGAGTATTAAGGACACTTTGTTAAGGGTTACTCAAGGGCACGCTATGTCAGCCCCATTTTTGTCTTATGATCCAGGAAGACAATTTAGAAAATAAGTCATCAGAAGGAACCATCCCCATTTTGCCATCAATAAATTGACAATCCTAACTGTATCTATACTTACCTTCTGTATTTCTATTGTTATAACATATTTCACTAAGGTTTTGCCCGAAATGATTATCTGTTTTGCAAGATGTGCTTTATTAAATTTGCAAAGAATAAAGCTATTTCAATAAGTATCAAGAAATTTAAGAGGAGAGGAGAGGGTACAACTGTTTTTATGCTTAGAAACCCTCAGGATTTTCAGATAAGATTGTAAAACACACCAAAATCCATGATTATAATTTGTATTATCAAAGGAAATGTTATTTGTTAAATGGTATATGCCCATATAGATGGTTGTATGATAGTCTGCACAAAATAAAGATTATATGACAAATGATGCAGCATTATACTTTACTGTCCTGTGTCTGGACCATGAGGTTTTTTTAAAAGTTTTCACAGACAAAGTCAAAGAAGGTAAAGTGGATACAATCTGAGATGAAGATATTGTGGAAGCTCTGATGGTCGTTCTGAGGTGTTCACATGCTATTTAGATGCAGGACATGCCAAAATTACCATAGAAAATAAAGTATCTGGCCTCTGATTGAGTCTTTTTTTGTCCTTCACAGTATCAAACAGTTCCCTGATTGTGACTTTCGAAGTGAAGACTTCAAAATACAAAAATATTGTAAGCACATTATGGGCCACAATGTGGCAGATTAATTTTCTACCTGAGATAAACATCCTCATAAGAATGTATTTCCTCTATACAAAAAGAACAATATGAGTTGGGATATGATGTGGTTGATGAATAAGAAAGCTCATGCTGCCACCCATAGACCCATGTTCTAATCAAAGAGAAGGAACCTAGGAACAAAGTGCAGAAAGAAGAGATGGAATTACTTCAAATTCTCTTACACAGAAGAAAGGTTAGGTTGCTCAATAGCAGATCCTAAACCAAACCATCATAGCTGTCAATGAAGGTTTTTCAGATCAAAAAAATAAAAGTATTGATCAAGAAAAAAATTACATTTTATTTTCAAAGGGAACGCCTTGCAAATGTACTAGTAATCTTTTCCTCTTTAATCTTCTTTTTTTTTTTTTTTCCTGTTGGCAGCTCAACAGCAGCTCAGTTCAGCTCAGGCTGGTCATTGAACTCCTGTTGCTCAGAGCTCAGCTTGCAGTCTTGAGCAAGCTCTTAACCAACCGACCCCTCCCTTTAATCTTCTTAAAGCATGCAAATTCACATGCATTCCTTCCTTTTCCTATATTGTCAAACTCTTCCAGTCTACTGGATTTTTCTACATTTAATCAAACATGTTCTCCTATATCCCATCCTAACTTCTTTCACCCTTAAGTTATACTCTTATTTTTCCATTCCCTATAAAAGTAAATCTCACAAAAGGTTATATGAACTTTTTTTCTCTATTTGTTCACCTTGCATTAATTTTCAATGCAATTTTTTTCTTGTACCATTTTAATAAATTTGTACTATTACATTCCCACGATGATTGTCAAATTCCTGAGATATTTTCCTGTCTTCACATTACTCCACTTCTTAGATGTATGTGATTTAGCTAGCATTTTACTTCTTTTGAACTATTTACATCCTCTTGATTTCCATGATGTTCATGACATTCATCCTAGAGGTATAGTACCAGAAGATAGAATTAGACAAAGACCAAGGGAATACATAAGTGAGGGTAGAGACTGAGATTTACATAATCCCTGGTCTAAGTAATAGATATGATGAGGGAACTTGAAGTTGACTCAGTATTTATTGGGTCTCCCTTACAGCTTGTTATACATAATTATGAATAGAAAAATGGAATCTTTCATCAGACTTAAAGTGTATTGCATATTTAACCATCCCTAATTTATTTATTCTTTCACTCACTAAAAGTTAATTGCAAGGCACTGCCCCATTGCAATTACTGGACAAAATTAAAGTTTAAATAAATAATTTGTGCAGATAGTTATGCTTTAGAACTACAACAAATGACTTTTTTTTTCTCTTTAGCATCCTAATCTTATAAAATATCTGAAATACATTCATCCTAAAATGCAAAAAAGTCAACTTCTGTTTTTATCACAGGGACCATTTTGAACCTGTATCTACTGGAGTCTAGTTGTATTAACAGCTTATAATAAAATAAGAAGTTTCTAAAGCAACATATCTTAATCCTTTAAGGATCATTTTTTTACAATTTACTGCTGCTTTTGAACACAAAGATATACAAAGGACTAGTTTTGATCCACATTGTTGCTAAAATTAATAGTGTATCAATCTTGAATCCAATGTTTTTCAGAAGTATAAAGTAAAGCCAAAAATATTTGTCTTTATTCACCATAAGCATTTCTGCACGTTTCTTCTATTCAAAATAAGGTTGTCACATTATGTACCCCAAACCCACAGAGAAAACTCATCACCTTGTAAGGTCAGCATCATTAAAGAAATGATAAACCAGTAAATGATCAGCCCTCTACCACTTGGTGGTCTTCAATTTCATTGAACAGACAGAGTGTTTGTTTTCTTTAATTAAGCTATAATGTATCTTGCCCATAATTTGTTAATCTGTTAAAAAATTCATTGAGAAGGGCATAACTGTGGACAAATAGACATCAATCTTTCTTAGGGTCTCTTGCCAAAAATTGGAAGATGTGGGCTGCCTTCAGTGAAAATTTTCAATTAATATTTTATCCTGACATAAAAACTATAACTGTCTTTTAAAGAATTTCATAACCATAGAAACATAGAAAGAAAAAAGAATTGAAATTCTAGCTTCCCAAGGTTATCATAGTTAACATTTGGGTGTAGACACAAATAAAATTAGGTTTGCACTGTACCTACTGTGAGGTAACCTGCTATACTTTGTTTTAAAAGCAAATTATGAACATGTCTCTACATCCGTAGCTATCATATTATGTAATAACATTTAATATGGGCCGGCTGAGTGGCGCAGTGGTTAAGTGCTGGCTTGGGAAGCCAGCGGCCTTCATACGTGGTTCGGGTCCCACATATGAGGGACAGTGACACTGCCGTCAAAAATAAATAAATAAATAACATTTAATATTTCCATAGCATTTGATTTGAAGGATGCACGTTTCTTTTTAACCATTTCCTTTTGTGGCTCACCTAGGTTCTTTTCAGTGGTCTGCTCTTTTAAATCATACCCCACCGCCATATAAATACATTAGTGTTCACATATTTTTCTATTTCTTTAAACAGTTCGGGGGTCAAACATCTATCCCTTTTTTTTTTTTTTTGCTTTTATTATTTATATTTGAAGCAGTTTTAGTTAAATGTTAAGGATATGAACTATAGAGTCAGAACTCTTGAATTAAAATCGGATTTGACACTGATAGTCATAAGAAAAGTTATTTAACCACCCTATGCCTCCAGTTTCTCGTCTGTAGGATGGAAATAAGTGCACTACTTATTTCAGAATGATTTTTAAATATCTTGGCTAAGACTAAATACTCCAAAATATTCATTATTACATGCCAAATAAATAGCAAGAATTAAAGCATTGGTTTATATTCCAATAAATAGTATTGGAGAGACAGACAGAGAGAGAGAGAGAGAGAGAGAGAGAGAGAGAGAGAGAGAGAGAGAGAGAGAGAGAGAGAAATGTATACACATTTTAAGAAAGGAAAAAACTGAATTAATATTACACTGATGGTAACTGCTTTGAGCACCTCTTTTAATTGCAGAACTCAAACATGACTTGTATTCATCTTTTGCTATCGGTATATATTGAGTATTACAATTTCAATATAGTTTTTTTCCTTTCTTAAAAATGTGTGTGTATTTTTTTTTTAGCACCCACTGTGGAGATATATATATATATATATATATATATATATATATATATATATATATATAATTTTTACTTAAAGTATATGTTCTTAAAATAGAGTCAACACCCTCTATTATTACTTTTATATAGTTACTTATTTATTTATTTATTTATTTATGTTTAATTAAATTTTATTGGGTGACAATTATTAATAAAGTTACATAGTTTTCAGGTGTACAATTCTGTAATACACCATGTTTATATCACATTGTGTTACTGGCTTTTTGAACATCTCTAACATAATATTTTTTTATTTGAAAGTGTTAAACAATATTTCACAATTACTTTGCAAATTAGATACCACAGTGATATTTGAATTTTTCAGCCTCCATCCCATAGTACATGATAACTAAATTATGGTTCAATATTGCAACATTTTTTTCATAGTAGACAATTTGAAACAATTTTTGTTCTTTCGTTTATTTAAAGAATAGTTACTGCATTGAAAACTTATAGCAGTGGGAGGCATATTGACTTAATTTAGGGTATTTTTCTAATAAGTTAAAGGTCAAAGAGTTACCTAGGTAAACATGAGAGACTAAAGTAAAAATAAAATAAAACCAACTTCTATAAACTTCCAAGACACTCCTACTTAATCCATAAAAATTACACTGAAAAAGAGAAATCAACTAACATTTGGTTATCTTTATAAGTAAACAAAGTTTTGCAATATCTAAAATGCTCTGTTCAATAAAAATATACCAACATAAAGCTAGAAAATTCTTACAAAGTATTATTAGAATGTTCAAGGAGACAGAATCTAAATGGAAGATTTAAATAATAAAAACTCTAACCTTAAAATGAAGGTAAAGAGAAATACATTTAATGTTTTTTCCATTCTTGAAAGACATTCATATATGTATACATATGTGTGTTTGTATCTATCTATATATCTATCTATGTACACATATGCATATACCCATACACACATATATGTTCTGTATTTTGCCATGTATAATGTGCACCCATATTTTTGGCCCAAACTTTCAGGGAAAACAGTCTTTCATTTTAATTTTTTAATTCAAAATTTTATTTGTTTATATTTAGGTACTTGTTTTTTTGTATTATGATGGAATTTTGGCATTTATTTTTTTAACATATTGTGGCACAAGAAGTTTTATGTAACAAATAATTACAAAACACAAGCACAGACAAGATAAAAGAAATTTTATGTACCGGTAACAAATTTATGATATTTACGCATCATAGAAGGCCAAGAACTCTTGTTGTTACAAGTTAGTTGTAAGCTCAACAAAACCAATTACTGTATTCCAGGATATTATATTGCATATGGATATTATTATTGATTTCTAGAGTCACTTTTAACTCATAAGCATAAATAAAAGAATTGAAAACATTGTAGAGATATGGAATTAGTACTACTCATGTATAATGCACATCCTTATTTTTCCCTCACAAATTTGGGGAAAAATGTGCGCATTGTATAATACGGTAAAATATGGTATGATGAAAATGAATTCAATCAGCAAATAGTCAACCGATATAAACACTAGAGTCCTCCCGTAGTCTTAACTATAGAATAAGTACAAAGATAGACAGTACCTAGCATAAAAAAATAATAAGCTCATGAGATTTATAATACAAAAGAATTATATACAGGATGAAAATATAGATTCAAGTAAATATTAAATGTACAAATGGATAATCAATTCTTAAGATATATATGAAGTGTTCCTAAATATTTGATTTTTTTTTGAAGGCAAAGTTTCCTAAAAAGATAGAGCTAGTTGTCATAAATTATGGACTGAATGTCTGTGTTCTCCCAAGATTCATATTTTGAAGCTGTAATCCTCAATGTGACTGTAATTGGAGACAGGGCATTTAGCATGTATTTAGGGTTAAATGAGATCACAAGAGTAGGGACGTAATCCAATAGAATCAGTATCTGTTTATATATATATATATATATATATATATATATATATTTATATAATTTTTTTTTTTTTTTTTTTTTGAGGGCAGTGTCACTGGCCCTCACATGTGGGACCGAACCAGGGCCGCTGGCTTCCGAAGCCAGCGCCTAACCACCACGCCACTCGGCCGGCCCTAGAATCAGTATCTTTTTAAGAAAAGAGAGGCCATAGTTCTCCTTCTCTCTCTAAATGCAGGCACAGAGGAATGGCCAAGTAGCGCATAACAAGGAGGCAGCTGTTCTGCAAGCCAGAAAGAGAATTCTCACCAAAAACTGAATCAGTTGGAGCCTTGGCCTCGAACTTTCCAGCCTCCAGACTTGTGAGAATATAAATGTCTGTTGCTTTAGTCTATGGTATTTTGTTATAGCAGCTGGAGCAGACTAATACACTGTAAAGGCCAAATGATGAGCTGAATAAATCACTGGGCCATCATCCTAGCATGCATGTCTACTGGCCCTACACCTCCCAGCTGCTACACAGTGAATGTGCTCCCCCTTAATTTGCATGTTGAAATCCTAAGCACCAAGGGATGGTATTAGGATGTTGAGGCCTTTGGGGGGTGATTAGGTCATGAGGGAGGAGCCCTCATGAGTGGGATTAGTGTGTTTATAAAAGAGGCCCCAGAGAGTGTTTTCACCCTTGCTCACCAGCAATAAAGATTGAAACCAAAACTTGTAAATCTGAACTTTAACAATAATAATGACTATCCTGTAGAAACTGCATTGATATTGGAAACATGGCTACCAGAGACTTTCTGGTCCATGAGGTTAATTACATTGCTGTCTTTCTGTATATATCTAGATAATCATAGCCGGATTGTCAACCTGAACTTCAAATGTAATTTGAAAAGAGGAACTTTTGGGAGACAAGTCAGATAGAAGGATTAAGATAGCAAAAAAACAAAGAGTGTAGGATCTTCTATGATAGAGAATATACATGTGCAGTTTGCAAAGCATTATCTATTAATTTAGAGTTAGGAAAATATCTGAACACTTCTATTTATAACTTTTGATATATCTATGAATTTTCATAGATTGTTTTCCCACAGATAGTTTTTTTGTTTTCCTATCTAACTCCTTTTTTGTTCCCTTCTGTTTTGATTGCTCATTTATTTTGTTCTTTAGATTCCACATGTAAATGAGATCACATGGTATTTCTTTTTGTGTTTGACTTATTTCACTTAGCATAGTACTTTCTAGGTCCATCCATGTTGTTGAAAGTGGTAAGATTTAATTTGTTTTATGGCTGAGTAATATTTCACTGTATATATATAACACATATTTGTTATCAAATTGTCCATTGATAGGCATTTAAGTTGTTTCCATATCTTGGCTATTGTAAATAGTACTGCAGTGAATGTAGGGGTGCACATATTTTTTCGAATTAGTGTTTTGGATTTCTTCAGGAGTGAAAGTGGATACCAGAGTGGAATTGCTGGGTCATAACATACCTCTATTTTTAATTTTTTGAGGAACTTCCATACTGTTTCCATAGTGGCAGCACCAAATTGCAATCCTACCAATAGTGCACAAGGGTTCCCTTTTCTCCAAATCTTTACTGATACTTGTTTGTTGACTTATCAGTGATGGCCATCCTGATAAGTTTGTTTCATTGAAGTTCTAATTTGTATTTCTCTGATGACTAGTGATGTTGAGCATCTTTCCACATGTCTATTGGCCTCTGTATGTCCCCTTTGGAGAAATGTCTATTCAGATCCTCTGCCCATTTTTTAAATTGGATTGTTAGTTCTTTTAGTGTTGAGTTGTGTGAGTTTTGCATAAATTTGTTATATTAATTTCTTTTCTAATGTATCATTGGTGATTCTCTTCTCCCATTCAATAGGTTGTCTTTCATTTTATTTTTTTATTTCCTTTGCTGTACAAGAACTTTTTAGCTTTATATAATTCCACTTGTTTATTTTGTTTGTTCCCTTGCCTGATTGTCGTTTAGAACTGTGCAAATAAAAATATATGAATATATTCATTAAAGTAAATCTGTTGAAAATTCATTAATAAATCTGAGGAAAAAAAGATTATTTAAGGCAACCATATTTATAATTCAGGTCATTTGAATTTTTCAAATACTAATTTAATGTAATTATTTAACAATTTGAGGAAGGTCTATAGAAAATAAAATGATAATTTTAAAATATCTTTTTAGAACATGTTGAATATTATGGTAGTTTAGATTAAATTACAGTAAGGAAATGGGAAGTGTTCTCTGTCAGTGTACCTTCAGGGAGCAGAGGATTTTATGACTTGGTTTTTAATGACCCTCCTGATTCCTGAGGGGAGCCATAATTTTTTAATCAGGCACAGCTGCCATTTAATAAAAGCCAACTTTTCTAGGTTAGGTCAGTGACAGTATGTTTAACGGCTTCTTTGATAGTTTTGTACACATTTTCTCTTGAGCTTATCCACATTTCTGGACAAAATTTTTAATTTTTGTAACAAACCTAATCAAGCAAGGGAATAGAGTCCACAGGTCATAGCAAGGATTTTGTAATAGATACTTTTAGACTTCAGTCCCAAAACAAGTATAAAACTATCCTATTAACTTTGTTATCCTTTTTTATTAAAAACTTTTACATTAAAGACATTGGGTAGAAAAAAAGTGTGAGCCAATGTTTTCAATATAAAGAATTTGAAACTATTGTGTAAAATTTAGGAAACTCCATTCAATAATTTGGTCAAGATGTCTAGTTATGACAAGGATATGATCTGTCCCTTTCCCTGTATTTTCAACAGCTGTTTGTTTATGTAGTAGAATTATAAACTCATCTCAATGTTCACAATTTTTCTCTGAAATTTTGTCACTCTTTGTCCCTGTTTTAACTAATTTTTCAAATTTGTCCTATGTACCCTAGCATTGTAAGACCTTTAAGAAGACATGTATAAAGATTTTTCAGAAAAGATAAAATATAAAAAATATTATTATAATGAATGTCATGGCTTGGGCAATGTTGTTTTATCACTCTGTGCTGAGATGTCCCTTTGTGGCAACATGGCTACATATCACTAACATTTTAGGTTCTATTCTCCCTCCAGGCACATAAAAGATTTGCACTTAACCGCCCCTATAAAGTCAGACACAGGCATGTTACTTGTTTTGCTATTAAAAGAGGCCCAGAAGAGGAGTATGGAGCATATCATTTCTGGCTTGCAGTGTCTAATTGCTGATGCAAGTCTCCCATTTTCTTTCTTCCCCTCCATGACAATCATAGAGACCACACTAAGAGAGCAACATTTTAAGATGATGAAGTCTCTGTTTGTCTGAATCTTGGCTGACTTTGATAAGAATCTCTCCTGTGACCTGTATTTTACATCTAATTTAATAAAAAAATAAACTTTTTATTGTTGTAAGCCACTGACATTAAGGTTGGTTGTTATCTCTGGCTTATCTTGACTCGTCCACACTCTAATTTTAATTTATTCCTAATCGAGCTATATGAGTTTTCTGCTTATAAAGTGAATGGTTAGAGATGGTTGTTCATCAAATGTGTATAAGTGCATTAAATTGCGTATTTCATTCTTACCAACTATTCTAAACTGCGTTTACATTTTAACTGTGAATAATGTAGCTATTTTCTTTGAACTAGCAAGCTAAATTATGAAAGAACTGACATCATGCACTAAGCTTAATACTCATCAAAATGATACTTTCCATGTCACTCTAGATGGCAGTACTGATTAGAAATGAAGGCTGGGAACTTAATTTAATTTTACTGAATTTACTGTTGAGAGAATTATATAGCTTTAACCTTCCCACCCCTGTTCCATGTCCTAGTCTACCACCTGCAGCTCTATAAACAGAAGAGTCTTGCTGGATGGGAGGCATCCGCAAAACAACTCATCTCTTCAAAGGGCAGCTGAATTCAAGCACTATCATATCTTCCAATGTGCAGTATATTTTAGTTCTTGCTTTTAAATAATCCTCAGTTTTCTCTTTTGCACACTGGTATGGACTTTAAACAACAGATAACAAAATGGCTCAATTTGTTTTCTTATTGAATTTTCAGAAATACTAAGTAATAATATCTGCTTCTACAGTGTAGTTTATGTGAAATAATGTAATTTAATCATGCCTCATCTATAGACAGCAATGATCCATGTATGGGAAAAATCCTGATTTCGTTATCCAAAAATTAGCTTGAGTATTTTTGTTATTATACTTAGATCCTTCAGGATAAACAAAAATTCACGCCATTGATGCTGAGGCTCTGATTCCTAGTTCACCTACTGTGCATGAAAAATATACACTAGTTGGGGGGCACAAATGCTGACAATGGTACAAAGATTCTTTATTTCAATATTTACCTTTTGTGGGCAGATTTGAAATGTTTCTTTTTCATTTAATGGAAATTGAAGATAAGCTGGTTTTACTCTGGTAATACAAATGTTAAAATTATCATAAATGCTATGCCACATGGTGCTTAGATAATGGTAGAAATAGATTGTTGATCAGTAGATAAATTCTCATTAGAATCTTATCATTTTTAACATAGCACAGACAATTTTTCTTTGAAGCAGTTTGTTCTAAGGATGGTTTTCTTGGCTGCCATAGGGGATTTTAGAATTTCATGAATTGTTGCTATAGCACTATGTATGAGCTGAATAAAATGACGGTTGCATTTTTTCCAAGGTATATGCTTCTTAATCTTTATAGACATTTTCAATATTTATTTGGTCTATTCACAATTCATGCTCAAGAACATGAAAGACATTTTTAGGGGAGGGCTGTCCATACATATCTTTACATTATTACATTTTGTGAAGAGTAACTCCAGATTTCTCAGGCCATAGTAAATATTTCTCATCAATGGGAGCTGAGAAGAATGCTACTGAGTGCCTCATTTGAAGAGACAATACTATGATGATTGACAAGTGCACAATTACTATTAGACCTTAGAAGTAAGATTGACATGAGGAAGATAACCTAAGGCAAAATGAAATGCCTCATACATATACCTGACTAGAGTTCCATGAAAAATTGTAATAAATAATAGAGGACTCTTTGCCTGTGTTGTTTGCTTTATTACTTAGCATGTAATTGCTATATTTACTTTAAATATTTTTATAAATTCTATATATTCTATATGATTAGACTAAACCTTTGTATTACTTTATATTTTTCACTAAAAGTGAAATATTTTTTTCTAAAAGAAATGAACAGAACTAGTTAAATTCTAGCTTTGATTTAACTAAACAATTATTAACGTAAATAGAACAGAAAAAATTTAAATGACTATGCCAAGAGAATAGACTATCTTTATCATTTAACATTAGATGGTGATAGAAAGAATGAAACCCTTAGGTTTGAATTCTGTTTTCTGTTCAGTGGGTGTCAGTTTAAGATAACTTCATTGGATACCATGCTTAAATGTGCTGAAAAGTAAATGTGCTATTTTATTCCATTAGATAAAAGCTCTACCTAGTGAAAAAAAGAAGAGCTTTGAGTCTGGTATATCTTAATCAAATTCTGATTACATCATTTACAAATTATATAGCCTCTTCAGCTGTCAAATGGTGATTATAATAACATCTACTTTTGGTGGTTTTCTTGAGAATTACTTTAGACACTTAGAAGAGGACCTAACATATAACTAGCACTTAACCTTTGCTCACTGTTATTTTTACTTTATTAGTATTAAATTGTGTCATAGGACAATGTATCATTAAGATATTGTATCACTAATAAATTTTTATTACATTACCTCAAAAGACAGTTTTTGCCTATGGAAGTTATTGAATTTTCTTCAAATGCTCATTTTACTATTGATGATATGACAAATCTGTCATATTCCTGCACTTCCGTACATCATTCATTCTTTGTCTTGGATAACTTTCTGAGATGACTATTCCTTTTTTCCTTCCTTTTTAACTCCCCAAACCTCGTTTTTCCATCTTTACTCTCATCTGATGAGATGACTTCCAATACCACTGTGAAAACAGAGAGGATGAGAAGAGGGCTTTTTCATGCTCATGTACCCAAGGACCACATGCCAGTAGATGTCATGCTCTCTTCTGTATTATCAAATTCTTCCCTTTTTACGGAAGCATTTCTGGTAGCACATAAATATAACTATCATTTAAAAAAATATTTACTGTTCATCTTCATCTAGCAATATCCCATTTATCTCTCCCCTCTAAAACAAAAAAGAAAAAGAAAAAAAACAAAACCCAGCACCAGAAAACTCTTCTAAAGAGTTGTCTTCCAGTCATTGACTCTGTCTGATTGTTCCACTCTGATTCTTTCTTGAAACCACAACAAAAAGGATTTTTACTCTACCAAGCAACCAAACCAGCTGTTGTCATTGTCAATGATGACATGAATAATGCAAAATCCAATGTCCTTTTATGGCTCATTGTTTAAAATATCAGAAGGATTTTAAATAGCTAAACAATGCCCTTTTCTTAAAATGCTTCCTAATTCCATTGTATGCCCTTGCGACCCTTTTTTTTTTTTTATTAAGCCTCTTTGTTCAATTTTCAAATGCTAAATATTATAAATGACTCAGTCTTTCTTTACTTTTCTATCTATGCCAACTCCTTGGGTTATTTCATCTAGTTCCTTGGCTTAAAATTTTAATACATTCTAATGATTTATATGTCTACTCTTGACTTTTGCATGCAATTGTCTATTTAGCAGCATCATTTGGATGACTACTAATCTAAATTCCCTACCAGTCTTCTACCGAACAGTTTTCTATCCTAAATCTAGTTTCCATGAATACTCTAAAACACAGCTTGTTCAGAACAGAATTTTTGCTATGACACATAGTCAATGTTCTATATTCTATATTCTATTCTATTCTATATATTTTAGTCAACTAATTTTGGCATGTGTATAAAGCCCTTTTATCCCAGTATGGAGTGCATGAAGTTGTTGGTTAAATAAATTCAGGTACATAAAATATTAACGGGTTATGATTTTAACCAACTTTATATGACAAAAAAATATTAACAATAGTACCTCCCACCTTCTCAGAAACTTGCAGAATAGTTAAACTGCTTTACACGCACTGAAAATACTTGGTTGTATGTCTCATAGCCTTCTATCATTTGGATTCCCTTACTAATTCAACAATTCTACTTCAGATATTAATCTAACCAAAACAAACACAACAAAACCATTCAAGCTACCTACTTATCAACCAAACAATAACAACAGAAAAAAATTACTTCTATTGTAAAAAATCCCTTTACCACTATGCATTTCTATTCAATTTTATTTTCCACGTGAAGACTATCTTTAGCACTTCTCTTTTAACGAATAAACAGTGGTTTTCATGTTCTATATATTATAATTCTTCTTGAATCTGGACTAGCCTTTGACCTTGATTCTGGTCAATAGTATAAAGCAGAAATGGCGTTTCTTCATAAGAACGCTTGCAGTGTCTACTGTGTCTCTTGGACCACATATAGAGTCCTCTCTTTCAGCATCTAGCTACCGTATTTTAAGAAGTACAAATAGGGCCGGCCAAGTGGTGTGGTAGTTAAGCGCTGGCTTCAGAAGCCAGCGGCCCTGGTTCGGGTCCCACATATGAGGGTCAGTGACACTGCCCTCAAAAAAAAAAAAAAAGTTGTATCTATTTATTATTCCTTTTACCATTTTAGCAAACACATGCTGCAAAACCTAAGACCTTTTCAATTTCAGTGTATTGCCAACTAGAACATAATTTTAATCAATGTAGACAGAAGCCCTATTAAAATATTCTTCCAACAAATATAAATACTTCCAAGCGAAGAATACAATTCTAAATAAAATTTGCATATTGAGTTCTCAACATTTCTTTAGCTTTCCCTGTTTGTATAAATAAAATTCTACATCTTTCTGCTTGCACGCTATTTCTAAAATAGCTATGATTTCCTAAAAGCTTTAAAAGCTGAAATTTGGTGGCATTTTATTCATTGAGTACTTTGAATCTATAAAGGTTTTTTAAAACAACGCAATCAAAATATTGCAAAATAGTTTAATACAAGTGTAGGAAACAGTGTGATATATAAAGTAGTTCTTTATGGCTCGAATGTATCTAAAATCAGATTAATGTTACACAACAAAAAGAGAATTCCATACTGTCATTATGAGGTATTATGTTTTATTCAACATCACGGTCAACAGAAAAATGCTGTACTGAGTTTACCTGAATATATATATATATATATATATATATATATATATATATATATATATTATCTGAAAAAAAATATATATATATACATATATATATATATATTATATATGCTATCAGATATTTCAAAGAAAATTATCAGAAGCTCAACTTTATTCCATAAAGTATATGGAAAAAAATCATACATTACTGTGATTAAATGATTTTCTATTTGAAGCATCTGATAACAGGATTATCATCAAACTTGCATCATTTATCTGATAAAAAGTTCTGCAAATAGAGCCAACATAGCTCTAGTTTCACTTTTTAAATGCACACGGAAACTTAGAATTAAAAATGAGAGAAATTAATTGCAATTAAGTTATTTGTTCTAGAAAATTTATTTCAAGCAAATTCTTCTTAAAATAGTTACTTATATTTGAGGTTGAGGCTGATGACTTTTCAGCAGATCGGGTCTTCTAAATTTCACCAGATCAGTGATAGCATAATGGATCCATGACAGACAGATCTCAACAGGAGTCTGTGAAAGTTGCCTACATATGTTACTTTCCTAGGATACAGAAATCTAGAACATAATTTTCATGTGGTTTTTGCATTCACTAAGACAGAATGACTTAGAATGAGCTATCATTTCCAATATGTCATAGAGGACATTCTTAGTCTAGAGGAAATCTCTAGAGACATTGGTGATGCCTGCTTTAGAGAATGAACACACCTGCTAATATGGGCTATTTCAAACCTGGATCTATGCTCCCCTTAATCATTCAGCACTGAGAATTAATTTGCAGAACTTGTGTGTGTAGAACTTATTTACAAAAAAAGGGGGAAAAAATAAAACTATAAAAAATATTTAAAAAGAAGAAAAATGAAACAAAAGGCAAAAAATATCCCTGGAAAGAGAAAAATACAAATGAAATGTTAAAAATAGTAAGTTAAATAAAGTAAAAAATGAAGTATTATAAACACTTAAAAATAAAAAGTAAATCTCTCATAAACTATTTCATTGTTGCTGCATGATTTTATCAGAAAATAAAAATGGCTTTCTAAAAATAAAATAAGTGACTATGATTTTATATTAAATTATAAAAATGCTTTGGCAAAATTCTCAGGAACACCTTATTAGCTCAATGACCTCCATTTTCTGTACATATTTCAAATATATCTAACTTATATTTGCTCATGTTCCACACAGACCATGTAGGCAGGTGGCCTGGTAGCTTTCAGGCATTTCTCAGGCCGTGAACACAACAAAACCACGTAGCAGGCTTAGTGGACAGCAAAGGTAGTAGCGTCCAACGTTGCTTTTACTTCCTTGCATCCAGCACCCAGAAAAGGCAGCTTATCTCAGCACCCTTGGTTTATAAACAAGTGCCCTGCATGCCATTGACTTGAAGGGAGAGAATAGCTACTCTGCATCTGGAAAGGGTGAAAAAAGAGCAGCAGGTTATCACTCGTTATCTTTCATATTTACCCACATATTAGAATGAAAACTATGTCTGCTGCATATATGCGTCTCATTAGCTACCAGAAGAAGCGAATGCAGAAGCTGGATGGCAATGCAAAGCAGAGGTTGAACAAAATCACCTCATCTTATCTTAGAGCAACACCAGTGATAATATTGAGTAATTAAAATGAAGTATCAAAGACAAATCTAAATCATGATGGCCCCCACCAACTGGGATCTTCCAGGGCAACCGAGATCAGCATATGGTCTCTGTTTCTAAGCCAGTAGTCCACTGCTCAATAAATGAGTAAAATATTGACATCACTTATACAACCTTTAGTGTCTGCTTCCATTTGGCTTCAATTATTCCATTTTCTTCAGTTTTCTTTAAGCACTTATGTGCTTTATTCTTTAAAGATAGTTTGGCATGTACTTTTTATATTTCCCCATTACATATTCTTAGTTAAATCTTTTCCATTTTTATTTGTCCTGTTACCTTCATAAGACTACCTGCATTCTTTTTTTTTTTTTTTTTTTTTTTTTTGTGGGCAGTGTCACTGGCCCTCATATGTGGGACCGAACTGGGGCTGCTGGCTTCCCAAGCCAGTGCTTAACCAACACGCCACTCGGCCAGCCCTAGCATTCTTAAGGACTATAGCCATTTTTGTAAATCTCTACACATAAATATTGTTGATTTTCTAACTACATGACTCTATTTTAATGTTTACTTGAAATTAATTTATATTTAACGAGCATGACATTTAATGTTAAACATTTAATGAACTAATCCCGCCCCTTTTTTTTTTTTTTTTATTAAGGTCCCTAATGTCAGGGTTGGTGGTAAAGAGAAATCTAATACTCTTTCTGGACCATTATTGTCTAAGACTTTCATACATTATACTGGCAAATCTGTTATTTTAGGTATTTTCATTTATTCATCTAAATGACTGCTACAATAGATACTTTTCTCATCCCTTTTGATAGTTTTAGGTTCAGTCCATTTGAACTGTTTAGAATTCTCAGTAGTTTCCCTTCAAACTCAAATGTCATATTAAATAGGAAAAAAAAATACTGCAATATGCAAGCTATCCCTCATTTTTAATGTCCTTAGAATTGTTTTTACTTATTAATTATTTATTTTAATTAACTTTCTAAAATGATTCATTATCAACTTTAAAACTAAATCATTCTTTTACAAATATCACTAGGCAAAGTTGTACCCATGATTGTAAAACTTTCTTCATAATATACAATTATCAGAAAATAAGTACATACTGTCAATATAGGCATATTTATTCTTTATAAATCACATATATGAACTACTATGTTAATAGGTTATAGGTGCAAAAACTTCGTTTTCTAACTGACAGATATACACCTCTTTCCTTCCTTGTTAACAGAACAACCATTTTACTTGAATGGTGATTTGCAGTCATTGGAGATTGATTATTCTTATTCACAGGGGATCCTGACAATTTTTTTTCCTGTTATCAGTGGTTTGGTCTGAAAGGAATCATGAGAATCAATTGGGGACCAATGAGGGGGGAACAGTTGCTACAAAAGAAAGCTATCTTTTTGTGCTGACTTTGGAGGCCATTGACTGAGGTACTGCAGGCATCACGGAGGTTGCAGTCATAAGAATAGTGAGAATGGTGAAGTGGCAGAACAGAAGATTCCTAAAGAAATGACTGAGCCGCTGGACCAACTCTAACACTGACTTACTCTAGAGTTCCTTTATAATTAATGCATATATTTGTTTCTTAATCCTTTGTTAACTCTATTTTCATCAGGCTATAGAATCCTAACTAATATACCTGTGTACATTATAAAAGATTCTTTAAAATTTAAGTTATTTGAAACTAAAAATGCTTTTTTCAAAAGTATTTTACTTACATTTATTTATAAATAGTCCAAAAGCATTCCTATTCTCCCTAAAATATATTCAGTGAGTGCGATGTCATTGAATATACTTTCTTATTTTTGAAAATCTAGGTCTATCATTTTGTAATATAGCTCTGTGATGGTGTAGTTCTAAGTTCCACTTATTTGAAGGATTGTTTTAATGGCTATCATAAGGGAAAAAAGACTTAGTAACAGAGTATATAGATACAGATCAAAGAAATACATTGTTGGCTATACCTTCTAAATTCAGTTAGTCAGTGTTTAATTCCAACTACCTATTACATAGAGTAAAAACGCCTACTTTCGAAATTTATTTAGGAAATACCCATGTAAGTGTTCTTGTAAACAAATTGTAAGTAATTTCATGTTTGTATTTTTCATGAATAGATCCAAACCCTACTGCAGTTCTTCATTTTGATCATTTAAAATGGAGTACAAAATTCAAGCTTGAATTTTAAATATATGCATTAAATATTTTATAGGTGACATAATTATATCATTTTTGCTAAAAAAAACAAAACAAAACAAAACAAAAAAACCCAGTAGATTGTGGAAACATTTTTAAACATCCATTTGAAAAACTGCTTTCTCTAGTGCATCATTCTTTCCCTTTTAAATTTCTAGCTTTTGCATTCTCTGGTAAACTATCAACTTTGTCTACAAGCACTAGATTCAATATTTGTTTGTTTGTTTGTTTATGCATTTCTCTTTCCTTTCAGGGGAAATGTGGAGTGTTATCTGATAGATAGCATGCTATTGACTCACTTATGATGAACACACATTTGCAAATTTGAAACACTTTTCTTTTTAATAAAAGAAACATATTTAAGTATGACAACTCTATAAAGTACTTTTCCATGATGTAACAAGGAATTCTGCAAAAGTTTTTTTCTAGTTTTCACTTTTGATATTATTACAAAATATCATTATTAAAAGTTATTATATCTTAAATGTCTTTTTTTAATGAAAAAGTAACTCCTTATAGTACTTTGCATTTCTGACAGCAACTTTCCTATTGAACTGGCTTGCCTATGAATGATGCAGTGAATAAGTGTCATGAATGGTGTTATTTCTCTGACAATTTTAAGAAATTGTTTTTTAAATTAGTTATTCCATCAGTATTAACACAAAATTTTATTAAAGATGTTTTTTGGTTTTAATTAAAGGAGTAACTTTTTAAAATACTTTACATTCACTTGTGGTGTTTCTCTCAAGATTGAAGGCAGAAAAGCAGCTCACAAAATGGTAGTTGTTTGTTGTAATCTATCAAATCTCATAAATTGAGTCATGCCAGAAATATCTGTAGGTGGAAAATTTTTCAATTGTCATCAGCTTGTTGTATATTGTACAACAATATGATAATTTTTATCATGTTTATCTTAATGCTTGGACCCCAAAATACATTTTGAACAAAGAATTGAGATTTGCATACCACTTCACATGTATTACAACCACCATTTTGAATTGGGGCAGGAAGAACAAAGGTTTTATTCAGTGTTGTTTGGTGGTGAGTTTGCCACCTCTTCCTCCTTTTTTTCCTCCTCTTACAGTGTTCCTTCTTGTTTTTCAGTATTAAATACGGAAGTTTTAAGTTTTTGAGCTTAGTGAAATTGTGTAAAAAGCAGATTTGAAACATATATGACTCCATATATATATAATTTTGTTCCTCATGTTCTAGAATTTGTTTCTAAAAAGCCTCCCTTTTGCTATGCCTTCAGAGTATCCCTATTTAATCATTTAAAGCGCAATATACACATAAGGAACTTTCACCACCAGCAATAGTCAATAGCCATAATAAATCCAGATTTCAAAGTGTCTTCTTGACATTTTCAAAAATATTGGTTAGATTTTTGCCAGATCTGCCTAATCCTGATTGTTTTACCTCAAAACCTGACTGACAAAGAGCTTGTGTTACTAAGAGATGTGTCAGTTCTGCAATTATCTTCTTACTTAACATACATTATTACTGTCTGTGGCTTCTTTGCAAAGACATTTTCTAAGACACTTGTCTATGTTATGATAATTAAGGTAGATAAAACTAGACAATATAATCCACAGTTATAACCATGCATATAAAGACATGGATGTAATAACAGTTTATTCCCACATCCAAGTATATCCCATTTATCACTCCTGGATATATACTCACCACTCTTCTAGGAAACTATATGTACTAGATACAGACTTAAGTTTAATGTTATCTTCTGGTACAGTGAATCATCAAGAGATGATTCTCAGTCATGACAAGTACATGTAAAGAAGGTCATGGGTGGGCCGGCCGAGTGATGCAGTGGTTAAGCACTGGCTTGGGAAGCCAGCGGCCTCGGTTCAGGTCCCACATATGAGGGCCAGTGACACTGTCCTCAGAAAAACAAAAAAAGCTCATGGGTGTTATATGTCCATGTGAATGAAGGAAGATCAATTCCCTTCATTTAAGCATATAAATTTATATTGTATTCTAATAGCAATGGACCCTTTGTATCTTCTAGGATACACCCTAGAAGAAAGTAGGCACAGCGTTGTGGCAAACATACCTGCAAGATTAACAATCCTATTTCCCTGGAATTCCATGTATATTAGCTGTTTTCTTTTTTAACAGATATATTCACATATAATTTACATATCATTCAATTCATCTATTTAAAGTGAATTCAAGGGCCGACCGAGTGGTACATTGGTTAAGAGCTGGCTTGGGACACCAGAGGCCCTGGTTCAGATCCCACGTATGAGGGCCAGTGACACTGCCTTCTACAGCTAACAACAGCTCCACCTGGAGCTGGTCTGCCAGCCCGGGTGATGGTGTAGGCTGCAGCCCCTGCTGCAGTGGGTCGCCACAGGCTACAGTGAGTGGCCAGCATCCAGCGTGAGTGGCTGGCAGCCAGCATAAGCTGCCAATAGCCCCGGTGAGCGACCATTCAGAGGCCGATGACTGATCTGTCTCATCCGAGAAGAGCGCAATGACGATACCAACATGGGCCAGTGAAGCAACGTCCTCCGCAACTAGACTGAAGAACAAAAGGACAGCAACTTGTCTGTTTCCTTTCCCCAGTTCCCCAACGCTGTTCCCCTCCCTCAATTCCCCAATAAAATCTTTAAAAAATAAAATAAAATAAAAATAAATAAAATGAATTCAATGTCTTTATTAGTAAATTCACAGGATTGTGCAATCATCACCCCACTCTAACTTTAGAACATTCTGTCCTACGCCAGAAGCCCTATGCAACTACTAGTCTACTTTCTTTCTCTATTGATTTGCACATTCTGGACATTTAATATAAAATAAATTATATAGTATATAAACTTTTCTAGCTCCTTTTACTTAGAATAATCTTTGCATGGTTCATCCATGTTGTAGCATACATCAGTACTTCTTTCCTTTTTATTGCCAAATAACATTCCATTTTATACACATAAGACTTTTTATTTGTCTATTCATCAATTGATGAAAATTTGAATTATTCCACACATATTACTATTGTGTGAATTTTCATATTTTATATGATGCTATTATACCTTACTCTCCATAATTAATTGGCATAAAATTTTTATACAATTTCAAAAAAATAAATATACCCTTCCCTATGATTTTTGAAAATTTTTACATACTAATTACAGGGTTTCTGTGGCTACACTTTTGACTATGTAGAGACAGCTGCTCTAAACTGAGAGAGAATTATATCACCTTGCAGAGAAGAGACATTTAAGATGAACTAAGAATGCTGGAGGTGTCTTCACTGGTTTCAGTGTTGAGAGAGCTAGCAGCTACCTGCCTTTCCCATTATTTTGTTGTTCATTTCTTCCTTGGATTCTTCTAGTCAATATACTACTCATTCTTCAACCAAAGGGATAATGATCAGTGGGTAAATTTTTCCCAGGTAACCTGATAAAATAATCTCATTGAATGAATAATCTGCACCTCAATGTGGAATAGCAAGGTATTAGGAGTGTCTTATCCTGTTACCCAAAATTGGACACTGACAGAACCAAGGGAAAGTTGCCTGAGAGTATTCTAAGGAAAGCAAATACATATTTTTACTAGGCATTTAAAGATTTAATTAAGTATTGCATACACACACACACACACACACACACACACACACACACTCAACACTAACAAACAACAAAATGATACTTCCTCCCCATTACCTCCCCCATTGATATAATAAGATGACAGTGGGCCGACCAATTGGCACATTGGTTAAGAGCTGGTTTTGGGATGCCAGTGGCCCCGGTTTGGATCCCACACATGAGGGTCAGTGACACTGCCCTCTACAGCTAACAACAGCTCCACCTGGAGCTGGGCTGTGCGAGCCCCGGCGATGGTGTGGGCTGCAGCCCCTGCTGCAGTGGGCTGCCATAAGCTACAGTGAGTGGCCGGCAGCCAGCGTGAGCTGCCAATAGCTGCGGTGAGCGACATCCAGAGGCAGGCGACCGATCTGCCTCATCCGGGAAGAGTGTAATGACGACACCAACGTGGACCAGTGAAGCAACATCCTCCGCAACAGACTGAAGAATAAAAAGACAGCAACTTGTCTGTTCCCCTTCCCTGATTCCCCAACACTGTTCCCCTCCCCCAGTTTCCCAATAAAATCTTAAAAAAAAAAAAAAATGAGTGTGGCGTTAGATCTGAATTAATATGTATAGGTCTAAAACTTTTGTGTTTTTTCCTGCTTTTATTTACTATATGCTAAACTTTTGTCTTAAAAGTAAAATGTGGAATTCCAAGAGATTTATTTGCAGAGATTAAGGAAGGCTACAATAACTGAGACTGACACCATAATTCGTGGTTGGGCATATGTTTACACATGCCTATGTGCTTATGCAAGCATGGGGGTTGTGAGGAAGGAAGAAAATTGCAGAGGGAGAGATAACAAGGCAGAGAGAAGGATGAGAAAGGACACCTGAGTTCTAGGAGACTCGAGTGAACACTACGGGAATTACCTTAGCTTGCACCAGCTTGCTGTGGGCTGGCCACCATGTAAGAGAAAAACAGCACATGTCTACTCCACCAAGAGCAGGAATTGAGGGCACTAGAAAAGCATAAGTCAGCATATATCTCCCTCTTCAGTTGCATAAGCACAGACGGGCCCCCATGGTCCCCAGGTCTTACCCATGATCCTGTTGAGAACCAGCACTGGGATGCTTTCTGCATGGAGGATACTAGAACACCAGCCTTGACTGAAGAAGCCGGGGCAACCAATAACAACTACAGCAGCAAGATGCTGTTTTTTCCTTTTCAGTCTTTGAATCTTCACTCCAGCTAAAAATGAGGCAGGCATGTGCAAGATGGAGGAGAGAAGAAGTGAAAGGGCAGGCTCAAATCCTCTGGCCAACACCCAGAAGTCCCTGAGGGAGGGGAGGACAGAAGCCATAAACTGGATGTGCAAGTAAATTTTTATTCTAAGCAGAATTGTTATACTGAGAAGTGACTAGAGAATTAAAGAAAAAATAAAATCATTTCAAGTTTAGATTGATTAATGGACACATGCAGCATTTTCCTCAACATTTTTAGTAATTGCAGAGGTAAAGTGTGTGTGTGTGTGTGTGTGCGCGCGCGCGCGCGCGCGTATTATTCTTGGAGAAGGAGGGGACCGCTTTCACCAAAGTATGCGAATAATAGAAAATGAGATCTAATGGCTATCAGAGATAATGTGGTCCAAGTATGCATGTATGTGAGGTAATCAGAAAACAAACCTAGGTCACTTGGTTTGTCAAGGCCACATAGCCTTCTGAAAGTCATGGGTGGCCCTTCCCTAAAGAGTAAGTACTCATGCTGCTTCTTGGTATTTTTCCATTGTTACCTTTTTTTCTAAACATTGTCCATTTTCTGAACATCTCACAAACATGTGAAATAATATCTCTTTCTGATTTACTGTGAGTCTTGATTTGTCTACTGTCCTATGCCTACCTAGAAAAATGGTTAGGTAATCAGTGACAGCTATTCTCACCACTAACAAATGTTTATAGCATTTGTTATGAAGAAGGTATGCTTGGAATGTTACCATTACCATATAAACTGGGATTACCATTTGACCTGCATGCCTTGATTAAATATCTTACTGTCTAAGCCTTTGGATGATAATATAAAACCAGATTGTCAACCTTCTTCAGGCAGTTATTCAAGACTGGCCCTGGGATCACCTTATGTCCTCCTGTTGACAACCAAGAAAGTTCTTGAGTAGGGATGGGGATGGGAGTTAGTGGGGAGACACAAAGGAAAAAGTGCAGTCCTGAGCAAGCCATGCCCAATTTCCATGAAGATTTGTAAGTGTAAAAGAGGTGTTGAACAAACAATTTGTGAAGTTAGAATGAATATCTAAACTTTAAATGTTCACATAGCTTTTAGATTTTTTAAAAAATAATGTACAGGATATTTTTGTCATTTAACATACTGCCATAAACCTGCAATCTCTTACAAAAGGCCACATTTTAAAATATGAAGGCAGCATCTTTATTACCATACTGTATAATATATAATTAACTCATAAATTATTCAGCTTAGGTAGCATAAAATAGAATTATAGCACAAGTCTTTGTAAGTACGTATGTGTTAAAGTTATGGTCATGGCTACTGCAGGCTCCATGATATTCTGATTCTCTTAAGAGCCTTCCTGGCTTTAGCACTGGGATGCTATCTATTTGACCCTCAATTAGTGGGTGTTTCTTTTATTCCCATTACAATTATTATTAGAAGGACAACAATGCAAAATAGAGCATTTGCTTTAGGTAAGACATCTATATTCAATAGTCAGAATCTTCAGGTTATAAAAGGTAGCTAATGAAGGAAGGACAAGAAAAAGAGGAAAGAGTGTCACCAGAGGAAGTGAGGTGAAGAAAGTAGAGGCATAGAGGAAGGAAAGGTGAAGAGGAAGAAGAGAAAAGTAAGTGGGAGGAGGAGGAGAGAGCATGAGAGAAGATCGGGAGGAGGGGAGCAGGAATAGAAAAGACAGGGAAGAGAGACAGGAAGAGGACAATAGAATAGTTCCTGGGTATCAACATAGGAGAGGAAATGTCTGAAAACTACTGAACTGGGCTTATTGCTTCTGAAGTTCAGTCTTCACATGGAGATCCAAGATTTCAATGAGAAAGTAAAGGTGAAGCTTTTTGAATGGTTCACTATATGTATTCTTTGTATAGATAAAGAAAAAAAGAGTACATCTCCTTGTCTATTGTTTGTAGAACTTCAGACTGGCAAAATATTTGAAAATTTTAACATATTAAATTTTTGGAATATACATTTTACGACCATTTCCTCTAAAAACACATGGACAAAATGAGATTAGAGAACAGAGAATGAGATCCAAGCAACTCTCTATTCTGAGTCAAGAGTATTTATTTCATTTACTCTTCCATTTCATTATATCTCCCTCTAACCATTTTAATCAATGCAAATATTTCAGTGTGCTCAAATTCAGCTTATCATTAGTAATTTATTCCATTGCCATAAAGAGGTTTTCTAGGGGGTGTTTGGTGTTTCCAAATCACTTCCTGTGTTATAAACTGAATGATACTGACAAATCTTCAAACATATTGGGTTGTCAGAAAAATCATGATGCATGTTTGGAACAGATGGCACTAGTTTATTTTTGGAGGTACTAGAGTCATTCACATCTATGTTATTGCTTTGTCATTTGACAGGTGACAGTTCTGGTCTCATTATAAAAAAAATTGAGCAATTTGGTTGAGCTTTGAAGATTTTACAACAAGTTGAAGATGGAAGACCAAACTGCATTTTTGCCATATTTTACTCTTTTACTTCTATAAAGGGAAGAATGCCGATCAAGCTCATGAAAAGTTGCATAAAGTTTATGGTGACAATGCTCTACAAGAATGTCAGTGCCAACAATGGTTCACAAAATTCCATGCTGGTGATTTTGATCTCAACAATGCTCCTCAGTCTGGGAGGCCCACCGAGGTTGATGATGACAAAAATAAAGGCAATGATTGAGTCAAACCCTGTTACACAACTCGAGAGATTGCAGAAACATTGAACATCCATCATTAAAGTGTTTATGACCACCTGAAGAAGCTGGGATATAAGCAAGCTGCTCGATATTTGGGTTCTGCATGAGTTCCAAGAAATTCATTTGACAGAGCATATAAACATCTGCAATATGCTCATTAAACGTGAGGAAAACAATCCTTTTTTGAAGCGACTGATAACTGGTAATGAGAAGTGGATTGTTTACAACAATATGGTGCGCAAACAGTCTTGGTCCTAATGTGATGATTCTTCTCAAATGACATTGAAAGCAGACATTCATCAGAAGATTTTAAAGGTGTTGTGTTTTTCGAGCTCCTACCAAGGAACCAAACAATCAATTCAAATGTGTACTGTCAGCAATTGGACAATTTAAATGAATGCATCATCCAGAAACTTCCAGAGCTTGTTAATCGTAAAGGAGTTGTGTTCCGTCATGACAATGTGAGGCCACACACAAGTTTGATCACCTATCAAAAATTATTGGAGCTTGGAGGGATGTGTTGCCACACCCTCCATACTCATTTGATCTTATCAGACTTCCACTTGTTTCACTCTCTTCAAAACTCCTTGTGTGGTATCACGTTCAATTTAGATGAGGCTGTAAATCAGCGCCTTTTTCAGTTTTTCACAAATAAAGACAGGTCCTTCTGCAAACGTGGAATTATGAAGCTCACTGAAAGATGGCAAAAGGTTATCGAACAAAATGGACAATATATCATTGATTGATCTTTGTTCTTTGTATAAATAAATGACTTTTGAAAAACATAGACAAAATATGTCATGACTTTTCCAACAACCCAATATTTCTGTATGCAGATTATTTACCATTTTTTAGCATCAATTACTTAGTGTGAATATATTTGTGAATCTTAAGTCTTTTTAGACTAATTACCAAACTGTCCCTCAGAAAGTTACTGATTTACAATCCTACCAGCATTATATGAAAAACCCAACAAATAGATGTTTCTACCTTTCACTACATAATTACTGTATTGCTGAATTATTTTACTTATCTGAATGATATGCAAAAAACATGTTGAAGATTAAAGGAAACTATAATACTCTAAATCAGATCAAAGAATAAAAATTTTCTCTATCAGTAATTTTCCTTAAAATTCTTGAATAATGTTCTAAAGGCACTGTAATTGCTGAGATAGGAAGAACTGATTAGTGCCAAGGAAGGTCTCTAAACTTAAAAATCAACTCCTGTTTGATTAAAGACCTTGCTTATTTTTCTATTCTTCCCATCTCTGTCTGCATATTATAAACAAATTACTGTGCAATTATATGGATGGTCATCTTATGCCAATATTATTCAAGTCAGCTCTTTGATATGCTTTGCTGTATATTTTTGCATATACCAGCTTCAGCTTACATAAGTGCATTTTAAGATCTTTTTTGTGCAGAAGAATTTATCTATTTACATTTCACATGTACCTCTTAAATTATTTTGATATACCTACTATATAACAAATGCTAAAATTATAATTAGTAGTTTAATATCAGAGCAATCAAACTATAGTCATGCCAGTTGTATTTTAAGGTTATAAAATGGTAACTCTGCATATAATTATTCTAATTGATTTTTGAGCATGCCCTTTGCTTAAACAAAATACAGAAAAGAAGTATCTGGACTCATAACACTGATAAAATAAAATTAATCACATACAAAGAAACATTTTATTTGTAATTTTTTCTTAGGATCAATTCTAAAAAATGTTTGAGAATTATAAATAAATATGCTGTGTTTAATAATTTTGACATTTGGGCATCTTGAAAAAAACACAATGAAATAATTTTGATGAAATTATATTTTAATATTTAGCTTTACTTTGCTCTTTAAGACTTTTCCTAATCCATCTCTCCTACCTATTTCTCAGTAATATTTTTTTTCTGGTGGCTTCATTTTCAATCTCAAACTACCAGTTTGTCTCTAATAAATCATGTTTCAAAATGGAATTTATCCAAAACAAGAAATCTGGATTTTAGGAAACATATGTTCTATGAATGGAAGAAAGGGAAAATCTAAATTGAAGAAAAGGGTGGTTTTCTAAGCATTTAATGAAAGATAGAAGAATTGCCTGAGTGAAAAGGATGTATCTTTTGTTTTGAGATAATATTAGAAGCTGGAGAAATATTTTAGGTAGAATGGTTTAAGACAATCACAGAAGCCAAATTATTAATGAAAGATAGAAGAATTGCCTGAGTGAAAAGGATGTATCTTTTGTTTTGAGATAATATTAGAAGCTGGAGAAATATTTTAGGTAGAATGGTTTAAGACAATCACAGAAGCCAAATTATTAATAAAGAAAAGAGGGAGGCCAAAACAAAAGTGAGAAGAAACTTCAGGTTGTTTATGATTAAGGAACTGGATAGGTTGAGATCCTTTTTGTGCTGGGTGGGAGCTTTTTCATGAATTGTTTAAGCATGCAATTTTCATCTTAAGAAAAAAATTATTTATATAGTATTTAACTATTATTATTCTCCTGTAATCATGTTATGTTTAAATGAATAGCTGGACCTTTCATTGTTAGTTTATGAGAACTAAATTTCAATTGTATCAGAAAATAGTACACCTTTATTTGTAAGGCATTCTATGTAGAAAGCAAAAATTGCTTTCCCTGATCTATATCTACGCATATTTTTCTTTATCTGTTTGTACATAGATAATATTCTCTGAGGCACTCATGAATATTTTGGTGGCTCCCATGGGGGTCTGACATTTCAATATTTCCTGCCATGCTTGGGAAGGAAGCATAAAAAAATAAAAAATTAAATGCATTGATAAGAAAACCCTTCATTAATAAAACAAACTATTAAGTTTGTAGCTCCTCTACTTAAAATTTCCTTATTTTATCTAAAATTAATTTGCAGGTACCATGAACCTTTTTGAAGTCTGAAAAAAAGGGAAATGAAGTTAAGGACAAGATTTAAAAAATGGCTTCATCTACATCTCTGCTCTACAGATCATTTTCTCCTTTATTCAATAATTAATGCCAGCTACACCAGCATGTTTAAATCCTCAACAGATAAGAAATAATTAAGTTAACACCACTCAAAATGATATGTAACATCTCAATCAGTGAGAATTTTTAAGTGGTAACAAGGAGAATGAAATTATTGAAGCTGCACTGTAGGATATTTTTCTTTCCAGTGAAAGTCAAAGGCACATTCATACAGATGCAAGAAACTCCACACTTTAGTGAACTTGTTGAATCATCTGCTAAAATAAATGATGTAGCTGCCAGCAATCTAAGGAACAATCAGTGCCATGCAGACAGTACTCTCCTGGCTTTCACAGTTAGTTGTCTATACACCCCAAAAATATATTACAAATTTGAAAATTAGACATTACCCTTGATGATGATCCTTCATTTTCCCCTTATCCCAATTTCACAAATACTAAATTGCTTGGCACAAATAAAGAATCTAAATTATCTCCACCCTTCCCTTTAAGTACAAAGAAATACAATAGACACGAACAAAAATATCTCATATTCTTTCTCTCTCTCTCTCTCTCTCTCTATATATATATATATATATATACACACACACACACACACACACACACACACACACATCCCCTTCCTCCCTCCCTCTCACCCTCTCTAACTCTCTCTCTCTTTTACCTCAGTTTGTTGAAGCAGCTGTGTGCCATTCTACACCCCTGGAAAACCCCCCATGAATGTCATATAAGCCATAGGAATCAGTGTAAGAAAAAAAAAAAAAAAATGCACCATGAAACAAGTAATTTTCCTGCAAGTACACACCAGCAAATACTCTCCTTGAACTATTTTTTGACAACTATCTAACCCTGAGTTGACCCAGAAAAAATGCACACTTCATTTGGCTCCTCTTCATTTCATGTGCCTATCTGAGAAATGGGGAAAATGACATGAAACACAAAGTCCACTAAAAGCAATAACAGAGAGAAATGATTTTCTCTTTTACATGCAGTTGTCTTCATCTGCCAACACTCATTATTAACATCATCATCATAAGAGCATTCCATGAAAATGTATTTCATATCAGGTGGATTGTTAAATCATTTCCAAAGTATTACGACTCTTTGGTTTTCCATTAAAGAAGGCATGGATTCCACCCTGTTGGTTGCATTTGCACAACTCCACCCAGTGGTTGAATGTGTACAATGCCATGGGAGTGTGGTTACTTCCTTCTGTGCCTAGAGAAAAACCTAAAAATACACATTAACCCAAAGTCACTGCACTGCCGTATAATCATTGTCTGAAGCTGCTGAAACTATTCCCAAGCCAAATTCCCAGTCTAAACTGAGTGACCCAAGAAATACTTTGGGCAATTGAAGAGAGCAGGCTAATAGGTGAGTGGCAGCAAATCTCTGCTGTCTCAGTTTGAGGGCACTGATGAGGTGAAGGGACAGAGGCCTTTACAAGTTACTAACAGCAGGACCGGCTGACATGCTTGTGATGTGGATATGTCCAGACACGGTCAGGTCAGTCAGAGCAACAGGGGGAATGGGTCCCAGGAGACTGAGGAATAGCTCTGCCGCCTCCCCTCACTGCTTCACCCAGGATCCCAACTCTTCAGCCCATGACTTAATAACGCTATCAAAAGCAAGTCAGGCTGAAGGTAGGCTCTGCAAAAGAGCTATTTTTCCATTTGTTCAACTTCTTTCCTTCCCCATGATAAAATCTGTAAGAACATTTAATTTAGGTAGTTTTCCATCATGATTAGTGGCCTATTTTCCTAAAATAACCACAGGGCACTCTACTCCACGAAGAGCCTATGTATCATACCATGCTATTGGTAGAGTAGTGCTTACTTATTCATCCTTGCAGAATATTAAGCATGGCCTCGTAAGTACCCCAGACTCACCTGTCTGTGCAGTTACCACATAATATTCAGCATGTCTTCTCTTTAAAGTAGAGATTCTGTCTCATTCATCATCTTTTTCCCCAGCTCCTAGCACAAAGTCTGGCATAGCGTTGGTGTTTGCCAAATATGTTTTGAAATAAACAGAGCTTAGGCAATGTATCTTATTCATTTATTAACACTCATAAAATATTTCTCCATATGTAGTCATTTTAATCCATTAATTATGGCATCGAAAGTCAAGGATAGACCCACTTTTTTTCCTGAATATCTTTGAGGGACTAAACAACATAAAACCATTACCTGAGCAAAACCTCTCCTAAAAAGTCCTATGTTTAGTGAAAGTGAAATATGTTTGTTAGGGTTCTCCAGAGAAAATGAACCAATAGTGTGTGTGTGTGTGTGTGTGTGTGTGTGTGTGTGTGTGTGTATCTACATATCTCCAGAGAGATATTAAGAAACTGGCTCATATGATCTTGAGATCCAGAGAAGAGCTGATGTCATAGTTCAAGTCTGAAGATTTGGAGGCAAAATTTTTACTTCCTTGTGGGATCTGGGTTGGTTTTCTCTTAACACCTTCAACTGATTGGATAAGGCCTATTATGGATAGTAATCTGCTTTAGTCAAAATGTATTGATTGAAATGTTGATCTCATTTAGAAAATACCTTCATCGCAACATTCTGACTGATGTTTGATCAAATATCTGGGTATTGCGGCCCCGCAAGTTTAACATATAAAAGTATGGATCATACTAAATATTACAATGACATAAAAATTTCTGAAAAAAAAATAAATAAATAAAACTTTGAATGATCCCAGTTTGCTGAGAAAAGGCTATGAAAAGAATTGATTAAAACCACAGAGTTAAAGATTGAGCTTGCCAACTTGCATGAACTGAATGCTTGTCAAAGTGTACTAACTTTTTTTGCATTAACTCTTCATGGAATTTAAACTTGTGAACTTAGGAAAGGTTGGAATTTACATGCTTCACAAGGAATTCAAATTATTCTCTCCACTTTTCTAATTGCTGTCATTTCTTTGCATGCACCCTAAGCAAGTGAAAACTAATAATCCACAGGAAAACTGTTAACTTTTGTGACTCTCTAATTTTGCAAAAACCCTTGGTCCTGCCATTGAAATTTCAAAAAGAAATCAAGATTGATGAAATGTCATCTCTAGGAAGTCTTCCATAAACTTGCATGTGGAATAAGTAGCTTTCTGCCTTCATCTATGTTTCTGTAATATATGGTATACACTTTTATTAAAACAGTTTGATTTTATTCAAACTATTTACATATTAATCTGTCATCCATAAATAGTTTGTGAGGCTTTCTTAGTCAACATCGCCTGGGAGCTTGTCAAAAATGTAGACTTGGACCCATCTCTGACCCTTTGAGAAACTATATGTATTTTTAACAAGAATCCCAGATGACTTTGATATTAAAATTTGATAACTACTACTCTAGGTGGTAGTATGAACAAACATGATGAGGACAAGATATCTACATTAGAGGAAACCATATGCTAGTAAGGAGATCATTATCAATTTCTACAACATGCCATGTTAGAGTTTGTAAGAACTATTCCATGTCATGGGTATTCAAAACCCCTCCTCTTTGTCTTCCCTTCTATCTTTGAACACCTTATTTTTTCCAGGTTACTTTGTATTAATTCTATGTGCAATTTAGAAAAAAATAAGTATAGGGAAATCCAATAGTTTCCTTGCGTACCACCGCCCCCTCCCCGCCACCAAGCATACCAAATTGCCTAACCAGGTATCATAAAATTCAAAGTTTTTGGTTATATTGTTCTTTTTCTTTTCTTTTTAATTAAAGTTTATTGGGAGTGATAATTGTTTAAAATTACAAAGGTTTCAAGTGTACAATTTTGTAATACATCATCTATATATCACATTGTGTGTTCACCACCCAGAGTCAGTTCTCCTTCCATCACCATACATTTGATCCCTTTTACCCTCATCTACCACCTCCCTCCCCTCTTATTTTCTGTTTTTCTAGTATCTGTGGCTAGTGCCTAATTAGGCTAGGTTTAGCCTGTTCCAACTGTTTGGAAAACCATCAATTTCTTCAAAATAAGATTGGTTAAGGTGTCTCTTTTTATAATGCCATGAAACACAAATAATGGTACATTGCACTGTCATTTTCTGTTTGCTTCTCTAGTTAATTTGTGGTCAATTTGAGAGTAGGAATCACTGTCTGCTATACAATGTTACTCCAATGTCTTATCCATATCCTGGAGCTTCATGAGTCCTCAGTAAATATTTGTTGATTTTGTGGGGAGGAAAAATTATTCCTTCTAACTTTTAGCTTTGTTGTCTGGTCTAATAATAAAAATGACATAAGATAGATTAACAGGAGACAAAGAAACTTAATTATGGACATACAGGAGCACACAAAGACATGAGACTCAAAGGCAGTCAGGCAATTGGGGCTTATCTGCTATTCTGACTTATGGAATGGGACAGGGGCCTAGCACTTCAAATAGAAGGAGGGCAATTCACAGGAATATAAGAAGGGCAGATGTTTGGTAATCAGATATTTGCCGTGCCATGCAAGTAAGTCTTTCAGAAATAAAAATGTACATGTATATATCTGGGGATAGTTCTGTTTCTGGGCCAGGCCCTTTATTTATACATTTTTAGGCAGTTAAGGGAGAAGTAAAAGTTTTTCCTGAATCTGCTGGATCTTGATGGCCTTCATCTCAAAATAATTCACATGCAAAAGTGACACATTTTGGGGTGGCACGTTCTGTTCCTCTTTAACTTTATGAATGAATGGTGAATGCAGTTCTATAAAATAATAGCCACACAATTAGAGATAGATTCTAAAACAGGAATAGAAAACTGAATTGTCAATGTAAGAGTTCTTCGATGTAAGCATGTGTGTGTGTTTTCCTCTAAATTATAACAAGCATAAGGGACAATTTATTTAATATTTTTGATTGTGTGAATCACAATTTAAACGTGTTTTTTTTTAAATTGAATTCATCACTCTTCTCCCCATCCCCCAGATTGTAATTATCAGAAACTGGGCATTGAGCAGAAGTGAGAGTTATTAGAAACGTAATGTGTTGCTAATGAAATCAGAGGAATGCCACCAGGTTCTTATTGATTTCTTTCAGGCATTCCACAGGTCAACTAAAATCAAGAATTTAAATCCTTAATCTCATGACTAAATCCTTTCCCCCATTTCTACTGAGAGAAATTCTTGGCCAAGGTTAAAGAACTGCCTCTTTGAATTTGATCAAGCATTTTCATTTTAACTTTAAGAAACATTTGCAGAGTTTGATGTTTCTCTCAGGTACCTGCAGGGGGCTTAGTTTTAATATCATTTCCCTTAATGTGTTAGCTATTATTTTTACATAAATTGTTTAGCAGCAGGCTATATATTAAATCCTGAAGTATGCTGTATTCTTAGTGTTTCAGAAAATAAATAAAAGCATACAGAGGACACATTTATGAAAAATGACACACTTTCATATATATATATATTCAGCTGAAAAAACAGAGGTTTATTAAAGAAAACAAGAGATGCTTTCTAGTGGTGGAAGATAATGTTCCAAATAAACATGAATAAGATCAGCTCCTTGAAATATCTCTGGATCATGTTATGGTCAGTTTGAGGGGCTTATGGTGACAACTTTAATGATGGATTTATTATGGCTCAGGCCATATTTGTACAATGACTCTCAAAGTAAGCACCTGGGCACAGAATTTTGTTGAGAGGGCATTCATAAGACAACTGGCATTGGGGAATGAGGAATGGCTGCAAATCTGCAGGCTTGTGGGGCATGACCAATTTTATTAAACCACTTGAGTCAGCTCTGTTCAGTGTCTATCTCTAGGCACTTCAGAGAAGCCCATCACCACACTTCTTAATGCTCAGAGAAAGATATTAGAAAGGCAGCCAAATTATCTTGACCTAATTAGCTGGAACTCAAACTGGGGTAGTATTTTATGTAGTCTAAATTATTGTGCACTTGGGTCTGGCTATTTTCAGCACGTAGTGATGACCTCTTTTTATTTTGCACGTACATAGCACTCTCGCATTTGCGAAGTATGGAAACATATTTGAATGAATCTTTACTATTAGAGTTTAACAACTTGTAATGTTCCCATATTAAAGATGAAAAAACTGAGGCATGAATAAATTAAATTATCTGTGATAGGTAATTTAACCCTAATACACTATCTAAGCCTACTTGTACTCAATCATGAGGAAGACATACATGGTGGAGTCTAACATGGTAACAACAGAGGACCATGAACTTTCTCATGGCTAGCATTACCTGATATATTTTCTCATTTGTGGTAGTGACTCACATGTGGATAATGCTTACAGAAGTAGAAGCATCACCCACCGGTGTAGAATATTAGAATGCACATGTATTTACCTGTAAATATACGGGTTTAATTGGTAACAGTATCATGCAGATAATTCTGACACACTCACTCCTCATCCCTAGAATCACTGGCTTGAACAATGGCATTCATAAATTCCAGGAGAGCCTGAGATTCTATCTTCTAATTATTTAGTATAAAAAATTTACTACACTGTGTTTATGTGAATATTATGACTTTTTTTTCAGACTTGAATATTATTGACTTGTGTTTGCAGTTGAATAAGGAGATACTCACTTTTTCTTTGTACCTATTACACGAAAAGCACAAAGTTCAATTTTTTACCTGGTAGACCAGGCCAGTAATTCCCAAGATTTTATCAAATAGTAATCTTATGTGACCTTCCATACCTATTCATCTTGAATGAAATTCCCTCAATTTCTTAAGTCACAGATGTTCTTCTATTGCTAAGGAAAGATATGGAAAGTACTTATTATATAGATTAAACAACTTTTTAAGGTTTCAAAAGACCATAATTTTACTATAACAGACAACTAAAAGTGTCTGAAACAAACATACTCATTTATATGCCCATCATGAACCTCATCATCTTCAGAAACTAGATAAACTCATCTTTCATAGAATGTCTTTCTTAGTGGATAAAACAGACCTAATTATTCTGTTAAATTTTTTTTTGTCTGGTAACCTTTAGACAGATAAATTAAAAATCTGTGTGTAATAGCTATATAATTTTTATTACATTCCACTCTTTGCCTTTGTTCAATACTCACAAAACTCCTACGAGGAGTTTTAACAGATGAGAATGCTGAGATCCAGAGATATTAAGTCAATTAAGTAGCTTGACAATGATCACACAAATAGAGGAGATGTAGAGACAGAATTTAAAACCAGGCCAGAAGATTTTAGTGGTCATGCTCTTAACCACTATACAATACTGTCTCCCAGGAAGAGAGTCATTTGTGATTTATTTTTTCCCTCTGGGATTGAGATATTCTTTCCTAGTAAAATATTTATTTTAAATCTGCCATTCAGGTATTTTGGGGCTGTGGAATTACATTAATATGTATTTTTTGTAAGATTGTGAAACTTGATTCTGATAACTTCTGAAACTTGTTAATTCTCAAGGTCACACTATATTTTAATACTGTCCTTCAAGGTGCTAAATAACCCTTCCTAGTCTGATGTTATTAACTAAGTAAATGAGCATGTTTTGAGATGATTGATGGAATTATTAAATAGCACTCATCCTAGGACTAACCCCATTAGTCATGTTTCCCAACTTTGATATTAAACAATTTGGACTACAACTGTGAAAAAAATTATATACCTATTTAGTAGTAATAGAGTAAGTCTCTCAGCTTTCTCAAATCCTTTCTGGAAGTGAAAAAAAAGGTATAAGAAAAAAACACATATCAAAATTTAAAAATGGATGAAATCTTTTTCATTTATTAATAAGATTGCCAAGTTCAGCAAAAACATTCCTACAGTTCAGATAATTATTAATTATGTATTTAATTGCTGTAATTATTATTTTCCAATTCTTCATAATTTTAACTTTAATATATATCAGAAAGATTCATCTCATAGCATCTGTTTTCCCATGAAATGATTCTCATTATTTTATAGTACCTAGTGGTGATAGAGCTTTATATACTAAAAAACAAATCAAGACACAAGCACCTCAAATGTCTGTTCATTTTTTTTAAATTAAAAACACCCTCTATACGTGGAACTGGACATTTTCCCTTGATTTTTCTTTTTCCTAATGTTCAAACTATAAGTTCAATAAATTTTAACTTTGTAAAATATATTATTTGAAAAATTTACAACCATTTGTAATTAAGAGTATAGAATTCTTTTCATAAAATACTTTAGCTTTTCCTGTAGCAGTAGCAACCTTACAGTAAAATAATGTCAGTATAATATAAGCTCTTTTAACAAATTATATTTCTCTTATGTATTTTCAGTGTTGAATTTTCTGGGGAAATTTAAAACCCTTTTGACTTTTGGTATTGCTATATTGCTGTTTTTATCTCTTTGCTTTTTCCTTGATTTGCTTTGCTCATTTTTCTTTTTGTAATGAGGATTGCTGCTACATTCTTCTCCAAAATTCACTGGATCCTATTATACTTGACAATTTTGCTGCCAAATTAAATAAATAAAAAGGTTGTTTTACTCGCTACAATTCCTTACAGCTTTTCATTGTGATCCTCTGATCAGAATTTGTCTGAAATAAAGGCTTTCTAGATCAACATGTAGTTTCCCCTTCCCGTACATTAAATAAATTGGATCTGAATTTCACTTTGTTACCCACTGGTATAATTAATTTAACTTTCAGTGCATTCTGGGGCTATTGCTTTTTGTTTTCTAGGTGGTACAGAACAAAGGTTGAATGGGAATGCTACACTACACCCAATTTAGAACTTAATTAACCACAAACGTTAAAAGTGAGGCAAGTCCCCAATAAGCTGACAATGAAAGTCATGGCTGCCCTCAATCTGATAAGAAAGAAAGTGAGAGTTTTAAATTGAGATCACTACCAGCATAGCCCTGGGTTTTCGCAGTGACAAACTGTAGTTACAGATTCCTACAGTCCCTGATGAAAAGCTGTTCTCATTCCCTAATGCTTTATGGGAGAACTGCAGTGGTTTGGAATATTTTTCAAACAGAGAGCCATCATCATGACAACACCAAGAGTAAAAGAGGGCAAAAAAAGAAAGAAAAAAAAAAATTCTTTCTGGTAGGGAAATAAAGACATCTTAAGCTTGACTTCAAAAGCTCTCTACAGCAAACAGTAGCTGTGGAAATGCGTTTCATCTTTGCCTCTGGGATATTATTAAGCTTTTCTAGTAGCTCTATCTGCAGGAGAAGAGATTACAGAAGTTGCTGCTGTGTAGCTGCCTGCCATACAAATATCTGGAAAAGCTGGGATCATGGATTTATATTCCAGCCAGTGATTAGGCAACCCCAAGATACTGACCTGGTAATAAATACCGCTACACACCTCTTTTCACATCATACAAATAAAAACATGTGAGACACTTCCATTTCTTGCTGAAATGTCAAAGACTTCTCTTTGGTTGAAGTTTACAAAATGCAAACATGCCAGTTCTATCTACGACTACAGCATGCATAGCCCAGCGATTCCATTCATAGCGCAACACTTATGGCTGTGTCAGCATTTCCTTGATGAATCCCCACTTTCAAAGGTTGTAGCTCAGTTGTTTAAAAATCCACTAGCAGCTGCAATGACCTATGCAGTCCTGGTGTAAAAACTATACCATATCATTTTAACACACAGGGCAGGGACTTAATAGAAATTAGTAATCAAAGGTGCTTTACATTATTTTTATGTGATTCAGCAGATCAAATGTTTTTGCAAAATCATTTTTCAGTGGAATGTTAACTACTGTCCATTTGATGTGGATGAACTACTTGTTATTTTGAAAAAAAGGAAAACAAACCAATTTTATGTTTTAAAATGAATGAGTACATGTAGAGTTCATTTAAACATGTCACCAAAGATTTGTAACTGAAATGGACTTAAACTGGGCTTCCCTGAGTAAATAAGAACCATGATGTGGTTAAGTCTCCTAACAAAGTAAAATTAATGATGGTTACAAAGTTATTACCAAATGTCTTAACAGTTGGCCCATTGTTCTTACAGATTAAAATGGGAAAATGAATCTAAAGTGTAAGGTGTGTATATATATATATATATATATATATATATATATATATATATACACACACACACACACACACACACACACACACACACACAAAATGTATGATCAAAAGATATGGTGAATGTTCAAATTAAAAAAAAATATTACAGTAAAAGACACATTGCCATTAATCCCCCTCAAAATACTCCCCCTCTCTTTGAACACATTTATCCCATCATTCTTGCCACTTTCTGAAGCAGTTCTGGAAGTCCTCTTTCATGTCTTTACTTCATCCTCCATCATGACAATGCTCTGTGTTACACATGGTTTCTGGTATGGCAATTTCTGTCAAATAAAAACGTTATCGTGTCATCCACCTTATTCTTGGGATCTGGCACTGTGTTACTTCTGGCTCTTTCCTCAAGTTAAAATGACCATTGAAGGTAAACACTTTGAATCAATCCAGCCACAATAGCGCAACTAAAGACACTCAGGAAAGAGAACTTCCAGAAGTGCTTCAGAAAGTGGCAAGAATGATAGGATGTGTGTTCGAAATGAGAGGGAGTATTTTGAGGGGATCAATGGCAATATATCTTTTATGTAATTTTTTTTATTTGAACAATCACTGTATTTTTTTATCACACCGTGTGTGTGTGCGCACGGGCGTGTGTGATATTAGTTGTAAAAAAAATGCAATGCACTTGTTATTCAAAATTATCTTCTCAGGACAAAGAAATGCCAGAACACAAAACGATCGAATTTAACATATAATCAATATTAAGCCACAGGTGTTCTGAAACATAGAATAAAAGGTATTTTTAATTAACATTAACATTAACTTGATTTGATTTTTGTCAAAACCTTGTACATTTGACAATGTTTTTATAAACACAACTGATGGAAATTTATTGCCGATTTTGAAAAGTTTTTGATAATTAGGTACGTACAACAATGGTTTATATTCTTCATTTTCCTGTCCAGTTGATATTTCAAGAAATCAATCCATGATTATTCTCTCATTCCATGACTTGTCTAGATTATCAGTGAGGCACATTAATGTAGCATCTCCATTATTATTCTCCTCAATTTCATCTTTATTTATTTCATTGTTTTAATTGCAATGCATTTTACAACATCTATAACCACTTATGACTAACAGAGGTTTATAGTAAAGTAAAACCATACAGTAAACCTGCCACTCCCAGATTGCATTGAAATTGTATTATTTTAAATGAAAGTATTGTAAGTATTTAGCTTATTGTTTTATTTTCTTGTTTGGGGCTGTCCTTAGGACATAAAATAGTAAGTTTCGATTTTGCATATTAATATATTTTAAAAAGTATTTAATAAAAAAGCAACAACTAAAATATTATTTATTCTATTAATCTAAAGAAATCATATATATATATATATATATATATATATATATATATATATAGTGCTATAATGGAATTATCACTTATTTTTGGTGAAGCTAAAATTACATTAATTTTAAAATAGTTTAAAGTTCTGGGGTTCCTTTTTGAGAAGTAACTATTTGCATTTCATCTTTTGACATGAAGCCTTAAATATCAAAGTGCTTTGATGAATAATAAATACAAATATAAATGAATAAACAACCTGATGCCAGGAAAGAGGGAGATAAATATTCAAAGGAGGTGACTTTGTGTTTTGTTTTGTTATTTTATAATGTATTTTGCATTTGGCCTAGTCAACAAATAAATGAAAACAGAAAAGTAATATAAAATATTTACTGTACAGATAAGCCACTCTTGTAGTTCCTATATTACCTGATGAGTCTAAGAAACATAAATCCAATATTCTGTTAAGCCAAATAATCGTTTTGCCTTGGCATTTTATTCTCCATAATGTTGGGGTGGGGGTGACCTATGGAATGTGGGGGTTTCCAGGGTGATGTAAAAAATCAGTCCTAATGGCAGAAGCAAAACAGTATTTGATTCCCTGTGGTTGTTGCTGCTCAATCAAAATAACTGCCAGCTCCTGGAGCCTGCGGGGAGGAAAGCACTCGGCTGCTACTGCTGTGCCAGAAGGGAGGGTCATAAGCAGCCGGCTTCCAGGGACTCAGGTCCAGGTATACTGGCAGGGAGGCAAGTATGCTGTGGCCCTGAACTAGAAAACTTCAGAGAAAGGTGCTTATTTTATATGATATGCTAGGAAAGTCGGGACACATAACGAAAATGCACTCCATCACTGATTCCCTGTTTTGGTTGGGAAGGTCATGAGTCAGACTGATGAAATGTAAGAGGCAGAGAGTTAGTTTTCCTCCTGCTGTGATCAGATGTTTTTAGGATTCCAGGGGATGTCATCTTTAAAGGATACATGGCAAAGCTTCAGAAGACTCTGTGATCATGACCCACTAGTAGCCCAGGCTCATTGGAGGCCCAGTTTGAGCTAGCCTGTTGTCAATTTTTATCCTGCTATTCCTAGACACACTAAAATCACAGACCTTAATCTCTGAGGTAGGACTTTAACTCCCACCGTGCAGAGTTGCCAAAAATAAGGCATTGCACAAATGATTTCATCAAATAAGGTTGAAACATTCTACGCATGCATGTCTTCAATAATGTTCCATACTCAATAATAACTTACATATTAAGGTTATTTATAATTTACAAGGGGCTTATACAACAAGACATTATTACATTCTCAAAACAACCTTTAATGTTGATGAGGAAATGCTATAAGCTGTCTTTCCTTCTATTTTGTCTTTTAAGCAGAAAACAAGAGTTTGTGAGGAAGCAGAAGAAATTTTCTCTGGCAAATAAAAAGTAAACACAAGCTTCCAGGCACTGGCCACACACCTATGGCAGACATCAGTATTCATGGTGTTCTAGAATCTCTACTAAATCTAGACTTCATTTACACAGGCCTTCTCAACACAGTGTTCACAACATATGCCAACAGCAGAGCAGTTCACACAAGAGAGGAAATAAATTTACCATCCTGCTCTCATGGACCAATGAAAACAGAGATCAGGACACAGAATGTCAGACTGCAGATTTACATGTTCCAGCTAATCAGATTTAAGCAAAAGCACATCCAAACCATAAGAAAATGCAATAGCAAATGATTTTGATGCACAGTATCCCTATGCATGTTACTATTATAGATATTCAAGAATTAAAAAAAACAAACTTGAGTAGAAACAGAAAATAAATTCTGTATTACACATGAATAACATAGCCACACTGAAGGAGGAAAAAGCAAAACCAAACAAAAAAATAAATAAGCAAACCAAATACATTCATGTAACATTTGAACATAGCATTTTAACTGTATATTCTCAGTGTAAGGGAAATAGAACTACAAACGAATCTTTAACTCATAATTATAGGTTGTGTTTTCATAGCAGTGTGCACCTAACAACACTGAGACTCTTTTATATGTATTGTCTGAGTAAATGACTAAATGTGTTGGGAGACAGGGTTTTCACTATGGATAAGGATGCATAGAAATATGGATTGAGGAAAGACAAGCCAAAAATCCAGGGGGTGGATCAAAGTTGGAGGTACGTGTATATACTTGCATGTTCACAGATATTTTAGTTCTGTAAGTTGAACGGGACTAGATGTGATGATATCTCAATAGCAATAAATGAACTTCGATCTTGATTTGCCAATGTGATTGCCCAGTGAAAGTGACCAGGACTCCCTGGATAATTGTCTGGTTTCATTTCAGCACTAGAAGCTGAGGCTGGAAGACCTTATAGAATGTAAATAACAAATAATAATAATAATAATAATAATAATAAATAAATAATAACAACAACAACATAACAAAAGTCTAAAAGAGCCAGTTGAAAGACATTACTACTGGAAAAATCTAGGACAATTTAAACATAAAATAAATGAGGACAGAAAAGATGATACATTGAATAACAATAGAAAGATTATAAAAGATAGATAGATAGATAGATAGATAGATAGATAGATAGATAGATAGACAGACACAGACACATGTAGAAAAGAAGGGATGGCTCTCAGTTTCAGTAGAATGTGGAAGAAATAGTGATGATAAAAAAAAATCATCTTTTTTTTTCATCATCACAGTATAAATTGGTTCTGGCAAGAATCATGCATAAATGGATGCCAAATCTTGCCATGCAAGTTTATGGGGAAAGTATCTCCCCATAAATTGGTTACTATTTGTAAGAGAAAAAAAAAGTTAACAAATTACCATTACCTAATAATTTTACTTTTGTGAATTGGCTCAGTATATATTAAATTTATATTCAATAAATTGATAGTTTCCCAATAGGTACAAATATGTTACTTAGACCATCCTGCTAGCCCTTATAGAAACCAATTCCTATTGATCTCTCATGGCTTTCCTATCATAGCTAGTTTTGAATGGCACAAAACTCTTCCAGATAGAAACTATCTTGGGTTTTATTCACAGAGGAAATTTTTGTTCAAGAACCCGGTATTCATCTGTCCCCAAGCCACTAAGAACACCTTGAGTAGACTACAAATAATCTACTCCACAGGAGAATCACATGATGTAAACATCCACCCAGGTTCAGAAGCAAAACCTCTGTAACTAAAAAGTTATAGAAATATCATCATCACCACAACACATTATAACATCCTATGCATTATCTAATTTCACACTAAACTGAGTAATATATTATAACTTGAATAGTCCATTTTAAGAACATTTATACATAGGTTTTCTCCCCACATTACTGCCTTTTTGAACTGTTTTTACACAACTTTATTCATAATTGCCAAAACTTGGAAGCAACTAAGATATCCTCCAGTAGGTGAATGGATGTATAAACTGAGGTGCATCCAGCTACCATGCTGTGAAAACACATGGAGGAAGCTTAAAAGTGTATATGATGAAATGAAAAGAAGCCAATCTGAAAAGGTTACATACTGTATGATTCCAGCTATACGACATTCTAGAAAAGGCAAAACTATAGATACAGTAAAAAGATAAGTGATTGCTAGGAGTTGAGGAAAGAATAGGCAGAGCAGAGATTTTTGGGCAGTGAAAATACTCTGAATGAAACAATAATGGTCAACACATGTCATTCAACGTTTGTCCACAGCCCATAGAATGTATACTCCAAGAGTGAACCCTAAGGTAAACAAACAATAGACTTTGGGTGATTACAATGTGTCAATAAAACTTCATTAATTGCAACCAATGTGCTGTTCTGATGGAGAAGCTGATAATGGAAGAGGCTGTGCAAGTGTGGGACAGAGGTTATATGGGAATTCTGTACTTTCTGCTCAATTTTGCTGTGAACCTGAAACTGCTCTTAAAAAAAAAAAAAGAGAAGTCCTTTTTTATAAATGTTATATTTAAAGAAGTTATAATGATATTTTGGAATAAATAAATTTGAAAACATTTATGCATTTTACCATAGCTGTTTACTTCAAAGAAGTTACTATATACTATATAGACTGCACTTCACACTACAGTGATTGAAATTCCATTCAAATGTTGACCCAAGAAAGATTAGAAATTAAAAATTAGAAATTAGAAATTAAGAATCTATTATAATGGAGAACATGAGATCTGAACTGAGAACAATTTCAAATCCTAACTCTGTCAATATTAACTGCACGATTTTAGAGAAGTTACTCAACATCATTGGGCCATATTTTTCTCTTTAGTAAGAATTTAAAAAAAGAGGAATAGCTATAAAATGCCAATTTCACAGAGCTGTTGTTGTAAGAATCAAATTATAGAGGAAATTGATGTTTAACTTCTTTATAGACTACAAAGGAATGGCCAATCATTGGTATCACTGGATGATCATTTCAAGAATAATCACCCATACCATTCTAGGTTTATTAAATAGCAGGAGAAAGTCATACAAATTCCAGATTCATAAAATAACCTCAGAAAAAATATGTGATGAAAATCATGGCAGTGAAACAAATATGTACTGCAATGAAAAATCATGGAACAAAATACAACCTTGATATGATAACTCTTTTCCACTTTTTTATATGACTCTGATTCTTGGAATATGGTGTTATATTTCCTTTTAAAATGTATCAATATTATTATAGCATATCAAAACGTTTGACAAGTTAAAGGAATTCTGACAGATCTCAAACACTGAATTAAAATAGGTTTAAATTTCTCTAGAAATTTAAATGAACTATTAATCATAACTTTAAAAGTGCTGCATGCTATATAATAAATAACTGAGTACGAATATAAAACACTTCAAATCTGGTGTTTTATATTGTTGAATAATGATACCAATCTATCATAATTTTTGAAATAGGTGACCTCTAAATCTACGAAACAATGAGCATGAATATTTGTCTAATTATCAACTCAGAAGACACTTTCTAATCATAAGAGCTGTTGGAGGATAGAAAGAAAGTAAAATAGCAAAAGATTGGTATTAATGATGAAATTCATCAAAAACAAAATTAAAAGGCAAAAAATAGTTATGAAGTATTTTTAAGAAACAAACTGAAATAATTGATAACCTTAGTTACAAACTTTTAATGCAAGTTATAATAACCATGTAAACAATAATAGAGTGGCATAAAAATGACATTTTAGAAAAAGAAAACACAAATAGTGTATAAATCCATGAAAAATATTTCTATCTTTCAATTAATCAGAAAATTTTAGATTAAAATAACCAACAGTTATTAAATAAAAAAAATCATTAGACTTTTAAAGTCATATTTAGTATGTGTGCACTCTAAGGCTTATATATGTACTCTGCTGATGAGAGTGCACATTGTATAACCTTTCTGGAAAGCAATTTGTCAGTACATACCAAGGTCTATAAAAAGTTCATACCCTTTAGTACAGTAATTTCTCTTCTAGAACTCTACCCTCAGGAATCAGAAATCCAAATAAACATTTAGTACAAAGATAAGAAAGATGACTTATTTATAATAGTTAAAATCTATAAGCAATCTAAATGTCTAATGTTTGGATAGTAATTAAATATATATATTTAGTATAGTTATAAGATAGAACATGTTGTGTAATTCAATGTAGATTTTTTTAAGAGTATATAATGACATGAGAAAATGCTTATGGTTTGCAATTAAGTTAAAGGTAAGAATACAATTCTGTATCATGTCTATTTGGAATTAATATTTTGTGCATAAATATTTCATTAAGATTTCAAATACATAAATTTAGAAACTGGCAAACTATATCAAAGTGATTATAATAATATTCTACATAAAGTAGTTTTTATGACATATTTTTATTTTTCTGTATGTTCTAAATTCTTTACAATGAGAATGTAGTTTTGAAAATAAATATAATTAAGATATGTACATAAATTTCAATACATTTTATCACATTGTCAAAACATTTCTCATCAGCCCTTTTATCACTGATATTAATACAGAACTTAAATGTTAAGAAATGTGAAGAAAACGATAGATGTGGACTAGTGTCTCAGCCTGCACCACTGGCTTATGGATATTAAGTTAATGTGGTTACATGTGTTGCTTTTCCATAGAGCTTAACACTAGTGAAATGACCCAGCTTTCCTTCCTCTGTCCTCCTTCCAGCACTGTCAATAGAAAGAAGCTTTAATTTGTTCTGTTTATTTGTTTGAGGTTATTATGTTACAAATTATGTATTAATCTCTATTAAAGCAAATGTGTAGACTTTAATTGGCAAGCTTCTTTCAGGTTCTCAAATACTGAATCTATGTCAGGAGACTTGCACATGGGCTTAGACTGTGATTTTATAGGTGTACCATGAGTGTTTTTGATGATACCCAAACTGTAAGGATTAAGATTAGTTGTAGTTGGAAGCCCAGCCACTCTGTGTGTAAGCGATCCCTTTAACTAACATACTTGTATCTCCTTTGTATGCCCTTTATTGGAATTTCAGGTAATACAACATTAATGTAAGAAAAATATTTTCTAAATATTCAAATTTGTCAAATGCAAGCAATCAAAAACCTTGTAAGATTACACATATGTACTTGAAATTATTTTGTACACAAGCAAAAAAAAACATGTACTATATATTTGCAATATTTACTGTTTTTGTCAAAGAATTAAAAAGAACAATTTTCTATAGCAAAAAGAAGGGGCAATACTTTCCATGTAATGCAACTTATATAATAGAATATGGAACTGCAAGACACTTAATAAAAGAGCTTACCCAATTTTTTCATTGTAGCCTGGTGAAAACAAAAATAAAGAGGGATTTTCTCATCTTTTTTCACCTTAAAATCTCAACAATGCTACTACTTTTTTTTTTTAATCATGTAACAAATATGCAACTGTGTTAACATTTGTTTGGAAAACACTTAAAATGGCTTTAAAACAGTCCTGGTGGATATTCTGTGTTTGTGGGTGTGGGATGGGAGGGAGTGAGGGAGCATTGTGGAACAAATAAACAACCACTTCAACTGAGTTACAATTTAGGGCTTCATTGACCCTGCACATTAGGAGGAAGGATTTGATGTGAACTAATGTGTGTGAACTGGCCCTTAGAGGTTTTGCTTTGAATGTAAATCCACTTTCACTAATATTGATATAGGAAAAGCTTCAACTTCTTTAGATCAATTTTTGTTCTTTAAACAATTACGATCAGACCATATGAGAAAATTAGATGAGCTATAAATGAAAAAACTGTACCCATTTACTGAGCTATTTACCCCAATATTTCTTTATCCCACTCTGGCAAAATTATCTCCATGCCCTGCAATGAAGTAGAATTAGAAGCCAATAAGAAATATTTACAATGCACCCCTCTGATGCTTTCCTTTTTTTCTTTTTTAAATTTTATTGGGGAATTGGGGGAGGGGAACAGTGTTGGGGAACCGGGGGAAAGGGAACAGACAAGTTGCTGTCCTTTTGTTCTTCAGTCTAGTTGTGGAGGACATTGCTTCACTGGTCCATGTTGGGATCATCATTGCACTCTTCTCGGGTGAGGCCGATCAGTCACGGGCCTCTGGACAGCCTCTCACAGAGGCTCTTGGCAGCTCACACTGGCTGCCAGCCACTCACTGTAGTCTATGGCAGCCCACTACAGCAGGGGCTGCAGCTATACTGACCCAGGGACTTACAGCAGCCTGGCTCCAGGTGGAGCTGTTGTTCACCATCTTAGTTGTAGAGGGCAGTGTCACTGGCCCTCATATGTGGGATGCAAACCAGGGCTGCTGGCGTCCCAAGCCAGCTCTTAACCAACGCGCAACTCAGCAGGCCCTGATGCTTTCCTTGTTTATTAGAATAATCCAATACAAGAACAAATGCATTAGCCAGAAATCTCATATGATAGAATAGGATCCTTGGTACTAACCTTTCCTGATCTGTTTTTCCACTTGAAGACTCTTGATCAACCCCTAAATACTCATTTCCTACTGCCATATGGAATTTGGAATAATGATAATAACAATAATAATAACCTCTGTCCTCAAAGGAAACATGAATCAAAGTAGAAGTAAAGAAAAACTAAAGTAGTAAAAGAGAGAGCAAGTATAATGTGTTTATGAAGTTATCAGGAAGAAAAAGAACATAATTTCTACAAATAAACTGCTATTCCAAATACCCACTGAAAACATGTTTATGTGAGCCTAAATAATGTAAACAGGCAAAGTAAATTATAAATTAAATGGCAGATATTCATTATAAAAGCAACGACTATGATGTTTTAGAGATGAGGTGATTTAGATAGCATCAGTGTAAAGAGAGTTTTGGAATTACCTAAAGAGTATTTATTAAAAACATTACTTCAAATATATATTTTTACAAATAAATTTTAAAACATTTAAAGCAACCTGGAAATCTCCAAATTGTGTTCATATACACAAACAGGTGAACTATTTCCTATAGGAAATGATATTCCCAGTCCCTTTCCTCATAGGAATATGTGCTGTAATAATAGCTGGAAAAATATGATCAAGAGTGGTTTCTGTATTGTGCAAACTGGAACATAAATGCGTTTTTACCCAAGGGCAGACCAGCTAGTAGTTTGGCTCTGATGCTATGTACTCAATATCACGTACTGTTACAACTTATCTGAACAAAGTTTTCCAGAAATTTAATATACTGGCTACTGTAGTGCCCCATTACTGTAGAAGGTTTAGCTTCTAAATTCTCCCATCCTTGCTCCTGGAGGACTCAGAAGGCCCGTTTTCTACCCACAGTTTTGTACTAGTAGCTTAGCAGAAAGCTGTGTCTATGCCTGAGTTAGCTGACTAGAATGAGAGACTGATACCACAGGGAAACTTCTTTGAGCAGGATATTTCCGTTATTACATAGTTGAACAGAAGTTCCTTTCTCTCTCTGCTGTTCCTTTCTCCCCAACCACATACATTTACACAGCATCATGAGGGTGGGACCTCTTTTGGGAACATCAGCTCTGCTACACACAGACCATCTATGCCTGGCCATGCAGAAAACCTGGGAGGCCATGCAATAGAGAACTTTTCCGTTTTTGTACAGAGTATAATAAAACCTTTGATAGCAAAATGATTTGGAACTGAAATAAAGAACATAAAATTAAGAGACCAATTGGTATGTGTTGAATTGATTTTATCATTTGTCCTTTCTCATCCCTCCGATTTGTTTTTTTTCTCTGTACTAACCTTTCTGGATTTAGTATTTTCAACTTTGTAGTCTTCAATGCTATCAGTATGCAGTTTTTCTACAGCAAACTTTGATCATTTTGAATAAAAGATGCTGTTGAAATTTGATGAATAATTAACAAGAACTTAACAGTAATCAATTAATCAACAAGTATATGCCAAATTATACTATGATAAGCATCAAATAAGATCACAAAAGAAATACAACTACGGTCGTAGGCCTTCAGGGGTTTGTAGTCAAGTGGAAAGATAAGTAATATATATTTCAAATAGTCAGCATATGCCTGAATATTTAGTTGCTTAATTGATAGCAATAATAAATATAAGAAAAGTATATAATATAGTATTATTAAACTGAAAATTATTTAAAACATTTTAATTCTAAATACTGAAATACATACTTATTTGAATAATCCACATTACTGATGCCAACTATGAGTTCTGAACTATTGTCAAAATCAATACATTTTTCATGTTAGTGTTTTTTTCCAATCATCTGTCATGACTTCTGAGAAGTATGAGAGAAGTCGAATACCTGTTCCAAAGTATTAGAATGTATTGTGTGCATTCTAGTTTTAGAAATAGCATTTTTTTTAAATCACAAAGCTCAGTGAATTTAATTAAATCTCAACTGCCTCAAAGCAATTCTTTTTATTGTACAAAATTGCACTTATCATTCAGATGGCAAAAAACATACACAATGCTACTGTCTTTCAAAACAAGCAATTTACATATAAAGGCAATAAGAAAAAGGTGCAAAACATGGCCCAAAAATGCCATTTACGCAGCCTGATGGATGTTTTAAAACCAATTCAGATCAATGTATGGTGAATTATGTGGATGCTCTAGAGAGCATATGTTATTCAACGACCTGAGATGATGAAAGTCATCTCAAGTGTCTATATTCGCAATGATGGAATAGAAACACAGTGAGTGCCAAGGTCAAGAAAGCTCTGTGAAATAGAAGTTCAAACTGGCATAGGAGTACATTTTTCCTTCTTTCATATTTTCATTGCTTTCTTATTCCCCCCTTCCCCAATCTCAATAGCACTTATTTAGATCTTACAAAGCAATTTATCTAATAGCACAAATGACAAATGCTTTTAAATGCATTGTAATTATCAGCATGTTTGATTACGTGTGCTTGTGTAGATAGTCCCTTTTTTCTGACATTTCTCTCTTGCTCTCTCTCCCTCTCTCCCTCTCTCCTGTATCTCAGTTTCTCTCTCTTTTCCTTTCTTTCTATTTATCTAACAAGTATATATAAAGAGCATATCTGTTGGAATGATGTAGACAGGTGGGAACCTTGTAATAATAGTCATTCTAAGCTTGGGGAATTCTCCCCACCGCATTCCATTATGTCTTACAATAAGCATAATATACACAGCTTCAAAATTATTTAGCACTTTGTTCCCTTATCTATTTCTATTTTCTATTTAGTAATTTTGCCCCTTATCTATTTCTACTTAGGATACAAAGTTTATCCTAAACTTTGTAGGATACAAGGATTTCTTCTGGAAAAAATCAGCAGCTTGGCACAGGGATGTGCAGAGCCCTGTACATACATCTGGATAGAACTAAAAGGCCACAGTGAAATATCCCCTTAGTACTGTGATAACTAGTTTGTTTAGAACATAGAAACATGGATAGAGTATAGAGTAAATTAGTGACATGTGACACATACTGATAAATAAATCTTATTTATTTATCCTTCTACAGGGTGATGTTCTCTTAATTTTACTCACTCTGGGTAATATAATCCATGGTTTTCAATACCATCAATATTTTATTCAGTCCTTTTATAAGTGTCTGTTTATTATTACAAAGAGATAAACAAAAGAACTATTGTAAAAAATAAAATTTTCCACCAAAAAGAAAACTTTGTGTGGTGTTATAGCCTTATAAATCTAAATATGTTCACAAGAAATACATTTATGCATACACACACACACACACACACACACACACACACACACACACTCTCCGCATCTTTATCACCAAATTGAAATTCTAATGTTATATGATTTGTATTCAGTTTGGGCCCTTTTCATGTATTTATTTGCATTGTTTTATAAAGACACCAGTTTTATGCCAGCAAAATTTTCATATTCTGTGCTCCATTCACATCAATCACATCTGTTTTCATTGATCATCTCTTTTTCATTTTCTCAGACTCCAATGTATTTTTTAAAACATTCTTCTCCAGATTATTAATTCAATTTTCCTGAACGATTAATGCTTTTCTTTATCACCTCAGTTACAGGTTTTAATTCTGCTATTGCTATTTTAGTTTCCTTGCAATAGTTCAATGTTTCAACCAAGTCTTTTTTCATCTCTGCTGCTCTTCATATTTTCCTCTGTTTTTCTTTTATTGTGTAATATTCTCCCCATAACACTTTCAGTCCCTCATTCTCTGAAGCTATGTGGTCTTATGTCGTATTGATACATTTTCTACAATTTTCTTTTGGTTTTTATAGCAAAGAATTTGTGGTAGTATGTTCTCTTTGAAACATCAAGAAAGCATCCTCCTTTCTGTGTGTGTGTGTGTGTGTGTGTGTGTGTGTGTGTGTGTGTTTATATGTGTATATTTACAAGTGATTGCTATCACATTTCACTGTACTTATTACCAAAGGAGATTGCTACCACTATCAGACATCCTCTCCCTTCAAGGTTTTGTGGTCAAGTACAACAAGAAAACAATCCAATGTTATTTATAAAATATTAGAAAATTTTACCACTTTTGCAATTCTTCCTTTATGATATTCTGCATTTCCTTCCTATTTTATTCTGTCTCTGATAACCATAACAAACCATAGCCCTGAACTAATGGTAAGGACATTACCAGAAGGTAAGGGAAAATAAAGCCAGTCAATGAGAACTTTCTTCCCAAACTGGGGAAGTTTGTTTTTGAGGGTTTCACCAGTAATTTTATGTGGCTTGTATTGCTCTTGGTATATACAAACACTTATCATAAAATTGGCATACTTCCAAAATCTTGACATACAAAATATCACTTAGACCTATCCCAAAATATGTTCTTGTTTTTTCATAAAAGGTCATATTTTGAATTTATTTTCCAATTTAAACTTTGATGAAGTTTAAACAGACTATATAAGAGGCTACTGTAAAAAAAAATATATTAAAAAAAAAATAGGACAACAAATGTGCAATGGAGTTGCTTATGCTAAGCCCAAAGTCACCAAATGGAGACATAATTACAGGTTTGGATCTCCCAGAAATGGAATTTTAAAGTACTCCATCAGGAATTGCCTTATCAGCACTAGTTAGATAATCTACTTGATAGAAACCTGCAATCTCCTAAAAGTAAGAGACCTTAACATAACCAATCCACTTTTTTCTCTAGTATAACTTCCTTGTTCCTGTTCCCTTGTGCCTATAAATACTTTTATTTTGTAGTACTCCTCGAAGCTCCTTTCTGATCTGCTAGATAGAATGTTGCCTGATTCATGAATCATTGAATAAAGCCAATAATATCTTTAAAATTGTCAATGCAAGAATGTGTGAACCTATAGAAAATTTTACAGGTGAACATGCCCAGAAGAAAGATCTCAAAATGCTCCAAAGAATGGCAATTTTGCAGCTCTTTTTATTATATTTGGAATCAAAAGAGGGAACATAAGGAAAATTACATAAAATCCCTTTGTGGTAGATAAGGTAGAGATAACAATGTGGGGAAATCCCTATGATAAGATAAAAAGCAAAATGGAGTGATACACTGCTTTTACATTGGTGGGTACTAGATGATAAAATAGGTGTGGGTAAACAAGAATGAGCCTAAGGGGCAGATGTTTGGCTCAGGGAGTAGGGTGGGAGCCTTTGGTTCCAACTTAAGTTTAGGCAGCATCCTCAAAGGTCCCAATAAGAAGTTTAACCACACCTTTCTCCACCCCAACAGATGATACTGACCACAATGGAAGATTCCACTACAGACTGTAAAGCAATTTACATCCTGGTTGGAGAATATAAAATCCCAGCTAAACAGAACCTTGGTGCAGCTATTTATCCTAGATCCAGCCCATTGTAATTCCTCTGCCAGTGCTCCTCTTCTTAAATAAACTTTCTAACCCCTATTCCTTTGTGCCTTGTAAATTCTTTCACAACTCGAGTGAGTGACTATGGCACAAAATAGTTAACATTTAATATTTATAGTGAATAGTGAATAGGGATAGAATACATGCAACAAGATCATGTGCTCTCTTGAGGGTGGCAACGCCTATTGGGTGGGTGGGGTCTCAAAAAGAGAATTATCCTGGCATTTCAAAGGTGTGTTAACCTAGATGTAGAAGAACATGGACAAGATTTGTTTAAGGCAAAGGTAAACCTTTCACTAAAGAAGTTATAAACCTGAGGCTTGACTACCCACCATGACCTGCTCAGTTAGGGATTTATGATCAGATCACCCTTTGAAGTTACTTTCAATCACTGAGCTTGTCAGATTAATTACATAGCCCCTTTTGGTTCACAAAATTTACTCAGTTGAATTTTGTTTTTAACACTGCTAACCAAATGTTCTTTTATCTTACATGTTCTTATGTGATTTTTGTTTTTTATTACATATTTTAGGTAGGATCCACTCAAGCTGAAGTCTATGATTACTGTACTTTATGAAGAAAAACTAGTTTTGAAGAATTATTGAGTATATATTACAGCAAAAGATCACGGACATTCACCATGCAATATATAAATATATTCTATACATGAGATATAGGAAACATTTGGTATTTGTCTCTGGGTCTTGACACAAAGCTCCTGAAATCCCTGGATTTTTCTGAGTGATAGTATGTCTTTTGTCATCCAGAAGGAGCTCCTATCAACCACATGTCAGTTTATGTTAATGAACTGACCTTTGGAAAGCATCTAGGAAAACTAAAGATGGGGGCTGGTTGCCAGGGAACCAATCATGATAAGAGGATTGAAACTATCAGCTGTATCCCGGACCTCAAGGGAGGAAGGGACTGGAGATAAACTTTAATCACCAATGGGCAATGATTAATCAATCATGTCTTCATAACACTACAGAAGAGTTCTAAGAGTTTCCAAGTTGAGCATGTGGAAATTCTGGGACAGTACTGTGCTTAAATATAATAGCGTGCTCTGCGCCTTTTCTATACCTTGCCCTTTGCCTATAGTCCATCTGATTGCTTCTGAATTATGTCCTTTTATAATAAACAGGAGATGTAGTAAATTGATATTTTCCTCGAGTTCTGTGAGCCACTGTAACAAATAAATCAAACCTGAAAACTGAGTTGTGAGAATCTCTCATTTATAGCCAGTTGGTCAAAAACACATATCATAACCTGGGCTTGTCATTGGTGTCTGAAGTGTGTGCGCGGGGAGGTGGGGAGTGGTCTTGTGGGATTGAACACTTAACCTGTGGGACTGAATTAAATTTTAAGACACCAGCTATTATCACAGAATTGCCTGGTGTGGGGAAAACAACCACACATTTATTGAACAGAAGTAAAAGTATTATTGTAGTAGCTATGTGTAGTGTAAAGGCACATAATAGTTTTTCCTCTATAATGTATATATAAAAATATTCATAAATACACTTATATCACACACATATTCATTTCTCCCTCTTTAAATAACCGCAATGTCTGTGACTTGCCTTTATTTTCTGAGTGCTCTGTATGAAATTGATATGGGCCAAGCAAGAAGCCCCCCACCCCTCCCACCCCACCCCTGCCGCCCCCCATTAGACAACTTTTAAGTCTCCTCTTCCCTAGTTTCTTAGCCCCTTGAGTACTTTGAGTACTCTCTAATCAGTTTCTGAATCCTAGACTAAAGATTGCGCCTAGACTGAATCACAGAATATCTCTCATCTACCCTGGCTTTAGATAACTACTTACATGCCTATGACTTCCCAACATTCCCCAAGCCATTCCAGACTTAACTCTTGGATAATCCCATCTCAGAGACTAAATAGGTTTTAACATTCCCCCAGGCCAGTATACTTGTTGAGTGTAAACATTAAAGCCTAATATTTTTTGCAAACCCATAGTCACCCACTATCAATAGCTTTGAGCTCTGCTCTTTAAGAAATTTATTAATTAAAATCTATTTTCCTCATTTAGGGACCTTGGGGATACAGAGGGCACCACAGCAAGATTGCCAGTCACAACCAAAGAAGCCACACAGTCTTCCAGTTGGATCTCGAGACCTCTTCCTCTCATGTGAGATCAGAGTTGTGGGACAGCTCTATGACCCTGCCCAGCAGGAAGCAGATACAGAAGAAGAGACCTCCTGACCCTCAACTTCCCATAGAGATTTTATAGGGATCACGTCTCTCAAGGGGAAAACAAAGCAGACAGTTAGAGGCAGGCATTGGGTCTCTGCATTCCTACATGTCCCCCAGAATGTGACCACCCTAAAAGACTTCCCCTCTCCACCCAAACCTTCCTCTTTTCATTGTAGTTATCCACCCCTACAGGGAAACAAACGGGCACAAAATACCCCACTGGATTAAACCAGTCACCCACACCTGCACAGTAAAGATCATAATGACTTTCATTTCACCTGGGCCTCATTATACTATCATTATAATATCATACATATGCCCAGAAATTCATTAATATCATTATATCAGACTGAATTTTGGGAAGGCACATATGCAGTCTAAAGAGATGACCTAACAGCCTGTTGTTAATCACAGGTGTCAATCAAGTGGGCCAATGCCCAGAGAGGAACAGCCCACTCTAAAGAAAAAAGGGATAAAAACTCCAAGTCCTGGCCAGTCAGTGCCTTTTGAGCTTCCTTTGCTCGGCCCGCTCCAAACTCTTTAGAGTGTACTTTCTTTTCTAATAATGGCCCTTGCGCCATTCTCTCCTGCTCAGGCCCGATTCTGCTTTTTGAAATGCATATTTACTTGTAATAAACTCCTTTTCCACAACCTTACCTCTCTGGTCCATGTCTCCATTCTTCGGCTTCAGGAGACTATGATCCCGGCAGAAGAAAAATCCTACATCAAAATTGCGTTGTCTGGATGTAACATGACAGAAGATTTAAACGTGTGTGTGTGTGTGTGTGTGTGTGTGTGTGTGTGTGTAAATAGGAAGAGTAAAATTGTGTTTTGACTTTGAGGTGAAATGGAGAAAACATCTAGACAATGCAATGAGCTTATGTATTGGGGGTCAATGAGACCTGTTTTAGTACCTTAGCACTTCCTTCAATTAGATGAGTGCTTTTTTTTCCTAGTTTCTCATCCAGAAAAATATCACAAAACACTTTTGAAAACACTAAGTGAGAAAATGCTCTGAATGTATTAATTCTTCTTGTGCTCCCTTTACTCATAAATATAAATATACAATGTCTCTCATATAAAAAAGTTATCCTCTCTTACTAGAACATCTCAGAGAGTATTCCTGCTGTACTCTTTCATAATTGTCATATAGGGTTAACAAATGAGCTACTTAAAAAAAGGTAAAGACAAAAGCATGTACTCTTTTAGGGCATATTTTATTCTTAGGTATTAAATTCAAACCTTTGATAACATGGAATTGAGCAATCATCATTATTTTTCTCCTGAGCCAATATATATACTTTTGGTTATCAATAATGTGCAAACCCTGTCCTGAACATTACAAAAAATATCGATATGATTTCCACAAAAGTCTGACTTCATTAGTGCATCAAATCAACAAATATGAAAGTCTGCTGTGTTTAAAAATTGTGTCAGTCTCTGTACTCTGTGTGAGAAGGAAATATGCTTCACAGTTTGATCTTTGTCAAAAAGGGATTAACATACAGTTAACATAAATATACATGTGAATAAAAAGCATGGCTTTTTAAGGTAATGTGTAAAACAGAATAATTGAAGTCAAAGATCTTTAGTTAAATTACAATTAGAATTTTGGATAAATCAACGCTTGTACAAATGATGCATTAAAGTGGGCTATGATATAGGATCCGGAGATGGTGGATGCAAAAGCAGTAGGGAGGCTGGAGGTGGTTCGCTTGTAGTGCGGCTCTTGAGGGTTCTCTTGTGGTGTAATCTTGGTCAGGACAATTAATTCAAGTCTCAGTTATCTGAAAGTTAGCCCAATGACACTGTCCTCACCAACCTCACTGAAATGTTGTGAAAATTAAATTAAATAACACCTTCGGAAGCATTTTGCCACATATAAAAGTGTTGTAGAAATAATATTGTTACCATGACAAAACAATACATACATAATCTAAGAATGTAATATTTTTCAATCTGCATTCTATTAAAAAAATGATGTGGCTATTTGCATTTAATGTTCATTAACTGCCAAAGAAGAAATGCACCAGGCACTTATTGTAAATAGCAAGGAAGACTTCATTTAAGACTACTGCAATAGCGCTCAAGATTATTGCAATAGGAGAGAGAGACTGAACTGAGCTCTGCTGAAACAAAGGACAGGAGGTTCAATGTTACCTTATATTAGTTTTCAGGTGTACAGCACAGTGGTTAGACATTTATATAATTTATCTAGTGATTCCCCAATTAGTCTAGTACCTATGTGGCACTACACATGGTTGTTGTAACTAACTGAAAAGAAATTAACGAAAATAACAGGATTTTTAAATATTGAAGCAAGGCAATGAAAAAAATATTGAAGTACACTAGGGAGGGGAAGTTTGTCAATGGGATTAGACTGTGTATTTGCTGATTGGTGCTTATGGAAGAAGTTAGGCATCTGTCTTTACAGGGACTAGGAGACAATGGTCTTTTTTATGATTGTTTTCAGAGATGGCTCTCAGGTCCTTGAAAAAGACATCCCTGGGTTATACAGGAGATTTACATCTCAAAGGAGCAGAGAAAGAATTGGCAATTGGCAAGTTTTCTAAAGTAAATACCCTTAGAAAATGGAAACCAGGGAATTCAGTCAGGAAGATGCTGAACTAAAGGTTATTGACGTCAAGTTGAGAGTAAGTTAAGGCTTTCTTGGTCAATCTTAAAACAATTATGCCATGTATTTTTGTTGTTGTTTGTTTAATTATGCTCGAGAAAGTGCTCAGGAATGACTAAATCCCAAAATAAACATGGCCTCCATCAACATTTTTAATCACATGAATTAGGCTTTACTTTTTTAATTAGAAAGAGTTTTTTTGTGTGTGTGCCAAATTTAGATATTCAAATGATTATCAAAAAAGTCTTCAATATTTCAGTAAATATGTCTACTTAAATTCCATACTATGTGTAGTTTCCACAGAATACAGTGAATTTTTACTTGTCACAAAAAATCTTTGTCTTCATATATTTTTAAAATAAGGTTGCCCCAAAAAAAGAAATATATTCTAACTGACAGAATTTTGAAAAGTTAGGCATATACACTAAAGTTAATATCACTTTTCCCACAGACACACAGACATAATTTTTTTTATTTACTACCTTTCTTTTGTTAATTTACCTTCATCAGTTACAACCAAAGTCTTATAAAATTAATTTCAGCTACTCATATATGTTCTTTATTATGGATTTGTATACTACTTGCAACCTAGTGAAGTCATTTTAAAACTGAGAAAGACTGTTACAAGTAATAGCTTCCTTGATCCTAACAATTTGATGTGGTCTCATTTTCTGTGCAGATCTAAAGAGGAAAGTAAATTGGAATTTTCCAATTGGTGATACAGCAGCATTGCTGTTGCTGCCCTGAAGAACTGTTTTCAAAGGCAGCCAAGACGATTTAGGTACCCCACACCAATTAGATTTACAGGGTCCATTTTAGGAGACTTGGTTACTCTCAAAAGAGAATTTACTACCAAAGGTAATAGGACACCAGCAAAATGGTCAATATTTCCTGTCATATTAAGTGAGGTTTTAGTTTGACAGAAACAACATGACATGTGAAGGTTTTATATTGCCTTTTGTTTTGTTTTTTTCAGTCATCTCAGATATGATTTAAGTGATTTGGACAAACATAATGTATACTACAATTTGTACAGAAACACAGAAAGGAAAAAATGTAAATAAAAGTCTATGAAATGTGGGCATTTAGTCTAGAACTCATAAAATGTTTATTTACTTAAAAAAGCAAAGTGGATCAAGATCAGTGATTATCTTCTATGGGACAAATACAATTTTAAAACTACTCTGAATGCAATTTAAACACTTTGTGTCTTTTCTATCATTCAACTGGGAATCCTAAAGAAAAAAAAAAACACAAAAAAACCTTAACTTCCTCTTTAGAAAGGAATATTTTAATGTACCTATTCTTTTCAAAAAAGTAAGAAAACATAAAATCAAAGTAAAATGGTATATATATATATATATATATATATTTTTTTTTTTCTTCCTTGTTGTAGATTCTTCTCTTTTATTTCTAAAGTGTTTAAAATAAGTTATACATAGAGATCTAGAGGAAAAAACTCTGACTCTGCATCTCTGCTTGAAGCAGGTTATGTTGATTGGCAGCCTAATGTTGGCCTGTGCTGCTGCTGCTGCCCTATTGTCAGCATAAGCATAATCTTCAGGACATTTTGCACTTACTTGCATTGAGATTTTCTAGTAAATTGTTCATCATTTAAACAAACCACCAGCTTAAATTAACAAAGTTCAACTTGATAAATTTCAACAACCATATTTGTGTAGCACAAATATAACTAGTGTACAAAAAACTCATTAGGATGTTCACTCTAGCTAACTGACATACATAATACAGCCTGCAAAAATGATTTGCTTGAATTACATGGAATAAATGTATATAATGAAGCATAGTTTAAAGAAATACCTATCAAATCTCTTTTCCCCTTCTTCTGTGTGACCATATTTGAAATAATCAGACTAAAATTATCAGACTAATGTAAAATATATTTTGTAAATTCAGACATCTGATTGGGGCAATGAGTAACATTCAAATTGATTAGAAAATAGAGTGAAACTCTAGCCCAACACAGTGTGGCAAATTCTGAAGTGAAGAGGAATACAATTCAGTTTGAGTTGTTCAAAACCATGATTACCAAATTACTACATCACAGACTCAATTATTTAGTACCTTGGTGAAGCATGCAAGCTTTAGTTTTTAACAGTTTTTAATAAGAATCATGCAATTTGGATATTTGCAAAATCATGTGACTTTGTGTTAGTTTAAGTTACATTTGTGTACTGTATATGTAAGTTACAAATACTTATGTCAGTTAGAAAATATAAAAATAAAATTGAAACCACTGCATAAACTCAAAACTAGAATATTCATTACCAATATCATGATGTTATCCATGTGTTTCATATTCCGTTTAACTTTTCTTTCCAAAAGTAATCAATATTCTGAATCACATGATTGTCATTGTTCTTATTTTTAATGTTTTACAATTTAAGTGCCTAAAAATAATATATTCTTTAATTTTGTTTGATTATGAGCTTTATAAAAATGATACCATTCACTTTAGACCATTCAGATTTGCTTCAATCAAAGTTATCATATTTCTGGGGTTTACCCATTTTTAGGAAAATGTTAAATTTATTTTTCAATTACAGTAAACATATATTATATTAGTTTCTGGTGTACAACATAGTATTAGCACACATAGTGATCACTACACATAGTGATTAGATATTTATATACCTACAAAGTGATCACATTGATATGTCTAGTACCCATTCGGCACCATACATAATAATTGCAACATTCTTAACTATATTCCCTGTGCTGTACTTCACATCCTCATGACTCTTTTTACAAATGGCAATCTGTGTTTCCTAATCATTTTCACTTTCTTCACCCAACCTTCTCCCATCTTGCAACTATTAATTTGTTCTCTGTATCTATGAATTTGTTTCTTTTTGTTTGTTTATTCTGGTTTTCAGAGTTCACATAAAAGTGAAACTATATGGTATTTGTTTTTCACTTAGCATAATACCCACTAGATACATCCATGTTGTTTTAAATGGCAAGATTTTATCCTTTTTTACTGCTGAGTAACATTCCATTGCATATGTACTGCAACTTCTTTATCCATTCATCTATTGATGGGCACTTAAGTTGTTTCCATGTCTTGACTATTGTGGAAATATTCTATTTTGTTTAATGAATTAATAGTTTGTCCATTTTTAATGCATTCATCATGTGACTGTTGCAGAATATATTCACTTACCTCTTAATACAGGGCCCCTGCACTATGGCATTACTGTGTCTCTACACTTTGAATGTTTTACCTTTTTTTCTAACAAACAATGAAACTGTAAATACAACTATGCAAATTATATTGTGCATTATTGCACATTCTGTTTTAAGTTACGTTTTGAACCTATCTCCCTGTGAAATTGTTTAGTTACAGGATATAAAAATGCTTGAAATTATACAACGCTCAAATATTTTTCAGAGCTTTTGTATGTATTTCACTCATATTCACAGATATAAAGCTTCTGCTGAAATTCCATTTTCACAATATGATAAGATAAGTTATTTTCAGCACTGTTCCCCCACAACCAACTCAAAGTACTGAAGAAAATATGTATTTTAAGTTATTATTAAGTAACTGACAAGGTAGTGAGGAATTATCAGGCTAAAAATTAGGACAAAGATGAAAATCAGAGATAAAAAGATGTCTTGAAGGCTTTTATACATAGCATAATTGCAATTCCAAAAATAAACCCATCTTCAAATTTTGATTTTGATAAACACAAATAAACACATACACTTTTCTAAAAAAAGGAAAATTTGAAAATATTTTCAGGAATGTGGAAACAAAACAGATTTGAAAAGGAATAAAAAAACTGAAAATAAAAGCTTAATAAAAAAATTAAAAATAACAGTTCAATGGGTGAGTTATATAATGTTCTGAATCAAAAGAAATACAAATTAAAGCCATGAACCTGAACTAGGAGGGGGTATCGTAGACTTTGGCCCACTTTCATCTCAATCTCTATTAGGTTACACCATCATCATAAGAGGAAGACAAAAAATTTACCCATCTGACAATGTCCCATAAGAAGCTTTAAAACAACAAAAAAAGACACTTTATATTAAGCAATGCAACAAGTAGAAAAGAAATACTTTTTGAGAAGATGTAAGCACAAAACAGCCACTCTATAGATTTAGAGCCCAAATCCCAGACTGAATTAAAATAGATCTAGATAGATGGTAGAACCTCACACCTTGAAGAAGTTAATTATGGGGCCGGGGGAGTGATGCATTGGTTAAGAGCTGGTTTGGGACGCCAGCAGCCCCGGTTTGGATCCCACATATGAGGGCCAGTGACACTGCCCTCTAAAGCTAACAACAGCTCCACTTGGAGCTGGGCTGTGTGAGCCCTGGCGATGGTGTAGGCTGCAGCCCCTGCTGCAGTGGGCTGCCATAGGCTACAGTGAGTGGCCGGCAGCCCACATAAGCTGCCAATAGCTGCGGTCAGCAACCATCCAGAGGCCGGCGACCGATCTGCCGAGGAAGAGTGCAATGACAATACCAACATGGGCCAGTGAAGCAACGCCATCCGCAACTAGACTGAAGAACAAAAAGACAGCAACTTGTCTGTTCCCCTTCTCTGATTACCCAACGTTGTTCCCCTCCCCCAATTCCCCAATAAAATCTTTAAAAAAAAAAAAAAGAAGTTAATTATAGACTTTCTACACAGTAAGTCATTTTCTTTACTATCTCAAATAATTTGTTAAGAACATTGAGAAGGATATCAAATAAAAAGTAACCAAATATCACAAGAAACAAAGTGCCAGGAGTAATACAGAGGAGAAATATCTATAGCAGAAACACACCCATAAAGAAATCAGACAGAAATTATAAGACACAGATAAATACACACACACACACACACACACACACACACACACACACACACACACTTCTAAAATATGGTTTTTTTTCAGAGATGTGGAAACCAAACAGATATGAAAAGGAATAAAAAAACTGAAAATAAAGTTTAATAAAAATTAAACAAAGAATAAGAGTTCAATGGATATGTCTAATAGCTGATAATATTGGACTCAGCTGAATGAAAAAAATAGAAAATCAAAAGATAGATCAGAAAAAAATTACTGAAGATAAAGCACGGAAAGACAAAAAGATAAAATTATGGATAAGAGTATAAAAATGTAGAAGATGTAGTAAGGTATAATATAAGTTGAAATGATATTTTGGATATATTAAATTAAATTAAATATATTATGAAAACTAATTTCATTTGTTTCTTTTTATTTCTTTCAATTTGACTACTAGGAAATGTAACATTACATATGTGGCTCCCTTTATATTTCCTTAGAACGCTTGGTTTAAAGCTTCATTATCAAATTTATTTACTACAGTCTTTAGTATTCAGTGCTCTGTGAATAATTCACTGGGCTCCTAAAACCCTAAACTCCTAGAGATGTCTTGTGAGCCAGCAATATATTTGTCACATCCTACACGACAGGGCCGTAGGAGTTCAGAAGGGACAGCGGGGGTTGAGAAACAGAAAAATATAGACAAGAGACAAAGGATAGTTCAAAAGCAGTGCTAGCCAGGGGACTCAGTGTCTCTCAGACAAAGAATCCCAAATGGGCCTGACTGTCCCTTTTATTCTCTTACATATGAAAGGATCAATGTGTCTTCCAGAGGTCTGTGTGTGTCACACCCAAGAATTAATCTCTGGGCCAAATCACCCATGCCAGCAGGCTGCCATTACTGAAAGTCCCATGATCTGCTTATATGCATCCCCCTAAGAGACAGAAACCACTAATGCTGAAACTCACTGATAGGATTACACAGAGGACAGATGTTATCATATCAATAGGTCATTTCACAGACATGCTGTCAGACCCTGAAGCAAGGGGTTCACGCCCTATTTCTGTCAACTGGTACCCATTCTGGTACCCATTGGCACCCACGGGCATCCACAGGCACCCACATGACGGTGTCTGGCTTGGCTTGTCCCTCTCGTGGGATCTTATTCATCATTGACTAACTGGCCCTCCTTTGGTGCCAAACAGGAATATATACAGTAAACATAATATTGAAGTTATGATTTGTCTTTATGGAGAGGTGCATGGGGGCAGACAGGCAGGCTATAATGTGACATATATTCCAATATTTCTTTTTATTAGACCAAGGGCTATGTTGTGCTGAGACTGAATAGGGAGGACACCTAAGAGTATTTTATCCAAAATATTGCCAAATAAGAATCTCCTCAAAGAAAGTTGTTTTAAATGAATGAATTTTCTGAAAGCATTTGGTGGGACTGGTATCTTCTATTATCTTTTCCTACAATCATAGACCAATCCTTTAACGTTTCTGTCTTAATTTTGTGATTTATAAGGAAAAGATTTGCATCTAGATAATTTAAAGTATGCTTCGCAATCTAATATTTCATCACTGGCTTAAAATTCTGTATGGAACAAGAAGAATCTTACCAAATAAAAAGCTGAATTATTTTCCCAATATATACTTAAATCTATCAAGAAAGCTAAAAGAAATGTGCAACTATTATCTTAATAAAGAAAGAAAAGAAAGGTGAAAGTGAGAAGAGTTTTACAAAGGGAAAATGTATTACAGTTTTTAAAAAGGAGAAAATAACTTTCATTTTGACATGGAGAAAACAAATTATGGCTTAAAAGTAAATACTATAAATTTTTAAAAGTTCATGATCATAGGAGACAAGTGCAAAGTATACAAAAGTATTTGTCCTCCAAAATATCATAAAGCAACTATTGTAGTTCAGTTTCATAATTAGGAGTGGGCATATTATTGGCACGCATAAATTTAGAGAAACATAACATGCAAATGGAATAGTAAAAGACATAATATAATAGCATAGTTAGAATTTTTTGAATATATTAAGACTACTCTCACAACCACTTATAGTTTTATATTATTATTCATCATCTATAATTTTTTATGTCAGGGGAGTAGGAGGAAAGCTGTCACTATATTTTTTAGAGAAAAAGATGAATTTCTTGACAAGACAGTCTATATCTGTAATTTTCTACCCTTCTGCATCTCTTGCATTTGCAAAGAATTGTTCATACCTTTAGATAAAGGAGATTTTATATATATATATATATATATATATATATATATATATATATATATATATATAATTTTCTCTAGCTACTGAAGTATTTATTAATGATTTTAATATTATTGAAGTCACTTTTTTTCTTACTGTTAAAATAATTATGTGTTCTATTATTCAACTGAGATGCTTTCCTAACTTCATCTTTTTACCCCCCCACACACACACACAACTTTCCCACCTGAGATCTTTTTTGTTGTCCTTAAAGAAGGTTAAAATATTCCAAAAGTTTTAATAGAAACCAAAAAAACTTATATTTATCATCTTTGGGTTTTTAAGAAACAAGATAATAGAATTTACTTGGTTGACAGTACTGCGGCTCATAATTTATTCTGAAACAAATGTTATGGAACATCAATAGAACAGTGAAAAGTGCAATTTGTAAAAAGCTTTAATAGGTAATGAAAAGAATTCTTTCGGTAAGTTTTTCCAGGCTTATTTTATCATTTCCATCTAAATGATCTCCTTTGGATGAAACCGGATAAAGAAACCAACCTGAATTTAGGATATTTCAAGGGGTAGTAGAATCTTTTTTGTATCCTCTTGTACACCCCAAAGCAAAGTGAATAATATACTTCTGTATATCACTAAATTTTAGCCAACTCTTCTTTTATGAGTCAGTTTTATTAGTTTTACAAATAAAGAAGAATCAACATTTAATGATCTTTTCCAGATCATTTTTTAAGAATAACAAAAGTAGAATAACTTTTTTTAGAAAAAAAGAATAACAACAACAATATATATATATATTATATATATAATATAAATATATATATATTATATATATATAATATAAATATATATATATAATGTAAGAAATATATATATATTTCTTACATTAAAAATTGATGCACTCAGTGACACTGCCCTCTACAGCTAACAACAGCTCCACCTGGAGCTGGGCTGTGCGAGCCCCGGTGATGGTGTAGGCTGCAGCCCCTGCTGCAGTGGGCTGCTATTGGCTACAGTGAGTGGCTGGCAGCCAGCATGAGCTGCCAATAGCCATGGTGAGCGACATCCAGAGGCCGGCGACCAATCTGCCTCATCCGGGAAGACCGTAATGATGATACCAACATGGGCCAGTGAAGCAACATCCTCCGCAACTGGACTGAAGAACAAAAGCACAGCAACTTGTCTGTTCCCCTTCCCCGATTCCCCAAAGCTGTTCCCCTCCCCCAATTCCCCAATTTAAAAAAAAATAAAAATTGATGCACTTATTAAAAAGTACAATATTTTTAATAACCATGTCTAGTCTTAGGATCTTTTGACATGTATAAAATGCAGGATTTAAGATTTAAATTAGACTGGGCTGGCCGAGTGGTGCGGTGGTTAAGAGCTGGCATGGTATGCCAGCGGCCCCGGTTCAGGTCCCACATGAGGGTCAGTGACACTGCCCTCTAAAAAGAAAAAAAAAGGATTTGAATTAGACAAATAAGGTATTTACCCCCAACTGGAACCAGACTTCTTTTCAAATTTTTGTATCTATTACATCAATAATGTAATAGTTGTGATAGAAAGATCCAAAGCCAAACACATACACAGACACACATATGCAGACTCACACACATACACAGTATATACGGTGTATATACTCATATATATACTCATACTTGTGCATAATGCTTCTCAAATTCCTTAATGAATTAGATAGTGAATATAATCATCATAAAGGACCTTTAACATTAGGAGGGCAAAGCTGAAGAGTAGTTTTGAGTATAAACTTTCTTGGTCTGTCTTTTAAAATAAGAATAATAGCATTGATACTTTATGCCTTGTATTAACTTAAAATGAATGTTATAACAATTATATATTCATACAGTTAAAGAACTTTAAACCTCCTTTAATAATCAAATCCTTAATATTGTATAGTAGACATTATGCAGATTATCCATTAGATACTTAGCTATGATAATGCATATTTTGTTTCTGGGAGCAGTGTATTCTAAGACAACAAAATAATGATGATAATAAAGTTGAAAAATAATCTAACAGCAAAGGAAAAAATTAGAGTGAAAATACAACCTATAGAATGGGAAAAAATATTTGCAAACCATATATATGATAAGGATTAATATTCATAATTTATAAGAAATTCCTACATTTCAATAGCAAACAACAATAATTAATTCAATTTAAAAATGGGTAAAGGATGGGAATAGACATTTAAAAGGTAAACAAATAGCCAGCAGGTACATGAAAAGGCGTTCAGCACCTCTAATCATCAGGTAAATGCAAATTCAAACCACAATAAGATCAGAGACCCAAGATGGCAGAGTAGATAATACTGTCGTTGCTTTTTTCCATATACACATTAAAATTACAACTGAATTACACGAAAATCAACCTGGAGAACAATCTGAAGTCTGGCTGAATACAAGTTTTATAACTAAGGATATAAGGAATAAGCCCCATTGAGACTGGTTGGGGGGTGGGGGGGTAGGAGATGTGAAACAGGCTGGAGCCAAACCTCCATTCAGTGGTTGAGAACTGAGAGAGATATCTCAGCCATGTAGGTTCCCCCCTACACTGGAGGACCGACAGACCCCAGCTCCACACCAGCTTCTCCAGCCCAGAGTACTGGTACTGGGAAGATGAGTCCCCACAACATTTGGCTGTGAAAAAAAGTGGGGATTCCAACCATCTAGATGTAAGGAAGGCTGCAGAAAACCCAAACATCCTCTTATATGGCCCATGCATAGACTCAGTCACAGGTACTCACGTTGGGCTCCAGTAGCAGAATGGTGACTCAAAGGGGCTTGGAGACATATGGCAGGGATGGGGGGCCAGACTGAGGTATGTGGCTTCAAGGGGAGGACTGGAAGAGAGCTGGCATTTTCCCAGGGAGGGGTTCTCTCCCATGCAGCTGGCAAGCAGGCACCATATTTCCTGTGTAGAGCCTTCCTCCACAGGAAAAATCTAAATCTGACTGGTCTAGTGAGCTCTGCTGCTTCACCCTGCTGACTCCCAGGGAGCACACCCGTCCCACTCACCCAACACCAGTAGCACTTTCTCAGTGAGCAGCCAGTCCCAGCCACATTGCACTCTTTCTTGAAAAACTATCAGAGTTTGTAGGATCCAGGTGGATGGCAGTTGGCTTCAATGTGCTCTGAGACTTTTGCTGAGTAACTTCTGGCTCAGCAGGGGTACCAAACCAGAGTCTACATCAACCTGGCAACAACACCTGTTCCAACTATGGTGACTCCCAACTCATGTAAAGGATGAGGTTGTATCAGGGGCAGAATCTCAAGAGAACTGACAGGTGACAAAAGGCCTTGGATGTCCTGGCTTTTTGCAGAACTACCCCAGGCCTGGTACAAGTGGAAGCCATCCTCAGTTTGCAGTGTGGTCTCTCCCACACACCTCCAGGGTTAGCACAGGCAGCAAAAAATCAAATATTGCTTTGTAGCTCCTACTAGGTATTCCCTGGCCAATCACAGGCAGTGGGTGACCTGCACCTGCTCTGGAGCCCCTCACAAGAGGCCCCAGAACCAATATACTTGGAGGTTGGCTTCAGACTGTCACATCCTGCAGGACAGGGCCGTAGGAGATTGGAAGGGATGGTGGGGGTTGAGAAACAGAAAACTATAGACAAGAGACAAAGGATAGTTCAAAAGCAGTGCTTGCCAGGGGACTCCATGTCTCTCAGACAAAGAATCCCAAATTGGGCCTGACTGTCCCTTTTGTTTCTCTTATATATGAAAGGATCAATGTGTCTTCTGAGGTCTATGTGTGTCACACCCAAGAATTAATCTCTGGGCCAAATCACCCATGCTTGGGCCGGCCGAGTGGCGCATTGGTTAAGCGCTGGTTTTGGGATGCCAGCAGCCCCGGTTCGGATCCCACATGAGGGCCAGTGACACTGCCCTCTGCAGCTGACAACAGCTCCACCTGGAGCTGGGCTGTGCAAGCCCCGGTGATGGTGTGGGCTGCAGCCCCTGCTGCAGTGGGCTGCCATGAGCTATAGTGAGTGGCCCGCAGCCAGCGTGAGCGGCTGGCAGCCAAGCGTGAGCTGCCAATAGCCGTGGTGAGCAACTTCCAGAGGCCAGCGACTGATCTGCCTCATCCGGGAAGAGCGCAGTGACAATACCAACAGTGAAGCAACATCCTCCGCAACTAGACTGAAGAACAGGAAGACAGCAACTTGTCTGTTCCCCTTCCCCGATTCCCCAACGCTGTTCCCCTCCGCCAATTCCCCAATAAAATCTTTAAAAAAAAAAAAAAAAAATCACCCATGCTTGCAGGCTTCCATTACTGAAAGTCCCATGATCTGCTTACATGCACCTCCCTAAGAGGCAGAAACCTCTAATGCCAAAACTCACTGATAGGATTACACAGACAGATGTTATATCAATATGTCATTTCACAGGCATGCTGTCAGACCCTGAAGCAAGGGGTTCACGCCCTATTTCTGTCAACTCCTATTGCATCCACAGGCACTCACATAACGGTGTCTGGCGTGGGTTGTCCCTCTCATGGGAATCTTATCCATCATTGACTAACCCGCCATCCTGTCTTTATGGAGAGGCGCATGGGGGAAGACAGTAGGCAGGCTACAATGTGACATCAGACCACAGAAGAGCACTACCCAGTTGCTCCACAAGTGGCACACACAAAGGGTGGTCTCAGCAGACACTAGAGCTTCTTGGGGCGAATCTCACTCAATGGGGTAAGCTCCCTGCACAGCACCCTGTAAGCTATGGGTTTGGCAAAACCCCATAGCCAATCAGATTTAAGGTCAATCCCATCCAATAGCAATCAAAGCTCAACAATTACAGAAGGGCACACACAACCCACACAAGAGACACTCCTGAAGCACCCAGCTCAGGTAACCAGGAAGACTCTGCCACCAGGCCTACAGGACAGCTACTACATAAGACCACTCAGCCAAGACTGGGATACATAGCAGAGCTACCTAAAATATAGGAACAAATAGAGAAGAACTCAAAATGAAAGAAACAAAACAAAACAAAACAAAGAACAGAAATAAAAACAACAAAGATTGGGTCCCAAATGAAGAACAGGAAAAAACTCCAGAAACAAAACTAAACAAAATGGAGGCAAGCAACCTACCAGATAGAGTTAAAAACAATGATTATAAGGATACTCAAGGAACTTATTGAGGACTTCAACAAAGATATAGCAAGCATAAAAAGTTACATAGGAACCATAAAAAAGAACCAATCAGGAGTAAACAGTACAATCACTGAAATGAGGAATGCTCTAGAGGGAATCACCAGCAGACTAGATGAAGCAGAGACTTGAATCAGTGACTTGGAAGAGATTGTAGCAGAAAACACCCAATCAGAACAGCAAAAAGAATACAAAAATATGAGGATAGTTTAAGAGACTTCTGGGAAAATATAAAGGGTACCAAAATTCGTATCACAGTAGTACCAGAAGAATAAGAGAAAAAACAAGGAATTGAGAAGCTATTTGAAGAAAGAATGACTGAAAACTTTCCTAATCTAGAGAAGGAAATAAACATACAGGTCCAGGAAGCACAGACAGTCCCATAAAAGATGAAGCCTTACAGGCCCACACCAAGACACATTATAATTAGAATCGCAAAGGTTAAAGGCAAAGAGAAAACCCTCAAAGCATCAGGAGAAAGACAAATAGGAATTATAAGGGAACTTCCATAAGATTGTCAGCTGATTTCTCCACAGAAACATTGTAAGCCAGAAGGGATTGGCACAAAATATTCAATGAGATGAAAAATAAGGACCTACAATCAAGATTACTCCACCCTGGGTCGGCCGAGTGGTGTATCGGTTAAGAGCTGGCTGAGACACAAACAGCCTTGGTTTGGATCCCACATATGAGGGCCAGTGACATTGCCCTCTACAGCTAACAACAGCCTGGAGCTGGGCTGAGAACCCCAGCGACAGTGTGGGCTGTAGCCCCACTGCAGTGGCTGCCATAGGCTACAGTGAGCCACCGGCAGCCAGCATGAGTGGCTGGCAGCCAGCGTGAGCTGCCAATAGCTGCGGTGAGCGACATCCAGAGGCCGGCGACCAATCTGCCTCACCAGGAAGAGCGCAGTGACGATACCAACATGGGTCAGTGAAGCAACGTCCTCCACAACTAGACTGAAGAACAAAGAGAGCAACTTGTCTGTTCCCCTTCCTCAATTCCCCAACACTGTTCCCCTCCCCCCAATTCCCCAATAAAATCTTTAAAAAAAAAAATTACTCCACCCTACAAAGCTATCATTTGGAATAAAAGGACAGATAGAGCTTCTCAGACAAGGAAAAGCTAAAGGAGTTCATAACCACCAAACCACTATTACAAGGAATGTTGGAGGGACTTTTTTTTAAGATGGAAAAAAAGAAGATCTAAGTTATGAAATAATGAAATGGCAATAGCTATGTATCAATCACCAATTATTTTCAATAAATGGACTAAATGTCCCACTCAAAAGGACACAGGAGGTCTGAATGGATCAGAAAACAAAGTTATTACCTACACTTCTGATGCCTACAAGAGACTCACTTCAGGTTGAAGGACACACAAAAACAGAAAGTAAAGGAATGGAAAAAGATATTTCATGAAAATGAAAAAAAAAAAGTTATGGTAGCAATATTTATATCAGACAAAATAAACTTTAAAACAAAGGCTGTAACAAAAGACAAAGAAGGATCCAGTAGTCCCACTTCATGGTATTTATCTGAAGCAACCCAAATGCTACTTCAAGAGGACATTTGCATCCAATGTTAATTGCAACATTGTTTACAATGGCCAAGATGTGGAGGAAGCCTGGGTGTCTTGTTGATGAAAGAATAGATTTTAAAAAGGTGGTACATATACACAATGAAATATTGCTCTGCCACGGAAGGGAATGTGTTCTTGTCATCTGCGGCAGCTTGGATGGACCTGGAAGGTACTGTACTTTGTGGAGTGTAAGACAGAGAAAGACAGATGCAATGTGATTTTGCTTATATGTGGGATGTAAAGAAAAATTAAACAAAACAGAAACAAACTCATAGATACAGAGAACATATTGATGGTTGCCAGATTGGAGGGGGTTTGGGAGTGAGTGAAAAAGAAGAAGGAATTAAGAAATACGAATAGGTTGTTACACAGTATCATGGGGATGTAGGGTATAGCATGACAAATATAGTCAATAATATTGTAATAATTATGTATGGTGTCAGGTGGGTACAAGATTTTTTGGGGTGATGGATTCGAGGGAGTTGGGGGGCAGGTTAAAATGGTGAAATGATTAAGATGTACAAACTGGTAGTTACAAAATAGTCATGAAGATGTAAAGTGAAGCATAGGGGATATAGTCAATAATATGGTTAATAAATATGTATAGTGCCAGGTACTAGACTAGTAAGCAGAATCATTTATTAAATTATATAAATGTCTAACCATTATGCTTTACACCTAAAATTACTATAAAATAATTCTGAATGTCAACTGTTATTAAAAAATTTTAAAAGTGGGTAAAGGTGAAGGGGATTAAGAGATCCAAATTTCCAGGTGTAAAACAAGTCATGGGGATATAATATACAGCATAGGGAATATAATCAATAATATTTTGATACTGTGGTACAGTGTCAGGTGGTTACTGGACTTATGTTGATAACTTCTTCAGTTATATAAATGTTGAATAACTACAATGTACACCTGAAACTAACATACTATGTTAACCATATTTCAATAAAAATCTAAAAAAATAAATAAATAAATTGAAAAAAACACAATAAGATATCTCCTCATACATGTTAGGATGTCTATTATAAAAAAAAGAAAATGGTAAGTATTGGTGAGGATGTGGAGATATTGGAACCCATGGACACTTGTTGGTGGGAATGCAAAATGGTGCTGAGGCTTTGGAAAACAGTATGGAAGTTCCTTTAAAAATTAAAGACAGAACTCCCATATGATCCAGCAATACTACTTCTGAGTATTTATCTAAAAATTGAAATCAGATTCTCAGAAAGGTATTTGCATTCCACTGTTCATTGTAGCATTGTTCACAATAGCCAAGATGTGGAGACACTTAATGTTCATCAATGGGATGAATGAATGAAGAAAATGCAGTATGTGCACAAAATAGAATATTATTCAGCCCTAGAAAAGAAGAGAATTCTGTAATATATGCCAACATAAACGCACCTAGAGAGCATCATGTTATGTGAAATAAGCCAGTCACAAACGGTAATTAAAACTGTCAAACTTATAAAGTCAGAGGGTAGAATGTATTCAAAATAGTCAAATTCATAAAATCAGAGCATAGAATGGTAGTTGCCAGGGGCTGGAGGCAGGAGGAAATGGGAGTTGCTATTCAATGGGTATAAAGTTTCAGTTATGCAAGATGAGTAAGTTCTAGATATCTGTGATACAACATCATGTGTATAGTTATCAATTGTATTCTACACTTAAAAAATTGTTGAGTGTAAATCTCATGTTCTCAAACCATAAAAGAAAAAAAATGGACTAATCTTAATCTTTACTGATCTAATAACTTTATGCACTAATTTTTTTATTAATTCTTTATAATGCCTAATGAACAATAGATGTACTTTTCAAGCAAAAACAGAGGTGCAATAATTAGAAGTCCAATAATAAGGAGTCTAATAGCTTCAATATGGACATATGATATTTTTCTCTAATGTTTCATCTTTAGAGATTAATCTATCATCTTTTAGTTCCTATAATTGAAATTTATCACTGCCATATATGTACAGTCTAATTTATCCATAAATATAATTCAAGTTTGTAAGTATCCCCCATTTGTGGAATTAAAGAGCAAGAGGAAAAAAACTGAGCCCAGCTGTTCTGTAATTATATGTCATCCAGAGGTTATGATTTAAAAATTTCAAAAACACTTTTGTTTAAATATATGGCCAAGGAAAGGGTATATCTACCATGAACCTAAGCTGATGACAAAACAGTTGTCCCCATCTTCATCCTGCCTTTATGTTGTCAGCTTTAAAGACTATTATCAAGGGCAACAAGAAGTTTCTGTGAAAAGTTCTTAGCAAGTTAATGGACCCTTTCTTTCAAAATAAAACACACTAAACGTTAAAGGTTTAGAAACCAGTCAGGAGAATTAAATGTGAAAGGCATTTTAAGTATAGAATGAGCCACTCTTTTTACTTTATTCTAAACAAGATTACACAATGATAAACAAATGGTAATCATCTTAACTCAAGGTTGCACTAAAACAAATGTTAATGTAGCCCTCAATTTTGTCTTTAAATTCAGAAGCCAGAGCAAAAGAACAAGGTATAAATTAGGGCCTAAGTTCAAAGTATGATATGACTACCTTTAAGCAAATAGGAGATTGTTTCTGTGTAATTTCCAAATGCACGTACTCCTCTCTTCAGTGTTATGTTTTTTTGGGGTTTTTTTTTTTTGAGGGCAGTGTCACTGGGCCTCATATGTGGGACCCGAACCGGGGCCGCTGGCTTCCCAAGCCAGTGCTTAACAACCGCGCCATTCGGCCAGCCCTCCAGTGTTATGTTTTATTTTCCACCAACATCTAGGGTTAATTTCTCTTTATTGGTCATGGTCTCTTTGCTGCTATACTCTATTCTTAAGAAACTCTCTTCCTACCAAGACTTGCTCCATGTTAAATACAAGCAGATTAAAATCATTTTTTCACACTGGGGTCAGTGTCATCAAAGTAAAGTAAAATCATCATTTTAAGATAATTTTAAACAAAAGAATGTGTATGTATGGCAGGAATCAGGCTAAAATGACTTTGTACACTTGAAATACTAAAGGTGATAATCAGGGGAGTTGCAGTAGAGGCATAAGTATTTTTGCTATGTGGTCTATGATAAATGTGAAAAGGGTACATTTCTCCTCCTCACAAGGTTTGTACATGTACTCTTCATACACATACACACACACACACACACACACACACACACACACACACACGTTTGAAATTATAGCAGAATTTGAAACAAGGAAAACAGAAGAAAAATTTACAGTACCATTACTGTAAAACTCAGGAATGTTAACAATATTGTTTAATCCTTAACAACACCCTTTGTCATTCAAATTCACATAATTTATTCTTTCCAGGATGTGGTTTATAACTGAGCTTTTCTCTATATTAATTGATAAACAGCTATACATGAAAACAAATGAAATATGAAAAAAAGGCTTTATATTTTTAGATAAAATTAATGTACATGGCTGAAGCTGAGGGTCAGTTAAACCCTTTCACAAGAAAAAGTCCTCCTTGAGGTTAATGGAAACTGCGTCCCCTGAACAGTAATGTACCGCTTGTGGATCGGGATACGTTTTGAGATCTTCTGATAAATGCATCATAAGGTGATTCCTTCCTTGTGTGAATATCATAAGGTGCACTTACACAAACCCAGCCTATTACACACCTAGGCTAGATGGTACAGCTTATTGCTTAGGCTATAAACATGTACAACATGTTACTGTACTGAATACTGGAAGATATTATAACACAATCGTTTTTGTATATTGAAATATATATCTATGAAAAGGTACAGTACAAATAGAGTCAAAAGGATAAAAAGTGGTACACTTGACTGTGACACTTACACTAAAAGGAGATTGCAAGACTAACAGTTTGTCTGGGTAAGTCAGTGAGTGAGTGGTGAGTGGATGTGAAGGCCTAGGACATGACTGTGCACTTCTGTAGACTTTATATGCACTGTACACTTAGGCTATACTAAATTTTTAAAACATAAGATTAAATCAAACACAAGAAAAAATGATGCAATGAAGAGACATCATAAACACAAGATGTATGAGGCTGCTGCTGGCATAACACTGTACATTGTTTTACAGCAAACTTTTTGTTATAACTAGAAACAATGCACTCTAAAATAACAATAAAATTAGAATATAGTAAATACATAAACCAGTAACATTGTCATTTATTATCAGGTATTATGTAGTATACATAATTATATGTACTATACTTCTACATGTCTGGCAGAGCGGTAGGTTTATTTATATATCAGCATCACCACAAACATGTGAGTTATGTGTTGCACCAAGACATTATGACAGCTAAGACATCACAGTTCCATTATAATGTCGCATGATTGTAGTCTTATATGTGGTCCATCATTGAATGAAATATCATTATGTGGCTCATGACAGTATATGGTTAAGGTTTCATTCTGGCTGAACTCATTGCACAGTTACTGGACACCAAGTATCCACTGATGTTCCATTCTTTTAATCAGAGAATAAATGCTTTTTTCTTATAAAAGCTAAGAAATATAAAAATCTTTACTTGATTTAGAAAAAACGTTAAACCGTAGTTGGCCAGCTGGTTATCTATTTGGTTCACGCAGTCATAGATTCACTGCTTATCAGCTTCACTCTTTATGTTTTAGTAAGATTGGAACACAAGGTTTAAATATAAAATGTGTGAAGTACTTGAGCATCTTGTCATGTGTAAAGTCTAAGCTGCTCTAAATTCTAAAGGAGAGTCTCTCAAATTCTAAAATACTAAATATATATATATATATATATATATAATTTGCTATTTGGAAAAATACTTGTTTCTTTAACCATGGTATTTCCTTAGCAAATGAAGCACGTTTTAGTTAATTAAAAGGAATTTTTTTGTTTTTGTTTTTTCCAGAGGTATTTTGAATACCTTTGAGAGCTAATTGAAGTCTGTGTATTTTTTCTTAAGTATATGGTAACTAACTTTAACTAATTAGTTAAAAGAGACACCAATTATTTTCTGATAGAAACACTTAAGATAATATCATATAAATCTTTTTTTATGAAAACTACATATCTTTTAAGTTGTTATAAAAGTAATTTATCTCCATTAATACTTTATTCTGTAGATTATTTTTAGATACATTATTGCATATAAAAGTCCCATAACATTTGGGTTCTGAATATTAATTAAAACATACAAAGATTGTTGAATTGTTTAGGATTAGTTTTGACTTTGAGGTTTAAAAAATAGTAGAGTGGTTTAAACAAAGGAGTTTACTTCTCACATGAAAAATCATGTAGGCACTCTAGGCCTGAAATAATAACTCCACCAATTTCAATTGTACAGGTCCCTTCTTTTTTTATTGCTCTATCATTGTCAAAGGACCTCATGGTCAAAAATAACTGTTTCAGTTCCAGCCATCCCATCTGTATTCTAGCCAACAGGAAAGAAAAATTTAAGAAAGTGAGGACAAATAAACATGCCTTTTATTTAAAGACACCTGCCAAAATGTGTACACATAATGTATGTTCTGTTCTCAGAACCCAGCCATTTGACTGTATTTTGCAGCAAAGGAGTCTAAGAAATGTAATCTGTATTTATCACTTAAAAATCAGATTGCATCTTTTACAACAGAAAGAGAGGAATGTGGATTTGGATTTGGGAGAAGAATATAGATTTCTGTCACAATTACAATACCATACCCTGTTTTCTACTTAGGAAAACTGCCCAATTTACAATGTGAGAATCCCCTCAACCATGATAACTGCACATTTATAAAGAATTTGTAGACATTACTATGACAGAATTATTATCGACAGCAATGACAGTTTTCAAAATGGCTATCAGTGATTCCTGCTGATCGTTGCTCATCAGTATTTGCTATGTGATAAAAGTTCTGACACATCCTTCTGTGGCTGATATATGCTGGAGCAATTCACAAGTAGCCATATTAAAGGTAAGTTGATGAAGACACTTTCAGTGACAGGAAGCCTTGTCCACATGGAATTAGAAAGCAAAAAGTCAAATGGAGAATGAGCTAAGGGTGAACACATTCCATTCCTGCTGTGGCCTTTCTAGAGAGTGTATTGAGGAGGTCTCAATCTGCCACCAAATAGGGCACTCAATATCTTCTTAGTGTCACTATCTTGACATGATAGACTCAATCTGTGTTGTGAAAACTACCCTTTTATCATTTGTATGATTCACTGGAAATCCTTCTCCTGAAATTTCCATTTAAGAAATTGATCCATGGTATTTTCTTAAGCTCCTTGCTCCAGTACCTATTTCACTGATGTCTCCCATCGAAAAGGTATATACATCATTATGGGTTTTTCATTTTGAACAAAACAAAATAAAAGGTAATATTTTGAGACATTCATCTTTTTTTGATAACCCTTACATCTTTCCCTCTACTATTCTCTTATCTCTACTTTTTGCAAGTGGTCAGTTTGTATTTACTGCCTCAGGGAATAGATGTAACACTGCAGAAAGCTAAATCTCCTGTAAGATATTTTAGCTTCACTTTCCAAAAGCGTAAGCCCCATGGAGGGGAAAGAATTTTGTACTATAGACAAAAAATACTGTCTAAAAACATGGGGAAAAGGTTTGCATATATATATATATATATATATATATATATATATATATATATATATATATATATGTATTTTTATGTGCATTGTGGTTGCTAAAACCTTTACATAATCCACATTAATAAGCATTTTAATCTAAAATACTGACACATCACTATCATACATAGAATGGATACTTAGTAAAGAAAACTGGAAAGATACAAACAAAAGAAAAATATCACTCACAGCCCAGCAAACTATATTAATAGAAGTCCTTTAAATTAATCTAAAGAGAATTTGATATAAATTCCCTTGGAAGCTTTTCATACAGATGTGTATCCATATTCACTGTTTATAAAAACATATTTTACCAAATGTTTTGTATCTCCTTTTAAAATTGTCATCATGATATTCAATTATAATGAAATGTAATAATTTATTTAATCAGTCCCCAAAGGTGGGACAATTAAACTATTTTAGGTCTTTCAATTATACAAAGAAAAATATCCTGCTTTAAAATGAAAATGGTTAATGTTTAAGTCTCTAGAAGAAAAAGACACAGAAATTTTATCTAAGAATGTTTTCTTGGGCCGGTTGAGTGTCGTGTTGGTTAAGAGCTGGCTTGGGACGCCAGCAGCCCTGGCTCAGATCCTACATATGAGGACCAGTGATGCTGCCCTCTAAAGATAAGATGGTGAACAACAGCTCCACCTGGAGCTGGGCTGCTGTGAGTCCCCAGGATGGCCTAGCTGCAGCCCTTGCTGCAGTGGGCTGCCATAGGCTACAGTAAGTGGCCAGCAGCCAGCGTGAGCAGCTGGCAGTTAGTGTGAACTGCCAAGGGCCGCTGTGATCAGCCATCCAGAGGCCTGCGACCACTCTGCCTCACCCAGGAAGAGTGCAATGAAAATACTAACATGGACCAGTGAAGCAATGTCCTCCACAACTAGACTGACGAACAAAAGGACAGCAACTTCTCTGTTCCCTTTCCTGGGTTCCCAACAATGTTCTCCTCCCCCAATTCCCCAATAATATCTTAAAAAAAAAAAAAAAGAATGTTTTCTTTATCTGGGGTGAAGTGGAGAAAGAGGAAAGAGAAAGAATGTGAGCTGATCTTTTTTTTTTTTTTTAAATATATATATTCTGGCTTGTAAGTGCCCAAATTTTTTAGTTAGTTTTGTATTGTTATTGTTTGTACTATCAACAGGCTTCACTGTTGATAAATAATTATGATTAGTTAAATCAACTTGACTTTTAGCAGCCTGAAAATACTAAATTTTATCTAAAAGATGCCTAGTAGAAACCAGTCTCATGAAAAATTATAATTATACACATATTTTCACCTCATATGAGCCTACCAAATGCACTCATTTGAGAATTCATACAGTCCTCTGGGTCTCTTCATGTATGTAGTATTTCAAAGACATTTAATGAAGGAGGTCTCTGAAAAAAGTGGTTTAATTCAAAGAACTCCTTCAAATTTTTTTTAAACTATGTTTCTTCTCAGTCCTATGCAATGATGTTTGAAAGCAGGCCGTTTATTTCATCTACATATAGATCTAATTCTTGATTTTCTAAATCCTTGTAAGATTTTATCAAATGTAAAACTGCAAAAACATAATTTTTCAGAATACACAGAAGAGAGTGAATTTGTAAACAGGAACCCAAAAGAAAATAATTTAAAGCTGTCTTCTATTTCTCCTAAGTCCTTATTAACATTTTTGGCAAGCAATGATAGAAATGAAAATAATTCACATTCAGACATGGAAGCTTGTGTAGATTTCTCACAACTAAGAAAATACAACTGTTTCTTTTATATCTCAGAAGAATAACTCATTTTTCATTGAGGACAGAAATACTACTCCCAATATATTGTATTTTAAAAATTCAAACTTGTTAATGGTTGCAGAGTGCTTTTATATATTTTAACTCATTTTATTTTCATGAGAATGTACAGCAGTATGGTTTTTAGTGAATGAAATTGGCAAACGGTCACTGGTGAAAATCGCAAACAGTATTCAAAATGAACATTTTTTACCTTGAGCTTAATTGTGAGCTAATAAACTGAAGTATAAGATAGATTCATATGGAAACAGGTTAGAAGACTTTGAGATTGTATCTATGAGCAGAACAAACACCATTAGCTGAAACAGAATTTCCCATCTCATCACATATTTTATAAACTTAAATGTTTTAGATGAAAATCAGTCTTGTGACCACATCTAAGGTATGTACTAGCAAGTACTTATTGGGAAAATATAGTTTGGTATCCAGTATCAGCAAATTGTAGATATTAGTAAAGTAAATCATGTGTCAATAAGTTAAGAACATACCAGTTATCTTGATTTCCTGGGAATAAGCATCTAACTAAAGAGGATTTTCTCACTTCAAAGAAACTCAAAATTTTTTCAGGACAGGGAAACCACTATGCCTCCCACATTTCTGTCTAGGGTGTTCTAAATGAGTTAACTTCAGAGAGAGAACAATATGGAAAGAAGTTTCCAGGCATTGGGAGCAGCATATGTAAAGGCTGTTCTCTGCAGTGAGCATGTGTATAGACCACAGAGGGCTTTTCAGGGAATGTTGAGTATTGAGCACCAAAGGGTTTCAAGTTGAAAAATTACAGCCCATGGATGTGGCATCTCATGTGAATTTTAAGTAGATTTCTTTGGCCTGAGGATGGATGAGAGATTGGAGAGGAAGAAGAGAGGATACAGCTGACCTTTCTACTTTCACTCACCCAATCTCATGTCAAGCATCACTTGCTCAGAGAACCATCATATTTTTTTGTTGGACGCTATTTGAAACCTATCATTTGTTTCTCCAGAACATTTTTAACATTACACTGATTAGTGTATTTACCTTATTAATTCTGTCTTCTCTATGACCTTTCACTTTCATCAGTGGGAGACCATTTGTACATGTGGTGGCTAGTACTGTCACTAAGTGTTTTATATTTGTACAATGCAAGTTAAAGAAAAGGAAGATTTAATACATTTCCTCAAGAATGCTGTCCAAGAAACAGAGGTAAAGTTCAAATCCTCAGTCTGTAATTCTCTACCTCTTTAATGTGACTGGTACTATGAGATTATTTTAAAAGCATCTAATTAAGTTAAAAAAAGGTACTTATGGAGTTGTTTCGCTAACTGTTAAAATGGAAGACTAAGTGTAGTTTACAGTGGTTTGTACATTAGAAGTAAATGTATTTTCTTCCTTCAAAGTAATAAATCAAGACACAAATTATTTTAGAGTGACTTAAAAGCTTGATAAAGGAGGAATATATAGTGCTGGCTAAGTGGCGCATTGGTTAGGAGCTGGCTTGGAACACCAGCTCTGAGAAGCAGGACCCCGGTTTGGATCCCACATGGGGCAGTGATGCTGTACCCTCTACAGTTAAAATGGTGAACAACAGCTAGACCTTGAGCTGAGCTGCTGTGAGTCCCCAGGACGGCATAGCTGCAGGGCTACCACAGGTTACAGTGAGTGGCTGGAAGCCAGCATGAGTGGCTGGCAGCCAGTGTGAGCTGCCAAGAGCCACCATGAGTGGCCGTCCAGAGGCCGGCGACAGATCTGCCTTACCGGGAAGAGTGCAATGGTGATACCAACATGGGCCAGTGAAGCAATGTCCTCCACAACTAGACTGACGAACAAAAGGACAGCAACTTGTCTGTTCCCCTTCCCCAATTCCCCAATGCTGTTCCCCTCCCCAATTCACCAATTTAAAAAAAAAAAAGAAGCAACTATATAAATGTTTAACTTACCTGATTTACATATACACTATTATAAACATAATCATAAAATCAAAGAAGTGAAGAAAAACTGAAGAGAAATGGGCAGCGGGGGAAAGCATGAAGAAGACACAGGTAAAGGTGCATAAAACTTGGAGAGAAAGAGACATTAAACAAAGAGGATCACAGAAAAATTCATGGAGACAGAGAAGGGAATAGGAGCTGAGGAGAAACAGCAATTAAGAAGAATAGAGATGTTAGTTCTGTCTGGGCACACATTCCTCTTTGATGCTGTCGGTATTTCAAATGGTGATCTCTACTCATGACAGCTAAGTGACACCCAGATAGCATAAATAAATAAATAATAAGTAAAAAACACTCATTTGAGTTTTTAAATGCCCTTTTAGTTAAACCTCCAGACCTTGTTCTTAATGGAATATCCTTAACCACTGTGGGTGAAAGGAATTATTGGATTGCTGTTTTTTGGTGTGTTTTTTTTTTTTTACTTCTTAGCAGCAAAAAGTACCCATAAAAATGTTCTAGGTCTCTAGTGATAGTCAACATTCTTTTTTTTCTGTGTTATAGAATGGGTAAAAGATTAGGAGATTATCCAAAATAAGAATTAAGAAAAGCATTTCTAATGACAATGGAAATTGAATGATTTGTCTTTTGGAAGCCATTTTAAAAATCAAATGAATATAGAGACCAAAATGTCAGTGCTTTATATATAACAAGCACGAGGATATATTTTAGTCCCAAGAATCTTCATTAATATAAATTGGAATATTAGATTTTTAAACTGGGATACGAGATATAGAATTTGAATCTGTAATTTACAATGTTCTTACAATTAATTATAATGCTATATTTGCTGATAGATGGATTTTTAAAAAGTTATTAAAAAACAAAAAAGTCAGACTTTCGTATGGTTGATCTGTGTATTCATTGAAAACTTCTTGAAATCAAATTCCTCTAATGAAAGTAGATGAAAATTTTAAAGCTGTTAATTTTGTAATCTTGGTTATTTCTGGAATATATTCTTAACTTTTCATTATAAATATATCAATATAAAATAAACTTTAGAAAAAATAGCTGAAAATCTATTTTAATGTAATTAAAATAATAAGAATGAAAGATAAGTATACTACTAAGTTGTCTTATTTATTTATTTATTTATTTATTTATTTATTTATTTATTTATTTATTTATTTTTTTGAGGGCAGTGTCACTGGCCCTCATATGTGGGACCCGAACCGGGGCTGCTGGCTTCCCAAGCCAGCACCTAACCACCGCACCACTCGACCGGCCCTCAGTTGTCTTATTTATATTGATGACAAGAAATTATATTTGAGGAGGAAAAAAACAATGTTTATAGCATCAATAATAATACTATACATCATTGCTATTGTTAAATTGAATTGTGTGGATAAGACTTTTTTCACCAAAGTAGATTATACAAATTGCTGAAGAGTCAAAACTTCTATACACGTACTTAGTTTTTACATCATCCTCTTTTTTTTCTTAATCTGTTTTAAATTTCTTTTTGTTATTGTTGTTGTTGTTGTTGTTGTTGTTGTTATTGCTTTAGTCTCAGATGCAGGTAATGGTTTTTCATTAAAATAGTTAATCGTAATTTTTCATTAAAAATCCTTTTGTCCCAATAAAGTCTCTTGTTTCATTTATTTATCCAACCCACTGCATCCTCATTCTATACGTCCATCCAAAATTTCCTAGGTCACTGCCACCAATCTAATGTGTTTAAATGAATACGCATTCTTGAAAAAGTTTTATCGGTATTTTCATACACAAATTTTTAATTTATGTAAATAGTATTATACTACACATCGTATCCTCATTCTTAGTTATTTTGCTCAGTAATATATCTTCAATATTTCTTCATATCACCATATAATCACCCAGCAATAAACACCTAGATTGCCCAAATTCCACGTATCACAACAAAATCACCATATGAAATACTTATGCATGGTTCCTCATAGAATTGAATGTTCATTTCTCTGGGATTTATACGCAGGAGTGAAATTCTTTAGTCATGGAGTATGCATACACTATTTGATTAAGTACTGCCAGATTGCTTTCCAAAATGGCATTGCTAGTTTACAGACCTTCCTACAATGCATGACAGTTCCTAGATCTTCACATTCTAGCAACCCTTAACATTATCCAGATTTCTAATATTTGTCAATCTGATGGATTTCAGTTGCTATCTCATTTTACTTCCATTTTTTTCTAATTTGTAATGTGTTTGTACATCTCTCCATATGTTTATTAAATGTTTGGGCTTTCATTTCTTTTAACTGTTTCTGTTCATTATATGTATTTTTCTGTTGAATTCCTGTCTTCTTATTGTTACTTTGATGGTATATGCATATGATAGATGTTAGTGATTCATCAATTTTAGGCATTGTAAATAGGTTTGTAGAGGATATTGTTTACTTTGGAAGGAAGCATATGGTACAATTTATTGAGCAGAAATCCTTAATTTTGGTTAGTCAGATATATAAAAATGCTTTATAATTTGTTTTAGGGTTTCTTTTAAAACAATTCCTCCATTTTCAATTGACTTTATAGTTTTACCTTTCCCATTTAGATCTTTAATCTATCTGGTATCCAATTGGCCACATGGTTTTGAAATGAATCCATTTTTATTTCTGCTCTATATAGTGAGTCAATCCATCACAATGTCAGTTATAACTTTATAAATTTAGAGTCTCAAGTGTTTAATAGATGGATTTTATGGTGGTTATTTCAACTCGTTTTAATCTCACCAGTATAGAACACCCACTTTTGTCTCATATACTTCTTTCTTCGGTTATATCTTTCACATATTATACCAGATTTCTTTTTCCTGGTATTTATTTTTTCATCTATTTATTCTCAAACATTTTTTGTTTTTGTTTTTGTTTTAATGTGTGCTCTGTAAGGCAACATCTTGTTGAACCTTAGTTTTGTTTTGTTATTGTTGTCATCATTGAATTCAATTATAGGTCTCTTTTTATCTTTGATATGTATTATTCTCTTTGTTTTTCTTTTATGGGGGATGTGCAACTTGTGTGTGTAATGAATTGCGCTGTGCTTTCACTTTCCCTGGGTCAAAGGTTGTCTTGTCTGGTGGTGCACACTGGAGACTGGTGAAAGCCAGACTCTATTCTCTGTCACTTCTCGGGAGCTTTAGAGGAAGTGAAGAATAACCTCCAGGGTGGAGAAGTCAGGCACCAAAATTTTAGACAACCCCGTACTGGCTTAGCAAGAAGCAAATACTGTCTGTGGTCAAGGGTTCACCTTTAACTTTTTGAGAAAGGAGCAATAATGCAAGAGGCAACCCATAAGCCCTGAAGGATTGGATGAGATCATATGGATAAACTGTATCTCATCACTAGATTCTCAACTCAGTAGGGCTTTTGTGTTGCTCTAAAGTTATTGCAACAAGCTCCTGCTCATCAGTGGTCTTAGCTCTAGCTGTTGATTTATATGGAGAAGAAGGAGGAAACAATTATGCCCAGACAATGTTGTGAGGAGAAAAAAGTATTTCTAACCTCTTCTCAACCTGCTCTCCCCACTGCCTTCTGACTCCCCCTGCCCTAGACTGTGACCCATCACCCCAATCCAAGACAGCTTTACAGCTTTTGATCTTGTCAGGTTTCCCAAAGATTTCATTTGATTTCTTTCAGTACATGTTTTCTTCTTCTGTAGTTTCTCTAGGATTAGTTTTTGAGGTAAAACCAGCAGCTCATACAGATTTGCTATACTGGAAGATCTGCACATGCATTTTGTCAGAAGCATGAAAACATGCTTATTACCTCCTTTCCTAAGTGTACAGGGCTTTTTATTCCTTTCTACCCATGATGACACACTGATCTTTCATCCCTTAGAGAGCTATGCATTCCTCTGTCAGGCTGACATTTCTACTCTATCCTTCTACTCCAATGTAGCCTTATCTCTGCCTGTTTGTTCCTCTTACTATATGACCAAACTGCACTGGCCTATTGGATCACATGCTAAAACTGTCTAATGAGCACCACACACAAAGGCTGCTTAGCAGAGAGTGGGGAGAAGGGCAAGTGGGTGGAAAATGTTTCCTTTATTTCAACCTAGTCCACTTCTAACATGAGTTGAAGCTACCAACTATTTGATGTTGTCTATAAAGACTCTCTCAGGTGTTGACCTGCATGAAATTAATGAGGACATAATTTAGAACATAGTAACCACAAGTCTTTCATTAAAAAAAATAATTATGAAAAAAGTAATTCAAGTAAGAAAATTAATTAAATTTGCAGCATCAGCTACATGTGACTTGTGATGAATAAAGTGTAAATTTAGATGGCAAGGAATTATTAAACTTTTAAGAAAAATCAAAATCTTAGTAATACGTAAAATAAAAATCTTAATGGTTTGATTCATTTTCCCATTCCCTGAAGAATTCTGATTAAAGGGTACTTTTAAAGCACAGAATAGGCCACTATTGGATTTAGTTATCTATTTAGCCAGAAATATTAAGAAAATGCTGGGATGCATTTGCATTAATACCATTGGTCATTAATTATTGATGTATTATTTTATATTATGGAGGTTCTTTGAAACTATGACATCCCCTGGAAGGTGAAAGTGGAGGAAACTTTAAAAAAAACCAACAGGTCTAATATCTATTTCAGGACTTTTAAAAGAAGCTTATGACTTAGCAATACAGTATCTTAAATTAAGGGAAAAATAAAATAAAAGCAGTACATAACTTTCCATATATAGACAGTGTAAAATGTGTTTTTGAAAATAATGTAAATAGTCTCTAGCAAAATGAAAAATAAGTATCACATGTTTTTATTTTCTGAGTGTTATATAACATACATATACAAATGATTTAATAAGAGAAACATCTAAGCTAATTTTACTAAGAGATATTGCCAATATGCTTTCATTTTCTAATGATTGTCACCAGAATTACTTACTTAAATATTTAATTTGTGCAGAGAATGAAAATTAGTAAATATAAAAATATTTTTAAAAAAACAGGTATGTTCTCAATGACATTGATTGAAAAGTCTCTTTATATTTGACTTTGTGGAAATTACCAAGAAATTAAGAGTTCAAGCTAAAAAGAAATTCACAATTAAACATAAAAAGCAATATTTCTATTTGTATATAATATGTGGGTTTATTCATAACAGTAATAAAAAATAATGCTAAAAATATGTGTCCATGTAGCATAAAGACAAAATTTAGAAAGTAACTTTAAAACTTCAAAATATCGCAAGTTTATACTGCAGGCACAGTTACACCAAAGTCTGTATCTAATGTTATAGTCTATAAAGGCTTTCCTGACTTGTTTCTGACTAATGTCTCTAGAATGAAATGTCGGGGTTGAGATTATATGGAAAATCTATAAAATGTAACACTATGATATATAGATCGATAGATTGATAGATCGATAGATAGATCATAAATGGAGGTAACCAATACAAAAATAGTTCACGGTAAACTATTTTTTTTTTTTTGAGGGCAGTGTCACTGGCCCTCATATGTGGGACCGAACCGGGGCTGCTGGCTTCCCAAGCCAGCGCTTAACTACCACGCCACTCGGCCGGCCCTCACAGTAAACTATTTATCACTACTGTTATGGACTTAATTGCCATCCCTCAATTCATAAGTTGAAGTCATGACCCCCACTACCTCAGAATGTGACTGTATTTGAAGACAGTGCCTTTAAAAGGGGGACTAAGTTAAAATGAGTGTCTTAGGGGTCCTAACACAATCTAACTGATGTTCTTAGAAGAGATACTTGACCACACAGAGACACCAGGAGCACACACACACAGAGGAAAGACCACACGAGGATGAGGCTAAAAGGCGGCCATCTGCAAGCCAAAGAGAGATCTTAGAAGAAACAGCCCTTTGACATTATTATTTTGAACCTACAGCCATCAGTACAGTGAGAAAAATAAATTTATTTTATTTAAGCCACCCAGTTAGTGTTATTTTATTATCGAAGTCCTAACAAACTAATATACTTTCCTGAGACTCTCAGGTATATACATGCTTATTCTCGTTCATATAAAGACTCATATATCACAGATTATAGCTATGATTGTGTTTGTTTGTCTGTGTTTGTATGTGGGTGTTTGCCTCTCTGTGTTGCATACATTGGTGGTGTTTTTTCCCACACCCTGTTGTACCATGAATCTAAATTCAAGCAGTATATATTGCTTAATTCATACCAAACACTGTAGCAATCAATTCAATAAACATGAAGCATTCAGAAAATATTATATTAATATCTCAATAATTTTTAAAGACTTTTTTTTATAGAGAAAAATCTGAGAGGAAGATGAAGATATTTCCCATGTAACCCCTGCTTCACACATGCATAACCTCCTCCTCTTATCAACATAACTCACTAGAGGGGAATAATGTATTATATTGACACATCATAACCACCTGGAGTCTATAGTTTACATTAGGGTTCACTCTTGGAATTGTACATTTTATGGGTTTGGACAAATGTATAATGACATGTATCCACCATTATGGTTTCATTCAAGTAGTTTCACTACCCTAAAAATCCTGTGAGATCTGCCTGTTCATCCCTGTCTCTTTCCTAACCCCTGGTAACCACTGATATTTTTACTGTCTCCATAGTATTGCCTTTTCCAGAATGTCATATACTTGGAGTCATATAGTATGTAACCTTTTCCGATTGATTTCTTTCACTTAATAATATGCATTTCAGTTTCCTTTATGTCTTGTCATATTTTGATAGCTCTTTTTTTTTTTAGTGCTGAGTAATACTCCATTGTCTAGATGTATCAATTTATTTATTCATTCACCTACTGCAGGACATCTTGATTGCTTCCAAGTTTTGTCATTATGGATAGAACTGTGGTAAGCATTCATGTATTTTTGTGTGGACATAGGCTTTAACCCTTAAGGAAATACCAAGGAATGTGATTGCTGGATTTGTGGTAAAAGTATGTTTAGTGTTGTAAGAAAGTAGCAAACTGTCTTCCGAAGAGGCTATATTATATTGTTATGTGTTCCCACTGGCAATGAATGAGAGCTCCTATTGCTCCACATCATCACCTGCATAGGATGTTGTCAGTTTTCCAGAATTTGGCCATTCTAATAGGTCTGTAGTGGTATCTCATTGTTTTATTTTTCATTTTCCTGATAACATATGATGTAGAGCATCTTTTCATATACTTACTTGTCATCTCTACATCTTCTTTAGTAAGACCTGTTCAGATCTTTAAATTGGATTGTTGTTTTTCTTTTTATTGCATTTTATGAGTTCTTTGTATATTTTGGATAACAGTTCTTTACCAAATGTGTCTTTTGCAAATATTTCCTACCAGGCTGTGGCTTGTCTTCTTATCATCTTTATATTGCCTTTCCCAGAAAAGAAGTTTTAAATTTTAATGAAGTCCAGCTGTATTTTTTCCTTTCTTGCTATGATGGATTACATTAATTAATTGTTGAATGTTGAATCAGCCTTCCATATCTGGGATAAATCCTACTTGGCTGTGATTTATAATCCTTTTTTATACTTTCAAAAATCTGATTTGTTAATAGTTTCGAGGATTTTTGCCATCAGTGTTTATGACAAATATCGGTCTGTAGTTTTCTTTCTTTATAAATGTCTTTATCTGGTTTTGGTATTAGGATAATGCTGTCCTCATATAATGAGCTAAGAAGTATTTCTTCTGCTTCTATACTCTGTAGAGAATTGGTTTAATTTCTTTCTTAAATGTTTGGTACAAATCACCAGGGAGCCCATCTGGGCCTAGGTCATTCTGTTTTGAAAGATTGTTGATTATTGGTTTATTTGCTTTAATAGATATATACCTATTCATATTAACTATTTCTTCTTGTGTGATTTTGGTAGATTTTGTCTCTCAAAGAAATATCGATCATATTTGAATCAGTGAAAGAGAAATCCACCCTGGCCTCTGAAGTAATCTGATGTAAACTAAACTTGCTAAGCTCCAAAATTTAGAAAGTTTTTTGGTTTGAATGAATAACTGAAGTCATCCCACAGTAATTGAACTAGAAATTGATGACTTCATCAATACACACAAATTGTAAAGGCACATTTAGAAATATATACTAGAAATTAAAAATTTCAAAAACTGCCAAAATGCAAATTCAAAATATTTTTCTCCATTAGTAACTTAGAACACCCAAGACATGTTTATGGGGGATTAATATAGTAGTTATCAGAAAACATATTAAGCAAGATTTGAAAGTATATAGCATATAGCATAGTATTTATATATGGATATTCTTTAATTATGCTTTTGTTTTCTTTTTTCTTATAATTTATCTAATGTATCATGCGTTTGGGGAACAAAACATTCCAGAGAAAGAATTATATTTGGTTCAGTCTAAAATCACTTGTCATTTCAGATATTTAAAAAAAAAAGTCAAATTTCCTAGTTAGTGTTAAGGGGAAGATGCTGTCATAATATAATTATAATTTTCATGTATCAGGATCCTGCCAGAAAAGGAAATGATAAATGTCATCATGCCTGGAAATACATGGTCTACAAGATTCAGAAGTCTATACTACAATGGAAAGAATAAAACTTATAACAAGAACCTCAAAGCAAACTCCTTACTCACTAATCTGTCTTAGTCCAATATTAAAAAATACCTGATTATGAGGTATCCATTTTAGAGTAAGTTAAATGCTTCTCTTGAGAGTAATGCAAGGTTTCACTAAAATAGCTAGATGAAAAGTAGTTGCATGAGGATTCCAGATAATGCACTTTACCAAGTGCTTCTAGAAGGAATTTTTATCAAGCCATATCGGCAATCCTATCCTCGGTAATCTAACAGTTTCTTTCCAAAAGAGTGAGACAATTACTTTTCATTCTCTAACATGCCTAACTTTAGCCAATTCTAACACCAAGAAAAAAATTAGACCATGTTGAAGGATATTTGGTTTTTCTTCTATCTTAAGATTAATAGCATCTTGGAATTTGGTCCAGTCATTTTCATAATAATCCATTTTCTGAATAACTTGAAAAGATCATGACTGTCTCATGACTGATTTGTTTATTACATGGAGGCAATTATGTTCCTTTCTCAGGAATTATTAGAACTCCAGACACAATGTATTTTGATTTTAAATATTAGCTTTTCAAACAAACAGTGAAAATCACCAATATTCTATGAAGATCAGAGTCATATATTTTTCGTATATAGTAAACATGTTTATAAAATTAATAATTTATTTATTATATTTATGAACTTATTGAAGTTCAGCAACTAAAATTTCTGTCTCTACAGGGCATCAGAAATACACTCACAAACTATAGTTCAGCATATATGTGGAACTTTTGTTGGTTCGTTTCATCTTCAGCCTTAAGACATCCATTCAAGATATTATTCCAAAGTCAGGTTTGTTCTAATCTTTTTCCATCCATTTCAGTGTAGCTATGTAATTCATTTTAAAAATTCAGAGAAATTAGTTTGTTAGTGGTTATGTTCCACTCTGAGTCCCCCAACACCACCACGTTCTGTTTGGCTATAATTATTTGCTTACTTGGGGATTATGTGAAACATATTATGGTCCTAAAAGTAAGAGATTTTGCTACTTTCAAAATGTTTTTATTTTAAAGTAGAATGGAATTTTAGCCATATATTAAATACACTCTGAAAAAAGTTCCAGAATTTTTTATGACACATATTTTTGCAATAAAATAAAGTAATAAAGGCACTGGTAACATTGTTAATGATTATACCATCATTATACACAGATTTGTTTTTTAAGCATTTCTATTTAAGTAATTTTATAACTAACCTAAAAAGTAAGGCAGAAGTCAGTAGGAGAGAATAATGTATGTCACTAACATTTTAAGCACATCTGGAATACTTCATCTCTTTCTCATAATATTAAGAGCGAGGAAGAAAACAAATATTAAAAGTAGTTCAAAGCTATGATGGAATTAAAAGGAAAGCCTGAAGAAATAAATGCACTTGTGTTAAGATTTCAGCAGTCACTATTGGTCTATTTTGTGTAATAAATAGCATTTTTTTCCCTCAACATTGATGCACCATTAGTATGTTTGTCTTTACCAAAGTTGAAAATCTGACTAGTTTATGCAAGTGGCAGCATAATTTCTTGGGAAAATAAAAAACAGGTTGAAAAAACATTAATAAAACTTAAGAAAAAATCCATTTATGATGTCAACATACAACTCCAGTCCTAAAGTCTACATTTATTACAAAAATAAATATACACTGAAGTCATACTCTTGCCATTAATGTAGAGCACACAAAAACTAGTTACACATTCTATATTTAATTAAAATACAAAAGTATGTCTTCCATCTGCACACAGAATGAATAGATTTAGGTGCACACAAAATTACATCTGGCATTCAAACATTTGTGTATATATATCTATATATATATATATATATATCCCAAACTGGGTATCATGTATTTCTTCAATGTAAGCTCAGTAGTATATTTATTAACATTTAAAATAATTTTCATTATTTTCAGTTTCTCACATCTTTGTTTACGTTTTGAGTCATACGTCTTCTGTGTCACAAATGCTTTTTTGTTTTACTTTCAAAGAGCACCTCTGAATTTTTTTTAGTGGAAAATATGCCTTGTATGATTTTATTTGGTACTTTAATCTTAGATTTAGTGTTTGTGCAAGCACCTTTTAACAATTCTAAGAATAATATTTTCTAAATCTTTTCTACCATCATATTACTTTTGGAAAAACTATAATGGGCCTGCCAAATGGTTAAGAACAATAAATCCTTGTTCTCCTATTTGGCTTTTATTTATTTAATGTAATAATACATTGTTCAGAGTTGGTTGAAAATGGTCACATTATTTAAGTCCGTGTAATCTGCAAAGATTATACGCGTACTCAAGTTACCCCAGACCTTGTCATTATAAGGATACCTGACTGACCTAGGGAGCACAGAACACCAGCACAGGAATTAATTTTCAGGCTACACAGAGAATACAACTATATCAAAAATGGAATAGTTATCCTACTGACACAGCAGTGGCCCTAATGCTTGGCCTCTTCTACCTTTGCTCCACCATGTGATTTTCACTATTGGCTGTACTTTGGAATCACCTGGGGGGCTTTAAAAAAATACTGATGACTGAATCCCATTTCACACATTCTGATTTAATTGATGTATGGTACATCCTAGGAATTGAGATTTTGTTTTGTTTAAATTAAAATTTATTGGGTTGACAATGGTCAACAAAACTTGCACTTAGGTTTCAAGTGTACAAATATATAATATATCATCTATGTATCACATTGTGTTCCTAGTACCCAGAGTCAGTTCTCCTTCCATCACCGTATTTTTGACCCCCTTTACCCTCTTGTACCTTAAAACTCTCCCCAAAGTGAGTCTTAGGTGTAGTCAAGTTTGATAATCACAGCCTTACAGACTCCATCATGCCTTTGCCTCTGGTTTTCCTTATATTGTTTGTCACTGTGTCACACTCTCCCTCAACTCATTAGCTTATTTTTCTCTGCCTCAACTTCTTTATATTAATTTTCCTTTGTGTGTTTCACAATCAAAGCTCTCAGTACAAAAATACCTGATCAGATCCAAAGCTCTCAGTACAAAAAAATCTGATCAGATCCAATCAGCCACAGCCAAGATTTCAAGAGGGACAGGAAAAAAAAAAAAAAAAAGGCACAACTACTTATGCCCAAGGAATAGTTGAGGCTGTTTTTCTCAGAACATGGTTGTGGATATGGTAGGTCACTCGGAGGATATGGTAGGTACTCTGAGTCAATAGACTCTTCACTGTAGCCAATAGCTACTCATTTTAACACAGAAAGAGGTCTTTCTAGTGATAATAGCACGTAGAACAATTTTTGGAATTAAGGTATATTTTTTAATAGAGGAAACTAACACATTTTAAGAGTATTTTCTTATTTGAATCCACCCTCAGAAACTATAAAAAAATCAGATATTTTTGTCATTGTGTTAAGATATAAAAGTGAAAATATTGCTATTTGTATAAAATTGCCATGTTGTTATTACTATTAACATAATAACAATGCAGTTGATATTGTTTTAGTAGAATCACCACTGAGCCTCGGGTGGCATCACTGTGCTTATCAGAGGATTCAGATCCTCTTCTTTATTTATCCCAAGGATTTTACTTTGAAAACCTGTTTAATTTGGAGATGGTTACAGGAAGTTCTAGCTAATGTTAATTCTGTTATTCTACCATGCCTCAGACAACTGAGAAATGAATCAAAGGAAAGAAATCTCCTAAGCTTACCATTTTTCAGGTTAAATCGATGAATGGGCTACGTGTTAGAAAAGTTTCTGCTATTCTTTTGCAGTCCGGTCTACTGATTCTGAGAAGGCCTACAGACCATTTCTATCACCACATGGTGATTGTTCCTTTCTTTGTATGTAGTCTTAAAAAGAATTTAAATCAATATTATTTGAAAAGATAAACATAAGAAAATAATAAATATTCCGTCTCATATTGAATCATTTCATATGACTCTTCAGCGGATGAAGAGTAAAGTGTAACACAGCCCTTTAAAAAACTTCCATAAACTATAAATATATGTGCAAATATAGTATGTTATTTCTAAGATTTTTGTGACTATATTTATTACTTTTCTCCTAAAATTGTTTGTTGCTTTTGTGATTTGAAGATTATTTAAAATGACTCAGGAGTAGCTCTTCATTTCTGGTCAATATTACAGATTGGTCTTTTGTTTTCAGACCAACAAATATTTGATTTGACTTCAGAATGTTTGTTCAGGATTTAGTCAGTAAAATTCTATGGCAATGGTATAAAGCAAATGAAAATGCTTTGATAACACAATCTTAACAGGAAATACAAAGTCATGCTACAGCTAAGCATATTATTACACAGGCCAGATTGCGTAAACCCTACTAGGGTCGGGAGACTACCTACATCTTCTTCTGAGATATAGTAAGTGCCACACTATATTTTAACTTTATACATTATCTTTTTAATCCTTAATAAGATATCAAGAAAACAACATGTATTTATTGGGTAAGACAACACTCCAAACAGACACTGTAAGCATTTTATATGTATATACACATTACAGGCTGATAATGATATATTCATTTACTAATTCCAAAAATATTTCTTGAGTATTTATGATGTTTCAGTAACTATAACTATTCTAGGAGTTTGTTTATATCAGAAACAAAACAAATGATTTCTGTACCCTCTTAGAGCTTATATTCTAGGGGGAAATCAGATAGTAAACACATAAAAAGTAAATGAACAAGATAATAATTAAAAGTATAAGGCTATAAAGTAAATTTTAAAAATGGTGAAGAGATATGGAGAAATGGGGTAAAGCAGTGAAAAGATCTCTGAAGAAGTGAAATTTAAGCTGTACTCTCAAGGACAAGAAGGAACTAATTATACATAGAATTATGGCAAGAATATTTCTTAACAGAAGAATAACAAAAGCAAAAAAGAAAAAACAGAAATGGGAGGCCGGGGTATTCACAAAAGGGAAAGTAGGTTTTTGTAGTTTGAAAAGAGGGAGTCAGGAAGGGAACATATAAAGTGTTGGAGTTGTAGGCAAGAGCCAGAGCCGACAGGGCCTTGTGATTTTAAGGGTTTGTAGGAAATGAAATAGAGTGTACCATTAAATATTTTCAAGCGCAAGATAAATTACTATGATTTATTTTTAAAGTTTCTCTGGTATATCAGTGGGGAAATAATTTATTATTAAATTAGTAAAAATCAAAATTAACAAATAGCTAATAAGTAGGAGTGGAGAGATTACTCAAATATCCATTGTCCCCTTCTTCTTTTGCATAACAAATTCCTGCATTTCTCAGCCTCACTTGCAAGTAATTATGGGACATTTCGAATGCAAGGACTAGATCACACCTTTTAAAAAGGAAATTGTGCTTTATTTCCTCATTTTTCTCCTTATGATAGAAATGTAAGAATTTGGGTGCCCAGCTTCAACCATGCAGCCAAGGATAACCTTCTTTGGAATGCTGGAGAGAAATGAATTTGATCTTTGTATGATCTTATGGATCAGAATTGCCTATCTGACCTGTAACTCTTGCTTATCTGTGGATTGTAACAGATACAAAATATAATTCTATTGCTTTTTCTCAAATCACTGCTACTTTGGGTCATTTTGTGACAACAGATTAGCCTGCACAGTCAAGTCCCCCCTTCTCTGTGGTTGTGCTTTCAGAAGTTTCCATTATTCACAGACAACTGTGATCTATACATATTAAGTGGAAAATTCCAGAAATAAACAATTTCAAAGTTTTAAATTCCATGCAGTTCTGAGTAACATGATGAAATCTTGTGCCATTTTCTCCTTCATGCCTGGGATATGAATCGCCCCTTTGTCAAGTGTATTCATGCTGTATACAGTACCCACTTTTAGTCACTCTGTAACTATTTCAGTTATCAAATTGACTATTGTGGTGTTGTAGAGCTAGTGTTCAAGTAACCCCTATTTTTCTAATAATAATAGCCCAAAGCACAGAGGTAGTGATACTGGCAATTCAGATATGACAAAGAGAAACCATGAAGTATTCTATTCCTTTAAGTGAAACGATATGTATGTGAAGGAAAAACAAAAAAATCAAAAAAACATATATAAGTTTAGTACTATCCTGGATTTCAGGTATCCACTAAGGGTGTTGGAACATATGTCCCATAGATAAGTGGGGCCTAATGTACTTATAACAGTAATGTAAACTAAATTTTCTGAAAAATTAAAATAGAAATAATACTAATGGGGGATTCTGTTTAACTTTCACTTTAAGACTCCCTCTGATAGTAATAAAGCTTACAATATCAATTCTCATTTTTAAAATTTTTAGATTATTATTTAATAGGATTATGCCTTTCAGGCCGGCCGAGTGGTGCAGTGGTTAAGTGCTGGCTTGGGAAGCCAGCGGCCCCAGTTCGGGTCCCACATATGAGGGCCAGTGACACTGCCCTCAAATAAATAAATAAATAAATAAATAAATAAATAAATAAATAGTATTATGCCTTAGATTTAGGTTATGTATATTGTTGGGAGCTGTCAGCACCCCAATATTTGACAAGGTTTCATGGTCGGTCATAGTCTCCATGCCTGTGAACTCATGTGCCTTTTCTCTACATCAGATCCTATAGGAGACAGTACTTTCACTGTATTTATGGCAAGTTCTTGTGGTACCCCAATGAGATAACTATGCAGCCAACAATGGGTAAGATCTCCTAGAAAAGAGGGGAGACAACCTAAGCCAGGCGGTTGTTCCATGGGGACCCCAGGACTAAGATATAGAGGACTCAAGCCCCTTGGAAACAGGCCCAGACCTCTGGCAACATAAGCCAAAAAACCTGGCTGTGAGTAACTGATAATAACTTAAATCAGTTAAGCTCATTTGCCTAAGATAACCACAGTGAAAAGTCTCCAGGCCATGAGAGTTCCTGTAAGGGACAACTTGCTGACCAGGAGCTATGTTAATCTATAGCCTTAATTGGATTCTTTGCCTTGTACATTGTTGTAGCAACAGACACTGAAGCTTTAGCTCAAATATATGCCCTGTGAGTCTTACTGCTGGAATCCGGGACTAGATAGTCAAGGTAATCATGGTAACCATTCTTCAGGTGATATGTAGAAACTGAGTCTGGGTCATAAAGAGATTATCATAGATGAGATTATCCTTAACTGTAGGAAAGGTCACAGTGTGCCCTGGGGAGAACAATTATAAGGACTAAAAGTCTTAAGAGAAAAATACATCAAAACTATGTGGAACTTAAACTTGTGATTGGATAATGGTCAAAAGTCCCTATAAAAAGGACATGTTATTGCAATAAAGTGTGACACTTTTTCTTTAACTCCCCTGGTGTCTTCACTGTCTCCCTTCTTTATTTTCCTTCCACCCCACTGACGCTGTCTCCACCTGAGGGAAACCCTGGTCAGCGGAGGCTGGTCCCCTGCAGTATATTACATAACAACTGAACTTTCAGGTAGAAACTAGGGTACACATATTGAAGGTGGCAGATTATCTTTAAAGTATCTATTTTTGGGACATATAATAGCATCTTAATGTGTTAAAGTGAGCTTCCCCAAATTCCATTTTCTGAATCAAGTATTTCACAACAATATTTTACTGGAATTGTCACTCTCCTGGGCCTTCTTCTGAATGTAAAATATCCAATCTGCCTTAAGCTTTCTACCTGTATCATTTGTTCTAAATAATGCTACTTTGGTTTTTATTTTTGCCAATCAAAATAATGCTCTAAGGCAATAAAAAATATTTGAATTTCAGTGAGACATAGGGTACAGAAGGACGGCATTATAACTAAATATGACTCTATTATTAGATGACTCATCTGTTTTAAAGCTGAAAGAATATTATTTCAAATTCATATAACCACTTAGGGAATAAAAGTGTACAATGTTTATAGAAATTCCTAAGGCCCCATATTGATATGTACTCTCTCCTTGCCTTTGTCAGTGTATGCTTAAACCAGATTTCAGCAACATTATAGAAGGTTCAAATCTTCACACCTATCCAAGGCTCTGCAGCACTTACATAAAATGCATTTAGGGGACTAATTGGCAGGAAAGAGAGCCAGGAGCTTGGGTGGCATTGCCTTCCATGAGGAGCAGATGGGCTACCTACCTGGGGAGTTGTAATATGCACTCAACTGAAATGAAGTCAGGGTCATGCAGCAGAGACATTTAGAGTAAGCCATATTCATGATTCCATAGTCCCTGTGGTTTTACTTCTGCTTTTCATTCCTTTTTTAAGTTTTAACTGTATTAATATTGCATAAGATTAATTTTTCCATGTTTTCATTTTTCTTTCTTTATTTAGGGGGAAATTAGGGGAGGGGAACAGAATTGGGGAATCGGGTAAGGTGAACAGACAAGTTGCTGTCTTTTTGTTCTTCAGCCTAGTTGCGGAGGACGTTGCTTCACTGGACCATGTTGGTATCATTATTGCGCTCTTCCTGGATGAGGCAGATTGGTCGCCGGTCTCTGGATGGTCACTCACCGCAGCTATTGGCAGCTCACGCTGGCTGCCGGCCATTCACTGTAGCCTATGGCAGCCCACTACAGCAGGGGCTGCAGCCTACACCATCACTGGGGCTTGCACAGCCCAGCTCCAGGTGGAGCTGTTGTTAGCTATAGAGGGCAGTGTCACTGGCCCTCATATGTGGATCCAAACCAGGGCAGCTGGCATCCCAAAACCAGCTCTTAAAGAATGCCCCACTAGGCCAGCCCATGTTTTCATTTCTAAAGGATTCTATAATTATTCTATAATAATTATTACCATTCCAAAAATCTTGAAAAAAATATCTAAAGTGTGTGATGTCATTAAATTACAAATAGACACTTAAAATTCTTATGAGGAATTGGAATGTGCTGATTAATTGAATGGTTATCAATCATATCCTGATGAGAAAAAATCACTGAATCCAGCATTATTAATCACAAAACAGGAGCTCAAAGAACATAATATCTAATTAGGATAAATTAAAAATCATTTTTGTTTCTATTTCCAACATCAAACATTTTTTTTCCAAAATACTTTTGTGCCTAAGTGGAGAAATTGATTATCTACACCATTATTAAGGCTTTTAAGTGTCTCTTGGTGACCATTTTGAGGACTAATCCACATTTGTACTGTTGGAATTCAGTTCTGTAAACACATTTAGCCATTGCAGGTCAGGCAGGATACCCAGCATTGACACTTAGGAGATAAGACAAGCTCTGTCCACCAGGAGTTCACAGGCTGTTGAGCCACAATCAGAGTCTCCTGGAAAAAAACCCTCACCTGCATGGTCTTGATTTGAATAATTATCTTGGCCTTTCTCCAGCTTTAACTTCTTAGAGAGCACCACTTGCCTTCCCAGTAAAAGTCAAACACTTTAGAATAATGTTCAAGATATTTCATATCTGTTCTCAAGTTTTAAACAAAACAAACAAGCAAAACGAATCTTTGGGTAGTAGCAGGGAGTTGACATGAACAAGAGTCAAGGATGAGAAGTTCTTAAAATAGTTCCAAAGAAGGAAGACATTGTTAGATATCCTTCATAGAGAAATAAGAGATACTCAAAGTGTTGCCCACCCCTCACACACATGCAGTTTTTCTATCATGATAAACATATGTCCCTAAAAATCATCACTCTATGCAAAATAATGAAACAAAAAGCACTCAAAAAACTTTGTTAGTCACACCTTAAAAAACAGAAACTTAATTAAAATTATGGCACATTTCTACACATATTAACTGCTTTAGAAATACATACATACTACAATATATATGGCACTTTACTAAAAAAGTAGAGGTTGGTGGATGTGAGCAATGGAAGAATAATATCTTGTAAGATTTTGTTAGATGGTAAAAGGAGGGTTCTCGGAAATGGGACAAAATTTGTAATACCAGATGTGGGTAGGTGTAACTCATGGCTTATATGGTGAACTAAGGTAGCCAGTAGATATTTGAGGTGTGTGTGTCTGAATTTTATGTATCCTTATGTAGTTCATTCACTGGGTGCAATTTTCTGAGTTAACCTGGTGTTTCTGGAAGAGGAAATTGTACATCAACAAATGTGAAATTTGCATTATGCTTAAACTGTTCCCTAGTATATCAGTGATATTGGAACAAATTCTGTTCTCAAAACAAGTATTATAGCAAAGCTAACTGTATTCTGTGATTGGGATATTTTAACAATTCTGTGAGCCACCTGCTTATGAATTTATAACATTTATTTCACAATTAGGGATAAAAGGCTGAAAATTTGAAAGCTGGATTAGGAGCACACTTGAAATCCTCTCATGTAAAAGACAATAAATCAATCAATTCAAACGCATCCTAATAAGCATTAAACCTGTGAAATGAAAGTGGGAAATAGAAGGGCACTAGATTCTTCAAGCAGGAGATGGAAGAGCACAGCCATTAAGGGGGTGTGGGAGCGGAAGAAGGACTTTAGTTGAAGAGCATAGCATGTCCTATCATCCTAATTGTGCGTAGTCTGGTTTCTGCTTATTGTCAACTAAGCAGAAATAGATACAAGCTGTTCTCAGAGGTATTTTTGTCATCAACAGCTGGATATGAATGCAGCTGTTTTGCAGATTTATAAAAATTGTATTTGTGTGTTTTAACATAAGCATCAATACAAAGTGTTGCCCACCCCTCACACACCAAGAGGATATATTAATTGAAGTGTTCAGGACTAGGTCTGCAAAACTGCTTGAAAACAGTCTTTAAATTGCAGCCAGGAAATCATGACCTTGGCTGTCAAGAAAGAAGGAAGATTCCAAAATCCGCGACAACATATTTTAAGATACTTAATCCCTTTGCATACAGCTACAATATCTGGCTCATTGTGATCATGTGTCCTTTAAATGCTTGTCAGAATCATATTTTGTGAAATATCTTTAAAACATGAATAGAAACCAAGAAAATTAGTATTATCAGAGATGGGATTGAGTTGAACAATTTCAAAAAAACAAAAACAAAAAAAAACCCACTACAGGTAAATGTCCTAAAATCATTAAACTAGATTTTAATCTAGTAGCAATGAGATTACTGGATTACGTGAAGATGAATATAGCCTACACAGAAATGTCATCAAGTGAGATTATTCAAAATTTAGTCTTAATATATACAGATTCTTCTTTGGAAGGTACACTTCCAAACACACTTTACAAAGCCAGCATTACCCTGATACCAAATCTATGCCTGTATGATCAATTCATCTATGGCAAAGGAGATAAGAATATACAATGGGAAAAGACAGTCTCTTTAATAATTGGTGTTGGGACAAGCAGACAGCCACATGCAAAGAATGAAACTAGATCACTTTCTTATACCATAGGAAAAAATAAACTCACAATGGATTAAACACTAAAATGTAAATTGTGAAATCATAAAACTCCTAGAAGAAAACATAAGCAGTAAACTTTTACAGACATTAGTCTTAGAAAATATTTTTTTGGGGATATGCCTCCTTGGGTAAGAACAACAAAAGTGAAAATAAACAAATGGACTACACCAACTAAAAAGATTATGCAGAGCAAAAGAAAACAATCAAAGAAACAAAAAGGTAACATACTGAAGGGGAGAAGATATTTGCAAACAGTTTGTCAGCTAAGTGGTTAATATGCAAAATATAAAAAGAACTTATACAACTTAACATATAATATATATAAAATATATATAAAAAATGGGCAGAGGGCCTAAATAGACATTTTTCTAAAGAAAACATACAAATGGCCAGCAGGTACATGAAAAGATGCTCAGTATTACTAATCATCTGGGTAATGCAAGTCAAAAACCACAATGCAATACCATCTCACACCTGTCAGAATGACTATCAAAAAGACAAGAAATAGAGAAAGATCCAAGATGACAGAGTAAATAAATGCTGTGCCTGCATCCTTTTATGAACACATTAAAGTTATATCTAAATTATCAAATAATCAACTGGGAGAACCATCTGAAGTCTAGCTGAACGAATTCCCATAACTGAAAATATAAAGAAGAAACCACAATAAGACTGGTAAGATGGGCGGAGACATGGAATTGGCTCCAACCTCCCTGTGGTGGTTGAGAAACAGGAGGAAGGTTCTCCCCTGGAGGAGTGAGGGACCCCAACCCCCCACACCAGGCTCCCCAGTCCAGATACTGATGTCAGGAAGGAGTCCCCACATCTGGCTGTCAACAGAAACAGTGGTAATTCTGACTGGTTGGGTGAGAGGGAAGGCTGTAGGAAACCCAGACATCCTCTTAAACAGCCCACGGACAGACTCACTCACTCACAGGCACTCACCTTGGGCTCCAGTGGAGGGATGGGGATCCAGAGGCCTCGGAAACATATGGGCAAAGACAGAGGTGTGAAGCTTCAGAGGAAGGACAGGGGGACAGTTCGCATTTTCCCTGTGAGGGAACCTTCTCCTGTGCGGCAGGCAGATGAGTGCCATCTTCTGTGTCCCTCCCCCACATGGTCAAATCTGAATCTGATTGGTCTGGTGATCTCTGCTGCTCCACCCTGCTGACTCAGCTAGAACCCTGCCCCACCCAACCCCCACACCACCTGAGGCACTTTCTCTGATAGCAGCCAACCCCTCCCATATTGCACTCTTTCTTTAAAAACTATCAGAGTCCATAGGCCCCAGTTGGGCTTCAACTGGCCTCAGTGTGCTCTGAGATGTTTGCTGAGTCAATTCTGGCTCAGCACTGGTACCAAACCAGAATCTACATTAACCTGGTGACCACAAATCTTCCTACTCTAGTGACTCCTTGAGACCTTGCCTCATTTAACTTGTGTACCACACAAGGCTTTATCAGTGGCTGACCTTTAAGGGAGCCAGCAGGTGGCAGCAGGCCTCCAGGTGTTCTGGCTTTTTGCCAATTTACCCCAGGCCTGCTGGTGGCAGCCACCCTCCTTGCACAGTGTGTCCTCTTCCATGCTCCTCCAGGTTTAGCACAGGCAGTGAAAAAATGCAGATGGCTTTGTAGTTCCTACCAAATAGCCCCCAGCAGTCACACATAGTGGTTGACCAGAACCCCTCCCAAGAAGCCCCAGAGTAGACATACTTTCAAGTTGGCTTCAGACCATAGCAGAGCACCACCCAATTAGTCCCAGAAGTGGCACAGCAAAGGCCACTTCTGTTTCAACAGGCACCAGGACTCACTGGGGTGAATCCCACTCAGTGAGGTAAGCTCCCTACACAGCTGTCTGTAACTGTGGACATGGCCAAACCCCACAGCCTGTCAGCCTGAGGGTCAAACCACCCACTGACATGCCAATAGCAATCAAGGCTCAACTATAACAGGAGGGCACACACAATCCACACAAGGAACACTCTGGAGCACCTGGAGTAGATGATGCAAAGACTGTGCCAGGTCTCCTTGAAGTAGCATTTTGGGTTTCTTAGGATGAATACCCAGAAGTAGGATTACTAGGTCCTTCTTTGTCTTTTGTTATAGTCTTTGCTTTAAAGTCTATTTTGTCTGGTATAAGTATTGATACCTCTATAATGACAATGTTGGTACACTTGATGTAGACCAAGAAGCCCCTTAAACTATCTTCATTTTTTTTTTTGGATTCTTTTTTCTTTTTGCTGTTTTGACTGGGTGTTTTATGCTGCCTTATCTTCTAAATTGCTGATCCAATTCTCTGCTTCATGTAATCTACTGTTTATTCCCTTTAATGTATTTTTATTTCAGTTATTGTATTCTTTATTTTTGACTGGATATTTTTGTTTTTTATCTTCATTGTTATGTTTTCCATCTCTTTGTTGTTCTCCCTGAGATCATTGAGCATCCTTATAACCAGTGTTTAGAATTCTGCATCTCTTAGATTGCTTGTCTCTATTTTGTTTTGTTGTTTTTCTGGAGCTTCGTTCTGTTCTTTTGTTTAGGATATGTTTTTTTGTTTCCCCATTTTGACTGCCTCTTTGTGTTTGCTTCTATGTATTAGGTAGGGCTGCTATGCCTTCTGTTCTTAGTTGAGTGGTCTTATGTGGTACGTGTCATGTGGGGCTCAGTGGCACAGTCTTCTTGATCACCTGAGCCATGCACTGCAGATGTGTCCCTTGTTTGGGTTGTGTGAGCCCTTCTCTTGTAGTTGAGCCTTGGTTGATCTTTGCATGTGAATAGGAGGTATTGACTCTCAGGCTCATTGGTTGTGACAATTGGCCATAACTACAGTAGCAGAGTTGTGGTTCAGGTACAGAGCAGGATGTTCCTCAGCAGGGCTCTGATACCAGCCCAATCTGCCCCTTGGATTGTGTCATCTTTGGAAGCAGCAGAGTGTTGCTCTAGCTCTTTTTAAAGCTGGCTACTGTGCATGCCAGCCCCAGGGACACCTGGGAGGGGAACCGCTGAAGATAAAGTTCAACAGCAGCACATGCCCCACTCAGGGCTACCAGACAGGTGCCACAAAACAATCTTCAGATAGCTGCCGCCCACATGGTGCTTAGCAGTGCCTCATGAGGCCAAGCCATGAACCAAGGCTGTCTGTGGCTAGTGCCAGGCTAGGGCTGCTCAGACAGAGATATGGAACACACTCATGCCAGAAGCTGTCTCAGTTCTGCAAGTCTTTGAGAGATCCTAGGAAAACCTGCAGCATGAGCCAAGGCAGGCAGTTTAAATGAAAAAGCCACTGGAAGAGGCTTGGATGTGCCCAAAAGTTGGGTGGGTGGGGTCTCAGAATCACCAGGGTGTGGCAAATAAATGGTGTCAGCCAGTTTAATGGAGATGCAGATATGGTGGCCACCTGTGTCTGTAAGCCAGGAAGGGGAATGGCTCAACAAAGAAACCTTGGCCTCCACTAGCTTCTCCATCCAGGAGAAAGCTGCCCCTCCAGACCTCTACCTGAGCCACACAACTCAGTTCGCACCCTGTATGTTCCTGTTGCCTCTTCAGCTGCTGCCCAGCACTGGAGCGCAGGGCCAGTGATTCTGTTGGTTAGTAAGCCTATCCACAATCCCTTTAAGAAGAGCTCCTGGGACTCCAGTCACCCTCTGTCTCACTCAGCTACAATCTACTCTGGTTTTTACAACCAGAAATTATGGGGACTTCTATCCCTGGCACTGGAACCCTGGGCTGGGGAGCCTGGTGTGGTGCTGGGACCACTTGCTTTTTCAAGGGGACCTCCACAGCTAAAATATTCTCCCGATTTTTAATGGTCATATGCTGGTGTGGGGCCAGACTGTTCCATATATATGCCCCTCCTACCAGTCTCCAATTGGCTCCTCGTGTGTGTTAGCTGCTGGGCTTCAGTGTAGCCAGATTTCAGGAGATTCTCGATGTTGGCTGTTTTGTAGTTTAGTTGTAATTCTGATGTGGTGGTGAGAGAAGGTAAGCACAGTATTCACCTACTCCACCTTCTTGACTGGAACCTTACAAATCTTTATTCACTATATTTTTTTTTAATTTAAAGGAATTGGTTCTTGTATCTTAAAATATAAATTGGATATCACATCCATATGCAGTGTGATGGAAGGTAACAACAAAAGATAAACTAAAATAAAATTAAAGTATGTTTTCATTTTTTAAAAAAGAACATACACAATATGTGCCTGAGGATTTTTGTAGAATTACTAATGATTATCATTGTTGTTGTTTTTAATTATTTTTTTCCCAAACATATTCTTCTAACCCAAATTCTGTTCTTTCTAATGACTCTTCTTAAAATGATCTTGTATTTTACTATGAAGTTCCTATGAAATTTACTATGAACTGTACTATGCAAAATTCCCATAGAAATATATCTTAAATTATTCTAAGCCTTAAATGTAGGTAAATGTGCCATCGGGAAAGCCGGGGCAGTGAGGGAATGTTGTGAAGGAATGAATATTTTTCTCTCTTGTGATCTAAGAGTCAGTTAGATTTCCTGGGATCAAAATGGGATCAGGAGGCACAAGATTCCTTTCATTAGGAAAATGAAAGTAAAGGTTTTTACTTAGTATCGCCTAATATTTCAGAAACAGAAAAAAAATGGTATGTCATGCACAGAGCTTTGTTTTTTTTAACTCTTTTTAAAGTCTATAAAAGCAACTAAATGTAGCAGTAACTTGAAATGACCACCAGGCTCTGACATAAGTCAACCTCATACTTATAACAGTTATGGTGAAAGAGGAAAGCCTTCCCTGATTTATTTCAAAGCAAGCCTTAGTTGATTTAAATCACCACTGCCTGAGACATTTAGGAAGCTAAATACCACACACACACACACACACACACACACACACACACACACCCCATGCCAAGAGCACACCATTAACTCTGTATGTAAAATAATAAATAATAAATTCTTTAAATTCCGCATTCCAAACATGACAGGATGGTTGCTGAGTACTAGACACAGACTAAGAAGGCAGAAGAAGGATTCTTACATCTGAAAAATCAATATTTAAAATAAACGAAAAAAAAAACACAGAAAAAACCTCAGTGACTTTCAAGTAACTACTAACAGTGATTGTAAACTATTTCCAATTTCATTTGCAGCATTTTTTGTTTTTTAACTTTCTAGAATCAGAGAAGGATGACTCTCAAGTCCAATATCCTTGTTGAATAGATGGGGACACAAAGAGAAAGTTGAAATGCCTTGTTTTAAGACACAGAATGATTAATTATAGAACTGGGATTAGAACTCAGAAGTAATACAATTCCCTAGTTTATTAAGTATATTAAACTCAATTTTACCAGTGTAGGAAGCAGTTGTGAAGGTTAACAATCTTTGAGTATCAACAGAGATGTTTAAAAACCCTGAACCTTACAATGGGTATTGATCAACTTACCAAAAGACACCAGGTCTCTCTGCATTTCTGCCTCATATGCTCACAACTAGAAAAGGGGAAATGACATATTAATGTTATGAAATACTTGGGATTACAATACTAGGAAGAAAAAACACTAAATATATTTGTCAGATCTTACATGTTGAGGCCAGACTCAATTCCTGGCTCTCCTGCTGGCAGAAGAAGCTGGGATTCAGTCATATAGAGTCATCTAGCAGCAGGACCCAGCTGGGTATATAACTCAGCTGCTAAATTGAAGACAATCAAACTTCAGCTCCTATTTCATTGCCCTCCTATCTTATTGGCCTATGGAACATTTAAATAAGAGGAGCCTGGAACTTTCCCAAAGGTAGAAGGTTCCTATGATTTGTTTCTTGGGTGTCAGAAATCCCAGTGTTTCTGTAGCATTGTGCAGAGCGTTGGCTGCTGAGCAGTGAACTAAAGAGCCAGAAATACACAGCTGTGTGGAAGCCTGCTAACAAATGTCACCTCTTCTAGCAGCTTAATCCTACAATGTGTCTCCACATGTTGTGTCCACAGTTTGAAATATTCATCTCCCTATATGCCACTTATTACCTCCATGCTCCTGGCCAGCACCACTACCATCAAACTTCCCAAACTATTTGGCTTAAGTATCTCCTTATTTGTGAAACCTGCCTTAACTGCTTTGTGCAAAAGTAATTGATCCTCCATTTGTGATGCCATCGGACTTTGTTCTCACTTCTAGTATGGAATCTATCTTAAGGCATTGTGGTTGACCCTTCATCTATGCCAGATGTATGGAGGCCATGTCCTCTCCATATTTGGAACTCCAGTACTTAGGATGGCACCTGGCTCACAACAGACATTAAAATAGGTGTGTTGATTATATGAGTGAAATGTTGCAAGTTTATACCCCTTTATACATATAACTGGCCCTTAGTATTTAATCTAATTCCTTCCATTTTTAATCTTTGTTTTTAATCTCAAAAATCATATTTGCTGATTCAAAAATGCAATTATTCTATCAACAAACAAATGCTAATTGGGCATTCATTACATGCCAGGAATTCTTCTAGTTACTCTGGGTACCAGCAGTTAAAAACAAAGATATAAAGAAGCAACAACCATGCTCTCATGTTACTCATGAAAAATATACAAATAGTCAAATAAACATACTATATGTCAAACATTGGAGGTGCTATACAGAATAAAGGAATAAAGCAGCTTACAGGAATAGAGGAGTGGACTGCTACTTTATGTAAAAGGTCAGAGAAGCACTCATTATAAAGATGACAGTTGAGCAGGAGCTGAAAGTGAGAGGCATAGTTAGATGGATATATTGAGAAAGAACATGCTGAAAAGTGGAAACAATTATAAAAGTCCCGAAATAGTAAATGCTTGATGCATGGGAAGTAAATCAAGGAGAAGTATCACTGAAGCAAGCTGACTTTACAGGACAGTGGCAGCAGATGACATCAGAGAAGAAATTGTGGAAAGACAATGTTATTGCAGGTCAGGAGAATATGGGGAGCTGTAGGAGGATTTTTAATAAAAGAGCAATATGATTTCACTGATGAAAAGACTTGTTTCTAGCTGCCATGTCGGGGAACAGACCATAGCAGAAGTGGAAAGCAGAGACGACTTAGTACATGTATTAGATTTCTAAGGCTGCTGTAACAAAGTACCATGGTCTGAGTGCCTTAAATAACAGAAATTTATTATCTCCAAGTTCGGGAGGCTAAAGTCTGTGATCAAGGTTTCTGCAGGAAAGGTGCCTTCTGAGAGTCATATAGGAGAAATTGTTCTCTGCCTCTCTCCTAGTTTATGGTAATTTTTTTTTTTTCAATCTTCGGTCTTCTTTGGCTTGTAGATGCATCACCGAGATGTTTACCTTCATCTTCACAGAGGATTCGCCCTGTGTGCTTGTCTGGCTCTGTATCTAAATTTCCCCTTTGATAGGGACACAAGTTATATTGGATTAAGGCCCACTTTAATGACCTAATCTTGACTCAACTAATTTTCAAAGACTCTTTCTAAATAAGGTCACATTCTGAGGTACTGGGGGTTAGGATTTTAACATACCCTTTTTCGGGAAGCAATTCAATTCATCCCAGTACACTGTGGAAATAGTCCAGTCTAGAAATGACAGTGGCTTAGACCAGAGTACAAACACTGGAGACAGAGACAACTGGTCAGTATTATTTTGAAGACAGAACCAACATATTTTTCTGATTAACTAAGTGTGGGGTATAAATAATAGAAGGAAGAAACAAAGATTTCAGGATTTGGGGCCTAATGTCTATGTTCTCATATTGAGAAGACTGAGTGAGAAGCAGATGTGTGGAGGCAATTTAAAAGTTTGGTTTGTGACATGTTAACATGTTGCCATTGAGACCTGATTAGATTTCTAAGCAAAGATATTGACAAAGTGCTTGGATATGTGAGTTTGGCTTATAAAAATTTATAGCTGCAAAAGATTTAATCATCATAGCCCAATCAATACTGATTACATAGGAGAAGTCAGTATTTCTTAAAAGCTTTATTTAAAAAATAAAAGAAAGTGCCTTGCTTTCAAGGACACTGAAACATGTAGTCACAGCAACAACAAAAAAAATAAAACAAAAAAAGTACCAAACTCTGTTCTTTTGACTCTCAGGTCAACACTTTTTCCATTATGGTACCAGGCTTTCTTAAGCATTTTTTAGTGCTATACACAGTTAGTAAACAGTAGTTGGCAGTCTAATGCAACATAAATGTAAATAATTACAGTTCTGGGTCCAGCAGTGGGTGACAAAGATTCCAGCTTGTGGTCGTTGTTGTCCATTATATTATCACAAAATTTATAAACATGACAAGCTGGTCAAAAATATTGCTATGTAGAATATTTTGGAAGTTGGATAGGTTCCTTTCCCCCTTAACATAGTTCTAGAGTTCTAATATAGTATCTGATGTTGAGACTTTGCTCTCCTGATGTGCAGAGACTGAATCGGGCACTCAGCTCCTTCTGCTTACATTCCTCCTGGCAGCTGATTCAGTCCCTGTTGAGTCCAAGAGAATGTTTTGCCCATTTGAAGATTTAGTTGAGATCAACTTCTATATTTGGCTCTCTGACTAAATTTACACTTCAAAGATTCTAAAAGATATAATGAGTATGTTGGTTTTCCACTAGCTTTGAACAAAATTTGAATTTTTTTAAGTTAAAGGTTCCTGTACTTTTCCTCTGCATTATTTACATTTTTCAACAGAATATTGGTCAAAAATGACTACAGAGAATAAAGCAAAACAATGTTATTTATAATGTGCACATGTATGTAATATATTTTACATACAATACCCATATGACTACCCAAATATGGACTCATCTTTGTTGGACTCTTTAAAGCTATTTTTAACCATTGTGAGTGGATATTTGATTGTGACTGCTGTGGCACTTTTCTGTTCATCATTGTAGCTATTGATTAGCTGAGCGTATAAGAAATAATAGAGTAACTTCGGAAAACTAAAAGATGTTGTATCCATCAGGAAGTTTATGCTCTTAGGGTATTACAATTAAGAACCAACTGGAAGGTCAGTTATGAACCAACTGGAAGATTTCATAGTCAGAAGACCACTGAGCAGCCTCAGCAAATTTCTGAAAAAGAAAAGATAGAATAGGTTTGCCATGATTCAATATATTTGAAAGAGTCATATGTACTTACTGTCCAAAGATTCAAAATGCAATCAAAAGTAGATCTTAAGTGAATCAAATGTCATCCCTTGTAATGCTACCAATTAACTAATTCTATCACTAACCAAAGGAGCAAAAGAGGAATAGGGAGAGCCTGTAGTTTCCCTTAAGCCAAAGTACTTGACTCATTTTGTTTTAAATTCTGCTAAAAATAGTTTGGAGATCAATCACACACATCAAAACATAATAAAGACTGCTTTATGGACAAATGCTAAATATTGATAGATACTAACTTCCAGTCTCATAATAAAGGATATTTTGTCCTTCACATTAAAATGTAACAAAATGAATTTCATTAGAAGGCAACATGGTCTGTTTATTGCTGAGTGTATTCTCTTCTAGACGTTTTCTTTGAAAAACAAAACAAAACATTTAAAAAACAGAAACAGGGTGTCAAGATATCTCCATCTTGCATATGCACCCATTTTATAGCTAGAAAAGAAACAATGGAGAAAAACACACTTGCAATTTTTATGTGGCCCTGATAAATTAAATCAGCCCAAATGAAAGTCACATTTTTCATGTTTAAGGGATAAAAGAAAGACAGTGTTATAGTTTGTGGCAGGCGCAGTAATTTAAGTCATCCTAAACATCCACTAAGGCAGCTGCAGTATGAGGCCAGGTGGGTAAAAACACCAACAAGGTGGTTTTGAACCACTTTGCTTTTCTAAAAGTCTTGAACAACAGGAGAGATTTTCATGTCTCTCAGGTGGCTTGGATATGACCCCGGCAGAAAGCAGGGATGGAATTCTTGAATCCCCTCCAGCCCATGCCTTTGATTCCATGATTTTGAAATAAAATCAGGCTAATGTGAAGGACTAGAGATAGACATATCCATCAGCTGTCGTGTCCAGTAGAGGGCGCTGGAAAGGCAGGGCTGGAATGTGGGATCTGATTGCCATCCTCAAAGAATGCCAGGTAGTTCCTTCAGGAAAAGAAACATGGAAAAATATTTTTGTCGAAGCTTAAACTGATCTGCAAGATTTGACATTCATTCTTCAAACGCAATGTGAAATTGGCATTACTGTTGTTTTCACATTTTAACTTTTTAAATTAAAATTGTTTGTCACAATGTGTTTCCTCAAAAATTAGTAAAGAGAACAAAATTCCTATAACATGATGGCAATCTTCATCTTACATTGTTTCCCATTGAGAGGGGAGCAGAGATTAAATGATTTCTGACTTTCAATGTTTTCTTCTAAATTTAAACACTAAAACTTTAAATCTAAGTTTTAGGGTTTTTAAAATTTTTCTAAGAGTGATGATATTTATTGAATATCATCTAGTCCAGAGCATTATTCAAATATCCCTGTCAAGGGTCCTGTTTATGTTTCATGATAACATGGTTTCTATATTATAAGTGAATATACCCAAAACAAATATTGTCATAAAGGGAAAATGTCCTTTTTTGTCTTCTAACTTTATAAACTTTATGAAGATGAGTGGGAAAAATAAATATGTTAGAAAGGTTGAGAAAATGTCCTGAATGCAACTGAGTAACAGAATATTATAAATTTAAAAGGTAGCCATACTAGTAGGAAGGCATTTTAGATAAATGGTAGACATACATAATCTAAAAAAGGGCACATTCTATGATATTTCATGCTTCCCTAAATCTTTCCTGGAACAAAACTTATAATCCAATGGCAGCTAGCATTTCTCTGGTGCTGTACTTTCCCTTTCAATGAATGAGAGTATTGTACATATTGCTCCACACCCTTTGCACAGACACTTGAACTTTGGACTAACATCAAAGAACACCCTAAAGACCAAAAACAAAAAGAAGCATGTGTATGTGAATGCTATTAATAAACATAATGCTGGAAATTCTGAATTGTACCATTCCTGCAGTTTTGCATTAAAGACCACTCAGGCTTTGGTGGACATTAGCATTTCTTAAAATTTTGTAGAATTCACAACATCTGCTGCTCCTTGAAAAGGTAGAAAACAAAGACCAGGGAGGCTTTTTGTCTTCTATACACATCTCATTGAAAGAGAGCTCATTTTTTTTTACGTTTTTATTTCATCCAATTCTGTATCCTCATGGAAGGCATGGCAGTAGAGCTGCATTTGTTGGACACTTACAGCTGTGCCCATGATGGTGCTTGCTGGTAATCTGTCCTCTCTACGTGGCGGTGCCGTGGCTCTGAAAGAAAACTGAGAGCCATAGAGCCATATATTTCTTTCCCTCTCACTGTTCTGCAAAATGATTCATCATCATCACAGTGGTCGCTTGGTTTCTCTAAGTCTCATTTGGAAGTTGCCAAGATGTAGTCAGATGCAAACACCATGATACAGGAGCATTTAAACACTGGAGACAGACAGCATGGCAGCAGCAACTGAGCCTTTTTATTTCAAGCCCTAGATAGCAAGGCAGCAGAACAGAGCAGTTTAACTCAGGGGGACAGCAATGAAAAGTGTGGCAGCACATGAGAGTACATGCTGTAACAGGCTGACAGACAACATTTGGCTTGTATCAGGGCACGGACTCAAAAGCAATGCAAAGACAGAAAATAAGCTTCTAATTTCCTTCCTAGAAATTAGGTCCAGCTTCTGACTACTGTTCTGTGTTGCTTGGGCTTTTCAATGCATAAAAGTTGTCAGCCTTTAATTCATATCTGATAATGTGTTTTCCTTTCTTTTTTTTTCTTTTCTTTTTCTTTTCTCCTTTCTTTTTAACTTCTTTAATGTGAATCTTTCAATCTGGCTGGGGAAAAAAAATGTGTTTTTCAGATGACCGGTGTCATTTGAAAGTATTCATTCATCCATTCATTCATTCATATATTAATGTCTTCAAAAATACCTATTGTGGACCAGATGCTTTTAGTTGCTAGGGATATGAGAGTGAGCAAAACAGACTGACATCTCTGACATCCTGAAGTTTGTATACCAAAGTGTGAAGACAGAAAATAAATATGGAGATAATATATAATGGACAAGATGGTACGCAAGCCATGTAGCAAAGTAAAGCATGAAATAGAATATGAAATGCCAACTTGGGTCTAGGGGTGAGATGTACATTTAAAGAAAGTAATAAAGGAAATTAACTCTATGTGTGTAAATAAGAATGTGTGTAGAGGGGGCACAAATTCCAGATAGAGGAGAAGACCAACGTCAAACACACTGAGAGGAAAACATTTGCTGCAATGACACCCTGGTATCCACCCTGCTCCTCATATCTCTTTCTCCCTCCTTTGATTCATTTCTCCACATTTATTGATCATCTATGCTGTGCACTGCACCAGTCACTGAAATAACAAAAATGAATACAATGGTATCCTTTAGCAGATTCATGGTCTAGAGGAGTATATAGGCAAATACCTTTATCAGTTCGTTCTTGCCTAAAGTTTTCTTGTAATTTGTTTTCTAGCTTATTTTAGGGTGATCATATATTTCATTCCTGTCACCTGGCACTCTTAAATATATTTGAACTGGAAAGTCATTCTGGTTATTGAATTATTTTGATATGTTTAACTACTTAGCTGCCTCCTGCCTCTAAGATGGAGACTATTTCACTTTGAGCTCATTTTACAATGTATGGAAAGCTCAAGCCTCTTTCTGCAGAGATGGAGCTCCATTTTCTGCCAGATTTGCTGAGCCAAGGGTCATTTTTTCTGTCCCTAACCTGCTGTCCCAGTTCTGTGTCTCTTGCACTTGTAGGAAGTTCTGCCCTGGTCCCTGCTCCTCTTCTCTTCACCCTTGCATTGCCTCCAGCAACTCAAATTCCTCTCACTTCACTAAGCAGTGCTCAGTTATTTCTGATTGTTATTCTTACACTTGCTTCAAGGTCCTATTTTGCATACCCAAGACCTATGTAGGTTCTCAGCAAAATAAAATGGCCTTTGACTATTTTAGCAGCATAGAAATTTCCTTTGTAAGGCTCCTCTGAAAGGAAATTGTAAATTCAAATAAAATGTGTTCTTTTTTTTTCTTAATGCTAAAAAATAACATTCACTCAAAGGTTGGCATATGAAATCAGCAAACTCCCTTTCCCTGTGTATTTGTATTTCTGATCTTTTATTAGCAAGGTCCCAGCTATTAACAACATGGGCAAGTCTTTCCAGGAAGCTGTCTTTACAGGCTTTGGCACCTTCCCATCTCAGTGCTGCAGCCTTCTGGGATGACTCTATTTTACACTCCGATCATCGCTGCTCACCTGTCTAAGATGTGACCCATTTTGTGTCCTTTGAAATAAGCAGCTTTACCGAACCTCACAGATCAGGGGAAGAGGAAGCACTAAGGTATGGCATTCCTTCCACAGGCTTCACTTTCTAGGGCTCAATGGCTTTGTACAGCCAGCCCAAGTGTCAGCTCAGCCTTTCCCTGAGTCCTTCTCCACCTCTAATCAGGGTCATACCTCATCCGTGACCTACAACACACAGGTTTTCAGCTGTCAGTTCACAATTGACTGAACTACTCTACCATTTCTCCACTGTGGCCTCAAGTTAGAAATCCAGCTGTAGTGAAAAGAATCAAAACTTGAGAACCTTAATTGGGTCTTTGTACTTGACTAAAATGAAAGTGCAACAGAACAAAATGAAAAAATAGACAGTGGGGGAAGGGAGGCAAATTTTCCTACTTCTTACTGGGCTGGGTCCAGTGGAGACTGAAACTATTCTCTGCTTAAATTCAGGATTCCACCATCCAGGGGTAATGGGCCAGAGTCAAGGGTGGGGGTTACCTCTGTGAACATACTGAAGACAGATTTTTCACAGAGGGATGCTCCCTGCATTCAGTATGAACAGTAGTCACAAATCAGATATTTGCACAATAGACATTTTGTCAAATTAACCCAACTCAGTGTCCTTTATGAGGCCCTGTTGAGGCAGAAAGATATTATTTTCACTTCCACAGTCCCTTCTTAGAAGTTTCAGATAAATGTTCCTTCAAATGAAATGTGTAAGTTTCCAATGCAGAGTTCAGAATTATGCTCTCGTTGCTATGCAATTCAAATCTCCCTCTCTAAGATTCCCTGCATCCACCTTCCACCACCACCACCAGCACTGCTGCCTTCATCACTCAGCTCCATTCTAGGTTGTTTAACGAGTATCACAGATGGGCTCAGGGGAGGAGAGGAAGTGGTGTCACTTTTGAGGTCTGGTCTGTTCCCAATTGCTGTGTCCTTCTCTCCCTTGAACTTGTCCCCAGGGAAGATGGCAAGAAGGAAGAGGGACATGCGCAATAAAGGGCATGAGGGCAGGAGAAAGTGCTTAGGTTAGAATCATGCCTGCTGTTGCCTAAGGGAACCTAGCTGGTTATCAGCTCTGCCTCTTAACAACTCCTATGCTCTGTCCTGGGAGTCAGCTGACTTCTTTTTTCCCTTCTTCCTTACTCTCCAAGAACCATTTATTTATACAGGATGGGAGGGTTTTCTTTCCCTTTCTACACTGGCATACCATTCTTGCATTCTTCATGTCATGCTAGCATGAAGATACTTGATTGAGCACTCCATCTTGAAATTATTTTCAGAACCTCCCCCACACCTCACAGCCTCTTCTCTTTGGGATCCTTCCAAATTTATGCAAATGTCCAATATTGAGCAGAATGTTTTCTGTCATCCCAGCATTGGGATCTGAGGTGTAAAGCTCAGGCTATTACAAGGGGGGGTGGGGGGGTGGAGAAGACATCAAGTAAAGAACAATAGAAAGTGGTTATCTAGATAGCTCTCTTCGGAGTTGAAGAAATAGACTTGCTCCCTTCAAACATTACTCAAGTTGTTTATCCTCAAATCAGACTATATAATCTATAAGCAAACAATCAGAGCTGAGAGAGGAGGAAGGAATCTACAGAATATGAAATTATCAGTCTAATGGAGAATGCTGGGGCTGTTCCATTTGTTCCCTGAAGAAGGAAGGACAGAAGCATGTTTCTCTCCTGCCCCAGCCGGGAGAAGTCCTTTAAGAGAATCACTCAAGCAGATGGATGGCATCAGAAAAAGGGGAAACTGATATCTCACTATCTGCTTTAATATCTACTTAAGCAATAGACAAATTAATCTGCCCCATTCTATAATAGAAGAGGGTAGACTTGAAGAAAGAGGGAAGCAGGAAGGGACAGTGGTAGACCAATATATACTCTCTCCATTTGGTATGACAAGGATGATTGACTTTACTGTAAGACAGATGGGCAGAGCAGAGCCATCTGGCCAAATCTCTTCCAAATAATAGGGGCACTGAACAAGGAGACATGATGGCAAGGAGCAGTGAGGCTGACCACTGGTGCTGGTGATGAAAAAGGACTCTGAGAGAACAGCTCAGAGTAGATCTTCTGAATCACAATCCTGGTAGGCATCATGTGGCGGAAAGGAGCAATAGGACTGAAGGCAGTAGCAGAAGAGGCATATCTGTATTTCTTTCCCCCTCTATTTGATAATGGAAATCAACTGGGCCTCTAATAACAACAACAACAACAACAATACTAAGAAAGGTCTTAATCCTGTGGATTTCCTAGAGAAATAAAAGAATTTGATGCTAATTATACCTCATAACATGTGAAACCCTTTATACCTAACTGAGAATACATTACAAATTACATGCCTCCAGATTTAGTCATGTTATTGGCAAAGACCAGCTAGCATCACCTTTTGTGGGCTTTTGTCCCTCTCTCCAGCAGAGACCATGAGCTGATAGCATTGTGGGCTGCATTTGTCCTATAGATGTTGGTTTGATCTTGGTGTGGCAAGCTAATAGAGAGGTTTTATAAAATTAATTTTCAGTATTTAATAATATTGAAATCATGTATTAGGTTAGTATTTAAAAGAGAAGGGTATTTTTCCCTCATTAGCAGCAATTAGCAGACATTTATTTCAATTCATCATACCTGGACTGCTAAGTTTGTACACCACAGCTTACAGGACCAAGTGAGGTTTAGGGAGAAAGAGAGATGTCAAAAGTCAGTCTTTTACCACATACATATCCCCAGACATAGCCTATATTATAAGAGGTGTCCAGATGGAATGTGTGTGAATAGAGAAAAACTCCAGAAGTACTGTATTGCTTCATAAAGGATGGAGAAGATTGGTAAGAAATACTGAGAATCTATCCTATTCTGTTGTGAATCAAGGTGTGTGGGGGGGTGGGACTCATCAGAAATAATGGGTGAGGAGGAATTGAAGAATGAAGGTTGGCTCCTAGAGCCCTAATAAGGAATCTTCAAGAAGATGTCATGCATTCAGTCAGACTAAGAAGCATCTTTTCAGAGATATCAAGTCAGTATATTCAGCCTAATCAGCCCACTCCACTTTTTTTTCTATGGCTAGAGTCTCAGCTCCACTCGATGGATGTCACCCCAAGGTTAATTACTGGAGGGGGAAGGGGCACATTCCACCATCTAGTCACTAAGAAAGAAATCCACAGTCCTATTGAAAGGGTAAGCTATACCCTGACTCCCTTGGGGAATTCAACACTCTGAATTGATTTTTACACAGACATATTAGCAAACATGGCGATTAGGTGATCTACAACTTGAAAACACTGGATCTAACAGTTCTGTGGGAACAGTGTGCTGACCTAACCCTTCTTTATAGATAGTTTCTATGGAAAGATGTGTTCTGGTTTTGAAACAATTAACCAAGTTGCAGACTCTCTAGTGGGTTTTAAGAAAAGAGCAAAATAGTACCCCTATTTCAATATGTAATCTTGGGGGCTTAAACATAATTGGATATCTCACTGATATTTATATTTGATGATGGGTTGCCTTTTTGTAGATATTTTATGTGCGTATATAGATATAGAAGTTAAGATAAATGAAAAACATATTTTTATCTTACTATCTCATTACTTGTTATGAAAGTTTAATTAGTCCCAGAGTGTAGGTTGGTGAATGATATAAAGGATACAATGACATTATCTTTGGGTTCTAGTCCTAAAAATATCACTGAGAATTTAAGTCAATTTAAGATTATTTTGCCTTTCAGAAAATAAGGATATTCAGTGGTTTTGTTCTTAGAAATAGATTGTGGTCACACTTCATTCTTTCATAAAACATCAGAATTTTCTAGGAGATATATAATAATCCTAGATATGTAGAGAATTGAGATTAAGAAAAGAGATATGGAACAATCTCTTTTATAAAGAATATCATTTTTTTAATACACTCAAAAAATACATTATAGATCTTAAACTTCACTTGTTAAAGATTCTTACTAGCAAAACAAACAGAATAGGAATTGGATGAGATCATTGATCAAAAACCTAATTCAAAGTCCTAGGTATTGCATAGCATGTACTTAGTGCCTAAGAAGAAATAATACACTAAAGTGTAGTGGACAAGTTATTAGATTTTGCCTCTCAATAAGCAATAATATGGTTAGTGTGGTCAATCACACAAATGCAGTAATGGCTCAAACAATGTGTTGAATATTTGTCCCCATTGCCACTTGTTAATATAAGCATTCATGTTCTAATATCCTAATGTCAAATTCACCTACATTTGAAGATATTCATAGAATTTTCCAAGTATCACTATATGGTCTATTAATTCCCCTAAATCTACAAAGGAGTTTTGCTGCGGGCAGACTCATGAAACTAATATGTTTTATTTAGTCAATGGAATCATAGACTAAATATATTTAGTTCCAGAGATTGACAACATGGCAACATGGAACTACATGCTTTGCTGGCTAAGAATGTAGTTGAAGGACTAATTTAATGCCTCTGGAGCAGGACCAGAGGGATAGATAGTACATGTAGGTACGAGTTCTCAGAACAGAGCTGGGCCTTGGAGTTAGGAGGTCAAGCAAGAAGGGAGCTGAGAAGGGAGACCTCACTTGTGAAAAGATGTAGTGTCAGGGAAGTATTATGGTGTAGCAACTTTCAGATTTTCTGATATTCCTACGAATTGCTATAAGTAGACATTCATATTGTTTTGATCATCTGTCTCAAGGAAGAAAGAAGTAATACAGCTGAGAAGCATTTCATTGCTAAATTGTCTGTGTATTCCACTTTCAAAAAAGTATGAACTAAGCACCTCCTACCCCATTAGAAAAATTAACTGCATATATTTGAAATCAAGAAGAAGGAAGCAGAGAAAGGATAGCTTCCTCAGTTTAAGTGCATGTTAAATGCAAATTATTCTCCTGTAGGGACAGAAAATTATATATATTGTTTACTGCTAGCACCCCGATCTTAGAAAGCAGTCACACTGACAATTGATGACAAATAACTAGGCTTGGATAGAATCATACAGGTTACTATCATGTATATTTGAAGCTTGGGGACATTATAAAGATTGTTGTAGAGTTGTATATTTCTCCCCAAAAGGCAAATAGGTCTAAATTTTCATAGATCCCATTATATTTGTTAGAAATATGCCCCAAATTTTTCTGGATTTTGTGGGCCCACTGGCTTCAGAGCTAAGGTCTTGATCTGAGGATCTGATACACATCATGAGAATCTATAACATGATTACAATAGAATCTTTATGTCAGTTTTCAGATTGTGAAGAATCTGAGGCTACTCTACTTACAAGCTAACAAGTTATTGCCTTTCTATATTCATGTGTTGACAGAAGAACACAAGGCCAGAAACATAGACAGTTTGTTGCTTACAGTGAAAACATTATCTAGAGCAATAGTGGATCTCATCACCTCAAGCCCCCAGGGCAACATGATGAGAGCAAGATGTGTACTTCTGCAGGCAGTAGGTTTACACCACAGTGGAGGAACCACCAAATTACAAGACTTAAGTTTTTATGGCTATTGGTATATCTGCTTACCCACTTCTCCATACAGAGAATGATTACTTGTTACTCTGGAAAGCAAGCAAATATCTCCAGCAAGAGGAAGGAGATTTCAGTCGACACATAAAATTAACCATCACGCTTCATCATCCTAAAATGTCTCTGGATGTCTCTGCCTTTAAGGAGACACTTTCTATAGCTCCCAAGACAAGCTTAATATTCAAACGTACCCACTAAACAGAAGCAAAGTACTGACTGTACAGTAACACAAGACATCCATAAATCATTGCTTCCTTATACTCCACTGAGAAAGTTAAGGTCAAATGGTGGTATAAGTCTTCACATCATCTGATCACATGAAGAAAGTTAACTGCAGAAGATATCATTGCTGCAGAGGGCATTTTTTATAAGTTACTTCTTCAAGTAACTGTTATCGATTCTTATAGTCAAAGCTGTCAAACTTCTGTCTACAATCAGCTAAGAAGAAACAGTTTACTTAGAGACTTAAAAATGCTTTGCACTCTTATCTCAGTGGACAGCTGCTTCAGTCGACTTTTTGTTCTCACCATTCTTCTCTATATGCAAGCAAAACAACTTCTGTTTTTCTAACTCATGAGTTTCTATTTTTGATGTATACTTTACATACAGTGAAATGAGCAGATCTTAAGTGTATAGTTCCACCAGTTTTGAAAAATTCATAAAGCTATGTGCACCAAATTATAGAACATTTCCATTACCACAGGAAATTCCCCCAAGTCCTTCTCTTGTCAAACAAATCTTGCCCCCACCAGAGGCAATGAATATTCTGTGATTAGCAACTTCTCTGCATCTTCCCTCTTATCATTGAAGGTTACCTTCACTTCCCTGAATACATCATTCTCAAATGCAAAATATTTTTTCTCCCTTACTCAACATATCTCAAAGCCTGGAACAGAATAAATGTCCCATTTCATTAAATGGCCCTGCCAATTACTTAGTTTCTCCCTTCTATAACAAAGGACTCATCCTTGATTCTTCTTGTACTCTTTCCATTCCATGTCTAATTCATCATCCCTTCCACTGTAACAACATTGGCCCTAACCATCATCTTATTTCTCACTGGGATTTGTTCAGCAATATCCTAAGAGGCATCCCTGCCTCTTCTCTCGTCTTTAGAGTTTTTAGGATCATACATCAGATCATGCCATTCCCCTACCTAAAACACTTTTGTTTACCATTACACTCAGAATGCAGTCCAAATTCCTTATTATTATCTCCAAGATCATACCTATTTTGAGTGCTGCAAACTTTTCTGATTTTCTCCCCTTCTCTCTCTGCCATGTGTATTACTTTCCACTCACACCAAACTTTCTGTGTCTCTGTGACAACTTCTCCTCTAAGCATGAAGAATACCACCCTCTGATGTTAGTCTAAAACATTTGAATAGTGGTTAAAATTGACAACTCATAGATTTGAAGTAAGACATAATCTGCCAAATTAACTCCACCACCTCATTCATCTACATTACACTTAGAAAAGCCCAGAGTTTGAATTAAAAAGAGACCAAATGAGGGAAAGGAAGAGTGAGGAGTGGTAAGAAATTTCAGCTCCACTGGAAGAATCCAAAGAGGAAGGGCTACAAGGGCCTAACCTGTGTTCCCTTTGACATTCTGCACTGAATGAGGAGAAATGAAGGTATATTTCACTTCTGTCATCTAGATTCCCAAGAGTCGGGAGCTAGATTGAAATAAAAACATGGCAATTCTACACTTGCAAGGGAGCAGGATGACCAGGCATTTAGTAATATAATATAAAAAAAAGACAAACTTTTATATTAGAAAGAAAGAAAACCGAGCCATGAAAATTCACGAGTGTATTTACCAGGTTCTGTTATATTTTGAGTAGTAGTATTAATTAGAAATTAGATGAGAGAAGAAATTAGAAGGGCTCCAAAATATAGAGAAAAGAGAATAATATACAGTGAAAATTTGGTAGAAATTCTGTCAGGAAGACCTTATAAACATAAAACAGAATAAAAATTAAGAAACTATAGAATTAGTGTGGTCTTATGGCCAACAACACACAGCATCTAAACCAAGTAGCCTATTGCTTTTCTAGAAAGGGCTAGAGTGAACAAAGATGGCTCCAGAATAAACTCAAAGAGGACTCCTTCCTCCTTCTGATTCCATTGGAATGAGAAATCCATAGGAAAATGAATTAACAATAACCAGGGACAGCTTCTTCTACTTTGGAAAGATAACTGGAAGAGGTTTATATAGCAAAAAGTGGGGTCAGAGAGAAATAAAATGAGTTATTACTAAAAATATTAATTGAGCCTGTATGCTTAAAACAACTTATGCACATGGTACATTTATCCTATCTTTCTGTTCAACTTTGATTAGCATTAATGAGGATAATAATCTAGTAGCTGCATCTATATTTTTTTCTCTCCTGTTCAGTTCATTGACATTACACACTGGCGTATTCTTTTGACTGTGATGTGACTGACCCTCATTATTTGGCTTTGAATTGGAGCAATTGGAATTGTGATTTCTCTACTCCCTAGGCAAGTATAGGAAGAATGGGCTAGCTCAGACTGAACAGTGAGATTGTAACAAGTAGTCAACACTATAACACAGTCTTTTAAATTAATTATTGGACATGCCTTTCCAATAAATAAATCATTTCCAGTGTATGATATTTCACATCTCTCTCTCTCTGGAACACAGTTTGTGGATAGAAAGAATAGGAAAACCAACTTTGTTTATTTTAGCATAAACGTGTAGTCACAACACATAAACTTGTAAACAAGTTAAGTGTATAGTTGAAGATACTCATTCTGGCCCCAATGCTGAGAAATTCGTTGTCATCATCACAGATGGAATTGACTGAGCTTGAAGATAGGCACAGTTCTATATGCTTTCTATGTTTTAACTCATGCAATTCTTACAATAACCTGGTACTGTAGGTTACTATATATTATTATGTCCATTTTCAGGTAAGGGACTTGAGGCCAAAAAGATAAATAACTTGTCTTAGTTCACGCAGCTAACAAGTGGCATAGCCAGATTCACACTTAAATAGTTTGCCTCTAAAGTCCAAGGTCTGAATCACTATGCAGATGTCAAAGGTACATTTAACCCCCTAATAGTTAGGACCTGATGGATCTATTTCAGGGTGACTGGGCCTATGGTTGGAGTTCTCATATTGTAAAGGACATTCCGAAAGAGAGAGGCTTTCTCAGACCAGTTCCTCTACTTCTTTGGACTTTAAAAATAGAGTCTCCTCAGGTACACGTTCTATCCTTTCTGGAGGCTGCACTAACTTGCCTCATCTGCCCTAATTATTACTTATTCTGAGTTCTGAAATTCTTCTGCTGACTCTATCCAAGCATGAATTTAGTTCAATCTAAGAATGCAGAAGTATACACAATTGGATTTTTTAAATATCATGGTGAAAGACAGTTTAGCTAAGGGTTTAGAATTTCCTACCTATTAATTTTAAAATATAACAATGATAAATTTCAAGTATTTTTATTTTTAATCTTGACACACTTTTACATCTATTCTCTCACCTAATTCTCATCATCATCCTGAGATGAGGCAGGTTAGTGATAGTTAATCTTATTTTGGTGATGGGTAAATAGCCTGGAAAATAAAACATTAGGGAAACATGAGAGCTGTTTTCAGCTATGTCAAGGGTTGTCATAGACAAGAAGGATTAAATAATTTTTTACAGATCTAGAGGGCAGACCTGGGACGGTGGGGAGAAGTTATAAGGAAGAAAATTTAGTTCAATAAATAAAATAATTGGAACAATTTCAAATATAGAATGGCCAGACTTGGTAGGTAGTTCATTTCTTGTAACTAGACAATTTCCTGCAGAAAACTGACTATGTCAAGAGGTAGTACAGTCAGGTGTGACAGACATTATGTGAGGAGCTTCCAAATATATGTTTACAATCTATGAATTGGGAGCATGAATACATTTAGTGGCATTTTTCTAATAGTCAGATGCAGAAACTAAATAATAGCAGATTTTTTCTGTCGTAGCCCAGTACTAATTCCATCGGTAATCTGTAATCATTGAAACCCAAGTCGTCTTTTTAATAATAAAAATGTAAGCCTGTGTCCAGCTGATTTCATCCTCCCCATTGAGAAACATCTGAATCACAGAACATAGAATAAGCCTTCATTTTTATCCCTAGCCAGAAAATTTAATTGAGCTTTACTTTCTGTAGATTATAGTATAAAACAATGGCCCTCTTATGTTATGTTATTGCATAGAAATATTATAATTTGAATGTGTCTTTTCAAAGTACACAGACTGTCCCAGGTCCTGTTTCATCTTCTCCCCTTTTTCACATGTCTTTCTCTCCCATTGGTTGAAAAGTTATTTACATATAAGACTAACTAACTGGTGTCATGGCACAAAAGAAAAAGAGCTTTATGTAGCTGCCATCAGCCAGAATGCACGAAGTGCCCTGTTATCATAATCAGGAGTTGAGATTTAATTGAAGTGATAAAGTATGAGACCCCTTCTATGGCCTTAAAGATCCCTGGGATTTACTTCAATTATTAAAGCAAAATAAATGTTATAAACCATAAAGGTTATGTTTACAGTAGGAATGCTAAGGAAGAGTACATGCATATGCAGGGCCAGCAACTCCTATGAGAGATTACAGACATGAATGAAAAAAAATTGCCATCAGTGCTAGAATCCTGCTCTCTATAATATTATAATATACAAAGAAATTATCTCACATAGCAGGAATAACTTCCAAAATAGAGTTAGGAAATAAATAGATTACTACTAATTACACCAAAAGACAGAAGTTTCACAGAGAATACATATATTAAGTTCTTTTATGAATTGACAAACAATAAAATTCTTAGACAAGTAAATATAATATGATTATTATCCACAATTTGGGAGTCTCTTGGACCCCTATTTCTTTATCTATCTTTAGATATTAGACTTTATTTTATTTCCTACTGATTGGAATGGGAAAAACAAATTATTTGCAAAAGCTTATTCCAAAATACATAAAGGCAACTAGCACATCAAACAAAAATTCAAAGAAAAACACACAGAACCTTATATTCAGGAGGACTGTAAGAATCCATTTCCATAAGCTCTACATAGACCTCTAAAAATTTGTCATCCTACTAAAAAAAGATCAAGTTAATTTCCCCCAGTTTTTAACTGTGGAACCAACCCCATGTTCTTTCATATTTTCTTATGAAACATGAAAAAAGCATGAACTCCGCTAGGTCATTATTTTAATCTGATCATTTTTCAATCTAATTAGAATTTCTTATTAAATTTAGTATTTTGTTTACAGTATCAATTTTGAAGTATCAGTTCCTTTTTTCTCTGCAGCCTTAGCACATGTTTCCATACATGATTCAAAAGAATGACATTGATTACACTTTAGAAATTACTTACAATTGAATTTGTTATTAAGTGGATCATTTTTAATTTAAAATGGCAAGTTATCATTTGATTTCTAAGAGAAATATTTAAAATCTCATTTAGATAAACTTTTGATTTGCTTATTCTAAACTGATTATGCTTTCCCCACTCTACATTAAGCTTAAGCTGGATAGGTGGATACTTACTGTGTAAGATGCAGTTGAAGTTCAGTTCTGGAGATAATTACCTTTTCTTTGATTCTAGGGGCTGAAGTTATTCACTGTTGAATGTAATTTCAGATTCTTGTAAAAATGTATTACATAGAAGAAAATTATGATTATTCTGTGTTGCCCTTTGTATCACATCTAGCTAAAGCATGCTACTGTAACTTGTTTAGTTCATTTATCAATATCTGGCATATTGTCATATGAGAGACCTTGAGAAAGATGCTTTCTCACTGCAAAATTGGAATGCAAGTAGGCATATTACAAATGTCATTGAAAAAGAAAAAGAGTGAAAATAGTCTTAGAGTCTTTTATTCACTGTTGCTGTCACATAACTACTCTCAGTATGGTCATCATCATCATCCTCATCGTTGTTATCATTAAGAAGTACTTATTAAGTATCCATTTACTCAATCCAATCAGCTGTAATTGCTGGATCCCATGGATTCCATCTGATGTAATTGCTGGTGGACACCTTCCCAATTAGATGATACACACATTTCCTGCAAGGCAGCTGCAGGAAATAAACAAATGAGATATACAGCAGTAATGTATAAGTTGTTTCTTTACCATTACAACTAAATATTTTCCAGCTCTTTCTCTCAAGGACAATAGGAAGATGTGAGCTTTTATTATTCCCTCAATGAGCTCAGTGATAACCTGATGAAATCATATTTTTAGTTTAGCAATGAAGAATTGGCTATTTACCTAAAATAGATATGTAACAATTAGCTTTATTTTTCAATAGTAGTTGACCACAATTTATTCTCATAGCAAATAATTTATGCATATAATATGCTTAGCTCAGTGGCTGGCAGAGAATAGGTAGTCCAAAAATAGTCACCATTATATCACATTTGATTGAAATGAAATAACTTCTTCTTAAGTACATCAACAGCTCTGGATAGATCCCCATATTTTCCAATCTAGTCTTTCTCAGAATTTTCTTAACTTTATGTTATTATTATTATTATTGATGTCTTTAAAAATATATTTCATATATATTTTGCACATCGTCTCCTTTGATAATACTCTCTAAGTTATTTGTTTCAAAATCCAGTATGGAAAATTAATATTTTCTTCGTATATATTCATATTTATTTGATTATATCAATGCTTTTATACTTTTGAAGTTTTGAGTGGTACTTTAAAATTGTAATTTTGACATTAAAATATGATATCTGCCATATACTCTTTTATGATCACCAAAGGCACACTCAGCTTAATAATGTATTCAACTCTTTTATGATCACAAAAGGCACACTCAGCTTAATAATGTATTCAACTAATCAAAGCATAGAAAGACATCATATTTTTACTTTCTTTTTATCTGACTATCTTAGTGTCATCGATAAAACAAATATATTTTTGTTTACTGACAGTACAAATCTTAATAATGTATACTATGTGTAATATTCTACTGACACGTAGAGCTACTACAGATTATTTTCATATATCCCCAATACTGTCTTGAAAAAAAAAAAAAAAATATATATATATATATATATATATATATATATATCTTTACCTAAAAAACCCTCTCATAGGCGGTATTGGTTCCATACAGACTAGTCTTTACAGAGCAGTCAGAGTGATCCTTTTAAGGTTTAAGTAAAATCACATACTTTTTTTGCTCCAAACTCTCCAATAGTATCGTTATTAGAACAAAATCCTAATTCTGTTTCATGGTCTGTGGTAGTTTATATCACCTAGTTGCTACCCCAAATGAATCTTCCCCTAGTCTCCTCTTTATTCCATTCCATCTGTTCTGGCATTCTTGAACTTAGGTATACATGACAAGTAGGTTCCCATCTCCAAGTGTTATTATCTGATGTATACTGCACTGACTCCATTCTTCCCATTTCTATATTGCTCTTTCTCTCTCTACACTCAAGTACAAGGAGGTAGACTTTGACCAGAGGACAGCCTATCTAAAGTAGCAGATATAATTATTCCCTATCATTAACTCTTCATCATTGCAGTTATCACCTTATGCACACACAGACACACCTTTACAAATGTATTTGTTCACTGCTTGTCTTTCATAAAATGCAAGCTCTATGAGGAAATAGGATTTGTTTTATTCATTCATCTCAGTAACTATGAAAAAGGGTGTGTAGCCTAGTATATAGAGGGCATCAAATACAATTTTGTGGAGAGAAAGTAAGAAAACAGGAAGGATGGAAAGAAAGAACAAACAAAAGACATAATTTGTTAGTAGAACTTCATAATAAGATTCCAAATGTTCTCCAATCTTTTCACAATTACCTGATGAAACATATTCAACAATTAAAATTAATCTCAAAAGAAATCTCCATGCTCAGAATTTCACAGATGATATTACTCTATATTGTGTTAATCATTTAATTTAAACAGTTATTTACATTGAATTGATAACCCTTTATCTCAAATCTGTTCTCATACTACACAGTCACATATTTTATTTTTTAATCCTAACTCCATGTTTTAATTGTTGATTCAACAGGTAAAATTTCTACACATATTTTATAAAATATTTTAGGTAGTAGTATCTGTATAACACTTTTTTTTTTTTTTTTTGAGGGCAGTGTCACTGGCCCTCATATGTGGGACCCGAACTGGGGCTGCTGGCTTCCCAAGCCAGGGCTTCCCAAGCCAGGGCTTAACCACCGCACCACTCAGCCAGGCCTTATAACACTTTAAATTAATATTTAAACTTTATATGCATTATTTTAGTTAAATTTCATGATAACCATTGTATTAGGTAATGTATTTCACATATAACAAAAATAAAGTGCATTGAAATAACAATTTGTGGCTGGAAAGTGCTTGAGATTGATATTAATTTCAATGAATATACCACATCCTGAGCACTTTCTTCCTTACTGGGAATATAACAGAATAAGCCAGTCAGGTCCTTAATCTCAAAACAGTTGAGAGAAGCAAGAACATAAGCATGTTTAAAACAACATTCAAAAAATAAAGGCTCCCAACCTCCATGTTAGTACACTATGACCTAATTTACTGTCACAACTGGTTAAACCTGAACTAGAGCCTTCCATGAGTTGGCAAAACAGTTTCTCCCTCCTAAATATGTGCAAGTGAGACTCAGAGAAACATTTTAGATACAGCGAGGAATTTCTGTGCAGAAAGAGCAGACATGAGAGGCTATTTAATCTAAGAGGGATAGAAAAAGTAGCTGCCTGTGAAACCTACTGTATTTCCTGCCATTAGCTACAGGTTTCTGTGGGAATACTGTAATTTTACATTTAAAGAAAAAAATGCTTTGCTTAAGTTATAAGGAGAAGGATTCTGTCCCTTGTAATAAAATGATTCCTAGCTAAAGTACATGTAATCCACCAGAGATAAAAATTTATTAATTAAAATTTCAAAGTCTGCATTTATAATTTAAAATATAAAATATTTTTCTGACAATAATAATCATTTGTATCATTTTGATGTTCAAATAATGCTCCAATCTATGGACATAACCATAATGTATTTAAACCTATAATGATAGATATCTTTTGCTGTTAAAATACTTTTAGAATTTCTGCTTCTGCTGAAGATGAAGAAAGTAACAGCATAACGTCATACCCACATTAGCAACAATGAGAGGTGGGTAATTTATAAAAGGAAAGTTTTGGGCCCAGCATTGGTGTGACATCCAAATATCAGCAGAGTCAGTTATGGCCTTTCCTGAGGCGGCAGATCCCCAGCTCTGCGTTCCTACTGACTTGGCCTCCTCAGGGACTGTGAGGCATGGAGGCCAGGACCAGGAGGCCTGCAGTGCCTGGCTGGATATGACACGGCTGAAGAGGAGAAAAGTGCACACACATTTAATCAAGTCAAGCACCAAAATGCTAACAACTCTTTCCTGTATGGAGAAAGGCTAATCTCTTTTACTCAAATGTTTTTGTAGAGATTGACAAGTTTCTTTCTAAAATATATTTGGGAAAACAAAGAACCCAGAATAGCCTACACCTAGAATAATCTTAAAATGAAGAAATAAGATGGAGGACATAGAATATCGGATTTAGGAAGTTGTTATAAAGCTATTAAAATAAAGTTAATATATTGTTGATAAAAGTGAACAAATATATCTTTGGAACATGATAGAGATTCCAGAGATACACTGAAAAATATTCAAGCAGATAATTTTTGAAAAAAATGCAAAATCAATTTAATGGAAAAAAGGAAAAAAACATTTTCAAAAAAATTGTACTGAAATATCTGATAGCTATATGGGAAAAAAAATTTTGATCTCTACCTCACACAATGCATAAGTATTGTGTTTACAAAAATTATAAACCTAAACTTTAAAACTAAGAGTATGAGTTTAAAAATATCGAAGAGTATCTTTACAAACTTGGAGAAGGCAAAAATTCCTTCAGAAAGGACTAAAAATGAAAATTGGAAGTTCCTTAAAACTAAAAATTTCTTGGCATTAAAAGACTGTTAAGAAAATAAATAGAAACATATCAAATGGAAAAGCTATTTGTAACACCTATATGTGACTTACATAGGGGTACATAATACATAAAGACATACCACAACTGAATAATGAAAAGACAAATGTCACACCCTTTCCCAAAACATTTGACAAAAGTATTGAAGCAGTTTCACAAAGATGGCATATGAATGGCGTATGCATACAAAAAGAGTGCTCATCATCATTTGCCGTTAGGGCAATAAAAATAAAACTACAATGGGATAACCACCGCTAACCTACTGAAGTAGTTTTTTAAAGAGAATGGAAACGCCAAATCTTGGTGACAATGTGAAACAACTAGAACTCTTATAAATTACTAATGGAATGGAAAATGGTACAGCACTATTCTATACCCTAGCAAGTCCATTCATAGATACATACCCATGAGAAATGAACACATATTCTCAATATGACATGCATATGACTGTGCATAGTGACATTATTCATAAGAGCCACAAACTGGAAACAACTTGAATGTCCATTACCAGGAAAATAATTTGAGGCATATTCATATAAAAGAATACTACTAACTACTGATAACACATCACCATGAGTGAATCTCAGAAACATTATGTTGAGGTAAAGTAGCCAGGTACAAATATATGCATACTATATGATTCTATTTACATGAAATTCTAGTACAGGCAAAACTAATCTATGGTGATCAAAATCAGAATAATAATATGGGAGTAGGGCTGAGATTGATAAAGGGACAAAAAGTATGGGTTATGTGGCTATATACAATTGCCAAATCCACTATATTGAGCCTTTAAGTTCTTTTCATTGCATTGTATTCAAATTATGTCTTTACTTTAAAAATTATTATGAAAATGCACATCCATAAAAGACTTGAACTGGCATTTTACAAAGAAAAACATGAATGGCCAACAGGCAATTGAAAAAAATTGCTGAATCATTACTCATCAGGGAAAAACAAATGAGATACCTATACATCTACTAAAATATTTAGATAAGTTTGTCTGTATTTATATAGGCACACATACATATATAGACATAAATATGTGCATGCACACAAATTTGTTTATTTGTAGACATCCCCCTTAATGTTCTCTTTAGAAAAAAAAATATCTAAAAATTGCCATGGCAAAAGTATATATTTGGGACCAAATTTGAGTGACCAATTATTCTCTAAAAGGTTGGTATGAATATATATTCTTATTAGAAGTAAACAAGCAAACTTGGGCCGGCCGAGTGGCGCATTGGTTAAGCGCTGGTTTTGGGATGCCAGCGGCCCCGGTTCGGATCCCACATGAGGGCCAGTGACACTGCCCTCTACAGCTAACAACAGCTCCACCTGGAGCTGGGCTGTGCGAGCCCCGGTGATGGTGTGGGCTGCAGCCCCTGCTGCAGTGGGCTGCCAAAGGCTGCAGTGAGTGGCCCGCAGCCAGCGTGAGCGGCTGGCAGCCAAGCGTGAGCTGCCAATAGCCGCGATGAGCGACATCCAGAGGCCAGCGACAGATCTGCCTCATCCGGGAAGAGCGCAATGACGATACCAACAGTGAAGCAACATCCTCCGCAACTAAACTGAAGAACAAGAAGACGGCAACTTGTCTGTTCCCCTTCCCCGATTCCCCAACGCTGTTCCCCTCCACCAATTCCCCAATAAAATCTTTAAAAAAAAAAAAAACAAAAAAAAAACAAGCAAACTCGTTGTTCCTCATTCTTGTAATACCATGTTCTCATTTGTGCATTTTTTAAAACTTTTGCCTATTTCATGTTTGATAGGACAGAAGGTGTATTCTCTTTATTATTAATTTAATTTATGAGTAACTTAAACATTTTTTTCATTTGCTTATTCACTACCAATGTTTATTACACTATGGTGAACTTGTTTATGTTTAGATCATTTTTAGATAATATTCTCTAAAAATTCTCATCTTTCTTTTGTTTTGTTTTTTATTACCATGGGTAATATTAAAAAATATTAACGCATGGTCTTCCATTAATATAGCACATAGTTTCCCAGGTCTTTGTTTTCCATTTGGATTTCTTGGTGTTAATTCAAATTTCTTATTCTTTCCCTTTATGGTTTCTCACCTGGTGTAAAGTAGACAAAGACCTTCCAGACCCCCAAAATATATAAATATTACTCTGGTTTTTCAGACCATTATTATTGTTTTTTTGTTGTGGTTCACTTTTCTAATATAACCCAACTAAGTTTTGTTATAGCCATTTTGTAATTCAGGCATTGAAAAGAAAAAAAAAAAAGAAAAGAAAAAGAAAAGGACTAGATGAGTTAAATAGTCAAGAAAGATTTGTCAGTATCTCTGTCTTCTGTCTTTCTTGATGATTACATTACAATAAGATTGCTCCTAGGTCCTTGTGAAGATATTCCTGGGTTGTAGAAGATTGACATCTCAAAAGGACAGAGAGAAAATTTACAAGTGCAAATTTTCTAAAGTAAATACTCAAAGAAAAAGCCTATAGTCAAGAAAAAAATCTGTCTAAAGTTTAGTGGAGCTGAGGGAACCTTAAGGCTTTATTGGTCAGCCACTAATCTTTCCCTTTTTTGCCCAAACCAGCCAGGGCTTTATCTCTGTTTTCCCCACTGATTTGAAATACCACTTTCTTCAATATTAATTTTGTTGATATAATCAATTCTGGTCCTCCTGGAATAAATTGTTAACTTATAATAGCTTTGTATTATTCATTTTCACATATTCTTGGACTATCCTCACACATTGCTCCCTTGAGATGATTTTCAGAATCATTTTGTCACTCCCCCTTAAATATCTCTTTGGGTTTTTAATTGGAATTTTATGAGAATAAGTAAATAGATATTTCTTGGAAGAGAAATCAGTAGTGCAAATAAAAGATCTTTTCTCACTAGAACTTAGCCACATTACTAACAAAACTAGCAGTATAAAACTTATGGCCTTTGCAGTAGTATAAGTATTGTATTCAACAGAAGGATCATTACTTATATAACACTGACTGTCCCAATATTTCCAGTTTTGTATTTACTAAAAATTGGAAAAAAAAATCTGTTAATGTTCTCAAGATTTTTAATATCTTTATTTATGGCTTTTTAAATAAAATCGGACAATATACTCACTCAGTTCAGATAACTATCTATTCAAAGAGCAGATATTTAATTTATTGGATTAAATTATTCACATGTAACTGTTTACTTCAAGCAATCCACTCTTTTGTCCTTCTCCACATGTGCCTGAACCTTAGCATATCTCATGTATAGCATAAATGTGTACACACACACACACACACACACACACACACACTCTCATGTATTACTTCTCCATGTATTCAGACAAAGAATAAATGTTTCCTGCTGCTCTACTCAATTGGTAAAACTGTTTGAACTTCATAAGAAGACCGAGTTTAACCATTTTTAAACTTTAAATAATTCAACAAGTAAAATGCCTGAATTTTTTTCCATAGTGTGTTCTAAATTGAAATTATGCCTATTAGCAAGAAGAATTTGCACTTTGTGCTCTACTAATCAGTGTCCCTGACAATATATTATTTCTCTCAGTTTTACTCATGGGATTAAATGAATTAGTACATTTTCAACACCCAATTATCTTTATTGTGCAAAAATATTATGCTGCTAATGAAAACAGTTAACTGTTTTTTTTACATAATCAAATCATCATGTTCTGCATTACATTTTTCAGTGCATTTTGCATAATGAGGGTTAGAATCAACAAGGGAGCACACACTCTAATGCCATTTATAGAAAATATTTGATTATGTGTTGTGCTGAAGTGTTTTCCCTGACCCAATAGGCTAATTTCCAGATTCATTTAACCTTAGTATCTACAAAAAAACTTCCTGCAGGCATACTGGTTACTAAGCAGGGTCATTCTTTCCTTGTGCATATGAATGCTTCTTGATAAGAAAAATAGATGGAGAATGTCCTCCATCCATAATTTCCAGTAAAGTATTTTCAGATGTTAACAGTTATGTCTCTACAACTTTGCTTTGAGCTGATGACCTTGGTATTTATGTTTTTATAACCCAATTAATTACTAATTACTGATTCCTTGAGTTCTCATCTGCCCTTTAAATATGCAGTATAATAACTCCAGGTAGTAAAATTAAAAGTGTTTCTTACTGATTTCAATGAGGTCTTACACTGGAGATTACTTCCTGTTGCAGGAATTGTAACCAATGAGTTTAAGAGAAAAGCTTTTCATGGAGATGATTAAAGAGTTTCAGTTGCTTGTTGGCCTAAGCAATTTACAGGAGAATTAGCTTTAAATCACTATAGTGTTATATCACTAACATACTACTCAGAGTAATAGCTAAAGTCCATGACCTTCCCCCTTACAGGGTCTGTCCAGGCGTAGTGTAGTGGTAACCGTCATAACCTCGAGCACACTTCATGCATCTTTCCCTGTCACTTTCTCAGCCACACTAACTCCTAGCTGTTCTTGGAATAAATGAGAACTTTTCCCACTCATAACCTTTGTACACGATGTTCCCCTTCTCTGAAAGTCTATTCCCCAGGAATGCTCATCCTCAGTCCTTCATTTCCTTCAGACCTCTGCTCAAATATCACCTAGTATAAGGTAATATTATATATATAATAACATCACTCCCAACACACTTATCTGTATCACTAGTTCCCTTTTCTTCTATAGTTTTCTTTATAAAGGTGATCATAACATATTATATATATATATATATATATATATATATATATATATATATACAAATTTAATTGTTAATTTCATCCAAAAAAAAACACAAAAGAAAATCCCTTTACAGTCACAGCCAGAATAATCTTTTACCAAATATCTAAGCAAACCATGATCCAGTCAAGTTGACACATTAAATTAACCATATATATGTATACACACACACACACACACACACACACACACACATCACCCACATACACAGAGGGATTTATTTTAATAATTTGACTCATGCTATTGTGGAAGCATGGCCAGTGCAAATCTGATGGAGTATACCAGCAGGCTGAAGACCCAGGGAATATCCGCAGTCCCAGTTTAATGGTAGTCTGCTTGAAGAATTCCTTTTTGCTCATGTGAGGTTATTCTGTGTTTTATTAAGGCCTTCACCTGATTGTATGAGGACCACTCCTATTAGGGAGGCAATCTGCTTTACTCGAAATCCAACTATTTCAATGGTAAACTCATACAAAACAACCTTACAGAAATTTCCAGAATAATGTTCAACCAAATATTTTTTGGGTGTCATAGACCACCTAAACCCACACATAAAATTAAGTGTCACAAATATGTTTCTTAATTGGCACATTTCTGTCTGCAAGAGATACATATACAATTCGAACTAATATAAAAAGTGTGTGTGTGCGTGTGTGTGTAACCCATGAATAGCACAGCCTAAAATTCCAGAGCTAAGTGATGTCTTTAGTTTCTTTGTGTTCTCCCTCTTTCTCTATGTTGACTCAATATCTCTCACTACACATGACCTCCTCTGAGTGTTAAGGAAGAAGAGCATGGCTGCATACATATATGCTTATAATATTATGCTGAAATTTAGTAAGCCTGTTTAAGAAAGAAAGAGTTCAGGGCTGGCTCAGTGGCTTGTTGGTTAAGAGTTGGCTTGGGAGCACAGGCTCTGAGCAGCAGGGCCACCGGATTGGATCCCACATGGGCCAATGATGCTGCACCCTCTACAGCTAAGATGGTGAACAACAACTCGACCTGGAGCTGGATTGCAGAGAGTCACCGGTGACAGCTTAGGTTGCAATGGGCTGTCATAAGCTTCCTTGAGTGGCTGGCAGCCATTGTGAGCTGCTGTTAGCCACCATGAGTGGCCGTCCAATGGCTGGGAAGTGACTGCCTCAGCTGGGAAGAGCACAATGATCAAAATACCAACATGGGCCAGTGAAGCTGTTTCCTCCTAGACTGAAGAAGGAAAGGACAGCAACTTATCTGTTCCTTTTCCCCGATTCCCCAATGCTGTTCCTTCCCCCAATAAAACATTAAAAAAAGAAAAAAAAGAAGAAAAGAGTTTAGCGATTATAATACTTAGTTGCTACACATTCTAACAACTTAAAACAAGTACTTTGCTTCTTGCTGGGAAATTTCTCATATTATAAGTTCTACCACTCTGAGATAAAAGCTGAAGACTCACTTTCCCATCCTCCCTTGAAGTGAGGTTCTATCAAGAATATATACTGCTATGCCCCCCCACCCCCACAAAACAAACAAACAAACAAACAAACAAGCAAACAAAAACGTGCTTCAAAAGAGCGTCGTATAAGAAACAGTTTCTATACAGAGTCTTTTTCTGGTTGTACTGGGAGCCATAGATTCTAGCTTTCTGGGGCAGTTTGGTGGATTATGGCATCTATTAGATCATGGACAGTTAGTGATTATGTCGTGGGCACCAGCTCATTTTCTAGCCTGGTCTGGGGAAATAAAAAGGAGGCTTTTTCTGTGAGGATTCTCCTGGAGTAGTATCGTGACATGTTTTGGGCATTTTTCTTGGCTGTATATCCTCCAAACCAAACTCTCCGGTGCTAAGAGATATACTTTAAAAGATTTAGTTTCCCCGCAAGGAAATTGCAGTGGTTTTATTAAAGTTCTGAATGATGAAGAGAGCTTTTATGTTTCATTATCTAGCTATTAGATTTTGATTAGGCTGGTATAAGTTAAATGCACACCCAGAGCCAAAATGGATGGTCAAGATAATGAGTAGCATGATTGGCTAGATTTTGGTCATTCCCTTATCCTTGTGGTCAGGAAGGTTGAATATTGTGATTGGCAGCTGGACAAGAATCACATATAGTGAAGAGAGGCAATCCCACATGAAAGAGGGACATTGTTTCTAGTAGAAGAGGAAAAGGAATGCTGGACATCAAACACCCAATGTAATGCCTGATGATGAAAGTGGCTAATTAATCATTTAAAATTTTCCCTTACCCTCAAGAATCAAGTGGAGAATTGGGGGAGAGGAGGGACATGTAGAGCTTCTGACTTGGTGTTTCCTCCTGGATATCTGAACTTGGTTATTGAGTGACTATGCTTTTCCAAGCACCATTCTATACAAGTACAATGTTGAATGAAATAGACATTACAGACCTTAGTGATTCACACAAAGGCACAAAAAATTAAATAGATAACTATAGTACAAAGTGATAAGTGCCACATTAATGAAAGTATTGGCTGCTCTGGATAAACACAGATAAGGCATGCAACAAATTTGGAAGTCTAATAAAAAGCCTTCTAAAGAAAGTAACATTATTCTGAATTTGGAGTCAGGCAAGAACTGGGTTCAAATTTCTGTTCAAACAGTAGCCGGGTGTATATAAGCAAGTTATTCAATTTAGCCCCAGTCTCATTACATGTATGATGGATGGAACAATAGCTTCTCTCATAGCTGTCATCATTAAATGAGATAAAACATGCAGAGCTCATAACCTCGTACAGTAGGCACACAATCAACTTCTTTTTTTTTTTTCTTAATTACTTTTCTTTAACTTTCCTGGGTGCATATGATGGAGAAACTCATGCTTAATGAAAGGGATGCACATGGCCTTTGGCAAACATGACATGTAATTTTCTAGGAAATAACAAGTGAGTGAGAGAGAAGTCTAAAGAAGTATGAAGCCAAGTTAAAAATCTGGACTTTAGCCTAAAAGCCACAAAAAATAATAGAATAGCTTTAAGGTGGTAAATGACATTATCAGGTTTGTGCTTAGATCACTTTGTTTCCATGTGGTCACTGGATCAGAAGAAGATATAGTTATGCTGATCCACAAACTTGAATAAGAGGCGATTAGTTGGTCAGCTCAATTAGAGTAGTATAATGGACAAGACAGCTGACAAATATAAGAGATATCTGGGAGGTTAAATTGAAAGAGTTTAGTGATTTTATTGTGTGTGCAAGAGTATTGGGGTAAAGGAATAGTCAAGTGTTCTGAAACTAATTGGATTTCATTAACATAGAAAAACCTAGGTGACAATGTTGGTAAAGGAGATCTGTACAGACTTGAATATATTGAATATGAAGGTGCCTACATGCCCAGTAGGCTGTATATGGTTTTGATGATTTGGAGACACATCTCATCTGGGCAAATAGAGTTCATCAGTACCTGCATGGTAATTGGTGAGAATTCATGAGATCATTCTGGGAAAATTTTGAAGAATGAAGACGGAGCAGTTCCTGGGATAGGATCCTAAGAAGTAACAATATTTAGGTGATGGGGCATCAAGAAGGATTCTGAAAATACAACTAAATAGGATAAGAAATTAAAGAGAAAGATAATCAGGAGAGGATGTTGATATGAAAGTCAAATCAGAGAGTTATCAACAATGTCTAATCTTGCTGAGCAATTCCAAAAGTTATGTATTTAAAATGAATTGAGAGATGGCTTTCTTGGAGAAAAGAATATCAGTACATTGAAGAGTAGACTGAAGAATGAATGGGAAGGACAGATGTGGAAACAGGAACTATGGAGTTTTTTTCCCAAAGGTTCATTTGTGATTTGGAAGGATAGAGTAGACATTTTGTTTTGTTTAACAGAAGATATTTATGTATAATTAAGGGCTGATTTGAGAGCCAGTAGATATGGCCATGTGAAAATACAGGAGAATGAGGGGGTAAAGCATAAAGAAAAAGCCCAGAAAAAAAGTTGATGTGATGAAAATTGGAGAACAACTGGAATAACTAACTTTAAGAATAATGCAGCCCTTTCTCCTGTAAGAGGAGAGAAAAAGTAAAGTATATATTGGATGTATTACCAATATATAAAAGATATTGGTGTATTTCGGAAGGCATAAAATTATTGTTTCAAAACTATATGTGTTTCATGCATTTAAATTTCTATGATTTAAGTGTGAATCAAGGATTTTTTAAGTGATTTTTTTAAAATAAAGAAATTGCATTTTATTGACAGTGTTTTGATAATACCCTTATTTTTATTATGTGAAATATTAGATTTCTTGTATTATCAAAATCAATTGTATCTTTGATGCCACTGCTATTTTCAAATGATTTTAACTTGAGCCTTGAGGCACTCCAAGATAATGTAAACCACCATCAGGTTCTAAAATTTTTACTGTAGTACTACTGATCACAGCTTTTTTATGTGTATGTTTGGGGTTGTGGAGTGATGGAAGAGGAGCATTTAGGTATTAGTATAATAATTTCAAATAAGAAACCCTGAATACTAGATGAACATAACAATGAAAAAGTACAATAGCTTTCTGTTAAACTTGGAAATCAAATCTGAAAAGCTTATCATTGTTTAAACTTAATTGTCTTAAGTTTACTGTAATAATATTGGCATCAGTGTTATGTTAATATTACATGAAAGAAACTAAATTTTTAGCCACAGGCTATTAGGGAGAAAATGAGTTGATTTTCACATTTGAGTGTACAGTACCTTACTTTAAATGAGAACAGAAACTTAGATTTGAATTGAAATGACATTGACATGACTATACCCCTATCAACTTGGGGTTATGTCTGCACTCCCATACTCTTTTACAATTTGCAAAGGGGATGTTATTGCAAATGTTATTTTTTCCAATAAAGAGACAGCTCATTAGATCTCATTACTAGTCGGCAGCTGTCACAGAATATAGATTTCCAACTTGGAGCAATACATCTTTTCACAAATGCTTTCACTGAAAATGTGGAAAAGATCTATTTCATCATTAACCTACAGCGATATTATACATGGCTGCACTTACACCTTTGGCTTTTCTGCAGAACATTTCATAGTTTAGTAACTTTAAGTTGAAGAATTCAAGATTCTTCTAAATGTAATGCCTGACACTTATAAATTTAAGGGGATATTGAAAGTAATTTTTGAATCCCAGTTAGTAATATGTTATTCTGATGGTTAATGAATTAACAAATAAGTTTTCAGTAAACTCTTTGTACAAGGATGTGGAGGATAGAAACAATAAAGTGTAATCTAATTTTAGACTGTAGAAAAAGATTCTGTTAATGTGAAAATTAAGGATTGCAATTGGAAAGATAATGTGTGGTCAGGCCACCATCATTTTAAATGCCAGGCCAGGTTGTGGGATCTTTACTTGTGAAAAATAGAAACTCTAGGTTACTCAAAGGAAGCATTGAGTTCAGAGAAGAGTGACTTGGAAAAAGAAAATTTCAGCAATAGCTGAGGCAACAGAAAAAAAATCATTTTTGAAAATAGAGGACAATGGATATTTAAAGGTCACAAGCATATATTTCAATAGCTGTCATCACATGATAGCCTGCCTATCTCCATGTACTTTTCCGTAAAAACAGATCATTATTTTAATATCATGTCTACTCTACGTATCCCTACTTGTCCCCAAAAGATGGCTGGTTAGTCAATGATGGGTAAGATTCCTCAAGGGAGGAACAACCTAACACAGGCACAGTCACATGGGAGCCATAGGTGTTATCAGGGAGTTGAGGAAAAGAGGCATAGACCCCTTGTTTCAGGTTCTGGCAGCCTGCATGTGAAATGACCTATTGATGTGATATAATCTGTACTCCGTGCATTCTTATCAGTAAGTTCCAGCAGAGGAAGTTTCTGTCTCTTAGAGGTGCATGACAATAACATCATGGGACCTTCAGTAATGACAGCTTGAAAGCATGGGTGATTTGGCCCTGTGCTATATTCTGTGGTATGAGACTCACAGACCATGGAAGATACATTGATCATTTCTTATGAGTGAGATAATGAAAGGAGCAGTCAGGCCCGATTTGGGGCTGAGTCCATGAGGCTGGCGTCCCCTGGCACCAACTACATTTTTCTCTTATTTTTGTCTCTCTCTTAACCTTTCGCCGTCCCTTCTCCACTCCCACTGCTCTGTCGTGCTGGACTCGACAAATAGCTAAGGGAAAGGCCATTTTATATAAAAAGCAGAGTGTGATAGGAATTTAAGATAAATAATTTCAAAGATATTTTTCAATATTAATAGGAATTTTATGTCTATAAACATCACATGTTGCCACCAACATTTTTCATCTAACTGAGCTCCAGACCATTGTATTTATTACAAAATTTTATGTATACAAATGCAATATTTTCTAGATTTGACACTTTTCCTTGATACTTTTAAAGGCCTATCCAATTACAGATTAAGCAGTGGCTTATAATTTTCTTCATTTAAAATCATTTTCAGATGACCATGCTACATTTCATTTTTTCTTTCTTTTTTTCCTTTCTTTTAATTTTGATTCATTAAAAAATAACCTCTGGAATGAAAATCATTTTCCCCCAAATAATTAAGCAGTTATCATCCTGGCTTTTTTAGATGATATATACACAAAAATGAAAAGTGTAAACTTTGTTCCACAAAAGCTGAGATGGATTGACTATGCTATCGCTTTTCAGGTGGAAAAAATAAGAACTATAAAGTAGCTGGGATTAGATTGAGAAGAATGCATCCAGACTGTTCCTTACTGATATGGCTCTCAACTTGAAATACAGGCTTTAAAAAAAAGAAAAAGAGTTGACATTTCTTGCTTCACCTACTACATGTGCTTTATCTATAGTCTTCTGAAAGTCAGCTGCCTATAGGATGGGTGTTGCTTTTTCAGTTGTCAGTAGAAATGAAATTTCACATGTTTTTAATCATCCCATCTTTCTAAAAACCATTTATAGACAGCAAAATCCATTAAAGAAAGCAGAATATGTGTGTAGTGGGGTTGGGAGCAAGGCACAAAGAGTTGAAGATGAAGTAGTAGTGTAAGATGAATTTAAATACATATACCATTGATTTATTATCATAACAGATGATGACTTGTATTACAGGCTTTCTTTATGACTCCTATAATTGTTTTCCCTATGTGTATATTTTATTCTATTGTGCTCTAGCAATAGGAAAAAAGTAGACTGCCACGTTACTTTTAATGTAATTTTTTCAAAATTGTTAATTATCTAATAAATTCATGTTGACTCCTCACATGAAAAATATAAAACAGCATAATTTACCTTTTTAAATATTTCAATATTCTGCTGATATGAGATATATTTTAGATCCTGATAGTATAATCATATTAACTTTGCTATTATATTTTCTATTAAAATTTATGAATAAATCCATTAAATTATATTGCCATATTACAATGTTATAAAGCTATTTTTTAACCTGGTTTAGTATTCAATATTAGCCTTTTTTGATGCCATTTTTTTCATTTTTTATTTTGATGTATTTCTCACTCTACTATAGTATACTTTCAAGTATAGAAAGGTATAAAAGCATTAACAACATTTTTTCTAAACCCTTACAATTTTAAAACTATATATTTATTGCTACCACGCTTAAAGTATACTTTACTTTTTTATAAACTTCTTGGATCCTTTTTCCTTTTTCTTTTTCTTTCTATCCCTGTTTTTGGAATTTATTATTTCAATAAAATCCTTTTATTCAGTTTGAAATTGTTTCCTTACAGGCATATGTTTCCTTACAGACATTCTGCTTTTCCTACCTAAATGCTTATAGCTTATATTTACATAGGTTAGGTGTACAGAGGGTGCCAAAACAATATATACACATTTTAAGAAAGGAAAAAATTATGTGAAAATTATGCTGATGGTAGCCACTTTGAGAACCTCTTGCAATTGCAGAAGTCAAACATGAATTGTATTCATCTTTTGTTATCGGTATATATTGAGTATTACAATTTTAACAAAATTTCTCTCTGTTTTTAAAATGTGTATACATTGTTTCGGCACCCTCTCTATATGTAAATATTATATATATATATATATATATATATATATATATATATATATTATACCTAATATATAATGTATATTATATAATATGTATAATAATATATAATATATGTAATATTCTTAATTCACCAAACTATGTCTAGATCTCCTTTTATTAAAAAATTCTATGTTTTATTCTGTGATCTGTCATAAATTTCTTTTTTTTTTTTTTTTTTTTTTTTTTTAAAGATTTTATTGGGGAATTGGTGGAGGGGAACAGCGTTGGGGAATCGGGGAAGGGGAATAGACAAGTTGCCGTCTTCTTGTTCTTCAGTTTTAGTTGCGGAGGATGTTGCTTCACTGTTGGTATCGTCATTGCTCTTCCCGGATGAGGCAGATCGGTCGCTGGCCTCTGGATGTCGCTCATCGCGGCTATTGGCAGCTCACGCTGGCTGCCAGCCGCTCACGCTGGTTGAGGGCCACTCACTGCAGCCTATGGCAGCCCACTGCAGCAGGGGCTGCAGCCCACACCATCACCGGAGCTCGCACAGCCCAGCTCCAGGTGGAGCTGTTGTTAGCTGTAGAGGGCAGTGTCACTGGCCCTCATGTGGGATCCGAACCGGGGCCGCTGGCATCCCAAAACCAGCGCTTAACCAATGCGCCACTCGGCCGGCCCTGTCATAAATTTCTTTACTTCATATAACACATTATTCTTTTATATATTGACTGTATGCCTTTTCTAATGTTTTATCTTCTACTTCAAGAACCATAGAATTTAATGTCACAGTCGTGTTGTTCATAGCTACAGTTTCTCTTACTGGTTTTACTCTTGTCATTGATGTTGATTTACATTCTAAAAAACTGTATCAAGTTTATCTTCAAAATTGCTGATCTATTTTATCTACAATAAAGTTTACAGTAGACCCTTGAAAAACACAGGGTTGAACTGCACAGGCCCGTATACATATATACAGGTATTTTTCAATAAACATGGTAAATGTGTTTTCTCTTCCTTATGATTTTCTTGATAACATTTTTTTTCCCTCCAGCTTACTTTATTGTAGTATAGTGTATAATATATATAAGATACAAAATCTGTGTTAATCAACTATTTATGTTATCTGTAAGGCTTCTGCTCAACAGAAGGCTATTAGGTAGGTTATTAGCAGCTAAGTTTTTGAGAAGTCAAAAGTAATACACAGATTTTTAACTGCACAAGTGGTCAGCACCCCTAACCCCAGGTTGTAAATGTGTCAAGTATATATGCAACAGTCTTCCATCTGCAATTTTTAAATCAGATTGTCATTATCAGTTTTAATATCAAATAACGTATTGTCTTTCCTTGTTACGTCCCACATGACAGGGCCGTAGGAGTTCAGAAGGGATGGCGAGATTAGGAAACAGAAAAATATAGACAGGAGACAAAAGATAGTTTAAAAGCAGTGCTAGTCAAGGGATTCAAAACCTCTAGGACAATGAGCCCAGAATTGAGCTTGATTGCAGCTTTTATTGGGATACATACAAGGAAGTAGTATTGTCTTTACCATGTACTGTAAGTCACATACATCATACCAGAGAACTTAGCTCAGAGTCAAATCACCCCAGGGCCTGCAGGCTGCCTTTACTGAAAGTCCCATGATCTGTATGTGTGCACCTCCTAAGAGACAGAAACTTCTCATGCTGAGGCATAGAGATAAGAATGCACAGAGGACAGATGTTATCACCTGGTTAGGTTTCACTTCTCAGGCGGGCTGTCAGCACTGAAGACAAGGGGTCTTTGGCCCATGTGCTTCACCTCCATGATTCCTCCCATAGTACCACCCGTGACCGTGTGTCTGGCTTGGGTTGCCCTATTGGCCATTAGGGTCTTATCCATCTTTGACTAACCAGCCATCTTCTGGGGTCTCACAGGAAGTTAGAATAGGCATAATGAAGAAGTACTGTCTCTATGAGGATCTGTTGTTACTGAAAGGTGCATGGTGACAGACTGCTAGGCTGCTGTGTGACCACATTTCCTCATGTCAATTAATTCCCATCACCTTAGGCTTTTGTTTTTTGCCACATCTTTAATTTTGTTTCCTATATAGTCTATGTTTTGTTGTATTTTATTTAATGCACAAGGTATTCTAAAATATATATTGTGTTCAATAGCAAGGCATTTAAAAAAATGAATATATATTTACTGTTAAGAATAATTTCTGATTTTTTGTATAGCAAAACATTTTTATAGTTCCCACACTATATTTTTTTCTTCTTTCCAATTTATTAATATTTTCAAGTTTACATAAATAAAGTTTTCATTTATCTAGTATTTATCCCAAAACAGAGAGAAAAGATCACTTTGGGATTATTTGTTGTTTGAAATATTGTTAGAATTTTACTCTTCCATGATGTCAATCATGAGGACATGTATGTCACATGCTTACATTTCCTATGATTCAGCCAGAATCTATCTAATGAATTTATCTAGTATTTTAGCCACTTCTCAGTAAGGGCAGATATCTTTCAGTGTTCACTGGTTTTCTTCTATCTCCAGTTCCCTTCCTTTCCTTTCCTTTTCTTTCCCTTCCCTTCCCTTCCCTTCCCGTCCCTTCTCTTCCCTTCCCTTCCCTTCCCTGTTCTGTGTCCTGCCCTGTCCTTTTCTCTCCTCTTGTCAAAAATTAGGGCATATTAACATTTAGTGAATGAGCATTGTTGTCAGTCAGACACAAAAAGACAAATTTTAGAGACAAATATAAATATTAGCATCATGTATATATCTATATTCAGAAGTACTTCTAACTATACTGTCCATTTGACTAGATGTTTCTTTTGACTTGCTAAATCATTGTAATGTGTAGTTAATTCAGCAAGGCTATAGATTCTAAAAAGCATTTCCAAGTTGTATCAAGTATACAATTGATTAACTGATGGACTCCAGAGTGCACCAGCCTTTATACTGACATCTTAAATTAGTCTTACAGCTCTCATTTAAAAAATCAGATTCATTTTTCGCAAGGTATTTGGGAAGAAAGAAAGGTATATAGATCCTCAGACACTGTTTAGATCACACTTATCCAAACCATATTTGAGGAGTTGATAACCTAAATTCTCATTTGGCTCTTATTTTTTCAAAACATCTCCCTAATTCAGTTTTATTCATTATTACACACAGTGCACAGATTGTTAATAACAATCAATTAAGAGTCCCTTGGCCTTTTATGGGCCACATCCTAATCAAGAATGGCCAAAATAATGCTGGACATGAGCTCTGCCAAACAGACCATTAGCCACTGATAATTTGTTTCAGCTAAATCCTCTACTTACAATAAATGACCGGTTCTAACAAGACACAGTAATAACATGTTATTTAGGTGCTTTAGTACCTGTGCTCATGCAGATTAATTCTTTTACTTCTACTCTTTCAGTTCTTACACAAACATTGACTAAATTTCAAAGTTAAATAATAAGAAATCATGTAATAAACAATAACTTAATTATTCAAAGTCAGACATCCTTGGCAGTATAAGTACATATTAAGAGAATGATTTGTAGGGCAAAACTAGTAAAAGCCACAAATAATCATTATATCATTTAATATACAAGAATACTACTACAAAAATATCTCCAGCCAGATACATCCTCAAGAAAGCTTCTGTCTCATAAACTAAACACAAGCACACAAGCATGGAATAAAATGCAAGAAATTATGTTGCCAGATAAAAGGAAGAGTCTTGTTAAAACCATGCATGCATGAGCTAGGTATAGGATCCCACGACTACTAAAATTTTTTAATTTTTTATTTATTTAATGATATGGCACTCCAACACATTCCCATAATACTTGATCATGGTTTAGCATGCTTATGTCTCTCGTTAGACTGTGAACTTCTAAGGAAAGGGACTTCACAATATGTTTTATAACATTCATTGTTTAAAGGCAGCATGGTATGCAACTTACATTCTATATAGCAGAGCCCTCCATGTTTCCTACATTCTATGTGCAATTTGGGAAGAACCAGTGAAGCATGTCCATGTTGTGTTCCTTGGAGCTCACTTTTTATGGTATTTGTCTTGTTTTCCTAAATCATTTGTAAGAACATTTGGATTTTACTCTTTCTGAAGATTAAAAAGAGCTAAAAAATTACAGCTGATATTTTTACAAATAAATATTCTGAATTGGAATCTTAAATTTTGTTTGTTAACATAAAATTGCTCATTTCTCAGAGGCAAAGTGAAGCAATGCTACCGTTTTTTTAGAAGTATTTAAAATGTAATAGCTATAATAACAATAACTCAATTTATGTCTGTATGTAATACTTTAAAAATCTGCCTTTATACATAATTCCCTCTTTCAAAAGGAAATTGAATGTTGATCATTTGAAATATGGCCTCAACCATGAGTAAACCATTATACCTTTAAGCAAACGGCTATGTAAACAACCATCATCACTGACAGCTTCCCGTTGTACGTTCTCTTACTGTCAAATATGTATCAAGCATTTCACCTTGAATGACTCATGGTTACTTCAACCTCAGCATCTTAATTTCATCATCTTCCTAACAAACATAATTTCCTATACATACATCTATCTATATCATTATCAGTCTTTTAGACATCCAGCACCCAAATCTTGAGCTTTCTTTTATTTTCATAATTCCACATATGCACTTGCCAAACTCTCCTATATCTTGCATTTTCTCTTTTTGCGCTCTCTACTTACTCATACTTAAAGAACAATTCAAATTCTAGCTACTTAGTCACATTTTTTTCCATAGGCACAACCTACTTGGCTTTACTTTCTAATTGCAATTTCTTAGACTTCTAAAACTTACGCACACACACACACAAAAAAAAAGTTTGAAGTCATTTTAGGTTTTCCTCCAGAAACATATGTTGAAAAAATGAGATAATGAAAAAACTGGTGTTTATATTAATGCAGAATAAAAGATGTCCTATGTTGTAAAAATATATGTTTATTTAAATTAATTTTAAAAATTACAATTATATATGCATCTTCTCCATCTTTAAGGACTTAAACTTCCCAGAATGTACTACAGCTTTGTGATTTTACTACTTTTTCATGATTTTTAAGAATTAGCATTGTTATTAGCAGCAATTGACTTACTTTCTCAAAACAATCTCCCTTTAGGAAATTTAGATTTCTTTCTCTCTCTCTCTCAAGATTAAAAGGTTTTTTAAAATTATAGCCTCTTTGATTACAAATGAATAACTTAGAATTTGGAATTATTAAAAAGTATATTTTCAAATTTTATTAGTGACAACTCCCCAAAATCTCAAATAACTTTTATCATTTTATGACCATAGGGCATTTATATTACTCTTTCCTCCTGAATATAATAATTAAATAATTCACAGGTGTCATTTCAAGAGTAAGTAGAACAAGAGGACATAACTCTAGTAAACATCTATGCACCTAACTAGGAGCCCCTAAATATATAAAACAGATATTGTCAGACATAAAGACAGAGATCAACAGTAACACTATCATAGTAGGGGACTTCAACACCCCACTGTCACTAATGGACAGATCCTCCAGACAGAAAATCAATGTGGAAACAGTGACCTTAAATGACACATTAGACTAGCTGGATTTAACAGACATTTTCAGAGCATTTCATCCCAAAACTACAGAATATACGTTCTTTTCAAGTGAACATGGAACATTTTCTAAGATAGACCACGTGTTAGGCCACAAAACAAGTCTCAATAAATTTAAGAAGATTGAAATCATTTCAACTGTATTCTCTGACCACAATGCTATGAAACTAGAAATCAATTATAAGAAGAAATCCGGGAAGCTGACAAATAAATGGAGGCTAAACAATATGCTATTAAATAGTGAGTGGGTCACAAATGAGATCAAGGAGGAAATCAAAAGATACCTCGAGACAAACGAAAATGAAAACACCACGACCTAAAATCTCTGGGATGCTGTGAAATCAGTCCTAAGAGGGAAGTTTATAGCAGTGCAAGCCTACCTAAAGAAGGAAGAAAAATCTCAAATCAACAGGTTATCCTTACACCTAAGGGAACTGGAAAAAGAACAGCAAAAGAGGCCCGAGGGGAGTACAAGAAAGGAGATAATAAAGACCAGAGCAGAAATAAACAATATAGAGAACAGAAAAACAATTCAAAAGATCAATGAAACCAAGAGCTGGTTTCTTGAGAAGTTAAACAAAATTGACAAACCTCTAGCCAGGCTCATCAAAAAAAAAAAAGAGAGAGGACTCAAATTAGCAAAATCAGGAATGAAAGAGGGGAAATGACTACAGACATCACAGAAATACAAAAAATTCTAAGAAATTACTATGAGCAACTATATGCCAACAAATTTGACAATCTGGAAGAAATGGATAATTTTCTAGAAGCATACAACCTTCCAAAGCTAACGCAAGAAGAAACAGAAAATCTAAATACCCTGATTACTACCAAGGAAATTGAATCACTAATTGACAAGCTCCCAAAAAACAAAAGCCCTGGACCAGATGGCTTCACAAGTGAATTTTATCAAACATTCAAAAAGAACTATCACCTATTCTTCTAAAACTATTCCAAAAAATCCAGAAGGAGGGAAGGCTCCCAAACTCTTTTTATGAAGCCACTATCACCCTGATTCCAAAACCAGATAAAGACATCACAAAAAAGGAAAACTACAGGCCAATCACCCTGATGAATATAGATGCAAAACTTCTCAATAAAATATTAGCAAACAGAATTCAGCAATATATTAAGAAGATCATACATCATAATCAAGTGGGATTCATCCCTAGTGAGCAAGGCTGGTTCAACATCCGTAAATCAATTAATGTGATACACCACATCAACAAAATGAAGGATAAAGATCACATGGTCATCTCAATAGATGCAGAAAAACCATTTGACAAAATGCAACAGCCATTTATATTAAAAACCCTTAGCAAATTGGGAATACAGGTATCATATCTCAACATAATAAAAGCCATATATGATAAACCTACAGCTAACATCATACTCAATGGGGAAAAGCTAAAACCATTCCCCTTAAGATCAGGAACAAAACAAGGCTGTCCACTTTCTCCTCTTTTATTCAACATAGTGCTGGAAGTTCTAGCCACAGCAATGAGAAAACAAAAAGAAATAAAAGGCATCCAAATTGGCAAGAAAGAAGTAAGATTGTCATTATATGCGGATGACATGATACTGTATATAGAGAACCCCAAAGACTCCATCAAAAAACTATTGGAACTGATAGACGAATTCAGTAAAGTAGCAGGATATAAAATCAATGTTCAGAAATCAGTGGCATTTGCATATACAAATAATAAACTAACGGAAAGAGAAATTAAGAAAACTGTCCCATTTACAATTGCTTCAAGAACTATAAAATACCTAGGAATAAATTTAACCAAAGAAGTGAAAGATCTGTACTCAGAAAATTATAAGACACTGAAGAAAGAAATCATAGAAGATACAAATAAATGGAAACACCTACCATGCTCATGGATAGGAAGAATTAATATAGTTAAAATGTCCATACTGCCTAAAGCAATATATAGATTCAATGCAATTCCTATCAAACTACCAAGGGCATTTTTTACAGAAATAGAAAATATAATCCAAAATTTATATGGAATCATAAAAGACCCAGAATAGCCTCGGCAATTCTGAGAAATAAAAAGAAAGTCGGGGGGATCACGCTACCAGACATCAAAACCTACTACAAGGCCATAGTAATCAAGACAGTTTGGTATTGGCATAAAAACAGGCACATCGATCAGTGGAACAGAACAGAGAGCCCAGAAATAAATCCAAGCATTTACGGACAGTTAATCTATGACAAGGGAAGCAAGAATTTACACTGGAGTAAAATAGTCTATTCAATAAATGGTGCTGGGAAAATTGGACTGACACATGCAAAAAAATGAAACTGGATCATCTCCTTACGCCTTATACAAGAACAAATTCAAAATGGATTAAAGACTTAAATGTAAGACCTGAAACCATAAAAATCCTAAATGAAAATATAGGGACTACATTTGCAGACATTACCCGGAGCAATATTTTTACTGATACATCCCTACGGGCAAGGGAAGTAAAAGAAAAAATGAACATATGGGATTATATCAGACTTAAAAGTTTTTTCACAACAAAGGAAACCATTAATAAAACAAAAAGGAAGCCTACTGAATGGGAGAATATATTTGCCAACGATATATCTGATAAGGGGTTAATATCCAAAATTTATAAAACACTCATGAAACTCAACACCAGAAAATCAAACAACCCAATTAAAAAATGGGCAGAAGATATGAAGAGACATTTCTCTAAAGAGGACATACAGATGGCCAACAGGCATATGAAAAAAAGTTCAACCTCACTGGTCATTAGGGAAATGCAAATAAAAACCACCATGAGATTCTACCTCACTCCAGTCAGAATGGCTATCATCAACAAATCAACAAACAACAAGTGCTGGCAGGGCTGTGGGGAAAAGGGGACCCTGCTGCACTGTTGGTGGGATTGCAGATTGGTGCAGCCACTATGGAAGTCAGTATGGAGGTATCTCAAAGAACTGGAAACAGAGCTACCGTTTGACCCAGCAATTCCACTCCTAGGTATTTATCCTGAAAAAACCAAGACACTTATTCAAAAAAAGTTATGCACCCCTATGTTCATAGCAGCACAATTTACAATAGCTAAGACTTGGAAACAACCAAAATGCCCATCAATAGATGACTGGATTAAGAAACTGTGGTATATTTATACAATGGAGTATTACTCCGCTATAAGAAAGAATGAAATCGTGCCATTTGCAATGATATGGATGTACCTAGAGACTATAATGTTGAGTGAAATAAGTCAGTCAGAGAAGGACAAATACCATATGATCTCACTCATATGTGGAATCTGAAAAACTATGAATGAGCAAAGTAAACAGAAATTGTCTCATGGATATAGATGAAAAATCAGGGTTGCTAATTGGGAGAGGAGTGGGGATGAGGGAGAAGGGGAAGGGATTAGACAGCAAAAATAGGCAACTACAATATTGCCACTGGGATAGGAAAAACAGTTTGGGGAATATAATTAATAATGTTGTAAATATTCTGTGGAATGTCAGATGATCATAGGTCTTGGTAGGGAGACCATTTCATGGATGGAGTAGAGGTTTGATCACTGCACTGTATTAAATAAAGTGGAGGTGGTATACCTTCTGTAATTGAATATATATAGATAGTCATGGGATGTGGATTATACTGTGGAAGAGTGTCAGAGGAAGAGCAATAGATATATATGATATGGGGGGGGAGTGGGGTGGTGAATTGGGTGGGGGGGGTTTCACTTTGAGGGGTAAAATGTATAACTATTGCACTGTGTTGTACACCTGAAACTAATTTAAAAAAATAATAATAATAAAAATAATTTTAAAAAGAAGAGTAAGTAGAAAAAAAAATCTAAGATTAAAAACTGAAGTATTAAAACTAGAACACCTTAAATCTAAAACTTGGAAATAATTATTAAGAATTAATTTATCAAATATTATGATACATGAACTCTTATTTGGAAACTAAACTAGTGTGGGGTATCATTAAAATCCTTAAAAATATTTTGGTCATGTCATGGGCCTCCCAGAGACATCCAACTTGTATACTAATTATTTTCTCTTGGCTACCTGCTGTTTTAATTATATTCATTATTTCTGTCATTTTGCAAAATCTTATGCATCGAAGTGCTGGTGGCCTGGTGCAAAACCATTGCTTTTTCCTGCTGTGATAATGGCTTAAATCCAACCTGAAGTGCAAATGAAATGAGTTTTGAAGGCTAAATTTGGCCCCCAGTTAATTTGCTTCACAAACCTGCTACCTATTTTTTTGTTGTTGTTGTAAGTTGGCTCAATTACAAATCTATGTTCATAAAGAACCCAAAAGTTAGACTGAAATTTATAAACTTTTATCCTTAGTGATTATCAATGATGTTGTTAGCAGGAAGCTCAAGGAGAAAAAAATTCTGGGGAAAAAAATGATTTAAAATGTATTGTGGGGCCGGTCAAGTGGTGCGGTGGTTGAGGGCTGGCTTGGGACACTAGTGGCCCCAGTTTGGGTCGCACATGTGAGGGCCAGTGACACTGCCCTCAAAAAAAAAAAAAAATGTATTGTGATTCTTATTGAAAAGTAAATACATTTTAGCAAGAAGAAATAATAGATTAGAAGGGAAAATGCAGTAAAATTAAAGAAAGAATATTAATTTCAGGAGCATTTTGGAAAACCTGTCATATGAAAACTTTTCAGTTACATTTGGTTAAAAGTATTCACCCTGACACTTTTCTACTTTTTAAAATTTTAGACAGAAAGAAAGATAGGTATTTCAAGCTCATACGAACTGTTTCTTCTTGTATGTGCCCTTAGTTATGCCCCACGATCCCCTCTTTTTCTTTCATTTTCTAAATGGAATGGTAATACAACCTGAAAATTTCCCTGAATCACAGATGACTCATAACTTATCTCTGTGATTGAAAACATCTCAATGACAATTAACAGATGTGATCACAAAGAAATATATTAAATGAAGGGTTTATAAAAGTGTTCATATATTTTGCATCACTTACAATCTCTGTGTAGGAATTCATAGTGTGTACGTGTGTGTGTGTGTGTGTGTGTGTGTGTGTGTGTGTGTGCATGTGTGTGTATCAAATTTTAAAATTTAGCTTTTTTAGGAACCTAACAATAGTTGGCATATACAGAATAAGTTCTGTTCCTATGTCAAGTGATTAAAAGCAAGGCCAAAAAGTCCCTCTTAATTTGTTACTACAGCATATTTCATTTAATCCATAATATCTGAAGGTTTTTTGTTTTTCTGTTTGTTTGTTTTTTTCATTTGCTTTGCAAATAAAGAGTTCAATGTACATTATTTATTTTCATGGAAGAAAGATGCAAATTATGACCTCTGCTCTCTAGAAATTAACTTTCAAATTTGGAAGACAGATAAGCACACATATACAGCATACAAGATTCTTGATTTTATGTTACAATTGTTTCATTTTTTGTTTGTTGCTATTTATAGAAAACAACAATTTCATGTATAAAACCAAGAAATTAAAACAAAATTGGAAACATCTCAAGAAAAATGAAACAGGTTCTAAGAAACTATTTTCGATCAATTTCAGATGTTGTTGATCAGCCTAATGAGATGGGCAATAAGATTAAAAAAGAAACGGTAAATAACAAACAAATATACCAAAGAAAATCTCCATAAAAGATTTCAGAATTCTGCTATTAGAATTACAAAAGAGTATATGTCCAATTTTTTTAAAACTCCAGGTGATTCCACTTGTCTTGGTAAAGTTGTCTATTGCAGCCACCTCTTGGAACTTCCCTTTACATGACTAGAATGACTACTTCATTTCAGGAAAGCAGTGACAGGCAGGCCTGACTCAACTTGTGGCCTTAGAGTAATAACTGAAATGATTTCTCTAGGAATGGTTAATCAAGTATCAAAGCATGATTGTCATATACCCATGCTTATTTATTAAAAGTGGAACTCCTTAAGGAAACAAATGAAAGTAAATAATAAAGACCATCATACTTAAAATGTACAGAATTTGGCTTTATACCATATATACATACCTACACATAATTGTGTTTCCATTTAATGATCTTTAATCACTATCATTTATTGCTTAATGCTGATTTTCTCTAAGGCTATGGCAGATTTAACTCTCCCTAATTTTCATCAAGTGAGTCTCTATCATGAATCCAGTATGCTTTGGTGTATTCAGTGAACTTGGTCTTAAAAGTCCTTGCTATAGACTTCAATTCAACCTTTGATCTTGATCTAAAAAAGAGACCATTAACTGTTTACAATGTCTTTGGCAAAGATCACATTTGTCCTTGGAATTTGTCTGCCTTTTTCCTGGCTTCTCCTGTTTTACTACATAGAAAAAGGAAAAAATAAAATGAAAGAGAGAGATAGAGAGAGAGAGAGAGAGAGAGGGAGGGAGGGAGGGAGGGAGGAAGGAAGGAAGGAAGGAAGGAAGGAAGGAAGGAAGGAAGGAAGGAAGGAAGGAAGGAAGGAGACTGTTTATCATTTGCAAATAAATGGTTTCAGAAGAAACTGTGGTGATAGCAGGCACAGAACAAGTACAAAAAGATGACTAACAATGCAAAAACAGTATTTGAAAATCTTGGTCATATAAAACTACAATTGTACTCTGAGTATTTATTATTAAAGCAATGTGATACTTTTTTAATATTTAATTTTAATAAAATGAAGTTTGATTTCAACTATCAGCAAATCAAGCATTTGAAATATAACATTAGCTTTTTAGTATTTTATCTACATTTCAGTGTAAAGACAGAACACAAAACAGGACCCGTCTCTATTTTTATACAGCATATTACCTGTATGCTTTATTTTGAAGACAAAGCTTATAACTATTTTGTTACAGGTAAGAGATATTAGATGCTGACTTTTTGTGTGTATCAAGATGCTGGGAAGGAATAGCTCCAACTCTGGGTAAGGAGTATACAAGGAAATGATTTAACCAGGGCTGGTTTCACAGAATGAATGGAGCAAACAAAGGTTTGAGAAACATGGGAAAAAGAAATCAGTAGTTGCATAATATTAAAAAAACGGGATGTTTTAGAATTCTTATTTACTTTAAGAAAGCATGACGCATGAATAAAATATAGAAAAACAAAGAGAATACAGTATTCCAAAAAAGAAGAATAAAGATTTCCATTATTTTTGTGATGTCAAGAATGCTTCTTAGGCCGGCCGAGTGACGCGGTGGTTAAAGCGCTGGCTTGGGACGCCAGCGGCCCCAGTTCGGGTCCCACATATGAGGGCCAGTGACACTGCCCTAAAAAAAATAAAAATAAAAAAATGAATGCTTCTTGTTCCACTTGCCCATTTTCAAAGCTTTAAGGGAACTTTATAAATAAGAAAATTCCAAAAGAGTTTAGGTGGAACAAAACCTTAAAATTCATAAAAGCTATCATTAACTGCTGAAAACTCTGAGCTCATTAATACCACTAAGTTTAAAAAGAATTCTAGAAGATCTAAGTTTATTCATCCAAATGTTTTTGTATCTTAAACCATCAAATGTTAATACTATCCTTCCAAAATTGAATATGAAACCTACTCTCATGTAACTTAAAATCTTTTTGGATTAACAGAACAAGATAAATAATCATGTAGATAATTAAATATTAAAAATTGTGATAAGGTAATAAAGCAAAAAGTTTAAGTGCTAGGAAAAATAGAACATAGAAACTAATCTTGACTGAAGAGATAGGAATTATAGAGGCTAAAGGAGAGAAAGGAAAGAGGAAAGGCAGTGTGATCAAAAAAACTTTTCAGTAAAGGGAATGCATAGGCCCTCTGTTTATAAGGAGTTTGTTTTTGGAACATCGAGAGAATCTTTGCAGATGAGTTTGGAAAGGGTTATAAGTAGGTTGAGGGGCAATATCAGATTTCATGTTTAAAGTTCACTCTGACATCTTTGTTCAGAATGAGGGCATAAGTATAAGCAGGGAGACTAGCTAGTTGCCTCCTGCAAGAGTATACATGAGAGGTGATGCTATTTTGAACTAGCAGAGATGGGAAGGATTGAAAATATTGATTTGAAATCTATTTTGTACATCTTTGGACAAAATTGGGCTCATGAGAAAAAGAACATTTTTCTGAATGAAATAGATGCACAGAAGGCAACCCTCTATCTACAAAACGCCAGGCATCTTTTCAGAACTTTAGGAATTTTTCAGAAGTAGGGGACAACCTTTCTTCTCACCTCTCTTTTCCTCCCTCAGTGCATCAGTGCTCTGTATGCAGGCATTGCACACAGGGGACCAGCCATCCCACATCATGTGAGTAGAGTTGTGATAAGATTGAACAGTGAATCTGCCCAGGAAAGTAGGCTTTTTGCATGACAATTTCAACAAACACAGGGAAGAACTGCGAGGAAATGAAATTCTCCTATTGGGATTGTCCAATTAGCAGCTGCCTCTCCAGATCCTTCAGACTAATGGATCACAGAGATGATATATACAAATTTACATCAACCAAATATTCAGGTTAATAACTGAGAACAATAATAATTCACATTTATTGAGTACTTTGTACCTGGCACTGTTTAAGTGCCTTATCTGTATTCTTCCTCATGACAATGTTATGAGAGATTATTATTACTCTTATTTGACAAATGGGGAAACCGAGGCAGAGGACAATTAAAGTAAACTTCTATAGCTGCCTACATAGTAAATGGTGGGTTAAAATGTTGATTCCAGTGGTTTGGACTCCACCAACATCAGGAGATGCCACTTTGAGGAAATTTCAAAGGTTATCCAGCAAAAGTAAAGAAACATACTGTGTGACTGTGTGACTGTGTGTGTGTGGGGGGGGGGGGGTAGAGCCACAGACTATAGTTAATTATCAACAACATTTGGTAGTGAAATGGGAAGACAATAAATGAAAAACATGAACTCAATAAAATAAGAATTAGATTCAGAGAAATAGAACCAAGAGATTTATTATAGAAATTAACTCACATGGTTATTGAGGCAGGAAAGTCCCACAATCTGCCTTCTGCAAACTGGAGATCCAAGAAAACCAGGGGTGGTATAATTCAGTCCACAGGTGAAGGCCTGAGAGCCAAAATACTGCTGGTATAAGTCTCTGAGTCAGAAGGCCTGGGACCCAGTAACACTGATGACCTGAAGTCCGACCAACCAAGGGCAGAAGATGGATGTCCCAACTCAAAAAGACAGAGAGAATTTGCTCCTCATATGCCTTTTCGTTCTATTTAAGCCCACAAAAGATTGGAAGGTGCCCACTCATATTGGTAAGGGCAGGTCTCTTTACTCAGTTTATTGATTCAAATGCTAACCTCTTCCCCAAACAGCCTCACAGACAAACCCAGAAATAATGTTCTACCAACTATCCAAGCATCCTTTACCCAATCAAGTTGACATATAAAATTAACTATCACAGAGTCCAAAGATGAAAACACAGATCTTATTATGACTCAAAATTAAAGCTGACAGAGATTAAAAAGAAGTGTATAAAAAGAAATAACACAGAGTTTAAAATATTAAAGCCATACAGAGAAGCATATCAAATTAGAGGAGAACTGTGAAAGGCTCTTCTAGAATATAGAGGAAGATGGAAAATGGATGATGATGACTAGAGAATAAAATGATAGCTTTGGAAGGATATAACTGAGATTTTATATTCTAATTTTTTTTTATTATAGTGACATAACAGAACAAATGATACAGCATAGAAACAATATTCAAAGATATAATAGAAAAAAGTTTTGTTAAACTGAAGCATCTAAATATGTATATCACAAAGACTCATACATGAGGCAGACTCAATGTAATAAAGATATATATTTATAAAGATATATGACATATATACATATATGCTAACAGTTTTAAATTTTCAGGTAATAAAAGACCTCGTAAATACTCAGGTACCAAGAAAAGAAACAGATTATTTAACTAGGAAGAAAAATAAAATTAGTGTAAATGTTCAAGTTCTGAAGGTCCACTGTTTAAGAACTACCCCTAGACACCAGAATGACTGAGCCTTTATCCAAGGGACATGTCATCAAAGAAATCCAAAGAATTTTGGAGAAGGACAGTACATAACGTCTCAGAAATCTGGCCAGAAGAAATGCATTCTTTAAGTCTGTTGGAGAAGAAATTTTGAGTCAACATTCTAAGTTAGATTATCTCCTTATTTATGGGATATGCAATTCAGGCCAATTCTAACATTCTACATTTATAGAAAGTTCCCAAGAGAGATAAAGAGGTGCTTTCTATTTGTAACCAGAGCAGAATTTGGCAAAACTGCTTTGTGAGTAAGTTTGTAAATACCACATACAAAGAAAGAAATTAAAGGAGTGTATTAACAAAAAATGGAGTAACCCATTTTGAACTGTATGTCAGACAAATCTTGTTCCCATCTATTAAAATCAGTACCACCTACTTAATAAAATGTCTTACTTGATTAAGTGTTTACAAATGCTTAATGCATAAAGACTTACTCAGAAAAAATCCAACACTAAGCAAATGTTAAATGAATCAACGTATATTTAAATTTATGAAGAAAATAGAAAAACACAAGTAAAGAAATACACATTTTATTCCATCTTCTTGGGCTGTGAATTTGATTACGTTGTTGGCTTTCCTTTTTTTCCCCCATCCCAAACTTCTCTGGGCTTCTCTGGTTGTTCCTTCTCTGCCCTATAGTTTATATTTTGTTCATATCTTTATGGCGTCTACCATTACAATTATAGACACACACACACACACACACACACACACACACACACACACACACACCCCTTCTGATATTAAAAGTCCATTTGAGACTTTTACCATCAAAATAACCTCTACATTGCCACAACTTAGTGCACTTTTTTGTTTTTCTTACTTACCCACCCCAGCCTCTCATAATCAACTACTTACAACAAATATGCCATTAGAAACATATCTGTTTGAGTATTTTTAAAATAATTATACTTATTAGAAAAATTTCAAACACTTTTTATCCTTCTTTCCTAAGAAGAATCAAGTTAAACAAAGTAATGATTTCATTTGATTTTCTTTTTGTATGTGTATTCTTTGGTCTCTTCCCATTACTATTTTGCATTAACCTGCCCATACTTTCCTTTTGTTCTAAAAATAATCTTATAGCTCTCAGTCTCTAAGCTTTTCAGTGAATCTCAGAAGAATAGACTCACCCTCTAAAGCACCATGCTCATTTCCCTGGACACAAAGCTAAGTGGAATCTATCCCAGGCATGAGATCAAATTCTCTCACCTGGCCTTCATCTGCTGGATCCCTTTTCCTCTCCAATCCTTGCTCTTCCACTACTCCTTACTAAGTAGTCTCCTCTTTCTCCCCTAAATTCTTATGACATTTTCATGTTATGAGAGTTCTATGAGATAATAGAAGAGACCTGCTTAGCAATGAGCTTGTCACAGAGGAAGCATTCAATTAAGGTTAGCTTTTATCTTTCCTTAGAGTGAGTGCTAAAAGGAGTCATATGCTTGTTTCCCCACCAATTTGTTGTCTGATGTCCTGTCTTATATTTTAGCACCACAGTAACTTATTGAGAATATAATAGTTTATTTGTTTTCAAGTTCTTAACTTTTGTAAAGGGATCTAATTAGCTGAATTTTAAATGTTATGATTTTTTTGATCCTCTAGAGTCAAAAATTTTAAGACTGAAGGGAGGTGACTTCCAATTTTCCAAAGAAATAAAATTAAGTGTTTGTTGTATATATACATATATATACACACAAATATATGACATATATGCACATTATAGAATATATATCATATATATCAATATTTAAATATACAATTCTTTTTAAGATTTTTCCTTTTTTAATCTTTTTTATTACTATATTCACTTTTATTTTTTTTTTATTTTTTTTTTTTTTTTTTTTTTGAGGGCAGTGTTACTGGCCCTCATATGTGGGACCGAACCGGGGCCGCTGGCTTCCAAGGCCAGCGCTTAACCACCGCGCCACTCAGCCGGCCCTATATTCACTTTTAAAATAATGAATACATCTACACATCTCACCCCTAAATTCAATACACTTTTTTACTGAAATATAGTTAAAAATGGGATTCATCTTCCCTAGAGATTATAAAGCATGTTCACTTACACACTACAATATTTTGATTTATAACTGAATTCAAAGAAATATATTATAAATATAAAATAAAGAATGAGGAAGAGCCTAAGCAAATATCATAAAACTCTAAACCTTTAAAAGACAAGTGACTGTACAAGGCATTTTAGAGTGGATAAATATAATCATCATACAATTACATTGATGGGCCTTTAAAGCACAATGTTTGTGGTCCATAAACATTGAGAATGAAAGAAAAATAGGAAAAATATTGCATCAATAATGAATGATGAAAACCAAAAGACACTGGAGGATTGCATTCACAGTATCATTAGTATGCAATCAGCTTCCTCAACTAAGAAATGGAATAACATAAAAACCATAGGCAAAGTCTTTGTGAGTGCTACAAAATATAAATAATTTTCCTGTGTATATTTCATTTGAGGTATGTTAAGTAATTTTATTTCTCTGACTAAACTTATTAAATAAGACCACTAGCAATTTACCAACAATACACATGTATATAGTATTGGGTCATTGGAAAAGTCATGAAACCTTTTAGCAAAGAAATGCATAGAAAAATATGTCATGGCCTTTCAGACGACCAAATATTTTATTAAGCTATTGTTGCCATTACATTTTACGTATTGGGTTGGTATCATATTCCCCATTGTTAAATTAAACAGCAGCAAAAGGAGCACATTTTATATATGTATAGAATTGTATAGATTTCTGTTTTAAGAAATGGTTTTATGCAATGGTGGTTAGCTAGAAGTGAGGAAAAGTAGTAAATGACCTGTTAATGACATGCTACATCTTCCATACCTGGTTTGGTTTTGAGGCAGCATAGTAGAGTATGAGAAAAATGCAAATAGATTTAGAGGAAGGTTGTCTCCTAATTTAACCTTTGCTCCTTACTGTGTGACCTTGAGATAGTCATTTTCCCTCTCTGGAATTCAGTTTCTTCATTCATAAGATCCATCCACTGGAATAGAACAGATGATTTTAGGATTCTCTTCTACACAGAGTACCTTATTTTGAAGTGGATAGTATGTGATAGGAGGTTTCAACGCAAGAAGGTTCTTCATGAGGGATGATTATGATTTCAAAAACTTGAAAGGTTAAGGCAAATCTAGAGAGCTTTTTTCTGTATACTTATTGTTTTAATGAATTACATGAAAACACTTTAAAATCAGAACACTTTATATTACAGAAATGTGGATTTCATAATTCTTTTGAATAATTAGACCTGGAAATGCTGAGCAGATAGTCCATCACTCCAGTTCTCAGCTTTAGGTGTTGAAAGAGAGACTTCCCTATAAAATGAAGGCAATAATACCTATCTATCAAGGTCACTGTGTAAGAAGAAATAAGCATATAAATCACCTAGCACAGTCCCTAGCACTTATGGGTTCAACATGTAACTTTCTTCGTCTCCTTCTCCTCCCCTTATCCTTCTTCTTTTTGTCTTCTTATTATCATTTCCATGCATTCATAATAATAAGAAAGAGTAAAAACATTTGGAGGTCAAGCCTTGCATTTCTTTTTAACTACTATAGTTTTGGTTATATTAGAAGCAATCATGTTTGCAGAACACATATGTGATTTGCTGCAGATTTATACTTTATTATGATTAAAGTTTTGTTATGATGAATATTGAAGTAGAAACCTAATTCAGGATTAACTTGATATCTGACCAAAGGGTACATACATCCCAACCTTTGCATGTGCATGAGAGGAAAATGTGATACTACGATATATTTTATGAAAAGATAACTCTCCAGCTAACTATGGCAGGATGATCTCTGTTAGGCAATTTTTCTACTCCGGAGTCTGTCCAGATGCTCTGAGGATGTCTTTCTGGTTTTTAATGTACAGTATTTTTATATGATTCAATTTAAAAACATAATAAAACAGAAGGAGGAATTCTCTAGAATTTAAATATAGAAGAACAATTCACAGCTACTCAACTCCTCCAAAAGAACACAAACCAAGTAACAGCTTTTCTACTTCATAAAGCGAAAATGTGAAATGGTAAAAGTAATGGGTCAAAAGAGCTTCTGAAGAGTTTCTGATGCCTGAAGACTTTTGTTTCTTTGGATCATATATCTTTCCTGGCCCTTGCTCTTTTGTGTCTAATTTGCATTGTATGGTAAAGATGCTTTGCATCCAGCCCTTGCTCCTCATCTTTCATTACCTGGGTACCAGTGCATTTTGGAACACTTCTCTCTGGCAATGCCCCTCTTTCCCTTGGATCCCTTCCATTGCACCAAATTATGATACATTGAAGGAATTTAGGTGCTCCTGTTACACTGGCCAAATGAATAGCTTAAAGGAAACCGCACACCACTAATTGCCATATGCTGTGTTTTAGTTCACTAAGTTATGGCCTAACAGTTCATACCATGAAACCTCTTGAGTCTCAATTGCCTGAGGTTGCTTGGCATGCACAAAAAGGAAAGAAAAGCTTAAAATACCCCCAGAAAAACTCTCAATTCAACATTTTTCTAATAACCCCATACCCTTACACTTAGTCACACCATTAAATATTTATTTTCATCTATTCTAGCATTTATTGTCTAGCATAATTGTCAGCTGCTTCTTTTTAGTTTTTTTTTCCTCATTTGGTTTTCTGAAGACATGGCAATTTATTAGAAAACAATGGAATAAATAAAACAACCTCTCACACATGGAGCATTATAAGAAGCAGAGGCACACAATTGGTTGATTAGACCTTCAAAAGTCCTTTATAGCTAAGAAAGGGGTCATATGGTATTATATTAGCTTACAAAAGATTTTCCTTTTTACATAGTAATGATACCTGTCAAAAGATTTTTTTTAAAAAATATGTTTTTAAAATTCAAATATGCTATTACGAAAAACTTCTATTTAATGATACTCCCCAGCCCCGCCTCCAAAATACATATTCCACAAGATCGGAGACCTTATATGTTTCTTTCCCATTATGTTCCTTGAAGAGTGCCTTAGTACATTTTCAAAAATTTTTGAATGAAGATACATGAATGTGGGTCTTTCTGGATTTGATATTCCATAGCATGTTAAATACTCTCTCTAGTAACGATCATGAAAGACTGGTTTTGCTCTACTCTTGTATTCACTGGTCACTTCAATAGTGAGTTCAGACACTATTCTGGTAAACTCTGCTAAATTCACTTACAAAAATAAATTTACCCACTTGTATTAGTTTCCTTTGGATGCTATAGCCAACTGAGTGTCTTGCAATAGAAGTTTATTCTCTCACAGTTCTGGCAGTCAGAGGTCTGAAATCAGAATGTCAATTGGGCTGTAATCCTGCCCTGTAAAGGTTTTAGGGAGGATCTTTCCTTGCCTCTTCTACAATAGCTTCTGGTGATGAATGCAGGTGTTCCTCTGCTATGGCTGCTTAACTCCAATTCCTGCCTCCATCTCCTCATGGTCTTCTCTTCTCCTCTTTGATTGTGTCTCCTATGTGTGTCTCTTATAAAGACACTTATCGTTGGATTTAAAGTTCTTGGATTATCCAGGATGATCTCGTTTTGAGATGCTTCTTCTTTTTTTTTCCTCATTAAACTTTGTTTTAATGGCTCTCAAAATTCTGTGACAGATTTTGGTCAAGTTGTTTCCATTTAAAAGTGCCGATTTTAAAAACGAATAACTTAAAAACTGCCACACACAAAAAAATAAATGGTCCGCAAACATTCTCCTTTCCTTCCGAAGGTTTTACAATGCACTGTAATGACTAACCTGTCTTTTACTATTACACTTAAATGGCCAATTGAGGCAAACAGTTCTGAGACTGTTCTTCCACCACTGATTAAGACTGGGGTGGCAGGTGTTGGCTCATTTAGCCTGCTGAGCCTTCTGGGCAGACTTGGTGGCCTTGCCAGCTCCAGTGCCTTCTTGTCCACTGCTTTGATGACATCCACAGCAACTGTCTGCCTCATGTCATGAACAGCAAAATGGCCCAGAGGAGGGTAGTCAGAGAAGCTCTCAACACACATGGGCTTGCCAGGAACCATATCAACGATGGCAGCATCACCAGATTTCAAAAACTTCAGGCCATCTGCCAGCTTTTTCCCTGAATGATTATCTTCTTCAGCTTGGCAAATTGGCAAGCAATGTGAGCTGTGTGACGATCAAGCATAGGTGCGTATCTGGCACTGATTTGATCTGGATGGTTCAGGATAATCACCTGAGCCATGAAGCCAGCTGCCTCCATTGATGGGTCATTTTTGTTCTCACCAGCCACATTGCCATGATGAACTTTGACAGACACATTCTTGACATTGAAGCCCTCATCCCCAGGAAGAGCTTCACTCAAAGCTTCATAGTACATTTCAACAGACTTTACTTCAGCTGTAGCCTTGATTGGAGCAAAGGTGGCCACCATGTTGGGTTTGAGAACACCAATCTCCACTCAGCCCACAGGCATGGTACCAATATCACCAATTTTGTAGACATCCTGGAGGGGCAGACACAAAGGCTTGTCAGTTGGACAAGTTGGTGGCAGGATGCAATCCAGAGCCTTAAGCAGCGTGGTTCCACTGACACTGCCATCTTTATGGGTGACTTTCCATCCCTGAACCAAGGCATGTTAGCACTTGGCTCCAGCATGTTTTCATCATTCCACTTAGCTATTGGCACAAATACTACTGTGTCAGGGTTATAGCCAGTTTTCTTAATGTAAATGATGACTTCCTTAATGATTTCCTCATGTCTTTTCTGGCTGTAAGGTGGTTCAGTGGAATCCATTTTGTTAACACCAACAATTAGTTGTTTCACACCCACTGTGTAAGCCAGAAGGTGCATGTTCATGGGTCTGCCCATTCTTGGAGATACCTGCTTCAAATTCACCAACACCAGCAGCAAAACAATCAGGACAGTAAAGTCAGCCTGAGATGTGCCTGTAATCATGTTTTTGATAAAGACTCTGTGTTCTGGGGCATCAGTGATGGTCACATAATACTTGCTGGTCTCAAATTTCCACAGGAAGATATCAATGGTGATCCTACACTCACATTCAGCATTCAGTTTATCCAAGACCCAGGCATACTTGAAAGCCCTTTCCCATCTCAGCAGCCTCCTTCTCAAATTTTCTGATAGTTCTTTTGTCAGTCCTAACACATTTTCAGATCAGATGACCAGTAGTGGTAGACTTGTCGGAATCTATGTGTCTAATGACAACGATATTGATGTGTGTCTTTTTCTTTCCCATTTTGGTTAGATTTAGTGGTGGTTTTCACTACACCTGTGTTCTAGAGGCAACCCCATTGCGAAAAAGTGAAATCCTTAATTTAATAACTTCTTCAAAGACCCTTCTTCCAAATAAGCTCCTATTCACAGATTCCATGGGTTATGATGTGGGCATATTTTGAGGAGCCATCATTCAGCACATTATATTACTATATTACACCACCCTAATATCAAAAATAGTAAAACTGTGCTTCAGGTAAATAGACAGTAGGCTTAAAATAACACTTTGATGAGGTTCTAGGACTTTATTGAGATTGTCCCTGGGCTGACTGGGGTATGGAGAGATAATAAAGAGCCCAGTAGCTGAGTCTCTGGGATCCCACCCTGACTTCATGTCCATGTCAAACATATCTCCTCTTTCTCTTCTCTTTTCATACTTCAGGCTTACTTTTCAAGTGTTGTTTGAAAGCTTCTGGTATATACATTTTAATTTTATTAAACTTATTGAATTGATATTGGTTAGTAAAATTATATAGGTTTCAAATGTACAATTCTATAATATATCATCTATATATCACATTGTATGTTTACTACCCAGAGTCAGTTCTCCTTTCATCACCATATATTTTACCCTTTTTCCCTCTTGTAACACCTTCTCTCCCCTCTTACCCTCTGGTAACCATTAAACTGTTGTCTGTGTCTGAATTTTTGGTTTGTTTGTCTTGTTTGTTGCTTTCAGTTTCGTATGCCACATATGCATATAAATGAAATCAAATGGTTCTTGTCTTTTTCCGTCTGATTTATTTCAATTAGAATAATCTCAAAAATCTATCCATGTTGTCTCAAATAGGAACATTTCATCTTTTCAAAAGAATGAGTAATATTCCACTGTACATGTGCACCACATCTTCTTTATCCAATCATCTATTAAAAGACACTAAGGTTGTTCCATGTCTTGGCCACTGTGAATAATGCTGCCCTGAACAGAAGTACATATATCTTTATGGATAAATGTTTTCAGGTTTACAGGGTAGATGCCCAGAAGAGAGATTGCTCAGTCATATGTTAATTCTATTCTTATTTTTTTGAGGAAATTCCATATTGTTTTCCATAATGGCTATATTAATTTACATTTCCACCAGCAGTGTATCAGGGTTCCTTTTTCTCCACAGCCTCTCCAACACTTCTTATTACTTGTCTTATTGATAATAGCCATTCTAACAGGTGAGAGGTTGTATGTCATTGTGGTTTTGATTTGCATTTCACTAACAGCTTGTAAAGTTGAGCATCTTTTCATATATCTGTTGGCCACTTGTCCATCTTCTTGGGAGCGTCTGTTCAGGTCTTTCACCCATTTTTAAAATGGATTGTTTGTTTTTTGTTGTTGAGCTGTATGACTTATTTGTATATTTTGTATATTAGCTCCTTATTGGAGGCGTTGTTTGCAAATATCTTCCCCTATTCAGTTGGTTGCCTTTTGTTTTGTTGATAGTTTCATTTGCTGTTCAGAAGCTTTTTAGTTTCACAATGAAGAAAAGAAATCCTCTTCAATAAATGATTCTGGGGAAATTAGAAAGCTACATGCAAAAGAATGAAACTAGACTGCTATCTGTCACCATATAACAAAATTAACTCAAAATGGATTAAAGACCTATATATAACACCTGCAACAATACATTACATAGAACAAAGCATAGGTACTAAATTTATGGACCTTGGATTTAAAAAGAGTTTTATGAATTTGACCTCAAAGGCAAGGGCAGTAAAAGCAACAATATATGAATGGGGCTAATCCACAAATATTTTGAAAACTAACTAGCAAAACAATTTTACAGAGATAGAGTTGATATCCACCCCTGTCCATGCCCATGACAAATTACTTGTCAACTCAGTATATGCAAGGAGTTCTTGTAGTTGTGGGATAACTTTCTTTCCTTGAAGTAAAACAGGTAAAGATATTTAAATATATTGGCATACCCTAAGGTTGATCAACATGCCCAGGGATTTGTAGATTTGTACCTTTAGAGAGGCTGGAAATTGTTTTTTCAGCTCCATTTCCCTTAGAGTCTATAGTGGTACAAAAGACCTATGAAAAAAAATACAACAATGAAAGGCTTCACTTCCACTTTTTTTGTGTGGGATCTGAACCAGGGCCACTGGCATCCCAAGCCAGCTCCCAACCACTGCACCACTTGGCCAGCCCTTAACTTCCACTTTTAAAGGGTTATAAAGATGATAGGACTTTTGAATTTCTATTTGAATCCTTCCTTTTCATTCCACAGCAATATAGTTATCAGTTTCCCATATGGAACATATTCACTGATTAACAATGACAAAGGCAGCCAAGAAAAATTATCAAAACATTTTGGCAAAGTTAAGAAGCCTATTTATTAATGATGATTTTATTCTATTGCATTTCCCGTCAACTTAAGAAAATAACTTATTTTAACAAAATCTCACTTGTTATAGGGGTCTGCAGACTCTGAATCTCTCTGAATAGGCCACCTTAAACCATACTCATCTTATTAAATGTCTAGGGTACTCAAAAATAGCAAATATCCATAAATATATCCTCAATTTACAATTACAAAGAGTTGGTTTGAAGGATGAACTGCTTGAGATGACAGCTTTTCAGGAAACAGAGTATCTGTGTGGCAAAGGAATGAAGAAATAGTTAATGGCAATCAGATTTGCAACTGGTGACTCCAGTAGGATGAAAAGAAATGAATGCTAAATCAACACACTCTCTCTCTCTCTCTCTCTCTCTCTCTCTCTCTCACACACACACACACACACACAGACACACACACGCACACACATGCATTTACACAAGACTATGCCCTACAGAGCTTGATTATAAACTCCTCCCACCACCCCCACCCCCATTCTCTGCTTATGCTCGAAAGAAGAAAGAAATTTGGAAAACAAGTAACTTAGACTCAAAGTTAATAATTTAAACAACTGAATCACAGCATCACATTGAAGGAAATGTAACCAAAATCTCAAAAGTAATATGCATTCTTACAGAGATATGTTTCTTACCCTAAAATCAAATAAAAACTCTTCTTTCCAAGTGGCTTTGGAGTATAACAATGTGACCATATATTAGGCCACAAAAAAACTACCAAATCAACGTCCACCACAGAGAGACACTATTTTCTATAAAAATGCAACGAAGCAAAATGAATAACAGTAATACAAAACAAACAAAATAAAACATACAATTTAGGGTGAAAATAATTCAAGCTATTTTTGGATTAAAAGGATATCAAAACCAAACTTGATACATATAAAACAATGTTAAACACATTATTATTCAAAAGTTTTGTTTGTTTGTTTGTTTGTTTTTTGTTTTAGAGAAGCCCTTTCAAAGAACCAAAATCAAAAAAAATATGAAGAAAAAAATTTGACTACATGGAAACTAAAACTTTTTACATGGATATATTAAAATAAATACATACATATATAAAGTCAAAACACAAAAGACAAGCTAGAGGAAAATAATATGGCACACTAATGACTTGCGTTTTTATTACGTAAAAATCTTTTTAAGTAGTAAGAAAAACCAACACACAAATTAAACATTGAAGAAATAACACGAGCAAGGAGTTTATGAGCAAAAGAATAGTAATGGCTTGTAAATAGAAAAAAATAAAGCTAATCTTAATCATAATTTTAAAATGCAAATTAAAATCACAATGACTAGTAAATTTACATGTCTGGTTGACAAAAATTACAATTCCTAATGAGGCTGTTAATAAAGACTGTGGGTACTCCCTAGGTGATAATAAAAAAATAATAATCCAAACTCCCTGGAGAGTTATTTGGCAATATCTATAACAGTCAAGCTTTTGATATACATTTATGAATATTGGAATTTATCTTGAAAATATGCATATGCAAATTTACACATTTGTGCATCAATGTATGCAAATGTATTTTTCTCTGCGGTATCAATGAGACTAGGCTTGGGGACAGGAGGCAGATGTTGGTGCATTCTTTGTTACCAGTAGTTTAATTGTTTTTACCAAGTATATATCATGTATTGTCATGATATAAATAAATGAAGCAAATAGACAGGTAAGTGAGAAAAAAATAAATGGTAACTGCATTTTTGTGTTTATGTGGGATTGGGGCTATGGGGAGGGGGAAGCCACCCAAGAACTATACTCAGTGGATTTCAGGGAAAAGGCCAGAGCAATGTCAACCGACTCAGTATGACACGGGGAAATGGTCTCATCAATTGGAGTAGCTGAATGGGAAGGATGGACTTTCACAATCTATTTAAACAATGTAAGAGAGAGTTGAAGAATCTTCCCCCAGTGAAAACACACACAACACACACATATACACACACACACACACATACACACACTCACACCCACACATACACTCATGATATCTTAAGCACAGAAAAGACTTGTAATCCAAATGAATGTATAAATGTCTATAAAAATCATGTTTTTTGTGAGAAGTTATATAGCTGTCATTCAAATGAAAGAGGAGTAAGATTGGATTATTGAGGATTCTCTCCCTTCCTCTGCTCCTCCATCCAACACATGGAACAAGAATGACTGAACTTGACCAATCCCGTGCGTAAAGGATTTTCCATGCTAAACAAGCCTTTGACAAATGGTGTGTCTTTCAAGGTAGATAAATCTAGATCCAATGTTAGCAGGCACTAAAAACATTAGCCTATCTTTATCTTTTATAGTTCCTATACTCAGCAGAAAAATGTTCTTTTTCAGTCAAATGCATTTAATTGATAAATACCTAGCTGTGGACTGAATCTTGGAAGAAAAGAGAAAAATAAACAAAAAAAGCAATGGCTGGATTTTTTGATGCAGTGTATTAAAGATTTCCTTGATCTTTAAAATAATATATGCCATATGCTTTATAAAATGTCACTGAGGAGACCAAGTTCTTAGTAAATAAAAATGAAAAATAAAATAAAACACTAGAAATAAGGTGACTTCTAAAGAGTGAATTTTTCTAATGAGAGTAACTCAGAGTCGAAAGGTACATTAAAGAGTATCTAAGTGCCAGATGTTTGAATTTCTCTTTTGAAAATCCTCAGAGTCAATTGTCTAGTATGATTGAATTCCTAGTGATGATCTATATCCTGGGCCCTACATTTAATACAGTAAAACTGCATGTTTTATAGGCTACATCTGTCCCTAAGTCCCAACAAATATAGAATTTCTGAAAACATTTATAAGTTTTAACATGAGAAGTATTATTAAATCAAGGGATTAGAATATGTCATTTAGTTGTTCATTGATTTTCTTATTTACCTAACCCTATCAATATGTTAATTTATATATTTAAATATTATAATAGCTTATAACAGTCTCAGCAAATAGAATTCCTGTTGTTAATGATAACAGATCCATTGTGTATAACTATGCGGGGAGCACAGGTAGAATTGGAAAAAGCGAAGATGGAGATGCATTTGGTAGGAAAGAAAGAACACAGAAGATGACTAGTGGTATTGGGCATGGGAAAAGGAGAAAAAGAAAGCAAGAATAACCGTGAAATAATAATTTAATTTTATCAATTACCAGTTTTGGAGTTGATGAAGCAGCCTCCTCAATATCATTTTAGAATGTCTCTGATCTGTTTCGTTATTTATAAAATGAGGATAATCAGTTTTTGTTATTGTTCTTGTTAATTAAATTACATACTCGTATTTCTAAAAAAGTATTTTGTGAGTATATTATAGATATTGAGCATTTAAAATAACAAATTCATCATTGTCATCATCATAATCATCACTACTGAGGATCTTTGAATCTTCTCTCTCAAGAGAACTATATCCTGAGAACTATTGAAAGGTTAGTTTATTTGGTTCAGCTGTCCCAAAATTTTCTTGAGATATTCAATATGGGATAACCATCTACTTTAAACTAGGGGATTGATTTTTAAAACCAAAAAACAAAATCCCCCAAATTCCATTTTTTTCTGATTCTGCCCTAAATCCTTCCTATTCTCCAGCTAAATCTCTTAAAAATAGTCTGCTTTTCTACTTATTTGCTTCTCTCTTTTCATTGATTCTGATAGAAGTGAATGTACTGTTTTGTTCTGGTTTTCAAGAATCTATTAAAAAGCCCAGCACTTCATAAGCTTGTGAAAAAATATGAACTGATGAGGAGTATCTTTTAAATTTTTTCATAAAAAAGCAACAGGAAAAAGTTGATCCTTTCTGCAGGCCAGTTGATCTGACCTTGCTTATTTCACAGGAAGTGTCAGAACTCCATACCCTTCACTTATTCTTTCACAGCACTCCCAGAAGACAGCAGTAATTACTAAAATGATGTGCTTGTGCATTTCACTCATTAAAGAAAGAAGAAAAGAAAGAAAAAGACCTGCTTTTATAGTTTCAGCTCCCTTCTCCAAGATATGTAAACATGACCTCACAGTTTTCTGACAGAAGTTCAAAGTCTTTGCTTTAAAATGACAAAAAGATAGAGTTGGCCAAACATGTGTAGCATTCTGAGTCCTCTTCTTCCAGGTAACTCTGGTAACCTCTGCCTGAGGTCTTGGCTCAGAGTCCCAGACAGGGTTTTCAATAGCACAATGAGTCAGTGTGTCTTTCCTGCTCCCCACATTACCCGTCAGAGACAATTAACCAAGAACTAAAATGTATACTCATGTGGAAGACCCTTGGATGGGCGGTCAGCCTGAGTGCCCTCAGACCCGGTGTCTCCTCCATTAGAAGAATGTACTATGGAATCTCAGGAGGGGACAGTTCTGCTGGCAATTTTCCAGAGGAATGTTCTGGCAGTTTTCTCTGAATTCTTCCTTTTAAAAGCTCTTTCAAGACTTCAGATTACACAAGGGAGAACATTCAATTGGATAGTAATGATCTTCAATGCACCTTAATCCATAATTTTATCAAGGACTGTATACATGGCTCAATAATAGGTTTCATTATTTCATTGTTTTAAGTATTGAAACCTCTTGAAGGGGAAACAAAACAATTAGTTTGTTGAAATGTGGACTACATTCAGACTTTCATTTTTTTAATTTCTGGAAAAGCCTGTCTTGAATGATCTCATCTCTAGGTCTGTCTCCATTTCCTGAGGGCAGATCTTTGATCTGATGTCTGAAGTTAGAAAATGATGAATGTGAAGGAGGGTTCTTGGCTTTTTGATGCACCCAAAAGTCAGAATGGGCTTCTTTGGCAGCTTATGTAAATTAAGAATTTTTGACATTTTAATCACAGACAGAACCTTTTTTCAAGATTTTTTATAAATGGTATGAAACAACTTAAAATTTTTGGGAAGTACAAAAGCATGAAACAAAATTGCTTAATTGTTTAATTCACAAAAGCATGAAACAAAATTGTGGAAGTGTACTTTATTTGGGTAACTATGGACAATATTGGTTTCTTATAGTTATTCACTGCAAAGTAAAACTCTAGATATTTGGATATACAGTGAATGACAGCTGGAATTGAACTGTGATTAGAACTTTAACAATTTACTAAAAATAAAGAACCAAAAAGAAAAAAAGAGCTCAGAGAGCAGCACATAGCTAAATATCCCAAATACCCATGCTTTTCAGTGCCTGTAAAAGAAAATGCTGCCACTGTTGTGTATCCATCCTTCCTCCATGGATGCTAAGCTTATTATATTTCATTCTAATATCATTGGCTGTTGCATGGTTAAAGCCATATCTCAATATACTGGAAATTATCAGGAGGAAAGAATGTACTGAGGCCAGAAAATTTAGAAGCTAGTGGTTAGATAAGCAGGAGAGAGAATTTCTGACTCTCTCTGGGACCTGCTTTTGTATAAGAAAGGGAGGAAGACAGAGACAGAAAGGCAGAGAGACAGAGACTGAGGCAACAAATAAAGAAGAAAGAGAGAGAGAGAGAAGTTATCCTGAACCCTTGCTACTCAGAACTGTGGTTCATGATGTAATAACATCATCCTATCAATGCAGAATTTCAGGCCCTAAGCACTGATGATTTAGAATCTGCATATAACAAGATCCACAAGTGATTCATATGCACATTACAATTTGAGGAGGGTCACAAGAGAAAGACAAGTTGCTTATACATTATTGTGAAATTAACTACTGTGTTACTCTATGAATCTATGAATCCACTTTTTTAAAAAAAGAGAAACAAAAAATTCTTGAGATTCAAAAAAAAAAAAAATCTGATTTAAATTTTACAATGAAAGAAAAAGGTCCCTGTTCAGGAAGAGCAGTTCCCTAAGGTCATGGAAGTAAAGTATCGATAAATAATGGGGGTGGTTCAAGAGCACAGTGGGTCTCTGAGAACAAAAATGAAGCTCTGAGGTTTGCCTATTTTCCTCACATGGAGGTTCTGTCTAATATTGAAACAAAACACATTTAGGCTTGATTTTATTATAAATCACCTTGTAGGATATCTTGAATACCTACGAGTGTTCAAGCTTTGAGTAATCAAAACACACATAAAATCAACATAGACTCCAATAAGTTTGTTCTTTTACAATTAGAAATAAAGCTATTATCTTCAAATAGAGAAGGTCAGTCCCATTGACTCTGAAACCAACTTATAATTTTAGAAAAGTTTTGTAAATACCAGGTTCCCTCAAAAAGGAAAGTAGACAACATGGCAATTAAGTAGTTGAAGGAAAGTCCTTTGTTTGCATAGATTTTGACAAGCGGGGAGACACTTAAGACCAGTTTTGACTAACTCTTACATGGACCTCTGTATCTCTACAATCCATTTGTGTACCTTTTTTTTCCCATTTATCACTAGGCTGTGCTATTTTTTGTTGATGCCTTATTTTACTTCCTCTGTAGATAAGCTAATACAGTTTTATAGGCTATAGGTTTATCTCAATAAATATAACTTAAATTTGCTTAGATCAGAGTTTCTCAAAGTGAAGTTATAGGTACCTACATCAAAATCACCAGAAATGTTAAATAATTCAGCTTCCTGGTCCCATCCAGATCTACTAACAGAATCACCTGGAAAGATGCCTAGGAATCTGCATTTTTGAAACTCTTCAAATGATATTTATTTACCCAGCTAAATTTTATATCCGAGTAAAGGCCGGAGTCTCTACTCTGATTACATAATTAGAAACAAACTATACCTTCCAATATAAAAGATGTTTGAGGCTGGTTGTTTAGTGTAGGTCAACTTTTCAAACTAAAATCAATAGCTTAGTTTAACCCTCAGAGGACTAATGTATTTGAGGTTCTTAGAAGATTGTTCATTCTGAAGACCTTAAGGATTAATAATAAGTATATGATCATTTTATATCATCAGAAAATTTGAAACCTGAATCTACTTCCACCCTTTTTGCAAATGTGCATACATGATAAAATGTAATCCATCTATATATTAACTTGCCATCTGTTTCAAGTAACTACTGTTTGTAGGGCCGGCTGAGTGGCTCAGTTGGTTAAGAGCTTGCTCAAGAGTGTGAGCTGAGCTCTGAGCAATAGCAGCTCAATACCCAGCCTGAGCTGAGCTGCCACTAAGCTGCCAACAGGTGGCAGGATGGCTCAGTTAAAAAAATAATAATAATAATAAATTATATATATAGTAACTACTATTTGTTAGACTCTTTCAGGTGTAGCCGTATAAGTTTTATATATTCAGTTATTTTGGATTCCTTTTGTGAATTTCATTAACCAAATCTTTGGTGAGGATCTGCCATGTATCAGAAACTACCATATGCACCAAAAAGTCACTGATGACTAAAACAGGATGCTGGCAATAGAATTTAATGCATGATCCAGTTGCTGTTTGTAGCATATTCAAATGAAAGGCATTTCTCCAAAACACAACTCTGATGACTTTGGTTTCACCTAATTCTAGTCAGGAAATCTTTCAAATAATAAGTGAGGTTAACTTGTAGCTGGTTTCAATATCAATATTTAGCAATATCTGAAAGGCTATTCCTAAAATGTGTAAAAACTATTTTTAATTTTTGTTAGAAATGATAAGCCAGCAACTTATAAAAGAATTACATTCAGTTTCGATGCACTTTATAAATACACAATAAATTAGAAACAGATGATTCTAATACCAATAAATGACACTTGAAAACTGAGAAACTAGCAATAACCCTTGACCAGCATAACCAATGGTAAATTCTGCTGCAATCTGGGTCCTCATCTCTGTTTTCAACCCAAGAAATCCCTTGCTTTTTACAAGTGGGTAGGGTGAGGCTGGGAGTGAGCTGTGAAGACTGGGTTTGTGAAAGAGTTGTGTCTTGCTTGGGATCCTGGTTAAAATGGATTTAGTTTAAGGAGCGCTTGTATTCCAGTGCATGTCTTAATCAATCCTACTGATACATTCTTTCCACTCTCTCCACCTTCATTCTGGAAAGCATTTAGAATAATAGAATAAGCTCAGGTTAATCACATCAGGTCTAATATTCCCTGGGCAACCCGATGCAATACAGAACACACACAATAAATTCCAACTATAGTTTAACATTTCATTTGACTAACTTTTAAATTCTGGCAGATGTTAAATAGTTTCAATAAACTCAATGATATTTATTTTAAATTCACTATATTATATTGAAAATAGTTCTGAGGAAGTAAGTAAAATGTCATTCTCCCTGATTTGCTACTGCATTGTATATTGTTTTCTATGAGACTATTAATTTTTCTGCCTCACAGCCGCTGTCCTCATCAGTCCTCATTTATGTCCCCTAATTCCTTCAGATGAAGCTCTGAATGGGCTGAATCTCCCTCTGACATGCCCAAAGGCATCAAGAGAGCGAGATCCTGACAGGAAGCCAGGAAGATGGACCAGCCATCCATTTGTTAATGTGTCACATGCGAATTACACATGGCTGGCTGCAAAATTAAATTGCTCTATCAGGATATCAGTGGAGACATAGATACAGCATTATAGCCCTATGTTCCTATTGTTTTCGGATCAGAAAATTCTTTATTTGTGTACCCTTGCTAAATTGTGTTCACTGAAAGTACAGATTGAAAAGGGTATTGATTGCAGCTTTCCCCAGGCCTGGAATGGTTCTGTGATTTCAGAATTGAACATTTAGAAGGCAAAAGTGTCTGTTTCCAGCCTTGGCACCTGAAAAATTCTGGAAACCTTTAAAGACAAGGACTGATAATGAGATGATGTTGTTACACTTCTGGAGGTGATCCGTATAGCTGCCATTCTTCGTAATGAAAAGTGCTACATTCAGGCTTAATAATTTTTGTATATATAACACTTACAGCCTGCAAATACAGTGGCACCCATAATAAGGACTGCCCTACATACAGTGTGGTCAAGAGATGGAAAGCAGTGGCCTAACAGCCAGCACATAACATTGGCAACAGATAAACTTTGTTAACTTCAATAATTCAAACTGTCTCCAAATGAGGTAAGTACAAATGAAGTTGCCATCACTTGCAAGGGGTTTCAATTATGCTTCAATGAAAGTTAAAAAAAAAAAAAATTATTTAAGAGTATGGAAATAAAGACCCCCCAAATGAGAAAAACAGAAGCTATTCAGAGTTTGCTATAGCAAGGGTGTAAGTAACTGTGATTTGCATTTGGCAGAGACTCTAAGGCACGCACGCAGGGGAATGGAAAAGCTTTATAGTGAAGAGGAAAAATAAAAGTCTTCATATGTACTCTGGTTGGAGGACATTGGCATGTGGATGATGGAGGCAGGCTAACTAGAAGCAGGTATCTTATGGGAAGAACGAGGAGAATATTTGGTTTTCTCTAGTTTGTCCTGAGTTGGAAGGAGGGGCAAGAAATAGAAAATCTGTCAGTCATTGAACAATTCCCTAGTGTACTGGGCCAATGGCTGAAAATTCTGTGGTTTAGCTGCTTTGGATTGGTTCAAGCAGAGGTGGTGGGACACAGTTCTATTGTCATATATGATATCTGACAAACGTCCATTTGTATATTCAGTCTCTCAAGATTGTTTTTCTAGAACTTGCTAGAAATTAAATTCAAGCAAGCTAGTTATTGTAGTGAAAGCAGCATTATTAACTCCACTCATGGCAAACATAACATAGAATGCTTCTTTTTAAAGTTTAGGATTACTTGCTTGAGAGGCTAAAATACCAACATATTGAAAATGAACAAGATACTTATATTCTCTTTGGCTTCCTTTAAAGAGGTAAGCAGTCAAAACAGCTCTAAAAATAAATGGGCTTGGACTGTGAGAAACTGTACCTACATGAGTCAGTGGCTGTAGGAGCAAGATGATGCTTTGTCTTTGTAGGAGGTCACGAAGGACCTATGTATTGTAGGAAGGACTATCAGAGTTGAGAGGAGAAAGGGATCCGTGGGAACTAGCATGTTCAAGGAAGGCTTTCATGGGGAATGTGTGAGTGAAGCAACACCATCCATAATGAGAATAGGACAGGGGGCAAGCAGGTGGGGAGGCAATTTATGTAGTGTGGATAAAACAAGTGATGATTTTCCTTTCTTTTGTTTAGAAATGAGATGGTAAAGTTGACTATAGATGATGCCATGGTAGAGTGATGGCAGAAAGAGTGAAACGCAAGAAAGGTGTAGAAGATACAGACTATGGACAGGAAAGAAGAAAGAAAGAGAGAGAGAGAGAGAGAGAGAGAGAGAGAGAGAGAGAGAGAGAGAGAGAGAAAGAGAGGAAGAAAGAGAGGAAGGAAGAAAGAAGGAAAGAAAATAAGAAGTGAACTTGTTTTAGAGGATGTTTTATTCAAATTTGGATGTGTTTTTGGAGATGACAGAAGTAGGATATTCAAAAGAAATTGCCTATAGGCAGCTGGATGTCTCCTATGGATGGCACTGTAGAATATGTCCTGATATCAGTAGTTTGAAATGTTCTTTCATTGGCTGATGAAATAAAAAGACTATCTTCTAAACATAAAGTGAATTTTAAGAGTATCAGTGTAAGTCTACAGTTTTGGATTATATGAAAATTGAATATACAGATAAAGAGGACTGGCTGTGTCTGTTTGGAAGCCTGCAAGCTAAATTATTTATACATAATTAACTGAACAAATCAACTGGAGAAGTTACCATTCACACATGCCTAATAGATAAATAGCTGGTTATATGAGAATATAGGAAAATATATTACAAATACAAATGATTTCAAACTAGTAGCAATTGAGTTCAATCTTTTTTTAATGTATAATTACTGGTATCATTGGCAGTTTGTATAAATTTTATTGAGACACACTGAGTTGGAAAGAATGATGAAATGTATAAGCATTGAATAGTAGAATATACTGTTGAGAGAACAGTAGACACAACTTTCCAAGAACAAATCTTCACACACCTTTTAAAAAGTGCCAGTCCTAAGCATTAAAACTGGCAATTATTTTGTTAAGGCCAAGTTGTGCGACTTTTATTTTCTCTCTTTCTCTCACCAAAGTCTACATAATAAGCAATGAGGAAAGAGTTTAAAACAGGTAAGTGCTCCTTCCAACCCATTCCAAGTATCTTAGAGTCTTCATCAGTATTTTTTTTTCACTAAATACACAGCTTTTACATATAATAATAAATACGATGACTACATGAGAAATGATACTCTCAAATTCTGTTGGTCGGTATGAAAATTTGTGGAGAACAAGTGTGATATTTTGTGAGAATTCAAGTGTTAATCCCAGGATTCCCCTGCCAGTCCCATCTAACTCCTGGATCCTGAGATCCCGAGAGATCTAACTTCTTGTGGGAAGAGTGTTTGAGTCTGCAACTCTGCTCAGTCTGATTCAACAGGCCCCTGAGCAGCACGCAAGTGCTTCTCAGCCCAACTCTCTCTACCCCAAGTAAAGGACATCAGCTGAAGAAAAGTATGTGCAGTATGTTATTTTAGTAAATTATGATTTTACAAATGCATAGAAAATTGGAGAATCAAAAAGGTCTTGGAAAGATACATATCAAACTGTTAATGGTAGTTTCCTTAGCAAGAATTTAAGAAGGATGGGGAGGAAAGGTTTGGGGAAGTTTCACTCATTCATTTATACAAATTTGCATTAATTTGATTATTTACATTTTTAAAATTTCTAGTTTTATATTGCTTTTTTTCCTTTCTCTTGTTTAGAGTTCTTTTGTTTGTTTGTTTTTGAGATAAATTTATGTACATTAAAGTACAAAAATCTTGTGTTGAATTATTTTGACTTTTGACAAACGCATACATTTACAATAGATAACCCACACCTTTATCAAGGTAAGGAGCATTTCCCTCACCCCCTACCTCTTCTCAAACAATTTTCAGCTGTCTGAGGCAGCCGCTGTTCTGATTATTTGCACTAAAATTTAGTTTTGCTTGTTCTAGACATTCCTAGAAATGGAGTCATACAATAAGCATTAATTTATGTTCAGTTTCTTAGCTCAGCATCATGTCTCTGAGATTCTCGCATCTTGTTGCATGTCTCAGCAGTTTATTCCTTTTTAACACTGAATAGTATACCATTGTATGAGTATACTCAGATTTATCAGTCTACTCTCCTGCTGAAAGACATGTAGGTTGTTTCCAATTTTTGACTGCTGAACAAAGCTGCTTTGGATGGTCTTACATTAGCTGTTTTTGGACATCTATTTTTATTTCTCCTAGGCAAATAAATACTTTTGCCATAATTCTATTTGGGAATACATGCTTTTCCCCATAGAATTGCTGAGTCATAGAGTACAGGTGTTTAATATTAGAAATAACTGATAGTAATTGAACTGATAATAAGCAGTTATCTAAAGTGGTTTTAAGATTTTACACTCCAAGCTGCAATGTTTTAGAGAGTTGCAGTTGTTCAAATATATTTCTGAACATTTGGTATCATCAGTTTTTTTTAGTATTTGCCATTCCAGTGGTCTTAATTTGTGTTTTCCTTATGATTGGTGATACTCTGTACTTTTTCATGTGCTTATAAGCTATTTATAAGTCTTTCTTGTGAAGTGTTTGTTTCTTTTAGTTTTAGTAATTATTTAAATATTTTGGATACAAGTCTTTTGTTACATGTATGTGTGCAAATATTTTCTCACCAATATGTGGCTTACCCTTTCATACTTATTAGCACTGTCTTCTGATGAAACAAAAAGTTTGCTTTTCATGAAATCTATTTTCAATCTTTTATTTTAAATTTACTGTTTTCTGTTAAGTAAAAAATGTTTGTCTGTTACCATGTCACAAAGGTATTTTCACTGTGTTTTCATCTAGAAGCTTTAACAGATTTAGCTTTCATTTTAGGGCATGATGTATCCCTCTTTAATTTTTCTGTATGGTGTGAGGTAAATGTCAAAGTACATTTTGTTTTTTGATTGATATGCAGCATTAATTGTTAAAACTATTCTCCATCTCCCATTGAATAGGGGAATTGACACTATTTCTTGATATATTTGCTTATCCTATGTCAATCTCATACTGTCCTTATGGTAAGCTTTACAGTAATCCTTAAAGTCAAATACTATTTATTATCCAACTTATTATTTGTTTGTTTTTCAAGATTATTTTTGGCTATTAGAGGATCTTTGCAATTTTATTTGTATTTTAGAAATGGCTTATAAAGTTCTTTTTAAAAAATATACTGGGGTTATGATTGGGATTGCATTGAATCTACAGCTTTATTTGGAGATACATTTAAGAATATTGTCTTCTAATCTATGAACTTGGATGTCATTCAATTTATTTAATCTTTATTAATTTATCTTAGCAAAGTTTTATTGTTTTCTATTTAGCAATATTAGACAGCTTTGGTTAATATTATTCTTAAATATTTTATGATTTTTGGTGCTATCATAAATAGAAAAAGCTTTTCTTTTTTTCCCTGAAATTTGCTTCCATTGATTTGCTTATAGTATATGGAGATATAATTAACTGGTTCATTCACTTTGTAGTCACTTAACCGGATACTCAGTACAGCAGTCCAAGCACATGTCCAGCATTCTACAACTCTTAGATTTTTATTCTTTATAGCACTAGGGATTTCACATTTATATTGATATAATTAACCACATTTTCTCTTGGGGTTCTGATTAAGAACTAAGTTGAAATGGATGAAAGAATATAAATGCTCTGCTATTCCAGTTCAGATGAAACTTTCCTAGTTATAATAACTGTGATTGATTAGATAGTGATTCTTCTAGATTCAAACTATATGTATACACACACAATTATATATAAATGTATTCATACACTCATATGTACTCATATATAAATATGTAGATACCCACATATAATATAGTTGTTATATATACAGTTCAGTATATATGTATGTATATTCATATGTATAGATACACACATATATAATGACCACTCAATTAATAACTGTGATTATAGCTTATTGGGTAGAATTGGAAAAACTACTTAACTTTTCTGTATGTCACTTTTATGCAAATAATAATAACTCTAATCCATACTGTGAAGGTTACTAAGGTTAATAAGATAATTACATTTCTTAGGAAGAATTTGAGTGAAATTTTTATGTATATATTACACTAGTTGATATTCATGATTTCTTACTGTCTCCCCCAAGTGTAGCATTATCTGCTATTCATTTTTTCTAAAATAGTGCAGTGGAAAATATATTGAAAACCTTGTACTTGACCTTTATTAAGATTTATTTTTAAAGCCAGAAAGATTAGAATTGCATATTGTGTCAGCCTGGAATAGGACTTTGGTGTTTTATATTGTTATTATTTTCTGTAGATACCTTTGATGATAGGGAGTTTTAGAAGGTTTTGATATGATTAGCTTCAAGGTTGTTTTCATAATGAAACAGAAATGTAAAGTCAATGGCTAAAATCCTGGTTATAAGGTTTTTCTGCTTTATATTTTCAAATATTTTTTTTTATTTTATTAAGAGGATTTATGCTTGTCCGAATACTCTTGATGTCTAAGTCTTTCAATTGTCTTTCGTAAGATTCTAAGACCACCTAATTATAAATGGGGAAAGTTCTTATCTGAACAGCTTTCTGATCATCATTTTGTTTACTGTACTCATAGCCATTCTGAATCATGTAATGAATACTATATTCCCTACTTCACTCCTTCTTTCTTTCATGCTGTGATGATCCCAAAAGAAAGCAAAAATGTTCTGCTGTAATTACAGTTTCAGAGTAATATCTATAGGAGTTTAATGCAGTTTCTTATGCTTCTAAGGATATAAGCCTCTCAATTATTCACAGTTTGAATTATCCAACTGGTTATTTTAATTTCTTCTTGTGCATTGGAGATTTTTTTTCCTCCCTTGTTAATCTTAGAAACAGAAAATATACTTGGTGGACATCTCGCCTCTCAATCAAAAAGGTACATCCTGTCCTTACCCTGGTGTAAATTTCAGGCTATTTTTGTGAAAAATGAGGTAGCATTTTTTAATATGAGGCTTAGCAATAAATATTGGAACATAAACCTAGATCTTTGTGAACTTTATAAGTCATAACTCAATTGAAAAAAAACTGTAATGACATCATTGATATCAAACACTTTGGAACCAAGTAAAGTTTTGTGGAAGCCTTGCCCTTAACTTTCAGCTTGTAGATTCAGAAAATCTGTGGAGTTTTTTTTTGTTTTTTTTTTTTGTTTTTTTTGTTTTTTTAAGGTAAGCTCTTCTAAAAACTTCTAACACTTAATAAATTACAAAAAACTGAAACTAAAATATAAAATATTATAAATCTATGTTTTAGTACTCCTGGGTTTCCCATTGCAGAATGCCAGGGGGTTTGATTCCTTGGAGGAGTTAGATTAAAAATTGTCTACCCAGAGCCCACGGAAACCTGGATCTTCACTTAGGCTTACAATACATGTTTTGACATATGTGGTGTCTCAGGAAACAAGGCATGAACTGTGGGGTCACAGAGAGCCTTGAAAACAATGAGTAGCACCAAAGTATGAATAACACTTTGTGGCTGCAAAACAAAATTGTGATGGAAATATTATTTAGTGGTTGAGAACATGGGCCTTTCTAAACACCCTGATTAGTATCTGTGCTCTACTGTTGATTTTGTAATGCTTCCCATCTCTAAGTCTTATTTATGGTGACTTCCAAATTGGATTGTTAGAGAAATTACATGAGGTAATTGGTTCATGTGGTGCTTAGTACAGTACCAGTCACTACTCAGTCAGTAAGTGGTAGCCTTGTGAATAGAAATTATTGTCATCGTTGTCATTAGCATAGTGATCATAAAATGCTAAATAGATTAATTCAACACTATTTAATGCTTACTATATCTATCATTTGCCAGACACTGGAATAAGCTCTTCTCGTTAGGATCCAACTCATAAAATATGAAGTTTAATATCTATATGTATGTAAATATTCACATACGAGTATAGTTCAGCAACACTGATTTTTTTTTTGAAATGGTGAAACAAGGCCATAGTAAACTATTCGTATTAAAAAATAACCTGTTTAAAATTTTTAGTAAGGGATGTTATATGGAAATTCTATACCTAAATTTGGTTTTGAGGATTTTTGTCTCCAAGAATCATCTCCCTAAAAAGATGTCCATAATGACAGGGATTGGTGTTCTGGAAAGAGAGGAATGCCCTTCTTCCAGAATGATATGTGGACAGTAGAAAGCCCTTGAATATGGCAAATCTGTTGAGAAGGGTTTTCAGGTTGTGTGACTTGAATTCCTCTCCCTGAGCCCAGAAGCACAAGTGATCCTGTGATTGAGAGCACCGAATCCTAACCACTAGACCAGCAGGGAGATCATGTGATTGATAAGGTTCATTTTGGAGTAGGTTTTCTTTAAGTTTAAAGTAGTTCACAATTAGTTCTTCATTGGAACTGAGGAATACATTCTTTGGCTCAAATACTTTTTCTACTTTTGCATGATCAAGGCAAGACTTACATAGGAAGTCTTACATAAGAAAGTATTGATTTTTATATTAATAAAATCTCACAAAAATTTAAAGGAAAAATATAAACTATGAAAGATGAAATATGTTAAGAAACTTCATGTCCTGAATAAAAATGATTTGAAAAAATAAAAAATCTTACTGTGCTCCTGAGCACCACAATTGAGGTATCACTGGCACTACTACATACTTTTATCACAATCTGAGTTTAACTTATTTGTTTACATACTTTCTGCCTTTGAGCACTAACATATAAGCTTGGTGAAAGTAGGTACCTTACCTATCTTGTTTACTCAGCACCTAGCACATAAACCAGGTGCTCAATTAAAGAAAAAAAGTGTTGTGAAACTGAATCATTAACATGTAAAGAGTTCTTATAATCTAGTCAGTAAGAAGAGTACTGTAGGAAAATAGATAAAGTCATGAAGTGGCGACTCCAACATAAAGAAATGCAACTAGATAAAAATAACTAGTGAAGGGGAATAGAGTTTGCCACCCCAAAGTATGCCGCTTTGGGATGTTATTTTAAGTTTGTCATTTTTAAAACTAAAAGACTCAGAAAGAAACTTTGGCCGTTCCTCTTACTATCTAAAACATTTTAGGTAGAAGGCCTACTCCAGCAAATAGAGCTGTCACCAGAGAGATCTACAAAAAATATGGGCTTCCTGGTATGGGGGAGACCCAGTGGGGTGAAGAGATCAAAGAGTCTACTTTGTGTCCCATTGTCTCTGCTTGGCCCAGCAAAATTTGTTGATCAAACATTTGCTCTTCTATCTCCATATGAATTGTTCCTTTGAAGTCCCAAACCACTGACCCCTTCTCCTTAACTCAAGATGGCATATAAGCCTTAACTGCCCACCTTGTTCTTGGGCCCCATATTCTTATGGAACCCCCATGTGTACATATATATTTAAATTTGATTATTTACTCCTGTTAATTTGTCTCATGTCAATTTAATTCTTAAATGAGGAACAAAAACCTAGGAGGAAAGAGGAAAATTTGAAAATTTCTTCCTCGCCAACACTAGCTTACCTTCAATAACTAGTTAAAAATACAAATTAAATTTAAAAAATTATATGACACAACATTGACCTCTTTTATTTTTATTTTTATTTTTTTTGGTAAATTATTTGGTAATATGTATCAAAAGAGTTTAGTTTTTGAAATTTTACCCAGAATTATATTTCTAATGAAGAAATAAAATTATTTAAAAAAACAAAACAAAATATACACAAATAATACACAATTTTATATTCTCTGATATGAAAAGTTTGAAAAACTACCTAAATAGCTAGCAGTAGGATATTTATTAAATAAAATATGCTATCTTCATAATAATCTTTGTAGGTTATTAAAAATCATGTTCTTGGAGAATATGAAAGGATTTTGAAAAATCCACAGCATAATGTTGATTGAGAAATGCAACATTTTCTACATAGTATTATCTTAATTTTGTCTCATGTATGAGGATTTGCAAATATGCACACATACATATAGAAAAATGGGAAAACACGTTAAATATTAACAGCAACTGTCATTGAGTGTTGTAAATTTTGTTTTCCTAATGCTTTGGTATTTTCTGTGTGTTCTACACTGAGAGAGGTACTACTTTTATAATTAAAAAATTCAGTGATATTAGTATTGTTAAAATTTAGAGCAACACCTGGTAATTTGGAAATATCAAAATATGAATATTAGTAATACTAGTTCAAATAAAAACCACCTACATTTTATTCTGAACAATAGCTTTTTTTTTTTTTTTTTTTTGAGGGCAGTGTCTGGCCCTCATATGTGGGATTCGAACCAGGGCCACTGGCATCCCAAGCCAGCTTTTAACCACCACCTTCAAATTGTGGGAGCAAATGCTCTAAATATTTTCAAAAGTTTACAGTTTCCCCCTGTTAAAGGAGTATTGTTATTAGTTTTCTGAAAACAACTATGACATCCTTGGTGGAAAACAGAATTTTGAAAGGAATTCTATACCTATGTTATTGCAATCTCCTGAATTATGTATATTATTCTGAGGTTTGCTAGCATTCACAGAGTTAAAGAAAACAATCATAGCAGCAAACATACAAAAATACTAGTTCATCAACATGCAAGAAATCAAGAATACCTTCTTGTTGCTAGGAGGGAAAAAAAATGGCACAATTAAAGAAATTTCCCTATGTGAAAGTCATGTGTATTATAAATTTTCCACAAATAAAGAAAGCTATTTTCCACAGACCAAAGTTATAGGCATAGCAGTCTCCAGGCTCAAGCTAAGTATAAGCACAAAAACAGTATACTTGTAAATACAGCAATCAAGTAGTAGCAGCACAAATTATACACAAGAACCACTTCAATCAAGTGAGGCAGAAGGTGAAAAATCACCAACCCTGATCATCCTTAGATCTAAAAAACAGCAAGTTAAAAGAAGATAGAAACAAAAGTGGCAGGATTATTTTGAAAAATAGATTATTAATGGATGAGACAAAGAACCTTATATAAATATTTATCAGATGGTTAGCTTTCATTCGAGCTAGGTCATCATCACTAGTCTTAGTATTACCATAGTCTACTCTTCGCTCATGCAGAGGGGTAGCCAGCCACGGGAGTTGTTTACATAAATACCAATGTTGTGGTGGTGAAAGAGTTGCCAGATTTAATTACTACTAATAGGTGTATGGAAATCTTAGGTGGAGGGGAAAAGGGAGAGAGTAAAGAGGGTTGGAAAAATGCAGCAGAAGATAATTATAGACGTGGCTGCTTTTATAAAGACCGAAATCCTTTGTTTAGATTCCTGTAAATGGAAGTTACACTCTAGAACACCAGACCTTCTAATCACCACTTCTGCTGTTATGATGACTGCTTTTTGAAGTCTCAGCTGTACAGTTTTTTATAGCCCTCAAATTCACTTTCAGCTATCATTGACAACCATTGAAAAAAATTCAGGGACAGAAGTTTGGGGGGGCAAGAAAGGAGTCCATGCTCAGGAACAGACTCAGAGCTAATAAGTCCTTCTTCCAGCATATACCATTAAAGATCCCAGAAGTTGGAGCTGTGATGCAAGTGTTGAGCTCTCAATTTGAGCATGAGAAGCAAAGATAGAAGGAGAAGAGTGTTAGGGCAGAAGATACCTGACTTCTGTCATTCATGTAATTGGTATTTTCTGCCAAGTTGATCACATAGGTTTTTCTTATTTCTATACCTTCTGTACATTTTTAAACAAATATAGTTTAATTCTCCAAGGATTTTTCCCATAACTTCTTCTTAAAAAAAAAAAAAGGCAGAAAAACAAACAAACAAAAAACCTTCAATAAGTAGTAATTAAATTAATGAGGAGAAAGGAATTCCAGACATTCTAATATTTATGACATTACATATCCCAGCCAGTTTCATCTCACTGCTGACTTCATGTTTGGGAATCTCCCTTTATTAATCACTCAAGTGTTCCTATTGTCTTCAAATTCACACTCTCTTGACTAATTTGATGAGAATAACATTGTTTTCTACTGTAACATACAAAATTAAAGTAGCCATAGTTTTAATTAGTCAATGTAAATGAGAAAAGTACCAAATTGGGAAGAAAATTAAAGTTTATGATGCCTAATCAAGCATTTTTTTTAAAATTAGGGAACTCAATTCTTAATAAGATACACTAAGAAAAAATATGGAAAGCAACATCATAGCAAGAATCATTCAACCAATACTTACTCTTATGCGTATGTTACAGAAATGTTCTGGATGCTGGGAGAAAAAAAAAAGGAAACATAAATAGTCATTGTTTTAATGGACCTTACAGTCAAGTGGGAAGACAGACTTGAAAAAGTTTATTATGATGAAAGCTATTGAAGGAGTGGGAAGGAGAAGAGAGATACCAATTGCAATAAGGGTGTCAGGGAGAGCTTAAAAGATTTACTGACAACAGAACAGAGGGAAAGCCTTCCTCCAGGCAAAGGGAACAGTGTTAAAAATATTTATGGCGGAATTGAAACCACTATTTAGTTCTTAAATTCAATCCTTCTTTTTGATTTTTTTCTCTTTTACTAGACACTAAAATTATTACTCAGTTATATCCTGGCATAAAGTGATATTTAGATGGCTTCCAAAAATTACAATGGAGTTCCTATTAGAATGTCATTAAATTTTATTACCTGGAAGCAGAGGTTAAGGAAGAGAACAGAACTGGGGACATATTGGTGAAGAAGCATAATTCATACAATACTCTCTATGCATATTCACCTATGGTTAGTCAGAATTAACTGCCCAATAGCTTCAGCTTCTTAGCTTGAGCACTATTCACTTTTTGCTCCTCCATGCTCAGCAAAAACCTAGGTGCTTTGAAATTTAATTTGTTTTACTGCTAGGTAAGTTTTTCATCTCAAGATTCTTATTCTCCTACATCAAGTCCATATTCACATTTTTTTCATTGACTCACTAGATCAGGCCAAAACGATGAAGACAAAGTTTATATTCTCGTACCTTTTCCTTTCTCAATATGACAATTCCCAGCCCTTCTGAGGTGACCTTTGGTCTTTAGGTTTAAGGCATGCATGCATTTTCCCTCCGTAAGGTCTTCCTATTATTAGAAGCATTCTTGTTGATAATGGAACGGAAGATTTTATTCCCAGCTGACTGCGCCTTATGCACAGAAAATAGGAGAGGCCAGGTGATTTGGATGTAGGAAATCTTCCAGTGCTGCTCTAACTTACACCATATGCCTGAGCCACCCATACATGACCCCTGCTCAGAGCTCCAGCTCCTCTCTTGTTTGTCATTCCAGAAGACCTTTGGATGTCAGTAAACTCTGTTCTCTGGCTATCTTCTCTGGGAGGATAGGAGAAAAGGAGAGAAAAAAAACACCAAAAAAACAAGGTACATTTAGAGTGGTAAAGAGCAGGTAATACCAGATGCCTTTCCTCATGATCACACAATTACTAATACTGTAACATTTGGACAAATACAGGGAACTAAAGTATAGATTTTGTTTGTGACGTTCATGTTTGTTTCTATTTGTAGAGGATAAACTATACAGAACATAAGAATAAGAAGCAAATTAAAAAACAACAACAACAAAACACTTGGATCATAATGTGTTTCCTGATTCACAAATAATGCCTTTTGTTATCTCCTGATGTTTAGTTTAAAAGACAAAGAAACTATGTCAACAATGTTTCTTTTCTTTTTTAATGATAAAACAGAAAAACCAGGATGGTGACTTTATTAGAGATGGTAAATTAAATGCTATATCTAGATAATAATATCTAGAGTCAAGAACACATTTACAAAACTGTAAACAGTTTATAATAATTTCCATTAGTAGCTCCTTCAAAGTGTGTTCATGCATGTGTATATTTTTGCAGTTTGATTAAAGCATAAAGGCCAATTAAAAGCCCAGCATGGAATAACTAGATAAAAATGGTTCCAATGTTTCAAATTGATAAATTTTGAATCAGTTTATTTTGGTCTTAACTAAAATTTGGCAAGTTTGTATTTTATAGTGTCGTCACCGGGGGGCTGCAGAGGAGGTTTCAGTGGTGAGATGCCCAGCGTGAAAACGGCAGGAAGAGCCAACATGAAGATGAACTGGCATCTTTAATCAGCAAAAGCAACCTTGCATAGTGGTTTGGGGGAGGAGAGCGCTTCAGGGTGCATATGTTCCCTCCCACACGTACAAGTTATGCTTACAGAAGGGCTTATGTAACCGGAGCCAACGCACCACCACAACGTACCTCCAGCCTGCACATATTTGGATATACTCGGGTCTCGTGTCCCGAGCTTCTGCTCATATGTGCCTGAACGTGCCCAGGCCCTGTCAGTCCACCCCCTGCAGGGTGGTAGTTCGGAACTTGACCATAAGACCGTGTCCCTGTGCACAAAGGCCATAACTGTAATACATAGAGGAACAGAGGACTACGAGGCTGGCTGCGATACCTGCCAAGATAAGGCCTGCCCACCACCACGAAGGGCCAAGGGAGATCCACCAATGCATAAGGGGTCTTCCTGCAGAGCCTAGATTTCCAAAACCTCAGTGTCTGTTTCCTGCAAGGCCTCCTGTACCTTTTGTTGGTGGTCCGGGATGTAAACAGAGCATTCAATGTACAAGAGAGCACATGTCTCCCCCTGCACAGCAGTTAACAGGCTTAGGGCCATTCTGTTCTGCAGTACCACCTTTTTCATCTAGGTTGTTTCATCAAGAAACAAGGCTAAAGATGCTCTTGTGATGTTCAGAGCATTCACGACATGTTAGGTAAGGGCTTCCACCTGTAGCTGTAGGTCTATCACTCTACCCCCTGACAACAAGACAGTTAAGGGGTAAAACCACTAGGCCACCCGCTTTTCCCAGTACTAATGGTGGTAAACTGGGTCCCAAAGGCTGGCCTTTTGGAGTAATGTGGGCAGGAGGCGATCGTGAATAAAGGGGTTCCCCCAAGTGCAGTGGCCAATCCATTGGGCCGGCAGATATGGCCAGACATAGCAACCACAAACCCAGATAGCATCACCTTGTAGGAAATCAGTGGGTTTTGTCCCCACTATATGTCATCCATCCTACCAGTGGGTAGGGTTCATTACAACATCTGGGTAGGGTTCATTACAATTAGCTGTAAACCCCATCAGGTAGCCACTATCCCTGTAGTCCAGGCACCTACATGGCCCAGCTTCTTGTGGAGCCAAGTGACCATGGCAGCGAACCCTGGGGGCACCGCAAATGAGCGTACTCACACTAAGGCATCAGCTGCGTCATTGCTGGGCACCTGTAAGGGCCAATGGCTTGATATGTGGTACACTGTGGCGCCGGTACTCAGGCCCCGTCTCCAAAGGTCCTCCCCAGAGGTCCCTGACCTTTATCAGGTGGTGGTAGATTAGCCACTCTTGGGCTGACCACCAGGACAGCCATAGAATCAGGCCTCAATACATGGCCCAGCTATCAGTGCAAACAAGTACCGGGCCAGGCTCCTTCGTGAGGACCATCCAGAATACCTGGTGGAGCACCTAGTACCTGTGTCATACCAAAAGGTTTCAGTGAGGGGTTGTAGGGCTACAGCCGGCCAAGTGTGGGGCTGCCCTCAGCAAGACCTGTCTATGCATCAGGCGTCAGCTGGCACTTGGGGCTTGCCTTCCCCCAAAGGGCTGGGAGTCTCCCCCATTTCTCCAGGATCCTCTTGCTCAGAGCAGAAAGCGATGGGCGCCAAAAGGGAGTATAGCTCCTGGGTCAACAGACTAGCGGAGAAATGAGCCTATTGTTCTAAATAGGGTCCCCATTTCTTTAACATTGGCATTTGTGCCACGCCAGTTCAAGGCCTTGTTGCCCAAGACTGAAGCCAGCCTTCCACTGGATAGGTCGTATGCACCGTGACCAGGTGCGGTCCCTGATGCTTTCACAGGCCAACAGGGCTGCGTACACCACTGCTACTTGCTTTTCCACCAAGGACTACCATTCTTTGACTTCCTTCCAGGGCTGGGACCAAAACCCAATAGGAGTTTTCTGTGTGCCCTGTTTTGTCAGAGACCCCAGCCAAACCCAGAGTCCTCCACTTGGACAGTCAGGAGGAACGGCAGGGTTGGGTCAATGATCCTTAGGGTCTGGGCCTGTGCCACAGTGTGCTTTGTTGCCCTGAATGACTGCTCAGCTTCTGAAGACCAATCCCAGGGCTCTCCTTTGCGGACCAACCAGTGCAGGGGTTGCATTAGTACTGCCAAATGTGAGCCCCAGGTAAGTCTGTAACTGCCTCACCATCTCCAGTTGAGGGTATGCTTGAATCTTGTCTATGACCACCTTGGGGATTACTTTTGTTTTACTGCACCAAATAACTCCCAAGAACCTGACAGAGTAGCCAGGGTCCTGGGCCTTGTCCTCTTTGACGGCTCACCCCAACCGGTTAGGGCATCAGAGACTGTGGGTGGCAGTTTTCAGATCTGCAAGAGAATCATAGGTTAACATTATATCATCTATATAGTGAAACAAGCACACGGTCAGGAGCTTGGTCCACGTAGCTAAATCCTGCACTACCAGCCCATGACATGGGGCTGAATTGTGCAGTTAGCCTGTGGCAACACCTGGAAGGCCCATTGTCTGCTTTCCCAGGTGAAGGCAAACTGGTCTTGGCTGGCAGTGCCTATGTCTGGAGAAAAGGTGTTGGCCTAGTCTACCACATAGTGGAACCGTCCCAATTCCTGCAAGAGGCAGTCTATCAACTCTGTGATGTTTGGAACAGTGGTGTGCAGTGGCAGGGTAGTCACCCTATTCAGCTCCCAGTAGTCTACTGTCATTCTCCAGGAACAGCCTGGTTTCAGCACAGGCAACACCGAGAGTTGAAGGGGCTATGGGTAGACCATATGACACCTGCCTCTTCCAACTTCAAAATAGTATACCTGATCTCCTCATGCCCCCCGGGCAAATGATTTTAACCACTCAGGTGGCCTGTGGCAGGTGGAGGGGTGCGTGCTTAGGATGTCCTCTAACCACTGTTTTCACCATGTGCACCCGCAAGTGGAAATCCCCCACAGTCGTCATGACGGTCAGTCCCCTGAGCACATCCACCCTGAGGATGTATTCGGTAATAGGGGACATGTAGGCCTCATAGGTCCTGGGGGAGAGATGCCCAGGGTGAGGGAGAACTTGTGGAACGTGATGTGCCAGCCTCCATGCCCCTCAATAGTGGCTCTCGGGCCCTAAAAGAGGTCTGGATTTCCATACATGAGGGTGCTGTCTGCCCTGGTGTTTACGAGGGCCAGCACCTCCTGTATGTTCCGGGGGAACCAATATATGGTGAGTTCAACGCGTGGCCTCAGGTCATCCGGCTCCCCAACAACCGGGTACCCTGGCGCATTCCCTAGTCAGGGAGGAAGTCAGCTAGGCACAACTCCCAAGCAATCCCCTTCTGCTCCTTCGAAGGCAAGGTGATGAACTTCTGTTCAGGCCGTACTTTCCGCCAGAGGGCCAAGAGGACCTCGAGGCACTGGCAGTCTAATTTCTCCTTTGCCAGCCCAGCGGCCACTAAGTCAAACCACGTTTTCCAATGGCCTACCTTAACAGGGTCCCCCCACCTCCCTGGCCCTTGGTGTGGTTTTTGTAGCCCATTTTGGGGAACAGAGGTGACTCACACCCTTTCTGGCCACCACCTGTGCTTGCACAGTCTGGTCTTGCCAGTGGACTTCTACATCTCCCAGTCTAGCCAAAGCCCCTGTTCCTGCATGGACGGGCCAGTCCGTATAAGGGCTAATAAAGGGGCCATAGTGCCAGAAGTGCCTGGCAGGCCATTAGCAAGGATAATCTCTTTTATGTGGGTGGTGAATTTCTCTTCATCAGGGCTGTGATACTGTAAGGCAAACATCATCTGCTGATGCCCATTTCCCGTAGGACTTGCACCAAGTCCAAGTAGGTAGTCTACTTACTCACATGTTCTGGTAAGTCCCCTGTGTTGTCCCAGACCATGTAGGCAGCAGACATAAGCCAGTTAATTAGGATCTAATTACTGGTTTGGGGGTTGGGCCGGGGCGCATTTTGCAAATGCTGATGCAAGGAGGGCACCGTGGTGACGCTGGCCAGCTGCGCCATTTTGGTGGGGCTTAATTCTGTATTGTCTTCCCCATCATCCTAAAACCACAACAATCAAGTGGGGACCGAATCACCAAGACACTGTTTACTTTGCTTAGCGAGCTCTTGCATCTCCATGGCCATGTAGGTGGTGTAGGAGGTGTGGCACACAGCCTGTAGGGTCCGGCAGCCCCATCCCCAGGAGTCACCGGCTCCTCGACTTCCACTTTTTGTTGCACACGGGTTGGGCGTGCGGCACCGACCCTGTTGGGTTGCTAGCCCAGGAGGGCACCCCTGACATGGGCGACCCTTGGAGCATGTGTTCAGCTGCTGCCAGGCTTTGCTCCAAGTCCTCTTCCCGGCGCTGTAACTGCTGTACCCGGCCTGAGACTCCTGAATGCCACGGCTAGCATGTTGTAAGACTGCTAGGAGTATCCAGGCCACCCGACCAGCTGCCTCCCGGTGTGCCTGTGGGATGTTTGGCTCCAACACCCCCAGGGCTTTCTGGACATCCTCTGGTTGGAGGCGCTCCTCTGGTCGGGGGCGCACAGCGTCCCAGTCCTCCGGTACAGTCCAGACCAGCAGATATGCCACGACCGGGTACTAGAAGGATGTTAGGGGCCACATCCCTTCTACCTGGTGCAGTTCCTCCAATGGGGCGGAGAGGGTACTCACCTCATCCTGCTGACTATGCTGTGTGTCGTCATCAGGGGGCTGCAAGGGAGGTTTTGGGGGTGAGGTGCCCAGCATGAAAAAGGCATTGAGGAGTTGACATGAGGAGGAACCAGTGTCTTTAATCAGCAATAGCAACCATATATAGTGGTTTGGGGGAGGAGAGCACTTGGGGGTGCACATGCTCTCTCCCGCAAGTGCAAATTATGCTCACATAAGGGCTTATGTAACCGTAGCCGATGCACCTGCACAGCAGGCTCTGGGGTCACGTCCCATACCCCAGCCTGCACATATTTGGACATACCCAGATCTCATGTTCTGGGCTTCCACTTGTGTGTGCCTGAAGGCTCCTGTGCCCTGTCATATAGACACACTACTTTATCAGAGATTTCCTTTATAAAAAGCAATGGACAGATTCAACAGAAGCCTATTTAGATTACCAAAGCCAAAAAACTCTCTCTAAATATAAAGAGATAAAAGACCCATTTTCGATTAATAGATTCAAGACTTTATTTTTCTTTTGTGCTGAGTTAGCATGATTAATAGAAGATATGTGACTAATAAGCTTTGAAATCTTGCCGTTTCTTTTCAGTTATTTCAAATAGCTGCATAGTATTCCTGTCACATTATAGCCTGCCTGTCTGCCTCCATGCACCTCTCCATGAAGACAGATCATAACTTCAATATTATGCTTACTGTGTATATCCCTGTTCATCACCAGGACGGCTGGCTAGTCATGGGTAGGATCCCATGAGAGGGACAACCCAAGCCAGACACGGTCACATGGGTGCTTGTGGGTGCCCGTGGTGCCCGTGGATGCCAGTGGGTACCAGTGGGTACCAACAGGAGGAATCACGAGTTGACAGAAATAGAGCGTGAACCCCTTGCTTCAGGGTCTGGCAGCCTGCCTGTGAAATGACCTATTGATATGATAATATCTGTCTTTGCATTCTTACCAGTAAGCCTTGGAGGAGTTCTGTCTCTTAGGAGGTGCACTGACAGTAACCTCCTGTAATGCCAGCTTGCAGGTGTGGGTGATTTGGCCTTGAGCTATGTTTTTGGGCATGAGACACAGACCTCGGAAGCTACGTTGACCCTACATTTACCCTTGCTTATGTGTAAGGTAATAAAAGGATCAGTCAGGCCTGATTCGGGGCTCCAGTCCACGAGTCTGGGGTCCCTTGGCCCTGAACTGTTTTCTCTCCTATTTTCTCTCTCTCTCTCTCTCTCTCTCTCTCTCTCTCTCTCTCTCTCTCTCTCTCTCTCTTTCTCTCTCTCTCTCTTTCTTTCCCTTAACCTTTTGCCATCCCTTCTCCACACCCACATAGCCCAGTCATGTGGGACGGGACAAATTCCCCTGCACAAATGGGCCCAAAGCATTTAGCAATTAGTTACCTGTTTAGCAATCCTTATTTTTAGCTATTATAAAAAAAATCTAACATGAACACTTTTATGCATACATATTTGCTTACATGTATAATTTTTAGGACAGGTTCTTAGAAGTGTAATTACTACATCTCAAAGACATCTGCATCTTAGATTTTTACCAAACACAGTAATGAACACTCATCCCATTTAAACCAATAGGACCCCTCCAACTGCTACTTTGCTGAGGTGATGTCAAGGAAAGGAGTTGAATGGAGAAGGTAAGAACAAACAGAAATAGGTTGGAAGATAAGGAAGTAAACAGGAAGATATGAGCAGAACAGAAAAAAGAAGAAAAAAAGAGAGAAATTGAGGCATTTGGGAGGATTATGTTAAGAAACGCATATTGTGCCATGAATTTAGATGCCAGATCCATAACTCAAGTGTCTGTGTTTTTTGTAAGTTTCAGACATATTATCTGCACATTTAATGTATGCAATTTATGTGACTATCTCATTGATAGTGAAAGTGGGATATCCAAAATAAAATGAAAATCACCAGCTTCCTTTTTCACTTGCTTACTTCATTTTAACAAATGGCACCAGTATCCACTTCAAACATCAGCCCAGAAACCTGGGTTTTTCCCTGACTCTTCCCTATCCCTTCCTCTTCACAGTGCAATCCATCATTCTATTCCACCATTCTTCTACTAAATATTTCTACAGTTTGTTCAGTTTTCTTCATCCTTGCCATCACTATCTGAGATTAAGACAGTTACATCTTTCACCTGGATCTCAGCTATAGTTTCTGTGTTTTTTTTGCTTGCTTATATTTTCTTATTCTAGTTTTCCCTTTAAAGGTTTGGCAATTTTACAGTTAATAGTCTCTTCACAGTAAAACATGACATTTTATCACGTATACTTAACAAATTCTCAAATTTATTACATATTAATCCCACCCTTTAAAAAGATGTAAAGGCCTTAGAAAATTTAAATCTTGTTGAACACCTTCCTGACATATATCAATATATGGGTGCAGCATTTTAAATTCATTTTAACCTCATAATTTGACATTATTATTATTTTATATGGATATTTATTTCACTTAAAAAAATACAAGTTATATATTTACTATCTTTATTATTTATCTTCTGTTTCTCCTCACTAGAATGCAAGATCCCCAAATGATGTGTTTTTTATTTTATTTTATTTTTCGTATTTGCTTAGAACTCTGTGTGGTACATGGTAGATATTCAATATTCATTTTAAAGAAACAAATGCATTTATCTATATGTTTACCTATTCTTTGGCTCATTATTGTTTTTTTTGCATTCATCTAACCTTTCTGAGAGAGTATTTCTTCATAATATATGTCTGGGGCTGGCCGAGTGGCGCGGTTGTTAAGCGCTGGTTTGGGAAGCCAGCAGCCCCGGTTCGGTCCCACATATGAGGGCCAGTGACACTGCCCTCAAAAAAACAAACAAACAAACAAACAAACAAAAACTATCCTAATATATGTCTGAAGTTTGTCATGGTAAGGATTTGTTGATTATAAAATTGTCTGTGCTTGTTTATCTACAAATAGATAAACTTATTTTTGTCCTATTTCTGCAAGGTATAAATCCAATTTGATCATCTTTACTATTTTCTCCTCTTTGCACTGAGAAGATATTTTTCCACTGTCCTCTGGCTTGATGATATTAAGATATCTGTTACTGCACTAATTATCCTTCTTGGTAGGCAATCTTTCTACCTGTCTGCTTTAACCAAAATACGTCTAGTTGTGGATTGATATCTTTTTCTCTCTGTCTCTCTTTCCTACCTCCTTTTCTCTCTCCTCTCTCTCATTAAATTCTGCTTATTTCTGTATATGAGGATTCATATTTTTATAATTTCTGGAAATTTTTCACATATTATCCTTGAAATATAAATATAACCCTTTCTCCATTCTCTTTATTTTTTCCTCCTGAGACTCAAGTTAGACATGCCCTACCTCTTCCCATTCTGTCCTTAATGTCTCCCTCTGAGTTCCCATTTTCTTATCTCTCTTTGCTGTATTCTGATTAAATTCTGTAGATTTATCTTATTTGCTTTTATTCCTATCACTGTGTGTAACTTGCTGTTTTACTCTTTATTTTCCACTTTTCTAATTGCATTTTTCTTAGTATGTACTTGATCATTTTTTTCAAATTTCTTGCTTGCTCATTTTTGTGATTCTATCCTTTATTTCTTAAATACTTCATCTGTAAGCATTTTATATTTTGTATCTGATAATTCCAGTATCTATTTCCTTGTGAGTCTAAATATGTTTTTATTCTATTTTTTACACCTTCTCCTTCAGATGGCTTTATTATTTGTGTTTGATCTAAGGTTGTATTTAATTTTAATCTATGGAAATCATGAAGGACCAGCTGGGAATTGTTTATTCTAAAGATATTGTTCTACCTGTATGCATGGGGGTGGTATGGACCAGGCACCATTTAAGTTTTTGTTTTGTTTTGTTTTTTGTTTTTATTTTGCTTTGTTTTGTTTTTATTTTCAGATCTCAGGGTTAAAACAGAAGGCTGTGGTTCAGATTCTCGATCTTGACCATGGCTGAGAATTGGTTTCAAGAGTTCTGATATTGTTACCTTTCCTTAGCACATCCCTTCCCTTCTTGTTTGAGTTCAGCTCTCAGATCTATCATCCACTTTGCTTTTACTTTGCTTTCATTTACCATGTATTTATCTTTGGTGATTAGCCTTCCATCTTGTGAACCTAGAAGTTCATTAAAGGTCCCCGAAAAGAAGGCTGTTTCTGATAGAGCTTTTTAATAGCTTTCTTTGTCTTTAGTTATGTCTCTCTCTTGTCCATTTTTCATACTGCAGCCAGATTTGTCTATTTACTGAAAATTCCACCCTCTTCAGTTTAGTATCACATATACCATTGCTTTCCAGATAAAATTAAAAGTAAAAAATCTTCACATTTACCATGTCCTCAGTAATTTGGTTTCCAAGAATATTTCAAACCTCTTCTCTTGCCACTCCCTGCTCTACCTCACCCTCTATTCCAACATATGCAGTTTCTTTCGAGTTATTAAATGTGTCATGTTGATGCCCATTTCTAGGCATCTACTTCAAATTGCCTGGATACATTAGTCTTTATGAAGTATATTTGAATATGTAGTCTATGATTTCATTCAGTATAGAAATATTCAGTGGCAGTATAATTACTGTGATATAAAAATTTAAATATCGGTTTATTATAAAATTGTACTTCCTCATTTAATTTCTCTGCTTTAACTAAAGTTCTTAAGAATTTAGCCATATTAACATATTATCTTTATGTGTGTGTGTGTATATATATACACATACATAGGTAGAAAATATGTGATATACACAGAGGGGGCCAAAAAACTGTATATACATTTTAGGAAAGGAAAAAACTGTAATATTCGATACATAGCGGTAACAGAAGATGAATTCGAGTCACATTTGACTTCTGCAATTACAAGAGGTGCTCAAAGAGGCTACCATCAGCATAATTTTAATACAGTTTTCTATTTTATGTATACATATATATTTATAAATATATACTCATACACAAACACTCATACAAGTACAGTGAGTATTTGGACTGTGGCATAATACATTTGTTCTTTTGGGCCATTCTTTTGCAGTGATGTGAATTGCTGTGTCAGTTGTCAGTATCAATTGTTAAAATGGTTGTAGGTGATTGATCAGTGTGCACAAAAGGAAATTGACATCTCTAATAAGTTGTTGACTCTGAGATCTGTGGAAACTTAACAAAAGGAAATTGAAGCTGCAAAACTTATTTCAAGATGTAAACATACACACTGGGTCTCTGTTTTATGTACAATTGATGTCCCCTTAAGCTAAACCTACTGAAGCTTTCATCACAATGGTGATATACCTACCTTAAGAACTTGCTTGGCAAATCTAAGGGAAAAGAGGAGCTCTTTACTAAGGATCTATGTGATAGCTCTTTGTTCTCTTGCAGCTAGTGGATTTGCTCTTCAGTTTGCAGCTGGACAATAGAACTCCTGTGAAGAAATGGTGCAGTTTTTATTTTCTATTCTCATTTCCTCTGTCCTTGCCTGCCTTATTTCCACCTGACATTCAAACAATAAAAAACACCAAGTCACCACGAATGCAGCAGAAAAGGAAAAGAAAGGCTAATGTTACCCTAAAGCATTTTCCAAACACAAAGAAAGCACGATTCAGTGTCCTGGGTATAACCTGGAATGACATACTGGCATGAATTACCTCTTTGAGTTTTTGACAGAAGAGAACAAAAAGTGCTAATGAAGTCACAAGAGGCTTTGGGAGTTCAACTTGTGAAATCCTTAGTATAATGACAGTGTCAGGACAGGTCATTCTTACTATTTCACTCACAAGATGGAACATACTTGTGACCTCAAGGTAAAGTTAGACATTTGAAAAATTGTAGAGTCAAATGAATTCTGAAAACTGTATCATAACTTGTCTATCTGAATATGTATTTGGTTTTCCTTCAATTTTAGGAGTATCATATAGTATAGTCAATAATTAGTGGTACATTATGTTTATTTTCTTAGTATACACAGTTGATGCATCTTTGAAATACAATTAAATTAATGTTTCTTGGCTGAAATAGAAAATTAAAATTGAATTTGCAAGATATTATTTAAATTCTCTACATCTGTGTATTGTCCTGTAAACTCAGAGTACAGACCTTGTTGCATTACTAGTAGCAAACTATCTAGGTTCTTAAGTTTTCTGGGCTCTTCAACAACGATACCAAAATTAGTTCCTGTTTACAGTGCTAACATTGAAAGATGAGAGAAGATTTAGTCACTTACGTTGTGACATGTAGAGAAAATCAGAAAGGCATTTTCTCTAAAATGTGTTCCTCATTATTTATCAATATCTAAAATTCAGCATGGAATATGCACAATATAAATTTTTTAAATAATATTTCTAATGAGATTTAGAGTCTTAAAATTGAGTTCACAAATGATTTCAAAACTGATGCAGTAAGCAGGACATGTGTTATCGCAGCCATTTTTATCAGAGAGGTAAGTCAGTTTTCAAGGTTACATAGCAAGTAAGGGAAAACTAGATTCAAATACCAGACCATATGATTCCAGAAGGTCTTTGCAGTCTCAAAAAAAATGGGGTTTTGGGTTTAAGTTATTTATCTGTTATAATGCAAATCAATATGAAAATAAACCTATTGAATCCATTAACAGCATCAATTATCTAAATATATATATATATATATATATTCCCCCCCCCCTAAAAAAAATAAGGAAGGGAGGGAAGCAGAATGATGATAGAACAGTAGAATGGAAAGGATGGGAAGGACCAGAACATGGGTCTGTTCATCAGGATTTTGTGTTGCAAGTAACTGAAAGTTAACACAAACTCGCTTAAGGTCATAGGGGCTCCTAGAATATACAGAAAAGGTGTAAAATCAAGTACCTGAAAGAGCAGAATCCAGGCGAGTTCTGGAACCACCACAACTGATACTAGGGTGTCAACACAGGGGATTCTCCACTTTATTGTTGCTTCTCTTTTTAGATTAGCTTCATTGTACCTTCTGCAGGTAAAATTCTTTCCACTTAGGGCATGTGGCTACCTGTAGCTATAATTAGCATCTTCGAGTTTCTTGCTAGAAGAAAAAGATAATCTACCTATCAGCTTTAGTTCAAAAACTCTAGGCTAAACCAGTGACTTGATTAGGTCTTCTGCTCACTCCTTGGTCTAATGGTAACATGTAGTGGCAATGTAAAATACTTGGCTGCAGTGCTTACCATTAGAGCATGTGATTTAAAAATAAAGTAACTTAGTTTTCTCCCCCTGCCCCCAAGCTAACTAGGATTGGCCTCAGAGGAGCTTTTTTTGTGAGTTGCAGCAGCTACATTAGTACTACTGGATGAACTTCACAAAGAGGGCAAGGTTTACTAAGTAATATCCATTGTTTTAGACATTTAGGAATTGGTAAATGGGCCCACTGTGGTATCTATGGGATTATAGAGAAACAGAAGTAATGGAAAAGAATGGTAGAAAGCAATTGGATATAAATTCAGTACTTATATAATCATTTCAAGTGTCATACTGACTTGAAAGGACTAGCGCAAAAGTACAACAAATCACTGTAGTTTTAGAAAAAAGGGGGCATGAGAAAGTTAGGGCACTATAGCTGTTTCTGTGTGGGGGGGAAAAGAGTTTTTTCAAATTATGTATTATAGATCACTACAAGTAGATATAAGACAAATCAGATGATGAAAAGGAAAACAGATGAATATGCTAGGCCTAAATGCAGGGAGAAATAAGAATCTAGGCAATAAATTGGGTGAAATCTTGCCCTAAGATGAAGAGGCTTTCTTCTCTCCCATCAGAGTGTCATGGTTTTAAGAACTTTGCTTTTCAATTCAGAGGGACCTGGTTTTTAATACTGACTCTGTTATTCACTAGTTTGTACTGGAAAGATGCTTACTCTATGAATCTGTTTCCTCATTTCTACCATGGAGTAATAATGATAGCTCATAGATTTGTTTTTCGCCCTCTGTCACTAATAGGTGACTTCTACAATTTTCCTTTGTGATCCTCTCATTTGTGTTAATTTATGTTGATGTTTACATGTTGTAATAGAATAATGCTATTAAGAATCATTACAGGAGATTATAAGGATAAAATTATTATTTTTATTTATGCTATGGGAAATTAGGGAAGCAAAACTTTCTATAACTTAAACATTTATTGTGAAAAGAAAATTATATTTCCATTATTTTATCAGGATATGATAAGCCAACATTTAATCACATAAACCCACATAGCAGCTAATACTGTAAATGAATAGAAGTAAGTTTTATTTCTACTATATTGGTAATTGAATAAAATTGCATGTTGGGACTTTTAAAGTTGCTCTAATAAGGCAGAATTGCTGCCAATCCAATCCCCAGGGCAATATTATTTAGTAGGTCTTTGTGTTTTAATTTTGTATTTGTAGGAGTGCCATGCTGCTGTTGGGACTTATTAGATGCAGTTCTGGTTTGTTCAATAGAACTTTGCTTTTATATTCAGGCTGTCTTAACAGGGACAAAGAAAAGCAGTCTTTAAGCCAGTAACTTTACCTGCCAGCTACAGATATTCCTGTGATTTGTGTTTACGATGTATTTATTTGATTTTGTTTCTATCCTTCAATAAGGTTATAAATTTATTGATGGTAGTGCTTCTGTATTCAATTTTTTTTTTAACTTTCCTGTAATTAGTTGCAGACTTATGATTTAGGTAGGCGAATATTAATTTGTGAGTTATGCTTTGGCCATCACCACCTTTCCATCTCCTTTTGAATGCGATATGATATTGTATGATATGAATAATAGGATATAATAGGATATAACATAACATAGCATAGCATAATGTAACATAAATTCTTTGAATATTCCCCATGCAAAACTTTACATTTGTACAACTGATTATAGAGAAAATAAAGGATTTTGATACATTCATGTGAATTCAAGAGTGAGAATTAAAAAATAATAAAAGAGCTACTTGAACGAAAAATAAACAAAACAACAACAACTAAAAAGATAGGAATTTGCCAGTGTATCTTTTGAAATATAAATACTACTTAAAAATATTAACTTTTCATTTTGATGTATTCAAAATGTTTATCCTTGAACAAATTTTTAAATTTTAATTTCATGTTGAAAATGATTAACTTCTTCCTCACTTCCAAAAAAAATCTTAGTGAGGGAGGAAATGCTATATTCCTCCCGTCAAAGGACATTAGAATTCTCTGAGCTCTGAATGGCCTAGAGGGAATCATGGGACACCACAGGGATCGCATGCATTTCCTAATGGTGGTCAGATGTTGAAGTTGTAAGTTGTTCTGTGTGTCCTGGAATCTGGGCCGGAATGAAAGATGTGAGCACAAAGCAGCACAGTGCCAAAGTCATGCAGCTTTTAAACCAGTCAAAATCTGGTGTTCTCTTTTATAATCCTTTCAACGTGAAAGCATCGGTTGGCACAATTTGATGTTAATAACATTCTGAAGTAGCTAGTAATGGATAGTTCTGAATGGGTATTTAAGGGAAAAATGGGCAAAATCAAATTTCTAAGATAAGAATAAATGCTTACATACTTATCTAGGAGCCAGGAAGCTCAGTTTCTTTTCCCAACTTGCTCTTTTTTTAGGTAGCTCACTTTTCAATGACATTTTGTTTTAAAAGATTAATAGGAGGCAATATATTTGTCATTTATTTAATGAAAATGTATGGAATAATGAATGAAATAATAAATAAATTATTATCTTTGAAGAGCAGAGCTATATTAGTGCATTTTTTTTTCTTTGATTGGTAGGCCATACCAGCAAGATTGTGAAGGGAAAATTTATTGCAAATAAGAATCAACTTCATCCACTTTAAAACTAATATTAAATATTGCTATTTATATTCTTATAAATGAGTATTATACTTTTCTGAATATTTCAAGGAAACAACTTTATAAGCATGTGTGTGAGTTAATATTCATGTTTCAGTATTTATATGTAGTAGTTATCTAGTGCTATCTAGCAGACAATTTCCAAATTTTCCGGTTAGCTAGTAATTTTGCCAATCAGTCAACAATTTAGACTGGCATCATGTGGGAAATTTTTCTGGCCTTATCTCGACTTTTTCATGCATCTGCTGCTATCTGTGCCATTAGATAGGAAGCTCTGTTTCTGGATGTTACTGGATGTTGGCTGGGGCACCTTGGTTCTCCTCTACAAGTTCTCTTATCATCCAGCACCCCAGTCTGGGTTTCCTTTCATGATAGCTGGGTAGGTTTCCAAAAGCGTGAAAAGAAACATGGCAGGTATTTTGAGGGATAGGCTCATAGCGGGCACATTGTCACTTCCATGATATTCTATTGGCCAAGAAAGATTTGCAAGGTTGGGACATATATTCACCTCTTAATAGGGAAAAAAAAAAAATACAAAATTGCATTGCAAAGACATAGATAGTGAGATGGGAATAATTGAGGTCAATTGCAATCAACCCAACTATATAATGACATATTTAAGATCTTTAAAATTATTATTTTTTTAATTTGTATTGCAAAAAAAGGAGAATACCTGAATCCCCTCCTACTTGGATATACAACTAGGCTAAATGTCTCAGCCTTCCTTGAAGTTAGGTATGATCATGTGACTGAGTTCAAGCCAGTGTAATTTGGGTGAAAATGAGATATGCCATGTTTAGGCCTGGGCCATATAAATTTTCCACTTTTGATTATATATTCTTGTTTTCCATCTGCAGCTGAATGGAATGCCTTGGAACCCTAGCTTAAAAGAATGTAGAGCCAGGGACACTGAATGGCTGCAAAAATGTCTGTCTACCAATGAGGAAACATGATTGCATTTTATGTGAGTGAGAAAGAAACTTCTAGTAGTAAATCTATTGAGACTTGGTAGTTGATCTGTTAGAGCATCTATCATTACCCTAATTTATGTAATTTTATTATACCTAAATATTAATAATTAGGATTTATTCTATATTGGCCTCAGTTTTAAATGACTCTGCTATCATTGGACCATTTAAAGAATTAGTTTTGAAGAACAGCTGAATTTGCAAACCCTACAAAGATTAGTGTTAAGGACAATTAGCAATACACTTTACTAATCAAGACATTTGCTTCTATATGCTAGAGCTGATGGGAGATTTCATTTTTATTTATAATGTTGATTTATTTGCCTAAAAAATAATTGCCATCTTTTCTTCTGTATTTTCCTGTTATTTACTGGTCATAAATCAAATGTTAATGTAATCTAAATTATTGGTTCTCATTTTTATTCTTGACTCCATTTTTATTGGTGGAGGAAAAGCCCCGAGGAATGCTTACTCCACATGTTCTTGTTTCTCCTAGGGAAAAAATCCTCAACAGATCAATGGAAGCCAATGATAAAATACTTATTAAGTGTCACAATTTATTAAGTGTCACGGATTTATTAAATGGCACAATTAAATGTCACATTTTCCTAAAAAAGTACAAATATAACCATTTGAAAATATTTGTACTGTTTAGTTTACAGGCCCCTGAGAGAATCTAGACACAATATGAGTGATCCTGTATATTAAGACTTTCCTCTCTCATAACCTAGGTATAAAAGACAATAAAAATAATGAAATGATAATACCTTGGTAACTTTATCAATTATAAAGTAATTGGCAGAGCTTATTTAATTTTCTGTGTCCCTGTTAACATTTAACCTATGTGCTGGAGGTTGACTTAGGGAAAATCTTTCTTTTTATATGATATTTGTAAATGAGCCTAATGATCAAATACTTTTATTTTCCAAAATAAGAAGTGTTAACAAGAAGTGTTAACAACGTTAACTCCTCTTTAAGATTTAGTATGAAATCTTCCATTAAAAGTGATTTTTCACATATATTTATTATATAAAATCAGATATTAAGTCTGTTGTTTGTGAAAAGGTCAATTAATCAATCCATGGAGCACTTTTACAGTTATCTTCTGGTTTTCCTTTCATAGAAAGCACAATGTCCACAGGCTATTTCTAAAAAATGACCTATAGATTTGCTTAAAAATGAATTCAGTAAATGCATTCCAGTTATATTTGATTTTTCTTACATTCTTTAAATACAACTATCATCATTTAGGGACTATCCTTCAGAATTTCTTCATATCTAAATTTCATGTTGTAATCTTTGGACCTTTATTTCACCCCATATTCTGACAAAAAATAAATAAATAAATAATAATGTGTTAGGTTTTGCAACAGTGCACTTATGATTTTTCCCTAGTATTTTGAACTTGAAACAAATGGTTTCTCCTTTCTTCCTTAACTCTTAACCATGCCTTAAAAAATATAAATTTTTAAAAAAATTTTAGAGTAGCTTTGAATTTACAAAAAAAATTACAAAGATAGTACAGAGTTCCCATATATCCCACACTTAATTTCTCCTATCTTACCTTAATATAGTCATTTGTCACAATACAAATTAATGATTCAATACATTATTATTAACTAACTAAAATCCATACTGAATTTGTGTTTTCATAATTTTTACTTAATATCTCTTTTTTATTCCAAGGTCCTATTCAAGATTCCATACTACCTTCACTCATTGTATTTACTTAGATTTCTTTCACTGTGGCAGTTTCTCAACTTTGTTCTTGATGACCTTGACAGTTTTGAGGAGTGCTGGTTAGGTATTTTGTAAAATGTCCCTCTACTGGGATTTACCTGTTTTTCTCATGACTAGACTGTGGTTGTACATTTTGGGGAGGAAGACCACAGAGGTAAAGTGATGTTCTCATCACATCCTGCCAGAGGTCTACACTGTCAATATCACTTATCATTGATGACATAAACCTTGGTCACCTGGCTAAGGTAGTGTTTGTCAGAATTTTATAGTGCACAGTTACTCTTATTTCCCCTTTCCATAGAATACACTATACATAGTTCATTAAACATGCTTTCATAATTAATTTTTTAAATGTAGATTCATCTATTTGAAAATCAGTTTAAGTAGCAGAGCTATGATACTTCCTATTTTAATTTCATTTAGATTTTGTTTTCCAAGATTATTTATATTTCTGAATAACTATTATACAGACATAATGGCAGGTTGTGTCTACATTATTTCAGAATAGTGCTTACATATAAATAATCTGTGTGCTTCCAAATACATAGATATTAAGTGACCCAGAAAAAATGTATTCTGTTGAAGTTTAGTTGGTCAAGGATGTGCCAGAGAATCAGTGGATGGGGAAGGATTTATTGATTGTTTATTGGGTGAAGTTAATATTTGGTGGTTAGTTAGGGTCTTAAAGAGGTCATAAATACAGAGAAGGTACAAAAATAACTCCATCTAATTTTTGAGACATATTATATGAGAAAAATATAAGAAAAAATTTTTTTAAAGCTTCTCCAAGGTTAGGGACTTAGTAAACTATAAAAATAACCTTCTCGAAAGCAAAAGACAATGGGATGAGAACTAAAGGACCATGAGAAAATATGGTGGGGAGATTCTAAACATCTCGTTGAGCTTAAGGTACTTAACACAGACAATACACTGTCTTTAAATTCTCCTCATTTTTACTCTGTGGATCTGTAAGAGTATGTGTGTGAGGGTTGTTTGTACCTTTAAAAGAAGCCATTTTATTAGAGTGGGGGTTGAAGAGCAGTGTATGATTTCTGGTGGAGAATATAGAACTGACAAATGCAGGCCCAGTCCTCTCTGGTCCTCCAAAGACTAGAAATCTCATGGGTGACCAAGTCAGGGATTCAATCACAAGGAAACAACTCAGTTTTCCAATTATTAAACCAAAATAAAACTGTGAATGTTAAGAAAAAAATAATAGTAGGAATGCAGACTAGAGGATACTTAGAATTTCATACACACACACAAAAAAAAACCCTGACCTTTTATGTTAACCACAACTTCAGTTTGTCAGTATTGTGAAATAGCTGCTAGAATTTAATGCAAATAACATACTAGAATTTTTGTGACTTTAATAGAACAATGTTTCTCTTACTCAAGTAATGCTCAAACTACACCAGAGAAACTGTTTATTCAAGATGTTATTAATAGTAATAATGATGATGAAACTAATAATGTTATCAGATTTGTAAAGTGCTTAACAGTGTAAAATTGACTTTCACATATATTACCCTATTTTCACACAGATGCTAACACAATTTTGAATATCTGCGAGGGCAAGATAAAATAAGTGATATGACATCCCCCCCCCAAAAAAAAGAAATAATAATAATAATTTCAAGGCAGTAGTTTGGTTTTTAAAGTGTGGTACGTGGACCAGCTCAGGTCAGGATTCATTCAGGAGATCTAAAAGTAAAGGAATTTTCATTATAATACTAAGAAATTATAAGAAATCATTTGTCTTTTTTCACATGGTTCAAAAGCAATAGTGGTGAAATTTCTGATGCTTTTGCCTGAATCTAAGCAGTGGTACAAAACTCCGAGTATACTAATCATCATTGTATTATTCACTGCCGGGCACTCATAAGGGAAATAAAAAACAAAAACAACACAGTTTCATTAAGAGTTTTTGTCCTTGGTGAAGTAAAAATACTATAATTTGTGTTAAATAACTACCTGTGAGCATATGTCTCCTTAATATTCTGTGTGAGGAAATGGGAAATATACATAAAGCATTTCTGCTGTATATCACCATGAACTAATATTTTTCAAATGAGCAATGCATGATTTTTCAAAATTTCAAAATTCTGCATGTTTAAAAGATCCATTGAAGCTGCAAGTTAGACCTATATATTTTAATGGAACAAAATAAAAAAGTTCATTGGTACAGTTTTGGATTCCATGTTGCAACTTTTAAGAAACTATTTGCCAAGTTTGGGTATCATATCAAATATTAATATCCACAATTACCTGAAAAGTCTTTTAAAATATTCTTTCCATTTTCAACTTCATGTTTGTGTAAGGGCAGATTTTCATCAAAACACAGATTGAATACGGAAATGATTTGAGAATCCAGCCATCTGGAAACATTAAAGAAATTTAAAAAGTGTAAAACAATGCCATTCTTCTTATGATTTTTTTTTTGGAAAATATAGTTATTTCTCATGAAAAGCACATTAGTTACACTAATAGGTAGTAGGTGTATTGTTATTTTATATCAATTCATGATTAAAGAATTTAAAATTTTCTGTTTTAATTTTTTAGTGTGGTGACTATCAATACATGTAACTCACATCCACAGAAATTCTTAGAGGTTCTTAACAATTTCAGCAGTCAAAAGGAATCCTGAGACTAAAATGCTTGAGAAGCGCCTGCTTAAGTAAACCTAATCAAGAATCATGAGATAACATGGGAGCTGTCATTAAACGTTTGAGAGAATACTTTATACAGCTTTTGTTTTTACCTGCTCAGAATCCAATCCCTGTTTTTCTGATAAAAGCACATTGTTTTTTCTTTGAGTAGTCATACTGCTCCTCTGTTTTAATTGGGGTTCTCTTTGCTCCTAGCTGCAGGGATAGATATTCTACCTAGCAGAGCCAGTACTTTTTTTTACAAGCCGTATCTCCTCATCTCACAGCCACAATGATTAATAAAAAATGGGCACAAGCCAATCAGATTAAGCTCTCAGACTTGTGCAGGAAGCTCTGGAGAAGAGGCAGTCTCTCTTTGTTGAGGCTGATCAACCACTAGGCTGTTTGGCTAGAAATGCTGCTTGGCATCATTGCCATCATTTGGAGACATCTTTCTCAAAACAAAGCAATGCAGAGGAAAATAGAGAGATGAAAAAAGAGAGAGCTCTAAATACATTATTCGAGCACCTGGCTTGAGACATGTTGGTTTTGTGAGGCAGTAAATTATTTGCTAATATCAGATTGAGATGGGCTCCTCTGACAGTCAGTGCTGTTTCAGTCATGGCACAGACTGCCATAGAATTATGTAACTTTTTAGTTGGAAGGAAACTTAGAAATGAAAGAGATAAACACATTTATTTTAGAAGGAAAGAAACTGAGATCTAGACATTTTATGTTATTTCCATATGCTTAATTAGTGGTAGATTAAGAAATGAGCTCACGGTCACTTAGGTATTTATAAGGATCCAGTGACCATTTTTCAGTGTTAGTGCAGATACAAAGGATTGCAAAAGGCTGGTGGGGACCCATATCATTTCTATATTATATAAGTCATATCAAAAGAGACATAATAAAGTGGGGAGTTAAAGGAAGTATCCAGCAATGTTAAAGAATGGTAACAGCTATGGAGATGGAGAGTAGCCTTAGCAAAGTCTATTACAGTTTACCATAACTGAGAATTAGAGTACAGTGATAGTTTTTTAGTAGTCATTTTTTTTTTTTTTTGCTACGGTCTTCACAAAATTACTTTTATGTTAATTTTCTTATCATTGAAAAGTCAGTTTCAGGAATTATTAAGAAAATTCACTGACTTATATACGTGTGTGTGTGTGTGTGTGCGTGTCATGATTAATACAATATCTACTATAATACCTGTTTGCCTAACTTAGTAGTTTTCCTGAGTTTCTCCTCTATGTTGAACCAGATTTGTCAATCTATAAACTATTCATTTGTTGTAATTTAGGTAGAAATTTAGGAGATACTAATTAATTCAATCTACTAATGTGACATGTGTTGCATTAAATCAATACCAGTTTAATTTGAATTATGTTGTACATGTGCACATGAGTCATTTATTGCTGGGCTAAAATATGGGGTGGTTTGAAGATTTTGCCCATTTGTGCATTAGGGAATTGTGTTCTAGCACACATTATTTTATTACTGTTCTTTTGCTTTGTACTTTTTCTTTTATGGTACTTTGACTTGAATGTAGTTTTCTTTAAAATGTGAAACAAACAAGTTCATCTTTTCACAAATATACTTTTTTCTTTACAGATGTTATTGCAGATACCCCAATTAAACTCTCATTTAATTGTGTTCATACTCTTAGAAGGAAGGGCCTTAAATTAATAAAATCCCAGTGCGGGGGACCAGCCTCCGCTGACCAGGGTTTCCCTCAGGTGGAGACGGCGTCGGCGAGGGAGGAAAATAAGGGAGACAGTGGAGACACCGGGGGAGTTAAAGAGAAAAGGAAAAAAGTGTCACACTTTATTGCCAGAGCATGTTCATTTTATAGGGATACTTGACCATTGTCTCAATCACATGAGTTTGGTGGTTTCTAGTTCCCAGGATTTACTCAGTCTTTACTTATCTCTACATATCTCCTAAAGAGTGGTTACCATGACTACCTAGCCATTATCCCAAATTCCAGCAGCTAGACTCACAGGGCTATACTAAAAGGACTAAGAGTGGCTGTGCTTAGGGTAAAACCATCTAAAATCTATTCCTATGTAAATATAATACTTAACATCTTTTGACCTAGGAGGGCTACATCTGTTTCTCAGTCAAAGCTTCAGTATCTGTTAAAGAATTTAAACAAAGTTGTTAATTAACATACCCTATGGTCAGGGAGGAGCTGTCTCTTACTGGAACTCTCATGGCCTGAAGACCTTTAATCTTCAAGGAGACCATTCACAGCTAACCAGGCCACAGGCAGGTTTCTTAGGCCTATGTTGTCAGAGGTCTGTGCCTCAGTTTCCAAGGGGTTTGAGATCCCAATATCTCAGTTCAGGGGTCCCCTCGGGTTGTAGCCTGTTTTATGGAGTTTCCTTCTCTTTAGGGAATTTTGCCCCGTCGCTGGCTTACACAACCAGCTATCATCAGTGTACCACAAGAACTTGTCACAAATGCAGTGAATATATTGTCTACTATAGGAAAGGCACATGGGTTCATAGAGGCAGGAGACATCACATGACCAACTCTAAGGCAGCACTCCAAACATCCAGTGCTGAGCAGGGCAATGTGGCCTTGTCAGATGTCGGCTTCCGGCATCCCAGTATAAACAATTTCTCCAGTCACTAAAATATGATATCCTATAAGTACAAGTATGCTAAGCTACAAAAAAATAAGGAAATGAATATGGAAAATAACAAACTTAACAAATTCAATGAAATAAGAAAAATAAGGCTTAATACTTAAGGCACAAATTTAATTTACTTTAGAGTTACACAGCAGTGCTGTAATTCTGTTGATGAAAGGTGAAGCTCAACTTAGAAGATATATGTGCAGTTATAGCAAATTGAGAAAAGTTTAAAAAAAGAGACTAATGATAAGGAGAGGGTAAAAAAAATGTCAATAAGTCTATGTATTCAGCTATTTTTTTCATTTATAACAGTGGTTCTCAAACTTCAGAGTCACTTGAGGACCTTGTTAAATATTCAGATATATGGGTTGTGAGCATTCTGATTGAGTTTTAGTTAGAGCCTAGGAGTCTGCATTTTTGACAAGCATCCCAGAGGGTTCTGATAGAAATGATTTGAAGGTTACATCAGGCAAAACAAATCTATGTAATACATATAAGAACTCCAGTTAAATTGAACAAATTATATACAGCAGATTTTCGGCTTCCAAAAGACGGAATAAAGGACATTCAGGAAATAACTCCATAGCTGAATTTCAGCTCTATGTGCTTGATTTGCCAAAAATCCCTCAATGGAAATACAGAGAAAATGAGAGAGAGAGAGAGAGAGAGAGAGAGAGAGAGAGAGAGAGAGAGAGAGAGAGAGAGAGAGAGAGAGAGAGAAAGGAAGGGAGAAGGAGAAGGAAAAGAAAGAGACTTTTGCTTGAAAAACAAACTGAAACACCTCTCATCTTAGTGACTTCTGTCTAGGTCTAAATCTCTTATAAATTGCAGTTGTACTGTAATTGATTCCATTCTTAACAAAATATCAAACCCTCTTGGGGAAAAACAAAAGAAAGTAAGATTAGCTATGGAAACAGAAAAAAATTCTATTTCAATTATTAAAATTTATGCCTCAAGAATTAAGCAGGCTTGATACTTTCCTAGATTTACAGTGATTCACTTGTTACTGCCATTAGCTTTAACTGCTTTGGGAAAATTTAACAACAGAGCTATAGCATGGCTTATAACCATCATGAGCTTCAAAGATTCAAGAGCATGCTAGGGCCGGCCGAGTGGCGCATTGGTTAAGCGCTGGTTTTGGGATGCCAGCGGCCCCGGTTCGGATCCCACATGAGGGCCAGTGACACTGCCCTCTACAGCTAACAACAGCTCCACCTGGAGCTGGGCTGTGCGAGCCCCAGTGATGGTGTGGGCTGCAGCCCCTGCTGCAGTGGGCTGCCATAGGCTACAGTGAGTGGCCCGCAGCCAGCGTGAACGGCTGGCAGCCAAGCGTGAGCTGCCAATAGCTGCGGTGAGCGACATCCAGAGGCCAGCGACCGATCTGCCTCATCCGGGAAGAGCGCAATGACCATATCAACAGTGAAGCAACATCCTCCGCAACTAAACTGAAGAACAAAAAGACAGCAACTTGTCTGTTCCCCTTCCCCGATTCCCCAACGCTGTTCCCCTCCACCAATTCCCCAATAAAATCTTTAAAAAAACAAACAAAAAAAAAGAGCATGCTAAACGTTTCCTTGCAAACTATGCTTTCATAAGATTACATGGATAATGTCTTTGAATATTTATTCCCTCTACAAATCAGGTAAGATGCATTTTAATGACATATTTAAAACATTGTCATCTTATGGTTGAAGACAATGACACCAAAAATGTGTGTACTTTTGAAAACAAATGAATCACAAGTCTCAAAAACTTCCTTGAAAATAGAAATCTAATTCCAGTATGCACAGGATCATCTTCATTGAAAAAATTGAAAATTAGAATTTGTAAAATAATAGTATTGAAGATCAGTTCAGCAGTGAATGTGGGAAAATGAGATAAACATAATCATACAGGCATAAAGCTAAAGTGGCCCCCCTAATCTTTCACAATATTTTCTCTGAAATGTTTTTCTCTTCTTAAAGGACAATTATGATACATAGTTGGATTGGTATCTCTCTCTCAGTTCTCATGCATAAAAAATAAAGTACCAATACATAATTAATGCAAATACTGAAACTGGAAACAAAATCTGAGGCCTTGTTCAGATTAGTGCCAGTTGTTTAATTTGCACATGTTCTTATAATTTATATTGAATTTTGATTGGATTCCTTACTATCTTCCTCTCTAAACATTTGTAATATAAAATTATGATATTATTTGAATTTTGGCACCCTTTGTTTGTATTTATAATTTTAATGTCACAAAATTGGCTTGAAGTTTCTACAATCACCCTGGAGGTGACTTGAATAAAGTTGTTAACTAATGAACAGAGTCACTGTTAATATTAATCTGCATATGCTCATCACTCTCCTGAAGGACATTCATTCAACTTTGAGTTTCAAAGCTTATTGGAAGTCATGTAGGTTGATAAATATTGGAAATAAAGCTAACATTATCACAGCATTTATTCCACTTTCATTTAATTTTTTTAATGAAGTAATATCTGAATGCTTTCTCTCTAAAAATAGTATGTTTTTCATTACTATTCATGACTGAACCACAGTATTTATGAAAAATTGGCCACTATTTGAATAGCATCCCTATTTCCTTATAATTAAAATTCTGCTCATAATTATACTTGGAAGAACCATTATTCAGGAATTATAATATAAAGAAAGAATTATTAGGAATAAATTGAATCAAGTATTTTTTTAAAAACCGCATACAATAGTTAATAATGTGCATTTATTTTTTTTATACATTATACTTTTAGAAGAGATATTTATTTATTTATTTATTTAACCAATGTTAAGTTCCCACTTGTATTTGTCAGCTTTGCCTCCAAACAACAACACCAAAAAGAACATACTCTGAATGTTAGTCCTTACCTCTGTTAAATGTTGATGGCAGCAGATTATATCTGGTTGCTACTACTATGCTTTGTTCAACTTGGCTTTGCTCAAGAAATCTTCCATTATAAGACCAGGTCTGAAAAAAAAGGACAATTTAGGACATGCCCATTTTTTTGGCAATGGGAACTGGCAAGAGATTAAGACAAACCCTACAATCATGTTTAAATCTTCTTCAGTTGAAGTGCACACATGTTCATATATCAAATCCACTTACATTACACTGATGAAAATATGTCACTAATTAAGCACTATATCACTGGGATGGAAATGGTACTCCAAGAGTAAGGGGAACAAGAGTGTGTGAATAAGTATTTACTACTAATAGTAAATGTACCACAGCATTGTAGGCCATTGTCCTAAAGAAAAAAGTTTCAGTATAGAATAGGTGGTTTGTAATTAAAGCGGATATGTATTATTCAAAGAAGCCTCCATTTAGGTTCATGCTATCATACTACACTAATACCTTGGTTAGCGAGCATAATTCGTTCCATAAACAAACTACTCATATTGTAAGACATCACTTGTTTACCAAGTTAAATGTATTATTAGGTTGGTGCAAAAGTATGCACCAACCTAATAGAAATGTTTGCTCATCTTGTGGAACAATCGCAAAACTAGTTACTTGCAATCCAAGGTTTTACTGTATTTGTATTCTGGACTTGTTTACTTAAGAGAAAAACTAAGTCTTATTTCTGTCTGGGATTTCATTTAAGCTATATATTTTATGCAGTTCCCTATGGCAAACACTTTCTGTTGTTGATTCAGATTGCATTTTTGTAAATTATTGTAATTGTTTACATGGGAGACAACCCAAATGTAGAATCCCAACAGAAAAATCAAAGATGATTTATAAGAATGAAGACTTACATGTTGTCACTTAGAAGAAGGCTGAGACATTCGATCACTCCTAATTCTAACTGAGTCACTTTCTGGCTCTTGCAGGACAAGACAACTTGCTTCCTCCAGGCTACGTTCAACTTTCCACATCATTCCTATCAGCCAATTTGACTAGTTTACCTTGCACTTCCCCAGGTTCCTTCCTAGGAATGGTAATGATTAAACTAATCAATTCATCTGTGTGTTGGATCAATGAAGAACCTATAAATCATAACACTTTGATTAGGGCCATTTTTGTAAGATTAACTGATGGCTTTGTAATGCCATTCCTTACTCCCCAGAGCTACTACTATTACTTTTCTCCTGAAAATAAGAAACCAAAATTCCACAAGAGCTTCCATCTCCCAATTAGGGTCCAAATCAATCTAATAGTATTGAACTCTATCCAACATTCCCTGCTTTTTTCTTCCTTGAAGAGTTAGCACCTCTGCTTCTTATTTTATTTATTCCATTCATATTATCAAGGTCATATCCATGCTTCTCACTTTAGTTATTTCAATTAAATTTAACGAACCTGTAGATATGTTGGAAAAAATACATTTATAAAATCTGATGAAGATTAATTTAATAAAAGGAATATTTAACCCCTTCTCTTCACAAACCTCAACCAATAATAATTATCCTCTATCTTTTCATGCATAAAACCTTGATATTGGTGACTCATTCATTGATGTGAGGGATTCTCTCTCTATTCGTTTTACAAAGTTGGCAGGATACAGAGATGGGATACAGGTATGTGCCAAGTTTTGCATGCATAAGCTTTAATGATTTTAACTAGACTTCCCAGAGGCTTACAGATTATCAAAAACTTCAGTTATCAAATTATGTTAGCTATCGATCGGTTGTCCCTTCAAATTCATATTATTATTATTATTATTATTATTATTATTATTTTAAATATCCCTGTTGCTGCATTATATATAATAAACAAAAAGTGTCTTGGCTTATTTTGTTTTTCTTTTTCTCCAAGTTTAACACTTGGGCAAAATTCTTAAAAATTAATATAAGGAAAATATAAATGCCTCATTAGATTTCTTAGAAAAAGAAATTAACATTAAATGCATTTCTTATATTAAATTATCACAGAAAAACCAATTCAAACCATAAAGTGACTAATTTTGCTTATGTAATGATAAAATATATAGTAGTCAGTGCTGGTGATGATACTATAAAATGAGCATTACTGGTATGTTATATAATTTTAATATCATGTTTCCTAAAAAAATTTTGGCTGATCATATCTAGAGTTTTAAAATGTTTCTACATTCTGTCTAAAAAAAAAAAAAGAAATCTAGAAATGTATTTCAAAGAAAGTGTGTTATACATCAACTTGACTATAGAAGGAATTTTAAGTTAACAAAGCAAGATACAAAATTATGAATTCATAAATAGATGTAAGTTGCTCCATTAAACTAGAGTCACATCATTCGTTGTGCATTTAAAATTAAACTCATCCAACTAACACGAAGAAAAGCCTGGTATCAGAATTTTTTTTTTTTTTTTTCAGGATTTACTCCCCTTGCCTTGCATCAGATCATGTAATAAGACTGGGGAATTTTGGATCCTGGAAAAAAGATGCTATGTGCCTTCATTACTGTTGCTTTCATTCCTTGTAAGCTCGAATACTTAAGGGGTAGATAATTGATTTCAGAATTTTAGAGTCTAGTTTGATCAGCTCCTGGCCCAGACCAGCAGGTTCTTTTCCCATATGGTAGTTGTGGTGACTCACATACCTGTGTTCCAATCTCAAACATAGGGTTTCTCATAAAGGACCTCTAGCTGGGAGATTTGGGGTGGGTTTTTACCAGCACCACTGAAACCAAGTCCAAAGTACTGACCTCACCAAAAGAGAACAGAATCTCATCAGGCAAGGTCTACTGTCTCTCTCTCTCTCTCTCTCTAGCCTATTCAGTTGCAATCTTGGGGATCCAAATGGAAAGAGATTGTGCTGCTTTCCATTGTACTATCAAAACTTCTTAGGGGGCCGTATTTCATAACCTGTCTATATATCCAGGCCTATACCTTGGAACCCTTTACCCTTCCTCAGGAGGAATTTGAAGATTCATCCTTAAAAGCCCTATAGTTGCATTCTCTTTCATTCTGTCCCAATCAGCAACCATACTGTAAAAATGTTTCAAATATTTCTTCCACTAGTTTTCATTTATTTTTTATTTTTTTTATTATTATTATTTTTTTTAATCAAAGTTTATTAGGGTGACAATTGTTAGTAAAGTAACAGGTTTCAGGTGTACTATTCTGTAATACATCATTTATATGTTGCATTGTGTGTTCACCACAGAGTCAGTTCTTCTTCTGTCACCATATATTTGATCCCTTTTACCCTCATCTACCACCCCTATTCCCCCTTATCCTTTGGTAGCCACTAAACCATTGTCTGTGTCTATGAGTTTTGTTTTTTCGTGTTTTTTTTTTTTTTTTTTTTTTAGCTGAGCCATCCTGCCACCTATTGGCAGCTTAGTGGCAACTGAGCTCGGGCTCGGCATCAAACTGCTGTTGCTCAGAGCTCAGCTTGCACTCTTGAGCGAGCTCTTAACCAACTGAGCCACTCGGCCAGCCCTGCGTTTTTGTTTTTTCATTTGTTTGCCTTGTTCCTTTGTTGTTTTCAGTTTCGTATACCATATATCAGTGAAATCGTATGGTTTTTTACTTTTTCTGCCTGATTTATTTTGCTTAGTGTAATAATCTCAAGATCCATCCATTTTGTCACAAATGGCACTATTTCATCTTTTCTTATAGCAGAATAGTATTCCATTGTGTATATGTACTTCATCTTTATCCAATCATCTATCAGAGGATACTTTGGTTGTTTCCATGTCTTGCTTCTACTAGTTTTCTGTTGCTGAGTAACAGATCCCTACAAATTTAGCAGCTTAACTCAGCACCTTGACAAAATATAGTATTCCGATGAATCCCACAGACTGAAATCAAGATATTGACCTAGATTGATGTTTCATCTGGAGCTTGGTGTCCTCTTTTTGTTTGTTTGTTTGTTTTTTTTGAGGGCAGTGTCACTGGCCCTCATATGTGGGACCTGAACCGGGGCCGCTGGCTTCCCAAACCAGCGCTTAACCACCACGACACTCGGCCGGCCCTGGTGCCTCTTTTAAGACCATTCATGTTGTGGGCAGAATCGGTTCTTTGTGATTGTAGAATTGAGAACTGTGGTCTTGTTTGTTTTTGTTTTGCTGGTTGTTGCTCAGGAATCACTGTCAGCTCTCAAGGCTGCCAGAAAGTCTGTGTGAGGTGGCTTCCTCCAGATAGTTCACAACATGACTGTTCACTGTCTTCCAGGCCAGCAAGAGAGCTCCTGACACTTCCTCTTGTAAAAAGCTCGTCTAATTAGGTTAGATCCTCCAGGATAATCTCCCTTTTGATTAACTCCAATTCAACTGATTATTAACCTAATCATTGCTGTGCTATCTCAGCATATTCACTGGTACCTACCAAAATTAAGGGGAGGGGGTTTTATATGGCCTATGTACATCAAGGAGGAAAAATATCCGAGGCCATATTAGAACTCTGGCTACCGGAGTTTGCCCTCTGTCTGAATCAATTATTTCACTAGACTTTGCAAACTTTTTTGTCCCTTTAATGCAGAAATTTTTACTACAATATATCACTTTATAGAAGGTTAAATATAGTAAAATATTAACAGACAATTCCTAGGTGATGAGATATGAAAGGAAGTTTTACCATCTATATTGTGTATTTCTGTTTTATATATTTCAGTTTTGAGTATTTTACCAACAATGCTGATAAATATTGAACAACTTGTTCTCCAAAAGCAAACGTCTTTGTTTGTAGCATTTGTTGATATCTGGTGTAAATACTCTCACCAGGGCCAGTTCCAAGCTACCAATATGATAGTACAGACTGAAGAATTAGCAGAAAATGCTCACAAATGACTCTGGCAAGCTGGTGTGGCTAGGTCCAGAACACCTATTATTGTATTTATTATAAAAATGAGCTATTATCATTTTTGGAGGAATGGACATTTCCCTTGATAGCATTTGAATATGGTAGAATGCTGTGTAGGGCTGAAAATCACTGAAGTAAAATTTAGAAATATCTCAAATGAGCAGAACTATGTTTTATACATACAGTCACATGCCACATAATGATGTTTCAGTCAAAGATGGATTGCATATATGAAGGTGGTCCCATGAGATTATAATGAAGCTGAAAAATTCCTGTTGCTTAGTGACTGTTTGGCCAATGTAACATTGTAGTGCAATGCATTACTCACATGTTTGTGGTGATGCTGGTGTAAACATACCTATTTCACTGGCAGTTGTATAAAAGTATAGCACAAACAATTATGTACAGTACATGATACTTAGTAATGATAATAAATGACCGTGTTATTGGTTTACGAATTTACTATACTATATTTTTTTATTATTTTAGAGTGTTCCCTTTCTGCTTATAAAAGAAGTTTATTGTGAAACAGTAATCTGTGTTACACAGGCAGCAGCCTCATGAATTTCCTATTTACCACTTGTCTTGATGATATCATTTTTCTCTTGTGCTTGATTTAATCTCATGTTGTTTTGTATAGTAACATACTTGTAGCCTATGATCGATAGGTTGTACCATACACCTAGTTGTGTAGTAGGTTATACCCTCAAGGTTTGCGTAAGTGATGTTCACCCAAGGACAGAATTGCCTCATGACACATTTTTCAGAATGTATCCATTTCTTAATCAGTCTATGAATGTATTCCATTTGAAAGACAAAATATTTTTACATAATTGATTAACTAAATTAACCGTTAAGGCAGTTTAAATACACAGTAATTAACAGTCTGATCATAGGCTTCTTCTGCGAACTCAGTTCCTTTTGATAGTCCAGCACACTTCACAGTAAGAGCAAGCCCTTTGGGGATCAGAGCAAATTCCCAATTTTATCAATATAATCATTAGAAATATTTTAAAACATTAAAAATTTTTACTCATATTAAAGGTGAATTTAAAGTTGTCATTTTAAAAATTACAATAGACAGCATTTGAGATCTTGCTCCCCGGCATATGTTTTCAATTTGGTTCTGTCAACAACAACAAAAAACATCCAGCCTGCAAGAAATCTTAAGAGTTTATTTGAACCAAACTGATGACAATTACCAGATTGAGAAAATACCCTAGGAAATGGTGGTTTGCAGTTTATTTTATACATAGAATCAAATATGAAATCCATTGGTGGTAGATTAAGAGGGTGGGAGAAAGCAAAGTGAGGAAATCTCTTGGATTGGATAAAAGTAAATTGGAGAGACAGGTACTTCTTTTACATAGGTGGGTGCAGGATAGTGAATAGTTCCCTTTTTACAGCTCATAGAGATGGTAATCAAGGAACAACAAGGAGGGATTCTGTAGTTTCCTGCTCTGGTGTGGGGGCTGTGCCCTGGGGGTTCTGGAAAAAGGGATTACTGACATTCCAAGGGCATGTTTCTTAGATCCAAAAAAGACAATAGACAGGCTCACTTAAGATAAAGATTGACATTTGTCAAGAAAACTACAGGCCAAGGATGTGATTACTGGCAATGACCACTCTTAGTTAAGAATAGAGGACCTAACTAAGAGGTCCTAACTAAGAGGACCATTCCATGTAGTTAATTTTGGTCTTTGGGTTTATAGGGCCTGCCATGCAGGCCTCCCCTGAGCTGGTCAGGTTTATTCACAGCTCAAATAAACTCTTATAAAAATTCTCTTAAAGAATAAATAAAATTAGGGCCGGCCGAGTGGCATGTTGGTTAAGACCTGGCTTGGGACACCAGTGTCCCCCATTCGGATCCCACATATGAGGGCCAGTGACACTGCCCTCTACAGCTAAGATGGTGAATAACAGCTCCACCTGGAGCTGGGCTGCTGTGAGTCCCCCGTGAGTTAGGAAAATTTTAGGTAGTCAGGGAAATGGCCATGGTATAGGCAATCAAGGTGAAAACCATAACAAAAGCCAAGAGAAATAATTTTAATAGCTGACTGACAGGTTTATGTCACAGGACCCCACCAGAAGGACAAACTTGGGAGGGGGAGAACAAAATAATTTTTCAAAGCCTATAACAAAAAAAAAATCAGAAGTTTCACTTCCAATGGGGGGATTAAAACAGGTTAGTTAAGATAACATAAGGCAGTCAGAAACTCCCTAATATAATCAGCAACAGACAATGATATCTTCAAAGCCCCAGCCTTGAGACAGCATAATCCTATCAAAAGAAACATAAATTCTGAGGCAAGGAGACAGTTTTGAGAAAATGCCTCCCCCAGGCTAGGCAACAATGTAAATCTGATAATAGTGCCAAGAGGCCCCCCTCCCCAGACACACAAAAGTATAAAAAGCAAGGCTTTTGCTCTAACTAGGGGGAACCCCTTCTCGTTTTGAGAGCTGTTACTTTCTACTCTAATAATCTGTCCTCTGCTGTAAACTTTACCTCTCTGGTCCATGTTTCCATTCTTTGGTTTCACGAGACAAGATTCTGACACAAAAATATCCTACATCACCAGGACAGCATAGCTGCAGCCCCTGCTGCAGTGGGCTACCATAGGCTACAGTGAGTGGCCTGCAGCTGGTGTGAGATGCCAAGAGCCGCTGTGAGCGGCCATCCAGAGGCCAGCAACTGATCTGCCTCACCTGGTAAAGAACGCAATGATGATACCAACATGGGCCAGTGAAGCAACGTCCTCCACAACTAGACTGAAGAACAAAATGACAGCAACTTGTCTGTTATGCTTTCCCGGTTCCCCAATAGAATCTTTAAAAGAAAAAAAAAAAGAATAAATAAATTTAAAAATAACAATATTATGCCATCTCAAAAGGAGAAACTTAGGGCAAAGTAAGTTAAATATATAGAATTTGAGATAAGTTTTGCTAACTAACAATCAGGATAATAATGAGTTTAATACTTAAATATGTAAACATCATAAACTATTATAAATGGTACAGATATTCAGTTTTTAGTTTACATTGTTATTTTCACTTTTCACTGTCTGACTTTTTCAGAAACAGGTTTTAAAAACATGAAAGGAAATAACTAACAGTAAAAGGCAAATTGCAGTTTCATTGAATTCATTTAATGAGTTATATCAATCTTGTGCTAATATATCATATTTACTTTAGTAAAAGTAGAGTGTTTTGTTGATGGGAAAACAGATAAAGAATCAAATAGTAAATCTGGACTCTTTAAGTAGAGACATCATCAAATCCCTGAAGTAGAAGTTTAGCTATTTGTAATCATTTGTAAATTAAAAAGAGATAATTTCAGGAAATGATAACATCAAATATTTCTCCCTGAGGGTAAAGAGAACTGTGACTGGCATATCCAGTATTGTTTCCAGGAATAGGAGTATAATCAGTCATTATATTCAAAGCACTTTAGACTCTAAACTTGGTAAGATCTGTAAACAGGAAGTAAGTCAGGGAAAAGTGGATAAACAAGTGTCCAAAAATGAATAATGGGAATGTCAAGTTGGGAAGGACCACAAAAGAAACTGCTCAAGGGGTCTAAGAATTGAGAAAAAAATGACTTATTTGAAATAATTGTTGTTTATTCAAACCCTTTATAATTCATGGGGGAAATGCTATGATAGAATCAGATTAATATTTACTGGAATCATATGTAGAGCTTTATAATGAACTTCAGATTGTTCTTCCAGTAGTCCTTTTTGCACAATTAATGTTACTGGTGCTGTGATATAGCTTTAGTCACTTGAAACTGGGAAGGAATTTTTTGTCAGTATCATAGACTGACAGCCATTCAGACAACTGCATAGCAATGCTCAAAGAATTATCTATTATGCAAACTATTTAGTGGAATTCATTACAGGTTATCTCTTGAGTTTTCTTTATCTTGAATTTCCTTGCTGGTTCCCTGATTTTTTAAAATTTCAGATCACTTTAGCATTTCAGTTTCATTGCTGCTTTCTTTGAGATCATTTATTATCTGTCTTATTAGGCCAAGCTCGTATTTCAGTTAATGGGTCTCAGCCATGTCCTCTAAGGGCTGAATCATTATTTTGGTATCAGGATAGGACTCTTGCCCCTGAAAGCCAGACCAATTGTTGTGCTTTTCTTTCCCCAGAACTCCTGAATGCTGTACTCTGGATGCTTTCTATGAATTAGACTAAATATTTAATGTCAGGGGTTTCTGTGCATATGGCCCATCTAATTGCACCTTTCATTTTATTCATTTTTGAACCACCCTTTATCCTGCCTCTGCAGGTTTATCTGGCCTTTATATGTCACTTCGTCTTGGCCTGGCATAATATAGCCCCAACCAAGCATGGAGTGCATCATGGGTTAGTAGTATGAAACAATTTCCTCTGTCCATTTCCTCCCACAAATTCTACAAATTTTGGATTCAGGGTAGTGATAGTGATTGAGGCATGTTTGTTTTTACTCACTACTGCAAATCAAAGTAAGCAGATTTCCTAGAGAATATTCTGAACAAGCTTTTAATACAGGCACGTGTTTCAGAGGCAAAAGTTGGCATACAGGTTTGAAATGATCTCAGGATAACGTGAAATATGGGAATCTTACAGCATGGAAAACCATTACACTAAAAGTATCTTCCTTGAATTCAAATAATATAATCCCAATAGTTCTAATACTGAGTAAAATCCTGAAATTGTCAGAGTTATACATGACTTGTTCGTACTGTTCTTTCACAAGCTCTCACACTTTACATAGCTACTGCTCATGAAACATCTATGTCTCATTCCTTTAATATAAGGTCCTTAAATGCAGAGAAAATGAGTTTTAGTTGAATGGTATTTTACCATGGAGTCATGAGGAGCACTGAAATGAAGGATGGAGAAAATTCTAACCTAAGAGATTGGCTGGCATCCTGTACCTCTGCTATCATTCATTCTACTGATTCTGTTGGTTGCATCCTTGATTAATGGTCTGTGAGAGCACGGTCTGTGTCTGTCATTTTCATTACCTAATCGCTAGTTCCTTGTATGGTATATAACCTAAGTCTGGTATACAAAGGAATGTCAAGTCCAGGAAGTTTTGTAGCCCTAGTCCAAGAAATTTTGAGAATTCTTTATGCCGTTTGTAATGAAAATAAAAATAACTCCCAGGAAAAAAAAAAGAAAAAAAAAGCTTTATTAAAATGTTTAATAGCAGCTATATGTGAGAGGATACATAAAATATGATATTTGATAAAGTAAGCTTCATTGTTCGATTAAATATTTTATTTCAGAGTTACAAGCATAAAGAGAGTCTACAAAAATCCTCATGTAGTTAGCAAACAGCTAGAAAATTAGAACATTACTGAATTCTGCAGGATAACAAATTGTAACCCCCCAGGATATAACTAAACATGAATAAACAATACCTCAGACAACCTGTACAGTGGCACACCACAGATAAGGAAGCTATGATATATTTAATGTATATTTTTGGAATAAATGCATAAGAATGTATGATATGGATAATTAAAGCCAACAAATGTTTATATGCCACTATTTTAAAAATCTGAAAATAATAGAACAAATGTAGTGGGCAACTAAGGCAGGCTCTTATATGGCAATAGACAAATTAGAATGAGGTTATGTTTTGGGAACATCAAGTTGTGTTATTGAGACCCACTACAAAGTTTATGGTCTGAAGAGATAATATCATCACATGGATTTTAAACTGTTTGACTCAAGAGACAAATAAAGACCTTAAATTGTTTGTTGTGCTTGGTACTGCCTATGGCTTTGGAAAAGAGAGATCAATAAAAGAAGCAAACAACCAGGAGAAGAATCAGTGGGGTCGTTAAGTAGAAAGTTGGTGACAGATAAAGTTGATAATGCTGTATAAAGGCTAAGAAAAAAATTCAGCTGCTGAGTTTACTAAATTCACAAATGTGAAGGTCTTGAAAACAATGTGGTGTATTTTGTGTGCAGCATACCCAATCTCTTTTCAAAAAACAATTGAGTATAAATTGTATGGTGTGAAAATGCCTTAGCTATGATTACTGCAAATCTTGGAAGAAATAGTATGAGAGCAATGGCTAGTTCACTACCATCAACATCCTTGAAAGAATAATGAGCTCAAGATCTCTTCTCCAACTGGCTTCATCTCTGCAGCTAAAATATTGTTCCTGTTACAGCTGGCAGCTGATTCGAGCTGCTGATTGCTGAAGTTTCCCATAAGGAAACTGGTGCCCAGTTCCCTGGTTGATTCTTAGAACTGTGCATGCCAAGAACATTTTGATTCGATAAAGAGAAGGAAATGAAAAATTCTACTCTTGGTGAACAAAGTCAAATGACTCACAAAATACATTCATGAACTGTTGATCCAAAACACCCAATGAGCCAGGGGCTAAGTAATATGACCATTACCCGAAGCACAATTGAGAAGTATTAAGAAGTAAAAGTTTCTAACTTCAAGGGAATTTCAACTGTCACTACCTTTCCTTTTATTGAAATGGAAAATTGCTTAGGTGTCCTCACCATTTTCATGTTTCTAGTCATCTTTGTTTTACTTTCAATGCTCCACATAAACAGCTCTTATCCAAGTTTACTCCATGTTATTCTAGGGGCAATTTTAAGTAATTATCTTGTTTTTGCATAATGGCAACATTTGATCACTCATTTAGTAGCACCTGCTTAGCACAAAGCCCAGGGACTGAATGCCCCTTGTGGTTATACTCCTGAGCCAGTCATTTTCAAACTCCTTTGCTGTCTTCTCCTCACTTCTCTGTCTCTCTTCTCAAATATTGGAGGCCTTAGGGATTAGTCCTTGAAAATATTCTGTCTACACACATGCCTAAGGTTACATCATCCAGTCACAGGGTTTTAAAAGCCATCTATTTTCTGATGATTCACAAAATGTTATCTCTAGACCTCTTCCTTGAACTCTTGGCTTCTATATCTAGTTGTGTAATCCACATTATGTCTGAAATTTAATATACATAAATCTAAACTTGAATCCTGCTTACTATGAACTGAATATTTGTGCCCCCTGAAAATTCTTATGTTGAATCCTAATCCTCAGTGCAATGGTATTTGGAGGTGGGGCCTTTGGGAAGTGATTAGCTCATGAATGGGATTGCTGCCCTTATAAAAGAAGCCCCAGAGAGCTCCCTTGCCCCTTTTGCCATGAGGAGACACAGCAGAAAAGCCATTTATGAACAATTTTTCATTTTTTCTACTGTCCTTATTAGAATTTTTATTAGTAAGGTGACACTAGTCTGAAAAAAATCTGTTGGGGAGTGTTCCTTGACTTTTTATTCTCTGGAAGAATGAGATTAAATGAGTTTAAATAACTAATTCTTGAATTCCAAATACTCATCCTATAAAAGCATGAGAGATTGTTTTATTTGGAATGTTTTTAAATTAATAAGGTTAATAACTATATTTAAATTTTTTATGATTTCTTGATAGTATAGGAATTTCTCATTCATGTTCAAATTTCTTAAATTTGTTGGTGTATAGTTGCTTATAATAATAACCTCTTCCCTCTGAAATCTCTGTTGCATATAGTTACATCTTTTTCATTCCCAATAATGCTCACTCATACCTTGTTATATTTTATCTCATCTGCCAAATATTCTAAAATATTCACATGTACAAACTCACATCCATTGATTTGACTCTTCATTAAAACTAAAGCCTTAATTTTTGCCTTTGCAGACAGACACTTTAAAAGGTAGTGTGTGCTAGTGAGCAAAAACTATATCAGTTATATAATGCTTCATTAAACAAAAATTGCTCCAAACTTCCAGAGCTAAAACAACCATGATTGTTCCTTTGGATTTTGTGGGTTGACTGGGAGGTTTCTTTTGTTGATTTCTCCCAGCCCATTCATGTGGCTATATTTAACAAGTGGGTTGGTGAGGCTGGGTAATCTCACATTCCTGGCTGTTGGCTGGGAGACCTGAGTTATCCTCCATGTGGCTTTTTCTCCAGTGGTAGGCTAACCATGCTTCTTTCATGGGGGAGGGAGTGTAACATTCTAAGGGGGGAGGGTGGAATTTGAAAGGTCTCTGTGGCTTACACTCTGGAACTTGTAACTTCTAGCACATTATATTAATCAAGCTAGCTACAAAAACAGCCTAGATTGAAGGAGTGGGGAAATAGCCCCACCTCTTGATGGGAAAAGCTGCAAAAAATTTTGAGTACTCTTTAATCTCCTATAGTCTGTCTTATGGCCACAATTATTTATTTATACAATTCTTATCTGCAAATGCATTAGGACTTCCAAAGACTCCTCCCAAATCTCATCAAATCATTGTGTCAGGATTAAAGATTTTTTTTGATCTCATGATCTGTATCAGGTCTGGGTGAGGCTTTTCAGGTGTGAGTTCTCTTAATCCAAAGACCTGTGAAATAAAGAAGTAATTTATTTACCACTCCTCCTCCCCAACACATAATGCTGAAACAGTACTGGGATAGCTAAAATGGACATTTCCATTTTAAAAAGCAAGGGAAAGGAGGAAAAGAGCAGTCAATGGTCTGTGGAAATTCTGGCGATTCTGAATTCCATTTGGGTAGAAGTCACCACTTTCCTCTACTCCTAGAACAGGAAATGATACTTAATAATCCATTTCCCTTTCCTGGGGGTGGTTCCCTAACCATTTTTTTTCAGTTCTTGGCTCTGCCCTCTGGGCTTTTAGATGAATACCTTGGGCTCATTGTCTTCCCTCAGAAACTAACTTTCCCTCCCTTCTGCCTTTCCTCACTCTCTCCTTTTCTCCCTTCTTCCCTTCTTCCCCCCATTCTCTTGATAAGAAATGATCCGTTTGCAGCTGTGTAATTTTCCCAGAGGCCTCTGTTCATTTTAATGTCACTGTCCCTTTCAGCTCAAGCTAGTAGTGTTTTTGTAGATAAGTGTCTCTTAAAATTTTCTCATTTCCTATGATTCTGATCGATATTTCCTCCATGATGTAAAAGACAAATCCACAACTAATTTTGATACAGACCTCTATTTGAGGACTACATGAAAATTCTAAGGGATAACATCCTTATGATTTTCAGAAGACCTTTATTTTTTTTTCCTAGCTCTGAGGGCCTACTAGAAGCAACTTAATTATCTGAGATCTTAACACTCTTAATTTCATGTTTATTTTTATTTAAATAAAAATTATTTATTTATTTATTTTTTATTATTTTTAGTTACAGATGTACAAAACAATGCATTAAAATAATTTAGTGTTTATTGAAAAAAAAATTTTGTGGGAAGAAGATGGAGAATAGAAATGGGTTTATTTTCCAACCCATAATATATACTGGGCCATGTATAACTCTGGGAGATTTTTTTTGCTCCTTGAACTTCAGTTTATCTCTACCTTCTCCTGCCTTATCATGTGAAACTATAAGAAGCCAATGGACAGTTTTGACATTTTCTCTGGAAATATCTTGGCCAGATTCACAAGTCCATTAGGTATATATATATTTAACTTCCAAGTTTTTCAGATGACTTCACTACCAAATGTTTCTCCACTACATAATATAGTGCACCTTTTCTCAAGCCTTCAGTAGCTTTTTCTTTGTTGTTTTCCCAGAATCCACTAACATTTCTCTTTGCTGCTTTTATAGTTTCATTCTACTATGTCCCCAAACTAATGCCACCTGTTTTAAATTTTTGTTATGGCTGCTATACACTTTTAATCACCAATTTCTGCATTAATTATTTATTGTTGCATAACAAACCACTCCAAAATTTAGTGGCTTAAAACAGCAGTTGTCTATTAATTCTTAGGATTCCATGGTTTTTCTGGGTGTTTCCTCTGCTGGTGTCTCCTGGGCTCAGTTGTTAAGGGGAAAGATTTTGGATCTAATTGCCTAAGTTCAAACCCTGATTTCATTATTCTTCGCTCTGTTATCCTTGGATAAACTACTTAATTTTTGTTTTTTTCCCTGAATCAGTTTTGGTATGTCTACCATGGGACTAATAATCATATCTACTTAATATGGTTATTGTTGAGCATTAAATATGTAACTGTATATAAAGTGTTCACAACAAAGTGGCTCATAATATTTCATTTGTGGCTTCTTCACTTTTCTGTAGTGTGATTGCCACTCCTACTACTCTTGACCCTGATTGTGTAAAAATCATTAGTGGTCCCCAAATGTATTAGATTGTTTTATTCTTCTTAATTCTCCTTTCTTTTGGAGCCACATTAGTCATTTTTCTGATTACTCTTTAGCAGGACCCTTAAGAATATCCTTTTTCTCTTCCTCTCCCTTCATTCCATGAGGGCAGGAGAATTTGTTTTATACATTTCTGTGTGTATGGCACCTAGCAACATGTCCATTTTGTAGCAGCATCGAATACAGGATTTTAAATTGGTTGAAAAGTTGGTGTATAGTCCTCTCATCTTCACTTGTCATTTGTTTTCTTTCTCTGTCCTCGAAGAACTTCACACTTCTTGCACAGTTTACATTGTAATGTACCTGAGTTACAGTTCATTGTGTATGTTCCACCATTCCGACTAGTGTCTGACTGTGTCTCTGGACAGAGGCTGTGTTTTTCTCATTGGACAGCTGCTTCATTTATTACTCTACAACACCATACACACAATGTTGCATGAATTCTTCCCACTCACCTATTCTGTGGTTCGTTCATCATTTATTTGGTCATTGAGTTACTGGCTACCACCTATGGCTACTCACAATCCTCATGGTGACCTTCCCTTTGAACGACAGCTCATAAATAAAATAAAAAAACATTCCAATAAATATATTAAAATATTAGATAAATGATAAAATTTCACAGAAAGATCTTTGAGCATATGCTAGAATCATTAATTAAAAGTTATTTAGGGCTGGCCGAATGGCGTGGTGGTTAAGCACTGGCTTGGGAAGCCAGCGGCCCTTGTTTGGGTCCCACATATGAGGGCCAGTGACACTGCCCTCAAAAAACAAACAAACAAACAAACAAACAAAAAGTATTTAGTAAAAAGTCAATGTCAAAATCAAAAAGCACATAATGAGAAAAATATATGAAATAATAAATCATTTTAAGTGAAAATACCAAAAATACCTAGGAATATCCAACTTCTAGTATTATATCAAGGTATGGGAAAATAGTAAAAACAAAAACAAAATAATGTGTTTTGCATTATAAGTCAAAGGAGATTCTTATAAGTATTAATTAGATATAATTTTAAAATATTAAGAATTGAAATTACATATTTAGAATAGTATGTGCAATTCCATTCAGTTTTCCCCTAACGTAGAAATCAATTTAAAAAATTGAAACATACATATAATAATTGAAATTTAGGCCAAATTGTTTAGTTTTAATTTCAGAGAAAATGTGTTCACACTGGGAATACAATAACTCTATTTATGTAATCATGAAAAGAAAGAAATGGGTTGATGGTCATAAAACTCCCCTGATAGCTGGGCATTGTTAATTTAAAAGTAGGAAGGCAGGGATTAAAGTTAATGAGGGGTGAGCCTTCACGAAATTTAGTTAAACTGTTTAACACAAAAGCTGGTAGAAATATAGAAAGAGAGTTCCAGAGGGAGCAATAGAAGAAAAGGTTGTAAATCAGTCTACGAAACAGAAAAGAGAAAAACAGAACACCCTTTTAGAGGAAATGAAAATCACATAGTTCCATCATTTGATAAATTAGAGCAATCAAAGGGATGGGAAATGCCAAATTCAGTCATTTGATAGATTGAGGCAATCACAATAAAGGCATAAGGTAAATTTGTTTCTCATGAGGACAATCAAAGTGGATTATTAGGTACTCCCATGGCTGTTAAATATTGGGTTGTCGGAAAAGTCATGACACATTTTTGCAGCAAAAAACATAGAAAAAATACATCATGACTTTTCTGACAACCCAATATTAATTCCTCTCTGGGTGCCTGAGAGTGTGTTTGTTTTTTATCATAGAGTAGTGTTACTTGTAGATCTTCATTTTCAGTCAGCCTGGAAGTCAAAATTGTATTACTCTCTAGGTGAGAACAGCCATTTTCAGAGTTAGCAGTTGCTACAGCTGAGGTAAAATTTTCACTATCCACTCAGAGTAAATTAAGTGGAAGTTGAACAAGACCCACAGGTAACAGTACTGAAATGATCTGCAAAAGATCTATTTTTACTTTATTTCTTCTTTCATCTATTTATTCATTTATTTAATTACCATCACAATCCTACTGTGAAATTATTTGAATCCATTGTAATCCAGTGGTTAAATGTTAAACTTGATTATGGTCAGAACTTGAATAACCCATGATTTTTAGGATTTCATGCCTGGACTTTTCATATGTTTTAATATCAGTAATATATTGAAAGTCTCCTTCTATATCACCTAGAAGATGTATTTATGTGACATCAAAATATTTTGTCAGCAAATTATAATTGCATTTTATTTTATATTAACTGGTCCTCTATTAATGAGTGTAGTTTACATAGAATGGGCAGGAAGCAGTTGAACAGTAAGACCATGGGTTCCTATAGCCAGGAAAATGCTGGCAATTAGAACACAGGAAAGCTTGTGGAATCAAACACTTCGTGCTGTAGGAATATATATATAACTTTATATATATATAAAACTTTATATATATGTATATATAACTTTACATACATGTAATTTTTTATGAGGTTATAGTCAATCTAAAAACAGTTCTTTTCCTGCCACAAAATGGGATAGACTATAAAACTGTTATCATCATAAGGCAGACTAGAGACAATGAAGATAGGCAAAGACAGTTACAGAACAACACAGTTTAGGTGGAAACCAGTCATTCCTAGGTAAGAGGAGCAATCCAGTTATGTGTATTTTCTTAACATCAAAAAAGAAGTTACCTTCAGATCTATTTCCATTGTACATGCAATTGAAGAATATAGACTTCCTTAGATTACAGTAAATGTAAACTGTATTTCAAGTGTCAAACTTGTATGATTGTAGAGGCAGAGCTCTTTGTAACTGTTAGAGAAAATTTAATAAGTAAAGACAATAATTCTGCTGAGACATATTGAAAGAAAGAAAATAATCAAACTATGATAAATATGGAAAGTAAAAACAGGAAGAAAATAAAAATACTTATATCTACTACCTATATGCTTTACAAATACTTGTGAGGAAGGATTTAAAATTGACCTATATACTATGTTAGTATGTAATTATAATTAATGTTTAATCATTTTTTTTTTTTTTGACTGCAGTGCCACTGGCCCTCATATGTGGACCCGAACCAGGTCCGCTGGCTTCCCAAGCCAGTGCTTAACCACCGTGCCACTTGGCTGGCCCTATTTAATCATTTATGTGTTGGCCTTCAATCTTACTATTGGGTCCACGAATCTTATTCCATCCTTTATTTTAAAAATATAAATCTTTACATAAAATAACCATATTGATTCAGATATGTATCTTGGCCAAATTAATTTGAACTGGCAACTGTAATTGAGATTTTGCTACCCCATCTTGTCAGTGTAGGTGAGCAACTCCTATATAAATTGATAACTTCCTAAGATATTTAATTTCAAACATAAATTTCCTATCTTATCTAAAAGGTGGAGGAATGAGTTTTCATACTGTATATGCCGTTTCATATCCCTAAAAACCAACACACAGCATATATACTGTTATTCTTGACATGGGTCCTCCTTATAACAATTGAATTGTTTGCTTGTGTTTACATAGCTAATTAATGAATTTGTTCATGTTACTGATCTGAGAAACTCCACATTTAACAAAAAATATATTTGTAATAGTAAAAATAATATGCTTAATGTAAAATATTCTAAAATACAGAAATATATAGAATAATCATTAAAAGTACTAAGTGAAATCCCTATATTCCTACTTCCTGGCTTAGAAGTAACCATTAATCATATATCCATGTATATCTTTCAAGTTTTACATTACCCATTAAAAATATATTTGTCATTTTACTGATGAGAAAATTGAACTATTAAGAGGTTAAGTAACTGGTCCAAAGCCATACAATTAGTAAGGGTAGAACTGGGAATTAAACACAGATGGTACTATAGAATCTCGTACTTCCTGTTCTACTTATATTTAATATAAAATACATATTTTAACATACTGATATTATACAATCAGTAATGTTCTATGACATGATTTTTACACAACATAGTTTGCAAATACATAAAATAACCTATTTTTGTTTTTCTTCCAATATTTATGTGCTTTTTAAAAGTAAGCACTCGCTGTAATTAATTTCACCATATAAAAATTAATGGATATATAGGCCATTAAATTTTTGACTGTTATTTTAAAAAATATAATGAATATCTTTGTATATACATCTTTATGTGGGTATGAGTATTTCTGTAGGAGAAATTTATAGAAGGAGAATAGCTATGTCAAGGTATGTGTGCATTTTAATTGACCTCTTAAGGGCTTTATATATCAAAGCTTGTTTTTCAATTTTTCACCTGTACAGGATATTATCAATCATTTCACACATTTTGCAAAAGTAATGTGTGAAAAGCAAGACTGAATTTTTTCTTTTATTTTTGATTTCTTCATAAAGAGGGTTGCCCATGCACTCAGGCCATGGTATGCCATGGTATATTTTGTATACTAACCCTTCATATATTGTATCTACACACATGCACAGTACTAAAATTTTTCTCACTTTAAAAAATTTTAAAAAATGTACAGCTTTCTTTAGTCTTTCTTTAAAGACTTTTTGAATCCACCTAAAATTTTAATATTTAAAAGTCTTTAAGTCTTGTTGAATTTGATGGTGATATATTTATGCATATTAAAGAAAAAAATTCTCCATGTTCAACAATGTGCCATAGAAAGCTCAAATCACTATTGGAATATTTTCTATTGAAAATGTTTGGAAAATATACACTACCTATGTATACACTATTCTACATAATTTCATACATAATACTTAATGTTATTTATGAAAAAATCAATTCATGGTTAATTTTTCTTACTCAATATTAATATAAGGGAAAATAGTATTTTCTGAATCCCTACTGTGTATCTATTTTATTTACTTACTATATTATTTTTCATGTAAAAATAACACCATGTGATAGGTGTCGTAACTATTTCACACATAGGAAACTAAGTATCAGGAAACTGAGTAAATTTCTCATGGAAAACGTAGGTCCTGGACTTTAATCTAGATGTTCAGTTTTAAAATACGTTTTTTTGGCCTAATCAATGATAACAACTACCTAGAATTAAAGGTTAAGCTCCACAACCCTAAATTAAAAATGCATAGTATTGGACATATCAGTCAGAAAATTTTGAATTACATAAACTGTTTATTTTTAGGTTCAAAAATCCTAAAAGCAGGAGACATTTACTTTCAAAGAGATATTTCTACCTTTTTTACAATTTCGGTCTTTTGAGCATTTAAATCATTTTAGCAAAATTTTAAAAATTTGTCCAAGTAGAAAATAAGTCAGACCTTTATCATAATTTATCTCCAAGGTAAAAACAAAACAAACAAACCAAAATTTAAGATTACATTTAAAAAAAAAATTGAGTAGTGTATAGCTTATGTCAAAATATTTGAGTTGGAAATTAATTTATATTTGCACATAAATAGCATAAATGATGACTTCTCTAATTTACCCTTAAATTAATTCATGTCCTCTGGAACATATACGTAGATAAAATACAAGCAGATTATTAAGTGGTCATTTTTACTGACACATTTTAATAAATAATTTATTTAGATAAAAATATCAACTATACGCTTAATATGTCTCAGGGTTCAAAATGTTAAGTTACATATTTTAATTTCATGACTTACAGCAGTCACATACTATATATAAGTCCTTAATATCATCACAGACATTTTTTCCCCCTTCTGAATCTTCTCTGCTGTGTTTGGCAGTCTATGTCAGACCCTAGTTTGATTGGTAGAGCATCAGTTTGCAACTTGTCATGAGGTTTCTCTTTAATCAGTCTTCAAATTAAATGGATTTTATTGCACCTGGAAATAAATAACAGCATGTAGCAGCTTTGTCTCAAAATAGATCAGACCTAAGTTATGAACCAGAGGCATGTTTTAGAACTTAACATCGTCTGCCTTGATTGGTGAAATCTATCTGAATTTACATGAAATATTCATATATATATATATATATATATATATATATATATATATATATCTTCATATATATTCATATATATAAATATAATGATACCATAATTTTGTGAACATTTTTTCAAATTAATTTTTAGTTCTGTTTGAATGATATTAATAGATCATTGCTATATTTATAGGGGTTTACTTTTACATAAATGAGACATTTTTCCATACTAATGGCACTAGAATCATATTGCATTTTGTATGTAAGGGATCAAATAATTTATACACTATATAGCCCTTTAGATTATCTTTCTGTTTTTGTACCAAACAGCTTTATTGAGATATAATTCACATACCATAAAATTCAACCTTTTAAAATGTACAGTTCAGTAGATTTTAGTGTATTCAGAGTTGTGCAACCATTATCCCTTATTATCTAATTACAGAACATTTTCATAAACGAAAAAGATACCCTGTAGCCATCACCCCTGGTTCCTCCCTTCAACTCTCACCCCAGTTTCTGGCAACCTCTAATCTACTTTCTCTTCCCATGGATTTCAACAACACATGTAAATGGAACTGTATAATATGTGGCTTTCTTTTTTCAATTATGTTTGACATATAATATTAGTTTCAGATGTACAACATAGTGATTAGACATTTATATACCTTACGAAGTGATCACCATCATAAATCTCTGAATGCTTATTTTTTCCTTGAAGTACTCTGAATTAATCACTAATGAAGAATTTATAAGAATATGAATTGGGTGAAGGAGAAATTAAAAGAAAAATTAATTTAATGACTAATAGCCATTCACCTTTTAAATGCTGCTACTGCTGTCCCTTTAATTTGATTTTCTTCTGACCTACTTATTTTAAAAGCTTTAAATGCTTACATCATAGAGTTTTTGGTAAGTGCTTAATAATATAAATAATGATGTGAATATAAGATGCAGCACGGTAAAGTAATCATGTACTTTAATTGGTTAAAGAACAATGAAAATAGCCTTAGACCCTTCCTTTTCCATATTCACTGATTGTCATGACACAGAATGCATTACAGAAGAAAACAGAGGAGAAGGATTTATTGATGTCACCTTCCTTATCATCCAGTTCCACAATAGGTGGTTGATTTGTTTGTTGCAAACAACTTGAACATTCCTCTTCAGCATTTCAGCTGAAAAAGGGTCAGGCTATTCTCTGAAATCTGGTCTTCACAGTCAGAAAACAAAATTGTTAATGACCACATGGCAAGGCAACTTCAGTGAGTTGGAAAAAATGTTCGTAGTTTGCACCTAGTGAAGGGGTGTTTAGGGAAATAAGGTAGGTGAGGAAGTGCGGGGAGCCAGCCCCCCGCGGATTCCATCGGGTGGGATGGCGTAGGGAGGAGAAAGAAGGAGGGAGACACCGGAAAGAGGGTCACAGGAGCGTCACACACACTATTATTAAAGCCTGGCCCCTTTTATAGGGGCTTCTGACTACTACCTCAATTGCAAATATCTTTCACATGATCAGGATGTTTTTCTCTTTCTCAGAGCTTTTACCTTCTTGTAATTGTATCTTTCCAGGATACACCGTGGCCTGTTCAAGGACTTTACTTCCATGACCCATTCAAGGACTTTACTTATGTCTAAAGAGTGGTTACTATGACTTCCTTACAGGGCATAAACTTGAACTTAGTAGCAAAAGGAGTCTCAAACTTTTCCCATCCTACAAAGAGCTGCATGTTATTGCAATAGAGGGGAACATCTGTTTCTCAGTCAAAGCTTCAGTTTTTGTTGCTACAGCAATGTACAAAGCAAAGAGTTAAAACAAGGCTTGTTAATTAAAATACCTCATGGTCAGTAAGTTGTCTCCTATCAGAAATCTCATGGCCAAGAGACCTTGGTCTCCTGATCTTCAAGGAAACCTTTCACAGCTGCATAGGCCAAGGGGCTTGAGTTCCCATTATCTCAGTTCAGGGGTCCCCTCAGGCTGTAGCCTGTTTTAGGGAGTTTCCTTTTCTTTAGGAAATCTTGCCCCATTGTTGACTTACACAGCCAGCTATCATCAGGGTACCCCAGGAACTTGTCACAAATGCAGTGAGTATATTGTCTCCTATAGGAGGAATGGCACATAGGTTCATAGAGACAGGAGATATTACATGACCAACCATAAGGCAGCATCCCAGACATCCAGTGCTGAGCGTGGATCTTTATTTCAATGTGGCCTTGTCAGACGCTGAGATGCTGTCGGCTTCTGGCAAGGAAGAAAGAGAATGGTAATACTTAGAATTGGCCTTGGAAGGATGGCAAGGCATTTAAGTTCTATGTTTAGTTAGAGGGAAACAGAATGAAGACAGAACCATTTTTTCAAAATTCTTATTAAAACATAGGTAACATACAATATAATATTTGTTTCAGGTATACACCATAGTTATTCAACATTTGTATACCTACAAAGAAGTGATCACGATAAGTCCAGCAACCATCTGACACTATACTACATTATCACAATATTAACTATATTCCATATGCTATATATTATATCCTCATAACTTGTTTTACACCTGAGAAAACCATTTTGAATATGAAAAAAAATTTGAGCACATTTATAAACACAAGATATGAAATCATTGGTAACAAAACATTTTAGATATTGCAGAGGAAAACATTATTCGCTAGAGCAAAGTCCCTGAGTATGTAAACTGGAGTGGGAGTCAGAGTACTGGGAGATGAATTAGCCTTCAGCATGAGGAGAGCAATGTCTCTATTTTGGAACAAGAATGTCTAAGTCATTTGTTTCCACATCTCTGAATCTGGAGACAAGAACAGTTGAGGAAGTGGAAAGTCAATATTTTAGACAGATGAGAATTTCTTAAAATAAATATTTTCATTCTTTAAGAGGAGATTATGTCATGCCTGAACCATGCAACCAGAACCCAAAGAGTAAAATATCCAAATATTTTATGGTTTAACTTTATGACCTTTTCACACTTCCAATGAACACTTTATATTTTCTTTTGACTCAGCCTAAATGTTATCAAATTGGGATGGGAAAATGAGTTATTCACTGACATATGAAATGAAAAAAATATATATATTTTAAAAGTATTTTACTAATACATGTGTTATAAAATTTTATTTCTTGATGCCTTCCTTTTTTGGATTTAATTAAATTTCCTTGAGATGAATAGTCCTTTTTTCTTTTAGAAGTTATTTTTGCTCACTGCTCACTAGGAAAGCACTCCAGTCTCCCCCAGACCAATTTTAGTTTTCGATATTAATAGAATCTCAGCATATGTGGTCTATATCTTCAGGTTTTATTTATTTATTTGTTTTATTTTTCATATCTTCAGGTTTTAAAAAAATCATTCATGTTTAATTTGTTACATATTTTTAGATGTTATTTTAAGTATAAAAGTGTGTTTAGTCCTACTGATTGCCAAAGAAGGTTAGTAAAAAACAGCATTTTTAGAACTGATTTAGGGCCTGTTCTGTGAAATGAGGGACTGTATAGCTCAGACCAATTTCTTTGTGTTTATTTTGGAGGCAACATGAGTAAAAGAGAAGTCATAAGAAATTATTTTTAAGGCAAATTTAATTTTATCCATTTAAAATGTTACTTACTAAAACTTTTTGTCCGATAAGTATGATTTCAGGATGAGACTAAATAATAAAATATTCAATATAAGCTCTCCATGTAGTCAAATGGAGATTTTGACACCATGGAAATGCATACTTGCTCCTTCTCCTCCTGTTGGGACAAACAGCCAAGAGGATGACACAAAGTCTGACTACACAATGACAACACATTTGGGAACTTTAGTCCATGCCATCAGAAAGCCAGTGGTCTAAGTAGTTTAACTTAAACATAAAGCATTTGGATTTTTTGAATTTTGAAATCAAATAAATTTAACCACATAAATTATTTTTTCATCTTAAAGTCATTCAGAACAAAATACAGGTGAGAATGATTATCAATTTGAATTTTATGATTAAAATTTAAGTGGTTTTTGCAGTTAGAGTAAGGTGTGTGTTCTTTTTAACATAAAGTGAAAATGAGATCACTATGAGAATAATGATTACAATAAAAATTAAAAGAGAATAGTATAGTAGTGAATACCAATATGTATATATTCTTCAGTAAAGTTGAAAGGCGCAAATCAAATTATAGAGATGTAGTTCACTTCAATTAAAATTAATTTGGAATTAATGGAAAGAAATGCTTGTAAAACAATACCAGCATCATCACCATTACCAACAACAACAGCACCAGCACAGGTAACAAATAAGCTAAGACTCTGGTTTCTGTGAGTGTTTATTAGCAGCTAGGAATTGAGACTGGAATCAGGTAGACTTCAAACCCAAGCTCTTTTATTTATGATCCCTTAGGCACATAGCAATCATTCTGAGCCACTTTTGAAAAATGGAGATAATGTACTATATAGCTGGAGCTTTTGTGAAAAGACTAAATGAAAATATGTGTTAAAGTATTTATTATGAAAGTGTGTCTGGAACATAGCAGGCATTCCACTACCTGGCTATTTTTCTCTCCTCTCCTCTTTTCTAAATGTCTTTGAGTTGATTCTCCCTAGTAACTCTTTCTGCCGAGAAATAGAAATCTTGTTTAAGGAAGTATGATTACCCTGTTGGTCTTTCAGAGAAGACAGAAGCCCATCATCAGAAGCCCAAATCTAAGAGTAGGAACTCTGGGAGATACAGGCTGAGGATATACTGAGTTTTAGTCAAAGGCCCTGTTTCCATGTATCATTTACTGTTTGAAAAATAATTTTAAAAATATTTTAGTTGTCCTTATAAACTGATTGCAAAAAATATTTACATGGCCATATATCTAGGACTTAGCTCAAATATTAACCTTTGTAGTCCATCTCATAATCTGTGATTGTAACCTCCAAGACTGACTTACTGCGAATCATAATTTCCTGTTTCATTTTATTCATGGCAATTGTCATCATCAGAGATTATTTTATTCATTCATCTATTTTTTATTTTAGTGTCTGTCTTCCCCATCTGGAGTGAGATGTAGTGATTTTTACCTGTTTTTTAATAGACTTTAAATATCTATTCTGTGATGACTAATAATGGTTGAATAAATCAACAGGTGACAGACTGTTAATGAATTTTCAGAGGCAGATAATCAATGCTAATATTTTTGTGCACTTATTATGTGCCAAGAATCATTTTAAGCATTCTGTATATATTAACTTACTTATTTCTCGTAATTACACTCATGAGGTAGATACAGTTATCACTCACATTTTACAGAGAATTAAACAAATGTAAAGAGATAATAAGTAACTTTCCAAAAGCCCCACAACTAGTAAATATGGAGAAAAATTGGAACCCAGCTGGCTTTAGAGCCCATAGGTTTTAGTGTTGTGGTATGCTGTGATGATTTTCTTTCCCCTGACACAGGAATTTTTCTGTGTTGTTATGAATACCTGCTTGTGAAATGGTGTTAATCTAAAATTGTTATATATTTTAACATATCAGCAATAACATCTTATTCCCAGGTATTTTCACTATTAAAAACATGGGAACGTTGTCATTCAGTGGTAAAACTTGCTGATGATAATATTTGATAAAGCAAGTCATGGTTTACTTATCAAAATGTCTTCAAATTTAATAGATTCTGAAATCTCTAGATGAGTTTCTATTGTTATAATACCAAAATGGGATAGATATCATTCAATGAAACTTTTAGATTATTACCAAATAAATATTTTGAGGACAAATGTGGATTTGAAGTCCAGGTCTGACATTTATAACCCCTTATTAGATTTATATGAGTCACTAATCTTTTTGAGTATCCCTGAGACTCATTTTCCAGATCTTTAAAATGGTTACAATGATGTTTGACTTGTGAAGATCAAATGAGAAACATGCAAAATGCCTGCAGCATAATGGAAGCTCAATACAGGACAGATGCTGTGGTTTCCCTTAGATTCTGTATATTAGGAAAGAGTACATGGGTTAAAACTCCTCCATATGTAGAGCTTATCCCATATGTATTTTCTGAATCTTTTTGTGTATCCAATCAATTATTGATATGTACCATAAACCGAGCACAAAATATGTGTCAGAGAGTTGTATTGGCAGTATGGAACAAAACAGGCATGGCCTTTGTCTTCATGTAGGTGACATTATAGTAGGCAGGAAAGACAGTAAACAAGTAATCATAAAAATAAATATATCATTACTGGTTGTGATGTATTGCTAGTGAAATTAACAAAGGATAAGCTAAAGAAATAGAATATTGCTTTGAAGTAACGATTCAATTAATTTAAAGAAGATTGGTATGTCAGAGAGATAATGGCCTAGTAAGAGTGGCCGTATTTGGGTTGGAGATCTAGGCTGGGGCCAGACCATATAGGCCTGGTGCTATAGTCAGGTTAAGGATTTGAACTCTATTGGAAAGGAAATAGGAAGCCAATGAAGCAGTGGTATAAAACTTACTTTATCTTTTTAAGATATTGCTTTGTCTGCTCTGTAGAAAATGGATTGGAAAAGGTCAAGAACAGAAGAGAGAAGACTGGTGGAGGATATTGCAATATCCCAGTGTAAGAGATTATGGTGTGGGCTAAAGTGACAGCAGCCATGAGACAGCAGTGGACCTATTAGAAATATACTTTGGACGCTATCTGTGTAGCTTGGTAAGGGATTAGTGGTGTAGGTGAGGGAAGGGGAATGTTTAGAATGCCCCTTCTTAGACTCCTGCATAAATAACTGGGTAGGTATAGAAGCCATTTATTGAAAGAGGGAAGATTAAAGGAGGGCATAAATAAGGAACTGAAAAAAAACAATGAACTTGTTAATTTTGAGATATTTAAGAATAATCAAGTTGGATGTCAAACACTGTTTTGTAGGCCTGACAGTTAGAAGGAATGGTCTGATTAGAAGATGCAGTTTTGGAAAAACTTATCTATAGGAAGTTGATAAAGCCATGGAAGAGATCATCAAGAACAGACTATAGATTGAAGAGTGAAATAGGGTAAGACTTGAGCCTCATCTTTGGTTTCTTCCAGAAACTGACTCTCTGGCAAGGATTCAAGTACAAGTAGTTTATTGGGAAGAGCTGGGAACACTGACACTGGAGTGGGGGTGTTACCAGCCAACTGAGCAGCACCAACCCCCAGCACTGAAAAACTTTTATATTTTCTTTTCTATAGAAGTGTTAAGTATAAAAATGTTAAGTCTCCTCCCTAGTTCTTTAGTTTCTTAGCTCTTGGGCTTTGATTGCTTTTCTGACCACTTTGTGAATCTTGGACCGAAGATCCCCCTTGCTTCTTAATTGCTTTGTAAATTAGTTCCTGAATCTGAAATCATATAAGTCTCCTACCCCTGCTTCTGATAACTAGTTGAAAGTCTGAGACTTCCTAATATCCCCCAGTCCAGGAAGCTAAATGTCAAACCCATTCTGTGTCCAGACAACTGACTCCACCTGAGTGATGGATTGAATAGCCACAAGTTTCATAAGAACTAACAGATCTATATTTTTGTCCTCATTCAGGAGCCTTGAGGATGCAGGTGATACCCCAACAAACAAAGAAGCCAACACGGTCTTCCAGGTAGAGCTTGAGAACTCTTCCTCTCATCTGAGACCAGCTAGGGTGAGAGTTCTGTGAACCTCAATAGGCAGGGACAGCTCTACGCCCCTGCCCAGCAGGAAGCAGATACAGAAGAAGAGACTTCCTGTCCCTCAGGCTTCTAATCATGGCTTGGTCTTTCTGGTGACCTGCCCTCATCCAGGGGCCATCCAGGAGTCACCTCAGTAGAACGAAGGATATTCCTAGTGTTCTCATTGCTTGGGAAATTACAAAGGCTTTAGGAACTCTGTGCCAGGAACTGGGATCAAAAACATACATATATACCCCACAAAACATTTACAACATTATTAATTATATTCCCCAAACTGTCTTTCATATCCCAGTGGCAACATTGTAGCTGCCTATTTTTGCTGTCCAATCCCTTCCCCTTCTCCCTCATCCCCACCCGCCTCCCAACCAGCAACCCTGATTTTTCCTCTATATCTATGAGACAGCCTTTGTTTACTTTGCTCATTCATACAGTTTTTCAGATTCCACATATGAGTGAGATCATATGGTATTTGTCTTTCTCTGACTGACTCATTTCACTCAACATAATAGTCTCTAGGTCCATCCATATCATTGCAAATGGTATGATTTCATTCTTCTTTATAGCAGAGTAATACTCCATTATATAAATATACCAGTTTCTTAATCCAGTCATCTACCAATAGGTCATATGTCTTGTTGGGGAGACCATTTCGTGGATGGAGGAGAGGCTTGATCACTGCACTGTACACCTGAAGCTGAGGTTGTATGGTATTGTATACCAACTGTAATTGAATATATAGATAGTAATGGGATGCGGATTATAATGTGGAAGGGAGTCAGAGGAAGTGTAATAGATATATATGATATAGGGGGGAGGAGTGGGGTGGCCAAATGTGGGTGGGGGTTTGTCACTTTGAGGGGTAAAAAGTATAACTATTGCACTATGTTGTACACCTGAAGCTAATTGAAAATAAATAAATTAAAAAAAATTAGTGAAAGAGAAATTATAGGGACATTTAATTTTCATAGTTTGGCATGCTTCTTCATGATCTATTCCTATATGGTGTATTATAATCCAATAAAATTTACTATGGAAAAAAACATACATATATATATACATATATGTATATGTATGTTTTTATCATAATGTATAGTTTTATTTAATACATATTGTAATATAATATATAGAGACATTAATTCAGGATATCAAGGCCGCCATGGAAACACAATAAAGACACTTGAGAAAAAGGACTTTCAGAACTGCTTTATAAAGATGCAAGAACAATGGGATATGAGGGGGATTAATGCAATGTGTCTTTTATTGTAATATTTTTTTTGTTTTTACTTAAATATTCACTGTATTGTTTGATCATACCTCGTATATATTTAAGGATAGATTATTAGTCATAATTAAAATAGTTTAGGTTTTTCAGAGGTTAATTTTTTTCATCAAGTTTAGTATTTTAAAAATTGGTAAAAGAAAGCCTTTTAAATACCTTGAAAACAAACAAACATCTTTATAGAGGTTATTAGGCTATTCAATACTTTAGCCATTTTATTTGTATGTACTCTTCTAATGCACATATAATTGCAATAGAATTGACTATTGATTTTGAAATACAGAGTGATAGATAGTTAATAGAAATTTAATTGGGTATAGTTGTGTTATGACCAGTTGAGTAAATCTATTTGGACATAAAGATAACAGATCCTACTTACTACCTTGAAACTACAGAGATAAAACTATAGCTCTTTGCTTGCAGTATGATTAATGAGCTCTGTCTTTGGTTGTATTAAGAATTGAGTGAAAGTTTAAGTACCAAAGAACACATACATCACTCCAAAAAGAAGCTATGCCGTGTACAATTCCCTTGGAGATAGTAGAGAATCTTAAGAAAAATAAGCACTGAAAAGTCAATAGTTTGATGTCTTCTAGGTAAGATATTCAGGTAACTGAGTAATGAATCACTGCAAATTGAAAACTAGAAGCAAATTATAGATTTTTGAGTTTTAAACATAAAAATAATTTATTAAACAAATAGTATACTCTAATCTGAATGCATAAATGAAAAAAAATGACAGTTCAATAAAAGTCCACTATGAGTTATCCAGGATTTACATTACTAAATCTATCTCTTTCATATATTTGTAAGTTAATTTAAAAAAATTAAAAATTTACAATCAAAAAATAGAGAAAGAGATATATATCAACATGTATTCATTTTATATGATTTTTATATTTTGGTATATCCACTATACATTAAGATGTATAGTTTAGATGTTTAATGATATATTTTAGCCCAAATAGAATACTAATAATAAAAAATAAACTAAAAAAAATGTATCAACCAAGAACACTTACCCTGATATTCAGTCAGAATATTTTTTCTCAAGTAGGGTAGTGCTGTTTTGAATGATTGATTCTTACTGATTCAGTCACCACATATAACAGCAATAAACCAATTCAACCATAATTTTAGTGAATCAGCTCTCCAAAACCATTCTAATTCACAAAATATCATTATATCAGGTTTTTTTTTTCTTTGTTAATCTCCATTGTTTGTAAATGTTAATGACACAGCCTCTCGTGATGCTTGCATAGGAAGCTGGCACCTAAATTTGTCTTTCAATATTATTTTGCTTTTCACATGCCTTTAATCCTTAAATGCAAATAGAAACTGAAAATAATAAAGGTAATCAAAACCCCATGTATATGACAAATTAATCATTTAATTATATAACATTTCAGCAAAAGTAAGTCATTGATTCATTAAACACACACAGCCAAACACTGACCCAGTTATTGATTCAACAGGCTTTGTCTAAGTTTTCATGATAATGAGCATTTTACTTCATACCTGCCATTAAGGAGAAAATCACATGCCAGCTCAACCGTACTTCAGACAAGCGTGTGCAATCATAAATTAAAGATTAGAATACTAACCATGACTCATTTGCTTTTCTAATAAAGGACTATCCATTAGTGATTATGTCCCTGAAGTAACTATATGATTTTGTTAAGTTTTTTGTTGTTGTTCATTTTAACTGTTACAGTAACATCAATTTGGGAAATCCAGAGGATTAAAATACCAATACACTTAGTAATAATTGGTTATAGATTGCTTATTTACTTACTTTCTTTTATAATTTTATGTATATGTATGTATTTATTCCTCTACACTATATTGTTTCCTGTCTCTTCAACTAAATTATAATATTTTAATGTGCTTACTTAAATCTATTTGAATAATGATTATATTTTGTATGAAAAATAGACATATCAAAATGAACTTGTTTCATATTATTTACTATTAACCCAGTGTAAAACCTACTATAAGATATGTATGGGGACAGGCAGGTTGGTGACAATAAGGAGATTGTAGAGAAATTAATGATTAAGAGGAGAAAGGCTTTGCCTTCTCCAGAAGAAATTTAGTTTAGCTACAAAGAGCTGAGATCAGGATACTTTTCTGGTTTAGAGAAGTCCCAATTGTGGGGGAGAGCTTTAAGTACCACCTCCTGGGTGCCATGCTGTACACTCAGCTGTCAAGGTATGTAAGCATGTGAACAAATTTTAAAAAAACAAAAAAACCCCAGCTCTTTCTTGGTAGTTTGTGCTCACCATATGTGCTATCCCCTGCTCAGCTTCTTTCTAACTGTGTAGTCCATTCTTGTGCATATAACCTGGGAATTGTCCTCAATTAAATATCCTCATGTAAGATATTTTTTAAATCATTTTTATCTTTACTTAAGATGTAATCCAGAAGCTGATTAATTTCAAACTTTTAGACTCCCACTCAAAAAGCATTTTATAACATGCATTTAGACTCTAGTACCATGAATAAATCTAAAACATTCAAACATGTAAAGATGACTCTAAACGTAATTTCCAGAATCCAGTTTTGTTTATATACCTTTCAATAGAATGAAAAATGCCACAGAGATCAAACAGTTCTGTGCAAGGCATGTCATTATGGTTAAAGTAGGGTTAAAGCACTCAGCGTGCTAAACAAACAAGTCTCCCCACAGTGAGGCAGATGTACCAGGAGGGAGTTGTCTGCATGATCTAAGATCCGTTTGGTTATGAGGAGAGATTTTGGTGCTGGGACTCTGACCAAGGCTCCCAGACACATTGATGACCACTGGTAACCCAAAGCCAGAATTTGTTTGTTCCAGTGTTGGCCTGCACAATGCTGTAATAAATATAAATTTGTTTCCAGCATTTGAGCAATCAGATTTCTCATAACCATCAGAATTCTTATCTTCTCGAGAAATCAGATTCCCAGCAACATTAACACTACTTTCTTTATTTAAACACACACACACACACACACACACACACACACACACACGAATGAAATGGAGCCGAGTAGGACCCATTGTTTAGAAGGAACACTTACTCCACTCAGCACAGCCTCTGTCACTCCCTGGGGTTTCCACTACACCAAGGCTCAGTCAACTGTGCAAAAGCCTAGCTTACCTCACTCATTTACATTACTTTTGGCTGCTGCTGGTAACCAGTTTGACTCCTTACCAAGTTTAGTAAATCTACTCTGATTATCAGCATTTGTTAAGGCTGCTTTAAGGATTTTACTTCAAGGTCCCTTTTATTCTTCCAGGCCAGAAAATTCTTGTTTATTTGCTTTGTCCTTAGAGAGTTGTATATGCCATCCATCGTTTACCCGTTTCTCCACTGAGACCATTTCTTGTCCAAATATTTTTGTATCTATCTTCATGTCTTTCATATAATAAAGGACGGGAAATGTGAGATTTTAGCTATGTTTTCCAAAAATAACAGGCTGAATAAAATCACGTTCTGATGCCAGAGTTACAGATTAACCTACTGTCTGAGATTCTGAGCACCAGGACCATATCTATATGTGTCTATGATGTGTGATCTTTTTTTTTGTTTGTTTTAAAGATTTTATTGGGGAATTGGTGGAGGGGAACAGCGTTGGGGAATCGGGGAAGGGGAACAGACAAGTTGCCGTCTTCTTGTTCTTCAGTTTTAGTTGCGGAGGATGTTGCTTCACTGTTGGTATCGTCATTGCGCTCTTCCCGGATGAGGCAGATCGGTCGCTGGCCTCTGGATGTCGCTCATCGCGGCTATTGGCAGCTCACGCTTGGCTGCCAGCCGCTCACGCTGGCTGCGGGCCACTCACTGCAGCCTTTGGCAGCCCACTGCAGCAGGGGCTGCAGCCCACACCATCACTGGGGCTCGCACAGCCCAGCTCCAGGTGGAGCTGTTGTTAGCTGTAGAGGGCAGTGTCACTGGCCCTCATGTGGGATCCGAACCGGGGCCGCTGGCATCCCAAAACCAGCGCTTAACCAATGCGCCACTGGGCCTGCCCTATGATGTGTGATCTTTATGTCCGTTAAGATCTTATTTTTGTGGAATGTCTCACAAAGAGTGTGTTGGGAAGCATATGTAATATTAACTACTTCTGTTTTCTTATTTTACTATTTCTGTTGCAAACCTCCTATCTATCTGCCTTTAAAGAAATCGAATAGGGCCGGCTGAGTGGCGCGGTGGTTAAGCGCTGGCTTGGGAAGCCAGTGGCCCTGGTTCGGTCCCACATATGAGGGCCAGTGACACTGCCCTCCAAAAAAAAAAAAAAAAATCGAATAGATTAAAAAATTTAAAAAATCACACAAGGAGTGATTCAACAGCCATTAACTATTAAATATCAGAAATAACAAATATTAACATACAGTCCGTTTTATTTTATATTGAAGAATCATTTGATCAATCTCTAGGCCCTTTCCTTTCTTTCTCTGAAGAGTCACTATCATTAATTTGATATGTATCTTTCCAGTACTTATTTAAAAATTTTATTATATAAAAATTATCATACTGTTGATTTATGGATTCAGTTGATTATAAATTCTATTATAGCACATGTATAGCTAAGCAAAATGCTTTTTATCATTTAACATCATGATGTTTTGAAATGTATCCAAATTAATATGTATAGATTCACTTCATAGATTTACATTTGTATAATATTCCATTATATATACATTTTACATATATTTACATATACATGCACAAATGTATACCCTACTGATACACTTTTAATTTTTTTCCCAAATGTTGGCTATTGCAATTCTCCCTGGAAAATATTTTTTTTCATTTCTTTATTTCCAATAATTTTGGGTCATTCTGTTTCATGCAAAAAGCATGAAACTGACTTTGATTTTTAATTTCATTGGACAAATTTTTCTTAAGTTATTTGAGTGCCATTATTTATTTTGATTTATTTCTAACATTAATTTCTAACTTTAATTTTTGTTTTTCTTTTCTTCTTATCTTTTGTATGATTGACCAATTAAGTGTTTGTTTATTGGTTTTTCTTCTTTCAATGTATTGATTTAAATGTTTTAATATTATTTAGTTACTATTAATTTCTTTAAAGTTCAGATTTGGCAGTGAGGTCATCAATACCTTTATTCTCTTAAGTGCAATGAATATCTTAAAATGCTTTAGCTCTGAGATCCTTAATTCCATCTTCTGTATTATTGTTTCAAAATTTTCATGTTTTTAATTCCCCCAAATTTGTCTTTTTGTTCTTTTTTAATAGTCAACATTTAATTAGAGATACAAACATGTTAATATTTATTTTCTGGATTAATTTCTTTGTTTACCATTGCCTCTTGCATGTAAAAGCAGATTTTGACATTAAAATCTTTCCTGGAAAAAAACTGTTGAATGAACTAATACTATTGGCAAAAGATAGATAGATGATAGATAGATAGATAGATAGATAGATAGATAGATAGATAGATGATAGATAGATAGATATAAGGAATTGGTGAGCAAAGAAATTGTTTCTTTGGTGGGCACATTTTTTAATTTAAAATTTTGTTATTAAATTTTCATGTTTTGTTTTAAGGGAGTCAGTAAATGTGTCCTGCACCTTTCCTGGTTTTTGGAATTAACTAGATAATTAATTAATGGCTTCTCTGCCAGATATCTTTTGTGTGTCTTTTCAGATTCTTTCTTAACCCCCTTCCTTCTGCTTTCTGCCACAGCTGTCTGACCTATATGGACTTACATCAATGGATTTCTCAGTTTCCTGGCTTCTAGATGGTGTGCCCATTGGGAAGCAACAGCAGCAGAGTGGAGGGAAAGAGAACAACAAAGGTAGGGTGTTTATTCCTCTGCATCTCTGCCTGAGGGGCTGACTATGCCTGGCTGGGCCCTTCAGTTCTCTCTGTGCAAATACGTCTACTCAATTATCCTGATGGGTTTAAAACACCTAATTTGTAACTTCCTCTTGTGCCTGCTGCCTCTAGCCCTGGGTTAGACAGCACTCCTTGTGGTTTCATAGAGCCCCCACTCAGACGTTTATAGTCACTTTGTAAATTAACCTGTTCTGAATTGTTTTAATTTGTGCATGATATTTATACCTGTTGTGATAATCATCTTGTAATCCTTTTGGCAAATATTTCAGGTATTTGGATAGAAAGAAAATATATTTGTGAGTAAACACAAACAACAAAGATATATAAAATTCAACCTACTAAATTTCTCAAATATCGTGTATCTTATTTTTACCCAATTAATTTATTATGCTTAAAGACCAGTGGTTGTGTTTAAATCTCCCTATTCATTTATGTATTTGGCTATTTCTCTTTGAATTTTCCACTGTTTTAAAAATAGACATTATTATCATATATTTAAATATACAGAGTCTTGATTCATAATATCTTTTGAATATGACTGTATGACTTTCCCTCACCTTATTTCCATTCATTTCTTATGCATATGTAATTTCCTAGGTATTCATATTTATATATTTTTGTTTTTTTCCTATTTTGACTCACATGTATTTTCCTGAACTTTTATTTTGACTTCTGGCATCTTGTTTGTTTGAATTTTTCTCTTGTAAGTAGCACACAATCTGAAATCTTTTGCTTCTTTTGGCAATAATAACAGCAAACACATGTAAGGTTCCTATGTGCTGGCACTGTTCTAAAAACTTCTCTTATTTAAACTAATTGAATCATCAGGTGTGTATATTATAATTCTCCTTTAAAGGCTTGTTCTTGCATTTTTGGTTTCCCTGTAATTTTGGTTACTATTTATTGATAGCACTTAAAAAGGTTGTGTGCGTGCATGTTTATGACTTGTACCTTTGTGCCCATGTTTGTGAGCCATGACCCTTGATCCAAACCTTGGCTCCCTTGTCTTTTAACAATAGGTTCAATGAATCTAATACTGTCAATGTTTACATTAAATAATTTAATACTATCAATACTATCTAACTTAATACTATCAATGTTTGCATTACATAAGCAAAGGAAATGGCTTATAAACAAATCAAGATGGACTTGACTAGTTAGGTTAACGCATGTTCATTCAGAATGATTTAATGATAGATTAAGATTTGTGTATATACAGACAGTTATCTTTACAATTGCCATGAATAAATTACACAAAGAATCGGTGTCATCTCAAGTTTACTTTTCCTCTCTTTCTACCTCCTCTCTTCTCCAGTCCCAGGCAATAGATGGTCCACAGAGACATGATCTATCATAGTGAACTACAGGTTTTCTAGGACTTAATCTGTGGCTCTTCTGTTCAGAGGTGGACTCATCTTTCCTTCTTACCCCACATATTATATAAAACATACATGTTTGGAGTAAACATTCTGATGGAACTCTTCAAAAAATGTTTTTTGCTCAATTAAGTCTTGTAAACATTGATCCCTATTCTCATTTTGTTCAATAAGTGTTCTGTCTGGTTTTGAATATTAGAAGGGAAATCTAAAACATTTCTGCCATTACTGTATTTGTTCAGTGCAACCATTTTTGTCCACTATTTAGGAAGGATTTCTTTTTCTGATATGTAGCTGTGAAAATCTTGAATTTCCCCTCAATGTTAGAAATTACCTTTTTAGCTTCTGAAATACCACATAGAAGTAATGAATGCAGAAGATGTCTGTCATACATCAAGATATAGAAGAAAACTAACCTAATATGATTAATTGTCTTTAATGTATACACTTAGATTTCAATTTATAATATACTAACTTATAAGTGAAAGTCTGTAATAAATACCAATCATGGGGAAAATGCTGATTGAGCTCAACAAGTACCTTTTGTGTGTTTAATTGTGTTTACCATGTTATACTAAATATATTAGAGCTACAAAAATGATTGGGTATGACATTATATGAAAGAGATTTAATCAAATACTAAGCATTTAACTTAATTAATTTTATAATTTTCCTATAGGTATGTAAGTTAATGCCTAAGTAATTAAATGTAATCAAGTATATAAAATTTTACTTTTTGTTGAAAAAAATAGTGCTGTCACTGCCCATGAAAAGTGTTTTTCTTTGACTGAGAATGCATCCTTAAAAGTAGATTGCTGCTCATTGCTTCGCCCAATGGTCTCTGCTATAAACTCTTGCAACTGGTACATGCAAAGATGAATTCTCTATACTTTTAAAGTATTCTTGGATTTGTTTTTCCTAATCTTAATCTCTTATATTTATTCCTTAGAGATTAACTCATATTTTAGTTATTCATTTTTTCTTATCAGATGTATCTGTTGTTCTAGCCTTAAGTATTGTTTTCAGAAGTATATCATATGTGTTGACACAACTACAGCTTTGAGAATGTTTTCCCTTTGCCTAGAATGTCTTCATTGGAGGTCTTTTGTTTTGTTGTTCATAACATTTCTTATTCTAAAAACTGCTTCTTCCCTGTGACTTTTGTGGGGCTATCAGTTGTGTTCAACAAAGCTTTGTCTATCTGGTTGAATATAAGATCTAAACTAGGTAAATGTAACTCCCACTCAGGGATTTGAATCTCAAGTGGAGACTAAGGAGAAAATGCAGTTGGAGTGTTATTCAGTGGCTGTGTCCTGGTGGAAAAGTTTATAAACTCCCACAACTGAGGTCCCTGCAAATGCCTTTTTTACATTGTTTGCATGGTCTGGTCATTGGAGTCTTCCTTTGATTTTGTAAAATATGTAATATCCTTTTAATACATTTATGTTTTGCATAAGCTAATATTAATCTAACATTAGTTGTAAATGTGACCAAATCTATCAGGATTCCATTTGTCCATTAGAAATTACCTAAAATTCTTGCAAGAAAAGTTATTAAACATTGTTAATTACAAAAAGAGAATATTTAGCATATACAGATTATAATATAATTAAGCTATTTCTATAAAAATTAGGAACAATTATAAGTTACAGGAGACTCTAAAGAATTTTCTTCTCTGTGACTGATTTCACTGGACTTTGGAAAATGGTGTTGGAATGATCAATAATACTGTAATTGTGAAACCCACTTAATGTGGATAAGATACTGGATTGTGAGAGACTCACTACTGCTAAGTATCAGGAAAAAAAAGTAGTACAGATTATTGAAAGACAATCGAGGGCCGGCCGAGTGGCGCATTGGGTAAGCCCTGGTTTTGGGATGCCAGCGGCCCCGGTTCGGATCCCACATGAGGGCCAGTGACACTGCCCTCTACAGCTAACAACAGCTCCACCTGGAGCTGGGCTGTGCGAGCCCCAGTGATGGTGTGGGCTGCAGCCCCTGCTGCAGTGGGCTGCCATAGGCTACAGTGAGTGGCCCGCAGCCAGCGTGAGCGGCTGGCAGCCAAGAGTGAACTGCCAATAGCCACGGTGAGCGACATCCAGAGGCCAGCAACCGATCTGCCTCATCCGGGAAGAGCGCAATGACGATACCAACAGTGAAGCAACATCCTCCGCAACTAAACTGAAGAACAAAAAGACAGCAACTTGTCTGTTCCCCTTCCCCGATTCCCCAACGCTGTTCCCCTCCACCAATTCCCCAATAAAATCTTTAAAAAAAAGAGAAAAACAATCGAACAAATGAAGGTTTCAATAATCTTTAAAAAGCTTATGCGAAACACACACACACCCCACACATACACACAAAATCAAAAAGCAGTTCACACCAGAGGTCAACTAACTTTTTCTTCAAGGTATAGAATGTAAATATTAAGCTTTGCAGGCTGTGTAGTCTCTGTTGCAACTACCCAACTCTGCTATTGTAGCATGAAAGCAGTTGTAGACAAGACATAAATGAACAAGCATGGCTGTATTCCAATAAAAAGGGTTTTTTTTGCTTGTTTTGTTTTTACAGAAACAGGTAGTGTTCCATAATTAGTTGACTCCTTGTATAGACTGAAGTTTATGCATATCTATAGGTGGTGTCAATTGGCATGTATGGTTTTAATGTTTATAACTCATTGACTGATTGACTGATTTATTGATTGATTGATTGAACAAATATTCTTGAGCCCCCATTCTGCATCAGATGTGTCCAAACTCAGAGCTTCCTGTAAACAGTTCTAGAGGCAAAAGCCTATGTCCAGAAGCATTATCCAACGTAAAGTAATGCCTCAAATGAGGTGCTGGAGAAGTAGCTTTTAGATCCCAAATGTACATAACAGATGACCTGATGGCAGTAGAAAACTTTTTTCTGATTTCCATATGTACATAATCTGTGTTATGATTTCTCCTCTGGAAGTTCCAATGTACATGTCCCACAGAGTCTATGTTGAGATCCATCCTAAGCCCAAGGCCCCCTTTTACTTTACTCTATTAGATGTTTTCTCTATTTGAATTGTGGTCTGTTTGTTTATTGGCTTTTATATCTTAACAGAGTTATGAACGTGTACTCGTATTTATACTTAATCGAATTTCTGTGTGGTATCATCTTGAAATGCACTCTTGTTAACTCTGAAGTTTTCATAGTTGACAGTCCTTATTGAGACAAGAAAAAAATGAGTTGTATTTGAGCCTTGGAATTTTATTAAATGTTTAGATTTTCCTGGTATGCTTTGAGGACGCTTCTCCCATTACATTACAACCACTTGTATGCTCTAATCTTGCTGTTCAAATTGTGGATGGAACCAGACTCACAGAAAGCTATTTTAAGGGTGAAAATGAGAGAAGGAGTAATTGCTTTCATCTCCACTTCAGAATCCCTTCTCAATAATAATAGTAAACAAAGAAGTTCCAGCCTTCAGGTAGTCAAAAACAGAAGTTGCTATTTTAGACATGTGGATAAAATGTTTTCTTGTTTTAAAGATAATTTTGTAGGTTGGTTGTGTTTATTTGAGTATATATTCATGGAGCTTTCCACTGTCATCATCTTGCTGAAAAAAAGGCCCAATCCCTGTTTAGCCTTGCATTGTACTTTATTGATTTGCTCTCTTTGGGATATATATATATATATATATATATATATATATATACACACACACACACACACACACATATAAATATATAACAGAATTTCAATTCCTATTGTCTTATTGGGCTTATAGTTCAATTTATAGATAATCCTTGGTCCAGCTGAATGGCTCAGTTGGTTAAGAGCTCGCTCAAGAGTGCGAGCTGAGCTCTGAGCAACGGCGGTTCAATGCCAGCCCGAGCTGAGTTGCCGTTGAGCTGCTGACAGGTGGCAGGATGGCTCAGCTAAGAAAAAAAATAAATTCTCATCATAAAGGTAATCCTTGTTTCCAGCAGTTGGTGAGGGGCGTAGTTACACAGTGAGCTACTGGATTCAAACCTTCTTCTAAATCTTTATGTATCTTCTTTATTGGGCCATAGAGATCAGGGTCATTGTTTAAAGAAAAAAAAACAATATGTCTTCCCTGGTGAAGAAGGCAATTAATTGCCCCACAGAATTTCCTGTCAGGTGTAAATAAGAACAGGATCAAATCAAGAAAAATGAAAAATTCACAATACTGTCTCTCCATTTTATAAATAACCTATTTATGCTTTGAGGTTTCCTGGTTGTTTGATTTTCATTATTTGTACTTCATATTTTTTAAAACTTTGATATATAACAGTCACTATTAAAATAAAATAAAAATTTAGTGCATTTGTAACATTCCTGTTTTTCACAAATAAGCTCTAAAACAAAAATTCCCCATAAGCCATAAAAGGAAAAACAAAGCAACGGCAATACACCTGGAAATAAGTTACACAGTTACAATTTATTGCTCTGAAAAATGAAGCAAATGCTATATTCATTTAAAATAACATATGTACCACACTCTAAGTGTTGTTTTTTACAGAGGCATAAAATTTAGTTACTGCTGACCATGAATCAGTAATTAGAACTCGTTTAAGGAAAACCCCCAGAATGGCTATAACTGTGCTCACATAATCCTGCAAATAGCTAGCCATCTAATTGCATAGCTTACATTCAGGTTAATTGTGGTACAGGCATTGGCTTAACTGCTCTACTGTGAAGTTGACACCTACAGTAAACATTGCGTGGGTCAAGATTAAGTGTTACTTAATACTCACCATAGATTCAAAATGATTCAATACAGTTTAATTAAATGTTTCTTTTGTATATTAAGCTTCATTCTTACCAGGAAGAATTTTCCTTTTTTCTCATTGCAGTGTAATTTTTCATGTTCTATTCCAAAAATATTGGGCACTTAAGAGAAAAATTATAGAAATATTTCTAAAGAAATATGTGTTTCTTAAAAAGAAAAAAATTTCAGTAAAATTTTGAAAATAAAGATCTGATTGTTAAGAAAGTACTTAGTGCAGTTGTTGGATCAAAAGGCTGTAACTGGACTATTATATGATTATGACAGGAAGGCCACTGACGACTTTCCTGGGTGTGGAGTAAGGTGACTTTATGAAGAGTAAAGTAGTGCCTGCATAGAAGAAATTAAGCATTTAACTAAATTTTCTTTTCTTTTCTTTTTTTTTTTTTTTTGATTGTTTGTGTTTCAAAATGCTTTATCTTGGGAATTTTGAAACTGGAAAAAAAATATTTTGAAACTGGAAAGAAAATACATACATATTCAGCATGTAGGTTATGAATAATCATCTCATGGGGGGAGTATCCAGATAGCACTGGCTATACTTTCTCTTAGACTGGGTTTTATCATTAATTTAAGAAGAGTTTATTTAGGTTAGAAAAGTTAGTTATTACTGTTTTTGAAGAAGTATGTGTGTGTGTGTGTGTGTGTGTGTGTGTGTGTGTGTGCGTGCGCAGCAAAGTTAACACAGTAGCAGCTTACTCCGCTATCCTGGAAATAGAATTCCTGTCATTCTATAATGGATGAAGCATTCATACAAATAAACATATGTAATGCACATATAAGTTACAAAGGGAAATACGAAAAATAGTACTTCCCCAGTCTTCATTGTTTGAAATACAAATAGGCAGCTATTTGAGGATGTCTTTTGGGACTATTTTGATTTCTGCTCAAATAATTCTGAATCCGAGAGCTTTACAATTCCATTTAGACCACAGGATGTCACAGCTTACTTCTGGTAGTAGGTGCATGTGAATCAAAGTAAGTATGAAAGGAAAGATGTCTGAAAGAACCTTTCTGATGATGTTGTGCACTGTGAAACAACATGTAGGTGATTAACAATGAAGTCAAATAGGAGAAAAATAATCATTAGGTTTTGATATAAGGTAAAATGTTTAAATTTGAAAGTAGCATGATGAGTAATTTCCATAATAACATGATTTTTGTTCTGTGTTATTTCATACATCTTCAGTGGCACTCCCTATTAAAGTCCCCAGAGTAAATATGTGACCTTATTTAATGTCTTCTATACTTGTATGTACTCTTTGATTTTCTAAGAGAAATCTTCTATAAGTTTTAATGGACTGATATTTTAATTTTTTAAAGTATTTTACTGTAATAGCAATGTTTTCATAATGGCAATCTTGTACATATTTCATATATACGAGTACAGGTTACAGGCTTCCTTAACCTTTACCATGAGTAGTAGTAGCTTCTGTTATCAATATTGACCAGGACTAAATCTGTTCTGTGTGATTAGCCAAGAATCCTTAGTGAAATCTCTTGTCTCTGTATGGCTGTACAGGGTCTGTTGTGCTTTCTTACAATTTGATGGAAATTACAGAACCAAGGCAGTGTGCATGAGATGCTACCAACGCTGCCTCAGTACTGACAGTGCAGCTCACTGATCACCACAGAGTTTAGTAAGCCCACCTCTTAAGAGCTGTTTAAGCCTTCAGTGCCCTTGACTTGTGGAAAATGCAGTAACGGAAATTTCACACACTAGTTCTCTTGAAATCCCTCTGGAGTATATTGCTAAATTTATTCTCTGCACTAACAAATAAATTGATTACTGGACTTCCTTTACAAAACTTGTATTTTTCTATTAATGCAAGGCTGAGAGAGAATACAAAGGCTTTTCCAATTACTCATACCTTATTAGTTTATTAATATTACTAAAATTTTAGGGTGCTGTTGATTGCTCAGTGGTTAGAGATGTAACTGAATATACCCACAGCTAAGCCATTTGTTGTTTCAAACTATACACTGACAATATCACAGCATGTCAGTTTTGGCTGTGTAGAATTGTATTTGTTTACAGTTCTGTCTCAGACCTGGTTGGCCTGATGTCTTTGTAAAAGAGCTGTTAGTATTGCTGTGTTGCAAAGAGAAGAGACGTGCTTTCTAAGATTCCATTGGAGTAAGGGTTGCGTAGAAAACCCAACTTACTCCCCACTAGCTGAGTGAATAATCACATCACTGGCTCCAATTGTTTATTTTTCCTGTGTCCATGGCGTTTTGCATGTCTATTTGCATGCATGTGCATCATGGTTGTGATATACTTCCCACTTATTGTCTTTTGGTTTGTGTAGATAGAGTGGACAGAAATGACCATGCACCAGCTCTGAGTCAAGGCCTCAAGGACCTTTTATGCTTCTGTTTGTTTCCTGTGTCTCTGCCATTGACAGAAAACAAACAAACAAATAAATGGAGGGGCGGGGGGGAAGAAAAGAAAAAAAAGAAAAGAAAGCCTGGGTTAATTTGTTAGTCTTAGGCAGGAGATGAACTTGTTAATCAGAGCCAATGCCCCAGCCCAGCCTAGCCTGGATTAGCTGACACCCCTCCTCACCTTGATGCCAGTTCCTGGTCACAGGAGATGCCTACTCAAGATGACTTCGGCCAGGGTGACCCAGCCCAAGTGAGCCAGACTTCAGCCAGGGTGTAGCTCTATGACAATCAAGTGTCATTGATTTAATACTTTATGCTTATATTTTGGGACAGTTTGTTACACAGCATTTCTGTAGCATAGCAAAATGATTATCTGAATGACAAGCTATCTACTGTATCCATCTATCTATATATTTATTTTTTACAGATCTATCAATCCTTCTATCTACATAGAATGTAAGATGCATTAGCAAAGAATCTTTGTTGTTGTTATATCACCAGTGCTTAGACATTGCACACAGCATGTAGGTAAAAAATATTTAATTGTTGCTTGAATGCAGCAGCATAAACATCATTTTCCAGTTTTGAGGAAGCAGAACACAAGAATCACCCCCAGACTAACAAAAAACATTTAGAGTTCTACAATAAGCTGAAATTAAACAGAATCAAAGAGGAAAGATATAAATAAAGAGAAAAAATTGGGACAGAAATTTTAGTAGTGGGAATATATTTTTATATACTAGTATTATCTGAGATATCTTACAATGACAAATGGCACTAGCAAGGGAAAAACAAAACAAAACAAAAAAATAAAAAACAAAACACACTTTCTGAAAGTGAACAGCTCAAGATGCAAAAATGCACCCTTGTTTGCAATAGCAGGTTGGAACAGTGCAGTGAGGAAATATGGCAGCAGAAGCCAATGGACCCAATTTTGTTGAAATCAATAAGAATAAAATAAAATGAAAAAGAAACACAAACAGATTTCCAGACAGAATTATAAGCATGCTTACAAATAGAAGTCTGTCACATATATCTGAGGGGAAAGGTTGTGAAAACTAATTAGCCTTTATATGTGGAATTATATTATTTTAACTGTATTCTGTCAGTTTAAACCTACAAAAAAATCGCTATTTTCTATGATTTAACTTAATACAAGGCTCTGTCTCCATCTTCCACTCAGAAACATTCATTTAGTTATAATAATCAAAAGGAATTAGCACAGAATAAAGAGATAGAGACCAGGATAAGAAAAACAAAAAATAGATCAGAAAAAAATTTATCACCAAGTTAAGAATGATCACATTGTGTTGGATATTTGCTATTGGCTCTTCCTGATACATGCTTCCCTCCTTAATCCCATAGGTGCTCAGGGAGATTGGTCTTTGCAAATGTCCTCAGCATTTCTCTTCTTCAGGTTGAGTTTGGTCACTGGGGTTGGTAAGAATACTGGCAGGAGATCTATGGGCAAGAGAAGATTAAGATCAGAATATTGATACTTCCACTTTCTTCTAGCCAGGATACTAGTGTGCTGTGTGCCTTCACTAAAGATTACAGCATCTGATAGGTAACCATCTCTTTGAACTACTGCTGTTTCCTCTGGGCTGCAGTAATTGTTCCCTCCCTTCAGACCTAGGTGGGATAATGTGTTTTCCACTGTTGCCAGTTTTAAGTGCTTCACCATTTTTATTTACTTGCTGTATAATCTATGTGTTACATCTTCTCAAATGCATTGTCTCGTTTGAATGGATCACTTGTATCTTACTGAGACTCTGATTACTATAACCACAAAACAGAAAAGTAACAGCTCAGGAAAGATATATAGGTAATGTTATAAAAGCTGATAGAAATCTGAAAAGCAGTATGAAAAAACAGAGATCAAATGGAAAAAAGCTTAAGAAATAATTGACCGTGCAGAAAACATAGTAAATTAAATAGTGGATATAAATGATAAAACTAATCAAAACTAATTGACAATAGAGTTAGGTTCTTAACTAGAAACAAGATAGATTTAGAAAACTTAATAAGAAGATGCCTATTAGTTTATGTCTTAATTCCTCTAACCTCCATCATAAGATCATGATATAGAACAAATAATTAACATTATAATTTAAGAAAACTTTCTGAAATCAGAACAATCTTAAATTTATTTATTGAAAAGATAGAATATGAAAGTAAAGGAAATTGACCCAGAATTGTCAATATCAAGATACAAACTTCAAAGATAAAGAAAGATTTCTTGGGAAAGTAAGGATAAAAGATCAAGTCTCTTACGAAACAACAACAAAAAAATAGAACTAGGCTAGCCTCAAAATTTATCAAACCCTGTATACCAGAAGATACAGGAGCAAAGTTACAAGACACTCAAGAGAAGAAAGCGGAACTGTGAATTTCATATACAGGAAAAATACTCTTCAATTGTAAAGCCTGAACCTATATGAAGCGTGAAAATATTTTTTTTTCCCCAAAAGTACTTCTTAAGTAAATTACAAGAAGAACTTTACAGAAATCTCCTGTTGTACAGAAGCTTTTAGTTTGATATAGTCCCATTCATTTATTTTTGCTTTTACTTCCCTTGCTTTTGAGGTCAAATTCATAAAATCATTTCTAAATTGAAGGTTTATAAGTTTAATACCTATGCTTCCTTCTATGCAGTTTATTGTTTCAGGTCTTACATTTAGATCTTTGATCCACTTTGAGTTAATATTGGTGTATGGTGACAGATAGCAGTCTAGTCTCATTCTTTTGCATATGGCTTTCAACAAAACAAAGAAGCAACCAAACAAATGGGAGAAGATATTTGCAAACAACACCTCCAATAAGGGCTTAATGTCCAAAATATATAAAGAACTCATACAACTCAACAGCAAAAAACCAAACAATCCCATTAAAAAATGGGCAGAGGACCTGAACAGACATTTCTCCTAAGGAGACATACAAATGGCTAACAAGTTTTTTTTGTTTGTTTTTTTTTTTAAAATTTTATTGGGGAATTGGGGGAGGGGAACAGCATTGGGGAATCGGGGAAGGGGAACAGACAAGTTTCTGTCCCTTTGTTCTTCAGTCTAGCTGTGGAGGATGTTGCTTCACTGGCCCATGTTGATCGTCATTGCGCTCTTCCCAGATGAGGCCCATTGGTCACCGGCCTCTGGATGTCGCTCACTGCAGCTATTGGCAGCTCACGCTGGCTACCAGCCACTCACGCTGGCTGCCGGCCACTCACTGTAGCCTATGGCAGCCCACTGCAGCAGGGACTGCAGCCTACACCATCGCCAGGGCTCACACAGCCCAGCTCCAGGTGGAGCTACTGTTAGGTGTGGAGGGCAGTGTCACTGGCCCTCATATGTGGGATCCGAACCGGGGCCGCTGGCATTCCAAAACCAGCTCCTAACCAATGCGCTATTCGTCCGGCCCAGTGGCTAACAAGTTTATGAAAAGATGCTCAACTTCACTAGCTGTTAGGGAAATGCAAATCAAAACCACAATGAGATACCACCTCACACCTATTAGAATGGCTGTTATCAATAAGACGTATAATAACAAGTATTGGAGAGGGACATAGACACCCTCATAGACTGTTGGTGGGAATGTAAATTGGTCCAGCCACTATGGCAAACAGTATGGAGGTTCCTCAAAAACAATTAAGAATAGAATTGCCATATGACCCAGCAATCCCTCTTCTGGGTATCTACTCCAAAAATCTGAAAATATTTATCCATAAAGCTTTATGTACTCCTATGTTCACTCTTGCATTATTCACAGTGGCCAAGACATGGAGACAACCAAAGTGTCCTTCAATAGATTATTGGATAAAGAAGATGTGGTACATATATACAATGGATAGTTACTTGGCCATAAAATGAAATACTGCCATTTGTGACAACAGGGGATGGATCTTGAGATTATCATGCTAAGCCAAATAAGTCAAACAGAAAAAGTCAACAACCGTGATTTCACTCATATATGATATAAAACTGAAAGCAACAAATCAACAAGACAAACAAAGAAGCAAAAACTCATAGACACAGACAACGATTTAGTGGTTACCAGACAGTAAAGGGGGTCAAACATATGGGGATGGAAGGAAAACTGACACTGGGTGGTGAGCACACAATGTGATATATAAATAATATATTTTATAATTGTATACTTGAAACCTATATAATTTTACTAACCAATGTCACCCTCAATAAATTTAATTAAAAAGAAAAAGAACTATGGGAATGCCAGGAGACAATGTAAAAGATGAAGTAGTGAGTGTTAAATATATGAAATTGTGGTATAGAAGTCCTTGATATGTCAGGTGTAGGATGACAGAAAAATGTAAAAGTATATGTCTCACAATGCAGAAATGATTAAATTAAAAGAAAAATATGAGAGAAAAAGAAGATAGAAAGTAGGAAAAGTTCACCAATTACACTTCATTCAAAGTAGCTAGACATTAAATGATAACATGGGAAATATCACTGTCAGTGAAAAGCCAAATGATTAAGTAATACTTTTTACTAAAACTAGATGTAGATAAAAGGGAGGGGAAAAAGCAGTAGAGAAAAATGTGGCAACATAATTTTTAATGACCTGGAATTAATAAAAGCCTTAATGGTTTAAAATAAGATATTATAATGAGCCCAATGCAACCAAAATGCAAACGTTTCTAAATATCAGAAAATTTCCATATTAAAAACAAAATGAAGCAAACACACAGATTAGAAATCAATAAAATTTAAGAAAATATGTATAACATGATGTAAAATGATCTGAAAACAACTGGAAAAGCAAATAAGTATGAATGGGTTAAAAATCATCTGGAAAAGTAATTTTATATTAGTTTACAAAGGCAATTTTTACGTAAAACACATTGAAAATTATACAAAAAAATATGTCTTGAAATTAAAAGGCTAAACAAAACACCCAAGAAGTGAATATATGGAATTCTGGAGCTGTATCAAGAAAATAAAAATAAAATTGAGCTAAATATATCACATAATAATATATAAAATATTCAGAATATAAAAGAAGAAATAGAATCATATAAACAAGAGTTGATTTTAATTCTTAGGAGATCGAGTGGAATGTAACAACATAGAACAAAATTACTTGATATACTGCAGTGCTACTTGATTTATATATGCGCATAAATATATTTAACAATACATTAATAAAATTTGATGACGTATTAGACAAAGGATAAAATTTCAATCTCTATTCAGAAAAAATAATAATACAGACACTGTACTGTGACCACAGGTCAATAAAAATGAAAATAATAACACAACCAGAAAAAAAAATTTCATACTAACCATAAATTTTAAACTATATTTTAAAATAAGTCCTGGTTCATGAAGCAAATTAAAACCATGGAATACCTAGAAAATAATGATAATTCATATAAAATCATTATATGTAGGAATATATGAGCTTTCTCTAATGCGGTGCTTGGAGGAAAATAAACTTCAGTACCTAGAGGAATACACAAACAACAAACAATGACAAATTATTTATTTATTTATTTATTTATTTATTTATTTATTTATTTTCATTAAAGTTATTGGGGTGACATTGGTTAGTAAAATTATATAGGTTTCAAGCATATAATTCTATAATACATTATCTGTATAGTGCACTGTGCATTGTGTTGACATTATTTAACACTGACTCAAATATTTAGAAATTTAAAAATAAAGAACAAAATAAAAATTTTAAAAATCACTGAAACAGAGTTAACACAAGAATTTAAGCATATAATTTGAGATCTTGAGGCAGTGGGGTGCCTTGTACATTAGAGGAACAGAAAGAAAATCCATTAGACTGGAGCAGCAAGAACAAGGAGATCAGAGAGGATGAAGTCAGAGAAGTAAAAGGAGGTACAAATGACATGGGGTCTTGCAGGTAGTTGTAGGACTGGCAGTTGTATTGAGAGTAGGCTTCAGGGAAGTAGAGAGGAGAACAGTTTAAAAATTAATGCAGTAATCCAGGAGAGAGATAATGGTGGGTTGACAAGTGGAGATGGTGAGCAGCAGTTTACTTCTGGGATATATGCTGAAGTAGAGCCAATAGGATATGTTGTTGAAACTGATGTTAGAAAGAAGGCAGGAATCAGTTGTGTCCTGCTGCTCAGAAATTAATCAGATATGTTTTTCCTCTTCTCCTAGCTCTTTTTTTTTTTTTCTTGTTGCAAGCAAGCTCTTTCTTTTTTTCACGTATTGGTGGAGATGGCTTCTGGTATTTGCAGGCTTCTATGGTTCTTAGTGTCTGTGAACTCAGAAAGTGAGTATCTCTTTATAGTTTTGGCAAAATTACCAAAAAGGAGCCAATATACCTAACCCTGAACCAGTGTACATATTCAGAAATATGGTGTACTCTGATTCAAAAACTAGAATTTTGTGCAAGAATTGAGAGTAAGGGAATGATTGTTCACCAGGGAAAGAAAATGTAAGAGAAACTAAAAGGCTAATGATGAGTACAGCTACTTTATGATCTAATCTCTTCAAATACCCATCCTAATAAAGTGTCATAGTCTACAGCATTCCCTGAAGGTACAATAAACATTCAATTTTCACTTCCTCACAATTTTTTTTAGATTCATGTCTGAAATGAAAGAAATGAAGATTTATTTATTTATTTATTTATTTATTTATTTGCCAAGGCAGTGTATGTTAATCCATCAGATGCCAAGGTAATAGCTTTATAATTATTTGCTAACCTATTGGATATGAAAGGAGGTTTGTAAACAAGGGAAATATGACCACTCTAAAGTTTGAAAGTGATTATTCTGGTAAATCTGAATTGTATGTATGGATGAGGTGCAGAGAACACAAATAAGGTTTTGCTTTAAGAACGTGAGAGAGAAAATCCAGACTTAATATTATTGTAGTAGAAATGGAGATGAATAACTTCTTTTTTCTCCCTGGAAGAAAGACTTAACTACGCATGGATTCAAATGCTACCAATTTAAATATGTTCACATAACCTTCTTAAGTGAAATGAAGCTGCTTTCTTTTTTTTTTTTTTGAGGGCAGTGTCGCTGGCTCTCATATGTGGGACCCGAACCGGGGCCCCTGGCTTCCCAAGCCAGCGCTTAACCACCACACCACTCGGCCGGCACGAAGCTGCTTTCTTTTTAAAGAGCCAAAGCCGATATGCTTATACTTGGAACAATCACCATTAAAAAAATAGATTTTTCCAGTGGAGACATACTTTAAAGAATGACTCATATATTCTTTCTATAATAGATACTTCCTTTTTAAATAGCAGAAAATAGCTTTAGAAGATAATAGTTGTTTATTAGGATTGTCAATCTATCCCAGATCTGCTAAACTGTATTTTGTTGCTGATAGTCATAAATAGTACTTTCATCTTGAGAATTCTATTGACCTTAAACCAGAGTATCAAATCTCTGATGGTAATGGATGGAAGTAAAGATAGAGATACACAGAGAGAGTCAAATAGGAAGGGGGAGAAAGAGGGAAAGAGGGAGAGAGGGGGAGGGGGAGGAGAAGAGGGTGGGGAAAGGGGTGGGGAAGGGGAAGAGGGGGAGAGGGAAAGGGGAAGAGAGAGAGAGAGAGAGAGAGAGAGAGAGAGAGAGAGAGAGAGAGAGAGAGAGAGAGAATATGAATGAATGAAAGAGATGCCAGAAAAGAAGAAAATTATGGTATAGACCCTTTAAATCAATCCAACAGTATCTATTTTAAATGACCTTCTTCAAAAATCAGTTACATGACAGCTTTCTTTTATTGTTTCTTTAGAAAAATTTGTTGAGTATGCAGAGAATACACTGTATCACAGCAAGTGGTGTCACATATTTGAAATATTTTATTTCTATTGTTTGTTGGTCATAACTTTGACCATTAACTGCCTATGTAGAAAGGATTAGGCATTATTTTAATTAACCTGAAACTATAACTTCAGGTTTCCATGTGTATCTTTATTAACCTCATTAGATTGTTGAGTAAACAATACTTAAAAGAGACAAACACCTTTGGATTTGGTTTTCCTGAAGAATTTATAATTTCTTTTGACCCAAACATACATCTAATTTATTTGTGTTGGTTAATTCATCTGTTAGATGAGTCTCTCCATATTTACAAAGTAATATTTGAGGATATGCCTTCAACAAAACACAACAAAGTATCATGCTAAATATTTCAGAAATATAAATGTGCCATAAGGAAAAGCTGCCTCATTTTACTTAAGGATGAGCCACTGGTTTATCTCTGTAAACTCTTTGCCTAATCATTGAGTTTGTCATCCAATGATGAAGACAATTCTCTGGGTTTCTGGTTTAATTTCCATACATTATCTGGATGAGATTTTATTTTAAGAACTCAGTATCAACATTGTTCTGCAAGATGTTATTTCAAGAAATCACAGTAACATTTAAGCACCTTTTCTAATGCAAGTATATCTATGCCACTGGAGAGTAGAGAGAACAAAATACTCATCAGGGAATAAATAATGTAAATGCCAAAAGTATATTACTTTGATCGTAAATGGCTAAAGAAAATATATTTGGTGAATTGAAGAAATTATCATGGTTGAAAGAAATTACGGCTAGCAAATAGGAAATTAGGTATAGTAATATGAGTCTCTCTCTATATATGACTGGAAAATGGAATCAAAGGTTATTAGAGGACTCCTTTAAGAATTAAAAATAATAATAAGCATAAGCACAGTGCCCGGAACATTTTAGCAGCTTACAAAGGGTTTATTCTCTTCCCCTATAGAAGAGAAATAATCAAATAACGTGGAGATTATAGTAAATGAAAAGGCTTTCAAGTTTTGGCATACATGTTTTTTAAAAAAGCTCTAATGGAGGAATTAAAAAGCTTGGGCTCTGATCTCAAATAATGGTACCTGTCTGCTAGTTAGGCTGGGCAACAGTTGAACTTTCTTCAGTTTTCACAGCTCTAAAATGAGAACATTGGCTAACTAAACACTAAGATCTTTCCATTTCTAATATGGATGATTGGGTGACAATTGGTAAGTATATTGGCCTTATTAATATTGATGATTAGAAATTTTACTAATGTTTGGAAAAATTTATAATACTTAGAAAATAACAGTTTGGTCAACAATAATGACTTCTCTAATTTAGCATCCCTTTGTTAGGCAATTTAACTAGATTTGATATAATAGTCATAGAAAATACAAAACAAAGTTCAACTATTACTATCCCATACAAAAAGGAGAATACAGTCAGTCAAATTGATGACTTGGAACACTAAGAAATCATGCAATTAATAAGAACAAAATAGCAAAAACAAAAGTTAAAAATATTGTACACTGGTTTTATTTTCATAAAGACTTATAACTGTGGATTTTGACTTTGTGTATTAAGATAGTTCACAATTAGGTTGACAGTGTTCTCTATTATTACTTTAGAATTACCACCGCTTTTGAGGGGATATAGAAAGAGCCTTACCCTGCGATACTGAATATTTGGATTCTAGTTAAAATTTTTCCAGCAATCTGTGTATGATTTATTTTCTCTGATCTTTGTTTCCTAATCTGGAAAACTAAAATTTTTAACTCTTTCAGTTCTAAAACTGATTTTTACTATAAAGCTTAAAGCTAATTTTTAAAAGTAATTTTAATAACTATTTTTAGAGAGCTTTATCATTTCTACTACTAAATCAGTTTATCACTGTTGTTTATGCTAATTTAAACATACTGAGACCCAAAGACTTAGTAGACGTGGTATTAAGCAAAACTTTTCTTCAGAAGTGTGACTCTTTGCATGTGCCCATGGGAGAAGTGTGTGTAGAAGATACACTTACAGAGATATATGTTTCAACTCTCTTTGACTGTGGAGCAAAATAAATGAGAGTGATAAAGTTTACCCCCTTGAGTTCTGCCTTGTTATCAAATATTCCCCAAATCATGAAACTAGTAAAAGTGAAACAGACTGTTAGGGGAAACCCCACACACACACACACACACAAAAATGCTTCCTGTTGTTTTCCCCTCAGGCATTTTAAGAAAACTTCAATTCTAGATGTATGAATGAAATTACTTTTAAAAATTAGAAAATTCTGTCAGTTCAGAAGTATGTGACTATCTTTAGCAGAAAGACCTGTCTACCCCAAGGAAAAAAATGTATTTCTCCATTTCATGCTTTCCCCCTTCACTATAAACTGGGGATGGAAAAAAAAAAAAAAATGACCTAGTTGCTCATATTTTAGTCTTTCTTTCTTTCTTTCTTTCTTTCTTTCTTTCTTTCTTTCTTTCTTTCTTTCTTTCTTTCTTTCTTTCTTTCTTTCTTTCTTTCTTTCTTTCTTAATTCAATTAGAACTACATGTGAAAAAAATAAAAGATCGAAGTGATTCATTATGGGGGACTCAACACTTCCTTTCACCAGGTGGGAAAAGACGATTGCTGAAGAGCCTTCCTCACACTGTTTAGTGTTTTGTAGGTGGTCCAAAATTAATACTTAATGAATACATGAAAACATGAATGCCACGACCTAGGGCATACTCCAGTGCTAAACTGCTGCTGTGGCCTTTGGTTGGGGTTGATTATCTCCCTCTGCTGTCCTTTCCTTCTACAGCATGCTTCTAGTAACAGGTAACACTTTTAGTGACTGTTTCACTGAAATTGCGATTCCCTTGTGCCTCCATCCTCCCATTACACTTGTCTCAGATTCCTTGGATCTACCTCCAATGTTGTTCAAGAAATTTGTGAACCCATGCAGATTCTCACCACGGGTTCAATTCCATTTAGAAGTTCCCTATCATCTCTCTTACTCCTGCCCATATTGTCATATCACCTTTCCAGACCTTTTCTAATTTTTCAATCCTCATATAAGGAAAAAAACAGAGTGCCTTCAAGTTTTCTTTCCACTTCACATTTTCTCCCAATCTTTATTAATCTGCCAAAACTGATTGTCACAATAAATGATGGTCTACTCACAACATGGCTTACTCCTTTCATGTCTCCTTCAGCATTTTGCTTCTTGACTGATGCCCGCCCCCACCACCCTCACCTTTCATCTTCAGCCCCTCTCATCCTCTTGAGCTATCCCATCAGCCTTTTTCAATGTCCTAACTCTTCAAACATATAACTTAAAGCTTATTTTATCTCCCTTTTAAAATTTCCCCCTTAGAAAACTTATTCCAGAATCAATTTTACTTTGCTGTGTGGATGATTTCCTTGTCAATGGATGTATTTAGCTCTTTTTTCTATTCTGAGCCTTATTGCTACCTTATTCTCAAATGCTACCTTAATAACTACAAATTCATACCTTTTCCCTTTAACCTCTGTTTTTATACATGGTACATTCATACCACTTCCCCCACGCACACACCTGCACCTTACTCAAAAGATCACAACTGTCGTTCAGTCCCTCTTTGTTTTTGGGCCCCAGTTTTTCTCAATTCTATCACACTGCTACTTTACCAATCTTCTAGAAGCCATGGAGTACATGACAAAAGAAAGTAGAAAAGAAAAAATTCCATAAATTAATTTGTAATTCTTTCTTGTTCAGTAACATGCTTCTCATACCTCTCACAAGCTTAAGTAGGGATGTTTACTTATGCTCCTTTCCTCCTTATATCAAGGGCCAGATGCTTCTACCCAAGTGCCTTAAGGAGAAATTTTACACTGCTCTTTAATTTATAATTGAAATTCACATCTTGATTTATTTTCTGAAAGTGTTTAATATTTACTCAAGTAGAGAATATATCCTTTAATTCTACTTTTTTAAAACTCATGACACAATTTTTATTGACTTCTGTAGCTTCCCCCCGCCCCCTGCCAATTGTATAACTCTAAACCCCACTGTTTTCTGAGTTCCTCCTAAATTGAATATAATAGGTAGCATTACAATTAATTGCAGCAAAATCACCTTTAAGGAAGTAACCACTTGTGAATCTGGATCCATTTTTTGAATTCAGCTTTTTATTATTTATTTATTTTTAAGCTGACCCATCCTGCTACCTGTTGGCAGCTCAGTGGCAGCTCAGCTTGAGCTGGGCATCAAACTGCTGTTGCTCAGAGCTCAGCTTGCACTCTTGAGTGAGCTCTTAACCTGCTGAGCCACTTGGCCAGCCTTCTGAATTCAGCATTTTATTTTATTTTATTTTATTTTATTTTATTTTATTTTATTTTATTTTATTTTTGAGGGCAGTGTCACTGGCCCTCATAAGTGGGACCTGAACCAGGGCCGCTGGCTTCCCAAGCCAGCGCTTAACCACCGGGCCACTCGGCCGGCCTTGAATTCAGCTTTTTAAAATGTACAGGTTTCACTATACAATTTAGGTTGAGTTAGCAACCATGTACTTCCAATGGTAGGGTTACTAAAATAAAAATCATGCTTTAAAGCAATGTAGGAAGTTAGCACAATTGAAAAATTTTCCAAATTTTTACTTGTTTTGTTGCGATATTGTAAGAGCATTTTACAGCTAAAGTTATCAGTAAAGATTAATAGAGTATACATCTTCATTTAAATTCATCTCGAAATTCTATTTTAGTTTCAAAGTGCTTGAACATTGAATGCTCCCAGATTGCATTCTTTTAAGGATTCACCACTGATCCTATCCTACAATTTACTCACTGCTACAAAGTGGAAATTATGTGTAATTGAGCTAAGCAAGAGAATCACACAACAAAAAGCTCTGCTTTATTCAATTCCCAGATATTTCTGTGATGAGAGGAATAACAAAATGTAATTGTTGTTGGATGATACATACTAATTTTCTACAGTTTAATTGTAAAAGCATATTTTATCTTCATGCTAATCAAAAACATTTTTAAGGCACCTAACCTCACCCAGCAGTTTTAAGCTAATGGTAGAGATGCCAGATAGAGGAGAAGAGTTTACATTGTATTGTAAGACTATAGAGTATAGTAAATAAATGGGATGAAAAGTTTCTCCTACTTAGATGTAATTATTTTGCATTTTCCTCTCATTTATGATGCTAAGAGCCATAATACATCGTATGTTTTTCTTACAAAAAGTAATTTTTTTTTCCTTCTTTCATTCATTCATTTAAAAACATCCCAGTGGGTATGCAGGAGGATAGTGCCAGGCTCTAAGCTATTGGGCTGTCGGAAAAGTCATGACATATTTTGTCTATATTTTTCAAAGGTCATTAATTTATATAAAAAACAGAGATCAATCAATGATATATTGCCTGTTTTGTTCGATAACCTTTGGCCATCTTTCAGTGAGCTTCATAATCCCTCATTCATAGAAGGACCTGTCTTTATTTGCAAAAACCTGAAAAAAGGTGCTGACTTACAGCCTTATCTGAACTGAATATTATACCATGCAAGGAGTTTTCAAGAGAGTGAAACAAGTGGAAGTCTGATGGCACAAGGTCAGGTGAGTATGATGAGTGTGGCAGCACATCCCATCCAAGCTCCAATAATTTTTGACGTGTGATCAAACTTGTGTGTGGTCTTGCGTTGTCGGTGATGGAATACAGCTCCTTTACAATTAACAAACTCTGAACATTTCTGGATGATGGATTCATTCAAACTTTCCAATTGTCCACAGTACATATTGGAATTGATTGTTTGGTTCCTTGGTAGGAGCTTGAAAACGCAACACCTTCAAAATCCCACCACACTGAGAGCATAACCTTCCTCTGATGAATGTCTGCTTTCAGTGTCATTTGAGGGGAATCATCATGTCGGAACCAAGACCGTTTGCACAATAGATTGTTGCAAACAATCCATTTCTCAACACTAGTTATCAGTCGCTTCAAAAAAGGATCATTTTCCTCACGTTGAATGAGCATATTGCAGATGTTTATACGCACCTTCGAATGAATTTCTTAGATTTCATGAGGAACCGAAATATCGAACTTGCTGGTGGTCGTGAATGCATGAATGATGGATGTTCAATATTTCTGTAATCTCGCTTTTCTTGTAACGTGGGTTTGACTTGATCAATGCCTTTATTTTGTTATCATCAACCTAGCTGGGGCTCCCTGACTTAGGAGCGTCATTGAGATAAAAATCACCAGCACGGAATTTCATGAACCATCATCGACACTGATGTTCTTGTAGAGCATTGTCACAATAAACTTTATGCAACTTTTCACAAGCTTCACTCACGTTCTTCCCTTTATTCAAATAAAACAGTAAAATATGGCGAAAATGCACAGTTTGGTCTTCCATCTTCATCTTGTAAAATCTCCAAAGCTCAACCAAATCGTTCAATTTGTTTTTAGAGTGAAGCTAGAACTGTGTCAGCTGTCAAATGACATACCAATAACATAGATGCGGATGACTCTAGTACTTCCAAAAATGAACTAGTGCCATCTGTTGCAAACATGCGTCATACTTTTCTGAGAATCCAGTATTTCCTGAGAATGCAAGGGCTTTACAGCCTATTGGTGTTCCTAATATTTATAGCTTATTTTGTATATAAAATCTCCCCGGACCTGTGTGGGGATAACTGAGTTCTCATTATGTTGCATGCTATGATTTACCATTCTCAAATCTGTATCTGATTTTTGTGATAAATTTTCCATTGCTTTCCACATGATTTGTATCTACCATATCTATTGCTTCTAAAACCATTGACCCTTTTTTTTTCAGTCTCTACAAAATAATTTTCTTCTCAGAACTCTAGATGAGAACTTAAATAGGTTGTATTACATTCCTTACCTAATCTCAAGCCCTGCTAAGACCTAGTAAAATAGGTAGTTCTCAGAAGTACCTCCAACAATTAAATGATGCAAGCTTCTGTAAAATAGATTCTTGTCTCAGGTATCTCTGACCTCAAGCATAATGCAGCAGCCTTTGTGAGTGAATTGCTCAGTCTCAAAACAGCAATCCTACAGCACTGTTGCATGGGCAACTAGCATATTTTAGAAAATAATCCTTCTCTAGAATCATGAATGTTACTACCCTGACCTGATCTGAACCTCAGAAAAGCCACCTGAAAAGTTATTGAAAAACTGCATTCATATGAACTTTGAGCTCTATGTAGTTAATTGTTTTTAAGTTCAGGATGTACCATCTAGGTTGGACAAAATCTAACAGGACTCTTTTTTTTTTTATTTACAAATACCATTAAAGTTAAGTAGAATGCAATGTCTTTTTAAGGTTGTTCACTTTTATTGGCTTGAATGCACAATTAGTTCTCTGTATCAAAGTGTCCTCAAATTTTAAACACTCCCTGCTTATGTATATATGAATTCTGTATTTTCCTCATTTAAATATTATGTTAAAATTTCTATGTAGACACATAGAAGTTTTATTTTATTTTTGAATACATTAATCACTTAATTCTGACCCAGTTGACATACTTCTCTCCTTAGTAAAAAGTGGCTTACAACATTTTCCATATCTTTTGCTACATTTTATAAAGAAAAATGACTAAAGTCATTTTTTAAGTGTTAACAATTTTAAACTCTCTGATGCAAAGCAGTTATATCTCTTTGCAGATTTTCTCCATATTTCTCAGAAATTCATATCTGTCAAACTCAACATTTGATCTTTAATTTCTTGGAGCTATCTAATACTGACACAAATGCTAACTATCTTTAGTTCTCCAGAGTTTGGTTTCATCCATCCCATCAAGTATTTTAAGAAGCTTGAAATGCTCTCAGGATTGCTTATCTAAAAGGATTTAAAGAAATACTAGTAGGATTTTATTATATACCATCTGAAAGAGAAATTAATTTTGCCTTAGGTTTCAAACAAAAGTGAGAATTCTATCATACAAAGAAGGCTTGTCTGAATAACCTAATTGAATTAAGGTATGAGAAATATTCACATATTTTATGCCAAAAAATATACTTTTGTTTAAATAATTAAAATATAATATCTAAATTTTTTTTCCAATTCACTACTGTAACAATTTTCATTTTTTGTGTGTACATCTATGCTGTATTTCCTATAACATCCTAATGAAAAATGATAAATGACCCTATATTGTCTCAAGATTTGACAGAGTACATAGGTTTAAATGAAGAATTGCAAGGGATGATTTAGAGATGTGAGACAAGATCAATCACAGATGACTGGAAATTATATTGCCTTTTTGTCACTTTTACAATAATTCTCCTAAAGAGCCTATTTTGTGGGATAATCTACTATTCACATTTAATAATATGATTCTATTGTACTATAAATAAAATATCAAAATATCCCTTAAGGTAATAGCTGGCAGAAACTTTAGCTGTGAATGAAGCTTATTTTATTTCCATCATTTTTATGCACAAATACCCAACATCTGGCCAACATCAAAATGTGTAGGTTCTGGCAGCTGGTACACCAAATGCAGTCAGAATTTTCTCTCAGCAGGTTCACTACATATGATCTGGGACACATGTTTGATATTATCTGGGAAAACAAAAACAATGAGTCAATGGCTTGAGCTCTATTTGACAATGAAAAGAAGTTTGGCTCCATTAATTGTTTCTGAGAAGAATATTTCACTCTGAGCATAGCAGCTAAAGTTTCTATTATTAATGTAAATAAATGAGAGGGAAGAAGGAAGCCTTGATGATAACCATGGTAAAAAATTAAAAAGCCCTGGGATTGTCGATCAGAGTTGACTTCAGTAACTGGCTGGGAATGCAGTCATTTGATCCAGCAAACACTCTAACCAGAATTCACACTAACCAATGTCTTCCCCTGTAAAGTTTTTGCTCTCTGGGGAATCACAGTTTTCCAATGCCACTTTTGAAACCTCCTGACATTTTGGAAAGGGTTTTTGGGATAAATGCTACCTAGATTTTCAAGTAAACTTAAGAGTTTCATTTGTCAAAAACACACATTTCCCTTTCTGTAGCTAATGTATAGATTGAAATAATTTAGAAAACTTCTGCTGATATTAGACTACATATGCATCTCCATGTTAATGTAACACTGCTGGTCCTAGGAGAAACATGGCTGATTTTCCTGAGCATCAGTTGTACTTAATGGTAATAACACATTGATTTGATCTCCAGAAAAAATTCCCACAAGTGGAAATCACACTGGTTTGCTAAAAAAAAAAAAAAAAAAAAAATAGATAAAAGAATAAAATTATATTTTTTGATTCTTTCTGATTATTATGATAATATAATAATTTAGTCATCATTCATAGGAGAGAATTCCCAAATTGAAGGCCATCTTTGTAAATTCCTGTTTAGATTAAATTTATAAATATGTTTCCACTAATTGTCAGTTAATTATAAGATGGACAAAGGGACACATGGGTGTTGCCTTAACATTGATTTTGTTACTCATATGTGTACATATGAGCACAGTCACAGTTACAAACACATACACATACTCACACACACACACAGATACACGCACACAAATTAATCATTCCTATCACTCAAAGTCAGGTATTTTCTCCTAAGTATCATGTTTACTATGCAGTATAATCCTACCTGCTTGCTAGTGGACAAAATTGTTAAACTAAACTCATTCCCAAAAATAAAAAGAAAATTAAATGGAATTAAAACAATCACTAGTAATTTCTATTTCCTACTTTCTAAAATTACACACTTTTCATAGTTTGCTATAGTAAAAATGGCTTATCACAATAAAGTAATTTGAAAGATTATTTATTCTTTTCATAATTATCAATAAAAGAACTTATTCAACATAAGAAGAAGAATGAACTCTGGCTTATCCAACTCAGGATAAAAGGAATTCATGGACAATAAAAATCTCATGATTCATACCCATTATTGGATTGATCAAATAAAAATAAAGACCATATTGAATTATTTTATTCCCATTTTATTGGAAAAGAATTAAAAGCCTGAAAATAATCACAAACATTGGAAACTATGTGAATCCATAGGATCTCCTAATTTAGGGATGAGGCAAACACACACAACTGCATCTGATTTTAGAAAAGGGAGGGAATTATTAGCATAGCATTCAGTAAGGTGGCAGATGGATAAGGGAAAGAAAATTTATTTGCAGTATTTTAGTGTTTGTGTGTAATTGTGGTTTCATGCGTGTTCTATTACTAAAACAAACAACCCATGTAGTTAAATTTTAAAAGGAGAAAAATGAGCCTGTCCTTAATCAAAGAATACATTAAAGCTAATTCTATGTATCTGACATAACATAAATAAATATATAAATAAATCAAGCTGTAGCTTGATAGTGAGAAAACTTATACCATATTCATTAGAAACAGCTTATAAATATACTGTATGTCTTGCACTTGAATTTTATTTGGTTTGGTCTTGCTTTCTTTTAAAATTTCAATTACAAAGGAGCATAGGAGAATAATGGAATAAAATCCAGGAGAATTGTTCTAGCCTTTGCCTTAACAAATTTATTATCTTGTACATCATTCCTCTAGGTTTTTGTTTCTTCATTGGGAAAATTAAGAGATTTATATACTTATGGATTTATTCAAGAAATACTTGTTGAGTACTTTTTATGTGCCAGATATCATTTTAAGCAGTAGAGATAATAAGAGTCAGTAAAATATATACTGAATTCCTACACTAAAACTTACAATCTAGTGGAAGAAAAAAAAATTCTCAAGCCAAATACCCAATTAAATGTAGCAATGCCACTGTGATCAGTGTGACAAAGGAAAACATATGGTGCTGGAGTGTATGGTGCTGTAGGATCACAGTACAGTAGTGACTTGATATGATAGGAAAGATAAGGAAAGGCTTTCTAGGAAGTGATGACCAAACTGAGATCTCAAGGATGATGACAGTCATTTCCTAGGGAAGGAGACAGAGAAGATGACTTCATGCAAAGGACTACCATCGGCTGATGGCTTATCCCAGTAGCAGAAAGATATGGCTCTAACAGAGAAGGCGAGACAGAATGTAATACTCAAAGAGGCTGAAGAGCAACATATGGAACAGACTACAAAGAATTTATATACCAAGTTCAAATATTTTGTCTTAACAGTGGAATTCCACTCATGGTTATAAACATAAAGGCAATGGCTAATATGTATACTTTAACAAGAATCTTTGACCAAGGTGTGAAAACTAGACTGGGGTTGGTCAAAATGGATGTGGCTAACTGACAGAACATTTTCAGAGTACTATAAAGCAGAAAAGATGACAGAACTAGAATACTGGTGATGAAAATGAATGCAAATTGATGAGTTAGGTAAACATAAAGAAAGCTATGTGTAGGACTCAATGCTGTATCAGATATGAGATAAAAGAGATAATGAAGCATCAAGGCTAACACTTTCATAAAAAAACAACTATTTCCAAAAAGAATTTAGCATTATCTTCTTATTATGGTTCCATTCACTGAGATAAGGAAGAATGTGAGAGGAGCTGGTTTGGTAGAAAGGAAATACATATGTTTCCTCATGCCTATTGAGTTTGATGTGTTAAAATTCCCCAGAAACGACTGTCTTTGAGGTGTGACAAAAATGAGTCTCTAACATAGAAATCTTATAGAAGTTTCTGTGTTTTCATTTCTATAAAAGTTACATTTCCAGCAATGCATGTTAAAGGGTGTTGGGATAGAGGATATTAGAGAACAAAGCTTCTTGAGTCTTCTCATTTCCTCTGAGGTTATTATGTTCCCCTTGATGGTGATGATTTTTTACCTGCATTAGGTGAAGGTCTGCCAAATCATGTAATGCATTAAATAACGGTTTAATGAGCTTTTTATATCGCCAATCATGTCCCCCAGACCTAACTACTGAGTTTTATGCACACTTCCTAACTCTGCCCTGGTGCCAACTTATGCATTGCAATTTATTGAGCATTTTATGGGCTTACACAAACACTGTATCTTCTGTTACAAAGAGCCTAGTACAGACTGAACAAAACAGGCCTAGCCAGAGATACCATCATGACATTCAAGAGAAAGTCTTCAATGGAAAGCTTGGAGAAGTCAGGAGATAGATATTTTTAATCTTTGAACGTATGTGACAATTAAAGCAATGGGCCTAAAATTTATTTTAGAAAGAGCGCAGAGCAAAAAGAAAACCAAGCAGTATAGTTAACATAAAAGAAATAGACTTTTGAAATGAGAGAAAATTTGAATTATAACCCGAAGTATGAAATAAATATCTATGGAACTATATTGGTATAAATAAATGATTCAATAAATAAAGAGAGAACAATAGCAAGTGTTGGATGCAGAAGAATTCCAAATAATTTATATAGACACTCCTCCCTCAAGAAGGTAGAGGATAACTCCCCACTCTGTCTTTACAGTAGAGAAAACTAACATTATCTCAGCCAGGTAATTTAGGTGAGCATCATCAATGATAAGTCATAGTGATACTATGTGCCCTTGATAGGTTGTGATGAGAACAGCACTTTATATTTATGGTCTTTCTTCCCCCCAAATCCACAACCTTAGTCTAATCATGAGAAAAACATCAGACAAATGCGAGTTTGGGGACTTTCTACAAAGTAACTAATTAGCACACCTCAAAAATGTCAACATTATCAAAAACAAGGAAAGAAATTAAAGTAGTCTCATAATATCTCCTAAGGTCACCTCATAGTTCTTTGTTTGTTTGTTTTTTGTTACATATATTTCATCCCACCTCTCTCAACCAAATTCCTATCTTATTTAAATTATACATGCTGAAAAATGCTGCTGCCATCTAGCTTCCAAGTATTCATAATGTTTTAGTTTCTGAATCCACAAATAACTGGTACCTTCTTTCTGTACCTCGGAGCTCAAATCCCCGAACAGACAATGTACTTGACCAGCTTATTTTTGTTACTAGTTTTCTGATGTTATAAATTATTGACTCATCTGTAAATGGCTTTCTTCTTCAGTTAGATGCTCACCCTACCTCCATTTAGTTATGACCAATGAAAAAGGGCAAACACTATTTGAGAAGGAGTATGCTTTGGGTGGGTACCCCTGAAAACATTTTACTGAAGCTGAGGTTAAAATAGCAGAACATCTTAGAGTTGTGTAGTGAGCAGTATAGTGGTCCACAAAGATTTCCATGTCCTAATCTTGAGAATCAGTGAATAATTTATGTTACATAGCAAAGGAGTGCTACACTTGCAGATGCAATTAAGGTTGCTTATTAGCTCACCTTTAATCAGAATATCCTGCAGTATTTAGGTAGGTCCAATGTAATCAATCACAAGAGTCCCTAAGGATGGAAGAGGGTGGCCAAAGAGATAATGTTAGAGTGATACAGTGTGAGAAACACTCAACCAGCCATTGTGGTCTTTGAAGATGGAAGGGACCCAAGAGCCAATGACTGTGGGCAGCCTTTAGAAGCTGGAAAATGCAAGAAAATACATTCTCCTTTAGATCCTCCAAAAGGTAACATAGCCCTGCTGACACCTTGCTTTGAGCCCATTGAGACCCATTTTGGATGTCTGTGCTGCAGATTGTAAGAAAGTAAATTTGTGTTGTTTGAAGCCACCAACTTTGTGGTAATTTATTATAGAAACATTAGGAAACATGAGGTTGGTTTGTAGGTGATAAATTCATTATCCTAACCTATACCTGAAGAGTTACATTAGCACAATCAGTATGTCTGTGGTTAATTGTGGATATCCTTGTATAAACTACATTTGATTGGCTGATTTGTTTCTCGCAAATAAGTGGAGATAACCCTAAATAGAAGATAAATGATCAGGAGAATTAATAATATAAGAGTAACCATCAATATGAGTCAGAAACTACCCCTCCACATAATGAAATATACAAGAAAGGTGCCCATAAACTATTTTGTTTTGAGGGGATGCTGCCTGAATATTGAGGCAATGAGATCCATGCTTATTTATATCTTGCCAACTTGTCAGACATGGTCTAATTGTATTTGTCACAGTCAAATGCTTATGCCCTTAGCACAGTAGGCAATGCTATATAAGGAAGCTGAAGAACACAGAAATATCATTTGTTAATGTGTGCAGGTTCAATGAATACATTAAGGCCCATAATTTAAAAAAGAATGAAGCTAAACGATACCTGAAAACTATTTGCTTCAATAAAGCCTTAACATTTTCAAAAGAAATCCAACAGTTCTCACTGTTTTTTTTTTTTTTTAAAGCTTCCAAATATTTCGTTTTCCTGATAAATGTAAAAGAAAGGAATGAATGGATGGTGGTAGAATTTTGCTGTGCTTAGAACAAAAAAAGGTTCTCTAAATATGAAGATGGTTTCATTTTTACAGCTGCATAATAACTCAAAATAAATAGAATTCCCCAACAGAGGAAAGTTCTGCTTGTTTCTTCCTCTGTCTCATCTATGCTTTCCAGGCCTTGAGAAGGTTCTTCTGGGAATCAGATCTACTGACTTCCATCCCATTAATCACTGCATCTTACATATCACAGAACAAAAATGTATTTTTAACCAGCAGCCAAAGTGTGGGGAGAAATGAGGTAATTTTGGTTAGTGACCAGCCGCAATCAGGACTTGGGTAGGTAATATTCTGTCCCAGTTGCATCTCTCTCTGCCAAACCTAGACTTTCCCACATCATTTTAATATGACGTAGATATGACAAATTCATATGCTCTTGAGCCCAGACTTTGTCTTGGAAAAGAGGACAGTCTTATGGAGAGCGAAGGAAAAGAGCTTTGCTTGCTAATGCTAAGTAGGTGTGCAACAGCAGAAACAAAATATTGTAGCCAATTTTTAAAATTAGACATGTATCCAAACATTTGGCGATCATTTCTGGTCTTCATCTCTAGAAATTGCCCCTCAGGAAGAACGTCGGGGAAAGGGTGACACAGGCCACTTACCTATTGGTATTGTCAGTTGTATAAGCGGACTTGTTCTAAAGTTGTCAGCGTTAGCATCTGTAGTTCTCAGAACCAGAAACAAATGGCTCAATGAAGGGAAAGTAACCAGATATCTCACATGGACAAGGACAATGTTTTGTTTTGTTTTTGTTTTTTAAATTATTTCACTGTGGAAGAATTCCTTAGAAAACCAAAAATGATTTCTGTAATCTTTGTAGGTAAGCTATACTTATTACTGATTTTTAATTTAATATCTAGCTTAAGTTAATTAGATTAATATTTCGATGTTTTAAAACTCAAGTTAATGAAAGAGGATTAAATATTTGAAAGAAATACAGTAGAATTTTAAGATGTAATTTAATAAATAAATAATATCATATATTTCAAAGCAGTTTACAACTTATGATACTTTGTCTAAAGCTGAGAGCCAAAAAACATGATTTAGAGGTAAACAATTTCCCAGACCTACCCATTTTTCAAGGCCAAGAAAGGAAGGTCTATCTTTGTGTTCTCTGTCCTGTACCTCTCTGTGACAACCCAGTGCCCCTGGGACACAATCACAGTGTAATTGATAGTTTTGACTGTCATTGCACCCCTGCCTGACTTCCAGAGCCATCATCCAGTACAGCCTTTGGATAGAGAATAGGGAAAGGAACAGGATTCTTTTATAATCTCCTATTTTGTTCTGCCCATTTTGTTCTCGTCTCAGTTTGAACATTTATTTCAATCAGTTAAGATCTATTGAATTAAATTTAACAAATATTGAGTTATTGCTTTCTGTCTAAGAAGAGAAGTAAGTTACGTAGCAGTAGAGTATGAGTCTATACCTGATGACAATTATAAGAGATTTTTTGTTTAAAAGTTTTCTTTCTATTCTCATAGAAAAATAAAAGTATATAAGCAATCGGTAGTTAATTCAAAAATTATATTTTTTGAAGACAAGTACAATAGAGTACACCCTAGTCCTTTATTTCAGTTGTTTCAACAGAAAATAAAGGCAACGACATAACATATCACAAATAACAGTGTTTCTTCATCATAATACTAGGTGTGACAATTAAGTTCACAAACTCATCCTAAAAAAAGTGCTACATGCCTCATTGGTGAATATCATTATGGTCACCTTCAGTGTACTCCCTTTGGGAAGCTATGCACCAACACCAGCACCTAGTCCAGCCTTCAGAGTAACTTTGGAACTCTTTCTGGAATGGTCATCAAAGCTGTTGTATTACGCTTGATGTTCTGAATGTCATCCAAATATCTTCCTTTCAACATTTCCTTTATCTTTGGGAAAAGAAAGAAGTCATTGGGGGCCAGATCAGATGAATAGGGAGGGTGTTCAATACAGTTATTTGTTTACTGGCTAAAAACTCCCTCACAGACAGTGCGATGTAAGCTGGTGCATTGTAATACAAAAGCCATGAATTGTTGGGGAAAAGTTCAGTTCTCTAATTTTTTCATGCAGCCTTTTCAGCATTTCCAAATAGTAAACTTGGTTAAGTATTTATCCAGTTGGCACAAATTCATAATGAATAATCCCTCTGATATCATAAAACATTAGCAACATTGTTTTGACTCTTGCTTTGGACTGAGGAAACATTTTTGGTCATGGAGAATTGGCTGACTTCCACTGTGCACTTTGACGCTTTGTTTCAGGGTCATATTGGTACACTTATGTTTCATCACTAGTGATAACATGGCCCAAAACATTGTCTTGTCTTTCCAAAAGGTCTTGGCAAACTTTGACTCTCTTTTGCTTTTGTTCATCGGTGAGCTCCTTTGGGACCGGTTTTGCACACACCTTTCTCATGCCAACATTTTCAATTAAGATTTCCCTAACTGTTTCTCTATCGATGTTTACTTGGTCTGCTGTGCTTCTCACAGTCAGCTGACGATTTTGACTCACAATTCGATGGATTTTTGCAACGTTTTCATCAGTTCTGCTCGTTACTGGCTCCCCTGACCTCTCTTCATCAGTAACACTTTCTCTCCCCTCAGAAAAATCCATTTGTACTCTGCTGTTTTCTTCATGGCATTATACCCATAAACTTGGACCAACATGTCCCTGATTTCACTTCCACTCTTGCCAAAAATGTAATGTTTATTTGTTGCTCTAATTCATGCTCAAAATTTCTTGTGACAGCACACAAAAACACGCAACAACAATAATGAACGCCACTCAGCACAACACCATCACACATCAACAAGAACACAGCTGTGAGACACTGATACACCAAGGTTATGAAACCTTACCGAGCTGTTTGTGCATTGCTGCCAATGTAAGCACACAGTGGCAAGTTCACAAATTTGATTACCAGTTCTCATGTTGCTTACTTGTCATATTTTGGATGTTTTCTCAAGCAATATCTCAAATACAGAACTCATATTTAAGCTATATGCTATCACATTCTTCTCTCAATCTTTTTCTAACTGTATATTCCCTATCTTAGTTAATCACCATTCATTTATTCACCCACACCAGAATTTAGATTGTTTTTGTTTCCTCCCTTTTTTAAAATTTCTGCACATCAAATTGCTCAATACATCTTATCAAATTGATTTTTGAAATGACTGAGAATCCCACCTCTTTTCTTCATTCTTACAGCCCTGGATCATTTCCAGCCTTGACTACTATAGTATACTTTCTTTACTTAGGTTTTCACCAGTGTCATCCATGCAAAACAGCTAGAATTATCTTTCTAAATGCAGATTTGATCATACCACACCTATGATGAAAACCATGAAATAATTTCTCATTACTTATAAGACAAAGTGCCATTTGGAGCCCCAAACTACATTCCCAGTCTGTGTTCCTTTAACTCTACATTTCCATACTTCCATTATACCAGCCATGCTGAATTGTTTACTATACCTTAAAAAATCCCATCTATTTCAGGGTCTTCAGATTATGCATCCAACTATCCTTGATCTCATCTCTTTTATTATTTTTCCATCAGAAAAACAAATTAAATGTTTAAACCAGGTAAAAGTAGAGTTATTATACATTTGGGTCATCATTCCCCTGGTGAGTTCCGGTCTATGTCTCTTGGTTCAGCATAATCATTAGTAGCACTTTCCTCGCTCTCAATCATGTTTGCCAGAATGATTCCCTTAACCAAAAGTCATCTTCTTTCTGAAACTTTTCTTGAATTATCTAACAACTAGTTGTTGGAACACTAAATATTATTACATGGTATATATCACATAGTAGTGTAATAAACTATGTATCTAAATATCCTAATAAGCGGTGCATTCTATAATAGTAGGAATAACAGCTGAGTTTTAAGGTGTGCTTAGTGTATGTTAGACACAATTCCAACACCATATGAGTCAAATTTAATTTATGCTCTGTGATAATTCTGAAAGGACATCATTCTGATCATCCACACTTTGCAGAGGAAGAAACTGAGGCAAAACAAGTTTCAGTAACTTGGTCAAAGTCACTATAGCTGATGAGGGGCAAATGACAGTGCTATAAACCAAGGAAATGGCTTCAAATTTTACACTCTTATGATGTGCAATATGCAGACTCATCTTGTGTCCCTGTCACGTTAGACCAAGTATCTAAGAAATGCATGATAAACAACTTTTTTAGTGAATGATTCTTAAAGACTAGAGAAATGTCCTTCTTAATGTCTGAGTGAAGTGAATTCTTGCAGCCTTAATGGCTGGTTGTGTCAAAATAAGATCCACCTCCTCTTATTTATATTATAAAATTTCTGTATTGTTTTATTAACTTTCTTCTCACTCCTGTTCTAACAGCAGGAATAGTAAATAATTACCACTAAAATTATTCTAATTGAATAAATGCTAAATAGTCTTATAAACACTTTTCGGAAGTTATGACTAGCTTTTCTACTCTTTCTAAATTTAGAGCTCTCCTTTGTTGGTTTTTCTTTTCACTTACTTATTTGCTTGTTTTACTAACAGTAGTAGCTTAGGGGTTGGCATGGTAGTGAAATATCTTGAAATAAAAATAAATGGAGAAAATAAAATTTCCAAATTGTATGTTTGCTAAGAAATAACAGGATTACTGAGACTTCAACATCATCAGTGGAAGGTGGCTATAATTCCCTAAGCAAGTATTTGACTTTCTACTTGGAGAGAACTTGCCTCAACACTTGGCAAATTCTTGAGGAGTTAAGCAGCAAAACATGGCAATTCCTTATTTTTCAATACAATTAGATTTGCATGTGAAGCTTAAACAAAGAGAGATTAAAAACACACTCGTTAACACTCTGGAATTAAATGTAGATATTTGTAATAGAAGCGATTTAAGAAACTGAGCAAAAGTATATGCATTTAAAAAGAACCTTTATAAAACATACCAATCTTCAATCCTCCCTCTTTAACTGGAGTTTGATTCCCTAATGATTTGTGTGTCTATACATACACACACATATATACACACCCATACACATATCCTATCCTAACACATACCCAACCCATACTACTCACACATACCCATTCATAGACACACACACACACACACACACACACACACACACACACACATCTATATAAAGTTTTCTTTGGATCATACTATAGGAAAAAGAAACTAATATACCTTGAGTAATAGGCAAGTCATTTTTAAGCAGACGGGACCTCAGATCAATTAAACAAAATGAGCTTTATGAGAAAAACATTAAGTGGACTCCTTCCTGGATTATTTTTCTAAAAGAAAATTTCTCTTCTAATTGATGCCTTGAAGCTTGTTGCTGCAAATTGAAGTTTATATCAAATATTTGGCAGTGCTTCAAGGGAAATGATTCAGTTCACCTTGATTCTCTAATTGAGATGTTTAGGGGTGCTTTGCTGCTTTTTTTTCTTTTTTTAAATCTGGAAGTGTTGTCTACATAGCATGTTTCAACTGAGGTTCTCATTTATATTTTTGCTGAGTGCTAAATTGTTTTTTAGTCTATCTAACAATCTGCTATTTTTTTTTCCTCCCCCGCAGTGTTCAGTATTTGTCCTTGAAGAGTTTTCAACTGTAAAACACAAAGAAAATGATATATCCAATTAAAGTGAGACAAAACACAACTGTCTAAAAGCCATTAACTGCCCCGGCTCCCCCCCAAATACCATAATTTTTGGTATACCTGACAGTTCTCTTTTCAGTTTTTTCAACCCTAGTAATTCCCGATTCCCTTCTTTTATTTTAAAGATACTGCTTATGGGCAAGTTTCATAGTCCATAATATGTGATGTCAATAAAATTTTGTCAAATCATAATCCACATGAGAGTAACATATCTACCAGACATGTTTTCAGAATAAATAAATTATTTAGAACACTAGTTAATCCTTATATTTTACACTTTGATTTTATTTATATTTACCTAACACATATATTTAGTTCCTAGTACCTTCCAGGACTCTGCCTAGCCACTGGATAGGCAATGTTGAATAAGATAGGAAAAGTTGCCTGCCTTTATGAATTACAACCTAGTGAGGTAGACAAGCAACTGATAAATGACCTAAGTACAATTGTTGTAAATCATGTCAAAAAGATGGCAGAGTTATATGAGAAAAAGTGATCTTGAGAGAGCCCGCTCTGAAGGATGGAGAGAAAGGGATTGAGCTTGAAAAAGACTTGAAGCATTTGCCTTTTCTGCAGGGGATACAGCTTGTGTGAGGCTCCGAGTAGGAAACAACACTATTGAAAATGATGTTGAGTGGCAGCAGGAAGATGAGGAAGAAGATAGCTAACATTTATTGAGGGCTTCTAGTTTATCAGTCATGGTGGTTTACAGCTCTGTTTCAGAAAACGGTCATGCTAACTGGTTTTAAAAATAAGAAACTGTTGTTAGGGAGCTCCATATGGGTTAGGACCATCACAAACCCAGGCTTTTGTATCAGTCTGCCCATCCATCTCAGGGTGGTGAATTTGCCCTCAGTCTGACTCCATTCATGGTTGCAAAATGGCGGCAGCAGTTCCAGGCATTATAACTAGACATGACATTATTCAGAGCATGACACTTTCTCTGTCTCATCTATCTTTTTGGGAAAGAGAAATCCTTTCCAAGATGCCCCAAGTTGACTCTCTCTCCTGTTTTATTAGACATAATTAGGGCACAGTGTCCATCCCTAAATGAAGCATTAAAAAGGGGAATGGAATTGACCAGTGACATGATGAGATTATGGAGGGAAATTGGAAAGCCAAACCCCATTATCACTTCTGATATTCTGAAGTATCTTCATGCCACGTCAATGGAGATATTGAAAACGCTAGGTAAATGTCTTCTTAAGGAGGCTTACTAGTCAAAATATATTTGCAATTTGAAAATCAATTTATGCTAAGCATTCATAGCAATTATTATTAGCATGTCAGTTACTTAAATTAGTGAACATAAGATTTAAGAAAATGGTAATAATTCATGTATTTTGTTGTTTAAGTTTATTCGTGCAAAATACTCTAAGTCTGAAGAAAACATGAGCACATGCTGTTGGAAATGATATTGTATCTTCCTTGGCATTCACTGTGACAGTGAACTCTATATCACATTGTCTTTACCAACATGAGAAATTAATGATAGAATAAATTAAAAAAAAGGAGAAAATTATATCAAAAGGAAAATCTTTGTAATGACTGTATTCAACCAGCTTTTTATTATATTGATGATAGTATAATTATAATAATAGATACTTTTCATTGAGAGATGAATATCTGCTGGGTTGTTAGACATTTGGTTCTTAATTCTCATAACATCAAATGCACAGTGGGTGTATTTTTATCCCTATAGTCTTGGAGGTCAGAAATATACGTATAGTTAATCAGTGAGAGAGGCTGGCAGTATTCACACTTACCTGTTCTACTCTAAAGCCATTGCTCTTATTACACAAGTGTTCCACCTAACATTATGTCTTGGCCCTGAAAATTCCCAGAGGAATCAGAATATGTCTTTTTCAGTCAACGGGCTTTTAGAAATCCCTTTAAGAATTTCCACCTGAAATTCATCTGTCAGTAAAAAACTTTTTTAGTTTACATTTCTGCCTTTCATCTATAGCAGCCTAATTAACATAGATTTGCTATTATTACACTTCCATGGCAATTTCACTTCTAAAATGTTGTTACTTTAATTTTCACAAACTTAACTCTGAAGATTGAACAGGACATGAAAAGACACTTGTTCTCCACAAGTTTTGATGCTTCTTCATGTTTTGGCCTAAGAAGAGTAAATTTTTCTGACAGGAAAGTAAGGTATTTCTGATTGTGGGTAGACCATACTTATCTTCCTGTTGTTTTGATATTTTTTCACAAATTTTAACATGCATGCCATCAGTGCACTGTTTTATGAAATATCTTTCATTTTACTCTTTTGGATAGAAATAGTAACAATATTCTAAAGGTAACTTCAATTGAGCTAAACAAATACTAATAAGAAAGCTCCTTTCTGTCTTATTTTCTTTTGGTTGAAGTCATTGTTTTTCCTGTTAAGCACCTAATCTGCCATGGATTTATTGACAGTGTGACTGTGCTGGCTGAGTCTCGGTGCTATTTCCAGAGGTAAATAAAGGTATTTTAAGATACAGAGAAGAGAGATTGAACATGTAGTTCTGTAGATTAGATATATAGAAAATATTCGGCTGTATTTCCTTTGCCCAGGACTAGACGGCTCCTGGCACTGAGTTTATATTTTAAGGAAGACAAATTCATAGCCCCTCATTCTCATAATGCCTTACAGCTAGGATGATTTAACAAATAAAAATATAAGACACCAGTTAAATTTTAAATAATGTTTTAGTATAAGTATGTCTCATACAATAGTTGTAGCATGCAGAATAGCCACCTCATAAAAGTGAGGTAGAAGCCCTTACAAGGAGCCACCTAAGGGCCGAGACTGAACATTTCATCCACACAACTTAACAGAGTTCCTAGAATATAGTGAAGACTCAAATGGAGGGTGGTGTCAATGATAGAAGTAGGAACAGTGATAAGAAATGAAAATGAGGAGGAGAACAGTGAATTTGCTTGATAAATGTCAGTTGAATGGATGAAATGTCTCAGATAGTGTCTCAAGGCTTGAGGACAGTATTATTTATTTACACTGCCAGGAAGCGGCTACTAACAAAAGACATGTGTCTAAAAATCCCTGGGCTGTGAAACTGCATTGATAGTAGTCAACACTGTCAAATGTTTGACCAATCTCCTAATGTTAGCACAAAAGGATTAGAGAATTACCAAGGATCACTCAAAAAAGGGATTCTTTTTTATAGCACCTAAAACATTTTTGTTATATACTACCTTTTCATTTTTAAGGGCTATCATAAAAGCTATCACTTAATAGCTAAAAAACAATTTATTTGACTAAGCGCCTGACTAACTAGCAAGCACCAACTTGAGAATATCTACTATAACTTTAGCAGAAGCAGAGTTTGGGTTTTTTTCTTCTTTGGTTTTCTTTGCAAATCTCAGAGAAATGTATACTGACAATATCATTAAATGTGACAGTTTATTTTTTTCTATGTGGAATTCAGAATCTGGGCTGAATAGTTCGTGCCTTTTCCTTATGTGATATGTTTTGATTTGTATCTCTTAAGATGTAGAACCAGAATCAAACTGACTCATGATGTTTCATAGTCATCCATAGCTCCTGTCACTATCTCTGTTAAAACATGACATTTCATAGATGGTTAGTTCATAAGTCTATAGAAAAAATACCTTAAATATATCTGGAACCACAAAGACAGCTGCAGGTTATGGATGACTAAAGCTCACACATTCTTTTCATAACAATCTGTGATGTTCGTCTGAACTAATAACCACATGCCACTTGAACTCTGAGTCTTGGAAAATTGTAAGAGCTTAAAAAAAAATAAACAGGTGACCAATGATGTCTGAATATTTGTGGAGAAAAAATGTTCACAATTCATGAATTCTAAACATTTCCTCAAGAGTTATACTTTTTCATAGGCAGCCTTTGCCTTTAATTAAGAAAAATAAATAATTTAAAATATTCCCCTCAAACTTTAAAATATTTCAGTATGCTACTAATAATAAGCAATAAGAATATAGTGTTATAATACTCAAAATACCAATTGAGGGAGAGTCAGTTTGAATTATGGAAATGCTAGTTAAAGGATATGTTAAACAATAGGGCAAGGTTAGAGAATCCTGATTCCAGAAATCTGACACTGTCACTATTTCTGGAGGCCTCGGTTTACTCATCTATATAATGGGCGATATAGATATTGCTTAGGAGTTCCATAATCCTTAGATCCTAAAAGCAGTATTTCTAATTTTAAGTAATAGAATAACTAGGTCTGACTTTTTTGTATAATTTGTATCAATAAATTAGATTAATTAACTTAATAGTATTATAATTAGTTATAGTGGTGATGCTCTTTTAAAGAAGGCGCTTTTAAAGTTTTGAAAACTATAGGAGTAATTAGCCCCCATGGATGCTGGCTTTGTATTCATTTGTTACGAAATCATTTTAAATGAATAGCACAGATACTCAGTTTTAGGGTACCTCTGGTGCAAAGATTTTTACATTTGCAACTTATATTATAGCCCAATGGCTTTGGATATCTCCAACTATGTGTGGAAAATATGTTATAAATTATACTACTGAAATAGCTAGATGTTATTTCACTCAGGAAGGAGTCTCTTTATAGATAACAAAAGATAAAAGGCAAAAGCAGCTATTCTAACATTAGAATTCTATTAAATATACAATAACAGAGAAATAACATTTTTATTTTTTTTATTTTATTTTTTTTTAAAGATTTTATTGGGGAATTGGTGGAGGGGAACAGCGTTGGGGAATCGGGGAAGGGGAACAGACAAGTTGCTGTCTTTTTGTTCTTCAGTTTAGTTGCGGAGGATGTTGCTTCACTGTTGGTATCGTCATTGCGCTCTTCCCGGATGAGGCAGATTGGTCGCTGGCCTCTGGATGTCGCTCACCGCGGCTATTGGCAGCTCACGCTTGGCTGCCAGCTGCTCACGCTGGCTGTGGGCCACTCACTGTAGCCTCTGGCAGCCCACTGCAGCAGGGGCTGCAGCCTACACCATCACCGGGGCTCGCACAGCCCAGCTCCAGGTGGAGCTGTTGTTAACTGTAGAGGGCAGTGTCACTGGCCCTCATGTGGGATCCGAACCGGGCCGCTGGCATCCCAAAACCAGCGCTTAACCAATGCGCCACTCGGCCGGCCCAGAAATAACATTTTTAAATTCCTCCCCTCATCAATGAACTGGGAATGATATGAAAAAAAAAAATCAACATCATGTAAAAGAAAAAGAATAATGTATGAAACAAAAGTTAGGGGGCATGAAGAATGCAACTAGTTAGGATTTGTGATAATCTGGGCTCTAATTCTTACCACTTAGTAGGATGGCATGCCTCGTGATTTGAAGTTAGTTTCATTGTATAGCTTGCTTTGAGTCCTGAAATGTGAGCAGAAATAGCACTTGTCCTTTCAGGGCAGAAGTACTGAGAGTATATATTTCTTTATTCCCTACCACAGGCAGGATTAATGTTACAGAAGATAGTGTCCCCTCATCAGCCTAGGTTCTGGGGTAAGGGCAGAGTAAAGCAGAGCTTCAGCATATATACTATTGAGAGTTGCATGTTTAAGTTATACAATGTTGTTGTTTTAACTAACTGAGGTTAATATAATATAATTTAGATAAAAGAATAATTTCAATTTTTGCTTTATATGAGAAACAATGTCAGATGAGTTGAAAACTAAGTGAAAAAAGATACAGAAACTAATAAAAATAAGATTCCTTGAATTATAATCCCAGACTTATGGTTATCATACTAGAAAACAACATAGAATCAAGGGGAAATACATTATTTTAGATAAAGACAATAATTAAGAAGGGAACATATTTGATTCACCTGCAGTATGTAAAAAATGTAAACTTCATTCACCTTATAAAATAGCCTTGAAAAAATATAGTAAAAGTTGGATAATATCAAGAAGGAATTGGCAAATCCTTTATTACACTGGAAGGTATTAAAAATAAATTCTTTAGTACTTGCTAGATAAAGAATACCATGCATTAATAAAAATAGAAGGTATGGACAACAAAATAATCAGGATTTATCTATTGTATACATACAGTATGAAAAAAGAACAGAAAAAAAATACCTTCTTAAACCTTCAGCACATTATAAAATTTGATCATATACCCATTCATAAATATGAAATCATAATATTTTCTAAAGAAGTGATATTAAATGTAATCTATTCTCTAAATTAAAGGAAATAAAGTCAGAAACATGAGAAAGATGACCTGTAAAAATACATATTCATATATTTAAATGCAATTTAAATCGTTAATGCGTCAAAGAAAAAAATACAAATTTTAAAATAAAACAGAACATAATGGTAATGAAAATATGCCATCTTAAACTTCATGGGAAACAGCTAAAGGATTAGTTTGAGGGCAATTAGTCTATATAAATATATCTATTGAAAAGAATAAATGTTTACTATTGATGAGCCAAATGTCCAACTGAAGGATATGGAAAAGAATAAGAGAATTCATCAAGGAAACATAGAAGGAACAAAGTAATAAATATAACATCAAAAATTAATGAAATGGAAAACAGTTACAAGTTAGAGAATCAACAAGTTGTTTCTTTGACACGGCTGTTAAAATAATTTTTTAAAGAATGTCATAACACAGATACAACACACATTCAATATCTGCTTATAGAATGGTATAAAGAGTTTTATTTTAATATATTGACATTTAAAAGAAAGTTTGAAGTTCCCCTCAAGTCTTTGGCCTAGCACTATTTGCACAAGTGCAAAAGGAAATTAATTATACCTAAATCCTGGGAAAAATAAAATTAGTCAGAAAACTTTCTTTTTATTTATTTATTTATTTATTTATTTATTTATTTATTTGAGCGCAGTGTCACTGGCTCTCATATGTGGGACCGAACCGGGACCGCTGGCTTCCAAGACCAGCACTTAACCACCGCACCACTCGGCCGGCCCCAAAAAATTTTCTGATGTTCACACAGCACTTAGAAGAGCATGTGTTCTCAACACCAGAAGGAAAAGATCTTATAATATACAGAGCATTAGGTAAAATGTACAGAAATGTATTATTGTGGTATTGGCATAAATTAGCCTTGAACAAAAAAACTACTTTGGACTCACCCTATAATTTAATTGCATGACAGACAATAAACCCAAAACACCATTTGTAGTAATAAAATAAAATGCAGTAATCAACAACATACAATTCACAATGTTTGGCCTACTTAGAATCCAATAAAAATATATAAGACATGCACAGAAGTAGGAAAATGTTATCCATAAACAGGAGAAAAATCAATAGAAACAGACTGTGATGATGGAACTAACAAATAAGGATGTGGAAAACAAAACAAGCAAACAAAAAAAGCCCACATAGTATCTTCTGTGTTCAAGAATAAAGATTAAAATAGGGGTTTAACAAGGATAGAAATGGAAGATTTAAAAAGACTTAATCAAAAATATAATGTCCAGGGCCGGCTGAGTGGCGCATTGGTTAAGCGCTGGTTTTGGGATGCCAGCGGCCCCGGTTCGGATCCCACGTGAGGGCCAGTGACACTGCCCTCTACAGCTAACAACAGCTCCACCTGGAGCTGGGCTGTGCGAGCCCTGGTGATGGTGTAGGCTGCAGCCCCTGCTGCAGTGGGCTGCCATAGGCTACAGTGAGTGGCCCACAGCCAGCGTGAGCAGCTGGCAGCCAAGCATGAGCTGCCAATAGCTGCGGTGAGCGACATCCAGAGGCCAGTGACCGATCTGCCTCATCCGGGAAGAGCGCAATGACGATACCAACAGTGAAGCAACATCCTCCGCAACTAAACTGAAGAACAAAAAGACAGCAACTTGTCTGTTCCCCTTCCCCGATTCCCCAACGCTGTTCCCCTCCGCCAATTCCCCAATAAAATCTTTAAAAAAAAATAATATATATATATATATAATGTCCAAATTAAAAATTAACTGAGAAGAGCAACAGATTAAATACTACAGAAGAAAATATCAATGAAGTTGATTAAATAGTGATAGAAACTATACAAAATGTAGCCCAAAGAGAAAACAAAAATGACATTGAAATATAATGGCCATTGTCCTAAAAAAATGTGTAATTAGAATTCCAGAAGGAGAAGGAAGGAATTGGTTTGAAGAAATAAAGGTTTAATAGTTTCTAAAGTTGATAAAAACAGTAAGCCTACAGGTGTAAACTACTTAATGAATCCCCAGCAGAATAAACATAAAAAATATCCAAATGGACAGCATAATCAAATTGCTGACATCCAGTGATTAAAAAGACTATTCTAAATGGCCAGACAAAATACATTATTTATAGGAACAGGAATTTAAGATTTACAGTAGACTTTTCATGTGCAAACTAGAATATTGAGTAATATTGTAAAAAAAATTCAGTGTCAATCCGGAATTTTTACCCATTAAAAATAAAACAATAAATAAGAAACAGATTTTTTCTGACATACTGTAATAATTCATTTTCAGTAGATTGCATAATAAAAATGAATAGGAAATTCTCTAGACAGAAAGAAAATTATAGAATGAGGAAATTTGCCTCTAAATAACACATGTAGGCAAAGTACAATAAAGGAAAAGATTTTCAAAATTGTACTTCATTTAAAATACAACCAATTGTTTTAAGCAAAAATAGAATTTATGGCAAGAAAAGCAGAAAGTGCAGAAGAAGACAATGGAAAGATACTGTCATAAAATCTTACGTTATACATGAATTGCTTTAATATTACTTGAAAGTAAAGTGTCATGAAATAAAGGTGTACATTGTAAATTCCAAAGCAATCATTTAAAAAATTAAACACAACTGAAAGCAACAAAGGAACACAACAAACAAACAAAAACTCATGAACACAGACCATAGTTTAGTGGTTATCAGAGAGTAAAGGGGGAGGAGGGTGGTAGATGAGGGTAAATGGGATCGAATACATGGTGATGGAAGGAGAACTGACTCTGGGTGGTGAACATAAATTGTGATATATAGATAGTGTATTACAGAATTGTGCACCTGAAACCTATGTAATTTTACTAACCATTGTCACCCCACTAAACTTTAAAGGAAAAAAAGGGGACAGAAAATTAAACACAACATAGGTAAAATGGCAATAATGTAGATACAATTAAATCATATAACTCTCAATCCAGCAGAAAGCAAGAAAATATTGGAAAAGGAACAAATAGCTGAGAATATTAAATGAATAAAAAATAACAATAGACATGTTAAATTTAAAAGGTGTAATTAAAAGGCAGAATTTTTTGTAATATTAAAAAAACCAAGACCTAGATCCATACTACCTACCAGAAGCCCATTAAATATAAAGAGTCAGATAATGTTTAAAGTTAAATACAGAACAAAATATGCAATGGAAATATTAAAAGCAAGTTAGAGTAGTTGGTTAATATGAAACAAAACAGATGTGAAAACATGGAATATAAACAGACATTTTAGAATGATATAAATAGTTCAAGTCATCAAGAAGATGTAAAAATTCTAAATGTGTATATTACTGATAATGTGCTTGAAAATACATGAAGCAAAGTGAATAGCAATGAAAGGAGAAATAGATAAGACCATATTACTCTCTCAGTAATTAAGAGAACAATTTAAAAAAATATATATATAGGAGACTTGAATAATGTTCTCAACAAACTCTACCTAATTAATATTTATAGAACACTGCAATCAACAATAGCAGAACATAATTAAATAATACATGTAATCTTCACCAGAATAGATTATATTTTAGGCCATAAAACAAGTGTTAATAAATTTAGAAGTATTCAAATTATACAAGTATGTATTCTGACAAAATGGAATTAAATTAGAAATCAATAACAAAATGATCTCTAAAAAAAAAAAAAAATCCCTGAATATTTGGGATACAAGTTAAACAACATACTTATAAGTGACTTATGAGTCCAGTGAGAAATTACATAAGAAATTAGAAAATATTTTGAACGGAATTAAAATGAAAGCACAACATTTTAACATTTGCAGAGAATATACTTAAAGCATTTATAATATGCTTGTATTAGAAAAGGAAAGAATTCAAGTGAATCATTTAAACATCTACCTTAATAAAAATGAAAAATAAAAGTACCCCAAATAAATAGGAAGGAAATAATAATGTAAAGGCCAGACAACAAGGATGTCAAAACAATAAAAACAGAGAGAAAAACCAATGAAACAAAAATGTGTTCTTTGGAGATTTCAATAAAATCAATAAACTCCTAACCAGACTGATGAGGGAAAAAAGTCATGCATTTTTAATTATGAGCCACTTTATTCTAAAAAATTCCAAAACTTAGATGAATGGATAGATTGTATGAAAGACAGAAATCACCAAAGCTTATTCAAGATGAAATATAATGTAAATAACTCTATATTTATTAAAGTAATTCAATTTGTAGGTTAAACTTTTCCCACAAATCAAAGAAACAAGGACAACAAAAAAATCTAGGCCCATATAGCTTAACTACGGATTCTACAACACATTTAGGTAAAAAATAATATGAATTCTATAAACACTTTTTAAGAAATAGCTCAGGGAACCCATCAGTTAATTTTATGAAGCAAGCCTTTCCCTGAAAACAAGACATTATAAGAAAACTGCAAACTAATATCTCATGAACAGAATCAAAAAAGTTTTCACTGAAATATTTGCAAATAAAAACCATCTATCTATCTATCTATCTATCTATCTATCTATCTATCTATCTATCTATCTATCTATCTATCTATCTATCTATCTATCATCTCTCTCTCTCTCTATATATATATATATATATATATAGATATATGAAATATATATATATTTCATATATAAATATAATTCATCATGACCAGTTGTAGTTTATCCCAGGAATGCATCATTTGTTAGCAATCAAAAATTAAACAATGGTACTGCTGGTTTTCTGCTCTATGTTAGGAGCTCCAAAGTCACCACAGCATCTTAACAACAAATAAAAGCTAAAGAAAACTGAACCAGGATCCATTAGAAAGGTGAGGACACCCGGCAAACAAGGATTAGAGATACGGACAGGCAAATGCAGTTTATGGGAGCAGATACTCACCCGTGGACTGCCTCAGGAACCAGTGTGGGGTAGGAAAACCTGAACTATAATTAAAGAATTGTTGGAGGCTCAGTGTGGACAACTTGAGAGTTAATAAAAGTCAGGGGGCCCAGCCATAGGGGAGCCCTCACAATTTTGTGAGATTTATTTCCAGGAGCTCTCAGTAAAATTTGGAAAAAAAAATTCCTTCAGGCTTCCAGCAGAGAAAGGGGAAGGGGAGCTTCTTTGAAATATGTAAGAGCACTCTGTTCTTATTTATTGATTTACTTTAAATTAAAGTTTATTGGGGTGATAATGGTTAATAAAGTTACGTAGGTTTCGGGAAGAGCATTCTGTTCTTAACAAGACAAGACTTACCCTTAAGGAAAACTAGTTAACCAAAAACTAACTTGATGAGGTTAGTCAAATATGTTTATTATCAGAGCCTAACTGAATCTGTTTTTTTAAATTGAATTTATTGGGATAATATTGGTTAATAATATTACATAAGCTTCAGGTGCATAATTTTATAATAAATCATCTGTATGTTGCATTGTGTGCTCACCATCCAAAGTTAAGTCTCATTCTGGCACTATATGTTTAACCCCCTTTTACCCTCTTCATCCCCTACCCCCCTCTGGTAACTATCATACTGCTTTTTGTGGCTATGAGTTTGTTTTATTGTTTTGTTTATTCATTTATTGCTTTTTGTTTTATATCCCATATATAAATGAAATCATAGGATTTTTGTCCCTTTCCATCTGATTTATTTCATTTAGCATGATACTCTTAAGATCCATCCATGTTGTTGCAAATAGCAAAATTTCATCATTTCTTATGGCTGAGTAGTATTCCATTGCATATATGTACCATATTTTCTTTACCTAATCATCCATCAAAGGACACTTGGGTTGTTTTCATGTCTTGGCTGTCATGTATAGTGCTGCAATGAACACACAGGTGCGTATACCTTTACAAATAAATGTTTTCAAATTTTTCAGGTAGATGCCCAGAAGGATTGCTGGGTCATATGGTACTCTATTCATATTTCTTGAGGAACCTCCATACTGTTTTCCATAATGGCTGTAGCAATTTTTATTTCCACCAACAGTCTATGAGGGTTCCTTTTCCCCCACAACCTCTCCAACATTTGTTATTACTTGTCTTGTTGATAATAGCCTTTCTAACAGGTATGAGGTGGTATCTTATTGTGGTTTTGATTTGCATTTTTCTAATAGCTAGCGAAGCTGAGCATTTTTTCATATATCTGTTGGCCGTTGTATGTCTTCTTGAGAGAAGTGTTTGTTCAGATCCTATGCCCATTTTTTTTTAAAGATTTTATTGGGGAATTGGATAGGAGAACAGCGTTGGGGAACCGGGGAAGGGGAACAGACAAGTTGCCATTCCCTTGTTCTTCAGTCTAATTGTGGAGGACATTGCTTCACCGGCTCATGTTGGTATTATCATTGCGCTCTTCCCTGGTGAGGCATATTGGTCACCAGCCTCTGGACAGCCGCTCTTGCCAGCTCTAGGCAGCTCACTCTGAATGCCAGCCACTCACTGTAGCCTATGGCAACCCACTAACAGGGCCTGCAGCTATTCCGTACCTGGGGACTCACAGCAGCCCAGCTCCAGGTGGAGCTGTTGTTCACCATTTTGGTTGTAGAGAGCAGTGTCACTGGCCCTCATATGTGGGATCTGAACCAGGGCTCCCCTGCTCAGAGCTGGGATCCCAAGCCAGCTCCTAACCAACGTGCCAATCGTTCGGCCCCCTCTTCCCATTTTTAATGGGATTATTTGTGTTTTTTGTTGTTGTTGTTGAGCTGTATGAGTTCTTCATATATTTTGGATATTAGCCCCTTATTGATGGTTTTGTTTACAAATATCTTCTCCCATTTGGCTGGTGCCACTTGGTTTTACTGATGGTTTCCTTCGCTGTGCAGACATTATTTAGTTTGATATAGTCCCATTTATTTATTTTAGCTTTTACTTCCCTTTCTTTTGAAGTCAAATTCATAAAATTCTCTTTGAACCCAAGATCTATAAGTTTAGTGCCTATGTTTTCTTCTATGCAATTTGTTGTTTCAGACTTATAGTTAGGTCTTTGATCCATTTTGAGTTAATTGTGGTATGTGGTGACAGATAGCAGTCTAGTTTCATTCTTTCACACGTGGCTTTCCAATTTTTATAGCATCATTTATTAAAGAAGCTTTGTTTTCTCCATTGTATTTTTTTTAGCTCCTTTGTCAAAAATTATCTTCCCATATACTGGGGAGTCAAAAAAATATATACAAGTGGACACTTTGGTTAGCATTGCTAAAGCAGAAGTTCTCCATAATCAGAAGTGTCGGGATGCTGGTGGTAACCACTTTGAGCACCTCTTGTAATTGCAGAAGTCAAACGTGACTTGTATTCATCTTTTGTTATCAGTATATCTTGAATATTACAATTTTAATAGTTTTTTTTGCTTCTTAAAATGTGTATAAATTTTTTTGGCACCCTCCAGATATGTGGGTTTATTTCTGGGTTCTCTAGAAACTTTCTCTGGGACAAGAAAAGGCATACAATTTTATTTGGGGCAATATAAATCCTCTTTGTGCCCTTTTTCCTTAGCTTTGGCTATTTAATCATTCACTTGCTTCTTACCTATTTAGATATGAACCTAGTTATTCCTCATACAGGGATCACTGTGCTAGGAAAAAGGAAACTGCAGGCCTGTTTATACTACTTTAAAAAAATGATCCTAATAGTTTCATGTGAGGCAAGTTAGTTTTCCAGGAAACTTAATTAGCTTTTGTAGCAAACACTTTTTAGTAAATAGAATAATATTTGCCTAAATAACTCTGCATGTCTAGCAATAGCACGCCAATCAACACTTCTTGCTTATAAAATTTTCTGAATGTCTTTGGTCTCTCTGTGCTGCAAGCCTGTTTCTTCAACTTTCCCTTCAATCTTGTATGTTCTCACATATTCTTCTAGTAAATATTTTTTACATTAGACAAAAGGAAGTCAGTATTTGTTGCTCATGACTAAAAAAAAAACAAAGAAAAACATTTTATAAAGAAAATAAAATAAAAGAGTAAGTTGCCAGGCAAAAACAGAAATATGGAATACTGGGAATTGGTTATCTAGTCAATTGCCTCATATTCCACTGTGGAATCTAGAGGATCATAGCATACAGTGGTGAAATGCCTAATTAAATTACCACAAATGTAACTAAAACTACAGTCCCATTGACGGCAAGACTATGTGGGATCACGAGAGTGCTAGGATAAGAAATGGAAGAATGAGGAATTATAGGATGGCAGAAATTGCTTCTGAGGTCTTAGATAATACAAAGAATAACAACGTTAATTCCTGTTTTCTTGTCTTGAGGCACAGAATGAAGCTGAGAGTTCTCTGATTCTGAAAATAATTGTTTTTGTTTTATCTGCTAGGCTGACTGAGTAAATACCAAAGTCCATAATTTGTTTCTGCAGGTTTCTGAATTTGAAGTTCAACAGAATTCACCGTCAGTGTTGGCCTAAGTCCTTTGTAAACGTAAGGCATTAGCCAAAAGAATGGACCAAAAAAATGGGGTATTTGAGACAAATCAAAAGACATAGAGGATCTCTAAACCCGCTAGTACATCCTTAACTGATAATCATAGAGAGAAGACAGTACCTTCTCTATAACCTACAGAAGCTGTTAGTTGTTTCTCCTTTGCTTAAAGATGCCAGCATCCCCCTATTTCACAGATCATATAGGAGGAACCCCCTTTTTTTCTTTTCCTCATTACTACTAAATTATATCACTGAACTAGTTACTTCCTCAGGAACATTTTGAGCAGCTTTTTGAAACTGTTTTTGAAACTTCTTATATGCAGAACCTAATTGTAGACCTGAACTGCAAACTATTGTGTGACTTGACTATTCATGTGTTGAGTTGTTAATAGAACTCCACTTACTAGTGATTCTGAATGCAGTAAATAACCTTCTGCAATTGATGGTTCCTAATTTCCTGGTTGAATAGTGCAAACCCCAGCAGTGGGCAAGAATGTTGGCATGCAAAAATCATCTGGAGAAATACATAGGAAGAATTAAACAACATCAAGAATTTAAAATGCTGGACAAATTTTTCTGTGTGTGAACCATCATCCCAATCCCAGCATGTTTCTCAGGAGAGTCTAGAAAACAACTGTATTAGTTTCCTACGGCTGTCATAATACAGTACCACAAACTGAGCAGCTGATATAACAGGAAATTTTGTCTCACAGTTCTGGAGGTTAAACATCTGACATCCAAGTGTCAGCAGAGTTGGCCCCTTCTAAGCCCCAGAGGAAGGTGCTCTGATGTTCTGTGTCTCTCTTCTAGCTTCTGGGTGTTTTTGTTTGTTTGTTTGTTTGTTTGTTTTTCACAATCTTTGGCATTCTTTGGCTAATAGATGCCTTCATCATCACATGGTGTTCTCCCTGTGTATCTGCTGACCCTGTGTCCAAATTTCCTTTTGTCATAAAACACCAGTCACATTGGATTAAGGCCCACCCTAATGATCTAATCTTGATCATCTGCAAATACCCTTTTTCCAAATAAAGTCACATCCATAGGCATTGGGATTAGGACTTCAACATTTTGTCGGTGGGGGCAGGGGACATAACTCAATCCATAACGACAACTAAAGATCTGGAAGACAGTTTGGCAAGTAAAGCACCAGTATATTTTTGCACTACGTTACCGGCTAATTTCTTTGTTCCTGGTTATCTATGTCGTAGAGTTGAACATGCAAGGATGAATGAGACTGTTCAGTTTCATTTCAGGGTATATTTGAGTTAGATCTTTCTTTCTTTCTTTCTTTCTTTCTTTCTTTCTTTCTTTCTTTCTTTCTTTCTTTCTTTCTTTCTTTCTTTCTTTCGATTATTATGCTAAGTGAAATGAGTCAGACAGAAAAACTCGGTAACCATATGATTTCATGGATATGTGGGATATAACACAAAACAACAAAAGAGCAAGACAAAAAAAGAAACAAAAACTCATAGACACAGACAATAGTTTAGTGGTTCCCAGAGGGTAAGGATGGAGGAAGATGGTAGATGAGTGTAAAAGGGATCAAATATATGGTGACAGAAGGTAGAGCTGACTCTAGGTGGTTAACACACAATGTGCTATATAGATGATGTATTACAGAATAGTATACCTGAAACCTATGTAAATTTACTAACCATTGTCACCCAAAAAAACTTTAATTATTAAAAAAAAAAGATATTTCTTTCAGTGTCCAGTTGTCCAGTTCTACAAGCTCTCTTCAGTTAGCTAGAGTTGAATTTTGTTTCTTTAAAAAAAAAAGCAAATTGAGGCATACTGATTTTTCCCCTAAAACTAGGAGTCAATTGATAATTCTGGAAGTAGATATGGAAGAGGAAATGAGTTTTGATAGGAAAATATATGGTGGAGAGAGGTAAAAATCAGAAATGGAACAGTGGCTGGGGACATAGGTTTAAAATATTTGCTAAAAAACAGGGCCATTGATAATGAGGTATAAGTGGGAGTGTTTCCAACAAAAATGCTTAGCATATCAGAAAAGTGATTTGTGTTGAAATTAATGTAGTTTAAAAAAACTAATGAGAGAATATTACATATTCTTCCACTACCACTCCATTAACATAACTGACTTGTTTTTTATCTACATAGTAGACAGTGGCAGTATTCGTTGAATGAATTAATTAACTAATCAGTTTCTTAAAACAATACAGATAGCTAAAGCAGTATAGCCAGAGAACTATAAAGGGGTAAGATATTAATAAATAACCTTGAAAACTGTTGATGACATAGATGGAAACCCAGTTGGGAAAGTAGGAGTCTGGATGCCATAGAGATAATCAAAATTATCCAGATAAGGGGATTTCTTAATGTTATGAACACAGGCAAAATCAGTTACAAAATAAAAACACCTTATAATAAATAAAAAATAATTGCATTTTATCATGCCAATGAACAATGATTTATAAAATCACCAACATTCTTCATGTAGCTTGGTGTTTGCTACTATCACACCATTAATCAAGTGAATCAGATGTGAAACAGATGTGTGATGTTTACCATAAAATCCTAATGTAGAAATATTTAAGTAGAATATTATAGTCCATCATTCTGCATTTCAACTATATTATAATGCCAATCAGTACAGGCAACAAAACAAATCCAAACAAAACAAGTTAAAGCAAAATTAATCTGTCAACATTAGTACAACTTCTAAGAATTATGGGTTGGAGAGGTTTTTTTATGTGTTTTCTTATGAGTAATAGCTTTATACCTATAAAATGCAGATGATATTCTTAGGCATCAGAACTTTTGTTTTTTTATTGACTACATCCCCCAGTGACATTGTGAAATCCTCCCTTCTGTTAGCTTCTTGCACATACATATCCTGTGAATTGGCTTTTATCCTGTGTGTGTGTGTCCATAAAATTGAACTGTATAATAATGTTACTAAGACAGTGACTTTTCTCAAGGAACTAAATTCCACAGGCAGGATTAATGATGTTCCTAACGCACCCAGTTTTAGTCTAATCTAATGAACAATGAGGAACAAGCAGTGCGGGATGTGTTCAAGTTGCAGAAGTTAATGTCTATTCCTGAAAAGTTTCAGCTACCATCACATTAGTGTATAACCTAAGAGAAAAGAAGCATTGCTTACCAATTAGCTCTGCTGAACCACCCCCAGCATGAGAGAGAGGCGCTACTATGACTTCCTCACATAAGCAGAGCAGCTGTGCAAGCCCTAGTTGTGAGAGGGGTGACCAACTGAGTCGAAGCAGATGTTTTTGCACTAATTTGGCCTGATTGCTCTATTACAGACAATAATAAGTTTTGATAGAATTAATTCACCTCCAATTTAAATGTTTGCGTTTCTTTTTTTCAAAATTCTTTAAAAATATAGAAATAAAAGAAGTACTGAGATGCTTCTTCATTGAAGATATGTTTTGGATTATCTTCTCCCACGTTCAGGGAAAAATAAAAAAAATATATATGTTTTTTACAAATAAGCAGAAAACTAAAGGATAATAATTTGAAACACTTGTGACCTCATGTTTCTCTATCAGTCTACAAACAGTGTTCTGGGAAAAGATAAATACACAAACAAAAAAACAAAACCACAAACACAGACCATCTGTTTATTTTGAGCCTCTATAACATAAATATATATACTATACTTCTTCAGTGTCAATATAAAACATCCTGTTCCTCTCTTTCTTCAGAATTAATGTGGGATTGCCCACATTAAAAGTAGATCATATACATTTAGAAAAAATTTTAAATATTGCTCGGTATAAGATTTATAGTTGCCTAGCACTTTAATAAACCCACAAATACCTTGAAGGGATTTTTTTCCAATAGTTTCTAAAATCATGTATGTAGTATTTATTCAGTAGGATAGCCTGAGAGCATGTTCATTATCATTTTGATTTCCTTCTTTTATTTTGGAAATGCAATCTCACTTGATTTGTTTTCTGTATAAAAGGTCATCTGGCCTGTGTGTTGGGGGATTGTGGCATTATTTTCATGTATTCTTTTCCTTTCTTTTTTTTTTTTTTAAAGATGCCTCTTATGATTGTTTTCTATGATAATTTGATATGTATTATTAGTTTCATAAAATGCTGTGCTTAGTCAACCTAGTCACTACCTATTACTACAAACTCATATACCACATCATTTTCAAATCATTGTTTTCTTCAAAAAATAAAACTTCAAACTAGCAATACTTCGATAAATCAACATGTAGACACTAGGCAATGCACCTTGGGTATATACTTAGTTCTTGGTGATTATTGAACATTTTATTATCTGTTGGTCCTCAGATCTGTAGGACACAGTCCTTTCATATATGCATCAAAATGAAATGATTTATTGCTGCTCATTATACCTAAGAAATAGTTGTACATACTGAGATATAGTTCAATTACAATATTTACATAATGAATAAGTTGAATACACTTCAAGTTGAAAAGTGAAGACTTAAGGATGAAAACTTTTTTTCAATGGTTGCAAAACTATGTTCTTTGTTATTTTAAATCGAAAGATTGTAATACCCATTTTGTATACATGCCTTCATTTGTTAACCCCCATTTATTTTATTCAACACTTACACATTAAGCATCTTTTATATGCAGAACTATAATATCATTGAGAAAATTTAAGGGTGGTGCTAAAGAGTGCTTGAAAATGCATTTCACACTTATTTTGATACAGCAAGTCAGTACACTGATCTGTTGGAGTCTATTTTCAGTATTTGGGATGTTACTTCATAGTATTATTTTAAAATGAGATGAATAGCTGAGAATAGAAATAGTTGATTTTACAGTAAAAGAAATATAGATAACTGTAACCACATCAGAAAGGTGGGGAAAAATATACTGACGTAAATCTTATTCCTAAACCATGTTAGATTCCATTTAGACATTATCATCTCAAGCTTTAATGTGCAAGTCAGATACAGAGAATTCACTTGGCCAAGTTAATTTGTTGATAAATACTAAATTAAACTCAATATGAAGAAAGTGTCAGAAAAATGTAGGTAGTGATACTGTACTTCTGTTCTAAAACATACCCTTTTATATTTAGGACAAAATTCACTATATATGGCAGTGGCTATAAATAAGTGGGTTCCATTGAAGATCCTGAGAATTTGTAATACTTAAATAATACATGTGTGTATAAAATTAATACATTTGAAATAATAAAATAAAGTAAAAATAATTCAGAATTTTTGGGGCTCAATGATTGTCTGGTATGTTTATATGGAGTTATAGAAGTATTGAAAACAAAAGCAAAGTAATTAAAGATATCAGCAATATTACCACATATATTGTATATATAAAAATCTATAAAGTTAAAACAGTTTAAAAAGGAGAAATTATCCAAAACATTGATCTTTGAGAGACCAGCAAAACAAAAAATAAATATGAATATAGAGGATGATAATAAAATAAGTAGACATATTGTTTAAAAACATTAACTTTTATGTTATTAAGTGAATATATTCATGTAATAGTCAAACATTAATCATACATTTATTAGGCAACAAAGAAAATATATTCAATTCTCAAAAGTAGAAAAGACGACTTTTTAAAAATCAGAATCCAGTTAGACTGAAAAATGGATATCAATATTCTCAATAAAATTACCCAAACTTAAACACTTAAACATATATATATGTTTAAATATGTTTAAATATATATATATATATATATCTATATATATATATATATATATATATATAGATATATATATATATATATATTTCCTAAGTAATGAGGAGGTCTTTTAACAATGAGACTACTACATTGTTGTCATATTGCTAAAACCTCACTTAGAAGAAAGTTTTCATTATTAAATATAGAAATGTTAAAGTAAATTTATTTTATATGCATTTGAGAATACAGAGAATACAAAAATAATATAAGAATAACTGGAAAATGGAAAATTGTTAGATAAAAATTAGAGAACTATATTTGTAAGGAAGCCTTTAGTCACAAGTAAAGAAAACCCTAGTGCAATTAACTTGATCAATGAAAAAGTATATTATCTTGCAGAACATAATGCATAGTCAGGGCTCCAGTTGCGGTCTTCACCTGACCCTCCTCTGTGTATTGGATTTCACCAAAGGCCAGCTCTACTCATGTGTACAACATGGCCATAACATTTCTAGGGTTTCCTTCCAGACATGGCGACACCTAAATATTGGGTTGTCGGAAAAGTCATGATGCATTTTTACAATGGAAAAGAGAAAAAAATATGTCATGACTTTTCTGACAACCCAATATGTATTCTTTGTGTCTCTTTTGAAGTATAGGACTACTGATCCCAGAAACTTCCCAATATAGTTCCATTCAAATCTTTTTCATTATAGTTATAGCCCCTGCTTTTGCCTAAAACAATCAGTGAAAAGAGGAGTAGAACAACGATGACAGCTTAGATCAGTCAGGATTCAAATCTCTGGACGTAGTCAGAAGTGTCTCCCCTGAAACACATAGCTATTCAGAGGAGACGGGATCTTTAAACCCCTTAGAGTTTATATCTGCCACAAAAAGAACAAATTGATGACTGTAACTAAATTCTACTTATGTGAACCAAAAAACTGAATCACATATTATAAACACAAATCAAGTTTAATCAAGTTTAAAATACTTAAATGCATACTATAGATGAATGTATAACATAGAAGACATAGAACATTAGAATGGTGCATAACTTGAATAATTTGGATGAAATGGATGGTTTTTAAGAAAAATGCTGCTATTGACTAACACAAAGAGGAGTATATTTAAACAAAGAAAAAACTATCTAAAAGTATTTCTAAAACTACTTGAATATTGCAGATAAATGCTTTATCTGTTTTAGAATTAAATAAATGCTTGAGAGCATACTGATTACTTTTCAAAATCAGAATATCTAGTTATCAAGACATTACATAGATTTTTAAAAAGTAGAAAATTGCAGATAAATATCACATATGCCTATGGATGAAACTAATCTACTAGATTAGGTTCAGGTGAAGCAGCAGAAAATGCAAAATTAGAGTCACTTAAGATAGAATTTTATTTCTCACATAAATTAAGTCCAAATATAGGCACACTGGGACTGGTATGCCAGCCGCAGAAATATCAGGGACCTGGGTTTCTGGTACCTTTATTTTCTAGTCTCTTATTGTGAGGTTTCCTTTTTAGGTTTTAATCTAGAATGGCTCTAGGCCCCCTAGCCATAACAAAGACATTTCAGGAGAAAAAAGGAGGGTCAAAAAGGTACATATGAGGTCAGACAAGTAAGTTTGTGAACTCATCCTAAAAAAAATGCTACATTCCTAATTGCCAAATATCATGGTCACCTTCAAAGTACTTCCCTTGGGAAGCTATGCACCAAACCCAGTGCCTAGTCCACCCTTCAAAGCAATTTTGTAACTCTTTTTCTGGAATGGCCATCAGAGCTGTCGTCGTATTACCCTTGATGTCCTGAATGTCATCCAAATGTCCTCCTTTCAATATTTCCTTTATCTTCGGGTAAAGAAAGAAGTCATTGGGGGTCAGATCAGGTAAGTAGGGAGGGTGTTCCAGTACAGTTAATTGTTGACTGGCTAAAACCTCCCTTACAGACAGAGCTGTGTGAACTGGTGCATTGTTGTGATGCAAAAGCCATGAATTGATGGCAAAAAGTTCAGGTCGTTTTGCCTAACTTTTTCACCCAGCCTTTTCAGCACTTCCAAATAATAAACTTGGTTAACTTGTTTGCCCAGTTGGTACAAATTCATAATGAATAACCCCTCTGATATCAAAAAGGTTAGCAACATCATTTTGATTCTTGATTTGGAATGACGGAACATTTTTGGTCATGGAAAATTGGCTGACTTCCATTGTGCACTTTGATGCTTTGTTTCAGGGTCATTTTGGTACACCCATGTTTCTTTATCAGCGATAGCATTACCCAAAAACATCATCTTTCCTCTCCAAAAGGTCTTGGCAAACTTCAACTCTCCTTTGCTTTTGTTCATTGGTGAGCTTCTTTGAGACCATTTCTGTAAACACAATTCTCATGCCAAGATTTTTAGTTAAGATTTTCCTAACTGTTTCTCTATCAATGTTTACTTGGTCTGCTATGCTTCTCACAGTCAGCCAACAATTTTGATGCACAACTCGATGAATTTTTGCAATATTTTCATCATTTCTGCTAGTTACTGGCCTCTCTGACCTCTTTTTCTCAGTGACACATTTTCTCCCCTCAGAAAAACATTCAATCCATTTGTACACTGCTATTTTCTTCATGGCATTAACTCCATAAACTTGAACTAACATGTCCCTGATTTCACTTCCACTGTTGCCAAATTTAACAAGAAATTGAATGTTTGTTCATTGCTCCAATTCAAGCTCAGACATTCTTGCAATGGCACACAAAAACACACAACTTGCAATAATGAATGCCACTCAGCAAGACACCTCCACATGTCGACATGAACATAGATATGAGACACTGATATACCAAGGTTATGAAACCTTACCGAGCTGTTTGTACAGTGCTGCTGATGTAAGTGCATAGTGGCAAGTTTGTGAACTTAATTGTCATGCCTTGTATTTTACCCAAAAAGAACCCTAAAAAACAAACCAGCACTGTTCTGCTTATTCTAAATGGGCATATGTCCTCTAGGTATATGTGGCCCCTCATGCAAGGTTCACCTCTCTGGGTGTTCATGTTCTTCATTCTGGTCTGCTATTTTTTCCATCTTACTTATGCTTTTAGACAATTGTGCATATTTTATCCCATTTTTTAGCTGTCTGTGGCTACCATTATTGGAGGCTGAAGTCAGAATATGTCTGTTCTATATTCTCACAATAAACTAAAAAACAATTTTAGTCACATCCAAAGCAATGCCATTAGCCAAACCAAATTATATAGAAAGAAAATGCATAAGAGATGGAGGGAGTTACATTAAGATGTGAGGTTTTCCTCAATCACATTTTTGGCTTGTTGTATATGATTAAAGTAAAACCAACCTATTGACATGTCAGGAGTCTGATGGGCTGTACCTGCTCATCTGCCCAGAATGTTATTAAGACTTCAGAAGTAAGTGCACCTTCAAATCAATTAGCAGGGACAGTCATTATCAGAAGCAGGGTTCCACATATGACAAAGAATGCATTTGTATTCTGATCTGTTGATTTTGCCACTTGATTAGAATGTTTTATGTTATTTTTGTATAAAAGCCAAGAATAGGAAAAAGAAATGTTAAGAGATAACACTTTTTATTTTCTGGACTCAACTATTACATTTTCTCTCATACATATATACTTGCTAGCTCTTGTATTCATAAGTAAAACAAAATATTCATTGAAGTCCTCTCTATGTCATATGGTGTGGTGCACACTAGAAGAAAAAGATTTAATAAAAAGGAAAAGGTTCCTTCACTCAAGGAGCTTACGAAATCTTATGAGGAAACTTCTAAGCACAAAAGCAATTCTAAATGTCTAACCACTATGTGGTATACCTGAAACTAATATAAAATAATATTGAGTGCCAACTGCAAATGAAAAAAGTAATTAAAAAAATAGCAATTCTACAGTGATGTGAAACATGATGTGATCGAGATGAGAACAGTATACTATAAGACCTTGCTTAAAATGTTGAAATAAAGTACAAGTGGCTTGTGAAACATTCACGTGGAATACTTTTATTCCTGGCATAGAATTATCTTTCTAAGTCATCCTCCGAAGAACTTATGTAGGAGACCCCTGCCCCCAAGAGATCACCTAGAAGAACAGAAAAGAAAGTGCTGCGAGGCTCTTGAAATCCTTCCTATCGATTAAACAAAACTATTAAATGTCTTATTGATTCCACCAAACCTAGTGTTTATATGCTAGCCTTTAAAATATTTTCTAATTTAACCACTCATCATCCAATGGTAGTTACTGTTTTGGCTGTATTCTGAACAGAGATTGCAAGTGACAACAGTCCTTGCTATCTCTTTTGTTCATTAGGTTTTGTCTGTGGCATAGACACTGACTTAGGCCAGTGGTGCTCTGGAGCTGGTTCACACCCGCTTGTGAAAGCTGATTGTACATTTCTAATCCTGGTTTCATTTTCAGTGATGTCGTGCTGGCAGCACAGGAGAGGGGACGTTTTAGAAAGGCAAAAGTTGAAAAAAGTTACAGGATCACTAGGGATGTTAAAATACTGAAATTGCTTCAGCAACATATATTCTATTTTATAGGTCAAGTGCCCATTAATAAAATGTACTTTAAATGAACATAAAGATGCTGAAATGGTTTTTCCAAATTATAATATTTTTCTCAAAAACCTTTAAATACCACTTAAAGAGGTCATATGTAAGAAAATCAGGCAGAGTTTCTCATGGCATGCAAAAGTACTTTGAACTCTGAAGTAAGATGTGTTAGCTCTATGAAAATCACCAGTTCTGAAAGCTAATTTTAAAAATTCTCTCTCTCGGAGGGGCAAGATGGCGGCTGTGAGGAGGGCTGCATGAAACCTCCCCTGGAAATATCCACAATTTGAACTTCTAATATGCTTCAAAGAGACATCTACTCATCACACAGAGCAACTAAGAGTTCCACACAAGGATTGCTGGAAGGTGGACAGGCCGGGCGAGTCGGGGAAGAAGGCAGCGAGCGAGACGCGTGAGGTGCAGCCCGCACCCGCGGCTGCTGAGTCACGGTGAGTGTTCCCCCAGCTCGCTCCCTGCGGCCCGCGGCCCACCTAGAGTTCAGCCAGAGCGCGTTGGTTTGCAGTCTGAGGCAGAAGCTCAGGCCGGGCAAGTGCGGGAGGAGAGAGAGGAGACGACTGTGCAGAGGTACGAGCTGCACCCGCGGCTCGCCGCATCCCCAGGAAGCAGGGTGCAGAGCCCCACAGCGACAGGGCAGGATCAATCCCTGCACCCTCCCGGTTCAGGGATCAGTCTCTGTGCCCACCGGGTCCCGCGGAGCGCAGAAGCCTGAAACCCAGGAGCAGGGGAAAAAGAGGACTCGCGCGCGGAGAAGCAGCACTCGCTGGGCGGAGACGCAGGTCCCTGAGAGACGGAGCGGGGATCGGAACCGCGTGGAAAGGTGCGCGCAGTCCCCTAAATCCCGGCAGACCGTTTGGGAGAGCACCAGGAGATCCGCGCGGGCACGCGCCGGCTCCGAGACAGAAGCCTTAAACCCGGGAGCAGGGGAAAAAGAAGACTCACTCGGACACGCAGCACGCCGGCCGGAGACGCAGGTCCCCGAGAGATGGAGCGGGGATCTTGGCCACACGGTAGGGTGCGCGCAATTCCCTAAATCCCGGCAGACCCTTTGGGAGAGCAACAGGAACTCCGCTGGAGCATAAGAGGCAAAGGCCTTAGCTTAAAACAGTGTTGGAACTGTGGCTTTGTTTATGTTTTTTTATTTTTTTTTCCTTTTTCTACTCTTGAACAGAAAGCAAAAAAAAAACCAATAACGCACCCACTCCCACAAACTTTGGCTCCCGCCAAGTCAGTCTTAAACTGACTCCTGAATGGAGCAATAGGGGCAGACTAGGAAGATATTCCTACCTGCAGGGGGTTGAGAATTTCCACCCAGTAAAGGCTGCAGAGTGAGACTACCTACCCCGCCCCCACCTTTAGGCAAGGTTTGGGAGGCAGGGCAGGTTCACCTGCTGAGGCACTAATTAACAGATTCTTAGCAGCAGGCTTTTGGTAGTGAGGAATTCTTTAATTCTCCACAGCTGTCAACCGAAAGGGTGCCCAGAGACACTCATTGAGCCTTTGGAGGTGCAGCCTGCCTTGGGACAGGCAAAAGCAAAAAGGCAGTGACTTTGTGAAAACCACCAATCACACATCACAACCACACTCAAGTACAGCAAACCTGCAGTGCCAGGATCACGCTAGGCATCAGGTGGTCTACTGTTCCCACAAGACGCACAGGAATTTTTGTACAGCAGACAAACTGAAGAGAGCTTGGTGGACTTTAGCCTAGACCGGCACGGGTATTTTTGGTTTGTTTGGTTTTTATTCTGTTTTGTTTTCACTTTATTGGCTGCTTATCTTGGTTGTTTTTGGTTTTTATTTCTATTTCATTCTAATCATATTGTAGTTTTTAATATAGGCATATATATAGGTGTATATAGGTGAATATATGTCCATATATATGGGTGTGTAGACAAATATATATATATTTTTTTCCTTTTTCCTTTTTCTTTTTCTTTCTTTTCTTTTTCTTTTTTCCCCACCCTCACTTTCTCTCTTATTTTATTCATTCTTCTCACTGCTATACTTTTCCTCTTTTCCTTTTTTCTTCAAATTTTATTTTTTTAATTTTTCTTACTTTTTTATTATTATTTTACTTTATTTTTATTTTTTATTTTTTAGGTATAGCTAATCGGTTTCTCATGTTTATTCTATTTTTTATTTTAGGATATTGTATTTTATTTTGTTTCCTCTTCTGTTATTATTGAGTGTGTGGTTTTTGTTTTGTTTCTGTTTGTTTTCTTCATTAGTATGATTGATATTTCTGTACAAGTTGACTGTAGTTTGATAGTTGGTTTTTTTTACTTGTGCGAGCATTTGGTTTCCTTTGGTGGCTGTGGAGGTTGTTCTTCTTGATCTGTTATGCTCTAAAATCACTCTGCAGCAGTGGGTCCAAACAAACAGACACAAGAATCATCATACCCAGAGGCCAACTTTAGATAAAACCAGAGCATTTCTGGGTTTGACATACAAGAGTCACACCCAAAAGGAAGTTGCTACAGGTACTAGGACCCATAGGGTCCAAGTTTCATCAGAGGGGTCAATCCTCTCACAGCAGCTCATAAACTGCAGACGCTGCAGATTCTCACAGCTAATCAATCTGGAAGTCAATCCCACCTACTGACAAACCAAAAGTAATCAAAACTAAAACTTCAACAAGTGAGGACGCACGACACAAGGAACACCTCAGATACAAGCACAGGAGAATAGGGAGACTGAGTAATTCAAATATAAAGGACACACACCATATAAGTTTACCCAGAAAAGACTGAGAAATCTGGGGGATCTATCTGTTATATTGAAGCAAACACAAAGAGTAAGCCAGAATGGGGAGACAAAGAAACACAACACAAATAAAAGAACAGAAGAAACTTCCTGAATCAGTGGAAATAGAGGAAACAGAGGTAACCAACCTATCGGAGACAGAGTTCAGAACACTGATTATTAGAATGTTCAAGGAAATTAATGAAAATATAAAGAAGGATAGAGAAATCATGAAAAGCAACCAGCTAGAACTTAAGAATACAATTACTGAATTAAATAACAAACTTGATGGAATCACTAGCAGATTGGATGAAGCAGAAAATCGAATCAGTGACTTAGAAGACAAAATAGCAGAGATCACCCATGCGGAACAACAAAAAGAAAAAAAGAATGAAAAACATGGAAAATAGTTTAAGAGAGCTGGGGGACAACATCAAACGCAATAACCAATGGGTCATTGGAGTACCAGAAGGAGAAGAGAGGGAGCAAGGGATTGAGAATATATTTGAAGTAATAATATCTGAAAACTTCCCTAGCCTGGCAAAGGACATCGAAATACAAGCTCAGGAAGTGCAGAGAGTTCCAACCAGGATGATTCCAAACAGGCCCACTCCAAGACACATTATAGTGAAAATGGCAAGGGTTAAGGACAAAGACAGAATCCTTAAAGCAGCAAGGGAAAGGCAGCAAGTTACTCACAAGGGTATCCCCATAAGATTATCAGCTGACTTTTCTACAGAAACTTTGCAGACCAGAAGGGAGTGGCAGGAGGTTTTCAAAGTGATGAAAAATAAAGGCCTACAACCAAGATTGCTGTATCCAGCAAGGTTATCATTTAAAATTGAAGGCGAGATAAGGAGCTTTGCAGAACAAAATAAGTTAAGGGAATTCATTACCACCAAGCCAGCTTTGCAGGAAATGCTAAAAGGGCTTCTTTAAGTAGAAGAGAAAAACAACCTATGAAAGACTACGAACACAAATAACAAAATGGCAATAAATACACACCTATCAATAATCATATTAAATGTAAATGGATTAAATGCTCCAATAAAAAGACATAGGGTGGCTGAATGGATAAGAAAGCAAGACCCCAGTATATGCTGTATACAAGAGACTCACCTCAGATCCAAAGACTCATACAGGCTGAAAGTAAAGGGATGGAGTAAAATATTTCATGCAAATGGTACTGAGAAAAAAGCTGGAGTAGTGATACTTATATCAGATAAAATGGACTTTAAATTGAAGAATATAACAAAGGACAAAGAAGGATACTTCATAGTAATGAAGGGATCGATCCAACAAGAGGACATAACTCTAGTAAACATCTATGCACCTAGCATAGGAGCCCCTAAATATATAAAACAGATATTGTCAGACATAAAGACAGAGATCAACAGTAACACTATCATAGTAGGGGACTTCAACACCCCGCTGTCACTAATGGACAGATCCTCCAGACAGAAAATCAATGTGGAAACAGCGACCTTAAATGACACATTAGACCAGCTGGATTTAACAGACATTTTCAGAGCATTTCATCCCAAAGCTACAGAATATACGTTCTTTTCAAGTGCACATGGAACATTTTCTAAGATAGACCACATGTTAGGCCACAAAACAAGTCTCAATAAATTTAAGAAGATTGAAATCATTTCAACTGTATTCTCTGACCACAATGCTATGAAACTAGAAATCAATTATAAGAAGAAATCCGGGAAGCTGACAAATAAATGGAGGCTAAACAATATGCTATTAAACAGTGAGTGGGTCACAAATGAGATCAAGGAGGAAATCAAAAGATACCTCGAGACAAACGATAATGAAAACACCATGACCCAAAATCTCTGGGATGCTGCGAAAGCAGTCCTAAGAGGTAAGTTTATAGCAGTGCAAGCCTACCTAAAGAAGGAAGAAAAATCTCAAATCAACAGGTTATCCTTACACCTAAGGGAACTGGAAAAAGAACAGCAAAAGAGTCCCAAAGGGAGTACAAGAAAGGAGATAATAAAGACCAGAGCAGAAATAAACAATATAGAGAACAGAAAAACAATTCAAAAGATCAATGAAACCAAGAGCTGGTTTCTTGAGAAGATAAACAAAATTGACAAACCTCTAGCCAGGCTCATCAAAAAAAAAAAAAGAGAGAGGACTCAAATTAGCAAAATCAGGAATGAAAGAGGGGAAATGACTACAGACATCACAGAAATACAAAAAATTCTAAGAAATTACTATGAGCAACTATATGCCAACAAATTTGACAATCTGGAAGAAATGGATAATTTTCTAGAAGCATACAACCTTCCAAAGCTAACGCAAGAAGAAACAGAAAATCTAAATACCCCGATTACTACCAAGGAAATTGAATCAGTAATTGACAAGCTCCCAAAAAACAAAAGCCCTGGACCAGATGGCTTCACAAGTGAATTTTATCAAACATTCAAAAAAGAACTATCACCTATTCTTCTCAAATTATTCCAAAAAATCCAGAAGGAGGGAAGGCTCCCAAACTCTTTTTATGAAGCCACTATCACCCTGATTCCAAAACCAGATAAAGACATCACAAAAAAGGAAAACTACAGGCCAATCTCCCTGATGAATATAGATGCAAAAATTCTCAATAAAATATTAGCAAACAGAATTCAGCAATATATTAAGTTCATACATCATGATCAAGTGGGATTCATCCCTAGTGCACAAGGCTGGTTCAACATCCGTAAATCAATTAATGTGATACACCACATCAACAAAATGAAGGATAAAGATCACATGGTCATTTCAATAGATGCAGAAAAAGCATTTGACAAAATCCAACAGCCATTTATGTTAAAAACCCTTAGCAAAGTGGGAATACAGGGATCATATCTCAACATAATAAAAGACATATATGATAAACCTACAGCTAACATTGTACTCAATGGGGAAAAGCTAAAACTATTCCCCTTAAGATCAGGAACAAGACAAGGCTGTCCACTTTCTCCTCTTTTATTCAACATAGTGCTGGAAGTTCTAGCCACAGCAATCAGACAACAAAAAGAAATAAAAGGCATCCAAATTGGCAATGAAGAAGTAAAATTGTCATTATATGCAGATGACATGATACTGTATATAGAGAACCCCAAAGACTCCATCAAAAAACTATTGGAACTGATAGACGAATTCAGTAAAGTAGCAGGATATAAAATCAATGTTCAGAAATCAGTGGCATTTGCATATACCAATAATAAACTAATGGAAAGAGAAATTAAGAAAACTGTCCCATTTACAAATGCATCAAGAACTATAAAATACCTAGGAATAAATTTAACCAAAGAAGTGAAAGATCTGTACTCAGAAAATTATAAGACACTGAAGAAAGAAATCATAGAAGATACAAATAAATGGAAACACCTACCATGCTCATGGATAGGAAGAATTAATATAGTTAAAATGTCCATACTGCCTAAAGCAATATATAGATTCAATGCAGTTCCTATCAAACTACCAAAGGCATTTTTCACAGAAATAGAAAATATAATCCTAAACTTTATATGGAATCATAAAAGACCCAGAATAGCCTCGGCAATTCTGAGAAATAAAAACAAAGTCGGGGGGATCATGCTACCAGACATCAAAACGTACTACAAGGCCACAGTAATCAAGACAGTTTGGTATTGGCATAAAAACAGGCACATCGATCAGTGGAACAGAACAGAGAGCCCAGAAATAAATCCAAGCATTTACAGACAGTTTATCTATGACAAGGGAAGCAAGAATTTACACTGGAGTAAAGATAGTCTATTCAATAAATGGTGCTGGGAAAATTGGACTGACACATGCGAAAAAATGAAACTGGATCATCTCCTTACGCCTTATACAAGAACAAATTCAAACTGGATTAAAGACTTAAATGTAAGACCTGAAACCATAAAAATCCTAAAAGATAATATAGGGAGTACATTTGCAGACATTACCCAGAGCAATATTTTTACTGATACATCCCTACGGGCAAGGGAAGTAAAAGAAAAAATGAACATATGGGATTATATCAGACTTAAAAGTTTTTTCACAACAAAGGAAATCATTAATAAAACCAAAAGGAAGCCTACTGAATGGGAGAATATATTTGCCAACGATATATCTGATAAGGGGTTAATATCCAAAATTTATAAAACACTCATGAAACTCAACACCAAAAAAACAAACTACCCAATTAAAAAATGGGCAGAAGATATGAAGAGACATTTCTCTAAAGAGGACATACAGATGGCCAACAGGCATATGAAAAAAAGTTCAACCTCACTGGTCATTAGGGAAATGCAAATAAAAACCACCATGAGATACCACCTCACCCCAGTCAGAATGGCTATCATCAACAAATCAACCAACAACAAGTGTTGGCAGGGCTGTGGGGAAAAGGGGACCCTGCTGCACTGTTGGTGGGATTGCAGATTGGTGCAGCCACTATGGAAGTCAGTATGGAGGTATCTCAAAGAACTGGAAATAGAGCTACCGTTTGACCTAGCAATTCCACTCCTAGGTATTTATCCTGAAAAAACCGAGACACTTATTCAAAAAAAGTTATGCACCCCTATGTTCATAGCAGCGCAATTTACAATAGCTAAGACTTGGAAACAACCAAAATGCCCGTCAGTAGATGACTGGATTAAGAAACTGTGGTATATTTATACAATGGAGTATTACTCCGCTATAAAGAAAAATGAAATCGTGCGATTTGCAATGATATGGATGGACCTAGAGACTATAATGTTGAGTGAAATAAGTCAGTCAGAGAAGGACAAATACCATATGATCTCACTCATATGTGGAATATGAAAAACTGTATGAATGAGCAAAGTAAACAGAAACTGTCTCATAGATATAGACGAAAAATCAGTGTTGCTAATTGGGAGAGGAATGGGGATGAGGGAGAAGGGGAAGGGATTAGACAGCAAAATAGGCAACTACAATATTGCTACTGGGATGGGAAAAACAGTTTGGGGAATATAATTAATAATGTTGTAAATATTCTGTGGAATGTCAGATGATCATAGGTCTTGTTAGGGAGACCATTTCATGGATGGAGTAGAGGTTTGATCACTGCACTGTATTACTAAAGCGGAGGTGGTATACCTGCTGTAATTGAATATATATAGATAGTCACGGGATGTGGATTATACTGTGGAAGAGAGTCAGAGGAAGAGTAATAGAGATATATGATATGGGGGGGAGAGTGGGGTGGTGTATTGGGGGTGGGGGTTATCACTTTGAGGGGTAAAATGTATAACTATTGCACTGTGTTGTACACCTGAAACTAAATAAATAAATAAATATAAATAAATAAATAAAAAATAAAAAAAATAAAAAAATAAAAATTCTCTCTCTCTCTCTCTCTCTATATATATATAGATATAGATATAGATATAGATATAGATATAGATATAGATATAGATATAGATAGATATAGATATATAGATATCTATATATAGATACCTATCTATATATATATATTTGTTCTTTATATGTGTTGTATATAATGATCTATATATTTATATATCTACACATATGTATATGGAATCTGAACTTTATATAGTGAACATTAAATGTTCATTATCTTAGAACAGCCCCTAGAAGGCAAGGAGATATACAAAATCCTTTATGGCAGGGGACTGAAACTGGAGGTTCTTGGGCCACACCTTGTTTCTGTATGGCTCCCAACTAAGAATTTAGAAATGATTTTTAAAGGAGTATTTTAAAAACCCAAAAGAAAATGAAGAATATGTGACAGAGGCCATATATGTGACTTGAAAAGCCTAGAATTCTGGCTTTTATAGAAAAAAGTTTGTCACTCTTTGCTTTAGGGCAAGGAAATTAAAAGGCGAGCAATTAATAATGTAACCAAGGAAGAAGTTTTCCTAGTAATATAGAGGACCTCAGGATCTAATTGAGCCATGGCAGAATTGTTGGGTAAAGAGATAAATTCACTTGTTAAGAAGCCTTTTCTGAGAGGTAATATGTTCGCAGTTTCACTAAATCAATTAGCTTTAGGCCAGTTACTATGGTTTTGTTGTCCTCTTAATATCTGAAAGGTTCACTATGAATTGACTTATACCAATCAGTTTAAAGGAAAGCTTGTATTTTCACCCAAAGTGACCTGAAAATAAATAGCTCTATGTATTTGCAGAAAGCATCTTCTAGAAATTCATAAAATATGAGTTGCCAAAAACAATTTTATAAATTCTTCCTTCAAGGAATAAAGCAATCTAACTAAAACAGCTGGGGTTTGAGTTTTTTTTTTTTACCTTCTACTAGGTATATGACTGGGGGCAATGTAGTAGGCAGTATCTGCCCTTCAGTTCTTTTCCTCATCTATATAAAGTGAAGCAAAATAAAATCTATAGTATTGGGGTATAATCAGAATTAAATAATATTATGACAATAAAATACACTCACAGGTTAAGTGTTCAGTAATTACTGTGGTTGCAAATAAAAGTATTTCTAAACTAGGCTTTCCATTTAAGTCTCTCTCAATCGATTGATAGATCTAGTTAACTGGCTAGCTATACATGTGTTCCTGAATGAGGAAATTTTTTTTTTCTACTTGCAATTTAACTTTTTTTTTTTTTTTTTTTTTTTTTGAGGGCAGTGTCACTGGCCCTCATATTTGGGACCTGAACCAGGGCTGCTGGCTTCCCAAGCCAGCGCTAAACCACCGTGCCACTCGACCGGCCCCTTTTTATTTTTTTATTTTTTAATGTAACTACTTTTGATTCTCAGTGAAGTAATACACATAACTTTTAGAACTAGAACTTGAATCCAATGATAATTTGCACATTTTAGGAATCTACTGCTTGGAAGAGTTAAGAAATGAAGAGTTAACTCTTTAGGGCTTTATTCCATAATGTCAGCAATTGTGAAATTCCACATGACTTCATATATTTTGTTTTCCCTGCCTCTGAAGTTTGGATATCCATAGTTTCCTTTTGTGATGTGGCTAAATGTTTAAATTGTTTGACTTAAGCAGTTTCTAAAGCCTCTGACAATGCATGAATACAAGAAGCTAAGACACCATTATCATCCTTTCAGAGCTTTCCACATAACTTAATGTCTAAGAAAATTAGATTGAGAAAATAAGTCAGTCTGAAGAAGTCTGCTTACCTCAGATACTGTACCCCAGTATGACTCATTCAGGAGAGAATTTAATCAGTCCTGAGTACCGAAGACAATGTCACCTTGTAACAAATGACCATAATTGAAGATTAGGGAAAGCTTCATAAAGAAGTATGCCCTTGCTTGGCTTGAGATTCTGCAACTGAAAGGACATAAGAGTATAAGGCCCTTTTTGCATCCATGTAGAGTAAACATCATCAGTCCAGAATAAAGGGGTCATAGACTCCTGCTTTCCTTTAGAGATTGGACCATTTGAAATGAGAAACCTGCCAGGTGATGCTGAGTGTTTTGGATTTCAAACTCTACTATATTTCCAGGGGAGCACAGTAATAAGTAGTTTTAAGTTCAGCAGTGCAAGGCAGCACCACGTGGCTTGGATTCTGTTAACATAAGAGTAATCTAGTTAGATGGAATGCTCCCTGGGATAAAATTTTAGTTTTCCCTTTTGGAGTTGAAAATAAAAATAATGCCATTTTCTCTCTCACTGAGGTGCTCTTTTGTAGGCTTTTTTGGTGAAGTTACAATAAACCCATATGGATGAAATAAACAAGTTTCTCATTCAGATCCCCTGTGTATAATCCACATCGACCTAATGTTTCCAATTGACTTAAAATAAAAGTCAGATGCTTGAAATCTATTACCATGGGAAGAAAGGAAGTAGGGAAAACTTACAGAATGCATAGAAAACACAAGAAATCATATAAAATTGCATACTGCATTTTCACACTTTATGACAACTTGTGGTCAAATAATATCTTAATTCTGTGTGCTGAAATCTAGTGGTTAAAGCAATGTGACTTAGACTGCTTATATACCCAGGGGAAAAAAAAACAAAATTTGATTATACATCTAGACTTACTTTTCTCAGAAACAATAGAGATCCAAAGATAGTATCATAAGAAACAGAGTTGGAGAACAGGAAGGAATTTTAGAAATGATCTATTACAACCCCAGCATATTACAATAAAGAAGTCAAGGGGAAGAGGCCTAAGTGATTCTGATTTGTTCAAAGTTCATTTTTGAGATATGTTTTCTGTGAAACAAATGTAATGGTTTTAAATTTTTAATAAAAACATAAGTTTTACATTTGGTTCGAAAGGATTTTATAATTTTACCTTAACTTTGAAATGTGGTACATGAACTATGCATTATTTTGCATTTATTTAATAAATGCAGTCATTTGTAGCACTTGAGTAAAATTAATTAATATTGATAACTCAGTTATAAGTTATATCTTATCAACTTATACACTAGTCAGATGGAGCTACATTATTTTGGTTCTGAGTGTGAAAATTCCAGAAATATATAAATTATTGTTATATAAAATAAGTCATTAGCTTTGTATTTATTGTTCTATTGAATTTTTACTTTAAAATCTAACATTTTAGGAAAAACTGGTTCTCTCTTTAAAATAAACAAGTACATTGAAGATATATACTCTGGATTGCATTAGAATATTCTTCTTAAACCAGTGCTTTTGGAAAGTATTTGTCAACTACATGTCAAAAAAAGTCTCAGATAATTGATAAGCTAAACGTGATTAAAATTAAAACCTTCTGCTCTGAGAAAGACAGTGTCAAGTGAAAAAAGAAAACAAGCCACAGAATGGGAGAATATATTGGCAAGAGACAGATCTGATAAAAGGCTGTTATCCAAACCATACAAAGAATTCTTAAAATTTAACAGTAAGAAAATGAACAACCCTATTTAAAAAAAAAAAAAAAAAAATGGGCCAAAGAGTTTAACAGACACCTCACCAAGAAAATATGCAGATGGAAAATAGGTATATGAAAAGATTTCCCATATCATATGTCATCAGAGAAATGCAAATTTTAAAAATGAGATAAATTTCCCTTCAAGACGGTGGAGTAGGTAAATGTTGTGCTTGCATCCTCTCACGACCACATCAAAATTATAACTAAACTGCAGAACAACGATCATTGAGAATTGCCTGAAGTCTAACTGAACAGAAGTCCTACAACTAAGGCTATGCAAAAGAAGCCACCTTGAGACTGGTAGGAGGGGTGGAAATGCCTAACAGGCTGGTCCCACATCCATATGATGTGGTTAAAAATCAGGAAGGATATCACACTGCAGAGACCCTTCTACCCCAAAGGAGCAAGGAACCCAAGCCCCACACACCAGGCTCCCCAGCCCTGGGTTCCAATGCCTGGAAGAAAAGTCCCCACAACTTCTGGCTATGAAAATAAAGAGAGACTATGGCTGAGTGAGACAGAGAGCTGTGGGAGTCCCAGACATTCCTCTTAAAGGGCCCATGCATGGACTTACTCACTGATGGACTCACTCATTCTGAGCTCCAGCACAGAGGCAGCATCTTGAAAGGTGCTAGAGAAATATAAGGAGGAATTGAATTGTCTGGCTTCCAGGAGAGGAAATTGAATTTTCTGGAAGGGCAGCTTTCTCCCAGGCAGGAGTGCTGGTAAAATCCATGTTTCCTTGTTAAGCACTAACCCCTCCTGGAATGCAGATACAGGGGACCACCATATCTAAATCTCCATCACTCCACACTGGTGATTCCCTGAGACCACTCCTACCCAACTTGTAGGCACACCCAAGCTGTTTTCCATGGTTTTTCCATACAAACAGCATGTGTTGGTTAATGCTGTAGACTTTCCAAAAATTTCTCAAAGGTTCATAAACCCAAACAGGCACCATCTGGGCTCAGCATGCCCTGTAAAACTTGCTGAGCCACCCAATCCTGGCACCAGGGGCAACCAACCATAGTTCACAGTTTGGCCTCTTGAGGCACCTCCAGGCCCAGCATGGGTGGTGGACATCTTCAGATTCCTTTGAGGTCCGTGCCATGTTGCACTCAGCAGGGCACAGGCTGCAGATGAACTTGGATTGCATAGAGGCCTCCCCCAGGGGGCCCTGCCACCACCTGCTGCCTCTGCAGATGACAAAGTCAAACAGTGGACTGGGCAGGCACCAGAGCCCTGCTGAAGTGAATCCTGCTCCATAGGGTCATCCCCTGCACAACAGCTCCTCAATTGTAGTCACAGTCAGTTCTCATAATCAATTAGCCAAATGGTCAATCCCTCCCACTGATGTGCAAACACCAACCAAGGCTCACCTACAATAGAAAGGCACACATAATCCATGCTAGGGACACACCTGGAGCAGCAAGTTCAGATGACCAATGAGATTGTGCCACTGTGCTCCAGAGGACACCTACAACATTAAGCCTCTCTGCTAAGACTGGGCCACATAGCAACTCTACCTAATCTATAGAAACAAACACAGGGATTCAGCCAATTGAGTAGACAAGAAACTCCCAAATGCAAGAACAGAATAAAGTTCCCTAAAAATAACTAAATAAAATGGAGACAAGCAATCTACCAGACACAGAGTTTAAAATAGTAGCTATAAGGATGTTTAAGGAACTTAGTGAGAACTTCAAGGAAGAGATAAGGAACATAAAAAAGGAGATAGAAACTTAAAAAAAAGAACCAATCAGAAATGAAGAATACAATAACTGAAATGAAGAAAACATTGACAGAAATCAACAGATTAGATGAAGCAGAGGATACAGTCAGAGATTTAGAAGATAAGGTAACAGAAAACACCCACTCAGAAAAGAAAAAAAAAAAGTTTGAAAAAATGAGAATAATTTAAGGGGCCTATTTGACATCAGGGGTTCCAACATTCACATCTTAAGGGTGCCAGAAGGAAAAGAGAAAGCAAGGAATTGAAAACATATTTATAGAAATAATGATGGAAAACTTCTCTAATCTGGTGAAAGAAATAGACATACAACCCAAGAAGTGCCGAGAGTCCCAAACAAGATGAACTAAACCAGGTCCACACCAAGATACATCGTAATTAAAATGCCAAAGGTTAAAGACAGAGAATCTTAACAACAAGAGAAAAGCAGTTAGTTACCTATAAGGGAGCTCCCATAAGACTGTCAGCCGGTTTCTCAGCAGAAACATTGCCGGTCAGACGGGATTGTCAGGGAATATTCAAAGTGATGAAAAGTAGGACCTACAACCAAGAATACTTTACCCAGAAAAGCTATCATTTAAAATCAAAGGACGCATAAAGAGCATCCCAGACAAAAAAAAAGTTAAAGGAGTTCATCTCCACAAAAGCAGTATTACAAGGAATCTTAGAGGGACTTATTTAAGAAGAAGAAGAAGGGTCAGTCAAGTGGCTCAGTTGCTTAAGAGCTTGCTCAAGAGTGCGAACTCTGAGCAACAGGGTTGCCGGTTGGATTTCTGGCCCAAGCTGAGCACCCGTTGATCTACCAACAGGTGGCAGGATGGCTCAGCTGGAAAAAAAAAGATAAAAAAATGAATAATAAAATGGCAATAATAACACATCTATTAATTATCACTTAAATGTGAATGGACTAAATGCTCCAATCAAAAGACATAGGGTGGGGCCGGCCGAGTGGTGCACTGGTTAAGAGCTGGTTTTGGGATGCCAGCGGCCCCAGTTCGGATCCCACATATGAGGGCCAGTGACACTGCTCTCTACAGCTAACAACAGTTCCACCTGTAGCTGGGCTGTGCGAGCCCCGTGACGGTGTAGGCTGCAGCCCCTGCTGCAGTGGGCTGCTATGGGCTACAGTGAGAGTGGGCAACAGCCAGTGTGAGTGGCTGGCAGCCAGCGTGAGCTGCCAATAGCCACGGTGAGCGACCATCCAGAGGCCGGCGACCCATCTGCCTCATCCGGGAAGTGCACAATGACGATGCCAACATGGGCCAGTGAAGCAACATTCTCCGCAACTAGACTGAAGAACAAAAAAAAGACAGCAACTTGTCTGTTCCCCTCCCCCAATTCCCTAATAAAATCTTAAAAAGAAAAAAAAAAAAGACATAGGGTGGCTGAATGGATTAAAAAAAATAAAAATTCTTACATATGAAGGTCAGACAATTAAGTTCGCGAACGTGTTGCTAACCTTTTTTGATATCACAGGGATTATTCATTATGAATTTGTACCAACTGGACAAACAGTTAACCAAGTTTACTATTTGGAAATGCTGAAAAGGCTGCATGAAAAAGTTAGAGGGCCTGAACTTTTCCCCAACAATTCATTGCTCTTGCATCACGACAATGCACTGGCTTACGTGGCACACTGTCTGTGAGGGAGTTTTTAGCCGGTAAACAAATAACTGTATTTGTCCCTACTCACCTGATCTAGCCCCCAGTGACTTCTTTTTTTACCTGAAGATAAAGAAAATATTGAAAGGAAGACATTGGACAACATTCAGGAATCAAGTATAATACAATGACACCTCTGATGGCCATTCCAGAAAAAGAGTTCCAAAATTGCATTGCAGGGTGGATTAGGAACTGGCATTGGTGCATAGCTTCCCAAAAGGAGAACTTTGAAGGTGACTGTAATGATATTCAGCAATGAGGCATGTAGCACTTTTTCTAGGATGAATTTGCAAACTTAATTGTCAGACCTCGTATGCTGTCTACAAGAGACTCATTTCAGATCAAATGCCACACACAGACTGAAAGCAAGTTGATGGTTCAAGATATTTCATGCAAATAGAAACAAACAAACAGAAAAAGTGGGGATAACAGTATTTATACTAGACAAAATAGACTTTAAAACAAAGGTGATAACAAGAGACAAAGCAGGACACAACAGTCCCACTTCTGGGTATTTATCCAGAGAAACCCGAAACACTGTTTTGAGGGGACGTGTGCACATATATGTTCATTGCAGAATTGTTTACAATGGTCAAGATGTGAAGGAAGCCTGGATGTTCATAAGTACATGAAAGGATATGGAGGAAGTGGTATAAATGTGCATATACAATGAAATATTACTCAGTTATGGAAGAGAATGGGTTCTTGCCATCTGCAGCAGCATGGGTGGACCTGGAGAGTAATATGCTGATTGGACTATGAGAGAAAGACAGATGTAATGTGATTTCACTTATATGTGGAATCTAAAGAACAAAATAAATAAACAAAACAGAAACAAAACTCATAGATACAAAGAACATTTTGATGCTTGCCAGATGGGATGGGGGTTGAGGATGGGTGAAAAAGGAGAAGGGATTAAGAAATACAAATTGATTGTTACAAAGTAGTCATGGGGATGTAGGGTATAGCATAAGGAGCATAGTCAATGTTATGGTAATAACTATGTATGGTGTCAGATGGCTACTAGATTTATCAGGTGATAGATGGGAGGGTGGTTGGGGGACAGGGTAAAAAAGGTGAAGGGATTAAGAAGTACAAATTGTTAGTTACAAAATAGTCATGGGGATACAAAGTACAGCATAAGGAGTATAGTCAGTAATATTGTAATAACTATGTATGGTTTCTGATAGGTACTAGGTTTATCAGAGTGATCAATTTATAAGATCCATAAATGTTTTATCACTATGTTGTTCACCTTAAACTAATATAATATTATATGTCAACTGTAATTGAAAAATTTTAAAGATGTGTTTTAAAAAATGAGATGACACTACATACCTATTAGAATGGCCCAAGTTAAAAATACTGGAAACTCAAAATACCAGCAAGGATTAGAGCAACAGAAACTGTCATTCACTGCTGTTGGGAATTCAAAATACTACAGATACTTTGGAAGACATTTGGTGGTTTCTTATAAAACTTAATATACTCTTACCATACAATCCAGCATAGCCAAAGGTGTTGAAAACTTAGGTCTACACAAAAAGCTTCACAGGGATCTGTATAGTAGGTTTATTCATAATTGCCAAAGCTTGGAAGCAATCCTTCAGTAGGTAAATGGATAAATCAACTGTGGTACATCCAAATAATGGGATATTATTTAACGCTAAACAGAAATGAGCTATGAAGCCATGAAATGATATGGAAGAATCTTAAATGCATATTACTAAGTGAAAGAAGCCAATGAGAAGGCTGCATACTGTAAGTTTCCAACTATATGACATTCTAGAAAAGTCACAACCAAAGAGACAGTAGAAAGATCAGTTGTTGCCAGGAATTGAGTGTGGAGCTGAGGAAGTAGAGCACAGAGGATTTTTAGGGCAGTGAAAATAGTTGGTATATGGTACCACAATAATGGATATATTTCAACATACATTTGTGCAAACTCATAAAATGTACAACACAAAGAAAGAACCCTAAGGTAAGCTATAGTTTGGGTAAGTGTAATGTATTAATGTAGGTTCATCAATTGCAATGAATGTACCACACTGGTGGGGATTTTGATAATGAGAGAAGGTATGCATGTGTGGAGGCAGGGAGTAGATGGGAAATCTCTATAGCTTTCCCTCAATTTTGCTGTGAACCTCAAACTGCTTTCAAAAACAGTAGTCTTAATTAAAAAAAAACAAAACAGCCTCACCTCAATTTTCTAGATTTTTGAAAAATAATGTTTTTCTTTCAGATAATCAAGGCATAGTCAGAATCTTTTCAAAGTTGGCAGTATAAACAATTATTTACACTGTTAGTGATTGAAATTCTAGAGTCGCAGAAATGATTTCTCAGTTTTGTTCTCCAACATAAGTTATCCATGTAGTAAATGAGAGATTATGTGCTTGGGATATTGTCAGGCAATACCTGCTCTAGCATTTAGGTCACTGTTTCTGGAAAATACATAAATCATTTAAATTAACATTTAGAGATCAAATTTATAGATTGAGTGTAATAGGGATCTAGTTTAGCATTCAGAGAAGTTTGAGATCAAGTGAAATAAGGATAGTAATGACCTTTCTATTTTCCATAGAAGCTTTATTAATATTTTTGCTACTTCAAGCTATAGAGGAGAATGAGTATGCTATTGCCTGAATGGATATATCATCAGCACATGGGGGAGAAAAAAAAATCATTAATGCATATTGTATTCCAATGACCATAAGATTTTATCTCTATAGACTCAAGGATTTATATAATATACCACTGTGTGAATATGTTAACTGTGATATATATTTTTTTTCTTGGCTATCAAAGTTTTCAAAATACACTCAGGTCCTCAGCACAATTTTCAAGATGATTTTTATTTTATTTTTACTATTGAATACTTTGTGCCAATGTTTGTGTCAGAATAATTCATATAGGCAAAAAGTAGAAAAAAAAATAAAATGTCCAACTGATTAACGGATAAACAAAATGTGATATAGCCTTGCAATGGAATATTATTTGGCCATAAAAAGAACAAAGTACTATACATGATACAACATGATGTAACTTGAAAACATTACGCTATTTGAAGGAAAACAGTCACAAAAGACCACCCTTGTGTTTGTTTCTATTTATATGAAATGTTCAGAGTAGACAATAGATTAGTAGTTGCCTGGGGGTTGGGTTGGGGAATGACTGCTACTGATGTATGTAATTTGTTTTTGGGGTGATGAAAATATTCTAGAATTATATATTAGCTGTAGTACCACAACTCTGTAAATATACTATAATCATTAAATTATACAATTTAAGTGGTAGAATTATTTGGCATGTGAAGTACATCTCAATTAAGCTGTTTAAAAAAATGCAGCACAACAATTTTAGAAGATAACAAACAACTTAATTAAAAAGTTTTGATGTTTAATTGCCAATAAGCAACACGATAAAAACCAAGCTTAGCAAAGGCTACTTCTGCAAAGTTTAAAAATACCTGTTGAAAAATGTAAATTAAGGTCAATTATCTAAATTTTTAGTGTTCTTGATAAACATTATTTGGAAAATTCAACGTATTTTTTTTTTTTTCATTTTAACAGATTCTCCACAGAAATGACAATTCTAAAACTATATGTTGAGCTCTTAAATATGCTAGGAACAGTCATATATTTTTAATTAATATGAATTTGATTTGCTGAACTTGATCTATGAAATATGAATATTGGTACCCAAGTTTATAATATTTTTTAAATTTTATTTTAGGTACTTGTCAAAACTAATTCAAAACCTTGTAAATAGCCACTTGCCCACTTTTCCACAAAAGCCGTTGGCTAGGTCTGTTCATAAATATAAAATAGGTCAGTTTTATTGAGATTAATTACTGCATGTCTCAGAGAGGAGCAGAATATAGTAAAGTACCCTTCTGAATACTTGTCAGGAAATAGATAATATTATCTATATGCTGTACAAAATGTAATCTGTCTCATCTATAATGGATGGCTCTAAACATGTAGGAAAACTGATGAGTAAAAGTTGTCCTATCTCTTTTCCCTTGTCTGTATTGTAGCAGAAATATGTAAACAAACAAACAAACAAACATAAAAAACTTCTTATGTAGTAAAACTATTTTACATAGTAAATTTACATCATAGGAATATAAGAAAGAAGGGGTGGGATTTATCATTTATAGTGCAGTAAGTAATGGTCCACAAAGATGCTAGGTTTTAATACCTGAAGCCTGTAAATATTATCTTATTTGGAAAAGGTGTCTTGGTAGATGTAATTAAGTTAAGAATCTCGAGAAGGGAAATTATCTTGGATTATCTGGGGTGGCCCTAAGTGCTGTCACAGTTGTCCTTAAAAGGGGATGGATGCAGAGGGAGTTTTGACATGACCAAGTAGGCAGTGTGATCAGAGATGCAGAGAATGGAGTGATGCAGCCACAAACCAGAGAATGCTGGCAGCCACCAGAAGCAGGATGAAGTCAGGCATGGATTTCCCCCTAATGCCCCCAAAGACGAGGCAGTCCTGCCAACACCCTGATTTGGGACTTCGGGCCTCTAGAATTCTGAGAAAATATAATTTGTATCTTAAATCACCAAATCTCTGTTAATTGGAATGGTTAATCATTCCTGGAATGATAGTTTTCAATACTTTCTTGCTTAGAGAGTCCTTCGAATACATGAATTTAAGAAATCTTTTAGGCTCAGGATTAAAGGAAATTCCCAGTGTCACACAGGGCCAAATCGCTAGCCACTGTTCGATTTGCTTTTGTCCTAGGCCTTTCACTTGAATACCTCCAGCCATGAAGAACTCACATTACTCAGTTAATATATCACACCTTTAGACTCATTTTTTTTTTAAAAAATCGGAGCCAGAACAGTCTTTGTAGTTTTTCACTCATCAGTTAATCCTTGAGATATATTTAGCATGTTTAATTATTTTTCTAATTTATGGCTTTTCTAAAAAATTGAAAAAAGCTTCCCACATCTTCCTTTTTCTCCTGAGTATTTACAATTAATTATCAATATGTCATTTGATATGAACCTCTAACCCAGTCATTTTTAAAGTGACTTTTCTGGACCTGCAATATCAGTATCACCTGGAAACTCATTAGAAAAGCAAATTCTTAGGCCCCACCTCAGACCTACTGAATCAGAAACTGGTGGGCGGACCCAGCAATATGCCTTAAAAAGATCTCCACTTAATTCAGATACTTCCTAAAGTTTGAGAGCCATTGCTTTTATCTACCATACAACACTAGCTTTAGTTTAACTGAGTGCTGAAATATCAGAACTATTATTTTTCTTGGTAAAATTAGGTATTATTCAAGCTGTTATGTCACATTTTTGGATATTAATTTTAAAACAAGCGTAAAAGTCTTAAAATGGTATCACCAAAATCCTCAGTGTTAACTCATTTCCATTAAGCTTCAATTGACTTTCACTGTATGATTTTAGATTATATTTGAATGAATGAAATTCTCTGTCCAGGAAAATATTACCATCTGTTCTTAAAGTCAGTAATCAAGCCAGTTAACAACACAGAAAGGGGTCCTTTTAAATTTGTGGTGTGGCTAGCAGGTGTACCAATACTATCACAGAAATATTAACTTAGACATTTGGTGGGTTAATGAACTGAAAGATGTGAAATTTGTAGTGATAATCTGTTCATACTTAAATCAGAAGAGGAAGGAATTAGATAGAAGGAAAATCAGCCCATCCAGCTCATTCAGAGACAGTATGGTTTCATTGTGTGTGTGTGTGTGTGTGTGTGTGTGTGTGTGTGTGTGTGTGTAAAATTCAATCATAATCTGTTTTCAAATTTCATTAACAAACATTTTTTAAATTCCAAATCTATGCCAGACTTGTAGGCTCCAGAAATAAAACAGAAGATAAAATGGACAAAAATCCCTGCCCTCACAAACTTGTGTTCTGGTCAAAAGAATGTAAATACTTCTGCTTATTAAGCACATACTATGTGTCAGACATTGTCCTAAGCACCTTACAACCTATATGCAGAGTACTACTATTATCTCTTTTAGCAGATCAAGTAACAGGTATGGAGAGGAACTGATGTCTCAGGTAGTAATTGGAGAAGCTGTGAATAAAACCCACCAGTGGTATGGAGTTCATATTCTTAGCCAGAGTATTTTATTGCTTTATAATTCAGAGACTTAAAAAGAAAAAATCTTAGTTGCACAAACAGAAATATGATGGCTACAGAATTGTGAAAAGTTGGAAAGAAAAGTATCAGTAAAATTAGTCATTAAATGAGGAAGCCTCAACTTCAAACCTTTTTCTTATTTTACATAGCAACTGTCCAGTGTGGATCACTTCCAGGTAGAAAATCTTAAAATAATGACTCACTCAGCCAAATTCATAAACGCTCTTATTCAAAGTTTGGCAGACTGCCTTTCAATTAGGCATAGAAGACATAAGAATAAGTGATTCTCTACCAATCTTGCTAGTTGACTGATGCCAAAACGTCTGCCATTAGTAGATATTTGTTTGATTTAAGTCTTTGGAGTATATCAAAATTCCAACTTTCCCATTGGAAACCATTAGTATGTTCAAAATACATTATAGGACTTTTTAGGATTTCTGTTCTGTTTTTAAGAAGGGATCTAGTAAGAAGTTATGTAAGAAATTATTTTTGGAAGAACCTCATACTTAAAAGGAGAATGACCTAAGTGACTAAGTTATTCAAGCAGATAATTCCAAAGCAAAGTAGCTAGATGCTTCTTCAACCTAATTTGATTTAGCAAACCCTAGTTTGTAGCAGCAAATCATTTTTTTAAGATAATTATTAATGGCCAATGATTTTCAAAGGAAATTTGGGAGATTAAGAAGGCAGAGATACACGAGAAAGGAGAGTTTGCAAAAGCCCACCCTCCCCTAATCCTATGCACCTCCTAACCTCCTAGGAAACAAACCTCTGATGCTGAGGCCAAGTCTCTCCCACATCCTGAGTTGACTCAACAATGTCAGTGTTGAGTTTCAAGGCTAAAGGAAATATTTTGTCCTACCAACATGGCAAGGTTGAGCTAAAGAGAGCAGGAACAAAACAAAACAAAAAAAAACTGAAAAAGAGACAGTTGAGAACTTCCCAGAAGCATATAAGGATGATTTAGAGAAGTGGATGGGTAAGAGTGAGTGCTTAAATATTAATAAAAGATTCAGTTTAATGGGAAGAAAAATGATAAGGTTACCACAGGCAGAAAGAACAGGACTGCAGGGAGAGAAGAGGCAGGAAAGGTTGGAGGATGTGAGGGGAGGCAATGGAAAGAGGAGATGAGGTCATCCTTAGGAAATGGTGCAGCTACCAGACTGGCCAGAACTGGATTCTGGTGGCCAGGAGCAGATACAGGTGAACTTTAGCTAATTATAATGGAATATAATATTATTAGCATGGCAGTCAAGAAAAATCTCCGCCCCCTGTGTCACCATGACAATTCTGACAAAGGCCAAATAAAGACAAAAAAATCCCTCTTCCCAATGGGAAGGAGTGGTCAGCAAAGGCCCGCCCTGTGAATGCCTATAAAGTGCCTTCATTCGAATATAATTCTAAATTTCTTTGTTCTTCAGGGCAGTTGCTCATCTCTGGGCCTGCTCACTCTCATACCATCTTGAGAGTGTACTATACTATTTCCTTTCTTTTAATAAATCCATTGTGTGGCTTTGTTTGCATTGCTTATTTGTGTGTCCTGGTATTTCTTCCTGCAACAATACAGGAATTCTTGTTCTTTGGTAACAATAATGTTGATAACACTGAACTCCTTACACTGACCCCACAGCCATCATTATCAGTTTCAAGATAACGTCAAGAATACAACAGACCACAAACAAAGGACATATGTACCTGTGAACATCCTTGTTTAGCTTGGGCCCTCAAATTACTGACATTGGTATCTCAAGCTCTCTCTTCCAAAGAAAATAGGGGCTTAATTTCAGCTTTGCTCATTCCATTTAAAACATCTCATTCATCCTGCCTCAAGTATCACCACTCTAAGCAACAACACACCCCTTCTCTATTCTTATACAACTTATCTCTTTGACTCAGTACATCATAACAGAGCAGCTTATCTCTTAAGTACAGTGTCAAACAGACTTGTCTCCTCATATATTCTCTGTTCCTGACCTTATCCTTCTTTTCTCACTATTTTGAGTACCAGCCCTGCACATCTAATCTTCCACTGACAACTATTATGATTTTCTGTTCATTGGCACACCTTTGTTCACATAATCCTTAAACTCGGCTTCCACAGCAGCCTCATACTTCAGTTTTGTGTTCCTGTTGAACTTCTCTAAGCACAGTGCCTTAACACTGTTAGGCACACCATAAATATGTATTGAGTAAATAAATGAATGAACAAACTCACATAACCTATACTTACTGAGGAAAACTAGAGAACATTCGGAGACAAAGGAAGCAAATGTGAGTGAGGAGCCTTGCTACTCCAACCCCTCAGAGAGGCAGTGCTGAGCAACCTGGTCGCACACAGGAATTCATTCCCTTTTGTGCATCCATTTTAGCTCCTTTCCTTACAGCAGTTTTCTGTAGGTCATGAGAAGGAATGTCATGAGAACACTGAGCCCCCAAGGGAATAGAAAGCCAAAGGCAATATTTTTCCTGTTTCACATTGTTATGAGAGCCTCACCTGTGTGTAAGTTAAAGTTTTTAGTTCTTAGCATCCATGGCAAAGGAGGGGAGAGGGAAGGGATTGTTTCTAGTGAAGTACATAAGAGTTTCTTAAAATCTATACTTTGGTACCAGTAATATGTGGGTCTTAATTTCCCTCTCAGAGAGTTGTTACGAAGTCTAAAGTATCAGTTGTAACTGCTCTGGAGTAAGCACCTGGTCAACTAAGGTCAATGGATCAGCTATGAATAAACCTAACTTTCTCTTAAAATACATGGTGCACCTATTAATTTTCAAAGCATTTTAGGTTATAGTACCAACACAGGTAACAAGACGAATAAAATCAAATTGTTTCTTGAGCAACAAGTTATAATTTATATTCTTATTTGGGCTACAACTTAAACTCAATTAACAAAAGAAAATACCTGTCTCTAATCGCTGGACATATATTTGGGCATTCTCAAATTTGGCACTGTTGACATATTAAGCTGGAGAATTCTTTGTTGGGCAGCTATCTTGTGCATTATAGGATATTTAGCAGGATCCTTGGCCTCTAAGTTTCAGTAACATCTCTCCAGTTGTGAGAATTAAAAATGTCTCAAGGCATTGCTCAATTCCCCTGATTGAGAACCAGTAAACTATGTCAATTAAGCTAGAGAAAGTATGAGCTGTCATACAACCCTAAGAAGCTGAATGGAGATAGGAAACATCAGAGCCTGTCTGTCTAGGTCTAGGAGGAGGTTTGTTTTCCATGACTCAGAAACATCCTGCGCTTTATTTCTTTCACATATTCCTCCAGAGATAACAACACTGCCTGATAGAGAAGCCATCACCTCACAATAGAACTTTATTGACAAGAGTACTGTGTTAAAAATGACAAATTGAATTGTAATCAAAAATTTAAGAGAAACATTAATAATATTTGATTTATTTTTGAGTGTCATTCTTTATTATTTGTATCAAGTTTCTACTTGATTATTTGATATCAATTTGATGGTTCAGATGAGGTGACCATTAATTGGACTACAATACTTTTTAAAATCACCTTACATCAAATGAAAAATGCAAAAGATATATATTTACACATTTAGCATTTAACCAGAAAAGTATGAGGCACTCATCATTTTTAATTTGTAAATTCTCTAAGTAATATTAAATTAGAACGTTGGAAGGGTTAAGTAGAGATACAGAAAGTATAAGTAAATGAATTAAATAAGTAGAAAAATCATAACAGATGATGAAAAAAAAACCCACAAACAAACCTAGAAATACATTAAGCATTGAAAAATACTTGAAGTATTATTTAGAATAAAAGTAGGCAGAAAGCATTAGGTACTTAATATTGTGTTGTATGGCTGATATGGTACAGGCATTCTTGCTCTTACATGCAATGAGAGGGGCTTGTATCATTTCTGGGTTTCAGTGTTTTCTCTGGAGAATCTGGCTGTTATTGTGAAGGTCACCTGAGATATGTAGACAAGAGAGGTTCATTACAGGAGGGGTGAGGCATGTGGCTAGGGGTTATGTGAAAGGATGATATCTTATGGGAATGGCCTGAGTGATTGCTCTGCATGTGTGCATTCTCAACAGAATCCCATGTACTGTTGCAAAGGAAGTTGGGAGTGGGAACAAGGAAGGCCTTGCCCGTTTAGTACCTAGGGCTTTGGAGAAATTCTCAACATTTTGACCTCTGGCATGCTTCCACTTCCCACTGATTTTGCTTTGATTACTTAACTTTAGAAACTCTCGACATCTTCAAAACAATTATAAGTAATTACTTGAAATGATGATACATGGAAAGGGAAGATTGTACAAAATAATGGTGGTAATTACTGTTCAGATACTTCATATTGGCTTATATTCTTTGTAGCATACTTTGCAAAATATTGTGGAGAGTCAGAACAACAACTGATCACAGAGCAAAATTCTCTTTACTTTATAGAAGAATGAAGATATATGCTTATAGATTTATATGAATTCCATAATGTCCATTGAGCCATTCTGACTTTCATTACCTAAGACAAATCCATTATCTTCCACAAGATGGGCATACAAGTACTGAAGGGTGGAATGTGTTTCTAAATGAATAAACTGTGAGCCACTCTAAGAATTATATGTTTTTATTTTATTGAGGTTTTCTGATTAGCATAAACTATAAAGAGTAGCTCAGATGGTTTGCTCATGGTATTAGAGCCCTGGATAAGCTTATTGGAATCAGTGCACTCTGCTCATATATATTATTTAAGTAAATGGACCCTGAAAACCATAGATAAGTAATAAAACTAATAGTACATTCATCAATTAGGCTACCTAAACTATTCCTAAATGTGCAAACATTTCACCTTTAATGTGGCATTTGTTTATTGTACTATAAAAGAAGTTACTGTTTTGAAGACATTTTACTATTGTCAGTTATCATTAAATAATTCTGTTCCAGCATTTTACCTCCATGATATTTATATATGTGGTCTATAGAAGAGCCCCAAGTAACCGCAATATGTAGGAATTTAGAAAAAAACAGATGATTGTTGAGTAATGCTAATACATTCCAGAAAATTTTATTTGCTCCCCTAGTCACTGTTAATCATACTGTCTCCTCTAAATGTATATATTATATTGGCAAGAATAAAGTAAGGAATCAGGAGCCATAGAAAAGAGCAATTTGAAACCCTAAGAGCACCAATTCCATTATAACAACACTTATCCTGATTCCATGAAAACAGCTGATTTTCACTTGTATAGACACAAGACATTATAACCAGTGTTTGTTTAACTTAGATTTTACTTACTCTAGTGAAAAGAAGTCACAGATGTTGATCAGATTTGTCAATTGACTTATTTAGAGTAAGAACGAGGCTCCCACGTGGTTAGTACCAGTTCTATATGAGAATATTCAAACTATCTACTGGACTAGACAAAAGCCTGAAGAGGAAACAGGATGTTTCTTATACATCTTAAAATTGTCCTACATTATTTATATCTCTGTGCATGTGTGTGTATGCAAGAGGACTGTGAACCCGTTTTATAGATTGGCAAAGGCTGGTGATCAAAAGTGTCCAGTTCATAATGTTGAGTTAAGGGAATGTTGCTTATACCGGGGTATTGTTTTGGGGGTCTATTCTTAATAGGGTCTCGTAGTTGAATTTCTGTAGTCAATATTGCGGTTTTTTACCTAAGGTTAGCCTGTGGAATTTTTTCCCAAATAAGTGGTTTTTGGTTAAAATATGCTGGACTGGGAGAAAAAAATAGATACTCCCTTTTCATTTTTAATATAAAGAACAGACAGAAATTAAAAATTCATGCAATGAATTGTGTTGTCTAAAATTTAAGTATCCCCCAGAAAAACCCTATTTTCCTATTTCCTACTTAGTGCAAATCCACTACTCTACCTCTTCTTCCCCCAAACACCAGAATTCATAAAATATCATTCTTCTTAACTCTACTTTTTCATCAACTTCATTGAATAAAAAATATATTTTCCAGATCTTTAGCTTTCTTGAAACTTTTCTGGCAATGAGAAAAGGACATGTTAATGATCAGATCTAGTGATTTTGTTTTTCACAATTCATACTATTTGATCTTTCTTTGTTACTTATTATTCTTGATAACCTTGCTATTTGTAAACCCTCTGCTCATTTGCATTCAGATACCATTCTCTTCTAATTCTCTTGTGCTGAGATTGCTTTCTTTCTTGTTTCTTTTCTAAATCTTCTTTCTTTGGCCTTTCTACATACCCTCCCTTCCCCATTTGTGTAATCAAAATGAATCACTTGGCTTCAATTACCACTATATTCAATGCTTCTGAAATCTAGGGCCCACGTCCAGCCTCTCTCCTGAAACCCAGGTCTGCATTTGTAAAACTACTTTCCTCTACCTAAATGTCACACTATGTCATTCCGGATCTTGGCAGGAAGCAGAAGAAACACTGAGATGTGATTCTAACGAGAAATTAAAGATGTACAGGCAAAGTTACAGAAGAGAGATCTTAAGACACTGAGGGACCAGCTAGAGCTGGAGGATATCACCACCACTCCTGGGGAGGCTGGGAGGGAACAGTGCTACGAAAGTTCAGCCAGAGCTGGAGCCCTGGACAAGAAGCTGATGAGCTGAGAAGCTGATGAGCCAGCGAGGAAGAGGGACAGAAATTTATGAGGATAGTATTGTTGTGAGTGACATAATAATTGTTGCATCTCCATGTAAGTTGTGTTTTGCAGCCACAGCCCTAGTCTGATAATCAAGAAAATTAATCTGGGCCAATTACCTTTCTTTCTGCCAGATAAATTCAAACTGTGCATAGTAAGAAATACCAGATTTTGTATTTATCTCAAGGCAATTTGTTTGGCATTTGCTGTTTGGCTTTCTAAAGATAAACTATGAACGATGGCAGATGAACTATGATAATCATTTTTTTATAAAGCATGCCTGTTGCTTTTAAATAGATAACATCAGTGCTATCATCAAATTTTCTTAGGTACAAAGCATTTTCTGTAATGGAAGTGACATTGAATATTATGAAAATAGTCTTCAAATATTTAATAAACTTGGAAAAGTTTATACACTAAGAAAATGTCTCTGAATATTATACCTGCGAGGGTCCAGCCTCCGCGGAGTCCAGGGATTCCCTCGGGTGGGATGGAGTCGGGAGGAAAAAAGAAAGAGAGAAAGAAAGAGAGTGGAGACACCGGAAAGAGTTTCTCAGGAGCGTCTCAATTTATTGTTACAGCATGTTCCCCTTTTATAGGGACTCTTGACCATTACCTCAATTACAAGTTATTTTTCACATGAGTTTGATGTTTTTTTCTTTCTCAGGGTTTTCAGTCTTTACTTCCTTGTAATTATTCTCCCCAGGGTAAACTGTGACCTATTCTACGTTTAAGGATTATCTTATCTTTTAATATGATGTTCTCCTTGGACACAAACTCAATTTCTACTTATCATCTAAAGAATGGTTACCATGACTACCTTGACTATTTAGTAACTATCCCAAATTCCTGCAGCTAATACACAATCGTAAGACTCACAGGGCGTATACTTGAGTTACTACTGAGAGACTAGGAATGGCTGAGTCTAAAGTCTATTTTTTAGTAAATACAATACCTAGTAATCAAAGGGGTCTCATACCTCTGTTATCCTACAGAGGGCTGTATCTGTTTCTTAGTCAAAGCTTCAGTATCTGTTGCTGCCACAAGGCACTAAACAAAGGCTGTTAACATACCCCATGGTCAGCAAGCTGCCTGTAACTCTCATGGCCTGGAGACCTTTGGCCTCTGAGGCGACTTTTCACAACAGGGCCCTTAGGCAAGTGCATCAGCCTCTCACAGGCATGCTTTTTTTGGCCTAAGTTGTCAGAGGTCTGTGCCTCAGTTTCCAAGGGGCTTAAATCCCCAGTATCTCAGTTCAGGGGTCCCCACAGAACTACTGCCTGGCTTAGGTTGTCTCCCCTCTTTTCTAGGAGATCTTACCTGTCTTTGGCTGCGAAGTTAGCTCATTGGGGTATCACAGGAACTTGCCATAAATGCAGTGAGTATATTGTCTCCTATAGGAGGAAAGGCACATGGGTTCATAGAGGCAGGAGATATTACATGACCAACCATAAGACAGCATCCCTAATATCCAGTTCTGAGCAGGGCAATGTGACCTTGTCAGACACTGAGAGGCTGTCGGCTTCCCACATATACCATTGCTGAACTTCTCTATAAGTTCAAATAGAAGGAAAGTTCTATTTTTCTAATATTTACTGTAAATCCAATTAAAATATATTAATAACTTGCTTAAGCTCTTTAAAGGTAGTTATTTTAGGGTATGTGAGACAAAATGTCTGATTACTTGACTTTACTTTCAGTCAACCTAGGATATTTAGAAAATATTCTGCATCTGTGTTGAATTTTAATATTAATGATATAGTGATTTGTGTTTAAAAATAAATCAATCTCTCTTTTTTGCACTTAATATATATAGCAGATTCATAGCAAATAAACTTGTTATGTGCTTGCTCTTAGTAAACACTCACAAAATGTTTATTATCATCTTTCATGCTGTGTTCTTATTTACAGAATCTTTTGTCATTTTTCAGCATTCGTGCATTTTAAAAAACATAGTACAGAGTATTTGATTGTGAGGATAATTTTTCCTCAGACATTCACCTTTAGAAAACAGAAGAGGAAACTTTTGTACCTATGTATCTGGATTAAAAATAAAAATGGGATCCTGGTTTCATAAAAAAGTAAATAATAAAAAGAATATTTTTATTCAAATTTATTCAGCATTGTAAGAGTGAACAAAGAGATAATGATTGTCCAATACATTGTTTTGTAACGCTGTTTTTTTCTTCCTTTGGGATTAACTGCGATTTTTTCACCCTGGAAAATGTGGTAATAGCACTAAAATATCTTACTCGGTAAACCAAATGCATAGCTCTGCAGCTGCCTGCAGAAAGGGCATCATCATTACCTCTCTGCTTAGTTGGTGGATTTAGTTGGCATTGGCTCTGTTTTCAGAGGCTGGGGATTGCATGTTTCTCATTAAAATGGAACTATGAAGAATTAAAGTCAGACATGAGACACAATTTATTTTCCTATGTTACATTACAATGTTTAGTCAGGAGAACTTTTATTCATAATACTATGTGGTGAGTAATACCTATGAATTTGCCAAAGGGTGGCCCAGGACACATGAGAAAAAACACATTCATTTATGTTCCGTAGAATTTTTTAATCTCATGTGTTTTTACAGATGGAGAAACTAATTACAAAGAATTGAACTAACTTGTTTGTGTTCTCACACAGTTGTTTAGTGGGACAAGTGGGAGTAGAAGGCAGGTCTTCTGGCTGCTCCATGTAGAATATAACTGAGAAGACCACTCCATTTCCCACTTGCTTTCCAATCTGCCAGTATTTTCCTCACATACATGTGAGGCAGAATGGATGTTGAATGATGTCAGAACTTCCAAAGACATACCATCTTGTCTTTTTTCGTTACAGAAACCTGTTAATTATAATACCCCACACTGCTCAGCTGCTGAACATGTTTTATTTTCTGAGAAAGAAATATTTAGGTACAAGTAATCCTCAAGTCTCAGAAGTCACTGGTAATAATATAATGGGGCACCTTTTGATTCCTGCAGAGTTTTATGATGCACAGAACAACTTCTTTTGCCTGAGTTCAATCATTTTCCACATCTCAACAGATGACCCTTTGTAATGTAAAGTAAGTGTAAATATAACAGCTGTATGTAACAATTGAACTATAAATGAACTATAAGCAATTTTATATAAATCCCTAATTTAATGAATCACAATGGTATGAATCTTAAATTTTAAAAATTATACTATATTTACATTTATTTCATCTACAAGAGAATGTCTTGTTTCTTTATAGATTTATAAATCCCTATAATGTACCTGAGTCCATCTGGAATTCACACAGTACTTTGGGAGCCTCTGTCTAATTTATTATAAACTTGCTGAGTTGTTGAGATTATGGGGTTGTTATCTTCACTTTTTAATTTTGTAATGGAGATATATATATATATATATATATATATATATATATATATATATCAGTGCACAAATACTGAGTTCAAGTCAATGAATTTTGCAAATTATATTGGCTTCTGTAACCAACACCCCATATAAGATATAGAACATTTCCATCCTCAGAGGTTCTATTTTCATCTCTAACCCTACTGCCTGCCCAACCTCCCACCAAGAGGCAATTACTTACCTGATTTTTGTCATTAGATATTAGTTTTGCTTGTTCTAGAACTTTAAATAAATGAAGTGAAACAGTGTATACTTTTTTCTCCCCTGACTTTGTTTCCTCAGAGATTTATCCATATTATTGCAGTATCAGTAGTTAATAACTTTTACTTCTGAGTAAAACTATATATTCATATAACAATTTGTTTAGTCATTTTCATTTTATAGACATTTAGGTTTTTGCCAGTCTTGAGCTTCTTAGGTGCTATAGAAATTCATGCAAGTCTGTTTATGAACATGTTTTCAATTCTCTTGAGTAAATACCTAGAATTGGAAGTATTTGCTCATAAATATGCTTTGTTTTATAATAAATTGTCAAAACAGTCTTTTAACATTTTTAAATTTTTAATTACAGTTGACATACAATGTTATAGTTTCAGGTGTACAACATAGTGATAGAAATTTGAATAACTTATGTGGTGATCACCCTAATAAATCTAGTATTCATCTAACACCATACATAATCATTGCAATATTATTGACTACATTCCTTATGCTATACTTTACATCCCCATGAGTATTTTCTAATTACCAATTTTTAATTCCTAATCTTTTATACCCATCCACCAAACCCCCTCCCATCTGGCAACCCTCAAAATGTTCTCTGTAGCTATGAGTTTGTTTCTGTTTTGTTTGTTTGTTTATCTTGTGAACAAACACAAGATATAATTAAAATCATATGGCGTCTGTCTTTCTCTGCCTCACTTATTCCACTCAACAAATACCCTTTAAGTCCATCCATGTTGTTGTAGATGGCAAGATTTCATTTTTTTTTTTTAATGACTGAGCAATGTCCCATTGTATGTATGCACTACCTCTTATTTATCCATTTATCCACTGATGGACACCAGGTTGCCTCTGTATCTTGGCCATTGTAAATAATGCTGTGATGAACATATGGATGCACATGTCCCTTCAAAGTAGTGTTTCTGCAGATAAATACACAGAACTGGGATTACTGGGTCCTTTATCTCTTATTATAGCCTTTGTTTTAAAGGTTTTCTTTGTTTTTTTGTTTTGTTTTTAGTCTGATGTAAATATTGCTACTCACATTCTTTTTTTTTGTTTCTATTTTCATGAAATTTTTTTTGTCTCTTTTACTTTCAGTTTGTGTGTGTCTTTCAATATGAAGTGAATCTCTTAGGCATCATATGTAAGGGTCTTGTTTTCTCATCCATTCAGCCTATCTTTTGGTTGGAGCTTTTAATTCATTTACATTGAAAGAAATTATTGATAGACATGTAGTTATTGCCATTTTATTTATATTTTTCATTTTTTTTTCCTTCTTCTTCTGCTTAAAGAAGTACCTTTAACATTTCTTATAATACTGGTTTGGTGGTGAAACTCCTTTAGCTTTTTTGTGTGTTTTGTCTTGGGAATTCTTGATCTGTCCTTTGATTCTAAATGATAGCTTTGCTAGTTAGAGTAATCTTGATTGTAGGTCCCTGCTTTTCATCACTTTGAATATTTCCTGCCAATCCCTTCTGGCCTGCAAAGTTTCTGTTGAGAAATCAGCTGACAGTCTTATGAGGGCTCCCTTTTAGGAAACTAACTGCTTTTCTCTTGCTGCTTTTAAAATTTTCTCTTTTCTTTAACCTATGTCATTTTAATTATGATGTGTCTTGGTGTCAGCCTGTTTGGGTTCATCTTGTTTGGGACTCTGTAATTTAGGGGCTTGTGTGTCTATTTCTCTTGCCAGGTTAGGGAAGTTTTCTGTTATTATTTCTTCAAATAGGTTTTTACAAAACAATTTTTAAGCGGTTATACTACTTTGTAATTACACCAGCAATGTAGTTCTAACAAGTAAAAATTATTTCTAGCATTTGAGTATGCTTTCTGTTTTAATTTTAGCCATTTCAGTGAATGAGAATGGTATCTCCTTTTAGTTTTACTTTGTAAATCCCTGATGATTAATGCTGAGTACTGTTCCATGTACTTAATAGCTACTTGTATACCTTTTGTGATGTGCCTATTCAAGTGATTACCCCGCCCCCCCTTTTTAGTCATTTACGGTTTTTTTGTTTTGTTTTGTTTTGTTTTGTTTTAAAAGATTTTATTGGGGAATTGGCAGAGGGGAACAGCGTTGGGGAATCGGGGAAGGGGAACAGACAAGTTGCTGTCTTTCTGTTCTTCAGTTTAGTTGCGGAGGATGTTGCTTCACTGTTGGTATCGTCATTGCGCTCTTCCCGGATGAGGCAGATCGGTCGCTGGCCTCTGGATGTCGCTCACCGCAGCTATTGGCAGCTCATGCTTGGCTGCCAGCCGCTCACGCTGGCTGTGGGCCACTCACTGTAGCCTATGGCAGCCCACTGCAGCAGGGGCTGCAGCCCACACCATCACAGGGGCTCGCACAGCCCAGCTCCAGGTGGAGCTGTTGTTAGCTATAGAGGACAGTGTCACTGGCCCTCATGTGGGATCCGAACCAGGGCCGCTGGCATCCCCAAACCAGCACTTAACCAATGTGCCACTTGGCCGGCCCTCATTTACATTTTTTATTACTAATTTGTTGAGTTCAACTATGTCCTTAGTGATATTCTGTTTTTGAGATCTACCCATTTCTGATAGATGGATGTTGAAATCTCTAGTTATGATAGTGAATTCATCTTTGTGATTCTATTATTTTTTGCCTACCATAATTTTATACTCTGTTGATAGGCTTATACACGTTAAGGTATGCTACGTTCTCTTGGAGAATTGACCACTTTATCATTATGTGATGTCCTTTTTACCTCTGATAACTTTCCTTGCCTTGAAGTCTGCTCTGTCTGAAACTAATATAGCTATTCCTGCTTTGTTTTGATTAGTGTGAGCATGGTATATTTTTCTCCATCGATTTACTTGTATTTTATATGTGTCTTTATATTTAAAATGGGTTTCTTAGACAACATATACTGAGCCTTGTTTTTTGATCCACTTTGATAATCTGTTTTTCATTTGGTGATTTTAGACCATTGATTTGCAAAGGGATTATTGCTGTAGCTAGATTAATATCTACCACATTTGTTACTGTTTTCTGTTTGTTGATTTTTTTTCTTCATGATTTTTTCTTCCACACTTTTCTGTTATTTGTAGTTCTAAATGAGCATTTTATATGACTCCATTTTCATTCCTTTCTTAGCATATTGGACATATTTCTTTTTTCTTTTTTGTTTTTCTTATTGATTGTGCTAGAGTTTGTAATATATATTTGCAGTTAATCCAACTCCACTTTCAAATAACACTATGTCATTTCACAAGTAGTGTGAGTACCTTATACATTTTTGCTATTTTTCCTTCTTGTTGCTCTGTATATCTATGGTTGGTGTCTCACAATTAATTTGAGAGAAATTCTTCATCATTGTTATTCAAATCTTTTCATTGTTGTTGATATTGTTGTTTTTCCTTTCTTTTTCTGCTGATATTCATTCCCATTATGCATATGGTACACCTTTTATAGTTGTCCCAAAAGTCCTTGGGCATTCTGTTTTATTCTTTTGCTTGTTTGTTTTTGTTTCTTATTTATTTATTTTTTTAGACTGTCTATTCTTTGCTTTTCAATTTTTGAGAATTCTATTGATTTATCCTCTGTCTGGGAGATTCTTTCCTTAGCTGTGTCCAGCCTACTAATAAGTCCGTTAGTAAGTAGTCGTTACTGATTTTACATTGTTTTAGATCTGTAGCATTTCTTTGGGTTCTTAGGATTTCCATTCCTCCCCTTACATTACCCATCTGTTCTTGTGTGCCATCTACTTTGTCCTTTAGAGCCCTTATTTGCATTAAACATAGTTTTAAATTTCTGGTCTGAGAATCCCAACTTCCCTGTCTTGTTTGCTTCTGATGCTTGCTCTGTCTCTTCAAATTTGTTTCTTGCTTTTTGGTATGCTTTGTAATTGTTTTTTTCATAGCTGGAGATGATGCACTGGGTAAAAAGAGCTGTCATAAATAGGCCTTTTGTAATGTGTTGTTGAGGTGTGGGGGGAGAGGAAATGTTCTATATTGTTATATATGCCTCAGTCTTTTAGTAAGCTTATGCCTCTGGACTATAAACTTCACAAGAATTTCTCAGTTTTTTGTTTTTGTTTTTTTCTCCCTCCATAGATAGGACAGAATGGTGGAGTTGAGTATTTCCCTTCACCCAGGACAATTAGACTCTGACTTTACCTCAGCAGGTAATGTTGGTTAGTGAGTTTCCCCTGAGGGCAGGTCGTGTTAATAGTTATTATTCATTTATAAAACGTATTTTTAGATTCTGGATAAGAGTGTTGATATATGTACTGCAAACATTTTCTCTAAATCTTTGGTTTGATTATTCATTTTCACAACAATGAGCATATATATTCAATTTTAATAAAGTTAAATTTTAAATTTTGGATATATTTGACTACATTAGAGTCATGAAGGTATTCTGATATATATTCTCCTAGAAGCTTTATTGATCTTACTTTTAAATTTACATCTATGATTGACCTTGATGTGCTCTTTTGTGTATGGAACAAAGTAGGTTAATGAAAGAGGTGAGGTTTATTTTTTGTGCAAATATTCCGTTGTTTCAGCATCAAAACTTTTCTTTTTCCATTGGTACCTTGGGAGAAAATCAAATTATCATGTAAGCATGAGTCTGACTTTGTATTATGCTCCACTGATCTGTTTTTCTGTCACTACAATATATACAAAACTACATTGATTGCTTTAGCTATATAGTAAGTCTGGAAATAAGACAGTGTAAATCACCCATCTTTGTTTTTCTTAAGATTGTATTTGTGATTTTCCATACTTTATATTCTATGTAAATTTTAATATCAGCTTGAAAACTTGACAAGACCTGCTGAAATTTTTATAGAGATTACTTGGGATCTCTTGTTTAATTTAGGGAGATACCGTGACATTCTCTTCCAATCCATGAATATAATGTATCTTTATACTTATTTGTGTCTTTTTATATTTATCTCAGTAATATTTTGTAGTTTACTATAGTTACTGAACACATTTGTTAGATTTATTATGAAATGTTTGACTTCTTAAAGCTATTTTAATATTTTTAAAAACTTTTGTTTTCCATTTGTTCATTACAGAAATACAATTGACTTTAGTATTTTGATCTTGTATAAATACAAACTTGCTACATTTATTTCTATTAGGGGTTTTCTTTTTGTAGATTCCATAAGGTTTTCTAAGCATGGAATTGTGTCATTTACAAAAAAAAAAAAAAATAGTATACCATTTGCTTTATGATCTCTATGCCTTATATGTTTCTTTATCTTTCCTTATTGTACTAGTTAGGTCTTCCACTGCAATGATGAAAAGAAGTCGGGAAAGCTGATATCCATGTCTTATTCCTAATCCTAAGGGAAAAGAGTTTAATGTTTCACCGTTAGTCATCATGTTATATGTAGGTTTATCATAGATACCTTAATTTTGGTCAATTTTTCAGGATCTGGTATATTTTTCCCCTTTATTTTGTTAATGTGATGATTTATTTCCAAATGTTAAACCAATCTCATATTACTGAGATGAGTTTCACTTATCTTGATGTTTAAATATTTTGCTAATATTTTATTTAAAATTTTTATATGTAGGGTTATTAGAGATGATGGACTACATTTTTCTTTTCTTACAATGTGGTTGTCAGGTTTTGGTATCAGGATTTTAATGGCCTCCTAAAAATAGCTGAGACATTTACCATCCTCCTCTACATTCTGAAAGAGTTTGTAAGACTTGGTGTACTTTTAACTTTAAATATTTCAAATAATTCACTGGGAAACCACCTTATCTGGAGTTTTCTTCTAGAGAATATTTATGATTAAAAATTAAGTATCTTACTAGATATATGAATATTTATATTTTTCTATCTCATCTTAAGTCAATTGTGCTAAGCTGATTTTTTCAAGGAATTTTTTCATTTCATATGAATTGTCAAATTTATTCATACAAAGTTGCTCATAATATCTCACCCCCTTAAAAAATTTTTTTTAAAGATATTCACTGGTAGGTTCCTTTTCATTACTGATGTTGATAATTTGTGTCTTATGTCCTTTTTTTTTTTTTTAATTTTTTTGAGAAGTCTTGCTAGAACTTGATTAAAGTTTTTTTGTTTTTTTGTGTTTTTTTTTTGAGGGCAGTGTCACTGGCCCTCATAAGTGGGACCCGAACTGGGGCCGCTGGCTTCCCAAGCCAGTGCTTAACCACCGCACCACTCAGCCAGTCCTGATTAAAGTATTTTTTAAAAATAACTTCTGTCGGGCCAACCGAGTGGCGCGGTGGTTGGAAGCTGGCTTGGGACGCCAGTGGCCCTGTTCGCGTCCTGCATATGAGGGCCAGAGACACTGCCCTCAAATAAATAAATAAATGAATGAATAAATAAATAAATAAATAAATAAATAAATAAAACAAAAATAGCTTCTGTTTATTGTTTCTTTTTTTGTTTGATTTCTGCTCCCATTTTATTTTTTTTCTATTAGTTTACATTCAGTTTGCTCTTATTTTTCTAACTTCTTAATGTAAAAATTTAGATAATTCACTTTAAACATTTATTAATTTTTTTGCAGGGTTTTAGAGCTACAAATCATTCTCTAAGCACAGGATTACCTACATTCCATAAATTTGATATGTTGTATTTTTATTATCATTTACTTCAAATCAAATTTTATTTGACCATGAAGTTATAGAGGATACATTGATTAATTTCCAGATACTTGCTAAATTTCTGGATATCGTATATTATTATTTTAAAATGTAAAACCATTAATCAGAAAAAAATGCTCTTGACTAATTTAAATCTATAGTATTCATTGAGACTTGTTTAATGGCCCAAAATGTGTTCACATGAAAGGATTTTTTTTCTATATTTGTTGTATGTAGTGTTTTATTAATGTAAATAATTTTAAATAAGTCTATAATACTAATCAAATTTTCTATACATTAGTGCTTTGTTTTGTATTTTTCTACCTGTTTTATCAACCAATGAGAGAGTAATACAAAGATTTCTAGCTATAGTAACCGGGATCTAACACACTCTGTTTCATATGTTTTGAAGGTTTGTTATTAGATGTGTATATATTTTATATTATCTTTTGTGAATGGATTTTTTTCAGTCAACTTTCATGGCCTGTATCAACGTGGTCAAAATCTGTGGTCAGCGGGGTCTATTGAGTGAAAGAGAGTAACCAATATCTCTAAGTCTTGCCTAAAATTCATATCTTGTCTTTTACTGAAAACAATTAAGAAAATAAGTAGCCAAGTGTTAAAATCACATCAGTTCTTCTCAGAACTTGACAGGTATGCTTTCTATTTAAAAGGCACAAAGGGGGGGAGGGGCAAGATGGCGGCTGTGAGGAGGGCTCCATGAAATCTCCCCTGGAAATATCCACAATTTGAACTTCTAATACGCTTCAAAGAGACATCTACTCATCACACAGAGCGACTAAGAGTTCCACACAAGGATTGCTGGAAGGTGGGCAGGCCGGGCAAGTAGGGGAAGAAGGCAGCGAGACGCGTGAGGTGCAGCCCGCACCCGCGGCTGCTGAGTCACGGTGAGTGTTGCCCCGGCTCGCTCTCTGCGGCCCGCGGCCCACCTCGAGTTCAGCAAGAGCGCGTTGGTTTGCAGTCTGAGGCAGAAGCCTCAGGCCCGGGCAAGTGCGGGAGGAGAGAGAGGAGACGACTGTGCAGAGGTACGAGCTGCACCCGCGGCTCGCCGGGTCCCCAGGAAGCAGGGTGCAGAGCCCCGCAGCAGCAGGGCAAGATCAGTCCCTGCACCCTCCCGGTTCAGGGATCAGTCTCTGTGCCCACCGGGTCCCGCGGAGCGCAGAAGCCTGAAACCCGGGAGCAGGGGAAAACAGAGGACTCGCCCGCGGAGAAGCAGCGTGCGCGGGCGGAGACGCAGGTCCCTGAGAGACGGAGCGGGGATCGGAGCCGCGTGGAAAGGTGCGCGCAGTCCCCTGAACCCCGGCGGCAGTCCCTCCAGGAGCGCAGCAGGAGAATGGCGCGGGCGCGCGCCGGCTCCAAGGCAGAAGCCTTAAACCCGGGAGCAGGGGAAACACAGGACTCGCCCGCGGAGACGCAGCGCGCCGGCCGGAGTCACAGGTCCCGGAGAGACGGAGTGGGGATCGGAGCCACGCGGCACGGTGCGCGCAGTCCCCTAAATCCCGGCAGACCGTTTGGGAGAGCAGCAGGAGATCCGCGCGGGCGCGCCGGCTCTGAGGCAGAAGCCTGGAACCTGGGAGCAGGGGAAAAAGAGGACTCGCTCGGACAAGCAGCGCGCCGGGTGGAGACGCAGGTCCCCGAGAGACGCGGAGCGGGGATCTTGGCCACACGGTAGGGTGCGCGCAATTCCCTAAATCCCGGCAGACCCTTTGGGAGAGCAGCAGGAACTCCGCTGGAGCATAAGAGGCAACGGCCTTAGCTTGAAACAGTGTTGGAACTGTGGCTTTGTTTATTTTTATGTTTTTTATTTTTTTTCCCTTTTTCTACTCTTGAACAGAAAGCAAAAAAAAAAAAACCCAATAACTCACCCACTCCCACAAACTTTGTCCCCTGCCAAGACAGTCTTAAACTGACTCCTGAAGGGAGCAATAGGGGCAGACTAGGAAGATATCCTTACCTGCAGGGGGTTGAGAATTTCCACCCAGTAAAGGCAGCAGAGTGAGACTACCCACCCCGTCCCCACCTTTGGGCAAGGCTTGGGAGGCAGGGCAGGTTCATCTGCTGAGGCACTAATTAACAGATTCTTAGCAGCAAGCTTTTGGTAGTGAGGAATTCTTTAATTTTCCACGGCTGTCAACCCAAAGGGTGCCCAGAGACACTCATTGAGCCTTTGGGGGTGCAGCCTGCCTTGGGACAGGCAAAAGCAAAAAGGCAGTGACTTTGTAAAAACCACCAATCACACGTCACAACCACACTCAAGTACAGCAAACCTGCAGTGCCAGGATTACGCTAGGCATCAGGTGGCCTACTGTTCCCACAAGACGCACAGGAATTTTTGTACAGCAGACAAACTGAAGAGAGCTTGGTGGACTTTAGCCTAGACCAGCACGGGTATTTTTGGTTTGTTTGGTTTTATTCTGTTTTGTTTTCCCTTTATTGGCTGCTTATCTTGGTTGTTTTTGGTTTTTATTTCTATTTCATTCTAATCATATTGTAGTTTTTAATATAGGCATATATATATAGGTGTATATAGGTGAATATATGTCCATATGTATGGGTATGTAGACAAATATATATATATATATTTCTTTTTCCTTTTTTCTTTTTCTTTTTCTTTCTTTTCTTTTTTTTTTCCCCACCCTCACTTTCTCTCTTATATTATTCATTCTTCTCACTGCTATACTTTTCCTCTTTTCCTTTTTTCTGCAAATTTTATTTTTTAAATTTTTCTTACTTTTTTTATTATTTTAGTTTATTTTCATTTTTTATTTTTTAGGTATAGCTAATCGGTTTCTCATGTTTATTCTATTTTTTATTTTAGGATATTGTATTTTATTTTGTTTCCTCTTCTGTTATTATTGAGTATGTGGTTTTTGTTTTGTTTCTGTTTGTTTTCTTCATTAGTATGATTGATATTTCTGTACAAGTTGACTGTAGTTTGATGGTTGGTTGTTTTTACTTGTGCGAGCATTTGGTTTCCTTTGGTGGCTGCGGAGGTTGTTCTTGTTGATCTGTTATGCTCTAAAATCACTCTGCAGCAGTGGGTCCAAACAAACAGACACAAGAATCATCATACCCGGAGGCCAACTTTAGATAAAACTAGAGCATTTCTGGGTTTGACATACAAGAGTCACACCCAAAAAGAAGTTACTACAGGTACTAAGACCCATAGGGTCCAAGTTTCATCAGAGGGGTCAATCCTCTCACAGCAGCTCATAAACTGCAGAAGCTGCTGATCCTCACAGCTAATCAATCTGGGAGTCAATCCCACCTACTGACAAACCAAAAGTAATCAAAACTAAAACTTCAACAAGTGAGGACGCACGACACAAGGAACACCTCAGATACAAGCACAGGAGAATAGGGAGACTGAGTAATTCAAATCTAAAGGACACACACCATATAAGTTTACCCAGAAAAGACTGAGAAATCTGGGGATCTATCTGTTATATTGAAGCAAACACAAAGAGTAAGCCAGAATGGGGAGACAAAGAAACATAACACAAATAAAAGAACAGAAGAAACTTCCTGAATCAGTGGAAATAGAGGAAATAGAGGTAACCAACCTATCGGAGACAGAGTTCAGAACACTGATTATTAGAATGTTCAAGGAAATTAATGAAAATATAAAGAAGGATAGAGAAATCATGAAAAGCAACCAGCTAGAACTTAAGAACACAATTACTGAATTAAATAACAAACTTGATGGAATCACTAGCAGACTGGATGAAGCAGAAAATCGAATCAGTGACTTAGAAGACAAAATAGCAGAGATCACCCATGCGGTACAACAAAAAGAAAAAAGAATGAAAAACATGGAAAATAGTTTAAGAGAGCTGGGGGACAACATCAAACGCAATAACCTAAGGGTCATTGGAGTACCAGAAGGAGAAGAGAGGGAGCAAGGGATTGAGAATATATTTGAAGTAATAATGTCTGAAAACTTCCCTAACCTGGCAAAGGACATTGAAATACAAGCCCAGGAAGTGCAGAGAGTTCCAAACAGGATGATTCCAAACAGGCCCACTCCAAGACACATTATAGTGAAAATGGCAAGGGTTAAGGACAAAGACAGAATCCTTAAAGCAGCAAGGGAAAGGCAGCAAGTTACTTACAAGAGTACCTCCATAAGATTATCAGCTGACTTTTCTACAGAAACTTTGCAGGCCAGAAGAGAGTGGCAGGAGGTTTTCAAAGTGATGAAAAATAAAGGCCTACAACCAAGATTGCTGTATCCAGCAAGGTTATCATTTAAAATCGAAGGCGAGATAAGGAGCTTTGCAGAAAAAAATAAGTTAAGAGAATTCATTACCACCAAGCCAGCTTTGCAGGAAATGCTAAAAGGGCTTCTTTAAGTAGAAGAGAAAAACAACCTATGAAAGACTACGAACACAAATAAGAAAATGGCAATAAATACACACATATCAATAATCACATTAAATGTAAATGGATTAAATGTTCCAATAAAAAGACATAGGGTGGCTGAATGGATAAGAAAGCAAGACCCCAGTATATGCTGTATACAAGAGACTCACCTCAGATCCAAAGACTCATACAGGCTGAAAGTAAAGGGATGGAGTAAAATATTTCATGCAAATGGTACTGAGAAAAAAGCTGGAGTAGCGATACTTATATCAGATAAAATGGACTTTAAATTGAAGAATATAACAAAGGACAAAGAAGGACACTTCATAGTAATGAAGGGATCGATCCAACAAGAGGACATAACTCTAGTAAACATCTATGCACCTAACATAGGAGCCCCTAAATATATAAAACAGATATTGTCAGACATAAAGACAGAGATCAACAGTAACACTATCATAGTAGGGGACTTCAACACCCCGCTGTCACTAATGGACAGATCCTCCAGACAGAAAATCAGTGTGGAAACAGCGACCTTAAATGACACATTAGACCAGCTGGATTTAACAGACATTTTCAGAGCATTTCATCCCAAAGCTACAGAATATACGTTCTTTTCAAGTGCACATGGAACATTTTCTAAGATAGACCACATGTTAGGCCACAAAACAAGTCTCAATAAATTTAAGAAGATTGAAATCATTTCAACTGTATTCTCTGACCACAATGCTATGAAACTAGAAATCAATTATAAGAAGAAATCTGGGAAGCTGACAAATAAATGGAGGCTAAACAATATGCTATTAAATAGTGAGTGGGTCACAAATGAGATCAAGGAGGAAATCAAAAGATACCTCGAGACAAACGAAAATGAAAACACAACGACCCAAAATCTCTGGGATGCTGCGAAAGCAGTCCTAAGAGGGAAGTTTATAGAAGTGCAGGCCTACCTAAAGAAGGAAGAAAAATCTCAAATCAACAGGTTATCCTTACACCTAAGGGAACTGGAAAAAGAACAACAAAAGAGGCCCAAGGGGAGTACAAGAAAGGAGATAATAAAGACCAGAGCAGAAATAAACAATATAGAGAACAGAAAAACAATTCAAAAGATCAATGAAACCAAGAGTTGGTTTCTTGAGAAGATAAACAAAATTGACAAACCTCTAGCCAGGCTCATCAAAAAAAAAAGAGAGAGGACTCAAATTAGCAAAATCAGGAATGAAAGAGGGGAAATGACTACAGACATCACAGAAATACAAAAAATTCTAAGAAATTACTATGAGCAACTATATGCCAACAAATTTGACAATCTGGATGAAATGGATAATTTTCTAGAAGCATACAACCTTCCAAAGCTAACGCAAGAAGAAACAGAAAATCTAAATACCCTGATTACTACCAAGGAAATTGAATCACTAATTGACAAGCTCCCAAAAAACAAAAGCCCTGGACCAGACGGCTTCACAAGTGAATTTTATCAAACATTCAAAAAAGAACTATCACCTATTCTTCTCAAACTATTCCAAAAAATCCAGAAGGAGGAAGACTTTCAAACTCTTTTTACAAAGCCACTATCACCCTGATTCCAAAACCAGATAAAGACAGCACAAAAAAGGAAAACTACAGGCCAATCTCCCTGATGAATATAGATGCAAAAATTCTCAATAAAATATTAGCAAACAGAATTCAGCAATATATTAAGAAGATCATACATCATGATCAAGTGGGATTCATCCCTAGTGCGCAAGGCTGGTTCAACATCCGTAAATCAATTAATGTGATACACCACATCAACAAAATGAAGGATAAAGATCACATGGTCATTTCAATAGATGCAGAAAAAGCATTTGACAAAATCCAACAGCCATTTATGTTAAAAACCCTTAGCAAAGTGGGAATACAGGGATCATATCTCAACATAATAAAAGCCATATATGATAAACCTACAGCTAACATCATACTCAATGGGGAAAAGCTAAAACCATTCCCCTTAAGATCAGGAACAAGACAAGGCTGTCCACTTTCTCCTCTTTTATTCAACATAGTGCTGGAAGTTCTAGCCACAGCAATCAGACAACAAAAAGAAATAAAAGCCATCCAAATTGGCAAGGAAGAAGTAAAATTGTCACTATATGCAGATGACATGATACTGTATATAGAGAACCCCAAAGACTCCATCAAAAAACTATTGGAACTGATAGACGAATTCAGTAAAGTAGCAGGATATAAAATCAATGTTCAGAAATCGGTGGCATTTGCATATACCAATAATAAACTAATGGAAAGAGAAATTAAGAAAACTGTCCCATTTAAAATTGCGTCAAGAACTATAAAATACCTAGGAATAAATTTAACCAAAGAAGTGAAAGATCTGTACTCAGAAAATTATAAGACACTGAAGAAAGAAATCATAGAAGATACAAATAAATGGAAACACCTACCATGCTCATGGATAGGAAGAATTAATATAGTTAAAATGTCCATACTGCCTAAAGCAATATATAGATTCAATGCAATTCCTATCAAACTACCAAGGGCATTTTTCACAGAAATAGAAAATATAATCCTAAAGTTTATATGGAATCATAAAAGACCCAGAATAGCCTCGGCAATTCTGAGGAATAAAAACAAAGTCGGGGGGATCACGCTACCAGACATCAAAACCTACTACAAGGCCACAGTAATCAAGACAGTTTGGTATTGGCATAAAAACAGGCACATCGATCAGTGGAACAGAATAGAAAGCCCAGAAATAAATCCAAGCATTTACGGACAGTTAATCTATGACAAGGGAAGCAAGAATTTACACTGGAGTAAAGATAGTCTATTCAATAAATGGTGCTGGGAAAATTGGACTGACACATGCAAAAAAATGAAACTGGATCATCTCCTTACGCCTTATACAAGAACAAATTCAAAATGGATTAAAGACTTAAATGTAAGACCTGAAACCATAAAAATCCTAAATGAAAATATAGGGAGTACATTTGCGGACATTACCTTGAGCAATATTTTTACTGATACATCCCTACGGGCAAGAGAAGTAAAAGAAAAAATGAACATATGGGATTATATCAGACTTAAAAGTTTTTTCACAACAAAGGAAACCATTAATAAAACAAAAAGGAAGCCTACTGAATGGGAGAATATATTTGCCAACGATATATCTGATAAGGGGTTAATATCCAAAATTTATAAAACACTCATGAAATTCAACACCAAAAAAACAAACAACCCAATTAAAAAATGGGCAGAAGATATGAAGAGACATTTCTCTAAAGAGGACATACAGATGGCCAACAGGCATATGAAAAAAAGTTCAACCTCACTGGTCATTAGGGAAATGCAAATAAAAACCACCATGAGATACCACCTCACTCCAGTCAGAATGGCTATCATCAACAAATCAACAAACAACAAGTGCTGGCGGGGCTGTGGGGAAAAGGGGACCCTGCTGCACTGTTGGTGGGACTGCAGATTGGTGCAGCCACTATGGAAGTCAGTATGGAGGTATCTTAAAGAACTGGAAATAGAGCTACCTTTTTGACCCAGCAATTCCACTCCTAGGTATTTATCCTGAAAAAACCAAGACACTTATTCAAAAAAAGTTATGCACCCCGATGTTCATAGCAGCACAATTTACAATAGCTAAGACTTGGAAACAACCAAAATGCCCGTCAGTAGATGACTGGATTAAGAAACTGTGGTATATTTATACAATGGAGTATTACTCCGCTATAAAGAAGAATGAAATCGTGCCATTTGCAATGATATGGATGGACCTAGAGACTATAATGTTGAGTGAAATAAGTCAGTCAGAGAAGGACAAATACCATATGATCTCACTCATATGTGGAATATGAAAAACTGTATGAATGAGCAAAGTAAACAGAAACTGTCTCATAGATATAGAGGAAAAACCAGGGTTGCTAATTTGGAGAGGAATGGGGATGAGGGAGAAGGTGAAGGGATTAGACAGCAAAAATAGGCAACTACAATATTGCTACTGGGATAGGAAAAACAGTTTGGGGAATATAATTAATAATGTTGTAAATATTCTGTGGAATGTCAGATGATCATAGGTCTTGTTAGGGAGACCATTTCATGGATGGAGTAGAGGTTTGATCACTGCACTGTTTTACTAAAGTGGAGGTGGTATACTTACTGTAATTGAATATATATAGATAGTCACGGGATGTGGATTATACTGTGGAAGAGAGTCAGAGGAAGAGTAATAGATATATATGATATGGGGGGGTGTGGGGTGGTGTATTGGGGGTGGGGGGTTTGTCACTTTGAGGGGTAAAATGTATAACTATTGCACTGTGTTGTACACCTGAAACTAATTAAAAATAAATAAATAAATAAATAAATAAATAAATAAATAAAAAATAAAAGGCACAAAGGATAATTAGTCACCAAGAATCACACCTTTGGAAATTTAAGAACCAAATAAAGTAATTCCTCGAATTGGCTTTCTTAAACAATGAACAGCCATGTCAGGCATTTCTCTGTTGCCTTCCATTCTGTTGGTCTCTGCTAAATCCAAATTAAACAATCAGGGATGTTTTGTCTTGTTAGTGTTACAAGGTTTTATTAGCTATTTATTATCTTGGTGACTTTGGAAGCAGCATTTCAGGGGGAAGTTTTGCAGTGTCCTTGTAGGACGGCCGGGGGCAGGTTTTGTGGAGTACTATTGGGAGCAGCACTGAAGTAAGGTCTCACAGAATTAGGACAAGAATCTAAATGAAGTCACACAAATTAAAGATACGTATTAATACATTGGAATATATTGATATAATTGCTGATTTTTATTATTATCCAACAACTTGTGAGCTTCATATCGGTCATAACCTGAAATATCACTAATGAGAAGACAGCTATTATTTTTACTTTTTAATAAAATATTCATCTCTTCAAAAATCTAACTTCTTTAGTGAGCTAGATCTGTCCTTTCTTGCTCACGAGAAGCCTATGTATGCTTATTATATGTTTTCAACTCCATCTGGAATCAGTAGATGATATTTTACTACGTGCTTGCAGATGTGCTCCTACAAGAGGAACAGAAATATCCATAGTGTTACTATGACCTGCTGCCTCCAAGTTTAGAGAATGTTTGTAGAGAATTCTGGCAAAATTGTCATGCTGGGATACATTTCTGTTTTTTACAAGTGTCACTCTATTCCTTGCAAGACAGTGTGTTTTGTCAGGGCTTTTTCCATAGAGTTAATTATGCTGTAAAATGTGTTTATAAATCAATATTTAGGAAAATATTTATATTAGATATTTTTAGATTTAGATATCTAGAATTAGAATAAGAAAAACAAACAGTATTTTAAATAGTGAAATGATTACCTATTCATATCTGTAATTATTAGTACTTAATGTAATGTCTAAATTTCTCTGAAATAAAATATAAACCCTAAATATAGATTTCTCACAAATATTAATTTATTTATTCAATTATACCATTGATTACATGTATAAAGTACCTATTTTACTAAGAAGACATATGATGAAAAACTAGAATTAAATTTAATTTTACTGTTAAACTCTCTTTATTCAAGATAATTATTTATTTTGTATGTTTCAGTATATTAGAGATAATGCCAGATGATGGTTCTTGTCTACTAGTAATACCCACTCAGCATCAGCACTTGTGAAGAAGTCAAGATAGTTTTAGAAATGAATAGTTTATGAAGTCCTTCCTTTTTTTTTTTTTTTTTTTTTTTAGGGCAATGTCACTGGCCCTCATATGTGGGACCCAAACCAGGGCCGCTGGCTTTCCAAACCAGAGCTTAACCACCGCGTCACTCGGCCAGCCCTTTAAGAACTATTAATTTGTATTTTTGTGTATTCTTTTGGGATCACCAATTTCTAGAATGTTCGAAAGGCATCACTTAAAGCAACTTACAATCAGCATTGTTTCTTTAGGTAGTCATTAGGTTTTGAAAAATATGAGTTATTGCTGATCACCAACTTTTTCTACGTGCTATTGGATGCGTAGAGCAGACATACAAGTAGCTTCTGTTTTAACTAGCAATATTTCTAAGCCGAAGAAGCTAAATGATAACTTAAAAGATGTATTAAGAGGGATAAAAGATGTAAAAGGGATGTATTAAGAAAAATTTCAAGTGCTCAAATGGTTCTTTAACATGATTCATTGTTATGAGGTTATGATAAATCAATTATAAAATGAATGAGATATAAAAGGAAAAATACTGACATAACTTTTTGCAAATTATAATTAATGGCCTTAAATTTGAAAGAACATGTGTGGTTCACACCTGTAAAAATTCAGGCGATAAGCAAATAATACTACAAAATAATGCTAAAATCCCCTCTAGTATGACATATTTTTAGTGTGCTAACATTAATTCCTCTATTACTTACCAACAATTTCATTTCCAGTAAATTTTCTTCTGTGTAGGACAAGCACCACTCTATGACTAAGAATTCTTAAGCACCTCATTCCTCCTGGTGAATCTGATTCAATCTCAAGGGACAATGTAAATTTCACCTTTATGCGAAGCATTCCTTAACTTCCCTAACTCTTATCAACCTCTTTTTTTTTTTCCAGAATCTATAATATTAACATTGGTATATTTTTCCCTTAGCATAAATTTAATGCCAGTCAGTGTTAGCTATAAGCATGTAATACTTGACAACTCTGTTTGCACTCTTCTTGAAAACAAATACTTCATCTCAGATTTCAGTAGCCTCCACATTTCCTAGCACAATGTTGCAATACCCCTAGTTTTGCCAGCAGCAGGGTTACTGCTGTAGTAACATAGAAAATAGTTTCAGTATCAGCAGTTGTAGGCATTGTTTTAAGTGAGAATTTGTATTCCTGTGACTTCTGAATTCTGAAAGAATGAAGAAGAAATCTTATGTTTCTTTTAAATAGTAATCCTTCCAATCTAAAAAAAGATAGCTATCAAATCATTGCTAGGCTTTCTATTTTCTTTTTTAAATGTATTGGGATGACATTGGTTAATAACATTATATACATTTGAAATGTATAGTTCTATAATACATCACCTTTATTTTGCATTCTGTACTCACCAACCGAAGTCTAGTCTCCCTCCATCACCATATATATGACCTTCTTTACCCTATTCATTCTCCTCCCACCTCACACCCCTCTGTTAATCACCATTATTTTGTCTGTGTCTATTAATTTGTTTGTTTGTTTTGTTTGTTGCTTTTTCTTACATCCCACATATGAGTGAAATCAAATGGTTCTTTTCCTTTTCCATTTTACTTATTTTGCTTAGCATGATACTATCAAGATGCATCCATGGTATCACAAATGGCAAAATTTCATCCTTTCTTGTGGCTGAGTAGTATTGCATTGTATATATGTATGGTATATTCTTTAGCTAATCATCCATCAAAGGAACTTAGGTTGTTTCCATGTCTCAGCTGTCATGTGTAGTGCTTCAATGAACATAAGGGTGACTATCTTTATTAATAAATGTTTTCAATTTTATTGGGTAAATACCAAGAAGAGGGATTGCTGGGTCATATGGTAGGTAATTCTATTCTCAGTTTCTTGAGGAACCGCTGTGTTGTTTTCCATAGTGGCTGTAGCAATTTACATTCCCACCAGCAGTGTATAAGGGTTTCTTTTTTTTCCCAAATCCTCTCCTACACTTGTTATTTCCTGTCTTATTGATAATAGCCATTCTAACAGGTATGAGGTGATATCTCATTGTGGGTTTTATTTTCATTTCCCTAATAGCTAGTGAAGTTGAGTATCTTTTCATATATCTGTTGGCCATTTGTATGTCTTCTTGGGAGAAGTGTCTGTGTCCTCTGCCCACTTTTTAATAGGGTAATTTGTTTTTTGTTGTTGTTCAGTTGTATGACTTCTTCATATATTTTGGGTATTAGTCTCTATCGGAGGCATTGTTTGCAAATACCTTCTTCCATTTGTTTGGTTGTCTTTTTGTTTTGTTGATGGTTTCTTTTGCTGTGCAGAAGCTTTTCAATTAGAAGTCATCCTGTTCATTTATTTTTTCTTCCCTTGCCTTTGGGGTCAGGGTCATAAAATCTTCTCTGAAAATGTCAAATAGCAATCAATTTTTTTTTCTTTTTTTTCTTTTGCATGTGGCTTTCCGATTTTCCCAACATCATTTATTGAAGAGACTTTCTTTTCTCCATTGTATGTTTTTGGCTTTGTTGTCAAAAATTAGTTGTCTATATATATGTGGGTTTATTTCTGAGCTCTCAATTCTGTTCCATTGGCCTATATGTCATTTTGTTTTTTTCTTTCTGCCAATACCATACTGTTTTGATTAATGTAGCTTTGTAGTATAATTGGAAGTCAGGGAGTGTGATACCTCTGGATTCATTCTTTTTTCTCAGGATTGATTTAGGGTTTTCTGTGATTGCATACACATTTGATAATTTATTGTTGCTGTTGTTGTTCTAGTTCTTTGAAAAATGACATTGTGATTTTGATGGGGATTTCATTAAATTCGTATGTTGCTTTAGGTAATATGGCCATTTTAACTATGTTGATTCTTCCAATCTGTGAAAAGGAATATCTTTCCATTTCTTTATGTCTTCTTTAATTTCTTTCAACAGTATTTTGTAGTTTTCAGTAAATAGGTACTTCACTTTCTTTATTAAGATTTTTCTTAGCTATTTTATTATTTTTGTTCCAATTGCAAATGGAATTGTTTTCTTAATTTATTTTTCTCATATTTCATTGTTAGTATGTAGAATTGTAACAAATTTTTGGACATTGATTTGGTATTCTGAAACTGCACTATATTTGTTTATTGTCTAGTAGGTTTTTTTGGAGGAATCTTTCAGGTTTTCTACATATAGGTCATGTCATCTGCAAAAAGTGATAATTTTACCTCTGCATTTCAAATTTGAATGTTGTTAATTTCTTTCTCTTGTGTGATTGTTCTGAGTAGGACTTCTAGTAATATGTTGAACAACAATGGTGAGAGTAGGCATCTTTATCTTATCCCTAATCTTAGAAAAAAAGCTTTCAGTTTTTCACCAGAGTATGATATTAGATGAGGGTTTGTTGTATATAGCCTTTATTATGTTGAGGTACTTTCTTTCTATACCCATTTTATTGAGTGTTTTAATTATAAATTGATATTATATCTTGTCAAATGCTTTCTCTGCATTTATTAGTATGATCATATGATTTTTATCTTTATTTTGTTAATGTGATATATCACATTGATCAATTTGTGTATGTCAAACCATCCTTGCACTGCTGGAATGTACCCCACTTGATTGTTATGAATTATCTGTTTAATGTGTTATTGTATTCTATTTGCTAGTATTTTATTTAGTATTTTTGCATCTGTATTCATCAGAGATTTTGGTCAGTAATTTTCTTTTTATGTGTTGTTCTTCCCAGGTTTTGGTATCAGGGTAATGTCGGACTCATAAAAAGTGTTATGAAGTAGTTAGCCTTACTATTTTCTAAGAGAAACATCTTCTTTGGATTCTCCCTCTTCTGAGCTTTAGACTTATCATTTTACTCCAGATATATTTTACTATTTTCAATTCTATCTTAAAATACGTCTGGGAGAATTGAACATATAAGCTAAATATGTTTGCCAAAAACTGTGAAAGGTGAGTTTTCATCCAAATTGTGAACAAACTACTTAGCCTGCCATATTTTCATGGATGCTGACAGAAGATATGAGATCCCTAGATCAGAGACAATGGATTTCAATACTCACCGCATAGCCAGCTGGATGATTTTTATGTTTTCATCAATCTTCCTTGCTCTCAAACTCAAACAAGGTCAACAGGGAGCAGCCCAGAATGATACTGAGCAGACATTGGACTTGTATTACAACTGAAGAATCAATCCTAAGAAAGCCCAATCTTTATATCAGGCTGCAAGCAAACTGGGGGAATAAATTATCCTTACTAGGCTGGACAGAGAACAAACTTGTTTTGTGCCCTGGGAAACACTATTTCCATCTACCAAGGCTTTGCTATACAAACCATTTTGCTACCGTTTGCTATACAAACATGTTTGAAAAGATAGGTCAGAACAAAAGCTTTCAGTTAACCTGCTCTTGGATCACGCAGACATGTGAATTAACTTTCAACAGTGGGTTCATTAATTTACAGTGCAATGAAATCATGGATACCTTTTAAAATGAAAATTAAGGGATGATAATTTACACGGGGGAAATATGGTCCCATTTGTATAATATAGTACTCAATTCTAATTCTTCATTGACCTTCCTTGCCCTTCCATATACATAGCAGTGTCACCTGGCATACAGATGTAGTCAAGTTTGTCTAAGCTTTGGTTGCCAAAACAGAAATTCAATAGTGCAATTGCATATAGACCTGATAGGATGATTTCCCAGGATGATTTCCCATTAGATCAATTCAATCACACAACATTATTACACAGGTTCAGTTTTCCAGGAACTTCTGTCTCAGCTAGAGTAGAGGTGAATAGGATTGTATTCTAGCATTTATCACATCAATCAAGAGTTCATCAAAAATTGAGTTAACTCTATAGTATTGAGGAAGAAGATTTGTGCCATCTGGCCAAGAAGACTCCATGGCACCACAATTGGACATGAGAAACATTTTATTTTTCAAAATTTTTACAATGATTGTGCATCATTTTAATTTTATTCTTTGCATTATCTTGATGCTTGCAGGACCCTGACAGCACAAGGGATATTTTAACACCTAAAAATAATAGCAGTGAAATAAATGCCCAATCATTTTCTACTTAAGCTCTCAAATCAGGATGTAGATTAATAGAAGGCTATAGAAATGGAAGGTGGTCTAGGGTGTTTAAACAGCCTGTTTCAAAGCTGTTTCAAAAGGGTTATTTCTAGTTTGGAATATTCAAATCATTTTTTTTAACTCAAAAACTTTTACAATATACTTTGGACTTGATTGCTTTGTCAAACATCTCTAATCTTGTGAAAATATTCTCTGATATTTAATTAACTGAAATCATCTTCTCTTCATATGTAACCTAAATTGTAATTAGAAATGCATATGTCAACATTTCTAATTAGTGGCGGTATTAATATTTATTGAGAGTGTACAGGGCAGGTGGTGATGTTCTAGACCCTTGAGTAATATGAACAGAATTCAAGAAAAAAGCATTATGGCTGTGTATACATTGCAAAGCATAACTCACAGGGTTTGGAAATGAAAGGATGAAGAAGCAGTTTGGTGATTGTCGTGTAACTCCAATATGTTATAATTGACAATTGAGAAGCAAGCCAGGATAAAAAAACGGTTTGACCACTCACTCCTCCTCTTCCCCAGTTCTGCACTTCACTTCTCACATTTTGATTATCTAAAGTCTACAGCTAATTAAGATTTACAACAAGCTCATTGAGGGAACTATTTGAAAAGGGTATCATGATTTTGGAAAGCAACAAATACAAATAAGATTATTTGTTTAAGAAAAATAAAAAAAAACACTGGACACAGAAAATCTTGAATTTAGTAAGCTATAATAATAGCAAAGTATAGATTCAATAGTATCTATTTATACTGAATTTTAATATCCTATGATCATTATCTGATATTTCACCCTGGAGATGTTTATAACATGAAGTACTTCACTGTTCTGTGCATGAAGAAATACTCTGATGCTGTATAATTTTATTAAAAATTTGAATGGAAAACAAAACAAGACAGAGTCAAGAGCAACAATTATTAATGTAAACCACAGAATTAATATTAAAACAAAATTAGATTATAGCACTGAATCCAACAAGATAAGTCTAATTGAACAAGGTACAATATTGTATTTGGATGCAAAGATCAAATATGCAATATTGTATGTTAAAACACATTTATGTTTAATTAATCATTTCATAGCATAAAAGTAATGTAAGTATAAGAACACTGTTTATATAAATTGAAGGGACAGAAATATAAAGGATGATTTTTAAATCATTTTACAATCAAACACTAAGGACAATATGACACTCTTGACTACTTTAAAATAATTCATATTATGCATGTATATATACAAATGCTATATGTACATTTAATAAATAGTTGTGTAAGTGATAAGCAGAAAAATATTTGCAAAGTATATGAATGACTATAGGTTATCCTTAAAATACACAATGTTTTTGTTAACTATTTAAAAAGTAAACACTGATATAGGGAAAACAGTTGAACAAATGGAACTTTTGGGCAATATATTTTGACAAGAAAAATAAATGAACTATAAGCATATAAAAATGAAATTACAGTCGTTTAAAATTGAAGATATGCAAAATCCTTATTAAAATAACACTAAATTTTGTTTTATTTTGTTTTTCAATCTATTAGACTAGTACAGGTTAAAATGTTTGAAATATTGTCAAGTTGTTGAAAACCTTACATGCTCATATTCTATTAGTGGGAGGGTGGATGGATATTTGACTCTGTATCAATTCCATTTCGAGAAGTTGTCTGAGAAGATAACAAGCAACTTGCAAAGAATAATTGACAAAAACTGGGGTAGTCCTTCTAGTAGAAAACAAACACACAAACAGACAAATCAACCAAATTCTTAGTAGCAAATTTGATAAATAATGAATGGTCCATTCGCTGGATAATATGCAACATTATTAAGTATTGAGGAAATAATGTATTGATATGAAAATGATCTCAATGCTATCTTGTATGAAAAGCATACTTGTATTATAGAATAATATATAATATGATCTAAGCAGTGTTTTTCAAAGTGTGTTAATGGATATTAGTTCCACAAAAAGAGTTATATGATCTGTATAATCAAATTGTTTGGAAAATGTTACATATTTTTTTCTTTTTTCTTTTTTTAAGATTCACAAGGCACATGAGTATATTATAGGCTCCAAAACAATACAAATGTCCACAAAATAATTGTATTTCATCCAAATTATTTGCTAAAATTATTTAATGATTTTGTTGGTCCTTGGAACATGGCCAGTTTAATACTATGTATTGGGTTGTCGGAAAAGTCATGACGCATGTTTGCAACAGATGGCACTAGTTCATTTTTGGAAGTTCTAGTGTCATTCACATCCATGTTATTGCTATGTCATTTGACAGTTGACAGTACTTGCTTCATTCTAAAACGAAACAGCAATTTGGTTGAGTTTTGGAGATTTTACAACAAGTTGAAGATGGAAGACCAAACTGTGCATTTTTGCCATATTTCACTTTTTTACTTCCATAAAGGGAACACTGCGTGTCAAGCTTGTGAAAAGTTGCATAAAGTTTATTGTGACAATGCTCTACAAGAACATCAGTGCCAACATAGGTTCACAAAATTCCATGATGGTAATTTTTATCTCAGGGAATCCCACCGACATTGATGACACAAAATAAAGGTATTAATCGAGTCAAACCCACGTTACACGACATGAGAGATTGCAGAAACATTGAACATCCATCATTCAAGCGTTCATGACCACCTAAAGAAGCTGGGATACATAAGCAAGCTCGATATTTGTGTTCCACATGAACTCAAAGTTCATTTGACTGTGAGTATAAACATCTGCAATATGCTCATTCAACATGAGGAAAACAATCCTTTGTTGAAGCGACTGATAACTGGTGATGAGAAGTGGACTGTTTACAACAATGTGTGTGTGCAAACAGTCTTGGTCCCTATGTAATGATTCGTCTCAAACGACATCAAAAGCAGACATTCATCAGAGGAAGGTTATGCTCTCACTGTGGTGGGATTGTAAAGGTGTTGTGTTTTTGTGCTCCTACCAAGGAACCAAACAATCAATTTGAATGTGTACTGTGGGCAATTGGAAAGTCTGAATGAATCCATCATCCTGAAACGTCCAGAGCTTGTTAATTGTAAAGGAGTTGTGTTCCATCACCACAATTTGAGACCACACACAAGTTTGATCACCCATCAAAAATTATTGGAGCTTGGATGGGATGTGTTGCCACACCCACCATGCTCACCTGACCTTGGGCCATCAAACTTCCACTTGTTTTGCTCTCTTTAAAATTGCTTGTGTGGTATAATGTTCAATTTAAGTGAGGCTGTAAATCAGCACGTTGTTCAGTTTTTCGCCAATAAAGACAGGTCCTTCTATAAACAAGGAGTTATGAAGCTCACTGAAAGATGGCCAAAGGTTATCGACCATAACGGGCAATGTATCATTGATTGATTTTTGTTCTTTACATAAATAATTGACCTTTGAAAAAATAGACAAAATATGTCATGACTTTTCCAAAAACCCCATTTGGAAAATGTTGCTGTGCATGCACAGGAATAAAAATTTGTCAAAGGAGATACCAAATTAACAATGACCATCCAGAAGAATGAGAAATCTAAGAACCTTAGCATTCTATGTTATACATTTTCCACATTATACCATACTTAATTAAAAAAAAGCAAAACTTGAATCATCAGAAAAAATAAAAGTGTTATGGAAAATGAGAGAGTGAAAGTGAGCCCAGGCAAAACTGCTTTCAGTAATAACGTTAACACAGACTTTTAGGCTTTTCTCTTAAATAGCTAATACTTAAGTAATTTTTTCTCAATTACCAATTCACACAACAGTTGAAACTACACAGATGAGACAAATTATTGCCAGAATCTTTGGAGAATCCACCCTAACCATAAAGTCAGTGAAACAGCATTCAGAAATCTGTATTTCATTTTATGAAACATCAGCCTCCAAAAAAGTATATATTTTGTTTTGAAACCCATCACATTCTCTCCCATATCTTAGCATTGATACCAAACCAAACTCTACCATTTCCCTTGAAATATTTTTGGAGCAGCCAGAGCAGTAATCTCGTAATGCACATTTAAAAAATCTATTTCGGGCCAGCCAAGTGGCTTATTGGTTAAGAGTTGTCTTGGGAATGCAAGCTCTGAACAGCAGGGCCACTGGTTCAGATCCCACTTGGGCCAGTGCTTCTGCGCTCTCTGCAACTAAGATGGTGAACAACAGCTTGACCAGGAGCTGAACTCCAGTGAGTCACCGTCAATGACATAGGCTGCAGCTCCTGCTGCAATGGGTTGCTGTGAGGTACAATGAGCATGAGCGGCCAGTAGCTGGTGTGAGGCTATTGTGAGCAGCCATGAGCAGCCTTCCAATAGCTGGCAACTGATTGCCTCAGCCAGGAAGAGTGCAATGGTCACAACACCAACATGGGCCAGTGAAGTGACATCCTCCTCAACTAGGCTGAAAAACAAAAAGGACAGCAACTTGTCTGTTCCCCTTCCCAATTCCCCAATGCTGCTCCCCTCCCCCAATTCCCCAATAAAATCTTTAAAACAAAAAATCTATTTGGACCCTGCAAATTACTAGAAACAAAGGTCTGGAATAAAATTGGCCATTGGTATCTGCTTCCTATTAAGATTTTGTTTCCACAAATAAAATGTGGAGGTCTGAAAAGAGACCAAGGCATTGTGAGAATTGAAGATTATCACGACTGCCATTCATCCAGAGTATCCAAGAACCCATAGTGGGGATTGTAGAAAGTGCCAATTCTCTTTAGCAGAATCATAAAAGAGTGCAATCTGAGCTGATTCCTATATAAATTCACTATGAACATTTTTCCGATTAGGGGTTTACCTACTGAGAGACACTAAGAAAGTAAAAGATTAGCCATATCGTTTTTATTTACCAAACTGGGACCCATGAGTGCGAAAACAAATAAGCTTCGAGTCTTCAAAAAGGGAAAGAATATCATCCTTGTATTCTCCTATTTATTCTGTAGGAACTAGAAGAAAATTGGTAGGTATTTGGCATCACGAGGTGAAAAAAGCCAACCATAATGAGGAAAGAAGGATGAGGTGAATATGTCAAAGTCTGTCCCAACTATAGGAAGATAAATTGAAATGGATGAAAATGAAGCTGGCTAAGATGAGGTAGAAAGGCCAGGAAGCTGAAATTGTGAGAATTAGAGATGATACTGGATGTGGAAATGGGCACAAGTAGCACTGTATATGTACATTCCTTAAACATATATGTCCTGACTCTAATACATGCAAGGCCGTCTTCTGAGTGCTGAGGACACAAGGGTCAACAGGATGAAGTCTGTCTAAATATATGATGTTGAGAATATAAATATATTCTAAAATGCAGAAGAAAACCACAGTCAACTGAGAGAACTCAAAGGCAAATGGTATATATTTGGGCAAAGAAATGTGAACCAAAATAAGAATGATAGCATTCTAAATAGGGAATGATATTGTCCATAGAAACAGTCAATTATCCAAGAAGCAATCAAGGTACAATTTCTCTGAATTAAAAGTAGCAATACTGGGGCCGGCCGAGTGGCGCAGTGGTTAAGCCAGCGGCCCCGGTTCAGATCCCACATATGAAGGCTAGTGACACTGCCCTCAAAAAAAAAAAATTGTATTGTAAATATATATATATACTTACTGCCACTATTTTCTAAAACTATGGAGTATATCAAGGGTGCATTCTCTTATCACTGTGATTCATAAAGTCTAATTAATGCAATATGATATGAAATAGAAATAAGAGCTATGGCATTGAAGGGAGTTTACAAAATAGAATCATTTATTAATTTATAAATAATTTTATTGTATCTCTAGGTAAAGTAGAATCAATTAGAAACCAACAATTTATAAGAACACTAATTAAGAAAGCCTATTTACAAAATAAATATATACTATCAAGAATGTTCTTGGTGAGCCGAGTGGCATGGTGGTTAAGAGCTGGCTCAGGACACCAGCAACCCTGGTTCGGATCCCACATATGAGGACCAGTGACACTGCCCTCTATAGCTAAGATGGTGAACAACAGCTCCACCTGGAGATGGGCTTCTATGAGTCCCCGGGATGGCATAGCTGCAGCCCCTGATGCAGTGGGCTGCCATAGGCTACAGTGAGTGGCAAGCAGCCAGCATGAGTAGCTGGCAGCCACTGTGAGGGGCTTTCCAGAGGCCGGTGACCGATCTGCCTCACCTGAGAAGAGCGCAATGATGATACTAACATGGGCCAATTAAGCAATGTCCTCCACAACTAGACTGAAGAACAAAAGGATAGCAACTTGTCTGTTCCGCTTTCCCAGTTCCTCAGTGCTGTTCCCCTCTCCCAATTCCCAATAAAATCTTAAAAAAAAAAAAAAATCTACTGGACTGGCCAAGTGGTATGTTGGTTAAGAGCTGGCTCGGGACACCAGCAACCCCGGTTTGGATCTCATATATGAGGCCAGTGACACTGCCCTCTACAGCTAAGATGGTGAACAACAGCTCCACCTGGAGCTGGGCTGCTGTGAGTCCCCGGGGACGGCATAGCTGCAGCCCCTGCTGCAGTGGGCTGCCATAGGCTACAGTGAGTGGCCAGCAGCCAGCACGTGCGACTGGCAGCAGTGTGAGCTGCCAAGAGCCGCTGTGAGCGGCCGTCCAGAGGCCGGTGACTGATCTGCCCCACCTGAGAAGAGCGCAATGATGATACCAACATTGGCCAGTGAAGCAATGTCCTCCACAACTAGACTGAAGAACAAAAGGACAGCAACTTGTCTATTCCCCTTCCCTGGTTCCCCAACAAGAATGTTCTTAGTTTTCTTACAATCCAGCAATAATCTATAATGAAGTTTTTTGATAAAGAGGTTACATCCACATAATTTCAATACTTATAGTAAAGGTAGTCCCTTTGATTTATTAACCATAATATCATAAATATCTAATAATGAAAATTTTGAATTAACACATACAAAAATATTGTTGAACCACAAACATTCATCAGCCTATAACCATGAAAAGATTAAATTTGTTAAAATCTTAGAGCCTATATCCTTAAAATATGTAACTTATTCAATGGACTGCTCACTAAATATATAATTATCTTCTGAAACTATAATTAATGTATAAATTAAGAATGTTTAAATTCTTTTACAATAAAAACTATAGTCTGTGACAAGAAGACCATAAATTTACCATGTACTTAAAGTTCATATGTGCAAATTACGTTAACCATGAAATATAACATTATATTTAATCCAAATTTATTAATCCTACATACTAAGGACATTCTTATAAAATTTATAAGAGCTAGAAATTGTTTTCCCAAAGTCAAAATTACCACTGTTTAAAATTTATGTGAAAAATATTCTTTATTAGGAAAAACAAAGAACAGCTAATTTTGGATATGTTTTTCCTTGGAGATTTAGGAAAATTAACTTAGGAAATTTACTCCATAGATTCTATGACAAACAATGTGGTAGAAAATGTCAATTAAATTCTGGTTAACCTTTAAATATTTCAACTGATTTGCCTTTTATAAATTTTTTGTAAAATATTCTAAACTTAATTCAAATAATTTAATATACATTTCAATAACCTATTGTTAAGGCAAAAGGAGATAATGGAATGAGCCATTTAAACTTAAAGGGTTCTAATTTGGAAGGTATGAGGATGCACAGTAGAATATACAAAATAATTATCATGCACTGGCCTGTCAGACTGGATGATGGCCACGTCAGACTGGACACAAATTCTGAACCACCTATACACCTATACTAATTTAACTGATAGCATATTAGACCTTTTAAGCAAAACTTTAAAGTCTTTATTCACCGAATTTTCCCCACAGAAATAGATAATACTGAAAACATTAATTTGATGTTTATGGATTACTATATGAGAATATTAAATAGAAGTTGGGAGCAGGAAGGGGAATAAGGGACTGCTGATGAGGTAGGGATGTTCACATGGCTACAGCTGATTCAAGAATTCAGCATCAGTGTGTCTTCTAATTTTGATTTGATTGACTTTCTAGCATTTTTTTTCCATTTTTTTGTCTTTGTTTATTTGTTTCATTCGCATTTTCAATAAAACATTATAGATCATTTTTCTTTGTTATGTTCTCAATTGTTTCTGCAAAGATATAACAAGTCCTTGTTACCTCAGAAGAAAAATAATTCAAACTAGCCATAGTTAAATCTAAAATAAATAGTTTCATAAACCTCATATGTGAGTGGTTTTCTTAGATGGCATTGTATTACATCTATGGAGAGAAATAAGAACCTAAATGAAAATTAACAAATTGTTTCTTTTAATTTAGGTTTAAATATCATTAATGAATGAGAGCAAATTTTGAAATCTCTTTAGGCAACCATAAACAAGTTGCAGTGACCAGTTGACTTGCAGCAAAGGGGTGAAATAAATTCACGTTTTTTTCATAGGCATAGTTTCATTGGTTAAATATTTGAATTGTCATTTTCCCACTATCATTGTCCTACAATGTAGTTAGAGATAACTACACAAGCCTTGCTTTGCCTTGTCTTCTACAAACTGCTACTCAAAATAGGGTCTGTAGATGAGCTAATTAAAAATGCAGACTACCAGGCCCCAGAGATCTGTGAAATAGAATAGATTCTGAATTTTAATATGATCCACAAGTGATTTTCATGCATATTCAATTGAGAAGCATTCAATTTAGAAAAAGTGTTCAACAACAACACTAATTAAATTTTCATAGGCAAGTCGAAAATGCCTAAATTTTGTCACTTTTTTTGTTACGTTCAAAATATTTTTTGTTTGTTTGTTTTGCAGAGTAAACTAGTATACTCATGTAGTAGGGAGAGAAATTTAATTATAAAAGCATCCGTGCTTAACATTTTAGTGACCACAAATGGAAATCTCTGCCCTTAGCCTTTTCTCTTCCTATACCTATCTCTGTTCTGCTCCGTGGAGGTTCTTTATACATGCTTATGGACTCATACTTCTGAATGTGTAAGCTCCATGCACGCACTGCTACAAATAACCACCCAATGGCCACCGTTGACCTCTGGGTGCATACTCCAATGGCAGTGGCAAATGTAGACCTGGAAAATGGCTCAGGTTGCTCCTTCCAGACTTGGAGGATGGATGGTTCCAGACAGGTGTGAGATCTTAGAGAACATGTTCTTGGTTGCGAAGACTGGAGCAAAGCACAGTTACAGGAGAATCAGACCAGCCTTGGAAAATATGGGACCCAGATCAGGGGCTCTACTTTCCTGCATCTGTGAGCAGCATTCTTTTACGAGGATCATATAATATTTTGGACCAATATTTTAGGATTAATTTAAACACTCTTCTTTCTCTAGAAGTGATTTGGAAAAAAACTCCACCTTTCCAAATACATACAAATTAGTGTTATAATTCATTTTATAAATTCTTGATATATCATATCTCTAAGAGAAAAAAGAAAATCCACTTTAATGTAGAGAAGTAAATGTCTGTGAGCTATACCTTTTAATTTGGACATAAGTCAGAAACCTCTCCCCAACCCCGCTCATTTGTTAGCTTACGTAATTTAGAAAAAACTCTTAAATTCAAGTTTCTTTCAATCTAAGTTTCCTTTTTCACAAACCCCCTGTTCTATAATGTATTTTGCTTTTATATCATCAGATACCCTGTATACCTTACTATGATACGCATGAATACCCCTTTAATCTAAAGTTTGTAGTTAAACACTGAAACATAAGAATCAGGGAAGAAATCTGTGGGGAAAATAAATCATGTTTCATAAAAGAACAATAACAGGACACTGAAAACCTCTTTCTTCTTGAATAGGCTATTTTAATTCTAAGCTCAACATTCATCATTTCTTTCCTAGACCTTTAAGGAAAAAACACACCCTCATCTAGATCTGAATATTAACATTCAGTAAATATTTAAATTCGTGCTGAAGAGGGGGGTATTCTGTAAACTCAATAGATTGTGTTCACTCATTCATAACTTCTTTCAGCTCTTTGCTTTGTGTTTTATGTCTAAACGCTGATTTCTATAACTCAATATATTTACAATAAATGAAAAACCTGGTTAAATAATTTTCTTGTTCTACAGGGCTGAAATTAATTTTATTTTGCCACAAGGAATGTGAAGTGTTGCGGGCTTTTTGTGAAAAAGCATCTAAAGCATAATGTTAATCAAAATTTTAACTGAATCAAAACACAAAACAGCTACTTTTGTAATGTATTTAATCCCTAATTGAAATTCAACATCATTAAAAAATTAAAAACCTTAGATGCCATAGTTGCTTAAATAACCTTCTGTGCATTATATGTTAACTGCTTAGTGTTAAATCTCTTAGACACACTCCCAGCAAATAGCTTTAATAAACCAAATAAGACAATGTGCCAGCAGGTAAAAACCATTAAAATTTTTGCATCTACCCACTTCAGAAAATCAATAACTCAAATATTTTGTTTGATGTTTTAAATTATCTCTACTTATCCCCTTTAAGAATTGGGCTCTTGTTACAAATCTCTCCGCATAGTGGAAACTTTTAATCTAAAGAATATTTGCCACGGAGTCACTTTAACTGTATTCTTTCAGCCAGTCTGATGTATGCTCTAAATGTATATACCATGCTGCCTTAGGAACTAGATCAGGGGCTTGAGTCCTCAAGGGTCAAGTTCATGGCTGACAGTAATTCCTTGCAAGTTTGTTAGCCATATTGGTATGAGATTATAAGAGGTCTTTTGACAGTATTATGTTACACATTCCTTCTGAGCATATTATTTTTTAATAAACTATTTTAAAACAGTTTCAGATTTAAAGACAAATTACAAAGCTATTACAGTGAGTTTCCATATACCTTACACCCAATGTCCCAATTTCCTCTATTTTTATCTTGTGTTAGTACAATCCATTTTTTTAAATTAATGAACCAATATTGATACGTTATTAAATAAAACTGATACTTTGTTCAAATTTTCTTAGTTTTTACCTTATTCCTATACCAGGACTTCATCCAGGATACCATATCACGTTACATTGTATAGCCATATCTCCTTAGGCTCCTCTTAGCTGTGACAGTTTCTCAGACTTGGCTTGTTTTTGATGCCCATTGCTATTTGAGAAGTAATGGTCAAGTATTTTGTAGAATGTCTCCGTTGGGATTTCTATTGTGGTTTTCACATGATTAGACCAGGATTATGTCTTCTGGGGGAGGAAGACTACAGAAGAAAGTGCTATTTTCATCACATTAAATCAAGGGTACACACTATTAACATGACTTACCACTGCTTATGTTGACCTTGATCATCTGTTTGAGATAGTGTTTCTCAGATTTTTCTGCTGTAAAGATTTCTCTTGCTGTGTTTCCCCATTTTTCATGCTGTCCTCTTTGGAAAGAAGTCACTATGCACAGTCCACACTTAAGAAGTAGAGGTTTATACTCTACCTCCTTAAGGCCAGAGTATGTATGTAAAGTACTTAGAATTCTTCTGCACGGGATATTTGTGTCTTCTCTACCATTATTCAATTATTTAATTATATCAGTATGGACTCATGGATATTTAATTTAAACTGTGGCTTATAATCTAATCTGTTGTATTTTATTGTTCAAATTGTTCTAGCTATCACATTAGGGCACTTTTTCAGTTGGATCTGGTGTCACTTTTCACATACCCCCTCAATGTTATTTGTTGTTTGTTTGAGCACTTCCTCACCATCAGGCACTAGCCTATGTTTCAAGCCTAACTTACATATATTTTGCCCCATGTTTGTATCAGCTATTTCTCCTTGGAGCCCTGGTTCTTTTTGTTCGAAAGTGACATTGTGAACCAAAAATGTAGGAGCTCGGTGTGCTCATTGCTGGTGGGGTATGTATCATTGCTTCTAGGCCTTCAAAGCAAGGAAATATATGTGTGTTTACTAACTCATGTATACACACATAACTATAAATATTCCTTTATGTAAATGCTTATATCTCTATTTAAAAACATGAGTTCCTAATGATGTATCTAGCTCTTATCCATTATGTGGATCATTTTAGCTTCATTCTTTTGCTGATCTGTAAACTTTCCCTCCATCTATAGGAGAAAGCTGGCTACCACATCTGCCATGAATTTACTTAATTGTTTAATTCCAGTATATGATTAGTAGGTATCAGGATTTTTTACTTCTAGCCCTGTGGGGACCAACTTTACACTTTCCCAAAACTAGGGTACAATGACTCTATGCAATTCCTTTTTTCCTTTGCTCTGTCACCTCAGTTCTCTGACCAGCCCAAGAAAAGTCACTAATTTTCAGTTTGTTCAGATTTTCTTTCTTGTTTAAAGGAGGAGAATGATGACTTCCAAGATCTTTATATATTGGAGCTAAAAAAGCCATGTTATGTTTTTACATTTATTTAACTTCTTCCGTAACACATGTTACAAAAAATAGATTTAAATGAAATTGCCAGTCTTGAAATTTAACTAACATTTATTTCAGTGTAAAGAGAATGATGTGCTACACTGTGTAATTTTAGGAACATACAAGTTGCCAGCAAACATTTTTTGAGTAGCCTACAGCAAGCCTGGAAATCATTCCTTTTAACTTGTGTCTCAATGATAGTATATCAAAAATTCTGGAACATACTGATTCAATTATTCATTATGTATTAAATGCTTAGTTACTACCTCAAACTATTGAACTGAAATTTGTAGCATTCCTATGAACTTGTTTCTTCTTTAGTTCTATACTGAAGAAGGTTACTTGAAAAGATGTTCCTGTCTGCTGGTCAGTGGGTATAGTTTTCATAGAGACAATCTATCTATCTATCTATCTATCTATCTATCTATCTATCTATCATCTATCTATCTATCTCTATCTATCTCTATCTATCTCTATCTATCTCTATCTATCTATCTATCTATCTATCTATCTATCTATCTATCTATCTATCTATCTATCTATCTATATTGGATCATGACATAATGATCCAGGGCTAAAGGGCTAAAGGTAAAATAATTAAGGCTTCCAGGCCTTCAAAGAAGGAAGGTTAAACTCCATTTCAGGTAATTCATGTTTAAATCATTCAAAAGAATTAGCCACAGAAAATATAGAAGGTAAAATATGTTTGGGTAACACCACACTGTAAAATATGGAAATTATCTATGAAGATAGGACTTTTAGATTATTTCTTAGTACCTCAAAGACACTCTCTGTATGCATGCATGTGTGTGCATGTATGTGTGTGTGTGTGTGTGTGTGTGTGTTTAATTAAATCCTGTGCCTCAAATTTATAGACAATTTAGAATGATTTTAAATATGGACCATGTTTAAAGGAGTATTATGCCAGTATTTCTGGTTCATCAGCAGGAACATACACTTTTTTAGCACCATGTTGTTGATAGGTGGTTACTGAATTCTAACCAGTAAAATGACTAAGATCTGAAGCACAATCCATAGCACAATCTATCATGACCAGTTTCATAATTTCAAAAATATTAGTACACTTCATACTGTTTTGCTTGTATTGCAAGAGTTTTAAAGAATGAGAACAATCTGAATGTTAGGAAAATTTCAGTCTAATTGATTCTGCCATGGTTAGGTACACAAACCAGTGAATGGGGGACATTCCAAAAGGGCTTGGTGGGAAATGGTGACCTATTTCCTCATGCTGATGTGGTTTTAGTTTTTTAGCCTCCTTCCCTTTTGCTCAATCTGTAAACACTAGCCTTTCAAGTCATTGTGATGAGAAAACCAGGCATTTCATTATTATTGCAGGAGAATTTGAGGTAAAGTATAGTGCAATTCAATGTTGTTAAAATACTTAATGAAATTAAATGTACTTTAAAAGATTAGGAAAGGTCTAGCTAAGTTCAAAGGTTACACTTTGGTGATAGAATATACTGCTTCAAAGTGAAAGTAATAGGCTTTTCATTTATGGAGGTATTAGAGGTTTCATTCTTTTCAACATATTTCTATTTAATTTAGAAAAGGGAAACATAGAGAGTCAGAGATATAGGTGAAAGTTTCCTCATACTATAACAAGAATTTGGGTCTTTAGTGCAGTTTATGAAAAAGTTGAGAGATTTTGTTCTTTTTTTTTTTTAACTTGAGGGAATTTAGCTTTAAGTTAAAAGCCTTTTTCACCGGTGAAATTGATTTTTTTCTTAATCTAGAGGAAACGGACTATGTGCAGCCCAGCAGAGGAGGGAAAGGAGGTCAAGGGGTAAACAGTTTGATGTGGCACATCTTGAGCTGAGTCCTGGGCATGTCATCTTCAGCACTCTGTCCTCCCAACAGGGAGAATCTAGTGGTTTCTTAGGCATAAAATGCTTGAGTAAAACTTCAAACAAATGTCTGAGAGAGCCCTAGAACATTTAGACTTTTCTGTCATAGTCTTTGCTGTTCAATTATTTTTCTTTATAACACGACAGAAGGATACTGGCACCACAGCTGCAGTTTCCTCTAAGGTAGCTCTTTCTTTACGGAGCTAGCTAGCAGCCTTTAATTAAGCTCTGTATGTGATCCAGTCCCATTTTTGCATTTAAGAGAACACTGAATGCCAAGCAGAAAAAAAATTTCCCTTTCATTTATTTTATTTGTGTTCAAAGATTAAAATGAGTACATTCTATAAGCCCTAGTAGTCTTTCTAGATAAAAGTTAGTATTTCACACTGATTGCTTTGAGATTCCATACACATGGCCTAGGAATGGAGTCCTTCTCCACAAATATTGAGAAATGAATTATGGTCACCATCTCTGGGACTTAAAATAGGCTGAAAAGTTACCCTTTTTGTTTTTCTCTAATATGTCGCTATCCTAGCTAGTACTGGGTTTAAATTCTGGCAGCAACTTAAATTAGGTATAATTCTCAATTTGAGGAGACATTAATGTTGATTAGAAATATTATTACATTTTGTTAAAATATTTATGTTTATCAATTAGTAAAGGTATGTTTTTACTGATATTGTTGTTTTCCTACTTTGGTTCATCTAGTTAATGTTTACTAGAAAAGATAGGAGTTCTGCTAATCTACCATCTGACTATAAACAAAGAAATAAATCAAACAATAAACAACTCTTCTTGGTGACATTCAGCCTCTGGATTTTCTAAAATATTAGGTTGTCAGAAAAAAAAATTCCAGTTTTCATCCAGATGCTTTACACTCTTTTGTCCATTTTTTCCAATGGAGATTACTTAGAAGCAGGATCTACTAGCATTTACTACCAAATATAGATCACTGAAACTTTAAGCAAGAAACAGGCATGAACACTTAGTTGACAAGCCCCATGAAGTAAAATAAAGTATTTAATTAAAATAGACTCATTGGGCCATATTCATCTTGGGTTTGTCTTTGTAAATTATTATAAACCAATGTAGATTATTCCACAGATTTTCACTCTTGCTTTTATTTTATTTTTTTTTTAGGTCTATGAATTAACACATTAGTGGTTAAAACTATGCCAAAAGAATATTCTTTTACCTTCAAACAATTATTTTTTTCCTAGTATATCCTTTTTTAGCTCTTCATATTTCCTTTCACATTTTAATAAGTTTTCCTTCTTCATTAAACAATATTTATGTATTCTATCATCTATTCTCCTACAATTTTATAGACTAAAGTTGATTTTGTAGAAATCAAGTGATGCAGAAGTGTTAAAAATGCAAATAGCCAATATGCTTCAGTTTGCATCAGTTGTGTCTGCATGTAGCCTAGGCATCAGCTGGCTCGCAGTCTCACTGATGTTTCTTTACCACTACACCAGTGAGTTATAACACAGTTCTTACCCCCTCTACTATTTTAGTATTTGGGGGTCTAGAAGTGCAGATGGAAAATGAATGTAAAAAGGATTTCTTAAAATATAAATATTCATTATTGTTCCCAATATGCTGCATATTTTTTAGATCCTGCTGAGTCCTGCCAGAAAAGCAGAGGGTATTCACTGAGGAAGCATACTTAATGGAAAATCCGTTGCATTTTTCCTAATGCTCAAATTGGCAGTCTGTGTATCATATGCTGAACACATAGAAATTCATGTACGTGCATGGGGCAGTTCAACACAATCTGGGAAATGTCCATAAACTTGATTTTCATATGAATTTAATATCTGATAGGAGAGAACAAAGAGAATACATCATTTTATAAATAATTACATCCAGTATGATTACTGGTGTGTGTATGATACATATTTAGATGTATACACATATACATATGTATTCATGTATTGCATGTTATTCCATTGTTTAACAAGAGTTACTTACTTACAATCTAAAAATAAGGTGAAACAGATCTAATAACCGAACACATTTTTAAAATTTCTATTCAACTCATAATTAGATTTTAAGTAGACTAAGAATGTTTGATCAATCTCCTGTTCTCATAATACAGCTTTGACTATTGTTCTCTCTTAATAACAGTAACTATCAGTAACATTGTACTTCCCTTTTATAAATGGCCTCAATTATGCTAAACTATAAGTTCAAACTACCTTACAAAACCAAAAGATGAATCATTTATAAAAAGGAAAAGTAATACTCCTTTCTGAGAAAATTGGTGTTATTACTATAAAATTAAAGAACTAAAACAATGTTAGCAAGACTGAGCTGAGCTTCATTAAATATCATTACTAGTTGCATGATACTTCAGCTCTCTCATTATATTTCAAAACTACATCTCACGTACTACATTATTTCACTTACCGAAAGACAGAAATAAGAAAGACAAACTGCTCCTTCATTCTGAATACCTTGTTTTTGATAGTGTTGATTAGATAGTAATTAAGTGTGTATGAAATTCTCTACTCAGAGTTTCCTCTTGAATGGAATCTTAGGTAAAGATGAGTAAAATGTTTAAAAAAATTATAGGAAGGTAACACAGAATAAATATTTTCAATACAAAAGAAAATGTGACATTTAAAAGAGAGAATGGTAAATAAATATCAAAGTAAAACTATTAGGTCCTTTTTAAATATGAAATGTCTGATAATAATTCCTGGTTATAAACTAGTGGTTGTCAGTAGGGGAGATTTTCCTCCCAGAGAACATTTGGCAATGTCTGGCGATATATTTAGCTGTTGAAAACGAGCAGGGGAGAGTGCTTTGGGCATTTCGTGGGTACAGAGGCCAGGGAAGCAGCTAAATATTCCAAGTGCAGCGCACAGGAAGGAATTCCCTAGAACAAAATGCCAATAGTACAGAGATTGGGAAAACCTAGTTCAAAGTAATGGACATGACTATGGCAGTGAAGTTTGACATTATAATTGAAGTGGAGACATTTTTAAACAGAACAGGGTTAAGTAACTGAGTTTGGTTACAGAGTTTAAGTTTGGCTCAATAGATAATGATATATTACAAATTCTTAAATATGGGAACAAATACTTGAAATAGCTATTAAGAAAAAGGTCCTTTGGTAGTGTCAGTTAGATTGTAGTAGGAGAATTCAGAGTTAAAAAGGTAAAGATGATATTGATTCACAAAACTAGTGCAGATTGATGGATAAATTCTGGTTTGAAACATTTGAAAAAAATAAATATGGTGTTTAAGGAATGGAACAAATTAATAGGCTTCGTAACAAAAAATAAAGAGATACTAAATGAATACAAATTCTTGAATTTTTTTGTTGTTTTCTTGAATGATGATGGTTGTGTCAATCATCACCCCAAGCATGTTGGTAACAATGACAAATTGCAATAAGCAATAATATATTTTGGATTCTCCAAACCTTTCAAGTGGAGAACCAGAACTGACTAACTCAGAAAATGATTCACAGGGAACTATTAGAAGATCTCAGCAAACTAAAGAGTAACAGAAATTTTCCCAAAGAAGAGGAGATAAGCAGTCCAATGCAACAAAAAGATCAATATAGGTGGGAAGTAAAGAAGCGCATGAGTGATTTTAGGGGTGGACTTAGGTAGAACCTCAAGTTTATACCATTTAAGGGACAACCCCTTAAAGAGAAAAATTAAAATTTTAAATATATATTAGGTACAAGGTTGAAAGGAAGCCTACCGAGTAGAGGCCTGAAGCTTATTTTTCATTGCAGGTTTATTGCTATGTTAAATACCCTTGTGCATCTTCTTTACTTACTGTGTCTTATATATTTTGACTGGACTTTTACAGGTAGAAATGCTGAGAAGCAGTAAGTAAAGTTATATGTGCAAAGATATTTAATATAGCATAAACTAGAAACAATCTGAGTTCCTGATGATAGTAGAATGATTGAACTAATAATGGAACACCCAAACTTTGAAATAAAATGCAAATTATATATATGTTGTGTGTGTGTGTGTGTGTGTGTGTGTATATGTATATATATATATACACACATTTTTGGCAATATATATATATATATATATATATATATATATATATATATTGCCAAAAATGTATACACATTATAAAAAAGGAAAGCTGTATTAAAATTGTAATTCTCAATATATACTGATAACAAAAGATGAATACCAGTCACGTTTGACTTCTGCAATTACAAGAGCTGCTTAAAGTGGTTACCATCAGCATCCAGATTCTTCTGGTTATGACGAACTACTGCTTGAGCAATGTTGACCAAAGTGTCCACTTGTTTACCTTTTTTAGGCACCCTAGGTATACATGTGTATGTATGAAGTCTTACAACTAAATTTGTGAACTTGTTGCAACAATATTGCTAACCTTTTTTGATATCAGAGGGATTATTCATTATGAATTTGTAGAAACAGTTAACCAAGTTTACTATTTGGAATTGCTGAAAAGGCTGCGTGAAAGTTAGCCGACCTAAACTTTTTGCGAAGAATTCATGGCTCTTGCATCACCAGAATGCACCACCTCACACAGCACTGTCTGTGAGGGAGTTTTTAGCCAGTAAACAACTGTATTGGAACACCCTCCCTACTTACCTGATCAGGGCCCCAAAGATAAAGGAAATATTGAAAGGAAGACATTTAATGATATTGAGGATATCAAGGGTAATACAACGACAGCCTTGATGACCATTGCAGTGGAAGAGTTCCAAAATTGCTTTGCAGGGTGGACTAGGCACTGGTATTGGTGGATAGCTTCCCAAGGGGAGTACTATGAAGGTGACCGTAGTGATATTCAGCAAGTGAGGTATGGAGCAATTTTTCTAGGATGAGTTGGCAAACTTAACTGTCAGACCTTGGACAATACCCATCCTGCCTTAAAAAAAAAAAAAATAGCCTCTAAGTAAGCATGTATATCTTTGAGTTATAGGACATAGAAGTATAAAAATGCTAATCCTTACCAATAATTAATTCAGGGAGTAGGATTGGGAGTGGGGGAGAAATTTTTGGTTTTTGATTAGGCTCTTCTTGAGTTTTAACTCAGATTACATATTTCATTTAGTAATTCAAGTTCATTTAGAAGACAATACTAAGTTTAGGAGGTAAGTGCTATTAAGGGGATGTCAGAGGTATTGTCAATGTAAATCCCGAAGATCATAACCTTTCTTGGGAGGTTGGCCATTCTGTTCCTAAACAAGTGAGCCATAAACTGAATCTCAAGAATGAGTTGGAGAAACAGTGTGGAAAACAGAGCTACATTAGGCAGAGTGAGAAGGGAGATTTTGAATGTCAGTACAAAAGAAACAACAGGTTCCAACATCTGACTCTTTGAAGGAACTGATAGAGTTCAAAATGGATGACACATGGGTGGGAGGTGTGCAAATGAGATCAGGAAATGAAAGGATACAACAAGCAACTTCTTGTCTTCAAAGTGAGAACTGAGTTTCTTGTTAAAGGAGCCAGATCCATGTGGTTTTGAGTTTGAATCTTGACTCTACTATATTTGGCATTGAAAAAAAAAAACAACCCAAAAGATTCTCTTTAGGCCTCAATTTTCTCATCTATAAAATGAGTATTAAAACAGCTATCTCATTATTTTGAGAAGCAAATTATGTATATAAAGTGAGTAACATAAGTCTTTTACATATTAGACACTTTGTAAGTAGCAGCTGTTACTATAATCCCTTTTGTTCCAGGATAATGTTGAGATTAGATTTGGTTTGATGCTGGGTAATTTATCACATATTTTCATTTCCCTACTTCACAAAGCAATCTTTAATGGGATGGTTCTGTTTAAAAATAAGCAATATCCATGAAATTGGGTGTTCTGTATCAATATCAACTAATTGAACAAGGCAGAAACAAAGACACCAGAAGCAATGCCCATGATTGCTTAAATATTCTAAGAAGCCATTTTCCCCCTTAGTCTTGTAATAGTTCAATAAAAGCAGCCAAATGAACAATGCAACAAATGTCACTAAATCTAAACCTAGAGTTTGCTGCAAGTGAGGGTTTGCAGAATCTTTCTATTGATTGTGGTGTAATTGCTATACAAATATTGTTTTTCTTAACCACATCCGATACAGAAGGGCTAATTTTTTTTTTCCTAGACGGACTATACATTTTAGAAACTTAAAAAAGCAAAGCAGAAAAATCCATCATTTTGATTGAAGGCAAATCAAAGGATAATATAAAATCAGAGGATAATATAAATGTTTCTGTTTCTTGAGTTGCACATACAGAAATGCATCAGTATCTTGGAGAGCAGATCTTGACAGCGTAAACTTAATTCTTCTCTATGATGGAATCCAATAGCCAAGGCAGAATGAATACAATGATTGTGTTTGAAATGGAGCTCAAATGATATAAGGCCAAGAACTGTTCATTAAACTTAGAGAGATGGTCATGGGTGACGTTTGCTAGAGCAGCTATGTTGAACAATTGTAAAGCTGTAATGGAATAATGATGTGGTGTGTACACAGTGATAATTGCTCTCCAGACCCTCTTCAGTGGGAATGCAGTCAGCAAACAGCCTCTCCCTGTCAGTTCCTTAAAGTGGGCATCCGCTTCAGGGAGCTGCCTCAGCCCTGGCTGTGCCCTCCCAGGGGCAGTCTGCACCAAGTTGCTGAGCAAGGTGGAGGCATTTTCCACCCTGTGTTGGAGTCTGATGGGCAATATGGCTCCCAAGTTTCTTGCTGGCTTAGTTGGAGTTTTCACCAGTCAGCATCGAGTTCAGTTCCCTTCTTTGGCCAATTGGGTGTCTACCCCTTCTTTTCATAGGTGTTGATCTCTAACAACTTTCATTTCAAGCTTCAACAGAGCATCTGCTCTGGAGATCCCTAACTGTGACAAATGAATTGAGAAATTGAGAATACAGAGTCGTGTTTAGAAATCTATTTCATTTAAATGTTTGTAATGGGGAAGATAAAGGAGGTAGTAGCAGTGGGAGGAAACATGGGTAAGAGAGAGGTTTTATTATTTTAGTGTTTGGGAGTGGTAGGGGGTGCAGGAAGGACTTGAGAGAGTGTTAATGTTGATGGAAAGAATTCAGTGCAGGGGGCAGTTCTGGGAATGTCCCTGTAGTTCAAACTACACTGTAATTATTTGCCTCTGAAAGAAAAATACTGTCTTCCAAATACTGTCTTCCACTACATTAACCAAAACCAGAGGTAAACGTATTTATTTAAATGAGCTCTCTCCTTTTTTGGAGTGGAGATAGATTTTAGAGAAAACAACAACAACAACAAAAAGGAGAGCTTGTTTGATGAATTAAAATTACTAATGAAGTCAGTGGATTTCTTCATGCCCCTTAAACAACTTTTATATGTTGTGTGATTCATTCAGAGATAGTCATAAAGTCTGTACAAAATTCCATGAAGATGCTGGAAATTTGAGTCATCAGTGCCACAAATAAAAATAGACATTTCTCTTTATTTTCCTGGAACTCTTTTGGTGACATTTCCCCCCCACCCCTCCCAGAAAATAAAATTCAGTTCAAAAGTCAAGTTATCAAAATTAATGTTAATTATGACTTTTTGCTTAGTCTTTTTTAGACAAGATAATTTACCTCCTAAATTAATATTCATAAATGATGACATAATTAGAAATAGCTCTATCACAATATGGCATTACTGTTTTTCCCTTTATAATAGCATCATGATAAAAATACTGACATATGTAGGCAATCTAAAATGATTCATTCTTCACCTAGAAGTTAAAACACTCTCTTTTTGACAAGAGATGAAATAGGTGAGACAGTGCGTTTCATAGGAAAATAAACTACGCAATACAAATATATGTGAAACTACTAAATAATGAGCATTAACACAGTATATGACACAAGCAATAAGTAATTAGTACTTTATGAACCAAAAGCTCTTATTCACAGTACTGTTGTGAAATTTAGTATAGATGCTTAGCTTTGGTGGAATCATTTGCTGGGATGTAGGTATCATGTTTCCTTCTGTTTTCATTTTATTAGTAATGATGCCCAGGAAATTGCCTACGACACAGAAAGACAGGAGATGCTCCACTTGTTTCTTAAAACTGAAGGATTATCTCATACTAAAATCATTAATGAATATAAAATACTAACAATATCTCTGTTATAATGATCCAATTGATTATTTTAATTGTGGCTGAAATGAAAACACTGCATCTGCTTTAGCCTGCAAAGTACCCATACTCATGCATGCACGCCAAGATGGCACGTAACCAGCTGTGTCACTCCAGTACCCAGATCCTTTGCTCTTACAGCCAGGCTCGGTCATCTTGTCATTACTTACAGAGCACGTGATTGCTAACAGAGGCACACTATATTCAGAATTCTGCAAAAATAAATACATACATACATGCATACTGTATACATATAATGCTTCCCTACTGCGTGAAAATTTAAAAGCCATTCATAAGTTGAACATCTTTTATAAATTCACAAACCTGGAAACATCAAAGGAAGATTGACATTTCTTAGACATCTTATTGCAATTAACATTTATCTGAAATAGCACATAAAGGTAGTAAAAAAATGTACAATTCCTAAGTACTTTATATAGCCCTTGCAGTCTATGAATTTTTTATTTATATAGTATGACGACAGTAAAATAATCTAAATCATAGCTATACTGAAGTGCTTTGTGTTATATTCAATGTTAGTAATGAATCCCAATTCCTTATTTACCAATGTGTAGACCAGGGTGTCTTCATCAGTGCGTGTGTTAGTAGAAGCTGATAAATGGAATATCAAAGATTCTGAAAGTAGTAACATTATACATATCTAACAGCAAAAACCCATATATTGTGTGTGAATACATATACATAGGCATATATGTAGAATATATATCTTTTCCTTCTTATATGTGGCCATGGCACCATATTTCTACTATGTATTTCACAAAAGATTTTTCCCAGATTTATGAAAGCAGATGTTATTTACATATTCTGCCTATATTTACATCTCAGCCTCAGAGAGCACATCATCTACGAAATTTGCCATGGTCATGATATTGTCTTTCCTACTTAAATGTTCACTTTCCTCACAATTAATTAGATTGGTTGTGGAATCAATCTAAAGAATCCCTTAAGGTGCCAGTTACATTTTTATGAGCTTTAACAGAGTGAATTTTGGCTGCTTCTTTCAGATTACCAACACTGACAAAATATTTGAAATTTTGCATTTGTGTGATTTAAATATTTAGATTTCTTAGATTAGATCATGAATATTCCTAGAATTTGAGTTTCTAGACATCCCCCTCTCTTTTATTTACCCACTTTGATACATGGCTACAATACTTTCTATTTTATTTTTTCCCATTTCCTTTCATATTGTTTTAAACAGTGGTAAATAAAACCACTATATCCCTGGGGTCTAACACATTGATTTGGCATAATGTGTCCTTAGTAAATATTTGTTGATTAAATAGTTATATTGTCAATCTATAGTCTTAAACATCTTATCTACTTATTATCAACATCCTAGGTAAATTTCATGATTGATCTCAAGGTATTTAACTGGGATTATTTTCTGGTCATAATTCTCTACCCTCCCATTCCTAGATTGTACTTCCCATTTCAAATATCTCAACCTTGCTTGTTAACATATGAAAAGTGTGAAGAAGAAGCAGGAAGGGAGACAATTCACAAACATGTTTTATGAATTCAGGATTTGCAAATCCAAAAACATGAAGATTTTTGGGAATTTGACCAGTTCCCTTTGCATAACTGAAGGATTTCATGAGGTATAGGATTGGATTTATTAGTCTATGTAAATTTAAAGGCCAGACTGAAAATAAAACTAACAGATAGAAAGGTAGAAATAAATATTGTGCTTGTCATATTAAACACAATTCTAAGAATATTATCTTTATAAAATTAAATTGTAATACATCAGTAGATAATGTTTCCTGTCATATTATCAATTGGTAGGAATATTTTATAGAAAAATAGAATATTAACTGTGGATCGATGCAGAAGACAACTTTAGAAAGACCCTTACAAAACTATTTGTAAATTCTTCTAAACTCAATCATATTTCTTTGCCTCTCTCCCCCAAACATGACTATGGTATCTGCCTTTCAAAACTTGACTACTTGTCTTTACCAGCATTATTTCAGCTCACCTTTAAGTACATGCTCTTATCTAATCCTTTCTAAACCCTAAGAGAAAAGTAATAGCATCGATTTCACTGAGTCGATTAATTTTTAGTTTCTCTTGCTATTTAAGAATTTCTCAAGTTAATCATCAGCTATCTCATCCGAAATTTGCTAACTTGTAGCCTTAAACCACAAGATGAGCACACCCCACTTAGCCATCTCCTGCCTACTTTCCTAGGCTACACATTACCAACTGTTTGCCGTTTTGTTGTTACCCACACTCTGGGTAACTTTTTTTTTTAAATTGAATTAGCATGGACATAAACTCTATTATCCCCACAGTCCTTACCACTCCCTGTTTGTTATATGTGACCTATTTCTCTAATTTGTATCACCTGTTTGGTCCTCATAGGTTTCTGAATTACAAGAACATACTTAGACAGGGGAATCAGGTCAGACCCTGACAGGAATCAGAGAACAAAGTAGTAATGTGTATTTTTTTTTCCATTTTTACCTTTTAATTTTTGAGTTAGAGGTATATTTAAGTTGTTGTGGTTATGGGGATATTGTTGATATTTTATAGAAGACTTTATTTATATAAAATAGTGGAAAGAAATAAACTTCGGATTCAGTATACTTTATTTCCAGTCCCACATTTTGCTTCATGAAATTCAATAAACAAAATTGCATGGAAGCTCAATTTTCACATAGTAGAGAAGAGAATGCAATTGTAGTTTCCTTATTTTTTTAACTTAAGTTAATATTGAAGTTATATTAGAGAATGTTGAAATAATACTATTTGATAATTAGTTACCATTATTATTAACATTAGCTATGCTGCTTTCCTATTGTAATCTCTGATTCTAGATATTTATATTGTTTATTTTATGTGGACCTAATCAAACCTTTTTATTAACATTAGAAGCCAATCACAATTCCAGGTATTAGAACCTATTCCTATAGTCATTTGAAGAGTAGAGAAAAAAATGTTCATTCCCTTTCCATACCTGAGAAAATCACTGTTGGAGGAGAAGGGGTTTGTGTCAACATTTGTAAAAATGTTTTGGTATATTTAAAATAATATTGAGGAGATAGCCAAATATTAGTAGCACAGAGTATTGAACTGAATTGACTAGGAAATAAGAACTTAACCGTGAACTGTTTTAGTAAGGCTATTAATTTTGTTTAGAAAGAATTTACAAAAATAAAATATTGACAACACTTTATTATTGTAATAGAATGAGTATTTCACTATATTGTTCTTCTTTACAAGGCTATAATGTCTTTCAAACATATTGAAGTTTATTTATAAAATGAGGGTATTATAAAAAGTCTTACAGAATGATTTTCATGATTTTTTCTACCACCTAGATAGTAAGTTAGGGGGCTATTATGTACAAAATGGTTCTTAGAAATATTCCTCTCCCAATAGTTAACTTTAGCCAAAACCCACTGGATATAGAGGGAAAACTTACAAAAGAGACTTACTGTTCTTCATGAAGTAGACTTAAAACTGTCAAAGGCAAGGGCATTTACCACTTATTTTAATAAATAGCTAACATAGTAATAAAAATCAAATTTTGCCTCTTTGTGTATTCCTAATTCATATAATATTTTAATATGTGATTTTGGGTTTTATGTAAAACTCATTTGAAAGAAGGTAGAGTAGAAATCCTTAGCAATAAATGTTTTATTAATACAAAAAAAACCAACAAGGTAATTAAATCAAAGATGGATTCAATCATACTACAAGATTTTTTTTTTTTGTATAGAAATAGTTTACTATTTGAAAGTGCTGAAAGTCCACACACACACACACACACACACACACACACACACACACAGATATATATATATTTTTTTGTTTGTTTGTTTGTTTGTTTGTTTGTTTTGTTTTTTGATTAAAATAACTTCTAGGTTTTCAAGGAATCCTAGTTCTAATTTGCATTGACATAATACCTAATTCAAATATTTTACAGTCAAAATATCACTATGTATAGAGACAATATGAATATGAAGAGAGAGAGAGAATATACATATTTGACCCTTAATCAATGTGGGTTTTAGGGCACTAACTAACCCTTGTTCAATCAGAAATTCACATATAAATTTTGATTCACCAAAAACTTAGTTGCCCCTCAGTATCCATGGGAATTTGTACCTGTACCCCTGGATACCCAAACTTATACATGCTCAAATCCCCGTTATAAACTGGCATAGATCAATGCATACTATTGGCCTCAGAATCCTCAGACTCCCAACTGTAGATCAAAAACAGTACAGGTTTTTATTGGAAAAATCTGTGTATAAATAGATCCACACAGTTCAAACCCATGTTGTTCAAGAGTCAACTGCAGAGCTATATATAGGCAGACATACCTATATACATATATCTATATCTGTATATCTTTTAACTTATCCTAGATATGACCTTCTAATGCCATAGGATTGGTGTTATGCAGATCTCTCAACAACAAACCTATTTACATGATTGATAATATTGACTTTTTGAATGTGTTCGATGTGTTATCACACTTCATTAATTGTCCCTAATCTTGGGCATCCTTGTTACTTGTTCTTCTAAAATTTTAAAGACATGTGAATAGTAATTACACATATTGGTGTATGTGGGATAATCTACAAAATGGCATTATAACTGTGCCACAAATTTATTTTAGGATTAAATTATGTATTTTTCAGACTTAAACAAGAAAATTTCTTTGTACGTATAAAGCCTATCTGTGAAATATATTTTACCCGGAATCAATCATGGTTTGTTTATATAGGGCATATCCAAAACGGCTAATAAATATGAAGATTCTAAAAATTTAATATCAGAAGTCCAATAAAAGTATTAGAAGTTTTGATAGATATGAAGTAGGACACAGTGATTAACTGCATAAATTGGATATTTTTGGATTGACTATTAACTCCATATTAATTGGATAAATAATTTTCCTATACACCATTTTATATTTAAGTTGCTGGATATTTATATTACTTTATTTATTTTATTTTATTTTTAAAAAAGATTTTATTAGGGAATTGGAGAAATGGAAGAGCCAAGTTGTTGTCCCTCAATCTTAGTTGTGGAGGGCACAGCTAGCTCAGCTCCAAGTCCAGTTGCCATGCAGCCTGGCTGCAGCTTGCTGCCGCTCAGCTCAACGTGCAGTGTTCAATCTTAGTTGCAGGTCTGGTAGCCCACCGTCCCATGCGGGAGTCAAACCAGCAACCTTGTTGTGAGGAGCACCTGCTCTCACCAGCTGGGCAATCCTGTCATCTGTTGGCAGCTCAGCAGCAGCTCAGCTGGGGGGTAGCTCACTGACCCATTTGGGAATCAAATTGGCAACCCTGTTGCTCAGAGCTCGTACTGTTAACCAACTGAGCCACTTGTGAGGCCCAAGTTGCTGGATATTTATAAAAGGAAAACAGATAAACCTATTTTCTGCAAAAGGATTTTAAAAATGGTTATTTTTACCATTACATTTTCTTCTAGTGTGACATTATAATTTTTATTAACAGCAAAGCTAAATTTTCTTTTTAAACATAAAATCCACAGGTTTCTTGCCACAAATTGAACATGCACATTGTCAATTGTTTATTTTTCTTTATTAAGTAAACCATTTCTTTGCAAATACAGCCTTGAATAGCTAATTGGAAATCCTAATAGCACTCACTATAAACCGTCATGGGGATAATGTTTAAGAATTGTTTATCTGCAAAATTAAAGGGGAAATGCACCTAATACTCTTGTTTGTTTGTTTTGCTTTGCAATTTAAGGTCCATGGCTTTTTTCCATATATATTTTTTTTAATATGGCAAATCATTGCTCTCCCTAGAGCTTACATTAATGGGCAGAGGACCAAATTACAAGAAAAGGCTAATTTGCACCCTTAGCATTTCATATTAATGAAATAGATTTTTCAGATACCAAGGAATGTATACCCTTCTCAAGTTATTCTTTCTCAGTTCCTAGTATAATGGAAAGCTCTGTTGACTGAACTCTTCCCTCAAAATACCTCACTAGATATAACTAAATTATGATCACCATTCCCATGGGGAAAATTGTGCCAGTGACTACCATGAATATTTGTAGAGAGTTTCTTGAGAATAGAAAGTAAAAGGAAAAAAAGAAAGTACTGTAAATAGGAGATAGCAAGAGAAATGACAAAGCTTACCTAAAGAATATCTTTGAATATTTCCATATAAAAGTGAAGAAAACTTCATCATGTGCAAATTGTTTAATTTTATTTAAAAGCAGAAACCTGTTTTCATGTTATGGTTGACAAATCATAGAAATTCTGTTGCACGTCTCTGTTTTCGTCATTGTCAGCCATCAGAATGTCTTTGTTCATATACACAGGCTGCTGATGAGAAGCTGACAAAGGGAGAGTGGTGTGTTGAAGAAAATATTTAGAAAAAAAGGATGGATGAGTCTGCTTGTGAATTCCCTGCCACTGTACACAGAATATTCTCTATGCAGCTATGCAGCATATTGAGACAAAGTGTTTCCTTTAAGATATGGACAGGTACTCACTTATTGTCCTAAATAACTTGGAAGTGTGTAGACCAGAAAGACCCTATCAGTGTTTGGTCCCATGTTTAATTGAACTACAAAATGAGCCTATTTCTCTCTAGTATTGATGATGTCTTAGTTTAAGGGCAGATATAAAGTTATTCATTATAGCTTTTCTTATAAATACTTCTTAGTTCCTCATAATTGTAGGCCTATTGGATGGAGAAATGGACTGAGCATCAGGATACATGGGTTTGGGTGTCTCTTAAGGTAGTCTTCCACCTATAGAAAGAGGTAGTGATTAATGCAAGAGTAGTCAGACAATGTACAAAACTGTGCCAAGTGAGCAGTATTAGTATAAATTACAAATTTATCAACAGACTCAAAGATTTAGTGTAAAACTCCTGTAACATAAATTACAACTTTTTCTGTTTATAACTGGAACCAATTGAGTTTGTTATTTTGTTTTAATTTACTGCTGAATTATTAAAATGCTAAACTAATGTAAGTCTCATCAGTTGCCACACACACACACACACACACACACACACACACACACACACACACAGAGCTACATCATGATAGATTTTTGCCTCTTTTCTTTTTGTCAGGGACAAAATGGAATTTCTGCTATGCAAATTTCTTTGTCCCTTCCCCCCCTCCACTCTCTCTCTGTCTGTCTTTCTTTACCTCCCTCTTACCTCCCTCCTAATTAAGCATTTATCTACCAATAGTGTCTCTTTGAACAATTCTGATAAACAGGACATGTATTAAGTGAATTTCCCCAAATAGATAATAACCCTAAGTTTCTATTGCTTCAGTAATCTTTTCATTACCACCAATCAGAAAATAGAGCATGGAGAGGAGGTTTCCTTCTAGAAACAATGACCCTAAGAATATTACCTCTGAATATGTTCTTGTCTTCTTCACTAACCATCTCACTTTTGACCACCATGTGCTATTCCTACAGATAATATAAGTGGGCAACTCATATCACATCTCTTAGTTAACTAACTGTAGGAAGAATAAAGTGCACCACAGTAAGGGAATAAAGGTACGATGCAGCCAAAATTATTGTGCTACCTAAAAAAGGCATAATGCAAAGTCTGTATGTGATGAAACAACTAGTTACATGGACCTATCGATACACAGGGAGCCAGAAAGTTCAATGATGTTACATTCTGAGAAAGGAAATTGGGAAAATGTGGTAAACAGCAATAGGTACTAACAAAGTCCACTCTTCTGGTTATAAAATATTCCATTAACCTCATCAACCATCTCTGAGGGAGGCATCTAAAGCTCCCAGATTCAGTCACATTATCAAAGTAAAATTCAGAATCTCTGGGTGATGCATGATGGCTTCTGTATCAGACTCAAATGCAATTCATTTTAATGTGGAAATCTATGAACTAAAAGGATTAGTTTTAGTTTGGAAATCTATGAACCAAAAATCCAGTGTATAATGGTGAAACAGGGTCAGGACAACCACAATATTTTGTTGTTGTTGTTGAAAAGAAAGAGGCATTGTTTCATCCCAATTCTGAAATTCAGATTGGCAGGTGAATGAAGGTACACTGTCCCACAGGTGGGGGATTGTGCCACTTTTTGTCCCCTGGGGAGGCATCCCATCTGCTGTTCTTGGCCTTCACCTCTTCCCTCTAAAAGGCACTTTCTTTTTCATTAACTTCCATGTCCCCGTATGAAATGGGCATTGGAGAGCGTATTCCCTGGAAGGACTAACAACTTTCTTAGCATGCTTCCAGTAAATCACTGTCTTTACTCTGAGCTATTTTTCCAACTGCAAAGATTTACTGGGTGCTACATTAATTCATTTAGAGGTTTAATAGTGGATGTGACAGCCATACTCTTTATTTGCTCTTGGCCATAGGGCGAGTTCTAATAGGTTTTTTGTTACTCAATGACCATTTCTATTGCACTTTTACCAGGTTGGTATGAGAAGTAATTGCTTTAAAAAAACCATAAAATTGTGAATTTCTCACCACTGTTTTCTTTCTGTCCTGCTTGCAAACCAGGTGATCCTTTTTATGACCTCTCATCATTCTTACAACACTTTGTCAATGCCACCAGCATTAACTAACACATACTACTAACCTGTTTTCCCATCTCTTCTCCTATAATGTATCATTATATTTGGGTGTGTGTACAGTGAGTAATCATATTTATCATCAGATGAATTACCTGCCTAGCAAGTTATTATAGGAAACAGTTTCACCAAATGTTTTACCACTACATAATACAATAACGTAATGATTCATCATTCAACCATTCCATATCAGTTTCTCTGCCACTGATAGCCTGGCTTCTAAGCAATGATACACATTTTAGGTTTTTGATAGTAGTACTTAATTTCTAGGAACCAATTTATATACACATCAAGATAAGCTAGCTTATATTGCTATAATAAACAGGCTCTAAATATCAGTATTTTAAAAGAATACTCTTTTCATGCTTATGCTACATGTCCTCCAGGTCATTATTAGTAACTACTCATAGTCCTGTAGGCATGCAGACTAATGGAACCGTTACCATTTCCTATATTCCCAATCTCTGTGTGAGAGGGAAAATACAGCCTTGGCCATCTACTATTGAATATGCCTCAGTCTGGAAAAGGTACTAGAAGCTCACTGGCTAGAGATGGTTATATGGCCTCACCCAATCACATGAAGGCTAGAAAATGCAAACTTTCCTGATGACCAGAAGTGAGGGGAAATGGGAATATTTACCAAAGATCTTAGCTTCCTAGAGTTTAAACAACATCGAATTCTGTTTATTTAGCTAGTCACTATTTTTTTTTCCAGATTACATTTGTAAATAAACTCCTCCATTAGCCTAAGAGTTGTTACTTTCCTAATTCATATTTCACCTTATAATTCCATATATTTAGTTGCAAGTCTGGTAACCACCCTCTCCTCTCTTATGTCAACCCATGTACAATGCAGTGCAGCCTCAAATTTAAAGCTTTTACAAGCAAATGTCACTATATGCAGATTAAGAGGATGGGGTGAATGTACAAGTAAATTTGTAGAATGTTGTGACACTTTGACTTTTAGAACACAACTACATAATACGGTTTTTAATTGGATTTATCTAATATCTAGAGAACAAAACAGATCTTACACTACTGGTAGCCCAGAGAACTACTTCATGAATAGAAATAAAAGGTACATCTCTTTTAACAAGAGAAGCATCATGACTGACTAATATTATTCCTGATATAATAAAATTCCTGATATTTTAGACATAGTCATCATTCTGTATGAACTAAGGCTATAACATCAGTTAGTTGATTCAACATCCAACCCACCTGCTAAAGCCTAACAGTATGCCTTCAGTTGCTAATACATACAGCATGACAAAATCAAATACATTTTATAAAATCATCATAAACTATCAATTAAATTAAATCTTAAGTAATCTGAATAAAAGGGGCTGAGACATAGTGAGTCAATTGGTATTGTAAACTATTTCACATTGACCTCAGAGATTATATTTTGATTTTACATTGAGTTTCTGGACAATTGTTTTGGTCAAATAAGTTAGTAAAATAAATAAATAAGTAGATAATTGCTAGACACAAAGAGATTACTTCTAAAAGTTGGCAGTAGAAGGCATGTGATATTTAGCACTTTTGAGAAATTCATTATCCTAACATGTGTATATGATCAACCTATGGTACAGCTGAAACTGCTTCATTTTTTTCTTGGTTAGTTACTAGTGCTGCTTTTAGGAAGCTGCTTTTTGATTTCAACTAAGAGAAGAATAGCATCGGTTGTTATTCTAAAATTTGTTGACTTAATAACAGTAGTTCACAGCAATACTTTCTTTGGTTCAATTAAGCATGTTGGAGCAATCACAGAAGGCATCTTAGACATTCCTATTAAATACAGCTGTTTCACAAAGCATAAATTTATACCAGTTATAATGCTGAGAGGAGAGAGGCACATGTGGTGTTTAAAATATCAGACACTCTTTCCTTTAGAACTGAAAAAAGCAACATTTTCTAGTGAAAAGCAATTTGTTTTCAGTGAGGCACTTTGGAAAATTCTGGATCTCATCTCAACTTTCAATCAGATGGAGAGAATTGTAAGGCTTGAACTGAAAAACACACAACAAAACTGAACATGAAACTTGGAGAAAGGAAAAGCTTGTCTATTTACGGGTTGTGTGACCCGGAGAAATGAATCTGTCTGAATCTCAATTATTTTAGTGTAAGTGAAGAACAATACTTACCTGAAAGGGTTTTATAAGAAGTATTACTTGAGACTATATGCAAAAATATTGTCTAAAGTGCATATGACACATCATGCATAATAGTGGTATTCCACCCTCTTCTCTCCCATGCTTCATAATAGCTATAGGGAATATAAGGGTAGTTCCTTATATTCTATCAATATTATGTAAGATAATATAAGGTGTTAGTAATCGCTGCCAATAGCCTTTTACATTTTATTTAGCAGATTCTGATAGGATTCAGGACCATAAAGTTTAGTCATGTAGCTTGATTTAGATTAAAATAAATTGCAAAAAATAATGTTACAACGTACTTAAAAATGGTTACAAGCATGTATGCACATATATTAAGCTTGTATTTACATAAATACAGATAATATACATGTGTATGGATATGCATGTACACATATACACACAGAGGTGAATATGCAGTAACATAACATGATGTATTAAAAGTAGCAGCTCTGGAGTAAACTGGCTGGATTTGAATGTCTACTCTTTAGTAGTTGTGTGACCTCAGGAAAATTATTTAGTCTGTCCATTCTTCAATGTGTTTACTGATACACTGGGGGAAAATGATACAGTGGGGGAAAATGAAAGTACCTACTTCACATGGGTGTTGGGAAGTTTTAAGGTTGAATGAGTTATTATTTATAGAGCATTGCACATGGTAAGTGTATGTTAAATGAAAAGACATCATCTAAAAATGAGGTCATGCTACAGAACCTGATATTAACGTTTTCACAATATATCACAGCATGGAAATACCATTATTTTTTTCCACAACATTATTTTTAATGGTTGAATAATATTCCTTTAGAGTAAAGAGTACCTAGCAATGCCTTCTAGTTGGTTATACATGCTTTAAAAAACTACTATTTAAATAATGGGATCCTTGTAGCTCACTTTTTGCACCTATTTGTCATTGTTTTCTTAAGATGAATTCCCAGAATTTCTGAATCAAATGGTAGAAACATTTAAAAAATGTTAATATATATTGACGAATTTACCTTTTTTAAAGATAGTTCCAATTTTCACTCCTGTCAAGCATATGACAATATTTGTGCATAGAAACTATGCACCTTAGATTTAGAGTTTAATACTGAGCATATTCTGGGCTGTGTGAAATAAAAGAAAAAGATAAAAAATAAGGGTTTGGAGATTATGTTCCATTTAAATATACATAGAAAACTACTAAAAGAATCTATGCTGATTTTAGCCGTTGTTAGCCTTGGATAGTGTAATGAAAAGAAATGTCTAGTATTTGCTTTTCTTCTGTATTCTACTTTTTAAAGTAGAGAAGACTTTTGTGAGAAGACTTGTTGCAAAAGCACAGACTCATATATTTTGTTTATTTTCTGTAATTCAGGGATCCAGTGATGCATGCAAGTCGTAATTGATGTTATTATCTATGCTCCCAATCTATCATTTTGATGCATTTTTGATAATTAATCCCTAAATACCTAAAGGTGCATCATCAAAAGAACAGCATCTTTGAAGTGTCTCAATTATCACATTTTATGCATTTTTAGATTATGCTGCTTAATTTTTTTCTGACTTTTTCTTTAAGGGTTCTTTTAGTTTGGAAATGTATTTGTCTTTTGTTTCCTTATAAATGTGTTTAAAAATGCCTAATTCTTGATTATCTCTTCAAACTAATTAGATTGACAGGCATCTTGATGTTCCAGAAGTAGATGACATGAATTCCACTGGCTAATAAGAACTTGTTTACAGGCCAGCGTGTCACATACCGACTTGACTTTCTTCGTTGATTTTATCCTTCTTTAGCAAGTTCTGGAGTTTTCAGTCTCTTTCAGGCTCCTATCCCTTCTAAAATCTGTGTGATTTTTCTGGTGAAGAAGGATAGGAACTCTAGAATACCCTTCTCACATCACACTGCTCTGGCCTATAGTAGGCACAGGTGGACTTTCTGTCACAGCAGCGGGTTTCCAAGTGAAAGCAGAAGCTGCAGGTCTCTCTGAGACCTAAGCTCAGAACTTATACTGCATCACTTCTGACTCACTTTATTGGACAAGCACATTGGACAGATTCAAGGGGTGGGAAAATAGACTCTATCGATGGGAGATACTGCAAAGAATTGTGGGCATTTTTGTAATCTACCGTCTACCATGATTCCGATTCAAGGTTCTACACTTATCTATTTTTGTTGTATAATAAAAAACAATTTTGAGGTCTTATAATACCAGGAATTTTGTTTTTTTAATCTACCTCCCTCCATTCTTACCCTTTCTTCATTAAGGTGATCTACAAGCCTAAAGTCTTTTTTAAGTTACCTGATTGCCTTTTCACATTGAAAATGTATGACCTTTTTATATCAATAACTCTATCTATGAGTTAAGTTGATAAGTAGCAATTTATTTCTCATTAGAAGTTGGTGATCTTATTTATCTAAGTATCTAAGACCTCATCATAATCAGTGAAAGAAATAGAATGTGCATTTCTTCTTTCAGAGGGAAGCTGTCAGGTAACTGAAGCCTGCAGATAAAATCCTGAGCTAATGAACTTACTGAGACCACAAATCTGAGAAGCCCTCACTCTTATATTTGTATATGAATGGGAAATGACTGGGGATAATAGTTGATAATTTTATGCAAGTTTAGTCTATAGTTTCTTGGGTTGTGATTACTGGCCAAAAGAATCCCAAGGCTGGTCTAACTCCAGTTATTTGACGATGAAAAATTTTATTATATAGCTATATGTCCACATTCATTTCTATTTTTTGTTGTTGCTTTTGTAGTAGTAAATTGTAGAATTATCTGTTATGAGATGAGGGTCTTTTTCCAATACTATATGATGTCTTAGTGCTTATTTCTGCTAATTCACATGCAGTATTTATGTTTATGTATTCAATTGGCTTTAAGAATAATAATATATTAATAACTTCATTCTCTGCTGCAATCTTTAATGCCCAGGGTGATGTGGCATGGGCCATAAAGCAATCCATAGGTGACCACTACCTGCACTGGGCTTGGAGGTGCCTCAAGAGGCCAAGCCGAGAACCAAAGCCAGCTGTGACTAGTGCCAGGCTTATGGTTGCTCAGCCAGAGTTATGGGACATGCCAAAGCCAGATGCTGCTTGTTTGGGTTTTGTGAACCTTTGAGAATTTTAGGGCAAGTCCACAGCATGATTCAAAATAAGCCGTTTATGTGGAAAAGTCACTGGAAGCTACTTGGGTAGGCCCAAAATTTCCATGGGGCATGGTCTCAGGCACTCAGGGAAAACGAATTGTGTTAGCTGGGTTGGTGGACACTCAGATATGGTGGCTGCCTGTGTCTGCACACTCAGAGAGGGGACGGCTCAACAAAGAAATGATAGCTTCCACCAGCTACTCCATCTGCGAGAAAGCTGCCCCTTCAACTCTCACCCTAAAGCCAGACAATTCAGTTCCTCCGTGTATGTCCCTGGCTTCTTTCCGGTTGCTGACCCAGTGCTGCAGCTTAGAGTGAGTGGGTCTTTCATCAAGTATGTCCTTGTGCAGGCCTTTTATGAGGAATGCCTGGGATTCCAACTGTCTTACGTCTCACTCAACCGCAATCTCCCCTGGTTTTCACAACCAGGAGTTATGGGGATTTCTCTCCCTGCACAGCACTGGAACTCAGGCTCCTCTGGTGGGACATTTGCAGACGACAAATCCCTCCTGATTTTTTTTTTTTTTGAGGGCAGTGTCACTGGCCCTCATATGTGGGACTCAAACTGGGGCCGCTGGCTTCACAAGCCAGAGCTTAACCACCACGCCACTTGGCCGGCCCTCCTCCCAATTTTTTAATGGTCACACTTGGGTGTAGGACCAGCCTGTTCCCAGTTTCCACCCCTCCTACCAGTTTTGAGATGGCTTCTTCTATATGTCCTTAGTTTTAAAGCTTTGGTTCAGCTAGACTTCAGGTGATTCTCAGTGATGGTTGTTCTGTAGGTTAGTTATAATTTTGACATGGTCATGAGAGGATGTAAGCACAGCGTTTACCTATTCTGCCATCTTGACCAGAACTCTCCATTATTATAAAGTTTTTTGTTTAAGTGTTTCTGTTCATGCTGCCTTCTTCCTCTACATAATATACCTGACAGAGATTTCATTAAGTTGTTTGTATCTCTCTATCTCTATCTCTGTCTCTCTATCTGTGTGTGTGTGTGTGTGTGTGTGTGTGTGCTTGCGTGAGCATGAACATGTGTGTGTGTATTTACAAAGGATTCTGGCTCAAATCCAGCACTTGATATATGTATTTAACGTGATGTGTTTAAAGCATCTTTCCATCTAGACTCTGTTATTTATGTATAGGCCAAATATGAAGTAATTTGACCATCTCTTAACTCTTAACACACACCTGTTTCTGTGTTAGGCACTTGTATGTGTTCTCTAAGCTATGTTGTCCTCAGGAATGCTGTCTTGGAAAAAAAAAATCCACAATGTTACAGTTCTCTTTTTCAATGCAATGTCATGTCACAACTATGTTATTCTTTTAAGTTTTAAATTTGGTGGAATTAAATGTCAGTAGAAAAAATATTTTGTAGTTTTTTGTTGTTTTCTTTTTCCCCAAAGTACAGGTTTTATTTTTAAGAAACTGCAGCAATATAGTTTTAATTTATCTATAAACAAATGACTCTCAAACATTTCATAAGATAAAGCAAAAAGCATTATCTCTTTCTTTTCCCCCTAGCACTATCGGATATTTTACAATATAGGCGAAAGAATGATGTTTTGTATTTACAGTATGGTGAAAATGCTTCTGAAGTAATTATCATTTATGAAATTAATTTCTTAGAAGACATGGCTTGTAATCTCAAAAATATACATGTGTCTAGTAGTGATTAACAAAGAAAACTTGCCAGTAAAACCCAGTAATGTAACAAATGCTCATTATGAATGAACAGCATAATATCTTGTAGGATCATTTGGCTCCAATTCCATCACTTGAAATGAATGATCAACATACAGAGGAGCTTAAATGTACATATTAGTATATTTAACACTTCTACTTGTCTCTACTGGCGAAAACTTTGCTTCAGTTATCATGACTGTCACATTTGTGAAAGCATTTCTTTAGATGCATCAGGTAAATAATTTAATTTTGGTACATTGGATATGTACACATATGATATTAACATTGGGTAAAATTTTATGAGGCAGCACAGCTAATCAGAAACTTGTCACATTATAGCCTGCCTGTCTGTCTCCATGTACCTCTCCATAAAAACAGATCACAACTTCAATATTATGCTTTCTATATGTATCCCTGTTTGGCACCAAAGGATGGCTGGTTAGTCAGTGATGGCTAAGATCCCACGAGAGGGACAACCCAAACCAGACACGGTTGTGTAGGTGCCCATGGGTGCCAGTAGGTACCAACAGGAGGAATCACAAGTTGACAGAAATAGGGCGTGAACCCCTTGCTTCAGGGTCTGGCAGGCTGCCTGTGAAATGACCTATTGATATGATAATGTCTGCCTGTGAATATTGATATGATAATATCTGTCCTCCCGTGTGCATTCTTATCAGTAAACCTTGGCAGAGGAGGTTCTGTCTCTTAAGAGATGCATGACAATAACCTCTTGGGACCTCTGGTAAGGGCAGCTTACAGGTGTGGGTGATTTGGCCTTGAGCTGTGTTTTTGGGTGTGAGACACACAGACCTCAGAAGCTACAATGATCCTACATTGACCCTTGCTTATGTGTAAGATAATAAAAGGATCGGTCTAAGTCCACGAGGCTGGGGTACCCTGGCCCTGAACTGTTTTCTCTCCTATTTTGTGTGTCTCTCTCTTTTCTGTAACCTTTCGCCGTCCCTTCTCCACACCCACCTACCCCAGTCGTGCAGGATGAGACAGAAACTAATAAATGGTTTTGAGTCAGTCAGATCTGGTTGGAATTCTGTATCCACTATTTTTCCTTTTCATATGTTGGCAGCTTTCTGTTCTGTGAAATGGGGTTGTTAATAATATCTAAATTATAAGAATGTTGAGAAAGATAAGTGGATTCATGTATGTAAAATGCCTTATACTTTGAAATCACTAAATCATATTAGTTTCACTTTTGTCTTTGTTTATCCTTAGCTATCAAAACAATATTATGTGCTTGTTCTTATTGAAACATACTGGTACAGTGATTTGTTTTTCATAATGAGCAAAGGTGAGGTATGTAGAAATTTTTAAGCTTTTTCCTTCTATAATACAGTTATATTAAAAAAATATTAAAATAATTTAAGACAAAAATCTTGGCGAAAAGAACCAAGTAAATCATATATTGAATTCACACCTAGAAAGTTAGATTTTGTTTAAAAATAATCAGAAAAAACGAACTTGGAACTAAATAATATTTGAAAATGTTTTAAAATTAATTTATTTTTTCATGTGCCAAATGTTATTATTAAATACTGATGTTGTTCTGGGCACTGATCTGGATATTGCTGTGTAAACTGAAAATTATGTCACTTATGCCAGAAGACAAATTTGAGTGTATTTTTTCACCTGTCAATAAGTATATAAGAGTTTTATGTAATACAGATTTAATGCAATCCCCATCAAAATCCCAATGGCATTTTTTTAAAGAAATAGAACAACAAAAACAAAACAAAACAAAACACCCCATCAGATTTGTATGAAACTACAAAAGCAATCCTAAGAAAAAGAATAATGCTGGAGGCATCACATTCCCTGACGTCAGCTTGTATTACAGGGCAACAATAATCAAAACAGTATGGTATTGGCAAAAAGATAGATACACAGACCAATGGAATAAAATTGAAAACCCAGAAATAAGCCCACATAAATATGGACAGATAATTTTCAACAAAGGAGACAAAAACGTACAATTGAGAAAAGAAATCCTCTTCAATAAATGGTGCTGGAAGAATTGGAAAGCTGCATGCAAAAGAATGAAACTAGACTACCATGTGTCACCATGTACCAACCAATATTAACTCAAAATGGATTAAAGACCTAAACATAAGACCTGAAACAATAAACAGCATAGAAGAAAACATAGGTACTAAACTTATGAATCTCGGGTTCAAAGAGGATTTTATGAATTTGACCACAAGGCAAGGGAAATAAAAGCTAAAATAAATGAATGGGACTATATCAAATTTAAATGCTTCTGCACAGCAAAAGAAACCATCAACAAAATGAAGAAACAACTAACCAAATAGGAGAAGATATTTGTATATAATATCACTACCAAAAAATATAATTATTTTTTTAAGAATGTAGAATTTGGCAAAAGAATTCTGGTGGTATGGGCAGTTTTTTTGCTTTGTTTTGTTTTGTTTTTTTTTGAGGGCAGTGTCACTGACCTTCATATGTGGGATCCAAACCCGGGCTGCTGGCATCCCAAGCCAGCTCTTAACCACTGTGTCACTCAGCTGGCCCGACATGGGCACTTTTTATATGGCTCATACATAGCTAGAAACCAGTTTGACTCTTCTAGCCTTCTAAGTGTTTTCTCTGTGGTTACTTGTGTAATGAAGCCAGTTCAAAACATTCAATAGTTCCAGTTTGCCATCTGAATACCATTCATTCATAATAACTGGCATTAAAAATTTTCATCGTGTTACTTTAGCTTTTTATTCTAGATTTTTCTCTAAGAACTTTCCAACGTATGTGATTCTTGCAAATAATTTGAGCTTTGGACCTGCCCTGCACTTTCCTCCATCTATTAATTTATTCATGCATAACTTTCTAGATTATCCTACTCCATATTATTATTTTTTTAAATTAAAGTTTATTGGGGTGACTTAGTAAAGTTACATAGGTTTCAGGTACGCAAGTCTATAATACATCATCTATATATCACATTGTGTATTCAATACCCAGAGTCAGCTCTCTTTCCATCATCATATATTTGATCCCCTTTACCCTCATCTGTCACCCCTCCCTCCTTACCCTCTGGTAATCACTAAACTGTTGTCTGTATCTATGAGTTTTTGTTTCTGTAAAACAGAGAAAACAACAAAAGAACAAGACAAACAAATGAAGAAACAAAAACTCCATATTATTTTCTAACATGACCAACTCCACCCCGATTTGAGGCAAAACCCTAAATTTTTAAAAATCCAAGACCCTTAATTAAAAGTAACATAATTACAAGACCCTTACAAAAGTAACATAATTTTGTACCTGCTAAATACTTGAATCTTTAATTTAACTCATTTAACTCTTAAAACAGTTCTATAGAATACAGCTTTCATTTTACTGATAAAAACACTAAATCTCAAAAATGTAAGAAACTTGACTTAAGTAACAGAAGTATAGAATCATCAGACTTGATTGAGACCTAATTTTATATCACCCAATTTTCTTTATTTTCTATCTATTATTTTCCATTTTTCCAGGATATCACACCTAACAATGCCAATGCCTCTGGTGATGCTTATTAATAATTCAGTCAAATATATATATATATATATATATATATATATATATATATATATATATCCCATTTTATCACCTAGGTAAGATGTAAATTTTTAAAAGGCAGCGATTGTATCATACTCATCCAACAGGAGCTAAATAAAACACTTTGAAAAAAGAAAGAAACCTAAAATATTATTATATATTTTGAGACAGCTCCATGCAAAAAGAATAAGATAATAGGCCACGTTCTTGTCAGATTTCTGCAAGCTCTAGAAAACAACCAATAATCAAGAAATATATATATATATATATATATATATATATATATATATATATATATATATTCTAAAAATACAATCATGAAATGAAGTTAAAAAATGTATCAGCAACATTTCAACAAACAAGTCTCTAAATATGCATCTAGATGCTACATATATCAGAGAATAACAACAGAAAAAGTTCAGCTAGCTACAGAGCTGAAAGTACAAGGCAGAGCAGAAAGAGGAAAAGCTGTTTGATTCAACAGGCATTTATTCAAGCTACATTTTTGTTGTTATTGTTTGATTTAGAGATATGTGGAGAGCTGCAAGTGTTCCCTGTGTTTTATTGTTTCATTTGTTATTGGTCCTAATATTTTACAAGATTCAAGGGTGATTCTCTGTTGCTATTTGCCTGGAGCTGATATGTAACCTTTGGGAAGTGCTCTGTGAGCAGATCTTATGTCTTTGAATTTTTGTCTATTGTTTTTGCCAAAATGTCTTTTTCTATTTCTCTGCTGGCTCTGACTTTAATCTTTGTGTATGCTCACTTTAATTATTTTGATGATTTCCATTAAAGGACTGAAAATCTTTTAAAAATCTCATTTGAAGAAAATAGGAGATTTAAGCAGAATAAATGTATACTTTGAATAAAAAACAAACGAAGAACACTATTATTTTCAAGAATCTTTATTTCATGTTGATATCACAAGAAAATTCATGTATGTTATATAAGTTGGAAACATAAATTATAATTTTGTCTCAAGCTTATATACCACTGATTAATTAACCTTGTTTGAGATCAGAAATCATTTTCCTTCTCACTCCCAGTGTTACTTGAATAAGTATGTCTGAATATAAATGGGCAGAGGGAGTTGACTGTGAGAGATTGGATCTAGTCCAATTCATACAACTCAGGCTAAAATATTCTAAATATTTTTGTTTGTTTGTTTCCACTAACAGAAAATGAGATGAGAAGAATCTAAACCCTGTGGGCAACTATCTAGGTTTTTACAAATAGCTCTGTGTGTGTGTGTGTGTGTGTGTGTGTGTGTGTGTGTGTGTGTGTGTGTATAATCAGTTAGTTTTCCTGAATTTTGTTTTCAGACCTCTGTAGGACTCTGGGATCCTTAAAGAGGTCTGAATTCAAGTGTCTGTAATTATTGTAGATAAATATTTGGTTAAATATATGCATAGCTCATATATACATATATATGTCATATGTATATAGATGCTATTATGCTTAATAAAATAGAAGAAATTGGATGTTACTGAACTCAAAGTCGTATTTTGTTATTTTGTAATTTCTAAATCCACAAATATAAAGAATACAACTGCTGTTATGTGGACACTGCACTTTTTTTTAGATCAAATTGAAAAGAGCTTCTCTTATTAAAAATGACTGGGAAGTATGGATAGAGATAAATACATGTTTATTTAATTACATATCCTTCCCTGTAGGTATTTGTGGCTTTGTCACTCAGTTTCCGGAATCAGTATGTTTGCTAGTATGCCTGCTTTTAGTTCAAAATATTTTTTGTCTTTCTGTCTTGTTTGTATGTAGAACTCACTTGGAGTTCCTTCTTTACCATTTGCTGGCATTTTCTCAGAAACTGTCTATGTTGACTGCAGCAAAACAATTTTTTCAATTAGTATATATATTTTAAGGAATCAACAGGAGATTTTAAGTCTGCGTGGAGAGATTGACAAACATTTTTTTACAGTATCAAGAGTTAAAATACAAACTTCCACTGTAAGCAAAGATAAAGTAAAAGGAACCAGATTTACCCTCCCTCTCAAACAACCAAATATTGGAATGAAATGTATGAAACCATGGTTTTAAACCATTGGACACCAGGCAACAATGGACAGTGATCCACGAGAGACAGGAAATAGAAGAGGTGAGCCATATGATTAGGGCAGATTATTTTCCTGAAAGAGTTGTTAGGCTTCAGAATAGAAAAAGAGAAACTAGACAGGGTCCAACTGGCCTTCTTAGTTGAGGTGATGAAGATGAGAGTTTGGGGAGACTAAATTGGGTATAGTACATGTGACAGTGTTCTGGAGAGAACTTTAAAGAGCAAAAACACTGGAGATCTGTTTATGTAACACTTCAGCATTTGGTCTACTGATTACCACATCAGTGTAAAGCAACTATCTGAAGTTGGGAAAAGAATCACCCAAAAGGATTAAGGGAGACAGTACCTGGTGCATACACAGTGTTAGCAATAGTGCCTTGTACCACCAGCCAGACTGACAAATTCTCATAATTCACATTGAGTGGAATACTCAGCAGGACCTTGCCTCAGAGGAGGGAAAACACTAGACTAAACACTGCTCTAGTTCACTTAACAAATCTTAATGCTATCTGAAAGAGTCAAATGGTTTTCAAGTAATTCAACTCTGACAGAATATACTTTATGAGCATTTATAGGAAAACAAAAATATATATCACTCAACAAGGCAAAATTCACAATGTCTGGCATCCAGTCCCCCTGCCAAATAAATGATAGACATTCAAAGATGCAGGGAAATATAACACATAATGAAGAATAAATCATGTGATGCAAAACCAGAACTGATATAAATGTAAAGTTAGCAGACAAGGGCATTAAAATTTTTATCATAAATGTTTTAATACATATTACATGTATGCATGCATATTTTCAAAAAGAGTCATGGAAAATATAAAGAAAGACTCAAACTCTTAGAGATATAAAGTACAATGTCTGAGATGAAAAAGAAAATACACTGGATTGTATCATCACCTTATATATTTTAGAAGAAAAGATCAGTGAACTTGGAATAAAAACAGCAGAAAAAAATTTAATGAAAAAAGCAAATTGTATATATATATATATATATATATATATATATATATATATATATATATATATATATATCCCCCTTAAATAAAGGATAGATGGGCTAGAAAACAAATGTTTGAAGAAATAGTGATCTGAAATTTTTCAAATTTGATGAAAACTTTAATACCAGAAATACAAGAAGCACAATGCATACCAAGAACTAGAAATAAAGAAAACTACACCAAGGAATATTGTAATCAAATTGCTCAAAAACAATGATAAAGTGAAAATCTTTAAAGCAGCCAAAGGGGGGAAAAGCATGATTTATACACAGGAACAAAATATACTGATGACAGGAAATTTCCCATTGATAACAATGAAAGGGAGAAGACATTGGAACAATATCTTTAAAGTGCTGGAAAAAAAACCGTCAATCTAGAATTGTATACTCTATAAAAATATCTTTCAAAAATAAAGGTGAATTAGACTTTTTCAAATATATAAAAGTTGAAAAAATTAATCACAAGCAGTCATGCACTAAAACATGTATATAAAATGTAACATTTCAGGCAGAAGAAAAAGCATGCCAAATGGAATTATGCATCTACACAAAGGAATGAAGATCACTGGGAACGAAGACTACATGTAAATATATGTAAGATTTTTTAAATGTTTAAATATATTTAAAATATAATTTGTTGTTGAAATAAAAATGTATAATGTAGCATAATGTAACAAGGGGTCATAGCATATATATTAGTAAAATGTATGAAAACAATATCATAAGGTCATGAGGGGAGAAATGGAAGTAAACCATTGGGAGATTGTTATGCTATATATGAAAATATATATATATGTATAATATAAGAATATTATATTCTTATATTGAGAGACAGAGAGAGAGAGAGAGAGAGAGAGAGAGAGAGAATCTTGAAAGTAGACTGTAATGAGATAAAGAGGCAGAACATAAATTTTAAAGCAAACAGTTTTTTTAAAAGGCATAACAAGAAGCCAACAAAAGAAATAAAAATAGATTCATAAAAATATGTAACTGTGTTAGAGCAAAAGTGTCTGACTTCAGAGACCAGGCTCTCAGCCATTATGTTGATAGAAGATAGACTTCAGTCTAAGATGGTGTACATCTTTCTCCTAGAGAAATGAAGTGACCCCAAACATCTCTGTCTCACATTGACTTTGAATTTCCGATTAAGAGTCAAATGAGACTTATGCCTCTATCAAGAAAAATTGTGAACCTCTTTAAGATGGTCAATAAAATATTTATTATGTTTCCTGTCTAAGGCACTCACTGGAGTTTGCTCCGCTATTCATTGTCTTTGAGCTGTTTTACCATTTTGTATTTTATAGAAGTCTGATAAAAATGCAAGTGACTCTTGTCCATGCAAATACAAAATGAATTGTGTCTAGTAGAAGGCAATTAACTGTTGGCCTGTGGTCAATAATCTGTTCTTCCTCTGTCTGTAAATTTTTCAGTATTACTGATGGCCTATATGTGTGTGAAACAGAATTCTCTTTTAAACCTGTTGTAACATCTTGTCGGTTATTTTTTAATTAATCAGTTAAAATCATTGACATTTGTTCATTTTCTATTTTTATGAGAATTTTGATTTTTATCTTTTAAAAAAAATATCATACTTTATCACTTTTATAACTACTACATAACAAATTTGAAGTAAACAAGAGAGTTGACTATTGGATGTGATGTCAAACAGGAAGTGTACAGAGTATTATCATCCTTAAAACAATACTGACTGCTTTTATTTTTTTTAATTTTATTTTACTTTTAAAAGATTTTATTGAGAGATTGGGGGAGGAGAACAGCGTTGGGGAATCAGGGAAGGGGAACAGACAAGTTGCTGTCCTTTTGTTCTTCAGTCTAATCATGGAGGACATTGCTTCACTGGCCCATGTTGGTATCATCATTGCGCTCTTCCTGGATGAGGCAGATCAGTCGCCAGCCTCTGGATGGCCGCTCACTGCAGCTATTGGCAGCTCACACTGGCTGCCAGCTGCTCACGCTGGCTGCCAGCCACTCACTGTAGCCTATGGTAGCCCATTGTAGCAGGGTCTGCAGCCTATACCGTTGCCGGGGCTCGCACAGTCCAGCTCCAGGTGGAACTGTTGTTAGCTGTAGAGGGCAGTGTCACCGGCCCTCATATGTGTGATCCGAACCAGGGCTGCTGGCATCCCAAGCCAGCTCTTAACCAATGCGCCCAATACGGACTGCTTTTAAATAAAACTGACATTTGCCTCAGTTGGTGATTATGGTAATTAATTTTTTAAATTGATGTGGTATCTGGTGACTAAAGCTTTTAGCTTATATGTTTCTTAAATATGGCATCATCCATAATGAGACACCTGTTTGCTAAGCTTTTATTGGCTGCTGTCTCAACGCTAGCCTCTTGCCCAACACACACACATAAAACTTGACATCTGCATGCCATTAAGTATTGTATAGACCCCATCTTGTGACTGCATACCCTCACAAATATTCTCATTCAATCTGAAAGACCCTCTTCAGGAACTGACTCCCCATAGACTGGCTCCTAGCAGAGGATGCACGATTAGCACTCACTTTGTATAAAAATAGCAGTGAGATCCAAGCACCCACTACCTAATGTTCTTGTATGATTGGCAACGCACTGGGCATTATTTATATATTATTATATATATACTTCTCAAAACTTACCAGGTGCTGGTGTTTAAATATCTATAGTTTTGGAGAAGTTGCATAGATAAAACAATGGCTTATCTTTGTATTTTATAAGGTTTCCTCCCCTTATAAAGTGAGTCACTGAAATTTCATCAAATGCTAAGTCCTCCAGTGTATTAATAGTTTTTGAAATTATTTGATGATGAGTTAAGGAAAGAAATTTTAAGCTCAAGTGTGGAGGCAGTATTTTTTTTTGGGGGGGGCAGTGTCACTGGCCCTCATATGTGGGATCCGAACCGGGCCGCTGGTTTCCCAAGCCAGCGCTTAACCACCGCGCCACTCAGACAACCCTAGGCAGTATTTAACTGTCAACAAAAACGAAAAGAAATAATCTGGGAAGTTATAATGTAAATCAATGGAAAAATTATTCAATTTGAAATGTTATCAAAAAAAAATGAGGAAGAAAGAAAGAGAGGAAGGGAAAAGAGATTTGATATGAACTATGAGATGTGTAAGAGTTTTATAGCAATAAGAAAATGCAAGATCCTAAACATAGAAAAATCCTGTTAATTGGGCTTATGCCCTATCAGAGAATTTTCTCGGCTCCCTTGTAAATTTAAAATCATGTGAAACCCAATGTTTCTAAGAAAATACACTCTTAAGTTCCAAACAAATTGTTCACTAAATAAATGTTTAAAGCACAATTCACTCCTAAGTTGATAAATGCCTTGCTACTTTTCTTGAAGGGAAAAAGTTTATTAGTTTTTTATCGTCCTTCATCTTAATTATGTGTAAAACAGGCTTCTTACTTTTCATTTCATGAGTCAAAATTTAACAACTTTCTTAGTGTAACCTCTTTATCAAATTTTATTCTATTTTTTAAAATAAATATAAATATTTCCAGGTTTTAAATGTCTGATTTTGATAACATGATAACATGGTAGTAACTGTTCTTGTAGTTTTAAACTACAGTGATTTATTATGAGAAATACGTCCTTATTTGGTAAGTTTTAGCTGGGTAAGTCTTTATAGCCAAGTTCAAGTACACATAGGCCTTGCTTGTGGAAGTGCAGGACCCAGAACAAATCATTAAGCCATCTGTTCTGTAAGTTTAATATCTTTACGCAGATTAAATTTGGGAATTTTGTTATGGTGAATGTTTTAACCAATAGTTAGTAACCACAGATATCAAAAACAGCAGTTGGTCGGTAGGTAGATGATTTGAGGGAAGAGGTATCAGAGAAGACCAACAACAGCTGAGGCAGCCTAGGGAGCAGGTTGCATGCTGATGCTAATTGTATTTTACATATTGACACTAATTATATTTTAGCCACCAGCTGCTAGCTGCCTTTTTTTTTTTTTTCCCCTCCCCTCATAGATCCTGAGGGTCTGTGGGCAATTGTATCAATTTGCCTTTCCAGGAGGACAATCCTGCATATAATTAAAGTCCCATGTAATCAAGAAAATGAACAGTTTCTAATTGAAAATGAACATGTATTCTTTGTAAAATCTATAAAGTAAACCAACCTTTGACGTTTTTAACTGAAATTGTGTAAAAAACTGACCAAAAGACAGACAAGTTTTTTTCCTCCTAATGCAAAACAAGTTGAAAAGTGATTGATGCTGTCAATGGTTGTCTGGTGGTTTTATTATGTGCAATTAAAAATTAGAATGATTTGACTGGCTGTTTTCACATTATATAAACATAATGAAAGGGGACATAATCCCAATCATTCCCCTGTGGAATGTTTTATGGTAAGTGTTTCGTCTTATGATAATATATTTTACCACTAGGAAACATTACCTGCACCTCCTATCAGTAGTTGCTCTCTCTTAAGGTTTATTCTCCTCATTTTATACTGCCGAAAACAGTTTTTTAAATGCTTTGTTGGACAATGAATTTTGAATAATGGGTCCTGAGTAACTGTAAAATTGCCACTTGCTATTTTAAATTAATTACTTCGATAGCAAAATAACTTTAAAGACTGCTTTATAATTTTCAGCATAAAATAAAATTATTATGGTTTGAGAGTTCTTTCACTTTTTGCTTTATTATCTTTTGTCAGCATTTTTATTGAATTTTAGAGTAAAACACAACTGTGGATAAGTGAAACAATTTTCTTTGGTTGTTGTGTACTGAAATGTTATTATTAGAATTAGTCTGGTGACAGTGCTGATACTTGTAAGCATCTTTAGCTCTTCTTTCCTCCTAAATCTCCTTGTTCTGCCAAACATGTATTTCATTCATCATTTATTCTCTAGCACTTAGTACTTACAGTATTGTCAGGTACATCACAGATGCTCAATAAAGGAGCACTGAATAAATGAGTGACATTTCAAATGAATACTTTCAAAGATTTTTATATATTTTCTAACCCATGAGCTCTAGTCTCAGGGGAATCTCATTTTATGAAGATAGCTCATGTAACAATTTTTGGTTCTTGGCTCAATGATTGGTCATGTGCCTAGGCTTGACTGCTCCTTCATACAAAGACTCTAAGACTCTATATGTTTACCTTCTAGAAAATGTGAAACATAAAAATAAAAATAAAAATTTAAAAAGGTTCATTAATTTCCTCAGAAGTTTCATCTTGATTCAGACTTATCTAAACACTTAAAAACACTTAACCTTCCAGGGCCCAAAGGAATCTTGGGAAATAGGGAGGTAGGCCTTGATTCATGGTCGTTTTAGACATACTGTAAAAAGAAAGGCTATCAAAACAGGTAGTATCAGGCCATGTGTGAGAAACAAAATCAAAGTGTTCCCAATTATCTGGATTGTCATTTCAGTAGAGGTCTCTACGAGAACCCTACTACTGAGTACAGCATAACCTTACTTGATATCTATATTCATGTATTCACAATTAACTTGATAAATATCTATGAAATTTTGAAATAGCTCTTGGAGAGGTCTCACTGATGAACATGAAGATGTTATCAACATCTAAGAGTACCTAGGAATAGGTCAAAACTGAAAAATACTTCTTGCTTTCAAATTTTCCTTCCACTATTGCCCCATGACAATTCAACTGACACTGATAAAGTTATAGCTTCATTAAAACTACCAGATCTCTATCTATCTTTTCTAAAATGCAAACATGTTTCCAAGATGCCTATCTCATTAAGTTAACAGTTGCAAAAGGAACACAGAGTTTACTATTTTTGCAACTATATGTTGCAACTCATTAGTGGTTGTAAAATCAATTTACTGGTACCCACCCAGCATTTTTAATGGAATGAATTCTAGTTAATAGGAAATATTATCTTTCATTATACATTAGAAATTAGGAAAATGAAGTGGGAGAAGTAAAAACTGGTAAGAAAATAAAATGAGGTGGAATTATAATATGTTTGGAAGTTAACTGATAAAGTCATCTAGATGCACAGGCACCCTATTTAATATTAAGGAAAAATGAGTCTGAAATACTAAAACAATCAACACATTATTAAATCAAGTTCATATCCATTTAACAGAAAGCTTTCCCAGGTGGGGGGAAATTTGAGGGGCAGGGGAGTAAAAATAAATAGAGAGACTGGAGTATGGCGGAGATCATTATAGTAGAATGGAAAGATAAGTCTCCCTGCCTGTAGGTTCCAGTTTTAGACATAGTGAAGTGTTAGTACTAGTAGATTTCTAAAGTACCTGAATTTCAGTTTACTTTTTTAATTTCTGTGAATAGAAAATCTTCCTTAAGATTTGACACAATTGTCTTTTGACCTGTAATTTATGCTTACTATATTTCTCTTGTTGAGCCTGTAATTGATAATCTAGGGGAAAGAGAAAGCTGATGGGCTCTTCAAGAATATTTATTAAGAGCATTTGACATCAAAGCAGAATTATGAAGTCTGGGATCATTGGTGTTATACTTTGCTACTTGCATATACAGACCTTATGTGCATAAGTAGGTGGGGGAGAATCAATCAAATTTATTATTTTTGTAGTAGTCAAGGCCACTTTTGTCAATTAACAGATAGACAACCATCTGCAGATTTCTTTCACTAGCCATCTAAGACTTTTTGTCTCTGGTTCTTGAAACCCTGAACCAGTGCTTCATTTAAGCTTGCTTTTTACCTTGTAGGCACAAGGCACATGGACCTTGGACAGGTAAAAAGTTCTCACTGAAGTCAATTGGAGTTTTGACTGCCTGAAGGCTGCCGCATCAGGCCTCAAGTCATCTATTATAAATATTTTTGACACATCAGATTCAAACACATTCAACTCTATCTGAAAAGGTAAAAAGGGTACACTCTTTCCAGTTATTTCATGCCTTGAAGGAAAACAACTCTACTTAAATGATATTCTTTCCTCACCTCAGATCCATGTGGGGGTTATGATGGTTGCCTAAGACCTTGTGTACAAACTGGAAAGAGAGGAGCTATTTCTCAATTAAAAAAAACAAAACAACAACAACAACTAGGTTTCTGCTTAGGCAGGCTGTAGCACAGCAAGCACATTCTCACCCTTCACCATTTATTATTTACCTTATAAGTATCTTTCAGGTAATGAGTAGACATATATTGTGTATATTTTGCTACATTTTGGTAAACAACTATGAAAGCTTTCTGTGTTCCTTGATGATTTACAGAAAAAGAATAATAAATAGAAAAGAAAAAAAGAAAAATACGAAACCTGAAACTGCACAGCAGTTCCTCTTGGTTTTTTAATTGGGTTTTTTTATTGCCTGGAACTTTCCTTCCTCTTTTAAATTTCTTTTGAAGCAAGTTAATGCACAACTGATTTTTCAAACTATGTAATGTTTTTTATTTTTTATTTTTTTTATTTAAGTCCTTGATAGAGGGAAATTCCTTTGTGGTTTTGTCTAATTTATATCACAAAACATCAGGAATAGTTTGGGGACAAAAGACATACCTACATACTGATTCCAGCAATAAGGCTAAATATAACTCCTAAATAAATATGAATTAATGGATTGTACATATTTGAATTACCTTTAGTGACAACTTTTAGGTAATTGAATTCTCTATAAATTGCTTTTCATATATTTCTATTTTTTCATTGATTATCATTGCCGTATTTGTATAATTCTAAATGACAAGAATACCACAATGTCATGTATTTAAATAAGTAAATATGAGCATTTGCCTTTTAAATATTTTCACTGGATAGATAGAAATACATATAGTTAGCCTTTAGTGCAGCAACAAATTTCACTCTTTCCCATTTAGCATACTCTTGTAAGAATATAAGAAAATTGGGCTGGTCAAGTGGCTCAGTTAGTTAAGAGCTTGCTGGAGAGTGCGAACTGAGCTCTGAGCAATACCAGTTCGATGCCCAGCCCAAGCTGAGCTGCCATTGAACTGCCAACAGGTGGCAGAATGGCTCAACTAAAAAAAAAAAAAGAAAGAAAATTTCAGGTAATAAGTATATTATCTGAAATATATATATATATATATATAAATATATATTTATATATATATATATATATATTTATCATGTATATATGTAGTCTCCAAAAAATAGTCAATTTTTAAAAATTCTTATTATATTTTCATGGATGAAGAACAATTAGATACAATAACAAAATGTTCTTGCTGTTAAAGTTTTTTGTAATCTAACAACATAGTCCTCTGAATGGCAGGAAACCAGAAATAATTCTGTTGCTACTTATAGTTAATGAGTCATGACAAATCTAAACAACCAAATCGTTCAGTAGCATCAAATTTGACCATTCCAGGCTCTTTCTACCTAAAGTCCAATTATTTGAGCAATTAAGTAAAAATGTGGCCAAACTAAATGCCTTGTACTATGTAAACAGACCATTGGAATGAATAATTACATTTTTTAATTGAATTGGCCTATTTGTGGCAGGTTGACACAACATAGGTTGTCAAACATCTGGTTATTTTCTCCGTATGATTTTCAGGAATAAGTCAAATTAAATAAATAAATTAAATTATTTTTTAGTTAAATGAGTTTTCAAACTAAATACCCTAAGTAAATCTGTAGTATATATACATAACTTGATACCCAAACTTGTGCGTGTATATATTTAGACACAAATGTAATGATGAGAAAACTGTCAAAATGCCTACTAGTATTTTATTCCAGGCACTGTTCAAGCCCATTGGGTATATTACCTAATTTAATTCTCATGGTAACCCTAAGAACTTGGTTCCATTGTAATCTTCATTTTACATATGAGAAAACTGAGACAAAAGATGGTAACACAGTTATTTCCAGAAGGGGCAGAATATATGCTGAGGTTATCTGACTCCAAAGTCCACGTTAACTAACGCTGCTGTGACTGTCCACATTAAAGCAACTGTACAAAAACAACCAGTGCAATTAACCAATAAACTGAAAGATATTTGTTGTTGGACCAAATTGATTAATCAATTCAATGAGAATAGTGAATCTTTTAGCTGTATTTACAGGCAGCCAAAAATCTATTGTTTTTAACTCAACAGAATGACTCACCTTTGACTTCTCCTTTGTGTACACCCTCTGAAACATTACAGAGTCAAATCCCAAACAGCTAGCTCATTGTGGTGCAGAGAAGCAATTAAAGTCTGTAGATTTTCTTAACTCCATAGAACTCTTTCCAATAATATGACTATGGCAGATATGTGAAACACAACAATAAATCAATTACTTCACCTTTAACCATAAAACCCACAAAAATGCCAAAAGCTATCTCCATAGTGCCAGTATTCAACTCACGTTTTCTTCACAATAATATTAGGCTTTATACAGCAAATATTAGTTGACAGCAATCTCTGTGTTCCAACTGTACATTCTCATGCTATCCTGCAACTGTCCCAATGGAGAACTTTTGATACCAAATTAAAAAAAAAAAAGAATATACATATATGTATATATTTTGCCATTGCCAAGGAGATTCATATGGCATCAAATTAAATTAAATCTCTAATTATTTATTCCTGGAAGTGGACTCATCATGTGAAAGGATATGAATATTTTGATGGTATTCATATATATGCTATCTTCCTCCTCTGAAAGGTTTAACTAATATATATATATATATATATATATATATATATATATATATATATATATCTCCAGCAGTGCAAGAGTTTCTTCTTTCCATATATAGGTATTCCTTTCAAATTTAAAAAAAAAAATTAGTAAATATATGCTATATATCTATCTTTCTTTGTTTTATAAGATCACACTTTGTTATTTCTGCTCCTTGCATCTTATCATCCTTTCTTAATACAATAGTCCTATTAGAACCTATTGTTTCATGTGGATCCTCTTCTCTATGCTTTTTTCTATATGCATGAGTTATCTGATCCCCATCTACTTTTTTAATTACCACCCTCATTTGGCATGCTTTCTTAACGTTGTTCTGAAAGCCACAACCAGCTCTTGCCCAACACACCATCTAGAAAATTCCTCCACCACTCTTCAAGATGCATTGTTTCCGTTGCATTTACACTCTATCCAAAGAGGCCTAGATCTTAGCTTCATAGAGCTCTTCTAAGTTCGTAGTTCTTTCTCTGTTCATTCTTCCTCAGGTAGTAACTACTTTCTGCCCTTGCTATTCTTTTATCTTAGGTAATCCTTATGTCACCCTTTTAATTAAGAAATTTTATGTTAAATTAGCCTTGTTCAAATTACTGATGTGGTTTCTGTCTCCTGCATGGACCCTGACTGACTCATCAGCCTTCTTATGATGGATTGGACATGGTATATCTTTTATACCCTTTAACTTTCAACTGATTTCTGAACACAAGGTACATTTACTCTTTGTTCACCTACATGGGTATGGGATCTTTCTTCTTTTGAGTAATTTAGACTTTTTTTTTTTTTTATGTCCACAAATCTTTGAGAATTTTTAAGAGAAGTATGGTTTTTAGTTTATCTGGGGTTTTCTTGTTGAGATAGGAGAAATGATCTATCATTACCTTGTACATGTTGACCAGAAGGGGATCCTCTCTCTAATAACTTAATTGGCCTGATTACCATAATCATAGGGTAAAACCTCATTGTCTCTCAGCTTGATATCAAAATAACTGATTGGGCCAGCCAACTGACGTGTTGGTTAAGAGCTGGCTTGGGAAGCCAGCTCTGAGCATCAGGGCCCCGGTTTGAATCCCGCATATGAGGGCCGGTGACACTTTCTTTCATAGCTAAGATGGTGAACAACAGCTCCACCTGGAGCTGGGCTGCTGTGAGTTGCTGGCGACTGTGTAAGCTGCAGCCCCTGGGCTGCCATAGGCTACAGTGAGTGTCCGGCAGCCAGCACGAGCGGCTGGCAGCCAATGTGAGCTTCCAAGAGCCGCCATGAGTGGCTGTCCAGAGGCCGGCGACTGATTTGCCTCACTGGGGAAGAGTGCAATGATGATACCAACATAGACCAGTGAAGCAATGTCCTCCACAACTAGACTGAAGAACAAAAGGACAGCAACTTGTCTGTTCCCCTTCCCCAATTCCCCAATTCCCCAATCCTGTGCCCCTCCCCCAGTTCCCCAATAAAATCTTTAAAAAAAACAACTGATTAATTGGTTTCTTTCTCATTCTCTCGGTAAACTGAATTCACCACACTGCTGCCAAAGTTATGTTTCTAGAAGCGACACTCTTCTGTTTGACAACCTCTGATGGCTTCTTGCTGAGAAGAAAAAATTCATACAGTCTTTCAAAAAGTGTGTCAAACAACTCTCTCCACCCTCTTGCCATTGCTTCTCACTAAGTAGCCCACATGCCTCAAACACACAGTGTGCTTCTGTGAAAACTTGATGTGATTTCTTTCAGTCTTGATACTCTTTTCTTCATTAAACTCCTTCTCAACTTATATAAGATATTTTCTACATTGTTTAAATTCCATAGTCTCTGTGAAGCCATCATTGATTTATTCCCTGAGTTAAAGCTAACTTCCCCCATGCTGCCCAACCACAGTTGTTCGTATTTCTATTATAGCACTTGATTCTAATTCAGTGGTTCTCAAACTTTACCTTGCATCAGAATCAGCTCAAAACCTTGTTGAAACACAGTGTGCCGGGTTCCACCCCAGAGTTATTAACTCAGAAGATGTCTGGTGGTGCCAGAGAATTAGCATTTTTAGCAAGTTTTCAGGTTATGCTTCTGCTGGTCCTGCAACCACATTAAAAAAAAAAATGTATTAAAATGTAACTAAAAAACATTAACTGAGAGATCAGTTGAGGGTGTGGCTAAGGGCATATTAAGAGTATCAAACGAAAGGCAGCGTCTCTTCTCCAATTATATGTCCCTGAAAAACCTCCCAATACCAAATACTCAAGGTCTGTAACAATAGAAAAGCATATAATTTCAAAAGGAAATTTTAGCAAACTAAAGTTTCTTTTCAGTAATTAAATTGCTTTCCTGTGCCAGAAACCAAGAGTATTTTACAAATTGTTCCATCATTATGATTGTGTAAAACCTTGCATATAGGTATTGGGATAATTATATTGGTTGTCAAGAATATAAATGCTTTTGAGATAAAGCCAATCTATGGATAGATTTCAGGGTCTGTTGCATTTCAGTTGCCTAGTGTGATTCTTTGAAAACCTCAGCTTATTAGAAAAGAATGGCCCTCGCCATATGTGCAGCATTAAGAACATCTGGAAACACCATCAAAGCAAGAAATTTTTTACTTTCCACTGGCATGAAGAAGCCATTGGAAATTTCACAGATGTTTGAGTCTCAGGATCCCTGGATAATAGGAAATTGAAGCAGACTGCTGGCGTTGACCAAGTAATTTCTCCTAGGAACCACACTGATATTCCATGGAGAAAATGAGTTGTTCCTAATGGGAATAAGTTTCTTCCTAAATAAAATTATGAGTGAATAATTTAATTTATCTGTTGAATGTCATTGTAATGTATATGAGGCTAAAATCGTTAACATGCCCACAGTGGTTATAATTAGAATCACATGAATGATGGAATAGAAGCGAAACTCATGCATTCCTTGGGTTTAATGCAATTGGGCATTTATCTTGGTGATTTGGGGCATGTCTCTATTTTCCAGTCTATCTCCATTTTGTCATTGTATCAAAATCAAAATGACCTGTTCTATATTCACCCCAAATTTAGTAAATGCATCTTAGATTTGATCATATAATTATAGGTTTACATGTTGAATTTGAGGGTTTTGTGCGTTACTCTTATGATTACCAAATAATGGTTTTGACTCTCCCCACCTCCCACCCCTAATAAATATGCATCATATTAGAATCATTTTGAAATTTTTTTACCTTTTCTGATACTATTCAAAATATATATTACTAGGTCTATATCTCTGAGATCACTGATAAGTTCTCAGCTCTGTCTGGAGAAGTCAGGAATGGAGGCAAGATGGGATTGGTTATGTGCTTTTATAATAGAAATATAATAGTTCTTTAGATGATTCTCTCAGTATCATTTAGTTAAAATCACCTGCTATAAACCCTCAGTACTCAAAGTGTGGTCCATAGACTAGCAGTATCAGCACCAGTTGGATGCAAAACACCAACTGATGGAAAACTCTTGAATGTGAAGCTGATTGTTTCTCATCTTATTTCCTTTGTACCACTGAAAAGCTGAAGCCCTAGACTTAAGTAAAAATGAGAGGAATATCTATTATACTTTGTGATACAAAAGTTGTACTTATTGCACATGGTTTAGTTTAATTTAAACTTCTGAGTATTAGTGGGTTATTATTAATACTAAGCATAGTCTTAGTGGGGCTGCATATTTTACCTCACACTATAACTCAGAGAAATGTAGCTTCTTTATTTTCTCTTTTTCTGATGTACTTTACAGCACAACCACCATCTGCTGGGTTGAGGGAAAGAACAAAATAACTAAATGTGCAATATAACTTAGAGCATTCTTTAGTAAGTTAAAGACCATTAAAGGACTTTTTAAATTTTTCCCTTGGCTGCAAATGTAACCATTGTATACCTTGTCCCCTCCTCTGCTGCTGTCCTTAGCGTGTTGCCATTGTTATTATGCACCTTCTAGATGTCAGGAGATTGTACTGTTCTTGACTGCAATTCTTCTGCCTCCACAGGCTTCCAAAGTGATGTATTTTACCTCCAAAAGTTGCTTGCCCAACTGGCTTGTTTGACCAAAGTTAAAAGATGAGTGTAACTCAATTTCTTCTCAACTTTCTAGTCCAGTAGCTTTATTGACTGCCTCACATTCACCTCAGCTCTCCCGGATTACAATTTCCTAACTATGCCAATTATCTGTAAAAAATATTCTGTGGAGAGATAGTTTTTCACATAGAGTTTAATCAAGCAAAAACTTTAAATAATACTATATGTTAAAAAACAATTGAAGTCTCTCAAATTTTACAATGTTAGCAAAACCCTGGTGTTAAAATATGACATTCATAACTTAAAAATAACAGTCTCACCACTGAGTATTTCTTAAAATTTTTCATTTAAAATATTAGTAAAGAAAGTGATATATTACATTGGAAGTATTATCCATTATGACCAAATAGGGTATAGCCCAAGTAGGCAAAGATAATTAATATAAGCAAAATTACTGATATAAGAAATCATTTCTAACACAGATTACCTGATTTAAAAAATGGGCAAGGATTTGAATGGATATTTCTTCAAAAGAAGATATATAAATAGCCAATAAACATATGAGAAAATGCTCAAAATCACTAGCCATCAGGGAAATATAAATCAGAACCACAGTGAGGAAACATTTCATAGCCACTAAAATGGTTATAATTACATAGTCTGATATAACAAATGTCCATCAGTATGTAAAGAAATTGGTACCTCATACACTTTGGGTGATTGCAAAATGGTGCAACTACTTTGGAAAATAGTCTAACCATTCCTCAAAAGGTTAAACATAGAGTTACAATATTACACAAAAGTTCTACTCTTAGGTATTTATTCTAGAGAAATGAACATGTGTCCTGAAAAACACTTGTATGTGAATCTTCACAGAAGCATTATTCATACTAGCCCCAAAAGTGAAAGAACCCAAATGAAGCCAGTTACAAAATACCACATATTGTATAATCCCATTTATCTGCAATGCCCAGAATGGGTTAACCAATAGAGACAGAAAGCAGATTAGCAGCTACCCAGAGCTGGCAGGAGTTAGGGAATGGATGGTTAATGGGGAATGACTTTAAGGGCAATGGGTTTCTTTTTGGGATAATAAAAATATGCTAAAATTGATTGTGATGATGGTTACTCCACTCTATAAATTTAGCAAAAACTATCAATTTATATACTTTAAATAGATGAATTATATGATATGTGAATTATTACTCAGTAAGCTTTTGAAAAAATTGAGGAGAGAAGTCAAGATGGTAAATTATGTGGTTCCCAACCTCAACCCCTCTCACAAGAAGACCAGGTAGGAACTTTTCCATAAACAAGACACCATTGGGCAAATCCAAGAACCTGGGGTTGAGACTGAAGCACCTTTGGAACACAGAGACCAAGACCAACCGGATTAGAGGGTAGGAGCAGCAATTTCACATTGTGCACATCGCCCCACCCTCAGGCAAGCACAGTGCAGATCCCAGAGGGCTGTCTCGGCCCTATATGAAATAGAGAGCCCGAGGTACACATCCAGCTTCCCCAGCGTTGTGGGATGTTTCCAAGGAGGTCTACTTGAGTCTCTCCCCATGGTGATCACTGGGGATATCTGAGGATCTGGACCACTGAGGATCAATAGAGATGGAGAAAAGAAGTGGGGCTTAGAGCAACCAGTGTTCGGATCTTGATGGACTACATTCCTGCAGGTGGAAGTGCCCAAGCAAAGATCACAGCAGTGTTGCTCTGCATTTACAGAGCCCAGCCAGTGGCCTCACTCAGCCAGAGAGTTCTGCCCACAATTCTGCCTGGTTTGGGACCCCAGCCAACCAGCATTGCCAGCCGTGGAGCCCCTTCTACAGCTCTGACCAGGTAGGGATGTAAGCTAAAACTGCCCTGCTGCTGAGCATAACCATCCCACTGTTAAGCTTGGCTGGCCTAAGACAATCAGCCACCAGAAAGCACCTCCAATTGCCCACCCATGGGAACAAGGTTAGTAATTCCATTCTTACTTTTTTGAAGAACCTCCTTACTGTTTTTATAATGGCTGTAACAGTTTTCATTCCCACCAACAGTGTACAAGGCTTTCCTTTTGTCCACATCCTTACCAGCATTTGTTACTGCTTGTCTTTTTGAATAATACACATTATGTATGAGGTGTGAGGTGATAGATATCTCATTGTGGTTTTGATTTCCATTTCTTTGATAATTAGGGATGTTGAGCATCTTTTTATATATCTAATGGCCATTTATATGTCTTCTTGGAAAAATATCTATTCAGATACTTTGCCTATTTTTCAATTGAGTCATTTGTTTTTTGTTTGTTTGTTTTTGCTATCGAGTTGTATTAATGCCTAATACTTATTGGATATTAACTGCTTATTGGCTATGCGGAATGAAAATACTTTTTCCCATTCCATAAGCTGTGTTTCATTTTATTGATGGTTTCCTTTGCTGTGCAGAACCTTTTTAGTTTGGCATAATCCCACTTGTTTGTTTCATTTTTGTTATTGTTGCCTTTGCTTTTGATGTTAAATTCAATAATAATAATAATAATAATAATAATAATAACAACCACCAAGGCCAATGTCAAGGAAGTTATCCCCTTTGTTTCCTTCTAGAAGTTTTGTTGTTGTTGTTGTTGTTGTTGTATTTTGAGGGCAGTGTCACTGGCCCTCAGATTTGAGACCCGAACCGGGGTCGCTGGCTTCCCAAACCAGTGCTTAACCACCACGCCACTCGGCTGGCCCCCTTCTAGAAGTTTTATAGTTTCAGGTCTTACGTTCAAGCCTTTAATCTATTTTGAGTTGATTTGTATGTATGGTGTAAGATGGTGGTCTAATTTTATTCTTTTGCATGTGGATATCCAGTGTTCCCTGCGCCATTTATTGAAGAGGCTATCCTTTCTGCATTGTGTATTTTGGTGCCTTTGTTGAAAATTCGTTGGCCATACTCTTGTGTTTGTTTCTGAATTTTCTATTCTGGCACTAATCATGAACATTAACTGTACCTTGGACACCAATGAATTACTATAATTTTGTTTGTAGCTATAATAATCTATAATTGTTTATTTTTAACAGTAATTAAATAAGGAGAGAGAGTGTTAAAACATCAATTAACCATAAGTTGTTTCAACAGAGGAAAGTTTTTAAAAACTTTCACTGAATTAATAATTATCAGGTAATTTACCTATACTATGAGTACTTTTCAGAATCTCTTCAGAAGAAAAGACAGTATTTTTTGGTAGCTAAAACCCATCATTAGCTTTGGTCATAAGCCAGTTACTTTGGAAAAGTGGCAATCATTTAATTATTTCATAAACATATTTAAATCTTTGAAAGTGTATCTTAAATAAATGACTGTTAATTATGGAATTATCTGACTCACTACTCATGATTTAATATGTGGTGATTGTGGTTATCACATTTCAGAAAAGATTTTCTTTATTGGGTCTAACTACTAAGGTGTATGATTTTAAAAACTGAGGAATTGATGTGTGACTTTCCTTTTTTTTCCTTTTATTTTCATCTTTTTACTTAGCATCTGTTCATATAAGCTAATAGTTGGATGAAGTAAACATTCCTGTATGAAATAACGTAATTTCCTCTGAGCTACCACTAAGAATTTCAACTCTAACCTTGTTTTCTATTTATATGTGAGAAAAGACACACCGAGAGATGTTGTTGGGTCTTGTTTGTGTGTGTTCTTTTATGATAGGTGGCTTTGTGGTCCCTCCTACCCTCTGGTTATACTTTGTTACATGGATAATGAACCTTATAATTGAGCATATTACATAAAAAATCTTAAATCGTGTCTTTCTAGATTATAAATTTCAGTTTTAGCAGTATATTAAAATTCTGTATGTTACAAAGACATAAATGCCACATTTTTTACAAAACTACAAAATTAATGCTGATATTCAAGTAGGTTGAACTTTATATAAATAATGTTAAACATTATCTAGTATTTTGCCTTTCTCTCTTCATATCTAGATTTCAACCTAGAAATAATATCTTTCTTATTTATTACCCCCAACTTCTAGCTCAACCTATTGATCATCAGCATACATCATTATGTAATTGTAGAATTTCTGTCAGATGTATAAATTTTAATTTTAAAAATGATGTTTCCTTTGTTGCTTACTTATTTTAATGGGGTATTGCAGGCAAGATACTTTGATATTGACTAAAAGTTATTAAAGGATAAGAGAATCACTTAAAAATTAACTATTAAAAGTCATTGAGGGCCTGCTGAGTGGCTCAGTTGGTTAAAAGCTCGCTCAAGAGTGTGAGCTGAGCTCTGAGCAGCAGCAGTTGGATGCCCAGCCTGAGCTGAGCTGCTGCTAAACTGCCAACAGGTGGCAGGATGGCCCAGCTTAAAAAAAAAAAAAAAAGAAGTCTGAAATTTCTAAGTGGACTGGACAAACTTCATGGGAAAGGTAAGGAGAATGATACTTGAGTAGATTAGGTGAGATTATGAAAGAAGATGTTCTCTCCCTACTACCATTTGTACTGATGGATATGATAATAATTATGAAATAGAATCATGGTGACATCTTTCAACTTGTTTGTATTCAAGCCTGTCAACCAGCTCTATCAAGCATCTCCTCCTGATAAGTATAAACTTACATCCAACTTGCATATTATACATAATACTAAGCTTGGCTAATGTGCATTATGTTAGCATGAAAACTAATTGTGATAAATCCTTTTGTAGATGATTGGTAGTTTGTTTACATCCATAGATATAGTTAATGATAGATAATGCATACATCAAATAGCCACTAATATTTCTTAATAAGCTCACATCTGAAACTTTTGAATACTTTCCTGTAGGAAACACTGTGCCAAGTACTTAATCGTTAATGTACCAATACTAGCCCTAGAAGAGATAAGAACAAGTCGATAAATATATAGTTAAAAAATTGGATTTTGTGTAACTTTTTATATAATTAGTCAAATTGCTGCTAGCCAACTCAAAGCTATTTAGGAAAACAGGAGAAAGTACTCAAAAAAACAAAATTCAAAGATAACCCCACAATTAATTTATGTTATTATTTGTTCATTCATATCTCTTTAAAACTTTTTCCAATAAATAAAAAAATATGTTATTGATTTCTTTTTTATAATATTAGCTCTTCATCTTATGGACTTGGAGTGAGGAGACCTTTGTTTCAGTCTTCACATTAACACTTCCTAGGTGGAAAACTTTGGCCTTTATCTTTAGGGGACTTGGTGCCTTAATCTGTAAAGTGAAGTTAATGACATCCGTTCACCTATTTGCAGAACTTTGATGTGGATTAAATATAGCAACAAAAAGAAACCCATTTCTTGAATTATAAAATACAATTAAGTTATCAAGTAGGAATGTAATGAAATGCTATATGATAGAAGATGAAAAGGCAAGATCCAAAAAGTATTTGAATAATTAGTAACTAGATATCCAAAAATTATCTGCAACCTTCCTTGTAAATTGAATTACTAAAAGTGGAGTCTTGGGCTGGCCAAGTGGCGCAATGGTTAAGCGATGGCTTAGGAAGCCAGCAGCCCTGGTTCGGGTCCCACATATGAGGGCCAGTGACACTGCCCTCAAAAAAAAAAAAAGAAAAAAGAAAAAAAAAAGTGGAGTCTTAATTTTTAGGTTTTAGAAAATAGGCTTTCATTTTGTACCAGAGTAAATTCAACTACTGAATTAATAGAACTTTGCCCCATTTTCGATTGCCATTATGCTGGTTCATGAAGGTATATTCAATCATCCAACATCTCTTTAGTTTGTATCTATAATAATCTATTGCCTGCATATTAATTTTAAGGTGATGGGATAAAAGAACTGTTAAACACAAGAAACAAATGTTTACCATTTCAGAATTTCATTTACTTCTCCAAAATAATGATTGAAGCGATAAAAGAAGTACTTCCTTTTATGTTGCAAACAAATAGAATTCTTGTACTTTTTTACATTTACATTCTAGGAAGAAAACACTTATTATATACTTATCACTGTCATATCCCCATTGAACTCCCATTAATATTAAAGGGAGTTCACTTCAATACATTAACATCTCAGTGAGAATCTGTCTCATTATAATTATCACTGACCTTGTCAATTTTAAATTTTAGCTTGGGTAGAAATTAAATCTAAGCTATTAAGAGCAAAGTAAAAGCAAATTGAAAGGCAGAACATTCCTAAGGGACTGATAAATTAATATATTAGCTATAGAACTTGAATATAAACATTAAGTATATGTGTGTAGGGGTGCATAAGTACATGCATTTATAATGTTCAAATGTATGCCATTTTTAGTGATCTCATATTTAAATTGTTCTCTATTTTATGTATCGTAATACCTGCAGTGCTTTCAAAAATTAGAGATACAAAGGTAATCCCTGGAGATTCTGATTCAGTGTGTATGAGTAAATCTCATGTCTGTGTGTTTTTTAAAAGTTTCACAGGTAATTCTGATACACCTTCCAGGGTTGAGAACTTCTGTTTTATGTCATAGACCATTTAAGTACATCCATTTTTCTATGTGAATTTGAACTTAAATCCAGTTGCAACTCCAATAAGCTTCTCTAATTGCACTCAGAATTGTCATTTTCGCAAGACTTTAGGGACACATATTTTCCATCAGCACACAAATCTTGCATTGACCTCAATGACATTTAATAAAGCTACAGTCTTCAGCCATTGCTCTTAGACCAGATAAATAAATAACTTCTTACAGAAAAGCCGCTGCAAAGCTACTATGGAGATAGACAATTTATCTGAATTCCAGGTATTAGAAACAAGTAGAATTCAGTAATAAATATTTTTCTCCATTTCCCCTACTTGATAAATGTTCCCTGATTTCATTTTTATACCTATGTATTATTGTTTGTTTTGGCTTTGAGGAGTTTTATGAGGGAGTAAAGGAATGTGAAGAGCAGGAGCAGGGACGAAAGTGGGGCAAAGCGGGAGGGAAGGAGGAAGAGAGAGGAAGAAGAAAGGTTCAGTTTGGTCAATTGCGTTGCTTGTTTTCTGTTGATGTTCTCGATTGTTTTCAGCCTGAATGTTGCCAAGAACTCTAAAAATAAGTCAGATAAAGAGGGAGCTACTCCTGTTAGAGTGTGTGGATAGAGTTTGAGTGGATAGACGGGAAATGGGCTGCAGAGAGCCACCCAATAGGATCGCATTAAATAACTTTAAGGTCCTACAGATAATAATTTGAAAAAGACCCTTGCTTCCTAATAAAGAGACTTGTTCTAAAATCTTGGCTTTGCTATTTATTAATTGTATAATTTAGGTCAATTTTCCTACAAAACTGCTTTCACTCAGTTTCCTTTTTCTATAAAAGTAAATTGTAACACCTGCTTTCAGCATTTTTGTGAATAGGCCTAGTGTATACAAAGTTACTAGCATATGAAAGGTTTTCAATAAATAGTATCTATTATTATTATAACTGTTAGGATAAGACACACACTAAATATATTTTAGTACAAGTCTTCTACAAATAGTTTTAGGTATTAGTGTCCTAGAATCATCTATTTTGTCCAGTCAGACATTACTTTTTGTACTTCTCTGTACTTAGCATTATGTGCAGGACGGGGTATTTTTATAAATAACACTTCAAAAGTACGGAATTGTTCTTCACCAATCAAAATTCAACTAAATCTCACCTATATGGAAGAGTTGACTCACTTCCCCAAATTTCTGTATAGACAAGGATTCACAATGAGTGTGTGTCTATAGTTACTTACATTTGTATGTCTACATATATTTTGTAAAATACATAATGTAATGGCAATGAAAATAAAAAATTATACAATAAAGAAAAGAAACCTCATGTTTTAGATTGATTGCTTAATTTTCCTGAGGGCTATTAGTTCATGTAGAGGTTGATATTTGCTATGAAGTTTTCATGTAATATTTTGTTCCCTTTTGATTATAAAACATAGCATTTAGAGAATAAAGAACAATAGTTTTTTAAAATAATTTTAATCCTTATGGTTAGTTCCTAGAGGTAAACCCCTGAGATAAAAATGTATGAGCTTTTTAACACCTCTAATAGATGATGGTAATTTGCTTTTTGGAAAGATTATGCTGATTGATATTCTTTTCAGCATTTTATGGAAGTGAATGTCTACCTCAAATTTGACTAAAAACTAATTTTTAATTTTCAAACATAGAGAACATTTATTCAGCTGTGCATAAGCCATTTAGATTTAATTTTGTGCTCATTATTCATTTGTGTCCTTTGACCATGAATGTTAGTGTTTTCTTTCTAATGTGTGGTTCATATTAAAATTGATTATCTGTACCTTTGTGCAACTATTCTATTTAAGTTATCAGTTGCTTTTTAACTTTATTAGTTTTTCCAGGACAGAAAATGTTTAGAAAAGATGCTCCTAAACAAATAACAATGGAGGAAATATTTCCCCACTGTCTCGTTATATGCAGTGCATGTCCCTTTCCCATGATTGCAATATGCTATGATTATATATAGCATTTTATTTAGTTCTTTTTCTGCATTTGGGCAGGGGGTGAACTGTTGTTTTTCAGGAATAAAAGAAAGAGGAGCCACATTCCCCATTTTGCATATGGTTTCTTTTGTTCCTCATATTCCCTACCTCTAAATATTCATTTGTAATTCCCAAATATATTTTAAGAATTTCCTAATTAACATTTATCCATCATTCTTTGGATCATATTAGGGACTATTTTGAAGTTGTTCAATATACCATGTCTGAATAATCCATCTTTTAATCCATTTATAATTCAGTAAATCTAAGTTTTACTAAAGATGATAGATAGATAGATAGATAGATAGATAGATAGATAGATAGATAGATAGGACTGAAGGTTTTGACTATTTGTTCCTTTAGTAAAAGCAGAGACAAAAGAGCACAAAGGACCCTGGACAAAAATATGATGCAATGCTTAACTAGCATGGTCATTTCAGTATTCATCTCTTATAACCAAAGAGTAAAGGAGACCTCTTCTTTTTCAAACAGACCTGATTAGAAACAGGAAAATAGATACTATTCTGTATTAATATAAATTTATGGCTTTATGGAAGGAGCTACTGTTTGCCAAATTCTAAGTAAGGTAATCTTACATTTGTTTTGCCCAGGACAGCAACATTTTACATATGTAGTTTCACGCTCATAAATAACCTGTTTTGGGTGATAAGTTTATAGTCATATAATTCTAATGAATTTAGAGCTACTAAAAACAAACACACAAGAAAACTAACTAACTAACTAACTAACTAACTAACTAACTAACTAACTAACTACAGTAGTTAAGACACAGTGAAAGACAGACCTAAAGGGGAAAACCCATACACACATTGAACCGAGGGATCTGGAACTAAAAGACCTCTTTCTCACCTTTCATTCTTTTTTTTTTTTTTTTTTTTTTTTTAAAGATTTTATTGGGGAATTGGTGGAGGGGAACAGCGTTGGGGAATCGGGGAAGGGGAACAGACAAGTTGCCGTCTTCTTGTTCTTCAGTTTAGTTGCAGAGGATGTTGCTTCACTGTTGGTATCGTCATTGCACTCTTCCCGGATGAGGCAGATCGGTCGCTGGCCTCTGGATGTCGCTCATCGCGGCTATTGGCAGCTCACGCTTGGCTGCCAGTCGCTCACGCTGGCTGCGGGCCACTCACTGCAGCCTATGGCAGCCCACTGCAGCAGGGGCTGCAGCCCACACATCACCGAGACTCGCACAGCCCAGCTCCAGGTGGAGCTGTTGTTAGCTGTAGAGGGCAGTGTCACTGGCCCTCATGTGGGATCCGAACCGGGGCCGCTGGCATCCCAAAACCAGCGCTTAACCAATGCGCCACTCGGCCGGCCCATCACCTTTCATTCTTGAGATTTTGAATGTCAACAGTCCTTATAGACTGTCCTGGTAAAGTCCCTGGGTGCTATCCAAACATTGTGAATCAAACCTTGGAAATATACTAATGTACAGAAGAAATTAAGGAAGAGAGAATGTCATTTGTACAGGGGTTTCTTGCAAGGGACTACAGTTCGCAAGGAGCAACTGAAGACATGAGGTGTATTGGAGAAACACTAATTAAGTAAAGCAGTGAGTTTAAGCCCACGAAGATAATGCTTATTCTACTTAAGTGTTTTTTTTTATTAAACTCTGAATAATCTCTGTGGTGTACAGCCTTAACTTTTCTTCTCATATATGAAAAACTTTCACAGTTAATGTGTGTGTGTGTGTGTATATATATATATATATATATATATATATATATATATATATACACCAAGTGTATTGTCCAGCCAAGTGTGAGGTATGAGGAGTGGGAACATTGTATCAAGGGAAATCCATTCTATCCAGCAGCAAGCAGAAAATGGAACAGGTCAGACCACTCAGGAATTTTATGAGTTGTAACTTTATAATGTGTTTTAAGATGTGAAAAGTAAATTCCTACACATTCAACTACTATATTTGAATTATGACACATTTGAATTATTAATGATACAAAAAAATTGGGGTCAATAATGGAATAATTGGAACTAGATACACCTTCTCACGTGAAACAACAATAAAAAAGAGGAGCATCACTATAGGAGTTACTGAACATCAAGCAATGAAGGAGAGGGATTTCTGATATATAGTGAACAAATAAGATCAGCTTTATCATTGCCTTAGCTTTCTGCCTTAAGAGACTTTCTAGCCTAAGATATAGAAAGGGATGACTCAGGCAAAACACAGTGGATTCTCTAAATCAGGAGACAGATGTTAGAGTCTAGGTAGACTAAGGTGGCTAAACTTTCATAGAAAAGAATACAAGAGGAAAACGACTATACAGAGAGAACTTTTGATGACCTTCAAGGGATCCCCTGGAGTGGTCAACTGATACTGATCAGAGCTTGTGCGAGGAAACTACCCAGGACCAGGGACCAAACCACAAAATGATTAGAAGAAATAGTGCCTAGAACTCACCAGAATCAGGAAATGTGCCTCTTATCACTAGCCAGATGGCAAAAGCTCAAGGTTTGTAGGGCACTGACACAGAAGTGTTTTGCCTTATTAGTAGAGAATAATTAACTCTCAACTGAGCACAGCTCTGGCCTTTCAGAGCAAATTGTAATGTGAGACCCCAAAGGATCAAAATGTATCCTTATTAAATATAAAAATATATATTAAATATAAAAATATTGAATAATAAGTTAAAATTTACAATGTCCATCATTCTCTCAAAACTTGACAGAGTTTTGCAAAAAAGAAAGAAATTTGCCCTATAATGGGAAGATTAACAAATTAATCAACACTAATGAAGATATGATACTGATTTTAGAAGGAGCAGACAAAAACATTAAAACAATCATTATAAATCTTCTATATATTCCAAATTCATGTAGACAATTGGGTGATAAAAAGAGAGCCCCAAATTGAGCATTTAATGATAAAAACTATAATGTGAAAAACACACTAGATAAGATTAATAGTCAACTAGATAGTGAAGAAGAAAAGGCTTGAAGACTTAACAATAGAAAAATCTAGGGCCGGCTGAGTGGCACATTGGTTAAGCGCTGGTTTTGGGATGCCAGCGGCCCCGGTTCAGATCCCACATGAGGGCCAGTGACACTGCCCTCTACAGCTAACAACAGCTCCACCTGGAGCTGGGCTGTGCGAGCCCCAATGATGGTGTGGGCTGCAGCCCCTGCTGCAGTGGGCTGCCATAGGCTACAGTGAGTGGCCGGTGGCCAGCGTGAGCGGCTGGCAGCCAAGAGTGAGCTGCCAATAGCTGCGGTGAGCGACATCCAGAGGCCAGCGACCGATCTGCCTCATCCGGGAAGAGCGCAATGACGATACCAACAGTGAAGCAACATCCTCCGCAACTAAACTGAAGAACAAAAAGACAGCAACTTGTCTGTTCCCCTTCCCCGATTCCCCAACGCTGTTCCCCTCTGCCAATTCCCCAATAAAATCTTTAAAAAAAAAAAAAAAAATAGAAAATCTAAAAATGAAACACAAAGAGAAAGGAGATGAATTTGTTAAAAAAAATAGGTTATCAAAAATTAGGTCACAAGTTAACAATTTAGTATATGTGTATTTTGATACCTGAAGTAGAAAAGAGAGAATAGAAAAAAATATATATATATACACACACCCACATATACATGTATATACACTCATATATTCACACATATATACATATATATGTATATATATATATTTGAAGAAATATGGCATGAAAATATTCAAATTTAATGAAAACTTTAAACACATACATCTAAAAATTTCAGCTAACATCCAAGCCTGAAGAAAGATAGATGAAACACCACTAAGTCATGTCACAATTAAATTGCTTAACAACATTTATAAGGAAAAACATGTCCTAGAACTAGCCATAGAAAAAAAAGACATGTATAGGGGAACAGAGTTAACAGATTTCTTATAGAATACTATGTACTTAAGAAAAGTAGAATGACATTTAAAGTACTAAAAATTAAAAAAAAATAGTGTCTCCCTAGAATTCTATACCCCTTGACAATATCTTTCAAAAATGAAGGTGAAATAAGGACCTTTTCTGGCATTTAAAAAAAAAAAAAAAAGATGATAGTCATCACCAATAGACTTATACTATAGAAAATGTTGGAGGTAGTCCTTTAGGCAGAAACACAATTATAACGGATCAGAAATAGGGGTCTACATAAACAAATGTAAAGAACTGGAAATTGTAACTACATGGGTGAATAAATACCTTTGAAGTTATTATCTTATGATTTATATATCTTTAAAAATTAATTGATAGTTAAAAATAATATCAATGTAGTATGGAATTTATGCCATTTAAAATAAAATGTTTAGTAGAACTTTTGGGGGAAGAAATGGAAGTATATTATTATGAGGTTCTTATAATACAAGTGAAGCATACATACATAGACAAGTACGTATGCTTATCTGTTTTTACTTAACAGTTTTTTCCATCAGTTAAAAACAAGAAGACCCCAACTGATTCAAACATTCAGAAACAGGGTGCTAAATAGACCATTCTAACATGTGGATTTAGATTATCTGGAATCAGGTGAAAGACAAAAAGGAACTCTAACCTGGGTTGAACATTCACAATCTACAAGTATTTATGCTGTAGAAAAACAACTAAACAAATGCCTCTAGTTTTGGAGGCTCAGACCTTGGACATTTCAATGCTCCAGCATTAGGTGATTTTGTAGGATACATTCAAGATGTTGGAATGTGCTGAATACCTATAACAATCTTCAGTGGCATTATGGGATTAAAAATTGGCCTAGACTGAAACTATTTCAAGTCAGAGAGGAAAGATACTACAACTTGAGTGAAATAATTCTGTTTTATAATCTGAGATGGGTACAAATCCATTAATCTGTGTTGGAAGAGAAGAACTCTTTATCCTAAATGAAAATTATTGTTTTCTGAGGATGAGAAATGGGATCCATAGCAGGAAGTAAGGTAGGGTCCTCATAGAAGACTCTTTCATTTGCCCAGACATGGCCGCCTGCAACCCATAGGTCAGATTTGGTCCCAGGCCTTTCTGAGTACTGTCCATAGCTAATAAAGGTTTTTACATTTTAAAGCTGTAAAATAAAACTAATAGGAATAAGGGGCAGAGAATTATGTAGCCAAAAGTGCCTAAAATATTTACTATCTGGCCCTTTATTTGAAAATTTTGTTGATTATGGCAGATTTCTATCAAGGACATCTTGTTTGGCTCTCTCTGCCAGATAAAGGGAACAATTGCTCCTGTTGATGAGATAAAATTGTAATGCACCCATAAGGAAAGGAATAGACTAATAGTTTCTTCTTACCCCAGTATAAATATATACATATGTATATACAATGTATCCCCAAAACTGTCCTAAGGCTGAGGCTAAGATAAGACTGGCCACATGTAAATGAGGGCTTTGGGGTAAGTGGAGTACTGAGGCCAAGGCTGCTTTATGGGAACTAAGTATGCCTAGAATTTTTCTATATTTAAAGGATGAACAGGCTCTTTGACTTCTCTTAATGGCCTCTAATGTTCAAAATATGAGAATGAAATTAAACCATTGTGCTTTTTAAATAGGCTGTAGTGTGAGAAAAACTTCATGTTTGGACAATAATGATGTAATGAAATATCTGATTTCTCAAAGAGATGGTAAAGGGAAATGGGCCTCTAACGAAATGCAGGTCCCAGAAATGATATCCTGGGACTGCCCATCAACAGTGTGGACATGGAACATGATAGACAAGACAGATTGTCTCAGAGAGAGTTCCGTCTCATTTATGTCTCATTTTATCATGTTTTACTCTTTCCATGAAGTATGTTGGATTTGTTGGGGTGCCTGCAGAGACTGCATTACATGTGAAAGTATTTGGCATTTAGATTTGTACACAGAAATGAAATGAGACTCCTAGTTATATAGAATAATAAGAAGTGCTTTTCAGACAGGCAGACATTTGTGTGTGTGTGTGTGTGTGTGTGTGTGTGTGTGTGTGTGTGTGTGTCAGACAGAGAGAGAGAGAGAGAGAGAGAGAGAGAGAGAGAGAGAGAGAGAGAGAGAGAGAGAAATAGTGGACTTTATGAATAACTTTTATTTATGTTATGTGCCATCCAGTCTTCTCTCTCTTGTTACTTTAGTAGGTTTTCCTTTGAGAGATGCTCATTGCAGCCCCATTCTTATCCCGATGTTCTTGGTGGAGTTGACCTTATCCCTTGTTGCTTGTGCCTAAACAATGAGAATAATTCATACATTGATTTGATAGGGATAGGCATAATACTCATGTGCTTCTTTACCAACAAAATTAAAGAAGACTTACTAGAGCTTCTGGAATAGAAAGCCTTATTCTCTTCTCACTAAATTTCAACCTAAAAGAACAGTAGCAAAAAGAACTACAGAATTCATTTTGTAACTGCCTGAGACCTAAGAAGATTATTCAAACTGAGTAAGTGAAAGAGAGGGAAAGTGAAAGAGAGACACACGGACACACACACTAGTTCCCAGTGACATTAATTAAGCCCTGGATCAAGTCAGCTGAAGACAAACTATCTTGGGTTCTTTCAGTCACTTGAGCCAATAAATTCATTTCCAACTTAAAAGCCTGTTTCAGTTGCAGTTTTGTTATATGCAGTATGTTCACTCCCTGATGAATGCAGAATGATTTTTCTGGTCAGAGTGTATCAAAGTAAATAGGTACATAAATAAATAAATATAACTAATCAGTCAGCCCTTGCGTCCTTACAGAATCCAGAGTACTTCGTACTCCACAAGAATTAGGACACCCAAAATTTTATTTTTCCACTGTTCTATAGTATGAGTTCTTTTCAATTTTCCAATTAACCTGCTTCCATCAATTACAGTCATTATTAGAATGAGTTATGCACAGTAAGTACTGAAGAGCTCTTATGTCCGAAAGGATGTTAAAAGTCTGGTCTAAAGCCAAGAAAGCCAGTCTAAAGAAGCTTTCCTAATTTTTGTCAAATTGTCTTTAAAAGAGATGTTCAGAACAGTCAATAATAACACAGAAATTTCTCACTGAATGATTGTTTACAACTATCATGCAATTAAAGCCTGTAAAAACAAAATCTTGTGATTATCTGGTCTTTCAGATATACTCAGAAACTGGATATGGACTTGATTTATTATATCAATGGACTATGGATACTTTTCATATTAAAATAGTCCCTCAAAAGCCTGTGGAAAAATAATGGAACCTGGAAAGATGACCCTGAGAAAATTTTCTGTGCTTCAACCTTGCTTACTTTGAGATTTCTTTAACAGTCTAGTCATATGGGACAGCATTTCAAATCATCATTTGTGTGGCTTTTCATCAACCAGTGTGTGTATGGAGTAAATATGCACTGATATTTGTCCAGCATCTGACACAGCTTTGTGACACAGATATATGACACAGCTTTGTCCAACAGTGTCAGTCAAGGGTGTCTTCTAGCCCTTTGATCTGTGCTATCGACAGTTCTACTTAGCCAATAGCAAGTATTCTATGTATACTTAAGTATCAAGGGGAAATTTTGCTCAAGAAAAATAGTCACTGGGACTTGAAAATTGGTCAGGTGCAGTAATCTCAGTTTGTGATAGCCCCAGACAAGGCTTCTATGTAAGTTCCCTTGCTTTTTCAAACTACCACCTATCAGTCTCAAGTGGTCTGTCTCATCTTAGGCTTTCTCTGCTTTCTGTGTTGGGAGGTTTCAAATTTCACCGGAAGAACTACTGAGATTGCAAACACATGCAGGTGCTCAGGAAATAGTTGTTGCATTAATAAATTTGCAGGATAGGACTGTGATGACAATGAATTCTGGAATATGAGCTAATTTTACTTTTTTAAGAATTAGCACTCTGGAGTTTATTGGTAAAGCTGTCCTTCAGTAGAAGTATCATGGCAGTAACCACTGGGATTGTAGCAAAGACTGTTTAGGCTATGGTTTCTCTGAGGCTGTGTTTTCAGCCTTAATCTATTTCTTCAATGGTACCTGGGTGTCTTAACCCTTCTCATCCCCAGCAAAGTTTGAGAAAGAATGATTGAGACAAAGAAAAGTAAGGGCAAATTTTCTGGATTTTCCTGTCTCTTTTAAAAAGTATTTAATAATGATAATCCACAATCCCATTTCTTGCTTTTGCCCATCATTCCATGTGGAAAAAATGGTTTCTTTTTTTTTCTTTCTTTTTTAAACAGAATTATTGAAATATCATTTACATACCATACAATTCTACCACTAAAAGTGTTCCATTAAATGATTTTTTAGCATATTAACAGAGTTGTACAACCGTCATCAGGATGATTTTTAAAACACTTTCATCGCTGTAAAACAACATTGTACCCATTTACAGTATCTCCCAGTATCTGTGAGTTCCAGCTCCCAAGCCCTAGGTAACCATTTACCTACTTTCTGTTTCTATAGATTTGCCTAATCTAGATATTTCATATCATTGGAATTATGCAATATATGGTCTTTTGTGACTGGATTCTTTCACTTAGCATACTTTTTTCAATGTTCTTTTATATTGTACCATATACCAGTGGTTCATATAGCAGTGGTTCATTTCTTTTTCTTTTTTTTTTTTTGACAAATAATATTCTGTTGTATGATACTACATTTGTGTATTTACTCATCAATTGGTGGATATTTGAGTTGTTTCCACTTTGGGCCATTATGAATCATATTTCTATGAACAATCAAGTATGAGTTTTGTGTAGATATATATATCTTGGGTGCACACCCAGGTGTGGAATTGCTAGATCATGCAGTTATGGAGAATACATTTAATGATATTCTCTTATAGCAATAATTTTATAATATGTAGTAGCAAAATGTAGATAAAAATGGTTACAAAAAATGTATATAACATTTGGCGAGAGTTTTTGTAATTTATTCCTTTCGTTATAAAATTGCATAAATGGACCAGAGGCATCTTAATGTTGTTATCAATACCTTTGTAAAGAAGATATAAGAAATTAAAATAAATATGCTGTAAGCAATCCTTATGATTCTGCAGCATCCATGGGTATGGGAAGGTGAGACTGGTTTGCAGTTTATTTATGGTAGACATTGATGGCAATATTTCTGGACTCATGTAAGCAACCCTCTCTTTTTTATTGGAGTCTTTTACATGAGATTCTGTTTCAAAGGGTGTTTTAAAAAAGGATGAGATCCATGGTATAGAAATGGAGTAATGCACATGCACAGAAAGTCTGAATATGCTTAGTATCTATTAAGAAATTGATGACATAGTAATACTATCACTTACATTAATTTTAAAATATATATGTTAACTTGACACTAAATTGGATTACAAAAAGACTTAACTATTTTTATGGATTCTATTAGTTTCTATACCTTCTTTTACCCCAAAAGTAGTGATCATGCTCACATGTTTTGACTGATCACTGTTTTAAATGCCCCTAAAATAACACCACGCAGATTCACCTAACCAGACTCAGATGAAGGCTGTAGAATTTAAGCAATTACTTTGAACTCTAAATTGTCACATTCATATCGAACATTTGTTTTTTCCTCATTTAACAGTAAACAATTTTCTCCTACTTTCTTGCAATAATGCAAATTATTTTGCAACATGTAAATATATAAATTCTTGGGACTTAACATTTGTACAATAATTAAGAAAAGTAGTCAAAAAACATATAGTGAATAGTCAATAAATGTAGCTTACTATTTTTAAGTCATAATCAGGATTTTTAAAAAATCAGACTTGGTATAATTCATTTATTTTCAAGTTCACATGACTTTTTGTTCTGTTTGTGTTTATCATTTTTATGAGTGACTTCTTCTAATTTTCACTTACACTAATTCAATTTCATTTAAACATTAACAAAGCCTTGCATTGTAATATTTTAATGTTTATATGAATAAATGAATTTTTAAATCAGATGCACTCATCTAAACAACCACAAAAGATTTTCCCAATGTGCTTTCTGCATTGTGCTTATGTAATTTGTGCTTTTCAAAAAGACTTTATGGGAGCCTGTAGAACATGTAGCTGAGAAACATGAAACCAAGATGGAAAGCAATAAAAAGATTATGTTCACTTATTTTGTACTTTATTTTAATCTTTATTTTTATATTTATCTTTAATATTTGAAAAATGCATGGATGTGGCAGTTTCTGAGTTCATTTTCAAAAATGAAATGAGAATGATATCAAACACAGATGCTGTACATCTATCATAAATTGAATAGCAGACCATTTTTATCCTTTCTTCAATGGGAAAAAAAAATACTAGTAGCTACCAAAAGCAACAATGAGAAATACTCCTAAACTCTTGGAAACTGAGAAGAAATTCAGAATATGTCTTTTTACATTTTTACTTTCAAACCAAGAGGCTATTTTATGTGTACTTTATATAAGATAGAATGCATCTGCATATATTTTAAATATATTTTATTTTTGTTTTTCTCAATATTCCATACAAAGAACAAGTGGATCTTTTTGTTATAATCATATTAGTTTATTTTTGTGGAGTCTAGGTTGTGTGAAGGAGCCTAATAGACTTTAATGTGTATGAAAAATGCTGTAACAACTAAGAATTAGGATCTGGGAATTTTAAATAAGAAATGTTCTAAGTCAGACAAGTGGAATCAGCTTGAAGGCAAACCATAAGTTGTAACTTATCCCAGTTTTTGGAAGAAATCAAGATTGCCACTAATTTCAGGGGGCAAGATGGCGGCTGTAAGGAGGGCTCCATGAAATCTCCCCTGGAAATATCCACAATTTGAACTTCTAATACGCTTCAAAGAGACATCTACTCATCACACAGAGCGACTAAGAGTTCCACACAAGGATTGCTGGAAGGTGGGCAGGCCGGGCGAGTGGGGGAAGAAGGCGGCGAGACGCGTGAGGTGCAGCCCGCACCCGCGGCTGCTGAGTCACGGTGAGTGTTGCCCGGCTCGCTCCCTGCGGCCCGCGGCCCACCTGGAGTTCAGCTAGAGCGCGTTGGTTTGCAGTCTGAGGCAGAAGCCTCAGGCCGGGCAAGTGCGGGAGGAGAGAGAGGAGACGACTGTGCAGAGGTACGAGCTGCACCCGCGGCTCCCGGGTCCCCAGGAAGCAGGGTGCAGAGCCCGGCAGCGGCAGGGCAAGATCAGTCCCGGCACCCTCCCGGTTCAGGGATCAGTCTCTGTGCCCACCGGGTCCCGCGGAGTGCAGAAGCCTGAAACCCGGGAGCAGGGGAAAACAGAGGACTCGCCCGCGGAGAAGCAGCGCGCGCTGGGCGGAGACGCAGGTCCCGGAGAGACGGAGCGGGGATCGGAGCCACGTGGAAAGGTGCGCGCAGTCCCCTGAACCCCGGCGGCAGTCCCTCCAGGAGCGCAGCAGGAGAACGGCGCGGGCACGCGCCGGCTCCAAGGCAGAAGCCTTAAACCCGGGAGCAGGGGAAACACAGGACTCGCCCGCGCAGACGCAGCGCGCCGGCTGGAGTCACAGATCCCGGAGAGATGGAGCGGGGATCGGAGCCACGCGGCACGGTGCACGCAGTCCCCTAAATCCCGGCAGACCGTTTGGGAGAGCAGCAGGAGATCCGCGCGGGCGCGCCGGCTCCGAGGCAGAAGCCTGGAACCCGGGAGCAGGGGAAAAAGAGGACTCGCTCGGACAAGCAGTGTGCCGGGTGGAGACGCAGGTCCCCGAGAGACGCGGAGCGGGGATCTTGGCCACACGGTAGGTTGCGCGCAATTCCCTAAATCCCGGCAGACCCTTTGGGAGAGCAGCAGGAACTCCGCTGGAGCATAAGAGGCAAAGGCCTTAGCTTGAAACAGTGTTGGAACTGTGGCTTTGTTTATTTTTATGTTTTTTATTTTTTTTCCCTTTTTCTACTCTTGAACAGAAAGCAAAAAAAAAAAAAACAACCCAATAACTCACCCACTCCCACAAACTTTGTCCCCCGCCAAGACAGTCTTAAACTGACTCCTGAAGGGAGCAATAGGGGCAGACTAGGAAGATATCCTTACCTGCAGGGGGTTGAGAATTTCCACCCAGTAAAGGCAGCAGAGTGAGACTACCCACCCCGCCCCCACCTTTAGGCAAGGCTTGGGAGGCAGGGCAGGTTCACCTGCTGAGGCACTAATTAACAGATTCTTAGCAGCAGGCTTTTGGTAGTGAGGAATTCTTTAATTCTCCACGGCTGTCAACCCAAAGGGTGCCCAGAGATACTCATTGAGCATTTGGGGGTGCAGCCTGCCTTGGGACAGGCAAAAGCAAAAAGGCAGTGACTTTGTAAAAACCACCAATCACACGTCACAACCACACTCAAGTACAGCAAACCTGCAGTGCCAGGATCACGCTAGGCATCAGGTGGCCTACTGTTCCCACAAGACGCACAGGAATTTTTGTACAGCAGACAAACTGAAGAGAGCTTGGTGGACTTTAGCCTAGACCAGCACGGGTATTTTTGGTTTGTTTGGTTTTATTCTGTTTTGTTTTCCCTTTATTGGCTGCTTATCTTGGTTGTTTTTGGTTTTTATTTCTATTTCATTATAATCATATTGTAGTTTTTAATATAGGCATATATATATAGGTGTATATAGGTGAATATATGTCCATATATATGGGTGTGTAGACAAATATATATATATATATTTTTTTTTCCTTTTTTCTTTTTCTTTTTCTTTTTCTTTTTCTTTTTTCCCCACCCTCACTTTCTCTCTTATTTTATTCATTCTTCTCACTGCTATACTTTTCCTCTTTTCCTTTTTTCTGCAAATTTTATGTTTTAAATTTTTCTTACTTTTTTTATTATTATTTTATTTTATTTTTATTTTTTATTTTTTAGGTATAGCTAATCGGTTTCTCATGTTTATTCTATTTTTTATTTTAGGATATTGTATTTTATTTTGTTTCCTCTTCTGTTATTATTGAGTATGTGGTTTTTGTTTTGTTTCTGTTTGTTTTCTTCATTAGTATGATTGATATTTCTGTACAAGTTGACTGTAGTTTGATGGTTGGTTATTTTTAATTGTGCGAGCATTTGGTTTCCTTTGGTGGCTGCGGAGGTTGTTCTTGTTGATCTGTTATGCTCTAAAATCACTCTGCAGCAGTGGGTCCAAACAAACAGACACAAGAATCATCATACCCAGAGGCCAACTTTAGATAAAACCAGAGCATTTCTGGGTTTGACATACAAGAGTCACACCCAAAAAGAAGTTACTACAGGTACTAAGACCCATAGGGTCCAAGTTTCATCAGAGGGGTCAATCCTCTCACAGCAGCTCATAAACTGCAGAAGCTGCTGATCCTCACAGCTAATCAATCCCACCTACTGACAAACCAAAAGTAATCAAAACTAAAACTTCAACAAGTGAGGACGCACGACACAAGGAACACCTCAGATACAAGCACAGGAGAATAGGGAGACTGAGTAATTCAAATCTAAAGGACACACACCATATAAGTTTACCCAGAAAAGACTGAGAAATCTGGGGGATCTATCTGTTATATTGAAGCAAACACAAAGAGTAAGCCAGAATGGGGAGACAAAGAAACATAACACAAATAAAAGAACAGAAGAAACTTCCTGAATCAGTGGAAATAGAGGAAATAGAGGTAACCAACCTATCGGAGACAGAGTTCAGAACACTGATTATTAGAATGTTCAAGGAAATTAATGAAAATATAAAGAAGGATAGAGAAATCATGAAAAGCAACCAGCTAGAACTTAAGAACACAATTACTGAATTAAATAACAAACTTGATGGAATCACTAGCAGACTGGATGAAGCAGAAAATCGAATCAGTGACTTAGAAGACAAAATAGCAGAGATCACCCATGCGGTACAACAAAAAGAAAAAAGAATGAAAAACATGGAAAATAGTTTAAGAGAGCTGGGGGACAACATCAAACGCAATAACCTAAGGGTCATTGGAGTACCAGAAGGAGAAGAGAGAGGTACAAGGGATTGAGAATATATTTGAAGTAATAATGTCTGAAAACTTCCCTAACCTGGCAAAGGACATTGAAATACAAGCCCAGGAAGTGCAGAGAGTTCCAAACAGGATGATTCCAAACAGGCCCACTCCAAGACACATTATAGTGAAAATGGCAAGGGTTAAGGACAAAGACAGAATCCTTAAAGCAGCAAGGGGAAAGGCAGCAAGTTACTTACAAGGGTACCCCCATAAGATTATCAGCTGACTTTTCTACAGAAACTTTTGCAGGCCAGAAGAGAGTGGCAGGAGGTTTTCAAAGTGATGAAAAATAAAGGCCTACAACCAAGATTGCTGTATCCAGCAAGGTTATCATTTAAAATCGAAGGTGAGATAAGGAGCTTTGCAGAACAAAATAAGTTAAGGGAATTCATTACCACCAAGCCAGCTTTGCAGGAAATGCGAAAGGGCTTCTTTAAGTAGAAAAGAGAAAAACAACCTATGAAAGACTACGAACACAAATAAGAAAATGGCAATAAATGCACACCTATCAATAATCACATTAAATGTAAATGGATTAAATGCTCCAATAAAAAGACATAGGGTGGCTGAATGGATAAGAAAGCAAGACCCCAGTATATGCTGTATACAAGAGACTCACCTCAGATCCAAAGACTCATACAGGCTGAAAGTAAAGGGATGGAGTAAAATATTTCATGCAAATGGTACTGAGAAAAAAGCTGGAGTAGCGATACTTATATCAGATAAAATGGACTTTAAATTGAAGAATATAACAAAGGACAAAGAAGGACACTTCATAGTAATGAAGGGATCGATCCAACAAGAGGACATAACTCTAGTAAACATCTATGCACTAACATAGGAGCCCTAAATATATAAAACAGAGATTGTCAGACATACAGAGAGAGATCAACAGTATCACTATCATAGTAGGGGACTTCAACACCCAGCTGTCACTAATGGACAGATCCTCCAGACAGAAAATCAATGTGGAAACAGCGACCTTAAATGACACATTAGACCAGCTGGATTTAACAGACATTTTCAGAGCATTTCATCCCAAAGCTACAGAATATACGTTCTTTTCAAGTGCACATGGAACATTTTCTAAGATAGACCACATGTTAGGCCACAAAACAAGTCTCAATAAATTTAAGAAGATTGAAATCATTTCAACTGTATTCTCTGACCACAATGCTATGAAACTAGAAATCAATTATAAGAAGAAATCCGGGAAGCTGACAAATAAATGGAGGCTAAACAATATGCTATTAAATAGTGAGTGGGTCATAAATGAGATCAAGGAGGAAATCAAAAGATACCTCGAGACAAACGAAAATGAAAACACCACGACCCAAAATCTCTGGGATGCTGCGAAAGCAGTCCTAAGAGGAAGTTTATAGCAGTACAGGCCTACCTAAAGAAGGAAGAAAAATCTCAAATCAACAGGTTATCCTTACACCTAAGGGAACTGGAAAAAGAACAGCAAAAAGAGGCCCGAGGGAGTACAAGAAAGGAGATAATAAAGACCAGAGCAGAAATAAACAATGTAGAGAACAGAAAAACAATTGAAAAATCAATGAAACCAAGAGCTGGTTTCTTGAGAAGATAAACAAAATTGACAAACCTCTAGCCAGGCTCATCAAAAAAAAAAAAGAGAGAGGACTCACATTAGCAAAATCAGGAATGAAAGAGGGAAATGACTACAGACATCACAGAAATACAAAAAATTCTAAGAAATTACTATGAGCAACTATATGCCAACAAATTTGACAATCTGGATGAAATGGATAATTTTCTAGAAGCATACAACCTTCCAAAGCTAGCATGAAGAAACAGAAAATCTAAATACCCTGATTACTACCAAGGAAATTGAATCAGTAATTGACAAGCTCCCAAAAAACAAAAGCCCTGGACCAGACGGCTTCACAAGTGAATTTTATCAAACATTCAAAAAAGAACTATCACCTATTCTTCTCAAACTATTCCAAAAAATCCAGAAGGAGGAAGGCTCCCAAACTCTTTTTATGAAGCCTCTATCACCCTGATTCCAAAACCAGATAAAGACATCACAAAAAGGAAAACTACAGGCCAATCTCCCTGATGAATATAGATGCAAAAATTCTCAATAAAATATTAGCAAACAGAATTCAGCAATATATTAAGAAGATCATACATCATGATCAAGTGGGATTCATCCCTAGTGCGCAAGGCTGGTTCAACATCCGTAAATCAATTAATGTGATACACCACATCAACAAAATGAAGGATAAAGATCACATGGTCATTTCAATAGATGCAGAAAAAGCATTTGACAAAATCCAACAGCCATTTATGTTAAAAACCCTTAGCAAAGTGGGAATACAGGGATCATATCTCAACATAATAAAAGCCATATATGATAAACCTACAGCTAACATCATACTCAATGGGGAAAAGCTAAAACCATTCCCCTTAAGATCAGGAACAAGACAAGGCTGTCCACTTTCTCCTCTTTTATTCAACATAGTGCTGGAAGTTCTAGCCACAGCAATCAGACAACAAAAAGAAATAAAAGCCATCCAAATTGGCAAGGAAGAAGTAAAATTGTCACTATATGCAGATGACATGATACTGTATATAGAGAACTCCAAAGACTCCATCAAAAAACTATTGGAACTGATAGACGAATTCAGTAAAGTAGCAGGATATAAAATCAATGTTCAGAAATCAGTGGCATTTGCATATACCAATAATAAACTAATGGAAAGCGAAATTAAGAAAACTGTCCCATTTACAATTGCGTCAAGAACTATAAAATACCTAGGAATAAATTTAACCAAAGAAGTGAAAGATCTGTACTCAGAAAATTATAAGACATTGAAGAAAGAAATCATAGAAGATACAAATAAATGGAAACACCTACCATGCTCATGGATAGGAAGAATTAATATAGTTAAAATGTCCATACTGCCTAAAGCAATATATAGATTCAATGCAATTCCTATCAAACTACCAAGGGCATTTTTCACAGAAATAGAAAATATAATCCTAAAGTTTATATGGAATCATAAAAGACCCAGAATAGCCTCGGCAATTCTGAGGAATAAAAACAAAGTTGGGGGGATCACGCTACCAGACATCAAAACCTACTACAAGACCACAGTAATCAAGACAGTTTGGTATTGGCATAAAAACAGGCACATCGAGTCAGTGGAACAGAACAGAGAGCCCAGAAATAAATCCAAGCATTTACGGACAGTTAATCTATGACAAGGAAGCAAGAATTTACACTGGGTAAAGATAGTCTATTCAATAAATGGTGCTGGGAAAATTGGACTGACACATGCAAAAAAATGAAACTGGATCATCTCCTTACGCCTTATACAAAGAACAAATTCAAAATGGATTAAAGACTTAAATGTAAGACCTGAAACCATAAAAATCCTAAATGAAAATATAGGGAGTACATTTGCAGACATTACCGGAGCAATATTTTTACTGATACATCCCTACGGTCAAGGGAAGTAAAAGAAAAAAATGAACATATGGGATTATATCAGACTTAAAAGTTTTTTCACAACAAAGGAAACCATTAATAAAACAAAAAGGAAGCCTACTGAATGGGAGAATATATTTGCCAACGATATATCTGATAAGGGGTTAATATCCAAAATTTATAAAACACTCATGAAACTCAACACCAAAAAAACAAACAACCCAATTAAAAAATGGGCAGAAGATATGAAGAGACATTTCTCTAAAGAGGACATACAGATGGCCAACAGGCATATGAAAAAAGTTAAACCTCACTGGTCATTATTGAAATGCAGATAAAAACCACCATGAGATACCACCTCTCTCCAGTCAGAATGGCTATCATCAACAAATCAACAAACAACAAGTGCTGGCGGGGCTGTGGGGAAAAGGGGACCCTGCTGCACTGTTGGTGGGACTGCAGATTGGTGCAGCCACTATGGAAGTCAGTATGGAGGTATCTCAAAGAACTGGAAATAGAGCTACCTTTTGACCCAGCAATTCCACTCCTAGGTATTTATCCTGGAAAAAACCAAGACACTTATTCAAAAAAGTTATGCACCCGATGTTCATAGCAGCACAATTTACAATAGCTAAGACTTGGAAACAACCAAAATGCCCGTCAGTAGATGACTGGATTAAGAAACTGTGGTATATTTATACAATGGAGTATTACTCCGCTATAAAGAAGAATGAAATCGTGCCATTTGCAATGATATGGATGGACCTAGAGACTATAATGTTGAGTGAAATAAGTCAGTCAGAGAAGGACAAATACCATATGATCTCACTTATATGTGGAATATGAAAAACTGTATGAATGAGCAAAGTAAACAGAAACTGTCTCATAGATATGAGGAAAAATCAGGGTTGCTAATTTGGAGAGGAATGGGGATGAGGGAGAAGGGAAGGGATTAGACAGCAAAAATAGGCAACTACAATGTTGCTACTGGGATAGGAAAAACAGTTTGGGAATATAATTAATAATGTTGTAAATATTCTGTGGAATGTCAGATGATCATAGGTCTTGTTAGGGAGACCATTTCATGGATGGAGTAGAGGTTTGATCACTGCACTGTATTACTAAAGTGGAGGTGGTATACCTACTGTAATTGAATATATATAGATAGTCACGGGATGTGGATTATACTGTGGAAGAGAGTCAGAGGAAGAGTAATAGATATATATGATATGGGGGGTGTGGGGGTGTATTGGGGTGGGGGTTTGTCACTTTGAGGGGTAAAATGTATAACTATTGCACTGTGTTGTACACCTGAAACTATTGGGGGTGGGGGGGTTGTCACTTTGAGGGGTAAAATGTATAACTATTGCACTGTGTTGTACACCTGAAACTAATTAAAAATAAAATAAAATTAAAAAAAAAAAAAAAAAAGATTGCCACTAAACTGGGAAGAGAATTAATGAGGAAGCATCCATGAAGGATTGATAACAGTTGAGCTGCTTTGACATGATCCATCTTCTCTGATCAGCCTTCTCATAGTCTTTACATGTTCTTTCTTATTCTCCTAAGTTTATTTTCCCACACTTGTAACTCTGATTCAGTTTCTCTCTAAGTCATTCTCTTCCACCATTATTGAAGCATTAAAAACTTGTTCAATTAGCATGCTTTTGGATAAAATAAAATGAATGTCCAGCTAAAGTGGCTTAAAGAATGAGAATGTTGCAATAAGCCAGGAGGTGGACATTACACCCCAATTTGAAAATAGTGAAGGAGCACTTGAAAAGATACGCAACATCATTAGTCATTAGGTAAATGCCAAGCATGAAAATGAATTACATATTCTTTAGTAAAGCTTTGAGATAAACATACTTTCTCTCTCTCTCTCTCTCTCTCTCTCTCTCTCTCTCTCTCTCTCTCTCTCTCCATATATATATATTGGAGTGTTATATATTATATATATAGTGGAGTGTTTGAACATGAAAAGTTTGAGAGAAATGGGAGCCAGAAAAGGAGATGAAGAGTGAGCAGGGCTATAGGAATAAAACCAGAAGAAATTAATGATATCCTGAAGTCAAGAGAATAAATTGTGAGGGAGTAGGGAATGATAAACTATGGCAGTGATTTTGAGAGATAAGTGATTTTTGTAATGGCAAATTTCCATTGGGTTTAACTGCATAGAGGTTTTTGTTGACCTTGACAAGACCAGTTTTGATGGAGTAGTAGAAAAGGTTTAAGAAAAAAATGAGATGAGTTAGATACAGCACATACAAATGCCATTTTCTAGTAGTTTTACTACAATGTGAGGCAAAGAAACAATCATACATATATACTTCCTGAAAACAAAAATAATTTTCAGAGACTATGGAGTCTATAGAGCTATTTAAAAAATAAACATTTTACTAAGGGAAACATGTTTTTAAAAGTTTCAAATCTTTCCTCAATGAAAAAGAAAAAAAAAAGTTTTGCATTATTATAGAGAGCTGTTTACTCCTTGAAGCCACAGCCACAAACATCCTTTCATTCTGAAAGAATATTATTGTATCACATTTTTTTTTTTAAATATAAAAGGCCTATTGGTTGGTTTGAGTGATTGTGGTGTTACAAGGTCAGTTTATCATAAAGGCAAATTCAGACTTCTGCTTCACAGGGCACTAAAAACTGTGTGAAATGTTTAAATTACTGATTTTTTTAAAACAGTTTGTTTTCATAAGAAATGCAATATATTTTCCAGAATCTTGTCATTACATGGAACTTTTTCTTGGATTCTATGTCATCTACTGGTGTCCCAGTTTACCTTTTTAAAAATTCTCTACTACCTAATCTCTAGAAATATTATCTGGGTGTAGGCAGTGGCATCCTACAGGTTCATAGCTTAAGTTGTCGGGGTTTGGTGGGGAAATACTTATGGCAACAAAATCAGACAGGTAAACAGAACCAAGAGCTGAGTTAGAGGTCAAATGTAAAAAGGAAAGAGGGAAATTCTGAAATTCTACAAACTGAAGGGGCATGACGCTAATACCCAACTACCATGAACATTAGGACCCCGAGATAAAGTTTGTTGAAAGCACATCATTGTTGATTTTAGTCAGAAGAGAAAGTGAAGGAGGGTAATGCTAGAAATTGTCTTCAATTATGTTAATGTGTCAGCAAGGACATTTATGTGGATAGATTGTACTAGAATTCATTTTAGTCTTTCATTCTAAAATTAATTGCTTACCATATTACAAGGTTTGTGATAAGCAACTGGATACAAGTATTAAAAAGGTAGACTTAATTATTCAATAAATATTTACTGGGTACCTACTATATGCCAGAGATGAATGATGAATAAACTATAGCCTATGGTTTTGAGAAGCTTCTACTCCATTTGCGAAGACAGAGTTGTAAACAGCGCATTTCAATACAAAAATTAACAGGTAGACAAATGAAAACAAAACAGAACAAAAACAAATGTCTGACAACAATAGCACTTTTTTAGGCACATAGAGAAATCATTGGCATGTGTAAACATTTCATTTCAAGATGGCCACAAGAAGAAAAACAAGCCAATACAAATATGTTCTTTGGTAGGAGCATTTTACATAAAAGGAAATGGTTAATCATTGTCAGAGTGAATAGAAAAAAGGAAAATCTTAGAGATCTTTAGAATGCTTCATTCTGGTTTTTGATGTAATTGTTTAGGTGGGGACCTAACTTCTAAACATAAAACTGCTCAAAGAACCTCACTGGCTATCAAAATAAAAGACTCCAAATAACTGCTTATAGACATAAGCAGACATACAGAAAACTGCTGAAGCAATTATGCAATTAGCAAAAGATAATTGCAGAAATAGACATAAATACATACACAAGCAAAACCCTGTAGGCAAAACACAAAATAACTTCCTGCAGCCAAAACATTTCTGAATATAATTATATAACCACCCAGACTTTCTAAGGCCTATGTCATTTCTCTGTAACAATATAATCCCAGCCTTGGGACTCTTCAAAACAATCATGAAATTTCTTAAATATGAAACACTGGCCAGCTATAATTAGTCATGTGATACCTCAAAGATCCAGAAATTCTTCCAACATAAAACATGGACAAGAAACTTATTATGTAGCACCTGGCTACCCTGCTGAGGACCGCCCCCCATATTAAATTGTGTCTGTAGACTCTCATTCCGATGAGTGGTTATATCCTGACCAAAACCAAATATCCAGATTCTTAATTTGAATTGGTTTCACATTCAATGGGACAAACATTCTTAAAATGACCATAAAACTTTCATTAACAAGGGCTCGGAATACGAGCCAAGCTTGTTGAATGTCAGCAAAACCTCATTCATTGATCTCAGCGTCAGAAAAATTGGAGAGACACAAATAATCTCAATGCAAGTTTGTTGCAACTTTTTTCATCTGCATAAAGCCCTGACTTTCACAACTGCGTAAAACATTTTTTGACAAATTAATTATTTTTACATGTTCAAGTTTATTTCCAGTTTGCTGCCCTATGCAGACCTGTTTCAAAATTCTTTCTTAGAAAGGACAGTTTATAAGAAAAGGGGATCATTAGAGAATGATAGTTAAGTTAGAGACAAGAAAAAAAAGCTGATGGTCATTTGAAAATCAGCTAGACAGGTGAGTCATTAACTTCTTATTAGGTCATAATATCATTTAGCTCCATCAGAAAATCAAATATTTTATCAGAAATCTAATCTTACAAGAAAAAGTTTTGCAAAGTAGTTTTGATTAAAAAGTTATATGATAAATGAAATTACAAATCATTTTTCTTCCACTGTGGTAAATGTACAAGTCTTTCATTTATTGCCCATTTATCTATACCATGTATCAGATACTGTGTTAAGACATAGGGGGCGCAAGAGGAAGCCAGACTGAGGAAAATTGATGGGGGTTGGAGGTACAAGTTGCAGAGGAAGGTGTCACATAAAGCATTTCAGAAGGTCGCATTTAAGCTAAATCCTGGTGGAACAGCCTTAGAAAGATACAGGGAAGGACAATCCAGTCAGTGGAATAGAGTAACAAAAGCCCCCTGAGATGGAAAAGAATGCAGTGGGGATCTGGAAACCAGAAGAAAGCCAGCCTGGCCAGAGAACAGAGAGCTTAGGCTGGATGGACAAGTTGGCAGGGCCTAGATGACCCAGTGCTGCCACCTTGGCCAGGAAATTGACTTTCTCTACTGGAAAGTAGTAGAGTTTTGATCCAGGTCATGGAATAATCTGATTTTATGTTTTAATTGACTTATCAGTCATAAAACTTAATATTTTCTTTAACCTCTTCCTGAATCACACACTCTGGTAACTCCTTCTTTTCTGGCCTGTGAAAAAAACGAACCAAACAGAACCATCTTGTGTAAAATGCTCACAGATTTGAAAAGCCTCCGTCAGTTTAAATCTTTGTTCTCCAACCTTTTTTGAATTTACATCCTCTCCCTTGACTTATGAGTGGGCTGGAGTTGGCTCCTTGATTGCCTAGAGCAAGGTGAGGGTGACGGGTGCTGGTCCTGTGATCCTGAAACAAAGCCAGCCTTTCCGCAGACCAGCTTGCTTCATTCATCAGTAGTTCTTGCTGCTTCGTTAGCCAGCACTCACTGGCCCTCAATTCCTTCTCTAAGGCAGGAATTCAAAAGCTGGATTTTTCAGAGATGTTGTCTAAATTTTTCAAAAGCCCCGCAGAGTCTACCCACTGCAGTGTCAGACACATGAGGAGTCCCCTCCCTTCTCATTTTTCATCCTACCCCTCAGATTCCCAAACTTTTATCCTCACTTTTAGTCCCTAAAGCCCCTTAAACTGGACAAGCATCTTGGGTGGGAGACTCTCCAGCTTGGCTCTATGACAATGGGAACATATTCCTCCCTTTTTCCATACCAGAAAAAAGTTGCTGCAATTCCTGTTAGGCCAACAACTCTGTCCTGAAAGACTTGGTAAAAGGAGGCTAGTGGAGAAACTGATTTTAGTTGGGCTGATTCTGACGGTACTTCATAAGCCCCTGACCAAATAAACTCAACTGCTGGGCACTGTTTGGGGATTTTAATGCCTGTTTTTCGTTTGGTTAATTTTTAGTTTGTGGCCTCTGGCTCTGGGCCATTATGCTTTTCCTAAGATAACAGTAAATGTCCCTGTTATTTAAATATCCTGTTACCATTAATACATTTATTTGTTTGCTACATGGAGAATAGCTTTAAAGAATATAGGAGTAGGAATACAGGGAGGTAAATGCAGAAATACAAAGGAGGTTTATTGTAACTTTGACCTGAATAGCAATAGCCAATCACTCAATAGTTATTAATGAGCATCTTTCTATTGTATGTCAGGTTTTTGTTTTGTTTCTTAAGCACTTACACTTTGAAAATGAACAGCATAGATAGAAGCTTTGCTCTCTAGGAGTTTGCCTTCTAGTTGGGAGGAATAGGTAGTAAAGTAAAATCAAAACAACTGCAACATTTCTCATAAAGATAACTGCTATGAAGAATACAAAATGTGATAGTGGATTAGAAAGAAGTGGATAGATTTGAGCTCTGTCATGAAGACCTAACTTTTGGTTTACTGGTGCATTGGTTTGGATGGCGATGGTCAAAGTTGAATCCTAGATTTGGGACCTGATCATGACCAGTGTTTGTGTAGTCACACCATTTACTGAGAAGGGGAAGACAGCAGTGAAAAATAACCTTGAAGGGAAATTAAGAATTCTTTTTGGGATGTATTAAGTATGAGATCCATGAAACATCCAAATGAAGATGTCAAGGAGGAATTTAGAATAAAAATTTTATAACTCTTAAGACAGTTCTTATCTTACAAATGGCATTTAATGTTATATAAATAGATGTGATCACACAGAGCCAGACTGTGGAGAAAGAAGAGAATTTTAATGTTAACAAGACAGTACAGGGTTCTTATGGAAGTCTGTCAGTCAATAAGATAACATGGGAAGAGATATATATCTTCCCCTTTTCCTTAGAGATCATGTTTGACTTTTATTCTTTCTTCAGGTTTGTTTTGTGTGCTGTTTCTTTCAGAAAGCCTTTTCTCATACTTACCTTGGGAAAACAAGATGGAGAGACTGGTTAGGACTCTAGAAGTTGAGCTGGGAAGAGAAAGTTTGGGGGCACCACTTAAGCAAAGTGGTGATGCTAACTTAACAACCACAGAGATGAGCTAAAGTTTAAGTCTGTTGGAATAGGAAAAAAAATATTGGGTTGTCGGTAAAGTCATGACGTACTTTTTCTATGTTTTTCATTGCAAAAATGAGTCATGACGTTTCTGACAACCCAATATACAAAAATTTATTATGTTAATACTGAATGGATTTACAAGCAAGGACAAACAAAATAAAAAGTATTTCTAAGAGGGACAATAAGAGATGAAGCTGAAAAAAATAATCCTGAGACACCGACATAAAGCTGTCCCCATCCCTATTATGAGGAACCAGGGTTTAAAAGCTGATGGGTAGGGGGCCAGCCGAGTGGCATGGTGGTTGGGCGCTAGCTTGGGAGGCCGGCAGCCCTGGTTCAGTTCCCACATGTGAGGGCCAGTGACACTGCCCTCAAAAAAACAAACAAACAAAAAGCTTATGGGTAGGTAGCTCAATGTTGAGAGGATTGAATCAGTTAGGCAACTAGAAAGAAGAACTTGATCAAAGGCATGAGGGGGTGGGGTGGGTGGGGTGGGGTGTGGTGAAATTACATGGTGTTTTTAGTCTCTTTAGCTTATATACATTTTCTTGTTGGGTTGTTTCTGAATATGTATCTCCACCATTTTTACTCCTATTTAGGCCTATAAACCAAATTTACATTTGGTTCCCTTGAATGGAGAACCAAGAGCCTAACAAGAAGTGGGAATGAAAAGAAACAGTAAAATGTGAGGGGGGTAGGGCATCAGTGAGGAACATGAACCCAGGTAATACAACTATGCCCAAGTGCGATGAGTGCAAGATAAGGAGGTTTTCAAGGACCCCTAAATTTCAAGTATATTTTCCTGGGATATCTTTGACGGTGACAAGGAAATCAAAATGTGTCACTGTTTGGGTGAAAGGAGTATAAAACTATTAGTTTCTTTGGGACCAAAGAGAAAACACTCCAAAATCTGACCAAAATTTCAAATAATCTTCTACTTAAAAATGTCTCTTGAAGAGAGTATTTATGCAGAACACTCATTTTTCATGGCTTCAGAAATGCACAGCTATGTACAGTTGAGTTGTGCCTAATCAGACATTGTATAAGGCTGGAAAGAAGGCAAATGTGCCCTGGTGTGATAAAAACTGCTTGTTGAGCGTCTGTACCATTGTTTTGGATGAATGAATTGAATCAATTATTTTCATTCCATCAACCAAATACTTAGAGTAAATATCTTAACCTGTGCATTTGGGACCACTGGTTGGTCAGTTAAGCAAACAAGTTGGTTAAAGCAGGGGATTTTTTTAAAAGAAAGATGATGCAGCCTTAAAGCATGTTTTAGTTTTCTCATTCACATCTACTTCAATACATTTTTTTGTTTTGCTTTAGTGACTTCTCTTTAAGTTTTTTCAGATCATTCAAATTAATTGAAATAGCTTATCTTTTCATACTTACACCTTATTAGTAAATTTATTTACATAGTTTTTTGATTTATTTGTTATTTATTTGCCTAATTATAATAGTACACACATCTGGAGTAAGCAGTGTCTTTTTAGGTTACAACTTAATGGCTAAGAGAAATGTGTCACTATACTAATGAGCTGACTGCTAACAGCATTGTTGGCATTTGGTTAGTATGTTTTAAATTAGGAAATGAGAGCATTGATTAATCTGGCAGGTTGTGGATAAGAGAGATTTGACTGTATTTATATATTCTAGTACCTGTTCTAATACATAACAACAGTTGGAAGTAACATAATTGCAGCTTGTAAATATTCTTTTTCCTCATTCCCAACACACATCAACATCAACACCATTGTCACTGAGGGACCAGGAGGGCTAAGGAATACCATGAGAAAATAAGAAAAAAGAAGTAATTGAAGAGACAAAAAAAAAAAAAAAAAAAAAGAATCTGCTGGAACACAAAAAGTGGCTTTGGGGAAGAGCAATGACAAAGTACATTCAAGAAGAGTTAGAAGGAATGGAGTAGCCAATTTTCTGATCTACCCACTTCCAGGACTCTTAAATTTGATCTGCCTTTATCCTCTATCTCTTCCTAGTACTGAACTTCAGGGTTCTCAGGACTACAACATTGACTAGTAAATCAAATATTCTTATTTATTTTCTGGGGACCTAGATTCTTAGAACTACAGACATTCTTGTGGTAGGAATATTCTCATTTGTATCAACATTTTATTCCCCCTATCAACATTTATTCTCTATCTGCTACCTATTAGAAAATATTTTAATCACACTAAAATTTGGCAAAGAAAAAGGATATAAAAAAAATGAAGACACAGCTGCTTCTCCTTTCCTGCCACAATAGAAGTAGAAGAACTGTCAAAGTCACACCTCAGATAATTGTTTCCCTATGAGCCTGAACAGACTCTTGGTATAGTGCTGATTGCTTATGTACCTGAGCTATCTGGATTTACAAGTTGGTAAATTACTCTGTAAAAATGTGCCAACAAGGATAGTTTTTTAAAACCCACATTTTAAGGTACAGTTTAAAAATGCTTTCGCAAAACATGCTTGGGAGAGGTCCAAATTAACTTTCAATATAAACATGGTCTTAATCACTTTTTCTCAGATTGTCTGCCCTTGATCAATTATAATCTGAATTCTCAAGGTACATTTTAGGCTCCTCTGCACTGTATGTAGTTCTTGCCTCAGAACTGTTTATGTATATATGTGTGCATTCATTCATTTTATTTACCCTGATGAGTCCAAAAGACCTTACAAAATATGTCTGATTCAAAATAATAATAAATTGTTAAGGGAATCAAAGTGAAGGAGCAGAAACACTAGGAAGAAAATTAGGTCAGCACATAGAAATAGAAATCATATGCTCTTTCCCAGTTTTTAAAACTCGTTTTGAAATTTACCTTTAAGCATCCTGTACTAAAATTAATGAAGAACACATAATCGGCTTCAAGATTAATAATCTCCTAACACATAACAAAAATGTATAAGTAACTTTGGCAAAGCCAAAAGGTTAAGTGAGAAAGACATTCTGAGAAATGTTTCTCAAAGCCAAGTGTATTAGAAAGGTCGTAAGGGATACAAAATTAATGATCAGTATCAGATCCATCCCAGGTACAAAGGGAAAGATAGGTGGAGGCAATGACATGAACTCATATTGAGCACATTTAAAGAATGGTTATAATTATCCCCATTTTTTAAAGTGAGGGAACAAAGGTTGAAACTCTTCTAAATTCATGTGTTTATTAAGTTTGAGTAGCATAAGCTGGCTGAGTTCAAAGTCCGTGTTTTTCTCAATATAACATGTTTCCTCTCCATGGAAGGAGATAATTAAAAAAGGCAAAGACACTAACTTTTCAAAGTTCTCTTATTTATTACTCCTTTTTTTTTTTTTTTTTGTAATATGATGGAGCTCTCTGTCCTCTAATGCTTTCACTAAGACATTTCTTTTGCTTAAGAAATTGGTTTTGGGCTTAGAAATTAAAATAAGCACAAAGACATGAAAACTCATTATGTTAAAGGCTATTTTCTCAGTAACTTGAAATTTACTGCCCTTTTGGATGCTGTTCCATGTTTTAATGCTCTGAATTTGAAACCCAAGTTCAGTCCTTGGGAGTTGGGATTTATAAACTGCCAAATACTTCTAAGGGGAAAAAATGCATTTCAAAGCCTAGGGGGGAAAGAGACTCACTTTGCTTTTTTTACATCAAACAGGCCTTGTAAAACAACATATTGATCAGTTAAATACAAATGAACTTGCATCATATGGATATAATTCTCTTAAATTAAATTTCCTTTAAAATAGGGATGGAATTAAACATTAAAAAGGAGAAGTTCACAAAGTCAAGCTTTTTTTTTTCCTTTGACATCTGTCTGTGTAGCCTTAAACCCTAAAAGAATAAATCTTAGCAATATTAAATATGTGACACGCTGTCTTAGTTAATACATAGCTGATATATTATTGTTCATTATATTGACTGTGAGAGGATTTTATTTGAAAAATATCTCAAAGTAGCTATAATTTTCCTCCTAATTTTTTAGGCAATTTAATTTTTGGTTTTCTTGTGTTTCATGAATAAAGAGGAAATAGTAGTAAGTCAAGAGAGAGGGCATAAGGAGACCTCTCTCAAAGTTGTAGATACCAAAAGGTCAATGAAAACAAGGGCTGCAGGCTTGGTGGATAGTACCATAGCATGAAGGAAAGCTATTTGGATATCAGGTGAAGGAGGATTGATGCTGTCAGTTGAGGGGCAGCTAAACCACAGAAAGCTTAGTGGAGACCACAAATGCCAAAGGGAGCTGCTTAGAATTGACCCCTCCCCCCACAAGTGTAATACTTACCCATCTAGATAGATAATGATAACAAACCAAAAAGGGCCCAGAAGCTTCACAGTCACTCATGTGGAATCTTTTAAATAAGCCAGTTAAAGTTAGTACTAATTAAAAAAAGAAAGGAACAGCACATTTGCCAAAGGCAATAACGCATGGAAGCATCTTTGAATAGACACTGGCAAAAAGGAAGGAGACAGTGTTTGGGGAAGAATAAAAGCCTCTTCTCCACTTTTCTTTTACAAGTCTAGCGTATCCTAGAGCTAGAAATTAAAGTTTTAAAATGGACTTGATGTGACTCAAAAGTTATGGGATTTGATCAGTAATGGAGTTCATTATTTAGCAAGTTAAGGCATTTCAACCCAGCAAAGATACTGAGAAGAAAATGGTTCCTTGCTTATCAACAGCATAATACCCATTACACCTTGTTTCTACTTTAACTCTAACAAAGGATATATCTTCATCTCATAATATCCTTCTTCAATATAATTAACCTGAAACATTAGGCCTAAAAATTGCGTTTATTTTTTTTATTTTTTATTTTTTTGAGGGTAGTGTCACTGGCCCTCATATGTGGGACCGAACTGGGGCCGCTGGCTTCCCAACCCAGCGCTTATCCACCGCACAAAAATTGCATTTATTTTTGTTTATTTAACAATTATTTTTACTGTTTGACTATTTGCCATCTGCTTGATGATAAGCATATGAGATAAAAACAAACAAATAAAAAAACACCCCTTCAGGAAAACAAGCTGAAATGCAGGTGATTGGCATATAAACAAATATATCAGTGGTCAAAACTGTATTACCTCAACAATTGTTATCAGAATTCCTCTTGGAAGGAAAGAACCTTCTCTACAGAACCTAGATAAGGAGCCTGGGTTAGAAAATGAGACAATGATGAATTAAGGATTAGCAGCAATACTTTAGTAGGAATATATCCATTCAAGCAGTTTTAAGAGTCTAGCTAGCAGTGACTAGGCTGATAGCATCGATAAGAAAGACTTATGAATATCTAAAGATGAATTATATGTTGAGATAAGATTTTATGAGGCCAGCATTATCCTGATAAGGACACTAAAAGAGAACAAAATTACAAACCAATATGTGATAATACAGATGCAATAATTCTCAACAAAATATTAGCAAATTGATTTCAACAGCATGTTTAGTGTCTGATACACTGTTATCTAGTGGGATTTATCCCTGGGATGCCAGGATGGTCAACGTAGGTAAATCAATAAATGTGATACACTACATTAATAAAATGAAAAAATAAAAAAATCATATGATTATCTCAATAGCTACAGAAAATGCATTTGACAAAATACCACAATTTTTGATAATAAAAGTGCTCAACAAATTGAGTATAGAAGGAATATTCTCAGCACAATAACAGCCATATATGACAAGCCCACAGCCACTCTAATACTTAAGTGTGAAAGGTTGAAAGGTTTTTCTCTAAGATCAGGAATAAGACGCATGTGACCACCCTCACCATTCCTAGTCAACCTAATCCTGGAAGTTCTAGCCACAGTAATCGGGGAGGACAAACAAACAAACAAACAAACATCCAAATTGAAAAGGAAGAATGAAAATTGTCTTTGTTTGCAGATCACATGATCTTCTATAGAGAAAATTCTAGAGACTTCACCAAACAACTGTTGGAACTAATCAACAAATACAGTAAAGTTGTAGGATACAAAACCAACATATAGAAATCAGTTGCATTTCTATACACTAACAACAAAACATCTGAAAAAGAAAACAATTCTATTCACAATATCAGCAAAACAGATACTGAGGAATAAATGTATCCATTGATGTGAAAGATTCGTGCAATAAAAACTACAAGTCTGTGATGAAAGAAATTGAAGAAGATACCAATAAGTGGAAAAATGACCAATGTTTATGGATCTGAAGAATGAATGTTATTAAAATGTCCATAATACTCAAAGCCATCTATAGATTAAAAATAATTCTTATCAAGATTCCAATGGTATTTTTCACAAAAATAGAAAAAAAAATTCTGTAAGTTGTGTTTAGTCACAAAAGATCCTGAATATCTAAAGCAATCTTGAAAAAAGAAGAACAAAGCTGGAGACATAGCATTTCCTGATTTCAAACAATATTACAAAGTTATAATCATCCAAACATCATAGTACTGGCCTAAAAATAGACACATAGTCCAATGGAATAGAAGAGAGACTAAGCAATAAGCCCATGCATATATAGTCAATTAATTTATGACAAAGGAACCAAAAATATAGAATAGAGAAAGGACAGCCTCTTCAATAAATGGTGTTGGGTAACCACATGCAAAAAAAGAATAAAAAAAAGAAAAGAAATAAATCCAACCCCTGTTTTACACCACTTACAGAAACTAATTCAAAAATAATGGAAAGTCTTAAACATAAGACCTGAAAGAATAAAATTCCTACAGGAAAACAGAGAGAAAATTCCCCTTGATATTGGTGTTGTCAAAAATTTTTGGATATAATACCAAAAGGATGGACAACCAAAGCAAAAATAATTAAGTGGGACTACATTAAGCTAAAATGGTTCGACATAAGTAAAAGAAACCATCATCACAATGAAAAGGCAACCAATGGAATGGGAGATAATATTTGCAAATTATAAATTTACCAAAAGGTTGATATGAAAAATATTTGAAGAACTCGTACAACTCAATAGCAAAACAAACAAAACAAAACAAAGGAACAATATGATTAAAAAACAGACATAAGAATTCTATAAACATTATTCTAAAACATATACGGGTGATCAACAAGTACATGGAAAGACCTGGCATCACTAATCATTAGGGTAACGCAAAGGAAAGCCACAATAACCTATCACCTAACGCCTTTTAGAATAGCTGTATCAAAAAGTCAAGAGATAATAAGATTGGGCAAGGATGTGGAGAAAAGGAAACCCTCATACATTGTCCATGGGTTTGCAAATTGGTGGAGCCCCTATGGCAAACAGTATGGAGGTTCCTCAAAAAATTAAAAATACAACTACCTCATAATCCTGCAATTGCATTGCTGGGTTTTTATATGAAGAAATCCACAACACTCATTAAAAAAGATATATGTACCTTATGTTCACTGCGGGACTATTTACAATAGCCAAGATATGGAAGCAACCTAAGTGCTCATCAATAGACCACTGGATAAAGAAGAAGTGGTACATATGTACAATGGAATATTACTTAACCGTAAAAATAATGAAATTTTACCATTTACAATAACATGGGTGGACTTAGAGGGTATTATGCTAAGTGAAATAAGTCAGACAGAGAAAGACATATACCATATGATTTCACTTATATGTAGGATCTAAAGAACAGAACAAAGAAACAACCACAACAACAAAAGAAAAATGCAGACTCATAGATACAGAGAACAAACTGATGGTTGACAGATGGGAAGGGATTGAGAGGACGGGTGAAAAATCTGAAGGGTTAAGAAATACAAATTGGTAGTTACAAAAAGGTTATGGGGATATAAACTATAGCATAGGGAATATAGTCAATAATATTGTAATAACTATGTGTGGTGCCAGGTGAGTACTACACTTATGTGGGGAGATCACTTCATACCTTATGTAAATGTCTAATTGCTATGCTGTACACCTGGAACTAACATAATATTAAATATCAACCGTAATTGAAAAATAAAAGTTTTTATAAAAAGGAAATGTGATACACACACACACACACACACACACACACACACACACACACACACACTGGAATGTTATTCAACCATGAGAAAGAAGGAAATCCTGCCATTTGCAGCATCTTGGATGAATCTTGTGGGCATTATGCTAAGGGAAGTAAGTCAGAAAAAGACAAATACTGTATGATATATCATATCACATATATGTGAAATCTATAAACACCAATCTTATAGGAACAGAGGAGAATGGTGGTTACCAGAGACTAGGGAATGGGGAGATGTTGGTCAAAGAGCACAAACTTCCATTTATAAGATGAATTAAGTCCTGGGATCTAATGTATGCTATGGTGATTATACCTAATAAACTGTATTATATACTTGAAAGTTGCTAAGTGAGTAGGTCTTAAATATTTTCACCACAAAAAGGAGATGGGAATTGTATAATATGATAGAGGGTTCAACTAACGCTATGATAGTAATGATTTTCTATTATATAAATGTATCACATTAACAGGTTGTATGCCTTAAATTTATACAATATTATATGCCAATTATATGTCAATAAATTACTGGGGGGAAAAGGGTAGGTGTTGTTACTATACCTATTTTAGATTTAAATAAACTGATAAATGAGTAGAAGAGCAAGCTATGAATCCAGGTCTGTTTAAATTCCAAGACTGTTGATCTTTCCAGCCTTACATAATATAGTGCACATGTTGAATGAGAATGTAATCTAACTCAGTGTAGATTGTTTTTGTTTTTTTCTGGTAACAATACCTTACTGATTTTACTATTTACTCTTTCACCATTGTCATTACAATCCTCGTATTGCATCACCTATATGAGATGTGATGCACTTTCTGCTCAGCACATACAGTTACTAAGCTGACACCACTACTCTGTACTACCCGGGCAAGGATGGGGAGGGGGTGTAGGGACTTTTGCACATGAACCTGGAAAGGGCCACTATTATTCATATTAGTATGACTCCCTTTTTTCTTTTTTTTTTTTTGTCCAGCAATTATTGCTAACCTTGAGGGCACTCAGTCAGGAGTAAAAGCAGATCTGAAGTCAGACAACCTACAGAAATGGCTCTGCAAAGTATCTTTTCTCAGGCTTTCTTTCCTAACAGCATTTTGACAGCCACTGCTGAATAGCAGAGGCTCCAAAATTGATCTTTTGAGTGAGTGCCAGAGATCTCTTGGGCCAGTCGGAGGGAAGAGCTCTGTGTGGAGCTGTCCATCCCCAACTGAGAGTCTGAGAAGGATGTTTATTTATGAAAACAAAACCAGGCTGATGCTTCCGGGCCCATTGGGAAGATGGCAGCCCTGGCAGGAGGTTCCGGGGGTACTGGACAGCCGGGTGTTCATGCAGCATCTGTGGTTGTCCCGCCTGCACCCTGGCTTCCGGCACCTGTGCCATGACCCCCAGGCAGGCTCTCCTACTGGTTCTGTTTCTCTGAGGAACCTGCCTGAAACTAGGCCATTTCATTATTGCCCTGGTTAGTCAATGATGCTTTGTCAAAACTCAAAGTTCTCAAGAACTTTTGCCCTGGGGACTTTTCCTATATTTTTTCATAATTTTTTTCCCCCATTTATTCTCATCTCTTACTTTTTCAAAAATTCCTATTATTGGCTATAAAACTTCATAAATTGTTTCTCATTAAAAAAAAATCTTGTCTTGATCTCTTTATAATTTAAGGGAGAGTTCTTCAACTTTATATTTTAAGCTTCTAATGGAACTTTCTTTTATAGTTGTTAGACATTTATGTAATTTAAGAAGTAATGCCCCTGACTACTGTAGCACCCACCTGGCACTATACATTGTTATTACCATATTATTGACTATGTTTCCTATACTTTACTTTATATCCCCATGACTATTTTGCAACTACCAATTTATACTTCTTAATCCTTTCACCTTTTTTAATCTGCCCCTCATCCCCCCTCCCATCTATCACGTGGATGAATCTAGTACCCATCTGACACCATACATAGTTATTACAATATTATTGACTATATTGCTTATGCTATACACTACATCCTATGACTACTGTGTAATAACAAATTTGTACTTCTTAATCCCTTCAACTTTTTCACCCTGCCATCCAAAACCCCTCCCTTCTATCACTCCAATAAATCTAGTACCCATCTGAAACCATACATTGTTATTACAATATGATTGACTATATTCCTCATGCTATGCCCTACATCCCCATAACTATTTTGTAACAGCCAATTTTACTTCTTAATCTTCTCTCCTTTTACACCCTCTACTCAGCACATAGCCCTCCCGGTCCATCCACATCACCTCAGATGGCAAGAATACATTCCCTTCCATGGCTGAGCAATATTCCATTGTATATACCAGGTGCCAAAAAAAGGTATACACATGACTTGTGTTCATCTTTTGTTATTGGTGTATATTGAGTATTACAATTTTAATACAGTTTTTTCCTTTCTTCAAATGTGTATACATTTTTTTGGCACCCTCTGTATATACCATCTCCTCTTTATCCATTCTTCCTATGACAGACAGCCAGACTGTCTCCACATCTTGGCCTTTGTAAACAATGCTGCAATAAACATTGGATGCACATTTCTCTTCAAAAATAGCATTTTGGGTTTGTTTGGATAAATACCCAGAAGTGGGATTACTTGGTCTTTTTTTGTCTCTTGTTATAGCCTTTGTTTTAAAGTCTGTTTTGTCTGGTATAAGTATTGTTATCCCAGCTGTTTTTGTTTGTTTCCTGTTTTCATATGGTTCTCTGCTTTTTCTGTCTGACTTATTTCATTTAGCATGATAATCTCAAGATCCATCCATGTTGTGGCAAAGAGCAATATTTCATCTTTTCTTATGGCTGAGTATATATTTGGCCCATTGTATATATGTACCACATCTTTATTCAATCATCTATTGAAGGACACTGGTTGTTTCCATGTCTTGTACACTGTGAGTAATGCTGCAGTGAACATAGAGGTACATATATGGATAAAACATTTACAGATAAATGTTTTCAGATTTTGGGGGGTAGATACCTTGAATAGGGATTGCCGGGCTGTATGGTACTTCTAGTCTTAATTTTTTGAGGAACCTCCATATTGTTTTCCATAGTGGTTGTAAAAATTTACATTTCCAACAGCAATGTATGAAGGTTCCTTTTTCTCCACAACCTCTCTAACACTTGTTATTACTTGTCTTGTTGATAATAGCCATTCTAACAAGTATGAGATGGTAGCTCTTTGTGGTTTTGACTTGTGTTTCCCTAATACCTAGTGAAGTTGAGCATCTTTTCATATGTCTGTTGGCTGTTTGCATGTCTTCTTTGAAGATGTGTGTTTAGGTCTTCTGCACATTTTTTAATTGAATTGTTTGGTTTGCTGTTGTTGTTGTTGTTGAATTGTATGAATCCTTTATATATTTTTGAAATTAGGCCATTTTTTGAGGTATTGTTTGCAGATATCTTCTCCCATTCAGATGATTCCCTCTTTGTTTTGCTGAATGCTTCTTTCCTTGTGCAGAATCTTTTTAGTTTAATTTAGTCTCATTTATTTGTTTTTGCTTTTACTTGCCTTGCCTTTGAGGTCAAATACATAAAATCCTCTTTAAACCCAAGGTCCATAAGTTTAATACAAGCTTTCTTCTGCGCAAATAATTGTTTCATTTCTTATATTTATGTCTTTGATCCATTTTGAGTTAATTTTGGTGTATGTTGACAGATAACAGTCTAGTTTCATTCTTCTCCACATGGCTTCCTAATTTCCTAACAACATTTATTGAACAGGCTTTCTTTTCTCCATTGTATGTTTTTGGCTCATTTGTCAAAAATTGTCTGCCCATATACATGAGGCTTTATTTCTGGGTTCTCAATTCTGTTCCATCAGTGTGTGTCTATTTTTCTGCCAATACCATGCAGTTTTGTTTATTGTCCCTTTGTAATATAATTTGAAGTCAGGCAGCCTGATACCTCCAGCCTTGTTCTTTTTTCTCAGGATCTTTTGTGATTTTGTTACAAATCTGATGACTTTTTTGTTCTATTTCTTTAAAAAGTGCAATTGGGGTTGGATGGGGATTGCGTTAAATCTGTATATTGCTTTGGGTAATATGGCCATTTTAACTATATTGATTCTTACAATCCATGACTATGAAATATTTTTCCATTTCTTTGTGTCTTCTTCAATTCCTTTTAATAAAGTCTTGTTTTCAGTGTATAAGTCCTTCACATTCTTTTTTGTTTATTTCTATGTATTTTATTTTATCTTATTGTTGCAATTACAAAAGGATTTTTTTTTTTCATTTCCTTTTCTGAAATTTCCTTGTTAGTATATAAGAATGCAATGGATTTTTGTACATTGATTTTGTATCTTGCAACTTTACTGTATTTGTTTATTGTTTATAATAGTTTTTGATGGAGTCTTTAGGGTTTTCTATATAAAAAATCATGTAATCTGCAAAAAGTGAAAATTTGAATTTTTTATTCTCTATTGGGATGCTATTTTTTTTTCCTTTCTTTTTTTTCCCCTCCTGATTGCTCTGGCTAGGACTTCCAGCAATATTTTGAATAACAGTGGTGAGAGAGGGCATTCTTATTTTGTTTCTAATTTTGGAGGAAGAGCTTTCAGTTTTCCACCATTAAGTATGATATTAGCTGAAGATTTGTCATATATGGATTTTTTAAAATTGAAGTACTTCCCTTTGATACCCATTTTATTAAGTGTTTTAGTCATAAATGGATGTTGTATGTTGTCAAATGCTTCTTCTGCATCTATTGAAATGATCATATTATTTTTATCCTTTATTTTGTTTATGTGGTGCAGGACATTGATTTGCATATGTTGAACCATCCTTGTGCCCCTGGAATGAACCCCACTTGATCAAGATGTATAACTTTTTAAATGTATTATTGGATTCAATTTGCTAGTATTTTGTTTGGGTTTTTGCATCTGTATTCATCAGAGATATTGTTCTGTAGTTTTCTTTTTCTGTGTTACCGCTACTAGGTTTTGGTATCAGGGTAATGTTGGCCTCATAAAATGAATTAGGAAATGTTGACTCTCCTTCAGTTTTTTGGAAGAGTTTAATGAGGACAGGTACTAAGTAATATTTGAATATTTGGTAGAATTCATTAGTGAAGATGTCTAGTCCTGGACTTTTGCTTTTGGTGAGGTTTTGGATGATGTTTTCAATCTCATTACTGTTGATCTGTCTTGTTAGGTTTTCCAGTTCTACATGATTCAGTTTAGGAAGGTTACATATTTCTAAGAACTTGTCCATTTCTTCTAGGTTATTGAATTTAGTGGCATATTGTCTTTCATGATGTTCTTGTATGATTCTTTGTATTTCTGTGGTATCCATCATAGCTTCTCTTTCATTTCTGATTTTATTTGTTTCTTTTCTCATTTTAACTTAGTGAGTCTAGCCAGGGGTTTGTCAACTGCGTTAATCTTTATAAAGAACTAGCTGTTTATTGCATTGATTTTTCCTATGTTGTTTTTTGTTCTCTATTTCATTTAATTCTGCTCTAATTTGTATTATTTACATACTTCTTCTTTGGGCATCATTTTTTCTTCTTTTTCTACTTTTTTAAGGTGTAATGTTAGGTTGGTTGTTTGAGATTTTTCTTGTTTCTTAGGATAGTCCTGTAGTTATATAAACTTCCCTCTTTTTTTTATTTTTTAAAGATTTTATTGGGGAATTGGGGGAGGGGAACAGCATTGGGGAATTGAGGAGGGGAACAGACAAGTTGTTGTCTCTTTGTTCTTCAGTCTAGTTGAGGAGTACATTGCTTCTCTGGCCCATGTTGGTATCGTCATTGTGCTCTTCCCGGATGAGGCAGATCGGTCGCCGGCCTCTGGATGGTCGCTCACCGCAGTTATTGGTTGCTCATGCTGGTTGCCACCCACTCACTGTAGCCTATGGCAGCCCACTGCAGCACGGGCTGCAGCCTACACCATTTCTGGGGCTCATGCAGCCCAGCTCCAGGTGGAGCTGTTGTCAGCTGTACAGGGCAGTGTCACTGGCCCTCGTATGTGAGGTCTGAACTGGGGCTACTGGCGTCCCAAGCCAGCTATCAAACAATGTGCCGCTCGGCCAGCCCATATAAACTTCCCTCTTATTCCCACATTTGCAGCATCCAAAAATTTTCATATGCTGCATTTTCATTCTCTTTTATTTCTATGTATCTTTTGATTTCTCCTTTTATTTTTTTCTCTGTCCCATAGTATAGTATTCTTCAAACCCCATATATTTGTGGATTTCCCCACTTTCTCCTTGCAGTTAATCTCCAATTTCAAAGCATTGTGCTCACAGAATAATGCTTACTATGATTTCAATCTTCTTAAATTTGTGGAGGCTAGTTTTGTATCCTAACATATGGTCTATCCTTGAGAATGTTGCCTGTGCACTAGAGAAGAATGTATAATCTGGTGTTCTAGGATGAAAGGCTCTGTAAGTGTTAATTATGTCCACTTTGTCTAATGTGTCATTTAATTTGACCTTTATTGGTTTTCTGTTTTGATGATCTATCCATAGCTGTCAATGGAATATTTAGGTCCCCTACTGTAATTGTGTTTCTGTCAGTTTCTCCCTTTAATTTTGTTGGTAATTGCTTTATGTATTTTGGTGCTTTCTGGGAGTTTTTTGTTGATGTTTCCATTTTCATGAAATATTTTTTTTCCATCCATTTACTGTCAATCTCTGTGTGTCTTTCTATCTGAAGTGACGCTCTTGTGGGTAACATATGTAAGGGTCTTGTTTACTTATTTATTCAGCAACCCTAACTTTTGATTGGAGCATTTAATCCATTTATATTTAAAGTAATTGTTGATAAATATGTAGTTATTGCCATTTTGTTATTCATATTTTTTCTTTTATCATCTTGAAATTCCTCTAACATTCCTTATAATACTGATTTGATGGTAAGGAACTCCTTCTGGGAAGCTCTTTATGTGTGCTTCAATTCTACATGATAGCTTTGCTGAATAGAGTTATCTTGGTGATAGATCCTTGTTTTTCATCACTTTGAATATTCTGTGCCAGTCCCTTCTGGCTTGCAATATTTCTGTTGAGAAATCAGCAGTGAGTCTTATGGAAGCTTCCTTGTAGGTAACTAATTGCTTTTCTCTTGCTGCTCTTAAGATTCTCTTTTTGTCATTAACCTTTGGCATTTTAAAGACATTCTTTTTATTTTATTTTATTTTATTTTTGAGGGCAGTGTCACTGGCCCTCATATGTGGGACCCAAACTGGGGCCACTGACTTCCTAAGCCAGCACTTAACCACTGTGCCACTCAGCCGCCCCACCTTTGGCATTTTAATTATTGTATATCTTGGTGTGTATCTTTTTGGGTTCATCTTATTTATGACTCTCTTTGCTTCCTGGGCTTGTATGTCATTTTCCTTTGCCAGGATAAGGAAGATTTCTGTCATTATTTCTTCAAATAGGTTTTCAATTCCTTTCTTTCTCCCTTCTCCTTCTGATACCCCTATGTTGTGAATGTTGGTATGCTTGAGGTTGTCGCAGAGGCCCCTTAAAATATCCTCATTTTTTTGTTGTTTTGTTTTTTTGTTTTTTTGTTTTCGATGTTCTTATTGGGTGTTTTCTGCTGCCTTATCTTCTAAATCATTGATTCTGTCCTCTGCTTCACATAATTTCCTGTTGATTACCTCTGATATATTTCAGTTTTTATATTCTTTATTTGTGACTAGTTCTTTTTTTTTTTTTTAATGTTTTCTATCTCTACCTTTATGTTTCTTGTCTCTCTGTTGAGTTTCTCCCTGAGATCATTGAACATCCTTACAACTTGTGTTTTGAACTCTGCATCTGGTAGATTGCTTGTCTAAGTTTTGTTTAGTTCATTATCTGGAGTTTTATTCTGTTTTTTCATTTGGGACACCTTTCTGTGTCTCCCCATTTTGTCTGTCTCCTTGTGTTTGTTTGTATGTATTTGATAGCTGCTATGTCTTCCAGTCTTAGTAGAGAGGCCTTATGTAGTAGGTGCTCTGTGGGGGCCAGTTGTGCAGTCTCCCTGGTCACCTAAGTTGGGTGCTACTTGTGTGGTTTGTGTTTGCCCTCTTGTTGTAGTTGATCTTTAGTTGCTGTTTGCACATCAACGAGAGGGATTGACCCTATGCTGACTGGTTAGGAGGACTAGTAATGACTATAGTGGAAGAACTGCTGTGCATGGGCTGACCATATGAAGCAGGAATCACTTTAGCAGTGCTCTGCTGTGAGCCCAGTCTGCCCATTGGGTGTGTCATCTTCGGAGGTGGCCCAGTGATGCTCTGGCTCAGTCTGAAGCTGGTCTTTGGGCCTGCCGGCCAAGGGCCCTGCCACTGGCCATGTTCATTTGCAACTTGTGCCCTGCCCAGTGCCAACTGGCATTAGCCACACAGCAATCCACAAATGGGCACCACCTGCACTGGGCTTGGACATGACTTGAGAGGCCAAGCTACAAACTGAGGCCCACTACCACTAGTGCCAGGATTGCAGCTGCTCAGCAAGAGATATGGGACATGCTGAACCCAAATGCTGCTTATTTGGGTTATGTGAGCTTTTGAGAGAGATTAGGAAATTCTGAAGCATGAGTCAAAATAAGCTGTTTGTATGGAAAAACCATTGGAGATGGCCTGGGTGAGCCCACAAATTGGGCGGGGTAGGGTCTCAGAGAATCACGAGAGCGGGGCAAAGTAATGGTATTAGCTAGATTGATGGAGACTCAGATATGGCAGCTGCCTGCATCTACATACTCCAAGGGGAAAGACTCAACAAAGAGACAATGGATTCTGCTAGCATTTCTGTCTGGGAGAAAACTGCCATGCCAGCCTTTGTCCTGAAGCCAGACAACCCTTTTCTTCCCTGTATATCCCTGGTGACTTTCCAGCTGCTGGCCCAGCACTGGAGCTTTGAGTGAATAAATCTGTCAGCGAATATGTCCATGTGTAGGAATTTTTTTTTTTAAGATGAACCATCCTGCCACCTGTTGGCAGCTCAACGGCTGCCCAGCTTGGGCCCAGAATCCAACCATCAGCCTTGTTGCTCAGAGCTTGCACTCCTGAGTGAGCTCTTAACCAATTGAGCCACTCAGTCGGCCCTCTTATGTGTGGGACTTTTAAGAGGAATGCCTGTGACTCTAGCAGCCCTCCATCTCACCCAGCCACAATCTCCACTGGTTTTCACAGTCAGACTTTATGGGCACTTTTCTCCCTGGCTATGGAACTCTGTGCCAGGAAGCCTGATGTAGGACTGGGATCTCTTCCTCCTTCTGGGGGTACACTCTACAGCTAAGATATCCCTCTCAATTTTTAATTGTCACACATGGTGTAGAACCAGCCTCTTCCATGTCTCCTAGCAATCTCAAGGTGGCTTCTTCTGTATGTCCTCATTTGTAGGACTTTGGTTCAGCTATATTTCAGGCAATTCTCAATGATGGTTGTCTGGTAGTTTAGTTTTAATTTTGATATTGTTGTGGGAGGAGGAAAGCACAGTGTTTACTTACTCTGCCATTTTGATTGGAAATTCAGTGGTAGATTGAATTAATGCCCCCAATTCTCCACTTCTTCCTGTACATATGTCCTTTGCCATGTAGCTCCCACTTCTTTACTGCTTCCTGCTTTATGCCCTTCACCATGTAACTTTATAGGGGTGTCTCAGTGTGGGCAAAGAGTAACCCCCAGTTATCAGTGCTGGTCCCAGCCATGTGCCTTGCATTTAACGATGAGATATTAATGAGCATAATGTAAGCAGGAGCTTGAGAGCATGTGTGTGATTGGGCTTACCTTCTCACAACTTTACCCACACCTTGAGAAAAACTCACTGGTCCAGTGAGAGGACAAGAAACATATGACATAAGTCCACCCAACCTGACTCAACTAAACCCAGCAAGTTGCAGAAAGTCATATGAATGTAGCCAAGACCAGCATCCCTGCCACAACCTGCCTAGTTCAGCCACCCTCTGTCAATCTACAGTTCTACAGGAAAATAAGTGCTTTCATTTTTATTTTAGTGGAAAGGAATGGATAAGGAAAGGAATGGCGTATGATAATTTTCTGATTTGATTGAATGTAAACTGAGATCATTAATCAGAATATAAAATTTTAGGGGAAATTTCTAATTAACTTCTGATAATATTTAATTTTAAGTGCCTTTAGGACATTATATAATATTTTCCAGATATTTCTCAATGGCAACATACTCTCTAAACCCATCTATGCTTTCCTCGCTCTAAGGAGATGCCAATCCCCATAATTCGTGAAAACAAAACAAAACAAACAAAAGAATTCAGTTTCTTAGAGTTGATATAGTAAAAATCCTATCCCCAAACTCATGATCTTTATATCATCCCCAACCATTATCACTGCCTACTAGTTCAAGTTAAATGGAATACTTTCACTTTTCAAAGCTAATATTTGTTCCTCCTGTGTTTTGGATCACATTTTCTCGCTAATCCTAAAAAAGTCATTCACCATTCATCTTCTATACAGTTGCTTCCTGACTATTGATTCCTTAAAATATACTGTATAGATAGGATCAAGCTTTCATTTAGAGACAGAAATATACACAAAAACATATTGGATAAAACAAATACAATTTAATGCTTTTTCTAACATAATATAGAAGGCAAAGGAGGATGAAAGTAGAGCAATCAGAATGTGTGCAGGTTTAAAGTTGAGTAACACAAGCCATGACCAAGTTAGAGGAACTTGGCTTAAACACTACCAAAGAGAATAATGCAAGATTCACATGTAATTAGGTGAATGATATGGAAGGCTTTGGACTCCAGACTAAGACATAAATTTATTTTATATGCAGCAGAAATTCACCATAGATGGAATTGTTGATGTTTATATTTGCAGTCCCAATTAAAGTAATTGTCATTTCACTAATTTCAGTTTTAAGATTAATTATACTTAGCTGTAATTGATTCATTCAGTCAGTCATTCAGTCTACCAGTGTTTATTAAACATATATCTTTTGTCACAATATATCTTGGAAAAAAGAGTTATACAGAAAAAAAATGGAATCTGCACATTAATATTTTCCTAAGGAATTACTTCTTTATACTCAAGTTTTCTATGATTTTCCTCAATGCATATTTTAAAAATTATGTTTCTTAATATTAATTTCCATTCCTATTTCCTTAATTTAATTTAAAATCTCTGTAATTTATTCACTTCAGTTATATCATAAAGAGTATACAGACTTAGGTTGAAATAAAGATTAATGAATTAAGACATAGCTGACAAATTTCTCTTATTTCTCATCACTCTTCATATTTTGTAACATATACTCATATGCCCATCAATTTTTTTCAGATATTGCTCATATTTGGGTCAGTCATCAAACGTTTGTGATGAGAGCTTTGAGCCACATTTTGGCAGGGAAAGAACAAAGGTCATTGCCTGTGTAAGAAATAGCATGTGCAAGCGAACAGAAAGCAAGCAAGCACTTTAACCTACCTGGCTAAAGAGTCTAATTGGTGTGAATTAAAAAAAAAAAAAAAAAAAAAATATATATATATATATATATATATATATATATATATATATATATGGAAAAATTATTTGGATTAGTTGATGATAGAAGCCAGAGAAAGAGAACCAATACTTATGGATATCTGGCAATGCAAGGATGGTTTATTAAGCATTAAACCAGAAACAGCATAGCATGTTCATCACACAATATAGACATGAATTGATTAGACAGATACACAACGATCTTGATGATATTCTATGAGGATAAAACTGTATTCATTCTTAGACCTCAAACAATGTTAGCATTCCTGTTTATTTTGCTGAAACATGGCAGGGAAAAAAAACAAAAACATGATTAATGTTTTAATAGATAAGTCTCACTGCCCACTCGCTCATCATTGATTTGTCCATCATGGCTCTTCCTACATTGTGGCTTTAAATTCATATGTGACCTACAATCCACCAAGAATGTCTAATGAGACTCCTTATATCTATTCCTAATTCTTAGGAATGAAGATAGTCATCCGGGTAAAAAGATGATCAGATTCAAACTAAGATGGTGGTTCATGGGAATGAGTGGAAAAAAATACATTCAAAAATTACACAGAAGAGTGATTTTCAAATCCAAATGGTCTACACTCATTACTAGTATTTTTGAACAAATGTATCATCATTCAATCAAGTAAGCAAAAACACCATGAGTGATACAAGGGATTTATTATTATAGGGAATAATGGTTAGGCAATCTATGGAAGTCTGTTGCCTCTGCCTCTGGATGTGAAATGGGAAGAGTGTGGATGAACTGGAACCTGCAAGGATGAACTAGAATTCAACAGGATGAGTTGAAGCCCATATCCGTTTGTCCCGATTTCTAAGATGCATTCCTTACAGAGCTCTACATGCTCCTGGCCACGGATCCAGTGAGGCTGAAGGAGGTGTTTTGGTTAAATTTTTTCAGACCCTTCTTGCTGGTTAAGCAGTCTATGTAAACCTGTTCCCCTGGCGTCTGGATCCAGCTTAGCTAAACTATTACAACACAATACAAAAGCAACAGATATTTTGCATGTTGTATGTGCTTGTGTTTTCATTACATTAAAATAAATGTAACATAAATAAAAACCAATATAAATAGAAGTCTGTTCCAAAATCCCAGTGGACTGTTTTTGGTGAGGTCATATTAAAATAACTTAGAGTCATTTATTTAGGCTTCTTGATTTAGAGAAGTAGTGCAATCACAGAATAATGTCTATAAACTAGTTTTAAGAACAATTTGATGAGATGGGTCATGAACTGTTGACTTTGAGGTGAAGACAATATGTTCAATCAGAGTAGTTCAATTTAATTACATGACTGTGTAGCATAAGAGTACTGTGTCAATTGGGAGATAGTTTGAAATAATCACAGAGGTGGTAATCATTATAGATATGTAGGTTGATGAGAATACATAAAGTGAAAAGGTATTATAACATGTTATAATAATGAAGCTCGAGGCTCAGTTTAAAACAAATATACCCAGTACTTTTTCATTGTTTTTCAAAGTAATTTTAAACAAATACAGAGTTATGGTTAAAATATACTGCATTTTATTGTAAATCCTAAACTTATAAACTCAAGAGACTTCATGAACTTGAGATTAATTTTACATGAATGTGCTTATAAAACAAAAATAACAATTGTATGTAAAGTTCTAGCAGCAGCACTATATTTGTTAAGAAATATTTTTATAGAAAACATTGACTTTTTAAAATGTGATAATGTGGGCCGGCCAAGTGGCACGGTGGTTAAGCGCTAGCTTGGGAAGCCAGCAGCCCCGGTTAGGGTCCCACATGTGATGGCCAGTGACTGCCCTCAAAAAAAATAAAAAAATAAAAAAGTAAAAAAATAAAAAAATAAAATGTGGTAATTTTCTTACCTAGAAGTGTGTTTTCAAATACAATTATATATTTCTTCCTGTTTTCATCAACTTTTGTCTCAGTATTTTATTGTGACTTTTGATATTATGTTTCTGTTTAAAGTGATGTTTCATTTATTTTTTTTCTGCTTATCTGAACTTTGTATTTTTTTGGAAAGATCATTTTCATTATCAAGGAGTTAACTTTTGGGTTTTAGAAACATCAATATTTGTTTTGGCTTGCCCTATTTGTATAGATATATAATTTAATCACCTCAAATGTATGGTCTTTATTTTTCACTTGGAAAATTTACAGGACTTTGAAGAACTGCTATAAGAAAAATATTTAACTCTCAATACATGTTGAGAATAACAATTAATAGAAATTTCAACATGTAAAATGTATATACAGCTGTCTGGATTATGACTGTAGTAAACCCCTATGGAGACCAGATTTATTGACTTTGATATTTTATATATATATATATATATATAATTTTCCTTAATGTCAATTTTAAAAATAAGAAAATGGATATTATTTTGCATGTAAGCCATGGTATCTTGCTGATGGACACATACAATCAATTTTAATATAACCAAAAATATGTTGGAATTTTCAAGGTTATAGAACAATTAGGGCACATGAAAATAAGAATCATGCTGATAGTATTTCGAGTAGAATAAAATATAAAAAAAATTATATAAATTTTGTGCTGACCTTCAATATACTAACAGCTTTGATGAAGAAATACAAAATAAGTTCCAAGAGGAGTTATTCAAGAATAGAAGGACTTAATGCTGACCCAAAATAATATTTTTACTTCTAGGGTTAAAAACAGAGATGGAATGCTCTCACTGGTTAACTTTTTTAGGCAAAGGTGTTGGTAGTGACAAGTATTACCATTATGCAGCACTTTATAACCATAATTATTACAGGATTTCATTTTATACCATTGCATTCATTTGTTAGGTGTTAGTGTATTAAAGAATAACAATATTCTTAGGCTAGGCTATTTTGAGGCTGAATAAGACCCTTGAGCATAAAGTTCACCACAAAATATATTTTCTTTCTTCACATATACATTTGAATTAGTTGAAACCTTGAAATTATATAATGGCTTTGGAATTTAATGGGGAATATTAGTGATTGAATCTGTAATTTTTTAGAAACATTGGAAAATTTTTGTCAATTTTGTATTTTTTAAAGAGAAACAGAAAAATATTATCTTGCCATATATTCATTTTTTCTAAATATTGATTTTGCATCAGACATCTCTAAAATAAGGGAAAACATTTTTTCAAGAATAATGCTGTATTATATAATGCTATATTTAGGTTGCAGAATATAATTTATATTCTTTCTAATGAATTATCATTAACAGTTTAAATGGATAAAATGGTATTTCTCTTATAGTCTTACATTGAAAGAACTTTTTTTTTTTTTTTTTGGAGGGCAGTGTCACTGGCCCTCCTATGTGGGACCCGAACCGGGGCCGCTGGCTTCCCACACCAGCGCGTAACCACCCCGCCACTCGGCCGGCCCAATAGTCTTACATTGAAAAAGTTAGAAATATACTACTTTTCAGAAATGATTCAATAACCACACTCTAATTATAATTATATTCTAATTCATTTAAATAACTTTTTTTTAATAACTGCTCATTGATGATATTATTTATTAAAGAGGGCTTTCTGAATGTACAGCAGTGGTTAGCCTAAAGAAAAAATTGATTCTTAGATTTAGAGTTTCTTAATGAATTCACAAGCTATCTTACATATTTTCAAGTATTTTCAATTTTCAGGGTCATTGATGGCTGATTATTTCAGTAACTAAATTTTTGCGGTCAGTCTTTGCTGTATTCTCTCCAACATAAAAAAAACTGCATATACTGGTAATTAAATTTAAAAATCTATATATTTTTAAAATTATTATAGGAGGATTAATGGAAAATTCTTTTAAAAATAATCTCTTTCTATAAATAAGAACATGATAAGGCTACACATTTCGATGCACATGAAGATCACTTCCAAAAGGAATACCATACACAGTCAGGTAGTTAAAGACCAATTAATCACTATTGTAGTAAAGGAATTGGGAAGAAATAATTTAAAGGATTTTGAAGTTTACTGAGATTTTTCTTTTTACCATGCTGTATATCAAAAGGTGTTTTATATGCATGCGCACTTGCAAACACACACATCACACAGGCACACACATATACACATCCTTTCTCTTCCTTAATAAACCTGTAAATTGCATCCTCATCTTGTTTTCTGGACAGGAAACTGAAGTTCAGAGAAGTGAGTAAAATTGGCCCAAATATCACAGCCAGAACTTCCTCTTTATCACCAATTGGCTTTAGTGGTATCATGTGCAGAAGAGTCCTGCTACACAACAGAGTGAGATATTAGCTTTGTAGTGTAGTTCTTTTATTTCTGTGAAAACAGTTTCTGTGTGTACAACTTAAGTGCTTATTTAATATTACCCACCCAACCTGTTGGCTTGCATAATTCCAAAAGGAATAAAATTTAAAACCAAAAAACATTAAGGAAAATGATTGTTCAATATATAATTGAGTTCTCTCATGGCTGATAATTTAAGATGTTTTAGTTTAAAAATATCCTATTTGTTCATTTAAACTATATGATCTCTATTTTGCCTTAATGTCTCAAAGCGCCTACTGTTAGAATGTTTCTAAAAGACAATCATGAGCAAACAAAAAATCCAGAATCGGGTACAAATTATTTCTTCACTATTTCTTGAAATTACCCTTTAATGCATATAGAACTAGAATGAGGTGCTGGAAGTTCCTTTTTAGCTGTGGTCTCTCACTTCCCTGCTCTACCTTCATATATTTTTCTTTTTCTTCTCTTCCCTCTTGTTGGACACCCACTTCGACTCCAAGAAAGATCCTCTGGAAATTGAGCATTCCTTCAGGCTGTACCAGGAAGGAGAGCAGACTCTCCTTAACCATGTCACTAAAGAAATGCCTTTAGTCTGTTGGACTCCTCAGAGTCAGCATCCGCCATATTTCTGTTAGGAAGAGAATAACTGTTGCAAAAGCAGTCAGGACATTAGTATGATTGAACCTCTGCTGTGGGAGATCAGTACCCATGAGAACAATTTGGAAGTTGTAAGAAACTTTAAAGTGTATAGTTCATTTTCCTAAGTATCTAAAAACCCAATATATTTAACATCAAGAGAGCTTCCTCTGACTAGGCACAGTGATATAAAATCAGAGTACATTTGGATCTGTTTGCAATTACATTGCTTTCAAGCACGACTATATGAATCAAGTTCACACTGGGGGTGTGGGGATGATATCTATGATTTGTGCTGCTATTGTTTGTTGTTGGTGGTTTGTTGGTATATTGTTCATTGTTTGGTGATTTCTTGTTATTTTAATCTCCTAAAAAAATGTATCACACCAGTTTGAGATTATTTAGATCCAGTAATTGCATTGCTTTTTTAGGATGTTTGGAAATAGTAAAAAACTGGACATTTAGTATAAGACATTTATTTCTTCTAAAATATAATTTTGCTTTTTTAAGAAGCTAAAATAAGCATGGAAATTGAATCCTGAATATAACTTTGGTAAAATATTTGTAGTTCTTTCATATGACTTATCCTATGGAGCAAACCACCCATTTCTAGGATGGTATCCTAGGAATAGTATATAGTTTCCCATATTTTTTAAAAAACTATATTTTATTGAGGTAACATTGATTTATAAGATTATATAAGTTTCAGGTGTGCAGCATTGTAAATCGACATATGTATGCATTAAATCAAGCTCACCCACAAAAGTCTAGTTTCCATCCATCACCATGCCATTGAGCCCCTTTACCCATTCCACCCACTGTTTACTCTTTTTCCCCTCTCATAACTACCCGTTTGTTGTTGGCAAGGGAAACAAAAGCAAAAATAAACAACTGGGACTACATCAAACTAAAAAGTTTCTGCACAGCAAGGAAGATTGTCAACAAAACAAAAAGACAGCCGATTAAATAAGGAAAGATATTTGCAAATCATATTTCCAACTGGGGTTAATATCCAAAATATGTAACAAACCTGTACAGCTCAACAACAAAAAAGCAACAACCTGATTTAAAAAACGGGCAGAGGATATGAATAGTCATTTTCCCAAAGAAGACATACAGATAGCCAACAGGAACATAAAAAGATGTTTAACGTCACTAATTATTAGAGAAATGAAATCAAAACTACTATGAGATATCAACTCACACCTATCAGAATGGCTGTCATCAAAAAGACAAAAAAAAAAAAAAAACAAGTGTTGGAGGGCCGGCCGAGTGGCGCATTGGTTAAGAGGTGGTTTGGGGATGCCAGTGGCCCCGTTCAGATCCCACATATGAGGGCCAGTGACAGTGCCCTCTACAGCTAACAGCTCCACCTGGAGCTGGGCTGAGCGAGCCCTGGCGATGGTGTGGGCTGCAGCCCCTGCTGCAGTGGGCTGCTATAGGCTACAGTGAGCGGCTGGCAGCCAGCGTGAGCTGCCAATAGCTGTGGTGAGCTACATCCAGAGGCGGGCGACCAATCTGCCTCATCCGGGAAGAGCGTAATGGGGATACCAACATGAGCCAGTGAAGCAACGTCCTCCACAACTAGACTGAAGAACAAAAGGACAGCAACTTGTCTGTTCCCCTCCCCCAATTCCCCAATAAAATCTTAAAAAAAACAAAAACAAAAAAAAGTGTTGGAGAAGATGTCAAAAAAGGAAAGGCTTGCACTCTGCTGGTTGGAATATAAATTAATACAAACATTATGGAAAATAGCATGGAGATCCTCAAATTATTAAGAATAGAAATATCATGTGACCCAGATATTCTACTTTTGGTTTTTATCCAATGAATATGAAAACACCAATTCGAAAAGATATAAACACTCCATATTCGTTGCAGCATTATTTACAATAGCCCAGACACAGAAACAACTTAAGTGTCCATCCATAGATGCATGGATAAAGAAGACATGAAATATATATACAGTGGAATAATACTCAGTCATAAAAAGGTGAAACCCTGCCATTTATGACAATATGGATGGGTACTGAGGATACTATGCTAAGTGCAATAAGCCAGATAGAAAAAGACAGATGCCATTCGATTTCAATCATATGTGAAATATAAAAATAGAAACTAAACAACTGAAGAAACAAAACAAAAACTTATACACCTAGATTTTTTTTCCCACTGTTTTAAGGGAAATTTGCATTTGAAAAGGTATTTAATTCTAGTTTTAAACTTTTTAGAGTAATCATATTAATAATAATGACATTCAGTAAATGGTACACATGATTCCATACATTTAATTCTCCCACGAGGTGCTCCCTACATGTGACAAGTGGTAAAGTGGATCTCAGACACTCTTGTTCAGGATCACCCAGAACTGGGAGCAGATTTAAACCAAGGTTGTCTGACCCAGGAATTTACTGTCTTGAACCTTCAGTTTTGCAGGTTTCATAAAAAGTTCTTTATACACTACATGCTTGTGATGGCCTTGATAGCTCAACCTAATGCCAACAATCTCAGCAACTCCATCTGTTTTCTCAAGTTTTCTAAACTTCAAAAGCTGGGAAATATTCCTCTTAGGACAGTATTTTTAGTTTATTTTTAGTTACTTCGTAGATACTTTTAGAGTATGTTTTTAGTGGTTTAAACCAAAAGCTTCTTTAAAAAAAGTCAAAGTGTAGCATAACCCTTCCTTCAAAGTCATGTTGCCAAAGGGAAATTATGCTCTGATTGAATACCAGGGTCAATGGCAGCTTTATCTATAAGAAAGACCGTAGATCCAGAGAAAGCTTTTAATCTTAAATTATGATTTAGGATAAATTACAAAGAAACATTCTATTTAAGTCTAGATAAAACCAAGATGAATTTGAGCTTTTAGTTAAAATGGAAAAAAAAAATGGTTGTATACCTAGGGATATAGTCTTTCAGTATTGCTTTGTGGTTTTACATGAGAAGAATTATGTTGAGTTGTTGAAGCAAAGAAATATTGGGATAGAAATATAGGTTGACTTCCCTGTCAATGAAAAATGTCTGCTTTAGGACTAGACCCTGTAAGGAACACAGGATTTTACTCTTCCATCAAGGCCCTGCTCTTTAAAGGGTAAAAGGAAGCCAAAAACCTGTAAGGAAACAAACTGCCCTTTGTGTGTGGATATCATCATTAAAGTCACATTTGCAAGTATAAGAATCACATCATTCCTTCCTTTTCATCTATCATTTCAAATCCCATAATGTAGCACACAAAACAATCTCATTGTAGAAAAAAGAAACTAAAAGTGAGAGCTAACAGATAACAAACATTCCCCTTTTTTCTTCTCTTACTGTATATTTCCCTCCTTACCACAAAAAAACAAACAAAGAAAAACACTATCAGTTTTGCTAAAATATAAAATAGACTTATGTTTTTTTTAAATTCTGTACTGTAATCCATTAGACAGATATACTATAATTTATATAAGTGTTACCTAATTAAGGTACATTTTTGGTTGTTTTTGGTTCTTATTGGTTTTTTTTTTTTTTTTTTTGCTACTAAGAGCTACACATCATTTGATAAGGATTGTTCTGCAAATAGGTAAGGATTTCTTTAAAATATATTATTAGAAATGCATTGAATATGTCAAATATCATGTATGTTTCACAAAGCTTTATATATTGCCATGTTACTTCTACTGTTTTACCAATCTACAGTTTAACAATATTAATATCTATCTTTTGTTTTTTAAAGATTTAATTGGGGAATTGGGGGAGGGGAACAGAGGTGGGAAATCAGGGAAAGGGAACAGATAAGTTGCTGTCCTTTTGTTCTTCAGTCTGGTTGTAGAGGACATCGCTTCACTGGCCCATGTTGGTATCATCGTTGCGCTCTTCCAGGTTGAGGCAGATTGGTCGCCGACCTCTGGACGGCCGCTCATGGCGGTTCTTGGCAGCTCACGCTGGCTGCCAGCTGCTCATGCTGGCTGCCGGCCACTCACTGTAGCTTATGGCAGCCCAATACAGCAGAGGCTGCAGCTCACACGATCTCCAGCGACTCACAGCAGCCCAGTTCCAGGTGGAGCTGTTGTTCGTCATCTTAGCCTTAGAGGGCAGTGTCACTGGCCCTCATGTGGGATCCGAACCGGCGCCCCACTGCTCAGAGCTGGCGTCCCAAGCCAACACGCCACTTGGCCGGCCCTAGAATCTATCTTTTAAATAATGTCAATCTAATTAGTACAAATGATTATTTCTTAATTGTAATTTGTAATTTACTAGTGCAATAGAAATTATTTTCATGTTTTTATTGGCCAAGAATATCTGTTTTACTGAGAAATGACTGTTCATATAATACACCAGTATTTCTACTTACTGTTTGTCTTTTCTGATTATATGTAAGAGTAAATATATTGATTAGATATATTGATATTAACCCCTATTTCATCTTAAATCATTATTCCCTCTTTACTCAAATTTTTGTTATCTGTTAGTCATATCCTTCTTAACAGTATCACTGCTGTCTTATAGATTAGGAATCTCTAAAGGTCAGAAACTATGTTTTTTTACACTGCTTAACAGAGTACCAAGTACGAATAGATAATGTCGTGTGTGCGTGTGTGTGTGTGTGTGTGTGTGTGTGTTACAATGATTATGAATCCCTAACCTATACATAAGTAAGACCAACATAACTTATATAAAGTCAAGATATATGACTAGATGTATGTGAACAATAGGGAATTAAACATGACTGACTGGTGTGCGGACTCTACAGCGTATGTTTTGTGGACTCCAGCTAGAGCTGGGTCATTTAGGCATTTTCCATTCTGCTGTACATAAGATTGATCCATGTGTTAATCAGCTCAGTTGTGACATATATTTATAACCTATGATTAAACCAATACTAGACTGCTCAGAATAGAGTACGAGGTCGAGGAAAGAGTTGGAAATACTAAATGAAAGTGGGGATTTATGGCTCTCCAACTTCAATAATTCCGTTCATCAAAACTAGTCTCCATTAGTGGTTCAAATAGTTCATTTTTCACTGAATTATTTAAATTATTGCAATTATAGAAATTCAACCATATTGTTAAGCTTGTTTGCAAAAGAAAAAAATGTTTCACTTATAAATCTGAGGAGACACTCCTCAAATTTTAGTATGTTTTAAGTCATAAAACTATATGGGTCATGCTAGCTTTTCAAATGGATTTTAAGATAATTATATGTAGACGCCTTTAACATTTTAAAAGAATTTGAAACATAATAGAGGAGACTATCGATATAAATATCCTGTAAAATACTTACAAAGATGTTGATTATTCTGAGGGTTTAAGATCAACTGATGAAATATTTTTTCAGTTAGGAAATAAGTATTCTAAGACATCAAATATATAGAAGAAATGCTTACAATGCTGCTAACTCTGGTCATGGATATATGACTATTACAGAAATATGTAAAGTGAAAAATTGTAAAAAATTAAATGCCTAAGTTACAAGACTATTTCCATGACCACAGCCAGGACCTAAATGCACATTACTGCACCCCATCATTTATAGAGTATCTTAAAGGTCTGCATCAGATTAGAACGAGTGCTTCTCTCAGATATGTTTGATTCAACTCTGGAAAAGAAAACATTCCATTAGAAAGCCGTTAAAGGACCATTAGTCAAAAATCCCAATTTGTAGTCTGTATGAACTTATGTCAAGTAAAATGGACTATAGTATAAAAAGAAATTTTATTAATAAATTGTGTCGATAGCTTAATAGCTTAATAATGTTCCACAGAGAACAAGTATTCAAGAAAAGTAAATCGTAAAAGAATAATTTTTACTTGTCAAAAATCAGGGGAACAATTTTAAAGTTTGAATCTTGATATTGACATTTTGGGCCAGATAATTCTTTTGTTTATTTTATTCTTTTATTCTTTATTGTGAAATAAACATTTAAAAAAAAAAAAATAGCTTCATAAGGGGGCCGGCCGAGTGGCATGGTGGTTAAGCTCTGGCTTGGGAAGCCAGCGGCCCTGGTTCGGTCCCACATGTGAGGGCTAGTGACACTGCCCTCAAAAATAAATAAATAAATAAATAAATAAATAAATAAAATAAAATAAAATTAGCTTCAGGTGTACAACACAGTGCAATAGTTATACTTTTTACCCCTCAAAGTGACAATCCCCCTCCCCCAATTCACCACCCCACTCCTCCTCCCCATATGATACATATCTATTACAATTTCTTTGACTCCCTTCTATCATCCACATCCCATGACTATCTATGTATTCAATTACAGTTGGAATACAATATTATACATCAGTTTCAAGTATAGAGTGCAGTGATCAAGCCTCTATTCCATCAGATAATTCCTTACTGTAAGAGAGCTACCCTGTGCATTGTAAGATGTTTGGTAGCATTCCTTGACTCTACCCACTAGATGCCAGTAGCACCCCTGCTGCTGTGACAACCAAAATGTATATACGTGTTGTCAAATGTGCCATAGAGGAGAGGGGGCAAGATTATCTGGTTAAGAATCACTCATATATTGCATTAGTGTTACCACTGTGAGAGAGACTTCTTTATGGAAAGAGTTTATGAGTAATTATAGCTGGTTTGCTTTACTAATCAGTGTGCTTCAAAATGATCTACTTGGTTGAAAGTGTAGAAATGACTTGAGACTATTTTTCTGCTTTGATAGAGTTCATGATCAGAATGCTAGATTGACTGAATAATACTGAGGATTTACTCCTTAAACTTATATGAAATTGCTGTTTTAATTTTATGCATGTTTTTCTTTTTGAAACATCACATGTGAAGAAGTCAAACTTCAGTTTGAAACTTATACTTCTAAAATGTTTATTTGTCCCTCGTGAAGAAATAGATATTTTTGACATCTGTAATAACTGGACATTGCTAGAACAATGCTAACATAGGGGGTTAACAGCTTGCACTTGTACAAAATACTTGAAGTCAGTCAGAAAGTCATTATTATGACCTTGTGCTGACCACATTCTATGAAGTGTTACATGATCAGGGACAGGGAAGTTGGTTAATGGAAGTTATATAGTAGCTAGATGTATCCTTGTCACACTTCATCTAAACTGATACATTGCAATGGTCCACACTGCTCAGACCTGGCAATTACTGTCCAATTCCAATCTATTCCATACTGCCACTATAATGAAAAATAATTAGGAGCCTGAAAATGAGTTTTCACATGAAATGGTTTCAGTGCTTGGACACAATCGCCTTTGGCAGATGGCTTTGGGTTTGCTTTAATATAATAAAGACAGTTAATCATCTCTAAAGAGTGCACTGAATGAATAAACTTTTAACACTACTTTCTACAATAAAACTCTTATATTGATCAAATGTTTCATGTTCAGAGGTGGAGGTTGCTTTGGTCAAATTGTTTGCAATGAGCACATAAGTCACTGAAAAATAAATGTATTAGAAAAGAAGAAAATTGGTTCAAATTATCTAATATTGATGGAGATAGATAAAAAAGCTGAATACTGGCATGAACTACTCTTGCTGAACACTGTTGCTATGATATGTAAAGGTGTTTTTAGATGTCTATACGAACACTTTTCTTTGGTAAGACTAAAATAAATCACTTGATAACAAAAAATATATGCGTGATGGAGCAAAGGTAGTCTCTTCAACAAATGGTGCTAGAACAACTGGATATCCACCTGCAAAAAAAAACAAAAAACAACAACAACAAAAAAACATGAATCTAGACACAGAACTTACACCATTCGCAAATACTAAGTTAAAATGTATCATAGACCTAAATTTATAATGTGAAACTATAAAACTCCTAGAAAACAACACAGAGAAAAATCTTGGCTGTGGTGATACAGCACCAAACACATGAACTATGAAGGACATCTGAAAGTTAAGACCTGATAAACTGGACTTCAGTAAATGTCAGAACGTGCACTGAGAAATAGTGTCAAGAGAATTAGAAGATAAACCACAGACTGGGAGCAATCATTTGCAAAAGACATATTTGATACAGGACTGTTATGAAAAACACACAAAGAACACTTAAACCTCAACAATAACAAAAGCAGCCCAGTTAAAAAGTGGGCCAGTATCTTAACAGACACCCCATGAAAGAATATATACAAATGGTAGAAAGCCATATGAAAAGACAGTCTACATTGGATGTCATCAGGGAAATGAAAATTAAAAACAAACAAAAAAACAGTGGGATCCGACTACACACCTATTAGAATAACCAAACTCCAGAACACTGACAGCACCAAATGCCAGTGAGGCTGTGGAATAACAGGAGCTCTCAAACATTGCTGGTGGGAATGCAAAACGGTACAGCTACTTTGGAAGAGGGTTTGGCAGGTTCTTACAAAACTAAATATACTTTTACCATATAACCCAGCAATCTCATTACTTGATATTCACCCAAAGGAGTTGGAAACATATATTCTCACAAAAACCTGCACACAGATATTTATAGCAGCTTCATTCATAATTGTCAAAATTTAGAAGCAACCAAGATGTCCTTCAGTAGGTGAATGGATAAGGCAACTGGTATACATCCAGGTAATTTAATATTATTTAGTGCTATAAAAATAATATTATATAATTTTATATATATATATATATATATATATATATATATATATATATATATCACAGCATGAGAAGACATAGAGGAACCTTAACTGCATAGTACTAATTGAAATAGTAAATGTGAAAAAGGCTACATTCTGTTTGAATCTAACTCTATGATATTTTGGAAAAGGTAAAACTAAAGAATAGTAAAAAGATCAATAGTTGCCAGGGACAGGGGTGGAAGTGGGGAAATGAATAGGCAGAGCACAGACAATTTTTAGGACAGTGAAACAATACCAACTGTACAACACACCAAGAGTACTATGGACTTGGGGTAATTATCATGTGTCAATGTTAGGTCATCTTTGGTAACAAATGTACCATTCTGGTCAGTGATGTCTAAAAGGCTATGAATTTGTGAGGGCAGGGGCTTATGGAAAATCTCTGGAGCATCTTCTCAATTTTATTGTAAACCTAAAACTGCTCTAAAAAGTAAAAGTCTTTTTAAAAAACGTATGTGTATGTATACCCACCTCCCTAAATATACATATACCATATATATATTATACATATAATATATATATATATTTATATATACATATATAGTGATGATATATATATATATATATATATATATATACACACACACATTGTATATATAATTTTAAAACAAATATATTTTCCATGAAGAGAATGGAATCCCTCTGTTAGAAGGAAAACTCAGATTTTAACAACAAGCTGTAAACCATTTATCATTTTCTTCTGAGAAAAAATGATAGGTGAATGTAAATTCACATTTCTCAATTGGAAAAAAAAAATATCTTCCTGAAAAAAATAGAAAAATATCAATGCTTTAGAGTTAAATTGATTTATTAGTTGTGTACTTAATCAATAGTGAATTTCACTGTGAAGAGCCACGTTCAGAAATGAACTGAGCTATGTGTGGAAAATATTGTTCATAAATAATATTTGTCATTGTAGTGACTCAGTGGTTTAATTAGAGATAGAGACTCTATTTCATAAACTGATAGCATTTAAGAGTACTCAGCTAGTGGGAGTAATTTTTCTTCTTTAAATGATTTGACTTTATTAAACAGCATTGGGATCCTTGTAGTTTCCAAAACTAAATAACAGTTGGAGTGTTTTTATTCAGCAACACTACTGATAGCAAAATATGTGACTAAATGTTCTCTCAACTTTACAGATATGCTTAGATTAAATCTTTCTATTGCTCTTTCAGATTATGTAAATACGTTGCATTATAATCACTGTGAATTTTTTTATTTCCTGTAACTGCTTTTCATTGAAGGATAATTCGTATTTTCTGAAATATCCAAACTTTAAAACAAGTGGCGATGTAAGTCCAAAATGGACTTATTTTCATCTCTTGTTACTTACTTAAGATGCTTTATTAGAATCATGTTTTTATAAATTTTGAAACATATGTAGGAAGGAGTATATCTGTGAGCAGTATTGGGAAGCTAGATAGGCCATTCTTTATTAACTATTGATTGTTAACTTTTATTTTCTATTTGGATATTTGATTACTGTTTTTCTGCTGTCTTATTTTTCCATGAAACAATATCTTTTGCTGTTCTGAGTACAGGATTATTTTGTCAGTTCGTTTGCTTAAGTCTTGATGTGCTTACATCCACGAACCATGTTTCATTTCTGCATTTCAGGTACTATGACTCAATAGTTTGATTGATAATTACAATACCAGTTTGAGAAATATTGATTATATTTAAGGAGCCTTTTTCTTTAAATTTATCATGAGATTGAACCCTGTTAAGTATTGATGAATAAGAGCATACTGATAATCTCTCACTTCTGTAGAAAGGAGATTACAGTAGGAAACGTCTTGGAATTTTTGTCACTTTCTCATAGTATAAAGCAACATGGCATGAGACAGTTCTATTTCCTGTAGGCATAGTGGGTATACTATGCCCATGTCCCCTGCTAAGTCACATTAGCCTACAGTTTTAGAGTTGCATACTGATTCTTTGTGGTTCTGTTGAGCTACTCCGGAAAAGCTGTTAACTTTTTAAAGAAGAGTCAGGGTAGTGCTTTCTCCGCTTATCAAATCCACTCATCAATTTCTAAGAGATCACATTCTGAAATTTAGACTTACCCTCACCTGTTGCCACTGTCAGTGCTGCTTCACCAACTCCACTTTGAAACAAAACCTCTGGTGAAATTTGTAATTCTCACTTCTTATATACAATAGCTGTGATCTTCACTGCAGTTTTCCAGCAACTGCTTATGTGAATAGAAAATGTAACAAAATTAATGAGTTATATGCACAAGAAATAGCATAAGCTTTGAAATCAAATAGACATGCTTGCAAATCTAAGATACACTATTTAGTAGCCATTGTGACCATGAACAAGATGGAAAAAAAAGAAATGACAACACCTCATTGGGTTTCTTAAAGTGTCAAATGCTATATGTAAATAGCAGATAGAGGAGAATTGATGGTGTAGTAAATCTAAACATATTCTAGCTGTTATTTTTACTAATATGGTAATTATTCTGTAGTTTGAAAACATTCTCTCTTGTGCCTCTCTACGTATTCTGGATATTTGATAGAGAAAATTAAGCACGTCTAATGATTTATGCATTAGTTTGTAAAAAAAAATTAAACAAGAGTGTTACTTTCTTTTTCTCTATATGCAGTAACATGTAACTATTATAATAGTTGGGTTCAACTGACTGTGTATACAAGGAGAAGATGAAGTAGAAGATTGAAATATAAGTTTATATTGAGAAAACATTTTAGAGGAAAAAGAAGACAGAATTATTAAATTAGCCTTTTTTAGAATAAACTGACCTAACAAAATTAATATACGTTTTATAAATTCAACTGATTTCAATTAACTTAAAACATAAAAATTGAAATATATTATGAATAAAACATAAAGAACCCATCACTTTTCTGCCTTTTAGATAAGATCAAGTGTAAAACATAAAGACATAAAGGAGTTAATTACTGATATTTTAGTGTTCACTTTTTGATAAACTTTTTTCTTAGTTGACAAAACTTGTGGAATTTAGGTTTAGAATTTTGTCAACTCAGAAATAATAAATCTTTGTTTTATAAGGGTCAATTCTAGATAAGATCAAAAGTAATTAGTCTGGTTTATATCAGTTCTCTTTTGTTTGTTTGTTTTACTTAAACATAATCTACAAAAAAAAAAAGGAAAATTCAAAAATTCAGCTGTAAAGAAATGTTAAAGTGTTCCAATTTTTTAGCAAAGGATATTGCTAGTAGGTAATATAATGAACTCTACTGTACTCAAAATTAGTGCAATTATGTATTAATTACTGACAATTTTTATGCAATGCATAAAATATATACATTTTATATATTTATACATTGAAATATAATGTGTTTGAACAATGAATTAGGAACTAAAACTGTAATTCATCTAACTAATGTCAAAAAAGTATGGATGGGGAAGTTTGGGAAATTTATCTACATGACCTATAAATTTCTGAATTTGTTTTTGAGTGCTTTTGTGGTCTGAAGTATGAGATTAAAGGTTTTATCTTTTTTTTTCTTTTTTTTTTTCCTGAGGCCAACATCTACTATATTTAATCTCTTTCTACTCATGTTTTAAATAGGTTGCATTGACAACTGACTATTACAATGTATTCAGGGTCTTTTCCTTTAAATGTTATTTAAGGTCTATTCCATTAAGATTTCAGTCATAGTTAAATATTTATACCAAATATAAATATATTTACATATATATCTTTCTTTCTCTGGAAATCTCTCTTTTTTTTAAAGATATTATTGGGGAATTGGGGGAGGGGAACAGCGTTGGGGAATCTGGGAAGGGGAACAGACAAGTTGCTGTTCTTTTGTTCTTCCATCTATCTGTGGAGGGCGTCACCTCACTGGCCCATGTTGGTATTATGATCATTGCACTCTTCCTGGGTGAGGCATTCACTCCCTGGCCATTGGACAGCCGCTCACGGCAGTTCACAGCAGTCCACAGTAGCTCATGACAGCCCACTGCAGCAGGGGCTGCAGCCTACATCATTGCAAGCAACTCACGGCAACCCAGCTCCAGATCGAGTTGTTGTTCAGCATCTTAGCTGTAGAGGGCGCAGTGTCACTGGCCCTCATATGTGGGTTCCGAACCAGGGTTCTGACGCTCAGAGCTGGCGTCCCAAACCAACTCTTAACCAAAGTGTCACTCAGCCAGACTGGAAATCTCTTTTAACAACATCTTTATTCCAATTTGTAGCAACCAAGCTGTGAAATTTGACATCATTTGTTTATCAATATATCTACCCACTTTGAGCATTATTAAGCTGCCTTAAATTTATTTAAGAACTCTCTACATCTGATCCCTATGGTAGTCCAACATAGAGCTCTTTTTAATCTTGATATATTGCCATTTGTCATTATGTCATGTTTATACTTGTTTGGCCATCTCACTATTCATATGACAATGCTCAGATACAGGACAATTTGAATTCATTCTGCACATCAGTATCTATGAGATGTGTGGCATTGAATGGGTTTCTTTACTTCAGCCACAAAGTTGGCATTTTAGTTCCCCAAACTATCTAAATTTATCTGGTTAAAGATGCTTTTCAAAAATTAAAAGCAATAAAACTATGAAAAAATATGAGATCATGCCTTTAAAATTAAACCTTTCTTCTGCAGATGCATTAATGAGAATTTTACTCTAAGTACAATCAAAGTGTTCATTTTTTTAAATGATACATCTATTTTTATCTCACTGGAATTTCTTCTGAATTTTAGATAAAACTAGATAATAATTTTTTAAAAAATGAAACATTGAATTTGTTGTAGTATGAAGAAACATGAAAATTATGAAACTACATAATTTGTTTAATAATAATCGTCTATGTTGTTGAAACATTTGTGAAAGGGGCTGGGAAAAATATGATTGGGTAGTTAGGAGTGTCCCTGTCGAGAATGGGCTTGCCTTATACCCTAAGGTTAAACTTGAACTTTTAGGAAATACATTATAGAAGGGGAAAACTGATCTTATAATCTAGAAAGTTCACTTTATCAGCAGTGCAGGGGATAGATTTAAGAGGAGCAGAATTGAAGCAGATATATTAGATAGGTTGCTATTTTAATAATCCAGGCAAGGGATGATGAAAGCAAGACAAGGTAAATACAAGATGGACTAAATATTTTAAAAGAAACACAAAATAATAAAAAATAAAATACAGCCAAATATTTAACTTTTATCTGAAATTAAGAGAGACTCTAAGTACACACATATTTAAAGACTCTTAAACTGAAGATAGATACATTTGGCAAAAAATGTATACATGCATTCATGTGAAAATATTTAAAACAAGCTACTATTAAAATTAATATCAACTTCTCAAAACTGAGAAGAGTTTTCTATAAAAGTAAAAAAATAAATACATTTAATTGCATAAAAGCAACATAAAAATAGTAAAGAAACATTACCAAGAACTTCTTAACAAAAACTAGCCAAAGATCACTATGGGTAATTCTCCCAAAAAGAACACAAACTGATAATACACATATAGTTTATCCATACTTGATAAAACATATGCAAATCAAATTCAAAATAACACACTGCTTCCAAAACGCAGTAAAATGTTCTATCACCAGTATCCTTAAGGCAATTCTAAATGGTGAGCTTTTCTGATTCTCATAAGTTTATCAGTCTTCATAACCTTTAAGGTATGTTGTACATTTGGTTTGTCATTTTTTTTCAACAAATATTTATAAAATGTTTATTATGTTCTAGGCAATGCACTAAGCACTGAGGATTAAATGGTAACCAACAAGACCATCATGACCCTCACTTTTAGGAAGTATATAATCCTGCATGGATGAGTAATTTAATGAGGACATTTTTATTTCTAAACGATAAAAACTCTATTATTTTAACTTACTTTTAAGTGGACCTGTTGCTTCTTGACAATTTTTTACTTACATATCTGGGTTGATATTTTCCTTGAGGAGCAGCAAAATTAAGCCACAGTATCTCTCATTTGACAATTTCCATTTTTCCAAAACCTTGTGTAAATAACCTAAAGGCGGGCCGGCCGAGTGGTGTGGTGGTTAAGTGCTGGCTTGGGAAGCCAGCGGCCCCAGTTCAGGTCCCACTTATGAGGGCCAGTGACACTGCCCTCAAAAAAAAAATAAATAAATAAATAACCTAAAGGCTATCCTAAAATATTTGCAGAACTTGGTGAACTGTCTGAAGACTTCAAGGCTGTGGTCATGAATTGGTTATGAACATAAGCTCAGTTCTAACCTGTGTCTCTTGATGGTTATGAAATAACCGGGCTTAAATACCAACATAAGGGTCAAGACTAGTGGGAATCCTCACATAACACTGTCTCAGGAATGCTTTTGGATTCTCTAGTCTTTGTATACCCAAGTTTTATTGTAAAATATTACTTACAAACAACAAAAACAAGAACTGTGTTCCTGAGACTAATCAGGGCATAGGGAAACAGTGGAGAACATGAGAAACAAAAGTCCTCCTCTCAGGGACCTCAGGGCTGAGTTTCATACTGCTCTTGATGAACTTAGGACTTTCCTTCTTGACTTTAAGCACAAAAGGATAAAAGTCTTATTTGTGCTGAGAATATGGCTTTGTCGTTGGGCCCAAGGAGAATCCTCAAATTCATTCTAAACTAAAGTCAAACTACACTTAAAGAGCTATAGATTTCTTTCGGTTGAAGGGCAGGGGAAGTTCCCTTATTGAATTGCTTTTACTGACTTGAACTCTTTCACAATGAATTCAGACCAACTACTCTCACTCCAAAATAATGTTTAGTGGAAACTATTCACCTGATCCAATCATTCAGTTTCCTTAGAGAAGAATCTTACAAAGTTTAACAAAAGCCACATTGATTAAATGAAAAATACCATGGGCGCTAAATTAAATTTTTCTATGGCTATAGTTAACATAATTTCATAATTTTTCATACTATAATTATTGTGGATTTTCTAATGATATGCAAACAGAGCTTTTCTCTATTCTGATGTGTTATTGTGCGGATATACAGTAGATTTTCTAGAAGGCTTATTTTTATGTTTATGTACTAACTTGCTCTGCCCCTTTGTACTGCTGGAGTGGTCACACTATCAAGTGCATTGTTAGGTTGAGTACTATGTTTTTTAAAGAAAGTTTTAACCTTGCTCTCCATTTAGTTCTTTGTAAAAAGAGTTTAATGTATTTTAATAGCAAACAAAAGAATAGCACAAAAAGCAGTATTAGTAGCATATAGTGGCTACAATGAACATAGGGGTGCATATATTTTTTTTGAATTATTGTCTTAGAATTTTCAGGATAAATACCTAGGAGTGGAATTGCTGGGTCAAAAGGTAATTCCATTTCCAATTTTTTGAGATACCTCCATACTGACTTCCATAGTGGTTGCACCAATCTGTATTCCCACCAACAGTGCAGCAGGATTCCCTTTTCCCCACAACCTCACCAGTACTTGTTTGTTGATTTGTTGATGAAAGCTATTCTTACCCTAGTGAGGTGGTATCTCATTGTGTTTTTTTTATTTTCATTTCCCTAATGATCAGTGAGGTTGAACATTTTTCCATATGCCTATTGGCTATCTGTATGTCCTCTTTAGAGAAATGTCTCTTCATATCCTCTGCCCATTTTTTTAATAGGGTTGTTTGTTTTTTTGGTGTTGAGTTGCATGAGTTTTTTAAATTTTGGATATTAACCCCTTATCAGATATATCGTTGACAATTCTATTCTCCCATTCGGTAGGCTTCCTTTTTTTTTATTTTTTTATTTTTTTTATTGATGGTTTCCTTTGTTGTGAAAAACCTTTTAAATTTGATATAATCCCATATGTTCATTTTTTCTTTTACTTTCCTTGCCCACAGGGATGTATTAGTAAAAATATTGTTCAGGGTAATGTCTGCAAATTTACTCCCTATATTTTCTTCTAGGAGTTTTATGGTTTCCGGTCTTACATTTACTTTTTTTTTTCTTTTTGAGGGCAGTGTCACTGGCCCTCATACGTGGGACCCGAACCGGGGCCGCTGGCTTCCCAAGCCAGTGCTTAACCACCACGCCACTCGGCCGGCCCTCAGGTCTTACATTTAAGTCTTTAATCCATTTTGAATTTCTTCTGTATGGCGGACTTACATTAATTCTTTACAATCCTTCATTTATATTAAAAATTTACTCACAAAGAAAAGTGCAAATATTACCAAAACCTAATTTGTGTCCCCTATGTTATAGTATATTTAGTTATTATTTGATGCTATGGGGTAAAAAAAAAAACTTAACATTCAGAACAACCAATAAGAAGAAGAGGATTGTTTTTTTCTGAGAATGAAATGTTTCCCATCATAGTGGATTATTTTTTTAATTACATGTATTGCAGTGACATTGATTAACAGCATTATTTAAGTTTAAGTGTACAATTCCTTAACATCTGTAGGCTGCATTGTGTGCTCACTACTCAAAGTCTAGTTTCCCTTCATCATCACATATTTGACCTCCTTTACCCTTTCCTTTCTCCTCCCATCTCCTTTCTCCTATGGTAACCACCATTTTGTCATCTACATCTATTAATTTCTTTGTTTTATTTATTTGTTGCTTTCTGTTTTATATCCCATATATGAGCAAAATCATATAGTTCTTGTTAATTTCTGTCTGATTTATTTTGCTTAGATGACACTCTCAGGTTCCTAACATGTGGAAGCAAATGGCAGTGTTTCATCCTTTCTTATGATTAAATAGTAGTCCATTGTATATTTGTAGTACATCTTTTTTATCCCATTATCCATCAAAGGACACTTAAGTTTTTCCCATATCTTGGCTACTATGAATAATGCTACAATGAAAATAGAGGTACATGTATCTTTATGAATGAATGTTTTCAAGTTTGCAGGGTACATATCCAGAAGAGGGATTTCTCTTTTCTTTATTTTTTGAGGAAACTTCATACCACCTTCCATAGTGGCTGTAACAATTTATATTCCCACCAGCAGTGTATGAGGGTTCCTTTTTCTCCACATACTCTCCAACACTTGTTATTACTTATCTTGTTGATAATAGCCGTTCTAAAAGGTGTGAGGTGGTATCTCATTGTGGTTTTGCTTTGCTTTATCCTAACACCTAGTGAAGTTGAACATCTTTTCATATATCTGTTGGCCATTTGTATGTCGTTTTGTGGGGAGAAGTGTCTGTTCAGGTCCCCTGATTATTTTTTTATTATTTATTTATTTATTTATTTATTTATTTATTTATAATTAGTTTCAGGTGTACAACACAGTGCAATAGTTATACTTTTTTACACTTCAAAGTTGCAACCCCCCCCATTTAGCTACCCCACTCTTCCCCCCATATCATATATATCTATTACACTTCCTCTGACTCCCTTCCATATTATAATCCACATCCCATGACTATCTATATATTCAATTACAGTTGGTATACAATATTATACAACCTCAGCTTCAGGTGTACAATGCAGTGATCAAGCCTCTGCTCCATCCATGAAATACTCTCCCTAACAAGACATATGACCATCTGACACCCCACAAAATATTTTTTAATTGGATCTTTTTTTGTTGGTATTGCTGAGTTGTATGATTTTTTAATAAATATTGTACATTAACCCATTATTGGAGGTATCATTTGCAGATATCTTCTCCCTTTCCTTGGGTTGCCTTTTTGTTTTGCTGATGGTTTCTTTTGCTGTGAAGATACTTTTTAGGTTGAGGTAGTCCAATTCATTTATTTTTGCTTTTACTTCCCTTGCCTTTTGGGTCAAGTTCAAAAAAGTCTTTCAGAGACTAGGTCCATAAGATTAGTACCTTTGTTTAATTTTATTGTCTCAGGTCTTATATTTAAATAGCTAACTCCATTATGAGTTAATATTTGTGTTTAGTGTCAAATAGCAGACTAGTTTCAATTTTTGTATGTGGTTTTCCAGTTTTCCCAGCACCATTTCTTGAAGAGGCTTTTTTTTCTTCATTGTATGATTTTTGGGTCCTTGTCAAAAAGTAGTTACTCACATATATGTGTGAGTTTATTTCTGGTCTCTCGATTATGTTACATTGATCTGTGTGTCTATTTTTTCACATACTGTACCATACTATTTGCTTATTGTAGCTTTGTAGTATAATTTGAAGTCTGGGAGTGTGATATCTCTAGCTTTGCTCTTTTTTCTCAGGATTTCTTTGGTTCTTTGGGGTCTTTTGTGGTTTCATATTCATAATGAATATGTACTAATTTTGTAATAATTTATAAAAGAGTATAATTAAATTTTTTTAGCAAAAAAGTAGAAAGCAGAACTTAGTACAATAAAGACAGAGAAAAGTATATAAAACTAAATGCTTTCCATGAAAAAAAATTAGATAAGAAATCACTCATATGCTATGGTGGACAAGTGGGAGGGTTGGATAGAAGTACAGAAAAGTATAAGAGACTAGGAGTTCTAATAATAAATATATAAATTAGGAGAAAAAAATAGATGAAAGAATAAAAACTAAATTTTGGACATAGAAGTTGGTGGTGACATTGGGACAAACATGTAGAGTGATCTCGTGGTCATTTATATATTAATATGAGATCTGAAAATTGGGAGCTTTTTGAAATAGTTGGTGGATATTAGGCCAATTTTAAGATTCCCATCCTTAGCATTAGGAATGAATCTTTGAGTTGCAGAATTGGATGTGATATTGTATGAAAAACATGCTATATTTTATACCACTATCTCAGCAAAGATAGTACATGTTTTTTAAATTAAAAAATTAATAATTAAAATATGTGTGTAATACTCATGTCTTGTGACCTGGGTTCCCAGCAGAGAGTTCAAGGTTTACATTGTTTCCCTAATTACATTCATTGGAAGTTAACACCATCTCCATAACTAGATTTGCTCACTTTTTCAGGGTCTCTAGCAAGAAGGGTAGATGCTTTCTCTTCTCAGTTGAGCCATGTTTTCCATTTAGAGACCCACTTACCAAAATGAGTATCAGATTATTGCTTCTCCATTGTTCATGAATACGACAATACCAAATATGAGAATGCTTTAGGGGATTAAAATTTATTTCATTCTCAAGAAAATAAAAGTCAGTGGATCCTGATTTAGGAAACAACAAAGTTTACCTGGGATATTTTAGCTTAACTTTCTTTTTCTCTGACAATAATTGAGTATATACTTATATAAATAAATGAATGATTTATGATTTATACAAAGTTAAAATACACCTTGATTGTGGATATGTTACCTAAGATTGTCAAGACTATTTAGGAAAAATAGAAAGTGGTTATTAACTCTTTTTGGTGGGTACTTGAATGAAGATTGAAAATACTGTTTTTCTTTCAATCAGTGTGTTGCATTTTATAGGACATAATAACATGCAGTGGAGTCATGTTTCTTTGCTTGTCACTTCACATATAGAATCCCAACATAACACCACCCAGCAAGCAATGTTATGTTTGTATAGGCAGCAATATGATATTTTTCCTGAAGTTTATAAGGCAACATAATTTCACATTTCATACATTCAATTTTAATTCAAAAATATGGTTTGAGTGGGAAAAGGTTGAATATCAGATCTTGATTATTTTTTGTCACTGGGCCAAAGCTTGGAAATTGTCTCAAGTGGACCTTTATTTTCACCTGCAGCCCCGAAGCATAATTGAATTGCTTGCTCAGGATGTCATGCAGCACTCAATAAGGGGCAAAATGAACAATTGACTTCATAATTTACCAGGTGTGCACAACTTCTCTGTGAATATAGTTAATTAATGTATAAATAACTGCTAAAAGTCAGACATT